>OX382302.1:14539510-17039510 GCA_947507805.1 Aporophyla nigra | reverse complement strand
AAATGTTATGTAAAAGAATTTAGCCTAAACGTGTGTGCGGATGTATTTAAATGGAATATGTTGAAACAATGTGCCAGATTATGAACTTTGTTAAAAAACGAGGTTGCTATTTATTTAAATAAGGCATTCCAATTAATGTAAAAACGCCATTTTGTTACCATTGGTGTACTGATAATGGCAAATAATAATTTCGTCAAATAATAAGTACCTATTCAGATTCTGTGTTCAAATTTTTATACAAACATTTCTCTTTTTTTTTCGTTTCTTTCTTATAAATCTAGTTCTAATATTGTAACGAAATGTAAAACCTGCTCATCAGTCGAGGAACTAAAGACTTATGAATGCAAAGAAGTATCTACCGTACATTTTATGTATTATAGAAATGATTCAATTTATATTCCCACCTGAGGTATCGAGCATTGTATTAAGGTATTAATCTTAAGTTTTAAAGTTATTGTGCAGCTGTATGGCCTAAATTATAAGTACCTATTAAGTATATTTTGTACGAATTGATGGACGTCTGTAATAGTTAACACTTCTCGCTTTTAGTTAGTGTAAGATAGATGCATTTCTATTATACTGTATCACTGCCGGTAAAAAAGTATGAATTTATTATCACATAAACTTTGACAACACTGGAAATTATTGCATCACACGAAAACGCATCACACTTGCGAACTAAAGTATTATATTATTAAAGGAATAAAAGGAACTTGTACTAATTCTGTTATGATATTTTTTACAGGCAGAGTTTATTCACTAGTGAAATTATTATTTAGTTTCGAATAATAAGAAACAAGAAAATCAATCTACGTTAATTGTTGTAACAACTGATACGATTGTATTAATAGTTTTAAGATTTATTTTTTTAATGTCATGTGTATGTATATTTCTGAAGTAGGAAACAAGACAGCTGGTACAGAAGTATATAACATAATTTAATATGGTGCCGAAACATGGCAGCTTCAATACTTGCTTACATAGTATTGTTACACTTATTTAAGCTACATTTTATTGTGAACCTAGCTTGTACTTCATTAAGAATCTCACATTCCGTCCATTTTGTTTTGTTATTTAGCTATAAATTTTATTGTGTCAAGAATTATTCAATATACATTATGTAACTACATTGCTTCATTTTATTTCAATGCTTTAATATTTCAATAAAAACTCTACGCATGGATTTTGAATATTTTATTAGTTCTTCAATTTCTACTCATTGAATTTATCTTGATCATTTTACTGGTTAGTTTGTCGCGTAGTATTTTTGTGATGGCGAACCGATGTCTTGAATATATTGGGATCAATATGATTCAATCCAATTTCGCTTGCAACCGTTATAACGTTGGCTTCTGTCTCTGATTTCTCCAATAAGTGTGGCGCTAGTAACAGGAACAATTGCTGTAAAAATATAAAGAGATAGGTACGAAGTTTTCTTTTAACCCCTTACAGATTCCAAAACACTTTTGATAAATCTCTTACTTCGGCCCAGGGTATCAGTGGTAGATTAGCGAAAGTCGCTTGCCATCCCGGAAGACCCAAATGCACGAGAGCCATTCTAAAATAGTGCGTGAATGAATCCGCTAGCCAGCCCCAGGCACCTTCTCGTGTTGCCAGCCACACTGACCACAACCCGCCTGTAAACACCAGACATACCTGTAAAAAAAAATTGTCTGTATATGTCACCGTAAAATTTTAAATACCATTAAGGTATACTTATAATCTATCTAGGGAGATTGTACAACTGTCGAAAGATTATGAACCGTAACAAACTGCTTACAATTTAACGCATTAGTTTTCGGTAGATTGTAATCTATCGGAAAATAATGTGTTAAATTGTAAATCGGTTTTGCAGTTCACAATTTTTCGATTGTAATCTAACGGTATTTACAATTTGACGGTGACATATAGATAGCTAGGTCCCGTTGGGCGCCAAATAATTATTCGAAAATCTCGGATCGAAAATGTAAAGTAATAAGATTCCAACCTTTCCAATAGTCCTGCACGAATCTAACTCAAATACTTTGCTCTTCGTATTAAGCAACGGTCGAGGTCCACTATGTGTTCGCGTTAGTGAGAAATCTAACAAGTCCTTCAAAGCCGGTGTTAGGCACAACTCGTTCAGAGAATTCACTCGAATTGAGCCAACTGGTAAAATTTCATCAGCTGTAAGTATAAAATCATATTTTACTGATCATCATTGTAACTGGTGAATCTACGGCCAACAGGGAAGCCCGCGAAATTCAAATTTTCTAACGTTTTTGCAATTTACAGATCAGTGTTAGGTTGTATGTTGGGAAAATTTGAATTTCGCGACCGTAACAAGAAAAGCTATACAGAAAATTATAATATTCTATAATTGTTGTTTTTGAATTTACCCTTCAAGCCCGAAAGAGAAAGTATCGAAAACCATATTTTGCTGTCAGCAGCGATACTATTGTGATTCATAAATCATTTTAAACTCCTTAATTTAGAACTAACCTGAATACTTATAATGCCAAGTTAGTTGAAATCCATCGGTTGAAGCGTAGAAATTGCGGAGATCCTCGGGAAGTAAGGCGGAATGTCTCTGTTCCCATGTAGAGATGGCGACACGGTCACACGGAGGTCTACGTTCTACGCTGACATTGCAAATTCTTGGATCTGCTTCTGCAATAAGAAAATACAAAAAACTGGTTTAAAAAGCAATGTCTCATACCGAGCATAGTTTATCATGGACATCTACAATATGAGTCTATCTGCTACCTTTTCACGCCTAAACCACTGAACCAAAGGGATCGGAGGCTAAGAAGTACGTAAAAATAATAGTTTAAAAAAACTAAAAAACACGCTTCCATGGAAAACCAAACTAAAAAGTACAAAATAATGGAAAAAAAGCGTGGGGTGCTTTTAAGGTATTTTTTTATTGATATCAGGCACCCCACGCTTTTTTTCCATTATTTTGTACTTTTTAGTTTGGTTTTCCATGGAAGCGTGTTTTTTAGTTTTTTTAAACTATTATTTATTTTCAATTTTTTAGGGTATTTCGAATTTTGAGACGTATGTCAGCGTAGTTTGTAACAGTTTTTTGCTGTCCTGGTAACCCTGGCAAGGATAATGGCACAAATTTATGAAATTACTGCATTGTCATCGGTCCTTGACAGGTGTGCAAAGTTTGAATGAAATCTGGTCGTTTAAAGTGGGTCAAAATCGCACTATAAGGAGTCGGTTACAAACAAACATACAAATATACAAATATACAAACATACAAACATACAAGTGAAGCTAATATAAAGCGTGTAAAAATGGATTAGGTATACCAACCGAACTAGAATACGTACCAAGTTTGAAAACACTGTTTTTTTGCCCTTCCTGCTATGTTCGAACTCCATTTAATCAAAATCAAAAGTCATTTATTCAAACTAGGCTGAGAGTCAGCACTTTTTGAACGTCAAGTTACATAAGACAGCCCCCCAAAACGCCCGCCCTTGGACACTTCCCCGTTCGTAATGTCCCGAAAAGTACTTTTTATCAGTTACCCTTCAAAGCAATCGTGATTCAAACATAATAGTCGGGGATCGTTTATTCCTGTATTAGGGACGTAGGGAAACTTTCAGGTTTCATAAAATAACGAAATAGATAGTCGCGGATTCTTGGACTCTATGGATTCGGCACGATTTGTCAGTTTTCTTGGTCACACTGAGTGACACAGAGAGACTTTTTAGACAATCCTACGTCAATGTCATCGTCATACTGACTTACATACCGTCCCGTCAACTCGTGGTCAAAAAAATATAACCTATTTCACAGTTTACAAATAACGCTTACTTTAAATAAATACAGTTCTAAGCATTTATATTGAGATTACCTTTTGGGTAGTATTTTTTTTTGTTTTTATATGAGTAAGACAATGGCTGGCGTTTGTGCCATCAAAGAAGAGTTTGTCATTCAGCGCCCGGCTAAAAACTGCAGTGTTGAATACAGTAATGATTCTCTTACTAAACGTAAGTTAGACGATAACAATAAAGAAGAAAATTCTGGGGACAATAAGAAAGCTAAATCTAGTTACAATGACAAAAAGACTAGGAAAAGAGGTCAAAATAAAGGTAGACCAAAAACGTATCAAGATAACAAGGAAAGTAAACCATGCCCTTCTATTATCAATGCAGAAGCTGCTGAATACGTAAATCCATGTCTATATACCAATTGTATATATATTCACAACCCACTTGATTATTTAAATTCAAAACCTAAGGACTTAGGTGAAACATGTCACTTGTATGATACCCGTGGGAAATGTCCTAGGGGCATTGCTTGTCGCTTCGGATCATGTCATATAACTGATGAGGGCTACAATAAAGTTGACTCAGAAAAATGGAAGCAATGGAAAGATGACACTAAAAACATACTTCTACCAATGCTTCAGATATCACTTCAGAAAAAAAAGTATGATTTTAGTTTTTCTGAAAAACTTATAAAACATATGGACAATAGGAAGAAACCAATTGATAAGGAGTCTACTACTGAAAGTACTGAAGAATTAATAGATAAGGAGCCTACTGAAGGGACTGAAGAATCAAAAGATAACAATGAAGAAGAACAAAAAGAGACCACTGACACTGATAACGCAAAAGTTACCAATAGTGGTGCCATCACAGATGAAGACTTGATTAAGTTATTGCCAAAAGAAAAGAAAACTATAGACTGGAGGGATAAATTGTATCTTAGCCCTTTGACTACAGTTGGAAATTTACCTTTCAGGAGAATCTGCAAACAGTATGGGGCTGACATAACTTGTGGAGAAATGGCCTTGTGTGAATCTTTACTCAAAGGAATGAAGCAAGAATGGGCTTTAGTAAAAAGACATGAATCAGAAGACTTATTTGGAGCACAAATATGTGGAACTAATATTTATACTATTACAAAAGTAGCACAATTGCTACAAGAAAACACTGAGCTTGATTTCATTGATTTAAATCTAGGTTGTCCTATTGATTTGATATACAAAAAGGGTGGAGGCTGTGGTATGATGCACAGATTAAAAACACTGGAGGCATCCGTAAGATGTGTTTCCAAAATCCTTAGTATACCTTTTACAATTAAAATGAGGACAGGTGTTTATCAAGATAAGAAAATTACTCATACAATTGTACCAAAAATGTCTGAATGGGGTGCATCACTTATTACAGTTCATGGTCGGTCAAGAGAGGCAAGGTACACTAGGTCTTCTGATTGGGAATATATCGAAACTTGTGCAAAAGCAGCTGCACCCTGTCCAGTTTTTGGGAATGGTGATATATTAAGCTATGAAGACTATGCAGAGAAAAGAGCAATTGCTCCCACAGTACAGGGGGTGATGATTGGCAGGGGAGCACTTATCAAACCCTGGATATTTACTGAGATTAAAGAGCAGCGAATTTGGGACATAAGAAGTAATGAAAGATTTGATATAATTAAGAAATACACTAACTATGGTTTAGAGCACTGGGGCTCTGATATGCAAGGTGTGGAGAACACACGTAGATTTTTACTTGAATGGCTATCGTTCCTGTACAGATATGTACCAGTTGGGTTGCTAGAACAACCTCCTCAAAGAATTAATGAAAGACCACCTGCATATTTTGGTAGAGATGATTTGGAAACATTGATGGCATCCGGCAACTGTTCCGACTGGATCAAAATTAGTGAAATGTTGTTAGGTCCAGTACCTGACGGATTTAATTTCTTACCAAAACATAGAGCTAATTCATATTAAGCTTTATTTATTCTAATTATGAAATTATTGTAGGAAAACTGTGTTATGTAAATAAATTATTATAAAAACGCTGTTGCTAATAAAATTATGTTAATTACTCCAGACTTTGACACTCCCTATAATACTAAAAAATAGGTTCACTTAATTCTAGAAATAGAACCAAGTAAGACAGTCTCCAGAAGTGGGGGTGCACGAAAGGAGTCACCTCAAATGGCGACCGACCTTTTTATTACGTCCGGCGCACCTTGGGCGTGTACGTGTGTTAGGCATCAACGGATTTAATAGACGGCAATGCGACATGAGATCCACTTTACCGCCTACCGCGGCGGTGCGCGGTGCCGTGTGTTAATCACCAGCAAGCTTCAACAGTATCAACGCTAGACGTGCAGTCAGCTTGTGGTGCCTCCAGAGGATACATACCTAATATTTTTGTCACTCCCAAAGTAATATTTTCATAAAAAGAGTCTTCAGATACAAGATCCACACAAAAACTCATTATACACCGAAAATTTTACACTTGAAACTGCAACTATCTAGCTTTGTATCATTCAAAATTGAAATAATCTAATTATTAACAAGTTCTATTTCACAACAAAAATAGTTTGAGATGACATAATTTTTTACTCTCGCGTAAAATTGTTTACTTTAGTTACCATGACCACAAAATAGGACGACCGTTGCTGACAACGTTTCAGTTTGACCAAGTTTGACTGACTTGATATAGTTGGCGATCACATAGTAGGTACACTATATTTTAGTGTCGCAACCGCGCGACATTTGAGCATGTGGATTCGGTTCCATATATACATAATAATATTTAGACAAAGTAGGTACCTTGGTTGGTACTGTATGACCTGGGAAAGAAAGAAATTGTATATATAATCAATCATTTCTCAGTAGCAGACATTTTAGCCGAAAGACGTCCACTACTGAATATAGGCCTCCCCCAAGCACCGCCACTTCGACCGGTTGTGGACTTCTCGCATCCCGCGGATTCCTGCGACCATCACCAGGTCATCGGTCCATCTTGTGGGAGGCCTTCCAACGCTACGTCTTCCAATACGCGGTGGCCACTCCAGAACCTTCCGGCCCCATCGGCCATCTGTTCTGCGAGTAATGTGCCCTGCCCACTGCCACTTACGTTTGGCAATTCTTCGGGCTATGTTGGTTACCTTGGTTCTCCTACGGATCTCTTCATTTCTGATTCGATCGCGTAGGGAAACTCCAAGCATAGCCCTCTCCCATGGCTCTTATGAGGCCCATTGTGAGCGAGCACGTCTCAGACGTGACCAGTAGCAGACACCAGTGCAGATTTACAGCACGTTGATGTCACAAAGTTCGCCTAGTGCACCCCTATTGCATGGGATTTAGATATAAATTGCGAAATAGACCCTTAAACCGGACCATTTGCGGCATATGAGTGTCAGAGTGTGATGTTCTGGTGAAATTTCAGACAAAATCACTTCTTATAGGTAGGTATGTATTTTTTCGTTTATAACATTCTAGTTGGTGCACTTAGGACGACTTTGCAATTCCAGCTGCTGAGAACTTTCAGATTTGAATTTTATTGTGTAGTGTAGGTGTTGTTCCGTATAGTGAGGACATAAAGAATATCACCATCCCATTTCTTCCCATGGGTGTCGTAAGAGCATTCTCTATTCATTTTACCACCATATTGCGATCGTCAACGATTATGACAAATCCCCCCAAATTGGGGGAGGCTACGTCCAGCAGTGGACGTCTTTCGGCTGAAATGATGATGATGCGTGTAGGTAAACTTGTCTTTTATACAGCATCATGATTCGCGCAACTTTTTTGGCTCTGTGGTGTCCAGTGACACTAGTGTGAATGGAACAAGTCTATTATTACTAGTGTGACATGACTTTATGTCGTGAAGGAGGGGGTAGTGTAGATAAAAAAAAGTCATTCAATTAGTGTAAAACTTTAATTTCGTTCACATACAATGTATTACAAGATACAATTCACTAGTCAAAGATTCATGGGAATAGCTATCTAAAGTAATTGCTTTATCATACGACGCTACATACTTAACATAATCTAATATCCTGCTAAGAACTTAAATTGATCACAACAGCACTTCAAACACAAATATAAAAACAATTCCAAGGGAACTTTTTAAGTATTGTTGATTAAACAAATGACACTGAGCTGACATCTCTTCACTCCAGTAAATAAATACTATCACTGAAGATGTCAGAACCGAGTCATTTGATTTCATTTACTTCACACTTATAGGTAAAAAATGGGTTAATTAATCAGTAAACAATTATATGTTTATTAGGTTTCTTTTCATAGCTATAGATCTTAAATTTTGAAGAAATTTAAGCAATTGATACTATATTCTTATCCTAAGATAGAGTAGTGAATGTCAGGTGACTGCTTCAGTTTACATATTACACATCGAAATAGTCTGTGTGAAAGAATATACTGGCACTTTATGCTGCTAAATAACAGATGGTATATAATTATTAAATCTAGAACATCAGTTAAATGTTTATTTACAATGCATTATAATAATTAAAAGGAGTACAGTCTACAGTGAGAATTAGGAGGATACTTAAAACGTGTTGTGTGGCACTGCACTAATGGTCACACATTCAATAAATACAACATGGAATGGAAATCAAATAGTCTGCGTCAAATCTTATGTAACTACATTGCTTACTCCTCTTTTTCACCGGCGTTTAACGTCTCTTGCGTCGACGAGAGTCCCCATTGTATCCGTTTTCTGCAAGAAAAAAGACATACAGTTTTTAAAATGAGTTACTACTAATATTTTCTTCTGACAAGTTTTAAAGAGCACAGAGTACAATAATATAACAACCATTATACAGGTGTGTATATTATACAGTCATTCATAAAATAAATAACAAAATTCTTCAATTGACAGGCCACCAAGGCAGCTTATCTGTGTAATGTATAGTGGAGTAATGGAGTGGTTAAAATAGGTGAGTTGGCATTGGTTTGAATATAACAAACCTCAGTCGTAATCACCGCCGGCGATTCCTCTGGCGGTCGTTATTGTACCCCACGGAGCCATTCGCCAGCGCACCGTTGGAACCCATCTGATCCATACCGAGACCGTATGGTCGGCCAGGTCCCATATTTTGTGGGCCATAAAAGTCCATTCTACAACCAGGGTCGTTGTAACCCTCGCTACTCTCATCTCCTTGCATATTACTATTCTGTTTAATATTCTTAGATCCATACGACCCGAACGCAGTAAAATTAGCGCCCTGAGGTGCTGCACCGTCGCCGCCGCCTGCCGGAGGAAGCATGCGCGGCAATAGGCTCCCGTGAGGTACGCCGAGACCGCCAGAGCTGTAGCCGCCGGGCGGTTGGCCCAGCCCGCCGCCGTCGGGGCCTCCTCCGAGCCCTGCCGAGCCGAGACCTCCTGAGCCCGAGCCGGCCGAGTCTAAGTCGTCGTGATCTCGTCCTCTGCCGCCGCGGCGTCGCCGGTCGCGGCCGCGCGAGCGGTTGCCGGCCGAGCCATCGGAGCCTAGTCCGCCGGACGAACCGAGCCCACCGGACGAGCCAAGCCCGCCGCCGGAGCCCAGCCCGCCGCCCGCGGCGCTGGAGCCGAGCCCGGAGCTGGACGAGCCGAGCCCGCCGCCGCCGGAGCCGAGCCCGCCCGCCGCGGGTGCATAGCCGCCCGAGCCACCGAGCCCGCCCGAGCGAGCCCCGCGTTTTCTGGAATCTGACTCGAGGCCACTTTGCCCAGGGCCCCGTTGCTCGTGGCTCCCATTAGCCGGGGACTCGGAGGGCGGAGGGGGAGGCGGAGGGGGCGGCGGGGCTGCCCAGCCGCCCGGGGGCAGCATGGCCGCGGAGAAGGTCGGCATCATCATGCCGTACTGGTCGGCTGGGAAGTAGGGAGGCAGGGCGAAGCCCTGCCCGTTCATAGGGGGAGGCGGAGCGCACATATTCATTTGGGGATTGAGAGCCATCAGAGGCGGTATTTGATTAGGTTGCTGTAAATAATTTGCATTACCGTTATTTGGTGGATTATTTTGAATGATATTTCTATCGAGGAGAGTTGTTTTTTTTTCTATGGGTGGGGTGGAGGGCCCTTTGCCTGAGTGAGAAGGGAGTTGGGGGCCGATGGGAGTCGGCAGAAGGGGTTTCGGCGTGGGAAGAAGAGCTTGGGGCGCCTGTTGTTGGCCCGAATCCGTAGTATTCTTCAGGGGGCTGCACTTGCCTGAGCGAGATCGGCTACGCGAACGGGATCGGGAGCGCGAATGACTTCTGGAAGACCTCGATGACCGGCTTCGCGACGATCTGGAGGAGCTGTGACGTCTACGACGACGGTCGCGGGAGCGAGAGCGCGTGCGAGAGCGACGGCGGCGCGAGCGGGAGCGCGAGCGAGAGCGGCGACCGCGCCGATATCTGCCGCCGCGGCCACGGTGACCTGGTGAACAAAACATACAAGTTAAATAAAACTCATTTTTTCTTAATACACATAATTGAAAGCTCAATAATTTTATATCTTGCTTTACAATTTATTGATATTTATTTGTCAAGTAGATTGTAAAGTTCACTAAATTCACTTTTAATTTGTACTTACGTCTTCCACCGCCACCACCTCGTTCAGCTAGTTCCTGTAGTTTAGGATTGACTACTTGTTTGGCTTCTTTCAGTACAGCTACAAGGTCGGCGGCTTTGGCTGCGTTAGATGGCGTAAAGAATGTATACGCCGTTCCAGTTTTATTTGTTCGTCCGGTTCTTCCAATACGATGCACATAATCTTCTGAATTGCTTGGGTAATCGAAATTGATGACGAATTTTACATCATCAACGTCTGAAAAGAGATGTTTTGAATTTCAGACCGTGAGCATGACGCTGAAATAATATTTATATTTGTACACTTGTGTTACAAAATACATACCTAAACCTCTAGCAGCAACATCCGTAGCTACTAGAATGGGGGCTTTCCCACTACGAAAATCTGTAAGAAATTATATGTATAAGCACCTTCAACACACATTATCATTGTTTCATTCAAAATTAAAACAACGTTGCTTGCAACATTTTCACTTCTAAAAATGTTTAGGTCAGTTTTCACTTGTATATACTAGTAATTTATTTATTTATTTAAATTTTCAATATGTTCTATGACATTGCATGACATATTTTTTTCTTACCCATGTCCAGTCTTTTTATTATTATTTCTAATGTGCTTTTATGAGACAATGAGGAAAACCTTAATAAACAAGCATCAGAAGATATGTTGCACAAGTATTTCAGAAGAATGATTAATAATTCAATTAAGAAATATATTCCATTGCAGTATTGTCGCTCCCACAACAATGTCGGCTAAGCTTCATAAATCAACAAATCAATATTTCCAGTATGCCAATCTAAACTTTATGACGTTCATCTTGCTCAATCCAATTGTCACTCATCTCACATTTCACCCCTTCTAGGCCACCAATTATGTTTATGCAATATAGTAATGATTGTGTTGTTTAATAATGAATAAATTAAAAAACTATGGGAAACAAATTAAATGCATAGGCAATTTAGTATATAAGATAATAGAAAGAATAGAAAGTAATAAAAAATCACAGGACAAGTAAAGATAAATGTAGAATAGGAAAATGACATGACATATGTGTAACTAAATGCAAATATTGAGGGCAACCTTAGGAGGTTTAATGAGAGACGTAAATATAATTTTATTCCATTCACTATTGTATTAGTAAACTTACTAATAATATCGACTCCGTCTGTCATACATCGCACAAAAAATAAAAATTGAGAGCGAGAGGTGAGAGGTCGCCCATCAGCACGAGGGCGAGAACCGAGTGCCGGCCGACCACCGTGTCGGGCGCGCGACAGCCGGCGGCGACACCCGCGGGGCCGACTGGCATGCGCCGCGAGGTGCCGGCGGCGACACCCGCGGGGCCGACTGGCAAGCGCCGCGAGAAGCGGCTCAGACATGCCGCGGGAGCGGGTCAGAGTGCATAGGGCTTAGCCCCGACAACGAGAGGCGGGCGCGGTGCGGGCGCGCCGTCGCCGCCGCGTGCGGCTTGGCGGCGACGAGCCGCGCGCTGCCGCCCCGCCGCGACCGCAGCTCTCCACAGCCTGCACATGCAGACACGGGTTCAGAAAATGTTTACTGGCTGCGCTACACCCAATGCGCTCGCGTCTTATGTCCGACACCGCTTCTCGATAACCACTCGTGCTATTTATGTATATTATTATACAGCACCAGTTTCATAGTAAATCAGTTTGGCTATTGCTATTATTGTGGAGCTAGTATAATAAATTACTGTCAAAATAATAAATTTAATATTAAATCATCATAACATATCAACAAAGAATATTTTGCGTGAACGTTACCTTGTAAGACCCAATCACGTTCATTTTGTGATTTATCTCCATGAATGCACACTGCAGGCCACCTAAAAGAAGGATGTCAATGTTTTATTTCGTTTTTTTTTTTAATATTTAGTCCTTCCGTCGTGTTTGATAAAAATATCACCAAAATGTGATTATGCTGTATAATGTGTACAATCAGCATTAATGTCATGATAGCACATCATATTTAAGCAATAAAATAAGACATACCCATCTCGCTTCATTTTTCTTGTTATATCATCTACTCGACGCTTAGTTTCAATAAAAATTATGGTTTTGTTTTCTTTTTCTGCCATGATTTCTTTCAAGAGTGTGCTCAGTTTAGTTTCTTTTTCATATTCCATACAGACATCAATAATTTGCAAAATGTTGTGATTAGCAGCCAATTGTAATGAACCAACATTAATTTGTAAATAATCTTTTAAGAATTCAGCAGCCAAACTTTGAACTTCTCTAGGCCAAGTAGCAGACCACATAAGAGTTTGACGATCGGGTCTGATTTGTTCAATTATCTTTCTAATTTGTGGCTCAAATCCCATATCCAACATCCTGTCAGCCTCATCAAGTACCAAATATGTAGTCCTTTTTAAATTAGTTCTTCCACTTTCTAGAAAATCTAGAAGTCGTCCAGGAGTTGCAATTACAATTTCAACACCAGCATCTAAATCTCTTGCTTGAGGTCCCTTTGGAGCCCCACCAAACAAACAAGTATTGTGAATTTTGGATGTATTTGCAAATTTGTCACAGACTTCTTGGATTTGTTGTGCCAGTTCTCTAGTAGGTGCCAGTACAAGAGCTATTGGACCATCACCTCGACTTGATTTTGGCTGGTTGTTAATGTGCACAATAGCAGGCAAAATATAAGAAAGAGTTTTTCCCGAACCTGTAGAAGCAATACCGACCATATCACATCCACTCAGAGCAATAGGCCACCCCTGAGCTTGGATTGGAGTTGGTTTAGAGAACCCCATTTTGTCAATCTCATCCATAACATAATCTGGGAAACTGGCTTCTTCAAATGTCATTGTCGGTTTTGGTATGTTGCGCCCCTTGAGAGTAATCTCATTGTCACTCCGCCAAGCTTCTACTTCAGATTCTGATCTACTTTCCACTTCGGTATGCGGCACGTAGAAGTCTTTTTTAAACGGTTTAAGCCTGCTTAGATCCCACTTCGGTTTCCGCAGGTTTGCACCAGGGTTACTCCTACGCCCGCCGCCATAAGCACCACCGCCACCGCCGCCTCCGCCTCCGCCTCCGCCGCCACCGCCTGATCCGAGACCATAGCGAGGACTTCGACTGCGACTCCTACTCCTGCTGCGGGTGCGACTGCGACGTCTATCACGACTACGATCTCTAAGAATGGAAAATTTCCGAATGAGAAAATACCATTTTTTTTTTTCAAATGCAGCAATGTGCTGTGTAATTAAATTCATATTTACCTTCCTCGACCCATCGCTCACCCTCGATTGAAGTTTAAACGATTGGTACGAAAGCTTTTTAAGTATTTAAGACTTCTAATTGTAACAAGTATCTCACAATAATCAATCACATAAAAGCCACTAATTTTATTACAATTCACAAGCACTGCGCCATTCAGAATAAAACAAGATGGCGTCCGCGGAAGCAAGCGGCATCACCAAAAGGCAAGATTTTATTTTTCTTGAGGAAGGTTCGCTACTTTGACCTCATGTCTTTTTGCACAAACGGTTTTATAACTTTGCACGCTGCACCCATGGACCTAAAAAAATTTTTTTTAGGTCCATGGCTGCACCGTTAAGCGCTGATAAGCCCTGATATTATACCACATTATATGATTTAATCATTTTGAATGATGTAGATTTGTATAGCAATTTAATATAAATTACATTCCAAGTTGATGCGCCGTTTACTCCCCTGAGACGTCTTCCAATCCATTATATTTACAACAAAAAAAAAAACACCTTTCGAAGGAGTTTCTCGAAAATCAACTACCTTTAGGTGATGGTGGGTAGTGAAACCATACAGTGCCGGCTCAAGTCCAAGTAGCCCATGTAGCGCCCAGGCTGGGTTCTATAAATAATAACCTGGTACCCGCCAGTAGGCATGCGCAATCAAATTAAAGAATATTTAAAAATAAGTTTCCTCAGAAATCGGTAATTTGCGTGCAAATAGTTTTGTGAGAAGCAAGAGCCCATTTATTTTGATTGTGGTACGCCCCCGTGGAACTGGAACTGTGGGGTAGACTTTAGAGTAAAAAATATTGTGAAATCAATATTTCATTTAAAAACTAAATTAAATTACTGGAAAAAGTTAATCAAAGTGTAGACTTTAAATACAACTTCGCAGACACACACAACAGAGTTTGCTTCTAATCATTGTAAAATATACTACATAATATCAAGCTATACATTTCCAGTTTTAACAGACCTCACATTGGCTTTCCGTACAGTGAGAAATCAGCTTTTACTGGAAATTTATAGCTTGATTATAGTAATAATAGTAATATTTATTGATTTGTCACCGTACGTACAGCTTGGCAAAAAAAAAATCTGACGCGGTGACAATTCGAACTAAAATATTTTTTTTTGTGGCAGCACTGCTTTGTTTTTGTACAGGTAGCTTCTCTGTCATTGTGTGATGTTCCCAGTTGTATTTCACTGATTTCACTTTTTTCTAATTAAGGCGCAGATACATAATTTTCGTTAAATCTGTTATTACACGCTTTCAAATACTGCACGAAATATATGTGAAACTAGACCGCATACACATCAATTCTGTCTGTGAATATTTTAGTATTTTAGTTAAATACTATCTGAAATAAATTCAGGAAGTAAGGTCTACTCAAAATATAAAAACGATATTTATTTCAAACTACTTAAGATATTTTCTTGCCTTTTTTATACAAACAGATTATATAATTACCAATAATTCTATCGTAATTTTTTTGAAATATTCATACTTTTTACAATACAAATAAATATTCCCTATAAATCTGAACGAAACGGAATGCGGTGCCCTACGCGGGCAACGGGCGAAGGGCGGGCGGCGGTACCGTACGCGTAGGGGTGCTCGATATATATCGATATTTCGCTTATCGATATTTTTTGCTCGCGATATATCGATTCAACTCGATATTATCGAATCATCTGATATCGATTTAAACTATCGATATATTTCATTCGATATATCGTGAGAAAGTGAAAGCATATTGCATGTTTAGTAATTTTTATTTAATTTATTTTTACGATTGGTAGAAAGGATGGAAAATACCTGAACCCAAAAACGAAACGCTCTGACACGAAATATTAGTCTGTGTGAGTAATATTTATTATAGTTTAGTAGTAAAAAACAATATATATATTTTGTGGTCGCTAGCTTCTTTGTAAGCGTGTGTATAATAAATCCTATAAAATTACAATACTAGAGTATAGTAATCGATTGATTACAATTAGGTAGTCTGTTTTGTTTCATGCAGTTTACGACATACATAGTAAAAAAGTTTGTATATTGTTATATAAATACGATATCAAAGGCTACCTATTATTTATTTGTATAGAAGAAGCAAGCTGTGGCAATTGTATATGGCATGTTTTGTTTTATACAGAATATGATTCATGGGGAAAGGGGGAGAGGGGGGAGGAGAGGGGGGGGAGAGGGGGAGGGGGAGAGAGAGGGAGAGAGAGGTAGAGAGAGAGGGAGAGAGAGAATGTTTTTGTTGAGTGTATACAGGTTTTTTGTACATAATAAATAATTAAAAAAATATAACTATTATGAATCCTGGAAAGGAACTTCGTTCCATCCGGGTGTCCCTTGACACCTCTAAAGTTTTTTCGTTCGGAATATGTTCCAACGTGTGCACCTAATTTTGTATGCAAGTTAATTTATGTCTCCGTATCAGGAAACAGTATGGAGCCAGCCTAAAGCAAGAATTCAAGGTTTTGGAATCTGTATTCTTAATCAGAAAAACAAATTGAAAAACTGTACGCATGGGGCCGGTCTTATTAAGTTAGCGGGAAAAAAGGGAACAAGTGGCCTACTTATTCTTTAATTCTAGTTCTCTTTTTTGAAATCTGTTGTGCACATACGTCATAACGTGTGTCAGTTATTCTATTATAGTACAATTTATAGTCAAGAAACGATTAACGGCTCTGTGTGTACCCACGGCGACATATCATGCTATGTTTTCCAGTATTAGCTGACTTCTAACTGTACGAAAAGCATAAATGTGGGGTCAGTTAAAACTAGATGTTTTTAGCTCAGTATGTCACCGTGTGTATTGTACAATGCACAGGGGTGTCGGGTTGGAAGACATCCACAACAGCTTCCAAATTTCCACATCAAAACAAAATTATAGTATTAAATTGTGTGTGAGTTGATAAATTGCCTAGTTTATTATAATAAATAAAAACAATTTTCTTCAAAAAAAAAAAAAAACATTCAGTTAACAATTTTTTTAAGTCGATTCGCGTTTTCATCGAATTGGATTCCGACATAGATTAAAATGAATGAATTAGTCTCTTTTGTATCTGTGTCGGAATCCATTTTCTGCGTTGTTGTGACATTTTGCGTTTTGCTCTTCAGCCAAGTATTCTTGAGAAAAAACGAGTTGTATTGTATGAATAATGTCATGCTATTGAACATTGCACGAACAATTAAGTGATGATATTTTTTTTGTATTGTTAATCATTTAATAAAGGCACATTTGGTTCACGAAGAAACGCACGATGGGTTGAAATAGTGATCGCTATCGGCAACAGTTTATCAATCTCATTTCATCATTAGATATTTACACACGCCGTAACATAACAATGGAACTAGACGTATCACCTGCGGATATAATAGACAACGATATGGAATATTCAGATAACTCGACAGACAGTAAATACACGCCATGTAAAAATGACCAGTACTCGATCATACGCATTCCCGAAGATGGTGAAAAGTCAAGTAAGCACTCCTCAAGAAAGCAGTCAAAGAGAAGAAAGAAGAATTCTAATCATTCACGGAGTCTGCCTAGGATAATAGTAAAACCCTTGCCACCACCACCGCCTCCTGAGAACAGAGAATGGACAGCAGCGACATCCTATACAGAGACTAATTGTAACACCAACAGACCGTCTACCATGCGAGAGGTATTGGCAAGCATTCCAGGGTTCTGTTTGAAACCTCGAAAACGCAGTGGTAAAAAATTATCAACAGCAGCACAGTTACAACAAACAAGAGAAGGGTGCATTGATTTAGAGACACCAGATTCAATACTAGTAAATACAAACATTAGGGCATTACTAAATAAACATACATTTTCACTTCTTCCACCTTTATACCAATATAAACTTGGGCAGCTACTTCCAAGTGTGGATAGGTTAAGTCCTTCAGGTCGCTTAAATTCTTCTAGTCTGAATAATGAATTTTTTGCTCGTGCCTGCTTACAGTGGCAAGACAGCCTCTCTGGTGGGGAATTAACCCCAGAAAACCAACAAAAAATGAAGACTGACGCTGAAAAAGAAAAAAGCAAAATAGATCCATGGAAATTGAAACATTTTGAACCTATTTGGGGAGAGAAGTCAAGAAAAGAAAAATCTTCAATCAGTTTAAATTCTGATAGACCTTCTCTGAAGACTACTATAAAGTTAAGACCAACAGCTTCAATAACAAGCAGTAGTACTGTTCCAAAAATTAAAAAAAGCAAATCTAGTACTAGTAAAAGAATGAGATCAGTAGGTGCAGTAACAAGGTCTTCAGCCAAAGCTGATGAAGTAATAGAAGAACCAGTCTCTGTAAGCAGTAAACAATCTGCACCAGTTCCAGACTTATTGCCTCTGAAACATACAAAGAGTCACAGTCATCCCAACTATGAAGAATATCCAGTGGACTTTAGTTTCTCTGATTCATCTTCAACTCAGAGGATGGATGAATCACTATCCACAACACCTGTTGATCCACTTCTGCTGCCTGATGGGGAATCTGAACGCAATGAGGTAAAGCAAGAACTAGATCTCAGTGTTGTTACTATAGAAGAGACTTCAAAAGATGGTGAAGAATATAAAGCAACAGATTCTGATAGTAATTTACTTGAATCTTCAAAGAGGTCAAGTAATGAAAATGAAGAATATACTATGGCAAAGCGAATTAAGTTTGAAGATGATTATGAAATAGATAATTCAAGTTACTT
This sequence comes from Aporophyla nigra, assembly GCA_947507805.1. NCBI lineage: Eukaryota > Metazoa > Arthropoda > Insecta > Lepidoptera > Noctuidae > Aporophyla > Aporophyla nigra. The sequence continues at coordinate 17,021,247 of OX382302.1, read as the reverse complement.
GGTACATAATGCAGATACTGGTAACAATTATTCAGATGTTGAGACAAATTATGCTAGTGAGCAAGTTTGTCCTAATGATGAACTGCTGTATTCTGGTCAGGATCATGGTGATACAAATAGTGAAGACAGTAAAGCTACTGCTTCTGTATATGAATATGATGCAAGAAGTGAATCCTCAGTGTCCAGTCTGAAGATAGATATAAATGTAAATAGCATGAATGTTAGTGAGTCTGTAGGTGCTACTGAGTCCATTCCTTATGATAACACTGTGACAGAACTGGAGGAAAGTACTGAAATTGATAAAGACACTCCATCAAATGTGATATCACAGGAAACTCAAGAAGAATATGTATCAGAGCAATATCAGGAATGTGCCAAGCCTGCAACTCATGTAGATTCACCACAGGATATCAAAGAGGCTGTTGTGGAGCAGCATATATGTCAGAGCTTTAACCAGGAGGTTGATTGCCAAGTAACACAGCCTGTCCATCCCCAATTAAAGAGTGAGATTATCAACAGTCCTCAAAAATGTGAGAAAGAAAGCCCACCTCAGAACATGGCACAGAATTATTATGATGAGCACTTTAAGGACGCAGAGTCATTTATACTGGAGACAAGCCTCTCAATACTTACTTCTCGTAAGTATAATAATTCATAATATTTTGCTTATAAAGGTTTTTGTAGCATTTAAATAAATAACTCCACAGGGAAATTGTTACTGCACATTCTTTCGTTATTATTGTTGTGAAACGAATTCTTTCAGTTACCAAAAAACAATACTATTTCTTATTATTTTTATGTTATTTATATCTTGTAATGCAATTTCCTTACTTTTACAGAAAGTGAAGATGTGAAATATTCACCACATCCTAACTTAATGGAGCTGTCATCGTACATGAGTGAAACAAGTGAGTATTCTTGTAAAGACAGAGAGAACTAAGTGAGGGTAGCTGTAAACTCTTTTGACATTAATGACATAAATATTTTATGTGGCCAAACCAGAATCACTACTTACTGCCAATGTAATTTATTTGAATTTTGTAAACTGTTCCAGATGTTACTGCTGTTGTTACAATGCCTTTGACACATAATTCATCAATACCAATGATGGAAGTCACTAATACATCTGTAAGTTACTATCATTTACATAACTCAAATAATTGCTGAGAAAACCTGTTTACACCATAACGTTTTACTTTATTTCAGATTGTTTCTTACCCTGATGATAATATGAAGGATGCAGCTAAACCCAAAGCATCTGCAGTGTCATGGAAAACCGAAAATGACTGGCCAAATAATGAGAATGTTATGACATTGCACCCATTTTCAAATCTAAACACAGAAAGCGCCAAATATATAAGTGAAGACTCCAAAACAAGCATGGAAGACATAAATATGAATGATGAAAACTGTATGTACAAAGAAGACAGAGATGCTAATTTTAATATGGAATCTTCTAACTCGTCTGAAAGTTGTCAATCGATAAAAGACTCAACTGTGAAGCAAGAAATCGAAGCAGCTACTAGCTTGATATCTAGCACTACTGTCACGAATCCACCTTTGAATACTACTACTATTGCACAGGGTATGTGGGCTCGAAGTAAAAAATCAAAAATGGGAAAGGAATCCAACAGGTATGTAAAGATAACAGGGAGTTGCTTGCTTGGTCCGCCTTTCCAGTCTCTTGTGTGAAGTACCTATTTTGCACCAAGGTGCACAGTGTTCTTACATAGTGTGGCCCTAAGATTTTTTTAAAGATCTTGTCAAGATTGATTATTTTAATTATTATATTTTACTGCATTCCAGAAGTCGAAGTTCAAACAAAGTGCCCCCTGGCACAGTGAACCTAGAACGCAGCTATCAGATATGTCAGGCAGCGATCCAGAACAGCCCCAACCGCGACGCGTTGCGTGGCCAGCTGCGGCCGCCGCCCGCGCTGCTGACGCGGCCCGCGCGCGGAGTGAGGCCTCCGCCCCCGCCACCGCCCGTACTCGTCAGGCAACTGCCGGTCTCTGTAATGCCTCATAATGAAGTATGTATTTATGTTATCTATGTTCTTATTCATTTTAATTTTCCTTGTGAGTGGTCAGAAAGCATTGATGACCCATTGATACCGGCCCCGAGTTGTAGATCGTGAGTTCGAACCCAAGCGCTTTACATTGTGTTAAATACTCAAAGTAAAGTGCATTTCATCATTGCATTTCATCACCACTGATCTGAAAATGGTGAAGGAAAACATTGTGAGGAACCTGGCATGTCCTAGAAACAAAAATTCAAAGACTTTTGTGACATCTACCAACCCCCGTGGTGCATTATGGCTCACTCCCTCTTATAGAGCGGAGGCCGGTATCCCAGCAGTAGGAACATAATAGGGTGATTATATTATGCTAAGAGCGGTCTGGACAGTGCGTGAAGCCTATCGTAGTCTCTCAGACCGGAGGAATCTGATCACTTATTATAATTCCTTGTGACTTTTGCTTGCATTTCACGGTATGCGAAAATGCATAAACTTTTAAAAAGCAGCAATTTAAATAGCAGATCTGAAAGCTTTTTGTTTCAATGAGACGTAAATACGTATGTATTCATTACCAAAAATCTACGCCACTCGCGCATTTCGTGACGTCAGCTAAGCGTGTCGCCGTCCGCACTCACAAGGGGCCCTATTATAATTCGCTCAGCATACCGTGACGTGAAACCTACGGGCGTCAAAAGCTTGTTCAAGAGATTTATTCGCCCAAAAAATTCCGCATAATTAGTCATGTTCAATATTTTTTTTCTTTAATAAAAAATATTTCGTTTTTCAGATGAACGAGAATCGATCTAATAATGTGGGTCAGTACATTCTAGTACAAAGAACTCCTAACGTGGCACCGCGGGCGTCAAGTGCACCACCTGCAAACCAGAATACTAATGTGGTTAGTAATACTGTTTACCACATTTGCCTTATATATATTATTATATTGTATAATATCTATTAAAATATATTAAGGAGAATGTTAGTAATTTCAAAATAACAGTCTTTTACTAAATGCTTATGAAAGCGTATACAGTACTGATAACAAAAAAAAAGTTGAACATTTTTGTATATCTATCGGTGTGTGCCGGCTAATCTCCGAAACGACTGGACCGATTTTGACCAGACTTTCACTGGCAGATCGCCGATGTTATAAGTTGTTTTATTTTAGAAAAATTATTATATAGTACAGAGACATCCACGTGAATGAAGTCGCTGGTTCAGGTAGTTTATAAACTAGGCGTGTAAACGCTAATTATATTTCCAGAGATTTGTTTGTGAATACTGGGTAACATTGGATGTTACATCATAGCATAGATAGAATCAGAATATCCTTTACTACCTTTTTCCACCGACTTCGCCTGGGTATTATATATATAAACCTTGCTCTTGAATCGCTCTGCCTATTGATGATCGCATTAAAATCCGTTGCTTAGTTTAAAATATCTAAGTGTACAAACACGAAATGCGACTTTATTTATACTATGTAAAGATTGTACACCAAAATTTGTATGTTCATTTTACTTATTTCCTACCCTGATGGAACTATGCCTAAATAAATGGAAATGCCCTATATTAATCCGTGAATTATTAATTCCAGAGCGTTGCGCGGTGTCGCAGCGTGGGCGCAGACGACGCGTGCGTGTGCAACCTGCGGGCCATGATACTCTGCAAGAAATGCGGTGCCTTCTGCCACGACGACTGCATCGGATCAGCGGAGCTGTGTCTCACCTGTCTCATACGCTGACCCTACCTCTATGGTCTCCCTACGGCCCATTACGCGCGGCCATTGCTATGTTGCTAGCATTAAACCTTACAAGGAACTTTTATATAGATCGAATTTAGCTGCAGCCCTAATCATATTTATACCTTTAGATCAGCGTAGCTAATAGATTGAACTCAAGTAACCCCAGGATTGAGGTGTGTTTGACAAAGTAAATGCTTGTTAGGAATGGTGGTGCTATCTGTTTGAATGTATCAATAAACAAAAATATTTAGTTTGTAATCTGTGTACGAATAGTGACAGTATTTTGTACTACACCAACAAAGATACGGAGGATGCTTTTGGCAGTCGCGCTAAGGTCAGATTTGCCTAATCATTCATCATTGCTAAACTTAAGTTAGTCAACTTACTGATGTGATACTTTGCAATTCGCTAGCTTATGAACATTGTAAGTAACAAAATTAGTTTCAGACTCGTACTTCAAAACCATTCCTGTCTATAAGGCAGAATTATTCATGTCCTGTCCTAAAGTTGTAAAATATTTAATACAACGTATGTCAGTGGTGTTAGTGATTTTCTTGTTAACATGTTAGTTATTCTTCAAACAGCAAATATATTTACACATCATACGTTGAACATAATACTTCATATTTTAAAAATCCAGATGATAACTTGTACACAGCACAATATAATTCATTCTATAGCTCTTACTTTATTTAGATCTTACGAAAACATATTTTAAAGCTTATCGAAATATAGCAGATAACTTGGTAGCATTTGTGAACATTTATTAGATACAAATAATATAGTAACGTTGTTGTTAAGAGTACAGTACACAAGAGTAGTCGCCGAGCTGAGGATTTCATTTTGCCATTATACTTTAATTTTAGGATGTCATCACAATTTAATTTTATGCTACTGTTATATTAATTTTACTGTTATTTTACCATTTCGTGACTTTATTTTGTATGTAGTTTGTCAGTGAAGGCTTAGTATTGGCAAAGTAATTAAAATACTTGTACACCATCTGATATCCCATCTATTTATATCATTTATAATTAAGAGTATGTACAGATATTTATTGATACGTGAAGGCTGGTGGGTTGAACATCGGATGGACTCTTATTGTAAGTATTTATAGAACATTACTTGTTATATTTAAGTTTTTCATTATGGCGTGTACACTAATATGACACTAAGTTATGCAATATATTTATAGTTGTCTATAATATTTTTATAAGAATCTTTTACAAATTGAGAAATAGCTTTTTGCTAATTTAAGATTTCCTTGTATGTATCCAAACAAAATCCAATTTGTCCATATAATCTCCTTCTGATCTCTTGTTTACTGTCCCACTAATATACTATGGACCTTTTATTGCGTATTGGGTGTAGTGTACAATGGTTATGATACATGGTTTTATTATAACGTAAATAACTGATTATCAACAAATAACACTTATATTTAGATCGTTGACGACGCTGCTCCAGCAATGCCAAGTTTATTCACATAGCAATGCCTTACATGACGACTTACAGATGCTATAAGATACAAATAAATATTCATAGATATTATATTAGATAATTAATAATACAAGTGTTGCTCACTATGTTTGAATCACAAATGTATATCTGTATATTTTAGCTTATATCATATTATCGATAAATGTTAAAGAAATCTATGTATACATGTCACAAAAGCTAGATACAGTCTAGGTTTTAAAGGTGTGTCATGCAAGTTAGAATAACACTATTGGGACTTTTAGAAATGTATTAAAGAATCGTAATTCTTTATAGTGTACTTAGTTTAAGATTTTCATAATCTCGGTACGCAATAATTTAATACAGAGTTTGAATAAAGTATTGAATATTATGAAAAGTTACATTGGTATATTTGCATATGTTTAGAAACTACCAACGACTTTATGGATGGCTCTTTGTTTTCTTTTTTATGATTTTTGCGAAATTCCTTTTTTTGTCGTGGAATTGTCGCATTATTGTTATTTATTGGTAATTAGTTATTTTATGCTCATGAACATTTTTTCTCTAATAAAATTATGTTCTTCTAAGATAATAATATTTTATTTCTAGAACCTCATAAATTTACCTCGCGCACTACGCTTGGAAAACAGTTCTGTAATATTCCAAAGCGTCGTGTTTGGGCTACAGTGACAAATGGAATCAGCAACAGCAAGCGAACTCCACAATGCGATGGCATTGACAAAACAAAAGAAAAATCTGAGCTCATAATTTCGTTTTTTTTTTGCATTAAGAATAGGCAAGGCCGCAGCCGTGATGTCCCATCACGTCTGCAGAATTCGTTAGCCAATTTATATTGAACTTGTATACTTCTACTAGTGCCTGCCAGCCAACACGCCTATGAGGAAATTGGCATAAACGGAGGCGTGTTTTGTAGAGATATGTACATACACTTGAAATTTATTCATTAGGTATACGTGTACCCTCACATTTTGAGTAAGAAAATAAGAAACACTAGTATATTCACTAGTATTTTACGTTATAGACGTTTCAGTCTTTGCACACGCAAAACCCCACTATATCCAAAGGATGCACACTCTCCAAAACCGTTTTCTCCGTAAGGCCACAGATTCCCCTTGGTATATTCGGAATCATTCGGAATGAAATCCTCCTCTCGATCTCAAAATCCCCACTTTTCTTCAATTTATGAAACGCAATTCCAAACGTTTCTTTGATAAAGCCGTAAGCCACCGCAACCCTCTGGTTGTCGCCGCCACTAGTTACACCCCCGTATCAGTACAGTTCGCCGCCCAAGGCATATTCTAACCGACCCTGATGACCCCATTACCTTCCTCTAGGAAAGCAATAGGGCCACCAGTAAGATACACAAACAAAATCGTCCGTCTTTCTAACCTCGCCGCTGAGGTCCGTCGCGACGCTCCCGACTAAATTTTCCACCCCGACCCTCGCTCGAAGAAGGGCCAGCCCGCGCCGTAGCTGAGCCTGTAGCTTTAAATTCATCCCCGAATAATAATCACTGAGATCCATCCCGTCTCTTGCTGCCCTCTACCAGCGACGCCCTAAGCTGAGGTCCCTTAGTGAGTAGTCGCTTTAGTTTTTTTGCCCTGGCTGGAGGCCTTAATTTATCAAGGAATTCGCAGGCAAACCCGGTTAAGTAGTCGCAACCTCTCAAGGTCAACTATAGGTACAGTTAACATCAAACGTTTGTTGTGGAAGGTGGAGACCTTGATTAGTGATCAAAGTTTTGTTCCAAAACTCCGAGAACTCCAGAATCGCCGTTTTCAGGTCCACTTTCTCTCGGATAAAAGTCGTTGGAGAGCACAAAAAAAAACGGCCTACCCCAAGGTAGTATCTTGGCAACGCTCCTCTTTAATATATATACGAACGACCAACCATCCAGCACACTGCCAGGGTTGCGAGATTTGTTCGAAAGAGATACCGTGAGACTGGCATAATAGGCAACTGAAGGAACACGGGTGGGTTTTATTCGGTAAAAGTATGACACGCCCTTCCACTCCACCCTAGAGCGGGATATGTAATTTAATGATTTCCCACCCACAAAAAAAAGGTGCACTCTCGCAACAACCTACAACGACTTGTCTCGTTAAAGTGGGGTGCTTCGCCTGACGCATGCTCTGTGGCCTGACGTTTGGCGGACTACTGGGCTGGCGCTATCTTCCTCTGTAGGGGAATTCACTTGCCCCGTTTGGAGTCATTCAGCACATGCAAAGTTAGTTGATACACCTGAGCTCTGAATGCAAAACGTGCCCGATCATCACCGGCTGCCTCAAGGCGACCCCGGTGCAAATGTTGTATCCACTGTCTGGAATAGCGCCACCAAAAATTAGTAGTGCGGTGGCAAGCTCAAATAAAAGAGCCAAGATGGTTTCTGACACAAGACACCCTTTGCACGATAACATCCTCGTGTCACAAAGGCTAAAAAGCCGCAACAGCTGTATGAAGTGTGTCTTCCCACTTACTGGCGAACGGTCTAGCGAACGACTAAGCCTTTATATTATAGTACTCTGTGACTAAGCCTTTCGACAATGACATGGTGCTTCGCTACCAAACCAATTCGTTCCACTTGCTCAAAATCTCGCACCTAGACACGAGTTGCCTTTATAGCGTGGCAACCCGAGAGCGTCTTTTGCATGCCATCCGCTAGAGGGCGCTAAGTAGTTGACGTATTACTGTGACACGTTCGAGCGGTAACTGGCCTGTTAGTCTAGTGGTTAGTGACCCTGACTGCTAAGACTGAGATCGTGGGTTCAATCCCCACCCAGGACAAATCTTTGTGTGATGAGCACAATCATTTGTTCTGTGTCTGGGTGTAATTTATCAATAATATGTAAGTATTTAGAAATATATAAGTATGTTTATCAGTTGTTTGGTTGCCATAGTACAGGCTCTGCCTAGTTTGGGATCAGATAACGTTGTGTTGGTTGTCCTAAGATATTTAGATATTTATTTAGAACTGCTCGCGCCCAAAATAAAATCTAGCTAATAAGTGAGTTTGTCAAGATTGTTCTGTGTGTTAAAGCTGTTTTTCTTGAACAATAAACTGTTATCGTAATAAGAGAGTCTTAATTTGCTCCCCACCGACGCTATACCTTGGCTTTTCTGGAAGTATTTAAATAGGGTCCAGACTGAGGTAGGCCGAAGTAGAGAGAACCTGTTCAATTGGAAATTCACAGATGCCTCCACCCTCGAGTTTAAATGTGGTGCTGTCCCAAAAACAATGCAGCACTTAATATTTTGTCCAGCATGTCCTGCTGTTTGCACGCTACAAGAGTTGATGGACACTTCTGAAAGTGCTAAGCTCGTAGCCAAATTCTGAGCTGACTATATTTAAATTGCTATCGAGACGTTAAAAAGAAGAAATTCAACTACGAAAGGTCATTAAAAAAAGCTACGTGAATATTCGACCATCCCGAAATACTCGATAAACAATCGGACCCCATGGAATGTTTTAACCCCAAATGGCTACACATTTAGCTCCGAATAAGGGGTATTATTTGGAGCCAGGGGTGTTTTTTGGTCTAGCCATTTGGGGGGTGTTATTTCCAGGGTCGTGAGATCTGTTCGGAAGAGTTACCGTGGCCCTGGCATATGGGCAACTGAAGGAACATGGGTGGGTTTTCGTCAGTAAAAGTCTGACACGCCTTTCCGTTCCGCTCAGAGTGGGAGACGTCATTTGATGATTTCCTACCCACAAAAAAAAGAGGTGTTATTTTCGCCGTTTGAGGTTGACACAGTTAGTCTCCCACACCAAAAGCCTACCCAAAACATTATGGTTATTCCATCTGTCCTCTTCCCATTGTCGCGTGCCAAACTATTGAGTCCTAAAACAGCTGGCCCCCAGCGCGGCGGTGGATAATTAATCTATACTCCATTTGTTTAGGTAGTTAACTAAATGTAAACAATCTTAACATGTCTTTTATCTAAAAAACTGTCTAAAAATTGAATCTAAAAATGTTTACAATTAGGTATTTACTTAAACCGATGTTAGGTAAGTAACTTAATTTAAATAATATTTGTTGGTCTTTTATACGATTTATTTTATATAAAAAGACATATCAAGATTGTTTACCTTTAGTTAACTACCTAAACAAATGGAGTATAGATACTTGTAATCGATTAAACTTTATTCTTCGTTAGTCTTTGATTCGTACTCTATATTTTATTGCTCTTATCAAATTATGTTCACTATTTCGCAGCTCTATTTTCATTCAATGTATTTTATTGGTCGTTCAAGGCACAGTGACGTTTGTTTGATCGAATGGCAACTTAGCACTGAAGCTTTTATGCCAATCAGAAAATGACAGAAGGATTTCTAACCAATGAGATTGACTTTGGATTGTGATTCTAGAACTCGTGAGATGTTGATAGTGATTTTTTTTTTAGTCTGGTGTGTTGTGCGGCGGGTGGATGTTTGTTGTTTCCTCACTTAACGAGGAATACGGTTTTGTCGTTATTATGTAAAATTCCCTACCTAACATCGAACGCCACGATCTAATTCCGATTGAATTTCATCAAAATGTCGACAGTCCTGCTAGCAGTTATTGCCGTCATCCTGTGTGTACTTTTCAGAATATTGAACGTTAACAGTCAGCCCCAAAAACCTGTGATCTATGGGAGAGATAGGAGTTTTATTGAGAACATATTATTTATATCACCATTCCTAAATGAACCGTAAGTATACCTATTGTAGTTTTAATTGTTTTCATTGATAGTTTCGTTTATTTACATCCCCGTGTTCATGTATGAGGCTAGTGTGATGATGTCATTAGTTACCACTCTGGAGTCGTAAATTTTGTGTCACGGTTTTTAATCTCGCTAAATATCTTTGTAATAAGATAGATTTCTGTTTTACTTAGAGTTTGCACGTATTATCACTATTAAAAATAGTGATATGTTATCCATTTTTATTGCTTTAGTTATGGATGGTGTTACTAAGCTTGATAAACTATTTGATGCCGGATACGGCATCTTCCAGAAATAACAATAGGTTTAGCCCAAATTAATCTTACATTCTTGTGGATTTCTATCTACACATATTTTTGTCTGAACTATTTATCTTTTAGTAAATCATTACTCATTATCTGGTGACCTTATTACTCTTACTACAAAGTTTATTTACCTCAGACTGCAAGCCTGGCATCAGTAAAACGGGGAATAGTATGTCTTTTTTATATACTTGATGCAAATATTTACATTCCACATGACCACTCGCTGAAAGTCAGTGAACAAAGTTCTTCAGTACCTAACATATACATAGAAAATTTTACTACACTCAAACCAGAAGCATAATAAGAATAACAGTCTGTATAACATCAGACTTCTAATTAGATTCTGGCAACATCTACAGATTTAGCTACAGATGTATCAATATACAAATTAACGAATCTAAGTTTTTTTTTTGTATAGTGAGTCACAGATGACTGCATAACTTGTCTTACTGCTATAGATCTATAATAGATATGATGTCAGGCCTACCTTTATGTTAACTTAAGTTACATGGCCAGGAAGTACTCCTACACATTACACTAGATAACGAAAAAGACAACATGAAAAAAGCCATTTAATTATTTTTTTTGTTTACAAACACTTGTTAATATTATGTCAACAGTTCATTAACTTGAGTAGAAAAAGTGGTTAAATATTCATGAAAAACTTACCTTTATCTATGGTAGATTTCATTGTATACATAATGCTAATGTATGAATAGACGAGTAATTGTGTAACTCACTAACAGTAACAATGGCTTTTATTTTGACTGTTCAACAATATTCATTGCCTTATTTACGTTGCTGACCAAGCAATTTTTTTTTTAATGAAGTATGAAATGGACTGCCAGTATCATTCAGAATGGTTTAATTTCTGATTAATAGTGTGTTGCAATTAAGGTGCAATAGGTACTTACAATGATAACACACACTTAATATAATACATACGTAATATACCCATATTCAAATACATATTTGAAGCTAAGAGCAAGGTCATGTAAAAATAATTAGAATGGCACACTAATATCGTTTTGTTCAATGTATATTTTATTTATAACTATAGCTTCTGCCCGTGCAATTGTCAGGGCAAAAACTATTGTTTTAACATAAAATAAATGCTATGATATGCAATACTTCAGCGCTCTTAATAGAAAGCAGTGGTGGCCCAGTGGTAATGGCCGCGACTTACGAGTAGTAGGTCGTGAGTTAGAACCCAAGTAGGTGCTACACTTTGTGTAAATTATTTCATCACCACTGCTCTCATAACGGTGAAGGAAAACATTGTGAGGAAACCGGCATGTTTTAGAACTAAAAATTCGAAGACATGTGACATCTACCAACTGGTACTGGGCCCGCGTGGTGGATTATGGCCCACCCCCTCTCACTGAGAGGTGGCCTGTGTCCCAGCAGTGGGAACATTTATATAGGCTGCTGATGATGATGCAATACTTCAGCTGTTCCCGTAATGTATCAGTAGTTCCAAAGATTACTCCCTACATTTAAACTTGCAAACTTTACCTCTTTACAATATCACACCTACGGTGCAAAAACGTCACTGCAATTTTTGTCAAAATTGATCAGAGTATGAGAAAAAGTAGCTAATGTACCCCTTTATAAAATGTTCACTTCAACTTTAATGCGAAAGTAGTTTAAATATTACCAGTTAATTTCTTTAGTCAAGAAGAGCTATACATTATATTAGGATGTCGAATTTTCAAACGCTTCTCCTGAAATATTACATCATTTTGACATAGACTGAGACAGTAATTTCCTCATATTTCAGCAAATTGTCACACTAGGTTATTGATTGCAAGTTGGCAATATCAAGTAATCATAACAATTGAATACAATTTTAAGTCACATGTATCATTGGAATGTCCCATGGCAAACTCTGGAAGAAAATAATTTTATAATCTTTTGTTTTATTATTTCCCCAATGTTTGCAATAACAAAATAAACGAAAATGGATAGGTAATAGATAAATACCATTCATTAAAAGTAAAGGCGGTCTTCCATTAAAACATTTTCTTTCTTCATGTCTTTGTTGCAAGCTAGTAGCTTTTTGGTGGCTTTGTAGTTAAATAGTGAAAAAGCCATGTCGAAACAATCGTAGACAAAACGATCTGACGGCGAATATTCCATAGTTGAAAAGTCCTGTCGTCGAAACTAACAAATGCGAACCATTCTGTCGGCGAAACATCCATTGCATAGGTGAAACGTTCTATCGACGAATCTCTCAAAAACGAAACGTCCTGTCGGTGAACAGTCCAAAGGAGAAACGACTGTCGGAGAACGGTTGCAGAATCACATTTTACCTATAATATGCATTGGTTGCCTCGTAGGTGCCAGTTATGAGTTTTAGGTCATACCTAGACTGTCGCTTTCATCATCATCATTTCAGCTGAAAGACGTCTACTGCTGGACATTGGCTTAAGCCGAGAGGGGCGTGTTGCCATAATCGCTACGCTTGGCAGGCGGGTTGGCGATCGCAGTGTGGTGGTATAATGCATAGAGAATGCTGCCGCCCATTCTCTAGTAAGTCCCTTAGCCTCTTACGACACCCACGGGAAGAAATGGGATGGTAATGTTCTTTACGTCTGTCATCATACAGTACTGGTGCTTTCCTTTCTGTAAACAATTTCATCATCACTGCTCACAAAAAATTTAATAAAAACTAGAGTGAGGAAGCTGGCATTTTCTAGAACCATAGTGTGAGCGGACTCAGGTCAAATTATACACAGTCTTCCATTTCCTGAAATGCTTTAATCAGTAGACTATAACTTTTCCTTAAAAATATAGTTACAAGCGTTAGGCCTAACGTTACAACCATTAATGCGCGGCCCGGCCCGCTTCGACTATCTGTCAAATCAACAAATGTAATTCTACCTTCACTTATTATATTATTTTTCTTTAAAAGTGAGGATCGCTAACAGACGGCCATTCTGCAATAGGAATGTCCACATTCCTAAATTAAACTCGGCCATTCTACCGTATAAGGTATGGCCTCATACCAAAACAAATAAGAACTGCTTATAAAAAAAGAACATGTCGAATTGTAGTAAGTAATTAAATCAAGTAAGTCTAATTACATTTAGTAAAATTAATTTTCTTTTATCCACAAATAATATCAATTTGAACATAGTTGTAAACATTACATCAATCAATGATATTCTACAAACAGAACAAAACATAAAATATAAAATAAAATATGATGCACAAAATATGAGAACTTAAACTAATTTTCTAACAATAAGTAGTTATCTTCCGAAGTGAGGTCATCCAACGGCTCGTACTCACGTAACAATGAAGCACGTAACAGTCGTCGGTGCATTCGTTAAATTTTCAGGAAGCTCCCGTTTAGCCATCCGAAAGCCACGGTCTGCTCATCTTCTTAGGTCATCATTCATCAACCACATTTATCAAGCCATCCGAGAGCCATTACCTTGTAATTTCACAAACAATAAATCAATGATCTGCCGTTTAGCTACCCGAGAGCCACGGTCTACCAACAGTCTGTCACCAGCGTTCTCTTAACCGACGCTCAGTTTTATAATAACCGGGTATTGTCGATTTTCCGTTGTCGACATTCATCTAAGCTGTAAATGATATGGAAATTAGGTGAAGGGCTACCGGCCACTACCACTATAAATCTACTTATAGTATCTTCATCATTTATATGTATTTATACCATTACATACACATATATACAAAAAACATAACATATCACACATATAAGTTTTTTCTTTATATACTATTCATCTTGCGAATCCGAATCGCTATTGTCACTTTTATCGCTAACTAACGGTGATAAACTTAAATTAATCCAGGGTTTTAACTGATCAGCCGGGAAAATATTTTTATACTGTCTCTGAGGAAGTCCCTTAATGCTAGATACTTCATACCGGTCTTTCTCTAGCACTGCTGTTACCTTAAATGGACCTTTGAACTTTGAAGCTAACTTTTTGCTCTTGCCCCGGTCTGGATTATTATTTGGAATCATGACGAGATCACCTTCATGAAACGCCTTAGTTGGGGCCCTCGTTTTATCAAAATGTGCTTTCATTTTTTTCTGTCCTTCTATAATTTTTTCCTCCACAGATTTTCTCAACTCATCTCTATTGGTATTTGAAATCTGTTCATCAGTCTCTAGAGCCCCTTTAAGAATTCCTTCCGCCTGACTTGTGGTTCTTTGCCCAAATACCACTTCAGCTGGCGATTTGCCAGTACTTTTATTTATTGTATTATTAAGACTCCATTGTAATTTCGCAACATTGGTATCCCAGTCTCTCTCGTCCAATCCATGGTTCATGGCGGCTAGTGAATTTAGAATTGTTCGATTGTAGCGTTCAATTTGCCCATTGGCTCGGGGCGTCGCTACCGCATTTAGAACATGTTTGGCTCCAATCGATATGACAAAACTTTTAAATTCGCCTGACGTAAAACTTGTGCCTTGGTCTGATATAATAATTTTTGGGCATCCAAATGTTGCGAAAATATCTTCGAGTGTTTTAATTGTAGTCTTAGACCTAGTATTCTTTACAGGTTTGACAAATATGAATTTACTAAACCCGTCGATGACTCCGAGAATGTAGGCATTTCCTTTTTTACTTTTTATAAATGGACCCAAATGATCCATGTGTATTGTGTGAAATATTGCGTTTACCTTGGGAATCGGGTTTAAGTACCCCGACTTTTTCCCTGACATTTCTTTGTTATAAGCACAGTTGATACAAGCATTAACATACTTCTTTATAAAGCGGTTCATCTTTGGGAACCAGTAATCGGCTCCAATCTTTTCAGTCGTTTTCTCAGTTGAGAAATGCCCCGCTTCATCATGATTAAGCTGACAAATTCGCCATCGTGCCGAATTTGGTACCACCCACTTCAATTTTGACCCTACACGCCTATATATTTTACTATTTCGCAAAACGTAATTATTAGATACATCTTTTATATCCTCTTCGCTAGTTTCTAAAATAGTTTTTATGTGTTTTATTCGAGGGTCTGTCATCTGTACCGTGTGCAGCCAGTCTTCAGTCGTAATATGGAAGACGTCCATTTCATCTGAGATAATCTCATCTGAGATGGGATTCCGGCTCAGAGCATCAACATGCTGCATATTATGACCTGGCCGATACTCGATAGTAAAGTTGTATTCCTGTAGCATCAGCCACCACCTTGCAATTTTAGGTATTAAATCTCGCTTAACCAAGGTGGTGCGTAATGCGTTACAGTCTGTTATAACTTTAAATTCTAGACCAATCAAATAAACTCTAAATTTTTTTAAGGTGAATACCACTGCCATCGTTTCCAGTTCATAGGAATGCCAAAAAGCTTCCTCGCGCGTTGTTTGGCGACTGAAATAAGCAACTGGCTTAAAGGGGTATTCTTCATTAGGTCTCTGAAGTAAGATACCTCCAATTCCTAATTTACTGGCATCACAATGAACCTCTGTGGTATATGCTGGGTTATACAAGGCTAGTACAGGTCTAACAATCAATTTAGATTGTATTTCTGTAAATGCACTATCTTGTTCGTGACCCCAGTGCCAGGAAACGTCGGTTTTCGTCAGTTGTGTAAGTGGTCTCGCAATGGAAGCAAAGTTAAATACAAACCGCCGAAAGTAACTGGCCAAGCCAATAAATTGACGAACTTGGTGTACATTTGTAGGTTTTGGGAACTCAGAAACCGCCCGTATTTTCTTACTGCCAGGTTTAAGACCAGCTTCGGAAATCTCATACCCTAGATAATCTATTTCCGATTGGAAAAAGAAACATTTTTTCAGATTGAGGGTTAAATTGGCATTACGTAAAAGCTGCAAAATACCTTCTAGCTTACCGAATGCTTCGTCAAAAGAACTACCTGTTGATAGTAAATCATCTAAGTAAGGGATAGCCAGCTCGAATCGTTGGGCTCCCAGTGCCTTATTGATCATACTTTGAAACACGGCAGGGGCATTCACAAGACCAAATGGCATCCTCATATACTCGTAGTGACCATCAGGAGTCACGAAAGCAGTTGCGTGGCGTGACTCCTCAGCTACGGAAATTTGATGATAGCCGGATGCTAAATCTAAACTTGTGAAATATGATTTGCCGCTAAGTCGGTCGAGCTGGTCGTCAATGACCGGCATCGGATAGCTGTCTTTTACTGTCTTTTTATTTAGTGCCCGATAATCTACGCATAGCCTGTATTCATTATCCTTTTTTCGAACCAATACTATTGGACTGGCATAAGCCGACTGTGATTCTCTTATAATATTGTTAGCCAACATGTCACCTATCATTTCCCGTACCTTTGCGCGTTCACTAAAAGGGAGTCTATAAGGTCTATACATCACAGGCGTGTCATCTT
The DNA here is from genome assembly GCA_947507805.1 of Aporophyla nigra. Taxonomy (NCBI): domain Eukaryota; kingdom Metazoa; phylum Arthropoda; class Insecta; order Lepidoptera; family Noctuidae; genus Aporophyla; species Aporophyla nigra. The sequence continues at coordinate 17,004,650 of OX382302.1, read as the reverse complement.
TAAGACGTAGTGTCATTTCGGTTATATGAGTCAGTCCAAGCTCCTGCATATTAAATGCAAAACAGTCCCGAAATTTATTCAGGAGGTCTAATAACTGATATTTTTCAGTCTCAGTTACTTTGGGGCCAATATTTAACATATCTAAAGTAATTTTTTCTTTTATGGTGTTGGATTTATGACAATTATCAGATAACCGGGTATTAAGATGAATAGAATTCACATCCAAGGGTGTGCATGTAAATGGCCCTTCATTATTTAGTTTAATTGCTCGAGATAATAATTTGGAATTGGTTAGAATAATTGGCTTTTCTGACAAATTGATGACTACACATCGACTCCTCCCGTTATGAAATTGGTAGACACCTTGCAATAGAATGTATTGTTTACCAGGTTTCATGCATGCGCTGCCTGGGACAAATAATGATCCTGAAAATTGATCTTGTGTATTTACGTCTATATCCTGTAACCCTTTCACGGAGATATCATTAGTATTATAAACATCCATTCTTTCTATATCGGAATCGTCACAATATAGTACTAGTTTAGTGCTAGTCTTATGAACAGTAACAGTGGGCAGTTCTGTTAAAGACTGACCTATAAGAACATCCGTCTTAAGTAAATGATCAGGTACAATAAATGCTTCTATATCTGCTTGGACCGCATCTACGACAACAGTAACAAATATCCTAGCAATTGGTACGACACTTCCAAAACAGAATCCCCTAATAATAGGAAGTGCCATCTTATTTGGAACTACATTTAAATGTTTAACAACTGATTCTCGAACTAAACTACATTGACTTCCAAAGTCTACGTACGCTGAGGCTGATATGCCATTAACAGAAATGGTTTTAAAATACTCTGTTTGATTTTTCGTTGGTTGTTATTTGTAAAATATTTTGTGTAGGATTATGGTTCGTATTTTCTTGTGTTTGATCAGGTTTTGGTCGAGATCCTATCAGTTCACAATTATGTGTCATATGTCCTAGCCGTGAACACTTATCACATCTTTTTAATGGTTTATTGCAGTTACGAGCCGTATGCCCAGTATCACCACAATTATAACATTGAAAAGATCTAGACCTTGTTCGGGCAGTTGTTGTAAACGGTTTATTTGACATGTTGCTGCGACTAGTGTCCGAATTTTTTGAATGTTGCAGTTCTTGTTTAAGTAACAAGGGTTCTCTCTTTGAGATAAGATTCCGTTTTGATATTCTGCGTAAATATTTTAGCAACTCTGATGTCCTCTTCAAATTACCTCCTTGGGCGTTTAGTCTTACGCCATTATCAAAGATACCACTTATTATGCAATCCACGGCGTTTCTTCCTTTAATGTCGCACATTTTCACCAGCCTGGCCTTCTCATGGAAATATTCCTCCAGCGATTCCTCTCTCCTACTTCTTCTGCTAAGCATTTCTGTAAGTCGGTCGGCGTAGTTGCGATCGTCTGGGAAAGTCTTTATAATCTTTCTTTGCCACTGTTTCCAGCTCAAATCAATGGTATTCCTACCTTGGTACCATTTCTTAGCATGGCCAGAAAGTTTTGGTATAGCATAATAGATAATTTGCCTCTCAGTCCACCCATAAATTCTTGCAGTCTCGTTCACCTTACGAATCCAGTCTTTTGCCGTTTGTGAATGTGCGTCAGGATCGTATTCTGGGATAACATTTTGCGATCCTTCAAAACGATTGTCTTTAATTATTCTCGAAAATCTTTGGAGAAACCGGTCTTCTTTGTGAATACTGGAACATCTTTCTTTCCAGTGAGAACGCATTCTCGAATGAGATCTTTTTCGTTTTACGGACGACGAATTATCCGAGAGATCGGACGAATCCCGTTTTCGTTTATATCGGTTTTTGTATTCGGAGCCGCTAGACCTGGTAACATCACTGTCATCACGCGATGACAAAGATTTAAGACTGCGACGCTTGTGGTGTCGGGCATGACGAGACCTGCACCTATTTTGCGTATGATAATCTGACTGACTGGTTTTTGAACTGGTACTACTAGTCCTATGAGGCCGATATGATAACGAGGACGAGGAAACAGATGCCGATCTATGACGAGATCTGTTTCGGTAAGTATCACGTTTCTGTTGTCTTGGTTTCGGCCTTGTTGTGGTACGTTTATTCCTTCGTGGCGCCTGGATACGCTCGGGATTCCGTGATGATCTACTCGGTTTATTCGATTCCAGAGGTGGAGTATAATTGGATCTACCACTGGAAGCCATTGTGCAGAACTATGTTTAAAGGCGGAGACTATGTGTGATAAGTTGATAGCCAATATATCAATATTTTAAACAAATAACAGGGTTTTATTTAATTTTTATTTGTACATAGTGGAGTGGCGACGTGGTTTAAGTTAGTATCGTGTAATAGGTATTAGTAAGGAAAAGAGAAACGTAAAAAACAATGATTAGTCATTTTGCACCGTGTCCACACTAACACTAACAGCTGACGGTAGCTGTTTCAAAATAAACCAAGTCGACCCGTATTTGCAAGTTACGGAACCTTCTAACAAACGACTAGTGACACAAATCTCAAACCAAATAATTATTAAAGTACTCGAACAGGTAGCAGCAATAGCACCGTGATAGGTGTAAAATCATCCATAGGAAGACAACAAATACCTACGTAACCAAATCAGCTGCAGCACCCATCATGCCTTAGTAGCTACCTCAATTCAATTTAATGATGTAGGTAAGTAGTCAAAATTCGTAGCTATTGTGCGTGGTATAATTATGTGTAATACCTGTAAGCGGTTAATCCGCTTTATTGCCCCTAAGTACATCTGTACGTGACACAAGAATCAACCAAAACATGAAATGTCCTGTTGAGTCATTCATAATGTTTCTCATAATCAACCCACAAATATCGTTTTTTTTTTTTTTTTTTTAAATATCGGCGATCTTCATGATCTGATTTAATTAGATATAAGTACCTACTTCTGAATCATAAACACACGTACGTAAACATTATCTTAACATTGACGGGTGATTGATATTCTGTGATGGTAATTTATGTACGTAAGCACAGAGATATTTCGTAGGCACGTTTTTATTTATTTTTATAAACAATCATTCAGTGCCATGTTTGTGGTAACATGCACCTAGGTAAAATATTTCAACAGGAGCTAATATCAGAATTTCTCCATTCACCTCACGACATAAACAGACCGGGCGAACACATGACCTACTTTTAATTATGCCCATAGTCTGAGGTACCCACGCCACGCACTTTGCCGCGCGTCGGCGTCGGTGTTAGAGACAACTTATTGCATGATGTTAATTATATACATCTTTTTACATGTAAACAAATCACAAGGCGCGTAAAATATCTGTTTGAATATGCATTAGCATGGCATAAAATATCAACCATACAATTCGGTAGGCGTCAACTACCGTAACATGTTTTGAAAAAATAAATCAAGCAACGTACCTGAAAACTTTCTCCAACACACTTAGTTCTTACCACTTCTGACTGTGAGCGGACTCAGGTCAAATTATACACAGTCTTCCATTTCCTGAAATGCTTTAATCAGTAGACTATAACTTTTCCTTAAAAATATAGTTACAAGCGTTAGGCCTAACGTTACAACCATTAATGCGCGGCCCGGCCCGCTTCGACTATCTGTCAAATCAACAAATGTAATTCTACCTTCACTTATTATATTATTTTTCTTTAAAAGTGAGGATCGCTAACAATAGATTGTAAAACATTTGACATCTACCAACCCACACTGCGTGATTAACACTCTCACCGCCACCCATATATAGAATTTTTCAGTGCAGCAGGCCATGCGGTCTGCCGGCGGCCGCAACTTTGCCTACCCGTGCAGGCCGCGGTGAAAAATCTGTAACGAGTGAAGCGGGCCGTACGGGCCGCCGGCGGCCCGTACGGCCTGCCGATCTCGCTCAGTGCAACATGTAGGTGGAGTAACTTACTCGAAAAGATACGCCCCGCCGGCGGACCGTATGGCGGTGAGAGTGTTAATTACAATCCACTCGAAGAGAGGAGGCTTGAGTCCTAGTATAATCATTCCTAAAAGGAATTCAGCAAATGTGAGATCAGCACCCTAATTGCGAAACGCACAATTTATCAGAATCTGAATGGGATTGAAGATTATTTCTAAACCATTGCGTCATTTGTTCGAATAAATTGTCGGCTCAGCAACGGAAATAACGCAATGAATGTTGTTTAACTATGAATATTAAACCAATTCCTACCGATAAAAAGTTCCGCAATTACCCCTCTGGTTAAACTAAAATAAGGTTCACAATCCTTTACTGATTCACAACTAAAGAAATTAGAAAAGGCAACATGAAACAAAAAAAAACAATGTTTTACAAACATAATATCACGCCAGTATGCACCAAAGGGTTAGGTAGAGGTGCAACTAAACATAGTACACTCACATTTCCCTAGAAAAAACAACTTAATAAACATGATAATGCAAATTAAAACATGTTCAGAGATAAGTATGTACCTATACTTTTAGTTATTTTTTTTTATGTTAAAAATGTCACCGGCGTCTATTAAAAAATTAACCCTGATGTCAATTGGTATTTAAAACAATCTTGAGTCATTCACTAGCTTAGCCTTGAATATCAGTATTGCTTCAATGAAATCGTAATAGCATTGTTTTGTTCAATTATTGATCCACATGCATCACATTATCGTTTGATTACCTACTTTAAATTTAAATAAACAGTAGGTAATGTAGCAATTTAATACATGTAAAGTAAATACAATTTATTTAGTCATTTTGGTTGATATTTGTTTATTATATTGCAGCAAATTAAATGGGTACCTAACTAGTAAATGTTCTAGAATTAGAAATTGTCTACCCTCATGGGAAAAAGTACGCGAGTTTATGTATTAGGTATCACATGAGTCTCATAAATTAAATAACATTATACCAAACCAAATCATACTTACCTAATTAACTTTATTACACCTTCAAAATATTGTTGTATGACGTCATTTATTAAATTAATCTTACATTTTATCCTGATATGAATCAATACATACAATATTTAATTATAAAGCACAACAAATACATGACTGATACTAATGGCATTGAACTATAGGTACCTAGTTACCTAAACACATGACTCACTAAATCCAAGTAACAAATCCCAGCTGCTTGTCTACAAACAAATATTGAGAGATTGAGAGTCAAAACTATAACAAATTATAATCCTACATCATATCATAATCTGACTATAATTTTCCCACTGCTGGGAAACAGGCCACCTCTCGGTGAGTGGGAGTGGGCCGTAATCCACCACACGGGCCCAATGCGAGTTGGTAGATGTCACATGTGTTCGAATTTTTAATTCTAGGACATGCAGGTTTCCTCACGATGTTTTCCTTCACTGTTTTGAAAGCAGTGGTGATGAAAGAATTTACACAAAGTAAATCGCTTGTCTGGGTTCGAACTTGCGACCTACAAGTCGTAAGTCGCACCGGGCCACCACTGCTCTACATAGAACATTTCCTACAAGTCTAAAGAAAAAACAAAGAAACATAGGGTGGTTAAATAAATGCTAGAATCTAGGCTATGGAACCGTGTGAATAACTGCGGGTCAATCGATCCACGTTAGAGTAGCATAAGGTTGCCGAACACTGAATAAAAACTCCTTGCCTTAGAGAGCGAGTCAAAAATGATTCATGCTCGACTCATGGCAAAGTAAACCTAGGTTATACCTAGGTACGGTTGAGTCATCGAGGAAAATAAGGTACCTACTTCCCAAGAACACGCATAATATCTATAAATACATTTCTTAATCAAGTCGTCACAGCTTAAAACAAAAATAAATAATAAGTACGAAAACTGGTTGATCCTGAGCTAAAAAAACAGACGCTACGTACAATACTGGTGATATACGAATACGACACTTACAAATTTACACGCATAAAAATATAATAAACATTACGCCTTATTTCCCCCGCTGGGTTGGGCAGAGGTTTGCCTATTGTGCACCCACATTCCTCCAGTTATGTTTAAGCCCCATGAAATAGGGGCCAGCCTGTTGCCATCAACCAGGCACAGGCACTAATCCAGATCCCGGGCTGCTACTGAGAAATTGCAGATAGAAATGCCCAAGAACACTTTACCCAACCTAGGAATCGAGACCAGGAAAAAAACCGCTCCCAATAGGTTCACCCATTAGGGAGAGATCTAGCAAGAGCTACACAGTACCACATACAGACACACATAGCGGTCAAACTTATAACATCCTTTTTTGCGTCGGGGGTTAAAAATATGTTAAGCATTAACACGATCCCTAAATTCCAAATACCGAAAGGCAACGCAGACCTGTAGAGTAAATAAATTCTCCACGAATATTTGCACGTTCAGGCTCTAAAATATTGAGCGCATAACAAAACACCCTGAAATGTTTCAATAAAAATCTTTATGCTTAGTCCAACAGGTTGTTTACCAAGCTTTCGTTTCAGATACATACCGACTCGGCTGTGGGGCTTCAGCGGCCACGTTCAAACGATACTACACAGTCTAATCGGGCGTGTCCGTTGCCCCTGGCCCATAGGCGGTCGGGTGTCGCTGGTATTGCCTGATAAGTCCACCCTCACCTATGACCTGTACGAACCTGTTGGAAACGAGCATGAAGGTATGGATGTCTCATTTTTCAAGACTGAAAATTAGTCTTAAAAAAAACCCTTTTTGTCCCACCAGCTATGCTATTCACAACCACTCGTCAAAATAATTCAAACTTAAGGCATCATTTGTTGTACGTCAAATTACATCACCCCTTGATGGGAGCCTTTCATCACCTCCTAGTGCTTTAACTGGGAAGAAGAAGTGGTGCAACAAACTCCACATATTTTTGTTTATCTGATTTGCCTAGTCCCCGATGCAAATAGTTCTTCAGAAGAATAGCAATCGTCTATTTTGTTTAATTTGTCAACATTATCGGGCTTCGTATTTGTGAACAGCACCGTTTAGAGGACTCCTTCGATAACATTCGAATGATGTTCGATTCGGTATAGAAGCGTATCGAATGGTTGTGAATAGCTATGCTGTAGATTTATTATTAATTCATGTTATGTGTGAGTGTAGTGTGCCTTGTTGCTGAGTGAAGTTCTCCATATTTCCATCCAAATCCCTATTTCATGCACTTACGTCATCTTTTCTGCATTGCTCTTGAAGATTCACTGCAGAATGATTCATGCAGAAATGCAAATTATCTCATTGACATACTATATCGATTGGGCTAAAACCATTATACATATAGTACCTCATGGCTCAAGTCCATGATCCTCCGCATGATAAGGTTTTCCTGTTGGTTTGCGAGAAATCATAACAAGACGTTTTGTTGGAATCCTATCTCATTGATCTTAACTCGACGTTCCCACGGACGTAATAACATCGCAGCGAGATTTTTTCGCGCACTGGATTTTTCACCCCCTGTGTTGGACCGAGGATTGAAAATCCAATGGTGTATAGCGCGAGTGAGCCTCAGCGTGTTCGAAAACTCAGTTGTGTTCGATTTTCAACTTTCGTCGCTTAGCACTGCATTGACTATCCAGTGCGTGACTAAAGGCTCGTGCAGACTAGCGCGGCGCAACGGTCGCGCGCGTTTCGGCGATTTATATCCCTAGAACAATTTCTATGACTGTGTTGCGGCGCGACAGGTTGCCCCTGTGTGAACGGTCGCGCGCGTTTTCATAGAAATTGTTCTACGGATATAAATCCCCGAATCGTGCGCGACCGTCGCCCAAATTGACCTGGGCCCTTCGTGGTTTGACCATTTAAGGTGATTTTTTTTTTCTAAATGTTCGTCATAAGATTCGCTATCGATTCCCCTTTTTCGATTTTTGCTTTGGGTCTTATTTTTGTGGAATTTGAGTCCAAAAATGGGTTTGCATGGAAAAAACTAGATTTTTCGCACAAAGATTACCCTACGGAAGACGAGATTGAGATTTTGTCGCATGTTATTATGGGGAAATGCTCATCTTGGAAAACCCTACAAGACTGTTTACTTAGAATCTGGGGAGAAAATTTCCGTTGCCCTTAAAATAGCCACAATCATCCAGAAAATTTCTCATATCAGAAATCGTTTTTCTGTAAACTGTTAAAGTATTGGAAAAAAATCTGATCTGACAAAAATATGTCCCCGTATTCTTAGTGGATAGTCTTGTAGGGTTTTCCAAGACGAGCATTTCCCCATAATAAAATCTCAATCTCGTCTTCCGTAGGGTCATTTTTGTGCGAAAAATCTAGTTTTTCCATGCAAACCCATTTTTGGACTCGAATTTCACGAAAATGAAGAACCGAAGCAAAAATCGAAAAAGAGGAATCGATAGGGACTTTTATGACGAATATTTAAAAAAAAAATCACCTCAAACGGTCAAACCACAAGGGGCCCAGGTCAATTTGCGTCGCGTCGTGCTAGTCTGAACGAGCCTTAAATCCCGCCGCGATTTTTATGACATCCGTGGACACATGGCTAAGTGTTGATAACTGAATCCTACCTTCCGTACAGTTGTACACATATAGGTTCTTGAAAGTAGCTGCATCTTTCCACTGTGAATAATACGTGTGACGTCATCGCTATAACATTACTGTACCGGCTGATCTGATACCTGAGTGCTAACGTCACAACAATACATTATTATATAGCGTGTCGTAAATCAACACAGTGCAAGGTCACATAAGGTAACTGGCGACTGTCTTTCCTCTCGATTGGTTCATCTCTTGCAACACTAAGGTATTGTTCGGCTTAGTTCAGCTCGTCGAACCGGTTTTTACACGCTTTATATTAGCTTCACTTGTATGTTTGTATATTTGTATGTTTGTATATTTGTATATTTGTATGTTTGTTTGTAACCGACTCCTTATAGTGCGTTTTTGACCCACTTTAAACGACCAGATTTCATTCAAACTTTGCACACCTGTCAAGGACTGATGACAATGCAATAATTTCATAAATTTGTGCCATTATCCTTGCCAGGGTTACCAGGACAGCAAAAAAACTGTCACAAACTACGCTGACATACGTCTCAAAATTCGAAATACCCTAAAAAATAGAAAATAAATAATAGTTTAAAAAAACTAAAAAACACGCTTCCATGGAAAACCAAACTAAAAAGTACAAAATAATGGAAAAAAAGCGTGGGGTGCCTGATATCAATAAAAAAAACCTTAAAAGCACCCCACGCTTTTTTTCCATTATTTTGTACTTTTTAGTTTGGTTTTCCATGGAAGCGTGTTTTTTAGTTTTTTTAAACTATTATTTATTTATAAACTTTTTTGATTGTAATTGTGTAGTTTAATTTTAGAACACCACATCATACACCTCTATACCCTAACTAGAAGGCGTTTGAAGAATCTGAACCCACATACTGCCAGTATTTTTTAAGTCCCGTGTTCATTATCATCATAAACAGCCTATAATGTTCCCACTGCTGGGACACAGGCCTCATCTTGTTGAGAGTGTGTAGGTTGTAATCCACCACGCGAGACCAGTGCGGGTTTGCTAGATGTCACATGTCTTAGAATTTTGGGTTCTACGGTATTTCTTGGTTAAAATCTATGTATATGTATTCTAGCTGACCGTACAGACGTTGTCCTGTTTCCTAGAACTCGATAGCAGCGCCATCTGTCGGGCTGATTTGTAAATCTAAACCATCCAGGGTGCCACCCAAACGCATACAAAAAAATTCATTGAAATCAGTCCAGCCGTTTAGGAGGAGTTCAGTGACATACACACCTACAGTAGAATGTATATAAAGATATGACCTTTTTTTTTTTTTTTTTTTTTTGTTTTCGGGGGGAAACCTTCAAAAGGCGCCCGGTCTTCGGGGATAAGACTGGGGAGTGTGGGATTTTTACCTCACTAAAACCACCCCGGTGGTCACCATCTACACATGGAAGGGGTACCGTTACCTCTCAAAAGACCAATCCGGAACCCCCTCTGTGCAACGCCTGTTAGGGCACATATCTGGAGAGACTGTAAAGCAGCCTTCTCTAAACCTAACTCAGCAATTGAGCAAGGCAACACGTAACCACTGTGCGCCCTCTTCCCTGAAATCACTCCGTGGGCGGACAGAGTCCCCACTCTGAGCGCCCGTGACCCCAAATTCCCGCCTGCCTTAAGTTATGCAGGCGGGGTTTCGGCATTTTAGGCGTCGAGTCGGTTTATTCCCCGACGCCTTCTTCTCCGAGCGGGATCAGCCCTCTCACGATCCCGCTCTGCAGCCTCCTTCTGGACCATCACATTTTCACAGAAGGAGACCATGTGCCTCCAGTTCGCCGAGTCCGCCAGCATAGACCCAACTACTGCTGGTAGAGATAAATCTCGCCCGATCGTGGCGACTAGGACCTGTCTTTCGGAAGTCCAGGCCGGGCATTCCTGTAGCGTATGCTGTGCAGAATCCAAGCTGCCTCCGCAGTGGTGGCAATTTGCCGTGGCCTCTCGCCCAATCCTGTTCAGGTACTCACCGAAGCAACCGTGCCCGGTCAGCACCTGAGTGAGCCTATAGGAAATGCGCTCCCCTCTTTTCAGCCAGGCGTCGAAGTGCGGTAGGACGGCTTCGACAACACGCTTACACGAATATTGCGGCTGTTGCAGTCGCTCGCGCCACCGCTCGAGCGCGTGTCGCCGTTCCTGCCGCCTCAGCTGAACAACAGCGATACCTGGCATGCCATTACCACTTTGGCGGATGGCACGGATTCGGTCATAAACTCTCGCGTCCATATCCGCCAAGATGTCCAGCGGTGGAAAGCGTGCAAGGAGAGTTGCCGCCTCAAAGGATACAGTGCGGTATCCTCGTGCAATCCGAATGGCCATTTTCCGCTGCAAGCTATTGATTTTAGTCCTGCAGCGTCGGACGCCTGACAGTCTGTTTGACCAAACAGGTGCCCCATAAAGGACCATCGATCGCACGACACCTGCATAGAGGCGGCGAACTTCTTCTCGAGGTCCACCGAGATTGGGCAACAGTCTATGTAAAGCACCTACTGCCTTCCCAACACGGGGAACCAGGCGCTCGAAGTGCTCTTCGAAGCCCCAACGACCGTCTAGGGTTAGACCGAGATACTTAATGTATCTACCCACCTGGACTTGTGCATTCCCCACTCTCACTGACGAGCTGGGAGGTTCTCTGCTCCTCGGAAGTTTGTGGAACCAAAGTGCCTCAGTTTTATGAGCCGCTATCTCTAAACCCAGCTCGTGAATTGCTGCTACAACTTTTGCCACTCCGAGCTCGGCAAGCTGAATGGTCTCTTCAAAGGTGTCCCCGCCGGCCAGCACCAGGGTGTCATCTGCATAGCAAACGACATTAACGCCAGCGGGGAGGTCAACACGCAGGACAACATCGTAAGCGAGGTCCCACAAGAAAGGACCTAGAACTGAGCCCTGCGGAACCCCACACGTGATTTCCCTACGATGAATGCTACCGTCTCGACCCAGATAGCGAATGCGCCGGTTACGAAGGTAGGCTCCGACAATACACTGTAAATAAGGTGGCACTCTGTGATGTACAAGTGCCGTCCTAATTGCATCCCAAGGCAGAGAGTTAAAAGCGTTGACGATATCCAAACTGACCGCCAGCACCACCCCACCCCGGGACGTCACCTGTTCCGACAGCGAGCGGACGCGAAGGATCGCATCCACAGTAGAACGCTGCTGTCGGAAGCCAAACTGGCAATCGGCGAGGTCGGGACCAACGCGTGATAGATGCCCCACGAGCCTTTCGGCAACTATTCTTTCGAATAGTTTGGAAACCTCGTCGAGTAGGCAAATGGGGCGGTATCCAGATGGAGACTCTGAGTCTCTGCCTTCCTTCCTCAACAAGACCAATCTAGCCTCCTTCCAACCAGAGGGAAACACACCCGCACAAAGGCAGCTGTTAAATAATCGTCTTAGACGGTCTCCCAGAGCAGTCAAAGCCAAGACCCAAGCCCGACCAGGGATACCATCTGGGCCAGGCGCGGTGTTACGAGCCCCCATACGTCTCACAGCTCGGTCTAGCTCGCTTTCAGTCACCCCCAACTCATCAGACCAGTCTGAAGAAGACAAGAGTGGTGAAGGACTGTCCCTAACTACTGGAAAAAGCGTATTTACGACTCTCTCCAGTAGATCTGGATCCATGGTCTCTGTGATAGGGGGAACCCATGGCCGTAATTTGCCCATGACAAACTTGTAAGGTCTTCCCCAAGGATCTCTGTCCAGCCCCTCGAGAAGCTCCCTCCAGGATCTTGATCTGGCATCCGCGATGGCGTGTTGGAGATCCATTGTAGTCTCCCGGTACTCTCTATAGCATCTAGCTATTTCCTCCTCCGTAGCTCTCGGCTGTCGTCTGCGTCTGGTGCGCTGGTACTGGCGTCGAGATCTAAGACACAGAGCACGCAACTGCGCGATATCTTCCGACCACCAATAGGCCGCACCAAAACGCTGGGCACACATGGCCCGGGGCATGGAACTGTCGCAAATCAGCGTCATTCTATCCCGGAACCAGATTGCCTCTTCCTCTGGATCGGGCGAATTCCCCTGAGAACGAATGTCTTCTGGCCATGCTGCAATGTTAGCAGCTGCGACGAGCATGTCTCGATTGAGCCGCTTAAGGGCCCATCGCCGCGCCTTAAGGGCCCATCGCCGCGCATAAAGATATGACCTACGACTCATAAGTCGCCGCCACCATAGGGCGCCAGGGGTTACCACTGGGCCATCACTGCGCATGTCCCATGTGATGGCATTAATAATCTGTGGTAATGGGGGCGAGAAATTCAGACTCTGGGCTGCTACTGAAAACCCACGGTATCCCACGGTAAGCAGTTATGCTTCCTGCCAGGGTCGCGAGATTCGTTCGAAAGAGTTAACGTGGCCCTGGCATATGGGCAACTGAAGGAACACGGGTGGGTTTTAATCAGTAAAAGTCTGACACGCCCTTCTGCTCCACCCTAGAGCCATTAGTAGAGAGCCATAGTCATTTGATGATTTCCCACCCAAAAAAAAGCAGTTATGCTTGTGGTCAGTAGACCAGGCAGTCAAATAGTTTCGGAGCACGCGCAGATATAAAATGGCAACATACGATATCACGTCATACTGTTATACATATCTAATTATTTATATCAGTAGCTTTGTCGTATCGGCTTCAGTCCCCTGAGATAATAGCGAATAAATTCGCGTAAACTTGTATCTGTACGCTAATATGTAATGTTGATAAACTTGTCATGAAACATCAAAGCGACGTAGTCATCATTTCAAAATGTACATAGCATTATCAGCACTATCAGCTTCTTATCATAGCAGGAAGTTTTAAAGTGAGTCAGTAGTATGAGGGAAATTTTCAGTTAATAATCCGGTATTCAGAACAATTGAGCCTTTCATATGACGTTCATGCTATTCAAATGATATTCAAATAACGTATCAAATGGTTCCAAGAAAAATAATAAGTAGTCCGTACGTTATTGGCAAAAAAATAATATTAAAAAAAACTAAAAAATACGCTTCCATAGAAAACCAAACTAAAAAGTAGAAAGTAATGGAAAAAAGCGTGGGGTGCTTTTTAAGGTATTTTTTTTATTGATATCAGGCACCCCACGCTTTTTTTTGCATTATTTTCTACTTTTTAGTTTGGTTTTCTATGGAAGCATGTTTTTTAGTTTTTTTAACTATTATTTATTTTCTATTTTTTATGGTGTTTCGAATTTTGAGACGTATGTCACCGTAGTTTGTGACGTATGTCAACGTAGTTTTCGAAGACAGTTTTATGCTGTCCTCGTAACCCTGGCAAGGATAATGGCACAAATTTATGAAATTATAGTACCTATTTTCATCGGTCCTCGATAAGTCTACAGAGTTTAAATGAAATCTGGTCGTTTAAAGTGGGTCAATATCGCGCTATAAGGAGTCGGTTACAAACAAACCTAGAAACATACAAGTGAAGCTAATATAAAGCGTGTAAAAACCAGTATAAGCTGTACCCTAATTCCGTAACACACTGTCAATCTGAATCATTTGGAAGGATTGCTAATCAATTGCTTGTTGCTTGAAAGGCATGAGAATGATGATTCTAATGCCTTTATCCCAATTTATTTGGGGTCGCCGCAACATGTCTTTTTCTTCCACACTTCTCTATTAGAGCTATTACACACGAGCAGCATGTTGCCAACGGCAGGTAACTGCAGTTGTCGACACGCGATGATGACGCTGATCTATAGGGAGTTTGCGCCACTTTTTCCCAGCATTCCCAGCAAAGCAAACTTTGACGTTCAAAAAGTGCTGACTCTCAGTCTAGTTTGAATAAATGACTTTAAATTTTGATTTTTTTATGAAGATGGCATGGTGCGGGCTGCCGTCGAGACGCGTCGACGGCTGCCGCCGACACGTATCGACGGTAGCCTTTGGCGTAGGCTACATGCCGTTCGTGTGTAAGAGCTCTTAGTCGTCATATCGGTAGTCACCCCTTTTCGATTCCAATATCATCATTCACACAGTCCATCCATTGTGTTTCTGGTCTTCCCTACTCTTATAAGCATCGAAATTCATACTTAAAAAATCCATTGCTTGATATATTCGAAAAATTTGTCTGGTCAACAACGTAAACCACGCAATGAATGTTGTTGAACTGTCAAAATGAAAGCCAGCCCTATTCTTATTGGAACTCCGTGCTACCCAAGGCAGCTGGTGTTACCAGCGACAACTTGCGGTCGAAAGTACCAATCATTCACAGCAATCATAACCTATTACAGTCATGTAATGTAAAATTAGTAAGTAACTGGAAACACTTTTCTAGTCACGCGAGGAAAATGTACAGCTCGTGGAAGACTGCTATAACATCGATATTCGTGTACTTCTAATTTCCCCATAAGTCACTATCTACTAATATTATAATATAAATGCGAAAGTTTGTGAGGATGGATGTATGTGTATGTTTGTTACCCTTTCACGAAAAAACTACTGGACGGATTTGGATGAAATTTGGCACACAGATAGTTTATAACCTGGAATAACATATAGGATACTTTTTATCCCGGTAGTATGTTCCCGCGAGATAATTTCCGACCTCCACGCGGGCGAAGCCGCTGGCAAAAGCTAATAGTGGGCTATATTTACCGGTGCTATAAAGTTAGTATTCAATTTTACCGATGATGCATTAAAAGAAAGGTACTTAATTGAAAAGATTAAAGCAATGATTAGATAAAATGAATTGTTATTTATTTTGGGTTATAGATAGGTCATGATGATAAATGGAAACACGTCATAGTGACCAGATGCGCACAAAGTAATCACACGTAATTAGCTACCGATACCTATTCATTCAACAATAATGTGTAATTGTTTGCGAATGTTGTTTCCATGCAGTCAAGGAAAACAAAGTATGAATCCGTTCGTCGTCATCCTACGGAAGTTGTAAGAGCCGAGTGCCGGAAACCGATGTTTATGGTCACTCTAGGCGGGAGGATAGTGGCCGGTTATTATTTTTGCACATCCAGTCGGTTATTGCAACATTTAGGTACCACTGGGAATTTCGCAATCATGTCTATCAAAGTCATCATAGGTCAATTAATAATCATCATCATTTCAGCCTAAAGACGTCCACTGCTGGATATATGTCTCCACCAATTGTGGTACTAAGCGTGGCGATTATGGCAACCCTCACCGGTTGCCATAGTCGCTACGCTTGGTAGGCGGGTTGACAATTCATGTTTGAAATTAATTATGCCGGTGACTTTGCCCGCGTGAAGTTTTCGACCTACCGCGTCGCGTACCATCGCCTGCCCACGCTTTTACCTAAGAGGCTTTTTCTTTATGTTGGGCTCCTAAGGGTCGCAACGTGATGTTGAATAAACTATAACCTTCCTCAGGAACTGCGCTATCAAATGAAAAATTACATTATAACACACCAACAACAACAAAACAACAACAACATTTTTTCTTTCTTTTCTTTTTCTTTCTAAAATATTTTTGCTTTTAAAAATTAGCACGTTCAAAGAAACACACTCTTTCGCTATATTTATTAGTAAAGATAATAAATAGTATTAGATATGAATTTATCATAATAGGTAATACAGATAAAGTTATCAAGCACAATGATTATTAAAAAAATATAACTTAGAAGTTCCATTTACAGCACACTTGAATAAACAATAATTACTTGTTTTGATTCTGACTATAAGTAAACCAATGGCACAGATTGGGCCTTGACACAGCTTAGAATTCAAGTCAGTTAGTGAGGAAGTAATTCGAGGAGCATTAACGATTTACGTGTTACTTACCTTACCTACTATATAATTGATTTATTTATTTACAAACCTTTAACTCGTACAAATCTAGGAAGGTATTTAGGAGGCCCTTCTAGTTTGGTGGCCTCGATTGGTCACCTACTTAATACTTGATCTCCCATCTGATTGGCTCAATCTCTCAATTCGGTAACCAGCGGGAAAAATTGCGTAATACACAGCATACATTTACGTGTTACTATGTAGATGGGATGTCAAAATCAGAGGCATTGCGAAAAATTTCCATTAAGAATAGAATAAAGTTAATTTTTTGTACTAAGTAAATGTCTGATACACAGTTATCCCGCAGATCCACGAATCTAGAAGGCAACTGGATTCCCTAAGACAAGATTAGTTGCCTTCTGTTTTAATACCGTCAGAAATTACACCACATTATAAATTAAGATTTTATGGGCAGATCTTTAAGGTTGATGCGCTAAAGTCGTATGCATTTAATCCTATTGAATGATTATTATAATCATGAAACATTCATTTTATGAAACAGTCATTCGATGGGATTAACACGTTAACTGCCATGTCGGACTATGTGCCCGACAACATATACAAAATCCGAACATGTCGTTGCTGCCTGGTGGCCATGTTTTTGGAATAAATAATGTATTTATGGAATAAATAATCTATTTAAAGTGAAATAACACTAAGTACATTTTTTGACTTTTTCTGATTTTACCCATGGCGGTTAACGTGTTAAAGGAATTTAGAGGGTTGTATCGATGATTTAATGATTATAATTCTGGAAAACTTAATTTGTTAAGGTCGCGAATTATATTTTGATCAATGTACAACCAGATGCTGACCAGTAAATTGTAAAAAAAAAACGGAAGAAAATTTGTATTTCGCGGTTATACCCTGGCGCTCCCACCTTAAGCTTGTCTTCAATCTATTAGCCAGCGAGAAAAGAAGCAATAGCCGAATAATTACTTGCCATGAGTCACTGTCTTGTCATATCATATTTTCCCTAACACTAACCTCATTGCTCCCCCTACAGATGACGTCACGGTAGCTATCTGTCCCGGCATCGGCAACACATCGGAGAGCGTGTACATCAGAACCTACGTGCACTACTCACAATGCCACGGCTACCGGTGTGCCGTGCTCAACCATATAGGGGCTCTCAATAGTGTCCCAGTTTCTGGCAATCGGATCTTTTCGTACGGTAAGATATCTTTTTAACCGACTTCAAAAAAGGAGGAGGTTATCAATTCGTCTGTATTTTTTTTTATGTTTGTTAGCTCAACTTTTGACTGGGTGAACCGATTTCGATGATTTTTTTTTATTTGAAAGCTGGTGCTTCCCAAATGGTCCCATTTTAATTTGGTTCCATTCGGACAGTGGGATCCATGTGAAAACCATATAAGTCTTATATTTGCATTAAGTATTGGCGCGACAAATGAACGAATAACGCGATTAGATTAGTGCGGGGTGTCTACCATAACTAAAAAGTTAAAAATAAAAACTTTTTACAAAAAAATAAAAACAGACTTCCTTAAAAAAAACACTACAAAGTTTTTATATACAATTATTTGAACGTAGCAGTCAATGCAAGGTATGATCGGGAGGCGTCAATTGTACTTACCTATTGCATAATCAGCTTAATAATGTTCCCACTACTTGGACACAGACCTCCTCTCCGTGAAAGAGACAAAGTGGGCCGTAATCCACCACGCGGGCCTAGTACCTACGGGTTGTTATGTCGCATGTCTTCGAATTTTTGGTTCTAGGACGGTTTCCTCACGATGTTTTCCTTCAGTTTTGAGAGCAGTGGGGATATAGTTTACATATAAATATTGTTATTTACAACATAACTAACTTCTGCCCGCGACTTCGTCCGCGTTAAATTTCTTGTACGCCCGACTCTTCCCGTTGCGTCGAATCGCCTACCCGTGCGATTTTCCCCGTTTTTGCAACATTTTTCATTACTGCTCCGCTCTTCTTGGTTGTAGCGTGATGTTATATAGCCTTCCTCGATGAATAAACTACCTAACACAAAAATAATTTTGCAATTCGGACCAGAAGTTCCTGAGATTACCGCGTTCAAACAAACAAACTCTTCAGCTTTATAATATTAGTATAGATGAGCTCTTCTCAAAGAGTTCCTGCAGCTACGAGAGTCAAATAAAAACCCTAAGATGTAAATTCTCGATCAATTGATTTTACTCCCAATGTAATTTCATAATCTTCTGTATTCATTGCAGCAGCCTTGAGAGCGCTGATTCAAACTATATTTTCATGTATTACATAATAGATATTCTGTAAACATAAACAAAGAAATACTCAGTAAACACAGGGTAATAAACAATCGCGTATGTTTGCAATACAAATACATAATACTTTCTGCGAAATTGAATCCGATTTATGGCCCTTGAGACTTGTTTGTAACACATGCAATGTATTATATTGTAATGGTTAGAAAATTGGTTTAATAACGTGGATGTCCACGTCCATAAAATGTATGGAAACACTTACTTGAACGTTTTTTATAAGGTTATCGTGGACGGACAAAAGTGTCTTCAAATATTCCTTTTCATTTTATTTCCTAGTGATGCAGTGACGTGCACGTTTACATGATCATTTTGTCAAGTCCATGATAACGCTCACTGAGCCAGGATAAGGTCGTCTTCAGATAGGCGCGATGCAACTCTTGTAGAACAGTTTCCATGAAGATTTCACAGATATTGTTCTACAAGAGTTGCTTCGCGCCTGTCTGTAGGAGGTTTAATATAAATATGGTAGAGGGGCTACGGTGCGTCGACGGCCCCGATGCGCAAACGCATGAATATGCTTGAGGAGAACCGTTCTAAATACTTCGTTAATTAGCGGTTGTACATAGTTTGTATAGATCCATTATAAGTATACGTAACTAAGTATGAATAAAGTCCTTACACGTGTTCCATTTACCGAAGTAATGGACAATTCGTCATACAGTTAATGTTGAATGGAAAAAATTAATCGTTGAGTAGGTACCAACAATAGTACATGGTTTGTAAATAGAAGAACGAATAGACACTACAATATCTATAATTTTTTATGAAAATTAGCTATGGGCGTGGATTTGTGCTTATGTAACACATTGCATTCTTTCAACTTTTTTCATGTTATGTAGACCAGAGGGGTAATTGCGGAACTTTTTATCGGTAGGAATTGATTTAATATTTATAGTTAAACAATATTCATTGCGTTATTTACGTTGCTAAGCCGACAATTTATTCGAACAAATGACGCAATGGTTTAGAAATAATCTTCAATCCCATTCAGATTCTAATAAATTGTGCGTTTCGCAGCTTGCAATTTCCGGCCATAGATGGTCTAGGTAGGTAGACAATATTGCGCTATAAGAAATCTACTTGTAGCACGAATTTGATTGTTACGAAAATCTCAAACAGAACTTCTTATTCTTCCGTGTCTGCACGAGATATTGTTACAATTACAACAAGTATTGATTAAAAAAATTATAGCCATTCAGCTCAAAAGGAAGCTGGGTTTGCTGCCTATGATATGTCAGACGAACAAAAACAGGAGTAACCTAACGTCACCTTATAAAATGGGGAAGGACATTACAAATATATTTAGCTAGGTGTCGCATCGTCGCTGGTGTTGATGTGTCAAAGACCCATTTGTAAGTGTTTTTGAAATAATTACCTAACATACTGCCTATATCTAGTGTATTAAATTATAATAATAAAGGCGTACTGCATTTTCCAGCTGATCAGAAAATAAGAAACCAAATCCAGAAGAAGGCATCGTATCATATTAGGCATAATATCTATCACGTTAGAAGACCATCCATTTTTATGACGATGACAACGCAACTGGTAAATGCAAATATTAAAAAATAAAACATTTATCTGATTGCTGTTCCCGGCGAGAGTGGCGCCTTGCCTGACCCTCCCATTGATTGTAAAAGAGTTGATTGTTGGTGTGACCATTACCGCGCTGTCATTATTTACATTCAAGTAGTCTAGGTCTACGACACTATTTACAATACTATGTGCATTCTATATGTACATTGGTATATAATGTAGTGACTTTCACACCGAGGTCATTGCCGTCCACTATTAAATTACTTTGCACTTACGTACTACTAAGTAATTTACTTATTAAGATATGAGATCATAACTAGAAGCAATATACATTTATCTACGCTGTCTTTTACTTTGTTGATATTGTTACGGTTGAAAGTGAAATCCCTTTATTTATAACTAGCTTCTGCCCGCAACTTCGTCCGCGTTAAATTTCTTGTTCCTCGACCCTTCCCGTCGCGTCGAATCGCCTACCCGTGCGATTTTCCCCGTTTTTGCAACATTTTTCATTACTGCTCCGCTCCTCTTAGTTTTAGCGTGATGTTATATAGCCTATAGCCTTCCTCGATAAATAGGCTACCCAACACAAAAATAATTTTTCAATTCGGACCAGGAGTTCCTGAGATTAGCGCGTTCAATCAAACAAACAAACTCTTCAACTTTATAATATTAGTATCTCATCAAAAACATAAATGTAAAATGAGAGCCAAGTTCAATATTATGATATATGCCTTAGTTGTTGACTTCAACGACAAAAAAATCGAGATCTAAATGGATGCCAAGTTCAATTTGACACGTTTATGTGAAATAGTTTTTGAGTTATGAGGGGGTCAAAAGTGGCTCCAAATGGTTCGTGTAATATTACACACGGTGCTGCTCGCCAGTTCTGTTACTTGAACTTGGCTTGACACGCTACCGCGTGTCTAAATAGATTTTAATACATAACATAACATCACCCTTTATTTCCACTAAAGGTTGGGCAGAGGTGTACCTTTAGTACACCCACGTTTAATGGAATTTCTCAGGAGCAGCCCGGAGTCTGGATTTGTGCCCGGTTTTTGGCAATAGGCTCGCCCCCTATTACATGAGACTTAAACATAACAGGCGAAATGTGGGTGTACTAAATAAAAATTAAATGAAAAACAAAAGTAAAATCGAGTCAAACAATTAAAAATGCTGAATGAATTACACTCTGTAAGATTAGTCAACAGTCACCTTCTCTTACATTGCCTACGTAATTCAACATAACCATAATATACGTTTATTTTAACGCAAAGCGACAAACGACGTCCGTGACTTTCCCGCAAAACGCCTCCAGTACCTATTTCCATGTTATATGCACGGAAAAAGGCATTAGCGTCAAAAGAAAATTGTTGCTTTCCGAGAAACTACCGTCGATAAACCATAGGGTATTGGTGGTTCATTAGTCATTAGACTATCATTACGTCGTCGTACCTCTAATCAGAAACACTTGCTTTTTCTCACAATATTCACAGAAATTTTTATTCAACCGTGAGAATACTGCAAGGAGCATTTAACACCTTGGGCGCCAAGCATAATTTCCAGAAACACACTTTTTTTTGGTTATTCATATACTGGGTGACTTTTTTTAGCGTCTTGAAAAAAAATGGGGGTAATAGGTGAACGGAATAGAAGCTTTTGGCATAGAAATTTTTATTATTTTTATTTTTGAATAACATGTAATTAAATTGATCTAGTAATAAATACTACACATTTAAAGTAACATTTTCATACTAGAACAACAAAAACAGAAATTTGAAAAAAAAAAAAACAAAAAATAATAATTTAAATCTATCGAAACTCAAATCATACGCACCCTACTCAATGCGCGGCATGTATCATTGATTTCGGAGCGCGGTCCTACCCTTTGAAGCCGGCCGATAGGCGGCCTCATTGATCTTTCGTAGGCGCACGAGCCGCACACGCATCCCTGTCCACCCGCGTCCCGCGCTCCTTTAGTCACCTACGATGAATCTGAAGGCCTTCCTGCCTTCTATTCTAGTTACACAACACACCATATGAAGGTCGAGACGGTAAAAAATGTCATCCGGTATACTTTTTTATTTATTTGGTTTTGTTTTATTATATTAATGTGGTTTAACCTTCTATCTCCCTTTTCTCTTCTCTTTCTCATGTTCTTGAGAGTTTGTATCAAAAATGATACACTTGTCTACCAAATACTTTTGTGTGTGTTTTGGCCATGTGTATCATTTTTGATACACATTGTATAAACAAGTGTGTGCAAAAATGATACACCGGCGCCGAAGGTGTTAATTGAGCTTAGATCAATATAATAGACTTGATTCCCTATCTTCTTTCTTCTTATTAAATGAAAAGTGTGATTCAATGGTTTGATAAAGAAAAAATCAGTAGGTAACATTATATTGATACGCCGTAAAACAATAAATAAGAAATTATCCTTATTAATTTACAATGCAAGTATTATTTGATAAGATTTGCCTTAGTGTTTAAAACGAATTATAGTTATAAATAAGCAACTTTTGCGATGTCCTAAGTGTCGCTCATAGATCACTCGCTGTTTTCCACAGATTAATTCATTTTTAAGAGTTTGAAATCTCGTCAAATATGTTTTTGTTATCTATGCTAAGAATTTATGTTTTACTTAGAATAATCATACATTAGAGCAGGGCTGCCCAAGCTACATACCTTCGCGGGCTAATTAAATTGACTACAAAAGCTAACAGATATTTTCAGTTTTCAAGTAAAAAAAATACAGGGTAACCATTTCTTTATACGTTTATTGGTTCTTAATTAATTAATTAATCTAATAATAGTCATCCAGACAACGGCCCGCGAGCCGCATGCGGCCCGCGGGCCGTTGTCTGGACAGCCCTGCATTAGAGAATGCAATAAAAGTCATTTGGTTCAAATACAACAACAAACTAAAAAATATGTCGTTTTAAAGACGATGATTCACGTAATTTTCAAAAAGAAACAATAAATATCGTATCTCGATTATAGTGACACATAGAACATGTAGTCTATGGGTGAAAAATAGACATGATCCACCCAGTCCCCCCAAAAAAACATTGTCGGTCTATGCGCCAAAAACCCTGTATACTTTGGTGTAAGAACTACCTTCAAAATCTCGACTGATTATATTCCATTGCGTACTGCAATGTAGCCCGGTCTGCATACTAATAATTGAGGTCCGTTCGCAACATTATAACTGACTTAAAATAAATACATTGACCATATTGATGGTGGCCTTCACAATGGTCAAGTTCATTTCATATTATATGGCCACGATACGGTGAATGTTTAAGACGCTAATATTGGTTCGTGTTAATCGCGAATGTTTGAATCAGGAATCATTATTTATCCGGCACAAAATAGGTAGAATAGAATAGTTACTCATAATTATGTGAACCATATGGATTCAAGACAAATAAATAAAATAATAAAGCTGAGCTTCATCTAAGCTCATTTAGCTTATGATTTCATCTTCTTCTGAAAATGTGTACCTATTGTTAAAATTAATGACGCTAATTCATTAACACAAAAAAGTAAAACTGTGATCGTTAGCCCTAATTACCTTAATCAACGCCACCATTTGTAAACTAGGACATCGATGCTGTCATTCCAATACTGATAACAAAAGTAACTAATAATTGTCTTCTTTAAGTAACAAAGGCTTTTTTCCAGGACACACGGATGACTACAACTATATGGTGGAAAACCTCATGGAGAGGTACCCCAACACGAAACTAATTCTAGTCGGATTCAGTCTTGGAGGCAACCTAATCGCAAAGTACCTAGGAGAGGACAGGAAGAGACCCACCAATATAATTGGAGGGATTTCAATATGCCAGGGATACAACGCAATAGAGTGAGTATTGAATTAAATCTTCAATTGTTTAATCAAGTTTTTATAGCAATTGGTCCCGCAAGAGGTCGAGGTTATCTCCATTGTCGACTGCCACATTAAATCTCTTTGTCGGACGCACAACAATCGTTACGTGAATATAAAATGATCATTTCAGGAGTTTTGGATAAATATGTAAATAGGGATAATATGATTTGTTTATATTTGGACATAATGGCTTGTAGACCCTTCTTTGGGCTGTGATGGCGAAATATAAAGAGATGGACGTCATCTACCGATTATGGGTTTCGTTCGTAAAAAAAAAAAATTGGATAGATTAAAACTAGATATTTTGCAATATTACTATCTAAAATGTAGATACGGCTTGTTGGTTTTCGAAGTCTATTCAATCCACATATTAGGCTGGTTCTTGCAAAAATAGCCTTCACAAGAATTTTCTAGTAGAGACGGATCTTGGTTGCGAAATTAATTACTTGTACAAGTTGTAGGCATTTTTATTCGACATTATTATGATTTATTATTTTCCTTTCGCAGAATAACATTCCACGAATGGTTACGTTATCTTAATAATTGTTTGTCTTGACCTAAATAGTGCGTAGCTTAGCCAGCTCGAGTTTAAATCAGCAGTTTATTATAACTGACACACCTCTCTTCAGACCGATTCGGGGTCGGAACACTTAAACGTTTTATTTATCTACTTTCATGCTGAATATCAGTATTTTACTAATATCCGCCGGACCTCTTACCTCGATATCTAAATGGAGAGTTAAAATATTAGCGGATTTCGATTTATTTTTTATATGTTATCGGGTAACGATAGCCGATTGAGAATCCTATTGATATTCATATAAATGAGTTATGTACGAGACTGCACAGGTGCTAAATTAAAGAGCTCTCAAATAAGAAGTTCCATGTGTATTGTTTTATTAGCCTACGCTTTCCCACTGCTGAGCAAAGGCCTCCCCCAAATCTTTCCAGGCATCCTTTTCCAGGGCCACCTTGATCCAATCCTTGGATTACGCGACTAGATCGTCTCGCTCCGTCTTCTTTGGCCGGCCTGCCAGCCTCCATATAGTGTAATTAATTAAAAGATCAATTAATTTGCCCAGCATCCGTGCTTATTCAACCATACCCACCGAATAAACCGCGGAACAAGCAATAATAAACCTTATTCCTATTACTTCTAGCACGATGGTGTACCTCCTGCAATGGCAGAACTTCCGTCGTTTCTACTTGTACATAATGACGGACAACTACCGCAATATCATAACGCGACACAAAAGGATGCTGCTGAATCCTGAAATGAAGAACAAATATAATTTAGATGAGAAGATGATCGTGTCGGCGGGAACACTGCCTGATCTCGACGAGGCCTACTCCAGGTAAGACTCATCATCGGCCTAACCTTTTCACAACTATGTGAGGGTCGGCTTCCAGTCTAACAGTCAAGTTAAGCCTGTTAGTCTAGTGGTTAGTGCCCTGACTGCAAAGACTGAGGTCGTGGGTTCGATTCCCACCCAGGACAAATCTTTGTGTGATGAGCACAATCATTTGTTCTGTGTCTGGGTGTAATTTATCTATAATATGTATGTATTTAGAAATATATAAGTATGTTTATCAGTTGTCTGGTGACCATAGTACAGGCTCTGCCTAGTTTGGGATCAGATAACGGTGTGTTGGTTGTCCTAAGATATTTATTTAAGTATTCCAGTATTTTACATGGAGAGACTATCCGAACTCCACATCTAGTTATTGGGTAATCCGTAATACAATACCTCTTGGTAATATTGTTTGTCTAACTTTCGAGCTACTGACGACCCATAACGCCTGTCAAAGATTCACGAATTACTGCCTAACTTGCTTTCCGAAGCACGGGTCTTGGTATGTAAATATGGTCACCCATCCATGGACCAGCACGTATGGGCAAGCGTAGCTTAACTTGATCGATCGATCCTGCGGTTGTTATTATTTAACCACAAGCCCCTCTGTTCTCCATGTAAGGCTGAATAAATAAATAAATCTTTGTTCTATCAACTACATGTACCCTGAAATGTCCATAGAAACTGCATTTTTCTGGCATAAAAAGTACTTATCCTGTGGCACTGATAATAAAGGAAAAGGCTCCATTATTTCCGAAATCTCTACTAGTGAACTATATTTTTTTAATAGACTCAATAATATCACAGATTTGTAATAACAAACATACGAACAACGTTCACTTTTCATAATATTCGTTCCAAATATGAAAGCAGTGCGCTAGATGACTCGAGGGAAAGGAAACGGAAATTAATTGTTGATAAAATTGACACACGTCAGTTTTTCTCAAATAATGAATGTTGTGATCTGAATATACGGACAATTTAGTAAACATTAAACACTTCCTAACTGTCCTTTCCTTGACTTTACAATACTAGTATAGATCGCAGGTGCAAAAACCCAACAATAATTCATTGTGAATAGGAGCGATATCGTCATTGTCAATGAGCGAATCAGGATGTTTTAATTGTTCTGTCGCATCCCGTCTACGACATATCATTGTGTCGAAATGGCCTCAAACTTATCGACCTTTCACATACACCTAGTAGTAGTGCTTTACTAGTAGTAGAACAATCGGCTTATTATTAAGTCGGTATAAACCGATCTGAAATAGAGTGTTGCATTACAGAAGCAATACAAGTATTGTTATAATACCTGACCGATATGTTTGAGTTCAATCTTGTTGAAACTTCTTACGACATTTAAAAGCTAGCCAAAACTCCAAAAGACAGGGGGCATGTAGAGGCAGGCGTCTTGGCCGAAAATTCTCAAATCAAATCAAATCACATTTATTTGTAAATGTAGGTTAAAAATTACAATAGGATGTTATAAGAAGATGCAC
Source organism: Aporophyla nigra (assembly GCA_947507805.1). NCBI lineage: Eukaryota > Metazoa > Arthropoda > Insecta > Lepidoptera > Noctuidae > Aporophyla > Aporophyla nigra. Next base: position 16,977,831 of record OX382302.1, on the reverse strand, counting down.
AGTTCGCTACATTTTACCCGAGAGCATACAAATAAAACTAAAAGTTAGTTGTCGATATCATAGACACACAATTAAAATAAAATAATTACAGTACTAAAGATAATTACATTTAGCCTTAATGCGTAATCAACTAAAGTAATTCCTAATTCTAGTCTAGCATCTATGAAAAATAATGCATTTACAGTGAAAGTAAGTCTGGCCCACATCAGCATGATAGTTGCACTCAAACATTTATTAGACATTTCTGGTATACCTACCTACATAATGCTCACTGCTTTAGTGTTGTTAATTTTACGTAATTAATACTTATTAAGTTGGTATATTAGCCGTGTAGTTTCCGACCTGTACAAAGACAGAACACTTCTTGTCACGTAAGTGTTATTAAATAGAATTATTACCCTGATGAAAACTCTACTTTGAATGGGAACCGCAGGGTAGTCCGCAAAACCGCCGCCCGATTTTTTCATGAAAGAGTAATCAAATGGGATTTAATTTAAATGAACTAGGAGGGCTGTACTGATTATTTTAATAATTATAATTCTGAGAAGCCATATTTATTAACATACTACAACTAACATACAACCTGACAGTGCCCTGCAAATTGCAAAAAAACGATATTAAGATGATAAGAAGATATGAATTTCGCTGCCTACCCTGGTGCATTCACTTTTAAGGGGTTGATTTAGATTTGAATTCAGTTTTTCCAGAAACCGAGAGCTTACATAAGCCTGATTTACACGGTGCGATGTAATTGCCTGTGGTATTACATAGCTTGGGCGTTTTGGGGGACTGTCTTATGTAACTTTGACGTTCAAAAAGTGCTGACTCTCAGCCTAGTTTGAATAAATGACTTTTGATTTGATTTGAAGCAACGATAAAAGTTGCAGTGTCTAAATACTGTTTAGACGACACAAATCATTTGTTATCCTTTATTTTTTATATCCCACAGAAAAAAAACTTGCATCATATAAATGGGACTTTATTTACTTTGCTTGTAATGTCAAATTGCTGGGCAAAGTCCCCCTCTCCCTGTTTCACACGGGTCAGTCCTCTGCTGTTTTGGGCCGGTTATTTTGGTAGAGTAATTATTATACAATACATGGTTAATTCAAATCTATCAATACATTCTTGACGCATGTTTAACAAGAACTTAAAATCCCTTTTATAAACTGCCATACATCGGTAAACGTATAAGTTATAAGTTATTTATTTCACTTCAGGTTATAGACATCATTGTAGCCCTGGCTCTTGTACTAGGAGTTCCTGTATCACAAGAGCCAGACCTCTCTATTTACAGGGAATACGATTTCGAAGCGAGATAGACAAAATTAGACACTAAGGTTAACGTTATGACATGCATTAAAGGTAGGTTTACAAATATAAAAGAGGAAAATAATAATAATAATAACCCGCAGGGCAGCATGTGGTAACCCGCAGGGCAGCATGTGGCGTGCTGTTGGGCAGTAGCGACCCCACGGACCCTATCTCCCGGGAGAATTCTTGTTCCTCATGTCTGGCTTGCTTTTATTGGCCGGCTGGAGTGAACACTGAAGAGGTTCAGAGCTCCCACCTCATTCTTGCCTATATAGGCTGGCTTGACTGGAGATTCGCAAGAGCAAACGTGCTCGGGGAAAGGAAGTATTCCAGTAAGTGCTCGTAGGGATCTTGACCGGGCTCTGGGATTGTTCTGAAAGCCGTGGAATACCTCTCCACTTCTCAAGCACCTCAGGAAGTGTTGCCCCCTTGTCGCTGCGTCACTGTGTGCCAGCGACGGTTTCTGGGGGCCCATTATTGAGTTTGCAAGTCACCCCCTGCCATTAAATCTGTGTATATACACAACATTGATGCGGCAGGGGCCATAGGCCTTCCATAGTTCTTGGTAACCAGTCCATTTCAGCCTACCAAATACATAATCCAACATCTTAGTTCCCATATCCTGTAATAGTCCAACACCAACCGAGAGTTGTCCTCGGGTGCACTTGCACAGTGCATACGGAGATAATCATCGGTTAGTGCCTCCATTCATTTAAATTTTCTAAGGGGCCTCTGCGAGTTGGCTTCGGCCCCTCGTAAGCCTTCCAAAAGACCGGGATCCTAGGGTCCCGAGATATGTTAACATGTATAAATAATAATAATAAAAGAACAGAAAAATAACAATAAAAAAGACAGTAATTATTAATCACTGCGTACTAAGGAGGGTGAAGCTAAGTGTGTGTGGAATTTGTCCTTTGTACCTACATATTGTAAGTCAATTGGGGTAAATGTGTGCTCGGTGTGTTGGTGGTGCTCCTACGCCATTTTATCGTTGTTGTGATCTTTGACATATCACGCCATCTGCAATGTTTATTGTGGTTAAAACTTAACCATGTCAACGTACTTTTATGAGTGACCTAAGACGGGTCAATGTCGATAACCGCTTAGTGGATCACCAACTAGTAGAAATCGTAAAAGTAAACGTTGCCAGGCGCCGCAATCTTTATTTTATTGTGTGGAAATTCTCATGGGTTCGCATTCTTAAAAATTTGGAATAAACCAGAGTTCTGCTAAATTAAACTCATGGTAGGGGTTTTCAGCACATGCAGGCAGGCTTTGGAATAATGCCATGAAGTACGGTTGCCTCCACATCAATTGAGCCTACAAAATATGTGATAACCACCAATTCCCGTAATTAAAAACGTTCAAAATGTAGTCGCAGTCTCATCTTAGCGACAATCAAATGTCAAAAACTTTTCAGAAATTTATGGGTCGTAGGTATTTTTGACAGATTGAGACTGAGTTCAGACTGTGAACGTTCTTAAAATTACCAGAATTGCCCCTCAGCTCATTGCGAACAGTAAGGGGGATGCTCCGACCAGCCCGCGAAATTCAATTTTTTTTACGTTTTTTGCAATTTGCAGGCCAGTGCTAGGTTGTATGTTGATTAAAATATTATTCGCGCCTGTAAGACGTATGTCGTTACAGAATTATAATCATCAAAATCGCCAATACAACCCTCCAAGTTCATAAAGCTATAGGAATGACTTTTCTCTTTTTTTTTTGTTCTTAGGCCTTTATGAACTTGGAGGGTTGTATTGGTGATTTTGATGATTATAATTCTGTAACTACATACGTCTTACAGTCGCGAATAATATTTTAATCAACATACAACCTAGCACTGGCCTGCAAATTGCAAAAAACGTAAGAAATTTTGAATTTCGCGGGCTGGTTTGGAGCAAACGGTGAAAATGATATTCGTGATACCAAGCGAGTATAAACACAATTTCATTATGTTTTTCAGGAGGATGTACGGCTTCGAATCAGTGGCAGACCTCTACAAGTGGAGTTCGTCGGCATTCTACCTCAAGAATATAAAAACCCCGATGATATTCATCAACGCGCGAGATGACCCCATAGTGCCCGAACCATTATTACCAATTGTCAGGGAATTTGTCAGTAAGTAGTGATTTTCAGATTTTGGGTTTTTCCGAACGAAGTTCCTTAATGCGGCTGCCGATAGGAGTTGACTGGTAGAAATAATCGTCACGTAAGGAAAAGCGTTACCCCTTTCATGCGACTTTCTCTCTCGCGTCTTCGAATTTTTGGTTTTGGGACATGCCGGTTCCCTCACGATGTTTTCCTTCACGTTTTGAGAGCAGTGGTAATGAAATTATTTACACATAGTAAGCCGCTGGTCAGGGTTCGAACCCAACCAAAAAACTTGTAAGTGGCGGCTGTTACCACTGGGCCCGCACTGCATTCATCCTTCAACCCTTATATTAATTGAGGTGCAAAATGTCTTTCCTTTCATACTTCTCTATCAGATCTCATCCCACGTTTCGAACCGTGTTATGGTTCTCTTTCACACATTCAATCTATCGTTTCTTTGGGCTTCCCAAACTGCTATAACCATTTTTATTTATGCAAATAAAACCTTATTTCTCGGTATCACATCGTATCCTTTCAAACTCAATAATGCAGTGAACTGTGTTTGGTTTTCCGTACAAATATGTCGCACGCCTAGATGAAGGGTGGCACAACTCAAAATAATACAAAATCGAGTTATTGCGATTATCGGAATCAGCGTCGAAAACTACACCAACTCCAAAAGACACCTGTGTACAAACTCCATTCATAAAAAACTAGATGGGTCTGTAAGTCTGTATTTTTGATTAGCCCACGGTCACCCTCCACCAACAACAGTAACGCATCACCAGTTACGACATGTCAGCCGCAGGGGAAGTTGCTGTCAATACGCACACAGAGTAAATTATTTCCACTTAGTTTTGTATTCGTGGCTAACCGCAGTAATCAAGCGTGAATTATTTTGAATTGATTTTGTATTCGTGATTGCATCGGTCTTGTTTCTTGGGTGTTCTTCAAATTATTTCCACTTACCCCAGTAATATGGAATCAATTTCAGTTGATAAAAATATTAAACAATGATTTAGTCACGATTACTAATATAACACGAAAAATAATAATAAAAAAGTTATACGTGTATTTGAAGGTAAGTAATTGAGCAAATTAATATCTTAGTAAAATAATATACAGCATCATATACCAATAATTTAAATCGGTCAAATAGAAAACGAGTAAAACGTTTTTCGCACTTCCTGAAAAAAGACGAATTTTGAGTTGTGCTACTCTTTATCTAGGTGTGCGATGTGTATGTGTCTAAATGTCAGTTTTTTTTTTGTCAGTGACTAATGACTACGCTGGTTTGACTTTATAAAGCCAGCACGTTGCTATACCGGTATTTCAAGGTCAGACTGTTGTTAGGTGTTTTCAGGCTTGTCTACCTGTAGGTAACGTTAATTTGAACAGTTTTTCCATTAGTAGTATCGTTTGACTGTTATTTATTTAAGATCGTATGTTCTACAGTGACCGAATGAACAAATATCGTGGCAATATTTAGTAATATAGGCGTCACCGGTATTTCGGTAATTCATTTACATAATTAATGAAGTCTTTTTCTGTCGTCTGCGTGATAAATATGACACGTCCATTATAGACCATCGTTATTTGCTTACCTTACTTTTTACGTATACGACGAATCTATAAATGATCTATAACTATTTAGCGTGGGCTTTCTCGGTATAGTTTCTGCATAATTTGAATGTAAACGAATGTTATTGAAAACATTGCACAACACAAAAATGAGGTCATTATCATTGTACATGTGAACGAAACCAGTGGAACTTGATTGAAAATCTCCATATTTATACATGTCTTAAGTTTACTAAATTCGGATAGTGAAGGTTAAAGTTTCAACAGTAGTTTTAGGTGATTTTCCGTTAGAGTTTTGAAGATGTTGGAAAAAGAGGTATTTTTACACCTAGACGATTTCTTTTACGGGACTATCTTTGAATTCTACAAGCAGTAGTTATAAACCAAGAGCGGTTTCTACAAAAGCTCAATTCGTATTAATTAAAAAAATAAATAAATAGGTACCCTTGTGAAATATTTGCATGAGAAGGCGGCGTGACACATCCGCTGATAACGAGAACTTGTAAAAAAAAAAATGTTTATGAATCAGACTGAGGTTATCTCCTACAATTTGAACGTCATATTGAATTTTCCACAGTGCCTATCTGTTCCGTATCTGTTTTTCAAATATTATTTTTTATCATTACAGGTTCGCATGATAAAGCGATGTATCTCGAATTGGCACACGGTGGTCATCTGGGATTCTACGAAGGAGGCCTGGTGTACGCCAACCCGGTGAACTGGCTGGACCGCGCACTGGTGGGGCTGGCCGGCGGCCTGCTCATGGCACACAACAAGTGTTCGCACAAAGACGTGGACGCCTCCGCCGACTGCTTTCCCTCCGAGGAGGAGCCCGACCTCATCAAATCAGCCACCATCGTCTATCGTGATCCATTAGAAAAATCACCCATGAAAGCTTACTAGACACTATTACATTAATTAGTGGCTCGTAGAGCCCTTTGGTATACTTATATTGTCTAATATTTATTATTAGAAAAACTAATATAAAAATACTGCAGTCCATTTCATCAGCAGTAACATTTTTATAAAGTACTTAAATTGTGTTGTAAGTACATCTTTTGGAGGTAACGATTCTCCACCACGTTTTTATACGTCCCTAATAAATAGTTGCTATATTGATATAGAAGGCAAAACCGTATTTACCAAAGCCTAGTATGGGAACGCGTCGTTCCTGTTATGCCCTAAGTAAGATAGTAGGCAGGACCTAAGAGGCGATTTATTATAAACAGCACATAAGCTTTTTTTATAAATATTTATTGTAAACTCGTTATAAATGTTTTCCAGGCTCCATGTCAAAATGTATGTGAATTAATGTTTATTGTTTTATGTTGTGACTAGTTGAGGCGATCAGGTGTGGCGTAACTAATGGTGTAGTATTTGAGAATATTTTAACACTAAATAGTGTTATTTACTTAAACTTTTTATATCAGTATTTTTATAATCGAAATAAATGTCAACATATGGCTTTAAAATGCGGTCTGTTGTAACCTGCACAAAACTTTTTGCATTTATGATACTGCCTTCAAAATTTTTGAATCGTTTTACTGTCTATGCCACGCCTTATTTCGCAAATTTTATTCGAATGCACGCAGAGGTCACGGGCCTTTGGTTATTTTTGACATTGTGATATTTTAGCCGATTATTTGTGTACTACTTATTGCATTTTAATTGATGTGCACTTGTGTGGAAATTATGACGGTCGGGCAAGCAGCTACTTCTGTTTTCTAGTCCCGGTTAAGTCAAGTATGTTATGTATTATATGTAACGTTGTTGAGTGAGAATCCTTTACAAACTTACAAGTACATGAAGTTTTGATATTTATTGAATAATAATTTCATAATAATTCTGTTTTTTGAATAGTACAAATACAGATTTGCACAATTAATAGTTGAATGTCAAGTTAATAATTACTGATAGATTAGACAAAGTATTAAAATACATTTCATTAATTTAATTCCCATGCATTGAATTCTTTTAATGTTCCTATTAGTAGATGGAATTCAGTGCAACATACTGTCAATTCCAAAAGATACCCTATGATTCCTGTTATTATAATCTATATTTGCAATAGAATATAAAGATTAGTAGCTTGTAGAAAATAAATTATTTAACTCTATAACTAACACCACAATACTGCAATAAATATTATGGCATTTGTTCATATGAATTTGTATTGAGAAAGAGATATTGTTCAGTTGTTTTTTGCAAGAGTATGACTGGAAATGGGTTTTTAAACTTATACATTGTAATGGAGTTTGTACTGTTCCTATGAAAACATTTAACGTTATGGAATTGTTCGCTAAGCGATGTTTTGTGAGCTTTATTCAGGGCTAACTTAACTTCCGTCCAAAGTAATGTTCATAAGTCGAGGAGGTCGAAATCTTGACAAGAAGTCAGGGGAGACGAGGTTTTGTATATGTACAGTAAATTAGAAACCCATTTCTTATTGTAAGAGTCTATGTATGGTCACCAAAACAGATATGTAACCAGGGTCCTCGGTTATAGTTGAAGTTTAGTAAAAACCGATGGATGTTTTTGAATAAAAAATCATTCATAAAACAGTTCAAAGATCCATCGGTTCCTTACTACACATTAACTATATTAGACGACTCTTGTTACTGCTCTCTTTTGGTGACTGTACAGAATGCTACGAAGAAGAAGCAAATTTGATAGCACGATGTAGCAAAACATGTGATGATAACAATGTCTTTTTATATATATACTATATATTTAATATTTACGTCCGTTTGGATGGTTGCGTTCGCGCAAGTGTGTGCTGCGAGCAACTTTGATGTTTAGCTATATGACTGCCAGGTCTTTCGATGTGTTTGTAAAGCTATGCAATTTTGGGAGTGGTGGTCCGTCTACATGCAATGTTTGACAGGATTTGGACCAATCGTGTTGAAACGTAGATACGCGTTTTCGACACACACTCACACAGATGCAAAGCCTAGTGTGAGAACTCTTTTGTCGTTGCAACTTGTATAACTGCAATCTTTCTACAACTTTTGTTAATCGAAAGGCCTGCACAATATTGGTGTGTGTGTTCTTAAGACCTTATTTTATAGGCTTTCGAAGCCCGATTTTAAGGCCTAGTCAAACTTTAAAATATTGGAAGAAACTTCACTGAATATGCTGATAATAATCTATACCTGTTTGTTAAGAGTTCTTGCACAGAATATTCCAATGGTGGTTCTGATCTCACCGAAATTCGTTGTATGAAGAAAAAAAAGAATAAGGCTAATTGATTTGCCCCAGACGGAGACATCATATAGATACTCTGCAATTAAATTAAATTGCTACGGGTTAACGGTGCTAATTATAGGGTACGGGGTACGGTGGTTATGTCACGATTATTTCTGCCGTTCCTCAGGGAATCGGCTTTACGCAAAGAAAATCAATGCGTTGAAGTTTAATAAAATATCGTGAATAAACGAGCATTTATGAACTTTAGATTTAACACTTCCAAGTAATTCCACTGATCATAACGTGTTAATAAGTGCTTAGGTATAACGAGAGTTGGAAAAACGATTGTGAGAAATTATCTTGTCAAGATAATCGTGTCTGTATTTGATGGAAGATTGTATTTAATATCCAAACCGAGTAGAGATTCAGTAGGCATAACGTGATAAGAAAGATGCAAGTTTAATGATACCTACTTGTCAAATGTCAATATATTTTTGTAAGTGATCATTTTCGCTAAATACATTTTTAGCTCTTTACTCAAGGGGGTCAATCCTCAGAAGATATTCATATTATTTGTTTCTAAAATCTCAATTTACCTAATAACACTTCTATGCTTTTTTCTAATCACGGGGAGTGTACGAAAAATATGATAACAAGTTTAAAAGCATAGGAATACTAATAGCTTTCAATGTGATAGATTCAAATAATAGAATTGCTATCTATGTAATTGTTGTCAATTTAGCTAACTATGAATATATCAAGATTAAAACAGTACAAAAGTTAAAAAAAAAAATAGGTTCACACCTATGTGATTAATAAATTATTGTTATTTTAGTTAGCTGACAGTACATATTCTTCATTTTTTAATCAATAAGCGCTGTGTACCTAATTTTAAATGACTTTCTGTGTGTCTGAATTGCCTAAAAGTTCTATGTTTTATTTATGTACCTACATGTAATAAACGTTAAAATGAATAATACTCCGTTATTTTGTTTTATCCCATTCATATTGAAATTATTCATTACAAAAGGATTGATAAATAAGTATATTTCTAAGTCAATAATATAAAATTTCAAAGACGGGTGAATTTACGCTGTCTTAAATTCTAGCAAGTTATTATATCTAATTAATACTATTTTTAAACATATTTTGTAAATGGAATATTATTACGGCATTTTCTGCCATTTTTTTTTTTTTTATAATACATTCGAGATTCACATAGAAAAGAGCAAACTGGGGTTTCTTCATACAAATTGACAATATATAAAAGATAGTTGAGCAAAAACATAATGAGATCACAAAATAATGAAAACAATGAGAATGGTTTTTTGTGGCAAGACAATGAAGATTTTTTAAAGTAGTTTTCAACAGTAAAAAAATCAATCAATACTGAGTAAATTAGAGTAATTAACATGATAAATTAATACTATCAATATTCCAAATACAAATATCACAACATTTTCCTTAATTAATTCTTATTTCTCTTTACACATACACCTTAGCATAATACACATCAATAGTTAAGTAATTTAGATATAAATACAATAAAGAACATTTACATTACAAAATAATTTCAGTGCCAGATTTATTATTCTCATAAAACCATATTTGACGTTCCTAAAAGAGAGCATTAATTCGCTTTATATTAAATTATAAAAATAGCATGGCCACTGGGAGATAAATGCATTACAAATATTCCAATTTAAGTTTTATGGGATCATTTGAACTTGTATGATAAAGGAGAGACAATTCAGATTACATAAAAAAACCCAGGCTTGGTTGCAACGGTTCGTATCTCAAATTTTTTGAATTAAAATAATATTAACTATCCAAAACATTCTCATCCCTATATTTGGTGTTAAAATTCTGATCCAAAAAATAAGTTTATGATGTGATGAAGGCCTACAAAACTTCTACGGACAAACAAAACATGTTAGCCACCCATAGAGCATTGGTATACTACTCTTCTTGCTCTATAATTTGAGATATAAATCATTAGCATCGGAGCTGGTTATATTTTGAATTGTCTCCTAAACATAGGTGTACTCTTCAAAGGTGAAAGTTACTAATGAATTAATATACATTTTAATAAATTATAAAATACTTTAGTTATATGAAGGCATTTTTTTTTAAAAGATAGGTTTACTTTTGTCAATATCCAAATGAGAAAATAACAAAGTTCAAATAGTCCCATACCATAATGCTGAGTAAAAATGCCAATATAGTTACAATAATTTCACTTAATACTTACAAAAGATACTTTAATACTTATTAAATAGGTACTTCGACAAAAATAAGTCCATAGCTATTAAGTATTTCATCATGATTCATTGAAAAAAATATTTTTACATTCTAACTAGAGTTATGAAACTGATATTTTACAGTCTTTTTACAATATCAGTTTTATTAGATCTGAGTATTTTCAGAATAAATTAAAGCTTCTTTTTACAGTAGGTATTTTATAAATAAATTACGTAAATGCAATCAAATCGTGACTGGTGTCATATAGTCAGCATATAGATGTAGGATCCCCTTCCATAGTGCATGCTATATTATCTAATTTATGAGCTAAGTGCATTTTGTTTTCTAGTCCTAAAATAATTTGTTCTCTATATTTACTGACATAGATATACAACTCTTTTAAGGCAGACAGAGTGTCGAATTCATTCAACTGTTCCACCGAGAGTTGCTGCATAGAAGTACTTAGCTCTTGGTCTGTCACTTGAGGTAATTGAGATACAGATTGATAAAATCTTATAACCATTTCCCTATACGTAGGCAAGTCTTTAGCAAAAAGTAATTTGTTAGAAGGAGAATCTTTACACAATCGATGTTCTGTTAACGAACAAGCATCCATAAAAGTTTGAGCGATAACTGATAACGAAGAGTCAACAGTCGCCGTTTTATTTATATCAAATATAAAATCTGGATTTTTTATGAGATTGACCCAAAATCTAAGAGGTAAACTATTGGACTTCCAAGCATGGACTACTTCAGGATTCAGGATACCGTGTGTCCGTGCTGCATCATCAAAGAGATCAAACAGCCACTTCACTGCTGGTGGCAACACTTCGTTCACAGTGAGTATAGTGCTGAAGAAGTCATCAACGAACTTGTGGACAGTGCCTTTCGTAGACAAGAGCCTAGTGAGGAATATCTCTGGAATAGCTTTGTGACTATGTTCTGACGACTTGTTGATAATATGCTGGTACTCTATAGGTTTCACCAAGTGATAGTAATGAACATTTTGGTCTGTAATGTCACTGTTATACACTCTTATGTGGGAATTAGAACAGTATATTCCTGTGCAATTCTTGCAGGGTATTTTATACGGAGTGTTAAAACTGTCGTTTTGGCGGGATATCAGGGACATGACGGCGGATTCTTTGACACCGTAATGGGCTAACGTATTCAATTTACGCCAGCCATTTATCGTCTTTGTGGTAACGTCTTCATCTTGAAGCGTAACATGTCCTCCCCTTCCGTGTCGCCATTCTAAATCAACTTCATGGACGGATGGCCTCATAGAGAACGGGGTATTTTTAAAAAGTGCATCTAATATCTTAGCTTTTACTTGTGAAATACTATCACAATCTAAAACTTTACATTGAACTTTTTCATCAAAATCATCTTGGACTATGTGCAGTGTTATGGTCTGGTGGTCAATCTGTTCCTTCAAAAGTTTCTCTTCCGATAAAGAGTATCGAGCTTCGTGAGTTATTGCATCGACAACTCCCTTTTCGATTTGATGTTTTATTGCTTTGAAGAGCAAAAACAGCGAAGAACCTGCATAGTCTTTGAGATAATAATACATACATAAAGCCATCCAATTTGTTAACATTTTTTCAACCACACTTTCAGTTCTTCTTAACATTAGTTGAGGGTGCTTATTACAAATAGATTTATCAATGAGACGTAACAAAAGAGATTTTAAAATATCTGTTGCGTATTCCATTTTCCCCATGAGTATTATCATCAACAAAGAAGCCACATTTACTTTGTCTCGAATGTTAAATGATTTTTGTGACTCTAATGTGTCTATAAATGACAAAAGGAAACATTTATTATTTAAAAGCTGCTCAAATTGAATCATAGCTGCATCGTAATTGGTCCTGGGAGCGTTTATAAATAATTGACGTTGGACATTCAATATAGGGTGGTCTGATACTCCTGGGAAGAATACCTTCATAACGTAGTTAACGTGGTCTAGCGTCGGTATACCTGAATGTTCCAAATCAGCTGCCAAATCAGACATATCAGTTTGCAACTCAGCAAAAGCCAATTTACATTCTAATCTAACATTGCTCTCCAAAGTATCCATTTGAATTTGGATTCTTTTATATTCCCTCTCCGCTTTTGTACTACGCCGTCTGTACATCACTAAAACGATCATGAATATAAGCACTAGAAAAAAAGTGCCACCAGCGATTCCTGCGATAACTTCCGGCGGAAAATTGTAGTTTCTTAGTAATTCGTAATGAAGATAGCCAATAGGAAATCGCAAGTTTCTCCCAACTTTTACAACCACCAAAGGTAAATTAATTTCGGCTATCTGTAAACCATTTTCATCAGTATTAGCTGGTTGTACTTCAGGAGGCGTGCATAAAAGCTGTTGCATTGTAAGGCTCGTAACATTACAAGGTTCTGTTCCAATTGTAACAATAACATCTGTTTCATCACTTGCCCTTATTAAATTTTCACCCTCTATTACCAATGGATCTCCTTTGTAAGATTTTATGCCCTTATTAGGGAATTGATAAACATGAGGATCTTCAACGAACACCATATGAGTTCGAGGGGGATTAAAGTGTTTTTCATGCATTGTTTCTACATTGTCCAAAACAAAACCAACTTTCATAGCTATTTGTGGAGTACTAGTCTGAGTTTTTGTAGCTTGCAAAATGTCGAAATATTTTTTATTTACTGCAGGACTGGGACATTCCATCTGATGTTCATTGAGTACAGTACAAGCCGTATGGTTCACAGGTAGCACTTCATTGGCAAAATACAATTTCATAAGAGGTTTCTGGATGGTGTGCAAGTTTGTACCATGAACTGTTATCATTCTGCCTCCAGATACAAAACTTTTCAATGGTTTTATTTCCATAATAGTTGGGTCTGCTGTATAATTAAACAAATCTCCATACAAAGTTCGATTAGCATTATCTATTCCCACTGTCAATGTGTGAATCACTCTGGGTGCATTTGCTTTTGGAGTAATGCATATTAATCTGCTGTTTGAGGTCTGTGTACTATTGACAGAACATGGCAGTTCATCCAGGAAAGCAGAGATAGATGAACCGATGTTCAGATGCTGCCCCCCTATTGCTAACTGGGTGCCACCTGCTACTGGCCCTAGTGTTGGGTAGAGGCCCTGTAGTTTTATGTTTTTATAACTGAACAAAACAGATGATTCTGTGTGACCAGAATCATTTTCCACAATAACAGGTGCTACAGCAGAGCCATTGGACGGTCCTGTGCGACATGTAATGCTTACAGAGACTTCAAAGTCTACTATTTCACACAGAACATCTCCAATTCGAACTTTACCAGACACTTCTTCAACTCTTAAACCAAGGTTACTGCCTTCAATGGTTACTATGGTGCCTCCTTCTATTGGTCCACTCAGTGGTTTGATCATATCAATTCTAGGTTTTGGACACTCAGTTACTGGATTTTCTAAGCATGTTTCACTATAAGAACAAGAGTTGCCACACCAGGTGCATTTGTAGATAGAGTTTCGGGTTATACAAAGAGAACAATCAGCATGTTCTCTATGTGATCCAAGAATTTCACATTTGTACAATGTAATGTTGATTGTATCTATGTAATGTTTATGATTCCAGACAATTTTAACACTCACATTGTATTCTCCCACATCTTCTTCATATGAATAGGTTGTTTTGTCACACACAATATAGTGATTAGATTCAACTCTAGCAGGGAGAATCATGTTGGCTAGCTCAATACTCACTATACACTGAAATCCAGTGTGTCCTGGTTGTAAGTGAGGTAGATTTTCAACTTCAAGTTCTAATTCTTTAGGCACGTTATTTGGTAGTAAAATAGGTTTCTTGTATTGTCTTATTCTAGGACAATGTCCAATACCATGGTTTAGCAGTTTAGTTGGATTATTTTCACCACTTATTATAGTTCTTTGACAAACAGAGGTATCGTGGGTGCACCTGTTATCATATATGCACCAATTACAAGCCCATTCACTCAATATGCAAGAGTGACATGTTGAGTGTTTTGAACAATCATAGAAAGCAAAATTTCTGGAAACAAAGTCCTTATTTGTTTCTGATGAGTGAACAGAAAGTGACACATAAACATGATCTTGAGATTGTGGAATTTTAGGTCTATGCTTCACATCTGGTGTAGGGCAAGCTAAGCCACTTGATGTTACAGCAGCATCTATGGCAGGGGCATTTCCAAACACACACTTGTATTTTGCTTCAAAGGGCAGTTCTGGTAAAGTTCTAATTATAAGCTGCACTGTTGTAACTTCATTCATAGATATTCTGTCAGGTTGAATCTGTTCAAAATCAATGCACTGCTGGCCAATGTATTGAGACAACCATCTTGGTGCACTTTGTGTCCCTTTTTGACACATATTTTGGACTGTGCAACGTTTTTCTAAAGAACACCATCCACAGTGGGGATCATTTGATTCTAGACAAGAGGAACAATTCCCATGTTCTGCACATCTTTCAGTTGGTATTTGCACTATTGAATTTCTTGCCAACACATATAGTGTTTTTTGATATGGTGATAGTGTTGTGTCTGGTAGAATTCTCTGACCAGGCAAAATTGCCTCACTAGAATACTCTAATGCTTTGTCAGCATCAATAAGGACTTTCTTCAGAATTCCATTGTTAGTGCCTAGAAATGCTACAGTATGTAAACCTGTTACAGACATAGTGACAGAAGTTATCAAAGTATCATTCCAGTTGATAACAGACATTGTTTTTATAGGATAAAGTCCACTAATTTTTAGACCTACCTCACAAAAATTAAGAATATTTCCTGTTGAACCAACACTGGGACATTTTCCATCGGATATCATGCCTGATATGTAGCCCATGTTGCGTGCTTTAGTGCTGCCATTGAAACACATGTGAACATTTTCATTAAACTTAATTTCTATTTCTTGCAAAGAAAATACACAAATACCTGACTTAGCCATAGGCTCATTAGAAATACTTTTTGATGGACTAAAAATGGCTATAAGGACAGGATCTCCTGTTTCTATACCCAGCTGGGCGGCTAGGTTTGCACCAGCCTTTGCAATCTTAGCATCTTGAACTAAATTGTAATTGACCACTTCACTCTTACCACTGACAGTTTCTTCTCGAACATGGCACTCCAGCGTCACTTCAGTGTAGCTGTTATAGTTGTCATCATTAACACATGTGCGAGCGAGGCGGGACACATACCCCAGTTCCTCATTACCAGCAAGGTGGGAATGCTTCTGGATTATCAAAAAATAAGCATAGTCACTAGCATTAAAGCCATACACATACTGCACTAGGAAGTTATCTCTGTATTTAACATCTATTTGTATTGAACTTTGTTTGTTAAAAGTCAATTGTGCAGTGTCGAGAGTCATCAGGTCGCGGCTGGAGATCGCAGGAACATCGTGTCTGTACTCTCCATTGTTAGTGAATGTAGTCCCCACATATAGAACATTGGAACGGTCCCATGAGTTATACCTTTCAGGCCCGATGAAAGCGTAGGTCGACGCATCAACGTCATTAGCTGCTACACTAACAGGAACGAATTCGGGCTTCGCAGACAGGTCCCCAAGCTTGTACTTGGAACAGGAACCTTGCGCCACTGAACCGCACGCGATTACTCTTCCGGATTCTTGATCTATCACTAATATTTTGTTTACATTATCAGTCCGCGTAGTCTGTATGTCAGCAGAAGAGCAGCCACTTGCATGACACATTGGGTTGTCTAGTATCGGACCCGTGCCTATAACATGGATTGGTTTCAAGTCAGGGCTTAACTGGTGAACCCAGTTCAACGAACCAGCGTATACTTGGCCGCTGACTCTATCCACGGCGAGATGATAGAAATGGTAAGTCTCATTAGGCTGATTCGGATATTGTGATATGAAGTCGTAACCATACACTATTGTGCACCGAAGCCAAAATGTTATGACTAACACTGTTGTAGAAGTAGCCATGATCACATTTTAAGTTGTATTTGAGTTGATATTTTCACTTTTTCACAACCCGTACGTTGTTTTTATTTCATTTTCAACCCATTTTTAGCCTATTACAAAAATGTAATGTAACTTGTAAAAGCATCCATCGATGCCGATGACACGGAATAAACAGTAGAGTTTTATACCGTACCATCCACTCCACCATCCATACTATGGAATCATAGAGAATCAAATCAAATCAACCTCTACAACACCGTCTTGAAATCTAATGCTAGATACACACGCAGTAACTCCAGCCGCTCTAAATCTATACAATAATTTTGAGAGATGTTATCCATATCAAATGTATGAAAGGCTATGGAAACGTTCTCTCTAAACAAAAGAACTAGGTAAAAGAACTTTATTCTTCAATATGAAGAATAAAGTTGCATGGAGGAGGTATCCCACAAGAATGGTGGAATAGTTCGTTAGTGCAAGAATAAAGGGGATGTACAGGACTGCAACAACTATCGTGGGATGAAGCTCATTTCACCTAATATGAAAGTATGGGATAAAATATAAGAGAAAACATTTCTAGAGGATAATGAGATTACCCCGAACTAGTTTGGGTTTATGCATAGCTGGGTACCGTTAATCAAATAGTTAACTTCGTTAATCGTTAATCCGCTACAAAAAAAGTTAGCTTCGTTAAAAGTTAAAGCGTTATATTTCGGTAGAATTGCCCAGCTATGGGTTTATGCTAGGTCGAGGAACAATGGACAGCACTTTTGCACTCCGCCAATTGTGTGAGAAGTACAGACATAAGAACTTGAACATAGTATTCATTGATTTGGAGAAAGTGTATGATAGGGTACCTCGGGATGTGTTGTGGTGGGCCTTGGAAAAGAAAGGGTTGCCCTGGAAGTATATAGAGTTAATACGTGCAATGGACAGTCAATCTCGTACCTATAACTTCAGTCGGCTAGTGGCAATACCGACGAGTTCAAAGGGGCTGTAGGCTTGCACCAGGGATCGGCTTTAAGTCCTTACCTCTCCCTGTTAATCATGGACACTCTGACGTCGGGCATACAGGAAATGGCACTTTGGTGCATGCTGTTTGACCATGACATTGTTCTTGTCGGTCAAGATGGATCTGAGATCCAGAGCCAATTGGAGAAGTGGCCGACCGCAAATAAATTTGGATGTTGGCATGAGAATGATGACATTTTAACAGCCCATCGCTAGCGATTTCAATTTCTGAGATTTTGAAATTGCGAGTCACCAGCGACTAAAATATTAAGTCAGGACTCATATTTTTTATAAAATTGAACCTGTGCACTTTTATACAAACATAAGTGGTTGATTCTTTGATTGGATTTGGCAACCACGGCAGTAGTGATCAAGACTTGGTTCGTCTTCTGGAAACACACTCGACTGATAAAACTATTATTCAATTCAATTTAATTCAGATTAATTACAATAAATTGCAATCATTATATTACAGTAATCCATACTTATATGTATTATTATATTAATTTAATAATAATTTTTAAATACCTAATATAATATAAATAGGACTACACAACAGAAACACTGGATCAAGACCGTACTACTCGTACATGTAGTTTTGTCCAGTGTTCCATGAAGGAGCAGTCCACATCCATTCTCCCTGCAATAAGTTGTAGGAAGCTGTTGGGGCTGCCCCGTATGCGGCGCATCAGAGACGCTATTCTTTTGCGATGTATCGCTTGAACGCCATCCACTTGAGCGTCTGCAAATATACCTGATGCGCTACAAAAGCGTGGCAACCCCATCAACATCCGGAACGCGTTATTGTATTGGACACGCAGGGCACTGTAAGTCTTCTGTGTATGCTTCACCCATAGCCTGCACGTATAAAAAGACTGACAGTATGCCTTAAATAAAGTTACTTTTACATGTGCAGTGCAGCGTGCAAACCTACGGGCCAGCATATTAGCTCTGACTGACAATGCCCTGCGTTCCCTTTCAATATCCACATCATCTGTGAGGGCCTCGGTGACCCAGTGACCCAGGTACTTAAACTGCGCCACTCTTTTGAGAGCACTGCCGTCCAAAGTGACCACAGGTACGGTGTCATAGCTCTTCGTATCGGATTTGAACACCATCACCTCACTCTTGGTCGTGTTATACCTGAGCCCATGGGCTTCCGCATAGCACTCACAAACCTTTATTAAACGCTTGAGGGCACTGATCGATGGGCTCAGCAGCACCATGTCGTCGGCGTAACTTATATTGTTCACAAAAAGACCCATTAATCGAACAACCTACCTCAGTGCTGCTGAGCTCACGGATCAGGCGATCTACGTACAGGTTAAAGAGCTTGGGTGAAGTCAGACCACCCTGTCTTACGCCACACTCCAACCTATACGCATCCGTTAATGATCCCGCCTACCTGACATTATTACGCTGATTGCCATATCAATATTTAAGGAGCGATGTGAATTCCTCTGGAACTTCTGTTTCACTCGACAACTTCTGCTACAGCTTGTCATACACAACCAGGTCGAACACCCTTGAAAGGTCTGTCTTGTTCTTAATAATAGGGACAACTACGGTTCTTATCAATGCATCCGGTAGGTATGAGTGCCCTATGCAGAAGGTGAAAACCATGGCCCAGTACCCTAGGCAAGTGGTGGCATGCATATTGCAAATGTTCAATGCTCAATGAGTCATGGCCAGAGGATTTTCCTCGTTTCATGCCTTTCACCGCCTGCGCGACATCCCTACTTGTAATCCGTACGATTGTTTCCCCGATACGTAAATTATGTGACTCAGTTCCTTCGTTCCCGGTACCCACAGGCGAGCAGACCTTAAAATGTTCCTTAAACAGGTTGGCAATCCTGGTCGGGCTCACTACTAACCTCGACGCTCACTGGAACGCCCGACATTGGACTCAGTTTACCGGTTTCCTTCCAAAATTGACTAAAATTCTTAGCTGTGTGTTGTGTTGCTAAAATATCCATTTTTATTTGTGTCTGGTTGTTCTGACACCACTTTTACTTTGTTTTAAACGTAACCCGAACCGGGCTTTCCTGTGAATTTCTTAATAAATTAAAGCCTCCAGCCAGAACTAATAAACTTAAAAACTAAAGCGACTACTCGCTAAGGGCACCCCCTGTGGGGTATGGACCTAGGCTTAGGGCGACGCTGGTAGAAGCCAGCACGAGACGGGCTGGACCTGAGTGGTTATTATTTAAGGACGAATTTAAAGCTACAGGCTCAGTAGCTCGGGCTGGCTCGAGCAAGGGTCGGGGGGGACTATTTAGTTGGTAGCGTCCTAGTGACCTCATTGCTTTCCTGGAGGAGGGTAATGGGATCATCAAGGTCAGTCAGTATGTGCCTTGGGCGGCGAACTCTACTGATACGGGAGGGGGTTTAACTTTACTTTATTGAAGAAACGGTTGGTGTTCCATTTCATGAATTGAAGGCTCTGAGATCGAGGTGGAGGTTTACATTCCAAACGTACCAAAGGGAACCTGTGGCCTTACGGAGAAAACGGTTTTGGAGAGTCTGCATCCTATGGATATGGTGGGGTTTCACGTGTGGAAAGACTGCACTTGCATAGGTCATGATTGGCCGCATTTCGGGCGTCTCAGCAAGGCTTTATCTAGTTTTTCTGTAATTTTTTTTTGTTCATTCAGTCTGTAGTCTATGCATCGAATCAATCAATATTCATCACAGAGACACAGATTAAAAATCTTTTTAGATGTGTTGAGCTCTCTCTCTTGTTGCGTGCATTGCTTGTTTTGTCCGGTTGTTTGGGTTAATATTTTTATTATAGAGTTTATTTGTGACTAATGTAAAGAATAACGATCTAACCCCTGTTATTTAATAACTGAAAGATGTAAATGTGTGAAGGACCATTTTCTTTGTGTATTTTTTGTCATAACAACATGTTGGGTAATTCACTTGCTGGTGAAAATACATAATTGTGAGACTATTTGCTGTGCAAAATGATGGCTTCGATGGCTGCAGGGGGTCCTGGGGACCCGCACACCCAGATGAATACCTACAGGAGCTATGTGACCATGTTGGCGGACCCTGGCGCTAAGGATGAGATTAAGCTCAAAGCTGCCCAGGAACTCAGTGAAAACTTTGAGGTACCTGTTTATTATCTTTGTATGACTTTACTTTTTCGGTAAACAGTATTGATAACAAAGTAGCCTATTAAGTTTGCTTGATAGAAAAAACTGAGCTTTTGTTAAGGTGCACTAGAAGCATAGATAAAGATCTATTTTATGTCTACCTTGATGTGAATAAGTTAGTTAACAGACTACCCTGCTAGTCCCAAACCCTTGATCCTTATTTTATTTAGGTAAAATGCTAAATCAATAACAATTTGCCAGCCAAACAACTAATGTAACATTATTGTTCTATTCTTTTCATACCAGGTAATACTCGGTTCCCCTCAATATCCCCAATTTCTAGAACACTCCCTAAAAATATTCCTCAAAATACTACAAGAAGGGGAACCACACTTCATTGCTGAGTACAATATTCAGCAAGTGCGGAAATTGATACTTGAAATGATTCATCGTCTCCCGATCAGCGAGACCTTAAGAACATACGTCAAGAGTATTCTTGTACTGATGCTGAAATTAATGGAAATAGAAAATGAAGAGAATGTACTGGTGTGTCTAAAGATTTTTATGGAACTGCACAAACAATACAGGCCTCCATACACAACTGATGTAGATGTAAGTACTTTACTATTACTTAAATGTTTTTAAACCATTTCCATTGCAAATACATAGAGAAACATGTAATATTATTCAAAATATTGATCAATTTATCTAGATTCACAAGTTCCTGCAATGGGTAAAAGGAATATACTCTGACTTGCCAAATCATTTACCAAAAATATTTGAACCTAAACCCACTATAAGGGTGAAGGACTTATCAGAAGTGAACATTGACCAGCTACTGCAGGAGACTTACACCACCACACCTATACACACTGAGAAGAAGCTACTGGATGGCAGTGTTGTTACTGTAAGTATTAATAAGCAATTTAAAAAGTCCACTTATCTGGAAAAGCAAGATAGAGCTTTTTGGAAACTAATATTACTACTAAGTTAGTTCAGTTCATTTTATGTTGATTAATTTTAAAACAACCTTATGGATCTTAATGCAGTGTAAAATTTTCAAGTTATTTATACAAAAGCTAATTTAAAGAAAAGGAGTAATTTGATACTTTGAATATTTATCACAGCTCTAATGTCAGCTATTAACAATTTTAGCATGTGTTACAATATCAACACGTAATAAAAAGAAAGAGTAATTTGGAAATTTTAATCTGTGTGACAGCTCTAAAGTAAGCTATAAGGAATTTTAGCATGTGTTATGGTATGAACACATCATAAAGTTAAAAGAGTAATTTGGAACTTTTAATCTGTGTCATAGGTCACAGCTCTAAAGTAGGCAATTAGCTACTTTAGCATGTGTTACAATGTCAACACATCATAAAATTAAACAATTATTTGAGAAAAAGCAATTTCAATTCCAATTAGACTCACAAAAATAAAATATACCTACAACATCGGAAATAGTCCTGTACTAATTATTTATGTTATTTTACCCACAGTACAACCTGATCCCAAGATCAGTGCTCTCCTTGAAGGTGATTCAAGAGTTACCTATTATAGTGGTCCTCATGTATCAGTTGTACAAACAGAACGTTCACCAGGAGGTCAGCAACTTCATACCTCTGATCATGGAGACTATTACTTTGCAACCAGCTGCTACTCACAGGTAAGTTTAATTAGGAACCAAAAATCAGTGGTCCAATATTCTTCATAACCATGCTACAATTTTTGTGGTGGATTCCCCGCAGCAAATTGATTTTGTCTTGGTAGTACAATTGTATTAGCAATATTAAAAAAAAGTGGCACATATATACGACTATATGAGTTTGAACCAATAGTATTACATTCCTGTGCTCGAGCTACACCTGATACTAAGGGATAACTACCTACTCCTTTAACAAATAACAATAAATGTACATAATATTTGTCTGCCTTTCAAAATATTTTAATAAAGCGTCTCTGTCTTATCTTACAATATTAAAAGCGTCCACTATTGCAGTTACTAAAGAGTCGCTAGTTTCGTGTTCTTCAAGATACATCTGGTGCTTGAGCTTAGACCACAAGTTCTTAAAAGTCTAACGGAGTCAGCTCTGGCCTTCTAGCTGGCCAAAATACCGATCATCAACACATGGCGCATATTGTGCTCTGACCATTTACTAATCGCTTATCGTTAAGTCAAGTAATACCAACTTTACGTCTACTGGATTACTGTTGTTTCTCACGGTTTCGAGATGATGCATAATTTTTGAATACTTAAAAAAAAAACATTTTAATTTTTAAGTTTCTATGATTCGTTAGTACTACTGAGGGCAAAATCTTCTGACACGAGAAAAGAAACATTAAAATTACAGAGCGCATAATAGAAAGAAAGTCGCATGGAGGGGGTATATCGCTTCTTTATTTCGTGAAGATTTCTACCAGTTAACTCCTGCGAAATTTAATAAATGATCTTCAAAAAAGTAGTCTCTACTCTTTTGATCATTATTTATTTGTTTTATAATTCTGCTAGCAGACCTGCAACAGAATTGTAAATCTTTTACTAGTACATTTTGAAATATTTTAGAATCATTAGTCTAGCAGCAACAAAAACTTTGGCATAGTCAAATGCTAGGCTGTGCAAGGCAAACGAAATACTTTATTCTTCTTTCTTAATCCCTAATTATTTTATTTAAAGCATACATATTTATTTGCAGACAATCAGCTTCATTCAACAAGGAGGTTTTTGTAGATTTCATGGGTGCCCAAATAAAGACTCTAGCCTTCTTGGCTTACATCATCAGGATATACCAAGACACAATTGCCAATCACGCCAATTTGATGGTAAAGGGCATTATAGGGCTATTGACGTTATGTCCACCAGAAGTGGCGCATCTGAGAAAGGAACTGGTCATAGCGACACGACATATCCTTGCTACAGACTTGAGACTGAGTAAGTTGCTACATAATAACATTAGAAAGAAAGAAATACATTTATTTGACCCAGGTTAAGGCACACAATATACACACAAAAATACTTAATTATTATGGAATAAGCTTTATTTCAGGATAAATATGTTTTAAAATTAAACAACTTGAGTGGTTGACTAAAGTTAACTCTCAAGGTACATTTTCAAACTCACTCACTTATCTTTTTACAACTGTCAAAAATTATAATGCCCAGCTGTAATTGGCGCATAACATTAATCGTTTTTCTTTTAGAATTTGTTCCATACATGGAGCGTCTCTTCGACGAGGATGTACTCCTCGGAGGCGGGTGGACCGTTCACGAATCTTTGCGTCCACTAGCGTATTCAACGCTAGCTGACCTAGTCCACCATGTCAGACAACTCCTGCCACTGACAGACCTCGCTATCGCTGCTCATTTGTTCTCAAAGAACGTGCATGATGAATCTCTTCCTACAAGGTATAATGAGCTTTTATTCAGCTTGAGTTTTTAATGTTAAGGTCAAATCGTGCATTTTTATTTTGAACAACTTGCTCTTGGTCTATGAAGTTGTAACATTGTATACTTGGTCAGTTTTGTTGATCAATCCCTCTAACAATAGTAAGATTGACAAATAGAAATAAATATGCCTTTTGTTAAAAACATGTTTAAAAATTGGAAACGAGAATTTGAATAGACTTAATTTCCCTAACAGCATCCAGACAATGTCCTGCAAGTTATTACTGAACTTGGTGGACTGCATTCGTCAGAGGTCGGAGAGTGAAGGTGCGGCCGCGGCTGGCACACAGCCGCAGGGACGGCAGCTCCTAATGCGCATACTTGAAGTGTTTGTGTTGAAATTCAAGACCATATCCAAGTTGCAACTGCCGGCGTTGATGAATAAATGGTAAGTGTGTGGATATGTTTGAAAATACAACTGTTTTTATTATTTAAATCATAGTAAAGAACAACGCGAAATTTAGCTATTGATATGCTTCGTAATTACTAGAATCAGGTTGCTAAAACCCGATATCTGAGGACCTCATATAAAATGAACTCTTCAATAGCTAATGATTCGCCAACATAGTCCATTTACACAAGTTCTTCCTTAACGCACTGTTCAGAATTTTAATGTGTCAAGATATCAAAGAGAAAGTGCTATCAAAGAGGTCTGGCTAAAAATACCTCAGAACAAGGGTATAAATCCCTTGTGAATTCCAATCACCTTATATTTCATTCCTTACCCTGTTGTATTTAACTTATTCTAGCAAACAAACAACACCAACACCTAATGGCACAAACGGTACCACACCTGGTACTCCTACCACTCCGGGCCCAACGACTTCCACAGCCGAACTCAGGGCGGAAGAAGAGAAATTGGCCCCAGACTTCCTGGATGGCCTGTCCAAGAGTGAGGAGAAGTCTAAGATAGGGTTCCCATCTTCACAGATGAATAATCTGAATGTAGGAGACTATAGGACATTGGTGAAGACGCTGGTGTGTGGGGTTAAGACGATTACGTGGGGATGTGCTTCTTGCAAGGTTAGTTGGAGACCAAGTTTTTCTATAAAGTTTCTTAGATATCTAGTAAGTTTCTAGTTAGGTTTCATTATTGGCTGCATGAAAATAAAATTTGAAGAAGTTTCTTTAAAGAAAACATGATAACGCAATATGTAATGCTATTAAGTTATCATCAGCAAATAAATTATTGTTATAAAAATAATTGTCAGCTTTTTGAACAGAATAATTACCATGATACAAACAAGGCCTTAAATAACCGTCAATACACAATTAACAGAAAGGGACAGCAGAAGACGTATGGGCGACTTAAAACTTAGTTACATTTAAGTATACAGCCAATATAACTCAGTGTCTTGTTTTTAAAATCGGATCTATTGCAACAATGTCTATCTTTCTATCACAGCAAACAACAACAAACACAGAAGGCACTGCCACAACAACCATAACAGGTCAGAAGCAGTTCAGTGCGCGCGAAACGTTGGTATTTATACGTCTAGTGCGATGGGGCCTACAGTCACTTGACATATACACTTTAGCAGCACCGCGTACAGCGGCTCAGCCGCCCGCGCAACCACATGTACGATCTAAGGAGGAGAAGGAAGTTTTGGAGCATTTTAGTGGAGTGGTAAGTGCATAAACACAAAAAAAAAAATAGTTTAATTTTTTTTTCAAATTGGAGGGTACATAGTGTCATTTTTCCTTTACAGTTCTCAATGATGAACCCACAAACCTTCCAAGAAATATTTACCGCGACAATTTCACATATGGTTGAAAGAATTAACAAAAATACGACGTTGCAAATAATTGCCAACACATTCTTATCAAATCCTGCCACGTCGCCGATATTTGCCACCGTCCTTGTTGAGTACCTCCTCCAAAGGATGGAGGAAATGGGAACAAATGTGGAGAGGTCAAACCTTTATCTAAGACTTTTCAAATTGGTATTTGGTTCTGTAAGTCTTTTCCCAACTGAAAATGAACAAATGCTGCGACCACATTTACACAGCATCGTCAACAAAGCCATGGACTATGCCATGACTGCTAAAGAACCCTACAATTACTTCCTACTTCTAAGGGCCTTATTCCGATCCATCGGCGGCGGCAGTCACGACCTGTTATACCAAGAATTCTTACCGCTTCTACCAAACTTACTCGAAGGATTGAATCGCCTACAAAGTGGCCTTCACAAACAACACATGAAAGACCTATTTGTCGAGTTATGCTTGACTGTACCCGTTAGATTAAGTAGTCTATTGCCTTATTTACCGATGCTTATGGATCCTTTGGTTTCCGCACTAAACGGGTCTCATACTTTAATATCCCAAGGGTTGAGGACACTCGAGCTTTGTGTGGATAACTTGCAGCCCGACTTTTTGTACGAACACATTCAGCCGGTCAGGGCCGATCTTATGCAAGCGCTTTGGAGAACATTGCAGAATAATGAAGTCGCGAGAATCGCGTTTAGAGTCCTCGGAAAGTTTGGCGGTGGCAACCGTAAGATGATGATAGAACCACAAAGGTTGGAGTATCGTGAAACAGACGCGCCACCGCCCGCAGTGCAAGCGTACTTCCAAGAACAAACAAAACCTATAGATTTCGAGGTAGATAAAGTAATAGAGACAGCCTTTTCTGCGCTAAAGTCAAGCATGACAGATCCGTACTACAGACGACAATGTTGGGAGGTACTGAGGTGTTACTTAGCATCGTCCCTCAATTTGGACGACGACAGGGCGACATTACAGAAGCTGTTCAACCACCCCAGTTTCATCGACGGCAAGATTCAGGTTCAAAATGGACCTTATTACAAGTGTACTAACAGTATTGTACGGAACACTCATCGCACGGCTCTCACTGGCATGTTTGTGGCCGCGGCTATCAAGGAACTACGTCATCACGTGCTGCCAACGATGGTGTCACTAGTGAGGCACTATACTATGGTAGCGATAGCGCAACAAGCGGGACCGTTTATCGAAAACTCTTCTCCTAAAGAAGGCCTTGACGCCTTGGTCCTCGTCGATGCTATCGCCGTCATAATGGGACATGAAGAAAAGGAGCTATGTAAACCTGGTCATCTCGCGTTAGTCCTTATGATAGAGACTGCAGCAACGGTGCTGGGTAGTCGAGAACGCGCATGCCGCCTGCCTTTGATGGAGTATCTTGCTGAACGAATGTCAGCGTTGTGTTACGAACGAGCGTGGTACGCCAAGCTTGGTGGCTGCATCGCAGTCAAGTTTATGGTGGAGAAGATGGCACTAGAGTGGGTATACAAACACGTGTTCACGTTTTTGAAAGCGGTTCTCTTCGTTATGATGGATTTGACTGGCGAAGTTTCTTCGGGAGCAATAGATATGGCTACAGTGAATTTGGAGAGGCTTGTTCGAGTTTGCGTGGTGGGTCCTAGTGGGCATTGTGTGGAGGCGGAGGGTGATATCGCAGCGGCGAAGGCTAGAGCCTTACATGATGTGTTACAAGAACTTGTTCTGCAAGTGACGAGTCCTCATCTTCTTGTGCGACAACAGGTAAAGACCTTACTTTGTGAATGTTGATGAAATTAGTACTGCTATGTACTATTCTAACTTAATTTTTATGTGCTTCATCAGGCCATGAAATCTCTAGAGCTCATAGCGGAACTACAAAAGAAAACTGTGACTGAAGTAATGGATCCGCACAGAGAAGCGTTAGCGGATATTATTCCGCCCAAGAAACACTTACTTCGACACCAACCAGCCAATGCACAGATGGGTCTTATGGACGGAACCACATTCTGTACTACGTTGAAACCTAGGCTGTTTACAATAGGTAAGATTTTATTATATGTATTTAAAGACTTGGAGTTTTGTAGTGACCATAGTTTTACTTTTTAACCTACATTTTCGATTGATGATCAAACATGATTCGCGATTGAAAAGTCAGTTGTCATTATAAAAACTCATAATTCTACAAAGCTGGCCATTTGTTTGCCCAGTTTTACTTCTCAAATATAGTGTAAATTACTCTTTTATCAACATTTCTTTGTAAAACTACACCAATTTATTGTTACACTTTTAGATCTCAATATAAACGAACACAAGGTATTTTTCCGGGAGTTGCTATCGCTATGCGAGGCTGAAGACTCGATGTTGGGCAAGCTGCCGTGTTATAAGGGCGTGAATCTAGTCCCGTTACGAGCCTCAGCGTTGAAAGCACTCGCCTCCTGCCATTACATACAGGAGAAGCACTGCCGCGAGAAAATATTCCAAGTGTTATACAAGAGTCTTGAGAAGAATGACCAGGAATTACAACAAGTGAGTTTTCAAGTATGTTAAAGAAAATTAAACAAACTTCCCGTTGATCCATGGTAGAACTTTTAGATCCAATGATCACCGGAAAAGTTCTGCCATGTTAATGTGGTGTTGTCTCACAAACATTGGGGCACGTAACACTAGAAGTGCGGGCGTCCCAAATTTGACCTATTTCGATGTTCTTCCTGCTATAATTAATTATCCATATAATCGTAACTTTTTATGAAATATGATGATTATTATATTTATTACTTATACGAGACTTCAACCACGTAATTGCAATATACATATTTTTTTATCCAAATTTATCTCAGTCGGTATGTTAAGCCCTTCTAGTGTTAATACGTGTCCAGTATGTCCTGTTGTCTGCACGCTACAGGGTTTGATGAACATGCAGTATCGTCATCGTATCGTAGCCACATTCTGACTTTAAAGATTGCTACCAACATGCTAAGAATAAGTTTTAAGTTGCCAGCATATGACAGGCACATAGAACTTTGTATCTAGGATGAAAATGTACCCACAGAAACATAATTATGTCTACACAGATGGTGTGTGGTATACATTTAAAAATAATGTTAACCATCAACTTGTTTCATACCCAATAACATTTTTTTTTTAAATGGCATTCAAGTTTCTAGTCGAAAGCTTTTTGAAAACATCTGCATTTTTTAAATATCCCAAAACATTCTAGGTCGGTTTCGAGTGCATGCAGAAATTCCTGTCTGGTTTCCAAATCGACATGGAGATGGTCCACCCTGTGATGCGACCTCTATTGCTGACTCTCGGTGACCATAGACATTTGAGCGTGAATGGGGCCAAGAGACTGTCGTACTTGACTCAGCTGTTCCCTTCGACGTTCAGTGAGAAATTATGTGAACAGTTGTTGCAACTCCTGAAGAAGTTGTTGGATTATTCTATACAGACTAACAGAGGTATGTATTATTTTGGCAATCTTTTTTTGGCTTAGTATCTGCTGCTGATGAAGCGTGGACGTTGTTAGTCCTGCCTTTTGTATATGTAACGTTCAAAATGTGATAGAAAGAAAAATAGGATTTGTCGCATAAAAAAGTGCATCCAAAAGAAAATTCACTCTAATCTATACATATAATAAATCTGTAGAAAAGTCATTTTTGTACATTGAAGAAATTGAAACAAAAAATAGCCAGCGTGTGAAAAGATAAGTAACAGAACCCATTTCCATCATTTTTGAAATTTTTGTCTGTTTGTCGGTTTGTCTGTTTGTCGGTTTGTCTGTTTGTTTGTGCGCACATCACGTAAAATCTACGAATTCAATGCTGACAATGTTTATATACAAAAATTATACGCAACTTGAGGTTTAACTTAGTTTTTGTTTCATCGAAATCGGTTCACTCTATCAAAAGATATGATTAATTTAGTGAGTTCAAGAAGTAAAATATTACGTTACGCAATTCAGTATAGTACTTGTAACGACATCTTAAGATTAAAAATAGAACTAATGTTGATAGTTGAAATCCAAATCTGATAGATGGCGTTGTGCAAATGACGTCATTTTCTGAATCGCGGTGTTAATCTATACTAATATTATAAAGCTGAAGAGTTTGTTTGTTTGATTGAACGCGCTAATCTCAGGAACTACTGGTCCGAATTGAAAAATTCTTTTTGTGTTGGGTAGCCTATTTATCGAGAAAAGCTATAGGCTATATAACATCACGCTACAACCAAGAGGAGCGGAGCAGTAATGAAAAATGTTGCAAAAACGGGGAAAATCGCACGGGTAGGCGATTCGACTCGACGGGAAGGGTCGGGGAAATAAGGAATTTAACGCGGACGAAGTCGCGGGCAGAAGCTAGTACCTAATAAATCAAAATCAAAAGTCATTTATTCAAACTAGGCTGAGAGTCAGCACTTTTTGAACGTCAAAGCAAAGCTGAACAGCATGCAATTTGAGAGGCCTATGTCTAGCAGTGGACTGTTGTAGGCTGATGATGATTAAGCAAAATAGGTCTAGAAGCACAGAGCAGAAATAGGTAGGTGCACATCATGAATATGTCAAGAAGGCAGCACTGTCTTCAATTCGAAGACAACGCTGATTTTCAGGGAACCACCTGATGATGTGTGTTCATTTTCTCTATAATGAATAAAATATAAATCGTGTAAAGCCAGTAAATAAAAATCAATAGTACCTATACATATTCAAAAGAAATATATGAATTGTTGCAGTTATTTTTTTTGCTATTTATTTTCTTAAGCCTAATAATCTAATACGTTCGCAGGTGGAAACTTCCTCCAAAGCGTGTCAAAGAACATGGAGAACGAACAGAAGATAATAATCTTGATCGGTATATTCCATCAAATACCGGCCGCTTCGCCGCGCTTCATCGATGTGTTGTGTCGACTCATATTCCACACTGAGAAGTCACTAATGGTTGAAGCTGGCTCACCATTCAGAGAGCCACTTGTTAAATTCCTAATGAGGTATGTAAATTTTAGATACTCATAGGTTCTGTTACACCTTCGGATTATTTTCTAATTCGGATTAGACAAATTTTGTTATGTTTGGGAAAATTTCTATCTAGAATTTAAACAGTCTGTTAAAAAATCTCTTATTGATAAGGAAATATCCAATTACGTCGTGAATTTAATACGTTGAGTTAGAAATATCTATGATATTTTCATTTTCAGGTATCCCAAAGAAACTTTAGACCTAATCCTTAGTGACAACAACATAAAAGACCAACAATGGAGCCGATTCCTGGTCTTTTTAATCAAACACCCGAAAGCCGGTCCTCCGTACAGAGAGGCTTTACAGACGACCAAGAAACCCCGCCTTATGCAATTGTTGGCCGCCAACACTGGCGGTACTGCTGCCAACCTGCCAACAGCTGATAGGGCTGAGATGCAGTTCCAAGCAATAAGGGTCATTTCTTTGTTGATCAAGTTTGATGAGAAATGGTTGTCAGGACAGCCGGATTTGATTGAATTGTTGAAGCGTATTTGGTGCAGTGACACGTATCATGTGAGTAAATTGATATTGATCTATTAGTTCCGGTTCTTTTGTTTTCCACCTAAACTGCAATGAGAGTATTGCTATCTCATACTTGTAGACTGCGAAAGACAAAGACAAGTGACTCTTTAGAATTGTCAAACGAAATTAGTAAGTACGAATGAACGAAAGTAGTTGCGTCAAAGAGAATCTACGTTCAACTAAATTTGACCACCCTTATTTACTCCCGTCTCGTTCTTGTGTCATTAAAGGAAAGAGATGACAATAGCCTAAATTAAGTTTAGTTGGTGCACAACAGTATAATCACCATTATCTTTTCTTGTTTCGTTATTTTGAGTAGTTAGTAGGTTGGAAATGACTATTGACCATTTTGGGAAGACACCACGAATGAGTTGGATTTTTCATGACTTTTACAATGGTAGAGAACTACCCGATTCAAACTTTATGGCAGCTCTGAAGTGCGCTTATTCGCGCCGCAGTACCGCACCCTTCGCCCGTGCTGACACGTGTATTGGTTACTGCGCAACGATTCGTCTCATGTTCAGAGACGTCTTAAAGTTTGGATCGAACTGTTTAATCTTATTAGTTTGATTTTGAAGTTTTGATAAAATATAAGATCTTTTAAAATGTGGAACAAACGATGTTTGAACGGTCTTCGTTTCTATTTACTTATTTTTCAATGGTTTTTGTTACAGGAAATCCATAAGAAAGTAGAGATTGTAGACTGCACACACTGGAAGGAACCCAAGCTGATAGTGAAGATATTGCTGCACTACTTTGTGCAACACAAGTCCAGCATAGACTTGCTGTTCCAGCTGCTGCGAGCCTTGTGTGACCGGTTCATACCTGACTTCCAGGTAATAATGACTTGTTCTTAGGGTGTAAAGTTAAATATTTTGCTCATGTTTAATACCTCATTGAAGTTAATTTAGCTGGAAATTGAGTTTTATCTGCTGCACGCGTAGCATGACCACCGTAGAAATGGGTTTCGTCGACGGAAGAATAGACAAAATTACAGATTGTAGAAAGATTACAGACAGAATTAAAGATTGTAGAATGATTTGTACCGTTTTATGCTGGCGTAGCATAAATAACAATTCTATCTCTATTCTACCAAGAATAGACAAAACCCATTTCTACGGTAGTCATGCTACGCGTGATGATCTTTCGGTTTACTGAAGCAGCACTGTAACGTCGGCAGCGGAAAAATGGTCAATCAATCTGCATAGCATTTCACCAACTATGTTGGGGTCGGCGTCCAGTCTAACCGGAAGCAGCTGGATGCCATATTGTACACGGAGCGACTGCCTATCTGACTTCCACAATCCAGATGCTAGTTAACACGATACCCCTTGGCAAAGCTGGTCGACAGACTTTCGGGTTTCTAACTACCCGTAACGAGTTTCAAAGACTCCAACATTTACGAATGACAGGCGAAAGCAAGTGCTTAATATGTAAAAACAAAAGCGTGCGTTAAAATGACCAATGGCAGTAATAAATAATGAATCAAAGTATCATCAACCAACTAAGGCAAAAATGCCGTATCCATATTTGCATTCTACTTGTGATTCCAACAGCCATGCACACATAGAAAGATAATCGCTCTTCCAATAATAATTAATTTTCCTTCACAGTTCCTCCGAGATTTCCTCGAGAACACCGTAGCACAGACCTACGACATAGAGTGGAAGCGCGCAGCATTCTTCCGCTTCGTGGAGCATTTCTCCAGTGACGCCATGTCGCAGGACCTGAAGGCCAAAGTGCTGCAGATGATCCTGATCCCGTGCTTCGCCGTCAGCTTCGAGAAGGGTCAGAAGATCGTGGGCGGCCCGCCGGCGCCCTATCAGGATAATCCAGACAATGTCGTCTCCGTGTTTATTAATAACGTAAGTTTCTATTTTAATGTTTTGTTCGTAGATAAAATATTCCATATTAATCTTCTATCTGCTTACTACAAACAAAACATGTTTTCTTGAAAGACTAGACACACAATATAAACTTTGATAGAATAACTGGGGTATTATCAGACAATATTGTATGCTTTTATCTAACTAGAATTAAATAGTGAGGTGCTTTTCGAAAACCATTCTATTTTGTTTTTTAATCTGTGAAATATTTTAGATCGCCAAGTAAACGTGCGTTTTATGTCAAATTAATTAAGGTAACATTGCATTTAAATAAATAATAGTTTAAAAAAACTAAAAAAACACGCTTCCATTGAAAACCAAACTAAAAAGTACAAAATAATGGAAAAAAAGCGTGGGGTGCTTTTTAAGGTATTTTTTAAATGATATCAGGCACCCCACGCTTTTTTTCCATTATTTTGTACTTTTTAGTTTGGTTTTCAATGGAAGCGTGTTTTTTTAGTTTTTTTAAACTATTATTTATTTTCTATTTTTTAGGGTATTTCGAATTTTGAGACGTATGTCAGCGTAGTTTGTGACAGTTTTTTTGCTGTCCTGGTAACCCTGGCAAGGATAATAGCACAATTTTATGAAATTATTGCATTGTCATCGGTCCTTGACAGGTGTGCAAAGTTTGAATGAAATCTGGTCGTTTAAAGTGGGTCAAAATCGCGCTGTAAGGAGTCGGTTACAAACAAACATACAAATATACAAACATACAAATATACAAACATACAAGTGAAGCTAATATAAAGCGTGTAAAAACCTACCCGTTTTTATTTATACAAAGTCTAACATACGTCCCAGCACTTACGTATACATTTAACTAATAATACATTCTCTCATTTTACTCCACCCCTACAAACACACAAAAGTCAAACCTACTTCCTACCACAATCATATAAAATAGTCGCGTTAATTAATACCAGTTTCTTTCTCAGGTGATCGATCCCGAAAATCCGTTCGCGTGTTCGGACGCGGTTCGTATCTCTCTGCTGCAGTTCGCCTGCCTACTGCTCGAGCAAGCGTCTGCGCATATACACGATGCGAACAATAAGAAGCAGGGCAATAAACTTCGGAGACTCATGACCTTTGCCTGGCCGTGTCTGCTGGGCAAGAACTATGTGGATCCTGCGACTAGGTAACATTAAAAGTAGCAATTTTTTTACGAATCAGA
The DNA here is from genome assembly GCA_947507805.1 of Aporophyla nigra. Classification (NCBI taxonomy): domain Eukaryota; kingdom Metazoa; phylum Arthropoda; class Insecta; order Lepidoptera; family Noctuidae; genus Aporophyla; species Aporophyla nigra. Next base: position 16,943,582 of record OX382302.1, on the reverse strand, counting down.
GATTAAGGACAGCAATTCAGTATAGGTAGAATGACCTCCCTTACTGACTGACTGATTTACTTAGTATGTATTTGACATACATTGCTTTTGCTCTCTGCAGATGTCGCACGTCGCTCGACGGTATCATAACGTTTACAAAGTGCGCAACGTCTAATGCAATCCATACTCTATTGGCACTTCTTCTTCTTAGTGTTTCGATATTAATATAAATAGAGTTAGCCCAGAATAGCTGCATTTAAAAAGCCTAATCGTACTAATCTCAACGTAATTTTGATGTAAATGTATTGATAATAACACTTATTCTCTCTATTTGCAGGTATCACGGACATCTACTTTTGAGTCATATAATAGCGAAGTTCGCTATCCACAAGCGTATTGTGTTGCAAGGTAAGTCTCATCTAGAAACTCCCATATTTACGCATTTCTCCTCTGTAACTTTTTTCCCCTAAATAGTCTCCTAACCATTTTCCCTGATAACTAATGATTTTGTATGTGTCTTCTTTCAGTATTCCACAGTCTCCTAAAAGCGCATGCAGTAGAAGCACGCTCGGTGGTTCGTCAGGCGCTAGAGATCCTAACGCCGGCCATGCCGCAACGTATGGAGGATGGCAACACCATGCTCACACACTGGACCAAGAAGATCATAGTGGAGGATGGACACTCCGTGCAACAGCTGTTCCATATTCTACAGCTCGTCGTTAGGCATTACAAGGTAACGTTAATGTGTATGTGTAGTATAACTGAGTAAAATCATTGAAAAAATAATTATGTTTCGTATTCAGTGTAGCCTATATGATTTTGCGCCCGTTTCGAGCGGAAGTATTGGTTGTACAAGAATTATTGGTTTTTGTGAGTCAGTTCGTAAACATTTTTATTTTAAAGTTTTTTTGTTAAAGCTTAAAACCATATGCAAAATGAATCATTCATTGCATACGACTTCAATAAAATATAGATATTTTCTTTTTATGTGAATACGCGCGTTTTACCACCCTTTTATTAGTTGTTATTTTGTCAGTAATTTTTTTTCTACAATAAATACACATTAATAGTCACTCTCATATACCCCAATTTTCTAAGAAATCGTCGTCTTCCCTCACCCAGGTGTACTTCCCAGTCCGCCACGCGTTAGTAGGCCACATGGTAGCCGCGATGCAGCGCCTCGGCTTCTCGGCCACGGCCTCGCTGGAGCACCGGCGCCTCGCTGTAGATCTGGCCGAGGTCGCACTCAAATGGGAACTGCAGAGGATACGGGATCACTCGGGAGAGGATAATGTGGTAAGAGATTTAGAATATGAATGAAAATCCAAGATAGCTTTCGTTTCAACTTTTTCTTCAGTGGTGGTGTCGTTTTCATGGTCATCGAGGGTTCTGAAGCCGAAAGTGAGGTAAAAATGTCTTGGATTTTCATTTTTACCTCACTTCAACGGCAGCTGCGAAATTTTCAAATTTTTAATCTAGGGTGTCATTTTCAAGGTTTTTGCGGGTGCTGAAGCCGATAGTGAGATAATTCCACATAACTGTCGACTTTCTAAGATAAACTACGTTACATTCACCGTTGAAAAGAGTGTAAAGAACTTAGTCCCAGACGATGGTCCCGCCGCCCCATACTTTTATTTTTCTTCATTGTCTCTTGTAACAGTATAAGTTTAACGTCGTTATTCACAGGTTGCCACATCACCAAGCGGTGCCATAAAACGCATATCATCAGACGAGAGTAGTTCTGAAGGACGTAAAGCTCTCAACACTGGCTGGGCGAGTCCGCAGGCTAGTGTGTCCCGTATGGAGCCAGACGCTGCCAAGCCGCTCGACAGACAACACGTTGATGTTGTAGTGAACTTGCTGCTCAGGCTCGCTTGTCAAGTAAATATCTGTTCTGTTTTTACTATAATTTGAAACTCTGCTTATAATAATATAAAATTACTTTTAAATCGGAAGGCGGAGTGCGTTTTAGCCTTTGGGAAATGCATGTAGAGAATGGACCTCCCTCTCTTTCTCTTTATTAACAAAATGGAGAAAACATTTTGACAACAACATTTCTAAAACATTATTTTCAAACACAAGTCATTACTAGCATTATACCAAAAAATATACACAATATAATCACAAATTGCATTTTTGTCTGGTATCCTTCAATTAATGCCTCCACCAACCTTTGCCGACTGGCAAGCGGACAAACAGAAAATAAACAAACCAAAATACGTAACTGAAGATTGCATGTACATATTTATCGCATTAAAAAGCTAATTAGAAGAAGCATTCACAAAAAAATAATACAACCAAATTAACTCCCAAAATCCCCTCAATTAAATATTGTTATCACAGCCTATGTCACCACATGTGCAGGTGAACGAAGGCTCGGTGGCGGGCGGCGGGTCCGCGGGTTCGTCGCCGGGCGAGCAACTGTCTCGGCGATGTGTCTTACTGCTCAAGACTGCCTTGAAGCCCGATGTCTGGCCGCACATGTGTGAGCCTAAGCTGCCGTGGTTGGACAAAGTAAGTACAGCATCAAAAACGTATATAATAAACTGCACGACGTGAAACCGTCTCTATTACGTAGCAGTAAAAACTGCTTTCACTATGCATTTTAAATAGCTTTAGAGTGTAAATGCTGTGCTGTCCTACAAAAAATGCGGCATTTAATATCGTGTCCAGCGTGTCCCGTTGTCTGCACGCTACAGGAGTTGAAGGACACTACTGAAGGTGCCTAGCTCGTAGCCAAATTCTAGGCCCACTGTACAGACTTCAGCACGTCAAGCTACCCGAAACTGACAAATTCTCCCAATCAATCTTGAACCTAATGCTTACGAGATAAAGTTGAAAATCTATTAAAGAAATTTGACAGATTGTAGTAGCTTGTTGTGCTGGCGTCTGTACATAGATTGAAATCGATTTGCTAAGAAGATGCATTCAACGAATCGCAAAACAATTTTGGCCGCAGAGTAGTGCACACATATTTAACACCAATTTTTAATACACATCTATGCTCATTGTATTTACTTATAAAACTGTCTGCTTCTAAAGCAGTACCTACATAGATGGAAAATGCCTGCGACAACATATTGGTTCTCCTTGAATCATGTCTCTTTTTTTCTTCAGGTGTTCTCAACAGCAGACGCCAACGCCGGCGGTTGCGCAAACGCATGCACAGCCTTAGAACTACTAGTATTCCTATTAGGAGTACTACGACGCGAACAGATCCTGGTGGCATTGAAGCCGCTCCAGCGAGGATTAGCGGCCTGTGTGGCGTCCACCAACCCTAAGATAGTACGACTAACGCATAACCTACTCGCTAAACTTACGGCGATATTCCCGACTGAACCCACTGGAGCTGCGCAAGCGTCGAAGGTATGTGATAACGTCTATTGGTATTTTTAGGCCAAACATGCTTTATTAGTATTTCGTTTATTCATTTGGTAATTTATAGTTTCTATTTAAATATATGAGTTAAAAAACTTTTTTACAACAAAAAAAAAAAACAACCGACTTCTCTAAAAACACTACAAAGTGAAAAATAACTTTAATTTCGGAAGTCGGTGTCTTAGGATCTGTATTTATGGTTTTTTTTGCCACCGATTTCCGAAATTAAAGTTATTTTTCACTTTGTAGTGTTTTTAGGGAAGTCGGTTGTTTTTTTTTTTATGTAAAAAAGTTTTTATTTTTAAATTTTTAGTTGTGGTATTCACCCCGCACTAATTCCAAACAAACAATGCATATTTATGCGATAGCAGAAATCGCGGTTGATTTGCTGTCATTTTTTAAAGAGTTCCGGTGTCTGTCTCCCGAACTTATCATCAGATCTATATGAAAATTATATGGGACCATTTCGGAATAAACCCCTTTCGAACAAAAAAAAGAATTTTGCAAATCCGTCTATATATGACGGAGTTATGGCCGAACATACATAAAAAAAAAAACGTATTAACATCCGAATTGAGAACCTCCTCCTTTTTGAAGTCGGTTAAAAATAAAAACATTAAAACACCTAAAAGATGTTAAAAGACCCATCATATGGCCGATATCTACGCATTCTGATCAAGAAACGTTCAGCAACCATCATTGCTGGGAAACGTTTTATTTTGGTGCGAAACATTGTGCTCATGGGTGCATGCAACAGTACAGGAGTTGTGTGGGGGTTCCAAGTTAGGTTATAGAATCTTGACTTTCTATATCTCCGTAACCAGAAGGTTTGCAAGTGTGGTATTCGTATAAATAACACAATAAATAATAATAGGGGATTCCAAGTCCCTCTCGGTTTCGTTAGTCTTTTTATATTCGTAATATACGAGGTGGCTGGGTCATCGAAGCGTATCTTATTAGCATGGTGAATCCATATGGTGTACCGTCATCATTATGAGAGAAAAAATGCCGGTCCGTCCATTTTGGTCGCGTAGCTACACTTAATAGGAAACAGCTCTTTGTTTATAACAAAAAAAAAAAAAAAACAATACAGGGGTGTCCAGAATGTCAGTTTCTGCCACTCTGTGTTATTATTACTACAATACTAAATCTATCAGATCTAACCTTGTCTTGTTCGTTTTAGAAGACATTGCTTTAGATATACTCTAGAAAAAATGGTTTGCAAGTGTGTCGATTGTTGTTATCTCCATCCACCAAAATAAATTCGTAGAATTAATTTTTATTTGACCGCAACTTATTGACCAGAGATTTATCAGGCACTCAGAAACCAGGACTTCAGTTAACTAAAAGTAATGTTCGCTTTTTATATGGCATAAACAATTCTCTTTTATCCCACAGTACGAAGAACTAGAAACCCTATATGCGTGCGTAAGCAAATACGCATTCGAAGGCCTCGCTACGTACGAGAAGTCGGCGGGCGGGCAGGCGGCTAGTGGTGCTACGGGCGCGACAGGCGCGGCCCCTCCCAGCGGCGCCAGCGCTTTATTAGGCCCGCTGATGATGCTGAAGGCGTGCTGCGCCTCCAGCCCCTCGTACATCGACAGGCTGCTGCAGCCGCTCATGAGGGTGCTGCAGCGAATGGCGCGGGACCATGTCGCGCCCAGTCCGGATCATGCGTTGGCTGATTTGCTTGTAAGTATTTTTGCTATCAATTCTACGTCATAAATGATTATAGTTTTGAGTCCACTATTGATTTCTATAATGACGTTCCATAATCGTTCGTTTGGATGGAATACGCCCAATTCTAGCATTAGAACATATCCCTAATTTACTTTATACACATACTTATAGATTGTACATAATTACGCAATATCATACATTCTTTTACAGATACTAGCATTAGATCTACTAAAAGCTCGCGTATCTGTGATGACCGTGGATACAAGGAAGACATTCATCGGCACCGTTTTAGTTGGACTCATTGAGAAAACTACGGACGCAAAGGTAACATTTTATCATTGCTTTTTAAAATATATTATTTTAAAATATAACCTGACCTAGACAGCTAAAAGTCCTTTTACAATGTTATATTATTTATGGTATGAGGTGATACGTCTCCCGTTTAACATTGAGAGCCATAATACGCATGGTAGATCTAGACACGCTACTAGCGTGTCAAGCCAAGTTCAAGTTAATTTTTAAAGTAAACCGTGTTGCTCAGAGCTTAAAGTCCATTTATTCAATACGAAGTAAGGTGTAAATACGATGTTGGTCGAAAAAAAAAATCGAACCATCATGAACACTTTGGGCTAATTATACTGTTATGTACCGTGTGGTGCCGGACGTAAAGAATAACACCACCCCATTTCTTCCCGTGGGTGTCATAAAAGGCGACTAAGGGACTTACTAGAGAATGGGCAGCAGCGTTCTCTATGCTTTACCACCATACTGCGATCGCCAATCCGCCTGCCAAGCGTGGCGATTATGGCAAAGCCCCCCAAACTGGGGGAGGCCTAAGTCCAGCAGTGGACGTCTTACGGCTGAAATGATGATACTGTTATGTGACATTGTTATTTATAATATATCTGCTCTTATTACAGGTGATGAAAGCCATTATCCGCATGGTGGAAGAGTGGGTAAAATGGCGCGGAACAGTACCTGCGGCAGCCGGGAGCTCCGCCCCAACCGGGGCTGCCCCCTCGCTGAGAGAGAAGTCGATATTATTGGTCAAACTAATGCAGTATGTGGAGAAACGGTTCCCAGATGATCTAGAGCTGAATGCTCTGTTCTTGGAGCTTATTAATTATGTGTACAGGTATGGTAGTATTTAATACTAAGCAGTGAAATTATAGGAATATAGAATTTATCTTGACCTAAGCCTCGAAGATATTATAGCTTACAAATCAGCGATTTGGTCCTCTCATATATTTTGTTTTGAAACTTTCCTGTCCTCATCTTCGGACCAAGTTCTCCTCATAATGTTTTAATCACCTTTATGGCTGACTTGATAAAAATAAAACAATGTCGAACACTACAATTATCTATAGAATCGAAAAATAAAAAATAAACAGAATTAGAATCAGTTTTATCTGCAATAACAAACTGAAAATCTTACCCGAAATTACCCTTTTTTAAATTTTTCTTTCATTTTTTTTTTGTGTCGATCAACATTGAAAGAACTTTAAATAAATTGAATATGTTACTAACCTCACCAACAGAGACGAACACCTAAAAATGACAGAACTATCGATGAAGTTGGAACCAGCATTCCTCGCGGGTCTTCGCTGCCCTCAGCCCAACATTCGCGCCAAGTTTTTCGAGGTATACGACCAGAGCGTGCGCCGACGTATCTTCGACCGACTGCTCTACATCATTTGCTCCCAGAACTGGGAACATATCGGACAACACTTCTGGATTAAACAGTGCCTTGAGTTACTGCTTGTTACTTGTGTGCCAAGTTAGTATATTAATATTACAAATTTTTGATTAATATAATTAAAGTTGTGATGTTCTTAACATAGTGCGTGAGTTAGTTTATAATTCCAGTTTGAAAATTCAGTTTTATTGCCTACCAATATGGTAGGCAATAAAACATATTATAACAAACAAATAATTACAACAACATATACATATATATGTTAAAATAACAAAAAAAAAATTGTTAATATCAAAATAAAACAAATCTTTTTTTGTCTCTCTGTTAATTAATACCATTTTTGAGTATGAGTCGGTTAAGAACGTCCTCCTTTTTTTGAAGTTGGTTAAAAAAGAGTCTCAACTCCTATTAGGCTTTCCATTCTGGAAGTTACAAGTGTCTAATATATTTTAAAGTCATTACTAAAAATGTTTAAGTACCTTAGTTGACGTTCTCGCGTTAATATTTAAAAACAAAACCTTTTCTTTTTAACTTTACTAGGTACCCAAATCCGTCTATCAAACCCAAAATACCTGCTGCCCAGCATTTCATCAGTGATCAACTCAGCTGACAGTGAGGATCGCAAATCCTTCGTGATATTCAGTAGTGTCAAGGAGGAATCTTCGGATGGGTTCAGTGACTCACTGGAACCTGATAAGGAAGACGTGCTCGACATGGATCTCGATTCTAGTTCCAATCAGAAAGAGGATTGCACTAAAACTGTGACGAACAGGTAATTGATTAATTATTGCATCATTTAATCTGTTTCTGCTGTCCTATTTTAATCTAGTTGTGCCAGCGGCTTCGTCCGCGTGGATGTCGGAAATTCTCCCACGGGAACATGCTACCTACCGGGGCAAAAAGTAGCCTTTCCTTATAAAATCCGCTATCTGCCAGTCCCGTAAAACCCGGTCCATCCGTTTCGGAGATTAGCCAGAACAAACGGACAAACAGGCGCATAAAAGTTTTTAAAATTTGTTTTTATTTAATCATAAGTACCCTATTAATCCCGAGCAATAAAAAAACTTTCATTCGCCCACCCATACTAATCTTAAATCATGAAAGTCAATTGCCAGACACATTGTTTTTTTGAGCCTACCTCTCGCTATCAGAGTTTTTCATTTGTTACTACAATTGTATCATTATAAGTATTTTCCTGAACCTCTACAGGGCAAAGCCCTCTTTCCACTTCTCACTATGTAAGAGCACTAAGCAACTACTGACACTACTTTCACAAGCACAATATACTTTCGTTAATATTAATAGCTATTTAACGCAAACTATTCCAAAACTTAGCCCGACTGTGTATTAATATATCCAGATAGACAATATTTAAGAAAATGATAATGCAGTTTAAGGACGCTATAACATTTTTCTACAAATATCGGTGGTTTTACGGTACCAATTAAATCAAGAGGAATCACAACTGCGAAGTCAATTATAGTCTAAATTAAAGATAATTTAATCATCTCTATACTTGTATCAAAAAAATTGTATAGTCCCATATAATATTTTCACAAAAATTCGTTTTCCCCACCGCAATAATCGTAGAAAATGAAAAATAATGGGGTCTGAAAAGGTACCTGTACAGTGAGACCAACTGCATATTTTAACTTCAAAATGACAAGAAATTGTGGTTAGTATAATCTTCTACGTTTCGCCTAAATATTTTCTAATTAAATACGTAACTTTTTTATTTATGAGAAAAATAAAGAACGCTCTCAAATTTCTTCATACATTTTCTACTCGCGGCTTGTCATTCCGCGCTCAGACGCGCTCTAGGAAGCACGGGCGTATCGCTTTTTTGTACGAAATAAATACGATCAAAATAATAATAAAGTGCGTGCCGTTCTGTATACTGTGGTTGAAAATTTTGATACTTTTCGGGCCAAAATTATGAGTACCAAACTTATTACCAGAACTTGGTTTAGAAATAAATAACTTAAATTCTATTGGGAATTGTAGAGGTAGTGATGATTATGAATATGTATTCATTTACAAGAATTCAACATGGCGTATGATTATTCAATAAAAAACTTATATGAACATCTATTTTCAATGTGGTAATTAAATTATGCAAGTGTCGTCCATTTTTGGAACGAAGTTCTTTAATATAGCTTGTGGTAAGGGTAAACAAGGGTCTGCCGGGGTCGCGTGATTGTTCAAAAGAGATACCGTGACCCTGGCACATGGGCAACTGAAGGAACACGGGTGGGTTTTAGTCAGTAAAAGTCTGACACGCCCTCCCGCTCCGCCCAGAGCGGGAGAAGTCATTTGATGATTTCCCATCCAAAAAAAAAAAAAAAAAAAAAAGGGTAAACAAGGGTGCTGAAGCCGATTGTGAGGTAAAAATAAAAAATGGCGTTTGCGAAAATTTTCAAAGTTTTTATCATGGGTGACGTTTTCAAGATTTTCGAAGGTGCTGCAGCCGAAGTTCCATACAAATTACATTCGGAGTCAAAAAAAGACTAAGGAACATACTTCCTGACGGGATATCCCCCGACCCCACAAGTTTTTCATTCAAAACGACGAATATTTTAATTTTTTAAATAAAAAGTGGGCATAACTTTGGGTAATTTTAGGATAGTGATTACGAATGTTTCATCCAAATTTGATCCAAATACGGCGGGTATTGTTTTTTATAAAAATATTATCATCGATTTTTAATTTAAAATGGCGGATGTACTGTTATGATGAAATGTTGACATGGGTATCAATTTTGGGGGTTATGCTAGTATGTAGTCAAAATATTTTACGTAACTTTAATTATTTACATAAATTGAAAATCATGTAGTTAATCATCATCTCTCAAAAATGTTAAAGTCATTTCGAATAATAAATACATAATAGAGTACAAAAACAGCCTTCATACAAAAATGTATACATTTTCCTATTGTGTATTAAAAATCTTGAACGCGCTCCAATCTCAAAGGTAAGGTTAGGGCGTCACACAATTTTTTCTGAGTTTTCTTTAGGAAATATCCTGTATATTTTCAACGATAGTCTACGATCACAATCTGTTATATTTGTTTATTATCAAAATATACTATTAAAGTTTTTTATTGTTACACCTCTTTTTTTTTAATTGACAATTTATACGTTATTCCAAAAATCATAATGATCATGGTAAAATAAAACTTGTTAATTGTCATCAAATGCAGTAAGTAAAGTTAGTTTACTACTAATTTTACTCAACCCTGCTAGTAAAATAAAATAAATAATACCTTCGAGTATCAAGATTAGTTAAGTAATGTTTAAAATCGAGCAGACAATGGTTTCAGTGTGTGCGTGCGCGTAATGTTGTTGTGTGCCAACTCAGATACCTAAACTTGAGCGATTCAAAAATGTTATAGCGTCCTTAATTATATCCATATCAAACTCGTCCCACAGACTACGCACGTTAAACCAGATAGTAGCCAAACAGTCGGAGTTCCTGGAGCTAGCGCGTCGCGTGCGTACGGAGCAGTTAGTCATCGCTGCGGCACAACTGTGTCATATGGACGACGCCCTCGCGCATCACACCTGGCTCAGGCTGTTCCCGCGCCTGTGGGACACACTGGACGAGAGGCAACTGGGGGTACGTGCCGTTTTGTTACAGTATTATCATTCCACAGGATAACCGACATGTTGTGCAGAATTGCCAAACTTAAGTGGCAGTGGGCAGGGCAGATTGCTCGCAGAACAGATAGCCGGTGGAGCTGAAAGGTTCTGGAGTGGAGCTACCCATTGCTCGTCGCCCGGTAAGGACCAGGGTGCTTACTCTCGAATATAATTCCAATAGATCGACATTGGAATTGTCAGTCAAACGTCAGTAATTGGCTGGACTCACTGAGTCTAGCCAATCCCTGACGTATAACTCAACCAACTGACATTTGACTAATGTCGATCTATTGGAATTATATTCGAGAGTAAGCACCCAGGCCCGTGTCGACGGCGCGTAGTATTCCACACGCGCCTCAAAAAGATGGTAGCATATTTGATGGGATCCGCTAGGACCGATGCCTGCCAGGGTCGCGGAATTGTTCGACAGAGTTACTGTAGGAACACTGGTGGTTAGTCAGTAAAAGTCTGACAAGCCCTCCCGCTCCGCCCAGAGCGGGAGACGTAATGATTTCCCACACAGAATAAATAGAGGTATGCCTCGAAAGCCAGATTTGGATTGGTCGATAAATAAGTGATTGGCCGTCGATTATACCTTTTGGAAACTAAAGAAAACAAAAATGTATAAATGAGATCGTTTTTAAAGATATTTGTGTCCTTTGAAATTACAAGTTTGCAAATCATACAACCTACTATGATTTGATATCGATGCACGTCACATGTGTGCAGTTTCTCAAACTAATTTCGTTTGACCCTTTTAGCCGATTTTTATTATTTCCAGACTGTAATGAACGAGATAGTTCCGTTCATAATCTCGGGCGTGCACGTAGTACAGCGTGACCAGCCGCTCAGCGCTCTCAACACGTTCATAGAAGCTCTCGCGAGGTGCAACCCGCCCGTCAGCATTAAGCCGTAAGTATTCATATCTAATCACGCTATATTCTAGTCTACCATATTCATAGACCATCGCATTGTTGAGATATTTCGTAGCGGTGCTTCAAAGCTCCTAGTGTGATATTGTAACATCAAAATGGTTCTTTTGTGTAGTTTTTGAGTTTCATCCTCTTATTATTAACCTCTCAAGTACCGCGCTCGCTTATCGTAAACTCCCTCCTGCCCCGCACACTTACGTCATCGCGCGCGTCGAGTGGCCTGCGCTCACAAAAACGCTTATTACTCGAGTTCTATTGACTCATATCTCAAACGGTAAACAGTTTCGTGTTCCTGAAGAACGAGACTATGTATTACAATATAAACAACTCTTGTATAACTACTTTGGAATTATAAATATCCTATAGATAAGAGATATCTCGCCGCAACTAGACCTGTTGACGTATTATATTTATTTTTGATAAAACTACTGAATCAATTTACACGAAACTTTAGAACTAATATAACGAATATACAAGTTATGTAATGAGAAAAATTTTAGGAGTCCTACATACATTATTCTTATAAGATTCCAACTCAAAATTCATATACACGGAACTGTCATTTTGCAATTGCGCAGTTCAGTGCACGACTTTGTAAACGATCATCCGTGTTATTATGAACAGGTATCACTATAAAATGTTTTTAGAATACTACCTAAACCTTCTTCAACTGATTTCTAACCATGAATCGAAAAAATATACTACGGAAATTGTTGACAATCGAATTTGTTTATAAGAGGGATATAACCTATTTCCACTCGATAATTTAGGTTTTCCAATTAGAATTTTACTTGGAATCAAATAAGAACAAGATACTTTATCAATTTCTATACACATATGCCTTCCTATCATGGAAAAAATTAGAAATATCTACATTTCAAGTGGTCGTAAAATTTGCACTGAATTCTAACATGGCGTAGGGTGGGGAACACACCACTACATTATCGATAAAATGTTCACCTATCGAAAATGAATTCAGTAAGGAAAATAAAAAAATACAATTTAGATCTACGTGTTTTATTTTTCATATTGTGCATATACCTAAGTTATTCACTTAAAAAAAGTATTTAGTACTTTTACATAGGGGAAAAAATTAGAGTAAACAATTCTTATAGAAACAAAACACAAACAGTTTTATTTTTCATAAAGTGCATATACCTAAGTTATTCACATAAAAAAGTATTTACTTCTTTTACATAGAGGAAAAAATATTAGGGTAAACAATTCTTATAGAAACAGAACAGTTTTATTTTTCATATTGTGCATATACCTAAGTTATTCACATAAAAAAGTATTTACTTCTTTTACATAGAGGAAAAAATATTAGAGTAAACAATTCTTATAGAAACAGAACAGTTTTATTTTTCATAAAGTGCATATACCTAAGTTATTCACATAAAAAAGTATTTACTTCTTTTACATAGAGGAAAAAATATTAGAGTAAACAATTCTTATAGAAACAGAACAGTTTTATTTTTCATATTGTGCATATACCTAAGTTATTCACATAAAAAAAGTATTTACTACTTTTTACAAAGGGGAAAAAATACAGAGTAAACATAATTCTTATACAAACGAACACAATTACCATAATATAGTAACAAAATAAAAGTGATTGGCATAATAGGGAATATGCAAAAAATGAAAATCTCTTTATTTAATAAATATGCCTTGTATTGGCGCATAAAAACATACATACATGTATGTTTATTCGTACTATCCTCGTTACTATTTATGTGTAAAAAAAAAACACTTTTATATGAAAAGTACAAGTTTCACTAAGATTTTATTATAAAATTGTTATTGTAATTTTTGCTTGAATAATGCACATACAATTTATATTCTTTTGCATATTCCCCTCTATGTGAGTCCCAATGGACACGCATGCACCCACACATACATACATAGCGTTTAGACAATAGAGAGTGGTATGACCCAGAAAAGGAGTGACTCTACTGTCTGTCTGTGTCAGTCGACTTTGTGGAAAGAACAAAAGATATACTATTTTGGAAGTCTGTCAAGTAAGTCTGTCAGGTCATTCAATGTAAAAAAAACCTGGAAAGAAATAAATCTCATATGGAGAAGACTAGGGAAGTTGGCTATGGTAACGCGCGAAACAGGGCTCTAAACAAAGTGGAACACCACAAATATTGCACCAATACGAAGTGCGTTTATTCCGCGGGTCGTTAACTCCGCACAAGCGGCAACGACGACGACCAACAGTGGACTTTCCCTCCACGTTTGGAAGGCGGGTAGCGAAATGCCGCTCCACTGTTTTGTTGGGCTGGCCAAATGAGCTTGAAGCCGTTGCGGGTGCACCAACAAAACGGGCATTGGGTCGTTTGGGCATATATTCGTGGTTTTTTTGGAGTATCTGGTCGACTAACTCCAATCGAAAAACTATGTGATCTTTAGGAGTACCGGTCGAAGCCGCTAAATGAATGCGTGCATTTAAAATTGAGCAATTGAGAAGGCGTTTGAAGACCTTCATATTCCATTTATGGCACCTTTTTCTTTCCAGCAGGTATGGTTCCAGCATTTGATCTTTACGATCAACGCCTCCCATACCCTTATTATAATCTAAAATGACTTGGGGTTTAAATTGAGCTTCACGATATGGTCTTGGCTCCATCCGGTCTTGTTGAACGCCATGGTAGGATGAGATGGTGCAAATTTTGCGTTTCTTATCCTGATAGGCCATGACAGCGATATCGCCGGCATGACGAGCTACGATCTGACCTTCTTTCAGCTTGCACAGCGATATGAGTGGAGGCACGTTGCTTCGGTTGGCGCGCAATGTACCTACACAATCGGTATTATGTGCCTTCAGAAATCGGGCCAGTAAGGGGCTATTGAACCAATTGTCCATGAAAAGAGTATACCCTTTGTTGAGGAGAGGACGTATGAGGTTAAGGACAGTCGCCGTGCTTTTCAGCAGCGTCGACGGGTAAGTGGGATCGTAGGCAGTTCCAGTACCGAGGTACACAAAGAAAGACCAAAGGTAGCCGGTGGAAGACTCACACAGTTCGAAGGTTTTAACTCCGAACTTGGCTGCCTTGGTCTTGATGTACTGGCGGAATATCAGGTTACCTTTCCACAAAGTGAGGGATTCGTCAATACAAATATTCTGGGATGGGACATAGGCTTCCTGGAAGCGTGAATTTAAATAATCTAAAACGGGGCCAAAACAAAACAGTCTGTCAGAGTCGTCTGTCGGTCTATTGCTGTTGTCATTGAAATGAAGAGCGCGGCAGAGATTTTCGTAGCGGACACGGGAGAACATCTTTCTAAAGATGTTCGTCTGAAGGAGTGGGTTCATGGTAAAACAGGACTTCGTGGAGGGCATCTTGATGATTCCGAGCATCATCCAGAAGGAAAATAGGACCAATATTTCGTGAATATTTGTGTCATACCAGTCCCGGGCAAAGGTAGCGGATGAACTAGCTAGCCCCTGAGCATAACGATTAGTCTCGGTCACTATATGTGACAAGATGCCGTCATCCCAGTACTGCCTAAACGCCCCATACGCATTTTCAGATGCGATAACAGGCCCCGTTTGTTCAGGCAGAAATTGCTCCCTCTCACCTGAATAGTCACGCATGGATGACCATTCAAAGCTAGTTGGAATCCCTGTCCCAGCAAACAGAGCCTCGTCCTGCCCAACATCAGCATCTAAAAACTCATCATTCTGTTCATGCGCTTCATTTCCTGGCCTTTGCCTCCTCACTCTCGCAACTGCCCGCACTCTCGCTGCCTCCCTTGCATTCACTACTTTCATCACCATCGCTCGCAGCTCTTCTGGCACGTCCTCATCATTTACATTAACTTCCACTAATCTGTCACCCTTTCTCCATTGGGACTCACCTTGGCCCCGTCCTGCTGCTCCCCTAGCCCGACCGCCTCGGCGTGGTCCACGCGCTCGTCCTCGGCCACGCACCCTACTCTCCAGACGCTCTACCACTTGCGAAGGGTAGACTTGATGCTCGTCGGCAAGATGAAACGTGTCGCCATCGTCCTCTGGGGCGATGACGACACACTCAATCCTAAAAAAAATTGAAAATACAATTGAATTTACATCAAATAAGTAAAACGAGAAAAAGTAAAAATATAACTTACTCATCACGAGCATCAGCCTCATCATCCGCAAGGGTAGGCATAGGCGACCGCAGAGCGCGTGACGGGCTCAGCCTATCAAATGAAAGGTTTTCGTTATTATAAATGATTATTATGACAGAAAAACATTTCGATCAAAATGTTTTTTATTACTTACGATTGCATCGCACGCGGCGGGCTTGGTGTTGCCAGAGGAGCAGCAGTGGCAGGAGGTGACGGCAGAAGACTTGGAGGGCGAAACGGGATCTCCTCTCCCTCGGCCGTGTACAGTCCGAGGATAGTCGGTGCCGAGCCGACATACTGAACATTCAAAACACATCATTCATTTTCATATATTTACTTATTTATTTAATAATTTATGTACACACAATATATAATTGGACACAGATATAAAATAAAACTTGAGTACAAAGGCACTGCTTATTTCAAAGAAATTTCTGCCAGCAGACCTGATGAAACAATCACCCTTCACAACACAAACCACGCTGACAAAAGACTTGCTACACACAAACCTAAACTGTGTAATTATATAAAGTCTAACACCTCACACGAAATAGCACCAATATACAGAAGAAAACAATCACCCTCCACCGCAAAAGACATGCCGACAAAGACATGCTACATACATACGTAAATTACAGAGACTGGTCTTCTGCATCTGTGATTATGGATGATTGCTGGAAGAACAAAATCTAATTGTAATAACTGAAAAATAATTATTTTGTATCAAAACTATACAATGTCAAATATATGCGACAGATCTCAGATAGGATGATGAAAAGGATTTACCTCACAAGCCGGTTCCTCAACGTCGTCGAGGAATTCCACCTCATAGTATGCCGACTCGTCCAACTCATCCTCGGACAATACCAGGTCTTCGAGGTACTCCGCTTCGCCTTCGCCCTCCGAGTCACTCTCCATCAGCAACTCCTCAAAACCTTTTGGAATTTCGTTCCCTCCAACGTTCCAAGACATTTTCTAAAATAATAATATAATAATTGTTTTTTTTTTTTCTCAACCTGTACTGTCCAACTGCAGGGCAAAGGTCTCCCAAAAATATTTATAGTTCATAAAAAAAAAGTTGTCGATACTATCGATAAGTTTTGTCGATATGACCTACGGCCTAGTGGTCGTTGCGGCCATGTTTGAATTTGACAGTTACGTGGCACGTAATTATTACATGAGAAAACATCGAAATATGAATAATAATAGAATAAAAACGCCACGAATACATGAAATTATGAATTATCACTAGTTTTTACGTTGTTATATACCCTTACACAGATACTAATTCATTTAGAATGATTAGAATTCATAACAAATAATCACGACGCGGGCGAAACATTTTGTTGGCTCAAAAGAGTAGTTTTATGGTATTGTTTCCAACAAACGATTATATACAAACTTGCATTAGATACTTAGCACTTATAATTCATCCACTTACTATGTGATATTCACACCAAATCTAAATTGTAATTCAAAAACAATTACGTTGAGTTGACATTGACCATCACTTGCAAATGCTTGAAATATAAATAAATATGAATAGATACGCCTTGAATACATGAAATAATGAATTATCACTATATTTTACGTTGCTAATAATGTTTCCAAGACCATATATCGTTGTAAAAGAGGCAAATTCATATTTTCAATGTTCATTCAATGGCGGTTGAGTTTAGAAATATTTTGTTGGCTGAAAAAATAATTTTGTGATATTATTTCAAGCAAATGATTATCTACAAAGTTGCTTTATACACTTAGAGTATAGAAAATATTTACTTACCAAAGTTTCACGTTACAAAACACAATTTATAATGGGACACAAACTTCCTGCTCACAGTATTTTTCGTTGAATGTGTCATCGACAAAGATGCGGATTTTCTTTTTATTTTTTAGTGTTGTCCAGTTTATTTTTAGTAAGTATTTGGTATCGTTTGAATCGTCTACTCGTTGGCTGTATGGGTAAATTGTTTCAAACGATTCAGAGCCTTATTTCGCCATACAAATAAGGTTAAAGTTGGCTGGTACGCGGCGAACCATAAATGGTTCCTCAGTACTCAACGGTAATGACGTTTGAGATACCAAATGTGGTATCTCTGGGTCTTAGAGGTTAAGGTATGATTTAAACCATCAAGCCTGTTTTTAAAATAAGAACCAAACAAAAATTGAAGTATTGTTCCTTTTACAAAACTGACAACTTAGTCCAGAGCGAAAATGTCATTTTTGTATTAAGAACTTTACCCAAATCTAAATAATGATGGAAATTAAAAACTGGGCTAGAGCTTTAGGCTATTAAACCATTCATTGCCACTTAAATTTTAAAAACATCACCTGGGTGCCACTAAATATTAGGTCTTTACCTATGAAATTGCCGTTCTGCAGTACTGGCAATTTCAAATCAAAATAATTTTTGTTTGTCTAAGAATTCTAATTTCAAATTATTTTAATTTAAAAACATGGAATTCTTTTTCCAAAAGTAGTCATTTGTTTATTGATTAGTGTTACATTTTCATCGCATTTCAATCTTTTTCGTCATCATGGATACGTTAAAAATTCGAGTAATTATGGAATATGAGTACCGTCGTGGCAGCAACGCGGCACAAGCGGCACGCAACATCAACGACGTTTACGGAGCTAACACTACAAACCAACGCACCACCTGTTATTGGTTTGCTCGCTTCCGTTCTGGAAATTTCGACCTGAAAAATGAACCTCGCGGTCGTCCGAAGACTTTGGTCGACAGTGGTGCCGATTCCCTTATTCACAAACTAAACTAAATTTAAGTTCTGTGCTTCTTTTTCTTTCTATTTCATTAAGGAAAGGACAGAAGATAAATTTTAGTTTAGTCCTGTCAAATTAATCGGCGCTTGACGTAAATTGACGTAATTTTAGTAGGCAAGTTTTTAATCACGTCTAAACTTGTATGGAGTCAAAGAGAATATAACCACTAGAGAGCGTATACGCCGATTTCTTCTAAGCACACGACTCACCACTGCGGGCCGGGGGACGAGGAAGAATGCGCGGCTGCAATTGGTCAGTTCAAGGTCAAGTTTCGTGGGTATGCCCGTCGTGGGGCTGGTTTACTTCATTAAGGGAAAATAGTCGATATCGATAAAATGGATTTTAAAATTGTGATAAATACTCAATTAAAATCAAAGAAATCATATTTAATCAAAATCAATCACTAATAAAATTAAAGTTAGAGAATCCAAGAACAAAATTTATGCCACTATCATATTTGGTGTAGAAACGGAGTCGAATATCATCCCCAAGGCAGAAGTTACTATGGCCACGTGAGTTTTGGCGCCAGTTTACAAACGGATTGTCAAGACGAAGCTAAACAAGCCACAGTATTCGAATTGAATAAAACTTACATTAATTTTTGTTTTTATTTTCGATATAGACTTTCAGCTATTAAAGGTAACAGCACTAATTTTTACGATAAAAATACAAAGGGAAAGTAAGGGATAGATGCATTAGAATTGTCTAATGAAAGAACGAGACTTTTCCAAAAGACATCAACGCGGGACTCAACAGTGTGCTGGTTTATCCAACCACCATTTTAAATAGACCTCTACGGTGGATAATAATCTGATTAATGAAGGCATTTTGATGCGTTATAATTGCAGATGAAGTTATATTATTTGCATTAATTTAGCGTGCACAGAGGTCTAACAATTGGTCACAACTAAAATGGTTACTAGAACCGTAGCCTATGCATAGGCGACAAAATACTAATAGTTTTCGAGCGGCGGGGCACTGTATGCGCAGTCAAGTGGTTATATAGTCTTTGTATGGAGTAGTGACAGGCGCTGATTAATTTGACAGGACTAAACTAAAATTTATCTTTTGTCCTCTTCTTAATGAAATACAAAGAAAAAGATGCACTGAACTTAAATTTAGTTTAGTTTGTGAACAAGGGAATCGGTACCAATGACGAATTAAAGGCGATTGTGGAAGCTGATGATACACAATCTACGGCTGAATTAGCAGCAGCTTTCGACGTCAGCGTCAAAACAATATTGGTCCATTTGCGTCAAATTGGCAAGGTTAAAAAGCTTGACAAATGGGTGCCCCACGAACTCAATGATCGCCAGCGCGAAGTACGCGTCGAGACGTGCCTTGAACTGCCCAACAGACACACAAATGAAGGAATTTTGAACCGCATTGTTACCTGCGATGAAAAATGGATTCTGTTTGATAACCGCAAGCGCTCAGCAAGTTGGTTGGATCCTGATTCAGCACCTAAACAATGCCCTAAACGAAAACTTACCCCTAGAAAAGTGATGGTCACTGTTTGGTGGTCTAGCGCCGGTGTGATTCATCACAGCTTCTTACCAAACGGGGTGAGCATTACTGCAGATGTGTACTGTGAAGAACTGAACTCAATGATGGAGAAGCTGGCACATCTCCAACCAGCATGGGTCAATCGCTCGTCTCCGCTGCTCCTGCACGACAACGCGCGACCTCATACTGCACAGCAAACGGTCTCCAAGTTGCAAGAACTGGGGTTGGAAGCTCTCCGTCATCCGCCCTACTCACCAGACCTTGCGCCTACAGATTACTACTTTTTCCAGAATTTGGATAACTTCTTGGCGGGAAAAAAATTCAATACCCGAGAGGCAGTACAAAATGCCTTTGAAGAATTTGTTGCCTCCCGTCCAGCTGATTTTTTTAAGAAGGGCATCAATAAACTGCCACTGCCTTGGCAAAGATGCATTGATTGCATGGGTGATTATTTCGATTAATACAAATAAAAAATACATGAAAAAAATTCGTTTAATTTTTTTCATACAAAACGGCATTTTCATAAGTAAAGACCAATTATTTTTCCTTCCTCAAGACCTTCACAGTTTCAACCGTTTTTTCCTTACCAAAACAAGAATTCGAAGCAAAAACCAACAGTACTTCCACATTTATAAATTGTTTCTAGCCGTGTATGTTGGCAAATATTTAAATAAATTTCTAAAATTTTTATGTAATTCCAAAAAACGTCCTAAAGTACACTCAACGCATATGGTACGTTGGTGGCATGACGTAGTTATCTCGATCAACGCAAATGGTGCATTGGTAGCAACGAATGGATTACTAAAGTTAGATCGTGTTTTGTAATAAGACGCAATCCGTAATCAACGTTTCTAAAAATGCTCTAATTGAAATAAAATATATATCTTTTTTGTGTCTTCACCAAATTTTCAGCAATGTGCTGAAGTGATTTTCAATTTGTTTACCTTCAGATCTACGTTGACCTGCTATAGCCATTCTATTAAACCTCTGTTAAACCTACTCTGTTGCCAGTCCTATGATGAAATACCTGGGCAAAACACACAATCTCTGGCATCGTATGACCCTCAACCTAGAGCAGATGGCCATCGACCAGGCCAGTGGACGAGCGCAACGGGAGCCGCTCGAAATATACGACTATGACGTCGAAACTACTACACCTACTGTAAGTACCTTTTTCCTTGTTTCACCTGTATTTGAATTCAGAATCTCAGATAATTATCTAGTTTTGAGAATACAAAGGCAGACTGAGATCTATAAACGTTACTTAGTACTTCGGCTAAGCGTTATTCCTTCGGCCAAGTGCAAAATGTAGACGGGAACGTTTTCGCCGAGATTTAGCAACGTTGCTTGACAAGTGCTTTGGTTTAGGCCAAAGCACTTGTCAAGTAACGTTTATGAGTTTTGGCCTTAATGGCTACAAGACAAAGTTTAAATTCTTCTGCCAACGAAATTTATTTGGGACATTTGTGATTAAAAACGCTCAATCAAAAATCAACTTAGACTACATAATGCTAAAGTAGATAGTTGATCAGGGGCCAATACGTATAAATTATCTAAGATTGTGTTTTTAAGAAACTTTCATATTTTTGACGAACGGTAAGCGTCAAGAATATCAAGAAGAATGCACTGTTCAAAATTGTCTGCACAACAACGTAAATTAAGAGGTACAAAACGAACAAAGTTGTATTGTATTCTTGAAATTATGGGAAAAACTTGAAATCAGGTTTGTCATAGAAGGTAAATACAGGTAACATAACCTTTTTAAAATTAAATTTTAGTTAGTGAAATGCTTTAAATGTGTAATTGTAGTATCATAGGCTTTCGCGCATGTTAGTATATCATTGTACTGGCGCACAGATTTATGTTGAAAAAAGAAATTATGTCATTTCCATGATCAGTGTAACTTTATTAAAACATCGACATTTTTCATAATGCTTTTTTGGTTTAAATCTGTTATGCGTCACCCCTGTAAAAGCTCATTTAATGGAGAGATTTTCGCCACCAATATAAAGTTACGAAAAAAAAATTAACAAAGTTGACTCACGTACAATGAAATCTACGATAATCTACTCATTCTTCCGACTAAATTGGCGAGAAACTCTCAATGTAAAATGGGCCATAAAACTACTACCAAAAGTTCAATTTGCTATGTTAGATAATCATCAATGCTAATAATTGGCAGGAGGTACTAGACTCGTTGAGCGACATGTTCGAGCTGCTACAAGAAGAGGACATGTGGTCCGGTCTGTGGCAGAAACACGCGCGATATCGCGAGACGAACGTCGCGATCGCGTACGAGCAACAAGGCTTCTTCGAACAGGCGCAAGTATGTATCACATTAATGAAGTTAATAATCATCATCATTTTAGCCGATACACGTCCACTGCTGCACAAAGGTCTGCCCCAAGCTCGCCACTTCATCTAGGTCTTCTTGCGGATGTCAATAATTAAACCGCCGAAAAAACTGAAAAACAAAAAATAAGAAGCCTAAGTAATTTTGAGTCGCCACCAAAAAAGCAAATTAATTAACTAATTTGGTTTGGTTATTTCTATAAATTTAAAGTAATTTAGTGATCCTTGGTCATTGATTGTTTGGCGCCGACTCTAAATTACTTAGGCTATTTATATTTTGCTTTTCAATTTTTTGTTAATAAGTTTTTATTTTATAATTTTTTATAATCTACTTATTACTATATGCTTTCAAAATCAGACTATTCCGAAAGAAGTTATGCGTATTCATACTTTACAATCAATGAGTGAATAATCTATCATCCTCTGTTTTCCTTCCCTTAGGGTTGGGGATTAGAATAGGTTTTTTTTTTTTTTCAAATTCTCATGGGACTACCGTCGGGATATACCCTTTCCAGTTTCAGTCTAAAAGTACTGTCACCTATTACTAGATGAGGGCTGTAACCTTAAATATATTATCATCATACTCTGCATAAAATTAGCAGAAATAATTGAAGCTCTGTTCCTTCCACTCCAGGCTGCGTACGACGTCGCTATGGCTAAACTAAAACAGGAGTACACCGCCAACCCATCTTCTTACAACATGCATAAAGAGTGCACACTTTGGACCCAACATTGGCTCAAATGCGCCAAGGAACTGAACCAGTGGGATTCTCTTCTAGAGCTTGGCTTGACAAGGAGCGGGAGAGATCCCTTCCTGATATTAGAGAGTTCGTGGAGGAACCCTAACTGGACCACCATGAAGGAGGCGCTTGCTGAGGTTGAATATAATTGTCCTAAGGAACTGGGTATGTGTTATTGTGTTACTACTGTACTTATTGTGTATTTATTTTTATTTTTGCTTGCTTAGTGCTGTGTAAAGCTTCGGTTAGTCTGAAAGATTTTCGACTGTCGAGAGATGAAGCTTTCCATGTGAGACCCTCATTTAAGAAACGACATGCGATTTATGTGTATTGTTTTTAAATTCAATCAAGAAATGAGTCTGTACGAGACAATTATGTCAAACGAAATTCGCCGGACGATTTTCTCAAATTGTGATGTAAGAATTTGAAATACGTTTGGAATGTTGTAAAGATTTGCAGGCGAAGAAAAAAAATGCGCTTATGTGAGCTGTGTACCTTACATGATTCAGCATTTGAAGCTCCTTTCGACAAAAGCTTCTGAGCCGAAAACCTCTGAAAGTTAAAGTAATTTATTTGTCAGAACACGATACTTATGATTTTCATATCTTAAGTTACGTAAAGGTGCACACAACAAGTTTCACGATTAACTGGTAAACAAAATTGCTACTGCTGTTGCTGTCTGATGCTTTAGTGAAATTCCCTTACCAAAAAACTATTCTTGACTGTCTTCGTGTATGGCAGCGTGGCTAGTAAACCTGTACCGCGGCTACCTGTGCATCTGCGCGGGCGGCGAGGCGTCGCTGCCGGGCGTGGAGCGGCACGCGGAGGCGGCGGCGGCGCAGGCGCTGCGCGAGTGGCGCCGCCTGCCGCGCCTCGTGAGCCACGCGCACCTGCCGCTGCTGCGGGCCGCGCAGCAGCTCATGGAGCTCAGCGAGGCCGCGCAGATACACCAGGTGAGGCCCGCCCACAGACACGCTCCTGTACACAATGCCACACACGCACGCACACCCACCTAACATGTTCACACACAATAACGGTGGGCTCGCGATAACACGGGTGGGTTTTAGTCAGTAAAAGTCTGACACGCCCGCCGCGTCATTTAAAGATTTCCCACCCACAAAAAAGGGGACTCATTTTACAACACTAATATTCGAATCTTGTTCGTGTTCGTGATGTGTAGTGCCGGACGTGAAGAATAGCACTACCATTTCTTCCTGTGGGTGTCATAAGAGGCGACTTACTAGAAAATGAGCACCAGCGTTCTCTATGCATTTTACCACCGTACTGCGATCGCCAACCGTGGTGACCACTGATCAATGATTATATACCAAATAGAATTTTATAAAATTTTATTTAAAAAATTACAATCTTTGAATTGATACACATATAGCTCTTGTAAAGTACGCAAACATTTGGAATTTGGAAGTTACTCTGATACAAATCAGTATTCCGACACATTATATTAGGGTTCTGACGTGAAAGGTAAAATAGAACATTTAAAAGTTAATTTAAATCAAGAGAACATTTAAATTGGCAGTTACAAACACACAGTTTTTTTTAAAACTTTTGCTGCACCATAGCACATTCACGCACTCTTTTCAAAAATGTAAGCGTCACTGCATGCTTTTCAAATGCCATCTTTAGAAACCATTGCCACAATCAGCTTAAATTATATCAACCCCAAACCGAGGCAAAAAAGCAGTTTTATAAATTGGACTGTTAAATAACAAAACATCAACGAAATAAGTATAAACGTCAGAAATGTGCCGTGGTCGGCCATTGTGTACAGGAGCCAATAAGTAAGGTTCTATTTACATAACGTTGCTACAATGCTTCGTTTCACTTGCGCATCTATCGCTGTTACACGCTGCCACGCAGCAAATGGAAACGAACGAGCCTCCACAGATTCACGCCGTGAGTATACCATCTGTGGAACGATAGTAACATTGTATCGATAATAAATACATGATAAACTTAAAGCATGTTTGTGTTGTATAAATATACATTTCTGACGTATCCTTTCTATGCTATCTTGTTAATAGGGCAAACTGTCGCCCAAATAGGCTGTCTCTTCTTCCTATTCTTCTATTCAGAATCTTAAATAATTCATATTTCGTCGACAACTTACTCCACTATTTACTTTAGCTTAATGAATTCTGAGTTGATTTTTGACTGACCAATTGTAACAAAATATAATCCTAATAAAAATTTCGTGGCAATGGAATTTGAACTTTGGCACATAAGCCGTTGAGTTGAACAACAAAACTAAGGAATTATTTGAGATTCTGAATTCAAATATAACTTGTTCTTTTTTCAAAGACAAGAGACTGTACTTATTTGCTACCACACAGGGGTTGCTGCACAGCCGGCCGACGTCCCTGCACGACATGAAGGCCATAGTGAAGACGTGGCGCAACCGCCTGCCCGTAGTGGCCGACCCGCTGTCGCACTGGGGCGCCATCTTCACGTGGCGCCAGCACCACTACCAGTTCATCGCGTCGCACTACGACTCGCAGAGCGAGCACGGCACCAACCACAGCATGCTGGGCGTACACGCTAGCGCCCAGGTAACAAAAAATACATAAAAGCCTGTAAACATTCACTGCTGAACACTGATGGGTCTCTAACTGGGGTTGAAGCCTTCTAGGGTCGTCTTCTCGGACGAAAATTATCGCTGAATAAATGTGAAAAATTGTTAATCGCGCATGAACTATTGCGATTAGCTGTTGATAAATCATTCAACCAATCACAGCAGCTTACGTGCGCTTCACAATTTGTTTAATTAATTTTGCGATAATCTGGACGGTAGGTTTATAAAAGGCGACTTTGATAGAAGGATGGACAGATTCCTTTAGTACGCTAACAATAGCATACTGCTATCAGTAGTCTGTATGCCAGGCTTGGTGATTACGGCAATCCTTTTTCACATAACAGCTATGTTTGGGGAATATCTAGAGAGCCATGGTCAGCAGTGTTCGTTTACAGGCTTAAACATTGACGATTCACTTCATAAACTGTGTAACGCTACGAAACATTATTGAGGAATTGCCGTAATCACCATGGTCGGTAGAAGAATTGGTAAATGGAGTATGGTGTTGTTTGTACACAGGTCTCTGCCACGATACAGAGTTCCGATGTAAGTATTTTCTTAAGTATTTTGGCCTCACTTGATCGTACCGTCCGTCACCACTGTCTGCGCTAGTGGCGCCACCTTCAGGTTGTAATGTTATCCCGTGCGGTCAAGTGGAGCTCTAGCCTCATCACCTCTTATATCCGCCATAGTGATGGGGAAGCCTTTGTTGTATGAGAGTAGAGCACTGTAGACATTTTTATTAGAAGTCCAACTTCTGTGTTGTGGTAGAAATTACGTCATTGCTCATTTTTTTCAGGCTATAATTCACTTCGCAAAGATTGCAAGGAAGCACAATTTGTCAGGCGTGTGCCTGGACTCGTTACACCGTATATACACAATACCTAGTGTTCCGATCGTGGACTGCTTCCAAAAGATCAGACAACAAGTCAAGTGTCACATTCAAATGTCGTGGACTGAGGGCAAGGAGGAGTTGCAAGACGGCATAGACATGATAGAGTCTACGAACTTCAAGTATTTCACTAAAGAGATGACGGCTGAGTTTTATGCCTTCAAAGGCTTGCTGTTAGCACAGCTTGGGCGATCCGAGGACGCGAACAAAGCTTTCGCGGCTGCAGTACAACTGCACGATACGCTCGTAAAAGCGTGGGCCCTATGGGGAGATTATTTGGAGCAAATATTCATAAGGGACCCGAGACAAATCCAAATAGGAGTGTCCGCTATGACTTGCTTCTTGCATGCTTGTCGTCATCAGAATGAATCTAAATCAAGGAAATACTGTGCTAAGGTAAGGGAGTTTTTCTACAATTCACCTTAACTTAAAGTATTACAAAAATCTAGATTGAAATTGGCTTTATTTTAGGTTAATTTGTGGCATGTGACAAGGCTTTATTGAATTATTTCAGGTACTTTGGATGCTAAGTTTCGATGATGAAAAGAATAGCCTAGCAGAAGCTCTAGACAAGTATTCAGTGGGAGTACCGCCTGTCCAGTGGTTGCCATGGATACCACAACTACTCGCTTGCCTCGTCCAGTACGATGGGAATGTTATACTCAATCTTCTGAGCCATGTGAGTTACTCATTTTATAACAACTTGATCAACAGTTTGATACCCATATTTTACAGTGATTAGCGTTTTCTGTACTATAACTAAAAATAGGGGCTAAAAATTGCGGTGCCGTCAAATACTAGGATGTCTTAACATACTAAAAATGTTAGAACATATCACAAGTCGTGAAATCAAACTTGACTTGTGTCGTTTTAATGACGAATGATTGCATTTTAGCCGTTGCATATAACAAGCCTGCTCCATACTGACTTATAAACATTGGAATAAGGTTTAAATTAACATTGTAGTCTGGCGCTTAGTTATAACTAGCAGTTGCCTATTGGTCGAAATACGACCATAATTCATTTAAAAAGAACTACATCACTACATAAAGAGTGTCTCAGTAAGAGTGCACTTTTTAAAATTGGAATAATTATTTTTTCATGCAACCGGCAACTCTGAAATTTTACAACTGTCACCTCTTATTATTCCGATTATTAAAAATGGAGCGCTTTTCGAAAGAACAACGCGTTATAATTGTGAAAACTCATTAGAAAAATGGGGAAGTTACGCTGAAACCGCTCGCAAACTTCGCCAAAATTTTCAGCCGAGAAAGTGCACCTAATGTGTCAACCATTCGAAGAGTGGTCAAAAAATTTGAATAAACTGGGTCAATTATGGGTAATAAGAATCCTTTGCGTCAACGTACCGGTCGGTCTCTTGAAAACATTGCTGCTGTAAACAAGAGTGTCGCCGAAAACCCGAAAACATCATTCATCATTCGACATCGTTCTCAACAACTTCAAATTTCACGAAGCACTACGCAACGAATTTTGACTAAAGATCTCCACCTTCATGCGTACAAGATTCAGTTAACTCAGGAGCTCAAACCAGCAGACCACGGAAAGCGTCGGCAATTCGTTCAATGGGTAATGGAGCAAAGTGGCCACCAAGATCGTGCGATTTAACGCCGTGTGATTTTTTTCTTCGGGGTTTTGTGAAATCTCGGGTTTATGCGAATAAACCCGAAACAATTCCTGAGCTCAAATCGGAAATCCAACGCGTCATCGGTGAGATACAGCCACAACTCTGTGCAAAAGTCATGGAAAATTTCATGAAAAGAGTAATGGCCTGTCATCGGAGCCGTGGGGGTCATTTGCCAGATATTTTATTCCATACTTAATCGGAACATGTCTTCTTTACAATACAATAATAATATTACAACTCTGTCATAAAATACTAGTTTTTATTTTAAAATGAAAAAGTGCACTCTTACTGAGACACCCTATACTACAAAGACGCTTCGTGTCTGAAAGCTTAGATCTTTTAAACTACGCAACGGATTTTGATGCGGTTTTCATCAATAGACAGATTGATTCAAGAGAAAGGTTTAAATTTATAATACGCGGAAGCTACTTTTTTTACAAAAATATAAGGTTTGTGCTCTCCTCTTCCATATAAACTTTACGTGTGCCAAATTTCATATTCCTCCGTCCGTGTTATTTTCGTAAAAAAGGGGACAAAAGTTTTTGTATATAGATCGTTCTAATCAAATGAGGCAGGTATTCTCAGCAGAAAATATTTTTATGAAGAAATAATTATCATTTTATTACACATTACCTGGATGCCCGAGCTTTGCTCGGCATTTTTTTTTTTTTTTGTAAATTTTGGGTTTTAGAAATTATATTTAAATACAAATTACATTTTGTTATTTTTCTTCCAATAAAACAAAAAACATAAGTTTATATTTAAGTTGATTATTGAAAACACGTATAAAACGACATTTTCAAAAATCAATCCTAGCTAGATCGATTTATCGCCCCCGATACCCCCTGTATACTAAATTTCATGAAAATCGTTGGAGCCGTTTCCGAGATTCAGATTATATATATATAATACATACAAGAATTGCTCGTTTAAAGATATAAGATTATAGCTATCGCTTTGCTATTGTAGAGTAACATTTCCACAGGTCGGTCGTCTATACCCACAAGCAGTATATTTCCCTATACGTACGCTGTACTTGACTCTGAAGATCGAACAACGTGAACGACACAAGACCGCTGAAAACATAGCCGCGCACCTACCACATCAGCCCACCACCTCTGCCGTAAGTTTACATGTAGTACTATTGTGTCATTCATTGATGATTGGCCAATTCGTATTTTTATTTACACACGTAAAAAGGAAACGAAGATAGAACAGAAAAGTACAAAGGTAATGTGAGGATATCAACCGTCCTTCAAACATTATTCAGTTTTAGAGTACATCATTTACGCTGGTGTTATGCTTTATAATGTTGTTGCTTTATTTTTATTTTCTTTAAATCCAGCATCTGTGTGTACTTTATAAGGACATAGAAAAAGAAATCACAAAATACAAAACACCTCGATAAAATTAGACTCTGAATCCTATAGCTTTGGACGAATTATACGCCCCTCTCAGCTTTTAAGTGTTATTTATTTCTTAATTTTTTGTCGTTGTGGTAACCATCGGTGTATGTATATCATAGCCGTTTATCTGAATGACGATTGTTCATAACACAGGCTGGCACGAAGGTGAGTGAAAGTGCATCATCATCGAGCAGTGGCTCCACGGGCGAGGCGGGGCCCATCAAAGCTACTCTGCCCATGTGGCGCTGCTCCAAGATCATGCAGATGCAGCGGGAGATACATCCCACTGTACTCTCCTCGCTCGAGGGTATTGTCGATCAGGTCAGTTATACTTTGGAACAAGAAACGTTTTGGCTTTCATTAGTTTAACTCATCGAATGCCGTAATTAGACACAATAGAAAGACAATTGCTTATGTCGAACTTAAGACATTCAAAAGGTTAATTTGGGAAATCCTCATCGTCACTACTTATTTTAGCGTCATTCCATTTTTCATCATAATGTTGGATTCATGATAACTATAATTTCTAAATAAATGTGATAATTTAAAAAATATTATTTGGAACAATAAATTGGGTTATGCAACTTTTCAGAACTATCAACTTTTTACGAAAATAGGTAATTCAGAAAAATTATTAATTGAAAATAGACTTAAATTGAGTAAAATATAAATTAAAATTTAAGTATGTAGTGAATAATAATTGTATAATAATTAATGTAATTAATGTGCTATGTGTATAATTTATATAATTAATATTTGCACGCTTGCTCGCAGGCAGAATACAATTACTCTTAGGTTATAAGATCTCACCTTCCCTAAAAATGTATGTATTTCTTGCAAATAAACATATGATTTGATTTGATAAGAAAAGCTTCAAAAGTAAGATGATACAGGATGTGTGAGTACGCTTAACCGGACTACAAAATAACATGTTCTTGACTCACAAGGAGCATTCAATCCCTCATTATAACTTTAAAAATGATTCGTCTGCTTCAATTTGTTCAATGAAAAAACTTTAAAAAAAATTAAACCGCCATAAAAACTGAAAAGCAAAAAATAAGAAGCCTAAGTAATTTTGAGTCGGCGCCAAACAATCAATGACCAAGGATCACTTAATTACATATTTATAGAAATAACCAAACCAAATTAGTTAATTAATTTGCTTGTTTGGCACCGAAAGAATGATCAAAATCGGACCACTCTGTAAAAACTTATGCGTACTCATACATTTAAAAAAAACGCGTCGACTTGAGAACCTCCTCCGTGTTTTTTTTTCGTTGGTTAAAAATAAGTAAGTAATCAGTAAGTAATCATTTATTTAACAAAAACACTTAGCCTAGGTAACATCAGTATTGTCTCAGTTATAGATAGGTATGGCTATTACATATTAGTAAGACCCCTGCCCTTCAAACTAGGAGAGTCCTGTATCTCGAAGGACAGTGTTCTTTAGGTGGATTGTACATATTTTTACAAAAACATATATAATTGCGTAATAATTCTGATGAACATTTTATTAAAAAGGCTTATGAGATAACAGTGAGGAGTGTGTACGTGTGTGTGTGAGGGTGTGTGTGTGTGGTTTGCTTGAAAAAGATTTCTCAAAGAAATGAAAAGTAATCATAATAATTAATTAATTTATGAATGTTATTATATATTATGTTGGTGCATTCGTTGTTAGTTAGTAGAATGGATGAGTTCCTCCGTATCAGAGTAATTTAGGCTTAAGAGAAAAGTTAACAATTTGCGTTTGATTTCAAAAGAGGTAAGACTATTTATTGTTAATTTGATTTCTAGCTTGTTATATAATCTGGAACTTAAGATGAAATATTGGTGGGTAGCAAATGTGGTCCTGTAGCGGTCCACCTGACATACTCGAGCGGATCTACGTCGATTATGGGGTAGCTGTTTTGGTGGTACGGAAGCATGTTTGCGAAGGGTGGATCGGAAAACAAAGAGTTGTCTGACGGTCAACAACTTGCAGTCCTGATATAACTGTTGTGTCGGGTATCTAAATGGTTTGCGTAGCATTACCTTCAGAACAGCTCTTTGAGCCCTCTCCAGTGGTAACAGTGATGTTTTTGTTGCTCCCCCCCAGGCAGTCACGCAGTATGTCAATATTGACTGGCACAAGGAGTAGTAGACCATTTTTAGTGTGTCAGGGTCCGCCGAATGTCTAAGTAGTTTAAAAATATATATTATCTTGCGAACTCTAGATGTAAGTGATGCAATGTGTTTGTGCCAATTTAGATTCTCGTCTATTACTACTCCGAGATATTTAATATGTGATCCTTTACTCAATTGTGAACAGTTGCAGTCAGGCTTCAAGTGGCAACTGTGATATTTAATATTAAAGTCCTGTAAAGGCTGGCTCTTCTTACTTATAGAAAAAGGTATGTATTTTGTTTTATCGAGATTAAGGGTAAGAAGATTAGTAGCAAGCCAGTTTGATACCGTGATAAGACAGTTCTCAGCGTGACGTTTTGTTTCATCCCAATCTGAGCCGTGCACGATCAACGCTGTGTCATCTGCATAGGTAAAAACATTACAGTTCGTAAACTTTTGTGTACATAACTGGTTAATATATATTAGAAAGAATGTTGGTCCCAGGATGCTTCCCTGTGGTACTCCGTAGTTACTTAAGATACGCTCATTGCTTGTATAATTATTTATAATGACACTTTGTATTCTATCTGTGAGATAGCTTTTAAACAGATTTAGTGGGGTTCCTCGTACACCGATATTCTCAAGTTTTAGTAAAAGTTTAGGGACAGAGACAGTATCGAATGCTTTGGATAGGTCCAAAAAGATACCAAGACATTTCTTACCCTGATCCAGATTGCGGGATAGGAGATTACTTAATCCAGTCACCGCATCCTCTGTAGACCTACCCGAAATAAATCCGAACTGATTTGGTGCTATGATGTTATACGCATCAAGATATTTCATAAGTTTGTTATTTAAAATTCTTTCTAATATCTTAGACATCGCAGAAAGTACAGAAATAGGTCTATAATTGTTAACACACTGTTTGTCGCCAGACTTGTAAATTGGGTGAATAAGTAATAATAATAATAATAATATTCCACAACTATCACACAACGCCATCTAGTCCCAAGCTAAGCAGAGCTTGTGTTATGGGTACTAGACAACTGATAAACATACTTATATATTTCTAAATACATACATATTATAGATAAATTACACCCAGACACAGAACAAATGATCGTGCTCATCACACAAACAGTGCTTTTTTGAAAGCTCTGGGAAAAACACCAGTAGTAATCGAAAGGTTACAAATATCTGTTATTACTGGGATTAGAGACTTACATGAGGCTTTAATTAAATGAGTTGAAATATTGTCCCAGCCAACGGCAGTGTCAGTACGAAGAGTCAGGATGACTTTCTCTACCTCATTCTCGTCCACCTCTTGGAGGACGAAGGAATTTGATTGAGAATCAGAACAGTATGGAGCCTCTTGGATTTGGGATTGTTCCGCAAGTATTTTTTCGGCCAGTTTGGAGCCAACTTCCGCAAAGTGACGGTTTACCAAGTTGACCGAGTCTTCTGGGCTGCCACAAATTTTGAGAAGATCGGTGCACGGTATTTTAGAGATGTTTGTATGGGTTATGGTTTTGATGACGTTCCACGTCGCCTTTGGATTATTCTTAGTTTTTTCGAATTGACGCTTCTCATATATGTGATTCTCAGTTTCCTCAACAAATCATTACAAAAATTACGATATCGGCTATATGTAACTTGTAAGGTAATATTATTTGGGGATTTTCTTAGGTCATAGTGCATCTTGTCCCGATTATTAATACAGCGTAAGAGACCTGGCGTAATCCATGGTTTTATGTTTCTTTTTTTACGGGGAATATTTACAGTGGACGTGTTATTTTTAACTATAGATGCAACAATTTCAGTTAGCCTGTCAGCTGCCTCGTTAGCGTCAATAGTGGCCATGATTTGAGAAAAGTCTGTTGATTCGACGATTTTCGCTACAGCCGAGTAATCAATTATAGTTTTTGTACGATTTATTTTAGATTTTTGAGGTTTTAGTGGAAGAGATAACAAAAGCGCAGCATGGTCAGTGACGGTGCTTTCGATAATTAAGGTTTTAGCTATTTGGTTAGACTTCAGGATTACGTGGTCTAGGCAGTTATTAACTCTTGTAGGTGATAGGTGAGCTGGGAGTAGACCGTGCGAGGATGTGAGGGTAAGATATGAATTAGAGGAACGGTCCACATTATTTTGTTTTATATCTATATTGATATCGCCAATCAAAGCATTTTTTTTAAAAGGGGTTAGTTTTGTTAATACTCTATCCAAACTATTTATAAACTTGTCTGTAGTCGTAAATGAAGGAGGTCTATAAACAGCAAGTATTGCAATAAAATGGTCAATAACGCAGAGTAGACTACTTGCTTCATCGAGACAGGGCTCAGTAATGGAGCAGTTTACGCCGTCCTTTGTGAAAATAACTACACCGTCATTTTGATTGTGAGGATTTGAGGATTGAAAGGACGAATAACCCTGAAGATTAGGAATTGCTGATATAGTTCTGAGCCAACATTCTGACAGTATTATGACGTCACATCTCAGTTGTATCACCGCTAGGAGTGCCTGTAGTTCGTCAAAGTTCTTATTTAGACTTCTAATATTCATGTGAAAAATATTGAAAGTATTTCCAGTATCACTGACTATTTTGGTACATTGGTCAGGGAGGCAGACGTATGACTTAGATACTTGAATAGATTCAAGTTCCGTAGTTATGTTATCTATGTTCTATGCTTCGTATTTTTTTCTCGGCAGTCCTACTAAGTAAATGTCCTAACCCGTCCCAGATGGTATGGTTCCGCGAGAACTGGTACGAGGAGGTGCTGCGCCAGCTGCGCGCGGGGCTGGCCAAATGCCACGTGGTGGCCTTCCACCACCGCGCCGCCGTGGCCGACGCCACCGTCACGCCACACACGCTCAACTTCATCAAGAAGGTCGTCTCCACATTCGGCATCGGCATTGGTATAAGTGAGTACACACCCTTTTGTTGCACACGGATAGGCGTTATACTTTTGTTTTGAACTTTCTGTCTATGGTTACAAATTTTAGGGCAAACTAGGTACACCGTAGACAACGATACAATCGGAATAGTTTGCCATTTGGGCATAGTTATTAGATTAAACATGACAAACAGTCATAGATCCACTAGTTTTCAAGATGGTGTATTGAAAAAGTGACAAGCTTATAAATAAAGCAAAATATTAATAAGAAAGTAAATGATTAGATCCATATAATCAATGGGATCGCGACTTATTAGCATTCTTCATCAGTTATTATTCACTCATAGAAACACAATAACATACAATTTATTTCAGAAATATAGTATCATGCAGTACAGTGTGTATTGCTGTGCTATTATAAATTTGACATGACATAACAGGTAACAAAGCACGTATTTATTGATCCTTCACAGTTCACAAGTAGTTTGTACTAATCTCATTTTATTTTGGGTTTTACTGAATATATAACTGATGTTGTGCGTCCAACGAGCGTCACTTTATACAGATACTCCATTTTGTATGTCTACAGAAAGTATTTCAACAAGTTCTGTAAGTGGTGCATTCTCTTCAGCTGCATCAGAGAGTCTCGCCCGCCGCGCGCAAGCCACAGTGCAGGACCCGGTCTTCCAGAAGATGAAGAGTCAGTTCACCGCAGACTTCGACTTTTCGCAGCCTAACGCTATGAAATTACAAAATCTTATACAAAAGCTAAGGAAATGGGTCAAGATACTCGAGGCAAAAACTAAGATTCTGCCCAAGTAAGTTGTTCAGTCAGGCATTGAGCACTCCGCACTCAGGTAAATACAGAGGAGTTATTAACACGATCGTGCCGGCCATCTTATCTAGTCCTTAGCAACACTGTCACCGCTCGATCTAACTGCAGTGCGTAGTTTTAGAAAGGGTTTTGGCTTGGTGCTTTCTTCACTTCAGTAGCTTTCAGGTTTGGTACTAACAAAACGGTAGACACTGAATCAATCCAAAATACTTATCGTTCTAATTTACTTTTACAGATCATTCCTCATTGAAGAAAAGTGTAGGTTCTTGTCCAACTTTAGCTTGAAGACAGCTGAAGTGGAACTTCCCGGCGAGTTTTTACTACCGAAACATACTCACTACCACGTGCGAATTGCACGGTTCATGCCGCGCGTTGAGATTGTACAGAAACACAACACGTCTGCGCGTAGACTGTACATTCGCGGTCACAACGGGAAGATATATCCGTACCTAGTTGTCAACGACTCGGGACTAGGGGACGCGAGGAGAGAAGAACGAGTCCTACAACTATTGAGAATGTTGAACCATTATTTAGGAAAACAAAAGGAGACATCGCGAAGATTTTTGCACTTCACTGTACCGCGAGTCGTTTCGGTGTCGCCGCAAATGCGACTTGTAGAGGACAACCCTAGTTCGATATCACTGCTGGATATATACCGAACAGAATGCGCTAACAGGTAGGTTCTTCACTACAAAGCTTATGGACAAAAGTGTGAGCAAATACGGATATTTCATTTCGCAGACGCGAGTCAATCATTCCAATTTGTACTTTATTACAATGACATTAGAGTGACATGACTGGCGGTCGTGAAATCTATCCCATATTAAAACTTTTTGTAGGGGTGTGGAATACGATGCTCCTGTGGCACGCTATTATGAACGACTCGCGGCCGTCCAGGCGCGAGGCTCACAAGCTTCACATCAAGTTTTACGTGATATCCTTCGTGAAGTAAGTTCCAAAGTATTTAGCCCTATTATGTTATTTTCCTATTATTAAAATGGTCAGAAACAGAGTGACTAGTCTGCCTACTGCGATGATAGTTTGATGAACAGCCATGAAATAAGACATTCTGTACAGACCCCAATAATTTCATAGCTGTACTTTGATATTGTAATTTGTGTATAAGACCAAGCAAGGAAGGGTGTCGGCGACTTTTAATGAGTTACAGCAACCAGATAATTTAATAATTAGCAAAACAGATAATGTTCCAATAACAACATGACTGCACATAATCTAGACACAATAAAGCAATTAGATACGGCGCACCTGCACTCAATAATCAAACATTTCAAAACGTAGGTGCAAGCAACAATGGTGCCAAAGGGCATGCTACGCGAATGGGCCGCGGCCACATTCTCCGCGCCCACAGACTACTGGACATTCCGAAAGATGCTGACCCTGCAGATGTCTCTGGCCAGCTTCGCAGAATACGTCCTGCATCTCACCAGACTCAACCCCGACATGATGTACGTCCACCAAGACTCGGGACTTCTCAACGTTGCCTACTATAAGTTCGATGTTGATGACACCACAGGTATTGAACTTTTTAATTTTATATAGGGACTTTGATATTGTTCGTGTTTAAAGCACACTTAATTATGAACTGTCACTTGAGTTTCAGTTAGGAAAAAAATGCGGTAAGAACTTGTATTTTTCTACTTCTTTTATGACCTTTTTCTATACTGCCATGATAACTGATAATTCTCGTGATGTTTGAATGGGTCTCTAATATAGCTTGTGCACCTACAGGTGAACTGGATTGTAATCGTCCGGTGCCGTTCCGACTGACGCCGAATATTTCCGAGCTGCTGACGACCATAGGCATCACGGGGCCACTCACGGCTTCTGCTATATCCGTCGCTAGATGTCTTGTCACACCCAATTTCAAGGTAAAGTACCACTAACATCTGCAAGGTCAATTTGAATTAATAGTTAGTTTTTTTGGCTTATCTTTAGACAAGCCGTGTACCCGTTTGTATTTCCCATTGGCAAAAATAAGAACTTCTAAACAAAAGGTCTGAATCGTCAAAATATTTTCTTTCGTTATTTATGGAACTCTTGTGCAAAATTTAATGCTTCTAGACCCAGCTGTGTAGGCGCTGTCTGTCAGTAAATGAATGAATTAGGAGAAAATACTAAGTAGACCTATGTCCAGCGGTGGGCTGCGATAGACTGAGTTGATGACTTACTAAGTAGAAGTTATCGACACACGATGATGAGATCATCACGAAGCATCCGCCAGTTCATTTAATGTGAACTTGTATAACGTTCAAGAAAAACATAGTCTTACCAAGTTTTCGTTTCAGATCCAATCTATCCTGCGAACAATACTACGCGACGAAATGGTCACCGGCTACAGAAAACGCTTGGAGGATAAATCTGGACTACCAACGCCAGGGTCATCCACAGAACCGAACAAACCTGCAGAAATGGACAACGAAACTATTATAAACATGGTAAACAAAGCAGTTACAGTTATCATGAACCGCCTTAACTCTTTGGCCAATTTCGATGGACCTGATAGTAAAGTGGCAACCCTAGTGACTGCGGCCAATAGTCATGATAACCTCTGTCGAATGGACCCTGCGTGGCATCCCTGGCTATAAGCTGCAAATAATAGTATGTTAAAGATAAGAAAAACATTATGTTTAAATGTTTTTAACTCGTTATGTTAAGTTCTCTTTAAAATATGATGAAAATGGTGGGTTTTATACATTGACGAATTTGTAAGTCGAATTTATGATGCATCTACTGAAAACGACGCAATCAAAATATACACTATACATACAATTCCGTTGATCGACGAAAAATACCGGATTGGCTATGAAGTAATAAAAAGTAAAGTTTATTCGTGTGCGTAGTCCCAGCGGAAAAGTGTCGAATTTCTTCATTTCAGTTTAGCAGATATTTAGTGTATGACGTCGTGTAATTGTGTATGGTAAATAAAAATTTGTGCATCCAACCATTGCGGAGATATTCAACAAAAACTGTTTCCGCTGGGACTACGTATTCCTAGCGGCACTTTTTTTTTCCTAAGGACGTACAAGAAAAAAAATACATACAATAATTAGTGTGTAACGAGAGGTAAATGTGTATGTTAAAATGAAATTTGTGTGTCTTATATTTGTCAAGATATTCAAGTTGCCGCTGCGCTGACGTTTGGCTATTTGATGAAAATCATATAAAACGGTTTAGCACAGAGTTGTAATTTTTTACGCAGGTTGCTTTGAATTTGTGTGTAATGTGTGTGAAAACAGAATTTGAAAAAAACCTACCGTTCAGAAGATATACACGTAAAAGTAAAATAAGGTTATTAGGTCCAAGTACTTAAAATAGGAACTCTAGAGCCTAACTCATCTCGTTTATTTATATCTTGTAAGGGTCTACAATGTCCTGCCAAGTTTCATTCATGTGCTCTTAGTAATTAATGAGCAGTGGCATAATTTACTACGACTGGAACACTATATTTTATGACATCCGATTGTAGGACTTTTTAAAGGAAAAGCAAAATTAAACTTATTCCAATATTTAGTGTATTAATGCAACTATTGGCATGTAAAATTTCAGCTCATTACACTGAATGATTAAAGAGATATAATAAAAATAACAGAACAAGAGCAAAACATCGATAAACCGACCAAGTTTGAATGGCTACATAAAAGCGGCCGTGCAGTATAAAGAGCTAACGTTTTAAATTTCCAATATAGTATCGTCATCGTGTTTAATAGTTTCGTACACAATAGTTTAGCAGAAAATAAAACAACTGCTTTGTAATCTTAATAGTATATTATTAGTTAATGACTCATTAAAATTATTAACAACGTAATATATAACATTGATATAAAAAATCAGTTTTTGTATTAAATATGAATAGCAATTATATTGCCTACTGTAAAACCCCATAAAGGTGAAAATCTTAGGTTTACTACTAGTAAGTTTTCGGGAGTTGGTCTTCTCGTTCGAGCTTTTACAGCAACAAAAAAAAAAACTACTGGTGGTAAAATGACTACTGGTGTTAATGTTTTTTTTTTTCTTATTATTATTAGTATTTCTATTTAATCAAATTGTAATCAAAATATTTGTGCGCTGGAAGCAGCAGAATATTAAGGACATAATAATTACCTACTGTAACAATTTTTTCGTAATATTCTGACAAATAAATGCATTTGTTAATACATATTATTATGCAATTATTATTGTAATAATTTCGTAAGTCTAAAAAAAACAAGTTACCTACTATTTTTATCACGAAAGTTATTAAGTAGTTACTTCTTCAAGAATTGTGTGCACACCTGTACCGATCCAATAACAGCTGTAAAACACTGAAAATTTTAGAACGTTAGCTCTTTATACTGCACGGCCGCTTTTATGTCGCCATTCAAACTTTCTGTTATTTTTATTATATCTCTTTAATCATTCAGTGTAATGAGCTGAAATTTTACATGTCAATAGTTGCATTAATACACTAAATATTGGAATAAGTTTCATTTTGCTTTTCCTTTAAAAAGTCCTACAATCGGATGTCATAAAATATAGTGTTCCAGTCGTAGTAAATTATGCCACTGCTCATTAATTACTAAGAGCACATGAATGAAACTTGGTAGAACATTGTAGACCCTTACAAGATATAAATAAACGAGATGAGTTAGGCTCTAGAGTTCCTATTTTAAGTACTTGGACCTAATAACCTTATTTTACTTTTACGGGTATATCTTCTGAACGGTAGGTTTTTTTCAAATTCTGTTTTCACACACATTACACACAAATTCAAAGCAACCTGCGTAAAAAATTACAACTCTGTGCTAAACCGTTTTATATGATTTTCATCAAATAGCCAAACGTCAGCGCAGCGGCAACTTGAATATCTTGACAAATATAAGACACACAAATTTCATTTTAACATACACATTTACCTCTCGTTACACACTAATTATTGTATGTATTTTTTTTCTTGTACGTCCATAGGAAAAAAAAAGTGCCGCTAGGAATACGTAGTCCCAGCGGAAACAGTTTTTGTTGAATATCTCCGCAATGGTTGGATGCACAAATTTTTATTTACCATACACAATTACACGACGTCATATACTAAATATCTGCTAAACTGAAATGAAGAAATTCGACACTTTTCCGCTGGGACTACGCACACAGTTTATTCATCAAAAAAGTAGCAATGTGATGTGACATATTCTGTGAGGCACAAAGTATGCTTCGTTGGTATCTTGTGGCTCTGGAGTAAAAGTAAAAATCGATGATCTGATTATTTTCTTCAATTGTTATAAGCACACGCATATAATAAATAGTGATGTAATGGTTACTGTAAAATCCAGAGGGTGTTTCCTCCTTTAGTCTTAAGCTCCAGAGTTTTCTTACGTTTTTGCAATCATATTTTGTTCAACACACAGTTTGACACTGACCACAATTGCAATAACCGTAAGAAAATTTAATTTACGCTGTCCTGGAGCTCTCATCTTGAATTACCCTGTTAGCAGGTTAACTAATATTTATATCCACACTTTTATTCATATTCATGTTGTCTACTAATAAGGAATAGCCTTAGTAGAAATATATTCATATCAATAATATTCATTACTCGTATTTATCCACAATTAATGTTTAATGTCTCCTCATATCTCTGTGTAATGCCCAAACCATGGCAATCGCTTACAAAATCATGTGCCGAGTGTAGAGCGGCAGCTTTTGTGAGTAAATAATAATTGTAATAATATAGGTGTAAGGGGCTCATGATGTTGATATAAATATAAGCAGTCCGTTCTGTGATCTCTAAAGATGAGAAGTATTAAAAAAGAACGATACAATTCTGATTTTTTGTTTTATTTTCGCCAGCTCCATAAAACCTGTTTGATGACGGTGACATACATGAAAAGAAGCTCTGATTGCATGTGCATGAGTGACAGCTAAGCGCCTGCATGGGTGAAAGTACCGGGACGGCATCAAGTGCGCGACTAATAAGCGTGGCTGCCCCCGCCCCGTACTCCCTCCCCCCTCAGCCTCGCCTATCTCACTCGATCGCTAGAGATAGTAAAACTGATTTCATCACGCTAACAATGGGAAAGAAAGTGCAGTAATTGTAGGATAGAACAGGAACTGTTTGCATAGCCTGCCACGAGAATGTCTCTGTTCTAACGTTTGGTAAGAGATGCTTATTCGGTCCCATTCACCTTCAAGATCTTGGAGAATACGTACACCCAGTGGTCCTGAAGCAGTGTTCTTGCAACATCCCTTTCATGGGCTTTTACATACACTCAAAAACACTGAGTGGCAGTGTTGGTGTATTATCCACCATAGTACATCTTTTTAGTCTAGTATAATGGGAATATTCTGTGAAACTGCAGCCCATCACAATGAGAGGATAAATTTTGATGTTTATGAGACCTCTCTGAAGTTTCTTTCTAATTTATACTCTGGTGGCTTTCCGTTACCCGTTGTTTTTACCATATAAAATAGCCATTCTAGGCGCTACATGAATAATCAGAAGAAAGTATCAAATTTACTAATTTTGCAATAGTGAGCCTAGTTGTTGAACGTTTTTGGTTGGTAGTAGATTGAACGTTTAAGTTAAGCACTTTAAGACATTTTCAAAGCCGAAGGCGTCATAACAGCTGTTGAGCGACTTCTAATATTCATTCCTTAAATCAAAGCCTTGTAAGCTCTTAAATCGGCTAGGTTCTGTATTGTTTCCAAACTTTAGTGGTGAATTTCTTCGTAATACCACCTCAGTGAGACAAGTGGGTGACACAAGATGTATCGTTCAAGGAGGTATGTCGAACATGGGGTCGCCGACGGGCGTCTCGGCAGCGGCACGGCGGCGTCGTCGCGCTGGCGTTGCTAAGCGCGGGGCGGCGGGTGTCGCGGTGCGGGCGGCCACGTCGCGGCCGGCGCGCGCCGCCTCGCTCCTCGCGCCGCGCCTCTCCCTCCGCCGCGGCTCTGTCAGTCCGCTGAGCGGCGTTGCGTTATGCGCTGGTGTATTTCATGTTCCCGAGCCCGAACGGCGAGTGTCCGACCTCTGTAACCGACCGTTTATGACATTCGACAACCCCGCCCTGTGCATTTTTCCGAGTTGCATTTCGATCAGTGCGAAGAGTACGTCGGCTGCGAGCGATCCGTGCCGGTGTCGGCGGCTCCTCCCGCGTTTATTTATGTTGTCGTTTTGGTGTGGTGAATATTTGTGTTGTACGGACGATAACCGTATTATCTGTGCGATCGAGTCGAGTGGATATTTTTAACGATCGACGGCTTTTCGCGAAGGTGAGTGCAGTTTCTGATTCTGCGAATATTGTTCAATTGACGGGACGTTTGTTTGATTCGCCGCTACGTGGCGATCGTCTCGTCGATATGCTCCGGAACATCATGGATTGTATACATTTTACCCATGTCCTATGTGGTCGACCACGAAGAGTCGCAACTTTTTTATAAGCCACGTCAAAATCTTCATAATTATTTTTGAGCATGGACTTCCTTGTCACTTTACAAAACCTGTTGTTTCGACGCATTTAATTCTGAGGATTTCACGCTTTGAACTCCACAATAACGTCTACCTGAGCCAATCTACAGCATTTGTAATGCTTTTTTGCCATTTTAAGGGTTTGAAACCTATTAGATTCTTGTTAGATTCGGTCCTATCCCACTACACCATATGGTAGACGGAAGCGAGTGGGTAAGAAATCATGGAGGTGAGCGGCGCGGGGCGGTGCGCGGCCGGTCGAGCGGTCGAGCGACCGCATTCCATATGGAATGCCGGATTATACGCAATGTCAGTGTGACTCTAAGTTTGCTGCCTCCACTGCACTGACCATTGCACATTTGCAATTATGTCTACTAACAGAAGTTCTACGTTTTATACATGAAATTACGCTGGGTCTATGCTATAAATTGCGTCGCTGATTGACATTACGGCGCAAGTCTCTTTATGCCCACACGTAAATATGTTTAACCAGCTTCGTTGAATGTACGAAGAAATATGAGCGTGTGCGTTTCAAACGAGATGACACTTATTGCGTGTTTCAAATACGATTTCTTTAAAGGATATCTGTAAGCATTATTCTACACTTACGCACCTTCCAAGTGCCTACTTTGTTTTTAATATAATGGAGTTCCTGTTGATACTTCGACCCATTTCATATCAATACCATACCAATCTTCATACAATATTATTATGTCTGTGTTATATTAAACTACACATAAGCAGCAGACAATGAACAAAACCTAGCGAGATTTTTGTTTCTTTTTGTTTGGATACTTAATAGCATCGGATAATATGTTTTACTATACCTACTGATTGATGAAATTAACGTAGTTTAATGATTTAAAAAAATAAAAGAATGAGAATGTTTTATTGACTTGATAAGATGATAATCATTCTAAAGTTTTCCCCGTGAAAAATCG
Source organism: Aporophyla nigra (assembly GCA_947507805.1). Taxonomy (NCBI): domain Eukaryota; kingdom Metazoa; phylum Arthropoda; class Insecta; order Lepidoptera; family Noctuidae; genus Aporophyla; species Aporophyla nigra. Next base: position 16,900,015 of record OX382302.1, on the reverse strand, counting down.
GAAAGTGTTGCCAGTAATTCTCAATTTGACAGGAATGGTAGTATTTCATCTAGGTACTCAATGGTAATCAATTTTAAGTGACAAACACAAAGTTTTATATTAAAATATACTTAGTATCTTAATTATGATCTTTGTATGATTTCCTGCGTATATAATTTACTTGTTACTCAGAAATCTGAACTCTGTACCTACCTATTACCAATTGATAAGCAAAGGCCCACAACGTTTGGCAACAGTCCCTTGGCCCGCGCAAGGGGCCCTGTAAACCCTTGATAAATTATTATCTCAGTGACATTACTCGTGATCTCACATAATGAGTATAATGAGTTCGATAGTGCGTGCTATATTTCGAAACACGTCCGTCGTCGCTTCCGCTGTGTGACCCACAATCTACAACAAACTTTTAGGTGTATCTATAAAGTAATATAAACGAGAGGCCTGACATTTTTAATCCATGACGTGTTATATACCTGTTGCAATGGCTACCTTTTATTCTTGCTGTCTGGCTGATTCTAACCTACCATGCCTTACAGAATGACTCATTTGTCTCTTGTCGGACGAGGGCCAAAAAACTGCAAACAAGGAATATAATCAGAATACCTTTCTATTTTTATGCAAAAAGGTAAGGTAGAAAATTTATGATAACTACCTGTTTATTTATGTACGGAGTCCTTTCATACTCTACACATTTGGTAATTTGTTTAGTGGTGTTTTATGCCAGTAGTGTAGACTACCCACGAATTTTGCTAGTCAGTGCGACTCATATTTTTTTTGCCTACTTATTTGACTCTATGACGTTTATTCTTTACTTGAATGTCAAAAATCCGAGCACTTTTCCAAATTTAAACATAGCTATACATAGCTAGCTGATTAAATGATATAAATTAAATCAGTTGAGTAGAGCCAAACTGTTCGCAACAATACGTAAGCCACCAAATTCATTATCGCATAGTGTCCGGTTCTTGGGTCAAATTCATACAATCATGGTGACCTTTAATCTCGTTTCAGATAGCTAAAACACGTTCCTTTGTGTAAATTCTCAGAATTGGTATCATGTTTTATTGTTTACATACAACAACGATATTTTAACTTAATATGTATTTAGATATTTCAACTATTAATTGAAACCACTTTGTACTTTTAACAATATAATAACTTCAATTTATAAAATAAAGACAGAATGACAAGGAAAGTACTGAATACATGAAACGACTGCCTCTTACAGCAGTCTAACCAAAAAGTCCCCTGATAGTATCTATTTAACAATGGCCGCAATGCTGCTCTTGTTTATATTCCCACGCTGAATTTGACCCATCTTATCGATGTATACGTCCGGCTCGGGATTCTGCAGCGCCAGCACCTCGTCTGCTGGAGGCCACCATGCCGCTCCGCTTATGTCACTCTTAACTTTGTAAGGAGAGCGCGGCAATCGCCAACACGGCCGTCCTACCAGGTGCCTGTCCCACCAGGTACCCCACGAGTTCAGATAAAATGCTGGAACACAAATGATTAATTTTATCAGTTTGTCTATTACATACGCATTGTTTGAGTGTCGAATGTTCAGGATTATAACTGCCATATTCCATTACAACTTATTTCATTAGTGTCTCCGAGGGTAGGCTTGTATTCAAAGATCAGATTTGACCACTTGCACTTAAAGCGCTTATAGCGTCACTTAAGCTACCAAGTTCGTCTAGTCGTCACTTGCGCTCAAAGGGCATGTACCTCACTTAAGCGTATTCATTTTGTTTTATATCGACTTGCACTTAAAGGCCTTTAACCACACTTAAGTGTCAACGTTCGTCCTAGGACCACTGGCATTCAAAGGGTTATCCTCACTTGAACATACCAAGTTCGATCCCGATACACTGGCATTCAAAGGGTTATCCTCACTTGAACGTACCAATTTCGTCCCAGAACCACTGGCATTCAAAGGGTTATCCTCACTTGAACATACCAAGTTCGATCCCGATACACTGGCATTCAAAGGGTTATCCTCACTTGAACGTACCAATTTTGTTCTCGATTTTAAACCTACCTCTCGGCTTTCAATATGCAATTTACGATATGTAACTATTATAATCCTTAAAACATTTTATCTTGACTCGCACAAACGTCTACAATAACATTCAAATTACTTTCATCGCCAACACGGGCATGAATGGTTTTAGTTAGAATGTATGTTTGTTTAATCTCCCAATCGTCAACGATTTCATGATCTCAGCAGCGATAAGCCTCTATTCATTTTAGAGCTCATTTCACTGCTGTTTACATCCGTCATTTCATACCGATCACTCCCCAATACCTTCATATGACAGAGACTTTTATAAATATATATCAACTTTCGACTTTGCCCGTCATTTTTCTGGCTTGTATTTTAATTAGTACCAAACATCCTTTGACGTAAACTTCTGCGTTTCTATTAAATAACGCTGTATATCTGATTTCGGACTTAATATTTATTTCTGTCCTCTAAGGTAATTCAGTGAGATCCAATCCATGCTCTTTGCCAATCATATCAGAGAAAAAATAATCACAAGGAATAGTTTTTGCTGTCGTGTGAACTGTAATTGTTAATACCTTGTTGTGTGTTTCGGTTTAAAGAATTTATTCTCATAAAGAACACAAACAGTTCACTTATAATATGAGATATAAAAATAAAGCATGCAGTTTTTAAATAACATAATGACTCCATGATTGTATGTATGTATGATCCCACCTATCGTCTGTTTCGTTAGCACCTCGTCTGCTGGAGGCCACCATGCCGCTCCGCTTATGTCACTCTTAACTTTGTAAGGAGAGCGCGGCAATCGCCAACAGATAGATACTTGCCTGACCTTTTTATTATTGGTAAACTTATCACCGAAACTTACAAAGATTATCTCGTTAGGTACTGAATAATTGTTAAAGTACAAAATATTCAGATCATTACAAAAATTTTGCAAATAAGTAGTTCAAAACTTCGCAGACAAGACTGTTACACCGACTTTTTTAACCTTTTAGAATCGATTGACAAACCAGTGCCGAGTCTAGGTAGTGAACCAGGCGAGTCCTTGACATTATAGACAACTTTTAATTTTCTGATTTAAAATGTCACACGATTTGCCAGCCTAGAAAAATCACACCAAAGTGGTAGTTTCGTCAGTTACCGGCTCCTCGTTGCAAAGCGTTAGGTTGCTATGTCGGGTGATGAAACCATCAATATATTTTCTTTGTCAAAGTAAAATTGGTAGACGCCTAAACAAAATTTCGGCTGCTACATTGTCTGCTTTTTAGCCTTAAGGCTGTTATTTTATACTGTTAGCATTTTGTGATATAATTAACTCATTGTCGACTCAAGAGTTAATCAACCGGTTATAACTATGTGCACACTGCACCGAGATTAGATAGATAATTTTTAAATTCTAATAGATAACACAAGTATGCGATCATTACGAAATATCTCGTCATCAGGATAATACAACTCCTTTTGAGGACTAGTTTCATCATTGTGATTTAAATATGGAATAAGGAAGTAGGAATAACATTAGGTATCAGCCTAAACTTGGCAATCTAGGACGGTAGTCTTGTAGTTGCACAGATCATACAATCAAGTAAGGTTAATCTCTGGCGAATGTAGCTATTGTAAAATGAAAGTACAAGGCTTTTTCATCTGATAAAACCTCGTGTTTTGAAACGAATATGATAGTCACTCGCAGTGGACGCCTTTCGTTTTACCGGACAACACTATTAGCGGCAATAAACACTATTCTAAATTGAATTACTTTCAATTACCAGTAAATCGGTTAGGACCTCATCTTGCGATGCGAGATGCAGTCTTTCCTGTTGTACCCGATAGCCAAGAGTAACATTTGAATTTTAGTTCATTAAAAAGTAAAATTTTGCTCTGCAACTTTCATAATGCATTTCATCAACACCGCTGTTAATAGCGTTGCGCTAAATTTTGTAAGGTGAATGAAGATATGATCGTCAGTGTTAGTGATGAAATCTTGAAGAGATATAATCGCATTCCGCGGCTAACCTCCCCTCTCTCTGGCGCAGTCGCGGTGTTGCATACCGACGTCGCCGTACTCTTATGTGGGTTGCATTGCACTTTACCGCCGAAGCCGTTGCGGATCATCTACTGTTGTGATTGTGTTATCCTTGTATTTAATTCAGTTGTTGCTTCAAGTCACTAACTACTTTATCTCCTTTGGTCTTTTGATTCACAATTGAATTTAGTTTTTGGTGAATCTTGTTCAGTGACATTTGTGACGTATGCTGAGGACTGGTTAGACCATTGCTAGATGATGTATAGGTAGAGGATAGCGGGTAACGGTTCTGTCATGTTTGCAGAGGCACGGGTGTGGGCCCGTGTGTGCGTCCGCGCCGCTCACTCAGTCACACAGGCGCAAAGCGCTCACGGCGTAGCGCGGCCGTTGAACCGAATACTCGAGGAATTTCTCCAACGCCGCAGTCGCTTTGCTTTGCAGAAGAAGAAAATTATCGCAGGTGGTAGGCTTGCACAACTAGAAATGATGACGACTGTTTGTTTATCCCCGTCTTGACGAAGACTAGGATGGCTCATCTTGTTTTATATTTTATTTAACGCTTGGTTACTCAATTTTGTATCTCTGAGGTGAAATGTATAGTGTTTTTGTTTTGTTTCCAAAAACTTTTCCCTCCTCTACATCTTTTTAATGTTTTGGTGTGGCGTCGAGATTAACGTCAGTACTTCAGAAAGGTAGTTCGCAGTTCTCTCGATTTGGAGTGACGCAGCTGTACCACTTATTATTACAGTCACAATTTAGGTGTTAGTAAGTACCTACCAATTTGTCGTAGACACGTGTGCGGCTGATCTCGCAATAGGTAGCATACCGGGCCAGGGCGCGGTCTGCCAATGGGCTCTCGAAACGCGAATAAATTTTGTGTGACATAAATTTATGTTACAGTTTAAACTACTAAACTTCTTATAATAAACGAGCGATTTGTTTTAAATATCAATAATAAGCAACTAATGGAGTTTTATGAGTAAAACACAATGAGGTAAAAGAAACAGATGGGACAATAGAGCAGCAATTAGTGAAGCCATTGTGAACACTGAGATTGCGTCTAGTTTACTAAAACACGTTTCTTTTGCATTTATTATTAAAACATTGTATAATTTGAAAATCAAGTATCACTTCACAGTTGTCATAAGAAAACAGGTTATAGGTACCTATTTTTCACCATTTAATTTTCTTTACATTCTTGTGGTGGTAGGTATTAAACACGCTTTTTCTTCCATAGACAAAAAGTTCGATCGATCTCAGGTACCACTTGTATTATGTAAACATAATACGATTTATATTTTACGTAAGTGACTAGTAAATATGTACTAACAGGTAGATATGTTTTATTGAATGGGCAATCAAACTGTTTTCCTTATGTGGTTAACAAATTTCTTAAAACTAATTCGTTTCCTGGTGACTATTAGCTAATCATAATCATCAAAAAGAACTGTAGCTCAGTATTTATAGCTTGGGTTAATTTGTTAGAGTTAATTTAATTTGGAAGACTCACGAATAGTTTTACCCGCTGGGATCTACAGAGGCGTAGCTAGGTATAACATTCCTCAAGTTCTAACCACTGTCGGTATCTTCTGCCTGTGCTGAAGGGCTGAAATTCATAATTTAAGGCCGGCTAGAGTCCGAGTGTTGTTCCAGCCTTTGATAGGTTGATATCAGGTTGATGCGAACCTACCAAATGCTACATACCTACCAACTCCAAAAAGATCAAAATCTTCATGATCACTGATCGTTCATTAACTACTAACGATCATCACTATGGGCTCAAGAAATGGTCTTTTGGTTCTTTGTTACTGTAATTACTGAATATAATTTAAAATATAAAGTAGGTATTCGATTTTTAATGCTAGTCTCTACACTAGCTATATGTATTGGTCATTTACCTCCATTAGCAGGTAGAGCATGCGTTTGATGATAAACACCTGATAAAGTTCTCTAGTAATCTTATCCTTAGATAACGACAACGGTTGCCAATGTTCCATACTGAAATAACTAATTTGTATAACTACTAAATTAAAGTTTGAGTGACGTGACATAGACCACTGAAGCTGAACACAATAAAAATTATACCTTTTTATGTACGCAATTCAAAGAAATATGTAGGTACTTGAAAGTTAGCGTCGTAAATAATCACATGATTATGTACGATTTTCCAATCGCAAGAAACTTTCGCTGCTCAAACCGCTGCTGCTCGCTATCTATGAGAGATCTCTTATGTACCGCTCGTAGTAAATGAATAGTAGGTAAGGTAGTGATACAAATGCTAATGAAAACCGGCCAAATAAGACGGTTCAACTAAACGTTACGCAACATCGTTGGATAACGCTATTTGCCATTATCATACCGATTTTTTTAATTACCATTTGAGATTCTTGTACTTTTACGTAAAGGCTTCGTCGGTAACTTACTAATAAAAGATTGCGTCACCAGCCTTCACTTTTAGTATTTCGAAACTATGCATGAGTTGCTCGTTGCACAAACATCCGGCTCAAAACACCGACTGACAGATGACAACAACCGATATTTTCGATAGGTCAGCTAGAAACCTATTAATAAAATACCTAGTTTACACGTGCAACAGACTAACAGGTAGGTTACTGTGGTCATAAAATTATACTTGCATTGGAACTTGGAACTAGTACAAATAAAGAAAACTGGCTCAAATCTACTTCAACAACTTCAAACGTCTGCGCAGATTTGGCAGCTTGCGTGGATCATTTACAGTAAATCTATGAAATTGTTTGATTGTTATTTAGCACGAATTGTTTACTTGGGTTTTGCACGAATTGTTTATTTAAGACGCTATAATCCAACAGAGTCCGCGCTCACTAGTTTTTGAATCAATGGAAAAACATGGAAAATAGTGTTATACAATTGTGAAAAAAATATATGTCAAATTTAAGGATCTGACGGATGTGTGGTTACTTTCAGAAACACGATTAAGTTAACTTTGCTCGATAGAAAAAAAACCCAAAGATACCTCTTATCGTAATTTAAAACCAATTTTATAGCTACAAACCAAACTTTTTTTATTATTTCTTATGTGAATGAAAAGGTAATAAGATTGTTTAGGTCTAGGCGCTGAGTTTGTCCTGATAAAATCATTATAATAATTGCTATGTTAAAATACCTACCAAAATCGGGAGATCATCCACTTTCCTTGCCAATTTCAGTCCGTTAGTCGCGCGTTGGCGCTCTTAGACGGTGGACCTATGTCAGTGCTTTCCGTGCGATCACGTGACCAAACGCAAAAGTAACTAATAAAACACGAAATATAAACTATTAACCTTATTTTTGTAAGCATAAGGTTCAAATTATTTTGTGGGCGAGTTTACACACGATCCACAGTGTCCCGCGCGGACCGCCTGAGACCTCTTTGATAAATGCCGCCACATGCACCGCGAATTGTTGTGATGTAATTTCAATGTTTCTATTTTTTTGACAATTTATTTTCGCGGAGGGAACGATCGACGTCGGGTTTTTTTTTATACGCTTTATATTAGCTTCACTTGTATGTTTTTATGTTTGTTTGTTTGGATGTTTGTTTGTAACTGACTCCTTATAGCGCGAACTACGCTGACATACGTCACAAACTACGCTGACATACGTCACAAACTACGCTGACATACATCACAAACTACGCTGACATACGTCACAAACTACGCTGACATACGTCACAAACTACGCTGACATACGTCACAAACTACGCTGACATACAACACTATTCCATTGAAAACCAAAGTAAAAAGTACAAAACAATGGAAAAAAAGCGTGAGGTGCCTGAATATCAATAAAAAATACCTTAAAAAGCACCCCACGCTTTATTTCCATTAATTTGTACTTCTTAGTTTGGTTTTCAATGGAATCGTATTTTTTAGTATTTTTAAACTATTATTTATTTTCAATTTTTTAGGGTGTTTCGAATTTTGAGACGTATGTCAGCGTAGTTTGTGACATATGTCAGCGTAGTTTCACAAACAAAACAATCACGTTATATGAAAAAATTGCAAAATGGCAGAAATATATAAAATTAAAGAAAAAATAATTGCCAGTGTTACCAGGACAGCAAAAAATCTGTCTTCGAAAACTACGCTGACATACGTCACAAAAATCGCTGACATACGACATAAACTACGCTGACATACGTCACAAATTACGCTGACAAACGTCATAAACTACGCTGACATACAACACGATTCCATTGAAAACCAAACTAAAAAGTACAAAATAATGGAAAAAAAGCGTGGGGTGCCTGACTATCAATAAAAAAATATCTTAGAAAGCACCCCACGCTTTTTTTCCATTATTTTGTACTTTTTAGTTTGGTTCTCAATGGAAGCGTGTTTTTTAGTTTTTTTAAAAATTATTATTTATTTTCTATTTTTTAGGGTGTTTCGAATTTTGAGACGTATGTCAGCGTTGTTTGTGACGTATGTCAGCGTAGTTTGTGACGTATGTCAGCGTAGTTTGTGACGTATGTCAGCGTAGTTTGTGACGTATGTCAGCGTAGTTTGTGACGTATGTCAGCGTAGTTTGTGACGTATGTCAGCGTAGTTTGAGACGTATGTCAGCGTAGTTTGTGACGTATGTCAGCGTAGTTTGTGACGTATGTCAGCGTAGTTTGTGACGTATGTCAGCGTAGTTTGTGACGTATGTCAGCGTAGTTTGTGACATATGTCAGCGTAGTTTGTGACGTATGTCAGCGTAGTTTGTGACGTATGTCAGCGTAGTTTGTGACGTATGTCAGCGTAGTTTATGTCGTATGTCAGCGTAGTTTATGTCGTATGTCAGCGTTTTTTGTGACGTATGTCAGCGTAGTTTTCGAAGACAGTTTTTTTGCTGTCCTGGTAACCCTGGCAAATTTTTTTTCTTTATTTTTATATAGTTCTGCCATTTTGCAATTTTTAACTTATTACGTGATTGTTTTGATTGAAACAAATGTTTGATTTGAAATGGAAGTAAAACCAATTTCGGAACTGCTGTTTCAATGTCTAGATGTTAAATTGCACAATATGTGACGTTACACAAGGGAGAGGGTCTCTCACAAATGTGACCAGCTTTGACAAGGATGGGGGCCTACTTGGAGGTCGGAAATTATGCCCAGCAACGTACTACCGGGGTAAAAAGGACCCAATGTGTTAATCCAGGTTATAAACTATCTGGGTGCCAAATTTCATCCAAATCTGTTCAGTAGTTTTGGTTGAAGAGTAACATACATCCATCCATACTCACAAACTTTCGCATTTATAATATTAGTCCAGGTTATAAACTATCTGCGTGCTGAATTTCATCCAAATGCGTTCAGTAGTTTTTGCGTGACAGAGTAACAAACATCCATCCATATATCCACACTCACAAACTTTCGCATTTATAATGTTAGTCCAGGTTATAAACTATCTGCGTGCTAAATTTCATCCAAATCCGTTCAGTATTTTTACGTGAAAGAGTAACAAATATCCATCCATACATCCATACTCACGAAGTTTCGCATTTTTAATATTAGTGGGATACACTTGATAGAATTAGCAGCTGTATACAAATGTTCCAACGAGGATTCAATCAAGAACTATGTAAATAGTTTTAGAAACAAATAAATAAACATATTATTTTGTTCTCGTATTATCTTTTTTTCTGTGGTTTCTAATACTGTGGACATACTGATGTCGCTACACTATGACCTGTCTGTGCTACGCCGCCGCCGCCGCCGCGCCGCCCGAACTTTTGGCGCGCTAACGAGTTCGACAAGAAGGACGCGCGGGAGGCGCCCTGCGGATTTCCCCGCACCTCACCCCCTCAAATCTGTATGAGTGTTGAATCACCTCGCCTTAAATGATAAAAATAATAATCGCGGTGGAATGTGGGCTGGCATGCACGTTCAGGATTAAAGACAAGTAGCGCAGGGCAATCAAACAAGGTTGTAGGCTAAAAATAATGCAAAATCTTGGGTAAAATAAAACCCTTAGTTGGCAGCCGGTTGATGGTGGCGGTGTGGTGTGGCGGGCGAGTGAACGCGGCGACCTTGGGCCCGTGCCGGCCCGCGGACGTTCGTTGAACGCGCCGCCTCCCGCGCACCCCGCACCACCCGCGCCGCGCCCCGCGCACCACACCACAACTCGTTTGTGACACGATTACTCGAAAATATTCAAAAATTAAAGTGAGAAGCTGGCATTATTCTAATAATTTTCCTCTAAAAGTATCCCTGCCCACGATGCCCTACATAAGCTTCAAGTTTAACAACGCAAAACATCTTAAGGTGTCATCGATCTCTCTCTACGATTTGCATTGTCTCGTTCACCAGAGTTCACTAATCTCTTTATCTCACTTACGTATCGCCAATCTGTATTTTGTTCATATTTATCTCATTGCACAATCTACCATAAACATAAAAGATGTTTTCTCAGTCACGAGATATCTATTACGTTATGCTGACAATGTGTATCGTGTAACTTACAATAAAGCAATAACTATCCAAAACAAAAGCGTTTCCACGTTTGGCTCACTAACACGCATGCGAACATAATGGACTATAAAAATATACCCAAAACAGTGCGTGACGTAGTATTTTGCTGCATTATTTTCGCAATAATGGGTGCGTGGGGCCCGGGCGGGCGCGATGTCGGCCACTGCGAACGTTGACCGCGGGTGTACGGTCAGCAAAACCTCAGCAGTGCGTAAATTAAAATATTCCTGTTTTATTAGCTCTTTAAATGCATAATAATCGATTTTATAGTTACTATTTTGCTGTCTTGTATTTGACAAATTGATTTGTTTAGTTGCAACATTAGTGACTTTATGAATGCCAGTCTGCGTTATTTTATAACTAGCTTTTGCCAGCGGCTTAGCACGCTTGAAAGTCGAAAATAATCCCACGGGCAGTACCCTACCTGGATAAAAGTATCCTATGTAGTAAATTCAAGCTATAATCTATCTGTGCGCCTAATTTCATCCAAATCCGCTCAGCAGTTTTTGCGTGATTGACTAACATCATCCATCAACAAACTTTCACATTTACCAACATAATATTATTAGGATTATCGACTTTGTGAATAAGGTCTCAAGATTGAATTATTTTTGGAAGAGACTCACATTCCAAATCCACAAAGAACATTACTACATGTGTTTATTTGGGCCCTGCCATATTATCATAATGATAACACCTATGAGCTGAACACAAAATGATTCACATTTATTTGTGGTGACGACGCTGATAAAATTGACACGGTTCCGTCCTTGTAGCTCTGAGGCGAGAAAAACATCACATATTAATTGAATTGCGTGAATCGCTTTTGATCATCTAGTGAAAACAAAAAACAATGAAATGGAGGTAAATTGATGGTTCTACGAATCAGCTCGACTAATAAAAGATTTTTTTTAAAAGCTGTACGTAAATATGTGGAGAAAAAAACCTACAGATATACTAACTGTAGCTACACATATGGACCCTTTATGGGAATGTCAAATCACTTAAAATGATGGTTGAGCTGAACGTACAGGTGGGAGATGGAAGAGTCTGGTGGAAGATGACGGGATGAGCTGGATAGACTGGTCAGAGATAATCGGATGGGCTGAACAGACTGGTCGGAGATGACGGGATGAGGTGGACAGAGTGGTCTTCAGCAGCTCTAGATAGAAAGAGAGTAGGGACGCATGTCTCCTGCCGTGACACAATACAATAATGCTGCCATGCTAGTACAACCATTGTATTCGTTTAACCTGACACAAACAAACATACACTTAGTAAATATAGAATTCTTAAAATTGTTGTAAACTAACGAAATCTAGGTTGTCGTCGTACACCAAGTAATAAAATGAATTGCAAAAGAACTCAAAATACATATTTCAAGAAAACCTCTTCAGACAATGTATCAGTTAAAATTCTTGAGGAACACGAACGCTATTGGAACTTGGAACAGAGCATGAAGAGGTTTAGAATTCTGAGCAGGTGAGGACATAAAATGTAGGCGCGGCTTGTGTATTGCAAACTTACTATGACGACTTCAACTAGGATTTATAGGGGAGACTGCAATCTTGAGTCGAGGGTAACCCGCAAAATTTAAATTTTCTAACGTTTTTTGCAATTTGCAGGTAAAGGTCAGGTTATATGTTGCACAAAATGTGAATCAGGACCGTAACAATTGCTTTTTTTTATTTTACAAATATTAGATAGGTAGTACATTTAGCTAACAGCTGTAGTAAACACGTACAATTACAGTGCCCCAAGATAAACTTTTTCTGAAAAAATCATACTGAAAGTGCAAGTAATGATGTTTCCTAATTAGAACAGCTAAAGCACTAGGAAGTGCGCGACGGGTGGGCGTTTTGGGGGGACTGTCTTTTGTAATTTTGACGTTCGAAAAGTGCTGATCCTCAGCCTAATTTGAATAAATGACTTTTGATTTTGATTGATTTTGAATACTAGACAGCGACCCGCCCGATCTAGGTTTATTTAAATCTGTGTTTCGAAAACTGTGTATTAACAGAATAATATAATTAAAATCATCAAACATCAAGCTAAGTTCTTATAATCCCTTTGAATTGAATAACTATTACAAGGGGATGTTCTAAGGTACCCCGCGAAATTTAAATGTTCTTACATTTTTTGCATATCACGGTGTCACGGTGTATGTTGATCGGAAATATCATTCGCGACGGTAACAAACAATGTGTCATTAGAAATGGAATCATGAATACAACTCTCAAAGTTAGAATTGGCCTGAAATATCATGATTTACCATGAAATTTTGATTTAATAAGGTAATTTGAACTTAAGAAAGCTAATTTTTAATGATTATAAATCTGTTATTACATATTTTGCATGATCGTGAATCATATTTTGATCTATATACAACCTGTCACTGACCTGCAAATTGCAAAAAAAAAAAACGTTATAAAATTTCGATTTCGCGGGCTCCTTTAGTGAATACTTCTTTAGGTATGTGGAAATGCTAAGGTAAGGCTTGAGTTGAAACAGAAATGTAAGCGCATTCGTGCATACAAACAGGATGTAAAGGATTTTCCTCGTGCGCTCAGAGGCGACATGTCTGACGGGTTCTTGTGCGTTATTACTGCAAGATGCTTACCTGTCGATTGTAAATGATACGAGGGAGAACATGTTGTTTTGTCCTTGAATCTGCTGACAAATTTGTTTACAACTCGTTGAACGCATATTTACCAATGGACGTTGTCCTCATTTCCTTTAAAATTTATCAGTTTTGAAAAGGCAGCAAGGCAAGGCAAGCTGACTGCTGAGATCTTACAGCAAGCTTCTTGTTTATATTGCGATAAAAAAAACGCAATGCGCCCTATATCATCATATATGGGACTTAATCATAAATGGCGAAATTTGGAAGTGCTAAAGGTACACCACTTCTGGGAATACGGGTAGATTTTTTTAACTCTTTCAGTCTCGGTGGTTAGTGTCACTAACCGCCTCTTTCCGATATTTTTATTAAAATCTGTGTCATGTAGCCACAATCGGTTGAATCATCATAAAAGCTTGAATCGTACTAAACAAGAAGAGAACGATTGGTGGTTTATTGAATTTATGGCAGTTTTAGTTTAAAAATATTCTTATTGTAAAAGCGTGACTGAAAGAAAATGTAGTCTTGAAAGGTAAAAACCACTGACGCAGCAATCCTCTAGTCTATTGATTGCTATAAAAAACCTCTGGATGTGGGTCTAATAACTAGAGATTTGTAGCTCAGAGGCAATTTGAAATGATCTAACAAAGACTAATAGAGATTCAACAGATTGTTAACAGAGGTGCAATTGTCGCTACTGCGTCAGACGACAGAATGCTGTGTGCATCACATATTATTGTTACATTCCCGTCCCAAGATTGGTGTCAAGGTTGTGGGGTTCGTGGCTACGTAATAACGTATTCATTTACATTCTGATACTTCCCCGAGCCTCGGAAAGCACGTCCCGGCTGTCATTCGTGTCTCTTTGGCAGTCGTTACGGGTCGTCAGAAGCCTGAAAGTCTGACAACCAGTCTTATGAAAGGGTATCGTATTTCACAGTATCTAGGTTGTGCAGGTCAGATAGGCAGTCATTTCATGTAAAATACTGGTTTTCAGCTGGATCCGGTTAGACTGTAAGCCAACCCCAACATAGTTGGAAAAATTCTACAGATTGATTTCGGTCCAAAGATGAAGATTGTTTTGTTGTCCGTACCTACGTTTTTATTTTACAAATGAAGGGTCGTTCAGACTAGCGCGACGCGACGGTTGCGCGCGAATCGGTGATTTATATCCGTAGAACAATTTCTATGAAAACGCGCGCGACACTTCACACAAGGGCGACCTGTCGCGCCGCGACACGGTCGCGCCACGTCGAGTAGCGCGACATACAAAATGTACTAACAGCTGTCGCGCCGCTACAAGGACGTCACGCGCATGAGTGGTCGCGCCAGTGTGAAAGGTGTTGCGTCGCGATATATCGCAGAATCGCCACCGCGACAGGTCGCGCGACATGTCGCGCCTGTCTGTACGAGCCTTGAAATGTTTCTATTTAGTACTACATTAGTATATTATATTGCTTCAGGTTTGTTTGTTATATTTTTTAATTTTTCTTTAAATTTTTCACACGCTCAACAGCTGTTTCGGGAAAGCAACCAGATCATTCACAGGCTTATTAAACTTGATTAGACAAAAACCAAGGAAATGTACTCTCTTAATACTCGGTGACTTCAATGCCCATATAGGTCGACAAGATACATTAACCTTCCAACGCAAAGGGTTGATACATCAAAACCTTCACCATGAATTTTCCAACTACAACGGCGAACTATTAATGGATATAGCCAACAGGGAAAAATTTCAAACAGAAACACAATTGGATCACATCATCACGCCACAGGCAGCAGAAAAACTTTTTCACTTTATTAAAGGCGAATGGGAATGGGTCCCCGGTCGCATCTCCGACCATAAAATAATCTGGGGACTACTAAAATCAAACTTAATTGCAAATAAAAACAAAACACTAAAGCAAGACAAAAGTACCAAGGAAACAACAAAGGAGGCCAACTATTTCAACTACAAACAATGTAACTATGCCACTCTCAACAGAGCAGCCATCAAAACAAAATATCAAGATTGCATCACAAAAACACTAGCAAATATGGGATTCTCCCCAACAAATGAAAACACCGAAATACCCTGGAATACCATAACGGATGTACTAAAAGCCGCTGCTCAGGAAACTTTAAGGTTTCAGCCAATTTACTCAAGGGACCATAGAATAGCCCTCGCTAACGTACAAAAGGCTAAATTCCTACAAAGCAGGCATACCTAATAGGCACAATCGCGTCAAAGAATGTCAGACAACACTTCAAAAGGTTACATATCTGGAGGAACAAAAAGCATGCAGAGCCTGCTTCTCCGGACTGGGTAAAACGCACCCCGCAAAACGCATGCAAATGCTCTATTCATTCTACAGGAAAAACAAACATCAAACAAAACGCTGAAAAAGAACTGCGTACATACCGATGTCCAAATGGGAGAAAATACTAAAAAAACTCCGAGGGCCTTCACATACCAACGGTAAACATTACAAAACCGACAATAGAAGCACAAGGCGAAGAACCGACGGTAGCCGAAATAATAGAAATCATCAATAAAATGCGAAACGGGACGGCCCCCGGAACGGATCAAGTAGTAATTGAGCTTTACAAAGCGATGCTCCAAACATTACAAGAAGCCGTAACTAAACACATAATTAAAGCCTGGTCAGAGAACACAGTACCGGACACGTGGCTCGAGACCTCACAGGTACCAATTCCAAAAAAAAAAAATCTAAAGATGTGAACGAGTATCGTCGCATAACGATTTGCAACACGGGCTATAGAATTTACGCTACATACTTACTTAAAAAACTTGACGACATAATAACGAAACTAGGCAGTTACCAAGCGGCTTTCTTAAACCACAGATCAACAGATGACCACATTTTTACGCTCAAAACGCTTTTTTCGCTAAGAAGAGGAATGGCGTGCAGGTAAACGAACGTACGTTCTCGCCCTCGACATAGAAAAAGCATTTGACAACGTTGACCTCAAGGCATTAAGACACACATTATTACAACGAACTAACAAATCGTTGACCAACAGGATAATTAAAGCATGCTTGAATGAAAGAATATGCATCAAATGGTGCGGCCAGCAAAGCAGCTGGATTATCAAAGGAAAGGGAGTTAAACAAGGTTGCCCCATGTCCCCCCGCCTTTTTAAATTGGTCATCGACGAAGTTCTGAAAACCCTCGAAGTGGAAACTCATTTAATCAAACTAGATCAGGACCGCGAAATCTCCCTCCCTAGTATTATCATTTGCGGACGACTTTATTCTGATTACAGATGAGCTAGAAGGACTAGAATGCATCTTATACTACATAAAACCCTTACTTAATAGTGTAGGCCTTCAAATAAATGAAACAAAAACAAAAATTGTAATTAGGGACCCCATAAAAACACGACCCACGTGACCCTCAACGAAATAAATATACCATCAGGCAACAGCGGATGAAATCAAATACCTGGGCACTTACATAACGTCCGCATTAAGCAGAAAAAACTCAATTAGAAAACGATGCCAACAGGCTACGAGAAACGCTAAATCTTTACTACCATTCATATTGAACTCAAAAATAGACTGGAAACTAGCTACACTTATGTATCGAATGATTATCGTACCTTGTATGATATATGGCTTAAAAGTATCAGCACTCAAAAAGGCGAACCGTTCAAGACTGCGAAGATATGAAAGAGTTATCATGAGAGACTTGATCAACCACGCCAGGAACAAACCGAGACAGAAGAAAATGCATCAAATCTTAGACGGTAAAACCATAACAAAAAGCATCAAGAACCACAAGATGTGCTACCTGGCACACATTTTCAGACGCTCTGAACCACACCTGTTACATGCAGCAATGCAGTACAGAGCCAAATCTAAGAAGGTCGGAAGACCTATTTACACATGGAATGACAACCTAAAACAGGACATGAAATACTTCGACAAGGAAATCCAGTTTTGGAGGGACACGGCTGGAGACAGAAATAAGATCAAGAAAGCGATCAAGAAAGCGGCTAGTGAAATCTACAAAAAACCAGAAACTGATAGCAGTGAGAACTCAGAAGACGACCAAGAAAACAACAACACGGAACATAGCGAAGCCTGGATCAACATGCCGGCGACGACGTGAAAAGATGCCCTCCTATAAACAAATATCACCCTTCTCTCCACTAGTCCAATGCTTACTTAAGGCTGCATAGTCGGTAGGCTCGTAATCCTTTCCTTTCCTATGGGCACGTCCTCCCTACCATTACAGCGCCCCCCGGTCTACTTCTTGATATGCAATGGCCTATGTAGCACCATGAAACATGAGGCTTCAAAGGCTAGTGCAAATCTTGGGGTTCATTCGATTAATCGAGTCTGGTCAAACCACGCTGGGATCGGTGCAATTCATTTCATTTCATTTCATTTCATTTCTTTAAATTTTTCACACGCACCTGTAGATTAAACCAGATTTTTTTTAGTGGCTTGTGAGTCGCTTACCTACTTATTTTAAAAACCCACTAGTGACGTCTACGATAATTCCGGTATAACTTCCGTTAACCTCCCATAATCTGCTTTAAAAATTATCATTAGTCAAACATTTCTAGGAAGCAATATTTTATGAAATCTGGATTTTACGCGAGAAATCCTCAGCTTTCTAGTGTGCTTTTTGGTAAATTTTCCTTATGAGTGGTCTGGTCACTATGAATCAAACAGTATTGCGCTGAATAGAAATTTGAAAACAAAAGCACAACATCAGCAGTTACTTTAGTACCTAATGCCTGTTTTCGCTAACACTAGGCGACACCTAAAAGAATCCATGCTAATATTTAAAACTAGCATTTGCCTGCGACTTCGTCCGCGTCAAATTTTTACTCCCCTCCCGTCGCATCGAATTGCCTGCCAGTTTTCGACCATTTTCGTCGCTGCTCCGCTCCTTTTAATCGTAGCGTGATGTTATAATAGCCTATAGCCGTCCTCAATAAATGATCAGTCGTTCTTGAGATTGGCGCGTCAACCAAAGAAACAAACATACAAACAAACAAACTCTTCAGCTTTATAATATTAGTATAGATAGGTAAAATTAGGAATTACCACTCAGATTTCATTAATAAATAATTTGACAGCCCAAATCTTAAGGAAGGTTGAATCGCTACGATCCTTAGGAGCCGAGCAAAAAAAAAAAATCTAAAAGAACGCTAAATAACAACGAAGTAATAGCGCAGAAATTAAAAGTTCAGTTCAGCGCAAGAGTTGAAAATCCTGCAGCGTGCTTCATTTAGTTGTCGCCTAATGTTAGTGAAAACGGGAATTATTCAATACGAAAGTGAAACTATTTTTGCAAAAATACACCTGCATTTGGTGTCGATGACGCGCATGCTTGCCGCTGCAATCGGCAATCGTTGCGGAATAATGCACGATTTAACGTCAAAACAGCGGCAGATGTGCGATGCGATCTCCCCGCGTCACGAGGCGCATCAACCACATGACACTTTCCCCGCGTGCACTGCATGAAAGCCACTCAGCACGTTTTGTTATTAAGGCAATTATCTAAAACGCCATCGAATCCTGTTCACACAGTTTTGTGGGTTACAACAATGATGGTTATGGATATTGCACTTTCGTGTGAATGTTTGGCGGGGAAACGTTTTTTGATTGTCTGGTCAGTATTTAGTAATAGAAAAACCGGCCATGTGCGAGTCGGACTCGCGCACCGAGGGTTCCGTACAAACCTGCAGGTCATCATCATCATTCGTCATCATCGTTTATGAAATTAAATGTTTTTTTTTAATTTTTATATTTGAGTTGACTGAATGAAAGGTAAATTGTGGTTTACGATTTATGACGTATTAAAAAAAAACTTCTTACTAGATCTCGTTCAAACCAATTGTCGTTGGTAGTTTACATGGTAATGTATATCATATATATTTTTTTAGTTTTATCATTCCCTTATTTTAGAAGTTACGGGGGGGGGGGGGGCACACATTTTACCACTTTGGAAGTGTCTCTCGCGCAAACTATTCAGTTTAGAAAAAAATGAAATTAGAAACCTCATTATCATTTTTGAAGACCTATCCATAGATACTCCACACGTATGGGTTTGATGAAAATTTTTTTTTTGAGTTTCATTTCTATGTATGGGGAACCCCAAATATTATTGTTTTTTTTCTATTTTTGTGTGAAAATCTTAATGCGGTTCACAGAATACATCTACTTACCAAGTTTCAACAGCATAGCTCTTATGGTTTCGGAAAAAAATGGCTGTGACATACTCGGACAGACAGACAGACAGACATGACGAATCTATAAGGGTTCCGTTTTTTGCCATTTGGCAACGGAACCCTAAAAAGTGCAAACAATGAACATTCACTTACTTATTCCTATTTATTTTATTTGGGAAATATTACGCGGGTACTTTTCGAAATGTTTTCCTGCTTGCGTCGGTTTTACGTAGTCGAGTCATAACAATGTAAATACTGTCATAGGTTAAATTTTGAATGCAGCCGTAAAAACAAAAAACTACGTTCGAATTTTGAATGTTTCACAATTTTAAAACTAGTTATGTAGACTTTTCTACAGTTTTCAATATGAAGTGGACACAAAAACAAGACAGAGTCATTGTAATTGCGTTGCATCGTTGTGGACACGCTGTAAGTGAAATTTTGAAACTTATGCAAAACTTGAAATTAACACAAAGGTTCGTTTATCTCACTATTAAACAATACGAGAAATATTCAAGAATAGAAGACATAGAGAGGGGTGGTGGACCTCGTACGGTTCGCCATCCAGTGGTACCAGCAAGGTGCGTTATCAAAGAAATCCCGTGCGAAAGCAAAAACTATTGTCTCTTCAGGTGAGTTTAAACAAAACCACGTTGAAAAGTGTGTTGTATGAAGACTTCGGGCTACCTACAAACCTCCTGAAAGCTCGTTTGAAAAAAAAGTGCTTCAACGAACACGCGTTTTGTTGAGACGGTACGCAGGAAAGAATTACCGCGAAACTATCAGTTGAAAAAAATAAATACAGTTGAAGAGAGCTTCAATAAGCAAAATGACAAGGTGTATGTATGCTCACAAGTTCACAACAGTGATGAAGCGAGCTGGCGCGTACCGCGCGTTCAACGTGGTCATCATCCCTCATCGGTAATGGTTTGGCTTGGTATTTGGGCCCCACTGAGATGTTTTCTTGTGAAACAGGTTTGAAAACCAGTGCTCTAGTGTACCAAAATATTGTTGAAAAAGCTCATAGAGCCTATTAAACGAACAAGGTTCGCAAATCGCCACAGAGTGTTCTAGCAACATTCTGCACCGGCGCACAAAGCCACTAGTATAGTACGCATAACTGGTTAGTCCTTAGACACCCGTGACATAGATTTCGGACATCATTCTCTTGGATTATAAAGTATGGCAGTATTTAGAGAAAAAAGCCTGCCTATCAAATTAGGAGTCGCTGAAACTATCCTTCATCAAAGCAGTGGCCGAAATGGATCTCAATTTCGTGCGTTATTTTATCGATGACGGACCTCGCAGATTACGGGCATATATCGAAAATCATGAAGGTCATTTAGAATAAACTAATATACATGTAAAACTGTGTATTTTTGTCTATCTTCCCATATATTAATTATTATAATCAAATTGTAAATGTGTCATTTATTCCACACTTGATATGTGACAGAACTTATGACCGGACTACGTATAGTTATCTTTCAATGAATTTTTTATTTTTTATTATCCTTATAAGAGAACAACTAGAAACAGTATTTCATATTATTTTTTTACAAAGATTATTAAGTCAGCAAATGGTTTATAAGGTCATTTAGATTATAATAACTGTCTCGTTTGACGTTAATATTAAAATACTTGGTATCACTATCACAATAATAATTAATTGTTCTTTGTCAGACTATTATTTTCAACTTTTTTTTTCTATTAATGGTTGGAATACTCGGATGTGTTGGAATTTGTTTATAATAAGATGTCAGTATGTCCTTTAGCTGGAAGCGCTAGGGTAAATGACTTTTTCATGAAATATAAATTCAGTGGGATTTAATTAACTTAAAGGGTTGTACTGATGATTTTAATTATGTAATTCTAATTACATACGTGTTACGAACGCGAACCTGACACTGACCTGCAAAATACACAAAAAATATATGTAATATTTAATTTTGCTGGCTAACTTAGCACATCTACCATAATAATTAACAAAAATATTAGTGTTACTGTATAAATTACAAAAGGGTACCTATGCAACTTTTGTAGTGTTAAATGTATTTTTTTTGTCATGTATATTCTGGTGTACCTACAATAAACTGAATAATCTCTTCATAGTATAAACCAAAGTCCCTTTACAAGTACGCTTAGATCTATTAGACTTCACAACGGATTTTAATGCGGTTTCATCAATATACAGGGTGAATCAAGAGGAAGGTTTAAATGTATAATCCGCGGGCGAAGCCGTTAGCAAGAGCTAGTATAAATATAAATAAATAAGTTTATATAGTTCAGCAGCGTTACTTGCACGATACCGGTGTTTTCTCCATGGCCTTGCGTTTGTAAACAATTCATATTATACAATTCGCATAAGTATTTGCGTTGAAATATGTCGTTCAGATTATCCGAAACACGACAGTCGGCATGAATTATTACATGACCGATATCACACTTATCACGCAGACCTATATTGAATCCAATTTCTTTATCAAAGTAAACAATCAGCTATTTTTAAACGGTTGGCCAAATGCCAATCCGCGTACACTTTCTATACTATCTCTACTCCGAAAATACTTTAATTTTGAAGTCTGTGTGGTTGCCAGGTTGTAATAAAATTGATCGCAAATTCGTAACTTTGTAGCCTAAACGAATTTCGCCTACAAATCTAGCGATTTCAGTCTACGAATTATGTAGAACCTAGATGGTTTGTGAAAATATGTTCGAATTTTCTTAATTAAGTTTTAGTACTTAAACACGCACGTTATCACTAATATTTGTGGAAACAATCCCCATAATGACACATGCAAATGAAAAATCATTATTCGTTGCGAAAAACTGAATATCAATAGGAACTTCCTGTTTAATCGTGGTATGATTAGCAAGAGATGTAACAAGTGGTGCATCGGGGATGCGACGGGGGTCGGGGGTGCGATCGATAGGGGCTCGTGGGCGTCGGGGGCGCTCGGCGGGGCGCCTCCCACGTCAGCTGGATCCCGGCCAGCCTGCCTTCAGACCTGACGTAAATAGCATCGATAGGCAGCACTGTTTACGTCGGAGCACGTTTTTGATAATATTATCGTTATTCTGAATAAATTAACCCAAGGATCTTTATGAAACAACTGAAATTAGAGGTAAGGTTTCTTGATTCTTCGTTTTTGCATGAAATTCGTTTGATTTATTCGATGTTTCAATGTTTTCTGTGGCAGCGCGGCGTCACTTTGGTTCTGAAAATGTAAAACCGGAACTGCAGGCTATGCTTTTAATTAAATGTTAACTTTTCAGTTCATTTTTGTGTTATGCTAATGCTATAGCTTAATTTTTTTCTTTGTTGTTCGTGATTAAATTATTTTGAGTGAATGATGGATGATGCAAGTGAATCAGTGGTCTCGAACCTACCGATTTTTCGGTATTTCTACCGATATGGGCTCTGTTCTACCGAAGTACCGAAATATAACGAATATTCTACGATTTCACAGTACACATGGAAATTCTCTTTACCGATTTTGGGTACAAATATACCGTTTCAGCTGGCAATTCTACCGATCTCGCTCTATGACGTTCGAGACCACTGAAGTGAATGTACTTTAAATTGATAAACTTTTTATAAAAAATCGCTATGGATGAAGTAACCGATGACAATGATAAACAAGTTGCTTGCAGAACGTAAGGTGATTATTAATTTAGGTAAAACTCCACAATACTAGTTAAACCAATGTTTAGGCGGATGTTGAGTCTCGGTTCTTATAAAACAACCTCGGCTGGCGAAACATATTTTTGTACGTGGAATGTGAATCAAAAAATTTCTTGCCCATTCACAAAATATCTATCCCACGTGTACGACGAAGTATGGCGCAATTTGCATGTGTAGGACGCGACGCGTGTCACTATTTCGTATTTTTTTACAATCACTTCTTTTTTTGAAATGAAAAGCACAAACAAAAAAAAAATGAGAGGACAGCGCAAATTGTAATGTGATTATAAAATTGTAGCAGTATTTTGTTACCTTGTTTTTCTGTGGTAGGTTATCTGAAATGTAAGTGAGTGCGCGGGAAAATCTTTGTAATTTATCTATATTTTCTATTCAATCTGTATATTTATGACGTAACTGAGTAATGCTCGAGATTTGTGTCCCTGACGTAATTTATACAGAACACACTATGTGTGTGTTGTGTACGTCTGATAGCCATTCTCTGAATTATTGTTATGCCAACACTGATTAAGAGGAACGACAGTCTTGAATTGAACTTTACTGCATATTTACTACACCATCCATATTATACTAATCGATTTGTATCTAAATCACTGTAACTCAGTTATTAAATTATTATTCTATGAACCAAAATTCAGTTCTGATAGCGTTAGTTTTTAAACAATTTGCTTGTTGTTCTTATCTTCGGAGCGTATTCTCAGAATCCGTATCTCGTGCACTCGAAAACAATCTTAAACCTCGTGCCAAATGATGCTGTGGCTTTTCCAGACTTTTAAAATGTTTACGATCTGCTTCGTAGTTACACAAAATTTATTATGTTTATTTATTCCAATTGTTAATTTATCTCGCAGTATATCTAATGTTTGTTTATGTAGAGTAATTAGAATTACGCACTTTTATGGTTAGATTCCTAATAAGCTTTTTTACAACAGCAATCAAACCAAGAATGTAATTATGTAGTTTAATTTGGTAGGTACACTGTTTCCGAATGCACTCAGTGGTTATTGACATATGCTATGTCAAACGTAAATCTATTGGGCTGATAATTAACATATTATTTTAACTTTTGCAGGTACGTACAAAGGACAAGATGGGCGGGTATTGGGAGCTATCTCGTATATGCTAATGTAAGTGGTACCTACAATTGAAATGTCTCTCGGTGTTTAAAAAAACTTCTCATTGTTACCGGTGGCGGGCGCATCATACGCCGCTCATGTTTTCCTGTGTCGCTCACAATGCTACAAACAACCATCGGACATTACTTCTATATGCGACACGATACAATCAACATTGCGTGCTTATCGAGCTCTCTACATTACAAATTACACACGTTCGCAATTATACTCGAAACCCGCGTTTGATTGATATCTCACATTGTGTCTAAGCTTGCACTGTAATCGGTAAAATCTGTAATAACAACCTGCCTTCAAAACAACATGAAGAACCACCGCGAGCCCGCGACACGCGAAAATGTAACAATTTTCAATGTGTAAAGTAAAAATTCGTTCTTTTTGCAAGCACAGTTTAATAATACGTGGAAGCCTGTCTGATTAAAATCAAGCAGGTATACATTATAATTTTCCACTGGATTTCGCTATATTGTGATGCGTAGTAAAATGACACGTGTGCCCGCCGATTTAATTTACACCACAATTGAGTTGGGAACTCGAAAAACAAGAATTTTGCACTAGATCTCAATAAATACTAGATTGCAAATATGAAACGATATTGTTTCGTTCTAGGTATGTGCATATGTATTATACGAGCGATGTGTGAACTACCTATGTTTATATGAACTGTTTGTTTAGAGTTGTTCAAATCTAAATATGAAAAATAGAAAACAAATTAAAATGAAAATCAAGTAAAGCATTGCAATAGACAAGCCTAAGGCATTAAGTCCGCCTTTGTACCTTTTTTTTGTGTGCGAAAAAGTTTAAATAAATAAACGAAACTAACAAGTTTAGTGAATATTTTTTTACGTCTTTCTACTAAATGCATTTTTTCGTTTATAACTCGGAACTACAATATTTGATCGTTATAAAAATTGCTTCATTTAGAACAACGTCTAAGCTTAAATTATTTTTAAATGCTTGCATACGGTATACCGAAAATAAAAGTTCGTTGTGCCCCAAATAACATTATCTCATGTGGCGACGATAGACGTATTTTAACTAGACACAACAAAGAGCCATTTTTGTTGTGTCTAGTTTAAATATAAGACAAAAAGATTAATAGATATTTTCTTTCTCGGCTGGCCAGTGCCTGTGCTCGTAACATACACATTGTGGTCAACTGCCCAGGCGCATGCATTGTTGAGAATTCAGCCCTTGGGTATGTGAAATGTGAATGAATGCGTGACTTGATGTCGATTTGCTTGTGGTCTGGACATCACTGCAAATTCCATTACGGCCTAGTAACAAGCAAGACCGACTGTGTTTTTATTATTTTTTATTTGCCTGAGGTTTATGTGTATGATACCAGCTGTAATTATAATAAATCCAGTGGAATGATAGGACCTTAGAATGATTCATTTACAATTATTCATAAAGTATTTAAATGAGAGTTTGATGAGTGCGCGGCGTGTTGTCGACTGTCGGCGCCAGACTTCATTGTAACTTTTATTAGCCTTGTTCGGAGAGTGAACGAACGATCATTTATTAGTATCCATTGCATCCACTGATTGTAGCCACAGCCAGTTGCCACCCCACGTGATTATTAACAAGTCATGCTTTCTAGCTCGTTCGGTGTGATCACGATTGCATTCGAAAGGTATTATCAAATTTGCACTCCTATACCGGTCGCTCTAATAAATGGCTTCAGACAAACGAAATCCGTCTGGAGCAATTATGTAAGACCAGAATGATTGCGATGGCAGCAGTGCTAGGATTTAGTGTGACTGTCAAAACATGGGCTGGCGCTGATGAGCGTAACAGCTGAGCGTCAGCTGGCGGCGCGGCCTCGCTCTCGCAACGCTCAACTAAATATCGCCCTGTTGGCTGAGTTCATCGCCTAAACTATCCACGTTACGTAGGTACGTATATTATAGACTAGGCTATTGAAGCTCCCGGCCACGGGCTGCCGAGCGCCGAGCAGACGTGCGTTCACGACAATTGAGGGGCCGCGCCGATTGGAGATCGCCTCTGGAACGTATGAGGCGCACAATCTAATGAAATTCTACGAACATTTCATCTCAATAACTGACTATTGTAATTATCAGTTGCTTTATTTAAAATTTAATTTTCATTTGTAATGGCAGTTGACATCTAGCAGATCACATTGATTGCCTATTGGTTTTCGCCTAATTCAATTCATTTTGCCAAATCTTTGCCAACATGCATTTCATTAACTTCTTTTGAGCCCAAATTCAAAGACTTTATCACTCGTATACCTACATAGATCCTTTGTTGTTTTCTCATGCAAACCTGGAGGTAGCATGTACATCGTGTTCGTTACGGCCCAAAGTTTGCATTCACCCAACTGAGATGGAAGTATGCTAAAAAGTGAGTAATTAAAAGGTTGACAGCGAAGGCCGCCAGTTCCGCGTGGTGTCGTAACTGCGCCGCGCACCACAGAGCGGCGGCGGCGCAGGCAGGCCGCTCACCTCGCCGTCTGCGGGTCACGGCGTACCTTCGATTCCTTTCTAAAGTGCTTTCTATATCTTACACACTCGCGACGCTTCCGAGCTTCGTTTTACCTTCACGCTTTTCCGCCAGTCTCATCTTTCTACTCAACTTATCAGATTTCAATGCGAACTTTTCTGTTAAGGAGTATGTCGTATTGCATGCGGATGCAGTCCCTCTCTCTGGTCGGCGTCGCACCGCGGTCCAGTTATCTAGCGTAGTGTGTGTGCTGCGCATGCATTCTACATCAGCATTCCAATAGCGGCGCGTCATCCTCGATTGTGCTCCGATGCGTTAGGTATTTAGGATTCGAGCTGACTACTCCGACCCTCTTTGTTCTGATGCAATTTTGTAATACTTACATCGAAACAGTAAAACGATCCTAGCATTGCATTTTGCAAGATGATAAATAGTTCGAACGAAAGAATATCTATCATTATTTAAATGAAATCGAAAGTGTACGATGTTGCACAATTCCATTGTCCTCACTTCGGTGGAGTGTTATCATGTAATTCATTCGCAGTTCTCAACTCCCGTCAGAGGGGTACTTTAATTAAAGTCTATGGCGATATAAATCCTATGGCACGTCGTCGGCAGTTAGAAAGTGCGCGTGATGTAACAATGCAACGCTCCCCGAGTCTCAGCCTCGGAACGTGAACGTGATCGATCTCTTCATTCTACCACTAGTTGCTTTGCAACGATGTCTCACTTACCTATCCGTTTGTTCTGTCTCTCCTACCTTGTGGTGCATTGTTGTTAAACATGTGTCATGTTTTCGATAGCCATTGCTTAAATTTTGACCAAACATCCAAATCAAAATCCGGCACATGCCAAATTTTCTATAAAAAGTTATGGTGTTTACCAACACTATAATTTATAGAGCGTATGGAATGACAAGCGTTGTGTCGACCCACTGATCCGCATGGTGCTCCGAGACTTCCGGGGTCATGGCGTAACAACAGCAGCGCGACAGGTGACACACACGACTTACACCCACGTAACACGCACCTCTCGCTCACCAGCCAAACATACGATATGCTAATGACCCCATTCAATGTAGTGCAGCTATTTAGGTAATTTCGCCATAAATTAGGCTACAAAAACATTGTACCTATGCTAAAAAAATATGTCCTTTACAAAGAACATTTTAGAAATAACACATTTTAAATGTATTAGGTTACCTAAACGAACACGATAATGGTACCTGCATGCAAAATCGCTCATTTCGATGGGAGATAAGCGATACTAGCCAAACATGGCTATTTTACAAGCCACTTACGCAATATTTTACGTCATCCTGTGACGTGTTTACGTCATGACATTTTATGGTGGGTGTAGTAATTACGCGCTTAGTTAGTGGCAACCTACCTAGGTAGGTATATCGAAAAAATTGGCTACGCGCTTTCCGTCTAAGCATCAATAAGAAAAAAAATATGGCGTCTGCATAAAGTTTGCTTTGCTTTTTGGTAAAAACCTTGTAGTACCTATCTACTATAGGTTTTTGAAGATAAGTGGGAAAAGGTATTATCAATCAGGTACGAAATATAAGTTCTTATTTGACAAATTATTCAAAAGACGTGTTTTCGATAAAATCATCTAAGGACACGATTAATGTAAAAAACCCTGCAGTTATTTATGTAGAACCCATTTCGGGCAAATAGGTACCTACCTATTGTATTTGTGTTATTTATTGCTGTCCTTTAGAACTCTGGCAAAAACGTTTAAATATTAGGTGACTTAAATAAATGGATAGGTATTTAAAGAAAAACAAAACTATATAATCAGGTAAATAAATAACATTCCAATCGTTTCAATTTATCAAATGCTCCACAGAAATAATTTATCTAGAAAATCAAGACATATACACAACAATAAAGGTAATCTTTTGATTACTCCAATCTGCATCCAATAAATAAACGCAGATAAAAATATTAAAAATCAATCTTACGCAACTATCTCCATCATATTTATGTATGCATCAGTACTTTTATACTTTATTCGAAGAAAAATAGCATACTTATTATTATATCAAGTTTTGGAGACGTTTTGAAATTCTTAAAAGGCGACCATAATAATCACATCACTTGGAAAAACAGTCAATAAAAAAGTTAAAAGTAATTGAATGTATGCAATGTAACTAATGATAACATTTACGATCGTATTTATAAAGCAGTCATAAAAATTACTTTCCAATCATGAATTTATATTTTATTTTTTCCAGATACACTGATAAATACGCAAATTACGTTAAATTTTGTGTTAGGTGTAACGGATTTCGAAATTTGTACTTGTACAGAGTTGTGGAGTCCAGTTGTTATTCACAGAGATCACAAAAATACAGAAGACAAGCTAACAGGAATGCATTAAGTCAATAGAAATAAACGAATAATGAAGTGGTCCATTACAAAGCGGGCCAGACTACTTATAGTCCCGAGTCAACCGATATGCATCTATTTCTCTTTGTAGGACGTTCCCATTATGACTGCGTCTATCTATAGTTATCCTGCTGTATGCAGAGCTCAGCGAAGTTATTGGTAACAGAATAATTAATATCAGTAATGTTTTCAGACAAGCTTAAACTACTGATAATTTGTCACCCATTTACCTAGTATCTTACCAGGTAAATGATAACAACTGCATGCACGATGACATCAGTTCAGTCAAACCACTCCATTAGGATTTATCTTTACATAGACATAGCAAGATTACAAGCCACTGATGTAAGCTATACATTAAAATTATTTGTAATAAGTTCATTTACTTTTATTGATTTTTTATGTAAATAACACATTTAGCAATAAGCGAGTTTATCTCGAGTAGATAATACTGTCGCAATAGGCATGCATGCCACGGTTGCTAACACGCTCGCCCCACATGATTGTGGAAAATATTGTGACCTATAGAAACGTTCACCTTTGATTGAATCATTCTTTATGATCACAATATAATTATGTCTAACCTAATTTAATGAAGCCGTAAAAATACCATAAAATACCCAATAGCTTTTTAATGACGCGAGAAACATGGACAACAGATTAAAATTTGATTATACCTGAATTACGTCATAGAACGAATGATGAACCAGCGAAAGTTGACGCGAATACGCGATTAATAAAACATAACATGTAAGCTGCCCTACGTCATAAATGTTAGAGATTGGAGAGTTAGTAGTACAAGAGGTAACACATTTCGTAACACTGCTTATGCTGATACTCTAAAAAGCTTTTAAATAGTCTCATCGATAAGGCATTGTTTAGCGCTGTAGAACAATGAGAGAAATTCACACATTATGTCAGGCTACAGTGCGGTCTCGCCAGGTGCCCGTGGCTAACGATATTCGTGCTAAATATAATAACACCTGATGTTACATAACCGGAACCTTCATCGTGATTGCACACGGGCTGACCACTTTGAGTACATATCGCACACGTAGATCTAAAGTAAGACAACTCAAAAATTGTGAATTTTCAGTTATCATTGTATTCATATGCTCGATAACCTTACGCAGCTATCCAACTTAACAGGTTCAATAAAAACTTGAAAGATTCGTCGCTAGATGGCATTAGTCTTCTTTTGTTGAATCAACGCATGTCACCCCCCTCCCGCCTAAACAAATGTATTGTGAGTTGACCTTCGCTAGTCCTAAGGAGTGCACGTGTTTAAAACAAACAAAAACCCGGACATTTTGAATTGTTATAGTTTTGATGAAAAAATACGAGAAAAATACAGAGTTAATTAGAGTTGATACAGTGTTGGTGAATTGTTCTGTCACATTACATCGAGAAAATTTGACTTGTTCCAGTTTTGTTTGACAAGGTACGATATTTTTTTGTTATTATTTTGACTTCAATTTGTTTTGATGGATCAACTTGTAAATTTATAGTTGACCTACTTTTGTTGAAACAAATTTATTTCAATGTTTTTACATACAAAATGCGTGGTTTTACTTGTTTTGGCTACAAAAATCATGCTATGGTATTATAGTGTTTCATTTAAAATTATACTGTTTTTATTAAAGCTGTCTACTGATTTGTTATGAAGGGTTTTTTGAGTTAACCTACTATTGTTGGCAACGTAAATCTTTATGTTTGATTCCTTTTTATAAAAACGAAGTTTAACCTTTTCATTTCCTACAATAGCCATTTTTCTTTTCAGAGAAAAATGCAGCGACGCCGTTTTCTTGTTAATATTATAAAAGAACGTATAAAGATAAACCATTACAAGTTGATGAACAAGAGATAGAAACGTCAATGAATGTTGAACAAGAGAATAATAAAAAAATTCTCTTCCGAGCTGACCAAACCATGCCACAATCGGCAAATTGAAAAATGCAGACTACGTACGTTGCAATACGAAAACGAATGTCTTTTGAAGCCAATATGTTAAAGAATTCGTAATAGTTTTATTTTTGTTTATTTGAAACTTTTTCTTTTCTTGTTATTTAGTTTAATAATAAGAGACTGATTTTTTATGAATGGGAAAAGTAATATTCCCCTAATTTTAATTGTTGATTTAAAATGTGCCATACCGAATTAAAACTTTAAGTGTTTGTACTGATTACTATTAAGTATTTTCGAATGTTTATATTTTTAGTAATGATAAGATTATGTGATATAGATGGAAATCTTAAAATTAAGCACTTTAAAAAAGTACTTTCTTCAGAAAAGTTTTCTGTGCAGTATATTTTGAGATTGAGTTTTTGTGATTTTATTTGCCTAACATTACAAGAAAACTTACAAGTATTTTATTTGTTCCTAATAGATTTTAGAGATTTTTGTTTAGAAAAGCATTAAGTATTACAAAATAAATAACTTCTATAATTTTTTGTGTTTTTTTTTAGACCAACAAGAAAAATAAGAACACAGTGTTTATAAATAAAATAATGAAATAAAAGTTTTCTTAACGAGTTTAAAATAGTTTTTATTCATTACTTTAGTTAAAAGTTTAGTTTTGTTTGAAGAACTTTGTATTTATTTTTTGTTTTAATGTAAGGTTAACTCAAAATGGTTCAGTAAAACCGGATTAAGTCGAAATGTGATTCAATATTCATACAAAGTCATTACTCTAGAGTGTAACAACTCAAAAATTATCAATTATCAGTAAAAATAATTGATTGTTAGCCCCAGTTGATATACGATGACACTTTAAAACCTATCTAAGATCTAAAATAAAATTGAAATTCATAGCTTCCCTAACAAAAAAAGGAGCAATACGTTTTTTTCATCTCCTGAAAAATGTACTTTTTTGACTTGTCTTAGTTTAGATCTAGGAGTGCGATATATGAGAAGAAATATATTCCAGCTCTTCGCTTTCTGTGTTGTTCACCCCAAGTAAACAAATTCAGCCGCAATTACGTGTCACGACGCTATTAAATATAAATCATCGGTGGATTACCCACTTATGCTATGATACATTTTACCGTATCACGTTCGAAATTGTCAATTTAAATGATTAAGCACTGTCTGCAAGCAATAAACTACAAGCGAACTAAGCCAAAATTGTCCCCACTGGACTATTGATTGAATGTAAATAAGTAATGGTTGCCTAAATACTTCCTGTTTTACAAACTACATAGTCAATCAAACGATAGTACGTTTTCGGGAGACGTTTGTTATTAATTGTTATTATAAAATTCTGAACCAAACTGGACGGATACTCGTGCGATCCGACCGCTACTGGTTTATTGACATTCAGTCCAGCAGCAGCCACTGCGCACTGAAATGAATTTTAATTCCCACTAATCGCATTGTATACATACGTATGTTTTCCGTATATTGTTATTGTGGACGGTTAACTATACAGTACAGTAATAAAATGTGTGCCAAAATCTACATCCGATTTAGCATGTTCAAAGACAACGGTTGAAACTTTTGGAATACCGAAAAAAAGAAACAATGCGTGCATGATTTTCTCTCGTTGTTTGTTGTTGGAGGTCCCGCGGGTGACATCATGTTCTTTGACCGGATGAATAAAACAGAAGGCGAGTCGGGTATCTAACTATGTGTGAAATTTAAATCAGCTTTGGCTACACGGCCGGCTCGGCGACGGCGCGGCATGCATTAGCCACGACTACGAGTCGCAATCGCTGCTTCTCAACTCTTGTTACAAAGAAATTTTATCATCACGTTTTGTCGTACACAAATGGCCATAAAAGTTTCCGCGATTGACGTTAGTAATAAAGTTAAAATGCGCGAAACATTCAATTACTGCTTGTTTTTAATTTGCTAACAATATGGGCTATGGGAATTCCAAGCTCAGCTTTCTGGCTCACGTGTGCCCACAGGAGCACAATAGTGGGCTTGTGGAAGGTCATTGCCGTCGGGCGTGCTCCCGCTGCGGGCTCGACCCTTACTAGTGTGTGCCGTAATTACAGCTCCCTGATTACCGCACCATTGACCACTGGATAACAAGAGCGTACGTGGCGATTACTTAGTAGAGCAACCTATGCACGCACATTCTCAAGATGACAAACCGTAAATTCTTATGTTCGTTTTCTGAAATACAGTTTATTTATGAAAAACGTAACGAATTGTTTCGCACGAAGGCATTATTCTAGTAGGGACAGTGTATTGATTTAATTATGCTGGTGAGTGAAGTGGCGGCGCCGGCGCAGCGGCGCGGGTGGGGGGCGCGCCGTGTAATCCGCGACTGCTTTCGCGTGGGAGCTGCACCTGCCCTCGTCTCTACAATTACGATAAATTAACATGCTTATGTGTTTTTGCTTATTGCGCATTCTCAGCGCTATCACATCACGACTTGCGCGCCCATTGTGAATGGAACACCGAAAGGTCTTAATTTGCGCAAGTGTTAATCTCGATATTTAGTTGGTTGGGAACCTTCTAGTTAGCAATGTTGCATGGGAAGGCAAAATAGTCTAATACAGTTCAAGTTTCCTTAATTTAGGGATGACGTCAGGTAATAGAGACAGTGTGTAACAACAAATGATATTGATACAGGAGGGAGTGAAATAGGTTGAATGCACGTCGACCGCACTTTATCTATGCGGTGCGGTTCCACTCTCGGTGTAACCGCAGCGCGTGCGTCGGCCGGAGCTTTTACACACGGCCCGGAAATAGAACCAAATTAAACTATAATCGAGTGCCACCGTACGGTAGGTTGTCAGTCCGCAGAGTAACGGATCAGAGCGGTCGAGCGCTAAAGTAGGGACGACTATTACGTATCTATCAGAATTTGTAATACAAAAAGTACAGTGTTATATCATAGAGAGTCCGAATATAACTGGGTTTGTGGTTCAAGAAAGAATTCTAAAAGTATCAAATGTACATTACCTATCAATGTTAATGCCTTAAAGGGTATCACATTTTGTGTAACCTGTTTTATGGCAATAAAGAAATGTATGTTTTATTATTATAAAAAGGACTAATAATGTACTTCTCCACTTATATTTTCATCAAAATCAGCTCGGGTACTTCTTTTCTTCTAGATGTTTCGCTATTTCTTATCGTTTCGGAATTAACCATCCATGGACACTTAGAAAGTTCACCACTTGTAAGAAAACACTCTTCGTTTCTTGAGTCACTATTTGCATGGTTATACAGAACACAATGAATGAGTTATATCTTCACGAGTTATTATGTACAGTATTTTATGTGTTTCACTATCAGTTTCCAAATGAATGGAGATAAATTGTTTACTATGGTGCTCATAGGTTACAGGTTATCATGTCAACGTAACCGATATCAGTACTTGGTTACAATGTCCATTCATGTTGCTGTATGCTGCAGCTAACCGATTGCTATCCTTATACCACACGGACAGTCGCCCACGACTTCTCCTGAATTTGTTTTGTGTATTTTATCCTAATTCTCATTTCTTCCCGTGTTGGTATCGTTCGAGGCGACTACGGTACTTACCAGAGAATGGGCAGCAGCGTTCTCTATGTATTTTAACACCATATTGCGATTGCCAACCCGCCTGCCAGGCGTGGCGATTGTGGCAATCCCCTCCAAATTGGGGAGTCATATGTCCAGCAGTGGACGTCTCTCGGCTAAAATGGTAATTCAAAATGAAAATAAGCGTAACTACTTCTCCAGCATCCTAATTGCGTAACAGACTATTTATCAGAATTTGTATCATTATTGGAATAATCATTATAGGTTATTGCTAACCCATTCTTTCAAATGTTCGAAAAACTTGTCTGTTTGGCAACATAAACAACGCCATGAATGTTGTGGAGCTGTCAAATGAAAATGAAACGATTCTACTGAGAGTGTATTACGCAATTACCCCTCTGGTCCCTTTTTTTTGTGGGTGGGAAATCATTAAATGACGTCTCCTGCTCTTGGCTGGAGCGGAAGGCCGTGTCAGACTTTTACTGACTAAAACCCATCCGTGTTCCTTCAGTTGTCCATATGCTAGGACGAAGGTATCTCTTTCGAACTGATCTCGGGACCCTGGCAGGATTGCTGACATCTCTTTGAAGCGCGCATGGAACACTACGCGCCGCCGCCCGTCTCGCCTCTGGTACCTGACTTACTATTTGTCAGTTGGTGAGTCGTTTTGTCGTGAACAAGCAGACAGAATAACTTTCGCAAATACAAAATCAGTCTGATGATGACGCTGTGGTTTGAAGCTAGACAGTAGTTCACTGGTACAAGCTAGATATCAAAATCAAAATCAAAATCAAAAGTCATTTATTCAAATTAGGCTGAGGATCAGCACTTTTCGAACGTCAAAATTACAAAAGACAGTCCCCCCAAAACGCCCACGTATCAGACTAAACACCGAGTTAATTTCCTTTGGTTCATTTTTTTACTTCGTGTCACTAAGATCACTGGAAAGTCATAGTAACGAGCGAGCTCTACTAACAACAAAGAAACGTCTACACGAACTGGACCCATCATCACAGATCAGTTTATGGTCACTTTGTAGCATTAATAGCTTTAGCAACTATAGTTGTTTATCGCACTTGTAATGGAGTAACCATCGTTTTCCGCTACCCACGCACTGGGTCGATACCAGTCCATCAATGGCGGGTTACTTCTCCACTGCTACTATTAATAATTCCTCATGAAGGCGACTCCATTCACGTCGCTCGCGTGAATGGGCTCCATTAAGGGCTGCTAAGCTAATTGACCGGCACGGCCACAATGAGCACACGCGACCTATACGTTACCTACGTAAGTACTTACGTCCATATATTGTAACCACAGCGAATACGTCATTTGTTACTACGATTTGATTGCGTGAACACAGGTATCTATTAAATTGCTTTAAACCACAAATGGTAAAAGATATGTTACGGAATTTCCCCTTGATTGCGTTACTAATTGCCGCAATTTACATTTTCTTGAGAAAAATCAATGAGCATGTCCTGTTTGTAATCTCTGTTTTATTCATATCGAAAGTTAAGTCGGTGTACGTGATTTACCACCACCTTTTTTCCGCGTCTGTCGTTTGGAACCTTATGCTATTTTCGTCCACAATCGGAATTCCCAATTCCAAATAAACTTTTCAGTTCGGCTGTTTCACACACAAAAGCTGTTTAACCATCCAACAACAACTAGACTAGAATAGAACGTGTGAACTATATTCAAACGAAAGGTTCCAGGAAAATCCGTTTAACAATTCAGATAAAGCATCGCGACTCGCGAACCACTGCTGTATATATACTTGTATAAGTAAATAGATCATATACATACACGTATTTCCTCTAGTTGACGCTATTGTTTTGTTTCAATCATTATTTTGAAGGTTTTGTTATTGATCATAAACTGAAAGCTCTAGGGTAGTCCAAGAAATTAAATATGTGGGTTGCAGCTGAAAATCAGCGTCAGGTGGCACACCTTGTGTTGTCATCTGACATTATGCTGAGCTGAGGCCTTTTTGGCATTATTATCATTGTTTTGTTTTTCTGCTTTTTTTATAGTTTTAAAGTTTTATTTTGAATGATGTGATACCAATAATTACATTTTTCTTTCGTCTTTCTTTCTTTCTAAAATTTTGCTACTCTTTTTTGTAATTTTCAGGTGACTGCAAGGTTGGATGTAAATTACATAGTTGGTTCGTTCGCGAACCATATTTGAATCAACAAACAACCTTGCACTGACCTGAAAATTACAAAAGACGTAAGAAAATTTGAATTTCACGAGCTACCCTTGAGTTTTCACGTTAAGTAAATTATTACTTAAACGGAGTTAAAAGAAAGATTTGAATGACATTTTTTTCGCCCCAAAACCCTAAGCCAAACCAAACAAAAGTCCCCAACCAACCTGGGTACGTGTATCAGGCTCGTTACCTCTTCAACAAGCAACTTAAGCAGAAAATCGAGGCTCGAGAATCGGGATAGAAATTACAAAAGCCGGAGTGTAGTATGATGTATACCTACCTATACTAAGTATTTTTGTCGTATAACAATACGGCGACGAGGTGGGTCGGATCGCCAGGGGGATGGGTGGGCGTCGCTATCTGACGACGGAAAAGGCGCCGTATCCTGCGGAAGATAAGCGCGAGCCTCATCTACCACGGGCGAAGCGGCAGCTCCATGAGCCAAGCTTTGTTCTATAAAAAGCTGCGTAAGAGGCCCCAATGGATTGTACAGCCCGTTACGTTTGATCAGGGTGGTTTTCGAGTATTCTCATTGGTTAATGAAGAGCTTTGCGTTCCCTTTTGTTTGTATTCAGGATTTTACTTACTTACTTCAGAATTCCGAACTAAACTCAATTTTGTTTCCCCCACGGTTGCCTGCAAAGGTCCATTTCCAACAGTGGACAACTTGACCATTGTTATGATTTCCTAGAATTAATTCATTTGTTTTGGATTTATCTCTGCACATGTTACACGCAGCATTGGCTCTGACATCTTATCCGGAGTCCGCACCGGATATCCAAATCCGATAAACGACGTGTCCAATTTCGGCGTCGAAACCAATTTGAAAATCCTAAACTAAATTCAATTGTATTCCGATGTCAATCGCCAAAACTGACGGATAATGAATGGGGTCCCCGTAATCATTGAATGTAATTATTTCCTAGCGATTAGGAACTCGTTCACTAATCGTGTTTCCATTCCACAATGAGTGCACATTATCTCAATGTGTTTATTGTACTGAAAAATAAAATGTTTACTTTATTTGCCAATGATTTGTGTTTCCATGTCGATTGAGATTAAAACTGTCGGTGTATCCGGTTGTAATCATTGGAAGAAACTGCTCGATGCTTGACTTTATTAAATACAGATACAGCAACAAAGTATTATCCAGTGTGCTTTATAATTAAATTATAAATGTGAAAGTTTGTATATTGATCGTTTAAATGTTTGTTAATCAATCACGCAAAAACGGACAAACGGATGTGGACGAAATTTGGCACACAGGTAGTTTTTATCCTGGATTCTTATTAATTGACGCGGGCGAAGCCACTGACAAAAGCTAGTAAGAAATAAGAAAATAAGTCGACAATTTCAGACAACAGCCTTGAGGCAAAACTTTTCGCAGAAATGAATGACTTCCCCAACCGCAATGTTATTTCCCTAAAGTAATCGGTTTCATTCTGAAAACGCACTAGGAAAACAATAAGTAGGTAAATGAAATCCAAAATCATTTGGATTCTGAATGAACATGATTGGGCTGCTAATTCTATTGTTGTGTCGCTACTTGTAAACCGCTTGTTACACGAAATAGAAATCAATTTCAAAACTTCTGTGTCGGCTTTATTATCTTTGCACATGTGTCTTTTGTTCTGTCCGTGATTTTCGTAATCAGTCATAATCTTAGTGCTGTCGTAATCCGGGGGCCCAAACTCGAAGTCCGTCAACGAAGGTACGGTCCCGTCCAATTGTAGTTCAAAACACATCGGTTGTAGGGACAGTTGTCAAACCGTGTTGCCATACATTTTTAGTTCAAGCCCCCCCTTTTCCTACTCACCTACAAACATAAGAATGTATCTTATGTTTGTAGGTGAGTAGGAAAAGCCCCTAACTTTGAGTACAGGAAACTACAGATTTCATGCTTAAACCTCCAGCTTGTGCCTGCAGGTCCAAATAAAAAACCTCCTTAAAACTCCTTTGAATCTATAAGAACTTAGGGACTCTCTGTTTGTGATGCCTCTTCAGTGTCTTCATCGCATAGGTCTTCTTCTGCTTCCAATATTCTTGAACTTTATCAGCTAATATGTTAGAGAGGCAATGAGACGTGTTGCAATCTATCTTCTTTCTGCAGTTAATCGTTTGTTATGTTCCACTGTCAGCGAATCAAAGACATGGGCTACCTAACGGTTTGTTTTCTGCATCGATTCAGCAGTATTTTATAGTGTTCATTATCGTTAATATCGTGAAGAAACCGGTATGAACTATAACCAAAAAGAAGATATGTGACATCTATTAGGCCGCACTGAGCCCGCATGGTGGATCACACAGAGGAGGCCTGTGTTCCAGCAGTGGGAACATTATAGGCTAATAATTATTATAAGCAATAATCATAACTTCTAACCGAGCAACATCGCGGGCAAGAGCCAGTAATACATACAACTAGGTACGTTCGATGCTAATGACATTTTTTCACATTGGCTCGTATGTGATTGCGTGTGCGCATACCATACTGCACATTGTAAATAATGTATGCGGCATAGTTCGTGCTCCATTTACGTTATCACGGCGGTAAATTAAAATTATGTTCGTTATTTACGACATGTGTGAGATTGCTAATAGATAGTTAGATGCCGTACGCGTTTGTCCAATCGAGAATTCACTAACTTATTATTAACGCTTGACCCTTCAGTCCATTCTTATGTTGTAAATATAATTATGATATATTATGAGCATTATCTTGCTTACTCCCAATTAAACCGTATGTCTGTATTGGGCTTGAATGCGATCAATTATAAAATACGGAATTCCCAATTGATATTAGGTACGTATTTTCTTGTTTATATTTTCCTCATATTGCGTAGGAATCAGTTATTATAGTATTTATGTTGTAATTAATGATTACATAGTCTCTACAAAGTGGCGATAATATATCCCGCGACGACAATATGTGTCATCGATTGTTTCTAGCATTCATAAATGTCGAATGATTCTGTGCAAACGACCGTTACGCGTATATGTATATATAGTGCGTCTGTATGTGTATACAATGTTAGTGTGAACAGCATTCGCTTGATTGTTATTCAGTTCAGCTGCGGAGTGAGACATGATGCCGGGCGTCGCTGCCCGCCGATCGAATCGTGGCTTCTAGTGCACGAATGATTCGGAGGTCGACGTACGACCCCTCCCAACAAGGCGATAGACAATCTTTGTCCATATCTAGCGTCTAAAATTAAATTATTGTGATGAGTTTATCATCTGAAGCAAAGCAAACAAAAAACAAGTAACCTAAATGATGTGGTTGAAGCGGTTGGATATAGGTATTGATTTTCTCTTGATTGGTGAAATGTCTGATATCTAACAGTTGCACAAAAAGATATTCAACAACATCGAATGAAAACAAAATGTTCATTACTTGTAACGTTTCTAGACACGTGAAAGACGCATTTTCCAGTGGTTGCCTCGTTGCCTCTAAATAGACGTCTTACCAAAGTCAAGACTTATCGACTTCTCTATTATGCACGCATAGACTCTCGCTTCATTGATTGTTAGAAATCGAACCACAAATCGCTCATTGACTACGTGCACACTATCATATCGTTATCATTACGTACTATTATTAGGATCTTTAAAGTTTAACGTATCAGTATACACTTAATTAAACAATAGTAATTACTAAGCACGTATGAATGATATCGTAATGTGAATTCATTCATAATTGTGTACTCTTGCTCTGTAGATTTGCCTAACTACTTCTATAATGTGTACAACATATCTGAATTAACTACGACACCTATATTTAGTTCCTTTTAATTGGTCATGTCATTATCATGGAATAAACTATAAACTACTTGAAAATTGTGTGAAGTTGTTGACATTTGGCACTTTACTATGGGAATTACATCTACTTGTGTAGCATCACCCACACGTGTCAACGCCTGCGCGAAAATTAAATATGGTACCTAAGTAATATAAACTAGCTTCTGTTTGCGTCTATCTCTTAACCTTAATGTGACAATATTATCAAAACAATTGTCACTTTGTTCATATCACTTGTAATAAATTCAGAACGTAACGCCTCTGAATGATGTTAAACTTTAACCTTAATGATGATTACAGTTTCTTTAAAATAAATTATTATTTCGAAATATCACTCTGTTCTAACGATGTTGACCACGATCTTTTGAACCAAAAGATATAAAATAAAAAATATATAGATATTCATGACGACAAGTTATTTTTTACTTGGCTGCTTGAATTTTAGTCGCATTATACTTTGATTCAAACTTGTTTAAAGCTATCTTGCAAAATCTTCTAAACTGCAGATTATGTGTGGCAGTTAAAAGGCTGGCGGCATCCTAAAAGCGTTGTACCTACTCGAAACAAAAGAGGTTGTCACCGTGTCACCAGGCCCCCTGACTTGGGCCTTCTAAATTACAGGTCCATGAGTCATCGACGTCTGTCTTCCTTGTTAGGCACTAAAGCTACTTTCTGTATGTACGTCATTATGTCCATTTTGTTGTGCAAATTTAAATATCCACAGAATTCGTAGAAATACTGCGTGTCTACACGTTTCTGTTGCTAACGAAGTGACAGGAGACGCCGGTTTTTAATGCTGGCCTACCTTTCTATGTTATCTATATATGTATGTATTTTTTTTTATTTACTTTTATGAGGCTGAAATGTATTCTTTTGAATCAAAATCATTCCAATGATTTCGAAGTTATTTAGTATCAGTTGAGTATTTATGTAAATTCAAATTCAATTGCACATCCACAAAAAGATGGATCCGCTTCTACAATTTGGATGCGCTGTCCTAAAACGGTGGTCATAAATTAAAAGCTTTTCGAGGACGTCGTGTGGTGTGACCAGTCTTGTTGTACTTATTTAATTCTTCGAATTTAATTATTGCAAGACTCAAAGTACAGGTCTATGAACACTTTTATCTTTTTTGAACATACAATTTTTAATTGGTTTTCCTGTTGCTTTTTGTCAACTTTGTTGCATTACTGTTATAACTGTATAGTAAAAGGCCAAAACGGTAAAATAAGTGCGTTGTGCACCTGTTTTAAAAACTCTTTTATCTTTGAGTTAAGGTCCCATATAACTCGCCGTGTAGGCTATTTCTTCAGTTTACTGTCTATTGTAGTTTCTGCACTAGGTTTTTACAATCAAGAGTTTTACTAAAAATATTCGTCGTGTCTATCTTCTGAAGGAGATAGAGCCAATTCTTCATTTACCACTTTCCTTTGTTTTGGCTCAGTAATTCTAAATTCAAAAGCCACAATCCTGCCTACAATTTTTCTACGTCGAGGCGTGGCATAGTAGATACAATGAATTTACCCGGCGTCGCCTACCATTGGCCTCGAGCCAGGAATAGGCCATCCACAGTTCAAGTGTACTCCATTTCCGGTATATAGTTTTACGCCCGGCCGTTTGTCGGCACTACCATTCTGTGATGCAGTTGTATGTAGTATATTTAAGTTCGTATTAAGCGACAGTGCTACTGTTCCGTTATTGATTTTGCTTTTAAGTGGAGTAGTGGGGAGAGTGGTACTGATATTTTGTTATTACTAACTTAACAGTTCACTGGAATTTGCTTTCTAGTCAGTAGGTATAGGGAGTTAGGTACTAGTTGAAATTGCAGCGAACCGTAATTCAGCTGTTGGTAAATTTCAGAGAAATACATGTTTTCCGTGAACCGTTTCTACTAGAAATAGCTCTGCTGAACTACTAAGAAGTTTACGGATAAGAAGAATGCGAAACAACGCTCAACTTGCACAGTCAAGATAGAGAATGAAGTGTTAGCTGACATTTTGATCCTGTCGTGTATGATTTTATAAGCCTAAGTAATAACTTTGAAGATGGCCCTTGTGAATAACACGTATTCGTAAAGACGCTGGAAACATACTCACTGTCATTATTTTGACACGTAATTTACGTAGATATTAATAAAATCACCAAACTCGTAGGTGTACTTAACTGTTGTATGGTTATATTTTTCATGAAAAGCTACTGAGGCTGGGCGGCGTGCGTCAGTGCGTGGGCGCCTGCGGTGGGCGGGCGCCCCGCCGACCGCCGCAGCCTCCGATCACCCCTTTTCTCGCCTTCAAACTACCAAAGGCCGGGACGCCCACATCCCTAAAGGGGTTAAAGTGTTTAAAAATTGGATAGTTTCATTTTTCGGCTTATTTTTTCAAATGCTATTCACGAAAAGAGTTAATTAGTTAGAAACACTTGAAAACACTCTAATGATCTTAGAAGCTTAGTCACAAGTGGAATAGTGGTCTGCCGTCTGCCGACCATCGGGTCGATAGTTGATGACTAACGTTCAAATATGCATGATATTGATAATGTATCGGGAGTGGGGACTGGCACAAAGGGCACCTAATGGTTTGTTTGTGAATTTTCCGTACAGAGAAAATAATCTCTACCAGCGGGCGTATAATATTAAAACTTCATTGATTCATTTCACGAGAAATATATTTTTATGATCCGGGCACGGAGGATTTGTGGACGATGCGATGGCAACAGGTTACTATATTTATTTTCTACGAAACATAATTATGATAATACATATACGTGTCTCAACCCATTATGATTATAGTCTTTTAGTCAGAGGGCTATTATTGTTGTCAAGTTGATGTATAGATAATAGTTCTTAAAGCTTTTTGACGGCTAGACGCTAGACTAGCGTGTGGGCGGTGGCGCGTAGGCACTCAGTTGTGCGAAAAATTACCCGTACGGTAAGGCAAGAACCTTTTTGTTATGAGTATAATACGACTCCTAACCGGCGCTAAGTGACAGGCTGATGAGACCGTTCCTGTCAGTTGAGAACAGGTAATGACGAATCAAATGTAATAATATTACAATGTCATCTACAAGCAATTCTTTGAAGACGGTGATACTTGGATAAATTGCACGTTAAAAGGAGTTGACGATTGATAGCGCACATTGTTGCCAATGTGACCTGTGTTATTGCGTAGCATAGTTTTTAATGTCTTTGTTATGATTTTTACAATTGTTAACTACAGATCCGATTAATTGGAAGGAATGTGATTGAAAACTAGTTAGGTAGAGTGTATACAGCTTTTCCTATAACAAAATGTGCAAAAGGCTTATTTAATTTCAAAACCCTTTTATTGTATAGCTCGAAACGGTTCTACTCTTTCTTAGTGATGAAGCGCATAAAAGACTAAGTGGAAGACAAGGAAATTTGGCTATAATTCCTTCTGCACATCATGTGGCTTCCCTGGTATCCACCACATTAGCAGTTAGCACTAACTAAAATATAACTACAATATTTTAATGTATAATTGCTCCCAAATTACAATGTTTATTC
Source organism: Aporophyla nigra (assembly GCA_947507805.1). Classification (NCBI taxonomy): domain Eukaryota; kingdom Metazoa; phylum Arthropoda; class Insecta; order Lepidoptera; family Noctuidae; genus Aporophyla; species Aporophyla nigra. The sequence continues at coordinate 16,855,988 of OX382302.1, read as the reverse complement.
TATTTTACTTCTTGCTTACTTCTTTGACATAATCTTCTCATTATTTGTCACTATACCTATACTTACAATTCCAATTTCAACTCCTTATTAGTGGTTGTAATGGTAATCAGGTAATTTGGTTTGAATTAAATAGGTTTAAGCATATATTTTATTAATCTTTTATTTATGTAGATTCTTTTATATTGATTTTGTATATGTGAGAACGTTGATGGCCTCGTAGACTGTAGAATTTTAGATAATTTTCTATGTAGTGCGTGTGTATCTGGTACTTGTTGACAAGCCTTCACTGTCCTCTCATGCCTATTAACACTGTAATTCGAAACATTGCAAAAGCCAATTATTTTTGAAAAGGGTAACCGTGGAGTTTCTTCCCGGCTCTTCTCCAGCGGAAACAACCAATTGGACCCGTGCACCTAGCTTGTGACGTTTCATAAGTGCTCATGTATGTTTATGTGATTTTTCAACTTCTCACGACTGTTTACTGTGGTAACCCAGTTCGTCATGAAGCTGATGTGTAATGTGTGTCTCACTTTGCCTTTAGGATTTTTCGTTTATAATTTCTCTAGTCCTTATCTTAACAAAATTATTAGTTACCGGATCTTCAAATTATGCATAGGTACATTGTATTTGGTCTGGCCAGCGTGCGGGGATCAATCATAACAGCCAGTTCTCGCTACCGGCCTCAGTCCACATTTGCTATGTAAATTAATTCTTGGAACGTCTCCGCCGTTCGCAGTTCGCGACGCACTCGATTCTTCCTTTTGTAATGCACGATATTTGGGATTCCCGGCTGGGAATGTTTAACGGTCACCGCCTGCAACCTTCGCTGGTGGCGTTTTAATAATAACTTCTTTGATATGAGGAAAACTTGGGAATATGTTGAGGTGTTGTACCATTTTTTTGTTTTTTAGATAAATAGCGACACCGTCTCACCGATCACCGTTGAAGTTGGCATAAATATGTACGTATTTTTTCATGGATAAGGTTTTTATTGGATTTTTTTCGACGCAGGAGAATCCGAAAGGAGAGTACAAAAAATCTAGTTATATTATATGATAGCTAGCCTGAACTGACCCACTGCAAAGGCTTGCAACATTCTCATAAGTCCCGGCTACCTTCCTTCACAGAACAGCATTTTGCAATGGTCTTTAAAAAGTATACAATCTGCACATACAATAGTGACTGTGACACATACACAACTATCAGCAAGACAAAGAACGTGAATATGTCATAGTCATTCGTACACTGACCTAGGAATGGTACCTACTACCTAATAGTCAATACGTGCCAACACCAAGTTAGATCTTTAGCTCTACGTGGCTCTAGCATAACGACTTAGTTAGTTGTAGCTAGTTACTAAAGGTGATATCCTCGAGTGAATGTTCATTTCTGTTTCATTCCACGTTCACACGAACTTACTAAATTAATGTTCTCTGCTTTTCTTCTATCTGCTTATTCCTATTTGCTTATTTCTTTTTATTTTGTGATCATTCGTCGCGCGAGTCAAAGCCAAGCTAATGCAACAATCTAGATTGGTTTTCTTATGAATTCATTTTTTGATCAGACGTTTCACTTCGTTCGTGTGAAAGATGACGAAAAAATTAACAAAAAGTTAAGCGGCTTATCAGCTTTAGTACGAGTTCACTATCCTACTTCTCAAAAGTTTCTTCACCTTTTCTTATGTATTCTTAGATTGAAGTGAGACCAATCCTTTTCTCTGTAATTTGGTGTGAAATGTAATAATTATATTGTCAGTCTGCGAGTGTAATTTGACACAAAATGAATACAATTCCTTTGTGAGTCATACGTGCGAATCGCATACACTGAATATCAATAAGTTTACAGTAGTTCCGTTTTACTAATATTGGCGCAGACAGGACGATTTTAGCACTTGCCATTGTACCAACTTTGTTTAGTTTATAATATTAATTAAGGCTTCAATTTTTTTTTTGTTCTTTTCAGTACCATGGCAATCTGTCCTAGAACAATAAGCCCCTGTGTTGATCAACTTCTATTGAGTTTGGTTATGTCTTTAATTAAAATGAGAAAGCTTCTAATGATGTGGCGAAGCACTCATCTCTCTATGCGAATCAGTCGCTAAGGCTGGGGATGTCACATCTCTTAAGCCTCGTGTGTTGCTGTCCTCCCAATCCAGTCAGTGCTAGTGCTAGCTCGTTTGTATGCTGTGCAAGTCTTTGCTGGTATCTCAGGCTATGCTGACTTATTTCTTGCTTTACCGTTCGAATATTGAGGTCTAGGTACATGTATTAGTTGTTTATACTTTGGGGTATATTAAACATGTTTCTTAGCGCTTTGCTCTGAAATCTCTCTAGGATGTCGATGTTGCTCTTGCTTGCTGTGCCCCAAAGTTGAATGCCATATGTTCAGATCGGCTTAATGATAGCTTTATAAACCATCATTTTGCTCTCGTTGCTTAGGTGGGAGTGGCTACCTGTTAGCCAGTATATACTGCGCAGTTTGCTATCGAGTTGCTTACGTTTGATTCAGATGTGCTTCTGCCAAGTTAATCTCCGATCTAAGTGTAGACCCAAGTATTTAGCATGTTCTGCTTGTGGGATGTCTTTGTTGTACAATTTTACTGGCGGGCAGGTTTCTTTTCGGAGTGTGAAGGTCCCGTGAGTGGACTTGCTTTGGTTTGCTTTTATTCTCCACTGTTTTAACCACTTCTCTATTTCATTTAGATGGTTTTTTAGTTGGAAAGAAGCAGTTCCTGAGTTGGAATGTACTGACAAAACTGCAGTGTCATCAGCGTAGGTCGCAGTTGTATATCAGGTAAAGAACCGGTCCCAGTATGCTACCCTGGGGGACACCTGAGCGTATCTCATGTAGGGCAGAATACTCGCTGTTATATTTAACTTGGAAGCTTCTTTGGTTAAGGTAGGATATTAGAATGTGGTAGAACGAGTGCGGGAGTATCTTTTTAAGCTTGTATGCCAGTCCATCGTGCCAGACCTTGTCGAAAGCTTGGCTTATATCCAAAAAGGCAGCAGAGCAGTATAATCGATTTTCTAGGCATCTACTGATGAAGTCGACAGTGCGGTGTACTTGTTCTATTGTACCATGTTCTTCTCGGAATCCAAATTGGTGGAGGGGGATTATGCTGTTTAGGTATTGTTTCATTCGTTTACCGATTATTGGTAGGAGGCTTATAGGTCTATATGAGGTCCTTTCCTGAGGTGGTTTGCTTGGTTTAGGCACCATTACGACTTGAGCGATCTTCCATTGCCCTGGGAAGTGTTCGAGCCTAATGCAGGCATTAAAATTTTTAACTAGGTTCATGATTCCTTTGTGTGGTAGATGTTTCAAGTGGGTTGCGTCGACAAGATCGTAACCTGGTGCTTTTCTCTCCTTGAGATTTCTTATTTCTCTCAAAATCTCCTTAGGGCTTACACTTTTCAACGGTAGGAACATTTGCAGAGGTGTGTTAAGGTATTCTTTTATTTCTGTTGTGTGTTCCTGATCAGACTCCGAGAAAGGTTGAAAGACTTCACTTAGGTGGTCGGCGAAGGTATCGACTTTCTCCTTATCTGATTCGTATCTACTGTGGGTGACAGAGTTGACAGGTAGATCTGAAGGTTGTTGTTAGTTAACATTTCTATGAGGTTTTTTAATTCTTCTGAGCATTTATTAAATAAAGTTTTATCTCTCGGGTACCTAGTAGTATGCCAAGTTTTTCTAAGTCATCTTTTTTCTTTTATTTTGTCTTTGATGTTCTTGGGGTATATGTTGTGTTTCAGGGGGGTGCCATTGCTTTCAGGTGTTGCTTTGTTGGCGGCTCTATGAATGATAATGTTTAGTTTCTCGACAGCGTTTTCTAGGTCTTCGACCGTTAAAATCTTTATATTTAATTTTACTTCAGTAGCGATGACGCTTTGGTATATATCCCAGTTGGTGTTTTTTGTATGATATATTCTCGCTGGGGGGTCAGTTAATGTCACTGTTGTGCTGATGTTGAGGATAACTGGGGTGTGGTCCGAGCTTAAGCTCAACACATGATTCCATTTTTGTGAAGTTCCTGTCAACATTTTTAGTAATAAAAAAGTCCAGTAAATCAGGAATCTTATTAATGTCAGTTGGCCAGTAAGTCGGTTCACTGTTGGAGAGCCATTCAAGTTTCATTTTCTCAGTAGCAAGCAGGAGTTGCCTACCTCTTGGATTAATAAGTCGAGAGCCCCAGTAAGTATGCTTGGAGTTCCGGTCGCCACCACAAATAAACCTTGGTCCCATTTTAATAAAAAAGTTTTCAAACTCGTCTTTCGATATTGTGTGTCTAGGAGGGCAGTAAACTGCAGATTTTACCGTTTCGGTATTGTTATTTGTGAGCTTTATAGAGGTTGCCTGTATTTTGTCTGTGCGAAAATCCTCGAGAGGATAGTGTTTGATATTATTCTTTATGATTATTGCTGTTCCTCCATGGCTGTTTCCAGATGGATGATTTGTTGTGTGTACGGCATAATTTTGAAATGCATGCAACATGTGATTTAGCTGTGAACCTTGTTTCAGCTATAAGGGCTATGTCAATCAGCTCAGTTTGGAGGAAGGCTTCTAATTCTTGACGTCTTTCCGTCAAGCCGTTGGCGGTTCAAGTTATTACTAAGGCTTCAATTGATAGTCAAGTTTTAATTTCATTGTGCAATTCAAATTACAGAAAATCTCATAACGGTAATGAAAAATGGCAAGCAATTCAAAGACTTCAGTTTGCATGTACCTAGGCTGTTTCGTCATGACATGACGTACCTGCGTATGAATAGATCATTAATTATTCATAATTTTAATAGGAAAACCGCAAATTCAATTAAGCAAGTAGGTATTAATAATCATGTTTTAGTTGCCACCACAAGATACCGAGAGATACATAGGTACGTTATAATATTATACACGTAGGAATGCTGAGAGGAAAAATCTGATTGTTGTTCTGTTGTTTCTTTGGCGGAGCTGGTTTTTATCGTAAATTATAATTGTTGTCGGATCGATAGTCGACGTGAGTGCACGTGCGTCAGCGACGAGATTACGCTTCGTTTCAATTACCAACACACCGATATGAAAATCATAAAAATGTATTCGCCAAATTGGCTATGAGCTAACGTGAAATCGATAGAACCTGACGTCCGTAATGTTGACTATTGACGGCAGAGAATAAATACATATTTGCTTTCTAACTACGGTTGACTCATTGATTGTTATTGTAAGACATCATTATCATACGTCCAGCGTTCGCGCTATAAATAGGTGCTAAGCTGCTACTACTAATACGTAATTATAGCAAGTTATGACGTGGCACAACAAGCGAGGGCTGAGGGCATCGGGTGTATGGTCGGCCGTGACCCTGGCGGGCACCTCCGCGGAGGCAAGCGGCTCATCTGTAGACACGACCCTATTTACATAACAACGCACGTAGGATCCGGTGTTAATAGCGAATGCCACGCCACCAGTCGCCATCACTTCCCTGCATTTATTCAATTGAACAAGATCGAGTCCAATGGATGAACGACTTGAGAATTCAGGGGGACGGGAAATTGCTGCGACTGCGTCGTTGTATTTGTTTACGAGTGATGTACCTAGCTACTGAGTCGTCTGCTGCGGGTTTTAACTTCAAAGCAACTCTATCATGTTTGTGAATCGTTTTTAAGTAGTTGGAAAACAAAAAAATTGCAATTAGAAACACTCAGAAAATCAAGAATCTTGAGCTCTCGATAGAAGTTTCATATTATGATATCCGCGAAATATTCCAAATTCCATCAGCTCAAGATTCAAGATGTATTTTAGAGATTTATTTTCGGACATAAAGGTGTTTTTTTATAGGTGTAGTGGTTTATGAGTCAGTTGTTTTTCTATCCACATACGCGGCTGGCAACCCTGCCCCGAGGAAGTCTGCTTCTCAGAACACTATAGTAATAATATTCATATGTGCAACCTTCAAGATTAGCTCAGCCGGCTAGCTATGGCTACACAATTCGGCTGTGAATTGTAATCATATCGAATTAGTCAAGAGCCGTGGTCAAGAGTGCATGTATGTGCGATTCGGTCGCGGTTCGAGTCAAGGTTGTCTCGATAACGCAGACGATCAATTAACGGCCCCGCTTCCTGGGCATATTAGTTTAATAAAATATTTAAATGTTTGGTTTGTGTGGGTGGGCGATGCAGAGGCAAATAGCGAAACAGAATTTAATATAATGAAGAAAGTAACAAAACATTATCTAAATAGAATAAGGAGTACCTAGCTTCTTATTGGTAAAGTTTTTCAGATACTCATGCCAATAACTGGGTTGTGGAACTTGTGGAGGTCAGACAGGCGGTCGCTTCTTGTAAAATATTAACTGGTATTTAGCTACATCCGGTTAGACTGGAAGCCGACCCTAATATAAAAGGGGAGGGGAAAAGACTAAGCAGATGATGAGATGCACGAATGTGGAAGATTTTTAAAGGATCCTTTCATAAAACACTATGTTCATGAATCACAGCATACGTTTTTTGCTTTCCGACTGCTGTAAGAGGCAGTCGTTTCATGTATTCAGTACTTTCCTTGTCATTCTGTCTTTATTTTATAAATTGAAGTTATTATATGTTAAAAGTACAAAGTGGTTTCAATTAATAGTTGAAATATCTAAATACATATTTAGTTAAAATCCTGAATGAAGTAAGTAATAACGGTGTTATTATACCTACTTTTATCTAGTAGGTAACAGTCACCATCATACCGTGACCAATATTTCATCATTGCGTTTTTGTTATCGAATCAAAGTGTCATATTGCTAGGGGATTTCCCTATTCGGCCTGTACACAGCAAAAATTACAGAAATCCAGTTACGGTATCTATTTTCGCACTTAAGTGAAACTCGATAGTGAGTCATCAGCAATTTAGAGGAGAACGTATGGGAATCCGGTGCTGGTGGTCTCATGCCAGATGACACAGGCCCAGCAGATTTAGATCTAAGACTGAAAGAAGTCTAAGTTCTAAGCTATGGCATCGTTACCATCTATAGATGTTTCTCTTAAAATATTTTGTGTGTGAATAGATACACCTAGTAGGATCCTGTTGATTCCGTATTTAAGTTGAATAATATCACTTCACTGGCTCATCACCACATCAAGCGCGACCGTGAAGATCTGCTTTTCCGTCTCTGTTTCCCGCCATTGCTACTGACTGACAGATGACACTAGTGACAGGAACTGCATCAGCTTATGTGCACGAGATAGTGTTTAAATATCTATGTAATAGATACACTACACACCCTTATATACTATGCCAGACTAATCGTGGAGTGATCAAGAAAAGAAGATCGATGGCCCCTATTAACAATGTCGGTTCCACAAAAAGATTACTTTACAGTAGAGCAGTTCAAAGTTTGTTTTGGCGATAAAAAAAATTATAAGACTGTGGATGTTCAAATTTGCACTGATCGTTTTATGTATTGTCAAAAAGTGAATATTGGTAAAAATCCATAACCGACATTGTTAATAGGGACCATCGAGATAATGACCCTACTGACAATAAGAAAAAACCAGTCAATGTGGAATTGTATCTTCCAGGAAAACTGTTGCAAACATGATACCCTTTAAGCACAATGCGCTCTGAACATATCCTCATTAAAACAAATTCATTTACAAGCCAACGCATATGTTGATGCAGTGAAGTATTGGATTGTTATAATGAGCCATATACCTATTCATTTAAAGCGGTAATGAGCATATTTTAATTAATTGTATTTGGACATTGCCTGTATAGTTTATTCACTAATTATGGTTAAAATTAATACAGGAATTTTATGTGACGTCATCATCAAGTTGGGTTTATATAGGGTTTGTTAAACATACTCTGCAAAGAAACCCGCAATATTCGACACCGCATTGTTCTTAAAATAGCTACATTGCTTCTTTTGTTGCCCATTGTCATCGAAGATATATCTGACACACGTCTCGACAATCCTGTGGTCCCTTATCAAAGATATGTAGTTATATCTATCATTGTAATCTGCTCAACCTTTACAAACCAAACCACAGTCTCTGAAAAAGAAATAACAAACAGATGAACTTTATTTGACATTTCCTGTTAGGGACGTACTGCAAGTATACCTCAATGAATATGGCTTACAATAAAATATAAACGGTTATTGTAATGGTTAGCAATCAGACATCCGTCAGCCTCAATGTCTTAGTACTAGGCAGTCATAAATATCGAACAGTATTTACTCCAGTAGGTACCATTATAGAGTTATGTAGCGTGTAATTGTCCAGCGGAAATGCAAAGGTTCCTATTACACAGTTATCAAACAGACGTAAGTAGCTGTGGAATTGCATGTCGTGTCGTTATAGCGATAAGAAATAAAATGTTTGTTATCATTTAATCATCGGTATCCGCTGGTATAGCCACAGGGAAGCCCTTTAATCTTTTCTATGGCAGCTGTGAATAAGTAATTCCGGAAAACGGCAATATTCTAGCTGAAAAAGTTTACTCGCGCTCAAGACTTTTCCTTTTAAAAGATAAATTAATTGGTTCTTATTGAATGTTTAATAGGATTAAAACTGGAATGAAGTTATCATTTCTCTTTTAATGTTCTACTTTGCGAAGAACGTCTACCTCTGCTTTCAAGGGTTATAAGCTTGAAACAAACTTTTTGCAATTGAATTTTTAATTTGATTTGATTCCTACTTGCATTTTATTTTGTAAAGAAGGTAGGTAAAGTTTTTAAAGAAAAGGGATTAATGAAAGGCCATTTCAGAATACTATGATCCCGTGGTGTGATGAACACGAATTGATAGAACAAGAAATTACTACGTAAGACGAAGTCTGACAGTGGCACCAGTAACAGAAAAGTTATGTGGAAATCGGTTGTCATGGTATGGGATACGGAGGACTGAGGAAAATGTCGTAAGGAAAATTTTGAGTATGAATGTCGATGGCTAATGGAATGTAAGGGGCGACCTAAGAAACGATGGATGGACTGTGTGAATGGTGATTTGGTTAGAAAGAGGTTGACTATCGAGATGACGACTTATAAGAGAAGTATGGAAGAAATTGGATGGGTAAGGGCAAGAAAATGATCAGGTAGGTAAAGTTTTAATCAAATTATCATCGATCAATACATCAGCACGCGTAGCATGACCACCATAGAAAGAACTTTGTCTATTCTTGGTAGAATAGAGATAGAATTGTCATGCTACGCCCGCATAAAACGGTACAAATCTTTCTACAATCTTTAATACTGTTTATAATCTCTGTAATTTTGTCTATTCTTCCGTCGACAAAACCCGTTTCTACGGTGGTCATGCTACGCATGCTGGAATATAGGTATGTGGATACATAAATTATGTAGATAGGTTATTATAATATAACCGACCTGTATATAAAAAATATTTTCCTTCGAATGTATGAAGGCTTTTGATTAACGATAGGTATGTACCTAATCGTAATCAATCATCATGCTGATAATATGCATAATGCATCAAATTGTTGATTATCCACAACCGACAGATAAATAAAGGTAGTTAGGAATAGAATTACGTACCTACTCATGTACCTACGTATTAATAATTAACGAACGACGGGTATGAGCATACGATGTGCAAATTATCTCAGTAATTTTCCGTATCAAATTAGCTCATTAATTTCATACAAAGAATCACATTCTGTAGTAAAAAAAAAAAATGTTGGCCGGATTTGTGTTTCTGCGAAAGGCAATTGTTTGTAGGGACAAGGTAAAAATAAATAAGCAGTTACTTAGTCACCAACCACCTAAGTACAGTGACTGTCGGTCGGGGATATTGTCATAATCACCACGTTCAGTAAACAAGTGACTGATAGCTGCACGTAATGAGCGAACTTCAGGATGCTACTGCCCAACCTCCTGACACTAATTTACTGTGAATGACTGACAACAATATTCTTGTGACGTTGGGAACTCGGGAAACCAAGTTATTAATAACTGTATTGTTTTATGTATAAATAAACTTGATGGCAATGACACATTGTTATTGTGAGCAATATGCAATATCGCTTCACCTAATAATGAATTTATATTGCAACAATTTTTAAATTGCTCACTAAGTGTTTGAGTAAGTAGGCTACCGCAATGTGCCCTTCCGAACACATGAATGACTAGGTACACGTATTGTTGATTCGGTGAGTCAACGAGCGACGTACGCGGCTCGCAGGCCGCAATCGTCGACTCATTCATGCATTCACACAAAAACCTAACAATTACTCAAACAAATATTAAAAGGATCAAATTACTTGAAATTATTATGTGTGTGGGAGTCACGTTCACTCACTGTGAATGTGAATTTGTGCGCGATTGTCATGGGATTAGTGTTAATTAGTTAGTGACGTAAATAAATATAAACAGGTTTATAGTGTTGTTTGTCTTATTGTTTTTTAGTGTATCAAAGTTGTGTAATGTAATGTGTCCCACCTACAAAGCTATCAGGTAGCCTTATTTTTATACATTACGTGGAAAAAGGTTTCTTTGAAATGTGATACTTAAATGGAAACACCAACAAAATATAAACAGTAATTTGTGTAACATAAACATCAATTTACGTAAGTATATTTTGGACGGAGCAAAAAGCGTAAATGCCTAACTGCTTTGATTAGCTAATTTCAGAGTTCTGTCAGCAGTTCGTTTTAATAAGAACACCGTAAGATAAAATTTAATTACTTACGAGCAAAATAAACTAGCAGAAAAAGCTGCAAATAGCGAAGACGACCTCAAGAATAAATTGAAAGGTTAGAAGCGAGACTTGAAGACTTACAATATTTTAGCCACGTAGTTTTAAAACTGCTTTTTTGTAGCAAATAGGCACGAGTTCGCTTCAAGGAGCTCCGCTCAAGCCACAATCACTGACACAGATTGCGAGCTCATCCACGCAGAACTCGTGAGGTGCCATGACAGCACCCCATTTAAAAGGCAAATACGGTCACGACGTGCTCACACGGATGTGTCGATATCGTTACGATGTGCCTTGTGCAACTCGCAACACTAGTGCATCAACTAGACAAAATCAACTTTGGAAATGTGATGCAACTCCTGGGCTATCTTTTCACACAATCCTTGTTGTGAGAATGGCATGCTTGTGTTGCAGAACTGGGATGCTTTTTTTTATAGATTTTCTAGTGTTAAAAAATCCTGCATGGTTGTTAGGAACCAGAAATGCTTGAAAAATAGGGTATAGAATGGTCATAGAATGACGAATTCTCATATGGTCATTGTGGAGGAAACTACAAATGCATGTTAGTAGGTAAAGGTACGTTTGCGGTTGCGAATTTAGTCAACGAAAAAATGCGTCAGCAGCGGTCAGCCGTACCAAATGGCACTTCAATAAATCTGTCCATTTAGAACCACAACCTGTGCGTGGATGAAGTCTTCTAGAGCCTTCCTGATTGTCTGTCTAATTGACTAGTTATTAACGTCTAAACAATATCGAAGTACCTTATTTGAGTGCCGCTTACAGCTCTGCTCACCCATTAAGGTAAAAAAGCGTGACGACGATGACATCGGGTGAACGGACAGATTGTAACGGTTTGTTCGAATACGGAACTTTATTAAAACATGGAGTACAAAAAAATTGACAGACACAATATAATTGCGTAGTAATTTAATTACATAAGCGTCACGGATTTTAGCTTTGATCGTCAAAAAGATTTTGGAAAATAACGCGTCTACCAGAAACCGCGTCTGCGAAATTAAGATTCGGTGCTGATTGAAAAGAACTCGGTGTCGGTGATGCGAAGGAATTAGCGATCAAAGGAATATGTTGTGAGAAAAGTTTTGGGTCAACTTATGTCGCGTAACCGACGAAAAAATATCGTGGCGGGATTTAATTGCGTACTGGATTTTGAACTCTCGGTGTTGGACCGAGCATTGAGATTCCCACAGAAAGCCACGTACAAACACACTGTTCGATTTTCAACACTCGTCACAAAGCAGAGCGTTTAAGATCCAGTGCCAGAAGAATTCCACTGCGATTATGACGTTCGTATAACCGTCGACTAAAGTAGGCTTTAGGTAAGAGTAGGGGAAGATCAAAGGGACGTTGAAAATATTGTAGGTATTAAAGATGATGATATGGCTAGAAAGGACATACATAGCACTGAGATGAAGACTGTAATAGAGATGTTTACAGGTTTTTTTTAACCAGTGCGGAATTTTTTTTTTTGGTGGTTCAGTATCAGTAATAAAACACATTTCAACAATCTTTTCTATACTTTTTTTAAATTTTTATCCGACCTTAAATCAGTAACCCTACATATTTCGTAATAAGATATCGACAATAGGAATAGGTCAGTACTTCGAACTTCTTAGAATTTTGACTGATCGAACAGCTGGTAGGTAACTGTAGCTACGCTCGGTCGTTCACCTTCGCCGCCGCGCCGGCGCCGCGCGCAAGTTGCCATAAAAACCAGGTTCAAAATAAACATCTTTCGTTAACGATAACTTAACTTTTTTGTACTAAGATATGTCAAAATAAAAATTGCATGGTTTATTACAAATCGTTTAAATTTAATTTGTTAAAATTTGCGCACTGGTTAAAAACTTAGCCTGTATAAAAAAACACATGCTGTTTCAAGCCTGATTAAATTGGAATAACGGCAGAGGGGTCTGAGCGGCAATTGCGTAATACTTTTACAGTAGGAATGGGTTTCATTTTGACAGTTCAACAACTATTATTGTGTTGCTGAGCAGACAAATTGTATGTAGGAATGGATTAGTAATATCCTCCAGTATGATTCAGATTCCGATTGTTAGTGTGTTACGCAAATAGGGTGGATGAAAGTAGCTGAAACTTGTGGAATCCCAAGACACGTAATTTACCAGTGTTTTCCTCTTGTTCCCAGATCGTTGTCGAGTGATTCGGATGCGACGCGGTCGCCAGCGTGCCATGCTGTGCTAGAATCCGCCATGGTGGGCGTGGGCGTCGCGGAGGGGGGTGGGGGCGGCGGCGGCCCCGGCGACGGCTACTATGGAGAGTACTACCCTCCCGAGCAATACTACGTGCCGCAGGAGATGTGTCCACATCCCCAGCAGCATCCTCAACACGCGCATATGTGTACCGTGCTCCCTGAATACGGTAAGACCATTCATTTCGTTCATACAATATTTTTAAATCCAGTACAGAAAACATGACTTGGTGAGCGTACAGTAAAATCTGACGAAGTAAAAAATTCTGATGCCAACCGCCCTCTAATATTTAGAGGGCGATTGGCATCAGAATTTTATAATCCCAGAAATTACTTGAATAAGCAGACTGTTTCTTGTTTTGATTATAGTTCAGGTAAATTGCATGCAAGTGTTTGACCAATAAGTTCAATTTTATTGTCTTTTAGAAGCATTAGGAAGTTATAATTGTGTTTACCTTTGTGAATATCCTAAAGTGCCGAATCTACTAGCGCTTTGTCAGCGGCTTCATACGCGTAGACTTCGATTTTTTCATACAAACTTTCATCCCCTCTTTTTTACCCCTCAAGGGTAGAATCCCTACAAATCTCGTGTTTCATAGTTTTTAACCGAACGGTGAAATTCCATTTTCATTGATTTTACTTAAAAGAGAGGGGTTTTTGCGTAACATATTAACGGTAGGAGCGTAGGTTTGGCTTTCATTTTGATATTTCAACAACATTCATTGCGTTGTTTACATTTTTGCGCGGACTTTTTCGAACTTGTGAAGCAATCAAACTCTAAATCAAAAGCAAATTAAATTTCATATAAACCAATAACAGGCACTTTTGAAATGTCAAGGGTTTTGGCAGTTAGAACGATGAAGCTAAATGTCCTTTCCAACGCGTAGAAGGTACCTGTGCAGAAGAACGGGCAAGAAACTCCATGGTCACTCTTTTAAATCCTAATATTGTTACAAACAATTGGTTACATCATTAATGTTGAAATTTAAAATGTGGGAACAATGTTAAAAAACGTGCACACAAAGCGTCCATACTTAATAAAAACAAAAGTAAAATAACAATTCAGAAAGGCAGCTAAGAGATGACCGGTCCTTACTGACGGAGCCCGTTCACGAATATGACGTATGGATAAACACCATTCAGCTCGACCATTTTGAAGGGAACAATTATCCAACACACACTACCACCAGCGAAACATTAATCCTAACCAAATTAGTTTACGCGACCTTGAGGAGCAGGTCAAGCAGCGTTTAGCCAAGCATTTTTGTCAGCTATGTTATCCCTCAATTATAATTTGCTTGGCTGCATAGTGTGCGTTTTATACAATATTTAAATTTAGTTTCATTCTCTAGGATTATGTGGGGAGGTGTTTTATTGTAACATTTTACATTATCAGTACCTAGAATGAACCATGAGTATACTTTGGCCAGTCTGAAACTTGAATGAACTTATTGGTTCCTATTTTTAGTTCAAAAGGTGTGTCTTTCACCTCTTTTACAGAAAATATTTATGTTTTTCCTTACGTACATATCTCATAGATATAGTATGGACAAGGTACCGCCATGATATTACTAACTTTGAACAATTCCCTTAGAGAATCTCGCCTACAGAGACCATCTATTGCTCTGATGACTCTTTTCTGCAAGATTTTATTAGACACAAAATCTAAAGCCCATCCTCATTGTAAAATGCCGTAAGACATGATACCATGAAAGTAACTGAAATAGTCTAGCCTCGCGATATCTAAATGTTAAATGAAGATCTCACTGCAGCCTAGAGTCGAGCGCGATCCCCACCCCTCAATGGATTAGCAATATTCTTCAAAATGATTTAGATTGTAATTTATAGTGTGTTACGCAATTAGGGGTGCAGGACGGATTTTCATAAAAACTTTCATCTCCTATTTATTATACCTACCTAGGAGCCATGTTTGTGGACGTTCTTCTATATGATTAGGAAATAATATCGATTTTATGGGCGTTGTCACAGTTCTTTAGTTTCTCTAACTTTTTAGTTTTCTTTTACTCCCCCTGCTTCTAGTAGTTATAGGTATTGCCTTTACTTTTACAATTCTATCCTTATCAATGTATATTCTTTGTATCTAAATGCAAGAGGTCGGTCACCTCACTTAGTAACGCCTAATTAACGTTAATTTACAGTAGGTAACTAACAAGCGGTAATATGTTCTTTATTTTCTTGTAATGAAAAGCTAATTTTTATACAATTGATAGTCAACCGCGTTGTTTTATTGTCTCCCATAATGTTTTATTACGTTCACTAAATACTTTACACATAAAATGCGAATTTTATTTTCTACTTTGTCATATGCATACTGAGATAAATACCGGTTGGGTAATTTATTTGCTAGCAACGGCAAGTATTGTAGCTATCTAACAGTTACCACACAACCTCACTGAAATTATTTAATTATCGCTATGCTTTTTATTAGCTACCTTTGTATCTATGCAATTTACTTATTTGACTTCTACTGCAGAAAGTAAAATAGTGCTACACCTCCTGGAGGTTTTGTAAAGGAATGGAAAACATTTCAATACATTCGATAGGGTTGTTCTTGAATGAGGAAAATGTCGGAAATTTGAGTCTGTCTGCATGCGGATGGCATTGAAAGTAGGGGAAAAGCCTGCGTGAAAGATGTCATAGCTAGAAAGGGGCGATACAGATTACTAAGATACTGAAAGAGGAGTACGCAGACGAACGGCTGCATGCTGCGCCGACACCATATAAATTGGTATAGGGGCAGGAAAATGATTTCGACGTTCTTTCTCTTGATCTAATTGACTTGTAAGAATAATTATGTACTTTAATTGAATTGATTCAACATGTTAAACTATTCCCATAAAGTCATTACTTTTCTAAATATGGAAACAGTGGTACATATTTGGAATTTGTTGACTACTATAATTTTGTTTTCTAAAACGTAATAATTAGGGTTGGCTTAAAATAGCATCTCGGCAAACCACATTCAATTAGTGGTTGTGTCAGAAAGTTAAGTAACCATAGCGAATTAAAACTGGGAAAAATCCCTTCTACCGTGAGTTGAAACAAAGAGCTTCAAGGCTCTCGTGGGATTCCTAGTGCACGGCATTGCTCAAGACTGCGGTCGCGTTGCATGGCGGCTCCGCGAGCCGGCCTTAGCTATGCGGCACGTTTCCGCCACGGGCGGATCGTACCGAAGCGGATGATCCCACAAAGAACGTTTTCTACGAACACCCAAAACACGTTCATTCATAACCGCAAAGTTACGGGGCGGAACGGCGGCGGCGGCGTCGATGTCAAAATAAAGCGAAATTAAGCCACCCATGACGTGGTACCGGCTCCGAACCCAGCACGCGAGCTGGAAACAACATGCAAACATTATCAGCTGTGTTTATATTATACTGAATACATGCATAAATTAAACCCAGCCATTAACTTTTTGATAATTATTTATCTTATCAAGCATGAATGTAAACATTAAACAAAAATACGTGGACACTTGCAATAAGTTGAAAGTTAGTTTTTTTTAGACTGTTACGGATCACGAATATGTTGATTATTTTATCTTATCTAGTTCTATATTTGATTTATTTTGTGAATCTTCACTGATTTAACTTTGAAGGCCCGAAATACTTTCTATACCCTCTAATAAATATATGACGCCTGCTCTTCTCTTAATTATGAGAAAATTGATTCACACATTATTTTGTTTGCGTTCCATGTTATAAACAAGTAACTACCTATAATTAATTGAATGGCTCAAATTATAATGAATTAAATCCGCGCACATTACCCAGATAGATTTGGTCCTTTTATAGCCACCTCGACATTTTCGTTTTAATCAAAGGTCACGATGACATCAAGACTGTCTCATTTTTAAAAAGGTCATCATATTATCCATACAAGTAACAAATGCATATTCATGAACCACAGCTTGGAACGATCTATTCTAGATGACTACCATACAAACATTTTTATCATGGCGCGGCGACAGCCGTGTTGTAGTGCTTGGCTTACGGTTCTTCCAAGCTAATAGATGATTAAATGTTTCAAAATCACAAAATACATTTATTAAATTTTGCCATTTCTATTAATTTTCCAGGTGGCATGCCCGTAGTGCCATCAGGCACAATGATGCCGCCTATGATGCCGCCAGTGTTAGATGAGAACATGCGGCACTACCTAGCGCACGCGCAGGCGCAGGCGCACCACGCTGCGCATCATCAGCCGCCACACCACCAGCCACAGCACCACCAACCACCGCCTCACCACCAACCGCCACACCATTACGTAAGTAGCAAGCGAGACTATCTCTAGAGTGAGCCACCTTCCAACACACCATTAATAAAAATAGTACTCTACCGTGTCCCCGTTCACGCTCGGAACCTATAGTCGCCAGAAACAGAAATTATCACTGTAGCCAAAATCTGGCATGGGAAGTATTGTAACTGCCGTAGAAAATATAACCATTGCTCATATGGTGTTATTTTCATAGATAAATCATAATAAGCCCATAATAACCATTTCCGCAACCTTCGAGATTAAGGATCAAACACGACCCGTAGATTAGGAGGCACCTACTCACTTAGATTTATAAACATTTTGCACTATGTTAAGTGTTTTCGACTTCGTCTCTGATTCGCATGAAATACTTGACGGTCATGTTATAATCTAGGATACAGCAAAGGTAAATCCGTAATCTATAGAGAGCAACATTTTTATAAACAACGATCTTTGTATGTAGCATGCTTACATGTATTGTGTCCCCAGATCGTGGCAGATAAGACAACTAACAGACTGCGGCTATAGGAAATCTAATTAGTGTTATCCCGGATAGGGCTAATAAGATTTCCTTCATTTATTAGATCCTTGTTTTGTAAGGGGCTATACCTACTCCTTCTTGGGGATCCTGACTCATGTGCGCCATATGTGTAACCAGGATCTATGGCGGCACACTTTGGCATCGTACCGCGTAATAAAACCAGTGTCCTAGAAATAATAAACTATACGTAAGGCTATAGGATGGTATGAAGTCTACATCAGGATCATCGAAAGAATTTTATTCACTGCAGCTTAACTAGGACTTCCTACCTTCCCGTCGTGAATATACGAGACAATATTTAGTGCACCCGCAATCTTGTACCTAATTCAATCAAGCAGTTGTAGGTTCTTGTTATCTAATAAACTTCTTGTTAACCGTTTGATAGTTTTACCTCCGACCAATCGCCAACAAATTGCAGCCACTGCGTTATATAGTACCTTCTCGTGTATATTTCTTATTGGCTTTGCATTCCGGAGACATAGGTGCAGCAGAGTTGTAAACTGAGTAGTTTCTAACAAATGAGCTTTTGGAAGCCGTTTGTTCAAACTTAGGTAAGTATTTACTTTTTGATTGAAAAAGAAGACTGCGTAAAAGGCTCACTCCAATATATGGGCCTCTTACCTCCTTACAAATGGTATAAACGTACTGTGCGTGTTTACTACAGATGCAAATATTTCCCAGTTGCCAGAATTTTTCATACATTGGTATGGTAAAAAAAAAGAATAAAAGTCAAAGATTAGCAACGCGGTAAAAACGTCGCATGTATGTGGTAGATTGTCATTATACGCTGACTCGTTGTACTGTCCCCGGCATAGGTATCTTATTCAGTTCATTGCCCCATCAAGACCACTATACGCTAATAATATTTTTTACACATTCAGCTTGAAATTAATTAAATATAATTGTTGTTGGCCTGTATGTATTAATTAAATGTAATTTCGTTGAAAACACAAACTTTTGCAAACGGAATGCAACTAACTGCCAGTGTCAAAGTTTGACGTACATGTCAAAGTTAAGTTCATTGACTTTATCAGTGTGAACGTCGTGAAAGAAAATAATTTTATTTATTTACCAACAAAGAATACTAAGACAAAAGTTTTTTGAGAAGAAGTGTAAACGAACGAAGGACTCTGCCATAAGTTGCATTAAACGTGAAAATGATGTAGATAGTTTCTTTGACGCAACCTGGGTAAACCTTCTGTGTAAACATTTCCGCTGATACATCGATTGTTTCGCTTGTAAATTTAAACGCGTATATAGGTATGGACATTCCGCTTTTAAAATTGTGCACAAGCGTGTCGAGCAATCCGACTATTTTGAGTGAGCAGGTGATTAAATAAAGTAGCGGGTTATGCGACGTTAATCTAATCGTGGCGAGGTTATACTGTCGCGAGCTCGCGACTCGCGTATGATTGTGTAGTGAAGTGTTATCACGAAAACAGTTGGCTGTTGGTAGTACGTGGCAGTGACGTTCAATAAACCGAAGGAAAATTTAATTTTGAATATAATCTAAAAACATGAGTATTTCTGGTCAAAATAAAGAAAACAGTTCTCAGCAAGAAGGAAAGTGTGAGGTCGGTGTAACAGAACTTAATTTTTATTAAATTGTTTCATTTTATAGCTAGATTTTATACTTTCCATCAGTATGTTTAATCTTTGCTAAGCGTTCAATATGGTTATTTATTTTAACACCAAATATGTATTTCTAATGTGTTGATTTTATTCATAATTTTTGCTATTTTTGCTGATAAGGTTCTTATCTGTGACCTTATGAGATGCACTTAAAATTACTTTATGAACAGTAATATACTTGTAATAAATTGATATTACTTGCTAACAGAATGTCATAAAAATAATACAATATAACAGATGGGCAGGCATAACATAATAGTGTTATAGGAGTTTCTTGCCCATTCTTCTCCATAGGAACCTATGCTTTGGGATGGGCATCTAGCTTTACCTGATTGACAGACCCGTCGACTATTCAAAATTGTTGGTAATAGGTTTACTTGAAATAAATGCTTTTCTATTTTGTTGGAATATGATGGAGTAAATAGTTTTAGTTCAATTTTATTTTAATTTACCATTCAAAGTCTCAAAGGATAAATATGTGGTATTTTATTCCAAAGGTAAAAAAAAACTGCTGGTTTATGAATGAAAAATTCAAACAATATTTTATTTCTTGTTTCAGGCTCCTACTAATGGTACAGGAGGTCCACAACACTACTACAGTACTGGGTATCCACCGCATTTCCACCATGTTCCTCACCATATGCAGCATTCCCCGCCACCGCCGGCAGTCTACCAGAAGGATGAGCGAACTCAACGACAGTACTCTAAACTAAAACAAAAATTGGAACGAAAACAGACAAACAGGAACAATGGCATTGGTGAGTTCTAAAATTTGAAGTACTAGTAGTAGTATAAAATATATTCCATTTCAAGCTGTAGTAGAAGTAGTATTAGTATTAAATATATCCCATTTGAAGCTGTGGTAGTAGTATTAATAGGCTTATGTTTAACTTACCAACAGATATAGTAACATATAACAGACAAAAAGAGTAAATGATCACCAAAATTAAACCTGCATTTTAATGTAAAATTATAACCAAAGTTTTAACATCTCGATATTCTATTTAAGCAAAATGACTCCAAATAAATCATTGTTAATCCAAAAGTAGTAAATGATCACCAAAATTAAACCAGCATTTCAATGTAAAACTATCACCAAAGTTTTTACATCTTGCTATCCTATTTAAGCAAACTGACTCCAAAAAAATCATTGTTAACCCAAAAATAGTTAATGAACACCAAATTATTAAGAGTGTACTACGTGAGCTCGACAAATGGATGTGCGAATAACGCTTGTGCGACAAAACTGTACTGCAACTCACCATAGTTCGAATGCACGCTTGTGCGACACACTGAATCTAGTCGTTTCAAGGAGGTCACAGTTTTAACCTAACCTAACCTAGTGAGCTTGAGTGTGTCGCACAAGTGTTATTCGCACATTCATTTGTCGAGCTCACGTAGTACACCCAATTATTAAGATTTGGTGATCATTTACTACATTTGGTGTTCGAATACATTTTGAAGTGCAGTCGTGACTAAAATAGCTAGTACTATTGTAATTTTAGACTTTATTTTTCTGGTGTCAAGTATATATTTTTGGTAAAAGAACTAAGGGTATCAAAGCATTTTATGGTGGTCATTATATTTAATCCCGTATTAATATATCCTATTTGAAACTAGTAGTAGTATTAAACATATCTCATTTGAAGCTCTTGTAGTAATAGTTCTAAAAATATCCCATTTGCAGCTGTCATAGTATCATTAAACATACCCTATTTGAAGCTCTAGTAGTAGTATTAAATGTATTACATTTAAAGCTGTAGTAGTAGTAGTATTAAAAATATCCCATTTGAAGACATAATATAGTATTAAACTTATCCCATTTGAAGCTCTAGTAGTAGTAGTAGTATTAAATATTATATCCCATTTGAAGCTGCAGTAGTAGTTTTAAACATATTTCATTTGAAGCTCCAGTAGTAGTATTAAACTTATCCCATTTAAGGCTGTAGTAATAGTTTTAAACATATCCCGTTTGAAGCTATAGTAGTATTATTAAACATATCCTATTTGACGTTCTAGTAGTAGTATTTAATATATTCCATTTGAAGCTGTAGTAGTAGTAGTATTAAACTTATCCCATTTGAAGCTCTAGTAGTAGTATCAAATAAGTCCCATTTCAAGCTCTTAGTATTAAATATATTCCATTTGGAGCTGTAGTAGAAGTATTAAAGATATTTAATTTGAAGCTCTTGTAGAAATAGTTTTAAACATATCTCATTTCAAGCTGTAGTAGTATTATTAAACACATCCTTTTTGAAGCTGTAGTAGTAGTATTATATTCCATTTGAAGGTCCAATTGAAGTATTAAACATACCCCATTTGAATCTGTAGTAGTAGTATTAAAGATATTTCATTTGAAGCTCCAGTAGTAGTATTAAACTTATCCTATTTGAAGCTGTAGCAATAGTTTTAAACATATCCCATTTGAAGCTGTAGTAGTATTATTATACATATCCTATTTGAAGCTCTAGTAGTAGAATTAAATATAATCTATTTGAAGCTGTAGTAGTAGTAATAATAAACTTATCCCATTTGAAGATATAGTTGTAGTATTAAACTTATCCCATTTGAAATTTTAGTAGTATAAACATATTATTATATCATGGTTTTTAACCGGTTAGTGCATTTCAACCGAAAATAGAATTTTTTTTGACAGAAAAAAGGTCAATGAATGTCGGCCTTATTTTTATTTTATGAATGATTAGTATTTAATTGCTTTGCGAAACTTTTCTGTTTTCAGCCACTGTCTGAATATAATAAAAATAATCGTAATTCGGTAGTAATCTGTTGATTTGTTAATATAACTGTTGCCACTTTCAATGCAGATGCAAACTCAGGTGCCAGTACGCCGTCACTATCGCCACGCAAGGAACTGAATGGTCGCGCTGGCAGCAGTAGTGGCGTGAGCAGTGGTGGTAGTGGAGCCAGCAGTGGAAGCAGTCTGCCAAGTAGTGGGCCCAGCAGTGGCGCCAGCATCGCCAACTGTGCAGGCAGCGGCGGCACCACCTCTTCTGGTGCGTGGTCTGAGGAGGGCGAGGCTTCCTCCGCTGAAACCTCCGTGCAAGGCGACGGCTCGGCCGCAGCCTCTGTGCAGGGCGATGGCGAACCCGAAGATGAAACCGACGCACAAGCTATACTCGACATGTTTGCTGCTAGACGCACACCACAGGTAAATATGATACGTTATGTTGTTGAGGTACTTATGCATAAATATAAAGTTTATTTTTTGTATTGCAGTTGTGGATTACAATAATTAATGTTGCTTTAATTTTCAATTGATCAGATTACTGACGTATCGTCGACCAGCGCTCTAGTGATTTGGAATCTGCCGGTGCCGGAAGACGTCATAGTTCCGAATGGCGAGTTGACATACGACCTGCTCCTAGCCGATCGTGGCGGCCGATACAAAGCTATTTATAGCGGACAAAGCCTTACTTGCCGGTGAGTTTCAAACCAGTGGTTTTATGTTACTTTATTGACTCGTCAATGAATTGACCTCATCTGAACCTTTTTTCCTGTTATTGGCAGTGTGAGGGACCTGAAGCCGGGTTGTGAATACTCGGTATGCCTCCAAATCCGCGCCGGCAAGCTAGACGCGACGAGCGCGTCGGCCACGTTCCGCGCGCCGGCCGCCCGGCCCGAGCGCATGGGCGCGCCGCGCGTCAGCCAGCGCGCGCGCACGTCGCTGCTGCTGCGCTGGAACGCCGCCACGGACAACGGCGCGCGCCTGCTGCACTACGCGCTGGAGATGGACGACGGCGCCGGCTACGTGGAGATCAGCCGGCCGCGCACGCGCCAGCACACCGTCAACAACCTGCGGCCGCAGACGCGCTACCGGTTCCGCATCGCCGCGCTCAACGAGTGCGGGCGCGGCGACTGGAGCGACGACACGGTGGCGTGGACCACGGGCTCGCCGCCGCCCGCGCCCGCGCCGCCCGCGCTCACCTCGGCCGCCTGCGACCTGCTGGTGCTGGGCTGGGAGCGCCGCGCCGACGAGGAGTTCACGCTGCAGATGGACGACGCCGCGCGCGGCCACGGCTTCCTGCCCGTGTACTCAGGCCCCGAGCGCGCCTACGTGTGCGCCGGCCTGTACCGCGCCACAGACTACCGTTTCCGTCTCCGCAGCGAGACCGTCGACGGCCAAGGACCCTGGTCCGTAGAAGTCACGTACCGAACGCAGCCCGAGCGTCCCGGCCCGCCTGGAAGGCCGACACCGCGCGGTCGTATCCATTCGCGTGCATTCCGTCTCCGCTGGGAACCACCCACGGACGACGGCGGTGCAGCCGTCGACTGTTACACCCTCGAGCTCGACGCCGGAGACGGATACCGACCGGCTTACCGGGGCCCTGAGCGCGAAGCGCACTGCGACAGGCTGCTGCCCGGCACACCCTACCGAGCGCGCGTGCGCTGCAGCAACGAGGCTGGGCTCAGCGAGTGGTCCGCCAGCGAGACCGTGACCACCGAGGCGGCGGTGCCGGGCGCGCCGGGCGCCCCCGAGCCGGCCGCCGAGCCGCGCAGCTCGCACGCCGCGCTGCGCTGGCAGCCGCCCGCCTGCACCGGCGGCGCCGCGCTCACGGAGTACCGCGTCGAGCTCCTGGACGTCGAAGACGCCGACGTGGCGCCACGCCTGGCCTACCAGGGTGCCGACTGCGAGTGCGTGCTCCGCGACCTGGTGCCGGGCCGCCAGTACCGCGCCTGGGTCACGGCGCACAACCGGCTGGGGCCCGGCCCGGCTTCCACCCCCGCTGATCTTCAGCACGGCGGCGGCGGCGCCGGACGCGCCGGCACCGCCTCACGCCGTGCCGGAGGGCGGGCGCGCCGCGCGTCTTAGTTGGTCGGCGCCGCGTGACAACGGCGCACCCATCCTGGACTACCGCCTGGAGATGAGCGCCACCAACGGGGACGACGCCTTCTCGGAGGTGTACCGCGGCGTAGACACCAGCTGCCTGGTGGGCCGCTTGGTGCCGTTCTCGCCGTACTTCTTCCGGGTGTGCGCCAGCAACGCGGCGGGGCGCGGCGCGTGGTCGGGAGTGCGCTCGGTGCTGACGCCGCGCGCGCCGCCCGGCCCGCCCGCCGCCCTGCGCCACGACGCCACGCCCGACAGCCTGCGCCTGAGCTGGCGCGCGCCGGCCGCGCACGGCGCCGACGTGCTGCGCTACCGCGTGCAGGTGGGCGACGCCGCCTTCGACACGGACGGGCCGGCGCCCGAGCGGCTGGTGGCGGGGCTGCAGCCCGACACGGAGTATCGCGTGCGTGTGGCGGCGCTTAGCGAGCTGGGGCTGGGCGACTGGTCGGAAGAAGCGCGCGCCGCCACGCGCCCACCGCCGCCCGCGCCGCCCGCGCTGCGCTGTGCGCAGGTGCAGCACAACCAGCTGCGCCTGGACTGGCCGGCCGCCGGTGCGGACGGCGCGCACTATTGCGTCGAGATGCGTTCGCTGGACGCGCGCGACTTCCGCCCCGTGTACCGCGGCTCGGCGCGCTCCTGCAAGGTCAAGAAGCTGCGCGAGGCCACCACCTACGCCTTCCGGATACGCGCCAGCGACGAGCGCGGCGGGCGCGGCGCCTGGTCGGCCCCGCTGGAGGCGCGCACGGCGCCGGCCCCGCCGCCCGCGCCGCGCGCCCCCTGTCTGCTGCAGGTCGCGCCGCGCGCCGCGCGCGTGTCGTGGGACGCGCTGGACGACGCCGAGTACGTGCTGCAGTGCGCGCGTGCCAGGGACAACGTCTACAAGGAGGTGAGCTTCAAATATTCTATCAATAAAAGTATTAAGTCCCGCTTCTATCTTTGTTTTGTTTAAGTTATGCGTCTCGACGCATAACTTAAATTGTAGTACTGTATGTGAGGGTACCACCTGTTGTGAAGTAATATTTCCTAGGCTTCAGCACGATGATACGATATCGATGTTTTACGATACGATAGTGATCATACAAGTGTCGTGCTGACGAGTCGATACTATCATACTCACTACTACTTCATTCACTGTCCAACCTTCCTCGAGGTAGAACTCGCCATTCAAGCAACAGATAATGAGAGCTGTATGTGTGGCAGGTGTACGCGGGGCGCGAGACGCAGTTCCAGCTGGAGGAGCTGGAGGCGGGCGCGGAGTACCTGGTGCGCGTGTGCGGCGTGCGCGGCGGGCTGGCGGGCGCCTGGTCGTGCGCGGCGCGCCTGTGCGTGGCGCCGCCCGCGCCGGCGCCGCGGGCCCGCCGCGCCAGGCCCGCGCGCGCGCTGCAGCCGGCGCACGTGGCCATCATGATCGCCACGGCCTTCCTGCTGCTGGCCGTGTGCGTGGCCGTGCTGCTGCAGCGCCTGGTGGAGCCGCGCCCGTGACGCGCGCTGGCCGTGGCGGCGCCGCGCGCGCTGGCCTGCCTGTAGCGGCCCGGTTCCGGCCGGCCGGCCCGCCCGCCGGCCTGGCCCTGCCTGTAGCGGCCCGGTTCCGGCCGGCCGGCCCGCCCGCCGGACCGGCCCGGAGCGCGCCTTTTGTACGACGAGTTCCGGCGCCGGACGGGATGTGCTCGCGGACGCCCCCCGCCCTCTCGTCGCGTCCGACGAACGAGATCGATGTTTTAATTTAGATTACAAAAATATTACCGGCTTTGCATTTTTTGCATCGATGTGAGGTTGCCATTCAGAGTGTATATTTTTTACAGTCGAGCGAGAGAGCCTCGCGGTCTATCGTGTCTCCTATTTGTTGTATCTAAAACTTTCACAAATTTTCATAAATCTAGTCTATGCTTGTAACTTATTA
Source organism: Aporophyla nigra (assembly GCA_947507805.1). Taxonomy (NCBI): domain Eukaryota; kingdom Metazoa; phylum Arthropoda; class Insecta; order Lepidoptera; family Noctuidae; genus Aporophyla; species Aporophyla nigra. The sequence continues at coordinate 16,829,875 of OX382302.1, read as the reverse complement.
TTTTATTTACTGTATTAGCGAAATACCGATGTGCTTGTTATACTTTATTTGAATATCGAATCGTAATATTTGTTTTAACGGTGATACGACACGTACTTCCGATATTGAATATTTCCTCTTTGTACTTTTTCCATACATTTGATATTTTTATAAAATTGAATTATCGAACGATCTGTTGCATAACTTTATCAGATTTAATTATAAGAAGATAGCAAACGAGGTGCTCTATATTATTATTAAAGTTTTGTTAAGAGGGACGTGGCCCCTCGCTCTGCAACGAGTTCCAGTGTGTATGCTGTGATCACTTCCTTATGCGAATGAGACTGATTTTACAAGTAAATGCTTTGTTTATAGAATGAATCAAAATGCTTTCCCTTTGATGAATATCTATGTCTGCGCCATTCACATAATAAGTAGGTTTGTTTGTTACTTGTGACAACATAAAGTGTTTTTGTTTTAACGGTGATGATGTGGATATTTCCGCTGTTTTGTTTGATGTGCGAATGGAACAGAACCATGACACAGCAGACGTGGAACACAGAAACAATCCGATTTTATATGCTCCGAATGCTTATTTGATAGTATCGATGTACCTAATTATATTGTATTATCGATAACTTCATATTATCGTTGTTTTTATTCTCAGAACATGACCTTTTATTGATGACATTATATAATATAGATTAATTTGTTTTTAAATTTAGAGATTACGAATTATTGAGATTGTTACCACCCGGTATAAAAGTAAGAACAGGAATTCAATTTTAGAAAAATTATGTTTCAAATATGATATTTTTAAATGAAATTCCCATACTGGTGTCTGTTACTTTAATAACATTATAAGGAAATTGTTAACTGATCTTCACCTATAAATATAATTTTAATAAACGAATTTCTTGTAGATAAGAGAAAATGAATTTAAGTATCATTTATATTCAGAGTAAGATTAAATAAAGCATTGTACGGGGTTTGAACTTGATGTTTCTTAGTATCATTATTCAGAATTAATGTTGTTTCGTGGAGGTAATGTCGTACATAATAAATAACATTGAATATTGTCATTGTTACGTAGGCTTCGTATTGTATTCGAGTTTACTTGGCTCGCTCGTCGCCGTCCTATAGTATCGCGCCGGCGACGGCCATGTATGTTGGTGTATTTATTTATTATTATTTATGGTTGAGATACAATTACGCACCAATAAGCATAAATATATCGTAAATATGTAATATTTACTTCTACTGTGATTAGCTTATTCTATTCTTTCTATAGTATCTTATATTATTGTCCGAAACATTCCTAGGGTACGTGTTACTTTTTGGATTTCAAAGAACTTTTCTTTAAATTTTTTACTTCTGTAGTAGAGAAGAAATTCACTTCGTGCCTATTTCCGTACGGCATAATTTGAAACGTAAGCGCAGCTTACACTGTTATAAATTATTTTATTTTCGAAAATTTTATAATTACGACGATGTGCAATTAACAATTATTTATTCTTTATCGCTTAATATAAATATTTATTTTTTAGAAATTATATCAGAATAGTATCGTTTATCAAGTGAAGGAATCGATGTTCCTAAGTAAGTTTTACACTGTTGTACAATACACCGATTGGAAGCTATCCAGCTTACAATGGTCAAGCATTCCAACTTTATTCCACTTGTAAATAGGCCTAATGAATTCTACGACTTTTATAAATGTACATGCTTTAATAATTAAATGTAAATAAATCGGATGTTCATGAGCTTCGTGTAAGGAGCATGTTTAGATGCTGAACATGTATGCCAATTGAAATTACTGCATTGTGTTTGAGAACTAAACGTTTTTAAATTAATGAGAATAACGGGGATAACATCTCATATTGTATTTGTGTTTGAGTATGTAACGTATAACGAAAAATGTATATGTTTTAATATAATATTTGATGATGTTATGTATACAATTTATTAAACATGAATATATCAATAAAACTATATTTTGTGTACATTGAATGTTTAATTTGTTTTTCTACATACAATACAAAACATACCACATAACTTAATTTACAATTATATTCTACACATACTTTTAAATACTATGTATTAATAAATACTATATACTAATAAAAGACAGAGAAACGAAGAATATCTTACGGGTCGAATTGCACTCAAATATTTAATTAATATTTAATTAGAAAATATCTAACACCTATGTTATAACACCGCGATAAATAAGACACAACTTTGGTCCTATAAGAAGTAAGAAGACTAGAGTTTTTTGTACTATGAGTATTTTCACACTTACCTAAGGTTGTCAAACATTACACTAGTGGTTAGGTTGGTGGGAACAGTTGGCACGACTTGACATTCTCACTGTACACTCCAGTGTAGTTAGTTAGGTAAGACTTCTCCCTCGTAGAAATGTGGTCGATGCAACCCTTGAAATTTTGAGGGAATATTTTCTTCGCTATAGCATCTTCTTGGTCGGATATACCACCTGTAACATTTATTTTCAATAAGTAATACCCATCACTCCAAAGAAATAAATATGTGGGATGGGTCGCACCGTTTGCTGGATTGGCGAAATTTCGACTGGACACAAGTCACTATGAAGATAAACGATCGTGGAAGTACTATAAAATACTACAATATATTCCACCGTCAAAGTTAGCGAGTTCTGAAACCTACTCAGCCTACTGGCATGATCTGCCCGATCTGCCTAACCCTTCGGGGCATACAGACGTAATGTCATGTTTTAATATTTAGGATTGGCAGCTCTTACCAATATAAACGTCAACATCATCATAGTCAGCTTCATTTCTTAATCCCGGTTCCTCAGTATACACTGATGTTCCATCGACAGACAGTGTAATATTTGTCTTATCCAACTGAAGTACTAAAATATGCCATTCAGCATCAGTAAGAAAACCAGCATGCGGCATCAATCTGGTCAAGGTTCTGGCAGGTCCCGCCAAAGTTCCGTAGTTTGTACTGGTAGATTTTACATTGCTATGATGGAAAGACCAGACCAGTCTGATATACCCGTTCTCAAGTCCTAAGCCAATGTAATCCATGCCCTGAAAATAAAATGACTTAATCAAGAGACATAGCATTGTGTATGTGGTACTCTCATGTCAACGAAAGAAAAGCAGTGTTGTAAGAGAAGTGGTCCTAGCATAGGCCCTTGAGGGACTCCTTTGTGAAATAAAAACTGGTGCTTGCTTATCGCAATAAACTAAACTAAGATCGTAGAGTAGGTCAAAGGTTAAATACAAGACAATCGAGCTCCCCAATGTGTAGACTTCGTTAGTATCTACTTCGAGAGAAAAACATAGTGTCAGACTTTGCCGAAGGCTTTTGTCAGACCGCTGAAGATGAGTATAGAGTGATTTATTCATCGAATAGCCAGCGATAATATTTTTGTATTTGAGTAACATCTAGAATGCATTGGGTTTTTATAGAAAAGTAACAATTTCGTTTTCAGGAATAAATTTATTTGGCGGTGGATTTCTGCTTGAAAAGCTTCGGACTCAGGTCATGCAATACTAACAATTAAAAAATATGTTTCTTACCATAACAATCCAAAGCAGTAGACCGTTGGGTTCAGGCGTCGTAAAGTTGAGTGCGATATAACTCGGTCGAACCAGCGAAGGTGCGATGCGTTGATGGTTTGTATGAATCGCTGCTGGCTGACGTCCCAGGGATACCAATGATGTGCCATCGAATTGTGGGATGGTTATCTCGATTTCTGGAAATTTATGGATTGGCTGTTTAAGGCGATTCTTCTTTTGCCTTCTACAAATCCACGTGGATTTTGTTGCAGATAGACTTAGCATAGAGGTAAAGAGCTAAAAGGCATCGACTTTAAGTCCATGAGAGTTTTTATGTTGAGTTGCTTTAGAAATGAGTAGGAAAGAAGAATACAATGGACTACAGTGGTCCTAAAAATAATGACTAATAATAAGTGATGCTATAGTTTATGGGTAACTGAGTTAGTCATCATTTCAACGGAAGACATCCACTGTTGAACATTGGCTTCCCCAATTTAGGGGTGAAGGGGGGGTGTATAATCGCCACGCTTGGCAGGTGGGTTGGCGATTCTACTATTTATGTCCGGCACCACACGGAACTGTGAGTAATTAAATCATCATCATCATCATTTCAGCCGCAAGACGCCCACTGCTGGACTCAAGCCTTCTAGAATTTGGGGGGCGTTGCCATAATCGCCACGCTTGGCAGGCGGGTTGGCGATCGCAGTATGGTGGTAAAATGCATAGAGAACACTGCTGCCCATTCTCTAGTAAGTCCCTTAGTCGCCTTTTACGACACCCACGGGAAGAAATGGGGTGGTGTTATTCTTTACTTTCAGCACAACACAGAACTGTGAGTTATTACAGTAACTGAAATACTGACTGTTATCACAGAAGGCCCCAGCATATCCAGCGGCACATACACAGCGGTCGGCCCTGCAGACGCCCCGGGGCGGCCCACACAGGCCGGGCTCACAGCGCAGTTGCCTCCTGCAGCGCGGCCCGGTGCCCACGTAGTTGGACGAAGAGCCACACGCACAACGAGCACGCCCGCGCTCCATGACGCACACGCCGCCACCGCACACCTCAGAACCGCACGCTGTGCCGTCGCAGTCCGCTAGGTTGCGGCCCTCTGACAACATTCAGTAGGTATATCAAACTCTGCCAGGGTCGCGAGATTTGTTCGAAAGAGTTATCGTAGCCCGGGCATATAGGCAACTGAAGGAACACGGGTGGGTTTTAGTCAGTAAAAGTTTGACACGACCTCCCGCTCCGCCCAGAGCGGGAGAGGTCATTTGATAATTTTCCACCCAAAAAAAGAAAAAAAGGTATATCAAACTGTTCATTTCTTTAATCATTGAGCTAAATGCCAAATCATTTGATATCAGGAGTGATTGGTAAAAGACCAATCACACATGTTGTAACAAAACTAAACTCTATTCTAGTTTCGACAAGATTCAGCTATTTTGAGTATACCTCGGAGGAGGTAGGCCGTAAATTAAGATAAACTGAATTTGGTATAGCTCATTTAAACAACAGTGAAAGTGAGCAATGCCAGATTCTCAATAATAAAGGTGAATGATGAAAAATTATTAGTAGGGGTAACTAAGAAGACTCATGAGATAATAAGTCATGGGTAATTTACCTTGTATGTTCTGTTGCTCTAAAGGCAGTAGTATATTGTTGACGTGGAAGTTTTTAATACAGCCGGTGTAAGGAGCTGGTGCACCTGACATAGCATCAAAGGGCAACGTTGACAAATCTTTTGCGCCTCCTACAAACAGACAAGAAAAACATACGTCATTTACCACCTAACGTTTCTAAAGGAGCTACAGCGGACTGTTTTACTTTGGAGGGAAAAGATCGACTTTTTGCCGAGTTAACCATTAGTACATACGGAATCTTACCAAGGAGTATAGAAGCATTGCCAGCAGTGTGAGGATATGCGTGGGCCAGCATGGCTTCCGTACTGAGAGCGCCATCCACCCACACGTAAAGCCTGCTACCATAGCGACCAGCTTTGACGCTGTGCCACTGTGACATCGAAACCACCACACCACTGCGGACCAGGGACGTTACTCCGGATAGGCGATCTAAAGTATAAGTGAAAGATCATTTTAAGATAAACATTGTTTGTCCAGTTATCCTCCTAATTACGCTAATTATGCTGAGCCAGTAGTGAAGAGAGTGCAAAATGTGGGGATCATCCGATCTCCATCCCTATGAGATCGATTCTCTGCTGGCCGGCGATCACTGTTGGGCTAATAGTTAGCCAATGGCCCACTTAGCTAAATAAACATGATCATTATATCGATGGAAGTTCTAAAGAGTTTCTTAGGCTTTGAATTGGACTAAGAGCTTCATCTTTCTGACTGATCAACCCTTGACAATTCAAAGTGCCCGAATGCTTTGAGTTGGAGTTTGAGTAAGATCTCCGTTATTTTTGAGGAGTTCAAGTCGAGCCCTTGCTCCCCTTCCCTTGCATGGAATGATAGTAGGTCATTTTACACGCATCATTGGAAATGTGGCTTCAAAGTTTAATGAAAATGCATACCAGTCCATCGATACTCCAGCAGGCCTCCTTGCAAAGACAGGGCAGTGTAGAAATGTGGCGTCTCCAAGAACAATACCAATCCTCTTTCTTTGGCAGGCTTGATCTCAGACTCCAGAGAGAGGCTCACACTGGATATGGTGCTAGGATGGAGTTTCAAATAAGACCTCGTGCCGGTGAAGAGGACGTCCGTAGGGATCAAGTCTGAAAATTATATTTTGTTATTTGACTAATACTGACAACCTAATAATGTAACTATACACTATACTTTCTAAGGAGGTATTTACTAGAGAATGGTGTACAGCAAGCTTTAAGAAGTATGTATAAAGCAGGATTTTCAATGGCATGATCATAGTCGTTACCGTAGTTTTCATAGATAGACACCTTCTTCCACATATAGGCTTCATACAGGCTTGCTCGATCAAATATAGCTCTTATAGAAAAATCTTAATTTAGATAACTTTATAGGATATTTACCTTCATCACAATAAACCCCAGTCTTTCCATAAGGACAGTCGCACTGCGTATTCGCGTCGTTCGTTATGACGCACTGTCCCTGACATTTGGAGAACGCTCTATCACAGGGGTTGCGATTACTAGAGCATGTGGCGCCGAACCAGCCTTCGTTGCAGATACATCTGGATAAAATCATTTAGATAGATAATGAGAAAACATTGTTTCGTTTGGTTTTCAACCTACAATGGGCGATGTCAACGGCACCGGCAAATATTATATTTTCATTTTCATATTTTGTGTTTGCGCAGTATAGGACCTCAACGTGTGAAACGTACCATAGGCATAGGCTTAAAAATATTGAAGCAGACAGTCAACAGCGTAGCGCCAACTTTAAAGAGATTGGATTAAGGGCAATACTATGATGATAATACTAAACTCTTTGCACTTCTATTAATGGTTAGACGAACTAGACGAAGTAGCGCAGATAAAGAAACATACCCATAAGTAGCAGGTGAGTGTATACAGACGCCTCGCGGTGCGTTGCAGGACTTGGCAGTACATTGCGCGACTCCACACTGGCCCACCCCGCGGCCCCCAGCGGCGCGGGCCCCGGCCCCCACGGCCTGGCCGCCCACCTCCCACACACACCCCCGCCAACCACTGTGCAGTGGCAGATCATGGGGGAGATCCGCGAAATCAGGAGATGGATGTCCGCCTAGAATTATGAAAAAGAAAAGCCTTTCAGGTCAAAATTGTTAGAGTTTTTGTTCAATACGCGACAATTTTAATCTTCTACTTTTCGCAAAGGACCTGACATCTTGCCGAAAGGGCTGGCCTGGCTGGACAGAATTATATGGAATAGGGAGGCCCTCGCCATGCAGTGGAACAATACAGGCTAGTTAAATTAGACTCTTTTTGGGGAAGCAGCTTTCATCATTGATCCAAATGTATCATGCATACACGTTTAAAGGACTGGCTGACTGCCCAGATGGTGATCGGACTTTGTAGGACTGGACAATACTAGAGACAAATACATTTTGAGTTAGTAGACAAACAATTTTGCTCACCAATAAAAATATAAGGCAGCAGTGTCATCTTGCTGCTGTGGGCGGGCGCGTTGCCGGAGACATTATGACGTCCATCAACGCTGAGTCCTGCCGAGCGGCCGCGTCTCCACACACGAACGGCATGGCCGCCGCGACGTGGACTCAGGGCACGGGAGGTAAATACACGACGAGGACCTTCATAGGAGATGAAAAATTACAAAGCGCCTTTGTTTAAAGTCCCAAAGATATCAAAGAGTCTACTGTTAATAGTGGGTTGTGTTGTAAATCCATACCAAACAATCTTTGTAAAGAACTTGACTATACAGCGCGGCAGCGGTACACGATATATCCGTGATAAGATGTTTGCAGTAAAACTGTTCCTCTTTTTTTTAAGTTTTGTAATTTATGTTTTTCTTACACCTTTTTATCATTTAACGACTTTTTATATATTTACTTGTAAACAAACCCAACCCAACCCAATTATGTAAAATATCTATAATTTATTATGATTATGTACTATCGCGAATTCATTTTAATAGAGTGCTATATGACATGAGTATGGAGAAAGTACGATATGGGCGCGTTCCCACTATGTCGTAACGACTAATTTATCGTTCGACGACTGTCGTCTCTACCTGTTCCCATTATAACGATTGTTTGTCGTCAACATTTTTTATCGTTTAGCGACTGTCGTATCTAGCTGTTCCCATTGGATCGCGATGACATTTTATCGTTTCCCGGCAGTCGCTTTGTCGTTTACACATCATCAGCAAGCTACAAATCTAGTCGCCTCTGCGTTCGCTTGGTGATCACTAGTGCGTTTACTCTCCTGAGTTCAATGGACGAAGATGAAATTTTAATAATGTATTACTTTTTGAAAAGAAAGAAAATGAAGCAAGCAATGAAAAGAAAGTACTGGGTACATCCAATGTTAATGAAAAGAATTCCATTAGGATTATGTCAGAGTTATATAGAAGAATTAAAAAGTGATGATGGAAAGTTTTATGAGTATTTAAGAATGACTGTCTCCACCTTTGATAGCCTACTGGCACGACTTGCAGACAATCTTAGAAGAGAAAACACACATTTCAGAAATTGTATAAGTGCCGAAGAAAGACTAGTGATAACTTTAAGGTAAGTAAATAAAATGAAAATTCTTTATTAATGTATACATTTATTTATTTAGAGATTTATTTTAGAGTTACACGTTTTATAAGTAAAGACATCTTTAAATTATATATTGTCAAAATTAAAAGAATCTTGTGTGCTATCAGACAAATTAGTATAGACTGAATTTGGTGATGCAGCCGGTTCCATAACTTGATTGCTAGTCGAAGTTGATGCACCTGGATCTTGTGTAAAATATCCTGTCGGTTGTGATAAATGGTTTTGATAGTCACCATAGTTTGCATAAGTATCATATAAATTATTACGAAGGCGTTTCTTTTTAATTTTTTGGATCAGTTGCATAATACCCGTTTGGAATTCAAAATTGTCATCATTGTCGAATGATGCCAAAGATGGTAAAATTCCTTTAATAAAGGACACATGTGGGTGTTCTTGATTATTTAATTTATAATCTAGAAATTGTGACATTTTATCATCTAATGTGTCAGTCTTAGTTTTCTTTTGAGTAGAAGGTGCTGCATCACTTAATGTATCAGAGATAGAATTATTAGGCTCATTAGATGAATCAGAGGTCATACGGGGCTCAGTAACTTTTAATAAAAAAGACAGCTGATTCTTATAAACATACGGCCTAGTTGTTTTTGCGCCTGCACCAGATCGCTTTTTTCTATTTCATTTTTCAGGGATCTCATAAATGCATCTCGAATATGTGTCCACTTTGTAGATATCTGTGTAGCTGTAAAAGTAAAATAGACTTAAAATTTGTTTGTGTATAGATTTAACATTATATGTATTAACATATAATCAGTCTAATACGTAGTCAAATTATTGTTCACGCAAACATCTGCACGTTTTTCAGAGTTTAAAAAACTATACTAAGATCGAGTTTTTCCACTAGTATCCCCGGATGTTTCCGTGAACAAGTAAGGGACTACGTATTAGACTGATTATATGTTTATACATAATTATAATGTTAGGGCATTGGTCCTCGAATATAAGCGTATTATAATAGCTGTTGTATTTATTTACAGATATTTGGCGTCGGGATGTTCGTTTAAACAACTGCATTATAATTTTAGAGTGGGAATGTCAACCATCAGCAAAATAATCAAAGAAACGTGTTCTGTTATATGGAGCATATTAAGTGCAGAATATTTAAAGTTGCCCAATACCGAAGAAGAATGGAAAGCGATCGCTGAAGCTTTTAAAACGAAAGCAAATTTTCCTCATTGCCTCGGTGCGCTGGACGGCAAGCACATAAGGATTACAAAGCCAATAAATAGTGGTTCTATGTTTTTTAACTATAAGGATTATTTTTTAACCGACTTCAAAAAAAGGAGGAGGTTATATGTTCGACTGTATGTATTTTTTTTTTTTTTTTTTATGTATGTTCACCGATTTCTCCGCCAATTGTCAACCGATTTTGAAAATTCTTTTTTTATTCGTAAGGGTATACTCCTGAGGTGGTCCCATATTAATTTTGTGAAGATTTGATGTATACTTTGGGAGATAAACGAAGGAACTCCTCAAAAACAAACAGTACACGTAATGTGATTTGGATATTGTACTAAAGATCAAAAATAATTGCTGGTTCTATCTATCCATCCGTGGTGAACTAATTATAGTCTTCGAAGATACCGCATGGAACTCCTCATCGGTGAACAGTACATATAGGAACTTACAGTGAAAGGTTAGAAGGTTAGGGGATAATTCTTTGAATATTATAGGCACGTTTAGACCGTTACTTGTATTCTTATATTCCGTTGAGCTGATGATGGAAAGTACAACTCCTTATCGATCAGGAGTTAGAAGATATCTTGTCCTAGATAGACATACTCGTTGACATCGAGAATTGATTCCTCAGCAGACACTAGAGTGGGCTCTTACCCACTCTACTGTCTGCTTAATAAAAAAAAAAGCAGCCTTAATCATTTTGGCCTGGCCATTTATTATATTTTTAACCGACTTCAAAAAGGAGGTTCTCAATTCGGATGTTTATATGTTTTTTTTTTTATTTTTATGTTCGGCCATAACTCCGTCATATGTAGATGGATTTGCAAAATTTTTTTTTTTGTTCGAAAGGGGTTTATTCCGAAATGGTCCCATATAATTTTCATATAGATCTGATGATGAGTTCGGGAGACAGACACCGGAACTCTTTAAAAAATGACAGCAAATCTACCGCGATTTCTGCTATCGCATAAATATGCATTGTTTGTTTGGAATTAGTGCAGGGTGAATATCACAACTAAAAATTTAAAAATAAAAACTTTTTTACAAAAAAAAAACAACCGACTTCCTTAAAAACACTACAAAGAAAAAAATAACTTTAATTTCGGAAGTCGGTGGCAAAAAAACCATAAATACAGATCCTAAGACACCGACTTCCGAAATTAAAGTTATTTTTTTCTTTGTAGTGTTTTTAAGGAAGTCGGTTGTTTTTTTTTTGTAAAAAAGTTTTTCTTTTATTTTATTTGCAATTGTTGATTCAGAATACCGTTTCATTTACGTTAGTATTGGTTCATACGGAAAAGAGTGTGATTCATCTATCCTAAAACAATCCAATTTTTGGAAGAAACTAAATGATGGTACTTTAAATATACCAAGACCCACGCCATTACACGAAAATATGCAAGAAGAAATACCATATGTATTTGTTGGAGACAAAGCCTTTACATTGTCACAAAATTTATTGCGACCTTATGGCGGTACTCATTTAGACAATAAGAAAAAGATATTTAATTACCGTCTAAGCCGCGCGAGAAGATATGTTGAATGCACTTTTGGTATCTTATCCAATAAATGGAGGATCTTGCATATACCATTGGATGTATGTGCAGAAACAGCTATTGAAGTTGTAAAGGCTTGTACGGTATTACATAATTTTTTAATAAAAAAAGACGCTATATACTTGGAGAATACCCCAACCGTTATGCCCCTGGTAAACATGCCTGCAACACAGCTGCGTTCAAACGAAGGTGGTGGAAACGCAGTGCGCTTACAATTTTCCGACTATTTTGTATCTGAAATAGGCTCCGTACCTTGGCAAAACATTACAGCACACGTATCATAATAAATAAAAAGTTTCAGAAACTTACCGAAATCTTTTCTTTCCTTTTCCTCCAACTTGTCAAAATTAGGTTAAAAAACGCAACAAATTTCTCTCCACGCGGCTAATTTCAAACCTTCTTTATAAATGTCTAAAGTTTTGTCCCAAAGGACAGCCCTTTGTTCCACAAGTGGAATTAAAACTTCCGGTGTTATATTATTAGCCATTGTTATACGTCCACCATGCGCAGGAGTCTGACAAGTTCTTCTAACACGCACAAAGCAAACCGAGTACAGACGCGAGGGGCGCGCGGGTGCGAGAGGGAAGGGAAAACACGTGTTCGTCTACATAGAGTTGCCGTCCACGATTTTTTATCGTTTTAAGACTGTCGTGCTTGCCGTTCCCACTGTCACGACAAAGTGTCGTCACTGCAAAAATGTCGTAGACGACAGTAAATTGTGTCGTTCTAAATGTGAACACCTCCATTTAAACATATAAGCCACGACACTTAAAACTACACGATTATCTGTCGTCACGACACGGTGGGAACGCGCACTTTTACATAGTTCGGTTCCAGCATAGCCTAGAATGACTCACGCGTCGACGTTGGTTGCGAATGCAACATCAATAAAAACATGCATTCTTGAGATATCGCATTCCGCTGATTGCTTTGGCGAGTTGCCAACACTTGGTATTTAGCCAGTGACTCGCCATAACATACTGTTACGCCTCGATACCACGAAGGGGTAGGCAGGTAGAGGTTGATAATACAGCAACTTGTAACCAGTTATGTTTTTTACGCCTAATTTGGATAACACGTTAACTGCCAACGACACTTTTTGTTCCATTCAGGCCTTGTCGGACTATATGACCGACAACATATACAAAATCTGAACATGTCGTTGCTGCCTGGCGGCCATGTTTTTGGAATAAATAATGAATTTATGGAATAAATAATCTATTTAAAGTGAAATAACATTAAGTACATTTTTTGACTCTTTCTGATTTTACCCATGGCAGTTAACGTGATAATGGGCCTACCCCTATTTATATGTGTGGGCTACCCCCATTGTATATGTTTATGTATAAAGGTGTCATATTGTCTCTATATATTATTATAATATAATAATAATATAATATTTATTAGCAAAGAACATTTGACACAAGTTTGCATACACATATTACTTAACTAGCTTTTGCCCGCGGCTTCGCCCGCGTGGATGTCGGAAATCAATGCAAGAGGACGTACTACCGCAATAAGAATGTGTTATTCCAGGTTATGTAGGTAATATAGACTCTGTGTGCCATTTTTGCGTGATTGAGAAACAAACACCCAATCATACATATTTTCACATTTATAATATTAGTAGTAGTAGGATTATAATTCATATTACTTAGGATTCATAGTTTATGAGAACATCATGTGTGTTGGTGTTTATTTTATATTATTTTATTTATTAGGAATAACAAACAGTTACACATTAAATCTTATAAACTATCTTATAGAATAAGTACAAAATACAAATGTGCAACTCACACCGTTATACACAGCATATAAAAAAAAGATTTTTTGTTCACGAGTGGAACGAGTTTAAAGAAAATTAAAACAAACGACAACTGCTTTAATTCGTTACAATTCTTTTAAGTTTTTAATCGTTTTAGTTAGAGAATTACGAAACTTACTAGTAGGCTTTGCAAATATGTCTAATTCTGTGGATATTTTATTAAAATTATTACTGATACGACGCAGGGGCGCCAGCGTTTGTTCGACAAGAAGAAACCGCAAAAAATGGGCGCATGCGCACCTCTCGTCTCATTACAGTTCTTGGTATAAAGAGATTTATTCTGTTAATCAATTCTGAACAATCGTATCTGTTATTACATAAATCATGAAGGAACATCATTTCCAGATATAATCGTCTAGACTTCAGACTCATCATATTATAATTTTTGAGCATTTCATTATACGAAAGGAAGTTCCGGTGACACCGATTTTGAACAGATCTCAAAAATTTTCTTTGGACTTTTTCTAAAATATCTATATATTTGTTGTAATAAGGGTTCCATATTACCACAGCGTATTCTAGCTGGGATCTAATAAGTGCTCTGTAAAGATGGATGAAACTGTCAGCACGTTTAAAGTCACCTCTCATCACAAACCCGTACATGCGGTAAGCTCTGTTAATTATATTATAAATGTGCTGATCAAGGTGCAGTTTATTATCGAGCATAACGCCGAGATCTCTTATAGAGGAAACTTTAGCTAAATCTAAGTTGTTTAAATTATAAGTATACAAAATTTTATTTTTATTTTTTGTGAATGAGATTGTGGAACATTTCAAAATATTTAAATGTAATTTATTTTTGACACTGTACGCTGCAAAACGATCTAGATCTTCTTGGAGGTGTCGACAATCCGTATCATTCTTAATCGATTTAAAAATCTTCAGGTCATCGGCGTATAATAAGAATTTTGAATATTTGAAACAATCACCGATGTCGTTAATAAAAAGAATAAATAAAAGAGGGCCTAAAATCGATCCTTGAGGCACGCCCGATGTAACATTTACAGTGGTAGAGTGGAACCCTTACAACTACTCTTTGAGTTCTGTTTACAACATAAGATGTGAACCAACGAAGCAAATCACCGCGGATACCATTATATGCTACTTTTGTAAGCAGTAACTCGTGGTCCACCTTATCGAAGGCCTTTTGGAAGTCTGTATAAACAGCATCGACTTGAACTTTTTGATCCATACTGTTGTATAAATAATCAACAAAAATAAGTAAGTTGGTAGCCGTAGACCTTCTTTTTATAAATCCATGCTGTTGTTCTAAAATAATTTTGTAAACGGTTTCGTGTATTTCTTTATACACAAGTCTTTCGAAAACCTTCGACAAGGTAAGTAGAATGGATATGGGACGGTAATTTTGTACATCTTGTCTTGGTCCGGTTTTGTGGACAGGAGTTATGTTGGCTCTTTTCCATATTTCTGGAAAAGTGCCTTCCGACAGGCATTTATTAAAAATTAATTGTAGAGGTGTATATATACTTCTTGCAGTCTTTTTGAGGAAATATGGGGGTAGGTTATCAGGCCCCGGACCTTTAGTAGTATCCAGAGCTTTTATAGAATTTAATACTTGCTCAGCACTAAACTTAATGTTTGCGATGTGAGCGAGATGTTGGTTACCTTCTGCCGGTGGTAGCCATGTGTCAACGTTAAAAGTGGAGCTCTCATAAACCGAATGGAAGAAGTTCGCGAACATATTACAAATTTCCTCGGTATCACTCGACTTTTGATTTTTATAAGTCATTGTAGATGGGATACCAGGCTTGCCCTTGCGATTTGAGATGTAACTCCATAGGTATTTAATGTTTGTCTTTATGTTATCCTCTGTCGACTTAATGTAGGTATTATAATGCTCCTTTGATGCACCATCAAATCTACGCCTATATAAAGAGAATTGTTCATAATCAGAAATGTTGCCGTAGGACTTCCATTTCACCCAGGCTCTGTTTTTGTGTCTAAATATTTGAATCAATGACTTTGAGAACCACACAGGTGTTTGTGGTGTTTTTAAAATAAGAGTAATAGTATTCAGAGTAAGAAGACTGCGACATAGGGCTTGGTTTAGTTGAACGCTCCTATTTTACCTATACAGACACTCAATCATTTACCAGACACCGAACATAATTATAGGAATAGTACTTTTGCCAGTGGCTTGGCCCGTATAGCGGTCGGAACATATCATCCGGGAACCTACTACCGGGATAAAGTAAGTATCCTATCTGTTACGTATCCATGATATAATATATCTTTGTGCCAAATTCGATCTAAATCCGTTTGGCCGTTTTTGCATCAATGAGAAACAAACATCCAAAAATCTTAACATCTAAGCCATTTCGCATTTACTTGGAATAATACTATTAGGTTTATTTTGAGTATAATGAACACACATGATATTCGCAACTACTATGAAGCCAAAGTAATATGAATTACAATCCTACTTATCCTGTACCTCCCGGCCGCTGCCAACGGATGGACGGGACGGACGTACGACCCGCCCGCTTTTTAAATCTCAAATATCTTCTAAGATATTCATTTAAATTACATGCTGTAAATACTTAATTGGATAAGGATTAATGCTGTATTGCTTAAAATCGCTTCGTAAATAAGCCCTTATTTCTCGTAAAAAGTAAAAGATAAAAAATGGTTATTGTGGGTTATCCCTAAGAGATAGACATATACCATTGCGACATTTTTTTAGGCCTTTTTAAGGTATACAATACTGTAGTACATTATTTTGATCTATTTCGTACGATTCAGCCAGGGTTTTTCGAATTTTGAGACGTATTTCAGCGTAGTTAATGACGTATGTCACCGTAGTTTTCGAAGACAGTTATTTTTTTCTAAAATAAAAGAATCTTTCTAAAATAAAAGTAGCCTAAGTTACTCCTTGTTACATCAGCTATCTGCCAGTGAAAGTCCTGTCAAAATCGGTCCAGCCATTTCAGAGATTAGCCGGAACAAACAGACAGACAGATAGACAGACAGACAAAAATTGTAAAGAATGTTGTTTTGGTATATGTACCGTGTATACATCCATATACACTTAGTAAAAAGTGGTTATCTTAATATTAAAAACAGACACTCCAATTTTATTTATTTGTATAGATGTATAGATTACAGTCAAATACAAAAATTTGAGCCCTGTCTCCTAAACTAGGAAGAGCCTGTACCTTAGTAGGCAGTGTCTTTTATCTATGTGTAGATAATAATAATACGTATGGCCATATGTGTGGGCTTGTGCCTCTTGCCGTTTCATCATCATCATCATTTCAGCCGAAAGTCGTCCACTGCTGGACATAGGCCTTCACCAAGCACCGTCACTTCGTGCTTCTCGCATTCAGCGGACTCCTGCGGCCTTTACCAGGTTATCGGTCAGTCTTGTGGGAGGCCTTTCAACGCTACGTCTTCCAGTACGAGGTCGCCACTCCAAAACCTTTCGGCCCCATCGCCCATCTGTTCTCCGAGCAATGTGCCCTGCCCACTGCCACTTAAGTTTGGCAATTCTTCGGGCTATGACGGATTGACGGATACCTTGGTTTTTGAAAAATCTAGGCTTTACGATACTCCCGACTATATACTATATAGCCACATTTGAACCAAGACATTTTGATCTCAACATATACCCTCTAATTGATGAAGAAGGCTACAAAACTATAGAAGACCCTAATCAGATAACCAAATATTTTTCACACCCACTTCTATCATAATATTTGGCTTTAAACTTACCGCTACCCATATTCCAAGTCAGCATGATATATCCTTTGACAAACGTCAATGCTAAGTGTTGACTCCTCGAATTGTGTCTTCCACTTTGCCCGACAAAGGCTAGCAAGGCTATCTGGTCCATGTCCGTCGTCTGGAAGCGCAGTCGCAGGTCGAAGCGATCTGAGTTCATTGCGGCCGGGGATACAGCGTACATTATGTAGGAGGAGACTCCGGTGCTGATGGGGGCTAACGATGGACGTGTTATCTCTACATCTGTGAAGGAAACAAAAGAAAAGTGGAATGAATCCATCCATTCAAATCTTAATGTAATTGTAACCGCCCATGTAATTTTTGTATCTGTAATTTTTATATTGTAACTTAATAAAGAGTTCGTTATGTTCTATCTATCTATGAATCCAAATCGTACCGAAAGAGTTCGGCTCGGTACGACAGCGTTTTGAATTGATAAGCTCACGTCTCCGTTTGAGTTGGAACCTAGTCAAGTAAACTCAGTAAACTGCGCTGGAGGAAACTCCTAAGTACGTAGAATATTCTGAGGTCAACATGATAGTTATCTAGAACAAACACGCCACACGATCATGCAATGCTATTCTTATTAATGTGCAAGTTTGTAACATGCGCTTTTTTGTGACCTCTTAGTCGTTATGTATATACTCCATTTATAATACATAGCATTGGAAACATAACGGCAAATAACGAAGTTATTTTGTAATATTGTTGAAATGACTGCGTCTTAGGGTTATATTTTTTTATTTATTTATTTATTCATAGGAGAACCAACAGCTATAACAAATCGATAACAATTGTATAAGAAACATAAAGCCAATTACAGGTTCTCACGGGTAAAAGGTTTGCATCGTGTGAAATAACGGCGGTTAATAAACGTTTAAATCGAAATAACGAGAGGGTGATCCGTTACTTTTTTATTTTTTACAATATACTTCGATTATTGTAAAAAATCACCCCATACAATAATCGAAGTACCTTTAAATTATTTTTAAATCACTAGGTATAAAGTAGCACTAAATCAAAACATTGATATAGCTGTATCATAAAAACAACTAACAGATTTTCGTCTTATAGAATTACAATTCGATAAAGATATTTACTACCTGATATTCTTTATGATTATGAGGACTAAACATAATAAAATCGATTATCTCTTTATCGACGCTCTGTATTTTATAGAGTATCTTCGTAATAATGTCGGTGACTGTAATTTACAACTCCATTAAGGATCGAAGCTAAAATATAATTTACTTGAGTGGTATTACAAAACACTAATCGATTTAACCTTTGCCTTATTTCTAACCTTTAACGAAACGATATTGAAATAAGCAATGTTGTTGTAGTTTATAAAAATATAAAATAACTGTTATTAGTAATGTAACCTGTTTATGTATCGAAAATACTTATCTGAATTAATGTCATAACATAAGAACTGAAAATTAATCCGTTACTCGAAATGTTAACTTAGTTATAACGGAATAACGGTCTTGACCCAGCTGGTCTAGCTTTGCTTTTCATTCCGTCAAAAAATACTATTCACCGACACGTTATTTTTTTTAGTGTCACTCCTGTAATTGGTTGCTTCGAAAATATGATTATAACTGAAACCGCTTTCTGACGCTTCTTCTTATGAACCCGCCGCACTATTACCGGTTACAAAAAGAAGAAAGAAAGAAAATACATTTATTTATCACAGAATAAAAACAAGGGAGGGGACGCCCTTGGAGGACATACAGGATCATTTTTTATCCAGTACGCAAACTGTAACCATGAATTCAGCATATCATTCTAGCTTAGAAAATTTTCGTCGGTAATACAAAAAAAAAAAAAATCAGCTGTTCCATATATTTTGACCCCGTAGGTATTGCATTTTTCTATGAAACAGCTGATTTTTTTTTGCATAACCGACGAACATTTTCTACGCTGGGGGGTCTAGAATGATATGCTGAATGCATGGTTACAGTTTGCGCACTGGATAAAAAAATATTTTGTATAGGGACCTTATTGGTGATGTTCTTCAGAAAGGTCAGGTACTCGCAACCGGCGTGTGTGTATGACCAATTGTATGAACCTAAACGAGGCAAAAGTGTGTAGAGATCGTAGCAGGTGGCGTTCTGTGGTTTCTGCCTACCCCCATGGGATAAAGGCGTAATTGTATGTATGTATGTAGAATAAAAACAAGTCACGATTACGGCCCTATTACACTTACTGTATTCGCACAGAATGCCGTGTTTCCCGTAAGGACAGAGGCAGAGGAATCCACTGCCCGGATGTCGGACGCAACTGCCTCCAGACTGGCACGGGTTGTTCTCACAGACTGATTCGTTGCAATGTTCTCCGAGCCAACTGCAAAAGGACCAAGCACATAGAGCAGATTAAACATAAAAAGTTGTTATTTGTTACAAATATTAAAATGGTGCAGCTTTCTACGAAACCACTCAGACGCCACTCTTATTTTTCGAAGATAGGTAATATTTGACTTTTGGTTTTTAACCAATAACTTGTAAGTAAGGCGATCTCCATTTTGAATTCGAATTTCGCTTGGTACTCGGTTTTTTTGTACTTAACGTAAGTACTTATATATTTCTCAAAGATTTTCTTCTATGTCTATTCTTTAGTTCAATGGTTTCGGTTTTATCTTACCCGTTGGCACAGAAGCAGGTGTATCCCCCATCGTGATGGTCGCTGCAGGTTCCACCATTCAGACAAGGCCCGGAGAGACACGACAGTGACAAGCATTCTGTTACTTCACCGGCGTCGAGAGCATCGCCGAATACATCGCGTTTTTCATCATTTACCTGGAATAATAAATAGGAGGAATTTGTAAAATTTGCATTCGCCAAGCATTAGACGGACTACTTAAAATTAGTTAAAATGAAAAGTAAAAACAGAAATGAAATGAAGTATGTAGCTACTTCGGTTTTCAACTACTTAAATGTAACAGCAATTATTCCCTAGAGCTGTAGTATTTCATCAAACAAAATAACCCTTTAAATGAAAATGTCAAGGCGGGTCGCCTTGACATTTTCAGGAAAACTAAAAGGTTACAAAAAACTTTTTCATAAAAAGTTTTGCGAATTTCAAAGATGTCATTGCAACTGTAATGAAAGTCTGACTATATATAGATAGGATTACGTAAAAAAATCCTTACAATCAAATCTCTAATGCATCCAATGAAAGGTTTGCTCTCGTAATCCTTAACGTCTCTAGAATTTCCCAGGTATAACGTTGAGTTATGATCCAGGGTGGTAATGTTGGCCACTTGACCACCACTCATAGCCACTGTGTCATTCAAGCGTAGAGTCGCGTTGCAGTGCTGATCTTCTGGGTATAAGTCCAACCTGCAAGATGTCGTTAACATCAGTTACAAACACGTCATCGAGGTAAACACAATTGATTTCAACGGCAATTTTCTTGTAAAGCTATAATTTAGGAATGAGTGGAGTATTAATAATGCAAATATCCATGGCTATTATTTTAATATAATCCTATATTATAATAATAGGCATGGATATACAAACATACGATTTCAACAAATGTAATCACTTGCCTTGTTTCAATTTTCATCGGATAACCTTTATTGACAAAAGTTTTCAGCTCGCTCAATAGCATTGTTTGATAACCACATGAAAATTTGAATTTCAATAATCCAGAATTCATATACAGTTGCATGTAAACTCCTTTTGCTATATCCGCATGTAATATTTGTCCGTCGGTAATCAGAGTTTTAGCGTTGAATTCAATGTTTATTGATGTAGCATTTTTAAGCTTATGAGCTATAAATGAGTTCCCTCCAAAAGCTGCAGATGTAATTGATATTCGTTCTTCGCAAAATCTGCCTCCGTAATTAAAATTGCAATGGCACTAAAATCATATCGAACACACATTAATAAATAGGTATATAACTTTATGAGTGAAGTCATCACATTATCTTCTTTATGTTCCTTAACTTACCCGAATTCCATGAGGAGTATTGATGCAACTGCCATGTTCATTGCAAACAGAATCAGTGCATTCCGACTGCATTGTGGTATAAGTTTCTGTGTCAACAGCACTAGTGACTTCCATACCTTCAGTGGTTGACGAGTAGCCAGTTGAAGGATCAGTTACTGGGTGATCGGTAGGAATATCTGTGAACATTTTGTCTGTACTAACATCAACTTTAGGTGTTGTCGTTATTTCTGCTGTAGCTTCTTCTGTAGTAGTGGTAGATGCTGTAGTTAAAGTAGTTTCTTCTGTCATTTCTTTTGTCGGTATCATAGTAGGTATATCATATTTGGTACTTTCTGTAGAGCTAGTAGTTAAATCAATCACGGTAGATGTAGGTGGTACAGTTACCATGTCATTACAAGTTCCTTGACAATTTTCTGTAGGATCTGTTTTAGAATTTTCCGATTCCATAGTTGGTTTTGTCTCTTCATGATCTGGTAGTTCCGAAATTCCTGCTTTCGTTGTTGTTGATTCGCTAGTTATTGTTGTTTCTTCAGGTCTAGTGATATCAGTATCTTTTCCTGTGGTGACTTCTGTTACTACAGTACTAACAGGTTCCTTTTCAGTACTGCTTCCTACTACATCAGTAGAAATGGTACTACTTTCAGTTGTTAAAACTAGAGTTGTGTTATTTGTTGGACTGTAAGTTTGAGTCATGTCTGTGAAAGAAGGTTTCGGTGACGTAGTTTCTTCCATCAAAGTGGTTAGAACTGATTGGGTAGAACTAGTTAGAGGCGTCGGACTAACATATTCACAATCATAACTCTCGTCTTCAAGTATTAGACATTCGCACAACGAGCCAGTAAGTCTGGGTGGACATGAACATGTGAAATTGTCTACGCCATCAATACAAGTGCCACCGTTCATGCACCTATAAATAAAAGTATTATCATACATATCTTACGTTTATGAATGAAAAAATAAATAACCTCGGTTTATAAATAGTTACCTAGGTCCGAGTAAACACTCGTCGTATTGTAGCTCGCATCTCTCCCCATGATAATCAGGAACGCAATAACAGACTCTTGCGTCATCTTCTACGACGCACAACGCATTGTTGCTGCAAGAGTTATCATCGCAAAACTCTATTTGGACTTCGCAACTTTTTCCTGTAAACCCTGAAAATACATCATGATTTATAATTTATACCTATTTACCGAATATTCTATCATTTATTTAAAGTCTAAACTCATATGTAAGTACTAATGGGATAATTCAAATGTCAGAAAGCAGGATGTTTTACCAAAAGCGCAAGCGCACATGTAATCTGCATGGACATCGATACAAACGCCGCCATTCTGGCATGGGTTTGACTCACATTCATCTATTTGATCTTCACATTTTGTTCCAGCCCAGCCTAAGGAAAAAAGGGATCATGTAAAATTTACAGTAAGAGTATTTTATACGATCATTGAAAATAAACATGAATGAAATTACGGTTATAAACTTAACCAGTCTTATACGAAGATGAATGAGAATTTGTCGAAAAAGTAATGTCAATACATCTAAAGAGCATCTTTATTCAGCAATCGCGTGACTGTCACAATAAGGCACAATGTGATGCCATCAACGTCGAATTGAAAACATTACTTACCAGGAGGGCATTTGCAATAAAATTTAAAGCCAGGTCCCTCAATACATTGACCCCCGTTGTAGCATCGAACTTCTTCTGTGGAGTTACAGACGGCTACGTCCATCTCACAATGTTCGCCAGAGAATCCTGGCACGCAGGAGCACAGGTATCCGTTGTTCATATCTATGCAGGTGCCGTTGTTGAGGCAAGGGTTCGATTCACATTCGTTGTAGTTCGTCTCGCAGTTCTCGCCTATAAGCAAATATTAATTAAATTCAAATTAAAGGACAACTTTCTTTTGCAACAGATAAGTTTAAAGGCCAGCTTTGAAAGTTGTACGGAAATTCATCAAATATCACCAAAAAATGTAATCCCAAAGGATTACATCTTTATTATCTGATCTACTTCCGTGAACAAGGTGTTTCGCAAGGGCCGTCATCGGCTAGTCGGAGTTTTCTTCGATGATGAATTAGGTTAAGCTACGCTAGCTGCGGTTGGTCCGTGGATGGATGACCATCTTTACATACCAAGATTCGCCCAAGGGCTCGGAAAGCACGGTTAGCTCTTGGTCCCAGCGTGCAGCCATTCATGCATCTTAGACAGTCGTTACAGATTGTCCGAACCCCGAAATTCTGACCATCAGTATTACCAAGGGGTAACTAGTTGCCCAGTAACTGGGTTGTGGAGGTTAGATAGGTACTCGCTCCATGTAAAATACTTGTATTCAGTTGCATTTGATTAAACTGGAAGCCAACCCCATCATTGTTTGACAAAGGCTAACTAGGCAGATGATGATGTAGGGTAAGTAGAACATATACGAAGTTAAGATCGATGCTTTTAATGTTAGATCTTGTTTGCGTAGTTTTCTATGATAACTTCTTAGTAAGTAATAAGTCATTCATTAAAAATATGACACACCTATATCGTGCATTGTTATTCTTTTCAGTGCCTATAAGCTAATACATATTTAACTTGACGTGGACAAATGTAGAGCCGACTTATCCATGTAGTAACAGTTACCCTACATCTACTTAATTGAAATTGGACATTGGGTAAATATGTGTACCTGCCTATAGGTAAGCTTAATAAACTCGACATTTCGGTAGGTAGGTACATACTGTACGTGCTAGGAAGTTGGTCAATCAATACTTTTACGTCAATTTAGATTATAATCTTCATACACAAGTAGCTCTACCAACAATTAGCTAAATAAAACTTTCCGTATCACGACCTAACTATTGGACAATGCTATCGTAAAGCTGAACAATTGATGAGATAGAATACAGTAGAATTTGTTTTTTTGTTATATTTCATTGAAAAATAATACACAGGTTTCGTGCACGAAAGCTTCAGATGCTTGGTACCTATTTAATTTTTTGCATGTCTCTTTGACTATTGCAACTTCAAACGAAATGTTTACTTAGTGTTTTAGCGGTGCTGCTAAAATAAAGTAGTTTCTTAGTTATCTAGCGACTCATGCAATGACAGAGGGTCCGACCGCAAGGTTGCTGACACAGTCGGACCTCGGAACGGGGCAGGCAGTCTTGTGGTCGGTCCGATCTGAGCCATTATGGCGAGACAGTGATCAAGTACCGTGTGGTGCCGGACGTAAAGAATAACACCACCCCATTTCTTCCCGTGGGTGTCGTAAAAGGCGACTAAGGGACTTACTAGAGAATGGGCAGCGGCGTACTCTATGCATTTTTACCACCATACTGCGATCGCCAACCCGACTGCCAAGCATGGCGATTATAGTGAAGCCCCCCAAATTGGGTGAGGCCTAAGTCCAGCAGTGGACGTCTTACGGCTGAAATGATGATGATGAGTGATCTAGAAATAACCAGAAATGGTTTTAATTGACCACAAGGCTGACGTTCGATTTAACGATGTAAATCCCGCAATTAGTTGGCCATCGCCACCGCAATGTTGTAAAAACGGACAGACAACGATTTCTTTGTCTTCCTTCGTAATAGCTATTGCTTTATTTTATTTAGTTTACTTATATATTACTAGCTTTTGCCCGTGATTTCGTCCACTTGAAATTTCTTTGTTCGCCGTCGCTTTGCTTTATTTCTATTTTTTTATGCGTTTTGCGGGGCTTATAAGACCCGTATCGTGTTGTTAAGTAGCGTTTAATTTTTTTGAAGAATTAGGCTATGAAAAGCAAAAATATTTTTTCAAATCCGATTATTAATTCTAGAGATTAGCTCGTTCAAACAAACAATAAAAAAAAAACACACACTCTTCAGCTTTATTATTAGTAAGAATATAGACTAGGGTCATGAGGATGCTTGAACAGAGCCATTCATCGTAAGATTAGTTCAGTTTATAGAATAGTTCAGTAGACCGCACGTATGTGGAAAGCTTATGGCCCAGAGCTAGCACATGTATTAGTTATTATTCATTTATTCATTTTTTAACACATTAAGTATATTTTTAAATATTTAAAAAAAAATGTTAAAAATAACATTTAAAAATATAAAAAATAGTGATCCATCGGCATCGAGAGCAGGGTCCAAGCTGCCGGTGGTCAGGGCTCTAGAGAGAGGAACCTCCGGACTATGCGTGCCGTATCCAGGAGTACCGCCTTCTGAATCAAGCCGTTATTAGTTAATTGTTAACAAACCTATGAATCCATCAGGACATGAGCAGTTGTAGGAGGCAATACCGTCGACGCAAGTTCCTCCATTTTGACAAGGACTGGACCAGCATTCATCCCAGTTGGTCTGACACTGCACCCCAGTATATCCGTCCACACAATAACATGCGTATGTGCTGGAAATATTTAACCATACATAATAATACCCACGTACCTATGTAGGTACGATCACCAAAAGAGATAAGAAACCAGGGTCATCGGATATAGTAAACAGCCTTTCCCAAAGTGGGCGATAACGCCCCCTTGTGGGCGCCGCAGGCCTAAAGGTAAGAGACCCAGAAAGAAAATGGGGGTGTTGTGTAGACTCTACTCAACTCCCCCATTTTTTTTTATCGCCCACTTTGGGAAAGGCTGTAGTAGAAGTTTTGTAAGAAAAAGATGGATGTTTTCGAATAAAATAAAATAAAAATAATAGAAAACAAATAGTTCATTTATTAAATTAAATTTCATTCGAAAACATCTACCAAATTTCAACTAATCTCTTTTGGTGCCTGTACTTTGGTGACAGTGACTTGGCAGTGGCGTTGAAGCTTTCAGAAATTACTTTAATAACGAAATATCAGACTGCACTCCTAATCAATTAAACGAAGCTTAGCCACCTATCCAGAGGGGTAATTGCGGAACTTTTTATCGGTAGGAATTGGTTTAATATTCATTGCGTTATTTACGTTGCTGAGCCGACAATTTATTTGAACAAATGACGCAGTGGTTTAGAAATAATCTTCAATCCCATTCAGATTCTGATAAATTGTGCGTTTCGCAATTAGGGTGCAGATCTGTGTTTTTGTACAAATTCGATTAGATTTAACGGCTCTGCCAAATTTATTTATTAAGTCTCAGGATCAATTAAAAAACCTACTAAAATAGAATATGAATCGTATTTATTTTTTATCATAATTTTGCTCAGGTATATTACATTTTATATTACAGCTGCCATTATGTTTCTTTATGTCAAGGAAATGTTGCATGGCCTGGTGCCATATTGATCATTACGAAAAGCTGTAAATACAGACTCGTGCAGTTTGCATCATATTGCATGTTTGAAAAATAACAAATGACTATATAAGTACTTACGTATTGACGTCATCTATACATATACCATGAAGGCAGGGGCTACTGAGGCAAGAGATACCCGCCGTCACCACCCGTGCTGCTGCTAGCAACCACCAAACTGTTTGCAATAAACCTTTTAGCTTCTCCAAATACATCTTGAATTCTAAACTGTGATTTTAAACATTCCTAACAACTTTCATGCTGCTTTCCAAAGTCAACGGACTCCAATCAAAAAATAAAGTTCAATGACACGAATACAACTTTGTAGTTAATATTTAATTTGAACACAGTATTTGAAACTTATTTTCTAAAATTATCTAACAGCACGCTGGTTTCCTAATCACACACACATTATCTAAACTGTCTATTTAACTTTTATAGTACATTATTGGGAAGTATATCCTAACAAAGGATCGCACGCTTTACAGCGCACACTGTCGCCAGAACTGGGTCTGATGGGCGAGGTGTGGTTTACCGCCAGCGCTCGTTGCCATGGAAACTGGTAAACATACAATACAACGCTTCATGACATACAATTATTGACAAAATTTCGACACCATGGGCCAAACACCTATTGAAATGAAATAGCATGGAAATAGTGCGCAAAATGATGAAATTCATTGTGTTATAGGACCATATTTTAAAATAAGTTCCATTTAAAGTAGTTTTTAAAAGAAAAAATAGAGAAATATCTCAATTTTTTTTTAATTAGCATTATTTATTCATTATATAAAATGAGTACCTACCCACTTTTTTCTTTATTTGATATTCCATTAAACTGATTTTATTAAGAATATTTTACCAATTACAATACATAATTGTGAATAGAACGTATGACTCAAGAATCAAGAACAGGATACTTTTGTAACTTGAAATTGCCTGAAACTTTTGAGAAATTTAAATTTCGCCGCCAAATGCATATTTTAATGGTAGACCAATCCCAATAAAGTGCAAATTGACAGCAAACGGTCAAATCGACCAATAGAATTGCGCAGGTCAATCATCTGCTCACAGCTGTTGTTTTGCCCAATCACAGGTGAAGTCGTTGATAGTCGTTCAAAACATTGTACAATAAAAAAAATCTAACTTGTTGATGTAGTTTGACGAAGCAAAATAATCGAACTATATCAATTTTTTTGGTAAATTGGTACAAATAGAATGACGAATCTAAATTACCAATAATAATAAAATTAAATAACCGTGAAAAGAACTATTCACAATGTCATATTTCCATAATTTAATTTAATTATTTAAAGAAGTCGCAGTTTCGAACGTAACCTTGCCCTGCTTTGTCGAAAGGTTTTCAAGCGAGAGTCGAGACTCGAGTTGTGAAAGGTGTACAATGGCAAAGTTCTTATGAGGTTCTCAATAAGCTTTTGCTTGGTTAATAAGTTATTCTGCTTTCATTTACGGTTTTAGTTTGCTCAAAACAACTGTATTAAGTAACGATTGTGTTAAAGTTATTAGAATTGACAGTTTCATTGAAAATTCCACTTTAATCTTTGTGTAAAAATGGATCCGGGTATTCTTTGTTTCCACCATTGTGATCACAAAGTATTTTGCACTATAATACCTGAAAAATGCCCGGTTTGTGATGAAAAACTGGATAGATATGACTACAATCTACTGCCCTTCAGGTAACGATACGTTTATGTAACGGATTTTCTACTATCATGACTAATGAAGGTTGTTGCTAAGCGCCCTAATTTTGTTTTAGGGTTCCTTACCCCTTCGTCAAGGCATCTCAGCATCCTCGCGCTATTGTTATGAAGCCTACACATGGAGATTTTCTCAAGTAAGTATTCACCTTGGGTGATACATACCTTATGTACTACATACATTACTAATCCGTTTCCAAGTTATTGCCCGTAAAATGATTCACAACCTTATCAAACCGTTTATGCTTACGTGATTTTTCATTATTTACAGCGACTACTATAATTCCAAAGATTTGCACATAGGTGTGACTAACTCACAGGGTTGTGTTGTGGAGTTTAGCGAGGAAGGGATCCGTGGTGTGGACCCTATGACAAAGAAATGGAGTGGCTGCGACTCCAGCTCAGATTGGGACCAGTGTCTGCTGTTAGAGCAGTTTGATGAG
The DNA here is from genome assembly GCA_947507805.1 of Aporophyla nigra. Taxonomy (NCBI): domain Eukaryota; kingdom Metazoa; phylum Arthropoda; class Insecta; order Lepidoptera; family Noctuidae; genus Aporophyla; species Aporophyla nigra. The sequence continues at coordinate 16,801,457 of OX382302.1, read as the reverse complement.
ATGTGGAATGAGATATGGGATAGTGTTCTGCTCAAGGTATGTCAATATTTTGCTTGTTTACAGTAAATAAACATAACATCATCCCAAGAAATGCAACATTGTGTTTTTGGTTTCAGGTGAGCCAAAGCCCATTGTGGGAGGCTGAGAGGTACAATGAAGAAAGACACAACTGCTTTACATTTGTACTCGCGTTCTTGCGAGCACTTGACTGTGGCGAGCTTTCTGAGAAGGCTCGAGACCCCAAACTTTTCTGTAAACAATACGTTGTTCCAAGAACCTCGGCTGCAGGAAAATACATCTCACTATACAGACAGCTCAAAAGGCAAAACTATTTCATACAGAACCAATGATAGCCTATCTAAATTAACAATTTAATTATATGTATTTATTTACTACTTATTCAGTATTAACTGTGATGTTTTATATTTAGGTATAAGACTTTTAAATTGAAGTGCATTTATTTTAGACCAATGACGATTTAGTTTCTGTTTGCAATTTTAAATATGTTATCTATGATATAGGTGTATTTATTTCATAAGTATTTATTATGGTTTCAAGATGTCATGGGGTGGTAAATTTTCTTTTATTTAAATATGCATTTGTGTAAATATGAATACTGTCAGAATGTACCCAATGAGCAGGTAATTCTTCTGATAATAAATACTTAGGTGACCTAATCTGATAATGTTTATGTTGTGATGGAAATGGAGATTGCTGATTGAGTCAGTGGTTGTGGTGTGCATCGAAATGTCTGTATGTGTGTATTATGTTGTTAACACTCACCAATATTGCCTTTTACACATAACACACACAAATTTTATATGACCTTGTCTTGCCAGTTTGTAACTATGTATAATAGTGTTTGTATCACGACAGGATATACACCATAGATATTTAATAATAATGACCTGTGGCATTGCCTATCTCTATAGAGGAATGAGATGTCACTTAATCATTTAAATACATGAATTGTCTGCAATTTAAATCTTCCAATGTATATTTAATCTTGTAATAATAACTTAATTTGGTGGCTGTTATAATGGAATTACATGTAGCTGTCAATTACTGTTTTCTACACATTCACATAACACTCATTCAATATTCATAGGTAGTCATCAGATATCATCTTCCATAGTTGCTAGAATATGTACCGATGTAGTTGTATTTATGTATTTGCAAGTCTCAGTTTCAGTTAACAACGAAACCATGTACTTCGCATTCATGTCATGAATGTTACTTCCTACTAATTTGCAGTTTGATCTCATTTCGTATTACTGCAGATGAATAGAAACTTGGTTAAAAAAGGCACATTTGCAAACTGTTTACATATAATGTTCCCATTTTATGAATTAAACTTGTACAGTGGTCTATACTTATGTAATTATTTAGAACTTATTTTTCTACCAATATGTGCTTTTTAAATTGTAAACATTAATGGAGTTTCCTTTGGATTGTAATTTCAAAGAAATGTGTTAACATAACTGAGACTTGAGAAGTTGTGAGAGTGAATGTAACAATAGTTGTTTATCAAAGTGTGTAGCGGTTTGTATCGGAATTGCTTCAATGTGAATAGAATACGAGCTTCACTCCTAACATAAGCTTGCTCAAAGACTTTAAAATTAAAGTCCCGAGATGTGGGCGTGAATAGTTGAGAGACGAAGGGGAGAAATGAGATTCTAAATTGTGCTTATTGTCTGTCAAGGACTGAGTTCACCTTCAAAAAGGCTCTAGAACAAAAACTGTGATAAGTCATTGTATACCAAAAGTCCGTCCCCCTTCTACTACACACTTGTTCGGGTCAACGTGATTCGGCCCAAGCCGACAAAATATCCATTCGATTTGGCCACCCGTACGTGTGTAGCACCCCTATTTCGCACATAATTGATACTCGAATATCTATGCATATCTTGTAAGACCACTTTCTTGTAGCAACTCTCTACTAGCTATATGGATAAAATTTATAAGTCTTTGAAAGCTTCACGCATGTATCTACAGTACGAGCTTAGTAGATTTAAAAAATATTAGTTGTAAATATACTTTTGATAAAAAAAAACTAACTGCCTATCTTCTTAGCCTATCTTTGTTTATATAATTTAATCTAGTTAATGTAAATTATAATATTTTTAATTTTTAAATTGAGCTCTACTTGTTCTGGTCTAAGACTAGATTCGTTGGAGACTATAATATTCTCTGCCTACATACGTGTAGGAAAAGTGCTCACATGTAATCGCGGTATAAAATTTAACGTAAATGTATTGCCTCGTGTTCTTAAGGGTAATATTGGAAACCCTGAATGTGGCCGCGACATAATAAATTGCAATAAAAAAGCCTAAACATTTAATTAGTTAGTAAATATAGAAAATTAAATTTTCTTTACACGAATTACCAGTGATAGTAGAATCTTTTATTAATTAATTATTGCTGTACTGTAGATACAAGCTATTAGTTCCTACCATACTCTATTCGTGTTTATTGAGACTTGAATTTTGTAAATGGATCTCGGAGACAAAAATTCTAGGTGCTATGTTTGAAATAAAGTATTTGTTAAAATATATATCTGCTGTTTTTATTTATGTTTCATCAATAAATAAAAAAAAGTTATTTTATTCAATTATTTATTATATTATGAAATATCTAATACATTCACAGTCGACAGAAGAAACAAATACATGAACGTAAGAAAGACATAAATTATGAAATAATAATACTCTTTGTTCTTAATTTAATTAAATTAGCTGATAACTTTGACGGGGCCAGATTCAACGCCCACCCAGAAGACAGCTCCGTTCAGGGCGATGGTAGCTCTGAAAATAAAAATAATATTATGTTAATAAGAAAACAACTAAGATGAGTATAGTCCTCCAGACCGAATTTCGGCCACGGCGGCCAATCTCAACGGAGACTAGCCATCGGCGCGGGAGATATTATAGTGCTCAAGTGTATGCGCAGACACAGGAGCACTCACTCTTCCCTCACTCTCATAGTCCGATGGGACGGCAATCCGACACGACCGGAGAGAGATCAGGCGTAGGACCAACTGCTTAACGTGCTTTCCGAGGCACAGGGGTATCACACCGCCAACTTCCAAACTCCGGGCTGCTACTAAGAAATTCCTAATGGAAAAACCCAGTAACACTTTGCCCGACCCGGGAATCGAACCCAGGACCCCACGCTCAGCGGTCGCGCTTGCGACCACGAGACCAACGGGGCAGTTAATAAGAAAACAACTAAGATGAGTAACTACAGTACTTTCCGAGGTATACAACCTATTTTAGACCTTATTTTGAAGTACCATTGCAGCAGTTTTGGTTGCAGGAAATTTAGAATAATTTGACGTTAGTTTTTTTTAACGAACGTCTTTTTAAACATTTATTTATTTTACCTACGTCATTTATTATGTATGTACCTATCTACCGTTTCTTTAAATGTGGCGTTCCGCGCATAAAGGTACATACCAGATGTCGGCATTTAGTTTCAGAGTTATTTGCGTTTTTGTAAATCGGGTGAAAATATGGCATTTTTGTGATTTTTACTGATTATTGTTCTACAACAAATTTGCTACAATTTGATACAATTAACATCTACAGAGAACATTTCTAGGCACATTTTTTTTTAAAGGAAATGTTTAGTAAAAAGGTACCAGATGTCGGTAGGTCTTTTAAAATGTCGATATTTTTATAATTATTATGTTGAGTTTTTGAATTTTAATACTATTTGAATATTGGCAGTACAGTATCGATTATGTTAGTGATACATTGGTGCATATAAAGTGTTAGGCGTTAGCCAGGAATTGCCGAGAATAGTGGAATCACCAATTGAGAGCGAGAGAACCTTAACTTTCAAACTCCATTTTCTCGAAACTAGTTTTCTTAGAATTTCAACTTTGGATTAGCATAATAAAGGGACTCTTCTAGATTCTACATCCGGCTTTAACTCAATACCTCCCTACTGGTACCTCGGAACGCCACAAATTGTATCAATCATTTGAATTTACCTATCAAGGTAAATCGAATCGCTCGTTTTCATTAATTAATGAACAAAGGAGCGAACTGCGAAACTTCAAATGATTCACTTAAAACACCCACACATGCCATTCTAAAATTAAGCTTGTTAACAATGGCTTTATGCGTGTGGTTCATGCTTTGTTGTACGTAAGTCTGATATAACTTTCAAAAGGTTATGAACCCATGACCTGCTCAACCCTTGGACGTTACTTTGGTCCCTTGACACTTAAGTGTCTAGGCTATTATTGTAGGTAGGTACCTACATGTATTTACATGTGTATTTAGCCCGTGTTCTCACGAACGTAATAAGATCGCAGCGCAATTTTACCGCGCACTAGTTCTTCAACGTACTGCTCAGCGCCGAGAGTCGAAAATAGAACAGTCTGGTTTTTCGCGCTGGGATGCCCTCTGTTGAATTCTCAATGTTCGGATCAATACCGAGAGTTGAAAATGCAGTGCACGAAAATACCGCCGATATTTTTACGTCCGACTTTCAACAACAGCCTGAGGGATGCTATACATATGTTCGGGTCGGCATGATTGGCACAGCTGCGCGATAAAATAGAAGAATACATATATACATATGTTCGGGAAACAGCCATACGGCGCGAACGAAGTTTACCGAGTGGCACGAGCCGAATGAAAGTAGTAATTTCTTCAGGTCGGCTTTAATACTGTCGAGTCGAATCAGCCGACCCGAAATTGTTGCACCCCTAACTATTTATTTTAAATAGGACAAAATATGACGCACAATAAAATCGGGTTCTTTTGTTTCAGTATACAGGGTGTCCAGTAAATAGCACGACATACTGCAGGGGGTGATAGTTTGGGTCACTACCTATCAATACAACACAATATGTGTTCAGCAAAATCTTACGGATTTACAGTTTTACAAAATTTTCCGAAATACCGAAAAATCTCTACCTTGAAACAGATTTTTAAGCATCTCGTAATGAAAAAATCCTTTTCTAGTACTTTTTTTTACATCAAATTATTCGTGAATAGTTACTTTACTCATTGATAAGTCTTTTTTCTATCAAAGACAAGAATGTTTTCAAGAAATACTATTTTTTGTTTAAATTTGCACAGAACTATTTTCTTATCACTTAAGTTTAACCTACAGTGGTGAAAAAAAAATCCGTAAGATTTTGCTGAACATATATTGTATTGTATTGATAGGTAGTGACCCAAGCTATCACCCCCTGCAGTATGTCGTGCTATTTACTTGACACCCTGTATAAGCTACGTTCACTTTCATTCATGAAATATTACGGACACTAGAATGGTCTTGATAATATACTGATGATGGGTGGACTTCCACTGGATAGGTGGCTGTACGGTCCATATGTGTAGAAAATCCCAATTACTTTGTAGGACGTTATCAAATTAATAAATCTCTACTCTATACAAATAAATAAAATTGGAGTGCCTGTTTTTAATATTAAGATAACCACTTTTTACTAAGTGTATATGGATGTATACACGGTACATATACCAAAACAACATTTTTTACAATTTTTGTCTGTCTGTTTGTTCCGGCTAATCTCTGAAATGGCTGGACCGATTTTGACGGAACTTTCACTGGCAGATAGCTGATGTAACAAGGAGTAACTTAGGCTACTTTTATTTTCGAAAAAAAAATTAGTTAAAAAAAAAACTAAAAACACGCTGAATTTTGAGACGTATGTCAGCGTAGTTTGTGACGTATGTCAGCGTAGTTTTCAAAGACAGTTTTTATGAAAAACTTTTTGTTAATTACCACGCGGACGAAGTCGCGGGTAACAGCTATTACCTATAATATAACGTGAATTAACACATCTTACCGCGGTAGTACGTCCTCCTGCGTTAATTTCCGACATCCACGCGGGCGAAGCCGCGGGCAAAAGCTAGTGATGAATTAAAGGCCTACCTGAACTTAATTTCACCGTTGAAGCCAGCTGGGGGAGTCCATGTGTAGGCGAGGGTCTGGCTGTCGTATTTCTCGTCGTGCTTCTTGTGTGTGATGGCGTTCTGTAAGTAAAAGAAAATAAACAATTAAATCAGCATCTTACCTTTACCCTGAAAACTACTCGCATCCTAAAAAAGTTGGAAAAAAATAGAATATTTTAGATACATGTATCTAAAAAACATTGAATTATTCACAAAAGTGGTTTAATGGTTAAGTGGTTTAGTGGTTTTTATTTTTGCTAATTATCTATAATTAAGTTATGCTCGTTGCGTTGCTATGGGGAATATTATAATTAACGCCTTTTCAGTAAGTAGGCATGTTATTACGTCCAATTATAGTCTGATATTCCTTATAGTGTAATTTGATCAAATAATTACCGTCTAACATGAACACGATAACATAAATGCGTTATTATTGTTATTATCTGGGGTTTAATCGACCGGCCCCTAGTCTCTAGAGTTCATAGATTTCAATAAATCAGAGAACTACGACCCGCCCAGCACCTTGCACGGCTACCTTCACTATTTAGTTCCTATTGTTAGGTATCTACTTCCTTTTGATCATAATCTTAGAAACAACTACAGGTAGGTTTTAAATCAAAACATTTTCGGAGTAGATAGGATTCCCAGGTCAGGCAAAGTGCAATAAGTTTTTCTATCAGGAATTTCTTAGTAGCAGTCCGGCGTCAAGATGGTACTGGTTAATGGCAAACAATTCAATCCCTTTCCATCATCATCATCATTTCAGCGGAAAGACGTCCACTGCTGGTCTGATGCCTACCCCAAGATTCGAAACTTTGACCGGTAAATTTTTGGGAGGGTTTGCTATAATCGCCACGCTTTGCAGGCGGGTTGGCGATTGCAGTATTATGGTAAAACGCATAGAGAACTTTGCTGCGCTCTCTTTAAAGTCCCTTAGTTGCTTTTTACGACACCCACAAGAAGAAATTGAATAAAGAATTGTTCTTTACGCCTGGCACCGCATGGATATCCCTTTTACACGGGACTTGAACTTAACTGACGACATATCGTTTAGACTACTTAGGTAGATTATATGCCTCTGCCCACATCTTAGTTGAATACAAGCGTGATCTTATGTTGGACCGTTTAGTTTCTAAAAGAAAAAAGATAGATAATGATTACTGTCAGAGCGGACTGTCCCTGTCAGGAATATTGGCACCACCCAGTAAAGGGATGGTCAGTCATAGGACTGAATAAATACCTAATTAATTTATGAAAAATAACAATATCAAGCTATTTATCTAAGCGCTATTATTACTAACACAAAAATATGGACTTTAGTCTGAAATAAACTTGACTCGATTTAGTCTGAACGACTACCGACGAATCCAACGCCTCATTAGGATTAAATGCAGTTGTGCGGCATGGCACTGTGGCAGCTTATACTTATAAAGGTTGAACACCCTGTATAGTCTACCCGGTCAAGGCCTTCGTCGAACTGTGTAATAGTTCTGCACACTACGACACGAACGTTATACTATATCTAGCTGCTATAATATGTTGTATCAGTGTTAAAAAAAAATGCTTGTTAGCAATAACTGGGGTGCCATAATATGAGATTTGTAGACCATTTTTTGAAAAGCTGAAGGTTTAACGATTTCTTCAATTTATATTTTAGAAATAGTCATATTTGTAAGGAAATATTCACACTTCTCCACAGCAGCCAAAAATAACAGATCCACAAAAAGGGACCATAGGGTCCTGGCGAAGATCGCCGACAAACTGGATTGTCCATATATCCGGCAATGCGGCAGCAGACATATTGTTATACTTTTTGTAAGTGTTCTTCTTTCTTTTTGTCTGTGTTTGTTATCCTGTCTGTATCCTTTAGTATATACATACTAAAGTTAGTAGTAGTTTAATATATACATACTAAAGGATGTCTGTCTGTATATGAGTCCTGCAACTTGAATTAAACTGGTTTTATTTATTTATACCATTTTTTTTTAAATATAATAGCTCTCTCTGAAACCATATGCCAAAACAAATAAGAGAACTACCATTACATTTCTACAAAGAACAACTTAACATTTTGACTTCTCGAAAATAATTTCGTGTAATTGTAAATATTCGGATGCTTAAATGTCTTTGAAACTCACCACCAGTAAAAAAAAACTACTTTTTATCAGTGTTGGCGAAATTGAGTGTTAAATAATCGAGTTTTGACATCGCTCTTCTATATAACTTCAAGATATAACGTAAAATTAAAATTGGATCCATAGACAAAAATAAAAATATTTTGCCTGTTTGTATATAACTGTTTTGTTTACCGTACTGTCATAGTATACGACGAATATCCAACACAATCCACACGTAATTAACGGACACGCAGCCTTCCATTCAACACACCTCATTGATATAGGCGGTAGTCTATGTTTTTGTACATGGAAATGCCGGCAAAGCATTTTGTTGCTAACTGCGGTATGCTGTTGTTTGGCAATGACGATAATTGTATTTTAAACCCGAGTGAAGGGTTCTATGTCCTCGGATGCTAACAATTTGTTTGATTTGACAATTTTATTCGCAAAAAAAAAAAACTAAAATACACGCGTTACACGCGTTGTGTTTTTTAGTTTTTTAAACTATTATTTTTTAGGATAGTTCGAATTTTGTGACGTATGTCAGGGTAGTTTTCTTAGACAGTTTTTTTGCTATCATGGTAACCCTGGCAAGGATAATGTCACAAATTTATTAGATTACTGTGATGTCATCAATATCAATTAAAAAAAATATATCTATATCTAAGGACAACCAACACACCGTTATCTGATCCCAAACTAGGTAGAGCCTTTACTATGGTAACCAGATAACTAATAAGTCTACAAAGTTCAAATGAAATCTGACCCTTTCAAGTGGGTCAAAATCAAGTCCAAAAGAAGTCGGTTACACACATACTTACAAACATACATACAGGTAAAGCTAATAAAAACCTGTGCAAAAGCTCATTAGTGAAACGTGCAATTTGTTAAAATGGGTCTTGTAATTGCATAGCCAACTAGACAGGATACAGCACCGTCTATTTTACTTGCGTGCAATAAATTGTAGGGACCTTTATCTTTAAAATCGGCACATGTAAGCTATTTGTTTCGACTTTATATATCATCTTAATAGACTTTGCCTCGAAACAACCGAATCTATGCGACCTCTTACAACGGAAAATAACCTTGAATGATGCAACATAAGTTGGAGAATTCTATTAAGTTAGGTAGGTAGGTAGATCTGTCTGTTGATATTTAAGGCCCTCTTGTAGTTGAAGACGTTTCGGCGAACACTGGCCGGTCGTTGCGAGCGCTTGAGCTGCTAGATTTTATGTATAACTGTTTCGTGGAGACAAAATAATAAGGAAATTATAAAATATTTTCTCAGCATGCCCTAAAAAACAATAAAACCTATCTTTTGGTATGAGTTTTACATGGTTTAATGATGGAATCTCTTCAAGGTACACGTTTTAAATGGCGATTTAGTGTCAACTTTATGATTATTTTTTATCGAGCCAATTGTTTTAATTCACGTTTCTATCTTCACACAGCGATTAATAGTATGTTCAACTTTACTAAATATTTTTTTTTTTTTTACAGAAACTAGCCATTTTGCTAGATTTACAGAGGTTTAAAAAAGTTAAAAAGTACTGCAACCTCGCCTTAAGCGTAGGACCCCGAATTCGTTTACCGATTATGCTGCTTACTACGACTACAATGCATAGTGGCGATTAAAATTCAAGAAAAGGCCTTTTAAAAACATATGCCTAATTATGTTTTACATAAATTCAAAGTCAATAAGTTTAATATCAGTGAAGGTACAATAGGCAGGTCAATGACAACTTAAAAAAAAATGGCAGCTTCATTCTTGGAAGGGGTTCACTTAAAATTAGGACAAAGAAAATATAAGGGTGCAGTGGTGGCCCATTAGATTCGACTATTAGTCACGTACCAAGGTTGGAACTCAGACAGGCACTTATTCCCTCACCACTGTATAATGGCGAAGGATAAAGTAGGAGCACGACTGCCAATATAATTATCATCAACTCTGCTCTCAAAACGGTGAAGGATAAAGTAGGAGCCCGAATGCCAATATAATTATCATCAACTCTGCTCTCAAAACGGTGAAGGATGAAGTAGGAGCACGAATGCCAATATAATTATCATCAACTCTGCTCTCAAAACGGTGAAGGATAAAGTAGGTGCACGAATGCCAATATAATTAAATGCCAATTAATTATTATAACAGAGCTGTGGTGGCCACATGGTTACGGGCGCACTTAAGGGTTTGTAGGTCGTAGGTTCGAACTCAGAACAGGCGCTTTACTTTGTGTAAATTATTTCATCATCACTGCTCCCTAAACGGTAAAGGAAAACATCGCGAGGAAACTGGTATGCCTTTGATCAGAAAATTCAAAGACAGGAGACATTCACCAACTCGCACTGGCCCCGCGTGTTTGATTATGGCCCACTCCGTCTCACAGATAGGTGGCCTGTGTCCAAGCAGTGGTCGAGATATATTTAAAGTTTATTTAATGGATATAACAAAATTAATTCTACGAAAAGGCAATAAAGTATTGCTCCTGAATGAACATGAATCCAAAGCGTCATCGTTTAGAGGCCATACCTACCTAACGTCAAAAAACCTTCCTCAATTAAAATTTTAATTAGTGCTGTTTAAAATTCGCAGGATCTTTTCGCTTACCCACTTATTTAAACGATATTGAGGCCCGTTTGCACCACTAATTACGTATTTAAAACATCATGCAAAATTCATCCACTCTGACTTCAGTCGAATATGGCGTATGTATCGTAGGGGTAGCTTCTATGCCTACGACATAGTCACTCCTCTAGTCTCGTATAGGTCAGGGCCTATTGTCAGTTAAAGTTATCTTGGTTTTCCCCTTTAAGGATACCTCATGGGCTTTGATGACATTTAATTTCCATTAACTGGCGTAAATCTCCCATGTTGTGTTAGTCAGAAGGCTTTCCACAAAAGGACGTTACTAATGTTATTTACCTACCTAAGATAAAAACGTCAATGTACACACGGCTACAAAATCAAGCTAAACATTTCCAGTTTTAGCTGACCTCGCATTGTATAGACTTTTCGTACAAGGAGAAGTCAGTTTGTATTGGAAATGTTTAGCTTTTTTTTTTCTGGATGGGAAATCATCAAATGACTTCTCCCGCTCTGGGCGGAGCGGGAGGGCGTGTCAGACTTTTACTGACTAAAATACACCCGTGTTCCTTCAGTTGCCCATGTGCCAGGGTCACGGTATCTCTTTCCAACAATCTCGCGACCCTGGCAGGGAAATGTATAGCTTGATTTGTCACCGTACGTACTTAGTCATCATTACAGCCAAAAGACGTCTACTGCAGGAAATAGGCCTTCCTCATTTTGGGGTGTTTCGCCACGCTTGGCAGGCGGGTTATCGATCGCAGTATGGAGGTAAAATGCATAGAGAACGCTACTGCTCATTCTATAAGTAAGTCCTTCAGTCGCCTCTTACGACACCCACGGGAAGAAATGGGATGGTGCTATTCTTTACGTCCGGCGTACTTAGTATTTGACTGGCCTGTTAGTCTAGTGGTTAGTGACCCTGACTGCTAAGACTGAGGTCGTGGGTTCGATTCCCACCCAGGACAAACCTTTGTGTGATGAGCACAATCATTTGTTCTGTGTCTGGGTGTAATTTTTCTATATTATGTATGTATTTAGAAATATATAAGTATGTTTATCAGTTGTCTGGTTACCATAGTACAGGCTCTGCCTAGTTTGGGATCAGATAACGTTGTGTTGGTTGTCCTAATATATTATTATAGATATTTTTAATTTAATGAAAATAAACATAACTATAAGTTAAAATTCTTTCATTTGGTAGCGGTTAAAAAAAAACGAAGGCCGTCTTTAGAATGAGAAACAGCTCCGTAGAAATACGAACAACAACTTTTTAAGGAAGTTTGTCCTCACGATTCGCGAACTACGATTAGATGAATCACCTATTTATATCTGTAGGTATAAGTAAGTAACGTGTCAATTTGTAACGCCTTAAAAAAATATCGATCAATGTTGGGTTTTTTGCGCGCTCGATTGAAACTCTTTGTCGCAAGGCAACCGTATCATTGTAAAAACTGTAGGTAGAAAGGACGCCATTAAATTCATACGTAATGCTTTTATATCCTGCTTTTGTAACGAGCTTTATGAAACACAGATTTTTAATTCTGATAAGTATGTCACCAGGTTATTTTGATATAACATCACGCCAAATTTTTCCGCAGGGTTAGGCAGAAGTGTACCTATAGGTAGCCTTGTGTATCACAAATTTCGCATGCGATGTCTAAGTCCCATTTAAAAGGGGGCGAGGTGAGAAGTGAGGAATAAGAAATTCCTGAAAGAAAAACCCAATATAAATTTTTCTCGCCCTAGAAATTGAACCATGGAAGTCATGCTCAGCTGAAGTGCTTGCGACAACTAGACCAACGAGGCAGAATTGCTGTTATATTATTTAATAGCTTCTGCCCGCGGCTTCGCCCGCGTGGATGTCGAAAAATATCCCACAGGAGCGTACTTCTGGGATTAAAACTATCCTGTGTCTTAATCCAAGTAAACAATGTCTTATCGCACTGCTTGCTTTATCTTAGCCGAGCCAGAGAATAAAAAGTTTCAAGGAAAATTCAACGCCCCATTTCACCCTCTTAGGGGTGGAATTTCAAAAAACCCCTTCTTAGTGGATACCTACTCTTCACAAAGAACACACTTTCCAAATTTCATGTCTCTAGGACAAGCAGTTTAGGCTGTGCGTTGATATATCAGTCAGTCAGTCAGTCACTTAGGACTTTGAATTTTATATAAATAGATTTATCAAAATTTGATATTGTATTTAATACATACTTATGACTCTACATAAGAAAGACACTTAAGTCTTCTTGTACATGATAATAAGGTTATTAAAATTTATGTAGGGCCATTAAACCGTCTACCAAATGACACGGTAGCGTAGCACAATAAAGTTAACATATTCTAACAAAAACAAAGTAAATGTTAACCGAACCGTACGCTGCGTAAGCTTCTGAAGGACGCGTACTTCATGCAAATAACACTTATTACGACGCACACAAATACTTGCAGGTAATTTAAGTGTTATAATCACACATTCTGCTAAACAAAAAATGGATTATTAAAGATGCAAATAAAAACAACAGACAATTTGAAAAATTGACGGAAAGTGCTGAATAAATACAACCATTGAAGTTACAAAAAATGCCTTTGTGGATCTTCAAACGAAGGACGTTTATCAAACAAGCAAATTTAACAAAAGAGGTAGAACCCTGACGGATATAAAAAGGTGTATGTTTATAATATTATTTGCATAGCAAACAAGCCGATGACGGCCGTCGATAAGTGGTGAGTTGGTGACTACCTTCTTGATTTCGGCAGTAGCGGAGGCATCGAAGCTACCTACGCTGTAATAACATTTCTGTCAACTATGTTGTAAGACAATAGACCAAATTCAAATCTTAAAAAAATAAACGTCGTAAAGTTTATGGTACCTAAAACTACAATGAATATTGTCAGCGTATATGTACTAGCTTCTGCCCGCGACTTCGTCCGCGTGAAATTACTTGTTCCCCGACCAACCCCATCGTATCGCATCGATTGCCCTCGCTATAACTTCGTTCTTGCTTACTTTTTGCTCAGCTCCTAAGAGCCCTAATGTGATGTTAAATAGCCTACAGCGTTCAACAATTGGGCACGCCACAATTGCGGCGGTAAGTCCTCTTTTTGAGGAGTGTATAGAGAGGCCCCACGGCGCTTCCGCCTGACGCAGATTCTCATCGGGCATGGGTGCTTCGGGGGGTTCCTGTTCATGATAAAGCGGGAGGAAAAGCCCGGGTGTTTCCATTGCAAGGATCGTCTGGAGGACACGGTGGAGCATACGTTGGAGGTGTGCCCTGCCTGAGCGGAGCACCGCCGTGTCCTCATGGAAACGATCGGCGGCGGCGACCTCGCGCGTCCGGCCGTGGTACGAGCCATGGTACGGAGCGAGAGGGCATGGGAAGCCGTCAGCTCCTTCTACGAAGCAGTAATGCTCGCGAAGGAGGAGGCCGGGCGTGTGAGGGAGTGGCAGTCTCTGCGCACTCACGTCCCTAGCCGCCACAGGAGGAGACGCCCCGGGCGTCGGGAGTCGATAGCTGACTCCCGGCCACCGTAGGCGCGAGCTTGCGGGCGGCGAGCAATGAGTACCTCGCTGCCCGGTAAGGACCAGGCTCGGGTCGACGGCGCGTAGTGTTCCACGCGCGCCTTAAAGAGATGTCAGCAGCACTGAAGGGGTCTGCTAGGACCGACGCCTGCCAGGATCGCGAGATTGTTCGAAAGACATACCGTGACCCTGGCACATGGGCAACTGAAGGAACATGGGTGGGTTTTAGTCAGTAAAAGTCTGACACGCCCTCCCGCTCCGCCCAGAGCGGGAGAAGTCATTTGATGATTTCCAATGGAAAAAAAAAGCGTTCAACAATGGGGATATCAACAGCAGAAATTTTCAATTCCGACTGAAACTTTCAGAGATTAGCGTTCAAAGAAACAAATAAACTAGTTAGCTTTATTTTTAGTACCTATATAACCCTAAAAGAATACCTACCATTTTTTTTGGGTTATATAATAATAACAATAAAGCTGAAGAGTTTGTTTGTTGACAGTTTCGAGTTCCAGTTGTGCTGCGGTATTGTTTTTTTTTCAAATATCGCAGTATCATCTTGATTTGGCTTTTTTCTTAGATGTTATTTTTATTCTTTTCACGATTTTGTTGGATTTAATATTCTTTTTTATTGCTTCTAATAAAAAAGAATATTAAACCGAATATTAATATTAAAATGTACCGTGTGGAGCCGGACGTAAAGAATAACACCACCCCATTTCTTCCCGTGGGTGTCGTAAAAGGCGACTAAGGGACTTACTAGAGAATGGGCAGCAGCGTTCTCTATGCATTTTACCACCATACTGCGATCGCCAACCCGCCTGCCAAGCGTGGCGATTATGGCAAAGCCCCCCAAATTAGGGGAGGCCTAATTAGGTCCAGCAGTGGACGTCTTACGGCTGAATTGATGATTGCTTGTAATTCCTGTGTGTGCAATAAAATATTTTCTCTTCTTTCATTCTATGTTCATTATTTTTGTTAATTGCTTAATTGACTGCATCTCAAATACTCTATTTGTAATACCATTTGGTTCAAACGTATGATATTTGTACTTACGCCAGGTTCACCGCAGTTCAGAAGCTGTGCGAAGTTGTCGTTGGATTTCAGAGTGAACTTGCCAACGATCTGGTCACCCTTGCGCGCTTGTAACAGCAGACCACGGACGGTGTTGGCGGGTCCATTGCCGCTGATCACCACTTCCATGGGAGTACCGGCTTTCACTTCCTGTTGGAATGGATGAAATTGTAAATTAAGTACTCTGAAGATGTTTCATTGGGACAAGTACGTAAACCTACTTATCTAGTCCTACATAATTAACTAAGATTAAATGAAAGCTACCTCTAAGCTATCTAGGTACATCAGTTACCCATCATATTTGGGATAAGAGTAGCCAGAGGAGTAGTTGCGTGATACACTATCAGTAGGAATTGCTTTCAATTTGACAGTTCCACAACATTCATGGCGTTGTTTACGTTGCTAAACAGACACTTTTATCGAACATATGAAGAATAGATTAGCAAAATGATGCAGGGTGCAGATGATGTTGAAGACATAAAGCTAGATACTCACTGCTAGCCAAAATTGGACTCATAAAATTTAACTGTTGGTAAGAAAGCCACATATTTGTGTAAGGTATTCTATTTGTAACCTAAAACAACGATAAACCGGACTACGAAAGCTTCGTTTTATCTGCTAAAGCTTTCAATTTTCAATGAACGCATTAACTTCAGAAAATCTACGAAATGTACTAAGTCCATGATACACCTAAAATACAACCTTTACAACGTACGCTCTATTCAGAAACTTGAATCGATAAGTTCGCATTTTCACAGAAAGGTCAGTTGGGACGTCTCTGGTCTTTCAACTCGCAAAGCTACACATAAGGATTCTAGCTTCATATGAATACGTTTTAGAGTTATGTAAAGAAATAAATATTGAACTAAACTAGTTTTCTTTTGCACACGGAAAATAAAATCACGTGCAGAATTGTAGGCGACGTACTAAATATTTACTATTTCATCGTCATAATATTTAATAAGTTTACATAATTAGTAACGTAGCCATATTTCATAACGGTTGTATCGTTTAACGAGACCATGGGTTTTATACTTAAACTAAGCCACATGCGAAATCTGTTAAGGATTGTTTCCGTGTGAGAAATATATTTATTATGAAGTTAGAACTTATAGGTATAGGACAGTTGCATTATCCGTTTTTCAAAACAGTAATGACTAAACACTTTCTTATAAACTAGATTTTTCGCAGTAAGAGGATTTCTATGCTTGAAGAACTTATTAACGCGGAAGTATGCGGCTTTGCCACAACGTACCTTGGTGCTGGTGGTGATGGTGTAAGGAGGAGGGGTGGACTGCTTCGGCACAGGGTGCTTCGGTACCATGTCCTGGCACACACTCTCGGGGGCACCAGAAGAGTAGGCGTTGGCGGCTGCCACCAAGGACACCGCAAGGACTACGTATGAAGCCAACATGTTGTTTTTTTCTGAAAAATAAGAATTAATGTGATCGAAATCTTACTTGGTACCTGATATTATAGACCGGTTATTTAGTAGTTTCTCAAACGGCGTGTTAAGTATGCGCCGTTTATGCGAATCGACTAAAAAAATTATTGAATTTGATTCTTGGAAGAATAGGGAAGTAAGTAACGAAGGTTTCTCGCTATTATGGTGAAAAAAAAAAATGCTATTGCAAAAACCTCAAGAGGTCCAACCCTATTAATCAATCAAGTTTGTTGACTAACTAATGAAGCATTATTTTGCCTAACATACAAGTTTTTCATTGACAACCTTAAGTATAATATTCTGTATAAGATTTGATGTAGTAAATAATTAAAGCTCAGGCCATGAGAATAGTGATTGATGTGTTTAATTTTAGATACAAAACATCGTAGAATCGCATCCGATGCTAAGTCGAAATAAATGCAAAGTAAACGAAAGCGGGTCATGGTCCTTTCGGGTCTTCAGATCTCAAGCTCTTGCAAAGCTACGACTCTCGAGGACAGGTTCTCCACAAATATGATGACGTAACTTAACGATCGACAAACTCAGTCGGCGCACGCTTGCACATATCGTAAAATAAATAAAACCAAAAACAACCGGTACCGTTTTTACTACGCTTTTGTAAACCTACAAAATTAAGTAAATATTGTTGCAATTTAATTTATATATGGAAGTGAGAGTTACGAAACTTTGAAGGCGGAAAGAACTTGAACCCCAAAGGACCAAAACTTTACAATAGTTTCGGGTGTTTGGTCCTTTAGGCTTACAGTTCTAGAGATACATGGTAGTTTGAGAAAAAAGAAGTTAGGTCCTCATGGAAGTTTACAAAAGTAAGTAACATTAAAAATAAAATATTGTCAAACTTTAAAATAAGAATTATTAAGAGACCTTTTAAATGTTGAAATTTATTATCAGTCAGATCTCGGCGCAATGTTCGAAACCATCTTTAGCGTTCTCATCATATTATTTACAATTTCGTCAACATATTTAGGTATAATTTCGCAAATCAATCTAATCGATCCTGTCTGAATTTAAAAGTAAACAGGTAGAGATAGTTAACCTTTTGCGACAAACGCACGGCGCAACATCATCCAATTAGAGCTGACCCCAGTTGCGGCATCTAGCAACTTAGCCATTAGCCAGAAGGCCTAGGTTAAACAATACCACAGTAAGGACATCGGCCAGGGAATATACATGTTGTGATAACTCTTCTGAACTATCTTGTCAGTACGTGATATTTATAGAACTAACTAACTAGAAATAAAAAAAACTTAGACACTCTTGCGCACCGAAGTGTTAAATTTACGTACAAATATTGCTTGGTAATTGGTACCAAGTACGTAGAAACACCTAATATGTGATCGAAGGATGAGCTCATAAATTAGATTAACTGCTTTCTACAAGGATCCATATTTGTTGTATTCTATTTTAGTGAGGATTTTTAAATTTTATGGATTTTTTGCCCCACATAACGTGTCTGGCACACAACCACTACAATAATTTGAAATTAGAATACGGAAATAACTTAAGTAGGTACTTAATCAATTAAATAACTAATTAAAAAAATATAACATATTGAGGGTAGTTTACATTATTTAATTTATCTTTTATTGTTATTATACTTATGGCGCCCTTTTATTTACTTTGCTAACGATTTCATTTAAATTAGTAATTTAAGTAATAAGCAGCTTATAAATAGCTACTAGCGATGTTTTCCCTAAATATTTAAGAGGTTAAAACACAGATTCCGAAATAATATTTCAACACTAACTTGAATTAATAACTAATATAAGACGTCAAACACCATATACATATTTATTTGTATCCTAAGTATTTAGTAAACAAATGATTACCTTCACTTCAAAATTATTAGACCTCAGTCCTCAGAAAAGTTCAAACAAAGTCAAAGTATGGCGGAATTTTATTGAAATAATAACACAATTTATTGTTATTGTCCCTTTTGGAAATGTTATTAAATAAATTCTAATTAATTACCTTTGATTTGGTTCTAAAGAGCGCCGCGTGCTTCGGCTAGTGTGTGAACGGTTACAAACAGCAATGTTGGTCACTTGCAAGTTATATAGGTAACGCAACCAGCGTCGGCATGGAAGGGCAGAAGGCCAAAGATTAAGCGACAGAAGGTGTTTTGTGCACTCTGTGCTCAAGCGAGTACAAGTTTACCTCTTGACTTTGACTTAGGTAAATAGTATGTTCTTTAATGTGGGGAAGATATAGATGCGGGTAGTAAGTAGGTATCATAAGTTTCAGGTATCTACAACATGCAATATAATAATGATAATACCCACAATTTAATCAAATGAGGCACTTGTCATTAAAATAAAAGGTAAACTACTATACATATAGAAGTAGTAACTAATAAAAAATTAAGCTAGTATCTAAATAATTATTTCTACAAAAACTTTCTTATTTACGTCGCGGCGTATATTAGTATTCCCAAATGTCACATTAATATGAAGCAAAAAAAAAACCCCGAGCTTACACCACTGTTGAATTTCGTGTAGCTTAGCTAGGTATAACATTTTTAATTAAGTAAATAGTTGGGTATTTACGATTTTTAATTAAACTAAAAATGTAGGTGCTTACTTTACTTGCTACAAAGTAATAAAAAATGTAAGACCTATACAAATGTATCTATGTATTAGTATTTATACCTTTTTGAGTTTGCAATCCCCTATGTTACACCTGTCATGTTTTGTGTCTACGTCACCCTATGGTACCTACAGTTTTTTTTTACTTGTAATAAAGGTAATAAAAATAATGTAAGATAAAAAAAAAACCTTTCTGTTTTTATTTATTCTTTGGAAGATTAACATTCAAGTAAGATTATGAAGGCAAACCCTGCTTATAGGTGTGTCCCATTTAATTTATAATAATTTATATATTTTTTTAAATTTTTTGGTCATATAGATATCGTACAATCTTATCTGCCATTAACTTAATAAGTAAATTTAAGACATTTTAATCGGCTTCCCTTTTCCATATCTAGAAAAAACAAGTTTCCTTGATTAGTTGGTGTTTTCCTCAAATTCAAAACGGTTAATAAATTTAAAGTATACCTACTACAGTAATACCTGTCGATAAAACCCGCATCGTGAGTGAGATACTATGTAATATTTTCCTCCTTATGTAAAGTGCTACATTTTTTTTCTTCTTCTAATTATTTAGATTATCTTCACTTAATGAATATGCTTGATTACTCAAGATTTAATGTATGTTTTTTTTTTCTAAAATTCTATCTGATTATATTTAATACTTAATTTTAATCAATGTTCTATTTCAATATTTCTTATTTTCCTCCTTGTTGTTAGGTGCACGGTTTTATTTAAAAAATCATCTGCTTGTTGATCTAATGGTTGCAAGCGCTACTGCTGCGCATGAGGTCCTCTATGGGTTCGATCCCCAGGTCAGAAAAGCGGTACATATTGGGTTTTTCTATCAGAAAATTCTCAGCAGCAGCCTGGAGTTTAGATTTGTTCCTCGTTGATGGCAGTTAAGCTCGCCACCTATATGTGGTACTTAAACATAACTGGCGAAATGTGGATGTGCTTTCTATAGCTAGGACCACCTCTGTCAATCCCTTTGCGAATTACAGGCGTGATGTTGCAAGTTAATAACAGCCCATAAATGTCCATAATTGAATATGGGCTTCCTCATTACACTATTATGTAAACTTGTAATGAAAATTGTCATAACAGCTGATATGTTAATACGTCGACAAGCAAAGAATGTCTTTTGTCTATTCGTGTAGATCTTCAGATCCGAAAACCCCGTGTTCCTTGCCCGCTTTGGTGTTTGTTATGATCACTTTTTCACCAAGTTACAAAACTTCCACCTTGGAATGTGCTAAAGAGCGATGGAACGCAGCAATCTGGGTTTAAGAAGTCAGGACAATATTCAAAATGCAGGAAAGAAGGTTTAAAAGGTCTTGAAGGATCACGAAAGAAAATCCCCACACAGCGGGTGCCTGAAGATTGACGGTGTAACCGAGGCTGGCCCAAAAAGAGGATTACCTAAACCTCAACTGCACCACGACGGTTGATTCGAAGTGACGCGGAAAAAGAGTTCCTGAAAGAACTTGGAGGAGGCATTTCTCCAGCAGTGGGACAATAAGGTTAAACAAAAAAAGATAATCGATGTTCTTTGATTCTGAAAAAAAAAAACGGCTGTTTAATCCTAATACTAATTCATAGTGTATGAAGTAGCAAATAAATACATAGTCACCTACCACTTGCGTCACTTTATTTTGTGACAATTTATTTCAACATTTGTGAACATGTCGAGTCATTCTTCTCACGTATCCGTAATAATTCTTTAAATACAAGAATAGATACATGTAGCTCACGCCGAAGACGTAGTAGGCAGAAATTTTAGCCCGTCATTGTGATGATACCCAATCGTTTTCGTATGAATCCTTAATTTTGATGGTCATACTAAACAAGGATACAATTCACACAATACCTACCTAGACGTATACTATACTCCATTTGTTTAGGTAGTTAACTAAAGGTAAACAATCTTGATATGTCTTTTTATATAAAATAAATCGTATAAAAGACCAACAAATATTATTTAAATTAAGTTACTTACCTAACATCGGTTTAAGTAAATACCTAATTGTAAACATTTTTAGATTCAATTTTTAGACAGTTTTTTAGATAAAAGACATGTTAAGATTGTTTACATTTAGTTAACTACCTAAACAAATGGAGTATAGTAACATCATGTAACGTGAATTGTATCTAGGCGTCTACGCTCGACGCTAAGCTCGACGCTACAGTCGACGCTACGCTCGACGCTACGCTCGTCGCTACGCTCGACGCTACGCTCGACGCTACGTTCGACGCTACTCTCGACGCTACGCTCGACGCTACGATCGACGCTACGCTCCACTACATTTCCCGATTCCTTTCCAATACTTCAATTAAAAGTTATAAATGAAGCGTAAGTAAAAATAAAACGATACATTTTCAATTCATGTTTCGAAAACAGGAAAACTAATTAATTACCTTTTTTTTAATTACGTATTGCAGCTTTGTCTAGATAACTATGTACTTCCACGCGTTCTTGCAATTTAATTGCTCTTTGTGTTAATGTCATCATAATCCTCTGACTAACGTTTTTCCCTAAGAACATGAATGAGTAAGGCATCAAATACTCCCCTAACGATTGCTCATTTGGTACCTAAATGCAATTTACTGTATATACTAGCTGGCTGTTAGAAGTGTTCAGGAAAATAAGAGCAAAGAACAAAGTATTTTGTGCTTGGGATAAATGCGGGTGCATATTTTAATAACAACAACAGATGTGTCAGCCTTGCTCATCACTTCATCAGATGACAGAATAGGTCATAGGATTAATAGGTAAATTCCCTTGCCTCACTACGGTGCGGTGGTATAAAGCTTTCAGGAATAAGAATCGTTGGCTAGTCTCTCTTGCGCTCTTCATGACATCAGATCAAATATTGGTATAGATATTAAACCGAGCTCTGAACGCCAACTCGTAAAGCGACATTTTTACCAAGATATAATTTTTATCCTGTTGGATAATTAAAAATACTTACACCTAACTTTTACGATAAAAGTCGCATTATCGTAGGAAAATCGCGTTCTTCAAATCAATCACATCAACTAGGCTGAGAGTCAGCACTTTTTGAACGTCTAAATTACATAAGACAGTCCCCCAAAACGCCTTCACCACTTCCTAGTGCTTTAGCTGGGAAGAAGTGGCGCACTTCCTAACAGTAGCTATCTGTTAAGTTACAAGAACTTGATTCTATACAATAGTTGGTAAGTAATTCACATTAAGACACTCAAAATATTAATTTATATTATATATTTGCCATATGTCAGCTAGCACACGCCAATATACCATCAAAACATTGAGAACTCTACTCAAACAGAAATAAATAATAAAAACCCGTTCAAGAGCGAGTCGGACGTAAAGAATAATACCACCCCATTTCTTCCCGTGGGTGTCGTAAAAGGCGACTAAGGGACTTACTAGAGAATGGGCAGCAACGTTCTCTATGCATTTTACCACCATATTGCAATCGCCAACCCGCCTGCCAAGCGTGGCGATTATGGCAAAGCCCTCAAAATTGGGGGAGGCCTAAGTCCAGCAGTGGACGTCTTACGGCTGAAATGATGATTATTATATTATTGCACTAGCTTCTGCTAGCGACTTCGTCTGCGTCAAATTTCTTGCTGCGTCGCCTGCTCGTGCGAGCTCTTCGTATTCGTGACTTTTTTCTCTTTGCTCGGCTTCTAAGGGTTCTAGCGTGATGTTATATAGTCTATAGCCTTCCTCGATAAATGGGATATCCAACACTGAACGAATTTTTCAATTCAAGCCAGTAGTTCCACCAAATGCACGTTCATCCAAACGAACTGTTTATAATATTAAGATTTGATAACAGTTAAAAAAGAGACCGGGGGGGAGGGGTACTTTTTCACATTTTTCGCCAAAAATCAAAAATTAATGCGGGTTAAAAAAAAAGAAGAAAATTGTTTATGAATATGCAAACAGTACTTTTTCATAATGATACCCCATATGCCCTAGAAGCTCCACTTCCATTTTTTAAGACCACCATCAGTCCCCGTAGCAAAAAAAAAAAAAACATATTTTTATTTCTTTCTTATTTGCAAAATAGCATTAGTAGTTCTTGATATATCCAGCTGTGACAGACAGACGGATAGAGTGACACCATTTTGGTACGGAACCCTAAAACCAGAACTTAAAACCTAAATAAAAGCCTCCAGGCATAAAAGCCTGCCCGCTTACATATGCAATGCTGCATTATATTATATGCTGTATTTTAACGTATCCAAGTGCTCGTTGATGAGTTTCACCCGTACTCGTGCACCTCTGCTCTATAAGTACGTGGTGGACGCGGCACCACTGCAACGAGTCACGGAGGTGCGAGACTTGGGTGTTTTCATGACTCCTGATCTGACATTCCGTGAGCATGTAGGTAACCAAGATCTGTAAGAAGGCGTACAGAAACTTAGGATTTGTTCTGAGACACACCCAAAGATTCACAAACATCACAGCAGTTAGGGTCCTGTATGATGCACTAGTCAGGAGTCATCTGGAACATAGTGCGGTCATATGGGCTTCACATGAAGCTAAGTACTCTCTAATGTTGGAGCGTGTTCAGACCAAGTTCACGCGCCATTTGTACAGGAAATTATATGGAGTATATCCGTTTTACCCACTGATGTATCCCACTCTGTTTGTCCTGGGCATGGTTGGCTATAATCAACTGTATGTCCGACGGGAGTTTACGCTGGTCGCCTACTTGGTGAAGGTGCTTCGTGGAGTGGAGAGCCACCCGGGAGTATTGCAGCGTTTGAGTCTGAGTGTGCCGGACTGCTACGTGTGGAGGCGGCGCAGCCCGCCACTGCTACTGGTACCTATATATACCTATACCTGGCCAGAACTAACCTGCTTGCCAAGGCACCCCTTACCAGAGCTATCCGTAGGTACTATCGACGACCTTCAAACTTAGATTGATGTGTTTACATGTTGTTTTAGTGAATTCGCAAGGGTATTACTATTTATATTATGCTACAAGCAAAATAATAATACTTAATTTTAACAAATTTTTTTTGTACTATGTTTTTTGTTATTAATTATGTAATTTTAATAATTAATTAATTGTGTTTTTTGTATTTTTTTATTTTAAAAATGTACTTAGTTTTGTAATTTAGTTTATTAGTTTAAGTTCTTAGCTGTCGCATTAGGGTAATAACCCTGTAATGATACTTTAAGCAGTATAAATAAATAAATAATGTTCATATAGCTAATAGAAGCAACAAATGTTAAACTAGGACCTACAAACCTAAGACTAGAACTACGTTTCTGAGTAACACGCCTATACTTTGGCAGGACTGATTGGCAGCTTTTCGGGCCTGTGACAACCCGTGACGACTGTCCAAGACATAGAGCCGGGACTAACTCTACTTAACATACTCTCCGAGGCACGGAAAGGCCAGGGTGTGGATGGTCAGTCATCCACGGACCGACCTCCGCTTTACCTTGAAGATCGCCCGTGTGGGGTAAAGGTTATGGCCGACGTCTTTCTCACAAAGAGGATGTCTGTGTCTTCTGCTGTGGCAATGCTATAGTCTGGTTATGCTAATATTTCGGACCTACTAGAATAGCACTATCCCATTTCTTCCCGTGGGTGTCGTAAGAGGCGAGTAAGGGACTTACTAGAGAATGGGCAGCAGCGTTCTCTATACATTTTACTACCATAAAGCGATCGCCAACTTCAGCGTGGCGATTATGGCAAAACAATTGGGGGAGGCCTATGTCAACAGTTCGGCTAAAATGATGATGATGAAGACCCGGGGATGACAATAAACATGAACGCCATCTTGTAGCAGTCCCGGACAATGCGTGCGACATCGGCCCCGGCCAGTGGTAGTAGGCGCAAAAAGATTTGTCATGCGGCACGTTTTTAGTAATTATTTCATGATAATATTTATCGGAATGCAAAAAATGTCGAGCTTGCTTCGCTCGTTCTTGCATCCTGCGTCATCTTAATTTTTAAGAAACTTTCTTACATCAGTCAAAGTAATGCTTATTTCTATGTGAACGACATTAAATTATTTATTTGTATTAAATCTTTTTGTGAATGATTATAGGAAAATCTAACCTATCCGAGAAGGAATTCATTTTATGTTTCGCTCCTTGGTTCATCCTCGAGAAACTAACGCCTATTTCATGTGTGAAAATTAAGTTTAAAAAGTAAAACCTGACTACTCAAAAATCACGCTTTAAAAAGTAGTCTACATTTTAAACTTTTTTTTTCAGTGCCGGTAAGTGCGGTGCTAGTAGCAAATTCTATCGAAAGGATCTCTAGTATAACTATATACTTAGTGGGTTCTCTAGTATAACTATAAGGTTTAAAAAAAAAAACTCATTACGTGAATTTGCTATCACCAACATGTAGTAAAATTAACGCAAGACCTCATATACCCCAATTACAACAATGAATTAAAAGCATAAGTAATAGAATGACTAAAACATTTTTTTTAAGCTAACTGTCATTATATTAAGAAAATAGTGTTGAACCGAGCATCAGGGCGGCAGGTGTGGCAAAATATTTACATAATTTTCTTTTAAAATACCGTTATTAAAAGTTTTCAAAGGTATTTTCAGTTTAAAGTTAGACGTACCCCAAATTAACAGTTTTTCTTTCATCTCCGGGAATAAATATTACAGTTTGGATTTAAAAAAAAAGAAAAACAATGAACATCAAATTGTGAAGAGAAAAAAATATTAAAACGCATCAACTTGTCAATGTAAATAGTGATAAATAAAAGTACTCATTTCCAAAGTTAAAAACTGCATACTCATGAACACTTAATCAAATCTTATGGTTATGATTTATGAATGACTATTTCATGATAAAAATCATTCAGTCAGGAGTGCCGATGACTTAAATTATTATAATTATTTAACGCGATATTTGTTACGGTCGTGAATTATATTTTAAACAAACCTACAACCTGGCACTGACCTGCAAATTACAAATAACGTAAGACAATTTTTATTTCGCAGGTTATTCTGGAGCTTCCACCTTAATTAGCTCAGGCGGAGGTGACTTGAATGACGCGGCGCGGCGCTCCCTTTTACGCGGGGCCCGTAGCAATAATTACTCTTGCTACGTGGTTAATCCCACACTGAGTAGGTTGAATTTTTGTGGTCGGCCAGTCAGGGTTATACAGAACGAATGTGCTTCATTTGTAAATTATGAAACTCTTTATCTGCCCTTGTTGTAATGGTAAAAATACTGACATTTTTACCAATAAAAAAGTATTACTATATATTGTAATGTTTCTTTGAAACCGCTTAGTTTAAAAATATTACCGATAGTAATTTTTGTTTGAATAATCCCGCCGACAAAAACGGCATCGAGAGGAGAAAGTTGTCTATGCGTTAGTTAGAAAAAAAAAACTTATTTAACTTATTTATGAAATGAGTGCTTGATAACAAAATTAAAACTAGAATAGAAAAAAATATTTTTATTAAATAATGTTAACAAAATTATAAACGATAGATTTTTATCTTGTGTTGACATTTAATTATCTTGCCAGTAATAAAAAAGTCAAGCGTGTTCCACTAAAGCAGTTTGATCATGCAATTTTTTAAGCATTGAAAATAAACAGCTTTTGCATCGAATAGCATGAAATTAAAATGGAAATCAATTTATTTGAAAAGGAATTGTAACAAAACCATCAAAGTAGTTATGATCAATTCTAATTGACTAATTTACCAAAAACACTGTCAGGTATTGCAATTTTTAATTTTTGCCGAATATTATGAAAATGGCACTTAGCCCAATTTCGTAAGCGTGTATTTCAGATTTCCTGTTTCAACACCCCTTCCAACCCGTTGAAAGGTAGTTTTCGAACATTTATTATCACTTTCACATAAGGACTTAAAGTATTCAGACCAAACAAGTTTATAGATCAAAGGATTAATATTTTCCATAATAACATCTCTCCTTTCTCTTCAATAATGAAAAATCATTTAGAAAATATTTATATTTCAATATTTGACGATATACTAACCTTTATTTCTAAAACTATAAGTATTTGTAAGCCCAAATAATAAGCCCACGCAGGAAATTTGCCCTTAAAACTGAAATACCCCAAAACTCAAAACGATTATTAAGTATATTTAGCAATATTCTTAGAATCATTCTCCTACACCAGACTGCACTATTTAGGATTGTGTATGTTACACAACAGTGCATCAGCACTGGTGTAAGTAAATAATATGTTGAGTTAAATAATTATTTTTATGATACCGTCTCATGTCCATAATGCTTTCGTTAGGTACACTCCAGTCGTGAGAAGGACTTTTTAATAAAATAATGCTATGAATTTGCTGTAGAAAACTGGAACGTAAAGGCGGTTGTTACTTATTACTACATGGCAATACCGCACGATAGCCTTCAAACTTCGTCCTACTTTGTCTATGCTTTAGTTATATTTGCGGTGTGGTGGTCGATTTATCAATATTTTTCCTATATTTTGTTTTCGGAATATAGGCGGGAACCTGTTGTCTTCAATCAAACTCATTAACAATGAGCGTAGAAGAAGATATCATGAAAATACAAAAGAAACTGACGAAGATGATTTCAGCGGATGGCACGGTGGGTGTAATATTTTGGGAACAAAAATAATGGAGATATAGACATTTTCCGCCTAGAAATTATCTAAAAAGCACCGCAACAAATCTGCTTAGGCATCATTTCAAAGCAAATATGTGGCCTATGATTTACTACGACTTTCATTATTAGGTTTTAAAAGAATATTGTTTAACTGTATAGCTCTGAACGCTATGCTTACTTACCGATCTAATTAGAAATTGTTGGCGGGGTTATTTCTATTTTTTTTATTTGTTTTAGGGTCAAGAAGAAGCCTTAGACCTCTTGAAATCACTACAGACCATGGCTATCAACTTGGATGTGTTGACTAAAACAAGAATAGGTATGACAGTGAATAATCTTCGTAAATCAAGCAAGGATGAAGAGGTGATATCTTTATGCAAAACTTTGATAAAAAACTGGAAAAAGTTCTTGTCAACACCAGGAACACCGGGTAAAGATAATGGCAGCTCCTCAAAATCCAAAAAAGAAGGCAAGGACAAAGATAAAAAAGATGACAAGGAAAAAGACAAGAAGATGCAAACAGCTTCATTTCCACCACAAACAAACACTACTGATGCTGTGAGGCTTAAATGTAGGGAACTTCTTACACAAGCCCTCAAAGTTGATGGTGAGAACCCAAGTGCTTGTGGGAGCCCTGAGGAGCTTGCCGAAGAATTAGAGGAATGCATTTATGCAGAGTTCAAGAATACTGACATGAGATATAAGAACAGGGTGAGGTCAAGAGTTGCCAATTTAAAAGATCCTAAAAATCCCACACTGCGTACAAACTTCCTCAATGGTTGTATCGCAGCTTCTCGTCTTGCAAAGATGACCCCAGAGGAAATGGCAAGTGATGAAATGAAGAAAATTCGAGAGAAGTTTATTAAGGAGGCAATTGACGATGCTCAGCTGGCTACAGTACAAGGCACTAAAACTGAGATGCTCAAGTGTGGCAAATGCAAAAAGAAGAATTGCACCTACAACCAACTGCAGACCAGGAGTTCTGATGAACCTATGACTACCTTTGTACTTTGTAATGAATGCGGTAATCGCTGGAAATTCTGTTAAGACTGCTTTCAACCATCCCAAGATGATTAGTGTACCCCATTTGATATGATACTGTATTGTATCACTATAATACTACATTTTATTATGAAATATGGTTTCTGTTTTTGCTATATTAATAACACCTTACTACTGTCATTGACTATGAAATCATGTTTAGTAGATAAGGTGATCTTAGTTTTAAAACTTAAATAAATGAATCTGCTTAAGTGAGTTTAACATTTTATTCAATTATAATCTTTTTTTTTGTAATTTTTCCTTTTCAACAAATATGCAATCCATCTTGTGTTGCCCGATATGAACTTTTCAAGGCACAATAATACTAAATTAATGGTTTGATCTAGGAAGAAGCTAATTAAACTGCTTTTTTAATTGAATAATCATATATTTATAAAACATTTTGCACAACAGGAATGTGTCCTTTAGGACAAAACTAAAGTATTTAAAGACTGGCACTAAAATAAACTATGATTACACTTATTTTCATTATTAGAATATGGTATATAAATTATTATTCAGTATTTCAGCATTGTTAGTAGCTGACATGTAAAAATATTGTTTCCACATTACTAAACACCCAAACAGTTTAATAATATTGTCAGAAATATATTAACAGTAAAATACCTTATTGGCCTCAATTTAACATCTTTACTTTTAGCAACAGTTGCAGCAAAATCAGTCAGTTTAGCATTTGAACAGATTAACAAGAAAATAGCACAAACTCTTGACAAGCAGTGTATTTTGTAATAGTAACACTTGTTTGCTGACTGTACCTTGCTCATATTATGTGCTGAAGAAAGGTTTAGATAACCCAGTAACTGCGGCCATTGAAACTACGTCTTATTTATTGAATTGGCTTTCACCTCTCATGATTAGGAAATAACAATACGCCGTCAGGCTTCTTCAGCAGCAACTGGGTTAGAGGAGTTTTATTGTATGACCTATCCTTTCTGATGGTAACTTAAAACAAAATTTATTTGCAGACTTTCTTTAATGAACTGATATTTAAGTACGATTTATGATATACGGGGCGTTATTCCAGTGACCGACGCGGCAACAGTGACGGCACAGCCGAGATGGAAGCAACGGTGTATGAATTCTAATTTTCTAAGCATGCTTTCTTCCACTTACCAATGTCGACGGTCCCATTCAGGCCAAATGGAAAAACGCCTCTTTCTACAATTATAGCAGCCCAATAGAATTTTTGATTAATTTTGCCTTTTTGTTTATTTCCATTATAATATCCAAAATGGCCAGGAATGATATAATCTAATATGGCAAGCTATGCTTTGGTGAACATCAACATTTTTCATTTGGCTTAGGCTAAAACTATACTTGTTACAAACATCTTGTTATTAACAAATTCTAATTTATATAATTAACCTAAACTATAGTCACTTATTATAACATTCGAATATTTTACTCCACCAGTAACTCTCCAGTTTTAATTTTTACAAATATTTTTTCATCATTACATGCAAAACTCTTGTTCTGCATGTCTAATTTGAGATCAACTGATTCACTGTCTTCGTCCAACTTGGTTATGGTAAAACTAACAGCTTCGTTAGCCACAAAACATTCGGGAATAAGAGTTTTGTGGTAGTTGAAGTGTGTCTTTAGATGTTCCCGAAGGAAGTGCGACTGAACAACCACTAGGTCGCAATGGGAACATTTATGACTTCCTCCGTTCAGAACATCGGTGTCTCCGTGCCTTCTGTAATGATTGCTTAAAGAGTCTTGACGTTGGTTAGTGTAGGGACATAACAGGCACATGTGCATTTTGCGCTCTTTGATCAGCGCAGTTTCAGAAGTGCTGTGGTCCTTTCCAGTATAATGACTCATTGACCGTCTCCTCTGCAGCAGTCTGAGCGTTTGCTGGTCGCTAATGGAGAATTGTTGAAAATCACTTTTAGCAGCTGCTTTTGGCATAGTTTTTATTGCAAGTTTAATGTTGTCACTGCTGTCGTCTTGCTTAACGTCTTCTTGATGTTCAGATTCTGTTAAATCATTATTATCTTTCTTTCTCTCAGCTTGAGCTTCATCGTTCATTTGATGTTTTCGCATGTGTTGAACGTAATTAGCGTAATATTTAACTGAATAATCACATAATTCACATTTATATCTTTGCTTGGAGCCGTGCAATGACAAATGAATTTTGTATTGTTCTCTTTTTTCAAAAGCTGAGGGGCACTTGTGGCATTTGTACCGTTTTTCTTTTTGTCGTCCATTTTTCAGGTACGTGGGATATATAAATTCAGGATTACCATGCATTAAATAACCGAACTGGGGATCGGCTTGTAGGACAGGCGGGAAATGATCGTTCGGCTTCACTAACTTATCTTTATCGGTTAATACTCTTTTCTGAGCCTCAGTCTTTCTCTGGAACAAATCTGTGCCCGACAAAGGAATATTTTTACTGTAATCCATATCTTCACCAGATTCGTAGTCACAAGTTGTAGCCTTGTTCTCATTTTCGTGAACTAATTCATGTTTGCCTAGATTTCCAACGTTCTTCACGGCGTAATTACACTTCTTGCACTTAAACTCGCCGTCACTTCCATGTAGCCCCATGTGATAGTTAAGCGCGGAACTTTTGAGGAACTTAGCTGGACATTGCTTGCAATGATATTGTTTTGGCACGTGTTTTGTATCTTTTTTCGTAGGACTTTCGATATGTTCAACTTTACTTGGCCCAGTGGATCGCCACGTAACATCTGAAGTATTAGGGCAGACATCACACTCTAGCATGGGCTGTCTGTGCAAAGGATGAGAGTGGTGAACAAATTTAAGCATTTTCGTTTTTGTGTGATATTCATCTGTGTGCACGGTATCATGTGCCACTAATTCATTTTCTTCGGTGACTGAAAAGTCACAAGTTTTACATTTATTGGGAAATGTTACATCATGACATTTTTCATGAACTTCCAGTTCGCCGTCTTCAAAAAATCTTGCCGGGCACTTTTGACAGAAATATAATAACTTTATTTCTCTTAACTCGTGCGTAGTGCCTTCATCTCTAGAGAAACTTTCTGGATTTGCTGACTTTTCAATTTCTATAACTTTTCTCAATTTGGTGATTTGTACATCATCGGGTACATCGTATTCAACGGGACAATAAATGCGACCATATATTTCCCCGTGAGTTTTGGAATGCTCAGCTAGCCTGCCGGCGTTATCACATGTGAATTTGCATTCCAAACACTTGTAAATAGTTGAATCATTGTTTTCGAATTCGATGTAATGAATTTTTTCATGATTTGGTATTTTACTTTTTACAGCATTAACGTATGAACAATATCGACACTTGTACATTTTATGAAACTCATTCTTGGCCGAAACCCAGACATAGGGTATTTCATCAAGATTAATTTGGAAGTCCATTTTAGCTACCTTGTTGTGTGCTGCTTCTAATTCGGCCTCACTTTCCATTTTTTTGATTCCGTGTACTCGCAGATGCTGGTGCAGTAGGTGTCTCTTAGATACGCTGTAGTTGCATTCTGGACATTTATAAGGCGTATCAGCCGGAAGTCGGTGAAATTGTTCGTGGTACATGAATTGTGACTTACTGTTTGTTTCGTATGGGCATTCTATGCATTTGTGGCGCTTGGTGGAGTTTGTCGCAGTAACAGGTGGTTGCGGTTCTGGTGGTCCCGGGGATTTAGTTCCCATTGCTTTTGCGATATAATCTTCTGGATCAGTGATTCCGTGTAGGAGTAGATGTTGGATTAATTCTGGCTCATCCTTTACGAAGAATGGACAGAAGTAGCATTTGAAAATAGAGTTAGGCGAGGGCTGATGCTGTTGTAGATGAGCAATGAGTAGTTTCTTGTCACTACTCCTGTACGGGCATTTGTTGCAAGTGTCAATGTTGATCTCATTGATGTTCATTGGTGGGTCCGGTTTAGGTTTCACTGTAGTTATCACTTTGATCACTCCGTCGTGTTTTAATCGGCAATGGCGCTGAAAAAGTTAATAGAAGGTATTATAGAATAAGTAAGATAAAAACCAGTGTGTGCTTACTAGCATACGATAGAAAACTAACGACTGGAGCCGAGTGTACCAGATTGAACGCCGAGTGTACCCGATTCAGCGTCACGACCGGAGCGAGACAATTCTGTTTCGTTAATTGCTCAGAAAGAGCACTAACTGCTACTAGCATTGATGTTGCGCGATCGGGTAAAAAATAAAAATAAATAAACGCACCTGTATGACATGTTTCCAGTTAGACAATTGGTTACAATGGCCACAACGATACGCCAGGTCTGCTGGGTCGGGAGTATTATTTTCAGGTTTCTTAATAGGTGGTTTGTTTAGTTCATCATGGATACCATCTGTTTTGGAGTGTTCACGAACATGCTCTAACAGAGCATCTCTTGAGGGATCTCTGAAAATAATATAAAATTCTATGTAAGTTTTATTAGCATTTGATTAAATATTTTGTATCAATTTAAGAACATACTGTTTAACATAATATGATTGTAGACTTACTTGTAATTACATCTTTTACATTTCCATAAAGTTTTCTTAGGTTTCTTCATATCATGGAGACCTCTGTTATCAATATAGTTGTAATTATCTTCACAGTGTTGTGTCTGTAAGTTAAGCGGTTGCATTTCAAATTGAACATTCATAACGTCTGATATATCAAATGATTCATCCATTTCCATCGTGCTATCGACTGCAGTATTAGGATCCAGGTAATGAAACTCATTTTCGCCAGTTTCATTCAAAATAGGCATTGCTAAAAATTTGTTGTATTTGCTATAGTTCCTTCTTCCTGTTTCATCAGTCATAAGTACTTTCGCTTCATTATGCTCAGGATCCCTCGCAGATTTCAATTTGATATGTTTGGTTATGTCCCATCTCCAATTAGATTTATATTTGCAGAGGGAACACTCGAATGGTTTTTTGTTCAAGTGGCCCACGATATGAACGTGAAATCTGGAGGCTGTTGTAGAGAAAAATGGACAATGAGGACATTTAAATACCTTCCTTCCAATAGCCTGACTTGGCGACAAATTCATGCTTTCATTTTCATCAATGATCTCAGTGTCAAAACTTCGATGTATTTCTGGTAGAGTGGAATCATCATTTATGTTTATGTCTAGTGGCATATCAAACTTGTTAGGGTCATGATTAATGTTGTTCCATACGAAAACGACGTTTTCCATTGGGTGCGGTTCAGTCTCTTTGTCATGGATTGGAATGACTTCATCATTACTATTTTCATTTTTGATAGTGTTTTCACCGATCTTCTCCCTCTTGCCGCAAGTTTGCATGTGGATATACAAGTCTGCACTAGATTTACATCTGTGTCTGCAATTCTGGCATCGAGTAGAACTTAAACTTGCAGCAAGCGACGTGTTTGCATTAATCCGGTTCGTTTGTGGAGAACAATTTTTCTCGTGGACAGAATGTTCTGATAGGCATTTACTTTCAAATCCACAGATCTTGCATATTAGTGAGCCTTCTTCACCTGTTTCTGTTAAAAGTCTTTCTTTTAATCTGTCAAAGAATGATTCGTTTTTCTTTCGACCTGCAGTCTCTTTTATTAATGGATTTGCTGGTAGAAGAGAATTTTCAGCAGATACATCATAAATGTCTATGGGTAAAGATTCCTTGAATTTTTTCTGTGGCGGTTCACCGGAGCATGTTTGTTTTTGGTTTGGTGTTGATGAGTTTAACGGTATGAGTTGTGGTATTGGTCGGGGAATCTTCTTGCTTTGTTTTTGTTGCCTTTCGTCTGCGCTGTGTGTTGGTGAAAGCTGGTTGTATCCATCTTGCGAAGACTCTTTTCTGGAAATACCGTCAGACCCTGTGCCATCATTGGAATCACTTTTGCAACTGACTAGTTCTCTCTCTGCGTACTGGAGACCCATGTCCTGAAATTAAAGAAAAAAAAATACTTTTAGTGACTGTTACTCCGTTCTAGAAGAAAACACCGTGTGAAGTTGCAGTGATTATAAAAAATGTTTTTTTTTTCCAATTGATTTGCTTTTGTATGTGCGTGTGTTTAAATAAATTTTAATATCCCATGCATAAAGGACCTGGTTGGTTACAAAAAATATCTGAAGGAAAAGAAAAGCGTGTGGGAATCGAACCCGTGTCTGCGCAGAAGCTAAGTCACAACTACTGCGCTGTTCGTGCCACCACTTGATAACACCGCACGCAAAGCATGCTTTTATTAAAATAGAAGTCATGATTGTTCATAAATTTTCCAAAAAACACTTAACTAATTATTTGAATAGGTATAAGTATTAGGTATACTCATAACCAACACCCAAAAACTCGTAACTATGGATTTTTTTTTTTTGAAAGCTAGTAAAGCGCAATTTGCTAATTCAAGAGGGCCATGGATTGAGATAGTATTTCCTAACCCTAATTCATATTTGATATTTCAAAAGATGTTTCATGGGACGTCACGCTTATACATAAAAAGCAAAACAAACAAACAAACACACAAAAAGATAAATAATAGACACCAGTGTAAAACATTACCGTTTTAGGATGCAGTCGGGTAAAAACAGTGCAAGACACAAAAAAGTACATATTTTGAAGACAAAATACTAACTCCAAGTAGAATTTTAAAAAATATATAGTTTGTAAGGTATTCGTAGGTCCATTATTGATGTTAAAGATAGTGTAGGTGTATGTAGTATTAGCGAGTACCTTCTGAGGGATAATTGCGTCTGCCAGGGTCGCGAGATTTGTTCGAAAGAGATACCGTGACCCTGGCACATGGGCAACTGAAGGAACACGGGTGAGTTTTAGTCAGTAAAAGTCTGACACGCCCTCTCGCTCCACAAAAGAGCGGGAGACGACATTTGATGACTTCCTACCCAAAAAAAAAGGGGTAATTGCGTTACATCCTTATAGTAGTAATGGTTTTGATTTTGACAGTTCAACAAGATTCATCGCAAATAACACAATTTATCTTTTTGTTGTGCAAACACATTTTTCGTACAGACGCCAGCACATCAAGCTATCCGAAACTGTCAAATTCTACCAATCAACCTTCAACCTAATGCTTTAGCAATAAAGTTGAAAATGTATTAAAGAAATTTGACAGAATATAGTACTTGATGTGATAAGCAATATCCTTCAAAATTATCCAGATTTAAATTGATAGTGTGTTACACAATTAGGGTAGATACTGGACTGACATTTGTTTACTCTATTTTCCAAAAAGGTATGATTAAACCAGAATTAGCTAATTCGCGTCCTGTAAAAGGCAACAGAGCCATAGGAATTACTTGCTAAATAGCTTTATAAGGACTTTAGTAACCGAATTAAGTTTGGGATCAACGTACACTTCCAATATTAAGTCTTATCACATTAACAATAAAAGCGATTTTACCCAAACAACAAAAAAAGTATGTACCTGTGACAAACAAATTCGATTGCTTCAAGCAACAGAGTTTGTTAGATTGTCAAAATGAACAGGATTGTAATTCCTAGCGTGTTACGTAAATAGGGTGTAGGCCTAACTGGACGAAAATGACCGTTTTCGTGCTAACTTGCCAATAGTGAGTATACCTAGGTATGTCCTATGTGGCTGGAACATGAGCCATCATTATAGCGGACTTAGTACCGTACGCACTGTTATTTAAGTCCGTAATTTCAAGCACTAGGCATCATTGCGCACCCTCTGTAGCCGCCACGACTCTACGCACTTTCCAAAGAAATAGTCTGATTCAAATAACTTTAGGAAGATAATAAAATCTCTGGTTTAGGAATATAAATAATGATTTATGATCTGCTTCATGTTCCCACGCGAATCGTAAAAGAAATGGATTACTACGGATGACATTCGTGGGTGATGGACAAATCACTCATGTTTACTTAAACCTACACTCCGGTGTACCTTTGAAGGTACACCGGAGATTGTACAGACTACGCAACTCCGAAAACTCGATTCACTTTCATGAATATCTTACTTTACACGTAGATACATCGGATTGCGAATTTCAGAAATTGTTGTAAAACACGTCTGATCGTTTAAATTTAGGACGTTAGAGTATTTTTATCTAAACGACCGCGGTAAATCTGTGACATTTCATGTTATCAAGATGAGAAATATTGAGATGGAGACGACTCGTGGGTTCAGTGGTAGTTAGCGCGCGTAACCGGGTTCGATACCCAACTTTGGGAATGACAAATGGCAGAAGCATGCTAATCTAAATAATAATAATTAGGGAAACTGTGGGTGTGTGACTCTACTATCAGCTGGCGTTTGTTGTTTTTTTAAATGCCTGATCTTGGTCTTATCAGAATTAGGGAATACCAAAATAAAATAAATTCAGAGCGTGCATTGCTCTTAGAACAAGTAATTACATAATACTACCTACAATAATATCGAAGTCCGAGATTGTTTATAGATTCGACTCGAGCGTTATTTGTAAACAAGTTATTTATCTATTGCTTAGGTGGACTATACACTATACTATACATTTTACAAGTTAAGTAGGTAAGTTTTAATAATGAGCGAGTATGGTATTGGGAATGAGTGTTATGAGACCGAGCGTGCAACACAAATAGAAGCGTGAGACATGCATAAATGTAAACATGATGCAAAAGGTTGCGAGAAGCGATATAATGTGGATTGCAATCCAAGTGCGGCGGCGCTCGTGATAACAGTGACAACGGAGTGACGTCACCGGTGGTACCGGCAGGCGGCAGCGGCCGGGGCGCGGCCCCTCGCCATACAACACATATACGACGACTCACCGAGACCGAGTGTGAGGACCGTGAGTCGCCGCTCCCTTCTTCCTCCTTGGGGAGCAACGTGCTCGCTGCGTCGAACTCCGCGGTAACCGTGTCGCTGGCGCCCACCCGGTTGCGGCGGCGACTCGACAGCGATTGGCCCGCTGGCGGTGTGTGATGATTCATTTCGTGCACCGTCAGACTCTGCTTGATGTCCGCCGTGAAGTTGCACATCGAACAATTGAAACTCCCACTTCCACCGTGGTTCTTCATGTGCCGGTCCAAATTCCACTTGTATGGAGTTCGAAAATCACACATTGTACACTTGATCATTGGCATCGAATGATATTTGACGTGCTTTGTGAATCTAGCTCTTATGTGGGTGACATAGTTGCACTTATCGCATGAGAAGAATTTGCCCTTAGCTGTTGACAGATGTGCCCTCCGATAAGAGGGCGATGCGTAGTCAACACCTCTGTCGCAGTCGCCATCGATATCATCAGGTTGGTCCATGGAGTCATCGTCTACTTCCATCATCATATCCTCGCAGTCCTCGACTTCCTCAAACATGTCTTCGATGCGCTCTGCCGGCTCCATGTTATCGTTGGAGGGAGGTGATAGCTCTGCTTCCACTTTATTAGCCACAGAAGTCGGCTTTGATCCTCCGTGAACCATTTTGACGTGTCTTATAAGTTTTTGATGATGTCTCGAGGCGTAAACACAGTGTGGACAATCATAAATCTTGAGTCTAACGAAGTGAGCGTCACGCGTGTGGACGAGATAAGCGCGCGGGTTCTGCGTATAGAACGTGCAATTGGTGCAATTGTAATTCCTCCTTATCTTGCACTGTGGTAATTCAAAATCTTCGGCGGCGTCCGAGGAAGCCTCCGAAGACACGTCGCCGCAGACGCGGCCTTCAAGGTGGCGCACGATAGTCGCGACCTCGCCGACTTGTGCGCTCGGCGGCGAGGACATCTGCTGTAGCATACTCCGCTGCAACAGAACAATGTTCGTTGTCGGTTAAACGTTCCGGGAGGGCGCACGGCGTGTGGTGCGGGGGTGCGGGGGGGCGCGGCGCGCTGCAGCGGTACGTGTGCGGTGCGCGAGAGCGTCGCCGGCTGAATGAGGCGCCGCGGCCGGCGAGCCAGCAGCCGACAAGCGCGGCGTGGCGGAGGCCGGGCCGGAGGGCGCGTGGGCGCGGGCCGGGCGCGGAGGGCCGCCCGGTGTCATGCTCCTATGTTTTTCATCCTCGACGGCAAGGGGAGCCGGCGCGGCGGACGACCTCCACTCGGCAACGGTCTAATGAGAGCTTGTGCTCTTGGATGTTGTCGGTAACATTTTTTCGTATTAGGTTGCGGTGTATGCGACATCATCATTATACCGGGTACCGAGAGTATCTACATTGTAATGGCGTAATAAGGATAGCGTTTGAAAAGGGAAGACTAATGATGAAGCTCATGTAAGCAGATTTACAAATGCCAACTCAGGTAGAGTACCTACTCCTACTTCAATGCGGGATGGAGGAGAATGAATACTCCGAGTGTGCTACGATTCTACGAAATACTGTTAGTAAAGTTTCTGCTAGAATAACTTAATACAAGTTGTAAACAACTTGTTGTTGTTGTCAAAACTAATTGCGGAAAAACAGTTTTGTACAAATCGGAAGCGTTGATGTCTTTTATTTATAGAAATTAAACTTTTTACGATTGAAATTAAAATGTTTAATACTTTATTGTTTATGCTCGTTAAGTTTATGTAAATAGGCTCTATTTTATTTCTTTAATGTCGTTAAGTAGATAATAAAACAACATTCTAAACTTTGAAGTGTGTCACAAGTTAGGTAGATAGAGAAAAGTTAAGAAAGAAAGAGCTAAGTTTAGCGGAATACAGAGATAGAGTGGTTGCCAAGTTAAGGAAAAATTATAAGAAGATGAAAAGCATTGCAAAAGATTGCGTTATTTTCGAATTCCCTGTAATGTATTTATTTACAAAACAAGAAAAGTGTTACAAAGTTGGTGTACATAAATTGTATCCAAAACCTGCTTCGCCTGCGTATTAGGGATAAAAGACGGCGACTTCTTTATCAGACGCTACAGACACCATACAAACAGACCATCATAACCCTTCTTTTGACTTACCGTGGTCTGCCGTGGACGGATAAAAATGCGACACAGCTCATAAACGCAATTATCAACTTTATCACCCAGACATAAACTCACAAATGGAATGAACTGATTTAGTCAAATGTACCTACGATGCTGTACGTACGGCGGCATACCAACAGCTGTAGCATTTGACAGAGATAATGTAAGCAATTTTCGTCTTAAAAACTAAAGCATAGAGTTGAGATTCAGACTGAGTATTTTTGTCAAAATTTATAACAGGCTATCCGTGCCTATGAGTATCAGTTCAATGATGTATTTATAATATACCGTATTTGTATGAGAAATGAGCCATGATCGTGGGCTGATTTATTGTTTATCTTTAGGGTTCCTCACGTGAAGGACCTTTGTTGGTCGGATTAACTTTTAGTTTGAATAACGAAAAGTCGAAAACACATTGTTTTGCTCATAATACTGATAGTGC
Organism: Aporophyla nigra; assembly: GCA_947507805.1. Taxonomy (NCBI): domain Eukaryota; kingdom Metazoa; phylum Arthropoda; class Insecta; order Lepidoptera; family Noctuidae; genus Aporophyla; species Aporophyla nigra. The sequence continues at coordinate 16,761,252 of OX382302.1, read as the reverse complement.
ATAATTCCGATGCGAGTTGTGTGACGTCAATTTAATTTGGCACGTTTTCGTGGTTCGTTTGACGTCGTGTTTGTCACAGCTGATTTAACTAATCCATCACCAAATTAAAGTGCAATTATGCGTATGTATAGTTTGATACGATTCGCCTTAACGCTGCATACATTCTAATTTCTTAGTTAACTAAGTTATGAAAACATTTCTTGCATTTCTTTTTGTAATTTACTGCTGTTTACCGCCAATGTTTCATACTAATTTGATGCAGATAACAATCGAAGTCCATCGGTCATTAACTTGACTCTTATAAAAACAAACAATACAAGCGGTACGGAACCCACGGCTTAAGAAGAGGTTCCGCGACGTTCCTTCAAAATAATTAATCAAACGAGACAAAACGCTGCTAATTGTCGATTGTTTTAACCCAAGCTATTAATGAAATTAACTAAATACATTGTCGAGACACCTATTAGAACTGGAATTAATCACGTTTACCGAATCTAACAGTTTTGCAGCGGCTAAATTGGACATTTGTATGGACATTCTGTCCAACTCCATAGTTATGCGTTAAACAAACAACCATGGGCAAATAGGATTACAATGTATTGTAATTTATTTATAACTAATTAACAAGCTACCAATGGCGCTGACTAACACGTTCGGCAAAACTGTGGTCAACAACACCGTTGAACTTTACGATGATTAACGCAATCATCGTTAATAAGTGCGAGGTCGTGTTATCAAGAGCGCTGTGTGCCCGAGTAGGTACGGAGCACTCATGTGTTAGACAGGTGACGTGAGCTGGTCGGCAGGGTGCGGCGCGGGGCAGGGTCGCAGACAACTGACGGCCGAGGCAGGAAACGGCCGGAGAAGGCATCCCAGGCCGAGCACAATGGAGGCGACGCGCCGCAGGGGGAGCCCTCGCAATCGATATGCCGTCGCTAAGGTCCGATGGCCGCTGCGAGCGGTTTGGAGCGCTGCAGAGGCGGATGCCCCCGCCCCGCGTGCCTCACGCCCCGCCGCTCACCACACCTGCTGTGTATTTATAGAGCGGCACAGCCGGCGCAGGGATGCAGGGATGTCGACTTTACCACGGGCGTCGACTGTACCTACCTATGTAGGCACGCACGCAATGTTCGCACGCACGCCGCCGCTGCCGACCGGGTGACGCCCGACAGACTGTTTATTATTTGTCACAATGAACATAAAAATAGCAACCGTTCGTTAAGTACCATGCTGAATACACTGTTTGCAACGCCAACGGTTCATACGACCACAGCGCATCCACTGATCGAGACTGCTTTGCTATAGTTACGAGCGAGGCAGCTTATTACTTTCCTGCACGAATTAGTTGGGTGACGTTGAAGATTGTTGCGTATATACCTACACAAATGTGTGAGTTTCTGTCGTTGAAAAGCATTCACATTCTGTCACACAATACGCTAGGTCATATTAAATTCAAGGGTAATATGATTAAGAATCAACAACTATTCCAAGTGACACAGTCTCAAAACTTGTTGCAGACGACCCAAAGTTGATAAACTTTGAAGTCAACCTATATTATGCTTAATAAACCACGTGAATATGGGCCAGTCCCTATAAACATGTAATATAATAAACGTTATGTTAATACCCGCTCACTCCTTTCACTTTCATTCGAGTTCGATTCCCGAGACAAGTCATTTGGTGTTATCGAGGACGCTTTTGCTTTCATTGATAGTTCAACTACCGTATTTTTTTATCTATCACCTTCCAAAGATTGAGTCATTGGGATTTCGTGCCGAAACAGTCATTCAACATCACTCTGTATCGAGGAATGATGTTTGACGTCAATTTAGCATCATTTTCTGTCATTTTTTTTTTTTTTTTTTGGATGGGAAATCGTCAAATGACTTCTCCCGCTCTGGGCGGAGCGGGAGGGCATGTCAGACTTTTACTGACTAAAACCCACCCGTGTTCCTTCAGTTGCCCATGTGCCAGGGTCACGGTATCTCTTTTGAACAATCACGCGACCCCGGATCATTTTCTGTCTTCTAACTAGATTGTAGGGGCTTTGGCAGTGATAAGAAGAAACAATCAACATTGCATTATTTTGCCAAAACATGTCTAAGTAGCAGCACGGAGTCTGGACTTGTGCCCGCAAGTAGATATTAGCAATAAGCTTGTCCCTTATTACACGGGAGTATGAAACTCAAACATAACTGGGGAAATGTGAGTGTAGGTACCATAGGTGCATCTCTGTTTATGTCTTCGTAGAATACAGGCGTAATGTTATGAGTGGTTCTTGTACACAAACGTAACTCTGCCTAGAAATGAAACGTTCCATCGAACCATGGCACCATCTCTCTTTGATATTGCAAAAAATGTTTTGCTAAATAAATGATGACTCAAAGTAACTTGAGCTTTATACTTATGTCGTTATTAAGGTTATTATCCTAACAAAGCAATTGACGTAAGTCATTGGCTTCGTCGCCTACCGCACACTCAAAGTGCAACATTAGAGTTATTCTTTCTGTGTTTGTGTTTTAATTCAAGTGCACAATTTGCATATATCTACTTAAGCGAGTTTCAAGTTCAATATTCAACGACTATCGACTCGGAGACTATCCTACCAATGTTGGAAGTGCATAACCGTAATTTGGAAAGATTTGGAACGCTTCTCATGGAGAGTTAAGGGAAGAAGGGACCCAGAAACGTTATTAAATCTATGCTTTGCTATCATATGCTATGCGAAACCTACGCGTTGGTATAATGGGCGGAAATACGACAGTTTAAGATTAACCAATACCGGTATCACAAAACTATCGAACAGAGAAACGTTTTTTTTTCTGTTGAAAAGGGAAGTGATTGTCGAAACTTTACAACTGTTTTAAGTACTACTAATTACTGCTTAAATGCTTTAACAACGGTACACTGTACAAGAACTTTGCAGCAGTTTAATTAACTTAATTGCTTAGGTTTTTGTAAGGTCGTCCTCAAGTAGAGTGCGTTGATACTTTCAATTGAAATCTAGTTGTTACAAATACATTGTGGAGTCTACGACTATCAAAAGTAATTAGAGATAGATCATAACAAACAGTAATAATTTCAGTGACATTTATTCTACAGTCTCTTCATGTACGGCTATCTCCACATTCCGAAATTCAGGCGTGTTTAGTAATTGGTAGGCGCAATTTAGTAGATGTGGTACACAACGTTATCTGCCTACCCCTCAATTCAATATGAGCGCGATGAATCATGAAAAATTTCACACGAGGACTCGTTTTCAGCGACGCATACTTTCAGTCGTAGCCAAGCGTAGCTACAGCTACGATATACCTACATATAACTAGACGACGCTTAACATAACTGGCAAAATGTAGCCACCCACGGGTTATGTTTAGAAGTGGTGTAGGCAGGGGTCGAAGTGTTGTAGAGTTCCTGTGTATTATATGAACATCTCTGCCAGCTTCTATGGTGCAAGCGCAATGTTATGTTACGCTACAATACTCCGATAAATGATAGCAAAGAGCCGTTTTCAGCGGCGTCTGTGCTCTGAATTAGTCCGCTTTGCCACAAGTACATGCCTGATACGACTGTGCGGCGTACTGTATGTACTTGTGCATGTGTGTGGCGCGTTGTCGTCTATAGCTGTGTTGTGTATCTGTGTCGTCATTTGTTTGCAACGTCTTGTAGGAGCGAGCAGTCGTAAGCATTCCGAGCGTGACTAAGCAGTGCCTTGATGGTGGAGCGCTCACCTCGAAACGGCCTCATACTGACCACTTCTTGAATTCAAACCCGTTTTTTATCCTACGTGCTATAGAAAGAATGCATAGCCGCAGTCCCTATGAGCCCTGCTTGCCACCCCTGGCTCGACACTCGATACCTGTTTTTGGGTTTTCTATTGCCGTAACTCTATAGGGCGTAGAGGTAGCGGTGTTGTGAACCGTACTACGTTTTTGTAGCAAGTTTAACATTGTAAAAACAACTGTATTTATTGAAGTGACAAAGTTATTAGTTGTTATTGCAATGATAACTTATTAAGACAATTCCTCGCTAACTTAATTAGCCCTCTTTTATGAATGATCGATAGAATATATAAAAGAAGTAAGGTACGTTTCTTACTGCTTGCCCGTCTATAGTCCACTATACTATATTATGAAGCTGACTCTGTAATTCTGTTGAGGACGACGTCAACAGCTAGCAATCAATCGGCACGTGTACATACCGACAGTACGTAGGCATGCATGGAGTACCTACTTAGCTACCTCGGCATACAATACCTATTATGAGGTCCGATAAGAATGCGTGCCGCGTTCTTGCCTTAAAGAGTAGGCGTTGTTAGGCCAATGTTGAATCAGTGATCAGCCATCCATTATTATATCGAAGTGAGACCAGAATACGTACAGCAAAGCAGGAGATGGGCCTAAATCATGTTAGTTTATAGTGTCGCTGTCGGGATGGTGCAGCGACGCTGCGGATTATGCGACGCAAATAATTTGCGCGCCAATTGACCTTTCGTCGGACGTCGTCGACGGAGCAGCGCGGTGGCGGCGGCGGGCGCTGCGGCCCAACACGAGCTATATATAGTTGCGCGACAACACGCCACGCCGAGCGCACACCCGCCAGGGGCCGGCTACGTAGGCACTTTTCCTTTATCACCCACCCGACAGCCTCAGCCTGGATTTTGCCGAGGCTTTGCCAGAGCCGGCCTCTACAGAGACTAGGCGACGGGATGCCGACCCACACCACCCTCCCGAGATCAATACAGATGGTCGCCGCAAGAACACCCTAGTGTGGAAATGTATAAACCGTAGACGCTCTAAATAGGGTAAACTTTATAGGGTGCGACCACGTAGATTGTAGGTGAATGTGGAGCGGCCGCGCCGTCTACAGCGGGCGTGCGTGTTGTTAAAACGTGATGCAATCTAGATCTGATCTGTGGTGTCTGTAATCTAAGTCATCGGCGAACGCTCAAAGAGAACTGAACATTGCGGGCGGCCGATCATTGACGACGATAAATGTCTTGTTTATGTGAAGATAGATATTAATGCGATGAGTCTCGCTAACGAGCATGACTGTCACCGGTCCGACTGGTAATTAACACGACCTTGAAGCAGGCTGCTAAACGATGCACGGCGCTCGCGTCGCAAGTAATGAAAGGATCGGTCGGTTGTCGACGGCCATCGTAGCAACAGTGTTCTCGAATGGAATTCGTACCGAGTGGCGGGTGGCGTGCACTGTGCTCGTTTAAAGATGGCTGCGATAAGGCGTTGTGACGCTCCTCGGGCGCGGGCGTCGTGTCGGCGCGCGGCTGTGTGCGTGCGGCGCGGCGGTGTGCCGACGCCGTCCCTGGTCTCCCGCCCGCCGCCCGCGCCCCCCGCGCCCCCGCCGGCTGCACGTTCCGCAACATGTGCGGCTGCCCTGCCTGTCCATACGCCACCCAACAGCCGCAGCCGCTCTCATGTCGCTCCTCCCGCGCCGAGGCCCGCTGATAAATGCGCCTTATCAAACCACCAGATAGCAGAGGTGCTGCTCGCTCGTTTAGGTGTCACGGACGACGCGCACAGATCGACGCCGACCGACTCGTGCATGAACACAGTCACGGCGACTTGTTTGTGTTACTTAGCGATTTACTCATTATGAGTCAATAGGTACTGTTTCCAATAGAACACACCCGATATAGAAGCATTTTGCACATAGCAGCGTATGTAGGTAGCTAATGTGCAATGATGTAGATATCGCGCGCGACTGTTTACTTCCAGCGCCGACTAGTCGCATATTATGCTCGTTTCATGCATTGAAAGCAGGAGCGAATGTTATGCGCATCTTGTCGGTGGCTCGCCAACATTCTCGGCCACGTGTTGCACAAGACACCTGATGACGCAAACGATTTCCGCTGCACCCGACCACTGCGCCAGGTACACAGGTCTCCATTTACATTCCTAATCCTGAAGTCAGTTAAACAGAAAGAAACCCCAAAAACACAAACAAGTAAACAACTCGCTCTACATAGCGCTCTACCAATAATAACCGTCATATTATGTCATTATTACACACAAATTATGTCTAAAACCATGTGTTTAACACTACAAGGTAAACCATCGAGAAGATTTACATATCTTTTTTGGCATTTGATTGTCCGTTCGAATCACTATATAAAAGATGTCTTCAATGTCACGAGTTTCGCTCAATGACAAACGATATAATCATATAGCGACGCTGAGTTGCTGGGAGGATAACTTAAATATGTCTGCTGCATTCATACAGTGGTGTAACTACGTAATTATAAACTAACGTTGATGTCTGCATCTGTAATTTGCAACATTTAAGCGTGCCTAATGCGAATTAACTATGAATCGAGTGTTATTTGTTGAGAAGACATTGCGCTATAGTTGCATACCTCACCTACATTCGAGTGCATGGTGTAGGGAGTAGAAACCTAGGAAAGCGGCCACAACGTGTCGCAAGAAGCCGTTGAAGTAACATAAGCGCAGCAAATTATCAGGGTCGAGCGACGACGCCGCCGCGGGCCGTACGCCGCCTGCCTACGCGCCTACCTAGCTAAACGTACCAGCTATACCTATATAGTGGCTGCTCGTGTAAACAGCCACACCGCACGCTGTCTGCGCACAAGACGGAAAAATACGATCACGGACACGGCATAAGGACAGCCGCTCGACAATACACAGCGACAACAAAGCCATCCAACAAAGTCGCGCGCCCACTTCCCAGAAACACTCGACAGTCGGCCGTAGCACTGAAGAATATCTTTAATATTGTTTTACATTCGCCTGCAAACGTCTGCATAAATGTAGAACGCTCCACTTGCGAAAACATCAATTGCGCTCGTGTCAGAAGCTTGGGTTAGAATTAAAATCTGTTGGTAATCATAATACGACACGGGGGCCGTTGGTGGCCGGCCATATTGAGGCGTCTGCTTCGAAACGAGTTTTGTTGTGTGCAAGCGCAGGCAGCCGGCTGCCAGCTGCTTGTGTCAGGCGGTGCGTGGCCTCGCACGCCGACATAAGAACTAGCTAGTTAGGTACCTAGTGCTATTTCGTCGAGATGCAATAACGTCGCGATCACAGCCGAGTACTAATTAAGGTATAGAGCGGAGTCAATTAGGTGACGGCACGATTGTTAACGATGGCGACAGCCGTTGCCCACTACCGAGTCACGAACGGCCGGTACATTGATATCAATTTGCGCAGTACGCTTGTTTTAAAATGTCACCTATGTCTGTTATTGCCTATGCATTAGGTATAAATACTTATTCAGCTTTCGTAAACACAATAATGGTAGGTAGGTAAAAAATGCTGGCCTAATTTGACATAAGGAATTTCTTTTCATTATTGATTTTTTATCCGATGATCAATATTTTTAAAGTCCAAAAAGATTCCAGGCCTTCTAACTTGAAAATAAGTACCCAAAACTTTCAGCGGAACTTCGATTCAGAAACAAAACAAGCAATAAAACTGAAACCATTTAATTAATATGAACAAACGAAACAATACCACACGCTTAGGTCATATTTAGGTGGTATAGTCGCCTGCGCATGAGGTCAGTGGCGAGTGCGACGTCCGTGGAGCGACAACACGACACGGCCAGCAGCGCGCACGCATACATTACGTGCCGCCTACATGCAGCACGCGCCTATCTGCGGCGCGGTCGCCGCGTACCTACCTATGTAGAGTGTTCTGTGTTCGATATAGCACTGGCACAGACTGCGCTCTTCATTGTTGGCTGGATGCGTTATGGCTGGCGGCGAACGCAAACTCACGACCTCTTTTCGTTTCAGTGACATCGCCGCCGTTCCAGAGGGGAGCACAGAATGAAAGCATCCTGATAAAACCTGTCTTATGACATTTGTAGCAATACTGATTTCAGCTGAAGTTATAAAACATGGATAACATACCATAACATCGTCTGTATTCACCATAAGGGTTGGGCAGAGGTGTACCTCAAAGCACATCGACAAGAAAGATGAATTAAAGATAGATCTATCTCCGAAAAGCGTAGGCAGATTCATATTTTTTATATCTCCGAAAAAACACGCCAATACTTCCTCTCCCAAGTACTTAACACCTACAAGAAAGATGGATCTCCGAAAAGGTTAGACAGAATCATTTTTTTTATCTCCATAAACACACGCGAGGTCTTCCTCTCTCAACTTAATTCCTATCGTTTACGGAAAACATAATTTATTTGACCGCACGTAAGTATCTACCTACTTATTGAGATAATGAACCAATTTATTGCAACGTTGCTCGTTTAATATAACAAAGTAGGTAAACAGATAGTTTGATGGTATCGACAACACCTGAGGCGCATGACGAGTCGGGTACGTTGTAAATCGGGAATGGAACTTGATCGGGCCGTACCTACAGCCTATAGTGGAGTTATAAGGAGATTTCAAAGCAACAGCAAAGCTTTTTACAGGGGAAAAGGGGGATCAAATAATAGATTGATAGATTTATGATGACAATCTTGCGGACTGCGGCTTATTTGACCACTTCTGCATAATTTCTGGTTGACTCTGATTTTTTTCGGAATTTGTGTTCCTTATTACTTTCAGAGATAGTGTAGATCTTGGATACTGTAAGGCTCCCAGCAGACAGGCGCTACGTAATTTTGGTAGGACAATTCAGATGAAGTTTTCATAGAAATTGTTCTATTAGAGTCACGACACGTCTGTTTGTGAGAGCCCCTTGCTATAAGTAAACTTCATAGATTGCAGAATCCATAGCCTAATCGAAAATATTTTTAAATTGCTACACCCACGCCGCATAAAAACTCTCATACATTTCTGTAAATAGCAGTCATACGATATTATATAATAGGACGGCTTCCTAATCTAGCACTCCACGGTCCCGTAGCCTACACGTAGGTACATACACGTTATGTATACGTTAGGCTATGTGGCTTCACAGAATCCCCTGCAAGGCTATCGGTGATAACGTTATCTCGACTAAAGTGCCGGCGACTGCGGTAACTGCAGACCACAGTTTTTAGAAGGTCCACTACATTTAAGTGCACCAATTTTATTCTGGACTGGATCGAAACTCGTACCATCTGTTTAGTAAATAGTGGTATTCTGGAAACATCACTTTGAAACTCGCACCATGTCGAGCATGTGGCTTTATAGGTACCAATTTTGAAAACAAGTGAGTTTACTGTCGAGTTGTGAGCAGTCACTCGAGTGAGATTCGCAATTTGCAACTCGAAATTTTACAGTATAACACCCAATCGCTGACCATTTGCACAATTAAGCATTATATCTTCGCATCGAGGACATATTAATACCAATATAAACAATGGAAAAGCTAATTTGTTATTTTATCTAAACTCTAGGGCTATGTCCGACACGAGAGCATCTATAAAAAATTCATGAAACCGAAAAAAACATCTGAAATTCATGACTGTAACGGGTATGCAAAGAGATTGACGGAAATCAAATTTCGAATTAGGAACGTCAAATTGAATCCCGTTAACATCTTGCCAGTGGAAAACAGACAATTTGGTCGTATTCGCTGTGTATTTGTCTGTGCTATAGCGTTCTATAGAGGTTACAGACTAGCCTGTGAAGTGCCAAGGACGTCGGCGTCGGTCTATGATAGACCTATGTATAGTATAAGGAAAATCTGCAAAGCAGCCCCCTGCCGCGCCCTAAGCCTGCGGAGACCGGCGGCGACGGGAGGTCGCCCGACCTCTGCTCCTACGCTATCTAAACCTAGCAATGTTTATACGTACCCTACATAAGTATTTACTCATCGTTAGCCACAGCTCGCAGCTTACTGAACTGGTATTTCCGCCGCTGCGTTGTGGGAGAACAAAGTAGTGATAAAGATTAAATAAGTCAAAGAAAATAAATATTAGGCGCTTGACATTGTAATGAGATCTTACGTGTCACAAACTCAAGATATAAGAGACTCGCAGAACAGATGTTTAGGGAACAATTTTCTTATTTGAAACATAAAGGTTATTTCACGCAAATACGATCAGAATTCACTTCCGTGGTTAGTAGTCGCATTGTGAAGGGATTGGCTTGTGTCTTTTTATCATCTTCTAAATATATAAAATTCAAAGTCCTGAGTGACTGACTGACTGATATATCAACGCACAGCCTAAACCGTTGGTTCTAGAGATATGAAATTTGGAGGGTATGTTCTTTGTGAAGAGTAGGTATCCACTAAGAAAGGGTTTTTTGAAATGTCATTCCTAAGAGGGTGAAATGGGGGGTTGAAATGGTGAATTTTTCGACTTCCGCGTGAGCGAAGCCGCGGGCAGAAGCTAGTTGCGAAATAAGTACTCATTTTATTCGCGGTAGTGTTCTAAGTAGGCTTGTCAAATCTCTTTTTTTTCACTTCTCCCCGTGTTATTCGATTCGTTTCTATAGAGTACGTTATTTGGTTCTGTGTGGTGCTGGACGTAAAGAATAGCATCATTCGGTTTCTTCCCATGGGTTCCGTAAGAGGCAACTAAGGCGACTAGAGAATGGGTAGCAGCATTATCCATGCATTGCACACTATCTTAACCGGATGAGCAGACGTTTAAATAAAGCTAATTGTTTCAGCATCGCTCGTTCCGTACTGCATAGCTCGGACTATAGAAAATCATAATTTTGCAGGCCGATGTCAATTATGTGAACTACAGCACTCATATATGAATTGGCCCACGAGTCTCACGTCGGCATGATTTAACGCCCATTGCTCCATTAATATACGACAGGTCTGTAGAAGTATGTTATAAATCATCAACGGATGTGAAAATGTGGACAACATCTGGTCTTGGTAAAGTCATGACCACTTGCGGATAATGAAATGTACTTAACTGATACCAGACTATGGTATCGTGATACTGACCTACCTATTAAGATATACATATTGTATATGCCTTTATCTTTAAAATAGTCACCGATAAAAAGACTTCCCTTTGATTTTAATATCTATGACCAATTGTGTATTCATACTCTGCAGTCTATTCTCTGACTGACTGGAAGTCTGACGGCAGTATTTGTACCCAAATATATCCAAAATTTGTTGTCTATATGACTGGCATCGTCAAAGCCCTATAAAGCCCATAGTCGACGCCCCAATCCCGGCGGAGGTCGACCCAAATTCCTATTACGTAATAAGCATGCAGCCACGACCATTACAATTCTATATGGACAGTCTCGAAATAGAATTACAGGACCCGAAAAATCTGGTGGAATTAAATTGTATGATAAAAGTATGACAGGTAAGTAGGTAGCTACGCCCACCCTAATGAGTTGTCTACAGTTATAAAACCGCGTAATGTTTTGGTTTGTTATCGTTTCAAAACAAATTGGATATTTTTTTAGATAACACAATTATGTAATGTATTATTTCGTTATCATTCCAGCTGATCTTAGTGTGCGCGACATCAGTGTATGTAAATCAACTACAGTATGGAATTTGAATGTTTCATGAATTTTATGCGAAAATTAGGTGATGCTAAGTATAATGACATTTATTACTAAATATGTTGTTTTTTTCTATTTAGAAGAAAGAGAAAAGCATTGTTAACGTCGTAAAAGTTGTTAAAAACCAGTTAAGAATATTTTCAGTTGTATAAAGCGCTTGGAAATGGAAATTGTCTCTCTGTTTTTTTATTTAATAAACTTTGGTCCAGCTTAAATTCAGTCAACACAGTGATATTGATTTACGAAAACATACAAAAGCACAAATATTTTTTCAGCGCAGGTTCAAGGTCTGATTTCAGTAACCAGATGCGTCTGAACATCAGTATTTATCCATATTTTATGTTAAAGCTGACCTCAAACTCTTGGCTACTAAATTTTCAACTCTGCACAACATCAGAGATCAAAAGCTTCATGCTATGCTATGTGAAGTATGTAGCAAGTGCCCAGTACACACACCGGCCGTGCCACATGTACGTGTAGGACTGTAGGTAGATTTCCAGTGTGAGCAGGATTCTGTGCAGTAAAACGAGCAAAAGCACACGCCAGCTGCAATGCAGCTGCCGCCATGCCGCCGACGCCCGCTTGCCGCAGCAGAAGTGGGCACAGAGCCACAGACTCGCTCCGGCGAGCTCACCACACCATTACAGCTTATCGAATTATTCAAACGTCTAATGCAGGTGCGAAAGGTGCACATTTCTACTTTAAATACGAATTACGAAGGTACCACTTTTTTAAAGTTTTTGACTAAAAAAATTGACGTAGCGCTGGGATATTATTCAGTGCGTTCATGGTCGGTATTTTGTGAACGCGTTTATCGATTTTTAGCAATATTTTTTAGGGATTTTTGTATGCGAGTGTAGGAAAGTATTCAACAGCAGATACATAGGTTGTAGATAAGAATATCAATCGCTTTACAAAGTTGGATGAAACATGAACTACATTGAGTTTCTTTTTCTTGGAAAACGGTCTTGTGCTTAGAAAGAGAGTTTTTTTTTTAAGGATTTTTTATGTTTATGGTATTCGTTTACGGTTTCGTAATCAAACGTTTAGAAAACACAAAAGACCACGTGGTTTATTGGTCTAATATTAATAACGTGGTATTTTTACGTAAATGGATTTTCGCTGAAAATACGTTACTTTGAACGCGTTTATTTCTTTAAGTTTACACGCAATTGCTGTAACGGCTAAGAAATTAATGTTTCGAAGAAGTATTTAGCGGCAGCACGATATTTCAGTTGGCATTGTTTGACTTCATAATTATTAACCGTTGGAATTCTTTGATTTTATTATCATCCAAGAAGAGTTTTAGTCAGAAGTTAATTAACGTGTCTATTTTGTTGTTGTAACGTTGTTAATGGCGATGGAAACTAAGTATATTATGAGTATTCTGACATATAGTAGGTTCGATCGATTGGTCTGTAACATTGACCTAAGGGTCGGGAAATGCCTTCATGTTATGTATGTCGGTAGGTATACATAGCAACATTTTTTCATAACGCAGGCATGTAAACAAGAGCGACCTCTTTTCAGGATCTGTTTACTTTGTACATATTCCTCTTAAGGCTTTTGCAACTACATTAAAAAAAACGGTGATACGAACTCCTTTCCGCAATGTTCATAAAGATTGAATTATAATTTATGGCCCATTCTTAATTCGAAAGATTTTTACAGAAATGCTATTAATAAGCTCGAATTACGGGCGATTGAAAATCAACCCTCTGCATATAGATTTCTAGTTCCATATCGATCGAAAGCTTGACCATGCCATAATCTGGAGACAAAAGGAAGATTCTGCTACAATAGCTAATATTAGCCGTTCCATAGCCCATGCCAAGCAGCTTACAGGTTAGCAATTTTCATTTGTTTCCAGATTATGGGACGGTAATACTTTTATGATGCATTTAATAGCTTTGACAGTATTTAAGCAAGTTTCTGAAACTACCCTACGAAACAAAATCTACTAGCAGACCTCTTTACACCCTGCCAGGCAGGGCTTTGAATAACGTTAAAAATGTGGTATCGTTACTTTCATCGGACGAAGATAACGTTATTAGTAGAGGTAACGTTATGCTTGGTAACGATACTTGGCATACGTTTTACCGGTAACTGAGTAACGTTAAATTTTTATTTATTTTCTTTCATCTCTTTCTTTCGTCTACATTAATGAAGTTGCATTTGCATCGTTTGATTGGCGATATTGCTGTAGAGCGCCGCCGCCCATGGCGTGTCGCTTAGGTTGCGGGGGTTGACAACAACGCATTAAGTAACGATAAAAGTATCGATACTAGTAACGGTAATGGTAACGTTATTTTTTGGATTCGATACCAAAGTATCGTTACCCGTGTTACCGTTAAAAAAATATCTTTATGAAAATAACGTTACTTAACGATACTTGTAGTGTGAATTTGGTAACGTTACCAAGCCCTGCTGCCAGGGTCTCGGATCTGTTGGAAAGAGTTACCGTGGCCCTGGCACAGGCAACTGAAGTAATACGGGTGGGTTTTAGTCAGTAAAAGACTGACACGCCCTTTCTCTTCACTCAGAGCGGGACAGGAAATTTGGTGATTTCCCACCCAAAATAAAAAAACCTCTTTGCAGTGTTGGTCTGAAAAGCTGTAAGTAATTGTTTCATTATGAAATTAATTAAGTACTATCTTAAATATTCCGTAAATTCAAATCACAACTACCATTCTTTGACAGTAGCATGAAATTGACATAGGGTGCCACTTTCTGCCAGGGTCGCGAGATTCGTTCGAAAGAGTCACCGTGGCCCTGGCATATGGGCAACTGAAGGAACACGGGTGGGTTTTAGTCAGTAAAAGTCTGACACGCCCTTCCGCGCCACCCTAGAGCGGGAGACGTCATTAGATGATTTCCCACCCAAAAAAAAGGGTGCCAATTGCTCAACATTTTTCTCTGATTGACAAGGCGACTATTATTATTATCCTACTAATATTTTAAATTTGAATTTTTGCTTACTCCAGCATGCAAAAACGGCAGAACGGATTTCGATGAAATCTGACAAATATTTATTAACCTGGATTAACATATAGGATACTTTTATCTTGATAGTACGTTTCCGTAGGATAATTTCCGACCTCGTTGCGGGCGAAGTCACTGGCAAAATCGAATGTACATTCTTTTTTTTTGAAAATTTTTCTTTTTCTGCTAAATCTGATTACTCATTAGTCCTTGGGACCTCGTTTCTACACGTCGCCGTTGTCGCTACTTTGCCTTACTGAATCATTAGGAGTTAAGTCCGCGAGGACGCTAACCATGTTACTTTATAATTTAGGTCACCCTATAATATCTAGTGACTATGTTGAACATAATAGCATTATGGCGTACTGGATGCGTGTTACGTATGCGTTCCTTGCTTACGTAAAAATAGAATTTTAACATGACTTTTTTTATTTCTTTTTAGCACGTTAACGTGGACGCATAAATGATTTTTCCTAGGGAATACTGGCATAGTGATAGGGGGGGGGGCATGCCTGGCAGGTCAAATGAGAGGGAGAAGGGCACAACGGATGCTGTGATTAAATCAATAACGAAGGAAAAAACAATCCAGGAATTAAACTCCGATTAAATACTGAAACAAAGTTTTTATAGGTAATCGAATGTGTCAAAGGACGCATTCTAAGCAATATTTTAATCATGTCATAATAATTATGTCACATAGAGAGAGATTGTTAGCAAAAAGAGATAAAAAAACTGATTGTAAATTGTTGTAATTGTTTCCGTAATGTGGTGTACTTCGGACTAATCATTTGTTTATTTTTCTTAATTTTTTGTTTAACTATCTGTCGGTCCTGCTACTTTGATCCACAGCCAAAGAGAAAATTAGAAGGTCATTTTCAGCACCCTAAAGTGCAGCAAGATCATTAACCAAACTATCTCGGAAAACTTTACACATGCCGATCTCCCACTCGGGAAACAAAATGGCTCGCAGACGGGCGTCACGAGTGAGCCCGACGCGACTGTAGTAGAACAAATTCTATGAAAACTTCATGGAAACTATGTTATAGGAGACCCACAGCGCTCGCCGCGTCGCGCCAATCTGCAGGATCCTTAAAACGGATTGGCGGCTATAGTTCCTCACCCGAGATACATGGAAGTCACGATGACTATTCAAAATTAAACCGTTTAAACAATGACTGAAATGTTTTTAGTGAGGGTTTTTTTTCTTCTCTCTACGCTTTTTTTTGGTTTCTCGTAGACGGGCTACGAGTGCTACGAAAAATATAGGGCAGATTTATGAATAGAATTTAACTTGTGGCAAATAAATCGGATCATTTAAAAGGCAATACTTGATGAAAACGATGAGCTTATGTATGCTTTGATTTTAATGTTGATTCACAGATAAATACTGACTCAAACACATAATATGTGTACCTACTTTACTGAAAGTGATGATGGCGGCTTTTAAAGTTGTGTACTACCTACAGATTACGTTTCAAATTCATAAGAGATAAACTTCCAGCAATTGGCACAGATCACTAAAACAAGTCTCGTGGCGTTTGATGATGTTTAATTATTTATCAATTAGTTAACAATGCACGCGTTTCAGTAGAATATTTTCCTTATTTTCACAGTTTACGATTATTTCCTTCACGATACTGTTTTTGTGTCATTCCGATATACAACAGCTAGTGTTTGCCTGTGGCTTCGACGTGAAATTTCTTGTTCCCCAATCCAACACGTCGCGTCGCATCGCCCGCCCGTGCTAATGATTCGCTTTCGCATAGCGTTCGTTCTGACTGTTTCTTTTGCTTGGCTCCTAAGGATGGTAGCCTACAGGTTTCCTCAATAATTGGGTTATTAAATCCCAACATTTTTATTCAATTCTGACGTGGTAGTTTTAGTCAGTTTTTTTTTGAATGTTAAGATACTTTTTAGCTGCTGTAGGTGGGACTATTGAGGGCCAGTCCTTATAGTAATGGTGTTCTATTCCGATTCCGGTTTACAATAATCATTTGAGCACTGTAAAATAGAAACTCCCCAACTTTCCTGATGATTAATACTCATTCTGTCTTTGAATGATAATAAACGTGATACGTATTACGATTTGCAACAAGGATTTAAGAACTGTTAGAATTGAAAATCGCCAACCATCCTGGACATAAATATTAATTCTTTCTTTGAATGAGGAGAGACTTTTACCCTGCTGTAGGTGGGACTATAAAAGGCAAGTTCTTATAGTAAACGTGATACATATTCCGAATTAGGACAAGGGTTTCAGAACTGAAATTTGAAATGGCCAACCCTCCTGGAGATAAATATGAATTCTTTCTTTGAATGAGGAGAGAGTTTTACCCTGCCGTAGGTGGGACTATAAAAGGCAAGAACTTATAGGTATATAGTGAACGTGATACGTATTCCGATTTGCAACAAGGATTAAAGAACTATTAAATTGAAATTGCCAAACCTCCTGGAGATAAATATTAATTCTTTCTTTGAATGAGGAGAGACTTTTACCCTGCCGTAGGTGGGACTATAAAAGGCAAGTACGTATAGTAAACGTGATACATATTCCGATTTGCAACAAGGATTAAAGAACTATTAAATTGAAATGGCAAACCCTCTTGGAGATAAATATTAATTCTTTCTTTGAATGAGGAGAGATTTTACCCTGTCGTAGGTGGCACTATAAAAGGCAAGTACGTATAGTAAACGTGATACATATTCCAATGTGCAACAAGGATTAAAGAACTATTAAATTGAAATGGCCAAACCTCCTGGAGATAAATATTAATTCTTTCTTTGAAAAAGGAGAGACTTTTACCCTGCCATAGGTGGGACTATAAAAGGCAAATACTTATAGTAAAGGTTATCATCATTTCAGCCGAAAGACGTCCACTGCTGGACATACGCCTCCCCCAAGCTCCGCCACTTCGACCGGTTTTGTGCTTCCCGCATCCAGCGGGTTCCTGCGGCCTTCACAAGGTCATCGGTATACGTATTCCAATTTGCAACAAGGATTTTTAAGAACTATTAAATTGAAATGGCCAACCCTCCTGGAGATAAATATTAATTCTTTCTTTGAATGAGGAGAGACTTTTATCCTGCTGAGGGTAGGACTACAAAAAGCAAGTTGTTATAGTAAATGTGATACGTATTCCGATTTGCAACAAGGATTTAAGAACTGCTAAATTGAAAATCGCCAGCCCTCTTGGAGATAAATATTAATTCTTTCTTTGAATGAGAAGAGACTTTTGAAAACATTTATAAGAGTAATGGTGAAGTTTCTTGCCCATTCTCTCCATACTTCCTCCATTTATCCTTTTGGAAGGGGAGACTAGAATCAATTCTATGTTAATGTTGACGTCCGAAAATGCCTTCTAGGTGCATAAAAAAAAAGACTTTGACTTTCGTGATGAGTGGGTGGTCGTTCTTCCTCTGTATTCAGTAATACTTGTACCAAATCACCATGCAATAGGCCATAATAGGCTGGTATACCAAAAGCGTTATGTAGTTGAGAGATTCGGCTGTCGTCAGACGTAATTTCAGGGTTAGCCATGCATGGACCAACCGAGACGTGCGCAGCGTCGCTTCTCAGATCAAATGATCCAAGTAACTGCAATTTAGATATACACGTGACCTTGCCACCCACCTCAGCCGTATCCTAATTGCATAACAGACTGGAGTGGAAAATCTCAATTATTTTGACATTTCACCGACATCCATTGCGTTATTTCGACGTATGTTCCAAAGGAAAAGCAATTGACTTTAATTGTCAAAAAGATAGATATTGTCATTCTGAGTGTTAAATGGTTATCCAATATCTACTAAATAATTCTACTGTTTCGTGTAAAAGATGACTAAACACTTTGATATGGTCTGTGTTAAAATTATCTACATCCTCCATACAAGCTGAGGCTTTTGTACGACTATTTAACAACAAATACTGGACCAATATGGTAGTTTACATGTCATAGCCGCCATTGAAACTCCCTGTGTAGTATAGTAACGTATAAAATAAATCTGCCTGTAGATATTTTCACAGAACCGAATTCTGATGTTATGAAACTAGGAGCAGATCTGACTACATACGAATATTAAGTCAGATACATGTGTTATGTAGTAGGTATGTATATCTACTAAACTTAACCACGTGTTTTGCGTATACCGTTCGGCGTGTCAGGGGCGTTTGTACCGAGAGCTTGTGCTTGTGTGCACTGATATGTAACAAAGTAGGTATCTATACTAACTATCAGGGTAGGTAGGTGCACTTATGCGGACATTACGTCCAACGTTTACATGGACGTTATCACAGCGCGATTATTTCATGTACTGGGATCATCAAGCTGGTGCTTACTCTTGATTTTAATTCCAATCGATTGACATTGGAATTGAAACTTTTCGTATTCTGGAATTTGACGCTAGCGCCAAAATGTGTTTAAATTGGGTGTCAATTTTTTTGAACTAAGTGGAATCGAGATCGGGCATTGTTGTTGTTCCAATGTTGACGCTATTGTTTTCAAGAGTACAGAATTACGTGTATGCAAAATTAACATTGGAATCGTATTGGCATTAGATTGGAATTAAAATTAGGTTAAAGAGTAAGCCCCGTTGAGCGCCGAGATTTGAAAATCGAACAGTGTTTTTTGGACGCTCTGAGATGCATTTAGTTTGATTCTCAATGCTTTGTCCAACTCCGAGAGTTAAAAATCTAGTGAGCGATAAAATCTCACCGCGATATTTATACGTCCGTGTGGACGTTGAATTGTTCGATTCTTGAACTCTAGGGCTTTGCTGTTAAAAGCGGCGATGACTTAACAACCGGGAATGAAGTGCCGACAATGACACCATAATTCAATGGGTATAGGTATGTTTACTTCCCAGCAGGTTTTCAGTAAGTACCTACGTAGGTACTTACCTACTGGATACGTGTTAGTTACTTAGTAACGTATGTTTAGTGTTGCTGTTTGGAATAGTTTGAATCTGTGTGACATCCAAACATCGGCAGCTTACTCTACGGAAGTCTTATCTCTAATTATGGCAATAAACGTCCAATTTAAAAACGGTCATTTGCTTTTTCGACAGTCCCGGCGTAAAAGAAGCAGATTTAGCAAATCCTAGTTGGAAGTCCCGGGTCGACTACTCTTGCAGGGAGCCACCCCGGCTCTCACCCACCCTCCCAACTTTCACTCTCTTGTGCGTCGGGGATCTCGACCCTAAAGCTGCTACAAAACGTTGTTCGCGCCTGAACACGCGCACATCATTATAGGCCCTACAAGCACAAGCTTTAGAGGCGAACATCGCATGAAGCCGGATAGTGCGAGGTCGAGAACATTTGAGCGATGCGTCTAGGGCGTAATAAGTGGTGACACATCGCCACGGAATACTGGGCCATACGTAACCAACTTTAAGGGCGAAGACTGCATGCCGTTTTAAGTGTTACACGCACAGTGTACTGCTGCTGAAGACAACACCGGCGAGTACCGGATCCCTCGTCAGCGGGCAACCCGCGCACATTGCACGAATATTTCATGTGCCGCGTCGGATTTAGCGGTTAAAGAATACAACTAGCACTTAATTTCTGGCCGCTTACGATTTGAGTGACACGTGTGTGCGCGCGCTTCATAAACAATAACAAAGATAGAGATCTCAGAGAAATAATTACCACTTGTTGTAAATAAATGAGTGACCCATATAGGACCTGAATTTAATTCAACAACGTTGATTCAGTTAGGTAGGTGCGAGGTACATGAGCACATAGCTACACCTATAGTTGCCTACCTACTCGACATCATCGCGTTACCACATGACGTCATTGTCAGTAGATCAACCTCTCGTTTCCGTTTGTTTCAATACTTGTGGTTTCTCAGCGCAGGTAACAACTACATCTGGGCAGTGGACGAGTGGAATTTGCGCGAGAGGTCAGCAGTAGCATCAGTCAGTACGCGTAATTTATCAGTTAGCGTTATGTACAAACAATGATCATCTGAGCGGTCATTACGGCTATAGATAAATACATAGTTGTAAAGTGTAAGTCGACTCGTTACAAGTAATGAAGTTAAAAACAGTATTATTTGTTGTATCTAGCTAGTTCTACATAGGTAATTAAAAAGTATCTCAACAACTGTTGACTGTAGTCGGTGGTAAACAATAACAAACAAATAGAAGTTCCCGGCAGTTAGAATCGAGGCAGTTTATGGTAAAGTTGGTTATTGTTTGTGCTTCAAGTTGTGAGTCGTAGGTATCAGTAGGTATTAAGAACGACGCAAGAGCAGAGTAAAGACAGAGCAGAAGCCGAGGCCGGGCGCGCCCGCGTCGCCGACCGCGGCGGCCGCGCTCTGCGACCCTACGGCCCACGCGATAAGGCGCACAACGTCGCGCGCGCTCGCTGACCTCACCGTACCGCCGGCAAATAATAAATATGTAACACTGATAAAAGCCGCAGAAGCGATGACCGGCAAGTATTTAGGGATTCTCGTTTGGCAAACACGACGGGTCATCGCGCCCCCGGCGCCGCTCCGAGGCCGCCAAGTTGTGGCCGATGCCGGTGTGGCCGTCCACCGGCTATTTCTAGTCATCCGGCGACTGGTGACATTCGAAATAGCCAGGCGCGGGTCCTGCGACGGCCTCCGGCGCGGCGCTCGGAGGAAGCGAAAGAAGTTATGAAAGTCACGTGCGACGTACGTACCTGCGTGAGGCGGAGGCGTGTGTCGTCGCGCTCGAAGCACTCGTGTCGGAGGCGCGCGGCGAACTGGCGGCCGGCAGCAGCCGCGGCGCCGGCAGCCCGCGCCCCCGCGCCCCCGCGCCCCTCGCCGCTGCACCGTGCGCCCGCCGCCGCGCCGTCGTCGGGAGCGCCGCCGCTCGTCGCTTCCACTGACATCAGCGAAGCCGCCTGACGCCTCCCCATATCTCGCACGCACGCAACTCGCTGTCACCTCTGCGTGACCCTCGCGCCCGACTAGCCGCACCGCCGCACCAACCGACCTATGTTTCATCGTATAGCTATAACCACTGAACACTGACCATAGCGGTCAACGCTTCTAATTACATTACGTCTGCTTATAATATTCTAATTGACACAAAAACAAATGGTAGGTACCTGAGCCCGAGTTGGCGTGTTGTCGACAAGATTCCGTTTTCACCTGAAGGTGTGTCGGTCCCATAACGTCACACGATGTGTTTGATGGTGGATGGCGTCTCAAACTGTTTACGAGGTAATGTTGAGCGTGTTGAATGATTAAATTATGATAGAATTCATACATTAATTTCAACAAAGACAATGGCAGGAGTGGTTGTTGACACGTATGCAGTGTGTTTACATACATATATACGGTTCTCAGGTAGCTATAGCTGTGTTATAAGAACTTGTAGCCTTTAAGAACAAGATGAATGTTCTCAATGGTTTTATTGGAACATTCTCTTGACTCAGCTGTAAGCAAAGACTGTGTTTTCCTGGTTTTGGGGTAAATGAAGAGTCGAGCAAACTTTTCTCATCAGTCTTTAAGTAAATAGGCATAAAAGTATACTTAGGTATATGTTGGTAATAGTGGTGTGAGAGTCACCACTACCGATTTACTATATGTACGATTGCGCAACACATTGATTCCAATAATGGTAGATGTGAGATGATAGAGCAAAACCAGTAAAGCAGAACAGAAGATTAACCTAATTAATGAGACATCATTAATGTATTTTATTTTAATTCAGTTCGATACCCAGCAGTTTTAATAATGAACCTCTTTACGAACGTGACGTCATTTATTTAATTGACAGCTAATTAACACCAATCAATTCGACGTATTATTGCTATACTATCGCCAACCCGCCTGTCAAGCGTGGCGATTATGGCAAACCCCCCCATTTTTTGGGGGAGGCATATGTCCAGCTGTGTATGTCTTTTGGCTGAAATGTTGATGATGATGATGATTGCTTTACTGCTTCCATTTTAAAGTATGTAGGAATTTATCAATGCCCACCACATTCTACCAGATATCTATAGAAAACGAAAGCAAATTCACATGATATCTGACAGATAAGGTAACCGGAAGTCATCCGGAAGTCACAAAACGGGCCAAAGATTTCGTCACTATTAATATTACCTACCTTCATGTACCGTGTGGTGCCGGACGTAAAGAATAACACCACCCCATTTCTTCCCGTGGGTGTCGTAAAAGGCGACTAAAGGACTAGAGAATGGGCAGCAGCATTCTCTATGCATTTTACCACCATACTGCGATCGCCAACCCGCCTGCCAAGCGTGGCGATTATGGCAAAGCCCCCCAAATTGGGCAGTGGACGTCTTACGGCTGAAATGATGATGAATGATGAATATTACCTATGATACATTGATACCTCTATTGATATAAGAACATGCTCTTAACTCCTTAATTAATTGCTTTATTAAGATACGTACATTAGTATTGTAAGTGGCGATTAAGTACTCTCAAAGTGTTGTAAGAGATTCGTGTCGTGTGGTCCCGGACAAGGGAAGGCCACGCCTTTTCATCCCGTGGGTGCGAGGCCACTGCGAGCTCATAATGAGGTCAATTGGCAACCTCTACCTGAACACTTAACACAACATACTACTGATTTAACACTGTATTGATTGTAGCGACTCCTATACAGAATGACATAGAAATCGGCGCATACTGGAACCATGAATTCAGCAAATGAAAGCGTAGAAATGTATAGTAGATATTAAAAACCGGCCAAGTGCGAGACAGACTCGCGCACGAAGGGTTTCGTACCATTATCGGTAAAAAAATCACGTTTGTTGTATGGGAGCCCCCCTTAAATATTTGTTTTATTTTAATTTAATTATTTATAAAGTGAATTTATACCTTAATATTCTGTTCATATTTCAAGCCTCTACCTGTTGCAGTTATGAATATCAAGCAAAAATGAGCAAAAAAATCACGTTTGTTGTATCCCCTTAAATTTTTATTTTATTCCGTTTTTTAGTATTTGTTATTATAGCGGCAGAAGAAATACATCAACTGTGAAAATGTCAACTCTCTAACTATCACGGTTCATGAGATACAGCGCGGTGACAGATGGAGCGGAGTCTTAGTATATGGGCCCGTTTTACCCTTTGGGTACGGAACCCTAAAAACAGCTGTTTCATAGACAGGCAATACCTACGCGGTCAAAATGTGCGGAACAGCATTTTTCTTTAATGTAACTGACGAAACATTTGCACCCGTGGACGGTTCAGAAAGTACCCGTGGACGGTTCAGAATCCTTGGTTAACCGGTTGCTTGTCGGTTGTTCTCCTTGCAACCCGGTATATTTTTGTCTGTTATTATTAGAGCCACATCATCATCATCATCATTGTCCCTTCCTTATTTGGGGTCGTCGCAACATGTTTTTAGGGTTCCGTAGCCAAATGGCAAAAAACGGAACCCTTATGGATTCGTCATGTCTGTCTGTCTGTCCGTCCGTATGTCACAGCCACTTTTTCCGAAACTATAAGAACTATGCTGTTGAAACTTGGTAAGTAAATGTATTCTGTGAACCGCAAAATAAAAAAAATAAACAATAAACTTTGGGGGTTCCCCATACTTAGAACTGAAACTCGATTTTTTTTTTCTAATAAAACCCATACGTGTGGATTATTTATGGATAGGTCTTTAAAAATAAAATTGAGGTTTCTAATATAATTTTTTTCTAAACTGAATAGTTTGCGCGAGAGACACTTCCAAAGTGGTAAAATGTGCCCCCCCTGTAACTTCTAAAATAAGAGAATGATAAAACTGAAAAAAAAATATTATGTACAGTACCATGTAAACTTCTACTGAAAATTGGTTTAAACGTGATCTAGTAAGTTTTTTTTAATACGTCATAAATCGTAAACCGCAGAAAATGGTACGGAACCCTTCGTGCGCGAGTCCGACTCGCACTTGACCGGTTTTTTTCTTCCAGAATTCTATTCTATCCATATCATCATTCAGTTTTGTTAGAGACACAACATCAAAGGCTATTAAGCATTTGGTGATGTGTCTGACACTCTGATACTGAGGACAGTCTTAAAACTATTCTATGAGTAAAGCCAAAATCGTTACGTAAACCATGGAAGAAATTGTCCCCATTTATAAGGATTCAATACCCAAAGCGTCACCGGGACCTTATTACCTACTAAGGTATCGGTGTCCGCTCGTCCTTCCGTCAGTCCGTCCGTCTGTCTGTCTATTCGTCTGTCAGCGGACTGTATCTCTTGAACCGCAATAGGTTGATTCTATTGTCGCTGTAACAAGAAATCCTACTTATATATACTATCTATACTTAATATTATAAAGCTGAAGAGTTTGTTTGTTTGTATGTTTGTTTGTTTGATTGAACGCGCTAATCTCAGGAAGTAATGGTCCGAATTGAAAAATTATTCTTGTGTTGGGTAGCCTATTTATTGAGGAAGGCTATAAGCTATATAACATCTCGCTACAACCAAGAGGAGTGGAGCAGTAATGTAAAATGTTGCAAAAACGGGGAAAATCGCACGGGTAGGCGATTCGACGCGACGGGAAGGGTCGCGGGCAGAATCCACACATTATAAATGCTAAAAAAAAAAAAAAAAAACTACAGAACCGATTTAAATGAAATTTGGTACACATATAGTTTAGAGCCTGAGAAAGGAAATACTTTTTATTGCGGAAAAGGGGTTTTAAGGGGTTGAAAGGGAGGATGAAAGGTTGTAGGGAAGTATTGTCATTTTTAAAGCTAGAATGATGAAACTTTTTTATTTGGCTTTTATTACATAATATTTATTTATGAATTATATTTAAAGTTTGTTAAATTTTTGCCCTTGATTTTACCCCCGTAAAATAACAATAGGGAATAGGGGATGAAAGTTTGTACGAAAAGGGGAATGACAAGAATCGGCCCAATTCATGTTGTGTCCAACAGAATTTCTAAATTAAAGATAATCTATACTAATATTATAAAGCTGAAGAGTTTGTTTGTTTGACTGAACGCGCTAATCTCAAGAACTACTGGTCCTAATAGAAAAATTCTTTTTGTGTTGGGTAGCCTATTTATCGAGGAAGGTTTTCCTACTAATATTATAAACGCGAAAGTTTGTATGTATGGATGTGTGGATGTTTGTTCCTCTTTCACGCAAAAACTCCTGACCCGATTTAGATGAAATTTGGCACACAGATAGATTATAACCTGGAATAACACATAGGGTACTTTTTATCCCGGTAGTATGTTCCCGCGGGATAATTTCCGACCTCCACGCGGGCGAACCCGCTGGCAAAAGCTAGTAGGCTATATAAAATCACGCTACAACCAAGAGGAGCGGAGCAGTAATGAAAAATGTTGCAAAAACGGGGAAAATCGCACGGGTAGGTGATTCGATGCGACGCGACGGGAAGGGTCGGGCGAACAAGAAAAATTAACGCGGACGAAGTCGCGGGTATAAGCTAGTAATATCATAAATGTGGAACGAACTTCCACATGTATGTTTGTTATTCAATCACGCACAAACGGCCGAACGAATTTGACTGAAATTTGGCCCACGCATTGTTTATAACAGCCTTTTCCAAAAGAAAGACTGGCTTATAACCTGGATTACTACATAGGATTATACCAGGTTACTTTCATCCCGGTATACGTTCCCGTGGGATCATTTCGGACCTCCACGCGGACGAAGCTGCTGGCAAGAGTTAGTAATAAAAACGAAAGGGTGTCTCCATACAAGAAACGTGTTTTATGTTTTGTGGTAAGGAACCCTTCATGTGCAGGTCCGACTTGCACTTGTTTTTTTTTTTTTTTTTCAAAACATAATTAGTTTTAACCGTTTTAACACTAGAAGTGCGGGCGTCCCAAATTTGACCCATTTCGATATACTTCCTGCTCTAATTAATATTTTATTATGCATATAATCGTAACTTTTTATGAATTTTCATGAAATATGATGATTATTATTATTTATACGAGACTTCAACCACGTAATTGCAATATACATATATTTTTATCCAAATTTATCTCAGTCGGTATGTTCAGCGCTTCTAGTGTTAACTTTTGATAAGTGCCAGAAATCACAGCGCTAAAATAGCTCGAATAATAATATTATTAGAGCTATTTTAGCGCTTTCCGATGCAACCATAGCTTAGATCAAATAGCCTTACAACTAAGGCTATTTGATCTAAGCGACATTTTTTGAAAGTTGCAGGAGAGTGATTCAAAGTTTTATTTTTCGAAAAAAAAATCTTTTAAAAGAACTATTGAGTGGATTTTGGTAAATATAATTCAGTTTTTCCAAAATCCACTAACTAGTTCTTTTAAAATGATCGTCGTCGATATTATCATTGTTCATTTCCTTTCTGTGAATAATTTCTCGACGCAGCCCGGAGTTTTGCATCCGGCTGGAGGCAACGGGCTCACCCCTAGTACATGGGAGGTATATAGAAATAAAACCAATGAAGCTCATTGAAACTTAACTACTTTGGAATAGGCAACTAGCGTCATTTTTCCGAATGATCGACTCCTTTGACTATTCAAAAGTGACTGTTAATTGAAATAAATGCTTTGAGTTTGAAGTCGCTGAAAGGATTGATATTTTCTTGTCCCTTGGATGAATTCGCAAGAATTACCTTAAAGATATTGTTTTGTAATTCGTATCTTTTGTATGGATAAAAACTAGAGACTTAAGAAATATCCTATTGGTACCGGATGTCTTATGTTTTTAGTTTCCTTTTCAAACACTAGTTTAAACGTTTGTTTACTTGGTTATCGCAATCACTAAGTCTTACGTAGTAAAAAAAAAAAACTAAAAAGCAAACCCTCTTTCGGCAGTAACTTTAGTTTCGGAAGTTTTCACAGAGTTAAGCTGACTGTCCACGGAGAGGAACGGTACCAATATAATATTTTTCATCCGTGCAGAGCGGAGCGGAGTTTACATTATTGGCATAGCTCGGCTCCTCCTGTGGGCAGGCAGCTTACAGGGGCGACTAGAATCAATTCTATTTTAATTTAAATGTTGACGTTCAAAAGTGCCTTTTTTGTGCCTATTAGAAATAAATCCTTTCACTTTGAATCATGAAAATCAATCGTAAAGAAATCAGTAAGTAGGTAAATACTCCGACGAATTGAGAACCTCCTTTAATTTTTGAAATCGGTTTAAAACAATGTTAAAAACGTACATGTTAACAAAAATGCCCGAAATCTAAAAGTAATATAGATTTACCCTCTACAAAATGAACTGGGGCACGCCCTCGCCCAAAGTCATGGTTCTTGTTCGTTCAAACATTTCCCACGCTAGATCCCCCGCTGGTTCAGTGGCAGTAGTATCTAAGGGCGCGGCGCGGCATTTAGCGAGTTCGATTCTGATAAGATTTAGTTGAAGATTTTTACAAGCTATTGATTATTAATCTTCATCAGTGAAAGGGTTCAACATTTCTTTCCCTCAAATACTCCAACAACAATTAAGTAGTTTCATCGTTTAAATGAAATAGAGAGAAAGAGTGACTGGCGATGAGACGGGTAAGAACTAAGTTGCATATGAGTTAATTTGGCCTAAATAATATAATTGAATAAAAGACAATTTATATGGTGGAAGAGTAAATACGCTAAATACGTATGTCAGCACTAAGCTTCTCGATAGTTAATTTATATTTTAGTAGCTAGGTACTGAGTTCCAGTTCCAGTATCCATAAACATTACTAAGACAAATTACAGGTACGTTGGCTAAGCCTTATTCCTCTCTCTGTCTCACAACCATCAAACTACAAGACATGTAAGATAGAGAAAGGAATAAGTTTAACTCAAAGCACGTGCTAATTAACGTTTATAGATCTCAGCCGCGCTGTACTTGAACAGGAAAAGCTAAGCTGCTTCACGTGGCACGCCTACTAATATTTTCGGAGCAAATAATCACTCCATCGAAACGTGTCTATAACGTTTATAACATTCTGTAACTTACAACAAAGTTCGCCGATAAAAATAGTTAACAGCGGTAAGGGAAATTGTTGGTTAATTGTCTTGCATCGAAAGCTAGTCGTTCCCTTTTGTAGAATACTTAACTATTTTTAACCGACTCCAAAAAGGAGGAGGTTCTCAATTCGGATGTTTATATATTTTTTTTTTTTAATGTATGTTCGGTCATAACTCCGTCATTTATAAACGGATTTGCAAAATTCTTTTTTTATTTGAAAGGGGTTTATTCCGAAATGGTCCCATATAAATTCATATAGATCTGATGATGAGTTCCACAGATAGACACCGGAACTCTTTAAAAAATGACAGCAAATCAACCGCGATTTCTGCTATCGCATAAATATGCATTGTTTGTTTGGAATTAGTGCGGGGTGGATACCACAAATAACTTTAATTTCGGAAGTCGGTGGCAAAAAAACCATAAATACAGATCCTAAGACACCGACTTCCGAAATTAAAGTTATTTTTAACCGACTTCAAAAAAAGGAGGAGGTTATATGTTCGACTGTATGTATTTTTTTTTTTTTTTTTTTATGTATGTTCACCGATTTCTCCGCCAATTGTCAACCGATTTTGAAAATTCTTTTTTTATTCGTAAGGGTATACTCCTGAGGTGGTCCCATATAAATTTCATATAGATCTGATGATGAATTCCAGAGATAGACACCGGAACTCTTTAAAAAATGACAGCAAATCAACCGCGATTTCTGCAATCGCATAAATATGCATTGTTTGTTTGGAATTAGTGCGGGGTGGATACCACAACTAAAAATTTTAAAATAAAAACTTTTTTACAAAAAAAAAACAACCGACTTCCTTAAAAACACTACAAAGTGAAAAATAACTTTAATTTCGGAAGTCGGTGGCAAAAAAACCATAAATACAGATCCTAAGACACCGACTTCCGAAATTAAAGTTATTTTTCACTTTGTAGTGTTTTTAAGGAAGTCGGTTGTTTTTTTTTTGTAAAAAGTTTTTTTCACTTTGTAGTGTTTTTAAGGAAGTCGGTTGTTTTTTTTTTGTAAAAAAGTTTTTAACATACATGCATAACTAAACTCACGCCTTTTTCCCATGGAGGCAGAAACTTAGGAACGACACCTACTATGATCCTTAAATAGGTACTCCTTTTGCCTCGTTTTACATCTTTTTTTTTTTTGCATGGGAAATCATCTAATGACTTCTCCCGCTCTGGGCGGAGCGGGAGGGCGTGTCAGACTTTTACTGACTAAAACCCACCCGTGTTCCTTCAGTTGCCCATGTGCCAGGGTCACGGTATCTCTTTCGAACAATCTCGCCACCCTGACAGGTCGTTTTACATCTGCTTTTAGGTTCATACATCTGGTCACACACAAGTCGGTTGCGAGTACTAAGCACTTGACCTTTCTGAAGAACATCACCAATAAGGTTGCTGTATGTCCTCCTAGGGCGTCCCCGCCTGGCATTTACATTCACATCTACCTTGTATATACCTTTTGTAAGCCGTCCTTCAGTCGTTCTCTCAACAACTATTTTTAAAAGGCTAGTAAATTGTGTGCGTTACCCAGGCAAAATGTTTTGCTTTAGAGAGATGAGACTTAAACAAATAATTAGTGTATCACGAGGAGCAATTTGTTTACTAATAGCAAAATTTGTTTGAATTGTAGTTTTTAAGTTATTTATGAAAAACAAATTTTGCTGGAGTAACGTTTGAAACGTTACCCAGGCAAAATCGTCTTTCAAAAATTAGTTTCAGCACGGAACCAAATACATGAATAGATAGCTTTTGTTGAGTAGTAAATGTTTATAAATAGCAAAATTTGTGTGTGGTATAGTTCTTTAGTTATTTAAGATTTTGCTGCGGTAACGTTTTGGGATTTCCCAGATCTCGAAAACGGCTCAACGCAGAAGTTTGAAAAAAATACCAATAAAAGACCTTAATTTGTTTAAATTTGTTTAATCATTAGTTTTTGATTTGGTTGACGTAAACCAATGTAATTAAATGGTTTCAAAAATCAGAAGAAGCGGGTTTACATGTAAACCAATACACTTATAACCAAATAAACAGCTGTAAAAAATACCCGTGGTTCGACGCTTGTTTACAGCAGACATTTTAGATTTCATACTTTACACGTTAAGAAGATAAAAACAAATTTGATTTATTTTAGACTGGTCGTACTTTAGCGATCGAATACGCAGTTCCCATAACATTAAGAAACATGGCATACTTTAAACAAATTAAAATGATTCATGAAAATTCTTTCCTGTTAATTTCAGCCTTGAATTACGGCTCTAATGAAAGTTATCTCAAAAACAAGAATATGTCAGCAATTCTCTAATAAGCCGACCAAATTGAAAAGGTCACGTAAAAGCGACTGCACCGTACGTACGGGTAATCTTCGCAAATTAGCAGCTTGGTAACCGATGTTTTGTACAGTTAAGCAGAAAAACGTTATTCGTGAAGCCGATTTTTTAATATTTTTTAAGTGCAGTACCATATTACACAATTTTTACTAGTTAATAAAAGTGTAATATCATAGTGTATAATTTATAGTGTGATTTAAAACAATACAAACATATATACATGTAGCTATATTTTTAGTACTTAATTTGTTGTTTCTGTTAAACCAAATGTTTTATTTTGATACCACAACGCAAAGCCACGCTAAAAACGTTTTAACGTTCTTGATGCTAGTCAGAGCAGCGCGCATCGCTGTGTGCAATGCAACGCAACAGCTATATGCCTTGTCTTACTTACTCTTTAGCTGTGAGTAGTTGAGTACGCTCTATCTATGGGTACGCTAGCTCCGACCGAACCAATGAAACAATCAGTCGTGAACCAAGTGTTTTGCAGAGAAGTGCTTGTGGTTTATGTGTGTGTGTACGACGACGTCTTTGAACGATGTGAGTATTAAATGTTTTTATTTTACAGTACAGTTGTGTTTCAGTATAAAATAGTCATTCAGCGTATATTAATGTACGCTTTTTGGTGTGAATCAGAATAAAGAAAACTCGTCAAATGTGACCCAAAACACAATTAGCCCCGGCACAAAAAAAAACTTTGCCATTTTCTTCATTACAATTAGGAAAATATAGTACCTATATAGTTTTTTTATCATTTCAATGGCTATCATGGAAATATTGAACCAGAATATCGCGCAAAATATGAAATATTATTGTTTTACGACAGACTCATCTCTTTATTGCTTAAAACTGTGTGTGTGATTATTGGCTAAAATAACAACGTGGCGGTCTCAGTGGTAGGCTTTAACTTTTAATTATTCTATACCTACGCCATGCTAGGCAATCGCGTTGTGATATTGCTCTTAGACTTAACGTAAACAAAACAAAAAGGATACAGTTTTTATACGTTTAAGCTATACTGTCATAAAGTTTCAAGCGCTTTAACGAATCTAGTATTATTCTCAATTATATTGAAGTGTGTTTGACAAGTCCGGTGAGTATTCGGTAATGATAGTTTATGAAACTTGTATAATGAGGGGTATTATACACGAGTGTTACAATACCTAGTTAGATATGTGCTGTTTCATACACGGTACTTTATATACACATTAATTGCAATCAGATCACACGAAATTCAGTATACGTACAACAAAGCGTAGGAATGGCGCCACGCCTAACAAAACCCAGCTCATCACTGCGCAAGCGCTTAAGCGGTTTATCTTTAGCCATCTTGGATTTTTTACGGCATTTATCGCATATTGGTAATTGGCGATCCCAACCTTAAAAACGACACCCTTTTTAATCTGCTAAAATGTCCTTTCGCGCAATATCTTGAGAAGACTGAAGGTACTGTACACCTACAGTCTTTTTACTGAAGTGTGCATTCGCAAATGTCTTTATGCGCAAGTATCCATTCGTGCGAATGTCTTTCTGCGCAAATGGCGAGACAAGTGTACTAGATTTTTAAAATGATAGGTAATGAAAATATTAATGTAAATGTGATGTGTGCCTTGCTTTTTTTTCAGGTAGTTGCACTTCATGGCTTCGGGAGCAGAATGTGCAAGCCTCAACTCACACCGTTGTTCATGTCAGTTCATTTTATATTCGGAAAATCACACATACCAGTGAAGTACCAGCAGGTACAATAAAATGGCAGGCCGAAAAGTAAAAGTGCCCCTTGACGACCTAAGAGTTGTGTTCTCCAAATATAAAGATATATTTAATGTTTCTATTCCCCCAATCTCAAATGAAGTTTATGACCACATACAACAAGAACTGCGTATTCAGTTTAATCACGAAGTCAGCAAAGCAGCCCTGCAAATATCTGCGAAGAGAAATAAAGTTTTATTTTTTAATTCTCGCGGAGATTGTGAAGATAATCGAACACAATTGCATGCAGTTGTAGAAGCTCCTTCTGATTTAACAGTTTCTTTTGAAATGAGTAAATATGACTACTATAAAATTGCGCCTATTGAATCCCACCATCTCGCACAAAATAAGTGGACCAACGAAATGCAAGATCATATATTTTTTAAAACCGATTTAGAATGCACATTCTCGTTTAAAAACAATTACGTGCCTACTGATCTCAAAAATAACGACATCACATGTACAGGAAGTTGTACGCAATGCAAAGCTAGTCTGTTCTTGACAATATCCCCCGAAACAGCTGATAATTCTTATAAAGTAACGCTTATTCTTACAAATTTGAAAAAAGGCTTTCGGCATGACCATCGAATTAAAAATAAATTAACTTCACACCGGGTTAATCTGCACAAAGAAAAACTTAAAAACATTAAGGCTTTAAGGGTACGAAATTCAACGGCCGATGAAGTTATGAGCATGGATAATCCAAAAGAACCGCCAACTTTGCCTAAATTATTAAATTTGAGGAAATACCGGCATGAAGCTAGAAGCGCTCTTCAGTTTGATAAAAATATTATTTTATCACTGTATGCCATGACCTGTAGCCCACCGTATGACAGTTTCATAAAAAAAATGTCTCTTGTTCCATTTATATTGTATTTTTGGACTACTGAGCAAAGTATATATTACGATGACATCTTGGAAGACAAATATAAAATCCTGTCTATTGATGCCACTGGATCTTTATTTAAACCAATAAAGCCACCCGAAGCAAACGATTTTTTAAAATATAAAAATCCCAAACATGTTTTCTTATATGCCATCGTAGCATATACCTTGGGTGCTAGTGTTCCAATTTGTTATATGTGCTCTGACTCACACACAACAGAAACAATAGCCACATGGCTAAGCACATGGTTAAACAGAAGAGTCCTTCCAAATGAAATAATTTGTGATGATTCTTCTGCTTTAATAGCGGCCATAACGAAAACTTTTTTGAAAACGGACTTGAATAACTATTTAAGACAATGTTTTGCAATAGTTGAGGAAAAAAAAGGCAAGATACCTGCTTGTTACATCAGACTTGATAAGTCTCATTTAAAAAAAAAACTGTATACACAAAGTTGTTTTGACAAGACTTCTGAAACATGCAAATATTTTTATATCAATTGCATCAAATTGATACTACAATCACGAAGCTATGACGAAGTAAAACTAATTATTAAAGATGTAATCACACTTTCTCTTCATGAATATATAAGTACCGATCTTGATTATACGGCATCGAAATGTGAACAAGCATTGAAACGATTGAGCGACCAAATAAAAACATATCTAAGACACACAGACGAAATTGAAAAGAATGAAAGAGAGGACAGTTCCGAAGAAATATATTTTGTAACAGAAGATGAAGAGAGTGAGCAACACGGTGGCCCTATGCCTTTGATAAAATATTATGATGACATTATGAATACAGAACTATTATATTTACAGTTAATTGAATCTACACCAATGAAAAATGCTTTTTTTTTGCCGGAAATTAACAACACTCTTAAAAGACTTTTGAAAAAATTACCTTTGTGGGGCAATATTATGACTGATTATTTTCCTGGAGCCAAAGACTATGCCAGCAGCTCAAATGTAGTAAATCATTTTAAGGACATCAAAACTATATATTTTGAGACCAAAGTTGAACGCCTCCGGTTAGACGAATTTCTTATACAACATTATAGTTTTATTAACGGAACCATAAAATTAAGCTCTAGTCAAATTTTACACGAGAATACTAAGAACAAAGAAGAACAGGCCTTAAAACTAAGAAACAAAAAGGAAAAACGCAAAACAAATTATGAGTATTTCTCACGAAAAATAGTAAAAATTAGAGACAAACACGAACAAAAACGAGATTCATTCTCAGCAGAGTTAATTATATCTGATTCTGCACCGAAGTCAGTTGAAAAAGAAGAAGAAGAAGAGAACCTAACTGATACGTCAGATTTTGATATTCAATCAATTTTTCAAAATAAACCTATAGAAGTTGAAAACTGGCGGGGACTTACCATACCCACTCCTAAATCAAAAAAAGCTACCTCCATATACATATTACAGAATGGTAACGTCGCATATTCTTATGTACACCAAAACAGGGTACTTATAACAAACACTTGTGCTTTTGATTCCCTCGCGCAAGCATTCGGTGTAGCTTATCAAGACAGGCCTGCTTTCAGAGAAAAGTTAAATAGTGCTAGCGATGGTTTAACAACATTCATAAAAGTATTATCTAATACGAGAAAAACTTGCAAAAGATTATATGAACTTCGTGACAAACTATTGATTGACCTTTTTGATAAAACAAAGTCACAGCAAAATATTATCAGTTGTGAATGTAATATAACAATGATTTTAGAACAGGTATTCATGAGCAACATATACTTTTCTGCCACCAGACAGAGGTGTTGCTCAAATGACACATGCTCAAATGCATTACAACCAAAGAAAATTGATTGTAAATATATATCTTAAAAATATAAATATTATAACACAAAAGGGTATTGACTTCTTGGAAGAATCTGCCACATCGTGTATTAATAATGATAATGTTTCACTGTGTCCTGTATGCGAGACAGGAAATGTATATTTTACATATGAATTAAAACCATTACTTTTCT
Source organism: Aporophyla nigra (assembly GCA_947507805.1). NCBI lineage: Eukaryota > Metazoa > Arthropoda > Insecta > Lepidoptera > Noctuidae > Aporophyla > Aporophyla nigra. The sequence goes on along the minus strand of OX382302.1, from coordinate 16,725,966 downwards.
TCGAACTACATGACATGTCTGTTAACCTGAATGATATACCCATTAATATAGAGTTAAATGGCCAACAGTATATGATTTTGGCAGTAATTGATTTTGACCCACCATCAAGTTCCACATTGATTGGACATTACAGAGCATACTGTTACAGAACGAAAACTCAACAATATGAATGTTACGATGATCTGTACTGTAAACTACAGAAATGCAAAAACTCCATAATGCCACATTTGATTATATATTCATTAGTGTAGGTAATTAAAACGTTAGAGACTGGAAGCATAAAACACATAATTTTATACGGTCCCAATGACCACACAAATTTTATTGAATTAGGTACGAATCTGTGATTATGAGTGATATTAGTAGTTATTAATGATAAAAACTGTACTGTTTCCTATATTTTTAAATAGGTACATAAGTGTAAAAGTTGTTTATTTTTTATATAATTGTTGGAAGATTTTTATTATATTGTTGTTTTCTCATTTAAAAGTTTTATGATTATATACATTTTTTATAGAATATGCTCGAAACCGTCCCTCATAAGGGCAAGAAATATAGGCAAGCCGATAATACATATTTTGTAAAAAAAAACATTAAATGTGCTTTGCACATTACACACACAACGCCGACTCAATTCCAACTCAAGTCACACTGTGGTATTGAAATATGAGCTTTATGTCGTGTTACTTAGAGTGGATATTTCAACATTAAGTTAAAAGAAGGTTACGACGCTTTGACAATGATTGGTTCACGGGTTATCCACCTGTGGCAGTCACATGTAATGTTAAAATATTCACTCTAAGTAACACGTAACAAAACTCATATTAAAATGCCATACTGTGAGTCGAGGTGAAATGGAGTCCACCTATCAACCTACGTTATTAGTACCTCCTAAGGAAAATTGTACAAACTATTAATGTATCCAAATATTAAAATTAAGTAAGTAGGTTATAACTTATCTGTGATTTTTCTCTAAAAATGTTGATGCTAAGGCAAAGCAATACATATAATTTGTATGAGACTGATTTTTTAAATAAAAATAATGAATCTTAACCATTTTATTATTTTAACTAACCTGACCAGAAAACTTTTGTATTCAACTGTACTAACAAAACATCTATATTATCCTGTTCATTTCAGATGGTTGCGCTTATGTATGGTGCGGTCGCTTTTATGTGACCTTTTCAATTTGGTCGGCTCATTAGAGAATTGCTGACATAATCTTGTTTTTGAGATAACTTTCATTAGAGCCGTAATTCAAAGCTGCAATTAACAGGAAGGAATTTTCAGGAATCATTTTAATTTGTTTAAAGTATGCCATGTTTCTTAATGTTATGGGAACTGCGTATTTGATCGCTAAAGTACGACCAGTCTAAAATAAATCAAATTTGTTTTTATCTTCTTAATGTGTAAAGTATGAAATCTAATATTTCTGATGTAAACAAGCGTCGAACCACGGGTATTTTTTACAGCTGTTTATTTGGTTATAAGTGTATTGGTTTACTTGCAAACCCGTTTCTTCTGATTTTTGAAACCATTTAATTACATTGGTTTACGTCAACCAAATCAAAAACTAATGATTAAACAAATTTAAACAAATTGAGGTCTTTTATTGGTATTTTTTTCAAACTTCTGCGTTGAGCCGTTTTCGAGATCTGGGAAATCCCAAAACGTTACCGCAGCAAAATCTTAAATAACTAAAGAACTATACCACACACAAATTTTGCTATTTATAAACATTTACTACTCAACAAAAGCTATCTATTCATGTATTTGGTTCCGTGCTGAAACTAATTTTTGAAAGACGATTTTGCCTGGGTAACGTTTCAAACGTTACTCCAGCAAAATTTGTTTTTCTTAAATAACTTAAAAACTACAATTCAAACAAATTTTGCTATTAGTAAACAAATTGCTCCTCATGATACACTAATTATTTGTTTAAGTCTCATCTCTCTAAAGCAAAACATTTTGCCTGGGTAACGCACACTAGTAAATTGCCAGATCCGTCACAATGTTACCAATGATAATATTACTTAGGTACTATAATTTTCCCAGCTGCCCCAGTATCCACAACTTAGATCCAGAAAGGATATAGTTTTTCGACTTTCCTTGCCTTTTACGATACCTAGTAGTCATCGTAAAACCTACAAAACGTAGTATGACCTAGGATATCGTTTAAAGAACTTTTTCTGTACGTGTCACGTGTACAGAAAAAGTACAGTCACCAAAATGGATAAGTAACCAGGGTCGTCGGATGTAGTGGCAGTTTAGTAAGAAACCGATGGTTATTTTCCAATGAAATTTAATTTGCTATATGAACTGTTTGTTTTCTATTTAATTAATCTCTTTTGGTGACCGTACCTACTCATATTCAAGGAAATAAAAGATTTGAAAAGAAGTGACCAGTGTTTTTTTGCTAACGATCCAGAGTAGACAGCCTGTTATTAAAACGGGAGTCAGGTGTTGTAGGCGGGGGTGACGGTGTTCCCTTGACGAAAGAGTGAAATTAAACCAGTCAGAATGTCGCAATCTTTGCTTATATTTGTACACAGAAATGATATAGAAAATTACAGAGAAATCACACACAAAATGGTTATGAGAAATAGTCAGTAGATACACAGCACACAATATAAAATACAATCAGAACACACAATTAAATCCTAGCTACACATTACTAAAGACTGGCTAACTAGTTATAGGGTACATCGCGACTAAGCAGTGGACAGCGTAGCCACTTACTTCACAAACACTACGTGTTAACTTGATGATTCGTGTTAAATTGTAAGACGACTAAACTAAAAATAGGCACTCGGCCCTTATATAGGTTTTACCGCATAGTGCAAGTGTCCTACGCACTTCCTTACTTCCCGGGCGCTCCGCCAATTACAAATGATAAAAATGGACTTTCCCAAAGGAGCAGGTCTCGACCTGTCGAGAATTCGAAAACACGTGTAAGGAAGTTCAAGGCTCCTAGTTTCTTATTGGATTAACAAATAGACGTCGTCCTATTGGAGCATACATTCTTGCACCATGATTACTGAACTACAAGTTTAATAGTTAGGCATTTACATTTAAAGTATCCAAACGGTAATTAGTCTTAAATAAACAATGACACCGGCATTACAGTCTAGTTAGATTCCAACAGGTTAAAACATAAGTCAATACATTGTTATTACTAACATTCTACGGTATTCAAGTCAGTATTGTCTTAGATATCTACTACTGGTTACGAAAGAACATTTAGGTATTTATTTAGGTATTTTACATGGGCTAAAACTTAGTTACCTTTTACATTAGAATGGAAATATTGGTGTCAATGGATAGCTAGTTTCATTGGGCTTTGCCCACAATAACAATGAAAGAATAACATTAACTATAGCTTGTTTTATTGGGCTTCGCCTACATTCCACCCCCTGTAACAGGGTTCAACCGACTTACAACTCTTGGTCTGTGGGAAGCACAATAATCTTCGCTACGGGTCGACGTAGGACCCCATTTATAGTCTTTACATCTACTACACGGACGATACCATCGTTGCCGTGATACACAGCCTTGATGAGGCCTTTGGTCCACGCACTTCGCGGTCTATTGTTGTCTATAATCACTACAACATCACTGACACGTACGTTCGGCACATTGTTCAACCACTTTTCCCGACGTTGGAGCGTAGGCAGGTACTCTCGCAGCCAGCGCCGCCAGAACATGTCGGCGAGCGCGTTCACGCGCCGCCACTGCCGGCGAGAGTCGATGTCTCCGGCGTCGCTCGATGCAAACGGAGTACTCCCGGACGCAGTGCCCAGGAGTAGATGGTTCGGCGTCAGGACCACAGGCTGGTCGTGGTCGTCGTTCACGTAGCTCAGTGGCCGGCTGTTTACGATCAGCTCGGCTTCGGTGAGGAGGGTGTAAAGGACCTCCTCACGAGGGGCACGCTACTTGAGCGTACTGCGAAGAGCGTTCTTCACGCATCTCACCAGGCGCTCCCAGCAGCCACCCATGTGTGGGGCCGCCGGGGGATTGAAGTGCCACTCGATGCCACGATGAGAGTTGGCAGTAAAGACGCGCTCGCACGTCATGACGCGCTGAAGGCGTCTCCACGATGAGTAGCGCTCGTACTCGAGGAGTGGCGCCACCGGTGCTGCTGCGGCGTGGACCCGCTGGATGCTCTCAAGGTCCGCCTCCGACGCCTCAGCCTCGGGACACGCAGGCCACAGCTCCTGTGGATTGCATTGAAACGAGGGGCCCGAGAGCCACTCTGCGTGGTCATCGGGCCAGCACAACCTGGTGGCCTTATCAGCTGGGTTATCCTGTGAGGGTACCCAGCGCCAGTTGCCTCTGTCTGACAGCCTATCTATTTCGGCTAATCTGTGCGAGACGAATCGTTGAAACTCCTGTGCATCGGAATTTATCCATTTTAGTACAGTTTCGCTGTCGGTCCACAGGAATTTCCGATCGATTCGTATACCTAGGTCTTTATGGGCGGTGTCTGCTAAACGACAGGCTAACACTGCTGCTTGTAACTCTAGCCTGGGAATGGATATTACTTTTTGTGGAGCTACTCGCGCTTTCCCTAGTAACATAACCGCTTCCCTCCTACCTTCAGAGTTAGAGCCCACTAGGTATACTACCGCGGCGTAAGCCAGCTCGCTGGCATCCCCGAACGCGTGTAACTCTAAGTTATCGAGTTTTAACCCGTACCACCGCGGTATTTTTAAATTATCTAATCGATATGAATTATGAAGCCAATGAAACATATCAGCGATATCCCCTGAAAATGCGACGGGGCCTATCCTGAACTTAATTAATATGCCGAGCAAGGAATTCAACAAGTCAGGTCCGGTTAGTAGGTTGTCATTTAAACACGTTCCGTGAGACGTGGCAGCTGCGTCGAACACTAGACGCAGCTTGCCCGGTTTGTTCGGGTTAACGACCCCGAAATGCGGTAAATACCAAATAGGTGATGTGTCTATGTTACCGTTCACTTTGCGCGCGTAACCTTCCTCTACTAACCTACTTATCTGAGTTGAATATGCCTCAGCGAAACTAGCGTCCTTACGCATACGTTTCTCAATGCCGTACAGCCGTTGCCTAGCCTGATTGTAATTATCAGGCAACTGAATATTGTCATGTTTCCATAACAAACCGACCTCCCATTGTGACTGGTCGGGGGTACGATGGCTAGTGCTGTCCAACACGGCTAATGCCCTTTCGACATCTTTATGTTTTCTTAAATTATCTGAAATGCCTATTGCTTCTAGCTCAAACTGTGATTTTACTAAATTATGTAAATCAGGTAGGGAAACGGTCATGCAATTAACACATTCTTTACTATCATTATTATTAAATGGTCCATGTATGACCCAACCTAACTTAGTGAGTGAGGCAACTGGCTTACCGGATTTTCCTTGGCGGATGTCCTGACTGACGAGCAGCTCCCAGTTGTCCTGTCCGAGCAGCAGCAGCGGTTCGGCTCCCCTCATCTCTACGCAGCCCAAGTCGCGTAGGTGCGCGTTGTCGTCGATCACTGCGGTGGACACTGTCTGCGTGGGCAGTTTAATGTCTACTATTGTCCGACACGTAATGTTATGACACTGACCGTTAGGCCCTTTAACGCGCACTTGTACCACTCGCGACGTTGAGTCTGTTACTCCGTAGCCACCCGCGGTTTTTAGCGAGAGGGGAACACACGGACCCACTAAGTCGGTGGCGAGTGAGCTGTCGATGAGTGACACGGTCGCACCATCGTCCAGTAGCGCGTAACACTGCTTATCACTATTGACCGTCACTGGAATGATTTTTAGTAGGGCCGTAGCTCGCCACTCGCCTATATTAGTGACGCTTTCAGTCTTATTTTCTGCTGGAATAGCCGTTTTTTCTTTTTCTTTCGGCTGCTTATCCGCGTGTAACAGCAGGTGATGTCCGAACCCGCACTTCTTACATCTGTTCGCACGGCAGAACCTCTTGGGATGTTTACTCACGAGACATTTGAAACATGTGTTCTTTTCCTTTATCGTGTCCCAACGCTGTTGAACGGTAAGCTTCTTGAACTGGTCACATTCTTCTATGCTGTGCTTTCGTTGACATATAACGCATTCTTCAGGAGCGGTAGACTCGTCGCTCTGCGTGTTCACTCGTTGTGTCAACGGAGGCCTGCTGGCGGCCGAGCGCGCGGCGTTGGCTGGTCGGGACTGACCGGTCCCGCCGTACTTCTGCTGTTGCTTGGCAGGGGGCTTTGATGGGCTGGGCTCAAACATGCACGCCTGAGTGTAGTACGACGTTGAGCGTGTCAAGTGTATTAGAAAGTGTGATAATATTTCTAGGTTCGGAGACACTCTTAAGTCCACCCCCTGTGTGTTGTCCAGGCCCATTGCGAAGTCACCGTATTGCGCACGTTGTACAGGTGTCAGCTTGCTCAGCAGGTCACTCACCAGCTGTGGATTGTTTATGTAACCATCCGCCCGAATATTTTTGAGTAACGAAACACAATTTCTAACAGTTGACGAGAATTTTCTTAATTCGCGTCCACTTTCCGTTACTCTAGGTAATTCTTTGACCTTTTGTATGGCGTACTGAAGCACTACGATCGGGTGACCGTACTCATCCTCTAGCGCGCGCAATATCTCGGTCGGATCAGTTGACGTTCGTAGTAAGTCCTCTACTGATACCTTTGCGTCGCCTTGTAACGAGGTTTTTAATCGTGCTAAGTTTTCGTGCGCCTTGAAATTATACATTTGTGATGTTTCCCAGTACATGTTCCGATATGATATCCAGTCGGCTGGGTCACCGTTAAAGTATGGCAATTCATATGCCTGTCTTGGTACCGGTCGTGGTGGTCGTGCCATGTTCGTGATAGCCTCTGCCAGTCTGTCTATCTTCCGGTCTCTGTCCCCTGACGATTCTCTGCGCCTTTCTTTATCATCCGCTCCGTACTGCATCTGCCGCCGTGTATCCGACTCGAGTGTGGCTACTCGAGGTACACTTGCGGCCGGAGTGGTAAAGACGGGATAACGGCTGGGTAACCGGAACCTTACACCATCTGACGTTTCTGGCATGTACCTGGGCGTAATTGGTGCCGTTATGTTAGGTAACGGTACAGACGCGGATGCCCTAGGTACTTGGGACTGGTCTAGATCACACAACACTGACGATCCACGGTGGTTATTCACAAGATTCACTCTACTTACGGTTTCATCACGGGACTCAGATGTTTCACGGGGCGCGGCCCTTTCAACGGGTGCGCCTGACACAGCCGGCGTCCCCAATACTTCTATCAATTGGGGGACTTGGGGCGTAGTTTTCACCCACTTTTCGACGCGCTGTGTCGTACTCCCATCTGAGTTTGAATCATCGCTTTCAGCGGCCGCCTCTATCTCAGCTATTTCTGCCTCCATCCTTTTCTTAACAAGGTTTTCCTTGTCTTTGACCAGGTTCTCTTTTAACTGCACTAACTCGCGCTCCGCTTCGTACTCGATTCGTTTACGTAAATAATCGACGCTCCTGTGGCTATTTCTTGACGATATTTTGCTGCGCGGCGAGGTGTGGCGACCCTTGGTCGCTGCCTGCCCCCCGTGCGCTCTCTCTGACGTCAATTTGCTGTGGTCGTTTAATCGGCCACCTGTGAGCGGAATATTACGAGCGGACGTTGATGCCCATGTCGGTGCTACGGACGGAGAACCTGGAGCCCTCTCGGATGGTAGGCCTGAGTCAGAGACGATGTCCTCTGCTTGTCGCGTACACATTTCTTCTGCCAGTCTTCGTAGCTTGCTGCGTGTAGTGATTTCACTTCTGTGACTCATGATTCTGACTGGTTCACTCTATTCTATTTGAACCTGATCCGGCTCGCAAGGACCAAAATGTTATTAAAACGGGAGTCAGGTGTTGTAGGCGGGGGTGACGGTGTTCCCTTGACGAAAGAGTGAAATTAAACCAGTCAGAATGTCGCAATCTTTGCTTATATTTGTACACAGAAATGATATAGAAAATTACAGAGAAATCACACACAAAATGGTTATGAGAAATAGTCAGTAGATACACAGCACACAATATAAAATACAATCAGAACACACAATTAAATCCTAGCTACACATTACTAAAGACTGGCTAACTAGTTATAGGGTACATCGCGACTAAGCAGTGGACAGCGTAGCCACTTACTTCACAAACACTACGTGTTAACTTGATGATTCGTGTTAAATTGTAAGACGACTAAACTAAAAATAGGCACTCGGCCCTTATATAGGTTTTACCGCATAGTGCAAGTGTCCTACGCACTTCCTTACTTCCCGGGCGCTCCGCCAATTACAAATGATAAAAATGGACTTTCCCAAAGGAGCAGGTCTCGACCTGTCGAGAATTCGAAAACACGTGTAAGGAAGTTCAAGGCTCCTAGTTTCTTATTGGATTAACAAATAGACGTCGTCCTATTGGAGCATACATTCTTGCACCATGATTACTGAACTACAAGTTTAATAGTTAGGCATTTACATTTAAAGTATCCAAACGGTAATTAGTCTTAAATAAACAATGACACCGGCATTACAGTCTAGTTAGATTCCAACAGGTTAAAACATAAGTCAATACATTGTTATTACTAACATTCTACGGTATTCAAGTCAGTATTGTCTTAGATATCTACTACTGGTTACGAAAGAACATTTAGGTATTTATTTAGGTATTTTACATGGGCTAAAACTTAGTTACCTTTTACATTAGAATGGAAATATTGGTGTCAATGGATAGCTAGTTTCATTGGGCTTTGCCCACAATAACAATGAAAGAATAACATTAACTATAGCTTGTTTTATTGGGCTTCGCCTACATTCCACCCCCTGTAACAGGGTTCAACCGACTTACAACTCTTGGTCTGTGGGAAGCACAATAATCTTCGCTACGGGTCGACGTAGGACCCCATTTATAGTCTTTACATCTACTACACGGACGATACCATCGTTGCCGTGATACACAGCCTTGATGAGGCCTTTGGTCCACGCACTTCGCGGTCTATTGTTGTCTATAATCACTACAACATCACTGACACGTACGTTCGGCACATTGTTCAACCACTTTTCCCGACGTTGGAGCGTAGGCAGGTACTCTCGCAGCCAGCGCCGCCAGAACATGTCGGCGAGCGCGTTCACGCGCCGCCACTGCCGGCGAGAGTCGATGTCTCCGGCGTCGCTCGATGCAAACGGAGTACTCCCGGACGCAGTGCCCAGGAGTAGATGGTTCGGCGTCAGGACCACAGGCTGGTCGTGGTCGTCGTTCACGTAGCTCAGTGGCCGGCTGTTTACGATCAGCTCGGCTTCGGTGAGGAGGGTGTAAAGGACCTCCTCACGAGGGGCACGCTACTTGAGCGTACTGCGAAGAGCGTTCTTCACGCATCTCACCAGGCGCTCCCAGCAGCCACCCATGTGTGGGGCCGCCGGGGGATTGAAGTGCCACTCGATGCCACGATGAGAGTTGGCAGTAAAGACGCGCTCGCACGTCATGACGCGCTGAAGGCGTCTCCACGATGAGTAGCGCTCGTACTCGAGGAGTGGCGCCACCGGTGCTGCTGCGGCGTGGACCCGCTGGATGCTCTCAAGGTCCGCCTCCGACGCCTCAGCCTCGGGACACGCAGGCCACAGCTCCTGTGGATTGCATTGAAACGAGGGGCCCGAGAGCCACTCTGCGTGGTCATCGGGCCAGCACAACCTGGTGGCCTTATCAGCTGGGTTATCCTGTGAGGGTACCCAGCGCCAGTTGCCTCTGTCTGACAGCCTATCTATTTCGGCTAATCTGTGCGAGACGAATCGTTGAAACTCCTGTGCATCGGAATTTATCCATTTTAGTACAGTTTCGCTGTCGGTCCACAGGAATTTCCGATCGATTCGTATACCTAGGTCTTTATGGGCGGTGTCTGCTAAACGACAGGCTAACACTGCTGCTTGTAACTCTAGCCTGGGAATGGATATTACTTTTTGTGGAGCTACTCGCGCTTTCCCTAGTAACATAACCGCTTCCCTCCTACCTTCAGAGTTAGAGCCCACTAGGTATACTACCGCGGCGTAAGCCAGCTCGCTGGCGTCCCCGAACGCGTGTAACTCTAAGTTATCGAGTTTTAACCCGTACCACCGCGGTATTTTTAAATTATCTAATCGATATGAATTATGAAGCCAATGAAACATATCAGCGATATCCCCTGAAAATGCGACGGGGCCTATCCTGAACTTAATTAATATGCCGAGCAAGGAATTCAACAAGTCAGGTCCGGTTAGTAGGTTGTCATTTAAACACGTTCCGTGAGACGTGGCAGCTGCGTCGAACACTAGACGCAGCTTGCCCGGTTTGTTCGGGTTAACGACCCCGAAATGCGGTAAATACCAAATAGGTGATGTGTCTATGTTACCGTTCACTTTGCGCGCGTAACCTTCCTCTACTAACCTACTTATCTGAGTTGAATATGCCTCAGCGAAACTAGCGTCCTTACGCATACGTTTCTCAATGCCGTACAGCCGTTGCCTAGCCTGATTGTAATTATCAGGCAACTGAATATTGTCATGTTTCCATAACAAACCGACCTCCCATTGTGACTGGTCGGGGGTACGATGGCTAGTGCTGTCCAACACGGCTAATGCCCTTTCGACATCTTTATGTTTTCTTAAATTATCTGAAATGCCTATTGCTTCTAGCTCAAACTGTGATTTTACTAAATTATGTAAATCAGGTAGGGAAACGGTCATGCAATTAACACATTCTTTACTATCATTATTATTAAATGGTCCATGTATGACCCAACCTAACTTAGTGAGTGAGGCAACTGGCTTACCGGATTTTCCTTGGCGGATGTCCTGACTGACGAGCAGCTCCCAGTTGTCCTGTCCGAGCAGCAGCAGCGGTTCGGCTCCCCTCATCTCTACGCAGCCCAAGTCGCGTAGGTGCGCGTTGTCGTCGATCACTGCGGTGGACACTGTCTGCGTGGGCAGTTTAATGTCTACTATTGTCCGACACGTAATGTTATGACACTGACCGTTAGGCCCTTTAACGCGCACTTGTACCACTCGCGACGTTGAGTCTGTTACTCCGTAGCCACCCGCGGTTTTTAGCGAGAGGGGAACACACGGACCCACTAAGTCGGTGGCGAGTGAGCTGTCGATGAGTGACACGGTCGCACCATCGTCCAGTAGCGCGTAACACTGCTTATCACTATTGACCGTCACTGGAATGATTTTTAGTAGGGCCGTAGCTCGCCACTCGCCTATATTAGTGACGCTTTCAGTCTTATTTTCTGCTGGAATAGCCGTTTTTTCTTTTTCTTTCGGCTGCTTATCCGCGTGTAACAGCAGGTGATGTCCGAACCCGCACTTCTTACATCTGTTCGCACGGCAGAACCTCTTGGGATGTTTACTCACGAGACATTTGAAACATGTGTTCTTTTCCTTTATCGTGTCCCAACGCTGTTGAACGGTAAGCTTCTTGAACTGGTCACATTCTTCTATGCTGTGCTTTCGTTGACATATAACGCATTCTTCAGGAGCGGTAGACTCGTCGCTCTGCGTGTTCACTCGTTGTGTCAACGGAGGCCTGCTGGCGGCCGAGCGCGCGGCGTTGGCTGGTCGGGACTGACCGGTCCCGCCGTACTTCTGCTGTTGCTTGGCAGGGGGCTTTGATGGGCTGGGCTCAAACATGCACGCCTGAGTGTAGTACGACGTTGAGCGTGTCAAGTGTATTAGAAAGTGTGATAATATTTCTAGGTTCGGAGACACTCTTAAGTCCACCCCCTGTGTGTTGTCCAGGCCCATTGCGAAGTCACCGTATTGCGCACGTTGTACAGGTGTCAGCTTGCTCAGCAGGTCACTCACCAGCTGTGGATTGTTTATGTAACCATCCGCCCGAATATTTTTGAGTAACGAAACACAATTTCTAACAGTTGACGAGAATTTTCTTAATTCGCGTCCACTTTCCGTTACTCTAGGTAATTCTTTGACCTTTTGTATGGCGTACTGAAGCACTACGATCGGGTGACCGTACTCATCCTCTAGCGCGCGCAATATCTCGGTCGGATCAGTTGACGTTCGTAGTAAGTCCTCTACTGATACCTTTGCGTCGCCTTGTAACGAGGTTTTTAATCGTGCTAAGTTTTCGTGCGCCTTGAAATTATACATTTGTGATGTTTCCCAGTACATGTTCCGATATGATATCCAGTCGGCTGGGTCACCGTTAAAGTATGGCAATTCATATGCCTGTCTTGGTACCGGTCGTGGTGGTCGTGCCATGTTCGTGATAGCCTCTGCCAGTCTGTCTATCTTCCGGTCTCTGTCCCCTGACGATTCTCTGCGCCTTTCTTTATCATCCGCTCCGTACTGCATCTGCCGCCGTGTATCCGACTCGAGTGTGGCTACTCGAGGTACACTTGCGGCCGGAGTGGTAAAGACGGGATAACGGCTGGGTAACCGGAACCTTACACCATCTGACGTTTCTGGCATGTACCTGGGCGTAATTGGTGCCGTTATGTTAGGTAACGGTACAGACGCGGATGCCCTAGGTACTTGGGACTGGTCTAGATCACACAACACTGACGATCCACGGTGGTTATTCACAAGATTCACTCTACTTACGGTTTCATCACGGGACTCAGATGTTTCACGGGGCGCGGCCCTTTCAACGGGTGCGCCTGACACAGCCGGCGTCCCCAATACTTCTATCAATTGGGGGACTTGGGGCGTAGTTTTCACCCACTTTTCGACGCGCTGTGTCGTACTCCCATCTGAGTTTGAATCATCGCTTTCAGCGGCCGCCTCTATCTCAGCTATTTCTGCCTCCATCCTTTTCTTAACAAGGTTTTCCTTGTCTTTGACCAGGTTCTCTTTTAACTGCACTAACTCGCGCTCCGCTTCGTACTCGATTCGTTTACGTAAATAATCGACGCTCCTGTGGCTATTTCTTGACGATATTTTGCTGCGCGGCGAGGTGTGGCGACCCTTGGTCGCTGCCTGCCCCCCGTGCGCTCTCTCTGACGTCAATTTGCTGTGGTCGTTTAATCGGCCACCTGTGAGCGGAATATTACGAGCGGACGTTGATGCCCATGTCGGTGCTACGGACGGAGAACCTGGAGCCCTCTCGGATGGTAGGCCTGAGTCAGAGACGATGTCCTCTGCTTGTCGCGTACACATTTCTTCTGCCAGTCTTCGTAGCTTGCTGCGTGTAGTGATTTCACTTCTGTGACTCATGATTCTGACTGGTTCACTCTATTCTATTTGAACCTGATCCGGCTCGCAAGGACCAAAATGTTATTAAAACGGGAGTCAGGTGTTGTAGGCGGGGGTGACGGTGTTCCCTTGACGAAAGAGTGAAATTAAACCAGTCAGAATGTCGCAATCTTTGCTTATATTTGTACACAGAAATGATATAGAAAATTACAGAGAAATCACACACAAAATGGTTATGAGAAATAGTCAGTAGATACACAGCACACAATATAAAATACAATCAGAACACACAATTAAATCCTAGCTACACATTACTAAAGACTGGCTAACTAGTTATAGGGTACATCGCGACTAAGCAGTGGACAGCGTAGCCACTTACTTCACAAACACTACGTGTTAACTTGATGATTCGTGTTAAATTGTAAGACGACTAAACTAAAAATAGGCACTCGGCCCTTATATAGGTTTTACCGCATAGTGCAAGTGTCCTACGCACTTCCTTACTTCCCGGGCGCTCCGCCAATTACAAATGATAAAAATGGACTTTCCCAAAGGAGCAGGTCTCGACCTGTCGAGAATTCGAAAACACGTGTAAGGAAGTTCAAGGCTCCTAGTTTCTTATTGGATTAACAAATAGACGTCGTCCTATTGGAGCATACATTCTTGCACCATGATTACTGAACTACAAGTTTAATAGTTAGGCATTTACATTTAAAGTATCCAAACGGTAATTAGTCTTAAATAAACAATGACACCGGCATTACAGTCTAGTTAGATTCCAACAGGTTAAAACATAAGTCAATACATTGTTATTACTAACATTCTACGGTATTCAAGTCAGTATTGTCTTAGATATCTACTACTGGTTACGAAAGAACATTTAGGTATTTATTTAGGTATTTTACATGGGCTAAAACTTAGTTACCTTTTACATTAGAATGGAAATATTGGTGTCAATGGATAGCTAGTTTCATTGGGCTTTGCCCACAATAACAATGAAAGAATAACATTAACTATAGCTTGTTTTATTGGGCTTCGCCTACACAGCCTATAATTAGACATATTCCTTAAAAAGTGAAGATTTTTATTAACATAAAAACAGAAAAGTGTTCCAATCAAATCAAAAGTCTTTTAGTCAAACTAGGCTGAGACTCAGACTTTTTGAACGTCAAAGTTACTGTCAGTCCCCCAAAACGCCCGCCCGTCACCAATTCCTAGTACTTTGGCCGGGAAGAAGTGGCGCAACAAACTCCCCAGCAGCACAGCTGTCTGTTAAGTTAGAAGAACTGATTCTATACAAAAATATGTAAGTAATTAATATTATGAAAACAAAACACACATTAAATTATGTGCAATATTGAACATGGTGGTTGGTATATTAGCATGTGCTAGCTGATGCTAGCACATGCTAATATACCAACAAAACCTTGAAAACTAAACTCAAGCTGAAATAACGAATAAAAAACAAAATCGTAAACAGAAATTAAAACCTAAATAAAAGCCTCTAGGCATAAAGGGCGTGCCCGCTTACATATACAACGATGCAAAATATTACATATACTTACATTAATGTATATAGCTATGTTGAAGTAACAATTGTTATACTAGGACCTCCGGAGTAAAATAAAATAACAGTTAATATAAATAACAATAACTAAAACCATGGTCAGCAAGACAACCAGTCACCACAAGCAGTACCCGTTCACGAGCATAACACAAAGCTCAGCTATTATCGCTCGCCATATTTGAGGGAAGGTGGTAATCGGACCCTGACGCTACCGCAAGCAGTGACATCTAAGGGAGCATGACGAATTTGTTGCCGGTTGCTCAGGCAAGAATATTATGAACAGTTGTCGAGGTCGCTAGCTAACTACATGTTGCAATACAACTCATTTAAAATCATTGTAATGAGTAGATTATGTCCATAGTAAATGAAATAAAAGAAAAATAAATTAACATAATCAGTAAAAAAAAAGTTCTAGTGCCAACTAAATATAAGAGAGCGAATATAAAACCCAGATTATGTCCATAATAAATGAAATAAAAGGAAAAGAAACTAACATAAGCAGTAATAACCTCCTCCGTTTTTTTTCGTCGGTTGAAAAAAAAGTTCAAGTGCCAACTAAATATAAGAGAGCGAATATAAAACCGAATACCTAAGAGCATTTATAGTACTCCATCCTGATCGAAATACCGAGAAATCTATGAAGTCGATACAAAATAGCAACACATTTTCTCAAAAAAAAAAAAAAAAAAACTGGACAAGTGCGAGTTAATCTCGCGTGGATACTGTGGATAGGTATCGTACGATGAATATGTTACCCACCAAAAATATTTCGTGTACCACCTACCAAGACACACGTAACACTTTCACAGTTAAGAAAATTATCAGATCTAATGCATATCTAAGTCCCTAATAATATAAGGGTTAACTTTACAAATCTTACACCTTACTTAAATAAAATGTACGGCTTTGCCGTTTCGCAGCCGTCGCAGACACACTGCACGACACGCTTATGGTAAAAAAACCCCTGGTCTATAATGTTGTGTCATGCAATAGTTCAAGGGAACGACCATGCCATGCATATTGACTAAAATGTTAGGTTTGCAGAGCCAAGCCCCTGAGCTTGGCTCTTCATTAGATCTGTAACTGACCCTGACCAAAATATATGTGACCCTCACAAAAGCCTAAAAGCCAAAAGCAATTTATGTATTTACGTTTGACGTCCGTGTTTGTGTCACAGAAATTCATATGTGTACCAAATTTCAACTTAACCAGTCCAGAAGGTTCGGAGTAAAATGGCTGTAACAGACAGACAGACATACAGACGAGTGATTCTATAAGGGTTCCGGTTTTTCTTATGGATGCACAGAACCCTAATAAATACTACAAGAGTACTTACTTCATCACATATTACTCCGAATTCGGTTCGAAGGCAATACAGCTTAGCTATTGAAACCATTCGACAGGCTTCCGAGTTGAAAATTACACATTTAAGCTACCTGATTTTCCTAGTTTGCGACCACAAAAAAGTCCGTCGAAGGAGTAGTAGTCGTCACTTTGGTTTAAACTGTAATTATAATCGGGTTTCGGATTTGTAAACAGCGCTTAGAGGACTCCTACGATAATGTAGATTGATGTTCGCGTTGCCAAAGAAGCGTATCGGATAGTTGTGAATAGCTAAGCTGAAACGATGTAAGCAGCAACAAGTGAAAATATAATATTTCAATTTCAAGCGAAACTGAAGAAAACTCGACGGCAACAACGGCTACTGAAAAATTGCGTCCTGAAAGCATGAAACAAAAAAAATATTTTCACCTGAGAGCCGTGGTCGTATATTCAAATTAATGTGATATCACATAGCCTATAACTAGCGGATGAACAAGACACTTCCAACGATACCCCGCTATTTATAATTATAAGTAGTTTTAGGTATGAGGGGACTGATGAACATACTCACAACTAATAACCCTCCTTTTTCTTCGCCGTAACCGGGTAAAAGCAAACAAAAATGTTTGGTAGTAACATCAAACTGCTATTTTACCGAACCTTTTACACAGAGAGGCACCACAAAGAAACGTTGTTGCCGTCGATGTTTCACAAACATCGACGGCAACAAAGTTAAAAGAGTCAACTGCACTTTTTTCGAAATCATGACATTGTAGATAAACTTATATACTTTGTGGTCGTTGACATGTTCACAATCTGTATTGTTTCATTATCGATATTCACACTGTATCATACATTGACAAACAGATCAGCGACAAAGCCGCTGAATACGCAAAGAGATAGGTAACTGGAAATCAGTGGACTGTTGTATGTATGTGAAGCTATAATACATGAAGGTATTGTAATTAAAATAAGCAGAGGTAAGGTAAGCAAAATAGGTAGGTACAGTCACCAAAAGAGTAAGTTACCAGGGTCGTCGGATATAGTTGAAGTTTAGTAAAAAATCGATGGATGTTTTCGAATAAAATCTTATTTGATAAATGAGTCTCTTCATTTGATAATAACTCTTCCATGCGAGGAAGCAAAAGCTTAAAAAAACATTTATTAAGAAAAACAATGTTTTATGGTTTGAGATGATTGAGCCAACAATTTGGGGTCTGTGTATAAAAAATCATGGATAACCTAAATGCATTGAAAAAAAGTCCCTAAGACAAACACGGTATATACAGGAAAAAAAAATACCAGAGCGCAAATTTTTTTTTTGGTGGTTGTTTATTAGTTTCAATTATTTTTTCAATACTTAAAAAAAAATATCCGACCTTTAATCAGTAAACTGTGGACACCCTACATATTTCGTAATATGATATCGAAATAGTAATAGGTCAGTAACCGCGCGCCGGCGTAGGTACTTCGAACTTCTTAGAATTTTGACCGATCGAACAGCTGATAGGTACTAGTAGCTACGCTCGGTCGTTCACCTTCGCCGCCGCGCCGGCGCGCGGCGCCGCGCGCAAGTTACCATAAAAACCAGTTTCAAAATAAACATCTTTCGTTAATGATAACTTAATTTTTTTTTGTACTAAGATATATCAAAATAAAAATTGCTTGGTTATCATGACTCGTTTAAGTTTAATTTGTTAAAATTTGCGCATTGGTTAAAAACTTATCCTGTATTAACCTTTTTTTTTAAAATAAATTACACTTTTCGCCCAAGCATAGATATTGTTTTTAATTTCTATAGCTATACGCCTACATATTTCTTTTTGGTGACGTCATATAGCTCGTCACATAACCCGCCGATCAACTAGACGCTTCTAACGATACCTAGTTTGCCATAATATAAAGAATATTTTATGAGTTAACAAATGAACATACATACATCTCTTTTGGCCTCCCTTGGCCATGCCATAGTCGGGTAATAAGTAAAAATACTCGACTCCTAAACCCAAAAATACCAAACCATTCATAAAAAAAACCGGCCAAGTGCGAGTCGGACTCACGCACCGAGGGTTCCGTACAAACCTGTAGGTATTCACGGTTTATACATAAGGTTTATGTTTATGAAATTAAATGGTTTTTTTTAAATTTCCTTATTTGAGTTGACTGAATTCAAGGTAAATTGCGGTTTACGATTTGTGACGTATTAAAAAAAAACTACTTACTAGATCTCGTTCAAACCAATTTTTGGTGGAAGGTTACATGTAATGTACATCATATATTTTTTTTAGTTTTACCATTCTCTTATTTTAGAAGTTACAGGGGGGGGGGACACATTTTACCACTTTGGAAGAGTTTCTCGCGCAAACCATTCACTTTAGAAAAAAATGATATTAGAAACCTCAATATCATTTTTAAAGACACGTATGGGTTTGATGCAAAAAAACAATTTTGAGTTTCAGTTCTAAGTATGGGGAACCCCAAAATTTATTGTATTTTTTTCTATTTTTGTGTGAAAATCTTAATGCGGTTCACAGAATACATCTACTTACCAAGTTTCAACAGCATAGCTCTTATAGTTTCGGAAAAAGTGGCTGTGACATACAAGGACAGACAGACAGACATGACGAATCTATAAGGGCTCCGTTTTTTGCCATTTGGCAACGGAACCCTAAAAATGAACTGTTAAAAAGAGGTAATTTTTCGTAGGGCTGTCCGTAGACTCGCGCTACGAAGGGCTACTAAACCAAAATTCTCTAACAATTTCTTTCAGTGTCTTGCGGAATGTGTAGTTTCGTATATTTGTAATAGAAGTTTAAACGGAGCATTGAAAAATTCCCCCGCCCCTCACACCTGCTTTGAACTTTCAGAGTTTCTCTCACATTTGGTAGAAAAGTGAGAATTGCGAAATGTAGAATAAAATCAAGGTATAAGGTACCTGTTAAAGGTACCTCATATCATTAGCACAAAAGAAAACAATGTCAAGCATCCACTTATTTACGGTGCCTGACATTATAGGTATGTACATATGTACAAACAGCAGTCTGTTTAGCACTGAAACTAAATTGAAAGCGCACAGTTTCACGACATTTCTATGAATTAATACATACAGTGGATGGTCATATTTTTAGTTCGTCCTTTAATAAATTCTACATTTGATTACTTCGGGGATTCAATTTAGCAATTACTTAACTAAATAATGATCTAAGTTGGCATGCACGAGAGTATAGCAAAACATACTGTTTACATTCTGAATGTTTATTTACACACATGCAGCGCCATCTATGTGGTTTGAAACTGCTTTGCGTTGGTGTGGACACAGAAGTTCTGACCACTCTCGTGAGATGTCAGCACCAGTATAAAATTTCGTCTACCGTTACATTCGTTAACGTTCCTCATGGTAATGAAGATGATGGATCATGCATTTACGTACAATCCCTGGGTCGTTTACCTGCATTACCCCTGTAAGTACTTACCAAAATGTCAGTTTCAAAATAAGTAGATAAGTGCATCTATGATCTATCTGTAGAAGAATAACCGTGTGTTTAATGACTTGAAAAAGAAGCATCAGATTTTTCCCGTATTCTTGAACGTTGACATCGGAAAATAATCGAATTTTTATTTTTGTACCAACTGTACAAATAAAAATAAATGCTCAAATTCCCGCCCAACAACCGCCTAGCTAGCCGATTGTTGGGCGGGATTTTGTTTACAAAAACAGAAAAAAAAACACAAGTCGGGAAAGAAGGAAACAAAAATATCTGATAAAAATATGAACAAACGGATCACGAAACGTGATCCGGATCCTGTCAATGCCTAGTTTTGTTTTGCGATCTTAGAAATTGCGTGCTTTTATTTGAATACATTCTTATTTCAAATCCTCATAGAGACGTTTCTCATTAGACAACTGAGATTAATTTTAGAACTACGAATCAATTTTCGTCGATTATTTTCCAATTACAATTTTCAAGAAAGCTTAGAAAATGAACTGTATGTATGTATTTAGTGATTGATGAAATGCAATAAAACTAAAGCTCATTGTGTCAGAAGGATTTGAGTAGGAAAATGAACTGGATCTAGTATTTTGACAGATACCAGAAGTAATCAAAAAGAAAAGAACATTTAAATAAAATAAAATAAACTTTTAAATCGTTTACCACAAGGAGGAGTTAGCAATAATGTAATTCAAACAATAATTTGTTGGAAATTATGGTGAAATATAAAATTGAAGCCTTTTAAATATCTACAGATTACTATGTTCAATTAAATACTATTATAGCAGTCCGAATAACTCCGCTTCCACCATGCGTAGCTAAAGAGCGTAACTTTACATATACTTAGTGTGTACCTTGTGTGTACATTTTTCTTCAAGTTTGTTACCTCACCTTATGTACGGAAGTGAAACGCCGTGTGAATACGAACAATCTACACATCATATCCTATGGGAAGTTGAATGAAGTATACTGCAAAATGTAGGCAATACTTACTATGTTATTTGGTCTGCGAGCTATAGCCGGAGTTGTAAATAAAGCGTGCCATTGAGAATACAATTTGGAGATGGTTTAAAAATATTAGAATCAAATATAAATGCATGCTAGTTTACATACCAATTGTCCATGGATGGCAATTTTCGGAATTGGTGGAAATTATTAGAAATATAAAAATAAAAAACCGGCCAAGTGCGAGTCGGACTCGCGCACCGAGGGTTCCGTACAAACCTGCAGGTCATCATCATCATCATTCGTCATCATCGTTTATGAAATGAAATGTTTTTTTTTTTAATTTTTATATTTGTGTTGACTGAATGAAAGGTAAATTGTGGTTTACGATTTATGACGTATTAAAAAAAAACTACTAACTAGATCTCGTTCAAACCAATTTTCGTTGGTAGTTTTCATGGTAATGTACATCATATATTTTTTTTAGTTTTATCATTCCCTTATTTTAGAAGTTACGGGGGGGGGGGACACACACACTTTACCACTTTGGAAGTGTCTCTCGCGCAAACTATTCAGTTTAGAAAAAAATGATATTAGAAACCTCAATTTCATTTTTGAAGACCTATCCATAGATACCCCACACGTAAGGGTTTGATGAATTTTTTTTTTTGTGTTTCAGTTCTATGTATGGGGAACCCCAAATATTATTGTTTTAAAAAAAAATGATATTAGAAACCTCAATATCATTTTTGAAGACCTATCCATAGATACCCCACACGTAAGGGTTTGATGAAAAAAAAAATTTTGGGTTTCAGTTCTATGTATGGGGAACCCCAAATATTATTGTTTTTTTTCTATTTTTGTGTGAAAATCTTAATGCGGTTCACTGAATACATCTACTTACCAAGTTTCAATAGCACAGCTCTTATAGTTTCGGAGAAAAGTGGCTGCGACATACTCGGACAGACAGACAGACAGACAGACAGACAGACAGACAGACAGACATGGCGAATCTATAAGGGTTCCGTTTTTTGCCATTTGGCAACGGAACCCTAAAAACGTTGATGTATTAGTAAGCCTACAATGCTACGAGGGTGCTACGTGCGGCTACGTGCGGCTACGGGCGGCTACGGGCTGCTACGGGGTGGTTGATAATATTCCCCACTGTGAAATCGAAGTACCAATTACGAGAATCGGTAGGTATAGATCGTCTAATTTTTTAAAACTGCATGCCACTTCAGTTAAATGTATATTTTACATTTGGAATGTGCAGGGATATCGACGCGCAAACTATAACCGTGAATTCAGTTATCAAATAATCTGTTACTTTGAAAATTAATCGTTTATCAAAAATACCTCATCATCATCTGCCTAGCCTTTTCCCAACTATCTTGGGGTCAGCTTCCAGTCTAACCGGATGCAGCTTAGTACCAGTATTTTACACGGAGCGACTATACGATACCCGTAGTAAGACTGGTTGTCAGACTTTCGGGTTTTTGACGACCCGTAACGACTGTTTAAAAATACCTGTGTATTATAATATAATACGACGCGATCAAAACTAAGTGGAAACGCCGGGAGGAGACGCCCTAGGAGAACATACATGACCTTATTTGTGATGTTCTTCAAAAAGGTCAGGTGCGTACTACTCTAGTCTTGTGTAGTTCGCGAACGAACTATGTCGAAAGAGCGCTCCCATAGATGAACTACGTGAACTAGTTCCCTCATTCCACGATCCGCAGTTCGTTAGTTCGTCAGTTCATGACCGAATCAGCGAGGATGGCGTCAACCGAACATGGCACAAAATACAAAAAGGTTTTTGTAATCACTAAACTAGTTATTTATTGCAACAATAAACTTTGGTATTATTTACAATCATGATCATTTTATGAATTACCATTCAAAGGTTTTTGCTGTTTTTAGAGTCCAAAATTTGTATGTAAAAGTAGAACATTCCATAATCTTTTCGCAAGCAGTAGGAGCAAAATCAAAACGAGCGAACAATCGAACGATCTGCCTCTCTTTGATTCGAGCTGGGAGCTGACGAACTAAAAGAGCGAATTAGTTCATTAAGGAGCGGCAAACTAAACTGAGCGATCTCAGTCGCGAACTACTATGGCCAAGACTATAGTATTCGCAACCAGCGTGTGTGTATGACCAGCAGAGGGGTAATTGCGGAACTTTTTATCGGTAGGAATTGGTTTAGTATTCATAGTTAAACAACATTCATTGCGTTATTTACGTAGCTGAGCCGACAATTTATTCGAACAAATGACGCAATGGTTTAGAAATAATCTTCAATCCCATTCAGATTCTGATAAATTGTGCGTTTCGCAATTAGGGTGCAGGGTGCTTACTCTTGATTTTAATTCCGATCGATTGACATTGGAATTTTGACGTTACGTATTCTTGAGTTCGACGCTAGCGCCAAAATGTGTCTAAATCGGGTGTCCATTTTGGAGAACTAAGTGGAATTGGGATCGGGCGTTGTTGTTGTTCCAATGTTGACGCTATTGGTTTCAAGAGTACCGAATCACGTGTATGCAAAAAATTAACATTGGAATCTTATTGGCTTTATATTTGAATTAAAATTAGGTTGAAGAGTAAGCCCCCTGGTGTATGAACCTAAACGAGGCAAAAGGAGTATGTAATAAGGATCGTAGCAGGTGGCGTTACGGAGTTTCTGCCTACCCCTACGGGGTGGCCTCATTTTGTTTTTCTGCCCCGGGCCCTCGACGGGCTTAGTCCGCTATTGATCCACGGAACCTGTTCTAACTGAACCTCGACTATGTGACCCCACTCTGACTCAAATGCTTATTCGAACCGCCCTCGATTTTATAATACGTGTAATCGTGCACTTTTCCTTTTACTTGGTTCAATTGCTGTAAATAAGATTTAGAACTCGGTCTAGTAAAACATTGTCATTAATTGTGAAGGGAAATATTCAGTCATTCTATTTTTCTTCTTAATCTTTTACTTTAGGTTCCTCTCACTGTCTCCTTCCCTTCTCCTCTTCTTTCTGTTTTGTTTCCTGTCTGCTCCCTCTGTAATAGTCATGTATATTTTATTTTTGTAATAGTCACAGTACCTACCTACGCTTATCAACTTCATAATCCCTTAGAATCGTTAACAAAAGCGTTCATGGGGTATGCTCATAATTACCAGCAAAAGAGTTTTCAATGACGCCAGAACCCCCTAGTACCTTCCATAAGTACCCTCAACCCTGTAAAATGTATATAACATCGCTAATCACGGGGAAAAGTAGGTCAACATCTCGTTAAGGCGGCGGCTACTATGTAGATTATTTAGAATATCATCAGATTAAAATAGAATCCCGTCATAATTTTGTTTCTAGACGACATCATAAGTACTCTAAAAATTACTACTAAGAAAGTGAAAGTGAAGAAAAGTGAGTGAGTGAGATGAAATGAAGTGTGAGTGAGTGTGAGTGAAGTTTGGAAGTGGAATGATTAAATTCGTTCAACTTTCATTATCACCATACTAGGCATGAATAGGTTTACAGTCATCAGACCTAAACCTAATCACCAATTTGTCAATCGGGATAACAGTAAGTGAGCAAAAAGTAATCATAAGATTAATCGCCGTGGATTTGCTACATAGACTTTGTAAAACTGAATGAAACTTCGGAAAGGCTCGTTCATCAGTCATGCTTGGTTCGAAAATGGCAACATTATTTGTCTGCATAGTTTTAAAGTCTGCGGTTTCCCTAGATATTCCCAAAGGAAACTAAATATGTCAGAGCGCCTGAAAATTGTCCGGGCTTCCGCTTCGCAGCTAAATATTGTACGTCTTTAAGGAATATTCTGAGTAAAGGTTGTTTTAATACTGGCATAAATTGCAGGTACTCCTCATGGACCGACATTGATTGATGATATTTGTGGTATCTGTTTGTGTGTAAGCTTTTGCTACAGCAATACACTTTGGATTGAAGATGGATCAATAATAGTGACAATCTCTTAGACCATCTTTTTGAGCCCATACGAGATGTAATTTTTTTTCCTGTGGCCTACAATAAAATCGAATCAACAGATGCCTTCTATTACATAATATCACGCCTTGTTACCCCGAGGGGTGGAGCAGAGGTTTACTTATAATACACCCACAGATGACTTCGTCTCGTCCTAACACTCGTTTAGACGGTGCAACGTTTATTGTTGCTCCAACGTACTCGTATGGTATGCCACTGGCAATTAAATCACACCATATTCCGTGTCGTGTCGGAAGGAAAAAATAGCACCATCCCAGTTCTTCCCGTGGGTGTCGTAAGAGACGACTAAGAGACTTACTGAATGGGCTTCTCTATGCATTTTACCACCATACTGCGATCGCCAAACCGCCTGCCAAGCGAGGCGATTATGGTAAATCCCCTAAAGTTGGGAGAGGCCTATGTCCAGCAGTGGACCACAACACAACATAATATCATCTAAAAGACGAAACGTTTCCACACTTTCCACCCACATACTAATACTTTGCTGCAATATATAGGGTCAAATTAAATTAGCTTGCAACACTTTAGCCACGTGTTGGGTATCCATACCGAAAACTGATGACATATTTTTTTCATCATTTCATTTTGTTGAAAACTTTAAATGACACTGACATGTACAATAAGACAAGCAAACTGTTATATTATAGTTTTTGGAAAGTCGTTTAATTATATTATCTGTATTCTACGAAAAATTACAAAACCTGATTGATTACAGGCATTTAATGATGAAAAAAATTGTATTTTTTTTTGTTCCATTAGTTTCCAGCTAATTTAATTTGACCATGTAGTTGTCAATACCGGGGTCTCAGTAGCTAGTAACTTTGGAGTGTAGTTTCAGGCGGTAACACTTGTACCTGACCACTATTTTCAAAGGTTCCGAGAAGTATTCTCTTACTGAAGACTCTCTTGTTATTGTCTTGTTATTGAAGTGACATGGGTCTCGTGTAGTGTAGTGAATGGGTGAGTATATTTAGTAAGTATCTACAAACACTCATTGATACCATTGGAACATCTTTACTCGTCTTCTTACTTTTTAAAGTTGAAAAGTAAATGAAGACGAGTTCAGCAAAATAAAACGACTTTTAATTTTTTTTCTTATTTTTTATTTTTATGTACAAATAGAAATCCCTTAGGTAAAATAAACTTACTTAAGTCTTAAATTATGATACTGTACAGAGTTTGTACGACGGAATGCGGGCAGTGTGGGGAGATCCCGAATGTAGGAGTTATGGCAAGTCCTTTAATGTGCTGGTGCTTAATAAATACGATGTAGTACGATGTGCATCCTCTATGGAGTGTAGCTTGTTAGAACCGAACTATATCTACGTAAATCTTAAATTCGTTTGAAAGAATACTAGCATTTTTATTGCTAGTGGCATCAGGACATTGTTAAACTAACATCCTGATGTAAAATTTGAGTATGATCACTGTTATGTTTGGTAGTATCTAAAGTTAGGAGGATCACAGACGAAGGCTGGGGTTGGTGCTGGCGATGTAGTTGAGGAGTTCGTCGGAGTCCTCGCAGACGACGGGCTTCTCGTGGTAGCAGGCAACGTCATGCCACGCGATACCGTCGTTGTACACGTTGTTTAGGACGCTGAGACAGGATTCTGAGGTGGCGTTGATGTCGAACTCTGCGTTGTCGGGCTGACGCTGCTTCTTGTGGCCGGTCTGAGACCAAGGGTTGTAGCCCCAGCCGTTGGGGATCTGTAAAGAAATGGCATTTCATTACATATTTCATTGTAAATGCATTTTGCAGCAGTGTTTTCTTACTTAATAATGAACTCGTCGGACTGTTCTGATATATGTTATGCATTCATTTTGAAGAGTTTCCGCCCAGAAGTTGTTAAATCGTCGAAAGCATTGCAAATGAGCCATTTGGGATAACACTATCATAAAATCCAACTCAAACAAGTGTCGAAGTTTAAACACTATGCACTTAAGTGCTTTAACGTAATAGAAATACTTCAATGTTCGAAAATGCGTAATAACTCAACTTTCACACAACAAGGCACCAACACCAATTGTACGCACAGGTGTGTCTGCGAAAGTTTATGATTCAGAAAATAAGTACGTGACGGTAACGGGGAATTTCCCCTTTTCGTTGACAGACATGTGTAACGCATTAGTTCCGAGCATAACAAAGGAACTTTACGAGTTCTTACAACAATGTAAACAAATATGCACTTTTCGTAATTTTCTTAGGAAAAGAATAGGGCTGGCCAACTTCTTTTAGTCAACGACCGTGCGTTACGTGAAGACAAACAGCAGTCTTTGTAAGTGCCAATACCGCGATTTTTAATCTGCTTGCCATGTGAGATGACCCAGTTTCATCCTACCACAGTGCAATGTACCGATCCATGAAAGCACTCAACGCCGATCTCCCGATAATACTAAAAGATTGAGAGAAAAGTAACTTGATACGAACCTGGTTGGTAGGGGACAGCTTTTCGCGGTTCGCGGACCAGAACCAACCGAACACATTCTTGGGCTCCAGGTCCTTGCGGTTTTCACAACCCTTGAAGTCACAGAGGCGACCCGACGTCCAGATATAAGGCACATCATCTGTAATAAAAAATAACGTGTCAGTATCGTTTCATGAGGTCACAGCAATAAAGACGCCGCAGGGTCACTTCAGATGTGCTAAGAGCGTCAATGTCCATTACAATATTTATAAAAAATATCTAACGATATTAGTGAAATGTGAAGGCTCCCAATTACGTGTCGCCTTCGCATGGTACTTCGAAGATGACATTAGAATTTCACAACACATTTAAGTACTCACTTTGCTGGATAAGCTTGAAGATTAGATTGTTTTCTTCTTGCGTCTCCATGGAGACGAGGTCCATGCAGTACTCGCGACAGATGTTGCGACCGTCTAGCCAGTCTACTTTCCTGTTGGCTAGGGCGGGAACATGTCCACTGTAGAAGTAGTTGTGACCTCGGTAGAAGAACTCTTTTGGTCCTAGAAGCAGTAGAAAAAATGACGTTTAAATAATGCATATCGGTTGCATATTTACAAAACATGCCACTCAAGGCTGAATCGTGACAGTTAAACGTATAAATAATATTTAACACTATATTGTTTCTTTTTAGTGAGGCGTTAATAGGTGACAATCGAAGACCCTCGGCGTGACAGGTCATGTACCTACACATCAAACTGTTGTATCAGGGTCGTGACATTGAGGTGCCTGCGAGCAATTGTGTTATAATCACGCGCTATGTCAGTGTCGCAATACAAGACGCCTTTACATAACATAACGGGCCATGCATCGCGACCTTTCCTCCTTATATAAAAACGACAACCACATATTTCAATCTGTTTATGGAAAATGTCAACAAAAACGAGAAAAATCTTAAAATTCCAAAATTAGATCAGCTTTGATTTAAATAGTGTTACTATAAAAAATGTGGTTCGATTTATTACGCAGTCACGATGTCTTGTTTTATTCATTTTATTGCTAGCTCTTAAATATTATTAAGGCGATGCTTTCTGAGAAATCCACTTTGAGTAGCTATTATTATTGGTTTGAATTTTATAAAAAGTCCATTAAGTAATCATCAGTTAACGAAATGGATAGAAAAGGGTTGATTATGTGAGAGCTCTTGCATCTCAACCTTGACGCTGTGCAAATTAATAAATAGTCCAGCACAATTGAAATAGTTCACAAGTTCAATTGCTTAAAGACAAAAGATGCAGCTAGTACCTAGAGCGGCACGTTTGTATACAAATAGATTGTACGTAGCTAACTATGAAGTGTATTTAAAAACATCCACGACCTACATACCTAACCGGCTAACTCATATTTGTACTTCTACAAACTGGATCGTTCGGTGTAAATTCTTTCATCATTAATTCAAATACTGGGCGGAATTGTTGCATGTAATATGTTTATTCTAAGTCTACATTAGGTATGTGCAGAATGATTTTGGCAGACGATGTCGCAACGGCCGGGCGCAGTGGGGTCTGCGGCTGCGGGCGGCGCCGCGCGGCTTGCAGACTCACAGATGAGTCGGTCACGCGCCGCGCCAACTGGGCCAAGGATCGCTACCGGATACGATTTTTATATTTAACCAACCGGCCAGTTCACGCCTATTGTCACGCCGACAATCCTAATTATCTGCATTTATTAGATATCTGATGCGAAAATGTGTAATCGTTTAGCGTTTTGTAGCTAATTTTTAACGCTACATTTTTTATTAAGTTCGTTTTTAAAGGACTTTTGTTACAATAATAATGACAAGGACAGTGTTGTCGGTAAACAACTCAATCCCCTACAAGATTTAATTACACGTGCATCTAAATCTTGAAAAACCATTGGTTCAATTCCTGCTATCCAACGTTTATGAAACTTCCGTAAAGCTGAAAGCTCACGACGACGACATTAATCTCTACTTAGCTAGGTACGTGAAAATTAAGATAATTACTGCGTCGCCTTAATCGTGAAGGTCCTATTTTTTGTGCACGAGTCCTATTTAGATGGTAATTATAGTGAATTGCATCGTTATTAGTGATTTTGATTACAATGTGAATGTGCTGAGGTTCGCACGACACGCCGCCGAACATACACAATGATTGTGCTCAGACCTTGCTCACTGACAGACTGACGGATGTGCGATTGTCCTCTGAGATCCGGCACGGAGCCGCTGACATCAGACGCACGAATGTCTGACTAAGTTTATAGCCTAAACGTAGACATACATAATTATAACTCTCAATAAGCCATGCCGAAGCTGATTTAACGACAGTAACAATGAATGTGACAGATTTTTTTTACTTTAGGCGCGGGCTCTAATATAATATGGATGTATAGGTGTACACACTTCTCGACACTCTCTTACAAGAGTTAGGCAGAGGTCTGCCTAAACCTTCGAGTAGTTCAGGCGTAAATTAAGTTATGTTATATTTGATTGTACCGTGGGGTGCCGGACGTAAAGAATAACACCACCCCATTTCTTCCCGTGGGCGTAAAAGGCGACTAAGGGACTTACTAGAGAATGGGCAGCAGCGTTCTCTATGCATTTAACCACCATACTGCGATCGCCAACCCGATCGATCGCATGTAATGGCGATTATGGCAAAGCCCCCCATATTAGGGGAGGCCTAAGTCCAGCAGTGGACGTCTTACGGCTAATACGATGATGATGATGATGGTATTTGATTGCCTTAGATTCTAATGTTTTTAGTATGGCATTCAGTGTTTGAAAATGGAAATACGATGTAGACACGAATATACACTGAGCTGATTCACAGCCTCTTCAATGGGTTATGAGGACTTTAAACTACTGCAGTAAAACATTTACAACTGTTGTAAAAGGTGATCCGCAATAATATTTTAAATCGAAATGAACCGTAAATGTTTCTACATAAATGATATAGTTGACGCTAAATCTGTGAATCCATGAGATAATGTAAAAGATGAATTATTATTATAGTATTGGATTGTAATATCGAAAGGAACGGAGATGAAGGCTGTGTTGCAAAACCTAGTTTTGGTTACACTCAACTTTAAGATGGAATTCCGAAAAATCAGGAACTTCTTGCAACACTTCGAAAAACTTTTCTAAGACCGTAATTTATGTGACGCATAAAATCATAATTTATCAAAACCATAAATGATGAGAGCATTATGAATGTTAAAAGCCTAATTTAACGATGATTTCGATTTATAGCGAGCTACTGCATCGAATCAAATGTCATTCTAAAAGTTATGACTAATTCTTACTAGAGAATACTTAAAGGTTTTTAAAAAGTGTCTGTTTTTTGGGTCAAAATGTTGATAGCTGAGCTGTAGTGTAGCTAAAAAGCAGGTATAATTCCAGGGTTCACAACATAGGGACCCGAGAATGCAGAAATGGTTGATTATGGTTTAAAACCAATGGACCCTGGTGATACATAAATTAAATTTCAATTTTAAATATCACCAGGTTTAATAAATCAACAGGTGTACGTTACTTCACCTACATACCTACAAGTATTTGAATTCACAGCGCGGTTCTCAAACATACAGCTGTATTTCGCCATTCTGTGCATTAAGCAGATTGTAAGTCATCATTTATCTATATATGCCAGGGGTATAACACAATTTGAAAGTTTTAATAACGAATAATTGCACTAAGTGAACTTTTACTATTTGTCTGGTTAACGAGCCATTTTATCCAGGTACACCTGTGACCTATGCCCATGAATTTTCTTATTTTGAACCAATGAACCTACGGTGGCATGCATAAATGCATAGCTTTTAGTATAATGTTCTATACGTATGTGTATAATTCTAGACCCCCTTGTACAGAAATTATTCGTCAGTGTTACGAAAAAAAAATCAGCTGTTTCATAAAGAAAAATGCAATACTTACGGGGTCAAAATGTATGGAACAGCTGATTTATTTTTGTATAACCGACGAAAATTTTCCACGCTGGGGTGTAGAATGATATGCTGAATTCATGGTTACAGTTTGCGCACTGGATAAAAACTGATCCTATATAACGTAAGGATTATATTTAGGTACCTAAACATTAAAATATTCTGAGTAGCTACAGTATAAAGATCATGGCAACTAAGTATGATGAAACAAAACCAGAAATAATTTTGCCGTTGAAGTGGGAATAATCTGTGTTACTATTAGAGTAAAATGTAGAGCTTTATGCACGTAAGCACTAATATGAGACTAAAAAATTTACGATTACAAATGTCTTGGCTTATAGACAACTTAAGACATGGGCACGTGTACTCTAAAGAATGACCGTTGAACGAATAAAGAAAACAGGTTAGGTCCATATACCACCTGTCGCTGATGACCCTAGTAACATAAAATGTATTCAATGCGTACCTCAAGGATCATACGCACGATTTTACATAATAAAGTCAAACAATTCGGCCTCAAACCGCAAATGAAACACATCACACAATGATTCGACGCATACATCTGCCAGCTGCAATGCTGCAGAAGAGCTACTGCACCAAACAGCTCGGAGTGGAATAGGGTACGACATCATGGCAACCGTCTGCCAACCGATTTTGACCCCCATATCACTTAAAATAAGTGCTGGAAAAGGTTGAGTTGGTTCACCCCTCTGCCTGTGTCCGCTCGATACGATTTCACCCATGTGTATAATGCGTCACATCGCTCATCTCTGCTTGCGTGAATAACCAGCAAAATGGTGGCCGCAAAGGGCTCTTTAATTATTTTTTGTTACGTTGGTACTTTTAAATTCGCAACGGTATTTTTTGGGTTTTCACTTGTTGTGTCAGAAGGAAGGTACTTTATCTAACTATGGGCTGATATTTCTAACGTGAAATATCTTTATCCGTGGAATTGAATTTGGCATGTGACTGTTTTGCTCAGGAAAAAATTGTCAACATTTTTAAATTGAGATAACGTTATACTTATCTGGCTTTGGAAATTCAGTCCTAAGCATATGAAGATATACTGCAACTTTATACAAACGATTTGGAGAACAGACGCCCAGAGTAGCTCTGCTCAACATCTGTACTCAGTTGTTCACTAAACTAAACCAATTCAAGTACTCTCAAAATGTTGCAAGTCTTGTAAACTGTATAGTGACGTATTTACAGAAGACGCATTAAAACGATGCTTAAAAAATACAGAAGAATAAAGATCCACTGTGGACGACCGTGAGCTCAAATCCCCACGTTTGTAAGCTTATAATAAAATAATTAATTCCAACTTAACGATGCCCCATTAAAAGTACAGAAGTTATGTAGTAAAGATGTCTTGCGTCGTCAAGGCACTATTGCAATGGTCGAAGATAAATAATATACCACTTTGAGTACATGTTTACTATTACATATTACTTATGTGCTTAACGTAGATAATGCGTGACTACTTACAATGTTTATAAATTAAACTCACACGCTAGTTATTACTTTATTACATGTGAAGAAGGCCTAGAGAATGCTTAGACATTAATTGCAATGCAATATTTTCTAATGAGAATTGTTTGTAAATTTTAATTGTGAAATGTTTTATTACTCTTCGGCTACTTCTTCAATTTCTTACAAATACTTCAAAAGCATATTTACATTTCAGATGTTATTTTTTTATTAACAATATTCATCTTCTACTTAATAGTCTTCTAATGGAATCTAAATTAAGACAGTTCAGTGATTTTAACCGGTTAACTGAAACTATTGATCTTTCGATGTTAAGAGTTAAAATAACAATAAAAAATTAAAAATATCTGTCACAGACGTTTTCACGATTAATAGTTTACCTACAAATTCGATACTACTTAAAATGGAAAAATACATAGTTTAAACCAGAAACTAAAATCACGTAAATACAAAACTGCTAAAATGTAATGTCCTACATAGAAACAATGTAATTTATATTTAACTCTAGAACCGTACCCATGAAAATACTTATGCACCCACAGGTACTATAGTACCTCTAACAGAAAGTATGACATAAAATGACTTTACATCTTATTTTTATCAATTTAAATACTTAGACTAACACTAACAAGAGTTTTTCACATAAGTAACAAATCGTTAGTATAAAAATAAGTTTATAATTTTGGCATTTATTTAGTGCTCTAAAAGTACAAAAGTTTTCAATTTTTCACACTTAGTTTGTAATGTGCGGTCTTCATCTCCAAGATTTAGAAAATAAAGGGGCTGGAGTATCTGGTGACCGCTTTTTCACAAGTACCACGTATATTCTATTCCCAATACTAATTAGGAGCCGCAGCAGCAACCAGGATTACCCTGGGGTACTGAAGTGCCCCAAGCGCTGCGTACCATAAACCAAACGCTCATAGCACTTACGCCCGACAAACCATTAGTAGCGCGTAAAATTGGTTCAATAATAAAAAAGTACCTAACCGCGAATTAATTTTTAATTTCTATCCGCGGGTACGGGTCTAGAGTTAACAATAAAAGTGACAGTAGCTGTGAAAAGAGAAAAGACCTAACCGGCTAACATAGTGTTTATTTAGAAGTCTCAGTACTTTCACTATCATCACAAAACGATTATGATAATAAACTTGAAGTTAGTGTCTACTTAAATATTAGCACTTAGGGACACTAAACGCCATAATATATGGGCGTAAAATAACAATAAAACTTATATTGTATCTCATACAGTGTCATTTAATCGATTAAGCAGGTATTCCATACAGAAATCTTTGAGATTAAATAGGTACAACAATGTTTTTTTTTTTTCTGGGTGGGAAATCATCAAATGTCTTCTCCCGCTCTGGGCGGAGCGGGAGGGCGTGTCAGACTTTTACTGACTAAAACCCACCCGTGTTCCTTCAGTTGCCCATGGGCCAGGGTCACGGTAACAACAATGTTAAGAACTAATTTGATTATTAATTATGCTTACTTCCACAAAATAACAGTGATAAATAATACAGAATCCAATAACAAAATGTCTCGCTTATTATTTATTATAAATAAACATTTCGTTGCGAAATCTTCCTATTTCCTAGTTTCACTCTACGATTGTTTGTGGTAAATATGCATTAGAACGCGTTGCCGTACAGTTTATTAAAAAAGTAAAAGCGGTACGTAGACTTAAACATGTTTAAAGAACCAAGATGTTTTCTCCGACAATATGCGATTACGGAAGTGCCATAATTACATATATGAGAAAAATTAAGTATACCCTTTAAAATGATATCGTCGATTGCCTTAAGGGCCAAGTTACACTTACAGAGTTACGACAGACGAATGAATAACCGAGATCTGTTGCATAAATTGTTGGATAATACTTAATATTAATAATACGTCAGACGTATTTAATTTATTGGTATAAAATACCGCAGACCGCTCACTTTCCACGAAATGAGTAGGAGTAAAAGAAGGCTTTAAGGAAACTTGTTTTATATGTCTTCGTTTTTAAAGCAGTATCCAGTAAACTTAGTACTGTAATACCTAGATCACCTAGATAATAGATATGGCTCTAAGGTTTTTGGACCACATTGGTCGACCTTCATTACTAGAAAATTCTATCATAAGCAGTAGGCCTAGGCCTTTTCGCAACAATGTTAAGGACGAGTTCCAAACTAAACGGAAGCAGCTGACTGGCAGTATATTACGTGGCGCGGCTGCCTTCCTGATCTCCACAATTTAGTACAAGGGTACACGATACCTCTTGATAAGACTGGTTGTCAGACTTGAGAGCTTTTGACTACCCGTAATGACTGTCTAAGATCTATGAATAACATTCGAGACCAAAGGTTTCCGAGACACAGAGGTGCCTCGATATGTAATGGCTGGTTCACCCATCCATGACCCGACCTAAGCGCTATTATTCAGCTGCAATCCCCTAGGACATTCTTATCTTTGGTAAAATTATACTTAAAAACAACGAACGCTTCCTTGTTAAAGTAAATCTAAAGTAATATTATAAAGCTGAAGAGTTTATTTGTTTGTTTGGTTGAACGCGCTAATCTCAGGAACTACTGGTCCGAATCGAAAAAATATGTTTGTGTTGGATAGCCCATTTATTCAGAAAGGCTATAGGCTATATATCATTACGCTACTAACAAAAGGAGCGGAGTAGCAATGAAAAATGTTGCAAACCGGGGAAAATCGCACGGGCAGGCGATTCGATGCGACGGGAAGGGTCACGCACGGGAGTAAAAATTTGACGCGGATGAAGTTGCGGGCAGAATTCATAAAATGGAATGAACTGTACCGTAATTTCGTAACACACAAACAATCCCTATATGAATCATTTTGAAGATATTCTAATCCATTGCTATGTATGTTCGACAAAATGGCTGCTCATTAACGTAAATAACGCACAATGAATGTTGTGGAACTGTCAAAATGAAAGTCATTGCTACTACTAGTGTTTTCTATCAAATCGAAAGGTTAGATCTTAAAAACTTGGTTAGATGTTGCCCTTGATTGTTAACATTGATAGTATATTAGTATTTGTGTAAACAAAAATCACATTCCCAACTACTAAATATTTAAAGCCTATTTACACAAACGTGTTATTTATTGAAGATGAATATTAAAGTTCAAGTTTAAAATAAATACTCCAAATATGTCACAACCGTATGATAATTTTAAAAAACGATTTGTAATACAAACGTTACATCTTTTTTGAAACATGTTACTGTAACTAGTTTTTTTTTAAAATAAATATTCAGTTGACCTCACCAGCCTACTAAAACAGTGAGTGCTTCGTTGCGTATATTTAAATGATTTAGGGTTTCGTATGTCCTTTTGAAAAACGGAACCCTAAAAGGATCGCTCGTGTGTCTGTCTGTCTGACCGTCTGTTACCGGCAATTTCGAATCCCAGTAGATTCGAAATTGCCGGTGACAGACTGATTCAAGTTGAAATTGAATTCATATTTGAATTTCTGTGACCCAAACATGGACGTGTATTGCAAATAAATGAATTTTAAACACTGGGTCACACTTTTGTGAGAGAACTAGAAAATTTAAAAAAATCGTATGACATATCAAACGAAAGGACTTGTTTTGAGAATCTCAAATATATTTTTTGTTTAAAGTTAAAATAAAAAGTATTGATTTTATTTAAGAAAATAAATGATAATTTACATTTACCACCTTTTATACGAAACTACGAACTTTTTGAAATAAAATGCAGTAATAAGTTCTTTACCTACAGATTACAGGAAAACCTATAAGAAGTAGGTATGTAGTCATAAAATATCATGGTAAATCTTTCAATCTTATATTTGGCGTTTAAATGTGTGGAAGAACATGCTTTTCAATTACAATGTCAAGATAATTCTTGTGATCTGGGGGCACAGTAGTACCTCCGCCAAGACCAGCCGAAAATCATAAACAGGGGCAATATGCAGGCAGGGGCTACTTTTCAAGCGTTTCGTTGTATTTTCATGCCCTCATAGCTTCTGTCTATCTGGGTAATGGTAATTTTAGAGAGCTCAAATTTTCAGAAAAAAAAAAGCGTTGGCAGACTTATTACAACAGCCTAAGTTTCATTTGTACTTTCAAGTAATCTGTAACTTTTACTCTCAAACTCCCTTAAAGGGTCAGATCAGCGTCCGATCGCGGTTAGTAATAGATCTAATGTAGACGGCTCTGTTCAACTTTGAAACCGTTATGTAAATCTTGGCAACCTACTTTACATGATTTTTTTTTGGTGGAGTACATATTCATTATACGGAACCCTCTCCATGCGTGTTCGACTCACACTTGTCTAGTTTTTTGTCTCATTTGAATATGAGTTGTTGAGAATTTTTAGTCACACCCTCTGACTCATCGATATAAACTATAAATAATTCAAAATTTCACATTATATAATATGAATGAATTCGTCTATCGATTTCATATTTTTTTAGATCAAAAGTATGTAGTCAATGATGAAAATACCACATACGCATATTATTGTGTTTTATTAGAATTAAAGAGCAAGATAGTGTTGAAAGAAAACTGTTGATTCGGAATATGCAGACTTTAGACGAAAACTTTGATTTTTTATTCGTTATATAATCACTTTTTCATAATCCTTACACTACAAAAGCCAGTCAGGTTCTACGCGTTTAAAATAAAATATGTCCGCGTACATTTACTTACAAAACACAACTTTAAAAAGAAAAAGATCTCCTGATGACTAGGAAACGAAAAAGTGCTTTTCCCAATTACGAGAACGTACTTGAATGCGGACGGACGTCGGGAGGAGAGGGGGAAGAACGGGAGGGGCGGCCTCGTCCTCCAACGAGTCCGCGACCTTGCGAGGTCAATGACCCGCGGAAGCTTTTACTTTCCTACGTAATAACTACGTACTGATTCTTCATAATTTGATAGATTACGAGTAAACCGTACAAATCGTGCTTTGTTTATTTTTAACCGACTTCAAAAACAAGACGTTTGCAAGTGGTCTGTTTTTTTGTATGTACAGACGCCAGTACATCGAGCTACTACAATCTGTCTTTCAGTTCAAAGTTGACTGGAAGAATTTGACAGTTTCGAGTACCTTGATGTGCTGGCGTCTGTACATAATAATATGCCCCACTATATATCTTCAGCAATTATGAATCTCGAAAAATATTTAATGGATAGCGTCTGCCCCAGGGATGTATTCATATATAAACTTTACTTGGGTAGGTATTTTGTTGCGTTAGATATGATAATATTATATTTTTATGCCATTTTGTGTATTTAAATGTTTTACTGCTTCTTATCACTGTTGCTTACATGGCATATACTGGTATACGAATGAGTGTGGTACTAAGAGTAATAAGTAAAAATTAAAATACTTTGAAAAATAAAAACATTACATAATGATAAATTAATTTCGGAAGTCGGTGTCTTTGGATCTGTATTTCGGTTTTTTACCACCAACCTCGGTAAAAAGTTTTTTATTTTAAACGTGTTTATTTGTGTACTTCTTGTATGAACTTGAATATGAATGAACTTATCTAAGCTTTCTAGTGCTTTTAAGTGTATTCATCAGATAAAGAATAAATCAGAATCCGAAATTAGAATCGATAGACGAAAGTTATAAAATTAGAAATGACGAAGTAACAACAATCTATAGAAGACCGGATTCATGGAAAATACCTATTCTATTAAGTTTTTTTTTTCTGTCAGCCAGCTTAGCGTGTATAATAAAATTAAAATTATGTGTCGTAAATTATTATACTAAATAAAAACCTAGCGAAACGACAATGGATTACAAAAAAATCGGATCACCTATATTACTACTTTTTTATAAGACCACAACGTATAGTTCACACAATAATTTACAACCTTGCCTAAGATTGTGATACATCAATATCATTAGAAGCCAGTTTTCTCATCACGTTTCTCTAAGGTTGCTATAAGCTAAATAAGTTCAAGGCTTCAATCTGTCAGTTTCTGGTACAGCCGACCGCATGTCACTAGAAAAATATTGGCTTAAAGATGGCCTTTCGAACATCATCATCATTTCAGCCCACAGTCCACTGTTGGACATTGGCCTCCCCTAGTTCAGGGGCTGCCATTATTGCAGCACTCTTTACAGGCGGGTTGGCGATCGGTTTGCATTAATCGAATGTTTTAGACGTCAATTTTAATAAATTAATAGTAATCTTGTTTATTTTGTCTCATAAATGTGATTTAGTATGAGATTTAGACGTCATTCGTCAATGTTAAGTATATTGTTACTTTTTCTATTGCAAAATCACGGTAGCATAATGAAGTCATTTAATATTTTATCACACGTTTTTTGTCGTTTATGCAGGTTATATTTATTAAAGAGGATATGAATATAATTATATACTGGATTAACTTCTCATACCAAATAAACGAATGATGACTAGATATTAAAATAAAAATATAATATAAATACGCACACTGTTACCATGGATTCATCATTATGATTCTATTCTTGGCCCCCTGTAGCATAAAAACTTTTCGTTGGTTAAAAAAAAAATGTATTGCTATTCGATACATTTTTAACGCGCAATACACTTCCACTTTCCTATAAAATTTGTGATTTTGAATGGAGGGGGTTATCTTCGGAACTACTGATCAGATGATTCCCAAATTCTTTTACTTATTGGGGAGTTTTAGCATATATTTTATGTTAAAACAATAAACTTCTCGCGGAAAAGGTCACGGGGAGAAGCTACTCATAAAGGTAGAAACTAGAATACTTATATGAATAATATAAATGAAAAAAATAAAATCGAAACAACTGAAAAGCAAAAAATAATAAACCTTAAAATTATGAGTCGGCGCTGTGAGTGATCGTTGTTCATTGATTTTTCAGCGCTGACTCAAAATTTTAAGGATTATAATTTTTTGGTTTTCAGTTTTTTCGGCGGTTTAATTTTTTGTTAAAAAGATTTTATTTTATAATTTTTTGTGGCTTTAATGTACTAATAATATTTGGCAAGGCCCTATCCAATAAAAAAACAATGATCAAAATCAGACTACTCTGTATATACTTATGCGTCGTTATACATTACAATCAGTGAGTGAACAATCAATCATCCCCTGTTTTCCGGGTTCGATTTTGTTTTCCAAATTTATATGAGACCACCTTCGAGGTATACCCTTTCAATAAAAAAAGAATTATCGGACTACTCTGTAAAAAGTTATGCGTAGTCATACATAAAACAAAAAAAATAAATATACTCGTCGACTTGAGAACCTCCTCCGTTTTTTTCGACGGTTAAAAAGAAAATATAAGGTTTGGTGCTTGACGAGCATTATTGAGTTTTAAAATCTGCCTTCTCTACTCTACCTATCTCTACCTCTAAGCTTCGGCATAATGTTAAATAAATAAAACGAAAAATAATAAAAAAAAATCTTTACCTATGCGTTTAATTAATTGTATTCGGTTACCTATTTCGGACTAACAGTATTTTTTTCTTACACGTGGATTCTCCCACTAAATACAAATTTTGTTACATTTTATGCATAACAGTGCCAGGATGTATATTGAACAAAATATAGTTCGCGATCGTTACTCGTATCGTTACATAATAATCCCATTAATAATAATAATAATATAATAATAATAATAACCTGGCAACACCGTGTCAACACGTCATGTTCTTCAGTTTTTCTACAATTTAAATAGATAAAATAATTTGAACCCAGTTTTTAAATAAATTTCCAATAAAAAAGCAAACCTATACCAAGAAGATCATAAAATAATACATAACTGTCTGGAAAACCAAAGAAATGTAAAAAATTTGATAAAAAACTACCAATTCGGAGGTGGCATGACAGATGTCACCTCCGAACAAAAATGACTCCGACCGACAATAAGAAGAAATAGAGGAAAAGACGAGATGTTGACCAGGTCAGCTACACGCAGCGCACGCCTATCACCTCCGGACTCGTCGCTCAGCTCCGCCCCGCCGCCGCCGGTACCCAGCCCCATCGAGAGTGCTGTGACACCGGCCGTGGCAGTTGCGTCGAGCTCGAGCGACGAATATTTTTCCCCGCCGACGTCGCCAACACCTGTACGTCGGCAGGGGAGAGGCCGGCCACCGAGGAGCTTGGGACTTAGGGGCCATCCGGCCCCGCGCCGGGTCCCCGCTGCCGGTGGTTGTGTGCAGCGCATGAGATGGACTCAGTCCATGAACGAGAACGTCATGCGCGCATATTACGGGTCTACAGAGGGGGAAACTAACCTCACTGCGTATCGTGATAGGATGCTGTCTCTGTTCCAGGAACTAGAACCAACCGTCAACGTCTCGGCCCAACGACTTTCGGATCAGGTGCGGGTTATCCAACGCAATCACAGGTTGGACGATACCGCACTTGAAAGGCTGCGCTCAGAAGTACTGAGCAACTATGTCGTCTCGACTCCGACACAAACCGCGGCACAAGGATCTTCAAGTATTGATGCAATTACGCCGCGGTCCCAACATGTTGAAGAAGAGGATGATATGGTTGCCACAGTAAGTAGCCAGTGTAACAACCGACTGAGGAGCGCTCTGGAGGATGCGCTTCGCGAGTATAGGTCTACCCCAACCGAGCATAGACCCCGATTACCACGGTTGCCTATGCATAAGAAAAATAGGGCGCTGGTGTGTGCCTTGGACTCGCAGCTTAAGAATTTATTCGAGAGCAGCGAGAATCTCGTCGATACACACTCGATCCTGTATTGCGCGGCTGTTGCGGCATGTCGTTTAGCTAACGTCAAGTTCCCAAGCTGTGACGGAGCTACTCGACCAATACCAACCGTACCAGCCTGGCAATGCAGGATCGAGCGTCGTATCGATGGGGCCAGGGTACTCATCGGCAAACTATACTGCTTCAGGGAGGGCAATACACGACCACGAGTGATGCGCTTTGTAAGGCGGGCATTCTCGGGGACCGGAATCAGTCCTCTTGAATACATGTCCCGTGTCACAGAGCGCATCGACTTCCTGAAGCAGAAAGTCTGTGCATGGGCAAGCCGTATTCGGCGGTATAAACGGCGGGTCGACCGATACAAGCAGAATCGTATGTTCCAGAGCGATGAGAGGTGGGTATATAGAGCTTGGGAGCGACCCGAACAAAATGTGACGGACGTGCGCTGCCCGGATGATGCTGCCACGAGTGCATTCTGGCGCAGCATTTGGTCAGTGCCCGTCTGTCACGTTGAGACTGGCTGGATGCGAGACGTCGAGCGAGTGTGTGAAACAATACCAGAAATGGAGCCAGTGCAAATTACGCCAACAGACGTAGCCAGAGCAGTCCGTCCGTTACCGAATTGGAAATCACCGGGACCGGACGGACTGCACAATTTCTGGTTAAAATGGCTCACCAGTTCACACAGTCGCCTGGCATCTCATTTCCAGTCATCCTTAGAGTCTGGGTTGCTACCGCAGTTTCTGACAACAGGCGTTACCCATCTGCTCTATAAGTCAGGTAGTACCGCGGAACCTAAGAATTATAGACCGATCACATGTTTGTCGACGGTTTATAAACTTCTTACATCCATTTTGAGAGCCAAAATTAGTTCGCATATTGATAATAATTCTATTATGTCTGCGTCTCAAAATGGATGTGGGAACGGGTCCCGTGGTACTAAGGAGCTACTCCTCATCGACATGGCCATAAGCCAACAGGTTCGTCGATCCCGCAAGGATCTGTCGACATGCTGGATAGACTACAAGAAGGCCTACGACTCGGTGCCACATACATGGCTCAGGAGGGTGCTGGAGTTGTACAAGGTTGATGCAACTCTACGCACCTTCCTTGAGTCGTGCATGGGGCAATGGAGGACAGTCCTTCGCTATCCGGGATGTCCACAGATCCAGCGAAATGATGAGCCTATATGGATCAAGCGGGGAATATTTCAGGGCGACAGTTTAAGTCCACTTTGGTTCTGCTTAGCCCTGAATCCTCTAAGCACACTGCTGGAGGATTCAGGTCTAGGCTATCGGCTGAGGAGAGGTGGTCAGGTAATATCTCACCTCCTCTACATGGATGACCTAAAACTCTTTGCCTCCAACAAACTGCAACTGATGGAGCTACTGAAGGTAACTGAAACTTTTAGTAGCGCCATCAGGATGGACTTTGGTGTGGACAAATGTGCAGTCATGCATGTAAAGCGAGGTGAGGTTATTGAATCCGAGGGAATCCAACTTTCGGATTCCATACACCTCAGATCCCTTTCCTCATCCGAAAACTATAAGTATTTGGGTATGTCGGAAGCATTAGGCATTAACGATGCTGACATGAAGCAATCGTTGAAGGAGCGCTTCTTTGGTCGCCTAAAGAAGGTATTAATTAGTCTTCTTTCAGGCGGAAACAAGGTGCGCGCCTTCAACGGTTGGGTCATGCCGGTTTTGATGTACTCTTTCGGCATACTCAAATGGACTCAAACAGAACTCGATGCCCTAGATAGGAGGGTCCGTTCAATGCTGACCGCAAACCGGATGCATCACCCACGATCATCAGTGATGAGACTGTACATCCCGCGGAAGTGCGGGGGTCGAGGCTTTTTAAATGCAAAGACCCTCCACAACCGCGAGGTGTGCAATCTCAGAGAGTATTTTTTGAAAGCCGAAGTGGGTATGCACCGTGATGTGGTCGCAGTGGACAAGGGGCTCACCCCGCTCTCCATGGCTAAAGAGAACTGGCGCAAACCTGTAGTACTTACTACCCATGACCGCAAGGAAGTATGGCGAAACAAGGAGCTTCACGGGCGCTTCTACCGGGCTCTTCATGAGCCCAATGTAGATTTCTTAGCGTCCGTATCCTGGCTACGTTTTGGTGACCTTTTCGGGGAAACTGAAGGTTTTGTCTGTGCAATTATGGACGAAGTTATCTTGACGAATAACTACCGGAGACATATTATGAAGGACGGGACGGTTGACGTGTGTCGGGCATGTCACCATCCGGGTGAGTCCATTAGACATATTATCTCTGGTTGTTCTCGTCTGGCTAACGGCGAATACTTGCACAGGCATAACCAAGTAGCCAGGATTATTCACCAGCAACTTGCTTTGCAATACAAACTAGTGGATTCTGAGGTACCGTATTACAAGTATGTGCCCGACCCAGTTCTCGAAAATGACCATGTCACGTTGTACTGGGATCGGTCTATCATTACTGACAGGACTATTGTCGCCAATAAGCCTGATATAGTGGTGATAGACCGGTTAGCGCGCCGCACAATGATAGTTGATGTTACCATTCCGCATGATGGCAACCTCGTGAAAGCTGAGAAGGAAAAACAGATTAAATATCTCGACTTAGCACACGAGGTTGTTGACATGTGGAATGTTGACTCGGCTGTCATTGTGCCGATTGTCGTATCAGCCAATGGGCTGATGGCCGAGACCCTCGACCAACACCTGTCGAGGCTATCGTTAGGCGGTTGGATCAAGAGCCTGATTCAGAAGGCAGTACTCCTTGACACGGCTCGCATCGTGAGGAGGTTTCTGTCTCTGGAGCCCTAACCACCGGTAGCTTGGACCCTGCTCCCGCTACTGATGGATCACTATTTTTTATATTTTTAAATGTTTTTTGTATTTTTTTTTTGTAAAAATATTTAAAAATGTAATTAAATATGTTGAAAAATAAATAAAAGAATAATAATATATTTTTTATTCAGTTCACAACACAGTACAATATTAGTAAAACAAAGAACAGATTATAATAAGCCTTAGGAGCTAGTTTTTTTTTTGCTATCCTGGTGATCCTGCACCGTAATTGTGGAACGCACTATCGTTCAGAATCTGAATCGTATTGAAGATTATTTGTAATCCATTCCATCATTTGTTCGAATAAATTGTCGGCTCAACAACGTAAATAGCGCAATGAATGTTGTTTAACTATGAAAATGGAAACGATTACTATTGATAGCAAGTTACGCAATTACACCTCTGGCCAGGATAAAGGCACACATTTAAAAAATTACTAGCTTTTGCCAGCGGCTTCGCCCGCATGGAGGTCGGAAATTATCCCGCGGGAACATACTACCGGGATAAAAAGTACCCTATGTGTTATTCCAGGTTATAAACTATCTGTGTGCCAAATTACATCTAAATCGGGTCAGTAGTTTTTGCGTGAAAGAGGAACAAACA
Organism: Aporophyla nigra; assembly: GCA_947507805.1. Classification (NCBI taxonomy): domain Eukaryota; kingdom Metazoa; phylum Arthropoda; class Insecta; order Lepidoptera; family Noctuidae; genus Aporophyla; species Aporophyla nigra. Next base: position 16,681,455 of record OX382302.1, on the reverse strand, counting down.
TCCACACATCCATACATACAAACTTTCGCGTTTATAATATTAGTAGGATTGTATTGTCATTGGTCCTTTGAAAAGGGTGCAATACACACATACAAACATACATACCAAGCTAATAAAAATGTTTTTAGATACAACGCAGACGTGGGTCATCCCGTAGAGGTTAATATCGGTATATTATTTAATTAAATTTATAAATAATTATGTAATTAATATGCATGGCAATGAACTACAGAGAAGAATAAACCATGTTTTTTTTTTGTTTTGCAAAAGAAAAGCGAGTCCTGATTCGAAACAGCATCGATTTGTTACATCAACTGAATGTATTTGGTGCTCTGAAGCAACATTGACACAGAAGAACCTGTTTCTCTATTTACATCTATTCTAAATCATTCCTGATGGATGAGTAATTATACTTGTTTATACATTGTTACCATGTAGGCTGTTGAGTTATCTTGAAATGAAATAAACGTTAACGAGAACCACACTAGTTTTGTAAGAAATAAGATATAATAAAATAAAGTTTTGAAAAGAAATTCGTTCCTATTTTTTCAAAAGCTTAACACAAGAAGCGCTGAACATACCGAGGTAAATTTGGATAAAAAATATGTATTTTGCAATTACGTATTTGAAATCTTTTTAAATAAAAAATATAATAATCATCATATTTCATGAAAAGTCATAAAAAGTTACGATTATATGCATAATAAAATATTAATTAGAGAAGGAAGAACATCGAAATGGGTCAAATTTGGGACGCCCGCATTTCTAGTGTTAATAACATCAACACCGTTATTTTTTTTGTAATAAATCATGTTTAAATGATTATTTGGCCGAACACTGTCTCTTAAATAAAATACAGGCTATCCTAATTTAAGTGACAGGGTAAACATACATTTTGTACAGATGCAACTTACAATGAAGTGTAATGTCCATGCTAAATTGGTTTCTGTATTTTTTTTGAGAATATAAGTTTAATTATTATAATTATATTATCTCGAGTTAAATCTCAAAAATTTCCTTGTGGGTACTGATTGTTTGTTTAGAATATATACTAATAGTGTATAATCAAACTTGTAGCTCTGAAACACCTGTATTTTTTTGCCACATACGAATTTTTAATGATCGGTTTTTATGTAGGTACTATACCCGAGTAAATTGAGCCTTCCAGTATTTAAGCACGATATTCTCGGAAAGCTTTAAGTGTATAATGTTGCTTATATTACTAAGTACCTACTAACACTCAATAATCACTACCCATTACCACCTGTTTTTGCGAATTGCAACTCGCAGGTCAACCCAGGAGGTTGTCGGCTGCTTAACCGGACTATATTGTCTGTACCTTAATAAATGAAGGCGTCCAACCAGCCGCCTAATTAATTTGTATTTGTACTTACTGCTAGCGCATTTCTGGGGGTTAGGTAGTGACAGGAAACGTCCAGGTTTCTGGGCTACTGCGAGCGTCGCAAGCACTGCCACGCACGCCACCAACAACCACGCCTGCATCTGTAACAAGAGACATATAAGTATTAAAAAACACATCTGAAACTACAAGTAAAAACCAACTACATATTTCAATATTTTTTATACATATTATGAATTGGGTATTAACTAGATAGATAAACAACAAACCCATGCCAAACATGGGTAAATGTGAAAGTAAATTAAAATAAATTAATTAACTAATGCCAATCAAATCAGAAAATTAAAATTATTAAATTACGAAAATACAATCATCTTTTTTAAATACGCAACATTATATTTCTAATTAAAAATTAATCTCTCAGAATTCATTAGTGGCCAGGATTATGTAGGTAGGTATGCAAACTTTTTACGTTTTATTTTTGACATTTCTCATGACATTTTAAGATGTTACTATGTAAATGTAAATATTTTAAAAAGAAAGAAGTAACTGAGCAGATGGGCAAGTCTCAATATTGTTGTAAATACCATTTTACTTTTGTTTCAAAAGTACATCCTTTTTCGAACAACCGCCTGCGCAACCTCTTCAAGCTGAATGAAACCAATTTTTTTCAAAACAAAGTTGTAGAAATTTCATAAAAACAACGCGTAAGAAGAATGCAATCTTTTAATTCATAAAAGTCATTCGTGTACAAAGTTTCGTAAATATGTATATCACAAAAAGGCATCAAACAACCGAACAATGGTCTATTCACAGTTAATTAAGTTTGACGGGGCATAAATCTGATTGTGACGAAAATGGCGTCAAGTTCTTAATCATACGCAACGAAATCGTACAGAAATGCTTGGGGCATGTGTGATATACACACCGGTTCACATTGCTTGTGCCTAAAGAATGTATTGCATAATTAAGTTCGGCCGAACAGCGCGCCAATATTATTGGCGCGAAGTAGCACATGCGCCCTCAATTAAGGTAGGCATGCATTTGCGATCGTTTCTTAAATATGTATTTACATGGAGTTAGTTTATGGTAAACATTCGTGGTCGCTTACAATGGGAGAGAAGGCTGAAAGTCACTCAAAGCGAAATGAAGAGGGCTATGCTTGGAGTTTCCCTACGCGATACGTCCAAGATAACCGACATAGCCTCAAGAATTGCCAAACTTAAATGGCAGTGGGCATTGCTCGCAGAACAGATGGCCGGTGAGGCCGAAAGGTCACTGGAAGACGTAGCATTGGAAGCTCCCACAAGGTGAAGCGATGACCCAGTGATGGCTGCAGGAATTCGCTGGATGCGAGAAGCACAGAACCGGTCGAAGTGGAGGTGCTTGGGGGAGGCCTATGTCTAGCACGTTTTTCGGCTTAAATATTCGGCTCAAATTAGCACTTTCCTCACTAAAAATAATCTCCTCAACCCCTTCCAGTCTGGTTTTCGTCCTGGTCATAGCACCACTACAGCGCTTCTGAACATTACGGATGATATAAGGTCTTCGATGGAAAGCGGTAATCTTACAGTTTTAGCTTTATTGGATTTCAGTAATGCTTTTAATACTGTGGATTTTGATGTGCTGCTTGGGATTCTATGCTCTCTTAATATATCTCCATCGTTAATTGAGTGGTTTCGCAGTTACCTGTCCGGTCGCCGGCAACGTATTTGCCTTGGAGAGAATTTGTCATCCTGGAGTAATACCTCTGCTGGTGTACCTCAGGGTGGTGTTTTATCCCCTTTACTTTTCGCAGTTTTTATAAACTCAATCTCCGACGAACTTATTTCTTCCTACCATCTTTATGCAGATGATTAACAAATTTACTCACGAGCTCCTCTTGAGAATCTGTCCGAGGCTATTTTAAAAATAAATCGTGATTTGGCCCGTATATGCGACTGGAGCAAGAGATATGGACTTATGGTTAACCCAATAAAGACGCAAGTTGTGGTGGTAGGCAGTTCAAGGACGGTCTCAAGGATTGACTGGAGTACTCTTCCCAAAGTTTATTTTGACAACACAGCTATTCCTTTCAGCGATACAGTCAAAAACTTAGGAATATTAATTGATAAGAACTTTTCTTGGACTGCCCAGCTACAGGAAGTTAGCCGCAAGCTATTTGCATCCGCTGCGTCTTTGAAGAGATTACGTTACTTTCTTCCGACTACCACCAAGATTGCGCTTGCACAATCACTTCTACTACCCATCCTTGACTATGCTGATGCCACCTATCTTGACCTTACCCAAGACCAACTGAACAAACTTGAGCGCCTTCAAAACTTTTGTATAAGGTTCATATTTGGTTTGCGCAAATATGACCATGTTTCCGAATTTCGAGTGAAGCTCAAGTGGTTACCAATTCGCCTTCGCCGGAATGCTCATATTCTTTCTCTTTTGTATAATGTGCTATTTACGCCCTCTACTCGTCTCTATCTCAAAAAACGTTTTCAGTTTCTTTGTGATTCCCACACGAAATTCTTAAGGTCATCAGATAACTTGAAGCTTAAAATGCCTATGCATTCCACAACTTTCTTCGACCATTCCTTTACTGTCCAAGCCGCTCGGTTGTGGAATGCATTGCCTGTTGAAATTAAACGCGCGCAGACATTACATGTTTTTAAAAGACGTAAAGGAACACTACTTGTCGTTGTGATCTTGTTCTCCTAATCTAACTGTAATTTTCTATGTACTGTCTTCATTTATTTTTGTGCCTTATATATTTAGTATGTATGTATTTATGTATCTATTATTTAGAATATAAATATCTGTGTAGCAATTTTAGTACATTGTATGTTTACACCATTGACATACCCATTTTATGTCCAGACTTATTACTGTCCATTCCATGGTTGCCTGGAAGAGATCGCATAAAGCGATAAGGCCGCCCATTGTATATTTTGTAGTCTTTGTAATGTTTTTTTGTTTTGTATTTTAATGGTGTACAATAAAGTATAAATAAATAAATAAATAAATATTGATGATGATACGTTTCATAGCGATATTATTGTCCGAGTGATTCTTTCTATAAGTAAAGAATTCAGGAATTGTAAACATCGTATCTTCGAGGGTCTACGCTACTACGGTTCTGTTTAAAAAATCTTCAAACGAAAATAAAAGTTCCCAAACGTTATGTTCTATTTGACAAAAACCGTGACATTTTTTCAATTTTCGTGCAAGGCCTACTGACAGATGCATTTCAAAGGAATTTTAGACTTTCTGTTTTTGTTGAACTTGATATGCCAAAGATCCGCTATTTAAATATAATGGATTGATCAGTGTAATTCCGTAAGACCTTACATGTAAACATTAATTAGGTATGTCGTCATTTGTTATTATAGCACTCAAATACTTGTCATTCTAGATTATTTCGTCATAATAATACAAACGGTGTATAATAATAATGGAAATATTGCATTATACGCTTTTATTTCTCATTAGTTAAGCAAGTTTAGCGTCTCTATATGTTGCAAAACAACCAAAACATAATACCTTTAAAGCAATTTTGTTCTTTGTTTTTTAGTATCAAATTCAGTCTGTGTTTTCTCTCGTACCAACAAATTGTCAGTAGTTTTCGTCAAAACAAAAACACAGGATTACATAAGTCCTGATCTCCAAAAAGCAGGCTTACAATTCAGGTCTGTGACAGTGAGTGACCGGGGCACTGGACCGCGTTACGTGTTACATTGAGCAACTCAACCTTTGCGATGGAACAACAACATATTAACATTATTAACCGTTCAGTAATCTGCGCCTAGGGCTACCACTTCGAAATTTGAAAAGTCCTGAGAAGGAATATGACGTATGCAAAAAAGTCCGCATTTACTTTAACTTTTTTTTTTAGTATTCCGGTGGGATGTACGGAAGGCCAAAAAGCCTGAACAAATCCGGACGGACGCCGACTATAAATCACCTTTGTAACTTTGTCACCTATGTATGCTTGTTGGCTGCCGGTTAGTGTGTCGAGTCAATACGTGCTTAGCCTACGATCGGAACTTGCAAACATTGGCAGTATGATGTCACCTGCAACTGCCACCGTAACCGAAAATACATGCGATTGTCTTAGAGCCCGTAAGTTAGGTTGTCTTGTTACATTGCTCAACCACCCGTTTTTCTTGTTACGTAAGTCAAGTATGTCCACTGACAGGTTTGTCTGAAGTTACACACGTCTCGATGACATCGCTTCGGGCTACGAATTGCTTGCCAAAGTCTACAACGGAAAGAAATTTCGAATTCATAACCGTACGTCCGTACCACGTGAACGGACACGCCTCTTCTTCGCATGTTTTTGTCTCAAACAGGATCCTTATGTAAACATTAATTGGCAAATATCTGCTATTTCTCGTTATTAAAAGACACGTCATGGGTAATCATTGAAGTAAGGTCTATGCAAATAATATTAAGAATAGATGATGCTGATTACCCGGAATCGGAATCGTCTGTTGTCAGGCGGAGAACATCTGTACCTACGCGTGTAGACGCCCAGTAGGATGTTACAGGTATAAAGGTACGTGTATACGTGATGTAACCTTGACACCATTGCCTCCATTACCGTAACCAGTAATTGCGATCGTCATCTCATCAATAAAGTGTAGGACGCGTCATCACGATCGCTAAAGGTAAGGATCGTCATGTGCAGGCGCACTCAGGGTTTCTCTTAATGAACTTCCTCAACCTAATATGGAAATTCTAGATCATAAACATTTTAATTCCGATGTGTAATTATGTTAAAAGTTATTTAAAAGCTTTCCGAATTAAATGAAGCTATTTAAAATTTAATTATGCTGGTATTCGTCCATTGCACGTATTTCGACTTCGTGCACTTTAAGGAAAACGATAATTGAGGTGAAACTTAAAAGGAGATTCCTAGCTCACACTAGGTTTTTTACTGGGTACCTTTGCAGTTACACCAATGTATTCATAGTTGACATTATATGGCTGTATAGTTAACTCGCGTGGTAGAGGGTACAGCAAAATCTACTCTTCTCATGATAAAAAACCCAACCTATACCTTATACTGTATCACGAAACAAAGCTGTTTGTAAGCAGTACATAATACGTATCATTACAGCTAAATAAACGTCTAAGTGATATTAGATAAATATCAGAGACCTGACCTCAGTTGGGCAACACGTTAATAGGCACAACTCGTGTGTAATGCCACTATTACACACAATAATAGGATGAATGGGGAGTTCACAAACCGCCGAAGGTGTTCGACTACGATACTTAAACAATACCTGTTCTATACAACAGTTGAATGGTATTCTTCGCGAATCTGTGTCCCAATCGCGAATTTAGTGCGAGACTTGCAGCCACAATGTTTCTACGAGATGTTTCGCAACGGCCCGAGGCCGGTCGTCCGTCAGTTTCGGTCACGATCGTGCGGCTTCGTGCATCTTGCCGAGTCTAGCGCCTTGCCAAACACTGATGCCCTCCACTCACTAGTCGCGTTATTGTTTTGTACTTATTCACGTCGCCTTAATTTGGTTAATGACAGCAATAAACAATAACGAAAGAGAGAGACATGTGCAACGACTTTGTATCGCATTTGAATTTGGAATACCGCTTACAATATTTTGTTTGGTTATAAATTCTATATAAACCCGAGAACACACAAATAAACCGAAGGTGTAGGTTAGATAATTTCTGTATGGCAGTCCGTAATGTTATCGTGCAAATATTGTCATTTGTCGTTAATTTATGCGTTCTAAAATTAGTATTTACAAATGCGAAATCACACTGGAACGTGAACATTGTAGATTGGGAACATGTTTTGACATAATTCTGCTCAATAAGTGAAACATGCACGATTTCAGGTAAATGCTTTGATTATAGGCAGTGATGCGACAAAGCGAAAGCCCCATGTGTATACGTAATTATCAGTCGTAAGTATTCGTGACGTGTCGTGTCGCCCTGTCGTTCATGCGTATTGCACTGAATTCGTCATCTGTCAAGTGAAATTTTATTAGTGTCTACGTAACGTCTGGGTCTCTATACTAAGTTTGGTGATAGCAAGCGTTTTACATAATACGAGTACACATTATATTGTAATCGAACAAATCTAGGAGGATTTATTCACTCTCTCAATTTCCGACACTTTCCTGTTTTGGTACTAAGATTATTCGAATTTAGTTACTTAGTCTTGTGAAGTGCGGGTCGGCTTCCAGTTTAACCAGATGCAGCTGAATCAGTATGCTTCGTGGAGCGAAGGACTGCATGTCTGATCTCGATAACCCAGTAACTAAAATTTTTACAATGATATAAATTATTTTAAATGTTCTTCAAGTTCTAGACTAGATTTATTTTTAACCAACTTCAAAAAAAGGAGGAGGTTATCAATTTGACTGTATTTTTTAAAATGTTTATTACCTCATAACTTTTGACTGGGTGAACAGATTTTGATGATTCTTTTTTTATTTGAAAGCTGGTGCTTTCCGAATGGTCCCATTTTAATTTAGTTCCATTCGGACAATGGGTTCCATGTGAAAACCATATAAGTCTTAAATTTGCATTAAGTATTTGCGTGACAAATGAACGAATAACGCGATTAGATTAGTGCGGGGTATCAACCATAACTAAAAAGTTAAAAATAAAAACTTTTTACAAAAAAAATAACAACTGACAAAAGAAACCGAAAAAATAACAAAAAACACTACAAAGTCAAAAATAACTTTAATTTCGGAAGTCGGTGGCAAAAAAATCTTAAATACAGATCCTAAGACACCGACTTCCAAAATTAAAGTTATTTTTGACTTTGTAGTGTTTTTTGTTATTTTTTCGGTTTCTTTTGTCAATTGTTATTTTTTTTGTAAAAAGTTTTTTATGTCTTCAGGTCTTATAGCGGCTTTAGGTCACAAACATAGCCGATTAAATATTTAACGTAAAATTTATTTTCAGTATGACTTTGAATATACTATCGCTCCCTGTGAGACTAAACCTCTAAATGTAAATACGTTAAACAAAGACTCGCCGCCATCATGCTCATTTCCACAGGTGCTATGTATTCTGCGAACATGTTCGAGTCAGTGTTTCTTATCCTGTTTTGTTATCGTACATGTTACCGACTTTATTACAATGGGAACCAGACTAACTTGCTTTTGTTTAGGAAACTAAAAGTGTTCTACTTCTAGTTTTTATCTAGGTAGGCTCTGGCTTAGATACATAAAAACTAGAGCAAACGTTTATTTACCGGCTCTACCTGGGCTCTCTTTATAACTGACAATTCGGCATGATAAAAACAATCAAACTTTATTGAAGCAGGCTAATATTAAATAGACTTGTGAAATTCAGCTGTGAAATATCAAAACCCAGTATCTGCATAAAACTAAATTTTACAGGAGAGTCGAAAAACGATTTATGTAACTAACTTTTGCTCAAGATACTAGGATTCCGATTTTGTGTAACTTCGTATTTGACTAATTTCTGGAAGTTTTTCGCCAGCCTATTATGTGGAGGGTGGTCTATAATGTCGAAAAATGCAAAAAAACCCGTTTAAAAAAAATGTCAGATAATAGGTTTTGAAATTGTACAGCCGAATTGTCGGATTGTTGTCTGTCGCCTGTGGGCTGTGGCCCCCTGATCTAATAAACAAAATAAGGTTGAACAATAAAACAGGAGAAACAAAACAAATGCGCCACAAATAATCCCAAGGATGTTTTTCTAAACATTGAAAATAAGTGAATCCAAAACTTAAAAGCCTTCATTTTTTTAGAGTCTATTAAAGAAGCCATTCAAAAGATGTAAAAGGAGATAAGTATAAACATGCATACATTACTAACTTGCACAATACATTACATTGCTCATTGCTATCAAAGAGTAGTTACTAAATAACCATTTGCAACTGCAGGAGAATTAAAATCAGTATCGTGCTCGTCTCCATTAGGTGGTTAGTACAATTGCTAGCAATACTAATGTACTAATGCTAAGATGTCGACACCGCCTGGATCCGCGTTCCAAATGAAGTATCTAGGTTTAAAGATTGCAGTACTAGTAGTAACAAATAAATGCCCTTTACTTGGAGACTTTAGAACAGATATTTTTGTTACTAACTTTACCTTTAATTTTAAGTAACAAATACTTTGGATTTTACAAATAGGGAGCTACGCTTTGTGTTGATTTTTTGAGTAAGTTGAACACGTGCACTAATTAACTAAAGTCATCATTTCAGCCGAAAGACGTCCACTGCTGGACATAGGCCTCCCCCAAACTCCGCCACTTCGACCGGTTTTGTGCTTCCCGCATCCAGCGGATTCCTGCGGCCTTCAGAAGGTCATCGGTCCACCTTGTTGGAGGCCTTCCAACTCTACGTCTTCCGGTACGCGGTCGCCACTCCAGAACCTTACGGCCCCATCGGCCATCTGTTCTGCGAGCAATGTGCCCTGCCCACTGCCACTTCAGTTTAGCAATTCTTCGGGCTATGTCGGTTACCTTGGTTCTCCTACGGATCTCTTCATTTCTGATTAGCTAAAGTACGATATGCTATATAATATCAGTATCCAAAAGGACTGTTCCTGGTTTGATAAAAGGGTCTTTCGCAAAAGCAGTAACTCACACCTCTTGCTAGTTCACAAGTAATACAGACCATAACTTCAGCATTGTAAATACAGCAGGGATGCTGTATTTTGGCTAACTACTTATATATAATTACTAAGGTGTTGCTTGCGTGTATTTCAATATTTCTTATAACCTACACCAGGATGAAAGTAACCTATATCCTCTTGCATGCGTAGCATGATCACCGTAGAAATGGGTTTTGTCGACGGAAGAATAGATAAAATTACAGATTATAGAAAAATTAAAGACAGATTAAAGATAGTAAAAAGATTTGTACCGTTTTATGCTGGCGTAGCATGACAATTCTATCTCTATTCTACCAAGAATAGACAAAGTTCTTTCTATGGTGGTCATGCTACGCGTGCAGGTCCGAGGCTACTTATCTATCAAATTCCACAAGGATCAGTTCAATGGTTTAGGCGTGAAAAGGTTAAAGACCACAATAAATACACGTACTGGCATTAGTCTGATTCAAGACCCTGAATACATAAGGTACTACGCCTCTACACAATGCAGGTCGTCAATTATTTTTAAATTAGCATGAAAATTATTTAGCCTAGGATGTGAATTATGTATCCTTGTGTCTTTGATCAGGCCACTAATAATTTCTCGTGGCTGTTGTAAAAACAGGTATGGAGGATGGATAGAATAAATTATCATGTTTACTATGCCTTGTAAAACGTGGGATGTATTCTGGGAAAGTATTTGGCTTCTGCAATAAAAATGAAACCAAAATTACTAACGAGAAATTTACAACTTATTTGTAATATTTGTTTATTTTTAAATTAATCTTCTGAATTCACTATAGATTTTGACATGAGATGAAATTGATTATGAATATTGTAATGTTACTTGCTTGCATAATCATATTATGAAGAATTTATATTTTAATTTAATAGTACTTATATATTTTTTTTCTTAATAATTTGTATGTCAATTGGCAAAACATAGCGCACTACCTAATCCTTAAGATCTTGTATATAATTGTCACCTATGTTTACGAATAAATGATTTGATTTGATTTGATTTGTAAGTTTATTCTTATGAAATATTTGAGTTCAGACCCTATGTGTTACAGAGTAGTGCCAAATAAGACTAGAATAATGTTAGTAAACAATTCTGGGACACAGTCATATTCGACCTAAACCTAAAACCTAAATGAACAATTCTTGTAGGTAAATCAAGAGAACCGCATTGAATTGCTAATATTATGATGAAATTCTATATCGAAAACGTTTAACCGATGAATCCATAATTCAATTATATTCAAATTAGCTTTACTAAACAGTAATGCATTAATTACTTGAGGAATTTAGAGAACCTACGCAAACTACTATTGTACATCTACAAAACATATATTGCTACCGACAAATATAATATATTTGTCTTAAGTAGGATATAAGTAGGATACATACATACTATGTATGTATCCTACTTATATCCTACTTAATCTATATATATAAAAATGAATCCCTATTTCCCTTGGTCACGCTATCACGCGTGAACGGGTGGACCGATTTCACTTTTTCTTTTTTTGTTGTGTTTGTAATTGTCAGGAGAAGGTTCTTATGAAAGAAAAAAAATTAAAAATTGCGCGGGAAATTATTAAATTTAAGAACACTTATTTAAGAATACTTAACAACCATATAATAGGACAATGTAACATTATGACATTTGACATAGAATTCACAGAATGCGTGCTCAAATATCATCAAAGAGACAGGACAACGTCTGTCGGGTCAGCTAGTATAAATAAAAAACGATCATTCACGCAAAAACGACAGAAAGGATTTGGATGACTTCGGCACGTAAATAGTCTGTAAACTGGATTACCTTAAAAAATTATCATTTCTTTCTGGACCCAAATCCGAAGTTAACGCAGACAAAGTCGCGGGCAGGAGTTGGTTATAAATTCCACGTCTAACTTCCAATGGTTGCGTAAAAACGATTCGTTAGCTTAATCGATTGAATGATTTCTGTTATGAATATGGTATAACGACTGACAAAATCTATGCCAATGTGATAAAATAAAGCTGAAGAGTTTGTTTGTTTTATTGTTTGAACTATGATCTCTGGATTACCAGTTGGATTTGAAATTCTTATCACATTTTGATAACCCAATTTTTTAACATTTGTATTTCAGTTACAATTTCTGTAATTATTTTGTATGTCTATTAATTAACATTTATAGTGCAAGCAAGGCAATTGTGTCCTTTATAATTTCTATATGGGTTAAAAACATGAAGTAATGTTTTTATTTTTTGGAACGAAGTTCCTTATGGCATGTTGCGAAAGGGGGCTAGACGGAAATTAAGAGAAAAAGTTGTAACGACACTTTTTAACCGACTTCAAAAAAGGAGGAGGTTTCTCAATTCGACCGTATATATTTTGTTGTTTGTATTTGTTTTTTTTGTTGTGAGTAGAGAGAAAGCGAGAGAGAGAGTGAGAGAGCGAGAGAGCGAGAGAGAGAGTGAGAGAGCGAGAGAGAGAATATTTTTGTTGAGTGTATACAGGTTTTTGTACATAATAAATAATAATAACGATAATGAATCCTGGAAAGGAACTTCGTTCCATCCGGGTGTCCTTTGACACCTTTAATGTTTTTTTTATTTAACACAGGCTATTCCTGAAGGTTTTGAAAATCCTAGAGGTAATGGAACAAACTTATTAAATTATTGTATTGTCATCGATCCTTGATAAGTGTGCAGAGTTTCAAATTAATCTGACATTTTAAAGTGGGTGAAAATCGTGTTCAAAGATTTCGTTACATAGACCGAGAGATACAAGTGAAGCTAATAAAAGCGTGGTTAAAACGTCAGAAGGAACAAAAAAGAAATTAGAAGTGCTACAGATTTGGAATTTGATAGAAAGCTATATAGCTGGTTGTGTGAGAGATGTTTTTATTCCGTCGATGAATATTTTGAGTATAAACTTATTTATTATAATTATTATGACATCTACATATTGAAATTACTTGTATAATTGAAACATTTTCACAAATCTTGCTATTTTTACACGCTTTATATTAGCTTCACTTGTATGTTTGTATATTTGTATATTTGTATGTTTGTTCACGCGATTTTGACCCACTTTAAACGTCCAGATTTCATTCAAACTTTGCACACCTGTCAAGGACTGATGACAATGTAATAATTTCATAAATTTGTGCCATTATCCTTGCCAGGGTTACCAGGACAGCAAAAAAACTGTCACAAACTACGCTGACATACGTCTCAAAATTCGAAATACCCTAAAAAATAGAAAATAAATAATAGTTTAAAAAAACTAAAAAAAACACGCTTCCATGGAAAACCAAACTAAAAAGTACAAAATAATGGAAAAAAAGCGTGGGGTGCTTGATATCAATAAAAAAATACCTTAAAAGCACCCCACGCTTTTTTTCCATTATTTTGTACTTTTTAGTTTGGTTTTCCATGGAAGCGTGTTTTTTAGTTTTTTTAAACTATTATTTATTTTTTATTGGCATGTCATCATTATTATTGCTCGCTATTTTTAATATAAAGTATGATTTTAAATGAATAGAATTGTATTTAATTATATGAATTGCATTGTTATCGAAATTTAAGTTATGAAATTATTATTAGTATTTTATGTTAATACCTACTTATGACTTAATGTGTACTGCATGCTATAAGATTTTAAATCAAAACATTTACACGACTGTTATGTCGAATATAGTGAAACTCATCTTTAGATCTTAAAAACTTATGTAAGCTACCGATATTCTTGCAAATAAATATATCATTCATTAATTCATTCAAAAGAGAAAACTAGGAAAGCGCGAACAGGCGATGCGTTGCGATGTGTTAGTTCGGGGCCAAAGGGGGTTTTATAAAAATGTGACTGCCACTATGTTATACAGGGTTATTTGTAAAACACCGGCAACCTCTCAGGACTATGTTACTAACATCATAATCAACAACTTTTGTTCTGTGACTTTTAAAAATTCATCACATTTTAGTTCATCAGATTTTCAAACAAAAATAAAAATATTTAAATTGAACGCTCTAAATGTTACGGAGTCTATGCGAAGCAAAAGAAAGCGATAGTATATTAGCAAGGGGAGCGGGGTTAGGGCGGCGGGGGCGCTTGAACTTGACCTATTTACAGGCAGCCGATTTTTGTATGAAAATCTGATGCACTAAAATATGATGAATTTTTAAAAGTCATAGAACAAAAGTTGTTGATTATGATGTTAGTAACATAGACCTGAGAGGTTGCCGGTGTTTTACAAATAACCCTGTATATCTTATGATTTACTCGTGAACGAAGTAGCAGGCAGATATTGACTATGTTACATATTTTGGAACGTACATATGCTAACTTCTCAGTTCTAAGTAAACTTGAACAGTGTTCCAAGTTCAATGTCACGACATTTTGGCGCGGATCGCGTGCTGCTATTATTTGGCGCTAATTTTGGCAGTTTGACTGGTAGAACAAGTTATGTAATGAAAATATTTGTTAATTGGCGCTTTTGATCGGATTTTTTTGATAAAAGTAGGATTAATTAAACGAAGTTTTCCTTGTTCGATTTAGGAATTAAAAAAAACTCGATTATGACTATTATGAGTAAAATGAAATATTAAGAAAACCTAACACATATATGTCTTAAGTTTACTTTACCGAAAAATAGCTAGGTAGTTCAATCAACTCAAAAATTTACCAAAAATGTCTATGCCAAATTTCTGAGGTGAATGAATTACCTAGCTTTTATTCGGTCCCAGAAAATCTTGCCTCATTCTACTTTCATTGACAATCATTTCTTAATAATACCGTAAACCGGACATTGCTTCACTTTTCATGTTACACTGAACTTTAATACGCGAATAATTCCGACCTTGTAACCAAATAACATTACATTAACAGTTAGATGGTAACCTTGTCACTACTGACACCTAATATAAACATGAACTCGCCAATAAACTGCATGTGCTTGCACAAACTCTGCTTCACCATTTAACATTTGACCCCCACGATATATCGAACGGATGTACAATTAAATTCATACATATTTATTTCGATACGGCTGCAAGTTACTCAACTACGCACAATAAAAAGGTATATTTTTATTTTCAACATTTTTAATGGCTTTTATTGAAAGAAAAAACCTAATAAATTTACGAAATACGCCATAAAATTAGACCTACAGACGAATCAACCTCACATAAAACTTTTATTTGTACTTTTATCTATACTCAACATAGTGTAAAGTTTCAAAATATTTATACATGAAGGTAATATCCGTAGACCATAGTCATATGTTTAAGTGTCTATGGTGACAAACTAGAGGCTTTTATCGATGAGGAAAGCCTCTGCAATAGATAAAGTGATTGATTATCCGTACTTACGAAATACAACTACATTAGTAGGCCTGCGGTGCCTTGTGAACATACAAGAAATGAGCGCGGTTTAAAAGACATCAACGCGTTTACTTAACCAGATTTTTATCATAAACAAATTTACTCATTACATTTTTAATATTATTACAGCAAATAAGGAAACGATGACAATCATTGTCATTCCCGCAATCAGACAATATCTCGGCTAAAACAAAGCTCAGCGGTTCCTGCTCGCGGTTGTTAAGCTTCAAAGTAATGACAATCGTGAATATTCATAAGGCAGATTGTCGTTTCGCGTATAAAACATCGAAGTAGTAGCCTTGAACCGTTGCGCAACGCGCTGGCATTTGTCCTAACGCGTCGACGTCAATTGTTAGTTGCCGAGGGTCCACAATCCACATGCCTTTCGAAATGGTCTATCTACGGGCATCCGATTCGAGATTACGAGGCGTAGTTGTCCGATTCGTCGCGATACTATCGTTTTGTCGAACTAATTCGGAGTGAGTTACTCAAGACGTCCTTCGTCTCACGTGATCGAGTGGCTGCGGAGTACGGCGCTTAACTGTGGGACAGAATTCGAGCTATTGTTGTTCGTGTACCTTCGTGGAATAACCTTTTATTCGATTGCACATTAAGACTTATTGATTGTCTTAAAACTTTAAAGTTTCCGTCCTTCAAACCTATTGGAAATGTTCGTAATTATTTTTAATTATACTTTGGCTAACATTTTAATGGCTTCTGAATATTTGAGCTATTAAGTTGTTGCGAAAACCGACGAGGATATAAATGATAATTATGAGCGTGTTAATTAAAAGCTTGAACTCAGAGATTTCGAACTTTGTTTGTATTTGGTAACGAATTAAGTATGTATTCAAATGTCAAGTCCACGACCAATGTGAGACGGTCATGTTGAAATGTACGTGGTGTCTTCTTTTACGACAATCGCTTACTACGTTCATACATAAAACAAATAACATAGCCGCTGAAACGTTACAGTTTATGCGGTGTAATCAATGAACCGCAAAAATACAATGTCTATTATTTGTTTAAACAAACAAACAGACTTTCACATTCTGCCATCATAATTTAACTTATGGTGCCACCAGCTTTGGTGAGACCGCAAATGGAGACCGCGTAAGGTTGGTGGTGGTTTAAGTTGGGTATTTCAACAGACTTGTCTTCTTGAGAGCAATGGTAACGGCCGCGACACACTAGGTAGGTTCGAACCCACACAGGCGTTTTGGTTTGTGTAAATTATTTAATCACTGCTCTCAATACGGTGAAGGAAAACATCGTGAGTAAACAGGCCATGTTCTAAACCAAAAATCGAAATCTAACAACCCGCATTGTGTTCGCGTAGTGGATTACGGTCCATTCACACTAATAGAGAGGAGGCCTGTGTTTCAGCTGAGAGAACATTATAGGTTTATTTTGTATGCTTAAGACTGCTTCAACTCTAATCTATTTGGTTCTTATTTAATTATTGTGGGCCCCATGTCCATCCCGTGATTTATAAATAGGAAATCGTAGGTACCCTTAGCGCCAGTATCTTAGCTTAGCCTTCAGACGATACTCTCGTAAAAAATTCTGAAGGATCACTTTGGTGTACGCTGGTCGGCAAAGCTTTCAATTAACCTTTTCTTCCCGGGGTAACTTATTATCTTATTCGATTAAAACGGAACATCCAGCAGAATTAAAAAAATAAG
This sequence comes from Aporophyla nigra, assembly GCA_947507805.1. Taxonomy (NCBI): domain Eukaryota; kingdom Metazoa; phylum Arthropoda; class Insecta; order Lepidoptera; family Noctuidae; genus Aporophyla; species Aporophyla nigra. The sequence continues at coordinate 16,664,434 of OX382302.1, read as the reverse complement.
TTGGTATATAGCACTACCACCTCTGTTGCACTTCTAGTATTAGTTACATTAAAAAAAACTCTTCATAAAAACTGGTCTTAGACTCTTTTATTTTTCATGTTCAAAATGACTTAAAATCTACATAATTGTGTTCTACTTATCTTGGTATCATCCAACTGTAATGACAACTAAAGTTTTTTGTATTTACTTAATACACCTAGACATTGCCTAACCACAGTGATGGCTGATCCTCATAAGAATTTTAAACACGATTACAAGAAGTTTTAACTTTAAATAGCAAAAAACAAGCCCTCATGTCATCAAGTCATTACTTTAATCTAAGTATTAACTAATTACTTTGTCGTAATGTTAAAAGCACATCCGTCTTGTAATTATTTCGTCTTGAGAGCAAAAACGTTTCATTAATTGGAGCAATTTGGGTGACGACAGCCCAAACGCCAGATAAATTGATCATCTTAATCTGCAAATTAATTATTTGGTAAAAAAAATGTCCAATACAATTAATAAGGGGATTTTTTTACTATCAATTTATCTGGCGTTTGGGTGTTTTTAAAAAGTAGTCCCAGAACAACTTGAATGTATTGAATTTTAGTTACATATTCAACTTAAGGCGCGGACTGACTACGATTTTAAATGCTACAACTACATGCTACAGCTCCAACAAATAAGGTTGAAAATTGAATAAATATTTGGATTGACGATGTGACTAAGCTGCGAATTGGCATTTATTTTACGGTTTTATTTAGATTATTCGGACTACACACATTAAATTAAATAATTGTCTGGTTAAAGTTTTAAAGTAATGTTTATTCTATTGAACTCTTTAAAAAAAAATGTTGTTATCGCTGAAAATACAGAGATGTTCGACGTCAAAGTTTTTTTTGTGAAACAATTTTTATTGGGAATATCAAACAATTTTTCACTATTCTATTCGGTTAGAATTTTTCTTTAAACCCTTCTCTGTCCACTGTATTTTTTGTGTCGTATATTTTCATTGCGTTACGTCATACTCTATTGTCAAAGACACCAGTGTTTTGTGAATATTGAGGTAACACCGCGCCTTAATCAATGATTTTAATAACTTTAAGGTAAGAAACAAAACCTACTAACCATTAAACGTTAATTAGACAAAAACCGACCAAACCTATGTTTAAAATATCTAAACGAATTTAAGGGTTTAGTAACCTCTTTTAAGTAAGTTATTCTTGTCACATGTGGTTGACTAAGCCTATCAATTTTCTCATCTCATAGCGACTAAAGTCCGAGTAATAAAATAATAGATTTGATTACCTCTATTATCTACAAAAACTAAAACGAATTGCTCTTCATCCGTCTCTTCAATATACGAGTATTATTTAAATAACAACAAAAACAGGTCACGAAGTCTCCACAACTTAGTTTCAAAGTGTTCACAGTTAAGTTGCGGTTAAGTATTACTTAAACCTAACTTAGGCCAAGTTCTCTGACGTTTAAGTTCGCAAAGGAAATAAGTTTGAAAGATAACCTCGGGATAAGCAAGCTACAGCATTGTTCTTTAACTGTTTCTCATTATGTCATCTAAGGTTAACATGGAAATAATCAAATAATTATAGTTTCGTTAGTATCTTTTTTCCCATTGTATTGTATTTATCTAATATTCTGTTTAATTGCTTTATAATTTGTATGCTGTTTGTTGTCCAGTTATTAATTAAATAACAACAAAAGTCGCTTTATAAATACAAAACAACACGTAATATTCAAAACGTAATATTTCAAACTTATGTCACTACAATCTGATTATTCTGAAATACCGTGCGTAGGTTTAAATTAATGCTGTTATTTTTTTTCTACCATTAAACAAACCTAGATTCATATAAATAGCTTTTTTGTTTTTCCTTATGCGATATTATAGAAGTTTAATATTTACATAATAAAAACATTCTGATCTAAATTCTTCTTCGAAAATGTCAGACAAGATGCTTTTTTGTTTTATATAAATACCTAAGAATATAAAGATGCCTTAATAGTTGATACAGCTTCATCTAAATATTCACATAAAAACGTAACTTGAATCAAGTTACGTTTGTTTTAAAATCAAATGATGTTTTTTTTTAAATAGGTAAGTCGTTTGATTAAATAGGAATGAGGTATTTAGCTGTTGAAGAAATTCGACATTTAAGTTTTCTTTTCTTTATCAAATGTCCCGTTCGTCAGTATGGTTTTTATTTATAATACGCTTGTTTTTATACAAATTAATGCTTTTTTTGTAACGTCACAAATTCATGTCCATAATCATTTACGTCGACGCGTTGGACAACGCAAGTGCCGATCGTTTATCAGTAACGTTAATACTCAAATCAAGAACTGGTTCCGATAACTTGACATAGCCGAATCTTACTTAACAAACATATTTTCGTGTCACATGTAATAAATATTTGAAAGTCCACATCTTTCAGTCTTGCTAACCTTCACAGTGTTATATTTTGAAACACTATTTTGATGCTTAATATTAATAAATTATCGCGTGCTTAAGATGTTTTTAAAGTTGTTTTAACTACAAAGCAAAGTTGTCACTAAGTTGCGGTTAAGTTATTTGCACATGTGATTCTTTCGCTGAGCTTCGCATTGTGTCCTCGAGTCTACCTATTACTGTTAGGCACACCAATAAGCCTCATCAGTTGAAAGTCTAGCACGTGATGAAACCTCATAGAAAAGGGCTCTTAGACATATTCTCAGCATCAATGCACGGTGTTGCAACTGCGGCTTGACATACATACGCTGTACATCGCCTGTAATCCGCAACAGACACTCTGCGTATTCTAAGGACACTGCCACTGACGGACTAAGCAATTTTCGTGTCAGATTTGACGAGAGCAATCATCGCATGAATGAATTGACGCAACTTGAGCTCGTCAACGATTACCGCGGGGTGTGACTTTAAATTAACTTTAAGCTCGCGCTTATGCAAGAACTTATTATCAAAATAAAACGTGCATTGAGTTGATTGTAAGCGTGAAGAAATAAATACCTACTTACAAGCCGACTTGTAAGCCGAAATTTAAATTACGCAAAAATACTTGTTTTTATTTATAAATTTTTCTACCTTAAATCTATCCTTGAATTGTCCCAAATCATCCCTTTATCTCTTAACCAAGTTCACTTACCTTTATTGTTGATTTAAATAAATACACGGCGGGAAAAATCACAGAGTCACTGTTGTAATAGCGCGCGGCAGGTTTGGGCTTGGTCTTTTATAGTCGCCGTAGCGGGGATGCGCGTGCGCGAGCGGGGGACCGACACGTACGTCCACATGACTGCCGAGCAGAGGTGACCTCACACCTCACTTATCCATCTTCTTCTTTATCTGCTTTACAGACCCTCGCTGAAAGTTTTTCAATAAAGACAGCTTTATCTTCAGTTGCGTGTGTTCGGTGAACCGTGCTAATTGGACATGACAAATTAATGGAGTTTTTACAATATTTAATTTGTTTTGTGATGTTATTGTTTAAAATTTAACTCAAAATTGGGAATTATTTCACTGTGACTAGACCATTTTCTGTTTAAGTTTTAGAAATCAGTCAAACTATTTTATGTTCCTTAAATAATAATTATTGCGTGACAAAACAATGTTCAAGTATGAGTTATGAGATTATTTAAATATTTGAACAATAATAATCCGTTTTAGTAAGTCAATGGAATGTTGACGATCCAATTTTAGTAGTTTTTGACAATACAGGACTAGATTTATTAATAACTTCCTTGGTATTATACAATAACAGGAAATCTTGCGATAACTATTAAATAAATAAGTGCAGGGTCATATAACATCAATACTTCATTTTACGGCCTATTAAATAACTATTGACGCATATCCTACGCAAAAACTGCGCGTCTTTAGATAACTAAATTTAATTAAAATACATATAAGCCGTTGGTCCCGGCTGTATTTCGTAGATCTTTGACAGTCCTTACGGGTCCTCAGAAACCCAAAAGTCTGACATCCAATCTTACCAAGAGGTATCGTATTACGCCGGAGGCTCTACACGGGGGTCGTGCGGTCCATGGCCCTCTACGGGGCACCGGTGTGGGCGCCCTCATTGAGGCTGCGCCCAGCGCGCCGGTTGAGTGCGGCCCAGAGGGTCATGGCCATCCGGTTAATCCGGGGATACCGCACGGTCTCCTGCGAGGCGGCGAGCCTCCTTGCCGGAGTGCCGCCATGGGATCTGGAGGCAAAGGTCCTCGCCCACATGTGGGAGTGGCGCGAGGATGCGAAACGCCGGGGCGAAACTCCGCTGCCGCGACAAATCGCGGCACGGCGGACAGAGCTCCGGCAGGATCTCATGGCGACATGGCGGGTACGATTGTCGCAACCCAGCGCAGGGCACGCCACAATTGCGGCGGTAAGTCCCCTCTTTGAGGAGTGGATAGAGAGGCGCCACGGCGTCCTCACCTTCCGCCTGACGCAGGTTCTCACCGGGCATGGGTGCTTCGGTGGGTTCCTGTTCAGGATAAAGCGGGAGGAAACGCCCGGGTGTTTCCATTGTGAGGATCGTCTAGAGGACACGGTGGAGCATACGGTGGAAGTGTGCCCTGCCTGGGCGGAGCACCGCCGTGTCCTCGTGGAGGCGATCGGCGGCGGCGATCTCTCGCGTCCGGCCCTGGTGCGAGCCATGGTACGGAGCGAGAGGGCATGGGAAGCCGTCACCTCCTTCTGCGAAGCAGTAATGCTCGCGAAGGAGGAGGCGGGGCGCGTGAGGGAGTTGCAGTCTCTGCGCCCTCACGTCCCTAGCCGCCGCAGGAGGAGACGCCCCGGGCGCCGGCAGTCGATTGCGGACTCCCGGCCACCGTAGGCGCGAGCTTGCGGGTGGCGAGCAATGGGTAGCTGGCCGCCCGGTAAGGACCAAGCTCGGGTCGACGGCGCGTAGTGTTCCACGTGCGCCTCAAAGAGATGTCAGCCACACTGAAGGGGTCTGCTAGGACCGATGCCTGCCGGGGTCGCGTGATTGTTCAAAAGAGATACCGTGACCCTGGCACATGGGCAACTGAAGGAACACGGGTGGGTTTTAGTCAGTAAAAGTCTGACACGCCCTCCCGCTCCGCCCAGAGCGGGAGAAGTCATTTGATGATTTCCCATCCAAAAAAAAAAAAAAAAGGTATCGTATTACCCAGTAACTGAGTTGTTCAGCTGCATTCATAGTTAGGAAAGGCTAAACAGAAAATGAATTCATTTAAAATATTCAAGTTTAAGTTTTGTTCAGTTTTGTTTTATTTTGTGTGTATAGTTTTGTCTGAAGACGTAACAGTATCTATACTAATATTATAAAGCTGAAGAGTTTGTTTGATTGAACGCGCTAATCTCGGGAACTGTTGGTCCGAATTGAATTTTTTTTTGTGTTGGGTAGCTTATTTATCGAGAAAGGCTATAGGCTATATAACATCACGCTACAACCAAGAGGAGCGGAGCAGTAATAAAAAATGTTGCAAAAACGAGGAAAATCGCACGGGTAGGCGATTCGACGCGACGGGAAGGGTCGGGGGAACAAGAAATTTAACGCGGACGAAGTCGCGGGCAGAGGCTAGTATGAAATAAGATGCCTGTCATTTCAGCTGAAACACGTCCACTGCTGGACATAGACGTCCCCAAATTTGGAGGGGTTTGCCAAAATCGCCAATCTTGGCAAGCAAGTTGGCCATAGCAGTATAGTGGTAAAATGTATAGAGAACGCTGCTGCCCATTCTCTAGTAATTCCCTTAGTCGCCTTTTACGGCACCCCTGGGAAGGTATGGGATGGTGGTGGATTCTTATCGTACGGCATCACATGCAACTGTGTGTGTGAAAAGTGAGTAGCTACAAGGAACTACTTGCCAAGAGTATAAAAAACGATGATGACTTATCAAATTACAGGGGCAGTACCGAATACATTTTACGTTATCGACCTGCATTAAGGGGATTACCTCGCTCAAATCCTGAAAATACGGTGTGTTTAAAGAAGTTTGTAGATGAATCCTTTTGTGCGTTTTCAATATGAAAAATATATGTTAAACTAAAGGTCATCACAAGTACATTGTATTGTTTAAAATTTTAATAAACTTACTCAAATTTTATCAAAAAATCGTAACAAATAGGTCCTTTTTCAACCCAAATTGAAAATTTTCTCTATAACGGCTCAATAACTCGGCATGAATTTTATACCAAAAATACGTAATGACGTATTTAACTATTTGTATTGTTTTTTTTCTCTTATTTCTTTTAATATTTTAAAATATTTTATAAAAACCCGAAATTTCGCGTAAAGCACTATGTCACTCCCGCACTCGTCCCTCTCTCTCTCGTCGTTTCGTCGTAATTTAGTACGGGGCAGCATGCTCAAGGTCATTGGGCAATGTAATGCCCTTAAATCAATATGAAGCGGTCTCGTTGGTCAAGTGGTCGTAACCGCTACTTTAAAGCATGAGGTTCTAGGTTCCGTGGTCCGGCAGTGTTATTGGGTTTTTTTATACCTGGAATTTCTAAGTAACCGTCCGGAGTGCGGATTTGTGCGCGGTCCATGGCAATAGGCTGGCCCCTGGGTGTATTATAGTTACACCTCTACTCAAGCCTTTGAGGTAACAAGGTGTGATGTAATGTTTGTATATGTTATGTTTAATCAATATGCTTTCAGACGTAAGGGATAGTTACACATAGAACAACGGCGTTCGAGCCAAATTATAATAAGGGCTAGAAAAATAAATAAGTGATTAAAACGGTTTTGATTACCACGCTTAAGAAAGCTGCCTATCCTCTTGATAACCTCAAATACATTTAGAATGTCTGTGGATGTTCAGAATGTTTACAGGTATATTGTAGCAGTATACCTGTAAAAATCTGTCCAGGCTTTTTTTTTGGATGGGAAATCATCAAATGACTTCTCTCGCTCTGGGCGGAGCGGCCCTCCGGCTCAGACTTTTACTGACTAAAACCCACCCGTGTTCCTTCAGTTGCCCATGTGCCAGGGTCACGGTATCTCTTTCGAACAATCTCGCGACCCCGGCAGGAATCGGTCCTAACAAACCCCTTCAGTGCTGCTGACATCTCTTTGAGGCGCGCGTGGATCACTACGCGCCGTCCGTCGACCCGAGCCTGGTCCTTACCGGGCGGCGAGCTACCCATTGCTCGCCGCCCGCAAGCTCGCGCCTACGGTGGCCGGGAGTCAGCTATCGACTCCTGGAGCCCGGGGCGTCACCTAATCTGCCCAGTTTTGTCCCTACTAAGCTGAATCCAGTATTTCACTTGGAATGACTGCCTATCCGACCTTCACAACCTAGTCACTGGGAAACACTATACCCCTTGGTAATACTGTTCGTCAGACTTTTGTAGGATTTGACTGCCCCCTAACGGCTGTTAAAGATCTACGAATGACAGACGGCTACGTGCTTTCTATGGCATGGACCTTCGAAAGGCGCCCGACAGTTGTGGATAAAACCAATAATGATAGTGAAATGATAATAATTAGTGTAGGATTGTTCCATCACTAAAATCACCCTCGAAGTCCGCTTGTTGATGTGCTAATGGCCATTAGCGCATAAACAAGACTAGTTTTTAATATAAGTTTTATTGAGGTGTCACAGGAAATTAAAGCCTCCAGCCAGGGCATAAAGTTTATGCATCCTGTCCAACTTCTTTTACATGCAATATGAAATGTTTATCTTCCTCATTTTATTAATAATATGAAAAAAAACTTAAGATTTAAATTAATTAAAAAACTAAATTATAACCTAAATTAACTAAAACGATTGTATTTACAAATTAAAATACTGCGTCAAAAATTCATCCGTATAGCTGTCGACTGGTAATGTACCTGAGAGACCGGCGGCATTGCCACATTGTATGGCAATGCTTAGCCTCTAGCCAAGGTAAAAAACAGTCCTTGGGTTACGGGAAGTGTCCACCAGCCGTTTAGAGATTTATTTTTGTTAGTAGGTCTATTTAAAGACAATCATACACTCAATCTTAATTTTGGTCAGTATGTTTTTAAATACTAGATAGAGCCGATATTTCCTAGCTGATCCCATCATCAGCTCTTTCATAGTCCAAACATTACATTATTAGAATTTTATGTGAGTCAAACAAAGCAGGGCCATATCTGGAAGAGCCTTTTGAAAAAAGAGCAATATGGAGAGACTGTCTGCTCAGTTCTCTCTGTGCATTGGTGCATTCACCCTACCATTCCTAGTGATGACAAATCAAATCTCCTTTGTACGAAGGCTCTAGCTAGCACTGACTGAGGCCGTTTATAGTGATGATGTGATGGTCTGAGGCACCTGTGCCACCGCCGGCGATTAGCGAGAAGCAAGTAGAGCTAGCAACTAAAAACAAGTTGTTTGTTTGACAGAGTTTTCGCCGGTGGTGTTACCAGCCTGCAATCAACTAGGTATTAATATAATTATGTATAATCCTACATATTATATTTAATACATATTATAAACGTGAAAGTTTATGAGGATGTATGGATGTTTGTTACCCGATTTAGATAAAATTTGGAGCACAAATGGGCTGTAACCTGGATTAACATATAGGATACTTTTTATTCCGATTATACGGAACGTATACTTTTGGGATGATTTTCGACCTCAGCGTGGGCGAAGCCACTGGCAACAGCAATTTATGTTTAGATTAGGAGCTACCTGAGGATTTACACTAGGATCCCACTACCTATTTGAAACTAGGTAGTCGATAGCTAGCCGCAATGGGACAAGTGCCTATGTACGGATGATGGTATAGACCATTTTGTAGGCACTAACTATAAAGGCACTAATTTCACGGATAATGCATTTAATTGCTGTAAAGCATTTTAATCGAGCAGAATAACAAAATAAACTTTAAGTATAATATTTACAAGACGCATACAGCCTAATAAGCTTCTTACTGTTCCCACTTCTGGGATACAGACCTCTTCTTATTCGAGAAGAAGTGGGCCGTAATCTACCACGCTGACCCAGTGCGGATTGATAGATGTTACTTGTAACATGTTTCCTTTACTGTTTAGAGAACTGCGGTGATGAGATAATTGACACAAAATTAAAGCGCCTGTCTGTGTTGGCACCTACGACATTTGATTTGGACGGACGTACGCTCGGACAGCGCCGTTCCCTGTTTCGTCCCGTTGGCATTCTTCAGGTATACGCGATAATATATATATTACTATACGCGATAATATATATATTGACCATCGTGTTGAGAGGACCAGCCAATTGACAGTAGTTGATCTCTACAGACGAGGATTCACGGACGTATGCTGCACCTCCCCATACACAGTCACCCATCTTCCATCCTGCCACATGCTCTGTCATCTGTGCATTTGATGATCTTATGACTGCGTCAGTGAGCAGAGTTCACGTAGCTGAATTTTGGAACAAAGATGTTTGAACTTTTTGCCTTCGATACGCTAAGAAGATAAAGAACGATCAGTAACTCATTACGAACCGAACATGAGCATTACCTGTGAAGCATAGCTGCAACGGGAATGTAGTTCGTTTGACGTTACCGGGGCCATGTTGAACAGTTTCGGGCTAATAAGAATGTATGAATAGGACATTAAATACGGAATTTGAATAAAAACTAATAGATACGTAACATCTTATACGGATAATAACAGGCTCTGAGCCAAAACTAGACTTGATTTTTTAATTGCATTTCAACTAAAATACCCCTAACGGCCTAATTTCCAGTGTACAGACGCCGAAACTGACAAATTCCGCCAATCAAACTTGAACCTAATACTTAAGCGATAAAGTTGAAAATCTATTAAAGAAATTTGACAGATTGTAGTAGCTTGATGTTCTAGCGTCTGTACTTATAATATAGTTGTATTAAAAGTACACTGGAAATTACAGCCGCTCGGGTTGATTGAAGGTTAAACTACGCTTGCCTCGGTCGACTCGTGGATGGGTAAGCATCCATTACATATCAAGACACCTCCGTGCCTCGGAAAGAACATTAAGCCTCTGCACGCGTAGCATGACCACCATAGAAACAACTTTGTCTATTCTTGGTAGAATAGAGATAGAATTGTCATGCTACGCCCGCATAAAACGGTACAAATATTTCTACAATCTTTAATTCTGTCTTTAATCTTTCTACAATCTGTAATTTTGTCTATTCTTCCGTCGACAAAACCCATTTCTACGGTGGTCGTGCTACGCGTGCTGGTCCCGGCTTTCATTCGTAGATCTTTAACAATCGTTACAAGCCGAAAATTCTGGCAAACAGTTCTATCAAGGGGTATCGTGTTATCCAGTTACTGGGTGGATTGTTGAGGTCAAATAGCCCGCTCCACGTAAAGTACTAATATTCAGCTACATCCGGTTAGACAGGATGCCGACTTCAACCTATACTCCATTTGTTTAGGTAGTTAACTAAAGGTAAACAATCTTGATATGTCTTTTTATATAAAATAAATCGTATAAAAGACCAACAAATATTATTTAAATTAAGTTACTTACCTAACATCGGTTTAAGTAAATACCTAATTGTAAACATTTTTAGATTCAATTTTTAGACAGTTTTTTAGATAAAAGACATGTTAAGATTGTTTACATTTAGTTAACTACCTAAACAAATGGAGTATAGTTGGGTAAAGATTAGGCATAAGAAGGGAGAGAAGAAAACAGAAATAAAGACAATCACTAACGTTTCAGGGCTAATTTCTGTTGCAATTTTAATCTCTTAGTACAGCTACGAAATAATTCGTTTTCACTTGTGGTAACAACTTACAATGACTTGAACTGATTTAATTAATGCAGAAATGAAATACTATAAAAAAATACTTAAATTGCCTATAGTTTACATAATGTTAAAGGTTATGGTAAACTTACCATTCTTGTCACATATACCATCAAACCATGGTAATAATATTTTGACAACGCATGAACAAACATAGAACAAAGTTATTTAATAAAAATAATTTTATCCACTTTTGAATCTCAAGGAAAACTCACGTATTCAAGTTCAGTGACAGTTTCATAGCGGTTTTGTTACCTACATGTGTGAATTTCAATATCTATCTTTATTATCAAAATCACGAAAGAGTTCGTTGTTCTTGTCCAAAAATGCGGACTCACAACCTTTTGCCTACGAGGAAGAGATTGTAAGTTCATGGAAGTTCAACCTTTTGCACTCTGCACCGTTACATTTCTGTCACTATTTTCAGAACACGTAGGTTCTATAAATAGAGTATGATATGTTCTTTGTTCCCACTTACTTACGATAAACTTTCCGATTATTAACACAGGTTTCAGTGGTCTATGCTGTCTGAGAAGGCATAGAATGCGATCTCTTTCTGCTCCTGGTCGGAATAGTTGCCAAGACATGAACTTCCTTGTTCACTGCCAGTGACACCAATCTGTTTTGATAAGCATGGTAGTTGGTAGATATACTGTACCTTATACCCGTTTCATATTATTCATATCATAGTTTTACAACGAATCCTATATGTAGAGAAGTTTTGTTATTATTCCTTTCAACTTCGAAAGTAACTAGAAGATTGGTTTTAACTGAAACGATGACCTTAGCCTTAAAAAATACTCAGAAATAACAACAAAGTTCAATTATGAAGCTTCTTCGAAAAGGTAGGTTTGTTAGTTATTTCTTACTTGCTCTATCGACTGTTCATGGGCGCCGGGAAGTTTATTTTCAGCTCAGCGATAAGCGTTCAGCCGTTTTTGCACTTCATCTCGATATGTTAGGTTATCATTTCTCCATTCAAATAGTGACTAACTTTGTTGAGTTATGCAGAAAAACTTAACAGTTAAGAGAACGTAGGATAAAGCAAAAGCAAGCTAAGCGAGTCCGATAATTTTTCTATCTCGCCTCGAATGGGATAGGTTTTATTTGGTCCATGAATACAGAAAGAGTACTTACTGTGTTGATTTATATCCAACACTTAAGATTCAAGATGAAGAAGGCTGCCAGCGCGAGCGAAACAAGCTCGATGTTAGCACCCCGTGTAGGGTCAAGTCGATTTTCGGAAATAGGACTTCGAAGTTTTAAGACATTGCAGAACGAAGTGCGAGCTAAGCGAGCTCGAAAATTGTAGGACCTCGCATCGAATAGTTTTAGATCTCTATTAGGCGTTTTCGGTTATTTTCTTAGTTCTAAATTTTTCCATACCAATATTTTATTTTGAAACCGGGGGAGTGGTCGTGCACACTCCCTTGCATCTCGCTCCCAGCGTCCATGCGACTATTGCATGCATAGGTATAACAGACTTGTGACCTAAAAATTGACTTCGTTCATGCGACAAACATTCTTTATTGTTTGCTAACTACTTAGTAAGTAGTACTTATTACACGAAGCTGCACTCGCATGTAGTTATTAACGTTTTTTGGTTCTTCTCTCAGTATGTCAATGATACTAACATACCTACAATTATCATATTTTGTACTGTTCGCTTACCTAATCATATGTGACGGGAATAATTGTCCATTAGCAACCGTGTTTTTCTGTTAATTAAATTTAAAAATACATAGTACAATAGGTAGATACTTATTCATTGAATAGGCATAATGTACAAGCTTTTTGCAACAATTTAGAGCGAAATATTGACGTAATCAAGTATTAATTTTGGTGCGATTACTAGAAGACATCTGCTGCCCTTGCCCCGGGCTTGTAATTATATTATTATGTCAGGTCATTGAAACGATGACACATTCAAACCAATTATATTATGACTCGTGTATGTCTCTGAATCCTGTTCAGTGATATTGAATTTTATCTATCATAAACTTTTTCTGCAAATTGCAGTCACGGCGCATTTGGAACACGGAACTAGGTATATGGAACTCTCCCAAAATGAAAGGTATCGCGATATAGTTATTATAGGCCGATATAGAGTAGTGGTCGGTAAGGGCTCGTGGCTAAGTAATAACAGCCGGATCGACCGGTCAGGTTAAGCTATGCTCGCCGAGGTTGGTCCGTGGATGGGTGACCATCTTTACATACTGAGACCCCTCCGTACCTCGGAAAGCACCTTAAACCCTGGGTCCCGGCTGTCATTCGTAGATTTTGACAGTAGTTACGGTGGGTCGTCAGAAGCATCTGAACACCAGCACCCTAATTGCGAAACGCACAATTTATCAGAATCTGAATGGGATTGAAGATTATTTCTAAACCATTGCGTCATTTGTTCGAATAAATTGTGGCTCAGCGACGTAAATAACGCAATGAATGTTGTTTAACTATGAATAATAGACCAATTCCTACCGATAAAAAGTTCCGCAATTACCCCTCAGTTTTATGAGGACGTACTTATCATATTACCCAATAACTGGGTTGTGGAGGTCAGAAGTCAGTCCCTCCATGTAAAATACTGTTATTCAGCTGCATGCGGTTAAACTGGAAGCCGATCCCAACATTGTTGGGGAAAGGGAAGGCATGTTGATTGATTGACCAAAACAAATGACGAAAAAAAAATGTTAAATATGTGATCATATCATCATACCACAATCAGCCTATATGTTTCCTACTGCCGCCGGACACAGCCCTCCTCTAGGTGAATGGGAGTGGGCCGTAATCTCACGCGGGCCCAGAGCGGGTTGGTATAATTATGTCATATGTCACATTATGTCACATTGACTGGCCTGTTAGTCTAGTGGTTAGTGACCCTGACTGCTAAGACTGGGGTCGTGGGTTCGATTCCCACCCAAGACAAATGTTTGTGTGATGAGCACAATCATTTGTTCTGTGTCTGGGTGTAATTTTTGTATAATATGTATGTATTTAGCAATATATAAGTATGTTTATTAGTTGTCTGGTTACCATAGTACAGGCTCTACCATAGATATCGATCAGATAACGTTGTGTTGGTTGTCCTAAGACATTATATGTTTTCGAATATTTTGGTTCCCAGACAAAAAAAAATTAAATGAAATGTTTCGAGAGCAATGGTGATACGCCTGCCTAAGTTCGAACCCGCGACCTGCAACTCGTAAGTCGGGGTCAATACCACTGCTCTACAATAAATAAATATTTAAATATGCGTTATGATAATCATGGATGGTAGTGAACGCTATGTCGCGATCCAAACATTGATGAGCTGCATGGCCGTGTGAACTATCACAGTAAACGTCAATAAATGCTTAGTAGTTAGGTACACGGATCTCCGGCTCACTTAGTTACTTCTCAGTAAGGATGTACAACGATTCATAAACATATTTTTACACGCTTTATATTAGCTTCACTTGTATGTTTGTATGTTTGTATATTTGTATGTTTGTATATTTGTATGTTTGTATATTTGTATGTTTGTATATTTGTATGTTTGTTTGTAACCGACTCCTTATAGTGCGATTTTGACCCACTTTAAACGACCATATTTCATTCAAACTTTGCACACCTGTCAAGGACTGATGACAATGCAATAATTTCATAAATTTGTGCCATTATCCTTACCAGGGTTACCAGGACAGCAAAAAAACTGTCACAAACTACGCTGACATACGTCTCAAAATTCGAAATACCCTAAAAAATAGAAAATAAATAATAGTTTAAAAAAAACTAAAAAACACGCTTCCATGGAAAACCAAACTAAAAAGTACAAAATAATGGAAAAAAAGCGTGGGGTGCCTGATATCCAAAAAAAAAAATACCTTAAAAGCACCCCACGCTTTTTTTCCATTATTTTGTACTTTTTAGTTTGGTTTTCCATGGAAGCGTGTTTTTTAGTTTTTTTTAAACTATTATTTTTAATGTGCATAACCATCTTGACGTTATAAAATTACTACCCTGCCTGTCACCTGGCCTGTTAGTCTAGTGGTTAGTGACCCTGACTGCAAAGACTGAGGTCGTGGGTTCGATTCCCACCCAGGACAAATCTTTGTGTGATGAGCTCAATCATTTGTTCTGTGTCTGGGTGTAATTTATCTATAATATGTATGTATTTAGAAATATATAAGTATGTTTATCAGTTGTCTGGTTACCATAGTACAGGCTTTGCCTAGTTTGGGATCAGATAACGATGTGTTGGTTGTCCAAAGATATTTATTTTTTTTAATTTTTTTTTTAATGGATAAATGCTGACGTAAGGGCAACGGAGCAAACATGTCACGCGAACTGTCGCATTCGTATGTATTGTTTGTTATGTCACCTATATTTTAATGTGGGGGTCATAAAAGGACTGCATGCCTGTAATATTAATTAGATTCATTAGATTAGTACAAGTAGCGATAAGACCTGAAAACTAATTTGCGAATGGAAAGCAGCGACATCAACTCTACCTATTAAAAAACCGACTTCAAAATTAAAACACTACAAAGCGAAAAATAACTGTAACTTCGGAAGTCGGTGTTTTTGGTTTGTGTTCTCGTTTTTTCACTGACTTCCGTTTTTTCGATTCCTCCGTTTTTTTTTTTTTTGTGTAACAATTTTTTTATTTTTCTCTTTTTGTTTTTGTAGGTAGGTACCTAATCCAGTGAAATGAATTGATTATTAGGTACATATTATTAAACACCATCGAATCAGATCTAAATGAAAATAAATACGTATTATTGAACCTAAATAAAAAACCAGTCATCAGAACTTGACCAAATTCCTACAGGACCACCACTCGACAACTATTTCCCCTTTCAAACAAACGAACATTTATTGGAATATGTTTTTAAATGACGGAGATCTCAAGTAACAAACATTTTTTTTTAAATTTTAAACTGTTCGTTGAATAAATTAAGTACATGATTCAAACATTTAACTGACAAACCGACGTCAAAGAAGATAAAAAGGAATCAATGATTCCAAGAATGCGCCAAGTAATTACACCTACTGCCTTAACAACCAGTGTCACAATACAACCAGTTGCATCAACTAAGAACTTATTTATAAATTGACAAGATATCACACGAAATAACAAGGATTTCTTATTCAACGCAGATAATAACGGTATAGAAATATCCCGTGACTCAGAATGTCACTATGGTGTCTTTATTTGTGCGTGTTTCTAACTGAAATAGCAAAAAATAATTCCATTTAACAATCATATGCAGTGATCATTTTCTCCATACCATTCGAATGCTCGCGGTTGCGTAGTGTGTACCAATCACAACTGACTTTGTAGCGCAAATTGGAATTTTCTCATACCGTCTTTAATGACGTACTGTATCCTAAGAAGTGTGTTCTACTGACATCGATGCTTTTTCTCAAAACGTGGTTTCGCGATCATTGATCTTTGACCTATCATTGCTACACGCGAATTTGATGGCACTTATGTGACCTGGCTGCCTCACGGTCAAAATAAATTCCATCTATTTTCTGTCCACGATGGGTTTAAAGATTGATTGACATATATTTTATGAACATGGACTTACTTGAATACCGGTGGCGAGGGGTGGAGTTGAGCCCAGGGTAAGCCGTTCGAAAAGAAACAGTCACTGTGTGCAAACTTAAACTTTTTTATAAGACAAGGCCCCACCGTAATACTGAGTTGGAATCAGGAATTTTGTACGGAAGATTTGCTTTTTTTGCGCGCAGGTTTTTTCAGCTATAGTTAGATGCACGTAAAAAAATGATTTTACTAATAAATAATGAATGGGATCGATAGGAGGTGAGATTTCTGGGTAACCCGATTGGAATCGGTAAACCCAAATTAACTGAGGGTTAATGAAGTGTTTAGTTATGAATCTTCATATATATAAATAAATAGACGCATTATTCGATGGATTCCTGACCCACATTTTTCGACATTCACGGGGAACTAGCCGAGCATCACCAAAGAGATGAATCCTTGTAGATATCAACACGGAACCTATTCTTTTAATATTAAAACAATAGGTGCTCCGAAGCAGTTAAAATTGATCCCATCGATTCCCTTTACAAAAGCATTAACAATGTACTTGAAACCGGCGATAGTAAAAAATATTGTAAGCTAGGTCAAAATGATGATGTCAGAGCGATGTAAAATTTTATTTCACTCGTTTTACAAATAAAATTCTTTATTCGGTAACGCCAGGATAGCCCGAAAAATTCAAATTTTCTAACATTCTTTGCAGGTTAGAGTCGGGCCATATGTTGAGCCAAATTTGATTCGCGACCGAAACACAAATATACCTACTTACATAATTATAAACATAAATTATCAATTCAACCGTCTTAGTTCATAATTATAATCCCATAGAATTATTTTTTTCATGTTCAGTGGGGTAAAATGAACTTAGAAAACTTCAATGATTTTAATTCTTTATAACCTTAGTTCGGATAGATCCACTAAGGTAGCTAAGTGCATCCACCTCAAGGCGCATATTCAATTGTTCTCCAATCCTTAGAATATAATACAACCATGTTGAGTTTTAATTCGATTGTGTGTTAATAGGGCCGTGCGGCGCGAACTGCAGTCTAAAAGGATACAAACTCGAAGGTTTTTTCATGATTGCACAATACGTCTTGGACCCTATCAAAGCGGTCGGAGTCAATCATCTGAGACTTTTGAGGTTAAAAGCCCTGAAAGATGTTATCGGTACGTATTACGAAATACAGGTGAATTACGAAGAGTTCGTTGTTGTAGATCTGAAGACCAATTTCTTCTAATTAAAACATCATCTCGGCGACAATCAAATGACGAAAAGATAAAAGAGAAGAAAGAGAGAAGAGATGAAAGACACGGAATGATATAGTATGTATAACAAATGAGACCTCAAAACATGTCTTTAGGCCTAAAAATGTATAGAATCTTTCTAAGATTCTATACATTTTTAGGCCCATTTCTGTACAATAGATTAAATAGAAAACTAAGTATCTATAAATTAAACTACTATAGCTGTAAAAAAAATATACTTCAATATTTACTAACCATAGATTATGCACAGACAGAAGATTTACTAGTTGTCTGCAAATAAAACCGCCAACACGCTATTTTACTTTTGTTACCTAAGTTTTAATTTTAGTTATTACTACACATTGTTAATTTATTACATTAAGAATTTGTGCATGTGTAGCCTGAAACACAGGTTCTACCTAGTTCAGGCAAATTAGCAAATCTGCTCTATTTTTAATTGTTTAACGAATTTATTGTAAATGTGTCCGTTTTTAGGGTTCCGTTGCCAAATGGCAAAAAACGGAACCCTTATAGATTCGTCATGTCTGTCTGTCTGTCCGTCCGAGTATGTCACAGCCACTTTTTCCGAAACTATAAGAGCTATGCTGTTGAAACTTGGTAAGTAGATGTATTCTGTAAACCGCATTAAGATTTTCACACAAAAAAAAACAATAATATTTGGGGTTCCCCATACATAGAACTGAAACTCAAAAAAGAAAAAAACATCAAACCCATACATGTGGGGTATCTATGGATAGGTCTTCAAAATGATATTGAGGTTTCTAATATCATTTTTTTCTAAACTGAATAGTTTGCGCGAGAGACACTTCCAAAGTGGTGAAATGTGTGTCCCCCCCCCTGTAACTTCTAAAATAAGGGAATGATAAAACTAAAAAAAATATATGATGTACATTACCATGTAAACTTCCACCGAAAATTGGTTTGAACGAGATCTAGTAAGTAGTTTTTTTTTAATACGTCATAAATCGTAAACCACAATTTACCCTTCATTCAGTCAACTCAAATATAAAATTAAAAAAAAAAAAACATTTAATTTCATAAACATAAACCTTATGCATAAACCGTGAATTCCTGCAGGTTTGTACGGAACCCTCGGTGCGCGAGTCCGACTCGCACTTGGCCAGTTTTTATTAATAAACAATTTTTTTATTTATTTATTTAAATGTTAAAAACTTGACAAAAATTTATGGAAACTCGAGGTATTATTATAATTATATCAGTGATCGGAATAGGTAGAGCCAAAGACTATATAACCACTTGACTGCGCATATAGTGCCCCGACGCTCGAAAACTATTAGTATTTTGTCGCCTATGCATAGGCTGCGGTTCAAGTAGCCATTTTAGTTGTGACCAATTGTTAGACCTCTGTGCACGCTAAATTATTGCAAATAATATAACTAAATCTGCAATTATAACGCACCAAAATACCTTCATGCGCGGTGAAGTGGTGTGAGAAACATTCCAAGACTTCTAGTTACACAAATGATCGCATAACTTTTCATCAGTAAATAAACAGTACGAAAAATTATTGTGATTTAATCAGATTATGATCCACCGTAGGGGTCTATTTAAAATGGTGGTTGGGTAAACCAGCACACTGTGTGAGTCCCGCGTTGATGTCTTTTGGAAAAGTCTCGTTCTTTCATTAGACAATTCTAATGCATCTATCCCTTACTTTCACTTTGTATTTTTATCGTAAAAATTAGTGCTGTTTCCTTTAATAGCTGAAAGTCTTTATCGAAAATTTAAATTAAATTGAATGAAAATTTTATTCAATTGAAATACTGTGGCTTCTTTAGCTTCGTCTTGACAATCCGTTTGTAAACTGGCGCCAAAACTACCGTGGCCATAGTACCTTCTGCCTTGGGGATGATATTCGACACCGTTTCTGATTGCTATTTCGTCGAATATGATAGTGGCGAAAGTTTTGTTCTTGGATTCTCTAGTTTTCATTTTATTAGTGATTGATTTTGATTAAATATGATTTCTTTGACTTTAATTGAGTATTTATCACAATTTTAAAATCCATTTTATCGATATCGACTATTTTCCCTTAATGAAGTAGAGCAGCCCTATGATGGGCATACCTACGCAACTTGACCTTGAATTGACCAATTGCAGCCGCACGTTCTTCCTCGTCCCCCGGCCCGCAGTGGTGAGTCGTGTGCTAAGCAGAAATCGGCCTATACGCTCTCTAGTGGTTTTATTCTCTTTGGGTAGAGCTAATGTACCTTAAGTTCAAAGAACAGAGACAAAAGTGGAGACTTTCTTACGACTCAATTTTTTTTTTCGGAATATTTGTTCCGAGTCTCGGAACATTACTTAGGTAAGTATATTTAATCAAAAAATTCAAGGTCAGACTGTGAAGGTTCTTAAAATTAAGAGAACTACCCTTGAGATAGGCATTGATGCAGAAGCTGAAATCGGCGATGAATCACTACATAGTATAAAACAAAGTCGCTTCCCTCTGTATGTATGCTTAGATCTTTGAAACCACGCAACGGATTTTGATGCGTTTAAAAAAAAATAGATATAGTGATTCAAGAGAAAGGTTATACATATAATAGGCGGGCGAAGCCGCTGGCAAAAGCTAGTTAGATCTAAAGCTGTTTTAGATGTAGCTGAATCTTAGGCTGTTATCCATTTTTTATTCAACATAAACTAGTTTTGATTCAGATTCAAATTAAGCTAATTAAGTTTTTAATAAAAAAATGAATTATAGACTTGATACCCTAAACAACATAACTGAATATCTTAAATCAATTTGTTTTTGGACTTTGCAATTGAATAATAATAGAATCAATCGTGTCTTTGATAAATACTTAGGCACCTACGTTAATTAAAACATTTTGAGTAATTTATGCGGCTTACACAAATGTCCATTCTTTGGTATACAGACAGTCACATGTTCATCAAATTGTTGAGCTCCTTGAGTTATGCTTGCACTGATTGGACAGGTTCACTCAATCTGTGTGGTTCCTTTCCTCAAAATACCATTTCAGTCACCAATCTACATGGTCTTCACATGATCTGACTAAGATTATGTCTGGGCTTTAAAAGAGAGTGAGTTTGTTTCGTCCTTTCTTCTCCGAGTAGTCTATCTGACTACTCGGAGAAGAAAGGACGAAACAGAAAGGAAGAAACGCCGACCTCATCTAGTTTAAAAAAATATGATTGACGTGTAAAAGTGTTTGTAGAAACCTACTTACAAAAATGAAATAATTTATCATTTATTAAAATTAACTGTAGATACATTATTTAGCTATCGTATAAGTACAAGCTAGTAAGTAGTAAGTAAGCTACAATGATTAAAACACGACAAAAGTTTACTTGCACATTGAATGATAAGTTTAACTTAAACCCAAACTTAACTAATTAAAGCGATCAACATCTTGGAGTACTCGTTCGTTCGAAACAATTGCCAAACGCACCCATTGTGTTCAAATGTAAAAAATAGCACCACGTGGGAAACGTAATGTTTTACATCGCGAAAATGCAACGAGA
This sequence comes from Aporophyla nigra, assembly GCA_947507805.1. Lineage (NCBI taxonomy): Eukaryota > Metazoa > Arthropoda > Insecta > Lepidoptera > Noctuidae > Aporophyla > Aporophyla nigra. The sequence goes on along the minus strand of OX382302.1, from coordinate 16,643,372 downwards.
CTAGTTAAACAATCAGTCGCGGTTACGATGGTGGAATATTAAATACTCCGACATTTATTTAAAGGTATTGTTTTAAAAGAATACATACAATAAAATATACCTGCATCTCGGTAAGCACGTATGTTGTGGTTCTGGTTAATTTTTATTTATTTATTTATTTAAGAAAGCCTACATACTGAGAATAGTGGTATTAAAACTAAATGGCTTATGCTATGCGCAAAACATTAAATCCCTGATCTCCAAACTAGGGGGGTCCCTGTATCTTAGAGATCAGTATCCCTCCGCAGTAATGTCACAAGCCAATATTAGTGACATACTAAATATTACAAAATTGTTGTTTTTATTTTTAATCGATGATAAATCCTTCGATGGAACTGTGGCCATAGGCGAGCCTTTAGTCATGCACAATCACGTGAACAAGTGGAATTGAAAGACAGGTAGGAACTCACTCGTCTTCACAATCGACGGCTTCTCGGTGGCACCAATCCATACACAGTCCCGGGACGTCCCTGTTTTATTGCCGGCGCGCTCGTGCGCCGGCAATAAAACATAAATCAATCGTGTTCTAACAAAACCTACCTACAAAGACTTGCAACAATTCTGTGAAATGTTAAGTGTCATCAGGGACGTCCCGGGACTGTGTATTGGAGTCGTGCCAGACGAGTGAGTACCTACCTCTCCTACATTCCCACTTCTCCGCGTGTTTGTACATGACTAAAGGATCGCCTATGGCCACAGTTCCATTCGAAGGGATATTAGCATAAACCTTAACAATGTACTTAGTCGTTGGTCCTGGCTGTCATTCATAGATCTTTGACTATCAGGCAGACAGTAGTCAGGAGCCCAGAAGCCAGCAATGGGGTATCGTGTTACCCAGTAACCGGGTCAGATACGCAGTCGCCCCATGTAAAAACCTGGTATGCAGCTGCACCCTGTTAGACTAGAAGCCGTCCCCAGTATATTTGGAAGAACTGCCCTGTTGGTCTCGTAGTCGTAATGCTGAGCGTGGGGTCCTGGGTTCGATTCCCAGCTCGGGCAAAGTGCTATTGGATATTTCCGTTAGGAATTTCTTAGTAGCAGCCCGGAGTTTAGGAGCTGGCTGTGTGATACACCCGTCCCATGGAAAACACGTTAAGCCTGCGCCTGATCTCTCTTCAGTCGTATCGGATTGCCGTCCCATTGGACTATGAGAGTGAAGGAAGAGTGAGTGCCCCTATGTCTGCGCACATACTTCATCACTTCTCCCGCGCCGATGAGATTGGCCGCCATGACCGAAATACGGTCTGGAGGTCTATATTTGGGAGAAAAACCTAAGCAGATTGGATTGACGTTAAAATGTACTTCATTTTTGATTCACTGCTCCGTTGGTATAGCGGTTGCAAGCACTACGGCTAAGGAGTTCCCCAAGTTGGGCAATTGTTATTGGGTTACCAGTAGGAATTTCTCAGTAACAAACAAGTCTGGATGCTGCTGAAACACAGGCCTCCTCTCAGTGAGAGAGAGTGGACTATAGGTAAGCAAAGACCCGGTCCCAATGCGGAGTCACATATTTTTGAATTTTTCACTCTACTATAAGTATATGGTAAACGATGGAAAACGGTAAAGGAAACACCGCTTTCCTTCATCATTTTGAGAGCAGTTGTGGTGAAATAAATAACACAAAGTAAGACTCTTGTCTGGGTTCGAACTTACAATCTACAACTAGTAAGTGGGAGCCGTTACCACTGGGCCACCACTACTCATGGCAATAGCCTCGCCCCCTATTCCATGGGACTTTACCACAACTGGCGCAATGTTACGTATGTTATATGTACCCGATAACATTGGATGTACCCGATACCTACCTACTATACACAGAGGTGTATAGTAGGTAGGTATCGGGTACATCCGCCGTAGCCAGAGGGCTACCCCTTTTTTTTTGGGTGGGAAATCATCAAATGACGTCTCCCGCTCTAGGGTGGAGTGGAAGGGCATGTCAGACTTTTACTGACTAAATGGGCAACTGAAGGAACGCGGATGGGTTTTCATCCGCGTTCCTTCAGTTGCCCATATGCCAGGGTCAGGGTAACTCTTTCGAACGAATCTGGCGACTCTGGCAGGCATCGGTCCTAGCAGACCCCTTCAGTATTGCTGACATCTCTTTGAGGCGCGCGTGGAACACTACGCGCCGTCGACCCGAGCCTGGTCCTTACCGGGCGGCTAGCTACCCATTGCTCGCCGCCCGCAATCTCGCGCCCACGGTGGCCAGGAGTCCGTTATCGACTCCCGACGCCCGAGGCGTCTCCTCCAGCGGCGGCTAGGGACGTGAAGGCGTAGAGACTGCCACTCCCTCACGCGCCCCGCCTCCTCCTTCGTGAGCATTACTGCTTCGCAGAAGGAGGTGACGACTTCCCATGCCCTCTCGCTCCGTACCATGGCTCGAACCAGGGCCGGACGCGAGAGGTCGCCGCCGCCGATCGCCTCCACGAGGACACGGCGGTGCTCCGCCGAGGCAGGGCACACCTCCACCGTATGCTCCACCGTGTCCTCCAGACGATCCACGCAATGGAAACACCCGAGCGTTCACCCGCGACCCAAAGCACCCATGCCCAGTGAGGACCTGCGTTAGGCGGAAGGTGAGTACGCCGTGTTTATCCTTCACAGCTGGATAGGAATCACTCAGTCCATTCTTTAAGCCTATGACATAAACGGACGCGAGTTTGTTTGATGCGAAGTAGTAAAGCGAGGTAACGTTGTATTTATCTTCACGCGCCTACACGCATAGAGTATTTTTAATGTCGTAAATTATTTTCGATTTCAGCTGAAAACAAGACTAAAACAGAAGCTTCTTATTTATTTTCGTCTGAAAATCATTTTTTCGATCAGATACTCGAATCGTTGCCTTATAATATCATATTTATTTATTTAGTTCACCTTATCAAAGAGCCTTCACGACCATCGTGCCGAATTCACATTAAAATAACAAAATACATGTTTATTGACCAAACCAACAATTACATGAGCAATGAGACCATGAAGTATGTATTTAAATTAATGATGAGTTCATAACGTATTGTTTATTGCCATCTGTAAGGACATAGAAGGCTCGAGATCTCAAGAAATCAAGTTCGTTTAATAAAATATTTATTGGTGCGAATAATGTGCTGAATTACTGATGGAAGAATCAATTTAAATACATTTGAATCTAAACTACAACATAACCTGCCTACACACTAACGCCTGTAATTTCAAGGGGTAGACAGAGGTTCAAAGTAATTCCCACATTTCACTGCAAAGTTGAAATCCAATGTCCCCAATGGTGGGAGGAATTAAGTCGGTTACCTACGGATTAACCCAATGCAATGGTAAAACTCATGCCGTCGTATTTTACGAAAACTCGTAGAACACGATCTACCTGTAGACCTAACCTAAAGCTCCGAACCATTTCCAACATTATTTAGATTTGGGTAAAGTTCTTAATTTAAAAATTGACCACGCGCCGGGTGGTCAATTTTTAAATTAAGAACTTTACCCAAATCTACGGACTCAATTGTCAGTTTTTTTAAAAGAACTGTATTTCACTTTCTTTTAGGATCTTATGTCTAAAACAGGCTCAGTGGTTAGAACCATAATCTAAAGAAAATCCTTGTTCTGTAATTAGACTGATAACTGGTTTATTTACGTACGTTGCTTGGAGTCAAGTAATGATTATCGACTGACGTTTATAAATAAAAAGGAATAACTCACTGCCCCACCGGGAATCGCACCGAGTACTCCACACAAACACCACGAAACGATGAGGCATTTGAGCATCAAGCGTGAAAACAGTTCGGTACCTACGCTGATTACGCGCCATTTGCGATGATTCCACCCATCAAAGGTTTCTCTAATATGAAGATTACAACCATTAGACTGGTATACAAGAAACTGGCAACTTTACAACGTAGGAACAGTAGCTAACTACTAGGTACAGGCGCAGTAGTCACGACTGAACTACGAATTTATTTTCATTAATCACATGATAGACACCAATGTTCGACTTCACAAAAAAGAGGTTCGGTTCTCAATTTGGTAGTTATTTTTTTGTTACTGTCCACGTAAAGGGACATAAGATTTTATTATTTTAAATTCCTCGAATAAAAACTTTTCAGTTTCTTTGAGTATGGAGCTCGATTTTCAGACCACTATGCGTCCGTGTAGAAGTCGATCTATTGAACGAAACTAGCGAATTGTGGGTCTAAAATTGGAGCTGTGTAGTGTGTACTGTAAAGGTTATCTGCCCCGTTGGTCTCGTGGACGCAAGCGCGACTGCTGAGCGTGATGTCCTGGGTACGATTCCCAGGTCGAGCAAAGTGTTATTCGGTTTTCCATTACGAATCTCTTAGTAACATCCCGAAGTTTGGAAGTTGGCGGTGTGATAACCCTGTGCCTTGGAAAGCACGTTAACCCGTTCTTCCTGCGCCTGATCTCGCTCTGGTCGCAGGGCCGGATTTGGGGGAGGGCAACCGGGGTTACAGCCTCGGGGCCTCCACAAGTGAGGGGCCCCCACAATGAGAATTAAAAAAAAACATGTTGCCACTAACTAATAAGAATTATATATTCTTATTATTTAATCATTGGTCTTGTAATAAATTATTGAAGCACTACAATTCAAAAAAATTATTCATCAATTTGGAAAATTGTTAGGGGCCTCCACTCCTTTCTTGCCCCAGGGCCTGCAGACCTCTAAATCCGGCCCTGTCTGGTCGTGTTGGATTGCCGTCCTTGGCAATCGGACTATGAGAGTGAGTGAAGTTGAGATTGGATACCATGTCTGTAATACGGCCTGGAGGATTATATAAAGGTTGTCTGCAAAAGACGACTTTAGGCTGGCGAAAAAATTACTTTCGTTACATTCAAACGGTCGAGCATTTTTTAATAAGCTTTCAAATTAATTAGAATAAGTTTTTTGTTTCAAAAAGACGGAGTACTACGGCAGACGCGTGGCTGTAAACACAAAAGCGTGGAACAAACGTTTTAATTTTAATGTGACTACGGAAAATATCGTAAGGAAAATTTGAGTATGAATGTCAACGGCTAAGAATAGGGAGAAACAAAAGAAACGATAGATAGACTGTGTGATTGATGATATGGATAGAAAGGGGGTGTCTACCGAGATGACGACTAATAGAGAAGTGTGGAAGAAAAAGACATGTTGCGCCAACCCTAAATAAATTAGGATTTATAAGAGCAGGAGAATGATGATGATGATACTTACTTCTAGGGTTGCCACCTTTTTTTCTTGCAATTAAAGTACATTAGTTATTGTAGGTAAGAAAAAAAAAACTATGTATTATAGAAATACAGTACCTATGAGTTATTTGTCTTTATTATTATATTTAAAAAACATTTTTTTTATCGCTTTTTGCAGTTTGTATCACATAAATTTCGTTTATCGAAAAAGTACTTACCGACTAAACTTTTCAAAATCCCAAAGAAATAAAATCTTGAAAAATAAAGTATTTTCGTGTGCTTTATTGTTCTCATAAAGTATAGAGTACAATTATGTGAAATAACGTACAATACTTTATTATAAAGTACGGGTGGCAACCCTACTTACGTCCCACAGACACATCGCGCACGAATTAACCAATCACAGTACACAAGCAATTAATATCCGTAGAAGTAATAATATCTTTCATTTAAATAATCAAGAACGGAATCTCGCATTTTTATCGTTGCAGAGCTAAAGTTGCACTACATACTTATCTATCTAAAACAAGATAGCATTAGCAACAATATTTCATAACTTTTCAGTCTACTTAATTATTGTGGCAGTAACGGTCAAGGTCAGCTGACGTTTGAAAGGCCTGTCAATATTGTAGAAAGAATGTCTCTGAACTAGATGAGAATATTAGATGCTGTGATAAGAAATTGGTATGGCTTTTTGGGTAGGTTGCCTGTCACCCTGCGATTAACACAACCTGAAGTCCAAATCTCGTACCTCATTAAAAACTTTCTTAATCTAATCGCAGTGTCACCTGAGTGACAATCAAATGTCAAAAACTTGTCAAAAATGTATGGAAACTCGCGGTATTTTGAAAGATTGAAACAGAGAACAGACGTCGTAAAAATCGAGAATAGCCCCTCTGTTATCATGGATTCAGCACTTTCATGATTCTGAACGCACCAGCGTTGAAATATTATGTAGAATATAAAAAAAAATGCTGCTCTATACATTTTTACAGCGTAGGTAAAAAAAAGGCATCATCAAAAGCTCAAACGGCCACGATCAACAGAAATTAGTTTATTACTAGCCAAATCTATAAACAGCAATCTGTTGTCACCATAAAGCACATCGAACTCGACATAAAAACACCGAAAACTTCATTCTTAATAATTAAAAAATCAAATAATTAGGTAGATACCAATTATGTAGATCGAGTGAACTGGTTTAATATTAATTAACAACGGTGTAATAAATTCACACAAGACGTTTATCAACTAGGTAGGTATTATAAATTAGATAAAACATGATAGGTAGCTTTCATCCTAGTAGCTTTCAGATTAGAAGTTACCTCATTGTTAGTGTAGCTAAAAGCTAAGCGAGAACTCTCTGAATTAGGTAGGTTGTACTTCTGCCTGCTTCTGCTTCTGTCTGCTTTCTTCTGTTCGGTTCTGCTTTTCTGAGTAGGTAAATGCCTATATAACTGCCTAAGCCATTAGGGTATAAAAGGTTTAAAAAGCACATCTTGCCACCAAACCACCTCTACCTATCTATAAAAGACATCGTAGTAAAAAAAGTAAAAAACTCCTTTTCATTTATAGTTCGTTGTATCTCATAGTAACAAAAGGAACAACACCATCATTTGTATTGCCTACAAAGTTGCGTCTTAAAAGCTGAAGATCTCAAATCTCGAAGGGTCTAATTGTGTATCCACGCCGCAATTGTTTTGGGACGCGACCTGATGCTGTAATGACGCAGACGACCTTAGCCCCTTTTGACTCGGCTTTGAGCAGTCAACTGAATTCGAGTGCATTATTATTTTGTTAGTTGACTGCGTTTAAAAGTTAAACGGTTGCACGACGTTCGGTGGCTTCAGGAGGTCAAGAGGGTATTTAGTATTGCCCTCGTAAGAGTGACAAACGGTGGATTATCTGGTGATTTTATATGTAGGTCTTTTAGAGGCATTCCAATTGAATATGTACCTAGATGAACATTAAACAAAACTACGTTATTTTTACACCCATGTCCGTCGGAACGTGAACTTATTACCAACGACGATCAAAATATAAATCTAGGAAGCTATAAACTATACATATGTATGAGGCAGTCTACATGACATAATAGTTTAACAGATTTATAGTTTGTTTTTAATACGATAGAAACTGCATCATTCATACAATCTCGTCTAGCGATGATCTCGTACCTACAGGTATTCTCTTGTAGCTTACGATAGATTGAAGATAGGCCTGTAATAACCATAATCTAACGCTACTTATTGCTCGACCAACTTTAGAGGTCTATCTTCATGACATATAATCCCATTGTTGCATTTTACAAAACCCACCGCAGGCAAGAAAGGATCAGATATTCGTCATCGCCAACAATAGTGGCCAAAGGCATGTTGGTTAATTGGTTATACACCGATATTGTAACTGATAGGGGTTTGTGGATTTATTACATAATGCCACACGACCACGAGTCGATCGATTAAGTTAAGCTATGTTGCCGCACTTGGTCCGCGAATGGCTGATAATCTTTACATACCAAGACCCACAGCTCGGAGAGTCCGTTAAGCCTTGGTCTCGTCTTTCATTCGAAGACCTTTGACAGTTGTTACGGGTCGTCAGAAGCCCGAATGTCGGGTGTACTACGTGTGCTCGACAAATGGATGTACAAATAACACTTGTGAAAAACACTATAAAACTGTACTGCGACTCAAAATAGTTCCAATGCACGCTTGTGCGAGACACTCGAGCTCACATAGTACACTAGGGCACAGTATTACTGTGATTAGGGTTAGGTTAGGTGAAAACTGTGACCTCCTACGCACGAGTCGAGTGAGCGAAGCGAGCGGTACCGCGGTAGCGGTCGGCAAGTGCTAGAAAAGACTAGATTCAGTGTGTCGCACAAGCGTGCATTCGAACTATGGTGAGTCGCAGTACAGTTTTGTCGCACAAGTGTTATTCCCACATCCATTTGTCTAGCTCACGTAGTACACTCCGAATGTCTGACAACTAGTTTTACCAAGGGGTATCGTATTCCCTACCCAGTAACTGCAATGGATTGTGGAAGACAGATACGCAGTCACTACATGTCATCATCATCATCATTTCAGCCGAAAGACGTCCACTGTTGGACATAGGCCTCCCCGAATTTGTAGGGTTTGCCATAATCGCCACGCTTGGCAGTTTTGGCGGGTTGGCGATCGCAGTATGGTGATAAAATGCTTAAAGAACACTGCTGCCCATTCTCTAGTAAGTCCCTTAGTCACCTCTTACGATACTCACGGGAAGAAATGGAATGGACACTATATGTAAAAAAAATACTGGTATTTAGCTTCGAACCCAACCTCTAAATACTTGACAAGACTAAGATGTGAGGCAGGGAGCCAATTACCATCCTAACATTTAAATTGGGCCTTGTTAGATCCGTTCCGTTGCCGATACCCATTAAAAAAATCAATTAACCGTAAGACGTTATGATCCATAATTCGTTCATACATAAATTAATATAATCTTCGAATAAAATACATTATGCAACTCATCTAAATTTTAATTAGCTCATTGATGCAGCTAAGGTTCGAGTATATCTATTGCGATGTACGAGCAATGTAAGGCAACTGGATGCGCGCAATTAATATACCTATCGGGTACATAAGTTCATAGCCTAATCACTGTGTTTAGATAGTAAGGCCACTGTTCTAATTTGTGGCACTTACTAATGTAAATGAGATGAGTTTCAATGGAATACATCGCATATTAATATCTGGGGTGTCGTGATCTGATGCGTTCGCGCATCATGTAAGCGTCGTTCCTTTCCGTATCGACCTTCGAAAGACGTCACCATGCGATGCCTTCCTCATATTTTGCAAAAAACATCCTTTAGCCTAAACAGCATACCTGCATCTCATTTTAAAATGTCTAGTTTCCTTATCAAGAATAATACCTATCAGTCACTGAAATTAAAATGTAGAAACTTTTGATTCGTAACCGACTTTACAAGTCTACTGGTCAGGGTGCGCAGAATGCCACAAGGAGGGCTATGTTCACTTGAACGTGAAAGAAATACTTTTGTTCTTTAGATCCAAAGGTTAAAACTTATAAATAAAGACTGTGGATACAAAGACCAGTGGACCAAAAAAATGCAACTTTATTACACCTCGGACATCATTACAAGTTCTTCATACTTTTTTTTTTCCGTGGACTTATTTCGACAAAACCCATGACGGACTCCTACAGACTGGAGTGCTAAATCCACTGTGCCTTCTAGTACCGTGACTTGTGGGCTCGGAAGGCACTTGTATGTACATCCGCATCCCCGATTTATCTATATATTAATCCCATCAAAACATAAATGTGAAATGAGAGCCAAGTTCAATATTATGATACATGCCTTGGTTGTTGACTTCAACGACAAAAAAATGAGATCTAAATCGGTGCCAAGTTCAATGGTCAGTCCTGAAATTTATTTATAACTACATATAATATCATTTCTTCTTATAACTTCGGATAATATATTGTAGCCTAAGGTCTGATTTGGCTAGATCTCATATACGAATTATTATGTTCGATGGCTAGTTTCTACCAGCAAGCCAAATTTTCGGAATAATAAAATAAGAACCGACAAGTAACAGGTTTAGAACTTGCGAAAGCTATAATATAATTCGTATATGAAAACTAGCAAAGTCAGACCTTAGGCTACAATATATTACCCTAAATTATAAGAAGAAATGATATTTTATGTAGTTATAAATAAATTTCAGGAATGACCATTGAATTTGGCACCCATTTAGATCTCATTTCTTTTGTCTCTGAAGTCAACAATCAAGGCATTTATCAATATTGAACTTAGCTCTCATTTCACATTTATGTTTTGATGGGATATCATTACTTTTTGTACATCTTACACTATTGATGTGCGCTAAATATTGAAACAATAATTAATAGTAAATCCCAGTTAATAACGTAATAAATACGAAAGTCGACTACACTCTAGAACTAAAACGGAAATATTTGAATTAAAAAATTAAGGGTGGTATTCAACTCGTTATATATTCACGTGAAGACCTTAAAATCCACATAAAGACCGGATGTCATAAGTTTTGATTGTTGATTGTTGATTCTTACATTTTTTTTTTACATACAGTTATTACAGGCACTAAGTATATAATGTGTTCCTAATAGAATCAATTAAGTGAAAAATGATAATTAAATGAAAAAAAAAAAAATTACCAGTTTCTGATTTATTCCTTTGTATTCAGCTAATTATCTGTCTGCATGCCAAATTGGCACATCGGCCGAATCAAATCGGCCGTGTAGGTGCCGGACGTAAAGAATAGCATCACCCCATTTCTTCCCGTGGGTGTCGTAAGAGGCGACTAAGGGATATACTAGAATGGGCAGCAGCGTTCTCTAAGCATTGCAGACTATCATACTGCGATCGCCAACCCGCCTGCCAAGCGTGGCGATTATGGCAACCCCCCCCTAAAATGACAAGCACCACAAATAAATGGCCCCTAGTGCCCGGCGGCCCACCTAACCTTGGCTACGGTAGCGGTCAAGGCCACGGTGAGGCAAGGGGTGCAAAGAATCCCCGGAGGAGATCCGGCTACCACAAACACCGACAATTGGACCTGGCAACATATAACACGCGTACACTTCGGACCGACGAGAAGATCGCCGAACTGGAGGAAGAATTGAGCAGGTTACGATGGGATATAGTAGGGTTATCTGAAGTCCGAAGAGAGGGGGAGGACTCGATAATCCTCAAATCCGGAAACCTGCTCTATTTCCGGGAGGGCGACCAGCAGTCCCAAGGTGGCGTCGGGTTTATCGTCCATAAGTCCCTTGTGAGCAACGTGGTGAAGATCGAGAGTGTGTCGACCAGGGTAGCGTACCTTATACTCAGAATATCCGCAAGGTATTCGTTGAAGGTCATACAGGTTTACGCTCCGACCTCGTCACACCCCGACGATGAGGTGGAGACCATGTATGAGGATATTTCCAGAGCCATGCATGGTTCCAAAACTCACTTCACCGTTGTCATGGGGGACTTCAACGCGAAACTTGGCAAGCGAGGCGATGATGAGTTGAGAGTGGGGCAATTTGGAGTTGGACGTCGCAACCACCGGGGTCCCCTACTGGCTAGTTTTATGGAGAAGGAAGGCCTTTTTATGATGAATTCCTTCTTCAGAAAACGTGAGCACAGGAAGTGGACCTGGCAGAGTCCTGATGGTGCAACAAAAAACGAGATTGACTTCATTATGTCGACGAAGAGGCAAATATTCAATGATGTCTCTGTGATCAACGCGGTGAAAACCGGGAGCGATCACCGCATGGTAAGAGGCACATTGAATATAAATATCAAGCTGGAAAGATGTCGGCTGGTGAAGTCAACGCTCCGTCCAGCACCGATCCAACTTCAAAACCCCGAGAGCTTTCAGCTCGAACTCCAGAATCGTTTTGAGTGCCTATGGAGCTCCGTGGACGATTTTAACGATGGGTTCGTGGAAACTGTCCATACGGTCGGGTCTAAGTTCTTCAAGACCCGCCGTACTAATAGGAAAAAGAAACTCTCAGATCCTACATTACAGCTCATGGAACAGAGGCGCGGAATGATCCTGCAGTCTTCAGAAGCTGCGTTCGAGTACCGGCAGCTCAATAGACAGATCTCTAAGTCCTTGAAAAGCGACCTTCGCCGCTATAACACAGAGCGGATCAAGGACACGATAGAGCGGAATAAGGGCTCCAAGGTATTTACTAGGGATCTGTCTATTGGGCAGAGCCAGCTTTCAAAACTGAAGACCGATGATGGCAGAGTCGTATCCGCCAAACCTGAGCTGTTTAAGGAGATTGAGAGATTCTATGGACAGTTATACATGTCAACAAGTAACCCCGTTAAAAATCTGGCAAATGACCCAAGAGCTAGGTTGACCCGACATTACACCGAAGACATCCCGGACGTCAGCTTGTACGAGATTCGGATGGCTCTGAAGCAGCTTAAAAACAACAAGGCGCCGGGTGATGACGGAATTACGGCTGAACTCCTGAAGGCTGGCGGGAAACCCGTTCTCAAGGCCCTTCAGAAGCTGTTTGATTCCGTCATACTCGAGGGCAAAACGCCACAGGCATGGAACAGAGGTGTGGTGGTACTTTTCTTTAAGAAGGGTGACAATGCCCTACTTAAGAATTATAGGCCCATCTCACTTCTGAGCCATGTCTACAAGCTGTTTTCAAGAGTCATCACGAACCGTCTAGCGCGCAGGTTTGACGACTTCCAGCCTCCCGAACAAGCCGGATTCCGTAAAGGCTTTAGCACCGTGGACCACATACATACGCTGCGGCAGGTTATACAGAAGACCGAAGAGTATAACCTGCCTCTTTGTTTAGCGTTTGTGGACTACGAAAAAGCCTTCGATTCGGTCGAAACCTGGGCTGTACTGCAGTCTCTTCAACGGTGCCAGATCGACTATCGGTACATCGAGGTGCTGAAGTGTCTGTACGAAAACGCCACTATGTCAGTCCGACTTCAGGACCAGACCTCGAAACCTATCCTTCTGCAGCGAGGGGTGAGACAGGGAGACGTTATTTCTCCGAAACTGTTCACCACTGCACTGGAGGATGTCTTCAAGGTTCTGGACTGGAAAGGGGCTGGCATCAACATCAATGGTGAGTACATCACTCACCTTCGGTTTGCCGATGATATAGTTGTCATGGCTGAGACTATGGAGGGCCTCAGTACAATGCTCGATGACCTCAGTAGAGCTTCCGAAAGAGTGGGTCTCAGGATGAACATGGACAAGACAAAGGTCATGTCCAATGCTCGTGTGATACCCACTCCAGTGAAGATCGGAGGCGCTACACTCGAAGTTGTGGACGAATATGTGTACCTAGGACAGACTGTCCAGTTAGGTAGGTCCAACTTCGAGAAAGAGGTCAATCGTCGAATCCGACTCGGCTGGGCAGCGTTTGGGAAGCTACGCAATATCTTCTCGTCCCAAATACCGCAGTGTCTCAAGACGAAAGTCTTTGACCAGTGTGTGTTGCCAGTGATGATATATGGAACCGAAACGTGGTCGCTCACAATGGGCCTTATTAGAAGGCTGAAAGTCACCCAAAGGGCGATGGAGAGAGCTATGCTTGGAGTTTCCCTACGTGATCGAATCAGAAATGAAGAGATCCGTAGGAGAACCAAGGTAACCGACATAGCCCGAAGAATTGCTAAACTGAAGTGGCAGTGGGCAGGGCACATTGCTCGCAGAACAGATGGCCGATGGGGCCGAAAGGTTCTGGAGTGGCGACCGCGCACCGGAAGACGTAGAGTTGGAAGGCCTCCAACAAGGTCGACCGATGACCTTGTGAAGGCCGCAGGAACCCGCTGGATGCGGGAAGCACAAAACCGGTCGAAGTGGCGGAGCTTGGGGGAGGCCTATGTCCAGCAGTGGACGTCTTTCGGCTGAAATGATGATGATGATGCCAAATTTGAACTTTCTAGGTCATCTGGAACTGGGTTAGAGTATTGATCTATAGGTCAGTCAGTGATAAAAATGACGATTTTTGGACGTTATTATCTAAATAACCGTTTGAGATGTGTTTATGCAAATTTAGAGCACGTATGTATCTCGCAAGTCTCAATACATGGTTTTTGAGTTATGAGGGGGTCAAAAGTGGCTCCAAATGGTTCGTGTAATATTACACACGGTGCTGCTCGCCAGTTCTGTTACTTGAATTTGGCTTGACACGCTGCCGCGTGTCTAGATACGCGAGACAAAAACTTTGTATCCCTTTTTACGAAAATTACGCGGACGGAGAAGTATGAAATTTGGCACAGTTTATTATGGAGTACAGAAAGCTAATATTTTTATAAAGGTGATTCAAACTTATATTTTAAATAAATTATTGTCGAGATTCGACCACTCGGCGACCACTAGTCCATCTAAATATTTAAATTTAAGCAACATTAAGATAGAACTTATACTATAAAAATAAGTTTCCTTTTTTTAGTGTTGCAAGCTTGCGACTAAATAAATTGCTCCAATAATTATAAGGTCAATACAGTCATGAATTCTGTATCAAATCGTAATTGAATCGATATTTCCTCGTGATGGATAGCAAATGTCATTGCCACTTTCCTAGAGTAACACTTACATCCGGGAACCTTACTTTTTGTTTAATTTAAATGTTTTAGGCATTATTTACACAGTGTAAGGAAAACCTTACAACAAATTAATTGAAAAGCCCAAGCTATTTAATTGATTAGTTAGGATTACGAAGACCACAGAAAACTTAAGCAAAATAAAACAGACACATTCTGAAAAAATAATTTTATGTCAATTAACAAAACCAAAAAGGTGATAAAAAATCAAATAAAAATAACAACCTCTGTTATTATTATTAGTAACAATATTACACTTAAAAATAATCAGGTTAACTTAAAATTATTTGTTTTAGTGCTGATAACGCTTGTATTGTGCTTATATTGGTAAATTAATAAGTCAAGATAATATTCTACGACTTAGGATCGTCCTTATTTTGTTTAGAATCGGGTCTGTTCACAGGATTGACTTTACAAGTAATCTTATACGACTCGACCATTTTGACAGAATCCCTAACTAAAATTGTAGACCTAATAGTGAATGAATGTGAGAAACATACGGAATTGTCGCATAACGCCGTATGGAAACTAAGGTACAAGCGATAAAGGAACTTGTCGGTTCGCTGTTTAAGTTTCATTTCCACTCGACCGGGTAACTTGGTGCCTTTGCGAGACGAGCCGATGAACTCAAAATCTTCTACGGTCACATCCTTGTTATTCTCGTCTCTTACACAAACAAGCCAGTTCTGCGGCGCTCCAGCAGTGAATTTAACATTCCTCGTTTCTGCATCCAAACTGACATTAAAATAGATGATTAAATTGCCACATTTTCGATTCACAAAAAGATCATTCTTGTAGAGAATCAAATTCTCTGGTTCTTTAAACTTAGGTTCTAGTAATCTCACTTTGAAGTCTTGGCACACGTTTTTCGTTAGGTTTAAGATTTTGATGCAATGATTATTTGTGTCTGCAATATAAAGGTATTTTCCATCAGCAGTGAGTGAGAGGCCTGATGGTTCATTTAGCAGTGCTGGGTCGGTGGTCTCGATCATAGTAGGGTTTATCGTGGTGACTTTTTGTGCTCCGATTTCGACTTTCTTGATCTTGTGGTTGTATGTGTCTGCTATGTAGAGGGTCTTGGAAGAATCACAGTATGCGACGCCTAGAGGGTGTTGTAGTTTCGCGTCGACACCAATGTCGTCGACGTCTCCAAAAGCGAAGAGATTCTGCACAGAAAAAATACTCGTATTGAAACAATTCAAATGTTAGTAATACTATTGACGGGACAGTAAATCGGTGGTTATGTTGAATTTTGGAAGACTAGTGATAAGACACTTATTTTTCACTTCGTGTTTCTTTTAATGTTTTTTTTTAATCTCAGAAATACAAGCGCGTTATACATAAATCGCCACATAATCCCTAACAATCACGCAACATAACTGCAAAATAATCAGGTGGCGAACTGCACATATTTCATTAATTTCTATATCAACATGGGCATAAATTGTAAAATATTCATAAGTATCATTATTAGCAATTATAATGAAGCTGCAGCAGGAACACCATAAAACTAATATGTAGTAAAGATCATAGTAATGTGATAACTAGTGGTTATTAATGTAGTATGCATACCAAAGGGTTGCGATCACCGCCACACAGAGTTGAAACCTGTCCCGTAGCTAGGGCCAGTCTTCGGACAGAAGAACTCTCGGAGTCAGCTATGAATACCTCTGGATTTGCACCTGTAATTAAAATAATTAATAGCCTCCGGGTTGATCGTTCAGGTTAAGCTACGCTTGCCGTGGTTGGTCCGTCGATGTGTGCCCATCTTTTCATCGAATATTCAATTCAATTTTATTTCAGGTACAATTCACATTGTGTTTGAAAACATACATAATAAATAAAAAAAACAAACTCATTAAAATTATAAACTAAAACATTCATAATACAATAAAATCACTAATATTATAAATTAAAAAAATTCAATACAATTAAAAAGTTCAATATCATTACAACTGCTATTTCATAACAAGACCCGGCTGTCTATC
This sequence comes from Aporophyla nigra, assembly GCA_947507805.1. Lineage (NCBI taxonomy): Eukaryota > Metazoa > Arthropoda > Insecta > Lepidoptera > Noctuidae > Aporophyla > Aporophyla nigra. Next base: position 16,627,046 of record OX382302.1, on the reverse strand, counting down.
ATAGATCTTAGACAGTCGTTACGGGTCGCCAGAAACCCGAAAGTCTGACAACCAGTCATACCAAGGGGTATCGTAGTACCCAGTAACTGGGTTGTGAAGGTCAGATAGGCAGTCGCTCCATGTAAAATACTGGTACTCAGCTGCATCCGGTTAGATTGGAAGCCGACCCCAAGATAGTTGGGAAAATGCTAGGCAGATGAATAATTTGATATAACATACGGCATCGTTTTTAATGTTAATGTGTTTATTACGGTAATTCGCGTAATCATTTTTAACATTTGAATTTAATTATAATCTTAATAGAATTCCAATTGATTTATTTTACATCCGCGACGTTAATATAGTGCATTTAATTACATTTTAACCTTAACCTTATAAGATGTAATTCTTACCCATTCTGAGCGTGAGTCCGGAGGGCTGCGCAAACGCCGCTGAGTTCGGATACGCACTGTTACGAGCTGCTTCTGCTCCAGAGCCCGCGATGCACACGCATGTTCCTGAGGACATAATTTTATGTACTGATTTATTCATTCGTTAATTATTTTTTATTTTATTTATTGACTAGCTTTTGCCCGCGGCTTCGCCCACGTGGATGTCGGAAATTAACGCAGGAGGATGTACTACCGCGGTAAGATGTGTTAATTCAGGTTATATTACAGGTAATAGCTGTTACCCGCGACTTCGTCCGCGTGGTATTTAACAAAAAGTTTTTCATAAAAACTGTCTTTGAAAACTACGCTGACATACGTCACAAACTACGCTGACATACGTTTCAAAATTCAGCGTGTTTTTAGTTTTTTTAAACTATTATTTATTTTTTCTAAAATAAAAGTAGCCTAAGTTACTCCTTGTTACGTCAGCTATCTGCCAGTGAAAGTTCCGTCAAAATCGGTCCAGCCATTTCAGAGATTAGCCGGAACAAACAGACAGACAGACAAAAATTTAAAAAAAAATTGTTTTGGTATATGTACCGTGTATACATCCATATACACTTAGTAAAAAGTGGTTATCTTAATATTAAAAACAGACACTCCAATTTTATTTATTTGTATTGATGTATAGATTAATTTAATTTATCGAAACAATGCAAAACTGAAGCTCTATATGATACGTGTCAATCTGTATGTTATTTTGTGTAAATTATAAATACCAAATTCCATGCCGAGTTCACGATATACAAGAGACTAAAATAATATTCTTGAGTTCTGTTTACCTTCAGTAAAAGTCTTGTATTTCCACCAAATCGTAGTGTCGAGATAGAGAGCCCATATCTGATGAGAACCAGCGCACGCTATCAATAGCACCCGGCGTTTCTCGTCCTTCTTTTCTTTGTCTAAAACAAATTAGAAGTATAATTAGGAAATAAAGTAGACAAGACGTCACATGGTTCACAGAATTTATGTCAGTCAATATTTTTAAATGCATTGCTTGCATGTGTTCCGATTTTTAAAATGATATAATTAATCGACCTTTGCAGTCAGACTCGCACACCTAAGACACTTTAAGCCATTCTCAAAAGTCTATCTGTCGTCGCTTTACACCTTAACGTGACAGTGACAGCATGAGTTTCAACAGAGTATTAAAACTGCGTGTGGGGTGCTATATGTTCGGTACATTAGATTCGGCAGTTTTTATTGAACAGAAAAGTTGACACTTAGCAACTACGACCCATCTTCGACTTAGGCAACTCGTACCAATCGCAAATCATATTCAGATCGGTTCGGAATAATTCGAGCTATGAGCGCTTTTTCCCGCCGCCCAGATGTGTCGAAGCATACCGAGTCGAATACGTTTGTAACAAACACCCCATATAGTGGACAGCATGTTAGAGATAAACGTGCGTGAGAAAATAATGAATTTACCTTTATCCTTAAGTTCTTCCTTGTCCTTATCAGACGCGGCCTGGCTGCCGGGCGGCGGGGGCGGCGGCGGCAGCAGCGGGCGCACCGTCATGTCCATGTCGGGCGTCACGTACAGTAACACGTCCCACGGAGACGCCAGGGGCTGCACGCCTAAGCACTTGCCTCCTGGTAGGCGATATAGATGGGTCATATATGCGGCTTACCCAAAGGTCTGTAACCGACTTCAAAAAAGGAGGAGGTTCTCAAATCAATTGTATTTTTGTTTGTTAGTGTTCGTCGAATCGTTGAGCTCCTTCAGTTTAGAATACAGCTGCACGATTATTGACAAATGCGTGCACAGACTCGACAGGTCCACCCAATCTGTGTGATTCTTTCCTCAAAAAATTGGTTGCCTGTAAAGTCGGTATACGGGCGAAAGTTTTACGTGACAACGACTTTGAGTGGTAAAATAATTTTAATGTGAATATTAAAATCACAATAGAAGCGCAAGACATGAACCGGTGTGTATGCCTATCTCTCTCACTCTCTCTCTCTCGCTCTGTCTCTCTCGCTCTTAGGCGGGCTAACCATGCCCGAGTGGAAGGGACGCGTGCCTCTCACTCGCTCTCATTGTGAGCGCATAACGTGAGCGGAGCGTAACGCAGTTTCTTGAAGTGTCACCCGGCAAACCAATTTATAAGACGTTGTCACGTCAAAAGATTATTTCAGACATCAATCTACATGGTCTTCGGTCTTCACATGATCAGACCAAGATTATGTCTGGACTTTATAAGAGGCGACCACCTCTGCGTTTGTTTCGGCTACTCTTCTCATAGTAGTCACATCATCATCTCTGCGCTCATAACGGTGAAGGAAAACATCGAGCGAAAAATCGTCCATGCCTGGTCAAAAATTCGAAGACATGTGACATCTACCAACCCGCACTAGGCCCGCGTGGTAGATTACGGCCGACCCGCTCTCACCAGAGGTGGCCTGTGCCCCAGCAGTGGGAACAATATAGGCTAATTATGATGATGTATTGATGGCGCTTGCACCTTTTAATAAGGTTGCACTCATGGCAGCTATAGAAAAATTCTTAAAACAGCCTGGTAAATGAACCTCAAGCTAACGTAAAAAGAAATTACTACAATACCATAGGACTCAATACAGACCACAAAATAATGACATATTCACCATACCTTGATCTCCATGCGCGGCCTGTGCTCCTGTCCCAGCCAGAATCTCCACAGTTCCCTCATCAAGATGTATGGCGCGCACCGCATGGTTGTTAGTATCACAGACAGCTAACACGTTGCTTGATAGCCAGCACAGGCCCTGGGGGGCGTTGAACTGGGCCACGGCCAGCTCTGAGTGGAAAGGAGTTTATTATTATTATTATACTAGCTTTTGCCCGCGGCTTCGCCCGCGTGGATGTCGGAAATTAATGCAAGAGGATGTACTACCGCGATAAGAATGTGTTATTCCAGGTTATATAGGTAATATAGACTCTGTGTGCTATTTTCGATCCAGATCCATTCAGCCATTTTTGCGTGATTGAGAAACAAACACCCAATCATACATATCTTCACATATATAATATTATTAGTAGTAGGATTATAACTCCTATTACTTAGGATTCATAGTTTATGAGAACATCATGTGTGTTGGTGTTTTTAAAATAAAAGTAATAGTATTCAGAGTAAGAAGACTGCGACATAGGGCTTGGTTTAGTTGAATATAAGTCTTCCTGGTTTTTCTTAACGCTCCTATTTTACCTATACAGACACTCAATCATTTACCAGACACCGAACATAATTATAGGAATAGTAATTTTGCCAGTGGCTTGGCCCATATAGCTGTCGGAAAATATCACCCGGGAACCTACTACCGGGATAAAGTAGGTATCCCATCTGTTACTTTTCCATGATATAATATATCTTTGTGCCAAATTCAATCTAAATCCGTTTGGCCGTCTTTGCATCATTGAGAAACAAACATCCAAAAATCTAAACATCTAAGCCATTTCGCGGTCTCTTACTTGGAATAATAATACTATTAGGTTTATTTTGAGTATAATGAACACACATGATATTCGCAATTACTATGAAGCCAAAGTAATATGAATTACAATCCTACTTATCCTGTACTACCCGGCCGCTGCCAACGCGCTCTGCGCCCGCTTTTTAAATCTCTAATATCTTCTAAGATATTCATTTAAATTACATGCTGTAAAGGGCCATATTGATCTATATTAAATGCACAATGTATTTAATTTACTTAATTGGATAAGGATTAATGCTGTATTGCTTAAAATCGCTTAAAAAGTAAAAGATAAAAAATGGTTATTGTGGGTTATCCCTAAGAGATAGACATATACCATTGAGGACATTTTTGTAGGCCTTTTTAAGGTGTACAATACTGTAGTACATTATTTTGATCTATTTCGTAGGATTCAGCCAGGGTTTTTCGAATTTTGAGACGTATGTCAGCGTAGTTTTCGAAGCCAGTTATTTTTTTCTAAAATAAAAGAATCTTTCTAAAATAAAAGTAGCCTAAGTTACTCCTTGTTACATCAGCTATCTGCCAGTGAAAGTCCCGTCAAAATCGGTCCAGCCATTTCAGAGATTAGCGGGAACAAACAGACAGACAGACAAAAATTGTAAAAAATGTTGTTTTGGTATATGTATCGTGTATACATCCATATATATACACTTAGTAAAAAGTGGTTATCTTAATATTAAAAACAGACACTCCAATTTTATTTATTTGTATAGATGTATAGATAAACATGGTGCTGGTCAGAAATTGTTACCATAAATATACGAAAAGAAATAAAACGTCATTTAAAATTGGAACTTCGTTACTGACCATCTATTAAAAATCGGACTCTCACCGTAAGATGCAATTTTGTGGGAACATTTTCGAGATGTATTTATTATACGCCACGAAAGTGTTCGCACAAGTGTTCGCCGAGTAACGTTTCCTATTGATGTCTTTTTCTATGTCATGAATTTAATCATAACTTCAACTTGCATTTAATCTTGAATACGTTTCAGAAGAGAGGCTACAATTCTTTTTTTTTATTCTATGTCTGTTTGGCAAATTAAGCCGAGCTAAGAACACGACAAAATAATCAAATCTATACTAATATTATAAAGCTGAAGAGTTTGTTTGTTTGTTTGATTGAACGCGCTAAGCTCAGGAACTACTGGTCCGAATTGAAAAATTATTTTTGTGTTGGTTGGCCTATTTATCGAGAAAGGCTATAGGCTATATAACATCACGCTACAACCAAGAGGAGCGGAACAGTAATGAAAAATGTTGCAAAAACGGGGAAAATCGCACAGGTAAGCGTTTCGACGCGACAGGAAAGGTCGGGGAAACGAGAAATTTAACGCGGACAAAGTCGCGGGCAGAAGCTTGTAAAAATATGCCGCTGGTGATCCTAGTGAGTTCTTGTAAACTAGGCATACTTACTGCCATCCTTAAACCCAGGTTCCGGCCCGCCGACGATCCTTAGCACAATTCCTGAGCAGTCAGTCAGCAGCACACGATGATGGCCCGTGTCCGCGATTGCTAGGAACGGCTCATCTGTACGCCCGCGGTAGAACGGGTTCAATGACAGCTGGAGTAACAGATTTTTTTTTATTACAGTATGCTACCGTCATTAAGGCAAATACAGGGGGGGTACATTCGGTACATGACTCTGAAACCTCCTGCATTGTAATTTTTCGTCAGTTTTTAATGCGCTGAATTTATGGTTACAGTTTGCGCATCGATCTGTATATTCTCTTGCCCGTATTCCAATTTATTTGTCGTCGGTACAGCATAGTGTTAGACCCGGTCGCACCACAAATCATTAAATAAGTATGATGTAACCAATATTTTGTAACAATATTTTGATTTAAGAGTGTTCATGGAGTTCTTGCCCTTTTTCTCCATAAACTACGCTTTGTAATGGGTAACTAACTGAATCTTTCTGAATGATTGATTTATTTGAAATAAATGTTCGAGTTTTGCCCTCTAATTTAAAAAAATATGTATGAACTATGTTAAACTTTATAGAACTTTAAGCTTAGCACTGAGTGAGTTTGTGCAGATCAATTAAAAAGTTGGGAGTGATCTATGTGCACTGATGCTGTGAGGCGCATATCGCGCAAAGTTAGAGCAGGGCTCTCACGTTTCGACTAAATTATAAAAAAGCGCTGTATGATTCGTGCTCAGAGCAATCAATACTTTTGAAGCAAAACATTTATTTCAACTAATAGGTACCGACAAAATCCTTCGTTCGAAATCCAAATATCGCTAATCATACTTTTTGTGAAACATGAAGGTGAATATTCTAATAACTTTAAATTAAATACAAACCTTGCTAGGAAAATAAAGCACGTCGTCCTTTTTACATTTCAAGTGTTTGGCCGGTGCTGTAGATATGGGTGACGGAGATATACGGTTCCCAAAATGACGCATGGCATTGCCCACAAACCATACCAGTTCATCCTTATGACCTTCGCCGGTTAGAACGAACAGGGGCTTATTGCCTGGACCTGAGAAAGAATGCAAAGTATTTGCTATTTACAACTGTACAGACCGCACATCGAGCTACTACAATCTGTCAAATTTCTTTTATAGATTTTCAACTTTATCGCTAAAGCATTAGGTTCAAGGTTGATTGGGAGAATTTTATAGTTTCGGGTTCTTTGCTGTGCTGGCGTCTGTACATAATTAGGGATTTTTGGCTAAGCAAAAACTTCCGTAGGGTCGACCAAAAGTTAAGCTACGCTTGCCGAGGTCGGTCCATGGATGGCTGCCCGCTCATAACATAACGAATCCCCTCTATACCTGGGGTATCATATTAACCAGTAACTGGGCTGTGCAGGTCAGATAGGCAGTCGTTCCATGTGAAACAAAAGACCAGAAGCTGATCCCAACAAAGTTGGAAAAGGCAAACCAAATGATGACTACTAATCTATTTAATGTTAACTATTGAAATATTTTATTTCAATTTGTTCTCATTCTGTTTAAAATATACTTAAAGCATAAAAAAAATAGATATCTATAAAATACTGAAAATTCTTACGCATACAAAAATGCAGTGAGATATGAATATTCATTCATCAGGTGTATCAACATTACCAGTATTCATAATATTATTAACAATTATAAGCTACTTTTATTATGAAAATCAGTTCCTCATTCCACTGAGTTATCTAATAACTATTTAATCTATACTGGACTAAGTGCATTGTAGTGCATTACTAAAAAGCAGTCATCCATCATATATAAATGTTCATCTATCTATAAGCTGATAATAAATCTGAAGGGTAAGTTTATACATGCCAATCTCTAGAAACGACAGTCTAATTTAAAAAATATTTTTGCATTTAATAGCCCAATTCACGAGAAAGGTGATACAGTATTGAACATTACTCTACGACACTAAGGGGCCGAAAAAAACAAAAGTCAGAAAGAACCTAAGTGAAAGCAAAGTAGTAGTGTGGGCAAGTGATGGATTGCAGAAGTTCGGGTTGTCGGGGTCCTAAATAGTAATGATGAAGTCGCGTGTTGAAGTTATTAGTTCATAAAAGAGCACACTTTCCTTTCCCTTTGAAATAGTTAAACAGTAATCAAACGAAAAGTAACAAGGCATCTTAGCTTGGTTATTACTAGCCGGTACTAATTATTTTAGTTTAGGATGAGGTGTTCTGTTGCTTCTGCAAACAAGTTCCACAGAACAGCACAACATAGAACTACATATAATGCAAAGCTATACTTTGCATGACTAGTGTAGACTTATGAAGACAAGCAAACAACAAGTGACATATTAAGTCTTATTTATTAACATATGATTTGTATGTGATGAAAATATATATGTTAAACATACATATTTTCAGAGCCTGTGTCATCTGAAAATAAACCCTTTTTATAAAAATTATGCAGACGGAGTATTAAATCTACACTAATATTATAAAGAGGAAAAATTTGTATTTTTGTTTGTTTGTAATGGATAAACTCAAAAACTACTGGACCGATTTTAAAAATTCTTTCACCATTAGAAAGCTACATTATTTGCGAGTAACATATGCTATATAACATCACGCTAGAACCAAGAGGAGCGGAGCAGTAATGAAAAATGTTGCAAAAACGGGGAAAATCGCACGGGTAGGCGATTCGACGCGACGGGAAGGGTCGAGGGAAGCCAGGGTCACGAAATTGTTCGAGATACCGTGACCCTGGCACATGGGCAACTGAAGGAACACGGGTGGGTTTTAGTCAGTAAAAGTCTGACATGCCCTGCCGCTCCGCCCAGAGCGGGAGAAGTCATTTGATGATTTCCCATACAAAAAAAAAAAAAAAAGGGTCGAGGGAACACGAAATTTAACGCAGACGAAGTCGCGGGCAGAAGCTAGTTTGGCATAAGTCAAGTATAATATAATAATATCAAGTTTATACAGAGGAGTGCAGAAAGCTAATATTTTTAATAATGATATATTTCTGTTTAAATGAATTATGGTTGAATTTCGCCCACTGTGGGACCACTAGTTATAATTAATTCCATACCCAGTATAAGTAGTGTGGGCCAGCATTTTATTCCAAGTGCATCCCACATACAGCTGTCTGCGTCATTCACTACAGGATGATGTATGCCGTACCTCATCACAGCTGACAGCACATTGGTTGATTCCTTCTCATTTGAGAATTTGGCACAGTGCACGCCTATCTGAAATGTTAAGAGGAGAATTTTAGTCACTTTTATTATTAGTTTTAGTACTCATTAAATAGTTTCTTGGGTGTACATCATAACATTTTACAACTACTATAATGATATGTTGTACCTATTATGTATTAAGAATTCTGTTTTCTGGGATGAAAATGGCATACTAGTATTTTATTAGTCATCCATTTAATTCTATTCAATAGTTTATGTAAACTTTCTTGTATAATAATCTGATGATGATAAGAGAAAGTATACATAAACTATTATAATATAGTACCTTGATGACCGAGCTGTGCTCGGTACTTTTTTTTTTTGGTAAATTGTGTTTTTTAGAAATTATATTTAAATACAAATTACATTTTGTTATTTTTCTTCCAATTAAAAAAAAAAACATAAGTCAATGTTTAAGTTAATTATCGATAAAGTTGATTATTGAAAACACGAATAAAATGGCATTTTTTTTAAATGAATCCTAGCTAGATCGATTTATCGCCCCCGAAACCCCCTGTGTACTAAATTTCATGCAAATCGTTGGAGCCGTGTCTGAGATTCAGATTATATAACAAGAATTGCTTATCAAGATATAAGATTATCATCATTTTAGCCGAAAGACATCCATTCCAGGACATAGGCCCTACCCAAACATCGCCACTACTACTGGATCTGTGCTTCTTGCAACCAGTGAATAATGCAATACCCCACTGTAATACAGTTTCAACTAGTACACCCCTATTGTGACTGTTATTGGCGGCTTTATATATTGTAATATGAACAGTATCTTAAGCTAATAAATTGTGCACAAAAAAATAAATAAACATAGATAAAGGAGTTAGGGTATTTATCAGACTCATTTAGATGGATTTAAGAAAGTCAGTGAAACTTTCCTTCTTCAAAGTATGATATTGAACTTACCACAATAAGACCACTATCACCCGCATGCAGTTTCTCGATATGAGCCAGATCAGGCAGCACGTGGTAGCAGTTGATGCAGCAGTACGTCCAGAAGTCCAATATCACTATCTTGTCAGCACAGTGCTGCACTAACGATATCGGTTCAGACACATTTACCCATTCTAAGTCTGAAAATTTAAAAATAAACAAATGATGAAACTGCTTTATAAGCTGCGGAATGAGATTAGGTTTGAACATATTTTTCTCATAAGTGAGTTTCTTTAATAACATTCAAATAGCATAGTAAATTAATGTAAATAAGATTCGTAAGTGGGTAAATGTTGATGTGCCCTGATAGTTACATGTAAAGTGAAATTACCGTTACCCAAAGATTTTTGTACTGTTATAAAGACCTGATCACAGCAGTCAATTGGTATATAAGTAAGATTTTAAACAGAAATCGTCAACTTACTTTTTTTAAAGTCTTCTATTGGAGTAACTGTAGACCAAACTTTCTTGATATGGTTCGTAATAAGAGTATCGCGTTCAGATTCATTTTGAACTGCATTCATAGCCTCGGTTAAATCCATGCAAGATTGCGCAACGAAATCTAAAGCGGTTAGTTCCATCTTTAATAGATTTATTAGAAAAACTTTTATGTATTTTAATTTTATTTTGTTCAAACAGCCTTCACTATCGACTTCGAATTTTTGTTGCGGTTATATTCCCGTGTTTGACATTGACATTGAACTGTACGAATGAATGAATCATTTTTCTCTTATAACTCACTTAGACATTGGCAGAATAGTCGACATCAGCTTTGCTTGCCATTTCCTAAAAATAGGATAGAGTAGAATCACAAGTAAAATCAATTTTCTATTTGATAGTTTTGCGATCTCGTACCTACGTCCGGTCGGCTGCTGGCATTACCAACGAGTTCAATGTGGCTATAGGCTTGCACCAGGGATCGGCTTTAAGTCCTTACCTCTTCCTGTTGATCATGGACGCTCTGACGTCGGGCATACAGGAAGAGGCACCCTGGTGCATGCTGTTTGCTGATGATATTGTTCTTGTTGGTTAATCGGTTGTGTCATTGTGTGGGAATCAGTTGTCATGGTATGATCACGTGATACGAAGGAATGAAGAAGATTTCGTGAGGAAAGTATTGAATCTGAATGTCGATGGCTATAAAAGTAGAGGAAGACCAAAGAAACGATGGATGAACTGTGTGAATTATGATATGGATAGAAAGGGGGTGACCACGGAGATGACGACTAATAGAGAAGTGTGAAAGAAAAAACATGTTGCGCCGACCCCAAATAAAAAGGGATAAGGGCAGGAGAATGATGAGTTTTGGTATTTGACAGACAACATGCATTTCAACAACATTACGGGACGTTTTGCTTTGCATTAGCAATTTTACGGGCTTGACCATTTTTCCTTACATTTCCCATTTTCAGCATTCCATAGTAATCACTCCGATCCAATGCGTACCTTGCTGCTATCTTCCAGCGACGCCCTAAGCCGAGTTCCATATCCCATACGAAGCCCTTAGCGTGCAGTCTCTTAGTTTTAAGTTTTTAGCCCTGACTGTAGGCCTTAATTTATTGGAGTAGCCTCAGTCAATTCCGGGTAAGGAGCGGATGTTTCTAACGCGGACATACTAAACGATGTAATTTAGCACTTTATGCATATTCTAGTAAGCCTACAAAGTTGTGAAATAAAATCTTTTTTTTTTGGTTACCCACTTGTCCATGTCATTCTGTGGTATGTTGATTGTGTATAGTCCTACTATACATATCTAACTACATATATTTCGTTTAATTTGTGATCCACATTAAAGTAAACAAAAAGTAAACAATGGTGGCTTGTAGACGGTGAACAGTGCTGCCACCAATGACAAGCTCGTGAATGCGTAAAAATTAACCCCAATTACGAATCCCTGCACTGTGAGTGAGTCGATAGGCACTGGGTCAGTTTTGTATCCAAATCTGTCCTTCGAGCGTGGACAGTGATTATAACATTACAAAATATTTCTTGATTTATGAATCAAACGAAACTATTCCGAACAAGTAAAAAAAAAATTATATGATTTCTTGCCCATCATGATTCTATTCTTGACTTTGACACTTGTAGGAGAATGAATGAATTTCGCTTTCCATTCATTCATCTTGTGTTTATTTGTCGGAAGGCGTACTCGTGTTTATTTTTCTCGTAACTTTTTCTCCTTTTAATATTTTCTTATTAGTTTTCTTAGTGTTTGCCATCAAATTATGTTCGAACATGGATGCCGTGTTTGATATATGTTACCTATCGTCTGACGGTAATAACGTCGAGCCTGATGATATTCCTCAGACAAAGGAGAGCGTATGGATCTTAGGAAAAAAATACAGCGCCGTTCAGGGTACGTGAAATATTAATTATTGTTTACACGTTTATTTTAAAGGTCAGTACACCTATTGCTTTAAAGATATCACTGGGATGAAAAGATCAACTTTGCTGTTCATAAAATGTTAGCCAGTACCTTACGACGAAGTATTATTTTCAGATTTGGACCGCATAAGGAGAGACATCACATCAATAATTTGGTGTACATATAGAAAGGGCTTTATTCCTATAGGGGACGAAGGGCTAACTTCTGATAAAGGATGGGGTTGTATGCTGCGATGTGGACAAATGGTCCTTGGCGTCGCACTCGTTCGTGTCCACTTGTCAGCTGACTGGGTTTGGACAGCAGAAACTAGGTAAAGTCTTTAACTGGTTTTTCAACATGTCAAGGAAATGCATTATGTTTGGTAGCCAACCTAGACTCATTACATTGCTCAACACTAATAAGTAATAACATTTCTTATTATTTACTGCAATCATACAATAATGAGTAATTGGCAATTACAATAAGCTTTTATCAATTAATTTGAACATAATGGATTATTGATTTACTTATAACATTATTATAATGGCCCATGCATACATTGTGTGACTTCTTATCAGAAATAGAATTAGAGCAGTTCTAATCTGTTTTGAAAACGAAATCGCTTTTAGTTTCATTTTTAGTTTTAAAATATGGAAGAAACTAGAAATATCATTCCTTTAAAAAATATTGGTTGATCTTAAGCAATCTATAAATAAAAATATAGATAACAGACCGTCACTGATAATATTATAACACTTTCAGAGATCCAACATATTTGAAAATAATTCAAAGGTTTGAGGAGAGGAAGCAAGCTCCCTACTCCATCCATCAGGTGGCCTTGATGGGAGCTTCAGAAGGAAAAGAAGTTGGTCAATGGTTTGGGCCTAACACTGTTGCACAAGTTCTGAAGTAAGTACCAGTACTAAGCTTTGGGTAATTCCCTGTACTATCAATGAATCAACTACTGAGAATACATTATTTTAGTAATCACAACCTGTTTCATCAATCACCGACTAATGAATATACAAATCACTTGCTTGTTTAGGTTGGTCCTTAATACATATGGATACTTTCAAAATCAAATAACTTATTTTCTCTTCACAAATAATGGCATAAACACTTAAAAACTAAAACTTTGTGAGAGACTGGTGTCTGTACTAGGAATACCTGTATAGTAGATCACCAGGGTCTCCCTACACAGTATGTTAACATTATCAGTTACTTAGTAAATGTGAAGGGATAATGAAGAGTAAACGAAGATAAAGAAGGAAAAGATAAGGGCATAACATAAAACCTCATAAATTTAAAACAGTAAATCCAAACGAGAAATAAGTGGTAAAAAAGGGTTATCTGTTGGAAAACTACTAGGATCAACTATTTTGGTTGAGTAAGTTTTCCTCAGTTGCTTCAAAATCTAGAAATTGGAGCCATCTAGAGCACTTTACATTTAAACATACCCTATAGAATACGTAAAGAGAAAGAAATAGATAACATATCTTACAGGCTAAGATTTCTCTAAAAACAACAAATTTGCTGTATTTTTTTATCATTCACTAGCTTCTGCCTGCGACTTCGTCCGCGTTAAATTTTTTGTTCCCCCGACCCTTCCCGTCGCGTCGAATCGCCTACCCGTGCGATTTTCCCCGTTTTTGCAACATTTTTCATTACTGCTCTGCTCCTCTTGGTTGTAGCGTGATGTTATATAGCCTATGTTACTCGCAGATAATGTAGCTTACTAAAGGTGAAAGAATTTTTAAAATCGGTCCAGTAGTTTTTGAGTTTATCCATTACATACAAACAAACAAAAATACAAATTTTTCCTCTTTATAATATTAGTGTAGAAATATTGGCAAAGAAGTCAGAAAAATAACATACTCTGTCAACAAAATGTAAATGCTGGCCATAAATAAGAAAACAATTGTTCAAATACACATTTTAGTTTTAATAATCTTTCTTTGTGAGTCAGCATGTTGCCTCTCCTTATATGTATAACTTGGAATGCAGTCAGTCTTTGAGAATGTCGTTGCATTCAGAAAATATTTAATATATTTATCACTATTGCTCTTTTAAAACATTTTCTTAATAAATTAATGTTGGTTCAAGATCACATAATATGTGTTGAGAAAGTTTTTATGTTTAAATCATAATAATATGATGATATTATCATAATATTAAAAGTTAAGTTATTAGTGTTCTTACAGCTTAGTTCTTATTAAAATTAAGATTTGTTTTATTTATAATTTGTACTGTTTATTTCAGAAAGCTAGCAGTTTATGACAAGTGGAGTTCTCTGGTGATTCATGTTGCATTAGATAACACAGTTGTCAGAGAAGATATTTGTAAGTATTATGGATAAAGCCAACATTAAAGTAAATTATTGTTTAAGCTATGAAAAAAGTTAGAGAAGATATTTTTCATGTATTAGCTATTAGTAAAATAGAAGTGTGATTAAAACATGAATATAAGTACCATATAAAATCATATCACAACCTGGCAGCCTAACATTTATAGTTTTCTTGATTTCTGTACATATTATAAACTAGCTTCCGCCTGCGGCTTCGCCTGCATGGCATGTCGGTAACGAGTAGCCTGTCCTTCCCCAGAGTTCACCATAGCTCTATACCCAATTTCAGTTTCTTTCGGTCCAGTCGTTTTGGAGATTAATCAGAACAAACAATAGATAGACAAAAATTATAAAAATTGATTTTCAGAACCTACCGTATATTCTTTCATATGCATTTAGTAAAAAGATGTTGTTTTGACATTACAAACAAACACTTCAATTTTATGTATTTGTACTAGTTTTCGCCCAGTGGTCGAAATTCGAACATAGCTTAGCTTTCTGCTCGCTTTCTCCATATAAACTTGAACTGTGCCAAATTTTATACTCCTCCGTCCGAATAATTTTCGTAAAATGGGGTACAAAGTTTTTGCTTGAAGTATTAATAATAGATTACTTACATAATATTAGACTTACAAATATTAAAGAAATATCAATGTTTTCTCAAGTCGTAAACGTGCGAAGCAGGGTGGCGGGGCGAGTCGCTAATAAATTAATATAAGAAAACTCGTATTTTGTAACCCGCAGTTGAAAGCGTTTCAATTAAATTAGCCATAGCAAGTGACCTTGTGGAGAATAATATTCATAGTCACACTCGCCATTTATTAAATTAATTCGCGCTTTTTATATTGGTAACCATTATTATAATAATAGCATTACCCAATATTTAAAAGCTGCAATAGCTATTTACTTCATAATCATTAGGTATGTCTGTAATTTTTTTTTTTTTTTTTTATCCTTTATTATAAAGAACTCCGTTCTTAATAATTAATTACAATCTAGTCTATAAGACTAATAAGCAATTTAAATCTAACTTAATTTTATACATGATGATTATTTTAAAACTTAGAATAGTGTCCTTTGTACTTTACACAAGTCCGTTCCACTTTCTTAGAGTCTGGTATGATGATATTATAAACACTTTGTTCATGTGTTATTATGTGTGTCACTGTCACTGTTATTTCTGCACTTTTTACACTACACTAAATCAAAAGGTTTTGTTCGTTTTAGTCTTCGCACTATATTCGTTTGGTCTAACAGCTGAATCGCCTCGATGTTCACATGATGATGGAGTCGTTGTTCATGGGCTTCAGCATATTTTTGTATTATCTTGGTGACGGGTTCCATGTTCAGGTCACGATGGAGGTCGTCATTTCTTATATACCAGGGAGCATTAACTATACTCCTGAGTACCTTGTTCTGGAATGTTTGGATGATTTTGATGTTGGTTGGTTTAGTACATCCCCACAGTTGGATGCCATATGTCCATATTGGCATAAGAACATGCTTATATAATAGTATTTTGTTGTGTATTGATAGACAGGAATCCCGTCCAATCAACCAATACATGTTTTTAAAGCGCATGTCTAGTTCCTGCCTTTTCTTTTTGACGTGCGCTTTCCAGCGCAGTTTCGCGTCAAGCGTTATGCCAAGGTATTTGGCTGTATTTGCGTATGGCACTCGTTGACCATTTATGAAGACTGGGTGGTAGTCACAATTTCTGTTGGTGAAATCAATATGAAGCGACTTTGATTCATTCAATTTGATTCTCCATTTTTGTGCCCAATCATGAACTTTATTTAGAGCGATTTGTACCTTTTCGATTGCTTCCGTATGGCATGATCCTGTCGCCATGATGGCAGTGTCGTCCGCAAAGGTTGCAATTGTATTATTTTCGAGCTCTGGTAAATCATACGTGTACAGCAAATAGAGCACTGGTCCCAGCACACTACCTTGGGGCACACCAGCTTTAATTATCTTTAGCTCGGAAAAAGCATCCTCGTGCCTTACTCTAAACATTCTATTTGTAATGTATGATTGCAAGATATCGGCAAAATCATTAGGCAGCATTAGTCTTAGCTTGTACATCAAACCCTCATGCCAAACTCTATCAAAAGCTTGTGCCACGTCTAGGAATACGGTGGAGCAAACTTTTTTATCTTCAAGCGTTCTCTCGATGATGTTGGTAATTCTATGTACTTGGTCTATCGTAGAATGTTTCTCTCTAAAACCAAACTGGTGGTCAGGGATCAAATTATTCTCGCTTATAATCGGTTTTAGGCGTTTTAAAAATAATTTTTCAAACAGCTTTGATAGTATCGGCAACAGGGATATGGGCCTGTATGATGATGCTTCGTGAGGTGGTTTGCCGGGCTTTGCAATCATAATCACTTCAGCAACTTTCCATGGCTCAGGAACATGCTTTAGTACGAATGCAGCATTGATGAGCCTTGTAAGTTTAACAATAGCTTTACGAGGGAGATGTTTTAGGATTTCACCCGTAATAAGGTCATACCCTGGGGATTTCTTTTTTAGGCTTATCATTTGAATTTCCTTTGCAACTTCTTTCGGGGTCACAAGCTTAATTCTTTGATCTTGCAGAATATCGGGAACTTGCAGGTTTTCTACAGACCCGTCATTTGGCTGAAAGGTTTCTTCTAAATGATGTGCAAATCTTAGGGCTTTTTGCTCGTTGCTTATGGCCCACTTTCCATTATCATCTCTGATCGGGGGAATTGATGTGACTGGCCTTTTCAACAACTTTGTTGCTTTCCAAAGAGAGTATTGCGTTGTATGATCACTGCTTAACTGCCGTAGGTTAGTGTTGAGAGCCTCATCTTGAAAGGTTTTTATTGTTCTCTGTAGTCTTTTCGATAGATTATTCAACAGAGTTTTGTCTTTCGGAAATCTAGTTTGCTGCCATATTTTCCTTTGATTTCTTTTTTCATATAATAGGTCTATAATTTCCTTTGGGTAGTTATTTCCTTTACATTTTTTATTTGACTGTGGTGTGTTGTTCCATGCACATTGTTGGATATCGTTGCCAAACTTGTTTACTTCAAAATCGAGCTGATCTTTGCTTTTTAATGAAGTTTTTAGGTCAATTATATTTCGTAAGTCTATGCTAAAACTCTCCCAATCTGTAAACTTATTTTCCAATGTCAGGTGGTTTTGTCTCAGTAATATTTTGTGACTCAGTTTTAATAATATCGGAGAGTGGTCGGAGTTCATATGATACCCCTCTTCCACACTCAGGTAATTGGTGGATATATTTTTGACAATGAAAAAGTCTATAAGGTCTGGAAGTTTCTGGGGGTCAGTCGGCCAGTATGTAGGTTTTCCAGTACTTATGACCTCACAACGCATGTCATTCACTGCTCTAAAAAGCTGTCTTCCCTTAGTTGAAGTTAGTCTCGATCCCCAATGAGTGTTCTTAGCGTTAAAGTCCCCGCCCAATATAAATCTTGGTCCAAGAAGTCTGAGAAAGTTCACATATTGTTCTTTGTTTATCATGTGTCTTGGGGGAAAGTATGCAGCTGCTACTGTAACATTAAACTTTTTTGTTTTAATTGATACCGCCACAGCTTGCGTGTCCAGCTCCTCGTATTTACTCTGTTCGTAATGACAGATATTTTCTTTAATAATAACTGCACTACCTCCTCGGGCCGTGTTGTTAGGGTGCAGCGAGTGATACACTTTATAACCTTTAAACTGTACAAAAGACTGCTTAGTGAAGTGTGTTTCAGAGATCAAACACACATCAATGTTTTCTGTGTCTAGGACTACTAACAACTCATGTTGGTGTTGCAGCAGTCCGTTGGAATTCCACGCCATTATTTTAAGTGTGTTATTCATTATTGATTTTGTACAGTACTTGATTCTAATTTCTCTAGTCTCTTGTCAAATGAGGATATGCACTTCAAGATCTGGTTGAGCTTATCGTCTAGGCTTGATGGTATGCTTGGTTTTACTACTTGTGCATATGAGGCACTTTTGGATGAAGGTGCAGTTATTGTTGTTGTCTGTGCAAACTGCACACTTTGTTTTGTTGTCTGTTTGTCAGTGTTTCTAACAAGCTATTTACTTCATAATCATTAGGTATGTCTGTAATAAAAGATAAATGTCGTACTCACTTCGTTGAAATTAAAATGACGTAGACCGGTAGCTTTTTATTTAAATTTTATATGTAAAGCAACATACACAAAAGTGTACATTCACAAGAACGTGGTTAACGTATTGAAAACTCATCTAATTGTAGTAATTCGACATTATTATATGATTAATTTAGAAATAAAATTCGTAGCTAAGTAATAACAGCCGCACAAGTCGATCTACCAGGTTACGCTACGCTTGCCGCGGTCGGTCCGTGGATGGATGACTCCGTGACTCGGAAAGCACGTTAAGCAGTTGATCCCGGCTAACACTTTTGGATCTTTGCCAGTCGTTACTGGCAGTCAAAACCCCGCAAGCTGGGACAACCAGCACCCTAATTGCGAAATGCACTATTTATCAGAATCTGAATGGGATTGAAGATTATTTCTAAACCATTTCGTCATTTGTTCGAATAAATTGTCGGGTCAGCAACGTAAATAACGCAATGAATGTTGTTTAACTATCAATATGAAACCAATTCCTACTAATAGCAAGTTACGCAATTACCCCTCTGTTTTACCATGGGGTATCGTGTTACCCAGTAACTAGGCTGTGGAGGTCGGATAGGCAGTCGCTCCATGTAAATTACTGGTATTGAGCTGCATGCTGACCTCAACATAATCGGGAAAAGGCTGGGCAGATTGACCTTCTGGTAAGATAAAAAAAAATATTAAAAAATATCTTAGGACAACCAACACACCATTATCTGATCCCAAACTAGGCAGAGCCTGTACTATGGTAACCAGACAACTGATAAATATACTTATATATTTCTAAATACATACATATTATAGATAAATTACACCCAGACACAGAACAAATGATTGTGCTCATCACACAAAGATTTGTCCTGGGTGGGAATCGAACCCACGACCTCAGTTTTGGCAGTCAGGGTCACTAACCACTAGACTAACAGGCCAGTCATTTAAGTTGTAATATGTCCACAAGACCCTTGAGATCTCATAGACATTACACACATGTTCGGGTCGGCATGATTCGGCAGAGCAGGGTGGTAAATAATATTTATAAGTCCTTTTCTACTTGTTTCCAGTACAACAATGCGTCGTGAACAACGACAGAGGGGACTCTTCGTCGACGCCTGACTCCCTGGTCACCGACTGGATGCCTCTGCTGCTGATAGTACCGCTCAGATTGGGCCTAAGCGAAATTAATCCTGTTTATATAGATGGACTGAAGGTAATAATAACTACTTCACTTAAATGATTCAATATCTATTGAACTATGGCATTTATATTTCAAGATGATTTTTTTAAACTTGTAAGATAACAAAATTGGTCAAAAAAGTCCCAAACAATATTCTTAAATTATGCGCATGATGGTGTGGTTTATCTATAATTTCAAAACTATTAATACAATATAGTAACCATGTAAAGCACAGTTATTGTCACTGTTTTAACACGGTTTTATTAGGTTCATACGTATGTTAGTATGCGTCTATGTAACGGAAAGTTTGAACATAATTTTGACCCCCTTCAAAACGTCTAATTAACTCGAAATTTGGCATACTTATCAAGGACCGATGACAATACAATAATTTTATAAATTTGTGCCATTATCCTTGCCGGGGTTACCAGGCTGGCAAAAAAACTGTCTTCTTAAACTACGCTGACATGCGTCACAAAATACAAAAATTACGCAGACATACGTCGCAAAATTCGAAACACCCTAAAAAATAAATAATATTTTACTTATAAAAACGATGGAAGCATGTTTTTTAGTTTTGTAAACTATTATTTTGTACTGCAGAGACGAGAGACGTGCCAAATAAACTCTCAAAACAGTCTGACAAAAGGCAATACAATTTCCTATTTTTGTTTTCCAGATATGTTTTCAAAGTCCACAATCTATCGGAGTGATAGGCGGGAAGCCGAACCAAGCGCTGTACCTGGTCGGATGCGTCGAAGACGAAGTTATATACTTAGATCCACATACGACACAGAGATCAGGACTAGTTGAGGTAAATCAGTACTCCATACTAATATTAACACAATTTACTAATACTCGTATTATGAATGTGACAATGGTCACTCAGCTACGTTTAGCTGTTGAAGCAACTATGATACAATGTGTGGCCGGGGGGTCTACAGTACAGCCTAAGAACGAAGTCCGTACATGCGGCCGAAGTTACGGACGTAACATTAGTTCGGGTTCCGTACTAAGAACGAATGACAGTTGATTTGACAGTTGTCCAGTCAGCGCCAAAATAATCAGGGCGACCAGGGTTGATCAAAATGATCTCAACAACTAAGAATCTTAAACTATATCTCGTTCGGATAAAGTTCTTGTCAGATTGACAGTTGTCGTGTACTGTCTTCGTTCTAAAACATTTTTTTTTGTCATTGAGTTAATATTTAACTGTCGGCCCGATATTATTGACACTGACTGTTCCTACATCCGAAGTTTTCGCCCGTCCGAAAAAAATAATGTAACACTTGTTTTAAAGAATCAAGCGCTTTCGGCTGGGCCCGTATCTTCGTTGAACTACATAGTAGACCTCCTGGGTCCTTGCATAGTATGCTTTAATAACATTAAGCTCGAAATGGAGTGTGGAAGTTTGTATAGGAAAATCTTCGTCGAAGAGACGACGAGACGAGGAGTCGCGAACAAAGCCATACTATTGGATATATCGATTGCATCATCACTAATAATAACTTTATGAGTTTGATTGAAATATCAGTTCTTATTTGATTGCATTACGTAAGCAATTACACAGAAAACATGCAATGTGCAGTACAATTGTTTCTGCATTTGATATACGTGAATCATTACAATTTAGACCTTATGTTGATGTAAATAAAAGTCACGCGTATCATAGTAGAATGTTACAGTCGTATCTTTTGTAGTGTACATATAAAACCACTACACAAACATGGATGCATTGTGTGATAGATCATCTATGAAATAAATTTTGAAACACGTGGAGCTTTGACTTTTAATTAATTGGGATTATGGCTGATGGATCAAACTTTTTTTACAGACTAAATTGACTGATGAACAAAAAGAAATGGACTGCTCATATCACTGTAAATTTGCTTCCCGGATACCCATGCTGGCAATGGATCCCTCAGTTGCCGTGGTAAGTATTAACGATAACTAGCCAAAGCATTCTTCAATTCAATCAAAAATTTCCAGATGTGGTGAAACTTGCTTACTGGTTAATATTTTTACCATCACTTGAGAGAAGATAAATCATTCATCATCATCAGCCTGTAGCAGGACACTGCTGGACATATACCTCTCCTATTGCACGCCATTCCTACGTTTACCTTACGTTTGCCGATTCGCGATCTCCACTCAAGATGTCTATCCCAACAGCCATTGGTTCTATAGTTAATGTGGCTGTACCATTGCAACTTCAGCTTGCTAATTCTATGAGGAAGATTCAACAACTTTGGTTCTTTGCCGGATCACCTCATTCCGGATTCTATCTCTCAGAGATACTCCAAGCATAGCTCAATGTTTGGTAATAAATAATTAACATGGAAATAATATTTTGTCTTAGATTTTAGGAAATTACTGCAAAAATTAAGCAGGATGCGCTAAGGCAGGCCACGAATTTTTTTTTTTTTTTTACTTAATTTTGCAATTTGCAGGTCTGTGTCAGATTTAATGGGATCTAATGAATTTCAAGTTTTTTATTGATGATTTTAATGAATACATACATAAACTCACGCTTTTTTCCCATGGGCGTAGGCAGAAACTACAGAATGTTTATAATTCTGCAAATACATTATACGTGTTGCATACGTATACGTTCCGTGTGATGCCGGGCGAAAAGAATAGCACCACCCCATTTCTTCCCGTGGGTGTCGTAAGAAGCGACGCATCCAGTTGCCTAACATTGCTCGTACATCGCAATAGATATACTCGAACCTTAGCTGCATCAATGAGCTAATTAAAATTTAGATGAATTGCATAATGTATTTTATTCGAAGATTATATTAATTTATGTATGAACGAATTATGGATCATAGCGTATTACGGTTAATTCATTTTTTAATGGGTATCTGCAACGGAACGGAAACTAACAAGGCCCAATTTAAATGTTAGGACGGTAATTGGGTCCCTACCTCATAATCTTAGTCTTGCCAATTATTTTGAAGTCGACTTCTTAGCTAAATACCAGTTTTTTTTTTACATGTAGTGTCCATTCCATTTCTTCCCGTGGGTGTCGTAAGAAGCGACTAAGAGACTTAGTAAAGAATGGGCAGCAGTATTCTCTGTGCATTTTACCACTATACTGCGATTGCCAACCTGCCTGCCAAGCGTGGCGATTATGGTAAACCTCTCCAAATTAGGGGAGGCCTATGTCCAGCAGTGGACGTCATTCGGCTGAAATGGTGATGATGATGTTATACGTGTTACAGTCGCAAACCATATTTTGTTCAACATACTTCCTGACACTGGCCTGCAAATTACAAAAAAAACGTTAGAACGTTGAAATTTCGCGAGCTACTTTGGCGATCCCTATTAAACACAATTATTTTGTTTCAGTGTTTTTTGTGTCGAACAAAAACCGATTTTGAAGAATTGTGCGCAACTATAGAAACTAAGTTGATGTGTGAAACTCAACCATTGTTCGAAATATGTGAGAAGAGACCGTCGCACTGGGGCCCGATGACATCTGATATTGATTTACAGAATACTACATTATTTACAGGTAATTCTATTTATCTCTATGTAAATCACACCTCTTTGCAGACCTTAACTAATGAATAAATAAATTACAACAATTATACAGGTCCTCATATAAAGACTTAATTGGAATTTCATGCATTCACGACAAGAAAACAAGTTAATACCGGCTCTATTGCTTGTTACGATCATCCAGGTCTTTGAGCAAGAATAGCTTATTGTTAGTCTGCAAATAGACTACTGAACGTGGACCTCGCAAAATGGGAGTTCAGAGGGGTATTTAAGCAAAAATAAATATCTAAATAAATAAATATAATACAACCAACACACCGTTATCTGATCCCAAACTAGGCAGAGCCTGTTCTATGGCAACCAGACAACTGATAAACATACTTATATATTTCTAAATACATACATATTATGGATAAATTACACCCAGACACAGAACAAATGATCGTGCTCATCACACAAAGATTTGTCCTGGGTGGGAATCGAACCCACGACCTCAGTCTTAGCAGTCAGGATCACTAACCACTAGACTAACAGGCCAGTGTTCCAAAATGTTCCAAACCACATAAAAAATATGAGTCTTTGATATGTTAAAATATACCTTATTTGGAGTATATAGGTAACAAAAAATTGAAATTGTCGAGGTTGGTGGGTTGGAACATTTTTGCTTAATAGGTTAACTGCCATGTCGGACTATGTGTCCGACACTTTTTAATCAATCAATCGACTTAAAGTCAAATAACACTAAGTATATTTTTGACTTTTTCTTATTTTACCATGGCAGTTAACATGTTAACTCGGTCCAACTGACAGTTCAACAATATTCTCGTTATTTACGTTATTAAGTAGACACAGTTTTTTCGAAGCAACGGATTAGCATTATCTTTTTAAAATTATTCAGTTTCTGATAGTGGGTTACGCAATGAGGTCACAGTTCCAAGTTTCGCGGGAGTGCCACTGCATTTATTGGTAAAGACTAAGGCCAAACGAATGGTTGCTAATACTTACCATCACCAAACTCGCAGGCTATTTGATCGCAGTTTGATCCCTCCGAACTACTTAGGGGCCATCCATAAATTACGTTACACATATTTCATAATTTTCATACCCCCCCCCCTCCCTCCGTTCTTGTCACAGCTGGTTACATTTGTGAGACCCCCCCTCCCTAGTGTGACATCACATATTTTGCAATTTTACATCTAGACATAGATTTATTTTTAAATTTTTGTTTCATAGTTCATATTTCGTGTTTTAATAGTACTTTAAATTTGTATATTCAATTGTGAAATGCGACGTCACAAAATGTAGGGTATCCCACCCCCTTGTCACACAATGTCACAATTCGTCGACCCCCCTCCCCCCCCCCACGTAATTTATGGATGGCCCCTTACATTTCAAATCAGTAGGTAGTATCTAATTCTTAATAATTAAATAGTCCAATAAATCGTTTGTATCTTATCGGTTTTGTTACAGAATTCGAAGACGTGGATAGACAATTCGACGACTCGGATGATGAATTTGAAATTCTGTGAAAGTGTCGTAGATACAGGATAATAATGCAATTTATCACACAAACATCTTGATGTAGATAGACTTTAATAATATTATGGTAGCGATTCCCTTGTTCACAAACTAAACTAAATTTAAGTTCAGTGCATTTTTTTCTTTGTATTTCATTAAGAAGAGGACAAAAGAAAATTTTTAGTTTACTCCTGTCAAATTAATCAGCGCCTGTCACTACTCCATACAAGTTTAGACGTGATTAAAAACTTGCCGACTAAAATTACGTCTATTTACGTCAAGCGCTGATTAATTTGACAGGACTAAACTAAAATTTATCTTCTGTGCTTTCCCTAATGAAATAGAAAGAAAAAGATACACTGAACTTAAATTTAGTTTAGTTTGTGAATAAGGGAATCGGCACCTATATATACTAAAATAGAAGACGATACTCGTACTCATATGTACCAGTAACTGTTAACGTAATATTGTTGTTTTAAGTTACCTACGTTTAGGACACGAAGAATATCTTATTTCATGTATTAATAATAGTGCCTACGACTGGATAGTGTAAGCCGCTACAATATATTTTGCAGTGCCTTTACAATTTTATTGTGCAATTTATGTAAATAAACGCTATTAAAGTTATGTACGCTGATTGACATTCCTGTAAAAAAATTGTGATAATCAGTGCATCTTATAGGCAACTCGATGAGAGTTCAGGTATCATCTAGTCATACTTTAGATAGACTCGAAATATTGAAACGTTAATAAAAAACAATTACATAATTATAACACTTGAATTAATAACTTGTAATACGAGTATAGGTTTTAGTTCATGTGCATATATTTTCCAAATAAGTTTTACATTAATTGCATAATACCTATATGCTGAGTAGTCGGTTTTAGTTGTATTACGGAGCCAATTATATGCCATTAGCAGTAATAATATAAGCTCTTAGACTTAGCATATAATATCATGATATTGTATTTAAATATTACGTTTTTAAGGGTTTTGTAAAAACAAAAAATGAGTTGTAATAACATTTTGTGTTATGTGTTTTAGGGTAATATTTTGTTACAAAATTATAGGCTGGTTGGAGCAGCCTACCCACATATTTTATATAAATAAAAGTTTAAAAAATAATTTTGGTGTTTTTCTTTTATTTCTACTAAACCGAATTCATTGCTAGGCCTGTGACTGAATGACTCGCAAACTTTACGAACTTGTGCTGTCAATTGACGCGTAGATACACACATTCTGTACTGTTGTGGAGCAGTAGTGTCCCGGTTTTCGCTTTAGTTTTAATTTTTACTATGGCCCGGCTGGAGGTCTAAAAAGTTTAACTTTTTAGAAATCGCCGGGCGAAAATCCGTTAAGTAGTCAGAATCTTTTCAGATTAACTACGAGATGTACTACAAAAAAAAAAAGTAGTGTCCCGGTGGAAACGGTCGCGGGTTCGAACCCTGAGAGGCGCTTTACTTTGTGTAAGCTATTTCATCACCGCTACTCTTAAAACGGTGAAGGAAAAAATCATGAGGAAACTATGTTAATAGAAACAAAAATTTAAAGACATGTGACATTTATCAACCCCGCACTGGACCCGCGTCAAAGAACTCAGACGTACATAGAAGCACAGTTCTTATGGCCGAGTTGAAGACAAACTTAAGGCGACCCAAACAGCCGCTTGGGCAGCGCTGCGGTGCGGGGTGAATTCGTTGCTTGAGCCTAAGAGAGTGAGTGAGCGCGAGAATGATTCTGCCGTCAGCGCCGCTAAGCGAGAACTAACCGTAGGGACATGTCCCCAGTAGAATCGGCACAAATAATCCTGAAGAATTGCGCTTCTATGTAGGTCTGAGTTCTTTGCCCGCGTGGTGGTTTACGGCCCACTCCCTCTCAAAGAGAGGAGGCTTATTTCAGCAGTGGAAACAGGATAAGGCTGATTATGCTATACTGTTCTGAACTGTCGCGACCGGTGGCTGAATTGCCTCGTGTCCCAATCCCATGGTCTGCAAGAGACAGGCTCTATTTTACTGTGCTGTTAACGCGTTGTTTTACGACTCGTTCTCTGTACACCCAAAGTAGACTGGATGTTAACACTGTCAGGCAATCGACCTGATGGAGCGGGGAGACAGGCGGACCTGTGTAACGGGATCGAGGGTTAATATTTTATATGAAGTTAACGGGTGGCTGGACTGTGACCCGACGCTTTCCACTCCGCAGCGAACTGTTATAGTCCACCTTATTTGTACTCTTATACCCCGCTCCGCCTACTCCACATACCATAGCACTGGTCGTGCAAATGAGGGAAGTTTTTCTCTAATAATTTCTCCCGTACCTGAACCGCGTAGTTACAAGCGGAATTCGGTTTTTACAAGCAGAATTTGTAAAAGTAAAATTGTGCTTTGCCGATTGAATGCCGTAATGATATAAGTTTCTATCATTACCGCATTCCATCGGTAAATGAAAATCCATTGTTTTGCTTGGATCCAAGTTTCATTCGAAGAGTTAAGCCTTCTGTAGGCCATAGGTACAAATATAGTTTCTTGTGGAAACGAACCCGCGACATCTAGCACGGCAGTTGTCGCTCAGCCATTGCGCTATAGGAAATTTTAAATCATGAACTGAATTGTTTTGATATGCGGAAACCATGCTTATCAAGCTGAGGTCGGCAGCCATCCGCGTGCGCCAGCTGTTTTGCTCCGCTTAAATCTTTATTATATTACCCGATATACAGGGACCCCATTCCCTAAATGGGAATGGTATAAATAATAAAAAAGTTAGAAGGGTATTAAAAAAAAAACACATCGCCCAATTATCGGGCCAGAACTGTGTAATCGGGGATATTTACTTGAAATGTGCCGAGTCGAACAAGAAATCTTCAGCCCTTTAATAAAATAAGAGAATTTTACGATACCATTTATTTAAGTATTACATACAATATTGTTATACTTTGGTAGGTAGACCTGAGGCAAGCATATAGACAATTGGACAACATATAAACCTTTCAGGCTTTGGTAGATTTACACATACTATAGAGTGATTATGTATGTACAAGTCAAAACAATACTAACTACAATATATAAATATGTTAAAATCTTTACAAAATATTGGGTAACACAAGAGGTCCATTCCTTTTTTTCTTTTTTTTTTATCTGCTTGATTTCCTTTTTATCTGCTTGAGTACTTTTGTAAACGAATCACATCATTATGCAAATAGTTATGAAAGCCATATCATATAATAAAATCCAAGTAATTTTGGCACCTTACCTATTAAAATTTAGTGTTTTTCAATATGTGACCAAATACATAGTAGGCATTCATTAGGTCAAGTAGACAATAGATTCATTTGGCCCCAATAACGTGTAGTTTAAAAGATAATAATACGCCATAGGCCGATAGGTATGTATAGTTTATAAATGTCTTTGTACTTAAATCGAACCTTAACATTGTTTTCTGTATAGATAGAATTACAAAAATATTTTGAATACATGAATCTGTCGACCATGTTAAGAATTTAAAAATGATCTTTACGTGAACCCCCTCATTTATAAACGTTACTAGATATAAAGTAATGATTACCGTTTACATAACCATACAATTTTTTGCGTCTCGAAAGTGTAAGCAAAATTTATAAATAAGGGGATAATGATTTATTATGAACAGCGCTTTTTGTGTATTATGCAAATAAAATTGTTAGGAAAGAAAAACAAATTATATAAAACTAAGAAAGTATGACTAGCACCACAGGCAAAATATATGAACGCAAGCCTAACATTTAACTAAACTAATACTCAAACCAAACCAAATGCAGTAAGAAGTGAAGACAACAAAGTAGATAGGGATCACATCAATTTAATATTTTTAAGACTTCTCATTGTAGAATCATTGGCAATCATTGCACCAATATCGTCCCAGAATAACAATTAGGCCACGCTTCTACAGTGTTGATCAGTACGATATTTGACTGTATATGTGTGGGATCACATACTTCATTTGTTTTAAACCATTAGAAGAGTGAGATGTTGAAGTGTGTCCCCAACTTTTTACCGAAAATTATCGTACAGAGCAGCGCCATGTGCACGCTCCCTTACAGTTAGCGATTATACCGTCTCTATGACCAAAACTAAACATTTTTATCGCACCAACAACAAAAAATATTAAAAGTCGTTAAAACAAAACTCCATGGCATAATGCAGATGAATGATAAGTATGTCTGTATTTTGTGAAGGATAAAAATTACTCACTATAATAAATGTTAAAATGGTTTGTCAACATGACAATATTATGGGTGGTAAACAACAAAACATTACTCTTAAAGACCACCCAGTTTTAAAACTGTATCCACATCACAACCATCCATAAATTCAAAACTTTAGATATTCAAAAATATGACCCTATACACTTTTACAATCAAAAATATAAATGACTCTTGTCTAAGTAATATCATCTACTGGACGTAACTATATACAAAATTTTCGTAATCTTAACAATAACATCAAAATACGAAGTGATAGATTTTTACATGTTAACTAAGTAGTCAAGGAGCCTTAAGGTTAAAAGCATTTTTCAAACTCATTCCTTTCCTTTCTGATCTGTTATTTTCATTTAACACATGCCTATACATAGTCGCCGTATTTACTCCACATCTGCTCATAGTTGACTGGCTGGTTGTAGATCAAAATAGAGAAAAAAGAACAAGTTCGAAAAAAAAATATTTAAATTATAAAGCGCAAGTTAAAATCAACCTTTAGGGTATATAACATCTTTTTTCCTTGACTGTACATGACTACACTGCAAAACAAAGAATAATATACATAGAACTTGACAATAATTACTATGCTACAACAATCAGATTTGTATTATGAAAAAAATATATTTATGTAGTTTAAAATGCAATCTCAACAAGTTATTATGCAGACACTTTACAATACAACATATTATTTCAACAATTTGTTTATTTATGTTTTAGTATTTAGGTACAATATTTCAATGATCATTGTTATCAAAATAAAAAAAGTTAAAAACATACTATGTTAACCTACTTATTCAGGATTTCATTTCAAAATAGATTGTTTTTAAAAGAATATAATTTTTATGTTACCCTAAAATGTATTATGCATAGACAACAGTTAGTATTACATTAATTGTTACATGAAGGTACTCCATATCAAAATGCTTTGAAAATTATTAACAAATTTTCATGCATGAATTATCAAACTTGAGTTAGTAAAAAACCTTTACAATTTTAGTGAAAAAATTCAAGTAAACCTTTCATAAATTGTAAGATTTTAGAATTTAACACGCAAATGTATACAATACCCCAAAATTTTACTGTGAAACTGCAGCAAATATTTTATTAGTTAGAAAATTGATAACTAAAACTGTGATGTTATCCACAGAACCTCTATAATATGCTTGTAATGTTAAACTTTTAGCTCCATAGTCGGGTTCATCTAGTCGTTCTTTAATGAATTTGACAGCTTCCTCATTTGAAAAAGTATCCCACAACCCATCTGAAGCTAAAACTAAGAACATAGGCTTGTGGTCTTCCAGATTAAAAGTTAAGATGTCAGGATCAGCAATAACAAATTTCTTATCTTTCAAAGGGTAGTCTCCCATAGCCCGTGAGGTTGCCAATATGCCTGCTACTCGCCATACACCATTGAATGCTATGTAGCCACCGGCAGCTTCAATCCTTTTCTGTTCACGGACCTAAAAATATAAAGAATTATGTTATTGTATGGAAAAAATGGGTCGGAGTGGACCACCACTTCAACCGAAAGAAGTCTACTGCTGGACATAGGCCTCCCCCAAGCACCAGCTTGGGGGAGGCCTGTGTCCAGCAGTAGACGTCTTTCGGCTGAAATGATGATGATGATGGAAAAAATGGAATGTGATAGATGAAGATGTTATTGGATGGATGTGATGTGTAGATGGAATGTGATGGATTTTGCAAGTATTTAGCTGGTTAATGGTATGGACAGAAAGAAGCATAAAACTAAGACCTAAAATGCTCAAGTACTAAAATTAATTTCACACCATAAGAGGGAACATTTTTTTAATTTTTTTCCTAATTATATTAATGAGTGATAAGGTCGGCAACTTATCACTCATATTAATATAATTAGGAAAAAACTAAAAAAACTATTGACTTAGGGACAGTCACATGTGTGCATGGATTTTTATTATTAAAATGGCTAAAGTCTATTTATAAATTCTCAAAATAATTACCTGCTGTGGTTTATGGTCAAACGATACAGGAATTGCATTGCCACGTAAATCACACATGACTCCTCGTGAATCACCCACATTAGCTACAAACAGATAGTTGCCTTCCATCACTGCGAGGAGAGCTGTAGTACCTGCAACATTTAAGGACCGCTTCGCAGCTTCCACTAGTAGCCTATCTGCATCTAATACTTCATCACTTAACAACTTTCCATAGTTTATCTTTCCCTTGTCCATGTAGCTGGAGAGTGGCTTAGGCACATTCTTGACTGGCTTAGCAGTTGGTCGCACCTCCCTAGTGATGGGTCTTGCCTTAGACAGCTGTGCTAAAAGCTCAGGATCTGTTATTTCTTTCTTTGATGTATCATCAGCGGTACTCACAGACTTTTTAAAGCTAGATTTTCGATCAATAGAAACACTGGCCTCTTGTTTTGGTTCCTCAGTAATTTCTATCACAGGTGTGCTGACTAGTTTGCCTTCCTTAAATGCATGTAATTCCACAATTTTATTGTACAGGTTTTGAATGAGGTGGTCTTTTGCGTAGTTGGCGGCAAAATCGCCTCCATGTCCATCGAATATAGCAAACAGTGAGATCCCAGTATTATTTATGTTTTCGTTGATGATAAATCGGTCTTCCATATGAGCTCGTCTACCTTTGATTGCATAAGCAGCACTGAGTGTACCCTTTT
Source organism: Aporophyla nigra (assembly GCA_947507805.1). NCBI lineage: Eukaryota > Metazoa > Arthropoda > Insecta > Lepidoptera > Noctuidae > Aporophyla > Aporophyla nigra. The sequence continues at coordinate 16,595,604 of OX382302.1, read as the reverse complement.
GCTCCCAGCTTTGCTTATCGGTGTCGGAGCCCTCCAAGATCTTCATTCGTTGCACTGCACTTATAGGACTCATGGCTTGCGATAATCTGCTCAGCATTGTGCGACTCCATAGCTCGATAGTTTGCAAGTACATAAAAAATAATATTATGCCTAGCGTGAACACTAACACTTCGGATCGTAGTAAATACAGGCGCACCATTTTCCATAAATAGCTCACGGGAGTATCAAGCGAACCACTACTAGTGAAACGTGACAAGATTTTTGTAAACGAGAGATATGTTTGGTATACAACTCTGTCTTCTAATTCGTCTTCCATGTCCTTGCAGTGATTTCAATGATAACGCAATAAAAGCTTATTTATTTACACCCGAAAGTGCACTCAGATTTTAACTCTTTTTGTATATACATACATTTAAATTTATAGTACAACATAAATACAAACTGCTAGAGATGAGAATATAGATTTAGACATGACATATCTGTCATTCTATTTGAATGATTTACCTACACCTGTGATGTATTTTATTCCTTAAGAGTAAAGTCTATTATTGGTTGGCCAGATGATATAGTTATCTATGTTTATTATATCCGTTCTATAGACATTTGAGGCCATAGACAAGACGTGTTTTTGTTTTAATATATCTCGTAGGCAAAAAAATATATCGTACATACATTACCGATTGATTGACTGTAAGTAACCAAAGGTCAAAGTAATTCAATGTTATTAGTTTCAATTTATAGATTTTCTATCGTTGTTATTCATGTAACGTATACTGTACACTAAAGATCTTTACACAATTATGTTTTTAAAAAGAGAGGGACTTTACCGCCAGAATCCAACCTACATGACTAAACATTTGCTGGGCACATTGGGCTGATTGGATCATCACCTACCTAACCTTTTCTCAACTATGTTGGGGTCGGCTTCTACTCTAACCGAATGCAGCTGGGTACCAATATTTAACATGGAACGACTGCCTATCTGACCTCCACAACCCAGTTACTGGGTAATACGATACCTTTTAGTAAGACTGGTTGTCAGACTTTCGGACTTCTGACGACCCGTAACGTACAATTTGGCTGATTGGATACGGTGGACAATTCAAGCCATAGAGCATCATAATATAATCAAGCATTTAAATTTTGTATTACTTATTCAATAGTGGTTTGGTTAATGTTTGATCATCATCATCAGCCTATATTGTTCCCACTGGTGGGACACAGGCCTCCTCTCGGTGAGAGGGAGTGGGCCGTAATCCACCACGTGGGCCCAGTGCGGGTTGGTAGATGTCACATGTCTTTGTTTTTGGTTCTAAGACATGCCGGTTTCCTCACGATGTTTTCCTTCACCGTTTAGTGAGCAGTGGTGATGAAATTATTTACACAAAGTAAATTTCCTGCCTGGGTTCGAACCCACGACCGTAATGCGAGTCCGATACCAGTGGGCTACCACTGCTCTGCTCTCCAAAATGTTTGATGTAGATGTCGATTGTACAAAATTAGAATGTGTAGTCGGGGTGGGTCAGGTTCAGTTAAAGAGCTTTGTTACACGATAAAACTTTTATTAAAACCTTGTACAAACGCGCCATTTGCTTTCTTAAAACTCTCTCTCTAATACCCTGATTGGTTCTTACAATGTTTTCAAAATAATTCAAACTGACCAACCACTGATCAGTAAGCCTTGTCCTTCAAGTGACCGTGGCGATCATTGGTTAGGGCGCCCATAAACAAACCTTAGTGTCTATGGGCGCGTTCGGAAACGCAATACTTAGCCTGGCGAATAACGCCGGGGCGGAACACCTTTGCCTTTGCGACCAGGGACTATACGACCATCCGCTATACACTCCCCCTCGGGTTCATGAAAGCGTCCTCGCTCAGGAACCCGCTCAAGAACGTCAGAAACAGGCTGAATATGACGAGGCCGGCCTCGGTTACGCTTTGGCATAATCGGAAGAGGAGGCGCGTCATCTCTATTAACAAATCTCGTGAGTTGGGACGCGTGGAACCTACCTAAGACATTGTTGGGAGCATTCAGTTCACAAACTAAATAACTGGTAGGACTAGCTTTTTTAAGGATCGTGTAAGGACCATCCCTTTTTGGCACAAACTTAGCCGACAATCCTTTACCAGCATTACTCAATACGTGTGACTTTACTAAAACCTGATCACCGACATCAAATTCTTCAGGTTTGCGACCCTTGTCAGCATAGTCTTTACGTCTGTCCTGTTCTTTCTCTACCTTATCCCTAATAGAAACTAAAGAGTCTACAAACTTCTTAAGGTAAGGTGTGATTTGTGGAACAAAATTATCTTTCTGTAAGACAGCCCTAATATCAAAATGAACGTCAATGGGTGAACGGAGATCTCTAGCGAAGGTCAGAAAAGCTGGTGAAACACCTGTTGTATGACACATAGCTGAATTCATTGAGAAACGAACCGATGGTAAATGTTTCGGCCAAGAAGAATGTTCAGTGTCGACCAACTGTGCTAGCTGTACCTTAAGATCTCTATTTTTCCGTTCGGCCGGGTTTGCCTCCGGATGATATAAAGGTAACAAATCCTGTTTAATTCCCAAAATAAACATGCACTGTTGCATAACGGCTGATACAAATTGTACCCCATTGTCCGAGACAATACGGCGCGGCAGGCCATACCTGAGGAAGTACTCCTCGATTAGTGTACGGGCACAGGCCTCTGAAGTGGCATCAACAAGAGCAAAAAGCTCGACCCACCGAGTAGCTGTGTCCTCGACTAATAAAACGTATTTCTCCCCCTGCTCGCCAGGAGGGAGCGGGCCAAACAAGTCGATCGCCAAGATCTCTCCCCTTTGATGTAAAACTGGGGTCTGTAAAAGGCCTGAAGGCTTCAAGTTTGACGACTTGTAGCGCTGGCACGTCGCGCAAGACTTAATAAAGTCGGCGACAAACCGTCTCATTCCAGGGAAGAAAAACCGCTGTGATAGCTTGTGTAAGGTCCTATCAATACCTTGATGTCCAGCAATAGGAGTGTCATGGCATTCCTTCAAAATGTCGAGTCGTAAACTTACGGGAACTACAAGCTGTGGCTCCTCAACATCGACATCAGGATTGTACCTATAAAGAACTCCTTGCTGCATAAAGTAACCTCGCTCGGACCAGCGTTTTTCTTCTAATGCGTCATTACTTTCAAGACCACTGCTAATTTTCTTTAATTCTGGGTCATCTAATTGAGCATGTCGCAAATCAGTGGGAGTTCTAGTGGGTAAGTCAACAATGACTGAACAAATACCACACTGATCTTTATTGTCTTCTTCGCAGGTAGGACGACTTAACGTATCGGCGACAACGTTGGCTCTGCCTGGAGTGTATTCGAACTGAATATTGAACTCCTGTAACTTCAGTGCCCACCGAACTAATCTACCAGACGGCGACTTCAAACTCAACAACCATTTCAGAGGCTGATGGTCACTACCTATTATAACTTGTTGACCTTCAATATAACCTCTGAACCGATCAACTGACCACACTACCGCAAGAGCTTCCCTCTCGGTAGTGCTGTAATTACGCTCGGCTGGGTTTAAAAGGCGGCTTGCATACTCAATAGGCCTTTCATCCTTTCCCTCACCTTGCAGCAGTACCGCACCGAGAGCGTAACTACTCGCATCTGTTCGCAAGACAAATGGTTTCGAGTAATCAGCTTGGACAAGTATGGGCGCAGACGTTAAACGTTTTTTTAACTCCTGAAACGCCTGATTTTGCTCAGGGCCCCATACCCAAGTTTGATTCTTTTTCAAAAGACGTGTTAAAGGTTCAGCAACCTCTGAAAAGTTCAAAATAAACTTTCTAAACCACGAACAGGTCTGAAGAAAAGTTTTGAGATGCCGTGGAGTGCTCGGTACCTTCATGTCCGCCACAGCGCGAACTTTATCATGATCAGGCGAAACCCCATCCTGAGTAATGACATGGCCCAAATATTTCACTTCTTCGCGAGCGAAAACACACTTATCACGGTTGGCGCGTAAATTAAACATACGCAACCTCTCAAAAACTGCACGTAAATCAGCCACATGCTGATCGAAACTCTCTGATATAACGAGCAAATCGTCTTGATAAGCTAATAGTGTCACATTCTTAAGTGAGGCGCCTGTGCGCAGCTTATCAATGAGACGCTGAAAGGTGGAAGGAGCGTTTTTGAGACCAAACGGCATCCTTTTGAAACGGTAAGTACCGAAAGGCGTTAAAAAGGCCGTTTTGTCTCTGTCACATTCGCGGACAGACACGTTCCAAAATCCACTACGCATATCTAGTGTACTCATGATGCAATTGCGCTTGGTAGACTGCACTAATTCGTCTATAAGCGGCATCGGATATACATCAGTTTTCGTAACTGCGTTAAGCTTTCGGTAATCTACGCAAAAACGAACTTGACCGTTCTTCTTAGGCACTAACAAAGCGGGAGAACCCCATGCTGATTCGCACTCTTCTATTATATCATCAGCTAACATCTTTTCTATTTCAGAATGCATAAGCTCTCTTTTAGCTGGAGTTAACCGATACGGAGGGACTGCGATCGGAGCGTGGTCACCGGTATCGATGACGTGCTCTGCAAATGTAGTTGGTTCGCCTCTTAATTCAAAAACGTCCTGATTGTCAGACAGAAATTTGGCAAGAACCTCGCGCTGCTCGTCGCTAAGCTGTGACGCTTCCTCGTCCCTAAGTACGCTACTTATAGACACACTCTTAACGTGGTGTGCTGGTTTTTCAAAAAGAAGATTAAACTGCTCAGAGCTATCAGCGAAGTGCCATTTTGCATTACCGAAATCCATACTAATATTAAAATTAATCAAAAAATCTATACCTAACAGACTTTCATTACTATCCGCGTCCGGAAAAATTAAAAAACTGACGAGCCTGGTTCTACCTTCAAGAGTAACATTTACCTCGGTAGCAAGTACATTCAATAACCTACTTTTACCATCTGCGAGTTTTACGTTTTCCATGCGCGAGGACATAGGACAATCTTTGGCCTTTAGGAGAGCGTATAGCGTATGGCCAGCAACACAGCATTTAGCTGCCGAATCTACCATCGCGGTACCGTTTTCACCTAAAATACTAATTTTTAGCACGGGCCGACAAAAAGATTGAATCTCATTATTACCGCAAAAATTTTGCGAACCAATGGTAATTCCGCACGATTGTTGACAATCAACATTTTTAAAACAATAATTAACATCGTTTGTGTTCTCGGAAAAATGTTGAGAACCACTGGAATTTACCGAAAAATGTTGACGACCACTGTTTTCCACGGAAAAATGTTGACGGCCACTGTTTTTCACGGAAAAATGTTGACGATCACTGTTTTCCACGGAAAAATGTTGACGGCCACTTGCAAAATCGGAAATATATTGAGAGTCGTTGGTGCTGTTATAAAATGGATTAAAATCACTAACCGATCTGGAATTAGGCATAAAATCGTGAGCACTAGATTTTGATCCTTCGAATTTACCAGATAATGATTGACAACCATTGAACATTACCGACCGTAAATCGCTTTTATCATTATTCGACTTTGATGGCGACGCGAACTCCCCCTGGTCGCAAGTGGCATAAACACACATCGTAGATTTAGTACAAACACACGTTTCAGTACATAAGCAAACATTTTCCTTAATTACACAATAACAGTTTCCAAAATGACCACTCTGAGTCATAGAAGTATTACATACTCTGTTATCGATACAAAAACTATCATTTAAAGGCACAGAAATAACATTTACATCGTTATTAACGAAAGACATCGCTTGTGAACCACAATGATCATTTAAATTAGAACATAAACTCTGCGAATTAGAAGCTACTTGTTTATGTAAACATTTACTATAAGGAACACTATTATCAGAATAGTAAGTATCCATAGTGACATTAACATTATCAGTTAAATTACAAGAACTTTTATTAGTAACAGAACCCCCAGTGACATACGTGGGGTTACCTCCAACAATGTGAGAAGACGTAGACTCGGCGCACGAAGGAGTGAGCGCGTTCGCCTTGCCGGTAAACATCACGCTATCTTGCAGTGGCGGGGTAGGCGCTTGCGGTGGCGGCGCGCTGGTTTCGTCACGTTTGTCGCTACGCGAATGGCGCGTACAATTCGATTTAACGCGGACGGTGGGTGCACAATAATCACGTGCCGAACTTAGAGAATAGAACGCGGAATGTTCACCATTTTTCCCGGTATTACTATTACACTTCGCGCACTTCGATTTTATTACATTCGCGGCACCACAACCGTAACACTTAATGCCTTTTGAGTCTTCACTTTTGGAGATATTTTTGTCACTATTTGGTAACTTTTCACACTTTTCTTTGGTGTGACCATTACGTTTACAGTAAACACAGAATAACTTCGAATTCCCTGCCTTCTTCGTCGTTGAGTCGCTCGTACGACTACCGACGGCTGCAGTGGAAGAGCGAGAAGAATGATCCGACGTGGAGGCGCGCGCAGGCTCGGCTGCGGCGGCGGCGGCGGCGGCAGCGCGAGAGCCCTCTTCGCGGCTTGATGACGGTTTCTGAGCTCGTGACTCATTTAGAGAGTCTTCTACGGCTCTTGCTTTCTTTAGCAACTCGTCGAACGTCGAAACTTCGGCTCTGTCGATTCGCTTCCGAATGCGGCGATCCAATAACCCAAATGCCATATCCAACTCGACCCGTTCACATAGGTCTTCCTGTGGTAACTTGGCTAACAAGGCTCGGACCTTAGCAATGAATAAGTCCGTATTTTCTTTACCTTGTGAGAGGGAGAATAACTCGACGTAAATACGAAACGGTGGGCGGCGTTCGCCGTAGGCACTTCGTAGCCTCATGATGGCTTCATCCCACGTTTTCGTTGTACTCTTGACGCCTTGCCACCACGTTCCCGCCGATGAAGTCAACAGCATGGACATACCTAAGAGCGCGTTAGCGTCGCTTATATCTAGGCATGATTTATAAACTTCTATTGCATCTATAAAGTTTTCCACGGATTCTTCTGGATTTCCGCTGAACTTTGATGTGCACTTCGAGAAATTGGCTGTTGTAGACCTCATGACGCCCATTGCGGCGTTGGCGGCACATGTACTTGCGTCTACAGACACGTGCGGCGTCGACGAACGTACTTCACGTAAGAGTTGATTGCAAAACTCGGCTTGCGACTGCTGAAGAGTAGTAAGCAATGTAGTAAGCGCTTCTTGAGTCATTGAAATATTGCCGGATGGCTCTGATTCTTCGAGAATTGACTCGTCGGCTGCTTGTAACGACTTACGTCTTCGCGGCATTTTGCAAACACGTTGGTGAAAACTTGGAACCAACGGCTCGTGGCTCTCTCAGCCAGCAAAATAAACGAAGCTGAACGCAAAACAGCTAACAACGGCAGTCTCTGTCGATTGTAGTGTCAGTCGTATCAAGATTCCGAAAACTTTTCTTAAACCCGTGACGAGAAAAAAAATTCGATTCGCGCACAAAGACACCGACCCCTCGTTTTTATTATCACAAAACACACGTTGGGCGCCAAAATGTAGTCGGGGTGGGTCAGGTTCAGTTAAAGAGCTTTGTTACACGATAAAACTTTTATTAAAACCTTGTACAAACGCGCCATTTGCTTTCTTAAAACTCTCTCTCTAATACCCTGATTGGTTCTTACAATGTTTTCAAAATAATTCAAACTGACCAACCACTGATCAGTAAGCCTTGTCCTTCAAGTGACCGTGGCGATCATTGGTTAGGGCGCCCATAAACAAACCTTAGTGTCTATGGGCGCGTTCGGAAACGCAATACTTAGCCTGGCGAATAACGCCGGGGCGGAACACCTTTGCCTTTGCGACCAGGGACTATACGACCATCCGCTATAAATGGTTATTTGATGGGATCTCAATTTTTCGCTACGATTTCACCATATTAGCTTTAAGACTATCTAACCTTCTACGTAGGTGACTCAGTGACCTATGTTTAGACCTACGTAGTTATATCTCCTTACTGTCAGCATTATTCCACTACTACGGCCTGGGATTAGCCTCCCCTTTCCCATGACAGCCATGCTATTATGGCAGCCAAGCCAGTTGCTTTTTAGGGTTCTGTAACCAAATACCAAAAATGGAACTCTTATAATTTCGTCTGTCTAACTGTCCTTCCAACCCGTGGTCTAACCGGATATGTCAGCTATTGTACTGACTATGACTATAGGCACTCTAACGATGTAAATTGGAAAGACGTTGTATTTTGTGCACCGCTAAAAGAGTGTAGTGAAAATACGAAACAGAATTAGGGGTATCAGTCCCCATCCATAAAAACAGACATAATAGATTTTTCGCAAAGCACAATGAATACAAACTTCTTTTTACGGCCGGTTGAATCAATACTGAGCATGCATATACTGATATAGGGCCAGGGGAAAGTTGGGTAGCCCCGGACGGTGGGTAACGGTGGACATTTCAATTTCTAAGAAATTAATCGCGTTGCGTAGATCAAGCGTTATTGTAAATGTGGCCTCTCTAGAGTAGAAACAACTACAGTTCAGATGCAACGAGGGCGACGAATAAAATACCTATGTAAGTGAGTATTTTGATTCCGCCAAAAATAATTCGTCGCTCTTGTCAGATAGTGTTGTCAGTTTGCTTTCTATGAAAAGTATCTTCAAATGTTATTAGTTTTGTTGCAGAAAGACTTCAATCATGCCGAAATTTAAGGGGAGACTTAATGAAAGAAGTCAATGGGAAGATCTAGAATTGAGACCGAATTCATCATATGCGGAGAAACATTAAGGTGAATGCCTAGATAGCCCTCGCCATACATTTTTCAGGTGTGGAAATCTCGGTAAATAAACAGTTTCTGCAGAATAAAAGCAACTTTAATGAGACTTAATAATGTATTATGTTCGCATATGGCCCAAATTTTATAAAAAAAACAGTATTTCTAGGAGAATTAGACCGAATAAAAAACGAAAAATCTTTACATGTGTGAGTGACCTGAATCGCGCCATCTGACGGAAATTTATAGAACCACCGAGAAAGTTGGTTGCTGTTGTGTTACGAGTTTACGATTAGTAAACATTCATAATAGATGGCGCTGTTCGATATTCGAACATTTAGACAAGAATTTATCTTTTAAATTCGATAATGCGACGTTGCCATTCTAGTAGCAGCGCTCGCACCCCGCGTTGTTGCCATACCGTCAAAGCGTGATTGCTTGAGTCTTGAAAACTTGCGAATCGTTTCCAGAATATTGTGTTTCTAGCAAGTTAGCGCCGGGCGCGCGGGTTTGCCCGCGCAGTTAACATTTTTTGATTGATAAAATGTTTTTTATTATGGAATGAGAAAGAATGCTTTACATAAAGTGAAAAAAATATCTCTGCGATCTGCCCTTGGTTCACACAGATACAATACTAATGTAATTATTGTATTATCTAGTTTAAATATGTAGTAAGTAGTTACTAGTACACGACTTTCCAGATTTAAAAATCTTTTTAATGTATGTAAGTAGGTACTGATAACATTCTGATACGCTTAGGTACTAATCCATTGGTTTGGGTTGAATAAAATCAGAGAATAGAATTTGATGTATAAGTAAGTTATGACTAAATCAGGCGATCAGCGAAGCTACCTACACAATGGTGAAACGTAGGTACTACGTACATCTATTGATTGAATCATATTTCATTCATGTGAAACCAGCAAGATTAGTGAATACACAGACAAACCACTTTGATTTTTCATAATTGCTTATTTTACTAGTATTATTAGCACACACAAAATGCGTCAAGCAGGGTTGCCAACTTTATTTTTTAGAAGATCGTACCATACATTTTAAAAGATCGTACTTTGCTAAGAATTCAAAAATAAAAATAGTACGCATTGAAATTTCAATAAAATAAATGGTAAACAAATGTGGTGGGTGTTACTAAAACTTCAACGCAAAATTTAACATTTTGGTATAATATTTAAGAATCTGGACACCAATTTAGCAACTAAACTTTACGACGAGGTTTTTTTTATTAAAGAAAAGGGGCTCGGAAGAGACTTTGTCATGAAATCCACACGAAACAATAAACACCAGTATCATTAGAACTTAAAACGGGATATTTACCATGTTTATTATTACTTAAAAAAACTGTGCTACCTACTACGGAGAACCATTCAAATGAGTGCCATCCGTGAAACAGTTTTTATCAGGGCTTGTTAACGTTACCAAATTCACACTATAAGTATCGTTAAGTAACGTTATTTTCATAAAGTTAATATTTTAACGGTAAAACGGGTAACGATACTTTGGTATCGAATCTATAAAATAACGTTACCAATTAACGTTACTAGTATCGATACTTTTACATACATACATACATAGAATCACGCCTTTTTCCCATGGGGGTAGGCAGAAACCACGGAACGCCACCTGCTACGATCTCTACACACTTCTTTTGCCTCGTTTAGGTTCATAAAATTGGTCATACACACACGCCGGTTGCGAGTACTACGCACCTGACCTTTCTGAAGAACATCACCAATAAGGTCCCTATATGTCCTCCTAGGGCGTCCCCTCCCGGTGTTTCCACTCACATCTGCCTTGTAAATACCTTTTGTGAGCCGACCTTCATTAATCCTCTCAACATGACCAAACCATCTAAGCATACTTTTTTCAATTTTTGTCACTACATCTTCTTTTACACCACACCGTTCTCTTATCACATCCTTACTTAATGCGTTGTTGTCAACCTGCGCAACCTAAGCGGAACGCCATGGGCGGCGGCGCTCTACGGCAACATCGCCAATCAAACGGTGCAAATGCAACTTCAATAATGTAGACGAAAGAAAGAGATGAAAGAAAATAAATAAAAAATTAACGGTACTCAGTTACCGGTAAAACGTATGCCAAGTATCGTTACCAAGCATTACGTGACCTCTACTAATAACGTTATCTTCGTCCGATGAAAGTAACGATACCAAATTTTTAACGTTATTCAAAGCCCTGGTTTTTATTGAAAAGTGAAGTGTTTTTGTGTTTTATTGACGGTAAGTGTTATTTTTATGTGCAATGAATGATTTTCAAGGTGATATAGAGTATTATTATAATGGTACAAAAGTGTAAGATTTAGAAGATGAAATACAAAATCAAACGTTAGCAACACTCGTTGATTGTCGTCACATGACATACTACAAATTTCAAATATTCTCTCTGAAAACAACAGCTTGGTGGTGGTGTTATTTCTGTTTCTTGAAACATTTCATAAATAAGATACATTTGCTGTTGTTTGTAATTATTCTTTTTGATTACAGATTGAATTGCAACTGAACTGCCTAAGATAAACCCGACTAATAAACTTGCATAAATGTATACGACATGTGTATTCAGGACCGCGAAAATCACGGAAAAAAGTGCAAGCAGTATTCAAAAGACATCATGGAAGTTCTTTTAGTGATCTATAGTGAGTAAATTAGATTCCCATAAGATTTCGAATCAGATTTACGTGAGTGGAGGTTATTTGATACTCGTTGGTTCGTGTTGTGTCTTAACTGTGTACTTTTAACTGTACCTATTTCATTTATTTATCTTTTATTTCAGTCCACATTCAACTCAAGATCATCATCAGCTGTCCAACCATTCGACAGCTGAAGATACGCCCTAAACCTATTCGCGTGGTATACCAGAAATTCGATACGAAGCCATAGCCTGCAGCTCTAGCTTCAATACAGTTGAATCTGTTACAGAGCAAGTAGAGACTGTTGATTTTGATTGGCCACAACCCGATTCAGAGACTGAAGCTTATCAACTAACTGTGGAAAGAACATCAAGTGACAACTTATCAGGTTTGGTAGGGTACCGTATTGTTGACTTGAAGAAGGTCATATGGTCACAACTTTGATTCTTCATCTGGAATGGTAAGTCCCAACTTGATACCATATTTTTGTGTTCATTACATTAGTACGCTTTTGCTTGTTTGTAGTGATGAAGTTTTTGTTTGACAATACCAAAGTACAACATATTTTACACAATGTTCAGTGTAACAAATATCATTATTTCTTGGTATGTATGTATAAAAATAATGTATTTCTTGGATTGTTTCTTTTTAACAGCTATTATTATTTTGATTCTAGGTCCAGGGTCAATTGCGAATTACCAAAATGAATAAATGTTACTTCATTTGCTTGATATCTGTCACCCAACCATTGACTGTCATAAAAGTTAACCGGGATGAGGAAGTTATCAACGCTATGATGCCGAAGTTGGTAACATTTTTTAAAACATGTGTACTGCCGGAAATTATTTTGAGAAGAGTTGAGAAAAATGCTAAATGTCTAGACATCAAGGAATTAAAAGGTATAAAAATATAAGTCTTACTCATTTCCTAACTTATTCCGCAGGTCTCTGAGGTGTCGGTTCAGTAAGAATAGTCTAACAAAACTGTGTAAATTCATTTGTTGCAGCGAAAACTGCGTCTTCCAGCATTTGATTCAGATCACACGGAAATTATATAAATGGAAGTAAAAAGTGACAAGCAGAAGACTGATACGGCGCGGCGGCGGCGGCGACTGCAAAAAGTAGCGCGTAGAAAAGAAGATATTTTATTATAATATTTATAAGTATCTTTGTATGGTGGTACGAGTCGATGGTTCGAATCCAAGCCGGCACTTTGCTGAGTGTAAATTATTTCATCACCACAGTTCAGAGGAGGCCTAAGTCTCAGCAGTGGGAACATTATAGAATAATTAATAAGCTATTTTTGCACGTAGCGATGTATAGTTTGTGTTATTTTGTTCATAAGATTTTTCTGTGTAGATAAGTTTCACTCATGTATTTAGGTACCAGCCTAACAATTCAATTGTAAAAGAATATTTATTGCAGTTCAAAATTGTATCATAAGTAGGTATTCTTAAAACATAAATAAATGTTATGGTTAGCTAGCAACCCCTTTGTGTTGTTGTGTAAGATACATGTGCCGTTATATAGACTTACGTATGATGTTATTTATATTGTAATCTACATACATAATTCTTTCTAATACTAAATTCAAAATCATAATTGTAAATATCAAAATATTTAAAAAAGTATGTTATCTTTGTATGGTGGTATGACTCGATGGTTTGAATCCAAACGGAAACTATCTAAGTAAATGTAGTGAGAGTAAATAAAACGATTATTTTTATGAAAATATTAACCCCTTTTTACTAAATAAATATTATTAATTTATAGTAAGGTACAATAAAAAGCTTTACAATGTAATAAATAGTCTTTTATTTATTTATTTAGTACACGTCACTATTTACACTTCCATTCCTTCTTCCTTACATTTCTTCCCGTGGGTGTCGTAAAAGGCGACTAAGGGATTTACTAGAGAATGGGCAGCAGCGTTCTCTATGCATTTTACCATCACACTGCGATCGCCAACCCGCTTGCCAAGCGTGGTGATTATGGCAAAGCCCCCCAAATAGGGGGAGGCCTATATCCAGCAGTGGACGTCTTGCGGCTGAGATGATGACTATTTACACATTACAATTTAGGTTCAGTCACATTACTACAACTTATAGGGACAGTGTACCTATATTAATTTCATTTTAAACTGTTTGAATAAAACGACATCTAGTGGTGTCGAAAGTTACTACTATTTACTTTGTATGTGTGTGTAAAGAGTAAAGTCAAGCGGCTAAATCTTTAGAATGTACAAATCTTTGTATGAGACCAGTTAACAAGCACAGTGACTATCTAAAAAAATCAAGTTAATGCCCTAGGTTTCGCATATAATAAAGTTATCTATTAAAGATTTCTAAGTTAGGCGTAAAAATTGAAAATGTTCCAAATTGTGGATCTAGCGCCATCTAGCGACAAAATGGCATCTGAGATAATCATCCATCCACCTTAAAAAACTGTCTTTAGTGCCAAGAATGCAAAAACTGGGCCCATGAATATTGTGTTTATGTAGATTCATCAGATATTTATTTGCCAGCCAAAAACTTTTGAACTACCATTGATTACTATGTTCAGGGCTACCCGCCGTTTCTTGTGACGCCATAATAGTGAGACCAAATTGTTCTCAGTAGGTATATTTCGTCACAAAATGTGATATGATTAAAGTTTATTTGATAACATTAAAGTAATTCCTAACTTTATTTTATGTAAAAAATAAAGACAGAAATGTTGTTCATTTGTTTTTAATTGCAATTCAATCAAGTCCAGGGCTACCCCATCTTCCCCTACTCATACCGACTCCAGAACACAGAACAAAATAATAATATTATTTAGGCAAATTATCTTGCAATACTTTTCCCACTTGTTGCGTATCGATATCGAAAACAATTGAAATAAAAAGATACTAGGGAGATCTTTGCCCCGCAGCGGGACAAATGAAAAAGATAATTTTCATTTCAAGTTAAATGACTCACAAATTCTAACTATTCTAAGGCATACCTACCACTAGAAGCTATATAATCAATTGTCAGTTATCGAAAAGAATTCTCAGGGTTATGCAAATTATTTGGATTTCAGTTTTATGATGTTCATATTCCGTATATAAATGGCGTATTAAAAGCTTAAATTATAGTCAAGCACGAGCTAAGTTCAATTTATTAGTAGTTATAGAGGAAATTCCACACGTAGTAACAAATGTAGAAGAGTAGTGCCCTTCTTGGATTAGCCCGCTTAGGTTTACCAACCGTCCAAATTGTCTGGCTTTTTGGCACCCCGGCCCCAAATCACCACTAGGAAATTGTGTAGTTATGTGGGGCTCCAACCCACGAAATCTCCACGGTGTCCTCCTGTATCACTTATGGCGGGAACTTGGTCACGCGTAAGCTCTCATCCGCGAACCTACCGCGGCTGTCCGTCACTGGACGGTACTCCCCATCACCGGCGTACCAGAACACATAGCACGCCGTGACCACCCCAGGGACCAATCAGCACATGGGCGCCATACGACCTCGTCCCCGTGTCAGGACAGTGGCCCCGCCACCGCCTACCACTTTTCGGCCGCAGGGGATAGGGAGAGCGGCTAACGCCATACCGACACTCCTCCCCTGCGACCCTACCGTGTCCGCTATCGGACGGTGGCGATCCCAGCCAGGGCGTAGAATGTAAGGCGAGCGGTGCAACTCAATACCGGCGCTCCGCCGCGGCCTCCAACCCTCTGCCGCGATGCCTCCCATACGACATCGGTGCCTGCCATACTTTGCGATATCGCCTCCCGCAACTTACTTGTCGGCCGCTGTCGTCGGTTTCTCAGTAAAAGGCGCGAGGCCCCAGAATATTTAAATTCGTAGTCTCGATATGACTTGTACAGACAAGTATTATACATACGGCTACAGATCAAGCTATACATTTCCAGTTTTAGCTGACCTCGCATTATATAGGCATTTCGTACAATGAGATGTCAGCTTATACTGAAAATGTATAGCTTGATATGTGGCCGTGCGTACATAACGAGACTGTCACTGTTTTTCTTTTTAGGGTTCCGTACCCAAAGGGTTAAACGGGACGACGGTCTGTCACCAGGCTGTATCTCATGAATCGTGATAGACAGCTGACATTTTCACAGATGATGTATTTCTGTTGCTGCTATAACAAAAAATACTAAAAAAGATTTAATTTATTTGTATAGATGTTACGGAAACCTACGTGCGCGAGTCCGACTTGCACTTGGCCGGTTTTTTACTATAACTGATAGACATAAGACAGCTACCTGTATAGCAGTCATGGTATTCATAATATTTTAGGACTATAACACTGGGTAAAGGTAGGGATAATAAAACATACTACGGCAACTGTTTGCTTAGTTGTAAGCTCAGCAAACCTATAACAAATATTTATTTATTAATGAGGAAAGGTCCATAAGAAATAAAAGAAATTTATGTATTTTTATAAAATGTATTAAAACATGAAATTTAGATTACACTTTAGTAAGATTCAGAGTAAGTCTTGCTTTAAATTTCGTGCTAGTTTTAACATCTTGTGTCAAAAACTCATACTTAAGTACACACAGTATATTTTATGCCATGGGCAATTGAAATTACTTTATCTACCCACAACAACACAGCCAGTTATAAAGATCAAATCGAATATAAATTAGTACTTTGTTACTATTGTCGACGATTACTTTAAGAATAAATTAGGAAATAGACATTTACGAATACATCACACAAAATTGGTGTTAAATGTTTAAATAATCGAATAATAACCATTTAGATATCAAGGTTATTTAGTATATCTAATTTAAAATATTGACCATTTCATTACAATTATAAAATGTAAATTTTGACTACATGATAATTTTGTTCTACATTTTAATTTAGAAATGTGCGATACCATGTTATGTATGAACACGGCCACAGGTCAAGACAGCATTTCCAGTTTTAACTGACCTCGCATTGTATAGGCTTTTCGTACAATGAGATATCAGCTTATACTGGAAATGTATAGTTTGATATTTCCATGCGTAGCTTTGAAAGTTATAGCAAAGTTTAATTTTATGGCTGTTCCAATAGTTTGGATATTATAATAATTATAAAATAATTAATTTAGTTTGACGAATAAAGCAAGGCATTGAGTATGAGATTAATTTAACTATTCACATTACAAATAAATAAGTATGATGAATATATACCCTTCTCCCAACATATAAAGCTATATAATTTAAATAAATAAGCAATGGAATGGAGTATTATTAAGAACGCTTATGGATTTAATAGTAGAATGTAGCCCGTTAAGTTTTTTTTTTTTACAAATGCTGAGAGTTGACCTTATCTTTTTATCCTATTTCAAATCAGGATATCAATATGATTTTTTACTTCCTGAAAAATCTTATTACACCTTTTTGAATTAGATAGCATATCTAGACATATTTTCACATTTAATATTTTTCTTGTCAGGCATTTACAGTAAGAATAAATTGTAGTTTAGTTTTAAGAAACGAAATCACTACCACGGTAGTTGATTTTGTCGCAAGTCATGATATAGACAAATAACAATTACCCTTTGTTATGAATTTAGTATGAAGCTAAGTGCTTTTATTTATTTAGGTGGTACAGGCAAGCTACTGTGCGTGCAAATCGATATGTTTTGAGTTACGGCACTTTGTCTATATTATGATTATCTTCTATAATATTTTACAGTTCTAACGTTTTTGAGTAGTTTAATAACAGAATTATACCTATAGTCATGAAAATCTATGCTCTGATAATTAAATACATTTAGTCTGAACCAAATATGTTGCTATCCGTGATAGTATACCATAACGTACAGGACGACATCAGCGCCATCTATAGCTATACAATGAAGCCTTAATACGACAAACAACAAAATAAATTAAACAGACATACAACTCGCTTAATAAACTTTGTTTACACAAATTAATAAAACAGTACTTCAACTGAATATTAAACTTCTGATATAAAACATAAAAAAATGTTCACCTTAATCTACTCAGGTTTGAGATTGTGATAAAAAAAAATTAGAGAAATACTTAATACTTTACATAAAAATGTAATCTTCTTTATAGGACCTCGGCTATGTTGGACGTGTTTCGTGCGCATATTCGCTTGCAGTAAGTTTTAGGCCGCATTACCATTATTTCCCATGATAAAACATCGTGCTTTGCACGCAAGTGACACGTTGCTAATATATTGCGTAATGCAATAGTTTGATTGCATGCCAGTGCTATTCGATAGTGTTTACCTATACATTTTTATTTTTTTAAGTTGGGTATAGTTATTTTTTGCTATGTTTTGATGTTCTTTTTTTGTTTATCTTTACACTTGCATACAACGTGACTAATGGGAACGGTGGTGCCAAAGAAAGCACGTGTGCGTACAAAGGTACGGTGCGCAAACAAGTGTGACTTAGCGAGACCCTCTAAAGTACCAAAACAAAGTTCAGGTCCCGATCATAAATAAAGTAATAACAAATAGGGTGGTTTCATGAGCTAGTCAATATAATATTAAAGAATATAAAATTATACAAATGTAATTTGTTCAGTGTTTTACAACTTACAACACGTAGGTTACATAGAATGTTAGTAAGACATTTAAATTATAAAAGAAAATAATAAGACTGCAAAATTATGAACACAAAAAAATTACATAATTTAGACGACAAGTAAAAACAGCAAAAAATCTATACAAAAATTAGCTAGGTGGAAGATATTCAAAGAAATTGGTCATAAGAAGTAGGTATACATCAAACCGGGATAAAAATCCTTAAAAGCTAGTTTTATGTTAAGCATGGCAATAATAGCAAACAGTGGTTCACTAATGACTTGATACTCTTAGGTCGTTCCACTGAGGGTAAAAATCCTTTACTAAACGCCAAGACTCGTGCTAGTCGAGGTCATAAAACTTACAAGTAGGACAGGACGGTGAATATTTAGTACAGAATTTCTAAAACCTTATCTATTTAGCTCTCTAGACCGAATTTCGGCCATGCCAACAAATTTCAGCGGAGACTAGACGTTTAATCTAAGCGTGTCTAATTCCACATGAGGTGCACTCACTCTTCCCTCACTCTCATAGTTCCATGGGACGGGAATCCGGAAACGACCGACAAAAGATCAGGTGCAGGACCAACAAGTTAACATGCTTTCCGAGGCACGGGGGTGTCACACTGCCAACTTCCAAACTCCGGGCTGCTACTGAGTAATCTCACTATCCCGTGTCATCTCGATCCCACGTTTTGTGACCGCGACTGCCACGAAAGTTGGCGTATATTTATAGCTACTTTAAAATCGATATTTGTGCACATAATAACTAAATTATCATTTAGTCTAGACACAGTATAATAAAGTAAGCAGTATTACGTCTTCATATAAATCGGTCGAAACGACGCCCTCCGTAATCCTGGTGTACACCAGTACTCTACAGGTTCGAGGGTGCCGCAGTTACGTACGAACGCGGACAGTACGAGACGCTCGCGCACTTTTATTAACGTGAAATATGGCACGAAGTTATCGAGTGTATTTTTCAGACGTATGAAATGCTTTTGGAAAAATAGGACGTTCGGACGATGGCTCTCATGCCGTCCGGACCGCTGTTCTACTTTTGCAAAAAAAAAGTATCTGCAGAAAATGTCCCTGACGATAAGCAAGTTTTTTTTCAACCGATTTTAACATCAGCTTATTAAATGGCCACTAACAAATTAATAAGGTATTTTTTTTCCCTGTCATATTTTATCCATTTGCGCATTAATCTGATCATTTGGATAAATGTCTAGCTTATGGGTGGATATAGTTTATGGATAATATATTTTTATTATTTCAGACTATCCCAATGGCTTTTGCTGATGTGCTGAGATGATTTAGAAACCAGACCTAACGCCACAAGCTACCGGATTTATAAAACACTATATATAATGTACTGGTCATACTAATAACAAGAAACCCAAGGTTTAAAAAAATAAAGTTCTCCCTTTATTAAATTTTCCAGACTTGTACAGTTACAACCAACGAGACAAAGTCAGTGGGCAACTCAAGTGTGTATTTATTTACTCAGCAGCCGTTGGTAATTATTTCGAGGACACTGTCGAAACGTATTACTGCTTACTTTACTATACTGTGGTTCAGATGAAAGTTCCTAGGTTAGATAAGAGAGAAATGTCAGTCATGGCACTTAAACAGTTTTAGTCAGATCTTAATTATTTGAAAAGAAATTGGCTGATTGTAGGATGGAGTTTGTAATTGACTATACATAACGAATTATGTTTATGATGAATATATTTCCTCCCTTATATTACTTATTGTTTATTTTTTCTAAATTGTTCAAAACACGGCATGATTGCACCGATTTTGTTAGGAACCAGGTAAACATAACTAAAAATATTGATGTCATTTACAATAAGATACAAAGACATGATAGAATGAAGTTATGAGCTGTAAAACAAAGTATGTTAATCTTGAGCATGTTTAAAGGCGACATAGGTATTATTTAATTATTTGTCTGCACTAATTTCATTCTATTTTTATTATTATTGGTGATGACAATTTATTTTGAGTTAAGCTGTGTTTCCAACAGAATCGGGACAAATATTTTTTTAATCGTCAAATGTGACAACATTCTTTAGTACAGATTTTAAGCCTTATTATTTTCCGGGCCCGTTTACCAATTAATACTTATTCTACACATAAAACCTTCTCATGGTTACTTTGATCAATAATAGCACTAGATTAGGGATTACGAACAAAAATACTTGCTATAGCTATATATAGCTTGATTACAAACCTTAACACTCACACATACAGTTTATTATCGTTTGCAATGTATTAATATGTATGGAAATATAAAACATAATTTCTACGAAGTAAGGTTGAAAAACTTATATTGCAAAATAAGATAAACATTATTTGTGGTATATTATCCCGGGTTTTTATTGTGCTCATCTGAAACCTAGTACTATTACTGATCGAAGCATGGGTAGCGAAATACAAAAATGAGCACAAATTCCAATTATACCTAATTATTGTTTCACTCGAGTTATTTTTTTGGGCAAATATTCGGCTATTTAAAGTGATATTATTATTTTGGTGCATCTTACGCAAAGGTGACCTAGTTTTATCAGACATCTCAGATCTGTCATGCTATCTATCTATCTTAGTTAATAGGATAATTTAATAACGATGTTTACAGATACTTGTCTTATAAAGGTTAATTAGAACTAATCTCCTTTAATTAAGGAAACTGCTACGCGGTTAACATGATAATAAGATTGGACGTTTTAGAACTGAGAAATGGTATTTGATATAGGTCGTTTAAAATCGACTATCGTATGTCAGCGTAGTCAGTAGTAACCATTAAAAAAAGAATTCAAAATGATGTGAGCGTAGCTACAGTTGCAAAGACCCATGCTTATCACCAACTCAACCGCTACGGCTTTGGTTTTTTTTAGGAAAGCGGTTCCGTCATGATAATCTGTCATTTTACCAGCCGATGAGTGGCCATTTACCGCTTTCTAAGGAAAACCCAAGTATAACGATTTACGTAAAAACGTCCTTAATGTTATTGTTATAGGGTACAATATTTAAACAGTATTCAACTCTTAGTTCTAATATTTTGAGAACTTATTTATTGGTGCAAAATCTATTTTGGACTACTGTGCTCAAATATGAAGAGCAGTCTTAAAGACAATTATTGAGACTTGAATTGGCATTTGTTTTCATTTGAGAGAAACCTGAAGCGGTTTTATTAAGTGCTAAAAACATTATTCCGATGCAAGAAAGGGTCGTATCGTTCTGTATATCTTCATCCCTCACTGGCACTGCAACAATGATGGTTTTAACACATCATATACGCCTCTTTATTAAAATTTTACTAATTTATAATAGGCAGGACTATAAGCCGACCACGGTCCGTTAGTCTTAGTACTATGGCATTTTGGGAGTTCGGACCTCATTGATTAAAACCTGTCAAAAAAGTTATGTAAGATGATTGTCTTATTCCACATATATCTAATATTTTTGGCTCAACCGTAGTCGGTAAGAAACGACATTTCTCTTGATTCTTAGCACAAATACATCGGCATAATTATATTTTGCTCCTTTCCGTATTCCTATACTTCAGGTGATTATATGTCATAGTGAAACTCGTCCAAAATGTTGAGATAATAAACCTTTTGTCCTAGCAGGACAGAGCATCGCGATGTGTTGCGGCTACTTTCAATACGGTGACTCTTCATTGGTTACATATTCCCGCATCGCCGATGCTTGATGAAATTCATAACGCAGTGTATAACGGTTGCTGTATCTGATGCCTTACCTCCAAAAATCTTTCAAAGCCTACGACAGTCAACTGAAGCGATTCCATCCAAGCTATTACGAGCATCAACAAGTTTGATATAAGGGCACGTATACGATTTGCCACGGGTTCACCTGTTCAGGCTTTAAGCAAAGCGCTGGCCAGCTAGGACAACCTTACTACCCCTTTCAAGCATTACTAGACTCTAATTCGACTCCAGGGACAGTAGTACTAAGGTTCCCATTAACTAATATGTCTTGTAATGCCTGTCCCAACATGCCAGATAGGGAATGGCTCAGTTTGTAGTAGTTCGTCTCTAAAGCTTCGTGGTAGGAGACTTGGTCGGCGCAGATCAGCTTGGCGTTTAGTTGCAGGGCCGAGTGGCATACCGTTAGGAACTCTCTGGAAAAAAAGAAACAACGAAATTTAAAATTAATATGAATTCGTTATGCACAGTTTGTAAATTTGTATTGAAACAGCTAAGCCAATAATGGTTGACGTCGTTACATTCCATTTGGTACACTCGGAATTGTAATTAGCAAGATATTTCTTTTGTAAATCCTATCTACCTATTGCTGAATATTGGCTCAATTTAAACACAAAAGTAAACATTCTTAGTAAGATCGGCCATGTTAATTTGTATTGAAACAACTAAGTAAATAATGATTGACGTCGATCATACATTTCATTTGGTACACTCGGCATTTTTATTATTAAGATATTTCTTTAATAAAACTTGTGTTTTATCAAGGTTAATTATAAGGTTACAGTCGGAAACCGATACGGTTTAACGGTCATGATTTTGAGCAGTGTTCTTTGAGCTCTTTCAAGGTGAAGCATAATAGTTTTAACAGGCACCTCCCCACACCGTGATACAATATCCCACTATTGACTGCGTTAGAGAAAAATAAACAGTGCGAAGAAGATTCCAATCGGCCACATGTCGAAGTTTTCTAAACGCCCAAATAAGTTTCCTAACACGCGAGGTGGTTAGCACCACGGAATAAAGAAAACTAGAGGAAGTGCCCCTCAGATATCGCGCGCGTGTCAACATTTAGCGCAGATGCGCAGCATTTAGCTTATTCGCCGTCAGATACTTGTCGCGATTGGTTGTCGCAGAAATACGCGAAATATTACAAATTATGTCTTGTTGTGCGGTTTTGACCTGCAAAAACGAAAGCAGAAAAAAAATGTATCTTGTGGAGGTGTATCCTATCATCAGTAAGCACTAAACTTTGATAATTTTTAGTATAATTGATTTTAATTGCAATACCACATGTTATGACTTCAATGCAAACTATAAACAACCTTATATTCATTGACACAAAGTCTTAATGCACGTAGTCGTCATCTGGAAAATCATAACCAAAATTCTAGTAACTTCGACGCTACTCGATTAGGGATGGGACACATCCGTAAAGTAAGTCGGTATCGATAATTTTGTCTGATTTTAGTAAGGAATCAATAGCTCACATAGCTGGTTATACAGGGTTATTTGTAAAACACCGGCAACCTTTCAGGACTATGTTACTAACATCATAATCAACAACTTTTGTTCTATGACTTTTAAAAATTCATCATACTTTAGTTCATCAGATTTTCATACAAAAATAAAAATATTTAAATTGAACGCTCTAAATGTTACGAAGTCTATGGGAAGCAAAAGAAAGGGACACTACATTAGCAAGGGGAGCGGGGTTAGGGCGGTGGGGCGCTTGAACTTGACCTATTTACGGGCGGCTGATTTTTGTATGAAAATTTGATAAACTAAATTATGATGAATTTTTAAAAGTCATAGAACAAAAGTTATTGATTGTGATGTTAGTAACATAGTCCTGAAAGGTTGCCGGTGTTTTACAAATAACCCTGTATAATAAGACAGTTGATCAAAAAAAATTAAGTGTGATATTTGCGTTAGTGCTTTAGTAACAGAAAAAAAACAATTATTACATAGATTTATTATAGCTAAGGATAGAGGGGGATTATTATACCCATCAGAATCTGTGATTAAGATATGTCAGATGTCCGAAATATTTTTAAAAGACGGTCACATATTTAATAAAGATTATATCATGGCTAAAATAATGCGCCAGTTTATTGGGTCATCGATATTCCAAAACATAAGCTATCATCAATTAGGGGAATTTCTTACGTCTAATCATATTACTGACTTAATGAAAGCTATCACGGCAAAATATATTAATATACGATTTCATCACCTGTTTAAATTAAACATAAAATCAAAACGGTAATTAAATAAATATGTGTTATTTCAAGGTCAGTAAATATTTTTAGTACTATCTGTTATCATTTCATTTATCGTTAGCTTCTGTCAGCGGTTTCGCCCGCTTACCTGATTTTATGAAAATAACGTTACCCCCTATATACAAACATACAAATACCTCTTTAACATTGATATTTTAACGATAATCAACCTTTTCCGTTATTAAGCATTTGTATGATGTTAACAAATTATTACATTGCTCACCCGAATAAATTACGTAACGTCAATATTAAAATATCGATAAATGTCTACATCTCAAAATTTTTTTTTGGTACTTACTAAAAGCGATTACAAGTGCATGTGAATATGACATCTATTTCAAAGGAGCTAGCGTTCTGAATCAAATGAATTGGTTACAGCGCCATCTAGCATTGAGTTGCTGAACTCGTTGTAAATTTGTCTATCTAAAGTTTTTAAACGAAAAACGTCTTTATTGTGTGTGTCATGTCAAATAATAACAACTTTCATGCGTTGTAATACGACTTAATTTTTGAAAGCAATACGAAGATGGTTTGTAAAAGTTGCGTGTGTAATTTGTAGCCTATCATATCACTGTTTTTTATGTGTGTAATGGACAATTTGATATGCAAATGTGTGAGTTTGGCGACACTGGTTCCCGTGCTTAGCCAGTGTAGGGGCACTTCTCTGTATTCTTTGTTCTGTGGTTAGCACGATATAAGGACGCCAACTTAGTCTTTCGTCCAGAAGTACACTTAGGTATTTTATATTTGATTTTTGAGAAATCGAAAGACATGAGCACTGATTATTGCTGTTGGGAAATTTGTAAATAACACAAAAACAACTTACTGCTGAATATAGGCTCCATTTAACTACAAAAGCGGACATTCGTTGTAAGATGATTGATAAGATGGGAGTGTTTGTTCGCTGTAACTTGCATTTATGTGAAAAATTGCGCTCTCGCCGTTATCAGAATACCATTCATGCTAACTCTCATAAAACCGCATTTTTCGGCAAAAGTGTGCTAGGTATGGCCCCAAAAATATACAATAATAGACCAGCAGCTATTAGAAGTAAAGATTGTCTGGGATCTTTTAAGAGGTCTTTATTTGAATTCCTTGTAGATAAATGTTACTACTCCATCACTGAATTCACTACTGATAAACAAAGATATGACGGTTTCGACTTACCAATTAAACACTCATGATTTTATTTATTTGCCTTTGTGTTGTGTTGTGTTTAGTTATGATAGATTGTAAGTAACTCCTTAGCTGACATATTTTTAATTGAAGACTATAATTTTTATAATGTAATCTCTTGGTATGCCACCGTAATTTAATTGTTTGTTTGTTTTAATTTTGTACGCCAATTATTGGCAAAACATAGTGCACATATTTTTGACATGGACTATCTGTAACTATACCTATGTTTAACAAAATAAATGATTGATTGATTGAAGATTGGCATGTTGTGTTCACACAACATTGAACGATATTACCCCTGAGTTACCGAATTATTTTGCCACCGTGCACCGTTGGGTGGTTCTATGTTATAGAGGTTTGGTTTCCGCACTTAGCCCTTTGAGTGGACCATTGTGCGTGGGCCATGGCGGCCGTCGGTGTTTATTACAACCAGCCCAGCTCCCTCCAGAAGTTGAAAATGTCTCCTGGTCTATTGAGAACGTCCGTGTAAAATTTGGGCATCCCGAGGGTACCTGTCCTAATCTGGATGACACCTGTACATTCGAAGAGTACATGCGCAACGGTTTCCTCAGCCTCCATGCAGGCCCTGCACAGGGGGCTGTCCGTTATGCCTATTGTGTAAAAGTGTTTGTTTAGCGGGCAGTGTCTTGTGATGGTGCCCGTCATCAGACGACCGTTTTGGGTGGTTGGGGCGATTTTGCAGGTCACACGGCGCATTTCATTCATTTATGATTCTCTAATTCAGAAAACCATACAATGCACCATAAACATCTATACCTACGTTGCACTAATGGAACAACTCCATTCATACGAAGCTTATCAATGAGCGCTGAGGAGCGGCCAATATAGCCAGACTGTGTAAAGATATGAATGGACAATTATATTCTAGCCATGTATGGCATTTTTTTTGTGGGCGGGAAATCATCAAATGACGTCTCCCGCTCTGGCTGGAGCGGGAGGGCGTCAGACTTTTCCTGACTAAAACCCACCCGTGTTCCTTCAGTTGCCTATATGCCAGGGCCGCGGTATCTCTTTCGAACAGATGTCGCGACCCTGGCAGATCTATGGCATTAAATCTGGATCTATACGGTTAGCCGTCAGCCCAAAATGTATATAATAGGTTGGGGAAAAAGTTTCTTCGCATTTTTTAAGAAAATTCAAAACATTTTTTAATAAAGTTTATTTACATTTAACTAAAGTATGTAGGTCCAATTTTGTTCGATAACTTTTTGCCATCTTGTAGGTAGGGACATGATCCCATTGCTATAGAAATTTTGGGACTTCTGGTCAAAATACCGCGACAAGTGGTTTTGGCAGTCCTCTCGTGATGTTAACCTGACACTGCCTAAAGAATTCTGAAGAGACCGAAACAGATGGAAATCTGAAGGTGCAAGGTCAGGACTATACGGCGGATGCATTAACACCTCCCAGCCAAACTCTCTTAATTTTTGTTGGGTGGCTAAAGATGTGTGAGGTCTAGCGTTATCATGATGAAAAACCACACCCCTTCTGTTTATTAATTCCGGCCGCTTTCTCTCAACTTCTTGCTTTAATCTCATCAGTTGTTCGCAGTAGAGTTCAGAATCGATGTTTCTGCCAGGTGGTAACAGCTCATAATAAATAATGCCCTTCCAATCCCACCACACACACAGCATCACCTCGTTGCGAGTTAACCCGGGTTTCGCCACAGTCTGTGAAGCCTGACCGGCCTTTGACCACGACCTTTTTCGCACGTTCTTGTCATACGTGATCCACTTTTCATCACCAGTTATCAGCTTCTTCAAAAATGGTTCGGTTTCATTACGTCGTAATAAAGAATCACAAATGAGTACACGGTTCATTAGGTTTCTTTCAGTGAGCTCGTGAGGTACCCAAATGTCGAGCTTTTTTGTGTACCCAGTTTTTTTCAAATGCGCCAAAACTGTTTTGTGGTCAATTTTCAGTTCTTCAGCTACGTCGTAACTTCTGGTATGCCGATCTTGCTCTACTTTTTCAAAAATGGCATTCATTTTATCCGTAATAGGGCGACCAGAGCGACGTGCATCTTTGACATCAAAATTTCCGGATTGAAAACGCTTAAACCAAATTTGTGCTACTCTCACAGACACTACACTAGGTCCATAAACATCGCAAAGTTTTTTCGCGGTTTGCGTTGCATTTTTACCTTTTTTGTAGTAAAATTTTAAAATGTATCGAATTTCTTCATTAGATTCACTCATCTTGACGGTACGAAAAACAAATGAAAATCACACATTTTCCTAATTTGAATTTGGAATTATGTTCTTTAAAATTTAAACTTTCAATGATACCAAAACCAGCCAGATACAAATAGTATAGCCAAAGAGATATTATTACAAGTTCATACATACTATAATGCGAAAAGACTTTTTCCCCAACCTAATATGTAGATATATTACAGTGCATTGACTGACAGAGAACGTTCCGCCAATTTCCGCTGTTCAGTGAAACATTATATTAACTTAATTATTTATTCTTACAGTGTAGTGTAGAGGCCACAAACAGGGTTTATCGTAACTTGTAATAAAATCGAGGCAAAAGGAGTATTTAAGGATCGTAGCAGGTGGCGTTCCGTAGTTTTTGCCTACCCCATAGGAAAAAGGCGGTATGTATGTATGTAATAAAATCTTTGCAGGATATTTAGCGCACTGGATTTTCGACTCTCGGTGTTGAACCGAGTATTGAGAATCCAACAGAGTGCAGCGCGAGTGAGTCTCAGCGCGTCGAAAATACAGAGTTCGACTTTCAACTCTTGGCACTAAACAGTGCGTTGATCCCAACTTTTAGTAGGTCAATAGAGTGCTCAAGTTAAAAGACCATTTCAGACACCAATCGACCTGCATGCGTAGCATGACCACCGTAGAAATGGGTTTTGTCGACGGAAGAATAGCCAAAATTACAGATTTTAGAAAGATTAAAGAGATAATTAAAGATTGTAGAAAGATTTGTACCGTTTTATGCTGGCGTAGCATGGCAGTTCTATCTCTATTCTACCAAGAATACACAAAGTTCTTTCTATGGTGGTCATGGTAAGCGTGCTGGCCTTGACATCTGACCAAGATTATGTCTTGACTTTAAAAGAGACTGTGACCTCTGAGTTCGGCCTTTTTTTTTAAGAATAGTCAGATAGGAAAAGCCGACAACGTCATCAAATTTTTAAAATATGTTTGACGTGTAAAAGTGTTTGTAGAAACCTACGTACAGAAATAAAATCATTGAATGTTCAAACACAGTTGCGGAGAACATCGAATAACGGTACCTATATAATTTATCAATAATATCCTGACTTATCCTGACTAATTCTGACTCCTGACATACAGGTACACCAATTTCAGGAGTCAGAGGATTCAAACAAATATCTGTAACCAATGATGTCAATAAAGAATTACTTACTCATCATCATCTGCCAAGCCTTTTCCCAACTACTTACTTCATCATCATCATTTCAGCCGAAAGACGTCCACTGCTGGACATAGGCCTCCCCCAAGCACCGCCACTTCGACCTATTCTGTGCTTCTCGCATCCAACGTATTCCTGCGGCCTTCACCAGGTCATCGGTCCAAGAATTGCCCAAACTTAAGTGGCAGTGGGCAGGGCACATTGCTCGCAGAACGGATGGCCGATGGGGTCGGAAGGTTCTGGAGTGGCAACCGCGTACTGGAAGACGGAGCGTTGGAAGGCCTCCCACAAGATGGACTACTTACTTACTATATTATTATTATAGTTAGTTCAATCCACGATGACGCGCCCCTCTGCGCCCCTTTCCTTTGTTTTTAACCGCTCTCAGTACAATTGTCAAAGAGTGGGGCGCGTCTTCACGGATTGAACTATCTATAAGCTTATTATGTCCGGCAGTACTTACTTGAATATCGCCTTGAGTTTGTCGACCATGTCGTCAGGATACATGGGCGCTAGTGTGGGGTCTAGAAAAGCGTTCGCATACGCCAATGGGCCCGCGTTCACTTGCACGCACACGCTGCCTTGTAGTCTGTGAAGTAGGAAATGTTTCATAACTTATTCGTAGGTAGGAAAGAATATTTTCTCTTCATTCTATCTATCTAATCATAATATAATGTAATAGAGCCAATACTGATAAAAAAAGACGAGAAAAGAAATACGTGCTTAATCGTATTTAATAAAACACTTTATCTTTAAGTAACTACTTGATGAATCGATAAAAGCCTAACAGCGGCTAATATTGGTTGGTGAATAATGAACAGTAAATTTGGGCTGCACTTTGAGAGGACATCATTCATAACATTCGATCACTATAGTATTTATTTCCGATGGCACAGGATACGCGAAAAGGAGTCAAAAGATGGCGCCATCAGCACACGCAATAAACAATGAATAGTACTTTTTATTTGAAAACTAGCTGCGCCTTGTAGTTTTACCCGCATAAGTCTCGATCCGGAGAGAATAAGAGAGAGAGAATAAGAGGTATCCTAATTCAGGACATGGTCTACAGATGTGCGAAATTTCATAAGATTTTTTTAACGTTCAGCCGTTTTAGCGTGAAAGCAAACAAACATTCAAAAAATTTAATCTTTTCATTTAACACGCAGCACTGATTCAGTATTGTTTAGGTTTACACAAATCATGTAAGTATAAAATATTTATCCAAATGTATTTAGTAGGAATGCTACGAGAAAACCATGTTAGTTTACTGTTTGTGCTGCTAGCGCCACTAATGGTGTAATTTGGAAGTATTATTCTCTGCCATTATAGACATTTTCTTCAAAAGAAAGATACTTATATGGTAGATATACCATACCTGAGCTGTAACTTCTTGATATCAGGTGCTTTAGCGTTGACAATCTCCTGTAACTCGGCGACTTGTCCTTCCATTTCGGATACAGCGACCTCTATCGGGCTCTTCTCCTCAACTTGCGTATCGATGACGGGCACGCGACGTTTGACGTACGGGAACCACGAATCCGCTGCAATTGTAACGTCAGTTTTTTTTTTAATAGTTTCTTTTCTATTTTGGTATTTATTGTGAATTATTGTTTGTCTCTACGTCACCTTAAGTGGTAATAAAATAATGCATAAAGATGAATTCCACCTAGCTTCATTTTTTTTACTTGTCCATAAAGATTGAAATAAATAAATCTGTTATCTTAAATTAGCGATTATTCATAATAAAGCATTCCATTGTTTTAAAAAATTAGCGACAAATGTCTTTTGTAAGTAGGTATAATTTTGTTTCCTCTATTGTTTTAGAACACTCTTACGCGGTTAATGTTATCGCTATACATAATTTAAAAGAGGTAACAGAATTTTCCAATTTTAAGTAAATATTCTAGGGTTTCACTATATTGTGTTACTAGGCCTGTGTCCCAGCAGTGGGAACATTATAGACTGCTGATAATGTGTTACTTTGCAGGAATCCATTTTTGATTGGAATCAAATTATTTCACACTTTAGGTCAATTTTAATATTAGAAAATATTTTTTCCAGAAACGTAAAGATCCGATGCCTCATATTAGGCTCATGTAAAATGGAGCGTGAAAATAAGATCTAATTGCTAATAAGTTGATCAAGTCTGTTTCCAGTATTATGTAGAAGACGTTTTGCAAGTGAGAAATGTCCCTCTACAGGGCCTTTTTTCATACACAGGTACACCTCTTTGCTATAGTTAAAATAACCTGAGCATACATCAATCAACTGATTTTATTAACCTTGAAAGTAGCTATAAACCATGATGATTTAAGCCTCATTTACATCATGCAAGTTAATTGCTAATCAAATTGAAGCAACAAATAACTTGCATCGTAGTTTTATGTTATCTGCCCTCAGTCCAATGAAGTCTAATGTACTGTTACTTACTAGTAAGATGCGTGAGTCTAATCCGCTGATGATGTACAGGTCCCCTGGCCGCTCCATCCCTTGTGAAGGGCGTCTCGAATACAAAGCGCCGAACATTATGCGCTCGTTCGAAGGATCCTTCTCCGCCGCCCGATACCACCACACCTTCGGGCGCCGCGCGAACCCACGTCACTTGTATGTAGGCCAGTTTACTATCTAGCTCCTCACGATTCACCTAGATGCATAGTACATAAACATCAATAAATTAATGAAGCAACACCGCGTTTTTTTTTTTGTTGTGGAAATAACTAATTATTTATTTAAATTAGACCATTGACAAGTTTGAGCTGTCATTTTTCCAATTAATTGCGCAAGAAGTTTATAGTTAGTCCTTTAAATTCAGATTCTGTTACATTGCTAATTGACACATTGGTGCCATGGTGAATGTTATTATAGAACTATTGTTTAGATAGAATAAATCTGCCGTGACTTATTTAATGGCGATGAGATAAGAGTCAAAATCGCTCAACTCAGCTATTTTAATGAAAGTCAGTTCAAGTACTTGGATGCTACCTAGGCTACTATTATAATCTTAACATTTGGGAAGACAAAACGATAATATCTATTTACAAAAGTTAACTGTGATTGGAACCGAATGTCCTAACCTTACACAGGGTCAAAATAAATTAGCTATCGAAACTATTACGATTTCGAAAATATTTGAGAACGGATGATCGGATGCATATTCGCCTAAAGTAATTTTTTAGTTCTGAAAGTATGGAAGTGGCTTCCTAAACATATTATAAAAAAAAAAACCCCGGGATGCCAGGAACACCGGAAAATCATAACTAGTCCGGTGCGGGTGCGGGTCGGGGTCGGGTCAGGGGAGTATATTGAGATACATATTCATATAAAACTAATGTTTAACCCCCGATACAAATACATATGTGTGTGAACGGTTTAAGTATTTTAAGATTCAAAAGCGCATTTCATATTAGCCAACTTTGGGTGAATATGCATACAAATATCCGATCCCTGATGGTGACTATCGATATCCAAACATGATAAAAAAAAGTAGGTTTGATGATATTTTTTGCGGCCGAGTTAAGACCGGGTGGTCGTTCTCAATCTAGAACTAAGAATTGAGAAAACTTCTTTATTTTTATATATTATATTTTACATATTGCAGAGTTTAGCTAACAATTTTGAATTTGACGTAAAGTCGTTAATCGACAGCATTCAGTTAATGATAAAGGCGATTACCGTTATAGCGCCTACAAATTAGGCTCATTGGTTGCACGTGCTACAGGTAAAATACAAATATTAATTACCCTGTTTCAATTACACAGAAAAATGTACCGATTAAGTACGCAACGGGTAAACGTAATTGTTCTGAATTAAACCTTAAATTCTTTCCTAATGACGTATTTCGCATTACCTTACCTTAACTAATTGTATAATTACTTTACATCTTCGATAGATTTGGCTACTGCATTGTATAAGCGTCATAGAATAAAATTAATTATTATGACATGAATATTTACTTTTAAAGTATTATATTGTTTTAATTAGGGCGAGTTCCCACTTTCTCGTGACGACAGATAATCGTGTAGTTTTAAGTGTCGTGGCTTATATGTTTAAATGGAGGTGTTCACATATAGAACGACACGATTTACTGTCGTCTACAACATTTTTTGCAGTGACAACAGATTGTTATGACAGTGGGAACGGCTAGCACGACAGTCGTAAAACGATAAAAAATCATTACGACTAAATCGTGACCGCATATGTATCGTAGCCACGATAAAAATATCTGCTCGTTCTTTACACGTGTTTTCCCTTCCCCTTCGCATCCGCGCGCCTTTCTCCAAGAAAACGTAGAGGCGACTGTAGATTTGTAGCTTGCTAATGATGTGTAAACGACAAAACGACTGCCGTGAAACGATAAAATGTCGTCGCGATCCAATAGGAACAGCTAGATACGATAGTCGCTAAACGATAAAAAAATTTGACGACAAACAATCGTATTAATGGGAACAGCTAGAGACGACAGTCGTCCAATGATAAATTTATCGTTACGACATAGTGGGGACGCGTCCTTATTGTGAATGTGAAGTCAGGATGTGTTTTTTTTTTGTTTCTTTTTCTTCTCATTAATTTTTTTCATGGTCTGGCAGTTTGAGTAATTCTATATATTTTCTTTGGTCTCTTCTCTATATGGTTTGTTGTCCACTCGTTGAGCTCCTTAAGTTCTGAGTTGAGCTGCATGATTACAGATAAATGCGTGTACTGATTGGACAAGTCCACTCAATCTGTGAGGTTCTTTCCTTAAAATACCATTTCGCACACCAATCCAGATGGTCTTCACATGATCTGACCAAGATTATGTCTAGACTTTAAAAGAGACTGTGTTCTCTGAGTTTGTTTTGACTTTTCTTCTCTGAGTAGTCAGATAGGAAGCACTGACCTCATCTAGTTTTTAAAATTATGATTCACGTGTGTAGTGTTAGTGTTTGTAAAAACCTACTTGCAGAAATACAATTATTTATAATTTAATTTATAATCATAATTATACTAACCGGTACTGAGTCCATTATCATTTTCACGTTGCCAGCTCCATACTTTTGCTCGTAAAAGTTTTGTAATTTTTCTGAGATTTCACTCAGTGACGTCAGTTTGGGCTCTTTGTAGATGAACTCGATGCCCTCTTCATCTTCACCGAAATGTGCTTTCCCGAAGAAGGCAACACGGTAGAATCTACCAAGTAATCGCTTCCCTGAGTTGGTCACTTCGATGACTTTGGCATAAGCTTTGGTGAGGTGCTGGTAGCAGGCAAGAAGGGCTTGATAGTCCTTTCGTCGCTCGTAAATGGGTATTATGAGCCGGTAGAGTGGGCCTAGGAGTTCGTATCTTTCGGCTTTGTCCACAGCTTCCGTGCAGATCATCAGTTGGTCGAGGAAAGCTTGCTCGTTGTAATGAACGTCGGTCATACCTGAAATGAGAAAAGCACGTTTGATTCAATGTTTCTTATTTAGAGCGGAGTGAAATATGATTGCTACATTTATAATGATATCCTCTGATCTGAAAGACGATGCAGACATAGAGCGAGATCGCAGGGCGTTGTCTGTAAGGGGAATATGATGACCCGCAGGTTTGCTCGTTGTGAAACCCACCGAAATACCACCGAAGTGAAAACAATTTACAACAATATACTGCTCTATACATCTTTCTACACGAGCAGCCTGTGGGTCTCATACACGCGCGGACAGTACAACACCTTGCGTGTGCAATATAATACTGCATTTAGGGTGCTGGTGGGGCTTCCCCGATTCTGCAGCGCATCAGGGATGTTTGCCGAGTCGCGACTAGACTGTTTCTATTTTACTATGCGGAAACAATGTACAGCCTTGGTGCGCAAGGTTTGGACTAGCTCCAACGGCATCCTGAGGGCTTTCGCGCAGAGGTTCGATTGACAGTACCTGAACCATTGCTGTATGGTTCACTTATTGAGCAATCGAAGTCAGTAAAACATTTTGTGTGGTCTTTTTAATTATATTGCTTTTTTTTTCTTATATTTATTTTTGTAATTGTTATGCCTGTGATCCCTTGTTGGTCGACATAAACGTTTTTATTTATTTATTTTATATATCATGCTTTTATTCGTATTACAGAAATATTAGACGTTTATTTTGTTTCTAGTTATTATTATAATATCTTAACATGTTTCTAGGAAATGTCCTAGTGATCTTCTGACTTATCTGGGTTATATAATTTATGCAACTGTCAAAATTCTGTGATTATATCACTCTTTAATTTTACACAATTTAGGTTAAAACAGCAAAAGGAAATCATATTCGAAGCGAAACTAAATAACTTGAATGTTGTATTAAGATTAAATTCGTTACGGTCTGAATTGAAATGGGAGATTACAAATCAAAACAATAATTTTGGTATGTTCATTTTGCCTTACCGCTTGTTATTTGAAAGAAGAAAGAAAATACATGTATTTAGCACAAACTCCAAGGCACACAATATAATACAGCAAAAAATAAATTAACAAAAAAAGATAGGCAATTCAAAAGGAAAAGAACCTCTTTTTGAATGGATCAGTTAGAACTTAAAATTTTAAGATAAGGCCTTATGTATTTCGTCCGCGATAGAAACAAAGAAATAAAGTAACTGGTTTTATTTAATCTCTATGGTAACAATTTAGTATGGCTAAACTAAATTGTTTGTAGTATCATTTACAGAAAAAGAAGACTTATCATCAGCGAAGGGAAAGTTGAGTAAACGTTTAATTGTGACACAATAATTAAATGTGTCTTAAGTTAAAGGAAGACCATGAGATCGTCAATTGAATGGATATCAAGGTAAAATAAAATAACCACTGAGGATAATTAATGTCTCAAACAAGAATTAATTTACGTAAAACTGCACTTAACAATGTCATCGTGCTTATTGTTTTGTAGCCCATAAGTATTATTAGTTTTTGTTATTTAGTTTTATTAACACAATTAGGACGAGATAGAAGGTCAGGAACAAAGTTAGAGATTTTACTAAAATTATTATTGTTTCTTAATTACGGTTTTTTTTTATTTGTTACTAGCTTTTGCCTACCCAAACCCAACCATCCTCTTGAATCACTCTGTCTATTGAAGAAAACCGCATTCAAATCCGTTGTGAAGATTAAAAGATCTAAGCGTACAGACGCGAGGTGCGACTTTGTTTTATACTGTGTAAATATATAAGTCTTAAGTTAAAGTATTGGCAATACGCAATGGAAAGGAGCATGATGAATGTGAAAAAGTCAGACCGTGTGAAAAACCGTGTAATAAGAAGCAAAACAAAGGTCATAGACATAACGTGCAAAATTAGAAGGCTTAAATGGCGATGGGCAGGGCATATGGTAAGAGGAAAAGACAAATGGAGCAAAATTGTGACACGATGGTACCCTAGAGAAGGTAAAAGGAAAAGAGGCAGACCTCAAAAAAGATGGGATGACGACATAAGACAAGTGGCAGGCGTCACATGGAACAGAGTGGCTCAAGAAAGACAGGAGTGGAAAAGGTTGGAGGAGGCCTTTGTCGACTGGCAAACAGATCTACAGAAAATAAGTAAAATTCAAATAAGAGACTAAATTACCGTACATTAAATTTAAGTTTTCTATGTATTTTCATCACATAATTTTATTGCAATATGGATCTGAATAAAAGGCTATTATTATTATCCTTTATTCATTTTTAAAACTTATAAATTATATTTTTAAATATTAGAATATAAAATAAAAACATTTAAAAATATAAAAAATAGTAGCCCACCGGTATCGGGAACAGGGTCCAAGCTACCGGCGGTCAGGGCTCCAGAGAGAGGAACCTCCTGACAATGCGAGCCGTGTCCAGAAGTACCGCTTTCTGAATCAAGCCCTTGACCCAACTGCTTAACGAGAGCCTCTTCAGGTGTTGGTCGAGGCTCTTGGCTATCAACCCATTGGCTGTGACGACTATCGGCACAATGATCGCTGAGTCCACATCCCACATGTCGACAACCTCGCGAGCCAAGTCAAGATACTTGATTTGTTTATCTTTTTCGGCTTTCACGAGGTTCTCGTCATGCGGAACCGTTATGTCAACAATCATTGTGCGCCTTTCTAGTCGATCCACCACCACTATATCAGGCTTATTTGCAACAACAGTCCTGTCAGTGATGATGGATCGATCCCAGTACAGTGTGATATGGCCGTTTTCAAGAACTGGGTCGGGCACATACCTGTAGTACGGCACTTCTGATTCCACAAGGCAGTATTTCAGAGCAAGTTGCTGGTGGATAATCCTGGCTACAAGATTGTGTCTATGCAAGTACTCTTCGTTAGCTAGACGAGAACACCCAGAGATAATGTGTCTTATTGATTCCCCGGGACGGTGGCATGCCCGACAGATGTCCACCGTGCCGTCTTTCACAATAAATCTCCGGTAATTGTTCGTCATCATAACCTATTATTATTATTAAGTTAAAGTATAATTTTCACCCTATAGATTGATTAATAGCAAAGAATACAAAGTGTAATTTTTTTAAAGGTTTTTTTTCTGACTAGCACTTTAAAAAAATCGATGAATACCGTTTCTGTTCCTTTAAAAGAAAGTTTCCTTTGAGTAAAATTTAATGTCAACATTAAACCCTTTTCCCTGTCTCGTGGTCCCATTATGATTCAGAGTAATTTTGTGATAAATTTTGTGCCTGCATCGCAGAGAGTGACGAGTGCGAGGAAAAAAAGGTTTTTCCTTTCGACTTTTCCCTTCCTTCCCTCGTGATCACATTGTGATTCATAACGGTTATGGAACTTTTGGGTCTACATCACGGACAGTGACGACTGTAGGGAAAAATGTAATTTGTCTCGACCTTTAAACTCTCTCCTACACTGTATAACCATAGCATTCGATGAGCAGTCTCAACAATTTTTTGTCAGTACAAAAATACCTAATATTATATTTATTAAATAATGTTTCCTTTGTGTGAAATATACTATAATCAACATTAAACCCTTTCCCTGTCCCGTGATCCCACTATGATTCATAGCGATTTTGTAATAACTTGTGCCTGCATCACGGAGAGTGACGAGTGCGAGGAAAAAAGGTTCTTTCTCTCGACTTTTCACTTCCTTATTCACTTATTATATCTACACTAAATAAAATGTGATATAGCATAAGATGATCAGTTTCATATATATAGATACCTAAAACAGGTGCAGGTAAAGTTGGAATACGAGAATACTAAAATTAAATTTTGCCAAAAACTCTTTATATTGACTTCCACTTCACCTACTTATAACACCAAATGCAAGATTCTTTGAAAAAAATACATATACTTACTATCTACTGTCTTATAGAGATACATTGTGTTAGTAGATAAGACTAACACATGTAGGTATATTTATTTTGATAACGTAGATACGCGGAGGCTGTGTAAAAACTAACATTGAAAATGATAGGAAAAGATCTATGAATGAAAACCATGACCCTGAAACACCCTACGTACTTCATGATAACAGCTGAGTGCAGTGATCATGTCTCATAAAATAGCCATAATGAGGCACGTGCGTTTTAATTTATTTGAAATTTGTGAAACGTTTGGACCTCGAAGGATAGACTCACTAAGGTGCAATCTTCGGTATTAATAGATGTCTAACGACAGATTACGTTGTTAGAGATTCGCACAGCTATTGAAGCGGTGCTGTCCGCCGGCCCTCTTGAACTATTCTATGTATCTCTATATAAATGGAGCAGAGGCTCTGCGTGTTGCAGTCGAAAACGGTTCGCGAACGCGCGTACGTACCGCCGATAAGAGACCGCTCTGTCGGTTAGGCGGGAAATTCGCATTTTAAAAATGGGGTTGGTGTTAGTGATGGTAATAGTACTGGTGGCGGCAGTGTGTGGGCAGGAGCTCCCGGGTCGCGTGGCGGAGCCCCGCCGGATCGACTCCGCAGATAATGGCTTAGCGAATACAGAGCTGGTCCTCGCATTTGTGGTACGTCTGATGACTTGTTATTCAACCGGTCACGGCCGGCAAGCGTGCCAGCTTCCTACATGAATCGCAGGTCATTCATTTAATGACGAACAGTGGTCAATCATGTCATCAAAACGAGTGCCGGTTACCGGTTACAATGGCACATCGCCGAAAATTCGCATTGTGGTTCCTAATCTATCAATTAAGTAAATCGATAAATAATCATAACAAAGATTTTTTGTGTCATCCTTACTGCATCTGATTAAATTTTAAACAAAATGATTCCCTGATAAGATACAAATTACTTGCACATACTTTGCATCAATAACTGATTTCTATTGACATCAATGAATTGTTAACAGATATTCCGCCATGGCGACCGCACTCCTGACCAAGAGGAGTTAGATTTGTATCCATCTGAACAAAAACTTACGGACGACATTTTCTTCCCCTACGGGAAGAAAGCCCTGACTAATGTAAGTGCTATTAGTGTAAAAAGAAAAAGTGGAATTGGGAAAATATTTTCAGGATTCGCAAAACGTTTTAGTTATTTTAAGACTTACGGTCTAACAACTTCAATACCGAGGGACAACCAGCTTAATGTCTGTTTTCGGGACCATAAATATTATTATCATTTAAATGTTTCAATATCGCATTATAATGTGACAAGCCAAGAAAAGAAAACAGCCAAGAAATAACAGATAAACCACAACCAAAACTAATCAATTCACGAACTGACATTGCTATACCGACTGACTAGAATCTAAAATCGAAATAAAACTATGAAAATGTTAATGACAATACCGTTATTGAACTGAACATTATATAATACAACATACCAGTAAGTTTAGGCATCAGCATGATATCAAACCTGGAAATCTATAATGCATTCAGCTACGGTCTTGGATTTAGCAAACATTAGAACTGTAAGTAAAGTACTACATATAAAATTGTGCATATATACTATACAAGAATAGCGGTTATTAAAAGTACTTACATATTTATTGTATGATACTAATATATGTTATCATATTGTTTTCATCGAGTTTGTATTATTAGATGTAATACAGAACAAAATTAGGTATATGTGTAATTACTAGC
Organism: Aporophyla nigra; assembly: GCA_947507805.1. Lineage (NCBI taxonomy): Eukaryota > Metazoa > Arthropoda > Insecta > Lepidoptera > Noctuidae > Aporophyla > Aporophyla nigra. Next base: position 16,556,024 of record OX382302.1, on the reverse strand, counting down.
TTTTGCCCGCGGCTTCACCCGCGTGGATGTCGGAAATTTTGTTGCATTAGTTTCCAACTATATGCATAAATAATAAATTTAATGATGTTTCCTTTTGAAAATGAAGAACTTTTCACACAACTTCATCTCATTCTTCAGCTCTTCGGGAGTAGAATTATCAAAAACGCTGAGACATTTCACGAATAAATCAATTTTTCATTGTTAGCCTAAACACAAAACTTGAAGAACCTAGCTTCAAAACTGACGGACTTTCATACAAAGTTCCACCCCTTATTTTACCCCTTTACGGCGGGAGTTTCCTAAAATCCTTTCTTTGGTTTCTTTTCTCTCTCTGGGCCAAATTTCATCTTCGTAGGTCTATTAGTTTTAGATTCGTGATTAATCAGTGAGTGAATGAATGAATGAATGAGTGACCTATCGCTTTTATATATGTAGATGTATACTTTTAAAGCAAGGTCATAGGACACAGAACCTTTATTTTTTGTCTTTGATGAAGGACTGTTGGGTACATTAAGAAAAACGGTGCTCTTTTTGTGTTAATCAATAATTTAAATACTGTACCCATGTCCTAACAAAACAGGACAGGACATGGGTACAGTAATTAAATTATTTTTCAGCGTTTAAGTTGTGTAAGACATAATAACAGACTAACAAATTCGTTTTTATGATCTAAAAATTACAGTAAATAGTAATTCTTATTTTAATATTGAGTCAGAGTTTGAACCGTCTGAAAAGTTCACCCGCAAAGTGACGACCTGCTGAAGATCGCGGGAATTCGCTCTAGGCCTGGAGGATGCAAATCAAGTAGAAGAAATGCAGGACCCTGAGATGCGATGTTATCTTATAATACATGATGGCAGTGATTTCTACGCAGAAACTGCAACCATAAATTCAGTCATGATTATAGTCCCAATCAAAAGTGCGATTGATACCTACGCAATCAAAATGTATGGAACAGATTTTTCTTTCTAAATTATCGACGAAACATTTAAGCCCAGGGGTTCAGAATCATTCCAGGGTCGCGAGATTTGTGCGAAAGAGATACCGTGGCCCTGGCATATAGGCAACTGAAGGAACACGGGTGGGTTTTAGTCAGTAAAAGTCTGACACGGCCTTCTGCTCCACCCAGAGCGGAAGACGTCATTTGATGATTTCCCACCCGCAAAAAACAGGGGTCCAGAATCGTGTACTGAACGCATGGTAATAGACTGGGCGTCGGTGTCCTTGCCACTCTGTATAGTTTGTACCAGCACAGAAAAATATTACAATGTTGATATCTAGATTTCATGATTACTTTACCATCTTATCACTTATCATAAAAATAGGCATACACTCACCACGTGTAGAGCCTGCGTACATAAAAATCGATTTTATTTTTCTGATAACCCTCATCTGTCTACAGAAAGGAAAACAAAGAAGCTACTTCGTAGGCAAGTATCTAAGGGAGCTCTACGATGGTTTCATCAACAAGTTATATTTACCTGATGAAATTACTATACGAACTACTGATTACGCCAGGACCAAGATGACAGCATTGACTGCCTTGTCAGCCCTGTACCCACCCCAGCAAGCCCAGAAGTGGAACCCTAATCTGGACTGGCAGCCCATTCCATACAATACACCGCCGTACGATGAAGATGATGTGAGTATCAATTTTCTAGAGTAAAACTACAAAACTTAATGGATAGTTTACTCTTACGGGACAAGTAATTTTTTGCGAAAATATCTTAATTGCATCAAAATCAAGTCATTTATTCAAATTAAGCTGAGGATCAGCACTTTTCGAACGTCAAAATTACATAAGACAGTCTCCTAAAACGCCCGCCGTTCACGTATAGCTTTGAAACCAGAAAAAATTACATACTTTAAAAAAATCTAAATATAAACATTTAAAACCTTAAAAAATATAGGATTGCGTCCTCAGAATAAGCCTAAAAACATTTAGGATATAAGTTTTAAAATACCCATCAGGCATTCAGCGAGATCATAATTATCTAAGAACCGGTTAGCAAATTACTGAATTTCCATCTACTATACATAACTCGTTTTGTAATAACGTCGAAAATACGCGTGTCAAATATCGAAAAGAAAAACTAGAATCTACAAAGTAAGATGTATTAACCAGGGTGGCATGTACTGAATCCATGATAAGGCTGCGTATCGACTTCTCAACCACAAATGAAATTAAAAAAGTGGAATAAAAAAACATTCTTAACTAATAAGCATTATTAAATCAAAACATTTTGATTTATTTAAATTGGCGTCGAGACTGAAGAATACTTTTTAAGGAATCAGATGAAATTGCATATATACTTTCGTAGGACAGTACGTGACAAGAAGTAAAACTATTTTCTTCTCTCACTAGCTTGCCTAGCTACCCAGACTTCGTCGGTTACTCTGCGTGAAATGTCTTGTTTTATCATAAAATATATCCTATAGCATCGCGTTGCCCGCCCGCGACATAACTCCGTTGTCTCTTAGCGCTCTTAATATTACTTTTTGTTTCCGTAGGGCCGTAGTGTGATGTTAAATAGGCCTACATGGGCACTTATGAAACGTCAGAAGCTAGGTGCATGGTTCCAATTTTTTGATTCCTTTGGAGAAACGCCGGCAAGAAACTCCACTCCATTTATCATACATGAGAGTAATCTCTATTCCAAACGCATGCAAACTTTGACTGGCCTGTTAGTCTAGTGGTTAGTGACCCTGACTGCAAAGACTGAGGTCGTGGGTTCGATTCCCACCCAGGACAAATCTTTGTGTGATGAGCACAATCATTTGTTCTGTGTCTGGGTGTAATTTATCTATAATATGTATGTATTTAGAAATATATAAGTATATTTATCAGTTGTCTGGTTGCCATAGTACAGGCTCTGCCTAGTTTGGGACCAGATAACGGAGTGTTGGTTGTCCTAAGATATTTTATTTATTTATTTAAACTGACCTTATACAATATTTTTTGATACTGTGTAATGAATTGGCCTAACACTGGCCAAGGTTAAAACTACTTTTGAAACGAAATGAAGATGTTAGTTTATCAAACTTGAAAGAATTGTAAGAAGTACAAGACTTTTTTGTTTTTCAGCTTCTCTACTGGTACAACTGTCCACGATACCTCTGGTTGAGAGACAAAATGTATGAGCGGCCTGAAGTTCGAAAATGGATAGAGCCCCATCAAGGCTTATTCGATTTACTAAGTGAAAAAACTGGTACGAATATCACTAAAACTGAAGATGTCTTTTATTTAGACAATTTATTCCAAACATTGGTAGGTTTGAAAAACGAATAAGAGGACACCTGAACATTCGAATTTTATAGAATGCGGCTTGGCTAAATTTTTGTTATATTTTCAGAAAAATGTCGGTGTAGACGCGCCAGAATGGGCGCAGGAAGTAATGCCGGAGATAAAAGACGTTACCAAAATTGAGTACGCCATAGAATTTTATACCGCAGAATTAATTAAATTGGCTGCAGGTAAAACCTGTTTTTAAGAATAATTATCTAATTCTAGTTCTAAATACAGAACTGTGCCCAAAAACAAATAAAACCAGCATATATTATTTTTTCTAATTGAATTTTATCAGTCCTATAAATTGTATTCAGGGGCCTAGTAAATATTTAAATTAACTGATGAAAAAAAATAAGGTTTTAATTCGACGCATATAGCTTTCATGTTTATATGTACCTTACCACACATATCTTTTCAGAGTAGTCCAAATTAGATGTTTTTTTTTTCAGGTGTATTAATGCAATCGATACTAAACATAACTCACTCCGCCATACACAACACAAGCGTTCCAGAGCCAAAGTTATACCTGTACTCGGCACATGAAAACAATGTCGCAGCCTTGATGGCCGCGGCAAGGGTGTACGAAGCTCACCAGCCTAACTACGGGGCTACATTCTCCGTAGAACTTAGGAAGAATAATGTAACTAATGAGTACGGAATTACGGTGAGTAAAGCTAGTGATTAAGAAATAATTGGTACTGGTTTGAACACCGGTCTATTCTGTAAAAATTTTACCGTGAGATGGAAGTGACCTTGTTTGTAGTGAGTTGTCATTTCACGGGATGTTAGGACTTGACACTATTGACAGCTTAACCGTGAGATTTTTAGAGGATAGTTCGGAAGGTATAGCAGGACTAGCTTCTGCCCGCAACTTCGTCCGCGTGAAATTTCTTGTTCCTCCAACCCACCCCGACGCACGTCGCCTCGCATCACCTGTTCTTTCGTTTTCGTTTAGCGTTCTTTATGACTTTTTTTTGTATCTCGGCTTCTAAGAGTCTTAGTGTGATGTTATATAACCTGTAGCCTACCTAAAGAATTAGGATATCGAAGGCAAAAACACATTTTATAATTAAAAAGAAACCTTCAGCGTTCGTTCAAACAAACAAACAAACTCTTCAGCTGTAATAGATAAGGGCAGAAGATGTGTGCCTAACCTCGCGCTCTCGACTCATGGTAGTATGAGGTACACCGCAGGGTTTTAGTCGATAGATAGGAAGTCGAACAGAAACTCTCTGTTCTTTACAAAAGAATCAAAGGTTTTCCCCACGAAAATAAATTATACCTTTGTAGGATTTGCTTCAAATCTATTGGTGCAGGAACATAAAGCAAATTTTATGCTAACAGCTGTATACTCTAAGAAAAACAAACCCAAATAAAGTTTCATTGTTATTTTAATAGTTACCGGTTTTCTGAACTATACTCGTGACATCTGTACATACATTCATCATGAAGAACAATAAATGAAACAGCAAACTATCAATTTTTATGTGTATGAAATATTACAATTGGTAAAGAATGACCCTGAATTCGTTTACCTCTTTTGTATGGAACATATTGGATTAACATATGACAATTTTCATAATTACTGAAACAATTTGACATGTGTTTTGAATACCTACTCAACATTGTGATAATGATTTGGCTCGGCAGAAATTTTTTTTTAGCAGTTCCTTTATGAAAAGAAGTCATATTGATTTCTTTTCATAAAGGAAGATGAAAAGGAATCTTTACCTGCACCCTAATTGCGAAACGCACAATTTATCAGAATCTGAATGGGATGAAGATTATTTCTAAACCATTGCGTCATTTGTTCGAATAAATTGTCGGCTCAGCAACGTTAATAACGCAATGAATGTTGTTTAACTATGAATGTTAAACCAATTCCTACCGATAAAAAGTTCCGCAATTACCCCTCTGGACTACAGTTTTTTTCTGATTGCTACTGCCTAATACTTTCATAATCATAATTCTCTGGGATAATTAGCCAATAATGTCCCCACTACTGGGACACAGGCCTCCTGTCATTGAGATAGAGTTTGATGGCTGTAATCCACCACGCTGGCCCAATGCGGGTTGGTAGATGTCACATACCTACATATCTTTGAATTTTTTGCTCTCGGACATTCCGGTTTTTTCACGATGTTTTCATTCGCCCTTTTTGGGAGCAGTGGTGATGAATTTATTTACACAAACTATGCAAGTAGCTTGCGTGACATTATGCCATAGCGATCAAAATTTCTTATGGCACTTGCCATGCAAGCTCCTTGCATACTTTTATGCGAGTTACTGGTATGTGTATTCTTGGCTTAACATGTCAATGGTATGCATGGCCTTATCTAAGTCAATATTTATCAATTGTTGTATAGTGCTATCATTATTTTAAAGGTTTAGTAGATATCAGTCACGCCAGATAACACTGATCAAATTATGGCTGACTTCAGGTAGTCAGGGAAATTATTTGTTAAGTAAATTGAGCCATTTTGAAGAGCAGTGAAAACGGCCGCGAACTACGAGTGGGTGTAGGTCGTGCTTTAATTAGTGTAAATCATTTCATTACCATTGCTCTCAAAACGACGAATGGAAATATCGTAAGCAAAATCGGCATGGTTAAGAATAACGCAGTTGAAGATATGTGACATCGACAAACACGCATCTGACTCACGTGGTAGATTACGGCGCACTCCTCACAGAGAGGAGACCTGTGTCCCAGCAGTAGGAACATTATCCCCCATAAGGGACTACTCGCACTTATTCAACTCTATTCAGCTAATGCCCATAAAAAACAACATCGTCCGTTCAGCTTAACGGATGCGTTCGCGTTTCCATACATAATCGTTGTTTTGTATGGGCAAAAGCTGAATAGAGCTGAATAAGTGTGAGTAGTCCCTAAGCATAGCCATTTTATAACTGTCAAAGACTGACAAACTCTCTCTCGGTGAGTTGTGACTTAATTGACAATTTAAATTGGTAGTCAATTTGCTTATAAACTAATTCCATGACTTTACATAAACTGGCAATCACATTTGGATGTCGGTAAAGTCATTGCAATAATAACATTTATTTTGCTAAGCGTTTATTTACCGCGGGATTGGAAATTTTAGATAGCATTTTTTACTGTCTCAGTCAAAGAACTAGGAGGTCTTTGACTGTTGTAAAAGAAGGTTTTTTTTTTGACTTACTGATGTTTTTATGTTTTTTCTTCATTTGATGACATTGAATCACCTGCACTAGGTACTAACCTATAGTGTTCGGGCATTCACCTACGTAAACTAAGCTTTGTCTGAAAAAGTGTTCTGTTGCGGAGACTAAATAAAAATAAATATTTTTGTTTTTTGTTCAGACGGTGTACGCCCGAGATGCCGGTGGCCCAGGGGAGATTCTACCGATTAGCGGTTGCGGAGCCCAGCTGGTCTGTCCATACGAAAAGTTTTGCAGCCTTGTACAAGATGTGGTCTGGTCAAAAGAAGAAATGGATAAAAAATGCAAAAACCTAACACAGTTATAGTACATACTAAATTATTAAATAGATATAGTAGACACGAATAAAGTGGCTGTGATTTTTATTTAATTTGTTTGATTTTAATAAACTACAGACGTGCAGACGTGCTTGCGATCGCCAACCCGCCTGCCAAGCGTGGCGATTATGGCAAAGCCCCCCAAATTGGGGGAGGCCTAAGTCCAGCAGTGGACGTCTTAAGGCTGAAATGATGATGATGTGCTTATAAACCCCATGTCCCATGTCACCGCGTGGGTGTCGTAAAATGCGACTAAGGGACCAGAGAATGGGCAGCGGCGCTCTCTATGCATTTTACAAACATACTGCGATCGCCAACCCCCTTGCCAGGCGTGGCGATTATGGTAACACTGGGAGGTTGCGATAATCGCCACGCATGGAGTTGCCTATGTACAGCAATGTATGTATTTGGCCTGAAATGATGTTGATGATACTTGTAAAATAAAACATACTAGCATAACAGAGAACCGCCGTGAAAATAAGTATGAAATGTTGTGCAGGTAACACATCTAAACTAGTTTTTATGTCCTAGCGATACGTTCCTGATACGCTCATATGGCTTAGAATAATAAAAATACATTCATAAGATTATGTCCCTTCTTAAAATGTACATTGAAATACATGGTCATTTATTCCACTTCTTGTACTTGTAAAAGAAACCTTATGGAGCCGAATCTAAGGATTGCGCCTTGAAATTGTCTGTCGATTGATTTACTGTATAAATTCGCAAGAATAGTTGCAAATGAAGAATAAAGTCAACCAGACTTTAGTATGTTGCTTTGAAGACTGTCCTAGAATGGTCAAAATAACTATACAACGGACTTAACGTAGGTATTTGGTATAGTGTGCTGGTATTCAGCTGCATCCGGTTAGACTGAAAGCTGACCGCAAGATAATTGGGAAATGGCAAGGCAGAGCCTGATGATTTGGTATCGTATGCTTTTCATAAAATCTACTAACCCTTAAAATAGGCTACATACAAAAAGTAGGTACCACACTTTGAAAAATTATCAAACCTCTTCTCTATTACTATCGTCACTTCAATGGCTTTAGCTAATCGGTTATTTTCAGGGAATTTTAGTTGAGGAAATGCCCACTTAAATTTCAGGGAAACTGCCTTATAGGGGACAGGAAGCCAGAAATCCCCTGCAATGATTTCCTAAACGGCGGTAACATCACAGTTCACAATATGCGGGTGCATTGTCATGGTGAATCTAATGTTTGACATTGAAAGTCTAGGCTGAACATACGTTCCAATCATTATCTTATATAGTATTGTCTATCACACAGTAGAAACAGGTGGATAATACTAGTCAACTACGAACTGGAAGAAATTCCTGATAGATTTCTTACAATATGCAGGAATACGACCGAAGTCAACTTAGCTTGAGACAAGGACACTTTTAATCTGTTTATTGGGGACTTACTCTTCTATTTGAATTTAATTACTAAACACCTCTTACAAAAATTTATTAGTTATACCTTACTGGTAACGGATAAGACCTAAATGTAGAATAGAACCACAAGGTGCATAGATAATCCCGAGGTAGACTTCAAAGGGAAATAAGAGGCGGAAGCAAGACAGAGTTGTACAATATACAGAGTGGCAAGGATATATACATAAACTCACGCCTTCTTCCCATGGGGCTAGGCAGAAACTACAGAACACCACCTATTACTATCTTTACATACTCCGTTTGCGTCGTTTACGTTCATACATCAGCACCCTAATTGCGAAACGCACAATTTATCAGAAACTGAATGGGATTGAAGATTATTTCTAAACCATTGCGTTATTTGTTCTAATAAATTGTCGGCTCAGCAACGTAAATAACGCAATGAATCTTGTTTAACTATGAATATTAAACCAATTCCTACCGATAAAAAGTTCCGCAATTACCCCTCTGGTCATATATGTTTTTTTTTACAGAAAATTTAAGACCCTGGCTCCAGAGTTAGGTTTAAAGTACCTGTATTTCAGGAGCCAGTGACTTCTTCCATTTAGGTTTCAAATATGTATGCCTAAGAAAATGTATGGACAAAATCCTATACATATTTGTTATAAGTACACTTGACTTGATATTCAGACAAATATTACAAATAAGCGAGTCTATGCACTGAAAACATAAAACTACCTACAGCGGTTGTAGTTACAATATGATTAGATATAATCACTCGCAGTATGACTGCCATAGAATTATAAGAACAATGTTTCCTCCAACATCTTATTAATGTCTTATCACTAAGCGAGATGTGTAGATACACGTAATTTATACAAACATTATTTGGTATTTTAATTAGAAGTACTGGGAAGTTTGTGGTGGCAAGATGGTGCATCTGACGAGTGTATTATGTATCAAGTAAGTACCTCATACTGTTTCTAAGTTGTAAGTAAATTATTAGTTTTGATGTATGTTTTAGTATTCGTAAGTTTGTAGGCACATGCGGGTCTGTTCCCCCGGAAAATCTTCTCTTATTTTTGTCTCAGTCTTTTTTCATTGTTTTTGTTACAATAATTAAAGACGTTCATTTCTATTCAATCCCAAATACAATAGATCATCATCATCATCATTTCAGCCGTGAGACGTCCACTGCTGGACTCAGGCCTCCCCCAATTTGGGGGGCTTTGCCATAATCGCCACGCTTGGCAGGCGGGTTGGCGATCGCAGTATGGTGGTAGAATGCATAGAGAACGCTGCTGCCCATTCTCTAGCAAGTCCCTTAGTCGCCTTTTACGACACCCACGGGAAGAAATGGGGTGGTGTTATTCTTTACGTCCGGCACCACACGGTACACAATAGATAATATTATTTAGTTATAAGTTGACACTCTCAATAAATGTTAGTCACTTTTCTTCATTTTGAAATAGAGATAAATGTTGACTTGTGAAACAGTGGCCACATTAAAAAAATCTTTTCAATGCTTATTTCTAGCAACAAGAAGCTAGAAAAGAATGCGAGGTCGTTATAGAAATATAGTCTTTGAGTACCCAGCCCCCCCACCAGGATAGGGCAAGCGGAAAGCATTGGTTCGCACGGCAGCGCGCGCGCAATCTTTTAATTCACACTATCAGGCGAATCAAAGCACCCTCGTGCAAATGTTACTGTGCTATTCATACTCTTTGTTTCCATTGCATATTCACTATGCATTACAGGAAATTAACGTTATCCATCTCTAATACGTATGAAAATCCACCATGTATATATAGTCCATTCAACGAATGAATAATCATGCAGGCATACATGGGGCCACATTGTTGTGATCAAATCCGATTTTTCCATTGAAGCTGAGGTTAACAAGGGCGCCGGCCGTCTAAATATCAACATCGGACGATACGGGCACGCATGTGTAAATAGGCACCGTGGTACAATCGATTGGACAAAGTCAATCATCTGAGCGGGCACAGGTCGCGGCGACCGTGAATCTGGCGGAGCGTCCCGTACGGATCTCAGTGGAACCCCGCCTCGCGCGCCGTGCGCTTCCTGCCTCATACCGCTCCCGTTCTAGCTAACATATACCTAGTGAATGCTACTGACAATTCTGGTGGTTCATTTGTCAACACTAATCAATTAATTATGCGTTACCCCGAGTGACTAAAGCCCGATTAAGATCGGATTACAATGTAGAGCTGCCGACCCGGCGGAGGAAAATGTGAGTGACATTTTGATACATCATTCAATAAAGCGGATGTTTTTGTCAATTGCAATTTCAGTAGGAACACGTGAAACAATTAGCATAAGCGTTATTCTACCATCGTGTGTGTGAAATTATCATACTGCACTTTTTCTGGATACTAAAAATCAATTGTGTTTGAATATTTACCATTTTATGACACACAAATTTCGTTGCCATTTAATCTATCTAAAAACTTGCGTGAAGAAAAGAACACAGTTTCTCCGTATTTTGCGTGGTCAAGTGTGTGGTGCGTTTGCGCAGGAAAGAGGGCGGTCGCGAGGAGGAGCCGACCAACGCGGCGGAAGCGGCGCCAGCGCAAGGCATGCGCATAGAACACACTTGCTGCTGCCTCGGCGTGTTGGTGGGCATCTCGCTCATCGCCGGTATGTATACTATAAGGGTGGCACTCAATATTTGGGTTTCGCAGTTATTAATACATAGGCAAGACATTTATATTACAAGCAGTTCTCAGGAATAAAAAGGATTCATAGGATTTCAGTATGCAATAATAATAACAGCAGCAGGAACATGATGAGAACTTGCTTCTATCTTCATCAGAAACCACATTTAGAAATAAGGCCTTAGAAGGTCGAGCAGAAAAACCAAATCTTATTTTTTGACAGCTGATCAGTCTTGATCATGCCTCAGTCCTAAAATTAGCTACTGGTTAAAACGCAATAAATAAGGGAATTTCGATACGAATGAAAGATGAAGAGAGTGATTTAACATTTACCAAAACCTGACTTGCAAAGGTATTTCAGAAAAATAAGTTCATGAAAGATTAATCAATTAAAATTAATGATTTTTCACCAGCCCTCGTAGCAGTGATCCTGATGAAGGACTCCACGGTTGACGTGACTGTACTCCGACAAGTACACGTGGTAAGAACATTAAAATAACTTATGAATACAAGTATGCATTAAAATCCAAAACCTGTCCTTGTTTAAAGTTATGCAGTAACACATATAGAAAAGGCTCTTTGAATAAATTGTGATTTAATGAGTAATACGAGACAATTAAGTGCTTTTTGAAGTCTGGATAGTAATTATACATAATATAATATCACGTCTGTATCCCCCCGAAACGGTTGGGCTGTATAAGTACGTCCATTTTTCACTAGTTATTTTTAAATACCATGTAATGGTGGAGAGTTAAAAATAACTAGTGAAAAAAAAAATACCAAGTAATGGTGGGTTCAGGAGGAGACGCCCCGGGCGTCGGGAGTCTATCGCAGACTCCCGGCCACCGTAGGCGCGGGCTTGCGGGCGGCGAGCAATGGGTAGCTCGCCACCCGGTAAGGACCAGACCCGTGTCGACGGCGCGTAGTGTTCCACGCGCGCCTCAAAGAGATGTCAGCAGTACTGAACGGGTCTGCTAGGACTGATGCCTGCCAGGGTCGCGAGATTGTTCAAACGTGGCCCTGGCATATAGGTAACTGAAGGAACACGGGTGGGTTTTAGTCAGTAAAAGTCTGACACGCCCTCCCACTCCGCCCAGAGCGGGAAAAGTAAATTTGACGATTTCCCATCCAAAAAAAAAATGGTGGGGAGTTCAAATTCATATTCATTTATTTGCAAATATGGGTAAACAATATGCACATGTTTTACATTCATGTAATAGTTGTATATCACATTTTTGGTAACGCCATATTTTACTTTTCGGAATGCAAACTACATAGAAAGAAAACACAAAAACATAATATGAGATCAATGAAACTGGTTTAAATATAAATCTTATACTTTATCCTGCAAATATTCAGATACACTGTAAGATGCTTTATTTATCAAAAAACTATTTTTTTTTACCATAGTAGGCGATGACGCCTCCGTTAAAAAACTTGGGTAGATGATTGTATATACGAGGTGCCATGCAAAATACATGTATAGGTACTGTTATTTAAAAGTGTTGTTTTATTATTAGGACAACAAATTTTATTATCGTGTCGTCTACTTTTATATTTTTTATAGAACGGAATATTAGATCTTAAAAAATGAATAATTTCATAAATGTATATGCATGGAAGTGTCAGTAGTACTGACACAGTATTTACAAGTAAATGATAAATAGTTTTTAAATAAAAATGTAGTGTCATGAAAAATACTTGAAAAACCATGTTTTATCGATTCGTATTATTTACTAACGAAATCTTCTACTATGAAAGTATCTATCTATTTATAGTTATTTATTTGCTTATTTAGATCTTATGTAAGCACTGAATACTTTTGCAGCTAATGTCGCACGGGGAGCGTACCCCTAGCGAGGGCGAGCTTGCTATGCTTGGATCCCCCCCATCTGACCACGTGTTTTCGCCCTACGGAGCCGGCGCTATGACTAACGTAAGTGATCATTCATTTTTTCACTGGCCCTACTTTGATTTGGTCTACAATACAAAAGAGAATTTGATACTGGTTTGAGCTCATGTTTTTATTTGGTACAAATACTTTATCATCATTCCATGGGAACCGCATGAGACGAATTTTTAACAATGGGCGTTTTTGGCGTAGTTCCTCGATACATTAAATTAGGTGTCCGCCGGCCGTAACGAATGGGTTCTGACGTAGACAAACCATAACCGCGTCTGTCGCTGATCAATGGCGATGCTGCATATAGATTACTCATATGCGCCGGCGGCGCTCCTGTATCCCGTATTCACAATACTGGCAATGTAACAAAAGAGCACTTGTGGATAGGCCTTGTAAGCCAACCACTCGGGTATATTAGCCATTCATAAGATTAGCAAAGCATCAACGCTACAGTTCGATTTTTAAATGCCTAACCACAAATATCATCCATGCACAATGCATACACAACATATACAATCATTAGTAGTACTAAAATACTAATATAGTGCATACTTCCATTTGATTGTAAACGGCAACAAATCATATTATTCGACACGTAATACTTTGTCGGGGCCATGACAATGAATCCCCGGAACCACAGTTAAGGGTCGGACCAGAAGGACAAGTGAAGACGAATGATGTTATAACGAAGTGTCCGCTTCCTGGTCCGAATGCGGGAGGGAGTCCCGATAGCCGAAGGTCGGCTACTAAACGGGAACGAAGTGTCGGCAGACACGCAGATTGCCGTCAGCCGCTAATAATGATTTATTGCTTGTCCCACGTCACACAGCTCTAATAGAATAGCATTCGTAGGTGGACCGGACCATAATAATAAAGACATTCGTATGTCGGCACTTGTTATAATTACAGGAGGGCAAGATGTTGACATTTGAAATGGGCGCATTACTTAGGAAGAGATATAACGAGTTTTTGGGACCTTACTACCAGAGTGGTAATTATTTTAACTCATATTAAACTAATTTCCTTTATTATATTTACTTCTAGTTTATCACTAAACGGGCTTTTATGTTTTAATAGAGAGCAGTATCGTGATATCGTCAGATACAGAACTGAGTAAGATGACGGCTCTGTTGATTGCGGCCGGACTGTGGCCGCCTTCGCCGGCGCAAGAGTGGAATGACACGTTGCCTTGGCAACCCGTGCCTTACAGATATCCGCCGCGACGTCAAGACTTTGTAAGTGCTTTGCGATGCTATACCTAATAATAGCGAGTATGTAATAAATACGGGTTAATTCAGATATGAATGATAGATATTAGAATCAGATCTAAGATTGCAGGTATAACTACAATCTTAGATCTTTTGATGTTTGTAAATCAAAATCAAAATATTTTTATTTCATATAAACCTTAATGGGCACTTATGAAACGTCAGAAGCTAGGTGCACGAAAAATAATAACGAGATACGACTTTTTTACTTAATGAAAAGCCTTACTCTCGTTATATGGTCTAGTAGGTACATCTAGGGTAAAATCATGCCTAATACATATAGCTATTACTTCTTTGAGTTAATTTTAAATCATTATGAGGACAATTTCCACATCTCTGCCACTCAAAGTGAAGATACTGAGGAGATATTTGCTACTGGATGTATTTATAAGTATATTTTCTTGTTACAGCTACTCTATGAAGAGAACTGTCCTCGCTACACGCAAGAGAAGGAGAGGATACTTAAAGCATTCACAGAAGAAGGCCTGTTGCTGCCGTACCGCGACTTTTTCCACAAGATCGCGCAAATGACTAACACCAACTTTAGCACGCCGCAAGACGCTTATTATCTAAATAATTTATTCCTTATACAGGTTTGTTGGTACTTTAACTTTAAGTTGAAATCAGAGTAGTCTGCGAAATTCAAATTTTCTTTCCACACAAACCTCGATTAACCAGTCTGGTTGCACCCTAAAATAAACTGACAGAAACGTGTTGCTAGAGAGTTTGACGCGCCAATTCTTCTTCCCAGTTCAAAGACTTACTAAGAAGTAGTGAAGGGTTTTGGGGACTGTCTTACGTAACTCTTAAACAGTACTGATTCTGTTTAGTTTGGATAATGAAATGAAATGAAATGAATTGCACCGATCCCAGCGTGGTTTGACCAGACTCGATTAATCGAATGAACCCCAAGATTTGCACTAGCCTTTGAAGCCTCATGTTTCATGGTGCTACATAGTTTAAGGTACTATTATTAACACAAGTTTTGTATAATACTTATATTTATGTTAGTTTGTAAGGTATATGTCTATGGGTCACAGTAACCTGAAAATAAAATGTTTATTATTATTATTATTATTATTATAGGCCATTGCATATCAAGAAGTAGACCGGGGGGCGCTGTAATGGTAGGGAGGACGTGCCCATAGGATAGGAAAGGATTACGAGCCTACCGACTATGCAGCCTTAAGTAAGCATTGGACTAGTGGAGAGAAGGGTGATATTTGTCTATAGGAGGGCATCTTTTCACGTCGTCGCCGGCATGTTGATCCAGGCTACGCTATGTTCCGTGTTGTTGTTTTCTTGGTCGTCTTCTGAGTTCTCACTGCTATCAGTTTCTGGTTTTTTGTAGATTTCACCAGCCGCTTTCTTTATCTTATTTCTGTCCCCAGCCGTGTCCCTCCAAAACTGGATTTCCTTGTCAAAGTATTTCATGTCCTGTTTTAGGTTGTCATTCCATGTGTAAATAGGTCGTCCGACCTTCTTAGATTTGGCTCTGTACTGCATTGCTGCATGTAACAGGTGTGGTTCAGAGCGTCTGAAAATGTGTGCCAGGTAGCACATCCTGTGGTTCTTGATGCGTTTTGTTATGGTTTTACCGTCTAAGATTTGATGCATTTTCTTCTGTATCGGTTTGTTCCTAGCGTGGTTGATCAAGTCTCTCATGATAACTCTTTCATATCTTCTCAGTCTTGAACGGTTTGCCTTTGTGAGTGCTGATACTTTTAAGCCATATATCATACAAGGTACGATAATCATTCGATACATAAGTGTAGCTAGTTTCCAGTCCATTTTTGAGTTCAATATGAATGGTAGTAAAGATTTAGCGTTTCTCGTGGCCTGTTGGCATCGTTTTCTAATTGAGTTTTTTCTGCTTAATGCGGACGTTATGTAGGTGCCTAGGTATTTGATTTCATCCGATGTTGGTATATTTATTCCGTTGAGGGTCACGTGAGTCGTTTTCTGTGTTTTTACGGGGTCCCTAATTACAATTTTTGTTTTTGTTTCGTTTATTTGAAGGCCTACACTATTGAGTAAGGGTTTTATGTGGTATAAGATGCGTTCTAGTCCTTCTAGCTCATCTGTAATGAGAATAAGGTCGTCTGCAAATGATAATACTAGGGAGAGGGAGATTTCGCGGTCCTGATCTAGTTTGATTAAATGAGTTTCCTCTTCGAGGGTTGTCAGAATTTCGTCGATGACCAATGTAAAAAGGCGGGGGGACAGGGGGCAACCTTGTTTAACTCCCTTTCCTTTGATAATCAAACTGCTTTGCTGGCCGCACCATTTGATGCATGTTCTTTCATTCAAGCATGCTGTGATTATACTGTTGGTCATCGATTTGTTGGTTCGTTCTAATAATATGTCTCTTAATGCCTTGAGGTCAACATTGTCAAATGCTTTTTCTATGTCGAGGGCGAGAACGTACGTTCGTTTACCTGCACGCCATTCCTCTTCTAGAACCCTTTTGAGCGTAAAAATGTGGTCATCTGTTGATCTATTGTTTAAAAAAGCCGCTTGGTAACTGCCTAGTTCCGTTATTATGTAGTCAAGTTTTTTAAGTAAGTATGTAGCGTAAATTCTATAGCCCGTGTTGCAAATCGTTATGCGACGATACTCGTTCACATCTTTAGGATTTTTTTTTAAATGGAATTGGTACCTGTACGGTCTCGAGCCACGTGTCCGGTACTCTGTTCTCTGACCAGGCTTTAATTATGTGTTTAGTTACGGCTTCCTGTAATGTTTGGGGCATCGCTTTGTAAAGCTCAATTACTACTTGATCCGTTCCGGGGGCCGTCCCGTTTCGCATTTTATTGATGATTCCTATTATTTCGGCCACCGTCGGTTCTTCGCCTTGTTCTTCTATTGTCGGTTTTGTAATGTTTACCATTGGTATGTGAAGGCCCTCGGAGTTTTTTAGTATTTTCTCCCATTTGGACATCGGTATGAACGCAGTTCTTTTTCGGCGTTTTGTTTGCTGTTTGTTTTTCCTGTAGAACGAATAGAGAATTTGCATGCGTTTTGCGGGGTGCGTTTTACCCAGTCCGGAGAAGCAGGCTCTGCATGCTTTTTGTTCCTCCAGATATGTAACCTTTTGAAGTGTTGTCTGACTTTCTTTGACGCGCTTATGCCTATTGGGATTATCCGGTTGCCTGCTTTGTAGGAATTTAGCCTTTTGTACGTTAGCGAGGGCTATTCTATGGTCCCTTGAGTAAATTGGCTGAAGCCTCAAAGTTTCCTGAGCAGCGGCTTTTAGTACATCCGTTATGGTATTCCAGGGTATTTCGGTGTTTTCATTTGTTGGGGAGAATCCCATATTTGCTAGTTTTTTTGTGAAGCAATCTTGATATTTTGTTTTGATGGCTGCTCTGTTGAGAGCGGCGTAGTTGCATTGTTTGTAGTCGAAATAATTGGCCTCCTTTGTTGTTTCTTCGGTACTTTTGTCTTGCTTTAGTGTTTTTGTTTTGTTTTTATTTACAATTAAGTTTGATTTTAGTAGTCCCCAGATTATTTTATGGTCGGAGATGCGACCGGTGACCCATTCGCCTTTAATAAAGTGAAAAAGTTTTTCTGCTGCCTGTGGCGTGATGATGTGATCCAATTGCGATTTTTGAGTACCCTTCGACCATGTTATTCTGCATGATGTTCTAGCTTTTGTTGTTTCTATTTGAAATTTTTCCCTGTTGGCTAGATCCATTAATAGTTCGCCGTTGTAGTTGGAAAATTCATGGTGAAGGTTTTGTTGTATCAACCCTTTGCGTTGGAAGGTTAATGTATCTTGTCGACCTATATGGGCGTTGAAGTCGCCGAGTATTAAGAGAGTACATTTCCTTGGTTTTTGTCTAATCAAGTTTAATAAGCCTGTGAATGATCTGGTTGCTTTCCTGGAACAGCTGTTGATTTGTGAGTTGATTATGTACAGAGGAGTTGGTTTGTCATTTCCCATGCCGACCTCAAGAGTAGCTGACATTACGTCGGTGTCCTTTTTACTGTTGACTAATTCAATTTGGGCATTTTTTCTTAATAAAATTGCAAGACCCCGGTGTGCGTTGCCCGCAGTTCCTGAGAGGTGCCAGTCGTAGTGTGCGGAGCTGAATGTTCCTGCGTTCATCCCTGTTTCCTGTAGGTTAGCTATGTGAATGCCCCTGCGTGACAGTTCGGCGTCAATTTGTTTTTCTTTTTCTGGTTTCGAGGCACCGCGAACGTTCCAAGTTGCTATGCGCAAGTCTGTGCAAGTGTACTTAATTGCGGTAGAGGTGGGGTTTCTCAATATTCTGTATCCCGTGTCGTCCGCGATTACATCTGATAACGGTGTAAGTGGTGTTGATTCTTGTTGTTCGCATGGTGTGAATGAGTTACCTTCTTGGCTTTTTACGAGCAACCCCGTTTGAAGCTGAGGTTTCGTGGGCTTTTCTTGCTCTTCGCGTGTGTCGTACCTGCTACTAAACGGTTTGGTATGTTGTTGTGCTTTGACGCTGGTTAGACCTTGCGTTAGGATTATCCGGTGGTTATTGCACTGTTTGTCGTTGGTCAGGATCCAGCTATCATAGTCCTGGTTCATGAAGAGGATGTGTATGTTAGCGGGAGCTGGATCGCCGGTTGGTGAATATACCTGTGTGTTTCTATTGTTTATATGCACATGCACGTTCACGAGGTAGTATTCGGACGCGGCGATAATTATATCTTCGCCACCCCAGAATGTTTCGTTAAATTGCGCAGTTATGTATTTAGTAATCCTTTGTTCCTGGGAAAGAATGCTGTTGGGGAGAAATTCCTGTATATTATTTAGAAGTGCTAGGTGAATTCTATCATTATGTCGATGTTCCAAGACGTATGCGGCGAGATCTTGACGAACATTCCTATGATCAGATGTTAGGCCCATTAGGTAATTAATTTGGTGGGCGATTGCACTAAATAGACAATTCCCGTCTTTTGACATGGGTACAATTAAAACCATTGTAAATTCTTTTGTTTTTGGGCCAAGTCAAAGACACGTGCAAGTCGGGCGCTCAAGCTGACTACACTTGTAGTGAGTCAATTTATGG
The DNA here is from genome assembly GCA_947507805.1 of Aporophyla nigra. Taxonomy (NCBI): domain Eukaryota; kingdom Metazoa; phylum Arthropoda; class Insecta; order Lepidoptera; family Noctuidae; genus Aporophyla; species Aporophyla nigra. Next base: position 16,536,930 of record OX382302.1, on the reverse strand, counting down.
GTTTAACCTTTTTTTTTAGGTTTCTTTTGTTTATCTGTATAACAAAATGTGCACTTAAATTAAAACTTAAGGGATCGGGCACCCTTTTTTTTAGATATTTTTTTTTTTAACTTTTCGCCTCACGTGTAACCGATTCAAATCGGAGTGGTTGTGGACCACTTAACAGCATTTTAGCAACTTAAAAATTCGTTACTTTGCTACAATAATAGCATCTTTAGTTGTGGTGTCATAATAGGTATCATATTCTGTTCCCGGATGATAGCGAGAATAGGCCTATTCAGCTCTTTTGTAGTTAGTGTGAACGCAATCCTTCACCAACGCTCGGGTTCCCGCGCGCGGCAAAACAGAGCCTGTCTTACGCAGTTTAGTAAACAAAAATCCCTGAAATATTAGGAACGGGCTCACCGGGTTCATCAGGGGTCACTCTTTTCTGCCAGGCAGGCTGAACTGCGGTCTGGATCGCACCAATGACACTTTTGCTTGCTTGTTTTATACAAGGTGTAACGTAACTGAATGGACGCAAGTCTGCCGAGTGATCCAGAAGGAATTCACTCCTATCTCAAGGCAGTAGGGCTCAAATTCAAATGCATAAAACAATGCTATTTTACACACACGATTTTTTTTCCTCAATACTCTAATTCACTCAAAACTTTAATTAGGGTGTATGAGGCCCTTGCGTTAATTATGTTACACGTTGCATAGATACCCGATTTCAAATTACGACACAGGAGCACACACACAATAGCACAGTTCGATTTCGAAGTCAGGCGGGTAAAATACCACATCTGTTGCGCGCGCGCAAACACGTCCGGCTGTGTCAAAGACTCAGCTTGAACTCTGATTCTGTTTAGTTTGGATAAACGAATTTAAAATTCGTGTTCTAAATGTTATAGACTACTTGATGTGAGCGTTTTATAAATTTCAGGACGACATAAAAGTAGCGAATCCGAAATGGGCGAAACATGTGAAGAGAAAACTGATGGATATTGCCAGATTGGAGTACTCGATGATGTTCCATAATAATTTGCTAAGGAAACTCAGTGGCGGTAAGTTTTTTACTATTCATAGACAAATGGATAATAATCATCCTAGAATTCATTTTTTGTTTTCAGACCGGTTGGTGTTTAGATAACATAAATAGAGAGAATATTATTTATTATTCAGCGTTATTTTTTATTAATGTTTTCTAAGTCTCACGTGTTCGGAGATTGGACGATTAAAAAAGGTTTATTTAACAATCGTTTGACCTTGACATTCAGACTCAAACTTGTTAATTTCAAAGGTCGTAGATCTTAAACATCACGTCTAGAAGGAATGATAGTATTAGCAAAAAGTGGTATTAGGAAATTTTAGACAAAAATATATAATACGCGGACGTTGAAAAAGCATATGGAGTTTTGACATATATGAGTACCAGAGATGATACTTTACAAAGCTGAACTTTTTACAAGACATCAATTGACGGGTACTATACATGCATTTTCATAGCTATTTACAACCGTTCGATACGCTTACGCGAATAAACCAACATCTATCAGTGTTAATAAAAAAAGTTCTCTGTATAGGCTGTTCACAATTCCAAACCCCATTTTTTTTTCAATTTAAGACAACTGTCTTTTTCCATCTATTTGTTATGCACCCGCAAAGCAAATAAATAATTGAAAATGCGTCAATTTCAATTCAACAACCTGTCGGATGATTGTGAATAACTATACTATTGAAAAAACCAATTTCGATGACAACTTAAAACTGATTTCTCTATCATATGACTTGATCGAATAAATGAAGGTATTCTTTTTACCCTAGGAGCACTACTACAACAAATAATAAAAGAAGCAAGCAGCAACAGCGCAGGCGAGTCCCAGCTTCGACTAGTGGTCCGCACAGGCACGCCAGTGTCCGTGGCGGCGTTGCTAGGGGCCTGTGTGGCCCCGCCGCCGCGCCTACCCGACCCTGGAGCGGCCCTGCTTTTCGAACTACATGAACGACGGCCCTCACCGCAGTCGAACAAGGAACAGAAGATTTTGGCGGAAGGACAGCGGTTTGGTCTTAAGGTACGATTTTAACCGCTATCAAGAGTAGACTAATAAGGCAAAATTCATTATTATACGTTCGTGGTTATTTTGGAAGTCGGTGGGTCTCGGTTCATAGTGATCCAGACAGATACACTAAAAATTTACGAACATTGTCTCTCCGTTGTGTCTGACACATTTGCCAAAAAAATCACCATGGAGACCATTGCAACGCTCTTTAGTTATTAAACTTAGAACCCTGGTATCTGTCACAGTAAATGTTTGTGTAACTCCACCGCAGCTATTAGGTCTCAAGCCTGAAGGGCGTAACTAGAAAGACGTGCGACGAGTATTGCATGCTACCATCAAAATGTATAATAATGTGATTGACTGACATGAGATCCTGAATTCGATTCCCAGGGTGCTTACTCTCGAATATAATTCCAATACATCGACATTGGAATTGTCAGTCAAACGTCAGGGATTGGCTGCACTCACTGAGTCTAGCCAATCCCTGACGTTTAACTCAACCAACTGACGTTTGACCAATGTTGATCTATTGGAATTATATTCGAGAGTAAGCACCCTGGTCGGGCAAGTGTTATTGGATATTATACAAGGTAATTTTTTATCCAGTGCGCAAATTTTAACAAATGAAACTTAAACGAGTTATAATAACCATGCAATTTTTATTTTGATATATGTTAGTACAAAAAAATTAAGTTATCGTTAACGAAAGATGTCTATTTTGAAACTGGTTTTTATGGTAACTTGCGCGCGGCGCCGGCGCGGCAGCGAAGGTGAACGACCGACCACCTGTTCAATCGGTCAAAATTCTAAGAATTTCGAAGTACCTACGCCGGCGCGCGGTTACTGACCTATTAGTACCTACCAAATGTTCGATCGGTCAAACTTCTAAGAATTTCGAAGTACCTACGCTGTCGCGGTTACTGACCTATTACAATTGATCGAAAATAGTATTACGAAATATGTAGGGTTACACAGTTTACTGATTTAAGGTCGGATAAAAATTAAAAAAAAATGTATTGAAAAAATTGTTGAAATGTGTTCTATAAGTGATACTGAACCACCAAAAAAAAAATAATTGCGCACTGGTTATAAAATTATCCTGTATATGGAATTTCTCAATAGCAGCCCGGAGTCTGGATGTGTCCGGTTGGTAGCAATAGATCGCCCCCTTTTACATGGGACTAAACATAACTGGCGAAATATGGGTGTACTATAGGTGCACCTCTGTCCAACCTGTTGGGGTAACAAGGCGTGATGTATGTGTGTGTTACGTGTGAAAGAACTTGAACAATCATTTAAGCTACATATAAATTAGTAGAGGGCAAAACATAAAAACATTATTGGCAAGAAAGGCGACAGCGCAAATTTCTATAAAACGTGCGTTGAGGCTGTTATTGGGAAGCTCGCAGCTTTGTAGACATTTCTGACTGATAATTAATGTGACCTAGAGAATACTAAACAGGCATTCTCTTTCACAGTAATTACAATAATTAATGGTTTTTCTAAAACATTTACTAAGAAAGTCGACCGTGAACTTTGACATCGTGAATGCCGCGCTAATTAGAAACGCCTGTTTAACAAATTGAAGGCCTTTCTCGAAAAGCTATTTTTTTATTTTATTTATACGTTTTAGTTGACCAGTTAGAAATGGTTCAGTTTGTTCCTCATTCTTTTAAACTGAGTTTTGAATTCGACTCGTAAATTATTTTTACAACCAAAAAGGCTGTGTTTTTCTTTGACTATAATAAATGGAAAAATTACTGGATGTTTGAGCTTGTATACTTTTACAAAATCTTTCTTTCCAGATATTTTACTGGGATGATGACTCGGCGGAGCCTCGCCTCATGGAAGTACCTGGCTGCAACGCATTCTGTCCTCTCGAGACATTCAAAGAACTAACCAAATACATAGTGTCACACAATTATAACAAAGACTGCACAATAGTTCCTAATACATAATTAACCATGGTAACTTTATTTAGTGCTTTCAAGGTGGATTTTACCATTGAACGTTAAAGCGATCAGTACGATTAATCCGCGTTCAAAAGCTTTCAGTGTCAATATTTCACTGTAATAATGACACTGACAGTTCTTGAACGTTGTGAACGATCGCGTTCGTGGTGAAACTCGACCTCAACAATCGATGGATTAGGCTGTGGTATTTAAAATTGAACTTTATGACGCATAATGCAGAACATAAAATATATTATTGGTATTGTGTTTTTGGTGTTTGACTTACCCTCGTCGATTTTGAGGCCGGTCTCGTCTCGGGGTATGTTGCGGGATATCTCGGTGAACTCGTCGGCGCCCCATTGTTGAGTTCCTCGGAGTTTCAAGTACTCCGCTATGAGGGCTGCGATGTGCAGTTGGCAGCACATAGCCTGTTAAGATATTTAAGTTATAATGATCGCTCGCAAGACAAACAATTTGCAAGAAGGATACATCATCAGCAGCCTATAAATGTTCCCACTGCTGGGACACAGGCCTCCTCTCGGTGAGCGGGAGTGGGCCATAATCAACCAGGCAGGCCGAGTGCGTGTTTGTAGATGTCACATGTCCACGATTTTTGGTTCTAAGACATGCCTGTTTCCTCACAATTTTTTCCTTCACCGTTTTGAGAGCAGTGGCGATGAAATAATTTACACAAAGTAAAGCGCCTGCTGGGATTCGAACTCACGACCTACTACTCGTAAGTCGCGGCCGTTATCACTGGGCCACCACTGCTCTCGAAGAAGGATACAAAAAGAACATTAATAAATTTATTCTGAAAACCAGAGGGGTAATTGCGGAACTTTTTATCGAAAGGAATTGGTTTAATATTCATAGTTAAACAACATTCATTGCGTTATTTACGTTGCTGAGCCGACAATTTATTCGAACAAATAACGCAATGGTTTAGAAATAATCTTCAATCCCATTCAAATTCTGATAAATTGTGCGTTTCGCAATTAGGGTGCAGGTATTTAAAAATGGAATAAAAGTATGAGGATGTCGATGTAACGCCCGGTTTCTGAATTAAGAATCTAAGCGTGATTAATATCATGCTCAATGCTCACATAATTCCTCTTGTTTTATATGACATCATTTTTTTAAATATATTTATAGCTTTGTACAGTCAGCATCAATAATCTCGTGACGAGGAGACTTTTCAAAATGATCTAAACAACTACGACTATCAAATAATAACTCAATGACACAAGGAATGTTTCAGAATGAAGACAGTACACGACAATTGTCATTCTGACTAGAACTTTATCCAATTTAGATAAAGTTTACATTTCTTAGTTGTTGACGTAATTTTGAATGTTCTGTTCGTCTCGATACTTTTGACGGTGACGGTAAGTGGAGTATAATCTATAGTAAAATGCTGTGTACCTCATCATGGTCTCCTTGTCTAGCATTATGTTCTGCTAGGTTAGAGAGCCAGGCGTGCCTCAACCGTGGCGTTGCTCGGCAAGATGCTGCTAATGCGTGCTGCAACTCAGCTAATTGGACACTGCCTGCACCTATATTATTAAAACATATTTAGGTTTGATTTAGTGAATGTAATATGTAATTTATAGGTAGGTAAAATAACTATAAAATTCAACTACTCTAGTTTCCATAATCAGCCTATAATGTTTCCATTAACAGGACACAGGCCTCCTTTAATGTTTCCATTGACAGGACACAGGCCTCCTATAATGTTTCCATTGACAGGACACAGGCCTCCTATAATGTTTCCATTGACAGGACACAGGCCTCCTTTCGGTGTGAGGATGTTTTTCGTAAACCATAGTATGGTTTACGAAAAACATCCTATATCACGTTTTATTTTAACATACGTATTACGTATGTTAAAATAAAACGTGATAGCAAAAATAGGACGCATTGAATGGCGCCGACAGTTTGACTAGTTGCAGTACCAAAAACATGCATAAAGAGGTTGAAAATAATTTGCGTCGTAGTACGGTAGGCCGTACGTCAGTTACCACTGAAAACAAAAAACCAGTATTAGCTGGCCTCGCTTTCTCTTGGAACTACACACAACGATAGGCCAGCTCAAGGTCTAACTATTTATAGTGACGCGACGTGAGGCCTACTGTACCTATAATAATATACACTGCCAATAGCATACATAGTTTGCAGCTCCATATCAAATATTCGTCATAACATTTACCTGAGGCACCAACTCCTCCCACTCCAGCAAGGCGCGCCCGCGCACCCACAACAGTGCGCACGCGACGCATCAGTTCCGCCACTTCACCGGACAAACCTGATATATGCAAAACAATGATAAAAGTCAGTAGATTTAATTCATAGCTGTAGAACACTAAGGTTTTCTTCCATGTTTCAAGCCTTGCGTGAATCTTCAACGTGTGGGACAGATTCAGGAATAGACAAAGAGGAACTAAAGTGTCAACTAATGATAACTCTGTTAATCTACACTAATATTATAAAGAGGAAAAATTTGTATTTTTGTTTGTTTGTAATGGATAAACTCAAAAACTTCTGGACCGATTTTAAAAATTCTTTCACCATTAGAAAGCTATATTATCTGCGAGTAACATAGGCTATGTTCTATGTTATGGGGATTTGGTTTCCGCACTTAGTCCTTTGAGTGGACCATTGTACGTGGGCCATGGCGGCCGTCGGTGTTTACTCCAACCAGCCCACCTCCCTCCAGAAGTTTAATATGTCTCCTGGTCTGCTAAGAACGTCCGTGTATGATTTGGGTGTCCCGAGGGTATCTGTCCTAATCTGGGTGACGCCTGTACATTCGAAGAGTACATGCGCAACGGTTTCCTCAGCCTCCATGCAGGCCCTGCACAGGAGGCTGTCCGTTATGCCTATTGTGTGAAAGTGCTTGTTTAGCGGGCAGTGTCCTGTGATGGTGCCCGTCATCAGACGCAGACCATCCCTGTCCAGGCGTAGCATACGTCTGGTTAGCCTACCCTCCGGGGATGGCATAGCTTCCCTGGACTGCCTGCAGCCTGGTGCCGAGGTCCATCAGGTCTCCGCTTGTGTGTGGGTAAATTCCTGCAGCCACCTGCGTAGCTGGTTAAAGGGGATGGGCACGATGGGCTCGGGGCCGCAGACCGACGCGCTGGATGCCTTTCTGGCCAGTTCGTCAGCAGCGTCGTTGCCTAGTGATCCACTGTGTCCTTTTATCCATTGCAGTGTCACTTTGTTGCGATTAGAAACTGTTACCCGTTCTAATGCGTTGTGACATTCTAGTGTAAGACTTGAGGTTATGTATCGTTGGGCTAGGGATTGGAGGACTGAAGCGCTGTCGGAGAGTATGCGTATATGAGTGTCCGCAACTCTTCTGGCTTCTATGGCATACGCCGCCTGTATAATGCCCACGCATTCCGCCTGGTAGACGGTGTTGAACATTCCCAGCGGGCTGGATATTTTTATGTTAAGGTCGTGTGAGAAAACTCCGACACCGGTCCCAGAGGTGGTCTTTGAGCCATCAGTGTAGACTCTTAGCTCTTCCGGGCCCGAGTGGCCGTTTTGTTCTTCTGTGAGTATAACGTTGTAGTGCTTTTGAAAGTAGTTAACATAGGCTACATCACGCTACAACCAAGAGGAGCGGAGCAGTAATGAAAAATGTTGCAAAAACGAGGAAAATCGCACGGGTAGGCGATTCGACGCGACGGGAAGGGTCGGGGGAACACGAAATTTAACGCGGACGAAGTCGCGGGGAGACGCCAGTAAATAATAATAAAGATACACATCGTGAAGTTGAACACTACTAGAGGCGGGTCTGTTTTACTAAAAAAAACTTTTTTACAAAAAGTGTCTTAGGATCTGTATTTAAGGTTTTTGTGCCACCGACTTCCGAAATTAAAGTTATTTTTTACTTTGTAGTGTTTTTTAGTGAAGTCGGTTGTTTTTTTTTTTTGTAAAAAAGTTTTTTATTTTTAAATTTTTAGTTGTGGTATTCACCCCGCACTAATTCCAAACAAACAATGCATATTTATGCGATAGCAGAAATCACGATTGATTTGCTGTCATTTTTTAAAGAGTTCCGGTGTCTGTCTCCCGAACTCATCATCAGATCTATATGAAAATTATATGGGACTATTTCGGAATAAACCCCTTTCGAACAAAAAAAGAATTTTGCAAATCCGTTTATATATGACGGAGTTATGGCCGAACATACATAAAAATAAAACATAAACATCCGAATTGAGAACCTCCTCCTTTTTGAAGTCGGTTAAAAACAATTTCTCACAGTCGATGATTGAATGATTTTGTTCATTCAATCGTCGATTACGACGGCAATCATGCATCAAAAGACAATTTATTTAACACTAGCTTCTGCCCGCGACTTCGTCCGCGTTAAATTTCTTGTTCCCCCGACCCTTCCCGTCGCGTTGAATCGCTTACCCGTGTGATTTTACCCGTTTTAACAACATTTTTCATTACTGCTCCGCTCCTCTTGGTTTAAGCGTGATCTTATATGTCCTATATACTGGGTGACTTTTTTTAGCGTCTTGAAAAAAAAATGGGGGTAATAGGTGAACGGAGTAGAAGCTTTTGGCATAGAAATTTTTATTATTTTTATTTTTGAATAACATGTAATTAAATTGATCTAGCAATAAATACTACACATTTAAAGTAACATTTTCATACTAGAACAACAAAAACAGAAATTTGGAAAAAAAAAACAAAAAAAAAATTTTAATCTATCGAAACTCAAATCATACGCACCCTACTCAATGCGCGGCATGTATCATTGATTTCGGAGCGCGGTCCTACCCTTTGAAGCCGGCTGATAGGCGGCCTCATTGATCTTTCGCAGGCGCACGAGCCGCACACGCATCCCTGTCCACCCGCGTCCCGCGCTCCTTTAGTCACCTACGATGAATCTGAAGGCCTTCCTGCCTTCTATTCTAGTTACACAACACACCATATGAAGGTCGAGACGGTAAAAAATGTCATCCGGTATATTCCTCGATAAATAGGCTACCTAACACAAAAAGAATTTTTCAATTCGGACCAGTAGTTCCGGAGATTACCCCCTACATACAAACTTACAAACAAATGTTACCTCTTTATAATATTAGTATAGATAACATAACATCACGCCTTATTTCCCCGAGGGGTTGAGCAGAAGTGAACCTATTAGTACACCCACATTTTGCCTGCTACTGCTTTGCTACTGCTGAGCATGAGGTCCTGGGATCGATTCTCAGGTCGGGCAAAGTGTTATTGAGTTTTTCCCTCTGGAATTTCTCAGTAGCAGCCCGGAGTCTGGATTTATACCCGGTTGATGGCAATAGGCTCGCCCCTTATTAAAAGGGACTTAAACATAACAGGCGGCAATTTATTTATAAACAATAAATTATATTTTTTTTCTTACCAGTTCCTTTCATAGCTTTATCACCAGTCGCAAAACAGTTGATGACAGAGAGAGATTCTTGGAAACGTTTGCAGTTCAACGCGGTTGAGTTGTCCAGCAGCTTTGATACAGCCATGATTACCTGGTAATAAAACAAGTCCTGAAAAAGCATGTTCAGCTACCGTGAAAGCAAATACTTATAACTATGAAGAGTGATAAAACTGGATGATGAATTACTGTGGAGAGGTTGCTTTCATGATATCCATTAGAATAAAAAGAGAAAAGAAAGGGAATACGTTTATTCGCGGCAAATATGACGCAGAGAAAGATTTGTGTTATTTTTCTAAGTTGTAAATGTTGGGGGAAAATATGCGTCACATCCACGCAAAACGGCTATCGTTCAGCATAACGCTACGACCATATGAAACATAGCCCAGCACTAGTTTTCAGCGACAGCCGGCGTTCACGTTAAGCGGTACAGCATAAATGCTCAGCTAATTATCCCTACAGAGTGGCCAATCTATGCTTAATTATCTTGTTGTGCAGCCAGTTGAGTTGACTACAATATGTCGTCATCTTCATCAGCCTATAGACTAGCAGCATCGACGCACCTGCTACGATTTCTACACACTCCTTTTGCCTCGTTTAGGTTCATACAATTGGTCATATACACACGCCGGTTGCGAGTACTACGCACCTGACCTTTCTGAAGAACATCACCAATAAGGTCCCTATATGTCGTCCTAAGGCGTCCCCTCCCGGTGTTTCCACTCACATCTGCCTTGTAAATACCTTTTGTGAGCCGTCCTTCATTCATCCTCTCAACATGACCAAACCATCTAATCCAAGCATACTTTTTTAAATTTTTGTGACTACATCTTCTTTTAAACCACACCATTCTCTTATCACATCATTCCTCAGCCTATCATTCATAGTCACACCACACATGCTTCGGAAGGAATGCATTTCCACAGCATTTTTTCTACTTTCATGCTAAGTTGTTAACATTTGAAATTTTGAATCTTAGTCCATACCTGCAGATGCACTCTAGTAAGGTCTCCGCCAGGCCCGTGCTGGAAGTTGGCCCGCATCAGTAAGTACAGCGCAGCCGCCGCCTCACGCCGCAGCCACGCCGCGCGCGCCTCACACAGACGTACCACGGCAGCTACCACGCCCGAGCAAACCGTACTGCCTCCTGTATACAAATAAATAATAATATATTGCATGAAATTTTATTATTTTTAGTTTAATTGTAAAGCTTTGCTGTAAACTTTGCAGCAAGCGACTGTTATTTAAATAAATCACACGCTTCTATCGAAACGTCTTTCTTTGATAAAATAAACAACAATTCTATCCAAGAAGTGAGCTGTTATGTATCAGTTCAGATTTAGAATTTCGCAAGAATACGCTTGAACTTAGATTTCTCTTAAACAATATTTAAACACAAAAATGTGCGTGTCATGCGCCCCAAAACTATTCCACCAGTATAAAGTTTCCTATATAAAATATTATTTCTTGTTCTATGAAAATCCTTTGTTCATAATGATATACTGACCTTCAAACAAAGTCTCAGAGAACTGATTGATATAAGCTCTAAGGGCAGAGAACAAGTGTTTATACAACGTCTCGCTCTGTGGGTACTGTAGTAGCTTGAGATAGGGCTTCGCCGCGACACCGTCAGCTGCTCCCAGGTTCTTCATGAATAGACACGCGCGGTCTATTATGGTGAGGCCTACTTCTGTTGCTAGGCAGCTTGCAGATAGTACTGTGTGTTCGGCAATCGCTTCTAATTCTATAAACAAAGGAAAATCTGGTGAGTAAGATGGGCCTGCATAAATTGTAGCTATTTCAAGTATAACATTTTTGGCATTCTTTTTGCTAACTACATTTTACCAGCCAATCAATTTTCGAAGAGCTTCGTTAACTGTACGAAACTACAAGGTTTGTGATCAGAAAGCCAGTTCTCGAAATTGAAAAAAAAAAAGTTTAATATCTAGTCGCAGTCTCATCTCGGCGTTAATGAAATGTCATAAACTTGTCAAAAATGTGTGGAAACACGAAGTATTTTTATGGAACTGTGAACGTTCTTAAAATTACGAAAATAGCCCCTCAGTGATCAATTCGATACTCTGCATTTTTTCCCCCATTATGATAGGCTCAGAAGCCATAGAGTAAGACCAAAAACAATGAATGTCGTTTATAAAGACATCTTAAATTTTCCAGCAGACGTAGCATGACGCTTTCTATTTCTAAGACAGTAGAAAACTTTTTACTCGACGCCACAAAGTATTTATGGTTAGCTTTTAAATCACGATTTTATAGGAGAGCGTACTATCTATACGAAACGTCACTTTGTCTATTCTTCCGTCGATAAAACCTCTTTCTATGGCGGTCATGCTACGCATGCAGTGCTGAGTATAACATAACGCTTTGTTTTGTCCGATGGGATGGACATAAGTGTACCTTTAGTGCACACACATTTCATCCGTTATGTTTAAGTTCAATGTAATAGGGGGCGAGCCTATTGCCATCAAAAGGGCTCAAATCCAGTCTCCATGCTGCGACTGAAAAAATCCAGATAGAAAAACCCAATAACAATTTGCCGAACCAGGAAATCGAACCCAGGACCTCATGCTCAGCAGCAGCGCTTGCGACAATTAGACTAACGAGGCAGTCTCGATAGATCAGTTTCTCATAAACACAAACCAGTATAAAGTAATGAACTGGCGGGTGCTTTGGAGGACTATCTTATGTAATTTTGCCGTTCGAAAAGTGCTGATCCTCAGACTAATTTGAATAAATGACTTTTGATTTAATTTGAATTGCATTTATAATAAACTTACCAGTAATAATTGTAGGATTAACAAGATTTTCCCTGTTAACAGTGTTGTTTTTCTCCACAACAATAGGAGGTTCTTTCGAGAAGTCTGGCGGACTCATCCTAGCAGGCAGAGTTCTTGCTTTTAAGGGCTTTGGTTTACCGTTGCAGTCAGGTGTAGTTGCTTTCATTTCTGATAAGATTTTCTTTCTTCCTACGTATTGGAATTGTTCGGCACATATTCTGTAAAAGTTGCAGCTCAAAATTGTCATTCAATTAAACATTGTACAGAACCAAGGTACATCGAAGGAGACTGACCCACAGGTTGAAGTGATATTCAAATTAACCGATATTTACAAAATAAAAAAAACCGGTTACCATCATTTTATGGTCGGGCACTGCTCTGTAATGGCATTGAAAAGTTGGGGCAGTGGCAGAAAAGTTGAAAGGAAATCGTTTGGCTTGGTATAGGCATGTGGAGGCGAAGGAAGGAACGATTGTTAGCAAAAGAGTGATTAATATTAATGTTGATGAAGAGGGAGATATATTATATATTCTTCATATGTAAGAGAAAGGAGTGAATGATAGTGTGAAAGCTAACTGGAAGAAAACGTGTTATGCCGACCCCAAGTATGACGAGGGCAAAAGATGATGACTGTAATGTCATTGGGTATACAAAACATTTTATTAAAGGTTAAGATTGCTCAAGAACTTACTCCAAAACATTAAAGAACGATTGCTGCTGCGCTTGTGATTGTGTCTTCCACCAGTCCACAAGTCTTTCATCATCCAAATACTTCAAAACGAACAGGAAACACAAAAGCACATCCCGCACCTCTTCTGCAGACATCACACCAAACCTACATACACAAAAATGACCGTTAGTTACATTACCACACCAAACCCACGCATTCGATAATAATAGTTAATTAGATATGGATAAGGTTGAATATTATTTGATGATAAATGTGAGATATTTACCTATTAACTTGATCACCAATTTCGCTCAAGTCGAGTCGTCCAACATTTCTAGGTAGCGAATCTCCACCGGACATTGTTGATACAGATTCTAGAGAACTCTGTGACATGTTGTTCGCGTGATCTAAAGAAATATGTGACTTGCATGAGTTTCTAGGCACAAAATAAGGCCCTGAGGTCTTATTACGTCGTTTAGAACCATGATTATTAGAATGAGAGAGAGATAGAGCTACACAGGACCTCTAGATCTCTTTTCAGCAATGGAAAAATGATAGCTTTAACATATAGTAATACGGATACGGCTATATTGTTTCCAAGACAAAACTAAATCCGCTGTAGCGCGCGCTTTTTTGAACTTAATAGTTGGTTAGAAGGACCTAATGGCATTCATTTTTGCCGTAGGAAGTATGCCTGAGATATAAACAATGCCTTTAAAAGCAGCGTGAATTGTGCTCTTTTTTGGTTATATTCAGCGTTGCAAACCTTACTCACTCTAAAAACAACCAAATGCAAACTTGTAAATAATTGCGACTAATTTCTTGAACATCTCAAAAATTACTCACCCTTCCCATACATATGATTGCTTGGTATAGTGGGCGGTTCTTTAAAATGTGCGGAGTTCCTGACTGGAGTATGATCGAAGTGCAGAGTCAGTCGGTTCCTTCTGGGAGTGCTATTGGCCGACGCTGCTGCATTCTGAGTACTATTGAGTACTGGGTTCACCGTCGCATCTCCATCGACTTTGTCGTGACCATTTTCGACCGGACTAGCTAGACTTTTTGTTACTAGCCGGTGGGCGTTTTCTATTGTAAAGAATATACAAATCAATATTAAAAACGAATAATGTAAGAGTCCGGAAAAAGAGGAGAAGAAGTAGTGGAGGGGGTTTTGCCTAGTAGTGGGACAGTAGAGGCTAGTAAAAATATGTAAGAGATATCGGTCACACTTAATTTGGTCGGTCGAGACAACCAGGAGAAGTGGGGTTGTGCGTCTACAGATTATCATCTGTGTAGCCTTTTCCTTACTATGCTGGGTACCGCTTCTAGTCTAAACAGATGCCGCTGGCATCAGTATGGTCAGTAAAAACAATCAAATAAATATGAAAAGCTTTTTGGGCAGAATGTGTAGATTTCATCGAAAATACGTACCAAGAACGATAGTAAGCCACGGCGAATATAAGTACGCAAGCCTAGCTCTGCACTGGCGGCTTCTATACCGATCATCATGTTCATGTTTAGTCAATAAGGCCCGTAACACACTTAATGCAGACCTACGTTTTAACGGTGCCTCCCGTAATGATTGTTCCACCTGTAGAAATACAGGGATTTGAAAAATTTGCAAAGTAATTAAAATTAGCGTATTCAAGCATGACTCATGCTTTATGTATGCTAGCAATGTACATATTTGGAAAACAAGGGAATACTTGTTTTAGTAGGGTTCCAGCAAGAAAGTGTCTCATTATAAAATCTTCAGTGAGTCTCAGCCTGGCAGGATCTGTGTAAAAGTAATAGTTATTCAGGTAAGCACTAACATTAACGGATAGCGACAAATCCATAGTCTTAGGAGGAAGCGCCAGTTTAGCCCGCCAAATTCAAATCAATTCTTACCTTTTTGGAACACGCGAAAAAAAGTAGGAAAATATTTGAATTTAGCGGGCTCCCTTAGCGCACCCACCTTAAAGCATAGTGTAACAACATCTTTGTCTATGCATGCAGTGGTCATAGAGCAAAAAAATATGTTACGCGACATGTTTTCATTTCATTCAGTCAGTCTTCTTCCGTCCACATTTATACTAATTAATGTTATTCATGCAACTACTGAAAGCGATTGGGCGACCAGGCAAAAGAAACGAGATGTTGCGAGACATCGTGAAGTTTGGCAACGCGTGTCGCGGGTGTCGCCCATCGCTTTATGAATATTGCGTCACATTGTGAAAAAAAATATAATTAACTGACTACAACAATGTATATTTGGGTAAAGCGGATATAGTTACACTGTGCTTATAGTAAATCAATGATATTTAATTCTTACCTTCATCGCCATCTCTTGCCAATTTATTCGCGTGTAATGGCAGATTGAATGGCACAAAGTGCTCATGAGAACAAATTGTTTGCAGGAACGTGAATTTAAAGTCAAATAAAGCTTTCGGATCGCAGACTTTAAACTTGTCTAAATATTTGTGTATTTGTCGGAACACAAAACCTCTGTCCATGAAAGATAGGCAAGACTGTAAAAGAAAGTTTTATAAATGTCAAGTTACCACAACAATATATGAACAAAATCTATGTTATGAAACTTATGAGAAATTCTCATGTAATTTTTGATGTCGTTAGGAATTGGTATAATTGAATGCAAGAAGGGGGAAGGGGTTTCATATTATTAGGTAAGTACTATTAAAAATAACAAAAAACAATGTTTCGTAAGAAATTTTTAAGAGACGACATGTTTACTATAAATGTTGTGACATGTCCGTGGATGCATGGATTCAACTTGAAGGTATGTAGTTGTTTGATCGCGGATGGTAGTCCGGATAATCGATCGAATCCGTATAAGTGAGGGCCGGATAACCGATTTTCCACTGTACCACCTACCTTTAAAAACGTGGCAAGATTCTTGTTAAAAATATGAGTTTGCATCGGCTGCTGTAATATGTATGACGGCTCCACAGTTGATACCAATTTATCAATATTATCTAAGAGATCAGCATGAAATCTTTCATTACGTGACATCTGTAACAGGTAACGAAACGTGTTAAATTATTGCAAGGAAAACATAAAAAAACAAATTTCGAAACGCTTTTATTAAATTAATTAATATTATAAATACACAATGTGGTTTTCCTTGTTCAGACGCCAGCACATCAAGCTACTACAATCTGTCAAATTTCTTTAATACATTTTCAACTTTATCGCTAAAGCATTAGGTTCAAGGTTGATTGGGAGAATTTGACAGTTGCGGGTACCTTGATGTGCTGGCGTCTGTACTATTTTAATACGTTGTAGGTACTTACTTTAATTCTTCCTGTATTGATTAGATACTGCGCCATACTTTTGGTGATAATATCGAAGAAAAAGCCGGAATATTGCATGAATTTGTTTCCTAACAGAAAGTCCGATTGGTTGGGGTCCACAAACATGTGAAGTGGGGCCGTCAACATCGTGTGTAGTTTAAATTCCACGCAGTTGAATACGTACTGTGAATTTAAAAAAACGCAAAATATGTTTTATTCTATTATGAGGATTACTAGGAGTAATTATATGATTAGAGTAGGAGGAATTAGGAGTTTCTGCCCACCTCCAAAGGCGAAACCTCGAAAAGGCGTTTATGTATGTATGTAAACAATAGAACTAATAGCGGAAATAGTTAGCTAATGGATCCGTCTTGATATAAATAGGAAAAAAATATATATTAAGGAAAACAGACGAGTTATTTACAATAATTATTTACTAGCAAGAAGAAGGAATAGTAGTACTCGCAACCGGCGTGTGAGTATGACCAATTGTATGAACCTATACGAGGCAAAAGGAGTGTGTAGAGATCGTAGCAGGTGGCGTTCCGTGGTTTCTGCCTACCCACATGGGAAAAAGGCGTGATTGTATGTAATAACCCAGTAAAATACTTTTTTCTTACCTTAACGTAACTATCCAATAAGTCTTTCCGACCATAGTCATGTATCATGTGCACAAAATGCACTATCAACTTAACGATCTGGTAACCCATGTCTTGAGTGTAGCTTTTTTCAACTGTCTGTAAATACAAAAAAAAGGATATGAGACGATATCGTTGGTCTAGTGCATTGCTGAGCATGAAGTCCTGGATTCGATTCTCAGATCAGGCAAAGTGTTATTGGCTTTTATCTAGAATTACTCAGTAGTAGCCCGGAGTCTGGATTTGTACCCGTTTGCTGGCAATTGGCTCGCCCCCTATAACATGGGATTTAAACATAACTGTTAAAACTTTTTAACAAAAAATTAAACCGCTGAAAAAAACAGAAAAGCAAAAAATAATAAACCTTAAAATTTTGAGTCGGCGCTGAAAAATCAATGAACAAAGATCACTCAAAGCGCCGACTCATAATTTTAAGGTTTATTATTTTTTGCTTTTCTGTTTTTTAACGTTTTTATTTTGTAATTTTTTGTGGCTTTAATGTACTAATAATACTTGGCAAAGTATACCCTATCCAATGAAAAAAGAATTATCAAAATCGGACTACTATGTAAAAAGTTATGCGTGGTCAGACATAAAAAAAAAAAATACGCGTCGAATTGATAACCTCCTCAGTTTTCTTTCGTCGGTTAAAAATGTGGGTATATTACAGCTAAACTTCTGCCCAACCCGTTGGGGATGACGAAATGTTATGTCATCCATAAGACAGCCTTGTTCCATCCACTGCTAAGTGTAAACCTCCTACCATTTGTGACGTCAGATAACATTATAACATTTTATTTTCAAATTCATATTTTTAAAGATTACTGGCGGCTCCGTCTTCCCCTTTGGGAAATACAGGCATGATATAATTTTCATAGTATAAAAATCTTTACCATTAATTCAAATAGTTGATTCATAATAGTCGGCAAGAAAGCTACGAGCGAACTCAATTTGATCGCGTGCGCAGCTTTGAGGGCGTTGCATACGTCGTTCCATGGCGGAGGAGACGGAGACGTGGGCGGCGAGCTGGACTTCAACAGACGCTCAGCCTGGGTGAACAGGTTGTGCAAGTGGGAGTCCCTGGTCGCTACTGTGGAGTCCAGGACCAGTTGACAACGAAACAGTTGCTTCTCACCTTCCACCCATACAACTTCTGGGCCCGTGTTCTGTATACAAATATTCACGTTTTTAAAGACAATATTATGCTTCTGTAATGCATTTCTCAGTATTGTAATGCGCTGAATAGTTTGTTATGTTTCACATTATTGTTATGACGTATTACTTCCAGTTAAAATAAGTGTTCCTGTAAACCAATGTTACCGAGCACAAGTCATGTCAGAACAACTTCTGTTGATACGAATGACGAAGAACAATATGTATGAACGAAATTAATAGAACATACCCCTTTCCCAAGTCCTAGTGGCTGAATAGCTAAGTATCCAGACGGCAAATGTGTTGCTATAGGTAAGTTTACAACTTCATCAACCAACTTATCGTTTTTCAACAACGGTATCCAAGCATATCTGAAAGGAAAGCGAATTTATTATTAAAAATAATTAATACTAAACAATCCATTAGGGATTGTTCATTCGTATAATATTATTAACTGGTCAATGAATAGTTCTAAATATGGTTCAGGCTTATGGTGTATTGTTTGCTAGGAACAATTGGAGAGGATATCATTATTATTATTGGCAATCCAATTGATGTTAATAAAACTTCGAAAATAGGGAGAGAGGGGAACTAAGTGGAGCAAAATTAAAGTCTTTGAATTTTCTTCAAAGGCCAAAAGTTCGAACATCTTTGGCCCAAAATTCAACTGCGCAAACTCCGCTCACAAACGCAGTCGTAAAATTATCACATGCACGAATTACAGAGAATACGGCACAGGATGGATGGTGATCTATTGTCTTTTGGGACAATAGACAACCAGTGGTTTTGATTGAAAATAAGTCATTGTTATCCTCCTAGACTTGTGCCACTTTAATTGGGGCCGGCAAAGCATATCTTCTTCTTGCATACATCAAATTTGCAGTCATCTCACTATTCACTCTACAATGTTCCCATTGCGTACACAGGCCTATTCTCTTCGAGAGTGAGTGGGCTGTAATCCAGTACGCGGGTCCATTGCGGGTTGGTAGATGTCACATGTCTTCAAATTTTTGGTTCTAGGACATGCCGGATTCCTTACAATGTTGTCCTTCATTGTTTAGGGAGCAGTGGTGATGAAATAATTTACACAAAGCAAAGCAATTGCTTGGGTTCGAACCTACGACTACAACTCGTAAATTACGGTCGTCCCAATGTGCCACCACTGCTCTCAGTATTCACCCTGGTTTTTATTAATATAAATACTTTGAAAACAAAAGAAATATTTACCCAATGCACGTTTCCACGTTAGCGTCGTTTTTCTTCGCGAGATCACACGAGATGTGATGGAAAGTGAACAATAAATGATGCTGGGAAGTGATTGTGGGTGGCAGTCGGATTTTGGCTTCATCACTCCATGTAGGGTTCGCATTATGATGTAGCACTGAACAGCGGTATTGTGATGTCATGCCGAATCTTCCGTAGACCGCCTATAAATTAAAATTGTTTTTTATTTAAACCTACATTGGCACGTATGACACGTCGGAAGTTAGGTGAATGGTTCTAAATTGGTCGTTTTCTGTGGAGTAAAACTGGCAGAAAACTCTGGTACTACCAAGTTAAAGAAATGAATGAGTTACTTAAATGTATTGTAGCTATTAAGATTTTGTATGAGGAATTTATAACAAGGTGGACCGATGACCTTGTGAAGGCCGCAGGAATCCGCTGGATGCGGGAAGCAAAAAAACCGGTCGAAGTGGCGGTGCTTGGGGGAGGCCTATGTCCAGCAGTGGACGTCTTTCGGCTGAAATGATGATGATGATGAGGAATTTGCAGCGGGCACATAAAGGGTGATGTTCTATGTTAGAAAGGTGTGATTCCATACGTAGTTCTTTAAGTGGACCATTGTGCGTGAATAAAGGGTGATATTTTTATATCATGTGATGAAATTATGATGCTCAAACAAGGTAACTCGTATATTTTGTGTGATGCCAGTATGCTATACATTATTCCGGCAGTTAAAAAAAAAAAGAAAAAGTAAAGTACCTTTATTGTCTTTTATTGTTTCTCACTACAAAACTTTATGAAGTGAAAACCGTAAAATATAGTATAAAGATATTGAAAATAATGCGATAAAAATCCAAACCGAAATATCGCATATTAATTCATAATTCTACCATTTTCCTTAAAATGTTGACGTAAAAGTTCGTATCAAAATGTTATCTAGGCCTAAGTAATCAAACAATTTTCGGTATTTTTAACTTTTCTTAATAAAGTATGTTCTTACCTGTAGCGACTTAGGTTCTCCAGTATCATTATCCCTCAACTCAATGGAACAGGCAATATTTCTGGCTCTGGCGAACATTTTCTGAGATTCGAAATTCAAAGCCAACGGGCGAACATACAAATGATGTATGAAGGCTGCATAAGGCTGCTCCGGTTCCACGTTCAGTGTTGCCAATTCTAGTGTGAGTGGCGACGTAGGCGGGAGTGGAAAAGGTTTTAATGCTGCATAGGAGTTTGACATACAATCTGAAATACATCATGTGACGTGTTAGGGTTGCTCCAAATAGAACGGAAAAATGCCAGAGCAATTAAAAACAAAATAAAATATGCGCGACCCGACTGTTTCGATATTCATACAATTTTCTACTTTAGGCTATGGTAATACGGTCCTATTTTCAGAGGAACCAGTAAATTGCTCGGGCATTTTTCTCGGTTTTGTTTGAACTGACCATAACACTTAGTGTGAATACGTAACGTTAAGTACTAAACGATCAGGTTGATCTAGAATCTAGAGCAATAATTTTTATTTGATGATCGTTAAGAGTTAAGGCAGAATGGCATATTATAAAAAATGATAGAATAAGCTTCATAAATTTCAAAGATATTCTTACTTGGTACTTGTTCATTACTCTGATGTATATTAATACTGAGCCAGCCAGGTATCACAGTTAGTTTAGCCATTTTCTCCGACTTGCGGTAGTCGGACAATATTTTTAGCAAATCATCATCCGACATTTTGTTAGGCTCCTGTCGATATATCGAAGGGAATTCGGGTGTCAAATCTAAGTCATTGCTGTACATTCTGAAACACAACAATTTGTATAAGATTCGAGAGCTTCTTGAATTAATTTCCAAGACTTCATAGAAGTGGTAAAATGCAGAAGGCATATTATTAAAATCCCACTAAAATCACATAATTATGAATCGAAGTCGCCACGTCTGTTTGTCTGAAAACTCAAAAACTACCGAACCGCTTTCCATACGGTTTTCACCAATGGACGGAGTGAGTCAACAGGAAGGTTTAGGTGTATAACTAATTATTCGCGAGATAAATGTAAATTGACTGAAATATGACGTTGATTGTTGAAGATGTCGGAAAAAGTGTTCAAATGCCGACTGGTACCTATACTTGCGTTCGCCGCGTAAACCAATAGACATATAGGAAAACAATGTATTGCAAAATTAATACATTGTTTATCTGGATTAACACAAAGGGTACTTTTAATCCTGGTATGACGTTCCTGTGGGATATTTTCCAACATTCACGCGGGCTTAGCCGCGGCCAGGGCCTGTTAATCATAATGTGAAAGTTTATAAAGAGATTTTCTATAAACAGAAGAACGCGTTTATAAACGCTGCACTGGATTCAATATGACTAAAATAGTTGTAAGTCTTACTTGTACAAAGGTTTTGCTGCCCAAGCAAAGGGCATCCTGTAGGATCCGACGCGGTTTGAGTAAGCCTGGACATTTTTGTGGACTTTGAGCCCAAGTCGCGGGTCTTTAGTAGCCTTGAGGTACGGCTCCATAACTTGACTGACATGACCTTGCAAGATTTTGTCAATTTTCACCACTAGAAACAGGTCCGGGTGAGGATTGTTTACAGACAACATTACCTGAGAATGAATATAAAAAAGTTATAGCTTCTTACGTAACTTATGACTATCATAAATGCATCTCAGTTTCACTTATTTTCATATTTAAATTAATGTTAATACAATACCTGTTTCTTCGATCGAAACCACTCTTCCGGTATCTGATTAACGTCTAACTTAACATCGTAACTAAAATTTTCAACTAATGACTTTGTGCACTCCGTGTCCTTGACTAGATCTCTGACGGCATCATGGTTCAGGTCAAAGTGGAAGTTCTCCGTGAGTTTCTTCCCACTCCTCGCGTCATACAACGCTAAGTACGTGTAATAAGGCTCTACTTGACACAATAGTTCTTTATCGCCGTCTATAGGCGCTTGTAACCTAAACTTTAAGCTTTCGCATTTGAGCAAAATTCTTTGGCCAAAATGTTCTCTGTAACAACAAAAAATGAATAAAAACAAGAATGTTCGTGACAGTTCCGTTGGCTAAAAAACTAGAAAATAAAAATCATTTATTGCTTGAGGAATGTCAATCTTGCTGAAATAGTTTTATTGTTACGACTGAGTGAAGTCGAAAAAAGGCCACAACAAACTGTTAAGACCTGCGTAGGAAAACTCGCTTTCACTACCTCACTGGCACACGAGAAAATGACAAAACAAAATAATAAACATGCTACAAAGGTACTTCAATTCAGAATCTCAGATAATTTACATTAATTGCTACTCAATCAACTATGTACTTTATTGTTTTGTACTTTAAATTGATTTTGGAATGATCGTATGAAAAAATGGTCCTAAACAAATTTAGTGATATTGAAATTCGAACTTTGAGTTACGATCCAAAACAAGACAGTTTCCAAGATTCTAAATTCAAGTTTACGTACTTGAATGGTTCGAGCTGTGGTTCAGGCGAAGGTGCGCGTTTGTACGGCATGTTGAAGATGTTGTACCGGCATTCGTTGCGCGCGGCCGCTATGGACATGTCTGTCTCGCGGGAGTACCGCATCAGGAGAGGGTTCATGCTGTGCTCCAGACCCTTTAGGGTACCGTAAGTAGGAGGCGGAGGCTCCGCTGTAAGGGAGACGTCGGCATCTGAACAAGGATGTTATTAGTATGAGTTATGCCCGGTATAAGTAAGATGGCGGGAAGTTTTATTTTATTACATCAAAATAAGAACGTGGGTTAAAACGTAATTAAAAAGTGATTGGTAAAATATGAATGCACTGCAAAAAATCTTTTTTACAAAAAAAAAAACAACCGACTTCTTTAAAAACACTACAAAGTGGAAAATAACTTTAATTTCGGAAGTCGGTGTCTTAAGATCTGTATTTATGGTTTTTTTGCCACCGACTTCCGAAATTAAAGTTATTTTTCACTTTGTAGTGTTTTTAAGGAAGACGGTTGTTTTTTTTTTTGTAAAAAAGTTTTTATTTTTAAATTTTTAGTTGTGGTATTCACCCCGCACTAATTCCAAACAAATAATGCATATTTATGCGATAGCAGAAATCGCGGTTGGTTTGCTATCATTTTTTAAAGAGTTCCGGTGTCTGTCTCCGGAACTCATCATCAGATCTATATGAAAATTATATGGGACCATTTCGGAATAAACCCCTTTCGAACAAAAAAGAATTTTGCAAATCCATCTATATATGACGGAGTTATGGCCGAACATACATAAAAAAAAAAAAACAAAAACATATAAACATCCGAATTGAGAACCTCCTCCTTTTTGAAGTCGGTTAATAAAATTGCTGATACATTGATCGGCGCCCGATGCATACAACGAAGTTACCCGGGCTAGCTTCCGGCACATTATACGATGCCAGTTTGCAGTCCGTTACGATATCCGAGAAGAACAAAAATGGCTCTCAAAACTTTTTTGTCAGGCAAGCATAGGATTCGTATAGATTCGTTTATCCTACCTTTGTCCAATGCTTCATCACTTTGGTGAGGTTCCTGGCTATCCTGGTTCTTCTTCAGAGCTGCTTTGAAAGCATTGATCCAATCATTTGCATCTTCCTCGTTTTCAGCTGCAAACGTATAGCCTTTCCCACCGGACATACGCAATTCGAAAGAAAACCTTCCTCTTTTTGGATTCTGTAACCACTCGCAATAATAGTTTACCATAATAGGTACTTCATTTCCACATAATATACCAATGTGTGGTTTTTTGAGCAGGTAAAGGTCTATTTACAAAGCGGGCGGGGCGGGGCGCGGCGGGACGGGACGGCGACGCGACGCTGAGTAGTTTTAATGTACTAGATATTAAGGACGACTTCACACAGAGCCGTCGCGCCACGCCGCCGTCGTCGGTTCTGTGTGAAGTCGTCCGTGAATAGACCTTTATCCAAGTCCACGTTCGCAAGGATGTAAAAATATCGTGGCGAGCTTTTATAGTGCACTGGATTGTCAACTCTTGGTGTTGTACCGAGCATTGAAAATCCAACCGAGTACATCCCAGCGCCTCGTAAAAATACACTGTTGGATTTCCAACTCTCGGTGCTAAACGGTGCGTTGAAATTCCAGTGTGCGAAAAATTCCGCCGCAATACGTCCTTGCGGACGTGATCTTAATGGAATAGTTGAGTGATTAGCTCTATTACATTTGGGAGACCTTAATAATGTTTGCGACATGTTTCCGAATTTCCCGATTCGTTTCCAAACATATTCTCGATTTTGAGTCTGAAACTCGTCACGCAGTTTCGAAACAGCCGCGTATATAAAATTGGTCATAAATTGTTGAGAGAAAAGCAATACTAAAATACAAGCAGATTATACTATTTTTAAACTTCTATATACGGTACTAGAATCTGGATATCAGTGGTATGTTACAGTTGATAAAGCCTTACCCTGACAACATCAGAACAAAAGTCCATAACGATAGTGAGCTTTGTATCCGTCTTCTTATCATCCTTATACACTTCGAGTATGTACGTGCCATCGGCCTCCCGTAGCATTGAGCAATAACGTTTCTTAAACGACTTTGAAGCAAGGTTACTGAATATCCTATCTGAGCCGATTTCGGGTCCTTTGAGTAAGTGCCCCTCTTTGGTACCTAGGTCCAACTTGGCTGCCTGTGTTTCATTATCACTTTCAGTTTCGGCGTCAATATCGTAAACCTCTTCCGGAAATTTGTTCTCTATTGGCCTGTGTAAGGAAAGATAGTGGTCATGGCACTGATAACGGTATCAATTACTAAGTGGTATGTTAGTATTTACTCATACACATTGTAAAAAGTGGTTCTCTGAAATAGTGATTCAGGACATCCTTGCCATAACATGTTATCAGTTTTTAACACGAATTTTGATACTGTTATGTTCTTGTCATCAAATATTAATTTGAATATGGATAGATATAGAATTAATGATAGAATAAAAAGCGAACACACAAAAGAGCTTTCATTAGTTTAAGAATATCCACCTCCTAAGTTTTGGTAAATGTCACGACCTTTGCGAGTATCTTAAACTTATTTGTGTTAATTTATGTTACGAAAATAAACTAGTCTAAAGAAATTAAGAAGATACAATATTTAAATATAATCAGTGAAAGCGTCTGCCACGACTATCTCATTACCATATTATGTGACTTATTAATTGACTATATTTGGATTGACAAGTCATTTTGGTTCTTTAAATCCTTTCATCCTATGTTGTGCAATCAGTAGGATATGACGCATACATCAGATATGAGCATAAAGCCCTGGCCTTGGGAATACAGCACATAACTTTTTGTTACCCATACAATGTTCATTGCCATGTAAAGTATGTTAATTATAACTACTAACGAGCAACCCAGTGTTTGTTACAATTTTAGCACATTGCATGCAACCGCCTTTCATTAGTTTTAGATGGGAAGCCGATAAATCAATGCATTTTCAACAATGATATTCATCTGCAGCTTTTATGTCATGCATATTTCTATTTAACTTTTTAACAGATAGCTTTAGTTGATATTATTCAAGTTGGTTTTCTCATCTTGACTTTTAAACGTAACTAATAATCTAAATTATAATTTTGTCACTATATATTTTTTAATTTCTATAATTCCATTTCATAACTAGGTATATGTAAATTGACCTACTGTTCTGACTGATCGAAATTCGACCATAATTTATTTATAAGTTAATGTATTATTTTATAAAAATATTAGCTTTCTGCTTTCCTTACATATATACTAACTGTGCTAAGTTTCATACTCCTTCTTCCGTGTAATTTTCGTAAAAAGTGGTAGGTACAAAGTTTTTCTTACACGGATATGCATCACATAATGAATGCCAGAAATTATAGTAAAACAAACATATTTCCTCCCATCATTTTTAAAAACCAGATCATAATTACTTACCTTGGTAAATTGAGATAGGTGCCGGCGTAATTACTGAACTTGTAATGTATGAGGTTCCAACTGGAGGCATAGCTGAGCAGCGCCTGCCTCGTGAGCAAGGGGCAGGAGGCCGCAGTCCTAACATCAGGCACTGCGGTGGTAACTGTTCTCCAGCGACGGGGCAATACAACACTCTGCCAAACAATACATTTGACATGATCGTAAAACTTTATGAAGTTTTGTTTAGCCAGGTTTGTTTAAAAGGGAAAAAGTTAGAACTGAGCTTTCAAATCTATGAATAAATAATCAATTTATATCTACTTAAAGTGTGCATTAGGTATCAATAGTCGTCTTTTACTGACAAGTGTCAATAGATTGGAGTGAGTAAAAGTCCCTTCCAGACACTGGGTTCATTAAAGACTTGTGTCACTGGATCGAAGACTGTAAAAGTCCCTTCCAAGCTCTGGTTTCAATATAATAATAACGTAAGTATGGGGATTCCCATTTACGTTTTCCTGTTCTTAGAAAACCACAACAAGTACTAGAATTACTGCAGCCTGCAACTGTCTGGGGTTTAAATATTACTTATTTGCTTACAAGTACGAATATACCTAGATCAGATACAAGTTAGTAGTACGCATGCATTTAAATTTAAATAAATATTATACCAAAAATATGTTATGAACACATAAACTGTAAAAGGGCACTGCAACAGCTAAAGTTCGACCAGTATAATAATTTTAGCTCATACTTCCAAACATTTCCACCTTCAGTTTTTATGTGGAGTGATTCCAAATTTAATGGCAGATTCCTATAATTTATGAACCATTATTGGTTATAATGTAGACTCTTGTATATTTACCAGCTTTGGATAGTAGACCATCCCCTATAGAAGTCAGTAGAACCACAGGTAAAATTAGCTTACGTATCTATTTATATGCCCAGTTTGGCAATAAAAATTCTACTGTTGGTAAGCAAAATAATTTGTTTTTGTTTATAGGAACCGAGCATAAAAGTAAAAGCTTATCTTAGCATAGATTTATTCCAGTGCACACCGAGAGAATTTCCAATACAATGGAGTAAGTGTGAAATATGTAACAAGAGTAATTTATAGGTTTTCTTTAGTACAAAATATTAAATTTATTTACTTTAAACAAATAAATATTTTCAATTACAGTTGGGCTGGTTAACTGAATGCGATTTCATTCGCCAGACTTACCAACGCTAAGTCATCATCATCATCATCATCATTTAAGACGTAAGACGTCCACTGCTGGACTTAGGCCTCCCCCAATTTGTGGGGCTTTGCCATAATCGCCACGCTTGGCAGGCGGGTTGGCGATCGCAGTATGGTGGTAAAATGCAAACGCTAAGTGTGTAAATGAATTTAACAATAACTTACAGAAACATCATCAGTTGGGTACAGTAGAATGTCCCGAAGTGGATCATTCAGCAGGAGAGTCTTGTTATCTTGGATGTACTGTTCAAAATCCAGTGCTGTACATTTTTTGACAATGATATTCTGTAACAAAACAGGACAGCAATTTGATCATAATAATTATTTTCTTTTAGATAATCTATAAAAAAAAGTTGAAAGGACCTAACTAAACAGATGACTACTTTGGCATTGTTGAGGATGATGATAAAAATAATAGTTTATGGTTTATGATATATTTATGATTATGATATCATTTTTTTGTTTATGATATCCACATTTTTAGATTTTTGAATTGTAAAGATTTTTAATCATTTCAGAACTGTAACATGTATTGAAGAAATCCTTTTTTATAGTTGACTGTTTTGACTGGCCTGTTAGTCTAGTGGTTAGTGGCCCTGACTGCCAAGACTGAGGTTGTGGGTTTGATTCCCACCCAGGACAAATCTTTGTGTGATGAGCACAATCATTTGTTCTGTGTCTGGGTGTAATTTATCTATGTATTTAGAAATATATAAGTATATTTATTATTTGTCTAGTTGCCACAGTACAGGGTCTGCTTAGTTTGGGATCAGATAACGGTGTGTTGATTGTCCTAAGATATTTATTTTATTATTATTTATTTATTTATTAAAACTTTATGCACAAGTAAAACTACTGTACAAAGGCGGACTTAATGCCTGAGGCATTTTCTACCAGTCAACCTTAGGGTGATGCAGAGAAAAACATGGCAGGTGCAACATACGGGATAGATAACTCGAAAAAGGAAGAATACTAAATACATAGATACAAATACATACATATATATATATATATATAAATATATATATAACGAAAAAAAAAACTTTGTCTGGAGATATAACGATAGGTAGAGAAGAAACCGAATCCAGCAAATCAGCGCTGGGATGATTCTGCCAACTTCTTGCGAATATGCTGACGTACTTTCACTTTAAATGATAACCGACTGGTTGCCATCCTGATGTTCAGAGGGAGCGCATTCCAAAGAAAGACCGCTTGGACAAAGAAAGAAGAGTAAATGAAACCAGAGCGGTGAGAAGGACATCGTAGAAGACGATTGTTGGTGGACCGAAGATTTTTATTATGCGCAGAGCATAAGTACTGAACCTGGGAAGTCAGATAAGAAGGAGAAGTAGGTTTGTCAAGTAAAGAAAACAACATTGATAGAGCCCTCAACTCTCTACGCTGACGAATGGGTAACCAATTTAAAAGCAACCGGTGGGCGGACACGTGATCATACTTACGAAGATTGAAAACGAATCGAATGCAGTTATTCAGAAGGCGGTCAAGTTTATTGAGGAGATCTGCATTCAGGTCATAGTAACACACATCGCCATAGTCAATTATGGGAAAGATTAGGGACTGTACAAGCATAGCCTTTATGTGTGATGGAAGAATGTTTTTCAACTTATAGAGCGACCGCAACGTTCCGGTGACTTTTTTACTTACAGTTGCAACCTGCTTTCGCCAGTCAAGACAAGTGTCGACATGTAAACCAAGATCCTTGACATCGGGGCTAAACGGGATGCTAGAGTTGTCGAATATTACGAGAGGCACCATTAAGCCATTCAACTTTCTCATACTGTGATGGCTCCCTACAATGATAGCCTGACACTTGGTAGGGTTAACCGCCACTCCAAACCGATCAGACCAGTTCTTAACCATGCCTAAATCCCGGTTTAGCTCCTCAATCGCATCGGAAATGTTGTCAACACTTGCCCGACAGTAAAGTTGCAAATCGTCGGCATAAAGATGATACGCAGTCCGAAGCTGGGTGGTGATGAGGTTAATAAAAATAGAGAATAAAATAGGAGATAAAATACCGCCTTGAGGGACGCCAGCTGCAAGATCTCGCCAACTCGACGTAGAGTCTCCAGCACGAACAGACTGCTGGCGCCCCTGAAGATAAGAGGCAAACCATTCCAATACCTCCGGAGAGACCATCAAATAGGAAAGGATGGATAATAGGACTTCGTGACTGACGGTATTAAAAGCGTTGGAGAAGTCAATTAACACTAAGACTGTAACTTTAGTGGCTTCCATTCCCCGCCTTATATCGTCAGTCACTTTAAGGAGAGCTGAAACGGTACTGTGCCCAGGCCTGAAACCGGATTGAAATGGACTGATGAGGGAGTTGCGGTGAATAAAGTGGGAGAATTGTTTATGGACACTGGCCTCGAGCACTTTAGATAAAAAAGGAAGGATGGAAATTGGGCGAAAGTGACTAGGAAGAGTGGGATTGGGTATCTTAGGTAGGGGACGAACAAGGGCTTGACGCCACAAGGAAGGGAAAACACCGGTGTAAAGGGAAAAGTTAATTATGTGGGAGATTGCAGGAAGGAGTTGATCAAGAGCCGATGCCATCATATGGCGGCTGATATCGTCACAACCCACGGCTTTGGATTTAATTGAAAGGATAGTCTTTTTGATCTCTCCTGGGTCGACTGGGGTGAAGATAAAGGGGTTAATATTGGGACGCGTCAGACCAGCAAGGTAGTTGAGTGTTTGACATTTGGTTAGACTATCTAGAGTTGGAACAGTCGAGAAATGGCGATTTAGATCGTCCAAACCAATTGTGTGAGGAAGGTCCGAATGTCGCGATTTTCCGATGCCTAAAGTTCCAAGGAACTTCCAAATATCAATTTATTATAGTTTCCAGAAAAAAAAAATAATTTGGACTTTACTTTTTAGCTCATTGTGTTATTTGATTATCATCATTCTCCTGCCCTTATCTCAATATATTTGGGGTCAGCACAATATGTCTTTTTCTTCATGTTTTATTAAAGGTAGACCGGAAACTTCAAATTTTCTTATGTTTTTGGAATTTGTAGATCAGTGTCAGGCTGTTTCTTGAAGAAAATATGATTCGCAACTATAAATATACAGTATTATAATAATTGAATTACTATTTCATGAAAAATCCTTCAATGGGATTTCATGGACTATATATTACACTAGCTTCTGCCAGCGACTTTGTCCGCGTCAAATGTTCGCGCGTGAAAGTTCAACCAAACAAATTCTTCAGCTTTATAATATTAGTATCTAGATTATAATTCTGTAAAGCCATATTTGTGATTTGTTTAAATTTCGCAGGCTACCCTGTAGCTTCCACCTTAACAACAGTTATTATTAATTTTATTTGTATTAACTCAATTTGTGTCATAATTTTTTAACCTAAATGAAAAATATAATTTGTTAACACAGTTATCAAACACAGGCTCTACATATTCTAACGTGATATACTATTAAATGCACAACTCAATGGTAGCGCCTCAAGAGAGTCTCCAGTGGCTACTAGATATTCCCTTTGAGTTGTTGTGTACTGATAATTCGGTGCTTTTACTCTAAACCCAAAGCCCTTAACTAGTGATTCTAGTGAAAAACAAAAAGTAGACATAATTAATGAGTTTATTAAACTGATGTTAATTTGTTTATCTGATAGGAAATAATATTATGTAGTGCTTGTTTTTTTAGATCGCAAAGTCAATTTAGTGCTTTTATATATGATACTAAGTTGTTTGGTTAAAGTGAGCTCAATGTCGTTCTCACGATGTTTACAATATCCGACAGCTAATGTTATGTAAATACTGTATGACAGACAGACAAGTTAAATTAAAATATTACAGGAGTTATTGATGTGGTAATTAAGACTTTGATTGAAACTAGTGGTGGACTAATGGAACTTCTTATATTTGTGGCATGGAGAAGAGTGATGTATGGCTTGTATGCAATTAGAAATTTCTAATGCAAATAGAAAGTAAAGGAAATTTTCCAATTAGGAACACAAAAAAAACTTTTCTGTTCATGGATCAGAGAACGTTATAGTGGCGTGTATAAATTAATGGACTGAGAACTATTTAATACAGTCTTGCTTATTTTAGCTATAAATTAACATCCTTCCAATACATGTTAGACTTGTTATATTTACCTCATATTCTGCGCCGTTCTTTTTCACCTTAGAATTGACTGGAGGCATCGTAGAAAATCTTCTAACACAGAATATCTTAAACCAATCACATCTAATTACTTCCAATAACACAATTGTTTACATTTTGATAAAAATCAATCATTTTTCATTTACAAAACGCCGAAAACCGCAACGCGAACGAAGAAGCGAAACACGAACGAAAATGACAGGCGACAGCAACCAAACAGCAGCGACGATATTATTGGCATTGGCAATTTGGTTTTATTAGTGGTGTTGCCAGTATAAGTAAAAGAGAATACCATCTCGTTAATTGCTGTACTAAAAAATGAGGTATTAAAACTGATAAAAACCTGTTTCTATCTTGCCTTTTATTAAAACCCTCTATGTACTTATGGATGTTTTATCACGAGAAGCCACAACGACAGCTTGGTTTTTAAATTCCCGATAATTATAAATCGATAACTTCCTAAATAGTCGATTTTAGATTATTATTTTTGTAAAGTTCTACGGGATAGTAAGATTTGAGGAGTTGTTTTAACTTTGTATGACAGTAACAGTAATTATTATTAACGAAAGTTATACATAATAAGCCCATAGTTCCCCCTGCTGGGACACAGGGCTCCTCTCCGTGAGGGTGAGTGGGCCATTAATCATTATTCACCACGCGGGCCTAGTTGGTAGATCATGTTACATGTCTGTCGGGTTTGGTCCAGACATCAGAAGTAAAACTCAGTTATGGCAATACAATACACTAATTTTAATTTAATTGAACAATCAGTTATCTTAAATCTAGGAAATGTAGAAATGAAATAAAACTGAATTAAATAACGAATAAAGGCAGTGAGGGCGGTCACATAGGGCAGTACTGACTGTCAGGGACAGTGGTCCATGCACCCACCGCAATAAGGATAGTACTAACTGTGTACACAGTGTTCCACATCCAATAACCGGGCAGTACTGACTGTCGAGAGACAGTGGTCCGTGCACCAAGACGCATCCGTTTGAAATGCGTGCCGTCTCAACAGCGCAGCTCCTTATAAAGGCGGTCGCTAGTGGCCGAGGGTAGTTACGATATTTTACTGAACTGTACATTACGTCAAATGATCGAAAGAGTGAAGGTTTGTCTATGATGCTTCCGGTGCACGTTCCACTAGCGCCATCTAGTCGCCGTCTCTCGCAGTTGTTAAATAATATTGCTGCCGACACGGCCATTCTGACAAATCACTCGTCCTCGAGTGCATTTATTCATCTAAAAATAATAATAATACTAATTAATTCACATCATCATCATCGTTACATAGCTTAATAGCAAATATCACTGGTCTAGGTATTTCTTTACAACAGAAAACCCCTACAGTTCAAACAAGCTGGTCTAAATCGTCACCCACTAAAGCAGGCGAGATTCCTGCAGCATCTCACACATCATTGCTCATAACAGCAAGAGATCTTATTAGAACACCAATACAGTTCAAACATTCTGGTCTGAATCGTCACCCACTAAAGCAGGTGAGATTCCTGCAGAGCATCACAGATCATCTCCCACAACAACAGGAAAGATCTTTATATTCTATTTGCTAAAACAACCATCTTCCACAAAAGTAGAAGAGACCACATAGTAATTGATCATTCCAAAGATTCCATTATAGCATCGGAATTATCTACACTTAAGGTGCGAGAACTTACAGAAAGTGTTTCCTCTGCATCATCTGCAGTCAATGTGCCAGAGCTTACAGAAAGTGTTTCCTCTGAATCATGTGCAGTCAATGTACGAGAGCTTACAGTAAGAGTTTCCTCCGAGTCTGAGGTCATATCATTATTTACTGGCACAAAAGACGTACTGAGCTCATCTTCTGCCGTCACGGTCCGTTCATCATTTTCATCACTATAATTTTCGCAAATTTCTAAATAACTTTCTTGCCCTTTAGGTACTTCCCTTAAATTTTCATGTGCATATTTATAAATTCTGTTAGAACCGTTAATATGTTTAAGTTCATAACGGTCATTATCTAATACGGTGACTATTTTATAAGGCCCCTTAAATTTATTATCTAACTTTGTTTGATGTCTTGCTTCGCATTTTGCGAAAACAAATTCACCTACTGCAAAAGGTTTAATCCGAGCTTTTCCCTTATTAAACCGTATAGTGTCAGCGTTAGCTACTCTTTGAATATTTTCTGATGCGGATGAACGAGCCGTTTCAACATTAATTATAGGTGGTTCAGAAGAACTAGGAGTTATTTTAGCTAGACTAAGTGAGGAACCTTGAATGCCAAACATCAGTTCCATAGGCGTAAAACCTGTGGTCCTGGAACGAGTACTATTAAGAGCAAGTTGGATCTCTCCTAGTTCATCCTTCCAAGCATTATTAGAATTACATTCTATAACAGTAAGAATACTCTTCAAAGTTCGCATGACTCTCTCAACCTGCCCGTTAGCTCTACTAGAACCAGTTGCTATTAAATGGAGCTCTATTCCATTATTATTACAAAAGTTTTTAAACTCATTGCAGTCATAACAACGTCCTCTATCTGCGATAATGCGCTTCGGAGCACCAAATAAGTTTACAGCATTCTTAATTGCTCTCACAGCGTATGAAGAGCTTAAGGCCGGTGTATATTCCAGCAGTACAAACTTTGTAAAGGCGTCTATTAAAACTGAGCAATATTCTTTTTTATCACTTTTGCCCGAAAGTTTTCCGGTTAAATCCAAGTGAATTGTGTGCCAAGGGACTGGATGTTTAGGAATTGAATGCAACTGCATTTGCTGTGCACCTGAAGGGCCTTTAGCAGTTTTACATACTACGCAGCAATTAATAAACTTTTTGACTAATTTAGCCATATCAGAAAACCAATAAAATTCGTAAAGTTTGTCTAAAGTCTTGTCAAAACCTAAATGTTTTATTTCATTATGAACGTGGTTAATAAGGGACCAAACCAAAGAACGTGGTACAATAGGTAGCCAACTAGAAACTCCTCTACGTTCTATCTTCCTATACAATATTCCTTGTCTTAAATCATACGTATGCGATATCTCTTCAGGTAATTGATTATTACGGATTTTTGCTATTATTTCAGAAAGTTCCGAATCGCGTTCTTGTTCTACAACTAACCAACCTTTATCTAATTCAAGGAAATTTACTTTGCGGGGCTCAGAATAATTTGTGTTTGACAAATTGCGAGACAAGAAATCTGCATGAGCCATCTTTCGACCTTCTTTGTACACGATATCAAAATCATAAGCTTGCAATATAGCCCACCAACGGTGAACCCTTGGAGTCAAATCACGTTTAGAGTGAGAAGCTTTAAGGGAGTTACAATCGGTAAATACGGTGAATTTTCGTCCATGCAAATAATGACGAAAATGTTCGATTGCTTTTACTACCGCAAGAGTCTCTAACTCGTAAGAGTGATATCGCGTTTCTGCATCTATGGTCTTCCTACTATAATATGCTACTACATGAGGGGTATCATTATGTTTTTGGATAAGAATTGCACCATATCCCGCACTACTTGCATCGGTATAGAGTTCAATGGGCAAGGAAGGGTCAAAAACTTTTAAAACTGGTTCAGACGTCAAAATGTGGATAAGTTTTTTGTGTATTTGGTCATGCTCAGGGGTCCACTTAACATTGCCTTTTCCTTTTGTCAAGGGATATAAAGGGCGAATTATTTGGGAAAAGTTAGGAATAAACTGTCTAAAATACGTTGCCAGCCCTATGAGCTGCCTAACATGAGTGACAGTTTTTGGCGTTGGAACATTAATTAAGGCTTGTATTTTTTTTGGATTTGGTCTAATCTCCCCAGCTGAAACTATATACCCAAGGTACTCAGTTTGAACTTTCAGAAACGAACATTTCTTTAAATTAAACGAGAAACCAGCATTGGACAGAGTTTTAAGTAATTTGTCTAAACGGTCAAGCCCCTCATTAATATCTGTGGAAATTGAAAGGACATCATCCATGAAAACTAGAATTCTTTCATCATTCATAGGCTGTAGAGCAGTATTAATAGCCTTTTGAAAAATGGAAGGTGCATTGCGCAAACCGAAGGGCATAGCCAAATATTCGAACTGCCCTTTTGGGGTAACAAATGCAGTTTTTTCTATGGAACTTTCATGTACAGGCAGCTGGTGAAACCCAGAGGCCATATCAATACTACTAAAATAATGAGCACCATTAAGTTTATCAATTTGTTCACAGATCAGAGGTAAAGGATAATGATTAGGTTGAGTATTACTATTTAATTCCCTATAGTCAACACACATGCGTGTACTACCGTCCTTTTTCTCTACAAGAATGATGGGGCTTGCAAACGGGGATGAACTTTCCCTAATAATATTTGCCGCCAACAATTGCTCGATTTTTTCGTCAACTATCTTAGATTCCTGAGGGGATAACCTATACGGTCTCCTATGTACCACTTTATGAGGATCAATTAAATCGATTTTCAACTGTCCTGTTTTAATTCTAGTTGTTGGAAAATTTTCAATAAAATTATCTGCATATTGCGTTAATATGTTAAAAAGTTTTATTCGGTCAGATCCTGTCAAGTCAGTATTAATTGAATCAATGTCAAAAATAGGTTTGGTTTTGGTACACATATTAGTCTCGACACACCGTTTGAATGTTAAACCGCTCTCTGAAATTTCAACAAGAATATCGCGCTCAAGTATATCTCTACCTAATAAAATAGCATCACGCAAGCAATCATCTGGAACTACATGAAGAGTGACGCTAATTTCAACGCTTTGAATTTTTATGTTACAAATGATTTGCTCTGTGCTACTAATGATACTCTTTCCAATACCAGTCATGTTGATAAAGTCATGCGATCTTTGTCCAACAACAAGGTGTGAAAAACTTTTCCTAATTAAACTACACTCTGAACCGGAATCAAAAATAAAGGGAAATGTCATACTATTACAGTTCATAATACCTCGAATAATTCTCGAGCACACGTTGACTTCTTTGCTTCCAGTAGCGACTTGTTCCTTCTTCGTATTATCAACCCTCGTTGGGCAGGTGGACACAACGTGGCCTGGCTCCCCGCACGCGTAACATGTCACTTGTGGCTTCTGGTTGACACGTTTATCCGCTACTACAGAGCGATTAAGCGATTTGTTTCTTTCACGGCAATCAGCCGCACGATGCCCAGTCCTGCCACATATGTTGCAGTTGCCACGAAAGCCAAACGTAGAACGAGAGCGTTTGACATCAGAATCGGTCGACTCAGGCAGTTCTGATTTTCTCTTCAAAGATATGCCTCGCAGTACTCGAAATAGCTGGGATTTGTCATTTACCACAGTTGAGTTTAGTTCACGACGTATTTGAACATCACACTGAGATAATATAGAAATGGCAAAGCCTGTCACAACCTTTTCAGATAATCTTGCGTCCGGGATATTTTCAATCAATTGCCAAAGACGTAAACATGCCTGAGCAGGGGTCTCATTAGAATTAAGTTGAAATTTGAGGATACTGTCAAAGTGATCCTGAATAAGCATAGGGCGAGAGAACTGAGCTTTTAAAGTCTCCTGTATATCGTCCCATTGATATTGACTGGGAGGTATCTTGGTCAGTAATGTAGCTGCGCGGCCTCGAAGACAATGGGTCAATGTCATGATTAAATCGACACCTTTCAAATTTTTGCTTTTAATTATAGTGTCTGACAGCCGACACCAGCCCCCTATGTCTGAATTGGGGTCGTCAGGATCAAAAGGTACTAACGCTATGAAAGGTTGTGGTGCTGAATTGGACCGGGGTAGTAGAGCATCAGTTAATTTTGAAAGAAATGCTTCTAAACTATTTGTGGGTAGCGGAATATCTTCCTGCATATTTTGTGATGATGAAGTGCCAGAGGTGGGCGGAAAATCCGATCCCACTTCTGATGTCGGGTTTGGTCCAGACATCAGAAGTAAAACTCAGTTATGGCAATACAATACACTAATTTTAATTTAATTGAACAATCAGTTATCTTAAATCTAGGAAATGTAGAAATGAAATAAAACTGAATTAAATAACGAATAAAGGCAGTGAGGGCGGTCACATAGGGCAGTACTGACTGTCAGGGACAGTGGTCCATGCACCCACCGCAATAAGGATAGTACTAACTGTGTACACAGTGTTCCACATCCAATAACCGGGCAGTACTGACTGTCGAGAGACAGTGGTCCGTGCACCAAGACGCATCCGTTTGAAATGCGTGCCGTCTCAACAGCGCAGCTCCTTATAAAGGCGGTCGCTAGTGGCCGAGGGTAGTTACGATATTTTACTGAACTGTACATTACGTCAAATGATCGAAAGAGTGAAGGTTTGTCTATGATGCTTCCGGTGCACGTTCCACTAGCGCCATCTAGTCGCCGTCTCTCGCAGTTGTTAAATAATATTGCTGCCGACATGTCTTTTTCCTCACGATGTTTTCCTTGACTGTTTTGAAAACAGTTATGATGAAATAAACCACAAACCAACGACACGAAAGACGACTCGTAAGTCGGGGCCTTTACCACTGGGCCGACACTGCTTATTGTTTTATCGACCGCAAATTAACTTTTAAAGTTGATAAACAATTTTTAGAAAAAAATGCAACGTGCTGTTATTATTTTTGCCCCGGCGCGGCAGCATGTTCCCGTGGGATAACTTCTGGCATCCAGAGCAGCTAGAACACTACCCAATATTAATACTTACTTAAATGTTCGGGTTCATCATAAAATGTTTATTATGTACCCGTCGTGATGTAGGTTCCTACTAAACGCCATTTAAGTATATTTTTAACCGACTTCAAAAAAAGGAGGAGGTTATCAATTCGACTGTTTTTTTTTTAATGTTTGTTACCTCATTTCTTTTGACTGGGTGAATCGATTTTAATGATTCTTTTTTTATTTGATAGCGGTTGCTTCCCGAATGGTCCCATTTTAATTTGGTTCCATTCGAACAATGGAATCCATGTGAAAACCATATAAGTCTTAAATTTGCATTAAGTATTTGCGCGACAAATGAACGAATAACGCGATTAGATTAGTGTGGGGGTATCTACCAAAACTAGCCACTAGTCGGTGGCAAAAAAACCTTAAATACAGATCGCAAGACACCGAATTCCGAAATTAAAGTTATTTTTGCTTTGTAGTGTTTTTTTAAGGAAGTCGGTTGTTTTTTTTTTTTTGTAAAAAGTTTTTATTTTTAACTTTTTAGTTATGGTAGATACCCCGCACTAATCTAATCGCGTTATTCTTTCATTTGCCGCGCAAATACTTAATGCAAATTTAAGACTTACATGGTTTTCACATGGAACCCACTTTCCGAATGGAACCAAATTAAAATGGGACCATTCGGGAAGCACCAGCTTTCAAATAAAAAAAAATCATCGAAATCGGTTCACCCAGTCAAAAGTTATGAGGTAACAAACATAAAAAATAAAATAAAATACAGACGAATTGATAACCCCCTCCTTTTTTTTGAAGTCGGTTAAAAATAACTTTAATTTCGGAAGTCGGTTTTTTTTTTGTAAAAAGTTTTTATTTTTAACTTTTTAGTTATGATAGATACCCCGCACTAATCTAATCGCGTTCACATCGCGTTATTCGTTCATTTATCGCGCAAATACTTAATGCAAAGACTTATAAAGTTTTCACATGGATCCCATTGTCCGAATGGAACCAAATTAAAATGGGACCATTTGAGAAGCACCGGATTTCAAATAAAAAAAGAATCATCAAAATCGGTTCACCCAGTCAAAAGTTATGAGGTAACAAATCCTCACCTCCACCTTTTTTTGAAGTCGGTTAAAAAGAGAGTACGAGTAGATTTTCAAGTTTTGTTCATGTATTTTCTACCACTTCTTGCATTACATAACATTTTTTATTGATATAACAAGAATCATAGGATTCCAAACATCCTTATTCAAATTGAATATATGGCCAGAAGCTTTGACAAATGCTTGCACTGACTGCACAGGTTCACTCAATCTGTTTGGTTCGTTCCTCAAAAGACCATTTCAGTCACCAATCTACATGGTCTTCACAAATGGTGTGACGAAGATTATGTCTGGTCTTTAAAAGGGATTGTGACCTCTGAGTTTATTTCGGCCTTTCTTCTCAGAGTAGTCAGTTAGAAAACGCCGACCTCGTCTAGTTTAAAAAAATATTATTGTTTGTACAAACCTACTAACAGAAATAAAATCATTTATCATTTATCGCCCCGCGGAACTACAGGGCCTCCGCTTCGACGTCAATAGGTCCGTCCGTCACCGATTCCCTAATCTAGGCCTGGACAATAGCGGCCTCCTCCAGACCCTCCCTGTCAATGCGCTTTAGCCCTCAGCGTGCACCGGGGACGATGGACAGTGGGCACCCGCGGTCTGGTTGTAGACGTTGAATCGAATATATCAGTGGTGCGATAACGTCTCCACCTCCACCACGACACGCCATTCACGTCCACTATGGACCCGACCCGCTGCTGCACGCACGTGTAGTACGAATCCCGATTGAGGATGTTCAAACTCGTCGTGATTGCCCACTCTTCTACCACCACGCTCCTAGCATCAGTGACCGGCGATTTCCGGGCCACGGATTTGGCGTTGAGTTCGCCAAGTAGTAACGTGGGGCGAGGATGGTACGGGTTCACAAATTGCTTTTGGCCCTACCACTGGGCTGATCGAAGCGATACCACTGATCTTTGCGATCAATTTCGGCGGTACACTGTGCGTGGACATGCCCAATGCCCAGACATCGATAACACTGCATGGCCCTGGGTTGCAGAAACCTAACCCTCGAAGCAACTCAATAGTCAAACCCCCCAATAGTCGGCGACATTCTTCGCCAGTCTTGAAGACCCAGATGTCCTCCGAATTGAGGAGTTCGCTAAGACCAGGGCGTCCACTTTCGAGGTGGCCCGGTCCTTCAGTTCCGGCACCAGCTTGCTCTAGCCCTTTTTCGTTTTTACGACTGTTGCCAGTTCTCAGTGTTAGCCTCAGCCGTAGTCGCAAGTTCCGCGGGTCCCTCTAGGCGGGAAGTCTTCTCAGCGGACTTGTGAACCTAAACGGTGCAAAGAGAGACCACAAGACCACATTGGACAAAAAAAAAAACCAAATCAATTAAAATTATAAAAGTATCGTAAAATTGATCCTTTAGCATTTATTAGTACTATTTGAGTTATTTTTAAACCTATGGTTATTTATTATTTTTCATAAATGTTTTATTACGATAATTGGACTATAAAATTCCTCTTTATAAAAGCTACAAAAGTGGCTGCCATTCAGCATGGGCTGGGGTTGTTTTCTGACCTTACAAGGGCAATAATTCGCAGTCGCCATCTTGGATTGTCATTTTGACCTCAGTATCGGTTTCAGACTCTCGAAAACCTTGAAAATGCCAACCCTTGATGAAAAATGTAGCAAAAGTAGATAATTCTACAATTTCGAAATATCCCACAGTCATGTGTGACCATACATGACCATGGGTTAATTTAAGCTAAAGTATACAGGGTGTCCCAAAAATCAACGTCAAGCCGAAAACGGTTGATAGGCCAGGTGGAGACAGTTATCAGAAAAAAAATAAAAAAAATCAACAAATAAATGTAATAATTTTTAGTACATGGTGGAGCAAAAAATTGATGTTTTCTTTAAAACTGAGGTAGTGTTTTAATTTTGGCCTGTATAGTCCCGTCAAATTAGACTAAAATATAGGGGTGAGGTTACAAAAATTCCGACTTGGCTGAATATTGGTAGGATTGTTCAATACACTATTATAAAGGAAATGTGAAAAGTCCTCATCGATCCAGCACGTGCAAAAAAAATTACTTGGGGTCAAAGGTCACAAAAACGGGTTTTTCGCGATTTTCAGCAAAACGTTAAGTTTTATCATAAAATTAGCTCAGACAAAAATTGTAGATCAGATAATTATCTATAAAAAATGTCTAAATACTTTTTTTCCTAAGAGCCACCATTTTTGAGATATAACGATTTAAAAAGTTGAAAGAGTTGTAATCGTCA
The DNA here is from genome assembly GCA_947507805.1 of Aporophyla nigra. Lineage (NCBI taxonomy): Eukaryota > Metazoa > Arthropoda > Insecta > Lepidoptera > Noctuidae > Aporophyla > Aporophyla nigra. The sequence continues at coordinate 16,495,464 of OX382302.1, read as the reverse complement.
TAATATGTATAAGTACACCACGTATATAATAGGTTGGGGAAAAAGTTTCTTCGCATTTTTTAAGAAAATTCAAAACATTTTTTAATAAAGTTTATTTACATTTAACTAAAGTATGTAGGTACCATTTTGTTCGATAACTTTTTGCCATCTTGTAGGTAGGGACATGATCCCATTGCTATAGAAATTTTGGGACTTCTGGTCAAAATACCGCGACAAGTGGTTTTGGCAGTCCTCTCGTGATGTTAACCTGACACTGCCTAAAGAATTCTGAAGAGACCGAAACAGGTGGAAATCTGAAGGTGCAAGGTCAGGACTATACGGCGGATGCATTAACACCTCCCAGCCAAACTCTCTTAATTTTTGTTGGGTGGCTAAAGATGTGTGAGGTCTAGCGTTATCATGATGAAAAACCACACCCCTTCTGTTGATTAATTCCGGCCGCTTTCTCTCAACTTCTTGCTTTAATCTCATCAGTTGTTCGCAGTAGAGTTCAGAATCGATGGTCCTGCCTGGTGGTAACAGCTCATAATGAATAATGCCCTTCCAATCCCACCACACACACAGCATCACCTTGTTGCGAGTTAACCCGGGTTTCGCCACAGTCTGTGAAGCCTGACCGGCCTTTGACCACGACCTTTTTCGCACGTTCTTGTCATACGTGATCCACTTTTCATCACCAGTTATCAGCTTCTTCAAAAATGGTTCGGTTTCATTACGTCGTAATAAAGAATCACAAATGAGTACACGGTTCATTAGGTTTCTTTCAGTGAGCTCGTGAGGTACCCAAATGTCGAGCTTTTTTGTGTACCCAGTTTTTTTCAAATGCGCCAAAACTGTTTTGTGGTCAATTTCCAGTTCTTCAGCTACGTCGTAACTACTGGTATGCCGATCTTGCTCCACTTTTTCCAAAATGGCATCCATTTTATCCGTAATAGGGCGACCAGAGCGACGTGCGTCTTTGACATCAAAATTTCCGGATTGAAAACGCTTAAACCAAATTTGTGCTACTCTCACAGACACTACACACTCTCACAGACATTTTTCGCGGCTTGCGTTGCATTTTTACCTTTTTTGTAGTAAAATTTTAAAATGTATCGAATTTCTTCATTAGATTCACTCATCTTGACGGTATGAAAAACAAATGGAAATCACACATTTTCCTAATTTGAATTTGGAATTATGTTCTTTAAAATTTAAACTTTCAATGATACCAAAACCAGCCAGATACAAATAGTATAGCCAAAGAGATTTTATTACAAGTTCATACATACTATAATGCGAAAAGACTTTTTCCCCAACCTAATACATCACTGATGCCGTAATACAAGCAAAAATATCGTTCTATCGGTCAGTGTAACTTACACATATAAAATATGAGAACAGCGGGTAAAAAAAAACCCTGTCTATGTATGGAGCTCCTAAAAAAATTACGTGCTTAAATAAGTTCAGATATGCATGTTTCGTTAAAAATACTCGAAATAAAAAACAAGTGCAGTTAGCATGTCTTCCTCCAACCTCAGCGGCTGCTCATCAACATCTTTTTCGGGTATATTACCAAGTTCAAGTGTGGCTTGGTAATCAGTTAGACCCAAAAGACTGGGGTTGGAAGTTGGTCGATAATTCATTAGAGCCAGTTCAAACTTTACTTCCACCTGCACCAGAAAAACTTCTAGATACCATTTTTTGCACCTGTAAAAAGGGAAGTAGTGCTAAATGTGGTTGCAAAAAAGTTGGACTGTTTTGTTCTGTAGCATGTACAAATTGTCAAGGCCGTCATGCTCCAATGTTGAATTGCCAACAGTTGAAGATTCATTTAATGCTGACGAAGAGACATGCGATGTGTCATTATTGGGACAATTTACTAACACCCAAAATGAAGAAGATAAACAAGAAGAAGAAGAAATAGAAGAAGAACAAGAACAAGAGAAAGCAGAAGTTTATGATAATTTAGATTCAGATGGATAAATTTTCTTATTTTTTTTAATTTACACCCTTTTTATCATTTTCAACCCTTGTCAATATCTACAGTTATTCAATAGTTTCAAATTAAACAGAATCACAAAAGATCAGTGGAATAGGCCTACCGGGGAAACCACATTAAAAAAAACGCGCTAAGTACACTACCTCAAAGGTGCCGTGGAAACATGTACTCTTTCAACTTTTTGAATTGTTATATCTCAAAAACGGTGGCTCTTAGGAAAAAAAGTATTTAGACATTTTTTAAAGATAATTATCTGATATACAATTTTTGTCTGAACTAATTTTATGATAAAACTTACCGTTTTTCTGAAAATCGGGAAAAACCCCCTTTTGTGACCTTTGACCCCGAGTAAATTTTATTGCACGTGCCAGATCGATGAGGACTTTTTACATTTCCTTTATAATAGTGTTTTGAACAATCCTACCAATATTCAGCCAAGTCGGAATTTTTGTAACCTTGGATGTCTAAATTGACCGGACTAGTAGTTTACAGAAGGGTTATTCAGGGTTACACCACTCACAAAAAAAAAAAATGAAACGTAAAGATTTGTAGTCAGAGTACTATGATCATCACAGGGTCATCATCATCATCATCGGTGGGTTCCTGTTCAGGATAAAGCGGGAGGAAACGCCCGGGTGTTTCCATTGTGAGGATCGTCTGGAGGACACGGTGGAGCATACGGTGTAGGTGTGCCCTGCCTGGGCGGAGCACCGCCGTGTCCTCGTGGAGGCGATCGGCGGCGGCGACCTCTCGCGTCCGGCCCTGGTGCGAGCCATGGTACGGAGCGAGAGGGCATGGGAAGCCGTCACCTCCTTCTGCGAAGCAGTAATGCTCGTGAAGGAGGAGGCGGAGCGCGTGAGGGAGTGGCAGTCTCTGCGCCCTCACGTCCCTAGCCGCCGCAGGAGGAGACGCCCCGGGCGTCGGGAGTCGATTGCGGACTCCCGGCCACCGTAGGCGCGAGCTTGCGGGCGGCGAGCAATGGGTAGCTCGCCGCCCGGTAATGATCAAGCTCGGGTCGACGGCGCGTAGTGTTCCACGCGCGCCTCAAAGAGATGTCAGCAGCAGTGAAGGGGTCTGCTAGGACCGGTGCCTGCCGGGGTCGCGTGATTGTTCGAAAGAGATACCGTGGCCCCGGCACTGGGCAACTGAAGGAACACGGGTGGGTTTTAGTCAGTAAAAGTCTGACACGCCCTCCCGCTCCGCCCAGAGCGGGAGAAGTCATTTGATGATTTCCCATCCAAAAAAAAAAAAAAAAGGGTGGCAATTTTTTTAATGTCAATAATTTGAAAAGTACCTACTTAACTTTTTTTTATTAGTTTTTGATAACTGTCACCACCTGGCCTATCAACCGTTTTCGGCTTTACGTTGATTTTTAGGACACCCTATATGAATTCAATAATACTAAAATAAATAAAATCAGTTTGTAGCATACATATTTATTTACTTTAGTTTAATAAGATTAATAATTTCATATTGAAAATTAGTAATCAATTTTCTGCTCTATTCTTTTGATCTTCATATATGCTAGTGAATTTCTCTATATGATCATCCTCTTTCAATAATATTTCAATTAGTAACTCATTTATTCGTGATTTTAATGTCCTTTGTTCATTTACTGATAATTCCAAGCTCATTACTATGCCCAATTCACTGCAAAATTTTCTCATGTACTCATCACTCATAGGAGGTTCATTACTTTCCATCACTGTGATATTGTCCGTTTTAACTTCACTACTTATCACATCATTATTTAAACTTTTCATGACCTCATGAACAGCAGGCATAATGATTTGCGTGCTTGGTAAGATTTTTGCTGAATTATTTTTTCCTATTTCATCAGCACTATTATTTGTATTCTTATCTAGTGTTACATTTTGTTCCCCCTGTCCATCCATCTTGATGTTATCATCTTCAGATACCCACTTTATATCATCATCAATAATAATTTCAGTTTCTAAACCTAAATTAACAGTTTTAGTTGAGTTTTCTTCATCAATATTTTTATTTGGAATCAAACTAAAATTGGGCATACCTTTACATGCACTTATCGAATTTTTACTTGGATTTGACAAATCATGCTCCTGTAGTAATAGCAATTCTTCTAATTTATGTTTTACAGCATTGTCAACTATTCTCTGTAGATATTTCGCTACCCTGATATTCAAATTTTGCTCTTCTTTATATTGACGTTCTCTTAGCAAGGCTTTAACTTGTGCATGTGTAACAAATTGAGTGCAGCTGTCTTCACTTGAACCATTTTCAATTTGTTTGGTATTTGTTAAACAGAATATATCATTTATTGACTTATGTATCGTAAAAGGAATGTGTCTTTCAGATATTTTACAAATAAATGGGTCCATAAAACTAAGAATACCATCAAAATATTTGCTTGTTTCAGGATGAGAAAATGCAGCCTTCTTTGATATTTTTCCAGTTTTTATTAAGATCATTATCTTTGCATAACTTAATTTTATCTTTTTCCATAGCTGTTTACATGTATGACCTGAAAGCAATGAGTAAATTTAAGGCATTGTATAAAAAGTAAATAAAGTTATGAAAATAAGTATGAAGTAAAATGGCGCCTCATCAAAACGTACTAGTGGAATAAGCAATATTGTTCTGTGGGAACAAGTTAATTAAATTATTGATCTTAGTTATCTTGTTTACTTTTTTATTGTAATAAAAAATAGCAAATAAGCACTTACCTGGCTGGCATAATTGCGTTGCAATCTCTATCCAGGCAGTGTTCCACTTAGTTTTTTCCCATGTTGTTAGTCTTTTATTAAGCGATGGGTCGTAAATATTAGGATATTTTTTTACTAGAACAATCAAATTCCTGTGGAAAGCAAGCCAAGTTTTTGACGATAAATCCAGGGCATCATTACGCGACATTATTTTGATCTTGACATGCGGATTCCCCCTAAGACGACCCACTGACCAAATTACTTATTAATGAAGCAATGTGCACAGGAAGTTTAATAAACTGGAGAAGCTGAGCAGAACATTACAAAATCACAAATGAAAAAACAACAAAATATTCAGTCAGTGTGACCAGATTAAATTTTACGAAAATACCGATTACCGAGGCACCTCAAAAAAATGTTGAAAAATACCGACTTACATAGGACAGATATACCAATAAAAATACTGATTTTCTTAACACGTTTTATTTATTCATACTCACAATAAATGTTAGAGTTATATTTTAACATCCTTTTCGACGGATTAAAATTTACACAATCACTTCATCCTTAACACGTTGCTTGTTTGAGACTTGCAGAATGTATATTCTGCAAGTCTGATTAATACTATGTATTGATTGATAATTGTATATGTAGTATTACAATATTAAAACGCCGGCAACGGCCGTCTTTCTTGTCATATCTGTGACTTACTCATCTTTGCTCATAGATAACATGTAAAAGTATAAACTAAATCCGGGAAAGTCCCCAATGTTCGCGTTACGGGGAATTCCGCAAACATTGTCGCAAAGACGATCACTCACTACGGTGTTGCCATAACTTCAACCAAAATATACCCAAAAATACTGACTGCCAGCAATATACCTGAAAATATACTGATGTTCGGAAAAATCGATGAAATATACTGAAAAAGTATTAAAATACTGAATCTGGTCACACTGTATTCAGTGATTGACCACAGAATATATATATAAAAAAAGTCCTCTGTTCACAGAAAACATACACTCACAGACTACCGTCACACTGTCAGTTGAGTCGTCAGATTCCATGGTACTAGTAAGTACTGTGTTTGTTTCGTGTGGTGCCGGACGTAAAGAATGGCACCATCCTACTTCTTCTCATGGGTGTCGTAAGAGGCGACACCCACTGTGCACCACCCTGAACGGGGAATCAATTTGAGCGTCGCTCAAGAAAACAGAATTATGAACCTTATTATTCATGATCCCACACTCTCGACGAAATGCGCTGTGTATCCTATAAGCTAGTGTGGAAAAGATATGGTTATACAGAAAATCTCAAGGCATAATACCACCTGATCACTTCTCAAGAATTGATTTTTGCCAGAGAATGAACCAAGAACTGATAACTAATAAAATATTGTTTCAAAAAATTCTTCGGATGTATGAAGCCCAATTTACAAAAGCGGGAGTATATTGTCCAGCGTCACATCAAACTCAATTCTCTGTAAACATGTGGGCTGGTGTTTTTAACAATCATCTGATCGGTCTTTTGAGTTTTCCCATCGCCTAAATGCTGACTATTACTTAGAACTCGTAAGAAACGTCAATAGCTTGGAATTTTTCATGGTTCGCAGAATAGATCTTCAGATCTATGATCCAACTCTGCGAACCATGTGGCTCCAACACGATGGAGCCCCTGTGTGGATTTTTAAATGTTTGGCGTTTAGGCAGTAGTAGAATTAAAACTCTGAATTTGCGATGTCTTAATGATTATTTATTGAACATAAAGCCTACCTATGTACAAAATATGATGGGTTTAGTGGTAAGGAGGTGCTACTATATTAAATAGGTCGGATCCCATTACAATGTGATATTTCCAATTTCGAGAATTGGGTCGGGCACCTTTAGTACGGCACTTCCGTACGATTATATTTCAGAGCAAGTTGTTGATGGGTAATCCTGGCTACTGGGTTGTGCCTATGCAAGTCGCTCACCTAGTAATATATTGGCACATCTACTTTTTTCACATTTTTCAGAAACGAAGATTAAAGATTTTATAAATGATTGAACTTAGTTTATGGGTTAATTTTACGTTTGTTTACATATCTTATTGGTTTGGTTACTAGTATATACGTCAATAGATATTCAGGCATGAAAATTTCAACTTCAGGTTTTCAGGATTACTTTATAAAGATCAACGAAGTGAAAGAGTCATGCATTTGTGCCGTTGTCACTTTGTATAACTTCCAAAAATGACATTTATGCACCCAAAAGCTTACAGAACCCTGTGTGAAAGTCAAGAAATAAAAGAACTGGTCGATGGAAAACAAACGTGTTATTTATAACAAACATACATGGAACATGTTCTTAAAGTTTCAACATTTTTATAATATGAGTATCTTATGTTATGACTAAGTAATTTAGAAATAATCAACATTATTATTATTATAAAAAATTAAATAAAAATGATACATTTATCAAAATAAAGTAAAAAGTAACTCTCCTTATAAAAAACCAGCCAAGTGCGAGTCGGACTCGCTCACCGAGGGTTCCGTACAAACCTGTAGGTATAAAGTTTAAAATTTAAAAAAATATTTTTACTAAATGATGTAACTAAAAATATACGGTTTTCGCAATTTTTCCTTTATTTATGCTATAAGACGTTGCTTCGTACCAAATTACAAAATTCTAGATGGACTGGAAGTACCCTTTAGGTTAAATTCCCTTGCGAAAATTGTTTCGAAAATTTGCGGAAATTTGCGGCATAAACGGCTATATCTTTTGATTGCGTCAGTTTAGAAGTTTGATTTTTTCACAGCTCCAAGGGACAGTAGACTTGAGTATTTGATGTAACTTTCAGCTTGTTACCTCCACGCGTTCTTGAGAAAAAGGGTCTTGACAGACGGACGAACGGACAACAAAGTGATCCTATAAGGGTTCCGCTTTTCCTTTTGAGGTGCAGAACCCTAAAAACACAAGTACATAGGTATTAATGGCACGATACATTACGTATGTGTATAAAGTTAAAGTATTATCGTCGTGAAACGTGCAAGTCTTTTTCGATTCAGTCTCAAGAAATTGTAAAAACAAAAATATAAAATAAAAAACGAGAATAAAATTTCCAGAAAATGTTTGTTGTTGTATGGAATGTATGTAGTAAATTACTTATATTAAAACATAATTAAACATACCTTGTTTCTGAGGTATTCGTGGATTAGATGATGAACTACTGGATGAACTACTTGAAGAGCTACTAGAACTACTACTTGATGATGAGTCACAGCTCGATGAGGACTTAAATCGATTTCGCTTTTTTGGCACCAAAGATTGATCTTCTTCTTTGGCACTACCTAAAATATATTATTTTATTTAATACATACATACAATCACGCCTTTTTCCCATGGGGGTAGGCAGAAACCACTAAAACCACCAATTTTATTTAAATAAATAAAAATTAACAAATAACTTTGACATGCATTTTTAGGGTTCCGTTGCCAAATGGCAAAAAACGGAACCCTTATAGATTCGCCATGTCTGTCTGTCTGTCCGAGTATGTCACAGCCACTTTTCTCCGAAACTATAAGAGCTGTGCTATTGAAACTTGGTAAGTGGATGTATTCAGTGAACCGCATTAAGATTTTCACACAAAAATAGAAAAAAAGGAATAATATTTAGGGTTCCCCATACATAGAATTGAAACTCAAAATTTTTTTTTTTCATCAAACCCATACGTGTGGGGTATCTATGGATAGGTCTTCAAAAATGATATTGAGGTTTCTAATATCATTTTTTTTTTAAACAATAATATTTGGGGTTCCCCATACATAGAACTGAAACACAAAAAAAAAAATTAATCATACCCTTACGTGTGGGGTATCTATGGATAGGTCTTTAAAAATGAAATTGAGGTTTCTAATATCATTTTTTTCTAAACTGAATAGTTTGCGCGAGAGACACTTCCAAAGTGGTAAAATGTATGTCCCCCCCCCCCCCGTAACTTCTAAAATAAGGGAATGATAAAACTAAAAAAAATATATGATGTACATTACCATGAAAACTACCAACGAAAATTGGTTTGAACGAGATCTAGTAAGTAGTTTTTTTTAATACGTCATAAATCGTAAACCACAATTTACCTTTCATTCAGTCAACTCAAATATAAAAATTAAAAAAAAACATTTAATTTCATAAACGATGATGACGAATGATGATGATGATGACCTGCAGGTTTGTACGGAACCCTCGGGCCTCGGTGCGCGAGTCCGACTCGCACTTGGCCGGTTTTTTATTATAATAATTTATACAATTCACATACCGTCGCAAATAGTATCAATTTCTTGAATATTTATTTTTTCTGCAGGATTACGATTTAAAACAGTTTCCGAATAGTTAGTGGTCGATACTATAGGCTCAATTATACCATCGACCACCTTCAACGATGACGTTTCTCTTACAAAAATGCTTTATTATAAGGTGATTCGTATTTATTGTTTTAAATAAATTATCATATCAAAATAAAATAACTTGTATTTGTTACAAGAAGTATGTAATAAGTACATCACTAAATTGTTTAATATTTTGTCCGAAAATCTAGAAAGGATACGTACCGCTTACATTTAAATTAGGATTGGGTAGAGAAAAATATGGTGGAATTAAACCTTGTTTTCCTAGTTTTACCAGTCGCTGCATTCAGTTCGCCATTAACGGAAATTGAAATTGTAACTTATCATTTTGATAGATACAGAATAGTTGCGTAGCATGACCACCGTAGAAAGAGGTTTGTCGACGGAAGAATAGAGAAAATTACAGAGTGTAGAAAGATTACAGACAGAATTAAAGATTGTACAAAGATTTGTACCGTTTTTTGCTGGCGTAGCATGACAATTCTATCTCTATTCTACCAAGATTAGACAAAGTTCTTTCTATGGTGGTCATACTACGCGTGCAGGATATAGATTAGGACCAAATAAACTTATGACATAAGTAACTACAAGCTTCATTTAATCTTCATCTGTCAAATAAGCCGTTTTTAACTATGAGTGTAGCTTTAAGTATAAAAGCGATGTCAAATGTGCCATTTTTTTACTTATTATCTTAAATTACGAAATGTTACAATTGTCACTTACGTCAACGCAGTTCTAGAAGCGACTGCACCTTGCGTAGAGCCCCGCACAACTGACTAATGAGTCGTTGTTATACGCGGATGCGGGAAGAAACAACAATAGTGGTACAATGACACTAACGCCCTCTTTCGAAGAATACGGAAACTAGGGTTATGCCAATTTACCACTTTATAAATTATGCACTTTTGAACACTTTTGCCGTAAAAACTCATTTTCGCATTTTTTGCAGATGTGCCAATATATTACTAGGTGAGCGAAGTATTCTTCGTTAGCTAGAAGAGTACACTCGGGACGGTGGCATCCGCGACGACGACGTTGTCAACGGTGCCGTCTTTCACAATAATCTCCGATAATTGTTCGTCATCATAACTTCGCCTATAATTGCACAGACAAAACCTTCGGTTTCCCAAAAGATGTCACCGAAACACAGTTAGGCTAAGGAAGCCAGTCGATCTATATCGGGTTCATGTAGGAAAAAGCGTCCGTGAAGCTCCTTACTCTGCCATATCTCCATGCGTTCATTAGTGTTAAATATTACAGGTTTGCGCCAGTTCTCGTTAGCCATGGAGAGTGGTGGTGATGTCCTTGTCTACCGCGACCACATCTCGATGTATCCCCACGCCTATTAAATATTCCCTTTTTTTGTGGTTGGGAAATCATCAAATGACGTCCCTGCTCTGGGTGGAGCGGAAGGGCGTGTCAGACTTTTACTGACTAAAACCCACCCGTGTTCCTTCAGTTGCTTATATGTCAGGGCCACGGTAAGCCTTACGAACAAATCTCGCGACCCTGGCAGGATTAATTCTCTGAGACTGCATATCTCGCGATTGTCCAGTGTTTTAGATTTTAAGAAACCTCAACCTCCACACTTTCGCGGAATATGCAGTTGTAACTTGTTTACAGTTAGATTCGTATTATAGACGTTAATAAAACTTATTCTTAATTTTTAAGATTAAACGATGTGCTACGGTTTTTTCTTTCATTCATTTCCCGTGTTTCATATTGTTACGAGCGAGGTTTCGGGATAAATTAATTTAAAGCCAAAATTATCGAAACACACCACAGTTTAATTAAACAATCACAATATCGCAATAGTCAAACAGAGTCACTTGTTTCGCTTGTACTGTATCGCTTGATTCGTATTCGCTCGCTTCCGAAATCGAACTGCCCATCGGGCCGACAATCCGCTATTTATATCCCGAGCAGAACATTCGCGAACATTCAACACTTTTCCACAGTTTACAAGTAGATTCGAAACTTCTAGAACCTTCCACAGACATCTATTTACTGTTTAATCCCGCTACTCAACAATAGATGGCGGTGGCGTCTACGTACAATTGTTCGTAGTACTTGCTACTTGATAACAGATGGCGTTAGCGTGTCGTATCTAGAAGTTTCAACACTGCCCCATCCTTAGATGGAATTAGCGTGACGTTTCTAGACTTTTCGATCTACGTAATGTTGTCCCTTTCTGAGATGGAGTTAGCACGATGTTTCTAGACTTTACGATCTACGTAACACTGCCCCCTCCTTAGACATGCTCGTCCCGAGCATCATTATTCCCGTAATATCGTGCCAATCGATCTACATGAACAATTTTAGGCGCAGTTCGCAAACCCTTTTGTATTCGGTAAGTGACGTCATTGATCTTGGTCACAATCCGGTACGGCCCGTCCCATTTTGCCTGTAGTTTAGGGGACTTCCCTTTGCTGCGCACAGGGTTATGCAACCACACTAGCGAACCTTCGTCGAAGCCAGTATTGTTCATCTTTCGATCATAACGAGTTTTCATTCTCTCGGACATCTGCTGGCCTGATTCTCTGATATGCTCATATACGTCATTCATCTTGTTGCGCAGATCATTTGCATAATCTGTTATACTGCGTGGTGAATCAGGCGGAATGCCGGTTATTAGATCAGCTGGTAACCTTAACTCCCTTCCAAAGTTCGCGAAGGCTGGCGTCACAGTTGTACTCTCGTGAACTGCACTTCGGTATGACAGAAGAAACGGTTGTATGTGCTTGTCCCAATCCTTTTGTCTGCTTGCTACAACTTTTGCCAGATATCTTTCCAACGTCTGATTAAATCTCTCCACCATTCCGTCAGATTGTGGGTGGTATGAAGTGGTTCTGGTTTTGTGAGTACCCATAACCCGACATGTTTCCTGAAACACTTGAGACTCGAAATTCCTTCCTTGATCGCTGTGGATTTCCAAGGGTACCCCAAACCGACAGAAGACTTCGTGGACTAATTTATCAGCGACTGTTGAAGCTTCTTGATTAGGGATGGCGAAGACTTCCGGCCACTTGGTGAAGTAATCCATAACAACCATGAAATATTTATTTCCACTTTCACTTTCGGGAAATGGCCCAGCGACATCTAATGCTATTCGTTCCCAGGGGGCTCCTACGTTGTACACTTTCAATGCACCCCTGCTGCGTGTGTGTGGTCCTTTTACCGCTGCACAACTGGTACATCTGCGACACCAGTCTTCCACATCCTCTCGACAATGGATCCAGTAAAATCTTTCTCGGATCTTTAACAGAGTCCTTCTTACTCCCATATGACCTCCTGAAGAACCATTGTGGTAGAGCTGTAGAACTTCTGGTACCTTCGTTTTTGGGACTACCATTTGCAAGTGACAGCTATTCCCTCGAGCATTTTCCCATTTTCGGCACAAGACACCATCTTGGATCACCAAGCTCTCCCACTGTGCCCAATAACTTTTTGTGGTGGTACTCATCGCTGCAACGTCACACCATTTCGGTTTGGGAGCATTAGCTTTAATCCACTCGAAAATTGGCCTGATATCTGTGTCACTTTGCTGAGCATGCTGTAGGGTTTCCTTCCATTCGTCACTAAGGTCCGTTCTTAGCATCCTGACAGGTACTGTTTCCTTAGCTTCTTGCCTGACACAATGCTTGCAGTTTTCAGGACAAGGTCTTCTTGATAAAGCGTCCGCGTTACCGTGAGACTTCCCACTACGATGTTCAATTGCGAAGTCATACTCTTGTAGCAGTTCAATCCATCTCGCCACTTGTCCTTCTGGATTCTTAAACTGCAACAACCACTTTAATGCAGCATGATCAGTTCGCAGGTGGAATTTACGTCCAAGCAAGTATTTGCTGAAATGCTGCAATGTCTTTACTACGGCAAGAAGTTCACGTCTCGTGACACAATAATTTCTTTCTGGCTTTGATAAAGATTTGCTGAAGTAAGCTATCACAACTTCATAATCTCCTTTCCGTTGAGATAACACACCGCCAATTCCAGTATTACTTGCGTCCGTGTCAACTATCAATTTATTTTCTGTGTCAGGGTAGCCCAAAATTGGGGTATTGCACAAACGTTCCTTTAAATCTCGGAATGCTATGTCACAATTCTCATCCCAACAGAACGGTCTCTTCTCCTCAGTAAGCTTGTGAAGAGGTTTGGCAATGTCAGCAAAATTCTTGACAAACCGTCGATAGTACGAGCACAAACCCAAAAATGCCCTGACCTGCGTCTTGTCTTTCGGGACTGGCCATTCCTTAACGGCGACGATTTTCTCAGGGTCTGTTTGGACTCCTTCCTTCGAAACCACGTGCCCCAAAAAGCTTACTTGCTGTCTGAAGAATGAGCACTTCTTTGGACTTAGCTTGAGATTGGCTCCTCGGATTTTTGATAGAACACGTTCCAAATTCTGAAGGTGGTCTTCGAATGTGCGGCCCACGATGATGATGTCATCTAAATAGACAAGGCAGGCATCTCCAATTAGTCCCGTGAGAACTAGCTCCATTAGCCTTTCAAATGTTGCAGGAGCATTGCACAATCCGAATGGCATGACGTTAAACTGCCATAATCCCTTTCCCGTAGAAAATGCGGTTTTCTCCTTGTCTTTAGGGTCTATTTCCACTTGCCAGTAGCCACTTTTTAGGTCTAACGTGGTAAACCACTTCATTCCTGCCAGCGTGTCCAGTGTGTCGTCGATCCGGGGCAGTGGATAGCTGTCTTTCTTAGTAACGTCATTCAATCGACGATAGTCTACACAAAACCGCATGCTGCCATCTTTCTTTTTCACCAGGACCACAGGAGAACACCAAGGACTAGACGAAGGCTCTATAACTCCATCCTTTACCATCCCTTTAATCATGGTATCTACCTCCTTTTCTCTTGCCACTGGTAGTCTTCTGGGTCGCTGTCGTATTGGCAACTCATTTCCGGTATTAATTCTGTGTTGAACTAATCCAGTCTTCCCTATGTCAGCATCATTTCTGGAGAATATGTCTGCATACTGAAGTAGCATCTTCCTAGCCTTCTCTCTTTCTTCTTTTGATAAATCTTTACGACAGTCTTCCAAAAGATTTAACACGTTAAATCTTGAAGATTGGGTGTTATTTTGAGAAGGCTGATATTGGCATTCACGCATCCAAGCTACTTCCCCACAGGACCCCATCAACGCACCCTTCTTGATTACTTGCTCCTTTTCACTTGGGTTCAGTATGCGTACGGCTGCAACGTCAATTGCCTTTACCAAGGTCCGCGCAATTTTCCATGGAAGGTTTTCATCCAATCCTTCAATGAGAATACATCGGTTCTTCTGCCCGGAATTATGTGGGAGCCTAACTGGAACTATTGTTTCCGATCGGGGAGAAAGAACAATCTTCTTCAAGCAGTACACTTTCCCTGATGGTGCACCTTCCATGAAGACTTCTTCTGACCCACATTTTAGGACTCCTTGATTAACGTCGATCTCGCAACAGTGCTGCCGCATGAAGTCCAAACCTAAGATGCAGTCGTCCACTATGTCAGCCATGATGACCTTATGCCGGTAGATAGTGTTTCCCAGTTTTAACTCCACTTCCTTCTCACCACGGACGGTTATGTGCTGACCGGTAGCTGTTACTAATTTTACGCCGTCATGCTTACCGAAGAAGTCCCCAAGAAAACGATTCGCTAGTTGGGAACTGACAACCGTGCGAGAAGCTCCAGTATCCAATGTCAGCTTACATGGTCTTCCGTTCACTTCACCTTTTATGACTAGGGTGTTCCCATCATGGGCTTGTGAGACCGAAATTCTTGGGGCTAATTTAACACCAGCCAGCACCCGCCCAGCAGTCCTGGCGTTGACTAGTTTTCCTGCTGCTGGGCGGTGATATCTGCCGCCTTTCTTTCTTGGGTCTGGTTTTCGTTAGCTGTGTTTCTCTTCGGGCAACTTGACCGAAGGTGGCCTTTTTCTCCGCAAGTGTAGCACTTAGGGCTGTACCTCGGACGGTCACGGACAGGTGATGCGGCAACCTCCCTGATGCGATGGGCTCGATGATCTTGCCTCACTGCCTCCACCTCCAACGCATGGGCCAAGGCATCCTTGAGTGTCTCGTGGTGTCCAAGTCTTACAGTAGCCCTTACTTCCAGGTCCCGTATGCCATCTATGAATGCTTGAGTCAGAGTCCCATCGATGAGTGCAGGCGCAGACTGGTATGCTTTTCGAACCAGCTTTTCTATTTCTAGGGCCCACTGCTGCAGGTTTTCACCTCTGCGCTGCACACGATCCTTCAACTGCGCACGAAAAACGTGTTCCAGGTGCGCGTCACCGTATCTGGCCTCTAACGCCTCAACGAGCTGCTCGTAGGTAACATTTTTGCCGAGAGCCTCTAACACGGTTAAGGCCTGATCACGAAGGGCCAAAGTAAGCGCGGTCATGGCCTGCTCTTTTGTCCACCCATTTGCATTCATGACAGCTTCGAATTGAATTTTGTATGCCGACCAGGAAGATGTTCCGTCGAAGGGTGGCACTTTAAACCCCCGCACGGAAGATGCAGCAACTATCGGAGCCGTAGTCCGGTCTCCAGCTTTCAGAACTCCAACCGCTTTTCTTATATCAGCGATCTGGACTTCGGCCTCGGAGATACGATTTTCATGTACCTGAACAGTCTCCTTCATGGCTTTGATGTCCTTGCCAAATGTCGCGTGTAGATCTTTCAAAAGGAGAACCTGTTCTTCCTGTCGGCGAGCATGTTCCTCCTTGTCCTGCTGCAGCTGTTCCTGTAGTCGGCGGGCCTGTTCTTCCTGTCGACGGGCCTGTTCTTCCTGTCGACGGGCCTGTTCTTCCTGTCGACGGGCCTGTTCTTCCTGTCGACGAACCTGTTCTTCCTGTCGGCGAGCATGTTCCTCCTTGTCCTGCTGCAGTTGTTCCTGTAGGCGGCGGGCCTGTTCTTCCTGTCGGCGGGCCTGTTCTTCCTGACGGCGGGCCTGTTCTTCCTGTCGACGGGCCTGCTCCTGCAGCATCGCCATCAGAGCAGAAAGATCCATGGCTGGTGATGCTGTAGGAACACCAGACGCTTGGGAAACTGGCTCCGTCGTCGGCTGATTACCCCCAGATGTCTGTCTTGAAGGTCCTTCAAATCGCCTCTGATCCACCTCCTGCTGGCGCTGACTCCTGGTACGAATACCTTCGGTGTCCTCCTTCGGTAAAACTGGCATAATTTATCCCTTACTTCTGACACCAAATGTTACGAGCGAGGTTTCGGGATAAATTAATTTAAAGCCAAAATTATCGAAACACACCACAGTTTAATTAAACAATCACAATATCGCAATAGTCAAACAGAGTCACTTGTTTCGCTTGTACTGTATCGCTTGATTCGTATTCGCTCGCTTCCGAAATCGAACTGCCCATCGGTTTTTTTTTTTTTTTTTTTTTTTTTTTTTTTTTTTTTTTTTTTTTTTGTAGGACATCTCGTAGTTAATCTGAAAAAGATTCTGACTACTTAAACGGATTTTTGCCCGGCGATTTCTAAAAAGTAAACTTTTTAGACCTCCAGCCGGGCCATAGTAAAATTAAAAACTAAAGCGAAAGTCCTAAGGGTAACCCCGAGGGGGGTTCGCACCTCGGCTTAGGCAATCACTGGGGGAGGGCAGCAAGGGACATGCTGGATCTGGGTTAAATTATTTAGGGAAAACTATTTAGGGCTGCCCATCGGGCCGACAATCCGCTATTTATATCCCGAGCAGAACATTCGCGAACATTCGACACTTTTCCACAGTTTACAAGTAGATTCGAAACTTCGAGAACCTTCCTCAGACATCTATTTACTGTTTAATCCCGCTACTCAACAATAGATGGCGGTGGCGTCTACGTACAATTGTTCGTAGTACTTGCTACTTGATAACAGATGGCGTTAGCGTGTCGTATCTAGAAGTTTCAACACTGCCCCATCCTTAGATGGAATTAGCGTGACGTTTCTAGACTTTTCGATCTACGTAATGTTGTCCCTTTCTGAGATGGAGTTAGCACGATGTTTCTAGACTTTACGATCTACGTAACAATATTTATGCTTTTGTAGGTAGGTTTGTGCTGCTTGATTACTAATATGTTTTGTTTATTATTAATCATTACAAATATCTAAGCCGACCCATAATTGTGAACGCCTGCAAGATTTGAACAAGACGCTGTAGTAAAAAAATCTGTTGCCTTGCCAAATTATCAGGCACTTCTTCGTACAAATTTTACGAGAAACTGTATTTTTTAACCGACTTCAAAAAAAGGAGGAGGTTATCAATTCGTCTGAATTTTTTAAAATTTATATTTTTATGTTTGTTACCTCATAACTTTTGACTGGGTGAACCGAATTTAATGTTTTTTTTTTTTTTTAAGCAGGTGCTTTCCGAATGGTCTCATTTTAATTTGGTTCCATTCGGACAATGGGATCCATGTGAAAACCATATAAGTCTTAAATTTGCATTAACTATTGGCGCGACAAGTGAACGAATAACGCGATTAGATTAGTGCGGGGTATCTACCTAAAAAGTTAAAAATAAAAACTTTTTACAAAAGAAATAACAACTGACTTCCTTAAAAAAAACACTGCAAAGTCGAAAATAACTTTAATTTCGGAAGTCGGTGGCAAAAAAAACTTAAATACAGATCCTAAGACACCGAATTCCGAAATTGAAGTTATTTTTGACTTTGTAGTGTTTTTTTTAAGGAAGTCGGTTGTTATTTTTTTGTAAAAAGTTTTTTTTACCTAATGCATGTACGAAGCACAAACATAAAAGTGAAAGAAGCAATTAGAGAGCAATTATAGATACATTTTTTTTTTGAAATTCTGCGTACCTATACTAATTTCATTGTCTATCAATTCTCGAAGTTTTCTTTTCAGTCGTCATTGTATATGACATTATATTGAGAAACGAATTAATTTGTACTTGAATGATTTATCACGTTTAAAGATTTGGTTTTTATTTTGGTTTTATGAAACATAAATGTGTACTCTTTGATTTGTTTTGTTATTAACGATATATTTTAACTATGGAATAAAAATTGGTCATGATTAGTATGATAACATAAAACTTTTTACAAAATATAACAACCGACTTCCTTAAAAAACACTACAAAGTCAAAAATAACTATAATTTCGGAATTCGGTGTCTTAGGATCTATATTAAAGGGTTTTTTGCCACCGACTTCCGAAATTAAACTTAATTTTAACCGACTTCATAAAAAGGAGGAAGTTATCAATTCGACTGTATTTTATTTTTTTGACTTTGTAGTGTTTTTTAGGGTTCCGCACCTCAAAAGGAAAAAGCGGAACCCTTATAGGATCACTTTGTTGTCCGTCCGTCCGTCCGTCTGTCAAGACCCTTTTTCTCAAGAACTGAAAATTATATCAAATACTCTAATCTACTGTCCCTTGGAGCTGTGAAAAAATCAAACTTCTAAGCTAACGCAATCAAAAGATATAGCCGTTTATGCCGCAAATTTCAGCAAATTTTCGAAACTCACTAGGGAATCAAAACCTAAAGGGTACTTCCAGTCGATCTAGAATTTTGAAATTTGGTACGAAGCAACGTCTTATAGCACAGATAAAGGAAAAATTGCGAAAACCGTAAATTTTTGGTTATATCATATAATAAACAGAATAAAACACAGACAGAAATAAAACCAAGCCAAAAAACAGAACAGAACTACGACTCGATTGTCGTGATGGGTGAACTTTTACTTATATACCTACAGGTTTGTACGGAACCCTCGGTGCGCGAGTCCGACTCGCACTTGGCCGGTTTTTTTTTAAGGAAGTCGGTTGTTATTTTTTTGTATAAACTTTTTATTTTTAACTTTTTAGTTGTGGTTGATACCCCGCACTAATCTAATCGCGTTATTCCTTAATTTGTCGCGCAAAAACTTAATGCAAATTTAAGACTTATATGGTTTTCACATGGATCCCATTGTCCGAATGGAACCAAATTAAAATGGCAAAAAGCACCAGCTTTCAAATAAAAAAAGAATCATCAAAATCGGTTCACCCAGTCAAAAGTAATGAGGTAATAAATATTTAAAAAAAATACAGTCGAATTGATAACCTCCTCCTTTTTTGAAGTCGGTTAAAAACGAATGAAATCAACTTACCTTCAGTAATGTTTTATTTCCCTTTGCTACAGCCAGTATCACTTTATTGGGACCAACAAACCCCTAGACAATATTCAGTAGTGCAATCGCCCCAATATCTAAACTAACGTGGGCCCCGTTGCCTATTATCAAATTAGAAAAGGTGGAAATGGTCCCAGGTCCCAGTTTCGAATTGGGAAGAGTTGCCCCCTAACCCCCTACTTTAAAGTTATTTTAGAAAAAATCAACATGTATGTAGCAATAAGTAACGTTTGATGCCTCGTTGGTCTCGTGGTCGGGCAGTGTTATTGGGTTTACGTAACACCCGAGTTCGGAATTTGGTGGTGTAATAGTTGTGATACCCCTGTGCTTCAGAAAACGCAAACAATGGCGGAAAATTAGATTCTTAGGGTCCTCAGGCATTTTGTGGTTAAATGAAAGAAAATCAAGGTCTTTGTACACTTTATTTTCCTTATTTTTCAAACATGAATGTGGTAGGTTTCTACCTACGTACATATTCCTAGGTACCTAAAATCTCTCAATATATAAAACATTGAGATTTTATTATTCATAGAATCATAGGTTTTTTTTTATTGTTTTCAATACCTACTTAATAATCAAGTATGTGCACGTTTTTTTTTAAATTATTTAACTTTAAATTAACAGGTAGAATACAGAAATGCATATGATTATGTACAGACTCCAGCACATCAAGGTACCCAAAACTGTCAAATTTTCCCAATCAAATTTGAACCTAATATTTTAGCTATAAAGTTGAAAGTATATTAACGAAATTTGACAGATTGTAGTAGCTCGATGTACTGGCGTCTGTATATTTTACACATTGATGGTATTTTAGGGACAAGTTCTAGTACTTACTTACAGACTGGACTTTTTAAGTCGTTTAATTTTGGTAAATAACAAGAATTTCTCAAGATATTTTTTATTTAGAAAGGGCACGTACCTACCTTTAAGGGAATTTGTAGTAAAAATATTTTTATAGTGGGGACATAAATTATATTAAATTCTGTAAGTACATACCTCTGAAAGCCGATTTTAAAAAATAGGTATGTACAGACGCCAGCACATCAAGGTACCCAAAACTATCGAATTCTCCAAATCAACCTTGAACCGAATGCTTTAGCGATAAAGTTGAAAATCTATTAAAGACATTTGACAGATTTTAGTAGCTCGATGGGGTGGCGTCTGCACTCTACGGACATAAATAAAGACTAACGTGCTTGGGTAGGTACTTTTGTTAAAAACTGATCAACAAATCCCAATCAACAATTTATCCCAAAAAGGGAACAAAAAAGTAAAAAATTTGATTCGAATTTGAAATAGGTTGACTGTTGATATGAGCACAATCCAAAATAGGCCTTCATTAGACGCTCACAACTCTAAAACATAGCCTAGGACTAGGATAAATGTCTAACTAAATGTACTACAAACCTAATTGTATAATTGTATACATTTTATTGTAAACATACATCTTATCAACAGATACAAAGTTCAGTCAATATTTACCTACATTTTCAAACAAGTGAAAATATTTTACCTACTTGTACATGTAGGCTTTTTTTTTCGCAACACATATCTAGATACTTACTTACTTACAGTTTGGAACACATACATATTTATTTATACATTCTTAAATAAATTTATTTATTTTATTTAAAAAAAACATTATGGTGTAAATTGTTCTATCGTCTTACATTTTAGGTACTTTTATTTTTGGCATATGGCACACAGATTACTTAATAAAATTATGTACTAAGATATCCATTAAATACACAACACACTTTTAAATATCATACAGATGTACACAGCTACAACAAATAATGTTCTCATATAGAATATTTTTTATTTATTATTATGAAAAATATCACACTTAGGTAGGTAATTGAGTATTGACTCTACATTTTCGAAATTACTTAACATTCCTGGCTTCCTGGTAGAAGTCGTAATCGATCGTCAGAACATCGAACTTAACACTGAAATTGGGAGAAGATGCTACTCTGAGAACGGAATGTGCAGGTGAGAGCCATGGCGGTGGCGGACGTCGCGGGCGAGCAACGCGGCACGTACTGCGAGGCCGGCACCAGCGCCGGCTGTCAAGTGTACTCCTCGTCCTCATCCTCGTCCTCACTCGAGTCAAAAGCAGCCTCCATCTCAGCATGATCTTCGGGTGTCGGTAGTGACAGTTTCAAGTAGTCAACTGGCAATTGCTCCTTCGGAATCAAATACCCTGTCGAGTCTTGCGGCGGTGGCGGGGGTCGTGGCAGACGCATTTGCATGGCTTGACCACCTCCCGCCGCTGCATCTTCTAATTTTCTACATATTTCATCAAACCCTATTCTATCGCGAGGATCGGCCTTCCAACATGCACGCATCAAATCGCCAGCGAAGCGGGGGCAGTCTTCGGGAGGCACTAGTACAATACCGCGTAGGATCAACTTTGTAGCGCCATCGTTATTCTGACCATAGAATGGCTGCTTGCCCCTGCTGTATATCTCCCACAGTACGACACCGTACGACCACACGTCAGATTCGTGTGTGAACCGAGCGTACACGATACTCTCTGGTGACATCCACCGTACCGGCATGGGCCTTTCGCCTCCCATTTTGTAATAATCACACGTGTAAACATCTCGTGACATGCCGAAGTCTGCAATTTTCACTGTAAGATTGGCACCGACGAGACAATTCCTCGCTGCGAGATCTCGATGAACAAATCTTCTTGAAGCCAGGTACTGCATGCCTCGAGCTATTTGCAAAGCTACATGTAGTAAAGCAGGCTCGTCTAACAGAGGCCCCGGTCTGCCACCACCACGGGAACCTCGCAGGACACCAGCTAGATCACCCCACTCCATGTATTCAAATACCATCCAGGGACTCGCGTTGATATCATCTGCAAGTTAATTTGTATACATGACTGAAATGTTACGAAATATAATAAAATAATAAATGTTGACAACGTTCTTATCATTATTTACCTCTATAAACAACTCCAACTAATGCAAGAATATTGGGATGTCTAAACGCAGACATTATGGAGACTTCCCTTACGAAGTCTTCCTCCGCATTGCGACCTGCACTTTCTTTTAGTACTTTGATAGCTACCACTTGTTCCTCAGCGGTGGTTCTAAGAAGCCCTGTAACAAAACTTTGGCTAAGTACCTATTCCATTCATGTTTTTTTTTATTGAGATTTTTGTAAAGCAGTGTGGCATTTACCTTTATGGACTTTGCCAAAGCATCCTTCCCCGACCTCTTCAAGGAATGTGAGTGCGTTTCTGTCCAGGAGTTGGACCTGTGACTTGTTGGTGTCATCAGCGTCCATAGCCCCCGGGGTTCCTGGTGTTGGCACGTTGCCTGCTCCGTACACTCCGTACTGCGGGTTCGTTATATACCTTTCAGCAAGCAGAGGCTCTCCCGGTCGCACACGCTATGAAAAAACCAAGCTGTTCAATCTTATGTGCATCTAATTGATGTGATAGTGTGCAACAGGACAGTTGGAAAAATTTAGCAATCGGAAAGCGACATACTTATGCTATTTCTTGAATTTTTATACCATGCAAGTTTTTATAGAGTTCTTGTGATGGGGATCTACATTCTACATCGGCTTGAATTCAAAATTTTCTCAAATAAAAAAATACTTACAGGCTGCGTTTTCCCGTCTACACGACACATACGTTTTTTGAGATACAGCAGGATAATTGAGACGATTAGTATTAATGCTACGGCCCCTGACACGGTGACGGCTATTAGCGTACCCACACTGGCGGTCATGCCGGTCTCTATTAACGAGCCATTCCCAGTCGTAGATTCAGCAAAGATCTCTCCACTCGATAAGACCTGAAAAAAAAAACCACAATAAATACATTTCATCTTAGTACAGATTAGGATTCAGCTTCAGATAATTGTGCCTTTGCAATAATGTAAAAAAGAAGATGTAATAAAACCGGAATCCTATTCAATTCTATGACCGATCTTTATGTAGATAAAAATTACAGACAGACAAAACGTAAAACATAATAATATTATAAAGTAATTAAAAATGTTGACAAATCAATAAAGGAACCTCTGATTCAAGGCATAAAGAAACAATATAAAAGTTCGGTAAACAAAGTACTCCCACAATTTGGGTGTCATCTACGTTATCACGGCTGACCCTCTCATGAATATTTATCAGCAACCATGGAAAAACACTGATTTCATTTTTCCATCCCATATATTTTAGCGTGTCTGATCAAAATCAATATCCACTTTCATTGATAAAGTTCATCGCTTGTTATTTTCATTGTCCTTTACTAAATTACTTTGCAGGGCAAAACACTTCAGTTTTTTAGGTCGATGTTTTGGACAATTACCTACAACTCTATCACGTAGGCCGAAACGAAACGAATTAAACCCGAAGCACCAAAATAAATGTAGAGGTAGTGCGTCAAACGGGGATTTTGTAGGCTTTTCACAAACATTTATCTCTAACCTAATATTTTTTAATCAAACTGGCAATCTATGTAGTAGGACAGAATGATAAGGCGATAAAAGGGGTTTTAATTAAGATCGATGGTCTCACTTGTGCGGTGGGCGGTGACAGCGCGTATCGGCTGTCTGAGGCGTTCGAGGTTCTCGGCGGGATCACGTTGTATATGGGCTTCAGAGTCACGGGAACTGGAATGAATGAATACAGTTTACTGTTAGACCTTCACTGACACAAATGTAAGGTGGATATGCGAACTGTGGCATTGCGTGGTATTGCTATGTTCCACCTACTTTGTTGACGGCTAAACATTTGGTTGGACCTTTTGCAAGTTTAGGTTGATTTTTTGTAAGATAAAAGTTTATTTGGTGTTCGAACCTAGGAGTACTAAAGACGGTTTCTAATATCTAAGATCACGTCCACACGGACGTCAAAAATTTCGCGGCGGGATTATATTGCACACTGGATGAATACTCGTCTACATATCGAGCTATACATCTAGACAAATAAATAAAATTGGAGTGTCTGTTTGTAATATTAAAATAACCGCTTTTTACTAAGTGTATATGGATGTATACACGGTTCATATACCAAAACAACATTTTTTACAATCCTTTGTCTGTCTGTCAGTTTGTTCCAGCTAATCTCTGAAATGGCTGGACCGATTTTGACGGGACTTGCACTGGCAGATAGCTGATGTAACAAGGAGTAAGTTCTTAATACATTAACCGCGGTAGTACGTCCTCTTGCGATAATTTCCGACATCCACGCGGGCGAAGCCGCGGGCAAAAGCTAGATTCCAATATAAACTGATCTCACATTGTATCGGATTTCCGTAAAGTGAGGTCAGCTTAAGATGAATGCTTCAACCAGCCCGCGAAATTCAAATTTTGGAGGGTTGTATTGGCGATTTTGATGATTATAATTCTGTAACTACATACGTCTTACAGGCGCGAATAATATTTTAATCAACATACAACCTACCACTGGCCTGCAAATTGCAAAAAACCAAGAAATTTTGAATTGCGCGGGCTGATTGGAGCATTCACCTTAAACTGGAATTGTATAGCTTGATATGTACCCGTGAGTACCAACTGGAGATCGAACTGATTCCATCCCGGCCCGTCGAAAAAACATACACAATCGCGCCACTAATATTTACGTTTCGTGCGGACGTGGACATTTGCCCAAAAACATTCATGAAGATTTTTGACGGCTCCTGGTGATTCGCCTCTCAAACATTCAGATTGGCGAACTCTTCTGTTGATTGATTACAGACGCGATCGGGATTAAGATTAGTACTGAGATTCGAGACAAAAATATCTGCATACTTAAGGTGGAAGCGCCAGCCTGCCAGGGTCGCGAGATTCGTTCGAAAGAGTTACCGTGGCCCTGGCATATGGGCAACTGGGCACGGATGGGTTTTAGTCAGTAAAAGTCCGACACGCCCTTCCGCTCAACCCTAGAGCGGGACACGTCATTAGATAAATTCGTACCCACAAAAAAATAACTGTGCGTTGAAGACGTGTGAAATTCCACTCAAAAAAAAAAAGTGGAAGCGCCTGGATATCCCGCCAAATTTAAATTTTCTTAATTACAATATTTTGCAATTTGCAGGTTAGTATCAAGTTATATTTTAAAGAAATAAAAATATTCGCGACCGTAGCACGTAAGTATAACTTTTTCATGAAATAAGTAGTCATTCAGTCGCATTAAATGAATTAAGAGGGTTGTATTGATGATTTTAATGCTTCCAATTCTGTAAAGCCATAGGTATATTATGTTACAGTGGCGAATTATACATATTTTTATCTACACACAATCTGACATTGACTTGCAAATTGCAAAAGAACGTAAGAAAAGTTGAATTTCACAGCCTACATAGATAGAGAAAGTAGAGTTTTAAATGTGGTTCTCTCACTTTGTTATTAACAATTATAAAATAACTAGGTCCAGTTCGCGACTTCGTCCGCGTCTAACTTTTGCTTCTTCCCGTCTCATCGAATTGCCTGCCAGTGTCTGTCCATTTTTCGTTGCTACTCCGCTCCTTTTGATCGTAGCGCTATAGGCTACCCAACATAAAAATATTTTTTCAATTCGGACCAGTAGTTCCTGAGATTACCGCGTTCAACGAAACAAACAAACTCTTCAGCTTTATAATATTAGTATAGATACATATATCTATACTTAAAACTCAACCTCACAAACAAACAATCAATAGCTACAAGCAATAAAAACCATTATCATAGAAGCAACGATTACAAAACAGTAAAACGACATAGCATCATAACAACACAACAAAAGTTCAATAAACTCAGTGTAACAAATTATGATCAATCAAGACTTGTGGGAGTTATTAATAGACGTAAGATCACCTGTGCTACCGTGGCCCTGGCATATGGGCAACTGAAGCAACACGGGTGGGTTTTAGTCAGCAAAAGTCTGAAACGCCCTTCCACTCCACCAGGCGCGGTTGCAGCCTAACATTTTGGGGGGGGGTCACCATGAATACTGAAGAATATTTTTAGGAAGGTACATCCTCTTTGGTCTAGTAGTCGCAAGCGCTACTGATCAGCATGATGTCCCGGGTTATAATCTTTTTGCAAATGTCCATCGGAGTCTCCGTGGCTCAAGTGAGAACAATTTTAAGATAGTAAGACAGGCAAATCGTTCAGGGTTTCGACAGCATGACTGTCTTTGGGGGGGAGGTCATGATCCCTAGGAACCCCCCCCCCCTCGGACCGCACCTGCGCTCCACCCAGCATTTGATGATTTCCCACCCACAAAATAAAAAATCACCTGTGCTTCTGGGGCATCTGAAGTCCTCGGTGACTGGCAGCCCGTTGGAAGTGCATCGGCAGTAATGCATGGTGCTGTTGTACGGCATGCAGGCCGCTTCCTTGCCGCAAGACAGAAGGCCGCAAGTTCCAGGAAAGTATCTTGCTGGAAACATGGAATATTTGTTGGTATCGAACTTGAAAGTTTTTCTATTTACCCCTATTTTAGTGGAAGGTTTATCAATCAGTCATATTAGGTTTTTGGAAACAATATGGGAATTAAATAATACAGACGCACGAATTATTCGACGTACTGTCAGTTCCCTGCATTACCTGACCCCTTTTCCTCATTTCTTCTGTGTAGGAGGGGTCAGGTAGTATAGGGCACTGACTGTACATTCAGACGTGAATATATCACGGCAGGATTATGTCACGCACTAGATTTCAACTCCTGGTGTTAAAGCGAGCATTGAGGATCAATCACAGTAAGTAATACAAGCGCGTCGGTTTTCAACTCTTGGCGTTGAGCAGTGTGTTGAGTAATCCAGCACGTCCTGGAACCAAAAATTCGAGGATACGTGACATCTACCACACCCACACCACCCACCCATACCCACACCAAGAGTAGGCCGTGTCCCCCGTGCAGTGGAAACAATATAGGCTGATAATGAAAGTGCCTATCTAGGTTCTAACTTACGACCTGCAACTCGTCTTAGATAAGTCGTGGCCGTTACCACTTGCTCTCATAGACATAGTTGATGATGACGATGACTCCAGAACATTGAAGGGATAAAGATGGTTGGCATTAAATCGACGTTGACTCAGTCAACTCTCGGCGTTAAACAGTACGCGAGAAAAACGCGCCGCGATATTAATACGTCCGTGTGAACTTCGACTTAGGGCCAACAATAATCACCCGTCAATGTTTCGGACTGGCGTTTTAAAATTAGCAAGTGATAAAAGGTCACAGCTTATAACCTAGTATGCTTGCCAGATGGCCGGGAAATCCGGGATTGTCCCGGAATTTTACGTCTTGTCCCGTGTCCTGGAATTACTTTTCACTGTCCCGGATTTCGTATAACTAGAGTTGCCAATTCGTAATATTCAGCCTACTAAAAAGTTTAACAGAACTGCAGACTCCGATCAATTTTGGCGTGTATTGCTTTGAAATTCTACCATTTTGGTAAAACCCTGGTGGCCTTGAAAAAAATAGTAAAATGCCTCTCTATAATTTACAACTTGCAAAACTGTATTTTTTTATACATATCACTTTTTAAGAATATATCTATAAATCAAAGAGAGGTTTTGTTTTAGTTGAATTGTCCCGGAAATTATAAGCTGGTATCTGGCAACTCTATAACCTAGACAGACGTTTAACTTTCTGTAAAAAGTCTGTCTGTCTGTAACCAATGCCTGAGAAATCCTGCCTGGATTATTCAAACAATGATCCCTGAGTTTGTAATCAATGTTACTTGTAATCAATCTCCAATGTCCATCAGTTGGAACTTGAAACTGAACACGGCTAATAGAAGCTCACGTCAAACGCTGTCCCACGATACTTGCAATTTAAATCCGAACCGCTTTAATTGTAAAGTTAAATTAAATGTTTTCTCTTATTTGTAGAGCGTGGAACCGGGTAATTAAGACTATTAATAGTATGTAAATTGTTATCATCGAGTGTTTACGTTTCATTGATCACAATAATGTATTCTAACACTGATCATAAATTATCATAACACAAGATTTTATATTTCTTAGTTCACATAAAACTATGAAATAAAAATTGACATGGCGGTTTCGCATTTTTCTTTTCAGCGAAAAAACTTTGGAACAACCCCATCCTCACTTGATTTCATATTGTGGAGTTGCACCCTAATCAGAATCCGTGTCTTTTTGTAGCATATTATTAATCCATTGCTTCAAAGATTAGAAAAAAAAAAACTGCTTGACCTAAATAACGCAATGTATGTTGTTGAACTGTCAAAATGAAAGATGTTGTTACTGTTTTTGTGTTAAGCAATTACCTATAGGTTGTGTCTCGTTGTGTGTACTCTGTAATCCTCTACTTTGTAATCTAGACATCTAGACAAATAAATAAAATTGGAGTGTCTGTTTGTAATATTAAAATAACCGGTTTTTACTAAGTGGATGTATACACGGTTCATATACCAAAACAACATTTTTTACAATTTTTGTCTGTCTGTTTGTTCCGGCTAATCTCTGAAATGGCTGGACTGATTTTCACGGGACTTTCACTGGCAGATAGCTGATGTAACAAGGAGTAACTTAGGCTACTTTTATTTTACAATTGTAATTACCTATATGACCTGCGGCCTAATTGCGGAACACATTATTGGCAAATGATTGAGACTAATTTGTTTCGTTTTTATCGCAGTTTGTTTAAAATTACGAATTTGGTATTGCGTTACTCCCATAAAGTGTGAAACCAACGGCTAGTCGGTTTGGACGATAAAGAGTGAACGATATGTCAAGAAAAAATGGGCAAACGTCTATTTTTGGAATTGCGTAACATATTTGACAAGCGACAATTTGCTTCAATCGTTGTCATGAAATCAACGGCTAGTTGTATTGAAGCAGAAGGCAAGTTAGTTGTCGCTTTCGTTTTTCGTTCCACATATTTTAGGATTTAAACGTAAAATCTGCTAAATTATAACGAAAAAATGTAAGTGATAGTCTTCCTGATAAATTGTGGATGTGATTTTGTGTAAAAGTCCAATAATAAATCACTATTAGTGGTATTATGAATATCGAAAGAGCGAGGTGATTTTATAAGGAAAATTGGAAGTTTTCTTCTGTGACAAGTGCTTACAAGGCGACCGCAAGTTATTCTACATCATCTACATGATATTTAAGAAACGAGATAAATTTGTGGCATATTTACGAAAGAAAAATTCGTAACTCGTATCGTAATAAGCCAAGCTGAGCAAGCCAGTTGAGCTGTTACTTATTTGGAAAAGCAAAAAAGCGATCAAGGCAAAGAGGAACAACAATAGACTTCAATAAACATAGGTGCACACACACCATACTTAGACTTATTTCCACAACATGTCTGTTTTACGGTACTTAATTTTCAATATTATTTTCTTTAAAAGTGTTTATCATTGAATATGCTCACTATAGGTACCTACCTATCTACCTAAATATTGTATGTACCTTAAATGTTTTTCTCATGTTAAATAATAGTTACATAAGAATATCAAAGTAAATAATTGTTTCGAGTCCATGGATTACAGCCCACTCCGTCTCACAGAGGAGGCCCGTGTCTCAGCAGTGGGAACTATATAGGCAGATTATGCTAATCCCTGTCAAGTTTATTGCACATGTTGCAAATCAATTCAATCAAACGGTATTATTCTTTTCATTCGGTGGATATGAACATAATCAGCATTGTAGTTCATGTCATCAGACTATGGTAATCTTCAAAATTGTTTTCTAAAGATTGAATTTCAATGTTACTGTAGAGCATCATAATACTTATTTATTTCTATTTATTATGAGGCGCCTTTCAAAATAGTTTTTCGCATTTAATAGGTTTTGCTTCATATAAAGCAAAGCAATGTACCTATGTAGTTATATCATAGGTCCATCAATCTTTTTATCTAATACCAGACTTTAAATTATAATGATGGATATTCCATCATCCATTAATCATCCAGTTGGAGAATGCGTATGTACTTAAATTCTTTTTTTCTTTCAGGTAGGTCAACTACACTAAACAGGAGAATTGTAAACTTTCTCTTGTGCCCTCACAGCAAACATTACTAAGCTGTATTTAAATTATAAATAATGATTTCCACAAGATAATACTGCAAGAGGAGAGGAAGAATTTACAAATACTATTGTCTGAATGTAATTATATTCAATAAAAATGATTGTTTTTGATAACCATAATATATTTGTTTCTGTTTACCTCAAGGTGATAATGAATGCCAGTTAATTAAGTTACACACCATTATTTTATAAACAGTATCACTTTAATAGTCTGTCGGGTTTGGTCCAGACATCAGAAGTAAAACTCAGTTATGGCAATACAATACACTAATTTTAATTTAATTGAACAATCAGTTATCTTAAATCTAGGAAATGTAGAAATGAAATAAAACTGAATTAAATAACGAATAAAGGCAGTGAGGGCGGTCACATAGGGCAGTACTGACTGTCAGGGACAGTGGTCCATGCACCCACCGCAATAAGGATAGTACTAACTGTGTACACAGTGTTCCACATCCAATAACCGGGCAGTACTGACTGTCGAGAGACAGTGGTCCGTGCACCAAGACGCATCCGTTTGAAATGCGTGCCGTCTCAACAGCGCAGCTCCTTATAAAGGCGGTCGCTAGTGGCCGAGGGTAGTTACGATATTTTACTGAACTGTACATTACGTCAAATGATCGAAAGAGTGAAGGTTTGTCTATGATGCTTCCGGTGCACGTTCCACTAGCGCCATCTAGTCGCCGTCTCTCGCAGTTGTTAAATAATATTGCTGCCGACACGGCCATTCTGACAAATCACTCGTCCTCGAGTGCATTTATTCATCTAAAAATAATAATAATACTAATTAATTCACATCATCATCATCGTTACATAGCTTAATAGCAAATATCACTGGTCTAGGTATTTCTTTACAACAGAAAACCCCTACAGTTCAAACAAGCTGGTCTAAATCGTCACCCACTAAAGCAGGCGAGATTCCTGCAGCATCTCACACATCATTGCTCATAACAGCAAGAGATCTTATTAGAACACCAATACAGTTCAAACATTCTGGTCTGAATCGTCACCCACTAAAGCAGGTGAGATTCCTGCAGAGCATCACAGATCATCTCCCACAACAACAGGAAAGATCTTTATATTCTATTTGCTAAAACAACCATCTTCCACAAAAGTAGAAGAGACCACATAGTAATTGATCATTCCAAAGATTCCATTATAGCATCGGAATTATCTACACTTAAGGTGCGAGAACTTACAGAAAGTGTTTCCTCTGCATCATCTGCAGTCAATGTGCCAGAGCTTACAGAAAGTGTTTCCTCTGAATCATGTGCAGTCAATGTACGAGAGCTTACAGTAAGAGTTTCCTCCGAGTCTGAGGTCATATCATTATTTACTGGCACAAAAGACGTACTGAGCTCATCTTCTGCCGTCACGGTCCGTTCATCATTTTCATCACTATAATTTTCGCAAATTTCTAAATAACTTTCTTGCCCTTTAGGTACTTCCCTTAAATTTTCATGTGCATATTTATAAATTCTGTTAGAACCGTTAATATGTTTAAGTTCATAACGGTCATTATCTAATACGGTGACTATTTTATAAGGCCCCTTAAATTTATTATCTAACTTTGTTTGATGTCTTGCTTCGCATTTTGCGAAAACAAATTCACCTACTGCAAAAGGTTTAATCCGAGCTTTTCCCTTATTAAACCGTATAGTGTCAGCGTTAGCTACTCTTTGAATATTTTCTGATGCGGATGAACGAGCCGTTTCAACATTAATTATAGGTGGTTCAGAAGAACTAGGAGTTATTTTAGCTAGACTAAGTGAGGAACCTTGAATGCCAAACATCAGTTCCATAGGCGTAAAACCTGTGGTCCTGGAACGAGTACTATTAAGAGCAAGTTGGATCTCTCCTAGTTCATCCTTCCAAGCATTATTAGAATTACATTCTATAACAGTAAGAATACTCTTCAAAGTTCGCATGACTCTCTCAACCTGCCCGTTAGCTCTACTAGAACCAGTTGCTATTAAATGGAGCTCTATTCCATTATTATTACAAAAGTTTTTAAACTCATTGCAGTCATAACAACGTCCTCTATCTGCGATAATGCGCTTCGGAGCACCAAATAAGTTTACAGCATTCTTAATTGCTCTCACAGCGTATGAAGAGCTTAAGGCCGGTGTATATTCCAACAGTACAAACTTTGTAAAGGCGTCTATTAAAACTGAGCAATATTCTTTTTTATCACTTTTGCCCGAAAGTTTTCCGGTTAAATCCAAGTGAATTGTGTGCCAAGGGACTGGATGTTTAGGAATTGAATGCAACTGCATTTGCTGTGCACCTGAAGGGCCTTTAGCAGTTTTACATACTACGCAGCAATTAATAAACTTTTTGACTAATTTAGCCATATCAGAAAACCAATAAAATTCGTAAAGTTTGTCTAAAGTCTTGTGAAAACCTAAATGTTTTATTTCATTATGAACGTGGTTAATAAGGGACCAAACCAAAGAACGTGGTACAATAGGTAGCCAACTAGAAACTCCTCTACGTTCTATCTTCCTATACAATATTCCTTGTCTTAAATCATACGTATGCGATATCTCTTCAGGTAATTGATTATTACGGATTTTTGCTATTATTTCAGAAAGTTCCGAATCGCGTTCTTGTTCTACAATTAACCAACCTTTATCTAATTCAAGGAAATTTACTTTGCGGGGCTCAGAATAATTTGTGTTTGACAAATTGCGAGACAAGAAATCTGCATGAGCCATCTTTCGACCTTCTTTGTACACGATATCAAAATCATAAGCTTGCAATATAGCCCACCAACGGTGAACCCTTGGAGTCAAATCACGTTTAGAGTGAGAAGCTTTAAGGGAGTTACAATCGGTAAATACGGTGAATTTTCGTCCATGCAAATAATGACGAAAATGTTCGATTGCTTTTACTACCGCAAGAGTCTCTAACTCGTAAGAGTGATATCGCGTTTCTGCATCTATGGTCTTCCTACTATAATATGCTACTACATGAGGGGTATCATTATGTTTTTGGATAAGAATTGCACCATATCCCGCACTACTTGCATCGGTATAGAGTTCAATGGGCAAGGAAGGGTCAAAAACTTTTAAAACTGGTTCAGACGTCAAAATGTGGATAAGTTTTTTGTGTATTTGGTCATGCTCAGGGGTCCACTTAACATTGCCTTTTCCTTTTGTCAAGGGATATAAAGGGCGAATTATTTGGGAAAAGTTAGGAATAAACTGTCTAAAATACGTTGCCAGCCCTATGAGCTGCCTAACATGAGTGACAGTTTTTGGCGTTGGAACATTAATTAAGGCTTGTATTTTTTTTGGATTTGGTCTAATCTCCCCAGCTGAAACTATATACCCAAGGTACTCAGTTTGAACTTTCAGAAACGAACATTTCTTTAAATTAAACGAGAAACCAGCATTGGACAGAGTTTTAAGTAATTTGTCTAAACGGTCAAGCCCCTCATTAATATCTGTGGAAATTGAAAGGACATCATCCATGAAAACTAGAATTCTTTCATCATTCATAGGCTGTAGAGCAGTATTAATAGCCTTTTGAAAAATGGAAGGTGCATTGCGCAAACCGAAGGGCATAGCCAAATATTCGAACTGCCCTTTTGGGGTAACAAATGCAGTTTTTTCTATGGAACTTTCATGTACAGGCAGCTGGTGAAACCCAGAGGCCATATCAATACTACTAAAATAATGAGCACCATTAAGTTTATCAATTTGTTCACAGATCAGAGGTAAAGGATAATGATTAGGTTGAGTATTACTATTTAATTCCCTATAGTCAACACACATGCGTGTACTACCGTCCTTTTTCTCTACAAGAATGATGGGGCTTGCAAACGGGGATGAACTTTCCCTAATAATATTTGCCGCCAACAATTGCTCGATTTTTTCGTCAACTATCTTAGATTCCTGAGGGGATAACCTATACGGTCTCCTATGTACCACTTTATGAGGATCAATTAAATCGATTTTCAACTGTCCTGTTTTAATTCTAGTTGTTGGAAAATTTTCAATAAAATTATCTGCATATTGCGTTAATATGTTAAAAAGTTTTATTCGGTCAGATCCTGTCAAGTCAGTATTAATTGAATCAATGTCAAAAATAGGTTTGGTTTTGGTACACATATTAGTCTCGACACACCGTTTGAATGTTAAACCGCTCTCTGAAATTTCAACAAGAATATCGCGCTCAAGTATATCTCTACCTAATAAAATAGCATCACGCAAGCAATCATCTGGAACTACATGAAGAGTGACGCTAATTTCAACGCTTTGAATTTTTATGTTACAAATGATTTGCTCTGTGCTACTAATGATACTCTTTCCAATACCAGTCATGTTGATAAAGTCATGCGATCTTTGTCCAACAACAAGGTGTGAAAAACTTTTCCTAATTAAACTACACTCTGAACCGGAATCAAAAATAAAGGGAAATGTCATACTATTACAGTTCATAATACCTCGAACAATTCTCGAGCACACGTTGACTTCTTTGCTTCCAGTAGCGACTTGTTCCTTCTTCGTATTATCAACCCTCGTTGGGCAGGTGGACACAACGTGGCCTGGCTCCCCGCACGCGTAACATGTCACTTGTGGCTTCTGGTTGACACGTTTATCCGCTACTACAGAGCGATTAAGCGATTTGTTTCTTTCACGGCAATCAGCCGCACGATGCCCAGTCCTGCCACATATGTTGCAGTTGCCACGAAAGCCAAACGTAGAACGAGAGCGTTTGACATCAGAATCGGTCGACTCAGGCAGTTCTGATTTTCTCTTCAAAGATATGCCTCGCAGTACTCGAAATAGCTGGGATTTGTCATTTACCACAGTTGAGTTTAGTTCACGACGTATTTGAACATCACACTGAGATAATATAGAAATGGCAAAGCCTGTCACAACCTTTTCAGATAATCTTGCGTCCGGGATATTTTCAATCAATTGCCAAAGACGTAAACATGCCTGAGCAGGGGTCTCATTAGAATTAAGTTGAAATTTGAGGATACTGTCAAAGTGATCCTGAATAAGCATAGGGCGAGAGAACTGAGCTTTTAAAGTCTCCTGTATATCGTCCCATTGATATTGACTGGGAGGTATCTTGGTCAGTAATGTAGCTGCGCGGCCTCGAAGACAATGGGTCAATGTCATGATTAAATCGACACCTTTCAAATTTTTGTTTTTAATTATAGTGTCTGACAGCCGACACCAGCCCCCTATGTCTGAATTGGGGTCGTCAGGATCAAAAGGTACTAACGCTATGAAAGGTTGTGGTGCTGAATTGGACCGGGGTAGTAGAGCATCAGTTAATTTTGAAAGAAATGCTTCTAAACTATTTGTGGGTAGCGGAATATCTTCCTGCATATTTTGTGATGATGAAGTGCCAGAGGTGGGCGGAAAATCCGATCCCACTTCTGATGTCGGGTTTGGTCCAGACATCAGAAGTAAAACTCAGTTATGGCAATACAATACACTAATTTTAATTTAATTGAACAATCAGTTATCTTAAATCTAGGAAATGTAGAAATGAAATAAAACTGAATTAAATAACGAATAAAGGCAGTGAGGGCGGTCACATAGGGCAGTACTGACTGTCAGGGACAGTGGTCCATGCACCCACCGCAATAAGGATAGTACTAACTGTGTACACAGTGTTCCACATCCAATAACCGGGCAGTACTGACTGTCGAGAGACAGTGGTCCGTGCACCAAGACGCATCCGTTTGAAATGCGTGCCGTCTCAACAGCGCAGCTCCTTATAAAGGCGGTCGCTAGTGGCCGAGGGTAGTTACGATATTTTACTGAACTGTACATTACGTCAAATGATCGAAAGAGTGAAGGTTTGTCTATGATGCTTCCGGTGCACGTTCCACTAGCGCCATCTAGTCGCCGTCTCTCGCAGTTGTTAAATAATATTGCTGCCGACAAGTCCATAACTAGTCTTTATTTCTTTTTTAAAACTTAATGCTTATGTAAATATTTCATAACAAGTTATTTTTATTTGTACCTATATAGTTCATAAATGAAACACTATTAAAGTTAACACTGTTTTTAATCAACACAGTATGTACATAATTATGTTTATATCGCTGTTCAAATAACATTGAATGGTTTTCTAAACACATTTATTATCTTTAAAGAACAATATTCGGTTTCTATTTCTGCCCTTGAGAAGCTTAAAAACTGAAGTGGTTGCAGAGCAGCAGTAACAGTGCAGTCAGAAGTAGATCTCAGCAGTGGTCAAAGGAAATAGCAAAAGCATCATTCATGCTGCTTTCAAATCTTCATAGGTGTAACCCTCGAGGACTCTCCTGCAGATTTAAAACAAAATCAAATTATTTTCTGCTCATTTATAGTACTTAATAAATAATGCAGCAAACTAGGCTCATTAACTAGACTTTCATCGAGCCACGGCTGGGCAAAAGCTCTAGGCCTAGTCATTGCTGGCAGTTGTTTCACCAATTTTTATTGATCAGCTATTTTTATTGAACATAACACTAAATTAGAATGACAAACAATACTTATACACAAAATATATGATGTGATTTATTTAATTTGCCTAAATGAATATATTCATAATTATGAGTTGCCGATTGATTCTTAGCATCCATACATAAACTCACGCTTTTTTCCCATGGGGGTAGGCAGAAAGTACAGAATGCCACCTACGATCCTTGCATACTGTTTTTGCTTTGTTTACGTTCATACATCTGGTCATACATGCACGCCGGTTACCAGTACTATGCACCTGACCTTTCTGAACAGCACCAAAAAGGTATGTCCTCCTAGGGTGTCCCAGTGTTCTGGCATGTCCAGTCACATCTGCCTTGTAAATAGTTGTTGTTAGCCGCCTATCATTCATCCACTCCAGACCAAACCATCAAAGCATACTTAACTCTTGTTCTTAACTGTGACAAAAGGCTCACCTCCAATGATTGATACAGAAGATTGTATTTCTATGTCCAGCCTTGCCAGCTAATTCTTTGTAGGAAAATCCTCTGTATGTCAACTAGCTTAATGTTGGTAGGGAAGTGTTCCATTCATGTAGATTCAGCTGTAGCACCTTCTGCGAAAATATGATTAATGTATTGTTGTTACTTGGTTACTTAGTGGTTATTTTAGTTTGCATCAGCATCTACATACATACAAAAATATCAAATAACAATATATCTCATTTGTTAGAATGTGAGGCTGACATACATAATCATTAATTTAACTAGAAATAAGTTGCAGAAGTCTACACAGTAAAATAATGGTTGTCCGTTTGGTCAATAATGTACCTACAGCTACAATAATCACTTCTACACGCGTAATTCCTATTTACATTGGTGTACTTACTTGCAGTGGTGATATTGACTTGTCCTTTTCGTTTTGGAGCAAAACAGCGTAAGTCGTAATGCAGCCAGTACAAAACGAAGACAGATCCCTATTCCTTGCCAAAGATCTTCCAAACCAACCCTCGAGTAGTTACTCGAGGGTTGGTGGAATATTTAGTTAAATGTTGTGCTACTAGAAATTTTCCAAAACTGCTTTTCAATGGCCCAAGCCCATGTATCTGTATGCGAATAGTAAATAATGCAAAACATAAAACAACTTTCAACAAAATAATAGCGGATTTTTATTTACTCAGTGTTGCCAATTTTTCTCCCGAGTCAATGTTTTTCTCACTGATGGCGGTTCTTCTAAAATAAACTATATTCGCAAATTTTATATTATTTATTCGTATTACTGTCATTCGGTCGTCGTTTTGAGGATGAAATAAAACTTATCATGTTATAATTATAGTCTTTGTTATAACATAATTACTATAGATAATATAACACGACAATTACTGGAAAAGTAAGTGAAGCTATTTGTTTGATTTTTAGCTACACAATAATGGAATAATGGTTAATTTTACTATCCCAAAAGTAGGCTCCAATGGCATATTTTTTCAAAATCACGTTTTTCGATATTAACACTGGCGCTATTCACTATATTTGTCATGCTAAACTATCTTTCCAAATCAACGTTGTATCCAATGTGGTTTCGACATTTAAAAATAATCATAAGTGCCACAGGCTTCTTGAAAATAATAAAACCACTTGCCAGTATCGTGTTAATATAATATTTTCTCGAGTCAAAGCCAAAGTCAAATTAGACTAACCAAAACAAAACCACCAGCTACAAACAAATAGTTGAAATAGTCCGTCAGTTGCGGTGTCCATACCGACCAACCCGGGATTAGTGGAAATCTCAATAAGTTGACAACCCTGCTTTTCTACTATTTTTCCACTGGCCACAGATAACTAAAACGTGAAGATAATAACGTTTCGTTGTGTTTTTCAATTATGGTAGTTTTTGGTAGAAAGTGTTTTATAAATTGGTTTTTAAATTTTTAAGAAATTATTGTACTTTTTCATTTATAAGCAGTAGTAGACCATCAGTTGTCATTAAAACAATGTCATATTATTGTAAAATTATTCGCAAGCAAATAGTTCATATTGATGAAACAAAACGCATATATGAAAACGATTGGGTAAGATTTTGGTACCCTCCCTATACAATTTGGCAGAATTTGTTTAATTTTAGTTACACAATGAAATCGACTGGAGTTTGTTTAAATTCAGAATTGCTTTCAGAAATTAAATGTGTTCCGCAATTAGGCTGCTGGATTAATGCATTCTTAATACATTAACCGCGGTAGTACGTCCTTTTGCGATAAATTCCGACATCCATGCGGGCGAAGCCGCGGGCAAAAGCTAGTATAATAAATAAACATAATATTGAAAAGCCATCATGTTCCCACTGCAGGGATACAACTTACAAACCTCTCTATGAGAGGAAGTGGGCTAAATCTACAACTCGGGCCCAGTGCGGATGGGCGGATGTTACATGTCTTCGAATTTTTGGTTGTATGACATGTGACAAGTATCCTCATGATGCGAGCAGTGGTGATGAAATAAATTATCTGTACAATCTATACAAATAAATAAAATTGTAGTGTCTCTTTGTAATTTCACATTAACAGCTTTTCAATAAATGCATATGAAAGTATATACGGTACTTACATCAAAAAAACACTGTCTGTCTGTCTGTTTGTTCCGGCTAATCTTCGAAACGGCTGGACCGATTTCGACGGGGAAAGCACTGGCAAATAGCTGATATTATAAGGGGTTACATAGGCTATAGTAATATACATTTTGTCTGGGTAGTACGTCTCCGTGTGACAATTCCCGAACCTCACGCGGGTGAAGCCGCAGGCACAGCTACTACAAAATAAAGCGGCTGCCTGACTTCGAAGCCACAACCTACAACTCTTAATTCTCAAGTCATCGTCATGATAAATAACAAACAGTAATTATACAACGTAAATTAAAATAAGACATCTCAATCACTTCTGTGCGAATAAATGGCCATTACAGAACATCGGCCTTTCCATTAGAGGCAAATAGTAGGACGGAGTGATTACCATAATCACAAGCTTGCCAAGTGATTGATTAATCACAACACAGTGTTAAATAGTGGTCCTAAGTTTTCTGATCAACTAGATTGATATAAATATTTAAATAAATAAACTGTAAATTAAATAAATGACGGGTCCATTAGCCTAGAGGCAAAACTAAATGAAACAAATATGTCATTTCTATTGCTTTGCGTACAGGTGTTTTGCTTTGAGACTTGTGTTCGACAACGCACCCTTTACTTAACTACTCTGTAGATATATAAGATAGATAAGAATCTACTGTAGGGATGGCTTTTTTAAAATCGATCGAATTATCTTTACTTGTTATTAGTTTAAGTAGCGTTTTGTGTCTGTCTGCTTGACCGATTTGTTCTTGTAAACGTCGCTACGGGTTATGATGCGATTTTTAGCATAATTTAGAGTTTTGTTTTTAGTGTGTGTGCTAGTATAAAGTTATATAAGTTAATATTAAATTCAAGGTGGAAGCTCCAGGGTAGCTCGCGAAATTTAAATTTTCTTACGTTTAATGCCATTTGCAGAGGAGCAAGCATAGCCTCTGTGATCGGCTTGAGTCACGCATTTTATCACGGTTTTTACTCCCAAACTGTGATAAAAACTTGTGACTCAAGCCTATTACAGTAGGCCGTGCTCGCCCCGCAGATCATCATAATATATCAAATATCGTACCCCTAGATCTAAAGGGAACCAACTCAAAATTCTTAATTTTTCAGTTATGCACACCTACGAGTCTGTCATTTCAATACCTATCGACCAATAAACCAGATTCCAAACTATTTCCAATATTCGACTCCAAAGATTGGAAATAGTTTTGAATCTGGTTTATTGGTCGATAGGTATTGAAATGACAGACTCGAAGGTGTGCATAACTGAAAAATTAAGAGTTTTGAGTTAGTTCCCTTTAGATCTAGGGGTGCGATATGTCCAAGTTCATTTAACTTTCTTAAATGTTTTTTTCATTAATTAACTCATCATTCAATGGAATTCAGTGAACTACTATCAAAAGCGTAAGGAAATTCAAATTTCACTGGTCAACCTAGAGCTTCCTTCCTTATGTCATCATCATCATCATCT
Organism: Aporophyla nigra; assembly: GCA_947507805.1. NCBI lineage: Eukaryota > Metazoa > Arthropoda > Insecta > Lepidoptera > Noctuidae > Aporophyla > Aporophyla nigra. Next base: position 16,454,755 of record OX382302.1, on the reverse strand, counting down.
CAGCCGAAAGACGTCCACTGTTGGACATAGGCCTCGCCTAAGTTTGTGAGGGTTTGCCATAATTACCACGCTTGGCTGGCGGCTTAGTTGGCGATCGCAGTATGGTGGTAAAAGGCATAGAGAATGCTGCTGTCCATTGTCCAGTAAGTCCCTTAGTCGCCTCTTACGACACCCACGGGAAAACTCTCGATGTTTTGTCAATTTGAAAACACTTGTAATCAGGGAGCGTTAGTTCTGCCAAGGTCGCGAGATTTGTTCGAAAGAGATACCGTGGCCCTGGCGTATGGGCAACTGAAGGAACACGGGTGGGTTTTATTGAGTCAAAGTCTGACACGCCCTTGCGCTCTATCCTAGGGCTTTAGAGGTCAATTGATGATTTCCCACCCATAAAAAAAGGGAGCGTTAGTCTTAAAATATAATGGAAATGTGTGTATTTACTTGGCGGTGGTTCCTGTGACTGTTCGGGCCTCGCCTCCTCCCGGGGGACCCGAGCCAGCTTTTCCGCGTAATCCCGGAACTGCTGAAACAATAAGATTATTTTGTTGAAATAGTGTACTCGTAGATCGACGCGTGACGTGTAGGAAACACCGTGGAGAAACTGGGAAGACCTAGAACCAAAAATTCGAAGACATGTGACATCTACCGACCCACTCCCTCTCACAGAGACGAGGCCTCTGTCCCAGCAATGGAAACTTTATAGGCTGATGATTATACTGTTGTTTTTGTTATTATAGAGTGACTCCGTGGCTATTTTATTGTGTAGACTAGCTTCTGCCCGCGACTTCGTCCGCGTTAAATTTTTGCTCCCGTGACCCTTCCCGTCGCATCAAATTGCCTGCCAATTTTCGTCCATTTTTCGTTGCTGCTCAGCGGAGCAGCATCGAAAAATGGACGAAAATTACGCTACAATCAAAAGGAGCGCCTTTTGATTGTAGCGTGATGTTATATAGCCTATAGCCTTCCTCAATAAATAGGCTACTCAACACAAAAAGATTTTTTCAATTCGGACCAGTAGTTCCTGAGATTAGCGCGTTCAACCAAACAAACTCTTCAGCTTTATAATATTAGTATAGATTAACTTCACAAGCAAAGACCTACATATCTACCTACCTTACCTACCTATGCCTTATGTAGTTTTAACAGATTGAGTTACTTTCTAATGTTAAATATCGTAATCATTCACGATGAAGAGAAACGATACCTCTTGAAACTCCAATATTTTTGGGATCCTACAGTAATACAATTTTCAAAGAGGTTCCTCCAGGCTTTAACTACAATGAAGTATAGTTAAGTACCTAATTTATTTGACCATCTTATTTCCGTCCCACGTTTGTGCAAATTATATGTGTAGCAATATCTGTTTGACATCAAGTAGCCCAAGCAGCCTCGCCCAGAACATTTGATTACGAGTACTTTACCTAATAAATCAAGTTTAAACGCACCCTCCATACACTATTGATTGAAATCAATCAAAACGCATTTTCATATTAATTGGATCCGATAGAAAGACCAGATTCTGACGGTCTGGCGCCGACCAAAACCACTTGTTGAACAGTTTGAACTGAATATCATAATAGCATAGGTATAGGTGCCTACCGATCCATCACAATCTTGTTACGTAAATTATACAACAGAGTAACAAACAACGAGCAATAACAATGGAATTCTAAAAGCAACAGTTACAAACATGGATTCTTGGATCTCTCGCAATACGTCGCTCATGTCAATCAGCTCATAATTAAACAATTAACGTAAATTAGAATGCGTTTTCACGTTAATTAACTACTGTGCAGAATACAGAAGGTTAGTAATTACCATTGGGATGCATTCATACCCTAGCCATGGTAATCGAGCCACGATCTCGCAATGTTTTGAGATCGCTGTTCGAAACTGCATGCGCTATCGTCCACATTTACTCCATCAATGGCGAAGATTTACGGCCGTTTTGCACTTTAAATTGGGCGTATTACCGTTTATAAGTATATAATAAAAATATAAGACGATCGGGCTGCGTTATGTTATCTGTGGAACGTTTGAGATGCTCGACGCAGAGTTATTTTGGCCACGTTATCATGGAGAGTGGCTGCACTCCGCCTTGCCCTCGGGTACGATAAATCAATAATATCGTGTACCTAAGTGAATTATCGATATTTTACATTTTATGCCTATTTGTTATCGTTAATAGGAACCAACTTAACGATCGCACTGCGCAATTACCTCTAGGCTAGGCTGTTTGTCTGTCCCGCGGCGTATTCATGTTCCTTCAATGGCAGATACATACTTTAGAAATCAGTCATTTGACATTCTCTACTCTATCGCATTGGAAATAAATCTCCAGGGATTCTATGTACTATAACCGTATGAGTATAGGCTTTAGATATGAATAAGTAAGCGATTCGTTTATCACTCAGCTCGATATAATGACGATGGCTGTCGTTTCTTTATCCTATACCTTTCATCAGATAAGTTAGCTATATCTTTAACCAAAGAATAAATAATTGAGAGCTTTTAACAGTTTCACCATAGAAAAATTATGAGATGACAATTTAATTTAATTTAATTTAACTTCTCACAGGTATCTACTTGAGCAGAATATTGCGTTCTGAGGAAACCAAAAGTAATTAATTGACTCACTGTCAGAGACAGAGCGTCTAGAAAGTTTAGAAAACCATTCGTTCTTCCCATCTTTTATAAGAGCTTGGATGAAATAAAATTGAACGAGATTATTTATGTAAATAAGTACGAACCTGGTTGTTTTGAAAAGAAAAAAAAAATTTACATTAGTAATAGCGGGCGAGCCTATTGCCATCAATCGGGCACAGTCCAGACTCTGGGCTGCTACTGAGAAATTCCAGAGGGAAAAACCCAATAACACTTTGCCCGGCCTGAGAATCGGACCCAGGACCTCATGCTTAGCAGTAGCCCTTGCTACCATTAGACCAACGAGGTAACTTTCATTTCTCCTTTTATCCTCTTTGAAGTATTTTTTTTGAAAATCTTCATACACGTAAGTATTTCATATTTTACCCGTATCAATAAATACAAACTTTCATCCTCTATTTAACTTTTTAAGGGTAGAATTTCCTAAAACTCTTAGCAATACCTACGTTATTTCGTTTCATGTCAATATAGTGACAGTTTTATAAACAGTATCTATGTGTACTCCTACTGAATGACATAAAATAATTGAAAAAAAAAGACTACAATTTTATGTCGTTGTTGTTTTCATTTGACATTTACATATTTTTCTCTTCGCCTACAGACGATCAGGTTTTTGAGATCGTACACATAGGCCGTCATTGTATAAAATAGTACGGAATCTACGCTACATTGTAGCAACAGCCACAGAGGATATGTTTAAGATATTACCATACTTATCTTATATTGGAAAACATTCTACAATCTGCCTAGATGTGCTGTGCGTTTATAAAAGTTTTGTAAGAGATAAAACAATGCGTAGATCTGATAAGGTACACTTGCATTACATATTCAGGATTTTATTCATGGATGCTGTCATGCGAATAACACGATTAAAATAAAGTTATTTATGCTAATATTATCAGCACAGAATGTAACAATTTTATATCGATACGATTGTTTTCGTAATACGCATCTATTTAACATCAGGCCTATAATTCCAGAAGGGTTAGGCAGAGGAGTACCTATAGTACGGCACAGCACAGCGAGCCACTACAATGTTTTTCAACTTTATCGCTAAAGCATTAGGTTAAAAAAAAAAACAAATTTCGGTACCGTGTGGTGCCGGACGTAAAGAATAACACCACCCCATTCCTTCCCGTGGGTGTCGTAAAAGGCGACTAAGGGACTTACTAGAGAATGGGCAGCAGCGTTCTCTATGCATTTTACCACCATACTGCGATCGCCAACCCGCCTGCCAAGCGTGGCGATTATGGCAAAGCCCCCCAAATTAGGGGAGGCCTAAGTCCAGCAGTGGATGTCTTACGGCTGAAATGATGATGATGAATGATGATTAGGTTCAAGGTTGATTGGGAGAATTTTACAGTTTTGGGTACCTTGATGTGCTGGCGTCTGTACATCCACATTTCGCCAGTTATGTTTAAGTCCCACGTAATAGGGGCCGGCTGCTATTGAGAAATTCCTAATAGAAAAACTAAATACAAATTGATTATTTTTTTTATTAATTCTTGACTCTTCAGATTCCTCCCGAAAAACTATCGGTGAAAGATAAAGTGCAGGGAACTGAAAATGTACTTTTTTTTTCTTTTTGTAAGCTTGGTATCAATCAGATCGTAATGAATTGCCATTTGTCAGCATTATTTTTCTCTGATAATTCTTTATCTAGTCTAGAGGTAATAGGTAGATTTTTTGCCTCATCATCGAAAAATAGTTAATTTAACTAATTAACATAGTATAAAACCTAGTTGCTTCCCGCGACTGTTCGTTTAGATCTTTTAAACCACGGAATAATTGTTCTGTGTTTTGAACTATGCAACGGACTTTAGTGCGGTTTTCATCAGTAGACAAAATTATTCAAGGGGAAGGTTTATATGTATAACTAGCTTTTGCCAGCGGCTTCGCCCGCGTATAATACATACAAGCCTTGAATCACTCTATCTATTAAAAAAACTGCATTCAAATCCGTTGTGTAGTTTTAAAGATTTAAGCATACATAGGGACAGACAGAGGGAAGCGACTTTGTTTTATTTTATACTATGTAGTGATACTTAGTGATACGCGGGCGGGAAGCCGCTGGCAGAAGCTAGTTGAAAATAAAGTAGGATACGTGATTTTAAATAATGGTTGGAAAAATCCAAACAGTAGCGATTGCGGCTACTAGACCAACGAGGTGTATGTTGTTATGCAGTGATATTATCAGTACGTTCTTTAAACTAGTTGGCCAATACATACATACACATGACTAATTATTTAAACCGACACAGTCGTATTTCATAATAAGTTGACGAACACACGAACGTAATAAAATCGTGGCGGGATTTTCAACGCTGGAAGTTGAACCGTGCGGTGGATTGAGAGTAGGGTTGCCACCTTTTTTTCATGCAATTAAAGTACTCTGGTTACTATAGACAAGAAAAAAAAGTACATGGTATAAAAATAAAGTACCATTTATTTTTCTTTGTTATTATATTTCAAAACGTATTTTTTATTGTTTTTTGCAGTTTGCATCAAATAAATTTCAAATTGCAAAAAGTATTTACGACTAATCTTTTCAAAATCCTAAAGAAATCAAATCTTGCAAAATAAAGTATATTTACATACATACATAGAATCACGCCTTTTTCCCATGGGGGTAGGCAGAAACCACGGACGCCACCTGCTACGATCTCTACACACTTCTTTTGCCTCGTTTAGGTTCATACAATTGGTCATACACACACGCCGGTTGCGAGTACTACGCACCTGACCTTTCTGAAGAACATCACCAATAAGGTCCCTATATGTCCTCCTAGGGCGTCCCCTCCCGGTGTTTCCACTCACATCTGCCTTGTAAATACCTTTTGTGAGCCGACCTTCATTCATCCTCTCAACATGACCAAACCATCTAAGCATACTTTTTTCAATTTTTGTCACTACATCTTCTTTTACACCACACCGTTCTCTTATCACATCATTCCTCAGCCTATCATTCATAGTCACACCACACATGCTTCGCAAGGAACGCATAAAGTATATTTGTGTACTTTATTTTTCTCATAAAGTATAGAGTACATTCATGTGAAATAACGTACAATACTTTATTATACAGTACGGGTGGCAACCCTAATTGAGAGTCACAGTGCATCTCAACGCGTAGAAAATCTGTGGGAACGTGGACTAACACACAGTAATGCGTTAATATGGATTTACGAACATCAATTTGTTGTATGCATAGTTATAACGATATCCACTTCATTGCGTTCGTTGCACAATCAACGGACACTCGTTCATCTAACGAGCTGTTTCATTGTATTTTGTAACGTGTCATCTTAGTGTTACTACGGAAGTGTGAACTAAGTTTCATAATCTTTTAGCGTTCCAACACGTAGTTTCAATAGCTGTGGGGACAAGCCCATGTAGACATAGGGCAATGGACGATCACACGAAACTCTAAAGCTATGTTTCGTAGTTCGAACAATCCAGGTGTAGTTGCAACAAGATAATAAATTAATTGATTGAGTACAAAGTGGTAATAATATAATTATCTTGAAGGAAGTTATTCAAGCACTAAACTCTAGGTTGTATGAATATTGCATAGTTATGTTCTTCTATACCCATATAGTATACAAATAAATATATTCAAATATAATAAATATATATAATATATAATATCAACGCTTTGCTAAATCCTCATACGTAAGTATACAATACCATACTTTATGAAAAAAACGAGAGAAGCTTAAAGCTTTTGTCTGTCGGTCTGTTTGTTCCGGTAAATCTCCGAAACGGCTGGACTGATTTTGACAAGACTTTTACTGACAGATAACTGACATTAAAAGTAGTACCTAACGTAGGAGAATTAAAGAAAATCAAAAGGTATAAATGTCACGCGAACGAAGTCGCGGGCAGCAGCTAGTTTGTAATAAATTCCTACTTCGAAGTGCGAACATTTCAGCATGTGACATTACATTATTAAGTCAAATGTATTGGACAACTTAGGTTCTTGACAAGCGAGGTGGGTTTCATTTCAATTAAATGAGGAAATTAAGCAAACAATGCTTAATGAAATCAAGTTTTCAACATAAGATTATAACGCGAATTAAGTTCTTTGATTTACGAATAGACATACAAAATGCTAAAGGGTTTACTTCTATGTGTAAAATATCTACCTAGCTGTTATAAATAAATGAAGTAAGTAGGTGTATTATACAGGGTGTCCCAAGATGGAAGGGGGGTGATAGGGGTGGTCACAAGGGTCACCAGAAAAATAAAAAATAAATCCCCTCTGGGTATTTAAAACAGTAAAAGGCATTTTTTTTAAACTAAAAATTTTACACCTTGTAGGGCTATTTTGCTAACTGTATCTACAAATATTGCTGTATTAAAAAAAAAATGCTGATCTAACCAAGATTTTAAAGAAAATTAAGTTCTTGTCCAGTCAAGGACTTAGTAATTACGATTTCACTCAACTTCCTCCAAGTGTACTGAAAAAAAAGATTTATTTTTTTATTTTTCTGGTGACCCTTGTGACCACCCCTATTCCCAGCTACGTAACCTTTTCGGACACGCTGTATGTATCAAAGGAAATTGCATTATCAGGTAGACTTTGAATTTTGATCTTGTTAACATGTAAATATTGTAATACTAATGAACAGGTAAATAAATCCTATTTATATCTATTTTACCTGCATCCTACTTATTACGCACGAATAACACAATACCATTTATTCCCGTGGTGGTCGTAAAAAGCGACTAAGGGACTAGGGACTAGAGAATGGGCGTTCTCTATGCATTTTACCATAACACTGCGATGACCCGCCTGCAGGCGCCCCCAAATCGGGAGATACCTATGTTCAGCAGTGGATGTATTTTGGCTGAAATGATGACGCACTTATCAGGTCTACCAAAGTTATTAGTTATTCTTATTATATTACGCATTTGGTTTATTTTGATTGAAATCTTTACTAATATTATAAAGCTAAAGAGTTTGTTTGTTTGATTGAACGCGCTAATCTCAGGAACTACTGGTCCGAATTGAAAAATTCTTCTTGTGTTGGGTAGCTTATTTATCGAGAAAGATTATAGGCTATATAACATTACGCTACAACTAAGAAGAGCGGAGCAGTAATGAAAAATGTTGCAAAAACGGGGAAAATCGCACGGGTAAGCGATTCGACGCGACGGGAAGGGTCGGGAGAGCAAGAAATTTAATGCAGACGAAGTCGCGGGCAGAAGCTAGTTATTAAATAAATGGGAATGAATGGGGTCATTAAAATTAATAATAATAAAATTAAAATGTTTTTTAAAGTTAGATATTTAGAATTACTTTTAGAAGTTTCTTTCTCTTTTGAATTGGTAATCCGTTTATATTTATAACAGTATGACTCAGATCTGACACTCTTCGGGTCACCCTAAAAAGGTACTAAATTTATCTACCAAAATAATGTGTTGTGCTAATTAATTGCCTGATCACAACAATAAAATCACAATAGCCGTGGAACATTTCTGACCCAAATACTTGTGGCTTCAACTCCCGATGCTGTAAATTTATTACCTCCAAGGATTCCCGTGTTCGTGAGAATATTCAAGCTTTCATTATTTCCGTCTTTAGAATGTTTTGACACGTCGATTCACGAGGTGTTTCAGACGTTCATCTTGTTTAATTTGTAGCCGTAAAAGGCGTTATTGTTTACTGCGATAATTAGGAATGTGAAGCTGATAAATGAGAATAAATTAGATAAACATGTTAGTAGTTGTTACTAGGCTTTTCAATTTCTTCTCCAGTTATGCACAGGATAAGAAACCTCATTTTCATATAAAAGAAGAATACCTTATGGCATATGTGGCCAGTGGCTCAGTAATAACCAAGTGAATGGTCACTTTAGCGGTTCTTGGTATTTATACAGGATAAGTTTTTATCCAGTGCGTAAATTGTAACCATGAATTCAGCATATCATTCTAGAGCCCCTTGCGCAAGAATTTTTCGTCGGTTTAAAAAAAAATCTGCTGTTTCATAGAAAAATGTATGGAACAGCTGTTTTTTTTTTTTTTTTTGTATAACCGACGAAAATTTTCTACGATGTCTTGAGACCCTTACCACAGGGTATCGTATTACCTAGTAACTGAGTTTTAGAGGTCAGATAGGCAGAAGCTCTATGTAAAATACTGGTATTGAGCTGCATCTGGTTAGACTGAAAGCCGACCCAAACATGGTCCAGTTAAGCTAGGCAGATTGATTTTATGTAGATATGTATGTATCTAAGTGGAGAATACCGACGACGTCGACGTCGACGAAGTCGGTGTCTTAGGATCTGTATTTAAGGTTGTTTTGCCACCGATTTCCGAAATTAAAGTTATTTTTCACTTTGTAGTGTTTTTTTAAGGAAGTCGGTTGTTATTTTCTAACCGACTTCAAAAAAAGGAGGGGGTTATCAATTAGACTGTATTTTTTTAGTTATAATTTTAAAATTTTTTGATTATGGTATACAGGGTGTTTGGCAGAACGTTGAACATACGAAAATGGTGGATAGGTGGGGTCATCTGCTACTTACTCAGCCCTAATTTATTTGGCCCTGGCCCCTTGGATATTCAAAAAAAAAAATTTTTTTGCTTTCTTCTTATTTCAACACATTCTTAACTTTAAAGTGTAATTTTTATTAAAAATTATGATGTAAGTATTTTTTACATCTTTCTGTAAGTTTGAGGACTCATAACTTTTTTTCTAGAAAATATCTGAATAAAACAATAATTTTATAAGAATCTGCCAACATTCAAGATTTAAAAAAAAACTTGTTTTACCCATTTTTAATAAAAAATTGACTTTAAATTTAAGAAAGTGGTGAAACTAGAAGAAAGCAAATAAAAATTTAATAAAATATCGAGGGGGCCAGAGCCAAATAAATTAGGGCTAAGTAAGTAGCAGATGACCCCACCTGTCCACCATTTTCGTATGTTCAACGTTCTGCCAAACACCCTGTATACCCCGCACTAATCTAATTGCGTTATCCGTCCATTTGTCGCGCACATACTTAATGCAAATTTAAGACTTATATGGTTTTCATATGAATCCTATAGTCAGAATGGAACCAAACTAAAATGGGACCATACGGGAAGCACCAGCTTTCAAATAAAAAAAGAATCATCAAAATCGGTTCACCCAGTCAAAAGTTCTGAGGTAACAAACGTAAAAAAAGAAATCGGTTAAAAATACAGTCGAATACCTAGCCTTTTTTGAAGTCGGTCAAAAACCAAGTGAATGGTCACTTGGGGAGTTCTTGGTATTTAAATATGGATTTAAATATCAAGAGCCCTCCGGACGTACGAAAGCACGTTAAGCCATTAGTCCCTCCTGTCATTCGTCGATATTTGACAGTCGTTACGGGTCGTCAGAAAGTCTGACAGCTAGTCTTACCACAGGGTATCGTGTTACCTAGTAACTGAGTTTTAGAAGTCAGATAGGCAGAAGCTCCATGTAAAATACTGGTACTAAGCTGCATCCGGTTAGACTGAAAGGCGACCCAAACATGGTCCCGTTAAGCTAGGCAGATTGATTTTATGTAGGATTCTAAGTGGAGAATACAATACGTTGACGTCGACGAAGTCGGTGTCTTAGGATCTGTATTTGAGGTTGTTTTGCCACCGACTTCCGAAATTAAAGTTATTTTTCACTTTGTAGTGTTTTTTAAGGAAGTTGGTTGTTATTTTCTAACCGACTTCAAAAAAAAGGAGGAGGTTATCAATTCGACTGTATTTTTTTTAAGTTTTAATTTTTTAGTTATGTTATGTACCCCGCACTAATGTAATCGCGTTATTCGTCCATTTGTCGCACACATACTTAATGCAAATTTAAGACTTATATGGTTTTCATATGAATCCCAAAGTCAGAATGAAACTAAACTAAAATGGGACCATACGGGAAGCACCAGCTTTCAAATAAAAAAGAATCATCAAAATCGGTTCACCCAGTCAAAAGTTCTGAGGTAAGAAGTCGGTTAAAAAGTTCACTTCATTTCTCGGCAGCATCTTTTCAATTTCAATAATGCAGATTAAATTGTATTTACAGACTACCAGTACTTTGCATCTTAGGTTCATTCTAGGACCACTCCTAGCTCATTCACTTGTGGTAGTTTACCGCAAAAATATAGACAATATTTTACATCAGTTATATCGATGGCTCACGGCTATCATTATCTCGCGATCGTGTTGGTTTTCAATGTTTAAACGCGAATGAGAAATTCAGAAATGTCAAACCGATAAAATGTACTTTATTGAACTGTTGAGATAACGATAATCACGACACCATGCGCCGCGCCGGCGCAGTCAGTTTTACGTGTGCCCTTAACAATAATATTCATTACCGTGCAATGTAAGCAATATCGACAGAACAGCAATAAGGCAGTAATCTAGCAGGTCGTGTCGCTCTCCATCACATTCAATAATCTAAAATTGAATGCTTTCTATTAGGTTTAATATTGCAGCGTTTATTAGAATTCTGAGATCAGACAGATATTTTTTGACGTTTCCAAAGTCGATTTTCATCAACCCCAAACGTATGTCTTAGCCTGAAATTAAGGACGTACTTCTCCATATTATTAATTCTGGGCCCGAACCCTGAACTAAGACTGAATGACGACACGATTTGACAGTTGCCCTTACTACTGATGTTTTTTTGCCCGTCCAAAAATGTTTTTTTTTTCTATTCGGGAGTAGTAAAGTAGTTCGTAGTTCGATATTTCGAAATGAGGGTTCTTTTCGATCTACTTTCGAACTGGTCTTGGATCTTCGACTCTGAACTTAGAGAGAACCCAAAGTCATAGGTAGATACCTAATGTTTACTGTCACCCTTTCGTCGAACTCCAGCAAAAGAAAACCAAACAATCACCGGTTGAACTTCTGTATTTCAAATTCCACGTGATCGTTCGGTTTGTTAGTGGACCAAGCACCCACGTGACAGTTTCGTTGATAGATTACGGTATAAATAACCGCCGGACAAGTCGTAGCTTAGAGCCACGCTCGACTCGTCCCGCTGATGGCAAAACAATACAACAAATTACTAACACTATTGTTAACTTCTTACATCACCTACACCTACGTACAACGTGTACCTATGTATGTAGGCGCTAGACGCGTTCGAATTTCGAATTTGAACTATTGTCTCTTTCTGGAAGTGATTTATTTTTTAAATAAATTGTCTATGAAAAATGGTAGGTAAATGGCCGGCATTGTTTGATTTAGGAAACATTCAAGTAACTTTTGCGATGAGTGGGTTTATATTTTTTGCTTACAAATGAACACACTCAATAACATACAAATGGTTTCAGAGACACATGGGTCGATTTCCGTCCATCCGGTCATCCCAAAAGCCCCAAGAGAAGCTGGTCATTCAAACAAATTGGCCAATCGTCAGAAAAACAGATGATCTTTTTGTACCACGTTTACGTTCTCAGAATCAGTCGGTACAGTACAAGAATAGGGCACTTCATTCAAACCTAATTATAATTTCTGAAGTATCGTGTCCTCGTGAATCAATCCTGGATACAAACCTATAGGATTACGTACCTAAGTAGACAGTACTCCTCACAATAAGTTGGTAATTTTAAACTAACTTGTACTTAATATTTTTATTAAATTCTGTAATGGGCCTTCAAGCAAAATATGTTATCTTTATCAAACAGGATTTTCTATTTCGCCAATCCTTGGCAGGAAGGGCCGTCTTTTGCTTAAGATTCCTATTAAAAGCTATAAATTCCTCAATCATCCTCATCATTAATAAAACCTTTTTGAAAATGGCGTGACTTGAAACGTCAAAAGAAGATTTCTAGGTAGAGCACCGTACCGTAGGACATAGGTACCTAGATTAAAGCGAATTGTGTATGCGCTATTTAGATTATGCTCAACATGTGAAAAAAAGGATTAATATTTCAACAAATGAATATCTCAATAGCTTGTAATTGGGAAGGAAGCAAATAAGCCTGTGTTTGAAGACTCTGCTCTTCCATATCTACACTAATATTATAAAGCTGAAGAGTTTGTTTGTTTGTTTGATTGAACGCGCTAATCTCAGGAACTGCTGGTCCGAATTGAAAAATCCTTTTTGTGTTGGGTAGCCTATTTATCGAGAAAAGCTATAGGCTATATAACATCACGCTTCAACCAAGAGGAGCGGAGCAGTAATGAAAAATGTTGCAAAAACGGGGAAAATCGCAAGGGTAGGCGATTCGACGCGACGGGAAGGGTCGGGGAAACAAGAAATTTAACGTGGACGAAGAAGCGGGTAGAAGCTAGTCTTAAATAAGTACCTACTAATTTCCTTGTTTCATATTGATTCAATAAAAATACAGTTAGAAAAAAGAACATGGCTTCCAAAGGTACCTCTTTCTGTATAGACTATCTATGTGGGCTTCTTCATTTAAAATTTAAAAACACTCAAGTTCCTCCATCCAGTGACATAAAAAGGGATGTCCGATCATTCTGAAAATAGTGTCTGTTATTGTTTCCCAGCTGTCGCGGGAGGAAGGATCCTCGTCTAAAAATAAATGTATTTGTAGGATATAAAACAATTATTTAGTTAATAGTAGTTTATATCACATAGCAATCCGACATTCATCAGTAGGAAATTTATACTTAGAGGCCGTTTTTATTTCGTTCCGGAGCCACTTCTTCCTTAAAAGTAAGATAAATGTTATTGCTTTACCGAATAGAATTTAAACTTTTTCAAATAAATGGGTTACTGTTTTTGGAACAAAAGAAGTATTACGATTAGGGGAGGAGACGCGCACCGTCTGCGCACACCTGGCAGCACAGGCGCACGCGATCATTAAAAATGTTTATTTAAAAATCCGACCGCTTAACGCCGGCCGACACTCCACAAAAGTGAACCATTTCGGTTAAATACCAACGTGTTTATTATGACGTTATATAATTAATGCTTCGCTGGGTAATTTGTAAACATGGTGCACATACTAACTTATTCATAAATAATGTTATTGCAGTTATCATTAATGCAATCAATTAGTAGCTAATTAGGCATGATCTATTAATGGCATTGATATAAAATTCTTCATCTACTTTATGTTGTTTATAAACTATGTTGTAATTATTAGAACAACGTTAACCATATTGCATCAACAGACTTGACTAAATATAGAGCAGTGTTTGAACTTGTGTGCAACAATAGCAACCTACGTAAAAGAATTTTGCATGTTGAAACATAAATCATAGTGTTTAAGAGTTCGCGTAGGTGAATACGCATACTGCATAACCATTTTCAATGTCTACAAACGGTCTGTCTATTTTCCTAATGTGTCGGCGCGGGCGCAGGCCGGCCTCTTCACCGATTGGACGGTGCTTTTTAACAAAACAAGACTCTTCCTGAAGCGTCAACAACATATCAATGAACGCATTACCCGATATAAACGAAAACAAAGCTTTTTATTCTATTTATTTTTGTTATTATAACTTTCAACAGATTTTGATTACGTTCGAAAAATTCCAAGGATAATTTTTATTTTGAGTGCTTAGGCGCGTTACGCAATAAAAATATTGCCTTGTCAAAATAATCTTCGTAAACTATGAGGCTCTTCGAGGAATAAATGGACAACATATGTTTGTGTTATTTTAGATACAGTAGCCTGAGGATCACCGACGTTTTCAATATCTGTGAGTTTACACAACGGACGCGTGGCGACTGAAAATGTTGAAATGGGAAAGTTCATTAAGCTCGTGCTGCGGCTGCGACGTATAATCCTGAAATGTTTACTCAGCAATAAAGGCGCCTAAAGCGCACTAAACTATGACATAAAAAGTTTAAAAAGCTCTCAGTAGATCAAACAAGACGAGTGGTGTCGGTCGACAGACGGCGCGGTGTCGGGTTACGGCTGGCGGGTCACATTTGTCCCAAATAATAAACACCAGATTGGTGTCAAAAAGAACACTCTTTTTTTGACACCATCAGCCCGTAAAACCCTCAATCCTGTGTTTATTTTTAATAAATCTTCCGCGAAGGTCGATGAGTCTTTGATCTACCGAAGCACACTTTGTTAATTATCTATCTATCATATATACGATGTAATTCATATGTGATTTGAGAACTGAACGTACGAAATAATTATAAAGTCCTATGGTTTGTTTATCTTTAGTTTGGGTGTACTAATTACAGTTACAACAAAACAAAGTAATTAATTCTTTAGTGGTGTTCTCAATTTTGTACAGATTGTTTATACTACGTATCTAATGTAAGTGGTACACCTAATCAAAGCTAGGTCAAGCGTACCTAAAATAGACGGACAGATCTATCAGTACTTCGAGAACCATTGCCATAATGATAGTGCATACTCATAATGTATAATCCCTGCAATGTAGGCAGTAATGAGCCATCGTAAATCAGCGAAAAGGTAATTCAATAGCAATGACTGCTCACATGAAGAGAAAATGCACGACAGCCAACACGTATAGTACTTATAAGGGTTCTGCTTTCTCGCCATTCGAGTGAAAGCGATGAAGCGAGATGATGCACAGGAATGCAATCCACAATTGCATTGCTTTTAGGAGAGAATTCCCACAGCGCGTTGATATGAAAAATCTGCTCAAGCATGCTGTGGTTGGATTCGGTCGTTCGGTGCAACTACAAAATGACGTCATGTAGAGATTGTGATATGATTAGATTTTGGTCGCGTCGGTCGTTGTCACTGTCACAGACTCCGATCTAGTGTCACAGGGTCTTAATGCGGAAATGTGCATTTGGGGCACCGGCACGCGAATTGTTGGCCACGGTGCGTTCGGAACTACGTCCCAGTTGCAAGATCGGCCCGACACACATTCTCCGAACAATGATCCTTTAATTAGACGTTGCACCGGCTCTAATGTTGCATAGCTCATTTACGCAATGCGCTGTTTCAATTTGAGTTTATACGAGCACCTGGCTAGCTCTTACAATGGTAGCCTGTCCATAATGATTGGACACAGAACATAATAATCCAGACACACTGAACACTTAAATAATTTTAGTTTGTTCCAGAGTGTTTCCTTACGTTGAAGTTTCAGAAGATTGAACGCTATGCGTTGGGTAGTTGGGTATGAATAGCGTTCAAATTGTTCACAAGTTAGTTTCTTTGGGCTTCGTCAAAATTGTACCATTCAACTTGTTTCTTAATCCAGCGAGCCACAGCCACAACATTTTCAACTACCTATTAATAAGTGCAGAGTAAAGTGAGACTACGGTCTTCCTCCGGTTTGCGTGTGTAACCTCAGGGGTTGCTCGAGTGTATTTGATTCGGTTCCCAACAGTTCTATATTAAGTTCTGATCGATTACCAATGAGTTAATAATATATTGTTTATTAAACAGTAGTAGCTTGTTCGCAACAAGTAATTACAATCAAGATCATGTTGCTATTTTGAAAAGGGCTTACTTACTTATAATGAAAACTATATTGGTCATTACGTTATGTTTTATGGATAGAATTAGTTTCCAATGATCCGAAATTTTAATGAAACGATTTATTTACAGCAGAATCTGAAGCAAAATCCCCCAGATTGATTACTCAAACGTTGTAATATTTTACGTGAACGGAAAGATGTTACTCAGATAATCATTTAGGAGAGTAGGTAAGTTATTTCTTATCATAATAATTTCTGATCCAATCAAGTCTGGAAAAACATCACAGATTTTAGTTGCTGGTGATTCAATCGTGCGTAATTTTTAATTTGAATGAAAACATTAGATTTCTATTTATGTATTTTAGTTTTTACTTTTTTACAGAATTTATGGGTTTGATAACCATACGATACCCATAGAAAATATCTATGGGTACTAGTATAGACACCGATAGATATTCAGAGATACAAATTTCCATTTCAGGTTTTCCATTTTAGATTCGATATAATTATAAGGAATCTTTGTGCAAAATTTGATGTCCTCAGCCTAGCGGATTTTAAGCTGTGCATTTCTTCCCGTGGGTGTACTTACTAGAGAATGGACAGCAGCGTTACCTATTCATTTAATCGCCAACACGCCTGCCAAGTGGAGCGATTATGGCAGAGCCCTCAAATTGGAGAGGCCTATGTCCAGCAGTGGACGTCTTTGGGCTGAAATGATGATTATGTAAGTGAAGGAATTTATTATTTTTATTTAGAAGATTCAGTGGCAATTTAGTGAGGCAATAGACACACGGGCAGGGGCGCGCGCGGGCGGTCTGGCGTGGACGAATTACCAGCGCGGGCGCGTGGGATGCTGCACTCGATCTCGATACAAAAACGCGCTCGCCCTTGAGCACGCCGCTCTGTTTATTCGACTGTCGTCTAGCACTTAACGCCAACGTCGATATTTGCTATTTTTGCACGATACAACAGCAAAAATCCGTTCTGTGGAAAATTATAGGCCATTTCCATGTCTAGTGAGAGATTTTTGTTAAAAATCTTGTGAGGAACTTTCAGGAGTTTTCGTTTTAAAGGTCTTTGCAGTGAGAACGTTCAGCTTACAAATATAAGTTTAGCCATTTGACCTCTAAGATTAGGTAATTGTTACATACTAAAGCGAAAACCTAAATGTGTCCCTCAACTTGATATGTGCGACTACACAAACAAATGTCTATGAAAGTTCCAATAACAGTACCTACTCACTTTGACATTTGACTTGACATTAGCAGCATATGTCAAATCGTACTTATGATGGAAATTTTTCAGCAAGTAGGTAGGTACGTAGACACTACTGAGAATTTTCAAGAACAATTCTAATTACTTCTTAGAAACGGTTTATTTACACGAGAATAAAATGAGAGATGTTAAATTGGATTTTTATGATGCTTACGATAGCTTGCGCCTGTTCCTATTTCGATACGGAGACACGTAAAAAAGAAATATGTGCTTGACATTCCCTAACTGAGGATTTAAGCAGTGTTACAAGTAGCCTAGTGGTACTCTTATTTTATTTCATAATTACTTATTAAATTAAATAAATAAGTTACAATCACACTAAAAACTACTTAAATATAAATTACATTGACAAAAAATAATTTGCTTGTCTTCAATGTATGAACTGTATCATAATCAAATGAATACTGTAGACTCATGAATTGTTGTCGACGTACATATTTTTGAGGCTGGTTATATCGAGGCATAGTCTGATACAATTCAATAAAAGTGGATAAAAAAATTGGTTTTCGAACAATAGGTAAGTAAGTAGCGTAAGTTCTATTAATCAACCTGTTTAGTTTAAAACCGGCGTGTGTGTATCACCAATTGTATGAACCTAAACGAGGCAAAAGGAGTGTGTAGAGATCGTAGCAGGTGGCGTTCCGTGGTGTCTGTCTGCCCCCATGGGCAAAAGGCGTGAGTTTATGTATGTATGTATGTGTTTAGTCTGTAATGATGGGGTCGGTTTTCAGACCAACCGGAAGCAGCCTATGTCTGCAGCCCACCCCTTGGTAAGCTTGGTTTTCAGACTTTTGGGCTTCTGAGTACTCATAACGACTGTTAGGATCTACGAATGACAGGAATAGATTGGTAAGTTTTAATTGTTTATTTCCAAAAACAGTACGTTACATTTCCTTAAAGTCTACATTAGTAGCTAGGTTTTCAACAAAAAAAAAAAAAAACAAACCAAAACTGAAGCAAAGGAAGCATTCTTGCTTATGAACTCCACACTAGGTCGAGCCTGTCTCGTAGAAAGAAGATTAAATAGGTAGGTGGGAAAGTTGAAAACTTGGAAGATTATAATAATCCGTTCTCAATAGCCCTGAAATAGGTACCATAAAATTTAACCAATCGTCTTAGTTCTAGGAAATAATAAAATTACTTAGCCAGTCACATCAAACATCATTTAAATGATTTTCAATTGCGAAGTTAACTTATTCAGGAAATTAATTACTGTAGTCATTCAACTGTCAAGCCTTTGTTTTGATTCAAATATGTATAGAATTCAATGGAGCAATATATGTAAGCTGTGTTGATGAGCTTCGATGTAAATTAGAAGCGGCGCCTTCATTATTTCAGTCGAAAGATGTCCACTGCTGAACATAGACCCAGTGGTTGGCAGGTGGGTTTGCAATGGCAGTATGGTTAAAATTTTTTTTAAAGAAAAGTGGTACAATGACGGTCAAATAATAACAGGAAGTATATGTCTAGATTTTAAAGTATGAAAGCCTTCCCCAATGGTAGGCACGCGGGTTGACGAAGGCAGTATAGTTTAAATTTCTTTTGAAGAAAAGTGGTATAATGATGGTCAAATAATACCAGGAAGGAGGAGGAGGAGGAGGAGGAGGAGGCAGGAGGTTATGGATTTTGCAATATAAAAAAAACTTTCAATAATTGAAATAAACTAAGCATAAAAGCAACTTTAATCAAGCGAGTGCAAACGAATGAGTACCTATTACTTAAATAACTTCGCTAATATAGGTCTACATGTATCGAACCGATTAACTAAATGACAAGTTAATTTAATGTATAGTCGCTCTGCTCTCTATGTTTAAGTCGCTTTGATCAATTTAAAAAAAAGAATATGGTAACCGTTACACTATACACACAATGTAATTAGGTACAATCACTTAAACCATTTGTCGGAATAAAAACTGTGTTTACTGACGTATAAAGGAAGCTTGCCCTATCCTCGTAAACGTTGATGGATTAATTAAGTAATAAATGATTTAACCCTGTAAGTAGATTTGTACAAACATTTTTACATGTCAATCATATTTTTAAAACTAGACGAAGTTGGCGTTTCCTATATGACTACCGAAACAAACTCAGAGGTCATGGTCTCTTTTAAAGTCCAGACATAATGTTGGCCACATCATGTGAAGACCATTTAGATTGGTGTCTGACATGGTTTTTTGAGGAAAGAGAGACACAGATTGAGTGGACCTATCCAGTGGTCACTAATCGTGCAGCTCAATTCAGAACTTCAGAAGCTCAACGATACCAAACAGACATAGATTACAAAAGATAATAAAAGTGAGCTACAAGCAATTAACGATTGTTAATCACATGTAGAAACCCACCTTATGGGTAATGGGGTTCTGACGAAACAATTTCGTACGACAGGTCTTGGATAATATGATGATCACTATGAGTCAGAGTATTCTTCCCGTGGGTGTCGTAAGAGACGACTAAGGGACTTACTAGAGAATGGGCAGCAGCGATGTCTATTTTACCACCCAACTGTGATCGCCAACCCGCCTGCCAAGAGTGGCGATTATGGCAAACCTCCCAAAGTTGGGGGAGGCTTATGACAAGCAGTGGACGTCTTTCGGCTGAAATGATGAAACTAAATGACAAACTAACTTAATTTAGAGTTGGTCTTTCAATTAAATCGTCTTGTTCAATATAAGAAAAAAATATCATTACACGTTAAATTATTACCACATTAGACACACATTTGACATTATTACTTTACATTAACCATCCGTTACACTATGTATACAATTTAATTACACTCACTTTAACCTTTTGTCGGAACTAAAACTGTGTTTACTATTATTGATGGATTAATTAAAATTTAAGTAATAAACAGACATTGTTCATAAAAGATAATATTAGTGTGCTGCAAGCTATTAACGATTGCGATCAATAGAGTACGAAATGTGTCAGAAAAGTTCTATATAGATCAACTTTTTTCGTTCAGGAGAATCTTCTGATACTTATACGAAAATTTAATTGAAGAACATTGTTGGTGACGGTACCGTTTTTTTTAAAATATATATGTGTCGGCGTCATATTGTGAGCGGCACGTGCATTGGGCTACGCCATAGCGCCGTAGCGTCGTAGCACGCTACGCCATTCTCCCACCTCATTGCTGGTGGGCGGAGTTAGAGCGCGCTACGTCGTAGCGTGCTACGACGTTGCCCCACCTACAATACTTCCGTATAAAAGACGCCGCACGGCGGCGAATTGGGATTCTAAGTTCAGGCGTGGCCCGGTGCACAGGTCGTATTGCTCTCAATTATTGTAACTCTGCCTCACTGTACATTGATACTCTTTTATATGAACTGTAATACTGTAACTGTATTACTGAGTGTCATGGCTATTTTAATATGGTGTTAAATTAATAATTATGGAAACTGATTAAGTGCAGTTTCGTATAAGGTCTATTGATTAAATAGTTCCTTAATATTGAAAGAACCTCTTTTATTTTACAATATGATACTCTGCCTTCATCAGAAGTGGGATGAAACCCACTCCCACCTTTATCTGGGACTGCTGGCAATCTAATACGGGAACAAATGTCATTTTTTTTTGGGTAGTATGGAATCAATTAAAAATAAGCGCAGATACTTTGACACCTCGCCACATGACACCCAGTATGCAATCGATGTTGGTTCCTTTCGATCCTGATGTAACTGAAACCAACATTATCAACTGGTGTGCATTAAGTGAGATTGTAATCGACAATAAGAAGCCAGAAGGTGTAGACCTTATTTTGGCCCTCGCTCACTCTCTAAAGACCCGCGCCGCCATGTGTTTTACAAGAATTAATCCAGATAATAGTTCATGAGATACTATTAAGAAAATGCTGGTCTCTAAATTTTCCAAACCCATGACAATGCAGGATAATTTGAATTTAATCACAATCATAAATTGATAACAAAGAAACCCCAGCCGAGTTAGGAAAACTTGTTGAAAAGTTTCCTGATGCAAATTTACCGGACCGGTTCTGCTATCTGTCCTATTATGATGCGATGACAAAATTCACCGTGAAAGAAACGAAGAACCGGGCACGTCCGAATCAGACACGAAAAAGTCTTGTCCATCAACTCAATTTCGGGGAACCTGCAATTTCTGCGGGAAGGTCGGTCAACGAGGGCAGGAATGTCGGCACGTTGCTTCAAAAGGGTTTTAGCAAAAACTCCACAGACGAACTCTGGAATAACCTGCTTCAAATGTGGTGAGGCTAGCCACGTGGTCACCACTTGCCTTAAACGCTGGAAGAAGAAAAGAGATCCCCACACCGAGCAACACCAGCAAACAAGTGAAGTGAACCTGTGTGCAGAGCAGCGCGTGGTGTTTTGGAAATAAGTGGTATGCAATTCCTTTCATATTTGACTCTGGATCTGAGTGTATCTTCATGAAGGTAACTGTGGTCTTCTTACTGGTGAAAAGTTTCATGAACCTTTAAAGGGGATTGATTGTAATAATGTTAATTGGTCCAATGTTCTCGAGAGAAGTCAGTTCTCGTCAAGCTGATCTAAGTAGATGGTCATTTAGATGTACCGTCAGGCTGGTATCTCCCGATAGTCACTCAGATGAGACTCTCCTGATGATGATGTTAATTGCTCAATCCAAATACAATGCCCAACCGTGTTACAAAACTTTCTTCTCGACGTTACATATCAAGTATTGTCTGACGAATGTTTCAATGAAAACGTTACCTTATTAATAGGTCACGACATTTTAGACAAGCAATATCCGTTGTGGATAATAAAGCTGCCTTAACTTAAAAAAAAGCAAATCTTAGCTCTATATTAGAAATGCCTCTTGACATTAATTCTATTGACGCAGATCTTACCGGTAAAGAAAATGAAGTTTTGATTGAAATACTCACTAAATACTCCTCATATCTCGAGTTACGAATCGTTAATGACAAAGTACAAAAATTACTAGATGCTAACATAATTCGTGAAAGTTCTTCGCCTTTCGCGAATATCATTAATAAAAAAAAAGGGTCGGTACCGATCATATGTGCGTTGATTACCGGGAACTCAATAGCAATACTCGACCAGACAGCTATCCTTTACTACTAGTTAGTGATCGAATCGATCACCAAATTTGCGTCCATAACGGGTCAGTCTGAGTACCTCACTATGCCATTTGGTTTATGAAATGCTTCACAGGTTTTTCAAAGAGCTATAAATATTGGACTTAAACCTCTAAATGACGATAAAATACTGATCTACATGGATGACGTACTTTCTGCATTAGAGACCGTTCAAAAAAGTTGTCTCGTTTAAATAGATTGCTAGATATAACTTTTAAAAAAAATGTTCATGTATAAAGCCGAAAATTGAATATCTGGGTTTCGGAATATCCCCTGGAAAAATTAGACCAAATCCCCATAAGATTAAAAATATCCCTCCTCCAAGCACTGCTGCTCAGTACCAACAATTTATATGGCCTAGCCACATATTTTCGATATAACCTATATGGGCGTAAATTTACGGTTTTTATTGACTGTAACGCCTTAAAGGCCTCTCAGTACAAAAAGGACCTAACCCCTGAGTACATAGGTGGACAATTTTGCAGTCATATGACTTTGATATCATCTATAAAGAGGGAAAAAATATGGCACATCTAGACTTCCTTTCACGTAATCATGCTGACACATATTTTATTCATAAGGCAGCTAAAATTGTAAATTTGTCTGAACTGGAGAGGATATGGTTATCTGTAGATAACGTGATTCCGAAATATGACACATTATATCCAAATTACGCTCAAATGACTTGCTGTCTGAAATATCACGCACATTATCGATATTAGACAGGGCATCGTAAAATCGAATGTTATAAAACCACTAAATGGTCACCGATATTGCCACACCCTTTAACATGGTAAATGATTAATCGAGTACACAGCGAAATAACACACCTTGGTTATAAAAAAAACCTTCGATAAATTATACAATCTTTATTGGTTTCAAAATATGTCAATACTTGTCAAAACCTATGGAGGTTCGTGCGTCGCTTGTAAGGCTTCCAAAGGTCCCCCGTATGCCCAGCAGGTCGGTCAACATCCGATCCCTAAATTTGCCGTTCCATGGCATATAATTCATTTAGATTTAACTGGTAAACTCACAGGAAAAAGCGTGTTAAAAAGCGAGCGCAAGGAGTATTTTTCCGTGATTATTGATGGCTTTACAAAATCCGTCTTGTTAGTTATTAAATCACAAAAAAAAAAAAAAAAAAATGCAGTGAACTCATTTGGCGCTCCTAAAAGAATAGTTGCAGATCGCGGTAGGTCATATGACAATACTGAATTTAAGAATTTTTGTAAAGATAATCGTATCGATTTACAATTTATATCCACTGGTTCGCCTGGCTAGTGGCCAGGTCGAGCGTGTCATGAGGACCTAAAAAGTATGCTCGCTATAGATTCGGGTAGCTTATGGTAAGATCATGTAGACAATATCCAATTAGTAGTTAGAGTCTCAATAGTACTCGTTGTAGAGCAACAGGGCTCACGCCCTTGGAATTAATATTTGGTATTTTGGGTTCATTAGAGATAACAAGAGTTTTTCAAATCAAAAGTCATTAATTCAAACTAGGCTGAGAGTCAGCACTTTTTGAACGTCAAAGTTACATGAGACAGTCCCCCCAAAACGCCCGCCCTTCGACACTTCCTTTCACTTTCTACTAATCATCCTGATGAAGATAGTTTAAACCTCGAAACCATTATCCGATTCTTCTGTTGGTATAAAAAAGCTGGTCCAATACGACACAGGTCGATTTACTGACAAATGCGTGCACTGATGGGACAGGTCCACTCAATCTGGGTGGTACTTTCTTTAAAATACAACTTCAGACACCAATCCACATGGTCTTCACATGATGTGACCAAGATTATGTCTGGACTTTAAAAGAGACTGTGACCTCTGAGTTTGTTTCGGCCTTTCTTCTCAGAGTAGTCAGATAGCAAACGCCGACCACATCTAGTTAAAAAAAATATGATTGACGTGTAAAAGTGTTTGTACAAACCTACTTGCAAAAATAAAGTCATTTATCATTTAACAAGGATAAAGCTATGGTAAAATGCTTTTCAGTACGTGATTTTGCCTTTGTTAAATTCGAAAAAAGACACCAAATGAAACAGGACCGTAAATACGAAGGCCCCTTTAAAATCTCCGCTATTTTGGAAGAAAACGATTGGTACGAATTGTAACACATTAATGGTAGTCTACAAATACTCTCACAAAAAACTTACAAGTACCCCGTGGTCAGTCATTCTTTCTGGAATTCGCAGAATGTTATGATAAGGATGACGTGTCGGCGAAGAATAACATAGATGTTCTTGTCCACGAGACTTGGGAACAGATTAACAATGATGATATTCAGTCTCCTAATAGTGGTACTATCTCTGCCAATAATGATACCATGACTGCCAAAAGTGACACTATATCTACCCGTGCAAGTTGTAGAAACCGTGGTTAACGTGCTGTTTCAGTAGAATCTATTGGCCCTGAATCAGTTAATATTGTAACAGAAGCACTTGTAAATCAACCAAAGTATTGAGCTATTTGTTAATTAAGCTAAACGAACGATATCTGTTCGGCCTAGCTAGATCCGGTCCAGTTTTACTGAAGGGATACACCTGAAGGGCAAAACAATTGCCGGACCAGGAGGCTGATCTTGTAGGGTCAGAAGTTGACCGGACCAAGAGATAACCCTTGAAGAGTCATAATAGACTGGACCAAGTGGTTAAATATCTGAAGGGTCTAAGTAGACCGGACCAGAAACAATCAGGATGACCAAACGGTACTTAATCAGTTTTTCAACTTCTAGATGAGACATTGTCAGCTGAGCGTACGAGGACGTCCGCACGTCAGTATGGCCGTGTCGGCGTCATATTGTGAGCGGCACGTGCATTGGGCTACGCCATAGCGCCGTAGCGTCGTAGCACGCTACGCCATTCTCCCACCTCATTGCTGGTGGGCGGAGTTAGAGCGCGCTACGTCGTAGCGTGCTACGACGTTGCCCCACCTACAATACTTCCGTATAAAAGACGCCGCACGGCGGCGAATTGGGATTCTAAGTTCAGGCGTGGCCCGGTGCACAGGTCGTATTGCTCTCAATTATTGTAACTCTGCCTCACTGTACATTGATACTCTTTTATATGAACTGTAATACTGTAACTGTATTACTGAGTGTCATGGCTATTTTAATATGGTGTTAAATTAATAATTATGGAAACTGATTAAGTGCAGTTTCGTATAAGGTCTATTGATTAAATAGTTCCTTAATATTGAAAGAACCTCTTTTATTTTACAATATGATACTCTGCCTTCATATGTAAATGCATTTAGAGTTATTTCAAAAAAATCCTCAGAACGTTTTCTATCTACCTACAGCATACCTTTTAGCTCTTACTACCCCTTCTCTCAAATTACGATATGAACATTCTGTAAGTACCTTTACGGGAAGCAGTTGATGCTGACCAAACATGTCAAATCATTAACAACTAAAATACTTGTCTAATCATCAAATAAGAAGCCTATCTTAGCTGGAATAATGACTAAAACTTAATTGAGATGCAATGTAATAAGCTAATTAAGTACTTGTCAGTTTTATATTGAGTAGAACTATTGAATGAATAAATAAATCCATACTTTTTTCAGCTTCAAGCACGAAAAATTAAAAAAAAAAAATGAAGTAAGAGTAAGAAAATTAAATTGTTTTTTAAAAGCAACTGATTTGGTAGCTTCCAAAAACGATTAAGTTCGTAATTGGTAACAATGTCTGACTGGAGCTTACAGTTTTGATGACACGAAGGTGATTTTTTTTTTAAATTTTTAATTGCTGACTGGGCCTGCTCTTGACTGCGTTCACGCTTGATGGACAAGGATGGATGAGGTCTCTGAAGGAACGAGCGGTTACTCTTTTTGTAAACTTATATTACGAAGAAGGAGAAAGGATTTTATTTTTTGTAGATATGTTTGTTTGTTACGCTTTCACAGGAAAAGGGCTAAACGGATTGGGATGAAATCTAGTGCATGAACGTGGCGAATGTTACATGATTAGACCATGAAGAGACATGAGAAGAACATAGGTCTTGGGTCGTTCGACGAATCGTTTATGTTGTGCTCACATAATTATATTAATCGTGTGTCGATACTTTGGCGCCATTTCATCTTCCCGGCCCCAAGTGTTGTGCTGGCGCTGCTGCTGCGGCTGCGGATAACTTCAAACGGCGTAAATATCGGTTTCGGGTTAAAACCCTCGATCCGTGGGGTCCGAGTGCTCTTGGTCTATTTAAGCAAGTTCCAAAACGACTGGTTGTCACTTCCCGTGACCAAAGGCTGGTTTTTACTTTGGCCAGAGGCTAAGCATACAACGCGTACAGCGTACAACGTGGTAATATCGCCAGTATCTTGGGACATTATATTCTAATTTGTAAATAGTTTTAGTCAAATTAATACATATTTTTGTTTTTTTTTTTAACTGTAGTGATTATTTTTCAACTGAATATAATAAAAATAATACCAACTTCATGTTCATTTCTTAAATATTTATTGCAGATAAACACTTATTCAAATTATGTGCATAACTTTTCCTATCGATATTTCTGATCAAATGTTATTGACGATAAAAGGCGCTTATCTAGTGAAAACATTCCTTTCTCTCTTCAGAATTTAATATTAATTTCGAGAGAGAGAGAAGAATTTAAGTAGCTATTTGAATGTCAGATAAATACGATTATCATAAGTAAGATTTTCCTTTCAGACAATTTTGACTTTGCTTGATAGTTTTCTTGCTGAACATCGAATAATGGTCAGAAAAACGTCAACATTATCATTTCAGCCGTAAGACGTCCACTGCTGACCATGGACCTCTCCCAATTTGAGTGGTTTTGCCATAATCCTCACGCTTGGCAGGCAGGTTGGCGATCGCAGTTTGGTGGTAAAATGCATAGAGAACGGTGCTGCCCACTCTCTAGTTAAGTCCTTTAGTCGCCTTTTACGACACTCACGGGAAAAAATGGGGTGGTGCGTATATTCGTTACGTCCTACACCCCACGGATCCGGATAGTAAAATATCGATTACATATCGATTATTGAATGGATATAAGTAATACTCCTGTTCGAGTAGACTTCCTTACAAACGTACTGGCACAATGGACCGTTCTGTGAACCGTTACATACCAGTCCGATACAGGAGTGTATGTTGTTTATCGTCTCAATATAATCCCAAGATACGGACAACACTTATGAAGATGCCCTTGGAATGTCTTCGGGTCTACTTAGATTTGTGTTATTAGGACGGATAAAAAGGCTCTACCTAATATAAGAGTAAAAGATTAATCATTTGGAAAAAAAAATGAAAGTGTATATGTTGCTAAAATTCTTGAGATAAAAATTTTCTGGTCAGTAGCCTTGTTGCATGTTACACTAACAATTGTAATGCCATTTCAGAATTTAAGAATTCCACTTCTCGGCGTTGCCCAGTGCTGGTTGTCAAAACTGGAGGGCACAGGTAGTTTACACCTTTTTTTTTCCTAATCAGTTTCCAATGATTTACATGAATACACCCTTCAACGTGAATAAAAAATGCAATGAATCGAGCAGACAAATTTTTCAATCAAGCTATGAATGATGAATTTCCTAAAAAAAATCCTTTGGGACTGTGAATGTAGGTGTGATACGCAATTAGGATGCAGGTCCTCTAAAATATGTTTCATGCGGGGTCACATGTTAGGATATTAACTGAGATATGAGAGCTAAAAATCAAATAACGGTCAAGAAAGAATTGGGTAGTCATTCTTAAAATGTTGGCGCCACTAAACGTAACTTTTATTCGTCTTGCATAACAAGGCGCATATTTGCAAATTGATGAGCACACTCAAACATAAATATAAGTTTCTTTTATGTGACAATTATCGTTATAAATAATTATAATTTTACGGTCTTTAAACGCCAGTGATCGTGTCCAGCATATAAATAAACAGAAACCAGTTCCATTATATGTGTAAAAAGATTTATGTTCTTCCTGGTTTAGTTTTTGTCGCCATTTTTTGCCTGAATCCACTTTCTGGTTACGGGCAAGTTTGCTTATTTTACGGATTGATTAGTCGACGTTATATGTAGCTTATTGCTACCTTATGCCTGGGTTTCACGAGTCTAGTTTTTGAAGCTATGACATCAAGATTATGCTGGCAAGCTAGTCACTGTAGGTGTAGCATCGTGTATAGAGAACTATCCTTATTTTAGGCTAGCAGGCTAGTGACAACGATACATAATGATAGTGGAATGTGACACACCACCGAAGTTGCTATCCTGGCGTTTAATCGAATCCTTCTTATTTTTTGTGTAAATGGTACCTACTCTTCTTCGATGTTTCCTATAATTTTACTTTACAGTCTGAAGTTCGTAGAGTCGTTTTAAACCTACTGGCTTAAAATTTCCTAGCATTGTGGAAACAGCTCTAGCATGAGCCAAGACAGTCATCAGTCATCACCTTAATCTATTTTTTTTACAGTTTTGTTAGATATCCCAGTTGCTTAATTTGACCATCTTAATTCCCTACTTTGTCTGACTTTGTCCGTAGCTCGATTAAGTATTTCGAACGATTTAATTTCTTTTATTAATTACGTTATCAATCCTAACTCGAAAGCACTTTAGCATTATTCATTATCATTTATCAGTGATAGCCAATTACCTTCAAAATCCAGTTAAGTTGTAAATAGTGTTATAAATTATCGAACTGTTTTAATGATCGCCAAAAATGGTCTGTGTTGACTGGTACAAATTATAGCTGGTCACTAAGAGCTTATTTGGCAAGATTTTTCTATACATGTGTGACAGTTAGTAGATTAGTGTGGGGTATCCAGTTACCTTTGGAGGACCAGCCCTGTCCGTATACGTTAGTATAGCCCTGAGACTCCATACAAATAAGTGAAGGCAAGTTTTTCTTACAATTTCCTTCACTTGGTGATGGTCTGCGTGCATTGGGTGCCAGGTCTTTACAGTTATGGCCGTTTTGGATTTACCGGTTCCGAATAAAGGTTGAAATTTGCTCAGTGCAGCGGTATGGTTCGTAGTTATTTTCAAACTGGTATTTCAAGTGATGGTAGAGCTCAGAAGGGTTTTGAGCAAATATTTGCAGGGCAAAGAGTTGATAGCTAGTATGATAAGAGAACACCGAAAACATGTTTTTAAAGTTTCAGATAGAAATTCCGTAATTTCACGGATCACTTCATTTTTGGAACATTTTCGAAATATGAAAATTTTGAAAATGTTCCAAAAATGAAGTGATCCTCAGAGTCATTGATTTTGGTATGATCGTGTGTGGCCTAACACATAAAGATTTAAATAGGCAAAGATGAAGAAATTATTGCAGTCAACTGCGATAAAATCATCAAATTATTATTTTTTTGTTTTATCATACTCAGATATACCCATGGCGTCTGTGGAGTTTCCTTAGCTTGTTAAATTTGATCCTGTAAAGGCAAGAGCAGTGGTGTTCCAGTTGTTATCGGCCCCGACTTACGAATAGTGGGTCGTGGGTTCGAATTCATCCAGGCGCTTCATCATTTCAGCCGTAAGACGTCCACTGCCGAAGGAGGAGGCGGGGCGCGTGAGGGAGAGGCAGTCTCTGCGCCCTCACGTCCCTAGCCGCCGCAGGAGGAGACGCCCCGGGCGTCGGGAGTCTATAGCGGACTCCCGGCCACCGTAGGCACGAGCTTGCGGGTGGCGAGCAATGGGTAGCTCACCGCCCGGTAAGGACCAGGCTCGGTCGCTCGGCGCGTAGTGTTCCACGCACGCCTCAAAGAGATGTCAGCAGCACTGAAGGGGTCTGCTAGGGCCGATGCCTGCCAGGGTCACGAGATTGTTCGAAAGAGATACCGTGACCCGGGCACGTGGGCAACTGAAGGAACACGGGTGGGTTTTAGTCAGTAAAAGTCTGACACACCCTCCCGCTCCGCCCAGAGCGGGAGAAGTCATTTGATGATTTCCCAACCAAAAAAAAAAAAAAAAAGACGTCCACTGCTGGACTTAGGCCTCCCCCAATTTGGGGGGCTTTTCCATAATCGCCACGCTTGGCAGGCGGGTTGGCGATCGCGGTATGGTGGTAAAATGCATAGAGAACGCTGCTGCCCATTCTCTAGTAAGTCCCTTAGTCGCCTCACCAGGCGCTTCACTTTGTTTTAATAAATTCATCACCACTGCTCTCAAAACGGTGAAGGACGCTTGAAAAAATCGAAGACATGTGATGTCGACGAACCCGTACTGGTAAAGGCCCACTCCCGAAATGCGGAGGCCGGTATCCCAGCAGTGGGTACATTATATGCTGAATGAGTAAGGGTTTGAATTCAAGCGGGCGCTTAGTACAAATAGTTTCATCATCATGGCACTTAAAACGGTGAAGAAACCGGCATATCCTAGAAAGACAAAAACCGGCCAAGTGCGAGTCGGACTCGCGCACCGAGGGTTCCGCCTGCAGGTATTCACGGTTTATGCATAAGGTATATGTTTCTGAAATTAAATGTTTTTTTTTTTATATTTGAGTTGACTGAATGAAAGGTAAATTGTGGTTTACGATTTATGACTTATTAAAAAAAAAACTACTCACTAGATCTCGTTCAAACCAATTTTCGGTGGAAGTTTACATGGTAATGTATATCATATATTTTTTTTAGTTTTATCATTCCCTTATTTTAGAAGTGACGGGGGGGGGGGGACACATTTTACCGCTTTGGAAGTGTCTCCCGCGCAAACTATTCAGTTTAAAAAAAAATGATATTAGAAACCTCAATATCATTTTTGAAGACCTATCCATAGATACCCCACACGTATGGGTTTGATGAAAAATTGTTTTTTGAGTTTCAGTTCCATGTATGGGGAACCCCAAATATTATTGTTTTTTTTTCTATTTTTGTGTGAAAATCTTAATGCAGTTTACAGAATACATGTACTTACCAAGTTTCAACAGCATAGCTCTTATAGTTTCGGAAAAAAATGGCTGTGACATACTCGGACAGACAGACAGACAGACAGACATGACGAATCTATAAGGGTTCCGTTTTTTGCCATTTGGCAACGGAACCCTAAAAAATTCAAAGACATGTGACATCTACGAACCTGCACTGGGCCTGCCTGGGTAGATTACAGCCTACTCCCGAAATGTGTAAACCTGTGTCCCAGCAGTGGGAATATAGGCTGATTATGCTATGTAGGTCAATAAGTAATATAGTTTGTTGACAATGATGCACGATTATTATTATAAAATTAAATTAAATTAAAAAAAGCCTTTTATTCCATGCAAAAGAACTAAAGTTTTACAATTACTTAACATTTATAATAGTCGCTTATGATATTATAATTTTTTGTTTTGTTTTGTATTTAATTTGATTTGAATGTTTTTTATTTAATTTATACATTTAAAATTATTATTTATATTTTCATTTATTCATTTTTTAACATATTAAGTATATTTTTAAATATTTTAACAAAAATCTAAAAAAAAAACATTTAAAAATATAAAAAATAGTGATCCATCGGCATCGGGAGCAGGGTCCAAGCTGCCGGTGGTCAGGGCTCTAGAGAGAGGAACCTCCTGACTATGCGTGCCGTATCCAGGAGTACCGCCTTCTGAATCAAGCCCTTGATCCAGCCGTGTAATGAGAGCCTCCTGAGGTGCTGGTCGAGGCTCTTCGCTATTAGGCCATTGACTGTAACGATTATCGGTACAATGATTGCAGAATCCACGTCCCACATGTCGACAACCTCGTGTGCTAAGTCAAGATACTTGATTTTTTTATCTTGCTCAGCTTTCACGAGATTCTCGTCATGAGGGACAGCGATATCAACAATCATTGCACGACGCTCTCGTCGATCTATCACTACAATATCAGGCTTATTGGCTACAATAGTCCTGTCTGTGATGATAGATCGATCCCAGTACAATGTGGCGTGACCATTCTCGAGAACTGGGTCGGGCACATACCTGTAGTATGGTACTTTAGATTCCACAAGGTTGTACTGCAAAGCAAGTTGTTGGTGGATGATCCTAGCTACTAGATTGTGTCTGTGCAAGTACTCGCCGTTAGCGAGACGAGAACAACCGGAAACAATATGTCGGATTGATTCACCGGGACGGTGGCATGCCCGACAGATGTCAACCGTACCATCCTTGACAATGTATTTCCGATAATTATTCGTCATGATAACTTCATCCATAATCGCACAGACAAAACCTTCGGTTTCCCCAAAGAGGTCGCCGAAACGCAGCCAGGATACGGACGTCAAAAAGTCTACATCAGGCCCATGGAGAGCCCGGAAAAAGCGACCGTGAAGCTCTTTGCTTTGCCATACTTCCTTACGATCCTTAGTATCCAGTACTGCAGGTTTGCGCCAGTTCTCGTTCGCCAAGGAGAGCGGGGTGAGGCCCTTGTCCACTGCGACCACATCTCGGTGCATCCCCACGTCAGTTTGAAGAAAATATTCCCTGAGACTGCAGATCTCGCGGTTGTGGAGGGTTTTAGCGTTTAAGAAACCTCGACCCCCACACTTCCGCGGGATGTACAGTCTCATCACTGATGACCGTGGGTGATGCATCCGATCTGCCGTCAGCAATGTGCGGACCTTCCTATCCAGAGCGCCAAGTTCCGTCTGAGTCCATTTGAGTATGCCGAAAGAATACATCAAAACCGGCATGACCCAACCGTTGAAGGCACGCACCTTGTTGCCGCCTGATAAAAGACTATTAAATACCTTTTTCAGGCGGCCAAAGAAACGTTCCTTCAGCGATTGTTTCATGTCGGTAGCATTGATGCCTAATGCTTCCGACATACCCAAATATTTGTAGGTTTCGGTTGAGGAGAGGGATCTAAGGTGTATAGAATCCGTAAGTTCGGTACCCACGGATTCTACAATCTACCCTCGCTTTACATGCATGACTGCACATTTGTCCACACCAAATTCCATCCTGATGGCGCTACTGAACGTTTCTGTTACCTTCAGTAGCTCCATCAGTCGCAAATTGTTGGGGGCAAAGAGTTTCAGATCATCTATGTAAAGGAGGTGTGATATCAACTGACCACCTCTTCTCAATCGATAGCCTAGACCTGAATCCTCCAGCAGTGTGCTTAGAGGATTCAAGGCTAAGCAAAACCAAAGCGGACTCAAACTGTCGCCCTGAAATATTCCTCGCTCAATCCTGATCGGTTCATTGATCTGCTGGATTTGTGGATATCCTGGATAGAGAAGGACCGTCCTCCACTGCCTCATACACGACATCAAGAAGGTGCGTAGAGTTGCATCTATTTTGTACAATTCTAGCACCCTCATGAGCCATGTATGTGGCACCGAGTCATAGGCCTTCTTATAATCTATCCAACATGTCGACAAATCCTTCCGGGATCTACGAACCTGTTGGCTAATGGTCATGTCTATAAGGAACAGCTCCTTAGTACCACGGGACCCATTCTTACATCCATTCTGAGACACCGACATAATTGCGTTACTTTGAATATGGTGTGAAATTTTTGCTCTAAGAATGGATGTAAGAACTTTATAGACCGTCGGTAAACAAGTTATGGGTCTATAATTTTTAGGTTCCGCAGTACTACCCGATTTATGAAGAAGGTGGGTAACTCCTGTTGTAAGGAACAGTGGTAGCGACCCAGTCTCTAAAGATGACTGGAATTGTGAGGCTAAGCAGGCATGTGACCTTTGTAGCCATTTGATCCAAAAATTGTGCAGTCCGTCCGGTCCTGGGGATTTCCAGTTAGGCAACGGACGGACTGCACAGGCCACATCCAGAGGACTGATGGTAATAGCCTCCATATTTGGTATTGAGTCACATGCCTGCTCAACAGCACGCATCCAGTGTCCTTCAGTGTGACTGACGGGCACCGACCAAATGCTTCGCCAAAAAGCACTCATTTCGTTATTATTTGGTAGACACGCGTCAGTCACACCTTGAGTTCGGTTGGGTCGCTCCCAAGCTCTGTACACCCACCTTTCATCGTTCTGGAACATGCGGTTCTGAGTAAACCGGTCCACTCTTCGCCTATACCGACGGATACGGTTTGCCCATGCATAAACTTTCTGCTTCAGGAAGTCGATGCGCTCTGTGACACGGGATACATATTCTCGGGGGCTAATACTAGTTCCCGAGAACGCCCGCTTCACAAAGCGCATCACCCTTGGGCGTGTATTGCCCTCCCTGAAGCAGATTAGCTTCGCGATGAGCACCCTGGCCTCATTAATACGACGCTCAATCCTGCATTGCCAGGCCGGTGCGACAGGTTTTGGTCGTACAGCTCGATCAGTGTTTGGGAATTTGACTCGAGCTATACGACAAGCCGCAATAGCCGTGCAATACAAGATTGAGTGTGTATCGCAAAGATCTGCACTGCTGTCAATAAAATTTGGCAGCAGCGCATCCAGGGCACACACCAGTGCTCTGTTTTTCTTATTCATGGGCAAACGTGGTAACCGCGGTCTAAGGTCAGGTGATATGAACCGGTACTCACGAATCACATCCTCCAGAATGCTCCTTATGTCCACATTGCACAGGTTATCTGCAGATATAGCCCTGATTTCCTCCTCCTCATCATGCTGGTTTGCCTGCAGTAGAACATCGGCAGGCGTATGCATGACATTCTGGGATGGGGGAGGATTACTAGCAGAGCTATTCTGCATTTCCGAGCGCAGCCGATCAAGTGTAGCGTCATCCAATCTATGATTGTGTTGAATGACGCGCACCTGATCCGACAATCGTTGGGCCGAGACGTTGACGGCTGGTTCAAGCACCTGAAACAGAGAGAGCATCCGAACTCGGTACGCTGTCAGGTTAATTCCTCCCTCTGTAGCCCCATAATATGCGCGCATCACATTTTCATTTATGGACTGGGTCCATCGCATGCGCGACACATTTCCACCGGCAGCGGGGACCCTGCTCGAGGCCTGATGGCTTCGAGGTCCCAAGCCCGCTGGTGGCCGTCCTCTTCCTCGCCGCCGTTGTGGTGTTGGTGACGACGGCGGGGAGAAAAACTCGTCGCTCGAGCTCGACGCAACTGCAGCGCCCGGTGACACGACGCTCTCGGTTGAGGCGCGTCCCGGTGGCTGCGAGGCGGAGCTGAGCGACAAGTCAGGAGATGGTGGGTGTGCCTGCTGTCTCGTCCTGGCTCTAGTCTGCATGATTTTTAGCTCATATTTTGTTTCAACAGTCTCTTTTTTTGTTTATGCTTATGGTTTGTTTTTGTAGGGTTTTCCATTCTAAATTGTTATTGGTATTATTGCACTTGGTATTTTGCTGATATTTATTAAATCCCGACTGTATAATTTAATTTTAAATAGTGAAAAATATTGAGCGTAAAAAAATTCTTGTGACGTTGACAGATGCCAGAGACAATCTTTTATTTATATTATTATTAAGGGCACACAAATAAACTTGGGTATTCCCAGTTGGTAATAAAATGAATCAGCTTTAGGATGAATATCTTCGATTATAATGATGTCATCAATCTCGGCGGTAAATTCAAGTATATTGTCATGCTGATTGATAGTGCCTGATTACAGAGGAGTTACGAAATGTGAACACGAATTGTTTAGCTATTAAGTCCTTGTAACAATGTTTTTCGTAATCGGAAAGCTTTAAAGGTCTAAATTCAATGAGTGTGTGTTTGTTTTTGTATTATTTTCAACTAGCTGTTTGCTCGGGATTTCATCATCGATCCAGGAAAAAACTAAAAAACATGCTTCCATAGAAAACCAAACTTAAAAGTAGGAAATAATGAAAAAAAGCGTGGGATGCTTTTTGAGGTATTTTTTTATTGATATAAAGCACCCCACGCTTTTTTTCCATTATTTTCTACTTTTTATTTAGATTTTCTATGGAAGCGTGTTTTTTTTAAATCTGTTATTTATTTTCTATTTTTTAGGGTGTTTCGAATTTTGAGTCGTATGTCAGCGTAGTTTGTGACGTATGTCAGCGTAGTTTTCGAAGACAGTTTTTTTGCTCTCCTGCACCCTAATTGCGAAACGCACAATTTATCAGAATCTGAATGGGATTGAAGATTATTTCTAAACCATTGCGTCATTTGTTCGAATAAATTATCGGCTCAGCAACGTAAATAACGCAATGAATGTTATTTCATCATCATCATCATCATCATTTCAGCCGTTAGACGTCCACTGCTGGACTGAGGCCTCCCCCAATTTGGGGGGCTTTGCCATAATCGCCACGCTTGGCAAGCGGGTTGGCGATCGCAGTATGGTGGTAAAATGCATAGAGAACGCTGCTGCCCATTCTCTAATAAGTCCCTTAGTCGCCTTTTACGACACCCACGGGAAGAAATGGGGTGGTGTTATTCTTTACGTCCGGCACCACACGGTACCGGACGGG
The DNA here is from genome assembly GCA_947507805.1 of Aporophyla nigra. Lineage (NCBI taxonomy): Eukaryota > Metazoa > Arthropoda > Insecta > Lepidoptera > Noctuidae > Aporophyla > Aporophyla nigra. The sequence goes on along the minus strand of OX382302.1, from coordinate 16,418,068 downwards.
AATGTTATTTAACTATGAATATTAAACCAATTCCTACCGATAAAAAGTTCCGCAATTACCCTACTGGTAACCTCGGCAAGGATAATGGGACAAATTTATAAAATTATTGTATTGTCATCAGTCCTTGATAAGTATGTTTCGAAGGGGGTCAAAAACATGTTCAAAGTTTCCGGTACAAAGTAACATACTAACATACGAATGAAGCTAATAAAACCGTGTTAAAAAGTAGCCTATACCCAGGTCAAGGCCGATTTATGTGCCAAATTTCGTCCAATTTCTTTCAGTCGTTGTAACGTTGTTGTTGTAACGTCGTTCTTGTTTGTTTACAAACAAATTCACTTTCGTATATTAGTTAGCAAATTTTGCCGAGTGTTAAGCTTAATTTCAGGAATGTGGTATCTGACCTGTGATTTTCAGATTTGCAAAGCAATAAAACCACTATCAGTGGATAAGGTTATGGAGACTTCTTGTTGTATAATCATCTCATAGTACTATCTATGTAGTACTTACACTTATGTCTTTTTCTGTTATCGTTATTTCAAAGGGAAGGAAGCACTTCTATTACTAAACGTAAAAATAAAGTTAAACTTCTTGAAGCAGTCTCAAGTTCCTCATTAATGGAAATAAAAGGATTTAATTAAATGTACTGAAGCATCGGGCATAGAAAATCCTTACATTTTCCTGTTTCTTAGCAAACAACCTTATTACAATCAATTACAGAGGTACTGATGGACGTAGGGGCCTCCCATGCCTCGTCAAAGTCCCCTATCTTCAGCCTTCCGGATCCAGTCTATCCAAGCCACCTTTTTGAGGTCATCGGTCCATCTAACTGGGGGCTGTTTAGTTTTATAGTTTTTCAAAAGAGGTACCTAGACCAAAGGAAATATATATAGTATAATAGTAATATGTAGTATGTATGTATGTGTAGTGTAATATGATATGGCAAGGAAGGAAATGAACACTGAGATCACGTTTTATGGAGATAAATCAAAGAAACGTTAAATGGATTGTGTGAAAGATGATATGACTAAAAAGGAGATGGCTACTGAAATGAATCACAATATATACGTAGGATGATAGGTGAAGGCATGTCAGATAAATTGTCATACCTAAGGGTAGGATCTGCCGGGGTCGCGTGATTGTTCGAAAGAGATACCGTGACCCTGGCACATGGGCAACTGAAGGAACACGGGTGGGTTTTAGTCAGTAAAAGTCTGACACGCCCTCCCGCTCCGCCCAGAGCGAGAGAAGTCATTTGATGATTTCCCATCCAAAAAAAAAAAAAAAAGGGTAGGATCAATGTAAAGTTGGTATATGAGCATCAAATTAGATAGATACGCGTATGTATTGTATTTTTGCGAAAAACAGCTGAAAAAAATATTATGCTTAAAAAATAAAAAATGGTTAAAAAATAACAGTATGGTTCAAAGGATTTAATTTTCAAAAGATTTTTATTCAAAAAATCTCTGTCAAACATTTCGACCTCATCCATTGCTTTGAATCAGGCGTAATCAAGTTCTAGAACAGGCCCAATCAAAAAAAAATATCTTATACAAAAATGGAAAAGTCACCAGGAAAAATGCCCAGAAGGCTGGCAGCGTTGTTAATTTGGATTGTGATGCTGTAATCCGAAAAACAGGCCTTCAGCCACATAAAGAGCCATCAATAAGCTAAGTAAGTACAGTAATTAAATAATAACTTAACACCTCAACGTGTGGAATAACACCAAGATACCAAAGGTAGTTAATGAAAATCATTATCGAACAAAAATGTATGTCAGCGGTAGAATTTTAATGACAGCGCACCAACGACAACACCTCGAAGATTTATTAGAGAGGCATCATTTACGTCATCAGACCAATCAACCGACATGATTTATAACGATTCAACACCCTACATGGCTATGGACTATGCCTATTATAAATCTAAACGCATGCCGTGTCTGTACATTAAAAGTTAACGAAAGAATTAATTTGGCTACAGGCAGAGTTGAAGCTATGTTGGCAACTTGTGAAATGCTAAATCCATTCAAATATGTATATTGATAAAAATGCTAAATGCTGTCTTACTAATCTTATAAATCTTCCCATTTCTTCCCGTAAAGGCGACTAAGGGACTACCTAGAGAATGGGCAGCAGCGTTCTGTATTCATTTTACCAATATACTACGATCGCCAACTCGCCTGCCACGCGTGGTGATTTTGGCAAGTCCATCCCCATTTTGGGGGAGGCCTATGTCCAGCAGTGGACGTCTTTCAGTTGAAATGATGATGATGAACTAACTTTAGTGTAGTTTACGATTTAGATTTTAGTTTTTTTTTTTTTACGAAATTTAAATTAAGTAGTAAAGAAAAGCTGTAAATGTTTTACGTTTACTATGACCAAGTTGCCGAAAATGGCGCACAGCTGTCTTTGTCCTACATTCTAATTGCGTAACATAGAATCAATCAGAATCAGAATTATTTTCCGGGGTAAGTATTACTTTTCCATTGCTACTATGTTCTGAAAAAAAAAATGTCTGCTAAACATTGCAATGATTGTTGAAGTGTCAAAATAAAAGCCATTACTACTGATAGTGTGCTACGGAATTACCCCTCTGTAGTCTTTGTCCTGAAGCAGTCGATTATATGAGCAGGATACTAAAATATTGTGATCCATAAATATATTATTTATTTATGTATTATCAGGCCTATAACCAACTGAGAAGCGAACAGAATAATCCTGTGTTCATAAAACTATACAGAGAAGAGACAAGTAATTAAATAGCATTAACACAAGCAAACCCACTGGTAAAGCTAATCTTAGTTTATATAAAGATTACGTTAACAAGATGCACTAATCATTAATCTCAGAAATATTGTTCTCTCAGTTCAAAGGTCGTATTGTCTACCTCCAATAAATAACATTGACCCCGGGGTCAAAATAATTCAATACATTCTCTTTGAAAAACGGGAATACACCGGCTATAGACACTTCGACAAACGCTTCTTATAAATAAATGTTTTTATTTGATAAATTAACGGATTATGCAAGTTTACTCCTGGGATCTTGAGGCTAAGTTATAACATCCGCATGGGTCGATCGATCAGGTTAAGCAACGCTTGCCGCGGTTGGTCCGTGGATGGATGACCATCTTTTCAAATCAAGACCCCTCCGTGCCTCGGAAACGTTAAGCTGATGATCCCGGCTGTCATGTGGATCCTTGGCTGTCGTGTTACGGGAGTTCGAAAGTCTGACGACCAGTCTTACCAAGGGGTATCGTACTACCCAGTACTTAACTGAGTTGTGGAGTTTAGATTAGATGTCGCTCCATGTAAAATACTGTTATTTAGCTTCATCCAGTTAGGGGCTATCCATAAATTACGTCACACGTTAAGGGGGTAGGAGGGGTCGACGAATTATGACATTGTGTGACAAGGCGGTAGGAGGGGCCCTAAATTTTGTGACGTCACATTTCAAAATTTAAAATACTATAAACCACGCAATATGAACTATGAAAGAAAAATTAAAAAAAAACAATGTCTAGATTTATAATTGCAAAATATGTGACGTCACACTAGTGAGGGGGGTTTCACAAATGTGACCAGCTGTGACAAGGACGGGGGGGGGGGGGGGTAAAAAAAATCATGTAACGTAATTTAGGGATGGCCCCTTAGACTGGAAGCCAAACCCAACAAAGTTGGGAAAAGGCTATGCAAATGATTATTATTTGTAACGCCTTGGGGAAAGAACCGTAAGATCGCTACGGCGACAAAGTTAAAACGCTTTTTACGACTACGGAAGGAGGATAACTGAATGTATTATATAATTATAATAATAATATTATAAAGCTGAAGAGTTTGTTTGTTTGTTTGATTGAACGCTAATCTCAGGAACTACTGGTTAGAATTGAAAAAATCTTTTTATGTTGGGTAGCATATTTATCGAGGAAGGCTATATATAATTACGCTACAACTAAGAGGAACGGAGCAGTAATGAAAAATGTTGCAAAAACGGGGAAAATCGCACGGGTAGGAGATTCGATGCAATGGGAAGGGTCGGGGAAACAAGAAATTTAACTCGGACGAAGTCGCGGGCAGAAGCTAGTGTATTATAAAACAGAGAGGCTTATAGTTCTACAAGATAAGAAAAATGAAAAAAAAAACAACACAACATCAAGCCTTGTTTCCCCGTAAGGATTGCCAGACGTGTACCTATGCTGCACCCACCTTTTGCAGTAATGTTGAAAAGGGCATTAATCCAAACCGGGCTGCTACTGAATAAATCTAAATAGAAAAACCCAATAACACTTTGACCGACCGAATCGAACCCAGGACCTCGCATGCTCCACAGTGGACCTTGCTTCCATAAGACCAACGAGGCAGATAACTAAAAATATGAACCTTATTTCTAGGTATCTTCTGTCTTCAAAGGCGGATGTGATATTGTATTAAGGGCATTACATTGCCCAATGACCTTGAGCATGCTGCCCCGTACTAACTTACGACGAAACGACGAGAGAGGGAGGGACGAGTGCGGGAGTGACATAGTGCTTTACGCGAAATTTCGGGTTTTTATAAAATATTTTAAAATATTAAAAGAAATAAGAGAAAAAAAACAATACAAATTGTTAAATACGTCATTACGTATTTTTTGGTATAAAATTCATGCCGAGTAATTGAGCCGTTATAGAGAAAATTTTCAATTTAGGTTGAAAAAGGACCTATTTGTTACGATTTTTTGATAAAATTTGAGTAAGTTTATTAAAATTTTAAACAATACAATGTATTTGTGATGACCTTTAGTTTAACATATATTTTTTATATTGAAAACGCACAAAAGGATTCATCTACAAACTTCTTTAAACACACCGTATTTTCAGGATTTGAGCGAGGTAATCCCCTTAAATTCGTAATACAAGAAAAATACTAATGAGATGATACATGAAAGCCAAACATCGCAAAGCTTAAAAGCTTTCCATCCTACGCTACGAAAATGTTCTTTACAAAATTTGCGTTTCTTTACACATTGTAATGTTCTTATTATAGCATCTTACATACTAGTATTTGTTTGGATAACTCTTCCTAAGATTGTAGACAGTAAAATTTATTCATCCCATAAAAATAACAACGCTTACAAAGCCCATTATACAATATACGTAACGCCATATAATTAAAACATCGTGAAACATTTGTTTTAATTTGCAATTTCACGATACTTGATGTGCTTTGTTTATAACTGATATCATAACAACAGCTCTTTTAAACCGTATGGTCTCGTGTTTACTCTGGCGGTCATAATGTTCCTCGATCTATGTATTAGCACATATTTAAGCCGTTTATCAATAATGTTACGGCGGGCGTAAGCCTGCGTATAATTACGAAGGAGACGAATACGTGTCGATACACGGCGCAAAGACAATCGTGTACAGAAGACGTCGGCGTTATCTCTGGTTTTATCTGGGGAACGTGACCCCGCTGCCCCGCTATCTGCGTGCACGCCGCCACCGCCCGCCCATCTCACCCGGACAGTTCTTCTCGAAGCCCAACACAAATAAATATCAGCCGAGTATTTTACGAAAGCCATTAATTTAGAAATGCCGATCTGTCGTGCGATTGTTTATGATCATCGAGTCGGACCACCTTGTCTGTGTTATTAATTGATCGTACGATAAGCCTTGCAGTTAACGATTACACGGTTCGGTTTTCTTTCCTTAAAAATTACATGGTGCCGATTATTTTGGTTTGATATTACTACAGGAACTTGGTCTAAAAATAAATCAAGTGCCGTTTGGTCACCGGACATAGTGGCACGAGGGGCCGTGCGCCTGACATAATATCATCGAGTGCTCGACAGGGGCCCGGTTCCGCACTTCGGTCGCTCATCTCGGTCGTCACATTGTCGCACTTGTGCTTGTGCTTGTGTGTGTGTATCTTACACTCTTTGCGAATGTTCCTCCCGAGCGATATTCAACAAGTCGTTGAAAATCTCGTACCACCTGTTGCGAGCCAAACAAACATCTTGAGTATAGGAAAATGTCGGGAGGATTACGAACCATTACTTTTCTCAGGCTCACAAACTTAGTGTGTTTTGTTTACTGGTTGAGAAATAAACTAGAAACTCAATATTGTTTACTTCAAATGGACCGCATTACAAGCACTCAAGTAACATCAGTGTGCACCTAGCACTGCACGGTTGTAAATAGGTATGAAATCCATGGCCACATAAGAAAGCATTGTGAGGAAATTCTAGCAGAATAGTCTACTTATAAGAAATTTCACGGTTCAAAAGACATGAACTTAAGTTTTTTGTTTTATTTTATGCTTACATTAAGGTTTCCATTACGAAGTGTAACTGAGTCGGTACTCTACAGGGTAGCGCAGCTCATTGCCTCTGACTGAGCACTGAGTACGATTATAATATTAAATATCCCTCTTGGCTCACTGGTTGCGCTTCGTGGAATTTAAGAACTTGAGTGACACGTACAGTCACATTATACAGCACTCAACAGCATTACCAAGTTCTAAGCTCGCTTAAAATTTCGTTTTTATGTAAATTGTAAATACTACTACCTCAACCTACTTGTAGAGGCCACTTAAAACATGAAATTATAGCCAAATGAAAATTGTCTTTAATGGAGAACAGGAAATGAGCGGAAATAGTTCTTAGGTATTATTATAAGTGAGATGTAATTCATGTAATGTCGGCGTTGTTTGAACTCAATGAGTTACGTCATGTGACGATTGCAAACTACTCTAGCTGAGTTGAATTCGTTAAGTTTAGCCGATATCAAAAACAAAGGTCGTAAGGTCGGCCATATTGTTAGTAATTTCAACTAAACTTGAATGGCGATTGTTATTAATGTTAGTTTATTTTGAATGGTAGCATTATCGTTATACTTGTGTACAGTGTACACTCATTATAATGTGGGAGTTTGGTGTTACATTACCTATTAAAATAATTGGGTGATTTGTTTGTTTGGGGTGCGAGAGGCTGTTTGTCCTCGTTATATTTCGTAGAATATTCCGTATCTCTTTAATTTTAATTAGACTATTTGAATATAAGGAATATGGTAAATGGTTTCTCTACCATACCTACACTTCATCATCATCGTCATCATTTCAGCCAAAAGAAGTCCACTGCCAGACATAGTCCTCCCCAATGTGGGGAGGTTTGTCATAATCGCCACAATTGGCAGGCGAGTTGGCTATCGCAGTATGGTGGTAAAATGCATAGAGGACGCTGCTGCCCATTCTCTAGTAAGTCCCTTAGTCGCCTCTTACAACACCCACGGGAAGAAATGGGATGGTGATATTCTTTACGTCCGGCACCACATAGAACTACACTGCTTATTATAAAGAAAAGAGAGGCAAAGAAATTTGGACACAAGAGGATTAACGATGATTCTGCGAAACTACAGCTTTTCTGCCTACTAAATGTAAGTTCCTTATACCCAAAACAGGTTCCTCAAAGCTGAAGACTGGGATTAATTATTGGACGCCCACAGTTATTTGTGCTACCAATTTTCTTTGTACTTCTCTAAAATGTCGGTAATATTTCCTTAATATACAAGGTGTAACACAATAAATTTAAAAAAACCTAAAACATTTTTGTTCCTAATTGACTACCGAATCGATTTCAGTAAGTGTGTTTTCTAGAATTTGCCCTTCCGTCGGTTGAGCTAAAGAATAAATAAATCTTATTTCAAGGCAATAACATTCAGTTTGATGTTTATTTATCAAATAATTTCTTAATAATAACAGTTAGCTTTCAAAAAAGTTTTGATTATTGTATTATGGCTTTATCGCGATACTCTAATTGGGGTTTATAAGGTCCTGCGTTAATGATGTTACAAATTTTATAAGCTTATTTTATAGTCTTACCGTAATAATGTTTACATCGTAATAAAGTAGAGCTCAAAAAATTCGTGCGTATTGCTTTCAACACGAAAAGTAGTCAGTACAGCTAGGCTGGCTGACACGTTGTATGGCAATGCTGATTCTTTGACTTGTTCAATTTTTAGTGTCTATGTTTTCATTCGTTACACTGTTTTTTTTTTTGGAATATCAACCTATAACGTTGTCGGCTGCTTAACCGGACTTGCCTGTGGCTACCTTAATAAAAGCCTCCAGCCAGGGTTCAAAAACTTAAAACTAGAGTGACTATACTCACTATTTGCACCCCCTGTGGAGTACAGACCTCGGCTTAGGGCATCGGATGATAAGAAGCTAAATAGGAACTTACCTTCTATTATAGTAGCTGCAAATATCATAAACTATTACCTATACCTAAACAACGGCTATTAATCATGAATAATATAGTATTATTAAATTGTGTATTCTATACTACTCAGCAAGAGAAAGCGAATGTAATGTAACAATCAGAACATAATTTCAAGTTATTGATTAAACACAAGTTCATGTGATTAAATTGTATTATAGCGACTTGCTAGGTATCATAGCTAGGCTATAATGTTCCCACTGCTGGGACACAGGCCTCCTCTCTCCGAGAGAGAGTGGCCTATAATCTACCCTGCGGCCTAGAGGCGCATACCTCTTTTTTTTTTGGATGGGAAATCATCAAATGACTTCTCCCGCTCTCTGGGCGGAGCGGAAGGGCGTGTCAGACTTTTACTGACTAAAACCCACCCGTGTTCTTTCAGTTGCCCATGTGCCAGGGTCACGGTACCTCTTTCGAACAATCTTGCGACTGGCAGGCAGATACATGTCTTTGAATGTTTGATTCTAGCAGGTACATGCCAGTTTCCTCACGATATTTTCCTTCACCGTTTTGAGAGTAGTAATGAGGAAATGATAATACATAAAGTAATGCCCTGTCAAGCTTATCTTACAAAACTTGGTAGGTAAGTACAAGTATAAAGGCTACCTACAAATATGTTGTATTGATTCACTACAGTACATTTCTTACTAACTATAGCCCCTCACCACTACTTCTCAGGATTTTTAAGACTTGACAGAACATCGAGATTTCTTTATTATATGTAATGTATGTTTGATATCAGTGTATCATGTACTGTACATGTAGCATATAACTTCGATAAATGTCGGTGAAAACACCATTAAAATCCGTTGCGCAGTTTAGAAGAACAACGCGGTCATACAGACCGACAAGAAAAGCTAATATGCACAGTGAAATTAAATAACCCGGCAATACTTAAGGACGTTGGTTGTCGATATCATAAGAAAAAAATTTAAAAAATGACATTGACATGTTTAAACACAGTTGTTTTGATTTTCGGAAATTAAAAAAAGAATCTGTTCGACGAAAAATTACTAAAACAGCTGATCGATTCTGGCATTAACCTTCGCCAATTGTAATATGTAATATTTATGCCATTCGTTTTTGATATCGATACCCAACAAGTGATAATTGCCATCTAATTTAATTTGACCCGTATAAATATGTAGAAATATATAGATCGTACTAATTAGTACCTACAGAGCTACGGTTATATCTATTAGATACAATACATATGACTGTCTGTGTCATTGAAAAATTGATAAAAGAAAATTCCTGCATGCGTAGCATGACCATCGTAGAAATGGGTTTTGTCGACGGAAGAATAGACAAAATTACAAATTGTAGAAAGATTAAAGACAAAATTAAAGATTGTAGAAAGATTTGTACCGTTTTATGCGGGCGTAGCATGACAATTCTATCTCTATTCTACCAAGAAACCCATTTCTACGGTGCTCATGCTACGCGTGCTAGAATGAACAGAAATATACGGTCTACGTTGAGTTATCACTATTGAAAGCTTATTCAGAATATAATCTGCGAAACATAACAACAGTTTCCTAAGGTACATTATTTCGTTTCATCAGGTTGGGAACCTACGCAAATTACCTATAAATCCAATAGATATTGTGTCCGCTTCAACGTAATAATTACGTGATAAACTACAATTATTGTAGACCTCATTAAAGCTTTTGATGCATTTTACACAATTTGCATTACCGAGAATCGAAATGTACCTATCTTTTATTACTTAGCTAGCTTTTGCCAGCGGTTTCGCCCGCGTATCTATACCAATATTATAAAGCTGAAGAGTTTGTTTGTTTGGTTGAACGCGGTAATCTCAGGAACTACTGGTTTGAAATTTTGAATTGAAATATCTTTTTGTTTTGGGTTGCCCATTTATCGAGGAAGGCTATAGGCTATATAACATCACGCTACAAACAATAGGAGCGGAGTAGCAATTTAAAATGTTGCAAAAACGGGGATAATCGCACGGGCAGGCGATTCGATGCGACGAGGAGGGTCTGGGGGAGAAGAAATTTAACGCGGACGAAGTCACGGGCAGAAGCTAGTTATACATATAAACCTTCCTCTTGAGTCACTCTGTCTATTGGAGAAATCTGCATTAAAATCCGTAGCGCAGTTTAAAAGATGAAACGCAGGAAGCGACTTTGTTTCATACTATGTAAAGATGTTATTAAGATATTTAATATTATATTACGTAAGTAAGTTTCAATAGACACAGGCTTGAGTCACACATTTTATCACAGTTTGGGATCACACATCGTGATAACATGCGTGACTCAAGCCTGTGTCACACGCCACGCGCGCCTCAAAGAGATGTCAGTAGAACTGAAGGGGTCAGCCAGGACCGATGCCTGCCACATGGCCCTGACGTGACCCTGGCACATGGGCAACTGAAGGAACACGGGTGGGTTTTAGTCAGTAAAAGTCTGACACGCCCTCCCGCTCCGCCCGAGAGCGGGAGACGTCATTTGATGATTTCCATTCTAAAAAAAAAAACCTGTGTCACAGAGGCCGCTTGCCCCGCTACTCTGCCTCGCTGGTCTGGTGTTCTACGAGTGCAGATCAGAGGCTCTTGTGTTCGATCCCAGTTCGGGCAGTATGTTATTATGTTATTGGGTTTAACGTGTTAGTAGCTCGAAGTTGGCACTGTGCCAAATAGGAAAGTAAGTATAACGTGGGACTTATACATGACGAATTATGGGTGTACCTACTAACCATCTCTGCATACCACTCCGACGTATACAGGAGTGATGTTGTGTCATATAACATTCATAATCAGCCTTTAACGTAGCCCACTGTTGGGACAACCGCCTCCTCGTTGTGAGAGGTAGTGGGCCATGATCGGGCCCAGTGTGGGTTGGTAGCTGTCATATGTCTTCGATTTTTTGTTTCCTCACGATGTTTCAGTCATGATATAATATAACATCACGCATTTTTTCTCCAAAGGGATGGGCAGAGGTGTTCCTATAGTACACTCACATTACGCACGTTAAGTTTAAGTCCCATGTAATAGGGGACACTCAACCCTATTGCCATAAACCGGGATCAAATCCAGACTCGGCCTGCTACTGAGATTTTTTAGACTGAAAAACTCAAAAAACACTTTGCCCGGCATGGGAATCGAACCCAGGACCTCATGTTCAACAGTAACGCTTGCAACCACTAAACCAACGAGGCACTCATATATGTCGCCGTATTTTATAAAAACTTACAATACACAGTTATGCGGTATGTCTTACACGACGCTCGTGTAAGTGAAGATACATGTTCTGTATGTTTTAAAAATATGTTGTCGCATTAATAAATTATGTAAAACAGACATGGATGTATATTTAACTTGTGTGTTAACAAGCTTTGGTTAGTGAACTGTGTGTTACAATATAATGAATTGAATAAAGCATAAGTGTATGAAAGACTGAACTTCGCATGACATTTTTTACATTGTAACAACGGTAGACTTTTCTCATTCACTCAAACCAAATCAAAAGTCATTTATTCAAACTAAGAGAGTCAGTACTTTTAGAACGTCAAAATTATTTAAGACAGTCCCCCAAAACGCCGGCCCTTCACAACTTCCTAGTGCTTTAGCTGGGAAGAAGAAGTGGTGAAACAAACTTCCCAGCAGCACAGCTGTTTGTTTAGTTAGAATTTTTATATTCATAGAGATATGTGGGGAGTAAAAACAACACAAACACACACACACTCACACACACACACATGTATGTGTATGTGTGTGCGTGTGTGTGTGTTCCAATATTATTTCTAAGATGAATACTGTATTATACCTATTTTAAGTTTTAGAATAAAATATTATATTCTATTCTAATGTAAGAATGAATCAACAACCTAGTTAGCTATACTTCTGTAAGGTTCGCTGAAGCTGTGGCAATCAAATAAGAAAATCTGAAACAACTTTTTTTATGTTGATCTGACAGACGTCACGTCTGGACTTGAAAGGAGTCTGTGGACCTCTGAGTTTGTTTCGGACTTTGTTCTCAGTAGAGTAGTCAGATAGGAAACGCCGACCGCCATCTTAAAATGTGATTGAAATAAAGAAAGAAAAAGTGTTTATTGGCATTACATCATTAAAATAAAACTATAAAAAAGCAGAAAAACAAAACAGTGATAATAATGCCAAAAGAGCCTCAGCTCAGCATAATGTCAGGTGACAACACAAGGTGTGCCACCTGACGCTGATTTTCAGCTGCAGCTGTAAAAGGGTTTGTACAAACTCTTCTTACACAATAAAATAATTTAACGATGAAAAATGACTTACAAACGTTGTTTATTTTATTAGGGTGCATCAGAAATTATTTCAAAGTTACTGTGAATATGTAACTTAAGTTGTAGTTAACGAAACCTAATTTTCTGGGGTCGATTTTTGAAAGCTAATAGCTGGGAAAATTCACTGCAAAAACTTTTTAAACGAACTGTTTTTAAAGCATACTTAATCCTATAAAATTGCACGTTTAGACTTCCGATACTTTGCATAGCGACAGTCGAAATAGATCGTATCCAGTTGAGAATTCAGTTTTTCCGTGCAACGTTTTCCAAACATTTATTCCGTAAAGTTTACTTAATATCCTTCTCGAACAAAGGATGTTCCTTCTACTGTGACATATTTTCAATAAGCCTATTGAATTAGTCTACATTTTCAAAAGACTCTACCTGCTTAAAAGCATCCACATATAAAAATGTGATACTACGTGATTTGCCAATTACACAGTACGTGTAATTATACTTGTTTCATTATGCACTTGAAAAAACATGTTATAGCCGGAGACGAGTACAAAGTATTTTCAGCTTCACTTTTAACATAAATTCTTACGATACATGTACATAATGAGTATTTAGATCTCTGTGCTTAGAGGCCTTCAGTTCGTTTCAAGTTTTCCTGTTATCGAAAGTACCTTATATCTGTCAAATTTTATAAGGATAGGTTCAGTGTTTCAGCTCTAAGAAGTTGGCTTATTAGTCAAGTAGGAAATCGGTTGGCCGAATCGGGCAACATCGACACTTAAAAAAAAAAAAAAAATCTATACGCGACTCTCGAAAGTTTTATGCACTTGATTGCATAAAATTCAAAGTTAAAATTAGACTACAAATAAATTAAATTCTTAGTAATCGCCTACAGAAAATAATATATAATTTAGTAAATTCGTGCGAATCGAATATTATTATAAGCCGAAAAGTCAACAGATAAGTACTTAGAGTTGCTTTCGTATTTAGAATATTATTAGTATAGAGTATGGATTATAATGTGTTTGAATCCCCACCCGATATTTATGCTATTTTAATAGATAAATTCGCTTCCTACATTAGGTGCGCACTTAACTTTAATTAAGTATCGTGAAACATCTTTAACATTTTATTATTGCCCCGATGCCAACCGCATTCGTGTTCGGAATTGTTCATACGGCTACTTATTTCCTCCATTTACATTACCAGGGCTATAAAGTGAATACGAAGCTTTCATTGTAACTACGGACAAATGGCGAGAGAATAAAACGGGAGGATTTAAACTTTTTATAGCGCGGCAAAAAGTTTGTTTGTTTTCCTTATTTATTACGGCTTAAAGTCGAAGGTTAAATAAAGATTTAATTGAGGAGTTTTATCTCTCAGTTTTTTAGTGAAACCTATACCTAATTTTATAATGCTTTAAATAAATTGGTAGGTAGTGGGTACACTCATGTCTTTTATCAACAGAGCTCCGGGGGTGGTCGGCTGTGCAAACTTACCCTTCGTTTTCCTTTCGTCTTTTCCGAAGACTGACTGTGGTTCCTCTTCTTCATATTTCCAGGTTTTAATTCCCTCATGATTAAACTAGCACCTTATTCTACGATTGTGCAAATTACTTTCACTTATTAACACTTTAGTGTCCGCAACACACATCCTTATCAAGCGCTTTAATTTGTTCGTCTGTTGATAGAAACGTCACAAACACTAAACATTGTCAAATCCAAGGAGAATTGAGGAATCCGATGTTTTCACTGAGTGCGTAAGTTTTCAGAATGTTCTGAAAATGCGTGTGCGTAGTTTCCCGCGCTACGGTGCGGCGCGTCGGTGCGTCGGTGCGTGAGGCGTCGCGCTACGCTTCCAACTTGACGTGGAGTGGGATCCTCCGCGGTCGCTCCCGCCTCCGGGCTCCGACACGCGGCCGCGTCCCGCCGCCCACTCGCCCCGCACAGCCGCCAAACAGATAAGTAAACACAAAATTCTTTGAGAGATAACGATATAGTTAACCCCTCGTAACTCACCCCTAATTAAAACTTAAGATAACGAACCTCAAGGATTAGGCCCGAATGAACTTTTAATTACGAAATCCTAGAAAAACACAGCCGACATAAAATCATTGAATTATAGAGTCGTAAACAGAAATCACTTTAATTCACTTATCTCATACATTACGAGTCACGATTGGATCCATATATCCTACTATGTAAATAGAGTTATAATTTTATTTTCCACTCTCGCATAATTTGTTGGAGTGTTACCCTATATACGATTGAATTAGAGAATTTAGATGTTAATTGTTAATAATGAAAGTAAAGCTGGCTATAACCGCTTGAGTGAGCTGAGTGTCGCACGAGGCGCGCTCGCAAGCAGTTAATGATTCCGCTGCAAGATTGCAGTAAACGTCGGCTCACATCTACATCGCATACAAATTATCCAAGCTCTTAGCGCATAAAGTTTAAAAGTCATTTTATGGCTATTTACTATTGACTTGCCTACATTTTAACGCCATGAGCAAGCAACGTGTTATCTGACATAAGTGACACAAAGGTCAGATATCATTGACGAAACATTACGGAAATACACAGTTGAAATCATAACAAGAATGGGATAAAAGCGAAGAATTGCTCACATTTCTCATTTTAGCTCTGAAAGCCTGCGGAAAAATGTGTGATGTCAGCTCTGACGCAAAGCTCGACAGATTGAGTGGTTTGTACGTCAATTACGCGGTCAGTGTTAAAATACTAGTGTCCGGCAGAAAATGGATTTTCAGCCGAAAATGAAACCGAAAAAGAAGTTTCGGCTAAAACGAAAATGATTAAGAAAATATTAATATTTCCACTGCATGCGTGTATACGTTCCGTGTGGTACCGAACGTAAAGAAAAGCACCATTACATTTCTTCCCGTGGGTGTCGTAAGAGGCCACTAAGGGACTTACTAGAGAATGGGCAGTTGCGTTCTCTATGTATTTTGCCAGCATACTGCGATCACCAACTCGCCTGCCAAGCCAAGCCTGGTGATTAGGGCAACCATCCCAAATTGAGGGAGGCTTATGTCCAGCAGTAGACGTCTTACGGCTGAAATGATGATGCGTGTATACGCGTGAAGAAAAACTACAACATAACCTCGCTTTACAACGTTAAATCAAATCAAAACAAACGCGTGCGTTTATATCAGTTGAGTGAAACCACGAGCGGACTCGATTCATCCCGAAGTTTGCCGAAAGTTACCTGATATTGACAACCTTTATAAAGTAGGCCGAATGACACGTATCAGTTCACGAATTTCAAATTTTCGGCTTGGCTGAAGTTTCGGAAAATTTATTGCCGAAAACGAAGTCACTTCACTATAAAATACTTGTCGATCCCAGCATTACGGTGATTTATTAACACATTATGTGAGGCGCAGAAGGATTATCAGGGCTAGGTTAGATAATATTTACGTTTCAAAGCGAATTCAGGAACTGAATCTGATGTTTTATTAAACATTTTTCCTCTTTCTCGCGTGGCACTGCTTCAAGATCAAATCTTTTTATTAAAGACGAACTACTACATTATTTCAGTAGTTTAGCAGTTATACTTCCTTCTTATTCTAATATAATATGCCACGTTCGCTGATTCCCAGAGAAAGGGCTGTTTAATGTAATGAACATTTTTTGTACCATAATTCATCATCATTGCAGCCGTAATACGTCCACTGCTGAACATAGGCCTCTCCCAGTTTGGGGGGAGGGGGGGTTTGCCATAATCGCCACGCTTGGCAGGCGGGTTGGTGACCGCAGTATAGTGGTAAAATGCATAGAGAACGCTGCTGCCCATTCTCTAGTAAGTCCCTTAGTCGCCTCTTATGACAACCACGGGCAGAAATGGGGTGATGCTATTCGTTACATACGGTACCACACGGAAGACTACCAACAATATCACAACTACCTAACTAGCTGTACAAGAAAATAATTCAGGGTGCTTACTGTTGATATATTAATTCCGATCGATTGACATTGGAATTTAGACGTTTCGTATTCTTAATGCGACGCTAGCGCCAAAATGTGTTTAAATTGGGTGTCCATTTTGGAGAACTAAGTGGAATCAGGATCGGACGTTGTTGTTGTTCCAATGTCGACACTATTGTTTTCAAGAGTACCGAATCACGTATATGCAAAATTAACAGTGGAATCGTATTGGCTTTAGATTGGAATTAAAAGTATGTTGAAGAGTAGGTACCTAAGCCCCCAGGTTTTAAAATCCAATAAAAATAAAAATATTGCAAATGAACCCAATTTTCTGGTATGTACTTTCATACCAACGTGTAACTTTTTTCCGATTTTGCATGATCGCGTTTCACCAATTTCATGTCTGTTGGACTGTAATGTTGTAGTTAGGATTTATTGATGCAGATTCTAAATCGGAAAATGTATTACAGTACAAAAGCTGATATAATTAGTATGTTGGGTTGTATAGTGCAGGTTCTTTCATGTTAGGCTACCGCAGACGCGACGCAACTGTACTAGAACAATTTATATCAAAACTTCATGGAAATTGTTCTCTATTAGAGCCGCCGGAGCTGTTTCGCTACCTGCCCTGCTTTGTTTCTTCAGGATACATGAACCGAAACGGTAATATGTACACATTCTATCTACACCATAGGTAATACAACCAACAAGATCACCAACTACTGGAGACCGAAATCAACAAAAATTTACAACCACCTAAAATAATTTGCGTACAAATAAAAAGACTTAATTGAGATGACAATTAAGTACCAAAGTGACTAATAGTAATTTACACTATATTAAGTCATCATCATCTGCCTAGCCTTTTCCCGACTATGTTGGGATCGGCTTCCAGTCTTACCAGATGCAGCTGAGTACCAGTATTTTACAAGGAGCGACTGCCCATCTGACCTCCACAACCCAGTTACTGGGTAATACGATACCCCTTGGTAAGACTGGTTTCAGACTTTCGAGCTTCTGACGACCCGTAACGACTGTCTAAGATCTATGAAAGACAGCCGGGATCAACGGCTTAGCGTGCTTTCCGCGGCACTGAAGGGTCTTGGTATGTAAAGACCCTTCCATACCTCGGAAAGCACGTTATATTAAGTCCCGATGAAAAATATGACAGCTACTTAACCTACCTACTAAGTACCTACCTACTTATAAATATTCTTTCGATTCGCGACTTTTGTAACTTACAATAAGCCAGCACTACAAAGATTAAATTACTTGAATAAAAACATTTTAAAGCTTTCATACCAACTTCAATAAAAAAATTGGCGAAACATCGGATTTTCAAGATACTACCCTCACCGGTACTCTGAAACTCAATAGTTTTTCATTTGGTCCCCTAAAAGTTTGGAAATGAATAGACTTGTTTACAGTTTTTACAAACTGCTGAACTTCTAAGGGTTGACTATGGATGTTATCATCATTATTTCAGCCAAAGACGCCTACTTCTAGACATAGGCATTCCCAAGCATCGCCACTTCAACTGGTTCTGTGCTTCTAGCATGCAGCAGTTTCCTACGGCCTTTACAAGGTCGTCAGTCCATCTTGTGGGAGGCCATCCTTCGCTGCATCATCCAGCACGCAAACACCACTCCAGAATTTTTCAGCCCCATCGGCCATATGTTCCGTGAGCTCAATGTGCCCTGCCCACTGTCAATGAAGTTCTGTTCTGTACTGTCAGCAATTCTTAGGGCTATGTCGGTGTCGTTTAACTCAGTTCTCATCATTAAACATGACAAAATATTCCAGAATCAAATACAGTGGTATGCCATTTTATTGTACTGAATCAACCATGGGCTTTGCATCAGAATATTGAAAACATGTATCTGTCAAAAATCAATTTTTCCTTTTCCTAAAGAGAAAATTATGTGGTAATTGTGTCATTCAATATTTGTGCCAATGAATGCCTTGTTATTCTGGAAAATCTGGTTGACAGGCTCAGCAGGCTGACTACTGACTTGGGCAGCTTAAGGCTTAATTAAAATAGAATTAGATAACCTTTTGTTAATTAAAAATTGTCCGAACATTTGAACGAAGCAGATTTGAAATTTTTAAAATTTCTTCGACGACGAAGTAGGCTGCCTAAGTAATAAGACTGCACTTTTAGTTTAGCCCTTTCTTAAGGCTCCTACAGACAGAAGCGACACGACAGCTTGACGCGGCTCTAGTCCAATTTCCATGAAGTTTTCGTAGAAAATTTTCGGCATACTAGAGTCACTTCGCGGTAGATGCGGAGCCTAAGACCCATCCAATTTTGAGGTCTTTCACAAGTGACTTTTTTAGGCACAGTATCTTACAATCTGGCCATAAGCTCTATCTATTCTACATTCAACTGTGCTCAGAGCTGAGCTGTATATTATATACCTAGTGCAGATATTCAAATCAATTTAAACCATAATTCAAGAGCAAGTCCGCGAGATGCCCACCGATTTCAAATGGAATCAAGCATTAGAGATATTTGCAGTTCAGTGCGTAGTATTTTGTCCTAATGAGATGGAGGTGCGTTATTCTCGCATATCTGTTTCATTTCAACGGCTGGTTTACTTGTATAAACTTGGCGGCCAACTATTCCGCGTAATGTTGGGCTCCGGCTAAATGTTTACATTATGCAGTTCGCATGCATCCCTACATCCAAACTGGGATAGCTAAATAAGCTAATTAGAGTCGTGAGCTGAATTTAAAAGACTGCTTCCAGATATAAATTGTATTTGCATATTTTAACGACACATACTAACTAACAGAAATTATCATTTCAATACAACACATAAGTTATTCGACTCATAAAAAATATTGCATTCATTTCCATTACGTGCAACAAAGATCGAAGATGCGTCCGGAAAGACGATACAGAGAAGTTACAATCAATCTCTGGCTGCAAAATTTTATGGCCACAAGAATTACGAATAACATCGTTTGAATACGAAGCCTCCCTGTAGAGCTATTTAATCAATTATGCAATGGCCAGTTAGCTGTCATTTGTTAGAATTACTTACTGTAAACGCCGTTTACAATACATTTTGATCATAAATTGGTTGAATAGTGGCCACCGAGGCAGGCTGACCGCAAGCACCTATTAGCTAGTTACGACTGCCAATGACTGCGAACGAATCGATATTCAGTATTTATCATCCTAATGACGAGTTATGTCGAGTATCTGTGTCAGACACCGCCATTATTGTTGTGTCCTGAGTTCCTGAACAAATGGTATTCACACAGAAATTACGGTCAATGGGGCTATCAAAAATGAAATGGATTAGCATTTACATAATAAGTGATATTGATTGTATAATGTGAGATAATGATAAATTGGGACGTGCTCTATCGATTGTGATATTTTGTAGTGTATAAATATTTCGCATATTTTCTGTTTGTAACGGGAACCACATTCAATATTTCAGGCCGCAAACACGTTAACCGCTGAACATTGTCATCACAAAGTGTGTGGTTTCTGTAATATATGTACAATATTTTATGATAATTTCGAACCTGTTTCATATAGAGGTACTTATCTATTGTTTTTTCACATGATTGACCACAACCAATTGTTATTTTAAATAAATAAATATTCATAAATGATCACGCCTACCGTGATTTTTTAGTCTATAGGTCCTTTGGGGCTTCCTGTATCGGAATTAAGTAACGTTTTATTCACCTTCGTTGTTTGCAACGCTCTCATTCGTTGTGCAACTTCTTAATTATTCCTTACAATTCTCATTCTGAGGTATTCCGTGAAGCACACCCAAACGAAGCACACCCAGACGAAGCACACCTAAAGTATTCCACTTAGCACACCCGTAGGTGGGCTTAAAATAAAAATTTAAAATAATTAATTTCCTATTCCACGAAGCACACCTACGAATATCACTCGCATAGTGCGGGGACTAAGAAATAAAAATGTCGATAGAAGAAAATATTTATTACATTAATATTACAAAAATTACAAATATTGTGTCACATTATTATAATGAAACTGAATGATGTTAGAAATTTAAGTTAGTCTTTTAAATAATAAATATTTTCTCCTATCGACATTTTTATTTCTTAGACCCTGCACTATGCGAGTGATATTCGTAGGTGTGCTTCGTGGAATAGGAAATTAATTATTTTAAATTTTTATTTGAAGCCCACCTACGGGTGTGCTAAGTGGAATACTTTAGGTGTGCTTCGTCTGGGTGTGCTTCGTTTGGGTGTGCTTCACGGAATACCTCCTCATTCTAATATTTCCTCTTCGCTTATCAGTCAAAATCTCCCCTACTGTTTTTTCTGCTATTCCATTTTTAAATTAGTTTTACTGTTCGAATGTGATTGAAGTAATTTTATTGCCAGCCTGTAACACACTAAATTGGTTTTTGCATACAACCTTTATAGTTCTTAGATTTTTAAATACATCTATAATACTATACTAAAACATGATAAAACTGCAGAGTTTGTTTGGTTGAACGCGCCAATCTAAAAAAATACTGGTTAGAATTGAAAAAATATTGTTGTTTTGTTTCTGTTAGTTGGATCGATGAAGGCTATATACAAGATGCAGTTTTAAACCTGCAAAACATTTCAGGAGGTTGTTATGAGACGCGTAAATAATCATATAACAATACGATCATCATCATCATCATTTCAGCCATAAGACGTCCACTGCTGGACTTAGGCCTCCCCCAATTTGGGGGGCTTTGCCATAATCGCCACGCTTGGCAGGCGGGTTGGCGATCGCAGTATGGTGATAAAATGCATAGAGAACGCTGCTGCCCATTCTCTAGTAAGTCCCTTAGTCGCCTTTTACGACACCCACGGGAAGAAATGGGGTGGTGTTATTCTTTACGTCCGGCACCACACGGTACAACAATACGATACCAAGTCAATAATCAATAATACTTTTTATTTTAGATTTTTAATTTTATTGGTTTTCCGAATAACTCTGGATGGGGGGCGCGGCTTTGGATCTATGAAAGAAATGTCAGTTTCGTTTGTTTGTGTGTGTGAAAGCGCAGTTTAAGGACACGTACAGACTGGCCGCGTTTTAAAAAAGGGAGTTCACACTTACCGATTTCCGTAAATAAGAATAAAATGAAAAAAAAAATACCTGCCCATTTTATTGTTGATTCGGGTCGACAATCACTAACATAATTACCTCCTGAAATGTTTTGCAGATCCAAAACTGCACCTTGTATACAACGGGGTGGGACGAAGGAACAACAATATTTCACGCAGACGGAAGTCGCGGGCAGATGCAGTACTTAAATATGATGTGGCGAACGTTTCTAAAACTCTGTAAAGATTTTCTTTTTTCCATAAAGGATTTTCTCTATAATTAGGTAAGTAGGTCGACCTACTTACCTAATTATAAACCTAATTACATAACAGCCTGTATGTAGGCTATTATGGTTCCACTGCAGAGCAAGACTTTTATTGAGCAAATATAAGATACATCTCTTATTGAAGTATAGGTCAATCATCTGTCTTGGATTTTAGCTTTATAATACAATAGTTACAGAAATGAGTATAGGCTCCCGCAGACAGGCGCGAAGCGACTCTAGTAGGACTATTTCCATAAAAATTGTTTTAGTGTAGTCGTACTAGTCGTGTGGCGCTGTCGCGTCGTGCCTTTCTGTAGAAGCCTTAACTCAATAGATCCTAAGCTATTATTAAACAAGCAATTATTAATTAAACGACATACGACTACATTTCATAGAAATTGTAAGTGATGAATTAATGTGCTACTTTAATTACACTCGTTCAGTATTACAAACCAATTTACATCGCTTGCCAAGCATCGTGACACTGACTTTAGCTAGTTTCCCACAGGCTTTAACGACGTCTGTCGCATCGTGTCACAAATTAAAATATTACGGTGCATTTGTTAAGTATGCGATGCACTGCCCAGTAAAATACCAACTACATAGTTCAAGTACATTACGTTTTAACAACTCCAGCTTTCGGCGATTATTCAAACTGATTTATACGCCAGTGTAATGCCAGTACGTAACAGGAAAGCAGATTACAAGTGTAACAATGCGACTTAGCCTGTTTTATTATGTTTAAATTACACTTTCTACGTGTTGATCGTTCAGATGCGGCGCTATTAGAATTCGAGTACATCATGCCTTTGTTTAAATGCGTTGGTATGTACAGCTCGCGTTTCTATACAATTTTATAAGGAATAGGACGACTCTGAGCAGTAAATTAAACAATTTTTGGAAGTGCGTCGTTAACTTGCGAATAATAAATAGCGAAACTGAGGGTTACATGGGGTTATACGTGCTGCTTCGATGATTGCGAAATGTTAACTGTTAATTTCCCCGTCGGAATGGAGTGTGAAGATAAAATTTCGATACTTTGTAGAATTCGTTCGAAGGATAATGGAAAGGGATGACAATGTATGTTATGTCAGCATTTTATCATTCCTGCAGGTGCACTATATTCTAAACATTCTAAGTACACATGCATTCAGCTGGTGTTGTAACCTAGACACAATTGACACGTGGATTGTTATATAGACAGAGCCTTTGTGTGTGACATCGTTGTTGCAGGACAGACCAGCCAATCTTTTTGCGGTTTCGTCTGTTTATCCTAGGCATCAAACCGATTTGCACTGATATTTTTGTTGTGTTTAGTCTTTCTTTGCGTCATATTTACCACAAATAAAGGTATTTTCTTTCTTTCTTGATACGACGGAACATTTCTTCGGTTCATCTGTGTTTGCCTATAAATACATTATTTGTGTTTGCTAAATTGTCTATCATCTTATCGGCAAGTCAACTCTCATGTAGTGCGCTGTCTAGCATGGACCTCTCGTAAGAAGCAATGCCCGCAGTTCCCACGTTAAGCTAGTTATCACCAGCCGTTGAAGATACTTCTCTAAGTACGGGTACGGGTACTGGCTCAAATTGGAAATACCTCTGTACCTACGCGGTCAAAATGTATGGAACTGCTTTTTTTAATAACTGACGGAAAGTATTCAGTCGGTAATTTAAAAAAAGAATTTACTGTTCAAATTCATGTACTTACTAAATCCATAATAACTGGTAGCGCGATGGTGTCCGCGCCACCCTACTAGATATAGATATATTAGGTTGGGGAAAAAGTCTTTTCGCATTATAGTATGTATGAACTTGTAATAAAATCTCTTTGGCTATACTATTTGTATCTGGCTGGTTTTGGTATCATTGAAAGTTTAAATTTTAAAGAACATAATTCCAAATTCAAATTAGGAAAATGTGTGATTTTCATTTGTTATTCGTACCGTCAAGATGAGTGAATCTAATGAAGAAATTCGATACATTTTAAAATTTTACTACAAAAAAGGTAAAAATGCAACGCAAGCCGAGAAAAAAAATTGCGATGTTTATGGACCTAGTGTAGTGTCTGTGAGAGTAGCACAAATTTGGTTTAAGCGTTTTCAATCCGGAAATTTTGATGTCAAAGATGCACGTCGCTCTGGTCGCCCTATTACGGATAAAATGGATGCCAGTTTTGAAAAAGTGGAGCAAGATCGGCATACCAGTATTTACGACGTAGCTGAAGAACTGGAAAATGACCACAAAACAGTTTTGACGCATTTGAAAAAAACTGGGTACACAAAAAAGCCCGACATTTGGGTACCTCACGAGCTCACTGAAAGAAACCTAATGAACCGTGTACTCATTTGTGATTCTTTATTACGACGTAATGAAACCGAACCATTTTTGAAGAAGCTGATAACTGGTGATGAAAAATAACGTGCGAAAAAGGTCGTGGTCAAAGGCCGGTCAGGCTTCACAGACTGTGGCGAAACCCGGGTTAACTCGCAACAAGGTGATGCTGTGTGTGTGGTGGGATTGGAAGGGCATTATTCATTATGAGCTGTTACCACCAGGCAGGACCATCGATTCTGAACTCTACTGCGAACAACTGATGAGATTAAAGCAAGAAGTTGAGAGAAAGCGGCCGGAATTAATCAACAGAAGGGGTGTGGTTTTTCATCATGATAACGCTAGACCTCACATATCTTTAGCCACCCAACAAAAATTAAGAGAGTTTGGCTGGGAGGTGTTAATGCATCCGCCGTATAGTCCTGACCTTGCACCTTCAGATTTCCACCTGTTTCGGTCTCTTCAGAATTCTTTAGGCAGTGTCAGGTTAACATCACGAGAGGACTGCCAAAACCACTTGTCGCGGTATTTTGACCAGAAGTCCCAAAATTTCTATAGCAATGGGATCATGTCCCTACCTACAAGATGGCAAAAAGTTATCGAACAAAATGGTACCTACATACTTTAGTTAAATGTAAATAAACTTTATTAAAAAATGTTTTGAATTTTCTTAAAAAATGCGAATAAACTTTTTCCCCAACCTATTATATTAGGTCTTTACCTATGAAATTGCCGTTCTGCAGTACTGGCCATTTCAAATCAAAATAATTTTTGTTTGTCTAAGAATTCTAATTTCAAATTAATTTTATTTTAAAAACATGGAATTCTTTTTCCAAAAGTAGTCATTTGTTTATTGATTAGTGTTACATTTTCATCGCATTTCAATCTTTTTCGTCATCATGGATACGTTAAAAATTCGAGTAATTATGGAATATGAGTACCGTCGTGGCAGCAACGCGGCACAAGCGGCACGCAACATCAACGACGTTTACGGAGCTAGATAACCCTACAAACCAACGCACCACCTGTTATTGGTTTGCTCGCTTCCGTTCTGGAAATTTCGACCTGAAAAATGAACCTCGCGGTCGTCCGAAAACTTTGGTCGACAATGACGAATTAAAGGCGATTGTAGAAGCTGATGATACACAATCTACGGCTGAATTAGCAGCAGCTTTCGACGTTAGCGTCAAAACAATATTGGTCCATTTGCGTCAAATTGGCAAGGTAAAAAAGCTTGACAAATGGGTGCCCCACGAACTCAATGATCGCCAGCGCGAAGTACGCGTCGAGACGTGCCTTGCACTGCTCAACAGACACACAAATGAAGGAATTTTGAACCGCATTGTTACCTGCGATGAAAAATGGATTCTGTTTGATAACCGCAAGCGCTCAGCAAGTTGGTTGGATCCTGGTTCAGCACCTAAACAATGCCCTAAACGAAAACTTACTCCTAGAAAAGTGATGGTCACTGTTTGGTGGTCTAGCGCCGGTGTGATTCATCACAGCTTCTTACCAAACGGGGTGAGCATTACTGCAGATATGTACTGTGAAGAACTGAACTCAATGATGGAGAAGCTGGCACATCTCCAACCAGCATTGGTCAATCGCTCGTCTCCGCTGCTCCTGCACGACAACGCGCGACCTCATACTGCACAGCAGACGGTCTCCAAGTTGCAAGAACTGGGGTTGGAAGCTCTCCGTCATCCGCCCTACTCACTAGACCTTGCGCCTACAGACTACTACTTTTTCCAGAATTTGGATAACTTCTTGGCGGGAAAAAAATTCAATACCCGAGAGGCAGTACAAAATGCCTTTGAAGAATTTGTTGCCTCCCGTCCAGCTGATTTTTTTAAGAAGGGCATCAATAAACTGCCACTGCGTTGGCAAAGATGCATTGATTGCATGGGTGATTATTTCGATAAATACAAATAAAAAATACATGAAAAAAAATCGTTTAATTTTTTTCATACAAAATGGCATTTTTAACCGACTTCAAAAAGGAGGAGGTTCTCAATTCGGATGTTTATATTTTTTTTTATGTATGTTCGGCCATAACTCCGTCATGTATAGACGGATTTGCAAAATTCTTTTTTTGTTTGAAAGGGGTTTATTCCGAAATGGTCCCATATAAATTTCATATAGATCTGATGATGAGTTCCAGAGATAGACACCGGAAGTCTTTAAAAAAGTACAGCAAATCAACGTCGATTTCTGCAATCGCATAAATATATTATGCATTGTTTGTTTGGAATTAGTGCAGGGTGGATACCACAACTAAAAATTTAAAAATAAAAACTTTGTTACAAAAAAAAAACAACCGACTTCCTTAAAAACACTACAAAGTGAAAAATAACTTTAATTTCGGAAGTCGGTGGCAAAATAACCATAAATACAGATCCTAAGACACCGACTTCCGAAATTGAAGTTATTTTTCGCTTTGTAGTGTTTTTAAGGAAGTCGGTTGTTTTTTGTTGTAAAAAAGTTTTTTCATAGGTAAAGACCTATTATCTAACACTGCATGGGTACCTTAAAGGTTTTCTTTTCAGAGCAGGCCGAAGTTAATAGGCTCCTGCAAGGGCATGACAGTCTCTTTGAAGCATGTCAGTAGTCTCAAAAATTATCTTGAGTGGACCGATTTGGCTCGTAGCTGACCTTTCTCAAATCTTAGTACTGGATTAGAGACAAGGTGCATCGCGCTCCTGTGAGCCTGGTCAAGCCTCTTTCTCAAAATTTGCGTGACTAGATTGAAGCAGTGCCGTTTAGTATGTTATAACATGGAACCTTGCCCATAAGATTATATCAGATATTTTATGACTTCGCGGTAAAACTTTTTACCTGACCAGAAGTTCGAATTCAGACACGTCGCGAGCGTAACCAAATGGTACCCTTGCAAATAATAATGGTTATATCTTCAGTAAGACAAATTACATGGGAGAATGAATGGGAAGAAGTACTTTAATTATTTGTAATAGATATTTGCATACATTTTCAGCCAGGATGTGGTTTTAAAGAACTTTTGTTCCATAATGTATTACCGCATTTAATACCAAGCAAATAAAGGATTTATGCAATGTTCTTCCGCTAAGAGACCACAGGCGACGAATTGAATTTCCCGAATGTTTACTAACGTGTTCAGGCGCTACTTTCACTTTTCTTCCCCCAGAGCAGACGAGTCTTGGAGTGGAGACCAAGTATCGGCAAGCGTAGTGTGTGCGCTACGTTTTTGGCGCCACCTTTTTGGTGGCTCAGACAGGCTGGATATGGAAGGCCCTCCGCCTTCCATATCCAGCCTGTCTGATTATTGTGGCACAGCGTGGGACAGTGAGTGGCTAAGTTTAGCACTCTTCTTCATTCGAGTGAAGAATCTAGCATAGTTTTATCGGTTAGCTTATTTGTTCCATATTTCACTCTGTCATCTTTGGAAAATGTTAATACCCTCAGTTTTCATGGATTATTCAACCATTTTGTTTAAATTTGTGTTTACAGGTATTTCGGTTGCCATGGTATGGGCATGTGATGCGGAAGAATGAGAATTGTATTGTAGAATTGTAGTGGGAGTTTTGAGTATGATTGTAGATGGCTTCACAGTAGAAAAACACCAAAACACGATGGAATGGATTATGTGAAAGATGATTTGGATAGAAAGGGGAAGACTACCGAGATGACGACTAATAAAGGAGTATGTAAGAAAAAAACATGTTGTGGCGAACCTAAATAAATTGATTTTCATTGAATCCAGACGATACATTTTTTGGAGTGGCATCCACGAACGGATGACATAGCATTGGAAAGCCTCCACAAGGTGGACCGATCCTGCCAGGGTCGCGAGATTGTTCGAAAGAGACACCGTGACCCTAGCACATGGGCAACTGAAGGAACACGGGTGGGTTTTAGTCAGTAAGAGTCTGACACGCCCTCCCGCACCACGCAGAGCGGGAGAAGTCATTATGATTTCCCATCCAAAAAAAAAAAGTGGACCGATGAAGACGAAAAGCCGCATCCGCTGAATGTGAGAAACACAGAACCGGTCAAAGTGGCGGTGTTAGGGGGAGTCCTATGTCCAGCAGTGGACGCCTTTCCGTTAAAACGATGATTCTTTTTACACGCTTTATATTAGCTTCACTTGTATGTTTGTTTGTAACCGACTCCTTATAGCGCGATTTTGACCCACTTTAAACGACCAGATTTCATTCAAACTTTGCATATCTGTCAAGGACCGATGACAATAAAATAATTTCATAAATTTGTGCCATTATCCTTGCCAGGGTTACCAGGATAGCAAAAAAACTGTCTTCGAAAACTACGCTGACATACGTCACAAACTAATTTGTGCCATTATCCTTGCCAGGGTTACCAGGACAGCAAAAAAAACTGTCTTCGAAAACTACGCTGACATACGTCACAAACTACGCTGACATACGTCTCAAAATTCGAAACACCCTAAAAAATAGAAAATAAATAATAGTTTAAAAAAACTAAAAAACACGCTTCCATTGAAAACCAAACTAAAAAGTACAAAATAATGAAAAAAAAGCGTGGCAAAAAAAGCACGCTTTTTTTTCATTATTTTGTACTTTTTAGTTTGGTTTTCAATGGAAGCGTGTTTTTTAGTTTTTTAAACTATTATTTATTCATTTCAAATGATTTCGCCTTTAAGTAGACTATTTACTGCTTCTAATTTAAAGGTTTATGTTACGATGTAGTAGAACCGTAAGCTTTTGCAATTTCCTTTTGTTATCCCATTTCCTTTGTTTGTATTTGATGTCAGTTATTACTAAGTTGAACAGACAGTAGTTTTGCGGTTAGGGAGGAATGTATAGCAAAGCAAGCTAACTGCATCGGACTCGTATGTCAGTCTGGCCTGGTTACCTCTATTTAGCAGTATTTGTAATTATGTAAAATAAGTGAAAAGTTTATTGAGGCTATAATCCCTACTTACCTTGTCTTCCTGCCCTTCTGCATCATCTCTTTAAATATTCCATATCCTCTAGATATGAGTTGAGAGATAGAGAGATCAGTGGCGTGCAGTCCATATAGGCAAAAAGACACTGCAGACCCTAGGGTCTAGACCCTAGATAAGGACTAGTTACTAATATTTCAAAAATAAAAGAATTATACTAACAGTAAGTAATAAAACCATTCAAAAAGTTTAAACGCCTAATGTAAATATAATAGCAACGTTCATACCGTTCTATTTACTACGGCAACGCATTCATAACAGATCGCAACGTAAGCAGGCAGCGAACGATCGTGTCTTTATTTCATTCATAAATGTACGCATGTAGTGGTAATTTCTTCTACATTTTCGTGTCTATACATTGCACACATAAAGCGAAGTCCTGCCGCAGGATAACCAATCACAGGCGTCCCTGCGCCATTCAATATTGGCGCATGGACGCCTGTGATTGGTGAGTATTATCACAGCGCGCTGTGAGTATTATGCGATCAAGTTGAACATGTACGTAGCCTCAGCATCATTACGATTCGCAATGATGCAATTTTATTTGTCAACGTTTTAGTTATCAAAATTTAGAAATTGTTTGTTTACGAAAGGATCCATATTGATTTCGTACATGTGAAGCGCGCTGTTTTATGTTTTTATTTTGATTGAGTTTTCTTGTGATTAATTCATTTACAAACGTTAATATTTAGGTAGATTTGTTGCTTATTTCAATTAGTTTTTTGAATTGTTTTAATTTTTACTTACTACGCTGTTTGTTTGTTTTTTTCAAAATGTTGTTCGATTGTGAGGTTTGTGTTGAAAACGTGTGTTTGTTAAAAAGTGTATCTAAATGGAAATGTGTACCTGAGTAACGAGAATTATAACCCAGCAAAGAGGTAATGCAACTCGTAAGTTTCATAGTAATAATTAAGCAACTAAAACCGGCTATGTTGTTGTTTACACACATTTAAATATATTTTTTTCCTTGCTAGTTTAGTAGTTCGAGTACAGTGTGGAATTGTTCGGGATTTGCAGATTTACATGATTACTATCCCACGGCTTGCTCAAAGATTTTGGTAATTATCGTATTGAGAGAAGTATTACGAAGAAGTTTTTCATTAAAACGTATTCTTACGTACCTATTTAAGAAACACACAAAGTCAACAACAAGTACCTACACATCTTTCTGTGCTTTCGACGGAAAAAGAATTATTGGTCGAATGAAGACGCATACCAACTTTTTATGACGATGGTTTAAAATCATATTTAATGAAGTCGGTTAAAAAGAGATAGGCGCGTATATGTCATTTATAAATGAGTTTGTTTACTTTATTATTTTTGCTGTTACCCGTACTAAATTTACCTATTAAATATATTTACATATACGAATCACATGAAGGGCCTTTTTCAACTATCACTCACCTGGATCAGATATTTGAGGTGGCCGAAATCATTTATTAGCATTATCAGGAAATCGCCATTTTAAACTTTTAAACCACCTAGTGACTACTAACTTGAGCAATTACGAAAGACGTTTTTTTTTTTTGAACTGCCTACCCGATCATAAAACCCTGTGCACGCCACTGAGAGATTTGAGATTGTTTTATGAAATCTATCTTTTTATTGGTCTACCTCGTTTCTTATAAGATGGCCAACTAGCCATCCATATTCTAATTTAACACTGTTTAAGAAAATGGCAATGATTTTTGTTTCCCATCGTGGATAATTATGCTCTACCTTTCTTTGACTAGATGTGATTTAATTCTGCTCTACCGTTGGATATAATATATAAAGTACGCACGTTGTGTTATAATAATATACTCGAATCACCATCATCTGATTTTCCCAACTTTGTGGGTCTTGGTTCTTGATACTATCTAGGTGAAAAGTTTCAACCTTTCTTTAAGCAAAATATAATTCTATTTACTTATGTATTTCTGCTTCAAGTGGAACTTTGGTAAGAACCTATACTATAGTTCTTTGAAATTCGATTTCCGCTGTGCCATGATCCCAATTATAGCAACCCAATTATAGGTGCTGCTTGAGTAATAAAGATTCCGTCACAAGTCCGAGGAGGTATCCCGGTGCAGCATCAAGTAGGTAAATAATGGTAATTAGATTCCGAACTATCCGCGGTGTGAATACTCAAGTGGCGGCCGACCGTTTGGCTCGCGATGTAGGTCGCCTCCGTCACGCACGCACGGCTGTAAATGCTTCCATATCTCCACTCTTCACTCGAAAGACACGGTCTGTTACTATTGTTCGGCGACCCTTTATTTACTTCGTTCTATTAGACTCCTTAGCCTTGGTTCGAAACTTGAATGCCGGTAGGCTCTCTCTCGGATTTGTAAGTGATGTAGCGAAGCGCTCCTGTCATTTACTAATCTCCTGGTACTTGGTCTGTATAGATGGACATAACAAAGTACTAAGGTACCTAGTTTTTTTTATTTGTTTAATCTAAAAAATCTTTGTTATCTTGAATACTCGACTATGTTTAATTAGAAGAAAATTAAAAACCAACAAATTTTCCACGATATACTGATTGACTTTTTATTATTCTGTGCGTAATATTTCTCCCAGATATTGTAATAAACCAGCAGGATTACAAAGGAACTCGGAACCCGACACTTAGGAAGCTATTAGTGTGAAGTAAATAAGTAAAAGGAATGTCGAACAAATAATACACTTACCAGTTACTAGGTAGTTTAGATAAAAGGTTTTGGTAATTGCCCCGAAGCTAATGTTCGGCAAAAGTTTTAATATCGTTCATTAACCTAATATGTTAGCGAAACCATTATTAACTCGGGACACTGTTTAGTGGATGATAAGATTAGGATACATTACAAGGACGTTGTTCTAAATTTAGGTTGTGACAAAAAACACTGTTAAAATGGGAGTCTAAACTGTTTCTCTTTAATACAGAGTACCCAACGATCTAGCCCGCAAAGCAGCGATTCAGCCAACATTTCGTTGCACCTACACCATATATATACATAATAATGCATTCGTTGTACTACAAAACCTTTATGCACCAATATAAAACGGATTGAAATATCGACACTATTAAAATTAAACAGTTTGTAGCTATTTAGTCAGAGAGAAAAATCGTGAAAAGTTTTAGAAATATTGATTGATCTAGGTATATTTTGTAGTAGATACCAAATTGTAGCCTAAAGGCACAATTAAATGATAAGGTAAGTCTTGTTTATTAAATAAACTACAACACTGCAGTATTAAGTATCAACATAAATTCAGAATTTAATTATGTGTCCGCTCTCTAATTGATTATTGGACAAGCAAGACCAGTAGGTAGTTATGTAGAACCTATGTTGACCATATAGGTAGATACTGCCTATTCATAGATTTCTTAAAATAATGTAAGTAATACGCAGATTTTCCATTAATCAACAGACAACACACATTCATACACATGAACGCCACAATATATTTTTTTGTTTTTGACTTTCTTAATTTATTATTATAAATAAATAAATAAATATCTTAGGACAACCAACACAACGTTATCTGATCCCAAACGAGGCAGAGCCTGTACTATGGCAACCAGACAACTGATAAACATACTTATATATTTCTAAATACATACATATTATAATAGGTTGGGGAAAAAGTTTCTTCGCATTTTTTAAGAAAATTCAAAACATTTTTTAATAAAGTTTATTTACATTTAACTAAAGTATGTAGGTACCATTTTGTTCGATAACTTTTTGCCATCTTGTAGGTAGGGACATGATCCCATTGCTATAGAAATTTTGGGACTTCTGGTCAAAATACCGCGACAAGTGGTTTTGGCAGTCCTCTCGTGATGTTAACCTGACACTGCCTAAAGAATTCTGAAGAGACCGAAACAGGTGAAAATCTGAAGGTGCAAGGTCAGGACTATACGGCGGATGCATTAACACCTCCCAGTCAAACTCTCTTAATTTTTGTTGGGTGGCTAAAGATGTGTGAGGTCTAGCGTTATCATGATGAAAAACCACACCCCTTCTGTTGATTAATTCCGGCCGCTTTCTCTCAACTTCTTGCTTTAATCTCATCAGTTGTTCGCAGTAGAGTTCAGAATCGATGGTCCTGCCTGGTGGTAACAGCTCATAATGAATAATGCCCTTCCAATCCCACCACACACACAGCATCACCTTGTTGCGAGTTAACCCGGGTTTCGCCACAGTCTGTGAAGCCTGACCGGCCTTTGACCACGACCTTTTTCGCACGTTCTTGTCATACGTGATCCACTTTTCATCACCAGTTATCAGCTTCTTCAAAAATGGTTCGGTTTCATTACGTCGTAATAAAGAATCTCAAATGAGTACACGGTTCATTAGGTTTCTTTCAGTGAGCTCGTGAGGTACCCAAATGTCGAGCTTTTTTGTGTACCCAGTTTTTTTCAAATGCGCCAAAACTGTTTTGTGGTCAATTTCCAGTTCTTCAGCTACGTCGTAACTACTGGTATGCCGATCTTGCTCCACTTTTTCAAAAATGGCATCCATTTTATCCGTAATAGGGCGACCAGAGCGACGTGCATCTTTGACATCAAAATTTCCGGATTGAAAACGCTTAAACCAAATTTGTGCTACTCTCACAGACACTACACTAGGTCCATAAACATCGCAAATTTTTTTCGCGGCTTGCGTTGCATTTTTACCTTTTTTGTAGTAAAATTTTAAAATGTATCGAATTTCTTCATTAGATTCACTCATCTTGACGGTACGAAAAACAAATGAAAATCACACATTTTCCTAATTTGAATTTGGAATTATGTTCTTTAAAATTTAAACTTTCAATGATACCAAAACCAGCCAGATAGAAATAGTATAGCCAAAGAGATTTTATTACAAGTTCATACATACTATAATGCGAAAAGACTTTTTCCCCAACCTAATAGATAATTTACACCCAGACACAGAACAAATGATTGTGCTCATCACACAAAGATTTGTCCTGGGTGGGAATCGAACCCACGACCTCAGTCTTTGTAGTCAGGGTCACTAACCACTAGACTAACAGGCCAGTCAGACACACTCTATGTATTTATTATTCTAGCGTATGGCACTCATGGGTTGCAGCAGAAAATCAGAGTCAGCTGGCACACCTTGTGTTGTCATCTGACGTTGTGCTGAGCTGAGGCCCTTTTGGCATTATTATCATCTTTTTATTTTCAGCTTTTTAACAGTTTATTTTAATGATATAACGCCAATAAACACATTCTTATTTGGAGAATAAAGTAAAAAAAAAACAACCACTGCAAAATGCTGCAAAATGCGTAAAGTATAACGAAACAAAACAGATCAGTTAATGAAAAAGAAACCCAGACAAATATCCCCATTTTATTTTTAAAACAAAACAAGATACACTTTGGAGATGGAACAGATTACCTACAGATAATCAAAACAGTCTGTTACAGTTGTACACAGCACTTCATTGTTAGATATAGGTCACGCGGAGAATTCGGCAATAGACAACACACGTGGGTCGGCAGTAGAGTTACCCACTTCTAGCCCAACCTGAATTTACCTAAACACGAGATAATCGACAATAAATACACTTTATATCGCTTTGGATCAGCAATTTCCACCAACATCCCATTTCTCATAGATTTTAAAAGTTTATTTAACACTCGGATATCGAGTGCAAAGTATTTATTTTCAGATATTTACCACAGATACATAGCTCTCAACAAATATTTTTCTTTACCGTGTTAAAGAACTAAAAGTATTTATGTGGTTCACTAGGACAATGTGTTTTTACATAAATACATAAACTCACCTCACGCCTTGTTCCCATGGGAGTAGGCAGAAACAACAAAACGCCACGTGCTACGATACCTACATACTCATTTGCCTCGTTTACGTTCAAACACTTGGTCATATATACACGCCCTGATCTTTTAGAAGATCATCATCAGTAAGGTTACCCTGTAGCTAGAGCGTTGCCTCCCGGCGTTTCCACTCGCATCTGCCTTGTAAATACCTTTTGTTAGTGGCCCTTCATTCATCCTCTCAACATGATCGAACTTACTCTTTTTAATTGTTATCACTACATCTTCTTCTGAACCACACCGTTATTACATCTTTTACTCAGCCTGTCATTCATATCAATGTGATTTTTTCTTTTGTAGTTGTGTAATCTGCTATAAACATACGACTTAACCTATACCAGGGTTACTCAATGTGGGGTTCGCGAACCCCCAGGGGTTCGCCATGCGACGGTAGGTTCGCGACAAAATTTACGTAATGGTGGCTGGGTGACTGGCAGGCGCATGCGGAAAGCATGAAGGCGCGCGCACGGCTGTCGCTCGCTCGTGGCGTGACACGGTGCGCGTGAGAATAACATTGGTTATAGAATAAACTTTATTTTGGGGGGTGCGGGTTCGATGTCATCTGGAAACTTGAATGGGGGTACGTGGAGCCAGAAGTTTGAGAAACCCTGACCTATACAAAGACATAGGGCAGGGTTAACGACCGCTCTAAACTCCTGAAAAGGGATGACGCCCTTGCGGCGTTGTTTTGTTGCCCCGTACTGGCTATAAAAGAATAAAGTTGTTTCTAATAGCCAGTACGGGGGGAACAATAGAACCATTCAATCCAGGGTGGAAAGTTCAAAAAGTTCTTGGAATCACTATTTTTTTATTTTTATTTCTCCTTAGTCTCCTTCGGGATGATTAGGATTCTTTTAATAAATATTGGTCCTTGGCAGCTCAGGACGAAGAAACGTGGAAAGGGAAGTAGGGATGCCTTCGCCCAGCAGTGGGACAGCAACGGCTAATATTTTTTTTTAAATCTCCTTCGATTACTTCTTCCCTGCGAAAAAATATTTTCTTGACTCTCGAAAAGCTCCTCTAAGACAGACAACGGCGTTGTCGTCGCATCGTCGTCGTTTAATTTAGTTCCACGAATATGCTCTTTTCATTTTGAGAATAAGTGATAATCATTTGGAGCTGAGTCCGGAGAATAAGGAGGGTGGTCAAGAAGATTGAAACCAGCACAGCGGATTGCGTTCAGTCCAACTTCCAATCGATGCGTAGGACGGTTATCGTCAAGAAACAATACTCCTAACGATAGTTTTCCACGTTTTACGTTAACAAATGATATCATTAGGATCTCAGTTAAATGTTTTAGGGTTATTCTTCTGTCTTCGAAAACGACATTCTCAACCTTTTTGTTATTTGCTTCCAAAATGGAGGTTGAAGGGCGGCCAGAACACGGGCCATCTTTACAACTTAATGTACCTCTTTTAAATTCTGTCACCCATTAAGCAAATGTAGAATAGAGTTTATCTCCTCAGAAATTCCAGAAATTTTCCTTCGTGGACGTTTTATTCAGACAGAGATACTTTAACAACGCACGTAACTCACTTTTCTGTCTCCTTCCTAGGCCAACTGCGTGCGAACGAACTGATGAAATCAAGTGACACTTGGCATTACTGTGTGATCAACACTAAAAACTTATTGTTTCACCATAGTACGCACGGCTAAAAATCAAGCTATATTTTTTCAGTATAAGCTGACTTCCCATTAAACGGGAAACCTATACAATTATTGGTTTCCCGTTTAATGGGAAACCTATACAATTATACTGCCCCCGTTATTGTTATGACAGTCAGTCAAAAACCTTCAACATTTTTAAATTGTTATAGCAGATAATTCAGATATTTAAACGGACAACAAAAGGTAAATTTGCGTAGATTAAAAAAAATATTCCATGTAGGACTTGATTTAAGAATCACAGTACTGTAAAAAAAGTCGTAACATAAGTAACACGACTTACTGTAATTATAACAACGGGGGCAGTATAGGCTTCCCGTTTAATGGGAAGTCAGCTTATACTGGAAAAATATAGCTTAGCAGACCTGGAAATGTATAGTTTGATATGTAGCCGTGTGTACCTACGTATCAATATTCTGAGTGCATTCATAGAATGTAGCCTAGACTATACAAAACGTGGTACATTTCATAATACGTCTAGCCAGTTTTCATCTCTCGTTTTGTTCTAGTCAAATACACACAGGAACAGAAAAATGAATAAACACAGACTCCACAGAACCGGATTGCAATACCAAAGAAACAAACAAATATTGTTATTACATGATTAAGATTATACATAGATGGCGGCCATTTGCGCTCAGCCTCTTGCTATCTAAATCGTTGGTGAGGATGTGCACTTCATAGTACCACTCTAATCGGCAGAATCGTATTGCTAAAGTAAGGGCAATAATGATGGGAGCTTTTGTAAAAGGATGGGCAATTTTATTCAGCCATAACTCGAGCTTTTGCTTGCGTCTTCGTAAGCTTGGATTTCGTATTTTACCATATAAAAGTTTTATAAACCTACCTATGTTTTTTGGTCTAGTACTCGCAAACGATACTTCTGAGCATGAGGTCCGTTTTTTCTTTTATAGTGACTAAAACCCACCCGTGTTCCTTCAGTTCTCCAGGGCCACGGTAACAAATACGTGCATGAGGTCCTGCACCCTAATTGCGAAACGCACAATTTATCAGAATCTCAATGGGATTGAAGATTATTTCTAAACCATTGCGTCAATTGTTCGAACAAATTGTGGCTCAGCAACGTTAATAACGAAATGAATGTTGTTTAACTATGAATATTAAACTAATTCCTACCGATAAAAAGTTCCGCAATTACCCCTCTGGTTTCAATTTTTAGAGGGGTAATTGGTTTCATTTTGATAGTTAAACAACATTCATTGCGTTATTTACGTTGCTGAGCCGACAATTTATTCGAACAAATGACGCAATGGTTTAGTAGTAATCTTCAATCCCATTCAGATTCTGATAGATAGTGCGTTTCGCAATTAGGGTGCAGGTCGCGCAAAGTGCTTTTGGGATTTTCCGTTAGGAATTTCTCAGTAGCAGCCTGGAGTCTGGATTTTCGGTTGATGGCAATAGGTTCGCACCTAATTTCACGGGAATTAAATACACCGTGACCTATTAGTCGTCTTACAACGGCAGCCCACTTCATGTAACCAATGACTACTAGCTACACATCCATAAGAAAAACAATTAACATTTGAATAACTAAAAAATTAAAATATTATCCGTTATCATGACGCATGACGTGATTTAAATTTGATATTTTGTCTCATGGAAAATGGAGCTGAAATGATCTAGCCGACTCGTGCACTGGACAGGTATGTTCTCTACCGTATGATACGTAAACATTATTAACAAGATGTTTCTTAATTCTAATCCATTATTTATTTTTCTTAGTACCTATTATCTTAATTAATGGTATTTTTTTTTTTTTAATCAGGCCTAGATGTATATTATGTCGGATACATTGAGTGGATAACCTTTGTAAGATAACTAAAATGTCACGGTGTATAACAGGCATAGTGGGTGAACTATGAGTATATCTCTGTCTTCCCTTCGGGGATTACTGGCGAGATGCCATGTAATAAACTTACCCTGTTTTAAAAGTGGGTATGCTTATACAAGATGCAGTTTTGAACCTGCAAAACATTTCAGGAGGTTGTTATGAGACGCGTACATAATCATATAACAATACGATACTAAGTCAATAATACTTTTTATTTTAGATTTTTCAATTTTATTGTTTTTCAGAATAACTCTGGACGGGGAGCGCGGCTTTGGATCTATGAAAAAAATGTCGGTTGCGTTTGTTTGTGTGTGTTAAAGCGCAGTTTAAGGACACGTACAGACTGGCCGCGTTTTAAAAAAGGGAGTTCACACTTACCGATTTCCGTAAATAAGAATAACATGAAAAAAAAATACCTGCTAATTTTATTGTTGATTCGGGTCGAGAATTACTAACATAAGTACCTCCTGAAATGTTTTGCAGATCCAAAACTGCACCTTGTATACTAAAGCATCCTCAGAGATCAAATATCTGTATGTATCTTCCATTTGATCGGTTCAACAGTTTAATCGTGGTACGGTAGTGGACAGACGGAGTAACTTCCATTTTTGGGCTTTGGTACCCAAAGGGTGTATACGGGAAAAACGGGAACAGGAATTACTATGCCTCCGCTGTCCGTCCGTTCGTCAGTCTGTCAGTGAGCTGTGTCTTACGAACCTGGATGTTTTTTTCGGCGGTTTTGCCTTGTGGTACGGAACTATCGTGTGCAATTCCGACTTGCACTTTGCCAGTTTAACTATAACGATAGTTAGTCACTTTAGATAAGGTATCTAAAGAACAAAAATAATACAATTTGACCCTGTTTTCGCACCCCGAGGCCCACACAAGTATACAAAATTCACCCATAAAATTAAGAAAAATATATATAAAGAAAACGACGATTCTCATTTACTCGAGACGTCACTTCCTTTTTGAATCTGCCGCGTTCCCGACAGCGTTATAGACTCCATTATAGAAACATACTCTGTGGTAATTTTGCTCTGTGGTCTGTCTGAATATTCAGCATTGAAGATTATAATTTGTGCTAGAAATAAACAATAAGTTGTAAACCACCTGAAGTAAAAACTTTTAATGTTGTTTTCTGTTTTTATTGCAGGTAAGGCTATTTCTAATTGATTTGTGTAATCTTCAGTTTATCTTGTAAACAGAAAGAAATAAATAAAACTGTTTTTATTGCAGAAACCCAACTGAGTTTTTATTTCAAAAAGGAGTATTAACAAAGATTATTATAAAACAACATTATTGTGAATACTTCGAGAAAAATGGAAAAACTAAGGTTTGATTTTAAAATGCGAGGAGCGTCAGATGGAAAAACAACAATATTGTGCCTAACCTCAATCGGCACACAAGATGGTCGTTCTTTTGCAATACCTGATGAATACCAACCAACAAGTTTACACAAAGAATTGATAACATCACAAGTGTACGGCAGAGTGAAAAACACATTGGGAAAAAGAAACCAATTCAGGAAAGTTTGGATAACCTTAACAGAAAATATGAAAAAGGCTTATTTAGATGAAGAAGGTAACTTATTATTTGAAAATTTTTATTTAGAAGAGATCCCAGAAGAAACAACTGAAACATCTACCACAGTCACCTCAGAAGACACAATAAAGAAGCTGCTTGAAAAAGTTCTAGAATCCAAAGAACAAACTTCTGAAGTTAAGAACTTAAATAAAATTGCTAAAGATTTCATGATTGAAAAATTTGATGAAAAAACCACCAATGCCAGCCAATGGATTAATCAATTTGAAAAAGAATGTGTTCGCTGTGTAGTGGCAGAAGATAGGAAAAAAATAGAGATCTTGAAGTTTTTCCTTGAAAAGTGTAGTGCTGACTGGTACACTAGCATGATTTTGAAATACTCTATAGAATCAAAATGGAATGACTGGAAAAAAATCTTCATTGGAACTTTTGGGAACAAAGGTTGGTCACCTATTCGATATGCCTTTCACTTCAAATATCAATCAGGTTCCTTGCTTGAATATGCCCTGAAAAAAGAAAAGTTACTACTTCAAATCAGAAAATCCATAGATACTGAAACATTGATTGATCTCATTGCCATTGGTTTACCAAATTATGTATCCGACAAGATTGACCGAGAAACTGTTCAAGAAACTCAAGATCTTTACAACGAAATAAGTAGACTAGAGCATCTTGTCAAGAAAAATATAAATGAAAAAAAAGGAAAACCTTTCTTGGATAATAAACAAAACAAAAATGAAGACAAAGCTCCATGTGAAATATGTGAAAAGGCAAACAAAGGGAAGCGTTTTCATCCTGAATCAATATGCTGGTTTAGAGAGAAAGAAGACAAAAACAAAAAAATTGGATCATTTAAATCTGTTAACAATTCGGAATTGGAGGTGGAATTGAATACAGAGGATCCAAAAAACTTAAAGTACCACCATTAATAAAAATCAAGTTATTAATAAATGACATATTAGAAATCTCTGGTATTTATGACTCGGGTTCAAATGTGTCATTGATAAATGCAAAATTGTTAAAAATTAAAGAAGAAAACATGGAAAATTTACAAAATGTAAGCTTGAAAACTATTAATGGTGCAGGAAAAACAAAAGGAATGATAACCTTAAAAGTGAAAATTTACAATATTGAGAAAATGATCAAAGTGTTTATTGTAGACAGTGAGAATTTCAGTTATGATTTTTTGGTTGGTTTAGACTGTATTGAAAATTTTAAATTGACCCAGACTGAAGATCTAAGGATTACTCAGAACAAAGACTTTCAAAAACACGAAAATGAAACTGATTTAAATAAAGTGACTGAGAATCACACAAATGTCAATATTCCTGTTTTGTTGGGTGACATAAAAGAAAAAACAAACAATGTGAGAAAATATGAAGTAAACTTCAACAGCCATCTGAATACTGATGAATTTGAGATGATTGTGAATCATTTAGATATGTATGAACAGTCTGAAATCGACAAATTGTTAGACAAATATAAATCCGTATTTGCCAAAGATAAATACGACATTGGTACTGTTAAAGACTATGAGGCTCATATTGATCTAATGGAAGAAAAATACTGTTATAAACGGCCTTACAGGTGCACATTCGAAGATAGGAAAGAGATAGAAAGCCAAGTTGCAAAATTATTGGAAAAAGGCCTTATTGAGGAGTCATACAGCCCTTTTGCTGCTCCAGTTACTCTGGCTTTTAAGAAAGATGAAAATAAAAAAACAAGAATGTGTATAGATTTCAGAGATCTAAATAAAATTATAACTCCTCAAGCACAGCCTTTCCCACTGATTGAGGATTTGATAATAAAAAGTGTGAACTGCGAATATTTTACAACTTTAGATATAAATTCTGCGTTCTGGTCAATTCCTCTAAGGATTCAAGACAGACCTAAAACCGCATTTGTAACACAAGAAGGACACTTTCAGTGGACATGCCTCCCTTTTGGATTAAAAACAGCACCTGCAATTTTCCAAAGAATATTAAATAATATAATAAGAAAATACAAACTTTCTGATTTTGCAGTGTCTTTCATCGATGATATATTAATATTTTCACAAAATTTTACACAACATATACAGCATCTTTCAAGACTATTGGAAGCAATTCACAAAGAGGGATTCAGACTAAAATTCTCAAAATGCTCATTTGCGAAGAATCATGCAAAATACTTAGGACATATTATTGAAAAGAACTCAGTAAAACCACAGAAAGATTACTTAATTGCAGTGAGAAACTTTCCAGTTCCAGAAACAAGAACAAATGTAAGACAATTCCTTGGAAAAATCAACTATCACCATAAATTCATCCCACGCATGGCACAAATCTCAGACCCATTACATAATCTTCTGAGGAAAAATGTGAAATTTGTTTGGTCAGAGGAATGTCAAGATTCATTTGAGAAAATTAAAACATTGCTTTGTTCGGAACCAGTCCTCAAAATTTTTAACCCAAATTCTCCAATTAAAATTTATACTGATGCTAGTATCAAAGGAGTTGGAGCTGTGTTGAAGCAAGAAGATGAAAATAAAAGTTATAGACCTGTAGCATATTTTTCCAGAAAATTGAATGAAGCACAAAAGAAAAAAAAAGCAATATACCTTGAATGTTTAGCCATTAAAGAAGCAGTGAAATATTGGCAACAC
Organism: Aporophyla nigra; assembly: GCA_947507805.1. NCBI lineage: Eukaryota > Metazoa > Arthropoda > Insecta > Lepidoptera > Noctuidae > Aporophyla > Aporophyla nigra. The sequence continues at coordinate 16,375,458 of OX382302.1, read as the reverse complement.
TGGCTATTTGGGAAACAATTCACAGTATACACGGATCACAAACCTCTGGAAAACTTGAACATAAAGTCTAGGACGGATGAAGAGCTAGGAGACTTAACATATTACCTATCTCAATATGATTTCACAATAAAATACAATCCTGGAAAATCGAATCAAGAAGCAGACTGCCTAAGCAGAAATCCAGTTTTAGAACCGAATGATAACACAGACGACATCCTGGAAGTTGTAAATCTAATAAGTCTCGAAGACATAAAAAAGGACCAGAATGAGAACATGGACTTACAGCAAAAGAAAAGAAACATTATATCAAAAAATGGCATTTATTATAAAAAGTCAAAAACAAAAGACAAAATTCTATTGTCTGAAAACCTCAGTAAAATATTAATAAAAGAAGTACACGATACTTACTGTCACTTGGGAAGATCGCAAATGATCAGCAAGATAACTCCATTTTACTCAGCAACAAATATGATAATGAATATCAAGGAAGTTTGCGATAATTGTTCTGTATGTATAAAAAACAAATCAAGGAAAAAATCTAAATTTGGGTTCTTATCACATTTAGGCCCAGCTGAAAACCCATTTGATATTATGTCCATTGATACCATTGGTGGATTTGGGGGATCAAGATCAACAAAAAAATACTTACACCTTTTAGTTGATCATTTTACCAGATATGCTTATATTTTAACATCGAAAAACCAAACTGCTAATGACTTTATAAAACTAACAACGAAAGTGACAGAAAGTAACGATATAGGAACAATACTAACGGACCAATACCCTGGCATTAATTCAAAAGAGTTTAAAAATTTTTTGAAGATGAAGCAAATTAAGATGATTTTTACGGCCGTAGACGCCCCATTCTCAAATGGGCTTAATGAAAGATTGAACCAAACCCTGGTGAATAAAATAAGATGCAAAATAAACGAGAACAAAAATAACAAAGCATGGACGGCAATAGCTCAGGAATGTGTTAGAAGATACAACGAAACGGAGCACACGGTTACTGGATTCGCTCCGAAATACTTAATGGAAGGTGAAAGTGTCAATATTTTGCCCCACGAATTGAAGACAAATTGTACAAATGAAGACCTAGAAAAAGATCGGAAATTAGCGTATGAAAACACCAAGAAGTCCCATACTCAAAATGCAGAACGTTACAACAAACACAGGACAGAAATTACATTGGATGCCGGAGACTTAGTGTATGTGGAAAATGGGAACCGCCTCAACAGGAAAAAGCTGGATGAAATAAGAATCGGACCATATAAAATCCTACAGAAGATCTCCAATTCAATCTATGAGGTTGATACCGGACACAAGAAATCAGAATCAAATCTTTTTCATATAACAAAATTAACTCCGATAGCTGACCACACGACGAACAATCACACAGATGTTATGTGATTGTTCTCCTCCTAGGGGGGGAGATATAAAGAAAACGACGATTCTCATTTACTCGAGACGTCACTTCCTTTTTGAATCTGCCGCGTTCCCGACAGCGTTATAGACTCCATTATAGAAACATACTCTGTGGTAATTTTGCTCTGTGGTCTGTCTGAATATTCAGCATTGAAGATTATAATTTGTGCTAGAAATAAACAATAAGTTGTAAACCACCTGAAGTAAAAACTTTTAATGTTGTTTTCTGTTTTTATTGCAGGTAAGGCTATTTCTAATTGATTTGTGTAATCTTCAGTTTATCTTGTAAACAGAAAGAAATAAATAAAACTGTTTTTATTGCAGAAACCCAACTGAGTTTTTATTTCAAAAAGGAGTATTAACAAAGATTATTATATATATTTAGCTGAACACTTTATCTGTTTTGGCAGTATGACGCAAATGATGACAAAAATAAATTCTCTACCATTTTTGGTAAACATTATGTTATTTAATCGTGGCGAGCGGCTAATCATTGTGCGACCACACACGATGATCTGACACTTACGAACGTAGGTAGTGTAAGTGCCTCTGCAAGTGCGTCAGGGAAAAAAGTAATGAGGAAAGACACACTGCCTCGTTCGATTCCCAGGTCGGGGAAAGTGTTATTGGGTTATTCTATCTGGAATTTTCAGTCTGGAGTCTCGACTCGCCCCCTATTACATGGGACTTGAACATAACTGGTGAAATGTCCATACTCTCAGGTATACTTCTGCCCAAGCCTCCGGTGTGATGTTATGTTAATGAAGACGCACTGCAGGTGAAGGTTTAGGAAAGAAATCAAGAAGAGAATTGATTGCGTTACAATCGGGATATGAATCCTATAGTTGCTTAGAAAATAGCGTGAATTAATTTTTCATCAGTTCTGTAATAAGTACAACTTAAGGCGGTTTGAGTGATCTTTGTAAACTGATTGTTTGGCGCCGACTCAAAATGACTGAAAGGTTTATTATTCTTTGCTTTTCGGTTTTTTCGGCGGTTTAGTTTTTTGTTAAAAAGTTTTTATTTTATAATTTTTTGTGGCTATAATAATATAGCTATAAATCAATCAATGAGTGAACAATCAATCATCCCCTGTTTTCCTACCCGTAGGGTTGGAATTTTCTTTCCAAATTTACACAAGACCACCTTCGGGATATGCCCTTTTCAATAAAAAAGGGATGATTCAAATCGGTCCACGCTGTAAAAAGTTATGCGTGGTGATATATAAAAAAAAAAAAAACAAAAAAATATATATGCGTCGAATTGAGAACCTCCTCGTTTTTTTCGTCAGTTAATAAGATGAAAAGTAATGGTAGGTATGTGTGACATAAAAAGGGTGGAAGTGACATCGCTGCGCAACCTGTTAGTATAATTGATTAACACAGAAACATATAGAAATAAGCTACAACAATTACCACCAAAGGATGTCTTTGTATAGTAAATATACATAGTATTCCCCAATTTGTACAAGTGAATAATAAAAATATTGTATTTAGGTAATACAACTTATAGAACACCATGCATAACTAATATGCAATCTTCTGGAGACACCTGGCAACAGTAATTTGGTAATTTTTTTTAAAAACCGGCGAAAAATGTCCAGTTTTTGAGGTTTTTTTGATTCATGTGCTGAATTCATCTGTCCGTGCCAACCTGTAGATAATCTTACAAGGAAACATTACACATACAACACGTCGATTGCAGAGATACCGTGACCCTGGCACAGTCAGGTTTTAGTCAGTAAAAGTCTGACACGCCCTCCCGCTCCGCCCAGAGCGGGAGAAGTCATTAGATGATTTCCCATCCAAAAAAAAAAAATGTGTGCGTCTCCGATTTTGATGCCGCTGAAATATGCTATTCTACGTTGAATTCTAAGAGACATGTATTTTTTTTTAATCGGCGGAAAAACATTTTTAGGGGGTAAAATAGACCCTTTTTCAGGTTTGATATACTTAAAGTTGATATTTTCGCAAACGACCAAGTGGGTCATAAACTACATAAAAAACTATGAAAAACGTATACAAACGCGATTTCAAATATTAGTATATGAAACCTGAAAAACTCGTCTTGAGTGGGTCAACTTTGACGGTCTATTTTACCCCCTAAAAATGTTTTTCCGCCGATAGAAAAAATACGTGTCTCTTAGAATTCAACGTAGAATAACATATTTCAGCGGCATCAAAATCGGAGAGGGACACCTGGGAATGTTTCCTTGTTAGTGAGTCTATGTAGGTACTTAGCTAATGATTAGGTCATTAATATGAATGAAACAATATATAATTATACTCATTATGAATTCAATTAAACTGTACCAAAAACAAAACGTGCTATACGTGTTACTTATAATAATTAGTTTCGTATGTGACAATCAGACCTAAATGTTTGACATTACGTATAGACGCTGGGTCAACAATAATTAATTGCTTGACGGACTTATTATCAAGCGATTTAGTCTTTAGATCATTTAGTATCTAGACATAGTGACACGAATATCTGACCTATAACTAATTGAATACTTGTTTCAATCATTATAATCTATCCCGCAGTTAGTGTGTGATAGCAGACTGAGTTGAAGATGGCTCCGGAAAACGCGTGCCATTACAAAATTCACTCCGTGATAACTTGTGACATAAATTCTGTATCGCCTTGCCCGCAGTTCATAGAACTTACGCTAGGTGGCTAAAGCCACGGTCGCATGCGCAGCGACAGCGATACGGAAGCGGAAATGCGACGTGTCTGGAAAATTACTGGAAACGTCACTTTCATTAAAGAATCTTCTGCCTTGGAAATAAATTGTTTTATAAAGCAGTACATCTAAATAATGACAGTTGTAATTTGAATATACAAACATCAATTTATGTTGGGATGGGAGTCCATTTGCTAAAAAGGTTGACAAAAGGTAACATACAGGTGCACTTAGAAATTATAACATATTTACATGATTAAAACTAACAACTTTAAAATAAGAATATGTACAAGAACGCAAAAAGAAAATAAACATAACGCATCGAAAAATTCGATCGCATCGCCGTCAACAGAAAAAATTCTCAAAAGGCTTGCAGCATTGCCACATTGTTTGGCAATGTTGATTCTTTGGCCAAAAAAATTGCTAGCCCTTGCTGTGCTTAACAATTGATTTCCCAGAATGAACTTATCTAAAGTATATAGTACTTACATTATTTAACAGGTTCACTGGATGTTAAGCCCCATGAATTTCAAGGGAATTACAATATATAAAATCTTTTCACTTTAACGTAAATACCGACCTAATAGTGAGGGAGAGATTTTTTATTACCTATACTTCATTATACTTGATTTTAATACAAGACTTTTGAGCGTTCGGCTACATACAGCCCATCGTTGTTGTTTTGCAATTCAAATTGGAATATATTCCTCCAGATCGTATTCCGACCATGGCGGCCAATCTCCACGGAGACTAGGCTTTCAGCGCAGGAGATATTATAGTGCACAAGTGTGTACGCAGAGACAGTTACACTGTTTCTTTCCACACTCCTATGTCTGAAGGGACGGCCATCCCGACACGACCGAAGAGAGATCAGGCGCGGGACCTACAAACGAACAAAACACATAACAATAAAGAATGAACTGAATTAAAAACGTAAAAACTTTAGATATAAAGTAAAAATGTTGTACACATACATACGCTGTGATGAACTAACACGTGATTTTCACCTAAATTTGAAATCATTTGAAATTCCTAACTAGCCTAGGTTTCCTCCTCTACTTAGGAATTTCGAACATAGAGTTTAAGTGGATAAGCATATACGGTAAGTTGTGTAAATTTTGATGGGTCTGAGGCTGAATGGCTATATTATAGGTACCTGCATGTTTACTTTTCTGAATACTCACCATTTTTGTCAAATTCATAACAGCTACGATGCTACTTATCCTATTCTGGAGACTCTAGTTTGGAATTTTATTTCTTGATCTTACCTTAAAAGATCAGTTAGTGGTTAGTTATTGGTCTCCAAATGCAAATTGTGCCGATGAAATTGACGGTAATTGTATAAACGACCAAACAGCATAATACAACCTGATTTGGGTTGATCATTCAATAGTGGTACTTTTACCTGAAGAATCTTTATGTCTGTTTGTCATATTGTCTATGCATAAGCAGTCATACTGTAATATGTACATGCCATTTATTTCGCATATAAAAGTTATCTGACTATAAAATCAGCCCTAAGAAAAGGAAGTGTAAACGATCGAACGAAATGAAGACGATCTCTAATAGTCTACCAGCACCCTATTTGCGTAACACACTATCAAACAGAATTTGAATCATTTTGAATAATATGCTAATTCATTGCTTCATATGTTCGAAAAAAGTGTCTGCTCAACAACGTTCATAGCGCAATGAATGTTGTTGAACTATCAAAATGAACATCCTCCTGTTAGGTACCTGCAAGTCGCAGATTGAGAGAGAGCAGAGTCGGCCGTACTGAAGGGGTCCGTTAGGACCGATGCCTGCTAGGGTCGCGAGATTTGTTCGAAAGAGTTACCGTGGCCCTGGCATATAGGCAACTGAAGGAACACGGGTGGGTTTTAGTCAGTAAAAGTCTGACGGCCATGTCAGACTCCACTCAGAGCGGGAGACGTCATTTAATGATTTCCGACCCACAATTTTTTTTTTGTTTAAATGGATCAACGAATCTAACAATTCCGGGGCCAACCACCAGCTCTTAAAACAGTATTATTATAATCTTACTTTGACTTTTCGTTATGTATACATATATTACATAACCTCCTGGTTATGGTACGAAAAGTCAAAGTAAGATTATAATAATACTGTTTTAAGAGCTGGTGGTTGGCCCCCAGAAGGACAAAGACTGCTCAAAATCCGCTTCCGCAAGCACTCTCGCCTCTCCTCACAATACCTACGAGTTTATTTACTCCACACAATACGAACATGAGTCAATCTCGAAAGTCATTACGTTATCATTAGTAGATGCGTGTCGCGGAGAAATGGATGCAACATCGAGGACACGACTACCCGGCCCTTATCACTGACTGCCAAGCTTCGTCCGTATGCTGTAATCAATAAACATTTTTGAACTTAGGCACGTAAACATGTTGGCTCTTTGTCATTGTGGAAGGAAGTTGGCTTTTGATTGTTTGCTTTTGTTCTGCTTTGAGAAAGAGTGAGCTGTTTATTTGTGTCTGTGAGCTCTTTTACTAAAGGCTTTTTGGATTGAATCTCATCACTTGTCGCTTAGCAATCTCATTCGCTACTTCTGATGGAGAATTTGACTAATTATAGAGATCCAACATTTCAGCCAGTACTAAACATAAGCCTCCCCGCACCGCCACTTCGAACGTGTCCTAGCGTTTCGCATCCAGCGGATTCCTGCATCTTTTACCAGTCATCGGTCCACCTTGTAAGAGGCCTTCAATCCAGTACGCGGTCGTCACTCCAGAACCGTTCGGCTCCACAAGCCATTACAGTGATTAGCTCTTTAAAAAATTAAGGTACAAATTCTCCATATCAATAAGCAGGAGCTGCCGTACATCAGTGCCCATTATTAAACCCATAGAATTTTCCTGTCTGTCGATTCCATTCAATACCTTTTTCCACTTCACCAAAAAACATCTAAAGCTTTTCACATATACGTAGTATGTTTCGTAAATGATTTGAGACTTCCTTTAGTCCAAATAAGTAGCGGAACATATTTTGCTGTCAAGAAATCCATAGTGAATATTAAATTCAAGTTATTTTCCTCAATGCGGAAAATGGTACCTAAACTATCGTCTAACTCTAACATACGAGCCCGAGCAATCGCTATGCGTACTAAGTGTGTAATTACGACTATTCCTGTATAACTTACGAACTAGCAGACCAGACGCGACTACAATAGAAACTGCATTGATAAGACCTAACATATTACTCTCTATTTATATCTAGTTGAATTTATGGCGGTACCGTCGTTGGTCGGGATGTTGGCAAGGTTTGCCTGGAGGCGAAATGTTGCAACAAATTACCATAGGGTAGAGGACGGGGCCGAGAACCCGAGAGATTCTTTAGTGAATATAATCGTAAGTTCAGTAATCGTGTGCTTCGATCTCTGCGGACACGGCGCTGTCGTCGCGGATTCGATTTATCGTCCCTCCGGCACAACGGCTGGCGTTGTGTGGTTCCGCCTCTTTAGTCGAGCCTCAGCCCAGGCCGGCTGCCCTGGCAGGGCTATCTGCACGCGATATCGCTGCCTCCGCTAACGAACTCGTTCACTTGCCTATAAAATCTTATTGACACCTCTATTACTGCACATCTAGATTCAATTGTTTCTACGCAGTATAGCAGTACTTGATGCCTCTGAGTGACAGTTATCAGTTTGTTGGCTCTAAACAAGTAATTAGGTCCTGTCGTTGTTTCGTGTTGTTGAACTGTGATGTGACATGTTTCCTTTTGTTTTACTAGTTTACTGATACCTAATATACTTAGGTAATATTTATTGTTCTGAGAATAGACAGTGTGAGTTTCAAACTCAGAACAATATTCTTGAAGATTGTTTTGAGTTTGATACGCTCATCTAAAGCTGTTGAGATGTTATCATGATTATCCATAGTGTCTAATGTATAGTGAAAATGGGACTCCTACTTCCGTTTCCCGTTCGGTAACGAGGAAAATGATGAAGGAAATTTAATAAAGAAAAATCACTCCGAATGAGATTAGATAATTAAATATTTTGATCACGTTTCTCAATATCATAAGTAATATTGCTGAGATTTTTATTTTATTTTTCAAGCACAAAGTTTTTTTTTGGGCAAAGGCCTCCCTCCACTTCTTCCATTTAGCGCGAAGCCGCGCGTCCTGCTGCCAGTTTCCAGCTCCTGCTTATCCAGCTCGTCCTGCCATCTCCTACGTGGTCTGCCGCGAGCTCGCCTCACTGTCTCAGGGCCCACAGTTTGGCTGGCATGCGGCTAACATGTCCTGCCAAACTGATATGTCAAAGTTATACCTTCCGAAAATTCAACGTTAATTTCAACACTTTGTTCCTTTTGATTTTAAAATATTCTTATTTAGTTTTGGTTAATTGTAGCGGGTTCAAAATTATTGGGTAGTTGCAAATTTTTAAGTTTAGGTGCTCAATAGCTGACCAAATTCTTTTAAGTCCAAGTGCCAGCCCTGGTGTACGACTCGCAAATTAGTAGAGAAGATTGAATACATGAGGTGTCGGGTTACAGCGGCCGAGGGCCTTGGCCCAGCCTCCGACGTTAGCCATAAGAAGCTTTATACTATCTCCTCGACAATGTAGCGTATTATTAACTATCCGACAGCATTCATTTATCGATTAACTGTTACAATCTCTAAGATGTATCTCTTTTCTAACGCGAGGTTGCTATTTATATCCTATTCGAGTTATTCAGCTCCTAAGTTTGTTATTGTACCACTATATTGAAACTTCTACTTATCTAAAGACTAGCTGCAGCCAGCGGCTTCTTCCGCGTAAGTTTCGATTCCGTGTGAACATCGGGATCAAAAGTGACCTATCGAGATTTACTCTTTAAAATATTAGTTTAAATAAGTAATTCTAATATCTTATGAGACTAATTCGTGAGCGTAATCTATAAACGTGAAGCAAAAACTTTGTACCCCTTATTTGGAAGTTACGCGGACGGAGAGTATTGCTTAGATCTATACTAATATTATAACCCTGAAGAATTTGTTTCTTTGTTTGGTTGAACGCGCTAATCTCAGGACCTACTGGTCCGAATTGAAAAATTCTTTTTATGATGGGTAGCCTATTTATTGAAAAAGACTATAGGTTAAATAACAGCACGCTACGATCAAAAGGAGCGGAGCAGCAACGAAAAATGGACGAAAACTGGAAGGCAATCCGATGCGACGCAAATTTGACGCGGACGAAGTCGCGGGCAGAAGCTAGTATTATATACATTTGGCACAGTTAAAGTTTATATGGAGATGGAACGCAGAAAGCTAATATTTTTTAGATATGGTGTAATATCGTATTTTTTAAATTATGGTTAAATGTTTACCACTAGACGACCACTAGTAAAATTATTTATTTGACTGACTGATGGATTGTTTATAACCTATAATATGACATGAAAAATACAGTCGGATACAGAACCCTGCCGACTTTATATATCGAAGAAATATATGTTCCAACAGCACACGTAACATGACCGCCATAGAAACGGAATTTGTCGACGGAAGAGAAGACAAAATGATAGATTGTATCGTAGAAAAATTGTGTAAAACTGAAGAAAAGAGATGTTTCTATTCTTCAGTCGGCAAGAGTACGATGTCAAGTATAATGACTATTTCTCTTTACTATTGATGAGATAGAAACATTTTTACAGAATTAAATACATAAGGAACTTTTTTGTTCTTGGTAGAATAGATATAGAATTGGTCATACTACGCCGACAGGTAAGTTAAGTGCTTATTTCGTTTGACAGAACAGCTAATAATATACAGTCATGAATCTCAAAGCAGGAATAAGTAAATGTCCAGTTTACAATAAATTGTTTTGCAATTCATCAGCTTTCAGTATTTCAAGCAACACTTGAAATGTAGCGCCATTTGTGGAATTGGTTTTGTCTGATCATCGTTAATAGATAGCGTTGATTTAATAGGATATAGATATAAGTAAACAGTTGGACAGTAATCTTTGGGACAGATCTCCTGGGAAACTTTGTGCAGATGAAAATAATTAGTACTAGATATTGCTAGATTTTGTTTTATTATTTATTTCAGCTTGAGTTTAGTTTTCAATGTTGTGTTGGTATATTGGCGTGTGCTAGCTGATATATGGCGAATAATGTATGTTTTGTTTTATAATATTAACAACTTAAACAATATTGTATAGAATCAAGTTCTTCTAACTTAACAGACAGCTGTGCTGCTGGGGAGTTTGTTCCGCCACTTCTTCTTCCCAGCTAAAGCACTAGGAAGTGTCGAAGGGCGGGCGTTTTGGGAGGACTGTCTTATGTAACTTTGACGTTCAAAAAGTGGTGACTCTCAGCCTAGTTTGAATAAATGACTTCTGATTTTGATTTTACTCCTGTAGTGGACGTATTTTGGGTGAAATGCTCGATGCTTTGAGCTTAAATTAAAGTGATCAATTTTACCAATGGGCATCTTAACACACGCGAAACCCGTAAAATCAAAAGAAATTTAAAAGATCCCATCCTCGTCGCCAGTGTAGCGTGGGTTAACGACAGACTGATATATTAACAATAACAAACTACCCACCACCATACAATCCGTATCGACCGATGTCACAAGTATAACTTGATGTATAATCAGAATACTGAAATGAAAATATGTAAAAAAAAAAACAAAGATGCAGGAAAACTTCAAAGACGTTATGGGTATCAATATCTACTGATGATAAAACCCCTTCGGAACCATCGCCAATTTTAATTTGATCTTGTTTATCTTCAGCAAAACTAAAGTACCTAAGTGGTAAAATAATACCTATTATGTTTATTTCACGATATGCAAACGGAAGGCCATTTAATCAAACCAAATGCATCCTGTCAAAATTAGATTGCGTTTTCAGTATAAATTAAAATCTCATCGTGATTGTATGCACATTGAAATATTTACTCTAGCTTTTAGTAAACAACATGCGTTCAATTTACTGCATAAACTTGGTAGGTGCTTTGGTTTAATCTATCCCCCCAGAGCTAACTTCTGATCTGAGACGTATGAATTTCACGGGTTACCGTGGCGTCTTTGTATCGAAGCTTCTGAAAGGTCAATTAAAACGATTGGATGATAGATTTCCAAACTTGTTCTCACTACTGTGATTATCTGCAAAATCAAATCACTTAAAATTAATTGAACAATGTATCGGCTTATTTTTGTTTAATTATATCAGTCTATCAGAGACTGGTTCTACCAAGTATCTACCTATACACAGGGGGCTGTTCCTAAATTACCCTAGGCTTATAAAATTCTATAAATCAATCTGCCGAGCCTTTTGTCAACTATTTCGGCCTTCAATCTAACCTGATGCAGCTGAATACAACCCAGTTACTGGGTATGCTGCCCCTTGGTAAAACTGGTTGCCAGTCTTTCGGGTTTCGCGCTTGTGACTACCAGTAACGACTTTCATAGATGTACAAATAAAAGCCGGGACTAACTGCTTAACATGCTGTCCGAGGCACAGAAGAGTCTCGATATGTCTAGTATATATTATAGTCGGATAGTCACCCATCCACAAACCGATCGCGACAAGCGTTGCTTAACCTTCGATCGACCCGTCCGGCTGTTATTATTTATCCACGAACTCCTTCCTAATTATGCATTATGTTCTTTATAACTGTAAGTATTTAAGTTATACCAATTAACGAATTATTCGTTCTTTATGCTAATGTTAGAATTAACATCAGCTAACTGAGATACGTATTTGCTTTAACAATCTTCATTTTCTACTCACAATACATAATGTTCAATCTTCCTGGCTTGCAATTGCCGTTCTTGGTAATCTCATCTCCGCTCCCCATCGACTTGTAAGCGTATGGTAAATTAGCGAAAAATAATCGCAATGTCGATGTCTGCGCGTGCGATCGCCAAGCGGCCCTTTTTCAACACCGCTCGGCTGCATTCCCCGTAAGCGGCGCCTTAGATGTACAGACTTGGATTATAATGGACTATGTATGCTGTATGTTGATGATGTGTAATTTATAATGGAGTAATGTAGCTGTGTTTATTGGCGCGACTCGCTGCATACTAACGGGAAAAATGCAGTCTGACAAGCAAAGGTAGTGCAAAACTTAAAATCGTACTTCCTTACTACTGTGAAAGTTTTTTTTTTTACTCATCATCATCATTTCAGCTGAAAGACGTCCACTGCTGGACATAGGCATCCCCAATTTGGGGAGGTCTGCCATAATCGCTACGCTTGGCAGGCGGGTTGGCAATCACAGTATGGTGGTAAAATGCATAGAGAACGCTGCTGCCCATTCTCTTGTAACTCCTTTAGTCACCTCTTACGACACCCATGGGTAGAAGTGGGATGGTACTATTCTTTACGTCCGGCACCACACGAAACTTGTTATTCTCAATCATGCACAAAACGGCTTAACGGATTTGGAAGAAATTTGGCCCAATGATAGTTTATAACCTACACCCTAATTGCGAAACGCACAATTTAACAGAATCTGAATGGGATTGAAGATTATTTCTAAACCATTGCGTCATTTGTTCGAATAAATTGTCGGCTCAGCAACGTAAATAACGCAATGAATGTTGTTTAACTATGAATATTAAACCAATTCCTACCGATAAAAAGTTCCGCAATTACCCTTCTGGATTAACACATAGGATACTTTTCATCCCGGTAGTACGAAGCGTCTGGCAATAGCTAGTTATGGAATAGATAAAAGAAAAAAGTTTGGAAAATGAAATTTATTCAGCAGTGAAGAAAATTTAAAATTAGTATTTATGTATGTTTGTATATTTTTATTTTATATGTTTATATTTAAATTATAGTAATATTTTTCTTCTACTATTACACACGTTGTCTATATCTCTTTGTATATTCTCTCCTATTGCAGGTATGCTGGAAGAGATTTCTATAGAAATAAGCATTACCTTTGTACATATTTTTCTGTTCCTTTCTTCTTGTCTGTTTATATGTGTGCATAAATGGTTAAATAAATAAATAAATAAAAACAGATGACCAATGAAGCCGGAAGGTTTTTGAAGTGGCGTCCGTACTGGAAGGCGTAGCGTTACGAGGTCTCCCACAGGATAGATCGATGACCAGGTGAAGGCCGCAGGAATCCGCTGGATGCAAGAAAAACAGAACCGACCGAAGTAGCGGTGCTTGGACAAGGTCTATGTCCCGCAGTGAACGTCGTTCGGCAGAAATTATGATTATGATGAAGAAAATTCCACTCCTAAAATATCAGCAACCCGCTGCTTGCACCTCGCTGATGTAGGTACTTCTCGCAAGTGCTACTTCCTGAATCATTGCGAAGGATACTGCAAACACATGGCTTTATACAAGGCTAGTTTTCAAAGATCTACCAGATTTAAGGGTGTGGTACAGACTATGAGAGTGAACAATTATCTCCATGGTACCAACAGTGCATAAAATATCAGTAGGACATCTAATTACCGACCTACAATTATGGTTGTCAATACTGCAGTTCTATAAAATATAGTTTCCTAAAGTGACTCCCTCGTATTCAAAATAAATTCATATAAGCACCTATTTACGTTACACGTTCGTGTTTGGGTTACAGAAATTCATATCTGTACCAAATTTTAACTTAGCAGTTCAATAGATTCGGAGCAAAGTGCCTGTGACAAACGAACAAACAGACACATATAGAAGTGAACCTATAAGGGTTCCGTTTTTTTATTAGGACGTACAGAACCCTAAAAACTGAACTTAGTTGTAATGTTATTTGTTATGACTTAAATTTTTAACGGGTTAAAAGCGGTCGTTTAGCTATCTGCCGTTTAATATGTGCGCCAGCGCCACTGATAATCTTTAAACCTCTGTCTTTGGTACACGTGACGATGCTGACACCTCGTGTTGCTACCGTTTGTAATCTGTTACGATACTGGCTGTTTACACTAGCGTGTGTAATGTTGTAAACAAGGTGCTTATAAACTGCTATCTATCAAAATATTTAACAGCGAAATGTCTGCTGTAGGTAAGTAGAGTACGGTCAGCGACAGAAGTTGCCGGATTGGAGAAATTTAAAAAAGGAAAAGGCCTTTGCCTTAAAGTAACGCACAATATAGGCTAACAAAAAAAAAAAGTGAATAGCCATTTTTTTTAATCACAATTATTATTGTGATCATGAAAGTTTTCTCTATTCCATCTTTAAAAATTTGAATGCAAGATTGTATGCATTCAAAAATAACGGTTTAAAGATGTGATAAGTAGATACTGTAACCAAGAATCAACACTTTCAATAAGGATAAAGATCCGTGAGATCGCAATATATTTTATTTTATGCATTTCCTTGAACATTAATTTACCTTTTAAGTTACGAATGACCCCACATTCCCATTTATTTTATTTCAACGACCGTTATTTATATAATAAATATTACATTCCTTGCAGAAATATTTTCTTTACCGGTTGTCAGGTTTTCGGGTTTCTGACGATTCGTAACTATTGTCAAAGATCTACGAATGACAGCTGGGACCAACGGCATAGCGGGCTATTCTAGACATATGTAAACTAGAATACCTACATATATTGATTTTATTTAAAGCTATAAACGTAACATAGATACCTAAATTCTCTAAAAAAAATATGCTCATTATAAAGTCAGTTTTGTGTGACAGTCCACCAATTGTTGGCGGGAATTACATATCATCAGGTGTCCTATTTCTGACCTCTCCAAAAAAAAGTTCATAAGTCAGCGCGTCCTTTATCAATGGCGCACTGTGTGAATATCATAAGCGTTATGATACACTGCGCATCATGTGGCAGGGCTGCTGACCCAAGCCGACCGTCTCTCTACACCACATTAATACGAACATACTACGATCCAACCATGATGAGTGCAAAAAAATACTCTAATCACAACTTATTGCTCACACAGAACACTGTATTGTAAGTAACGTGTAAGGTCGGCGAAATAGAACGGCATTTAATTTTTTTGTTCCACAAACGTTACTTGTTGAACGCATTCCGCGGCTCGGTGAAGTTTATACATTTTTCTTTTGAAAGATTTATATCTTAAATCGAATTTCAAAGTGATTGAAAGCCAAATAAAGATTTAAAAGAGGTCATTAAAGCGTGTCAACACACGAGAAGTTAAATAACAGTAAGTAACAGAAACAAAACGTAAATCAGTAAATGAATCTGTTTTGATAAACATAAATAACTAACGTCTTGGGTGTTAAAAAAATCGCCAGTTGTTCACCAGAAGGGATACTTCAATCGCAACTTGAAGTATAGCATCGCTCTTTGAAGTGTAACAAAGCATTGTTTATTGGTATTGGTTGCGCCACCTCTACGGAATATCAGCTCAGGCGAAGAAGAATAGGTTAAAACCTAACGTATGTTCGTCATCGGCAAGCTTCGCTGGAAATTCGTGGAAAACAGTAGTTTCTATTTTTCAATTCTGGAACGCGAACATTTTTCGTCGACAGTTTATTGTTATCATGAAGCAGCCAGATGGTGTTGGGTAAGATTTCATTTAGAGTACAATAAATATACGATTCGCAGATTATATTCAACCACACATTGACTTTGAGATTAGGCAGGATAGCCCCAGGTACACCGATACTTTTGGTTTCCTACAAGACGGAGCATGGTCGGAAACTAAAGGGAAAAAGTGCCATTGAAAATGGAGTGAGTAAAATGGGACATAAACTAGCCTAATCCATATCAAGCATATTATAATAATCTTAGATAATCCGAGACAAGGCATAGACTCATTGCACTTCCGCAATCCACAAGTATTATTTTTACGGATGAGTGTGGATTACCGTGCAAGCCGAACTATCGTGAGTGTGCTCGAGTTACACTAGCGTCCACTCTTGTCTACGAATAGATCACCTTTGTTCCACTGCCGCAGTTCGTGGGAGGCGACTGGGATATTAGGTAACTTCCACCTGGCTACTAATTATATCAAAATGCGATTACCAATCTGGCCGTACAGTAGTCTGGTTAGTGCATTACCATTCCAGGATCCACAGTTGTAGCAGATAAGAGAAAAAAATATTATTATACTGAACGCTTCTTTAGTCATCTCGATATACCGCTATACGGTAATACGATTACCTATCACATATAAAAATATTTTAACTTTTATCAGCACTTAAGTTGAAACGGTATCCCACATTTTGCGAAGTGAATCTCAAATTCCAACCCAAAATAATGTAAGGCCTTTATGGAAAGACGTGAAGCAACGTGAATCATGAATTTTAAAATTGTACATTCCCAGTCGTTACAGATAAACGTTGACACCAAAGACCTCATATTTTGTTATTCATACCTACCTCAAAGAGGATTGGTAGGTACTAAATGTACTATGAGGCTAAATATTAAGTTAAGTAGGCGAAAACAACAGCAAGAAACATACATACAACAACTCACTCCATCGTATCGGGGTAGAAAGATAGAACACTCCGAAACTAGAGAACCGGAAACAATATTTTCAAACAAGTACAAAAAACAAATGATTTCATTCCAATTTCCAGTAAAAGGCGAAAAAATATGTATAGGGGTTTAACAATGAAATTAAAGTTATCAAAACAAAAGGCAATGATGATTGTAATCATTTCTTAAAAAATATTTGTTTATGTAAATGGAATGAACACGGATGTGACCGGCTGGCGCTTCAATACGGCACGTA
The DNA here is from genome assembly GCA_947507805.1 of Aporophyla nigra. Taxonomy (NCBI): domain Eukaryota; kingdom Metazoa; phylum Arthropoda; class Insecta; order Lepidoptera; family Noctuidae; genus Aporophyla; species Aporophyla nigra. Next base: position 16,358,709 of record OX382302.1, on the reverse strand, counting down.
ATATCCTGTCTGATGCATTGAAATATTACAGGGGCAACAGTATTCCGATACATACTTATATTTAGACAGATTATTACCAGATAATTGAACACAATGCGAGTGCTATTTTTTAACATTCTTTTTATTATCTTTTAAATAAACAATCGTTTCTCGTGGCTGTAACAATACAAAATAAACAAGGAAACACATGTAGCTCAAACACAGACTAGTCACAATCACCTTTACTATGAAATATTTCCACCATTCGTGCATATTATTGTCTATACAGGCCCACAGGCCAGTGAATACAACGGTCTCTATAGTACACACTATAATCCAAAACACATGCCACACACGCACGTGCCGGAAACGTATCTTAAACTCCATCAGACAAAATAAGTAGATGAATGCAAGAAATACGTAGAATCCTCTCTTCACGGTGCTAGCTTGAGGCACTATGAGAAACAACAACATCGCTTGGTAGTGTGAAAACAGGACTATAATCGCGACGAACGGAAAAAAGTTTATGAAACATGCTATTGAGAGCAGGCGACTTACGAAAAACCCGTACCAACCCAGAAAATGTACTAACGCTGCTGTAGCGTCTTGAGGTTCTAGACCTCGCATGAAGGATCTGGGTACACGACGTGGAATATCAGGCTCATCTTGGACTACTTCGTCGCAATACTTTCTTCTCGGTGGTGCAGACAGCCAAGCAGGAATAGACTCTGCATTTTCAACCATCTTCTCTGCCCATACGGCTAAGGACAGTGGCCTCGGTGCTAACATTACGGGTGGTGGAACTATATCCACTTTTTCAACTACATACCCTGTGTTCCGTCTCAACGGTGCCACTCTGTCTATAATAGATATTGGTCTAATGTACTCCTCATCACTACTCAATTCTTCTGCAAATTCGTTTTTATTTGCTCTCTTCGGAGGCAAATAATCCGAGCTGGCATCTGAATCACTCAACACGTCGTTATCGAAAAATGTGGAAGACATCTCAGCAGTATTTCTTGGAGAAAATTTAATTAAGTCACTGTTCGTATCACGATAATATTTGGTGCCGTCATTATAATCAGAAATGAACGAGTCTTTCTTCGTGACTGTTTCATAAATCGGTTCTTCGTTTGCACCCTTCGTTGTACCACCTTCCACGTCATCAACCAAATCCTCATCATCATCATCGTCATTTGTTAATAATGGGTCAGTCTGTTTGCCCCACGGGTATTTTCGTCCATTTAGCTTTTCTCTTTCAAATCTTCTATAAACTGTGGCTGTGCTAGCCATTCGGAGAGACGATGCGATAATGCTCACGGCTTGTACTGAAACTGATGAAAACAATGGGTTACAACACTTACAACCAAGGTACGATTTGCCGAGAAAGGGACAAGGGTTAGTAAAAGCTAAAGTCGTTGTTAAACTATGAAATAGGACAAAGAACAATAATCATACAACAATCATCATCAAGGATTCAGTTCTTTTGTAAAATATCTAACGAGAACATAGTAATACACATTAGGTGCATTTACTTACCTTTGTCAAATGTCATGTCTGAGTATCTCGCCATCAAATCAAGGATATTGACAATGGCATGTGGAGCCGCATGGATGAAGGACTGTAGGAACAGGTAGAGTTCCATTGGCGAAGGTGCTCGAGCTATTTCGATAGCCTCCTTCGTCCGTTCCTTGTCTTCACTGCGAGCTGCACAAACAGCTTCCACCCACCAGAATATTAGGTAGCAGTATCTGTTGAACCAGTTATTTTTATGTACTTGTCAGATATGTTGACCCTGGGGTTCGAGTCCCGGGTGGCAGTGTTATTTTGATTTTTCATGAGGAATCCTTCAATATTAGCCCCGAATGCGGATGTGTACCTACTTGGGTAATGGTAATATACTCGTCGCCTGTTACAGTACTTACCCACGTCACCGTATGTGTGAGTACTCAAACTCTCAAACATAACTCGCGAAAAGCGGGTGTGTCTATTTGAACACCTCTGCCTAACCGTTTGAGGAATACAAGTATGACATGTTATGATGCTATTTGTCAGTTTGTCGTCTCATCAAGAGTTAACGACCTACAATAAGTTAATAATGTCCGGACGAATGTAATTTAATATTGGATCGTTGACTTCTGTTCCGGACTCCGCAGGGCCCCGTGTGAATACTGTTTAACAGTCATTTGGTTGTCCTAAGATATTTATTTATTTATTTCCATCTATTTTGGTCAAAGAATCTGTTACTTCCTAATCGTATTATTTAACGAGTTGTGGACTCTGACAACGTTATGACTCGACGTTACATATAGCTAGTTATTTATCTATACCTAGGTACGTTACCGTCCCTAATCCTACACATTGCATGTGGTGGATCAGGATTACATATTGATTAGCATGTCTCTAATTTCTTCGTTTTATTCGTACTATTAGAAGTGTGGCATCCTCAAAATCATCAACCCCATAATAGAAGAACAAGAAAATACTAACCTGCCAATCGCAGCAATTGGAAAGAAGATAGCGTTTATAAACTGCATGACCAACCATCGTATGTCATTTTTTTCTATGTTCACAGAAAATGCTGATAACTCGGTCTGAAATCCTGGTGGAGGCGACGCCAGCGTGAATACTAACGATATCAATGATGGTAATGCAATGAGGATTGTGCAAAATACTCCTATTCTGTAAACAAGAGAAAACGAATTATTTAAATTAGAGAAACCATCTTAACAATTCTTAGTCCAATTTGCATTTTAAATGTTAATGTGTGTGGTACCTCGTGTGTGAGGTACCTGAAAAGTGGAAATGACCGTACAAATTAATATAAACATGTTTGTGCCATGGTGCTTTATGAAGTTCCTAGCTGGGGTAGGCATAACGGCATTTTGCGTGATTAGAATTATCACATGGGTCTCAATTGGATGCAATCGCTTGCTGAGCCGTACAGTGGCATTTCCAGCGCAAATTGAAGTCGTGCAATAGTGTTGAAATTGTAGTGATATAACACCAGCACGCGTAGCATGACCACCGTAGAAATGGGTTTTGTCGACGGAAGAATAGACAAAATTACAGATTGTAGAAAGTTTAAAGACAGAATTAAAGATTGTAGAAAGTTTAAAGACAGAATTAAAGATTGTAGAAAGATTTGTACCGTTTTATGCGGGCGTAGCATGACAATTCTATCTCTATTCTACCAAGAATAGACAAAACCCATTTCTACGGTGGTCATACTACGCGTGCTGTATAGCTTACCTATAAACAAATATTATAGGCAGGTCCCGCGCATCTAACTGGCGAGGCTATAAAAACCAGCCAAAAATTCCTCTCTTTGTTGTAGGTAAGGATTTAAGTCTAGGGAGAGACACTACTCTAGTAGAACAGTTTCTATGAAAACTTTACGGAAATTGTTCTACACCTACCACTATCGCTTCGCACGTCGCGTGGCCCCTGTCTGCCTTTATGCGTTAGTAATTTATTTAATGTTTGGTAACCATTAATTTGTTGGAAGGTAGGGCTTGACTGCTTTCTTATGCTTTCGTAAAACCGTTTTATATCAAAAGTCTCTGTGGTCGAGATGAACCCATGCAGGTGGAACATGTTACTAGGTGCCTACCTAATTTGCCTTAGTAGGTAAGTTATCTCATAATTCAAGACAGCTAATAGAACAACTTGTGCTAATAGTGAATTTAGATCTTTTTAAACTAAGAATAAACACAAACAAGTCTGATTGAAACCTTCGCTTACTCAAATCAATTCACTACCACCCTAACAGAAATAAAAAAAAGTAGAGTGATACGAAACTAAACTACCAAAGTCGTCTTTCATTAAAATTAAAACTGCTTACTCTGAATTCTTGAAGCACTCTGAATAATATACCGAGTGCCGATACTAGGTTAGAAACAGATACCTACGTACCCTTCATTGCCGTTAATGAAATGTTCACAAATAAGTGTGAAATCATAGCACATAAGAAAGATGTAGACAATGAGACCCCCGCAGGAGGGCAGCACTCGATGCAGCAGGAGTGCTTGCCATGCTGGTATCTTCCAGCCAAGCACCTCTCCCGACACTTCGTTATCCAATTCACAAGTCACCATTTTATATTATCTTTTTAACATCGTAATAAATATTTTGTTTATAATTATTGGGGATATTTCACTTGGCACATCACGACGTCACTGTCCCCAAATTTGCACTATTCATTCGCATTATTTTAATGATCGAACCAAAGAAATTAGTACTGTTGTCGTTGAAACAATTGTACAAAAAGCAATATTGTGTTATATTCGTATTCCCCACGCCCATTGATAAAGATAAGATAGCATCGTTGAGTCAAATAGATAACTTGGATGACATAGTTTCTAATCGTTTGTGCAATTATATTTTCGTTTTAGTAGCAAACAGCAGCTGTATTTGTGTAACCTGTAGGTAATGAACATAAAATAGGTTTTACTACGGCTGCCACTGACCGATGCACCTTCGCTACTGAACCAGATTTTCAGACGAATCGTGATGCATCACCACCTCTTATTTAAAAATCGATACCTGCTGGTACAGAGGAACTGCATATTACAATATGCTTCCTATTGAGCAAATGATGAAATTGTACGAATTTAAGTAAAAAAAAAGTTCTCTTTTTTAGAATTCATGATCTACCAAATAATTAAAAATTCAAAGGCAGAAAACCCTAGAATTAACAAAAAAACGCATCGGCTTTCTGAAAATTACACAAAAGTTGACCGAATAACAGAGTTGTATTATAAACAAGCAAAAAAAAAAAACAATCTGTATAATGTCATTCGTGACATTGACAGAGTCACAGAAGACAGATTGACAACTTGAATAGTTATTTTTAGGTTATATTTATTTTGTTAATGTAATTTCGTTATAAGCTTAAGGTTGTTTAATATTCCGTAAATAGATTTTAATTGGCATTGAAAGACACAAGATGTTGAGGAAAATTTTCTCAAGAACATTAAGCCACCGCCCAAGGAGTTCATTAGTGCGGTGTACTGATAGTGTTGATATCAATAGACAAATACACTGCGGAGTTTGTATAAGGAATCCTAGATATACATCCAAGACAAACAGAACCTCACCAGCTTTAGCCAGCAAGTACCAAGTTATTACAGATGTAAATCCTACGATTATAGAAAATACTGCAGAAGAAATATCCATTGAACACAAATATCCTTTACTTAGTGATGAATACGATGGCATTAATTTAGAAAGTAAGTAGTCGGAATGTTCATTTAATGAAAAAACAAATTTTTAATGAAAAGACAAGACTTAAAGTATATTTTAAACATTTTAGGAGGCCAGACTGGTGTTTTTGAAATACAAGATCTAGTGGAATTACTACAAAGAGAAAACTGTAAAGATATATTTGTCGCTACTGTTCCGCAACACATCCGATATGTAGATTACATATGTGTTGTCAGTGGTCGAAACAAGAGACATATCTTGGGTTTATCAGAATTTGTCCGAAAGGTGTACAAGAAGAAATGTTATAAATCAGACCCTATTCCTAGAATAGAAGGCAAAGAATCTGATGAATGGATGGCGTTAGATTTAGGTAACAAAAATCAATTTATTATTTATTCTGCCCGCAACGTGTCAAATTTTGCTCCCCTGACCCTTCCCGTCGCATCGAATTGCCTGCCAGTTTTCGTCCATTTTTCGTTGCTGCTCCGCTCCTTTTGATCGTAGCGTGATATAATATAACCTTTCTCAATAAATAGGCTACCCAACACAAAAAGAGACAGTTGAATTCAGATCAGTAGTTACTGAGATTACAACGTTCAACCAAACAAACAAACTCTTCAGCATAATAGCATATTCTTCAGAATAATAGCAGCTGCTTTAATATTAGTATAGATAAAGATATAGACCTTTTGATATCAAAATTATCATCATGAGTACTACATTGTGCAGGCTTTCCTTGAAATTTTTCCATTTTGATTTTACATTATTCAATTGTTTATAACCCCACTTATTTCTTATTTAATTATTCATTTTCAGGTAACATAGCATTACATGTCTTCACAGAGAAAGCAAGAAAGGCATATGATTTGGAGACGCTGTGGTCCGTTGGCCCCGAGTATGATGACCAGATCAATAAGAAGAGTGAAGTTGTAGAAATGTTTGAGAACTATAGTGATTATTTGAAAGACCTCAAACCCTTGGAATAATAGCTATTAAATTATATCTTAGATTGTAAATAGTTTTTTGTTACTCCCTAAATAGTTTAAGATTATAATTTGTAAATAGAATTAAAAGCCCTTTAAAAGTCTCATATAAAATGTTTATTTCTGCTTAATTACATTAAAGATACAGATGGATTGTATAATTCAATCACAATTCACAATCCAAATAATTATGAAATATTGAATTCAAGTATTTAAATTAAATAAAAACAAACATCCTTAATATTTCAATATTGTAATACGAAAATTTATTATCCATTATAATTGCTGTAATAATATGTCTGTCTATCAAGATCAATACTAATATAATTTGATATACAAAATAACAATTTGGCATAATTTATAACTAGCTCAGAATTTTAAATGCAGTAATATGACAATGTAAAATTATACAAAAAGAACAGCGGTTGACTAATACATTCATACCACAATCACAAGATCCTTAGTTCAGTCAAAATGCAGTTGCACATACAGTAGTAAATCTAAGTATACACTAAATAGCATAGTTTTGAAAGCAACCTAATATTAGTGCTTTATGAGTTAAAACTAACTATGTATAAGGATAAAATATAGTGGAAGCCAATCAGTAATACAGACTGTAACATATTTTGTGTAAGAAATTAGCAATTATAATAATTCATTAAAAAAAAAAAATGTTTGGACCACCAACAAGTCTTTCATTTTAGTGACTACTACGTAATTAGTAAATTTATGAGCATACAAATAATATTGCACTGCCAATATAAAGCATTTGTGCACATATAAAATTAAATATTTTCACATTGTTCAATGTAATCTTTAAGACTTATATAAGTTAATTATTACAATGGTATGAATACCACACACTATTGATTTCACTACCTGCAGCCTAATAATGTATCATCTAAATAAGTGGAAACTTTCATTCGTCACTTGATAAAATATAAAATGTCAAATAAAACCTATAATTATCACATTATTGCAGATACATTATTAGGCTTTCATTTTCAAGGCAATAATTGGCAGTTGATGTTAAATATTAATACTTACATATTGTAAATTATTGCCAAATAGTAAAATTAACATTCAATCGGGTGCAAAAATTCTAAATACAATACATTCTTATAAAATACACAAATATTATCTGTAGATTTGTGATTCATTTTGGATCTCAATTTTGGCTCATGACTAATCAATTTATGACAATATGGCTACACTCCGCCTCACGCCAGCACCTGAATTGACATTGTCTAAGCTTGACCATTTTTTTATGCCATTCTTTACCACTTCAGCAGCTATTTTATCTTCCATAAATCTAGACATCGCCTCTAATTTTTGTGCTCTTTCTTTACTTAAAGGTTCACTGGGGAATGCCAAATCATTGGCTTCAGCAAGGGTACGAAGATCAAAATAGTATTTAGCATACACACTAGATGGTACATTGATATTAAATTGTAACATTTCTAAAAATTGCCTCTCAAGTTCATTCATGTCTTCCACAGTGATATCTTTTAAGATTTGGCAGTAATCAACATTCCATACAGCTTGGTCGTCCCACACTTTGCTTGCCAGTAAGATAGCTCCCAAAACAATTCTTTTCCAGTTGGATGGAGCAATATCTAGTTCAGCACATATTAAGAGGCGTTCCAAGTACACCAAAGTGATAATAGCACATTCTGCTGTTAATTGAGCAGCATTAAACAATGTTCTTACAAACTTGTATATCTGTTTGTGCTCAGGATTATACTTATCATAATCATCAGTCACTCCTTCTTTACTAAGGGGATGGAGCTTCTCATCAAATATGTCTAACCTGCGCTCGGATGTTCTGTTTTTAATATGATAGTAAATAGCAAGGGCTACACACTTGACTGTGTTCTTCAGATTAGGCTGAGATACTGTGCTATCATCTAAATAAATAGTTGAACAGGAACTGCTTTTTTTGAGCTTATTATCAGCGATTTGGTGTTGACTGCGCTTCCTGGTCATTCCATTTTCTATGGAAGCTTTAGAGCGCTCCATAAAAATGGTTCCAGCGATGGGATCTTGTGAAGGATCGATGTCGCCGTCATCAGGCTCTCTCTCGCTGATATGCTGAATATTATTAGAGCTTACTTCTCCTTCCGGAAGGTAGTCTTCTAGTTTGACGATGTCCTTTCTGATCGGCGACGGACTCCGGTAACAACAGCAACTGCTTTGGTTACCCATTTTGTTTCACTTAGAACTGTATTAAAGATTAATTGTTATCATTCTACAAGCACTGCCTCACCTCTAGACATACGTAAATAGTGTGCCGATACATAGGAATGACATAAAAGGCCCATAGTATCTGAAACAAAAGGTGCTACATGAATATTCTATTAATGAATGCCAACATTAGCATTGAATAAAAATAGGTTTCTTAAGACATTATGTTGTAAAATATCATACCCTAACATCTTCGGTTTCTAGAATAATCACACATTTCACCAGAATAAAAAGCAACCCCGAGAAGATTTCATATTACTTTTTTGACAGTAGAATGCACAGACAGAATAGCGTTGAATTGAATTTGATAGTATGCAGTGCAAAATAGAATTCAGTAGGTCAACCTTGATCAATTCCTCCATTGGCCTTAGCAATAGCATAGCAGTCACAGGTTTATAATTATTTCTAAAGAGATAAATAACTTAAAAAACTGAGACATTTGTTGTGGGTATTTTTCGTTTTATCATCAGATTTTAAGACTTAAATAGTTTGGGAACTATTATTTCTATTTTTAACAACAAAACTTCATCAACATTGCAAAAGGTAATAGAATCTATGACAGAAATACGAAAAAAATATGGTAAAACAGGGAATTTGTAAGTAAATAAACAAAGTACTATTGAAATCGCTAAATAAAAGCACAAAAGAATATCGAAATCTCATAGATGGCGCCATCAGCACAAGCAGTGAACAGCACATATAGCGGATTAGCCTTTTTAAAACAGGGAATTTGTAAGTAAATAAATAAAGTACTATTGAAATCGCTAAATAAAAGCACAAAAGAATATCGAAATCTCATAGATGGCGCCATCAGCACAAGCAGTGAACAGCACATATAGCGGATTAGCCTTTTTAACCGACTTCAAAAAGGAGGAGGTTCTCAATTCGGATGTTTATATATTTTTTTTTTTTTTATGTATGTTCGGCCATAACTCCGTTATATATAGACGGATTTGTAAAATTATTTTTTTGTTTGAAAGGAGTTTATTCCGAAATGGTCCCATATAAATTTCATATAGATCTGATGATGAGTTCCAGAGATAGAGACCGGAACTCTTTAAAAATGACAGCAAATAAACCGCGATTTCTGCTATCGCATAAATATGCATTGTTTCTTTGGAATTAGTGCGGGGTGGATACCACAACTAAAAATTTAAAAATAAAAACTTTTTTACAAAAAAAAGACAACCGACTTCCTTAAAAACACTACAAAGTGAAAAATAACTTTAATTTCGGAAGTCGGTGGCAAAAAAACTATGAATACAGATTCTAAGACACCGACTTCCGAAATTAAAGTTATTTTTCACTTTGTAGTGTTTTTAAGGAAGTCGGTTGTCTTTTTTTTGTAAAAAAGTTTTTATTTTGTAAAAAGTTAGAAGATGTTTTGCTTTTGAGCAGTGGTGGCCAAGTGATAACAGCTGCGACTTTCAAGTTGTAGGTCATGGGTTTGAAGTCAGACAAACGGTTTACTTTGTCCAAATGTTTTCGTTGCCACGGCTCTCAAAACGGTAAAGAAAAACATAGTGACAAAATCCGCATATTCTAGAACTAAATATTTGAATATATACTAAACCACACTGGGCGAACTTCTTAGGCAGTTTGATAAATGGATGACAATAAAGAAAGTGCAATTTCAGGGATAACTCAAGTTTAGGCACATTTCGCTACATGAGAATGAAGAAAAATGAAACTTTCTGTTTCGCACATTAAATTCTGATATTCTGAAAACGAAGCATCATCACGATCTGCTGCTGCTGCTGCTGATCCCAACTATATTAAAGTTTCATTTGGTTTCAAGTGTATTAATCGGATGCGGCTGAATATTTGAATATTTTTTTGGATCCTATCTTAGCTCCATAACTCAGATACTGAGGAACACGATATTTCTTGCGAAAACTGGTCGTCTAACTTTCATGTTTCTTACGGGTAGTCCGCAGTGGCGGATTTGCCCTAAGGCCCAGTAGGCCCGGGCCTAGGGCGGCCAGATATAAAAGGCGGCAAATCGTGCTAAAAAAAATCACTGATGATAACAAAATTAACAAGAAATAACTCAAATGCAAAGTATCTTGATATTTTAAAGACTCGCATACTGTACCGTATAATTTTAATCTTCCTAAATCACTATTTTTGCGAATTAAAGTATAAATAATTTCGTACATCTATACTCATATTATAAAGCTGAAGAGTTTGTTTGATTGATTGAACGCACTAATCTCAGGAACTAGTGGTCCGAATTAAAAAAATCTTTTTGTGTTGGGTAGTCTATTTATCGAGGAAGGCTATAGGCTATATAACATCACGCTACAACCAACAGGAGCGGAGCAGTAATGAAAAATGTTGCCAAAACGGGGAAAATCGCACGGGTAGGCGATTCGACGCGACGGGAAGGGTCGGGGTAACAAGAAATTTAACGCGGACGAAGTCGCGGGCAGAAGCTAGTCATAAATATATAATAGTTCGTACGTTTAGTTTAATATAAGTGATCTAGGAAGAATAGGTAGCCAAGTACCTATAGTTATTACGCGCGTGTGTTACAATTTTACAGAAGAATGTCTTCATTTTCGTACTCACTGCAGCATAAAAAAAGATATTTGTTTACTGCCAAAATGAAATGTTTCTACTTACAATAATTTTGACATTATTTTGTCAAAAAAGTTACGAGCACAACGATCGAAACTCGATTTATAGAGCGAATAGGACACCGAATATATATATAGCCTTCAATGTAATTGCTCAAATAACGTATCTTGTCGTTTTTAACGCAGAAAGTCTGATTATATAGCCTGAGTTTGTTTCGTGCCAAATAAGCGTAAGGTACCGTTACTGCTTATGGGACCTTGTTTCGTGCGCTTCCGTCATTTTCCTCCCTGCCAAAAACACGTAAGCTTGTGATACGCTACTATGGCACTAAATAATTAAAATTTATGTAACAGCCAAAATGACTTATGTCAACCATTTTTTGAAAAATAAACTTAACTAAAATAAAAACGTTTTTTGATTGACCAAAAAATTACACTATTCTGTTCCCGATAAATAAAGCTTTATTATTAGTAAAAATCAGATTTCTAACTACTATAGATTTTGCCATAAAAGAGCTATAAGATAATGGTAGGTAAATTTGAGCTGTTTTTCGGCTCTCCAGAGAAGTTGTCATTTTGCCCTTACGCTACTCTAGTTCTTAACCCACGAAATTAGGTGCTGAGAAAGGGGCGGCACGTGACCTGGGGCCTAGAGCGGCAAGGACTGCAAATCCGCCACTGGTAGTCCGTTTCGATTATCCGGAACGACCGGAACACGCAATAGTGATGAAATAATGTTTGGGTTTATATTAATTACAATAGATTTATTTGATTTAATTTTACTAATTAATAACCTAATAATTTTAGTATTAGTTTCAATTAACACCTTAGCCTTGAGACTTCTCTCGTTATTGCACTATATAGTACGTACTAATTCCATGGATCCGAATGAATATGATTGAACATTATTAGAATAACTTGGTATATTATTTTTTGAAGTTGTAACACCATGAAAAATGGCGTGCGGCCATTATTCGCTTCTGTTGTAGAGCATGCTGATGAGAGTTAATGGAAGTTAATTTTTAGTCAACAAATATAGTGTTACTGGTATTTACAGTTTGAAATATCGTTTTTATGTAACTAATAAACTAGTGAACGTATTTAATTTTTGTTTCTGTGCGTATTTTAGGCTGCAATGCGTCGCAAAAGTGAGCGTACCGCAAGTAAAAAAGGGAAGACTTCGCCAGAAAAGAAGGTTGAAAAGGTAAAACGTACTAGAACTAGTAGACGCAGAAAGCAATCTTCGTCTACTGACAATGAATCTGCCGATGAAGTAAGCCCTGTGCGAGAAGAAGAAATCGTTGTGGAACCTGAAAAAATGCCACCAACAACGCCCGCCAAAGAGGTCAGCCCCGAAGAAGCTCTGGATCAGGTTTGGCGCGTTAAAACTACGGAGACACCTGGAGATATAAAGAAACTAAAAATATGTTTGACACGACCACCATCCACTCCGGAAAGAGTCGATAGATCTCCACGTAGCAAAAGAAAGCATTCGCGTGCGACTAGTTCCAGTGATACGCCCAGTGTTGAGGGAGCTGACGAAAAAAAGAAAACCAAACATCGTTCCAAACGAGGACCTCGGAGGGATTCAAAAGATGAAACTGATAAAAACATTGACAGTCAGGAAGAAGAACCAGATCATGAATCGGAGTCTCAACAAGATGCAGATAAATCTGGTGATGAAGTGACACAAAGTGACACAGTTGAAGAAACTGAGACTCCTGTTTCAACTACTAATGAGGACATAAAGGTGAATGAAAGTGAAAATTTGATCCAATCCAGTGGAGATGCCAATCAAGAAACACCTGAAAGTACAGAATCTAAAAAAACTGAGTCACAGGACACAGATAAGGCTTCTGATGCTGATACAACTGTTGTTTCACCTAAAGATGAAACAAGAGCTGCATCACCACCAGTAGAAGCAAATACTGAACCTAACTCTGACCACCAAGAAGTACAATCAACTAATACTACTGTAAGCAAAAGTCCTGAAAGCTCAGAGGAGAAACAAAGCCCAAAACGGAAGAGAAGCCAATCTGTTGAAAAATCAGAAGTTCTAGTACTTCATGTAGAGGATAGCAAATGTGAATCGAACAATGAAGCAGGCCAATCAAAAGCGGAATCAAAAGTGGAATGTATGGAAATAGAATCAACTGTGGAATCCAAGGAAGAAGTGAAAGAGGAAGCAAAAGAAGAAGCAAAAGAGGAAACCACCGTGCCTCAAGAAGGAAAACCTGCATCAGAAGAACAAGAGGTAAGTAAAAATAATGAAGAAAAAATTTGTAAGGAAACTGACAAAGATGAATCTGAAGGCGAAAAGGCTACTAATAAAACTGATGTTGTAGAGAGTTCTGAAAAAGTAGTAATAGAAACAAATGAACGGAAAATGTCAACTGATGGTAACCAACCTGTGGAGACGGCAAAAGAGAAATCTGATAAAGAACCAAACAAGACCAAAGAGTTACAACGCTCAGATTCTGTGAAATCTATTACAGAAGAACCAGTTGCTAATGGTCAATCTGCTCCAGTTGTAGTGGGCAGGAAAAGAAAGTGGGGCTCAAGGAGCTCTAAGATCACAACCCAGAAGTCAATAACAATTTCAACTGACATTTTGAAGGACATAATACCTGATGTGAAACCTGTAGAGTTTGATGAAGTTATAGAAGAGAAGAAACATAGAAGATCAGAAAATCAGGAAAGAATAGAAAGACCTGTGCTTCCGAAGATCATTATTGATAACACAGAAAAAGTGGAATTGAAAAAGGAAATTGAAGAAACTAACACAGATCCTCATACTCCAAAACCAAGAGATTTAGCTTCAAATAGAAAAATATCAATAATTAAGGATAATGATAGTATTATAACTAGACCACCAAGCCCACCCCGAAATAAACAGTCATGCATATTGTACATCACAAACTTGGTGAGACCATTCACATTGCCACAGTTAAAGAATTTATTACAACGTACTGGAAGAATTTCAGAGAATGGGTTTTGGATAGATAGGATTAAGTCTAAATGCTTTGTTCAATATGAGACTGAAGAGTGAGTACCTTTATTAATATTATTACACTTTACTACCTATCACTTGCTTTATTTATATTTTGCTAAAACAATAATATTTCCCCTTATCTATATATTAATATGTGAAGCAAAAACATTGTATCCCTTTTTACGAAAATTATGCGGGCATATGAAATTTGGCATGGTACAATTTTATATGGAGGACCATAGAAAGCCAATTAAAAAAAAAAAAAACATAACTATGTAAAGCAATAAAAACAATAAGTTTTAAATTAATAATGGTTGAATTTCGACCACTAGTTGACCACTAGTAGTAATAATTATGTATACTTCTTCTGAATTTGTTACTTCGTGTTGTATGAAATCAGGAATTAACTAAATAACTTATTTTTCAGCCAAGCAGTAGAGACAAGGCATGCCTTGCATGGTGTCACATGGCCTGTCTCAAACCCAAAGACGCTTCAAGTTGACTTTTCAACACAAGAAGCCTTTGATAATGCAAAGCTAAATGAAGCATCAGACACCACACCGGTTTCGACTATTCCTGGAACAGTGGAGGATTGGCTTCGTGAACAAGACATGAAGAGGGAACGTGGGGAATTGGTAGGATTTCACTATATACTTACTTACACATGTTGTTTTATTGGAACAATCTCTATTGATACCCTTACCAGTTTTTGTAATTGCATTATCCCTGTTTTAGTATTTAAGGATTATGTAAATAATTTGTTAGTAAAACAGTTAATTGAGCTTGCACTTGAGTAGGCAATAATGCTTAGTTATATTTCTATAAAAAAAGCACCTTTAATTAATTTTATTCAGACCTATTAGATTCTACCTTAGATATATACCTGAAATTGGTTATTGATATATTAAGTTTTTTATGTAATTGTTTAATTAGGAGAAACCATGGGAACGGAAGGCGGTGACAAGGGAATGGGACCTTGGCAAGAATGATAAAGACAAGGACATCAAAGATAATAATAAACTTAGGCGTGATGACCGGCCCATGGATAAGAGAAGGCATCGCACACCAGAGAAAAGTCCTGAACCAGGTATAAAATTATTATTAGTACTTATTACTTTCAACAGAAGCCCGGTGGGGTAGATCGAATAACCGATTTCCACCCGTAAATACGCGCTCAGACGTGGAGTTGCGGACACTAGCCTTTTCTACCTATTACCTACTTTCAACAAAAATTTCCCGGCTGTGAAACAGCTGAATTTTTTACACTGGAAGTGTCCTAATGTCTGGATGGATCTTAATGCATCAGGCTAAAGATTCATCTAGGTCGCGCGTTATTTTATAGGCTAAGTTTTGTTTTAAAATAAAGCTAAAATGGGAGATTACCTATACCAATAACTTTTTTTTTACTAATCTGAACTTGTTTAGTAAAAAAAAAAAAAAAAAAATAGGAAATAAAAATGTAGAAACTATTGTAACTATAAAGTTCAGAACAAGGTCACTTTTCAAACATTCTGATGCAGTCTTAGCATGAAATTGAACATTGTACTAAAATAAAATATATGGAGGGCGGGCGGTTGCCCCTACCCATTTGATTCTCAGCGTTCAAAGACTGACAGTTGCCTAGTTTTATGGGCACTATTTTATGTTCTGAATTCAGATTAAACTGTGCCATTCTAGCGAATAAACATTTTATTATCAGTATATCACACTTGGCCACATCAAATTTCGTCACAGTAAGTATATTGGATTGACTGTCGTAATCTTACAATGTCATCATCATCATCATCATCATTTCGGCCGTAAGACGTCCACTGCTGGACTTAGGCCTCCCCCAATTTGGGGGGCTTTGCCATAATCGCCACGCTTGGCAGGCGGGTTGGCGATCGCAGTATGGTGGTAAAATGCATAGAGAACGCTGCTGCCCATTCTGTAGTAAGTCCCTTAGTCGCCTTCTACGACACCCACGGGAAGAAATGGGGTGGTGTTATTCTTTACGTCCGGCACCACACGGCTCACGGCATCTTACAATGTAATGGTAGGTTTTATTCACACCTAATGTGATTGAAATCACTTTGGATAGCTTATTTTGTTAAATTAAATATGCACCATGTTTTGTATGCTGTTTTATTTACCAATCAATTAATTAACAGTGGTGGCCCACTAGTAGCAGCCCCAATTTACCGAGTTATAGGTCATAGGTTCAAACACAGGCAGGCACTTTGTGTTAGTAATTTTATCACCAGTGCTCTCAAAATGGTGAAAGAAAACATCCATAGTAAACCTATATACATGTCTATGATACTGACTATGCTAAATTGAAAATCCTTATTTGTTGTTTAGTCTAGTTTTATAATTTTAAAACAAAATGTCTTTGATTACAGCAAGAAAATTCAAAAAGAAAGAGGAGGAAGCACCTGCCAAGCTTCTGGATGATTTGTTTAGAAAGACTAAGACCACTCCATGCATATACTGGTTGCCGCTCTCAGCTGAAACGGTAAATTAAAGTAAAAACATTTTTTATAAACATTTTCAAGCTTTATTGCGGTTTTTTTTATTTTGATCATGAGTAGTGTAAGTTTCACCTCTTGAAATCTTTATGCCTTAACTCATTGACCACCACAGCTAATCGTACCATGGTCACTCACACCTGTGCCATATTTTTCTCACATGCAACACACGCATTACACGAATGTGATGTGAACGCTGAGTAGTTGTCTCATGTGTTCATATGAATAAGAGTGTTTTTATATTGCAAAATCACGGGGCCTCATATTCTCTTTACTTTCACGACAGCAATGTGTTAGTCAAGGGTAACGTTAGTAATCATAACTTGGGCCATTTTTTATTTTTTTGTTCGGCCATGGCTATGGCGGCAAAAAAGAATTTGTATATTTATTGATAAGCAATTTTCTGTTATCCAGATAGCAATAAAGGAGGAACAGCGGCGCCAGCATATGGCCGAGCACGAGCGGCGGCTGCAGGAGCTGCGCCGAACGCACCGCCGTCACTAGCATGGTCCGTCTCATACACACCCGCATCATTGCATCTCACACACTCACACAACTCATCCTAACACTACCACACAGACACTCATTTACATGAACTCACGATCATTCACACGAATACACACCTCATTAACTCATACTCATATTAATATTTGTCGGTCAGTCGACATTCCTTTTCAGGCAGTACTGTCTTCAGTGACAGTAATTTTATTTTATTTGAGGAATAATTTTGTTACTTGTTAGTCGTATTACAATTTAGGTTTAAGGACGACAAATTCAAGATAATCTTGGCAGCATATCTGAGATATGGACATTATGAATTGATTTTATACAAAATGTTATAGAAAGGCACGCTCGGAGGAAAGCCTATGATTTAATTCGTCGTCGGCGTAATGCAGTCACTTGATCAAACCAAGCAGGGGACGTCCGCTGTGGGAAACAGATGCACTACGATTGACGTCGATTCCACTTGACTTTGCGTCGATATGCGCCTTTCGGCCAGACGTAAGCGCATGGCGCGTTTGGTGATACAGTTGCGAAATTATCTGTATAATGACAACGGCTCTACAATCAACTGGAACCAACAAAACAAACATTCAGAGTACACAAAATAATACTGTATTCTGGCGAATGAGAATATTGAAGATTCATCTGATCAACTAGATGAAAAATATCATGATTTCAACAGAGGAATTAAAGGACGCGAATAAAGAATTTGTAATAGCAGAGGATCAGCTGATGATGGTACCTTAATTGGTGGAAATGAACATATTTGCTTTGGGAATGTAGCCAGCATCGTCGTCTCGATAGATAGACACGTAGCGCAAAAGTATATTGCGAGTTAGTCAGGTTATCGTCGTAATGTTTCTGTTTTTGTCTGAAGTATATTCGGTTCCTTTGATGTTGAATAAAATTTTCCTATCTGAAATGCTTTGCTGTTTTTATTTAAGATTCCCCCGGGTCATTTTTTAAAAGCTTTCTCAACTGTTGTCAGCATAGGTACAGGACTATTTACCTACCTGCTTAATTCATTCTCATTGATGATACTAATATCCACAAGCAAGATTAATTTTATAATGGATTGCGTGAGTATGCAAGTAGTTCTTCTACAGTTACAGTAAAAAAATGGTTTTTATTTCAATTTTAAAGAGTTTGTAGTCAAATGACAAAATCATAATCCTCTTAATTTCGTCACGTTCGTCCGTCCGGATGTCATATCACATAGCTTTTGCACTCTTGAGATTCACTAGAAGAAATTATAAAGCGTATTCTATGCGCCGAAAATAGACAGTGATGAGTCTCCATGCAAACGAGGGATGAAGTAAAAACCGATGCACAAACATCTGGGGTATTAATGGATTCAAAAAATTGTTTATTTTCTATAGTTTTTCGAGAGACATAACTTATTTTTTCGGCATATAATCAATATTGTCGTGCTTAAATATATTTAGTCGTGATGACTATGGAACCCTTCACAGTGCGTAGTCCGACACGCTTTCGGCCGGTTTTGATCAACAGCCTGTGCAACCGCTCCTGTCTGCATTGCTGTATGTACGGTATGAGCTTTAGAAGTAAAGCGTAATACGCAGCATCACCTACTGGCAAAAGTACATAGGCTCATTTGTTAATGACAAAATTACACCTTCAGTGATTGTATCTCATTACAAAAGATCTAATTTTAGGAGAAAATTTAGAAGTAAACTGCTAATGAGAATGACGCAGGTAGAGATTTGTTAGGAACGCGTATGACGCGGCTATTTACAGTATCTACCTATACAAATATAAGACAATCTAATCGACCTATTAAAAATTATATCTTAAAAATTTGGTTAATAATCTGCACCTATCAGCCGATATCTTTATCTATGGGATAAGAATTGTAATTTCCTATGATAATTTTGAGACAGTTGTGTTGGCGATACCAAGTGCCAACCACTAAACTCCGGAGGAAAGAGGATCCAGCATGGTAAGTAAAGACTTCGTACTATTACCTACCTACAGTAAGAAAAATAAAAAATAGGAGTAAATAAACAAAAAACAGGATAAGAAAATGTTTGATGTGTTGAATCAGACACTCGAAAAGATAATTCTTGGCCTTGATTGATACAGCTCTATAGGCCAATTCAGTGTATTTTCAATTCGTTATTAGTGGCTAACACCACGATATAAAAATGGAAGAAATAGCTACCTATTTTTTGTCCTAATTCGAAAAGGCCCAGGCTTCGTGGTGGTGCATACTTGCCGTGCTGGTGGTGTCGGCCACTGCTCAACAGAACTTCACTCTTGAAGAGTTTGTGAGTGGACAGTTCAGCCAGAGAGGATTTACTGGAAGATGGATTTCGGGTAAGTTCTTAAACCGTTAAGCGGGTAGATATCAATATAGGCAACTATGGAAATAATAATAACAAGGGGAGATATTTTTTGACTGGTGAACGTAAGTACAAGTTGGGTGTCGTAAACAAGACTCCTATGAGAAGTCGGTCTATGGGCAGCTGCCTAGGCGTGGGCTAAAGTAGGTATGCTAATAAGTACACCTACCTACTCGTTAAGCGCTTTAAACCTGCCTGGTCATTTTTAGACCCTGTTCTGATCATCTACAAATGAAAAAACACACTGTTAGTAGGTAAACCAACGAAATAATAAATCGACGCCGTAATGTAGTTTCTGCCTAGCTCCTTGGAAAAAAGGCGTTAGTTTAAATGTGTGAGGTGTCTGGTGTAAACGAGCAAATAAGATCAACCAAGTTAGCTTTTAAATACCCCTAATTGAAAAGCTGAAGTACTAATCTCTTAATTAAAAATATAAAATTAATATGGCTAGCCTATCGGAAAAGCTAGATAGCGGAGTTTCTCAAAAGCATTTTAGCCGTGAATGTAGGCGCCTGTTGTGGAAATACCGCTAGCAGGATTAGCACCTATAGTACAGGATAGTATTTCATTAGTAAGAACTTTTTTATTTATTTATTCGTGTGCTTATTATTTAGCATTTAGCCTTCTATAATAATGTATCTTTCGAATACTGAAAGAACTTTTCAAATCAGAGCTGTCGTTCGATAATGCCCTCCTCACAATTATACCGTTGTATAGAATCAAGTTCTTCTAACTTAACATACAGCTATGCTACTGCACCTCTTCCCAGCTAAAGCACTGAAACTGTAACGGTTTACCAACAGTCGATTGGTCCATGAACCGTTGGTCAACATTATTTTTAACCCACTAACTTTTCATCCAAAGGACTTTTCACCCACGAACGTTTCGCCAACATAACTCAACGTCAGTGAATGCTTTACCAACAGAATATGGATGTGCGAATAACACTTGAGCGACAAAACTGTATTGCGACTGACATAGTTCGAATGCACGCTTGTGCGGCACACTGAATCAAGTCGTTTCTAGCACTCGCCGGCCGCTGCCGCGGCACCGCTCGCTTCGCTCGCTCGGCTCGTGCGTAGGAGGTCACAGTTTTAACCTAACCTAACCTAGTGTACTATGTGAGCTCGAGTTTTTGGTCAAAACATTCTGTTGGTAAAGCATTCACTGACGTTGAGTTATGTTGGCGAAACGTTCGTGGGTGAAAAGTCCTTTGGATGAAAAGTTAGTGGGTTAAAAATAATGTTGACCAACGGTTCATGGACCAATCGACTGTTGGTAAACCGTTACAGTTTGTAAAGCACTAGGAAGTGGTGAAAGGCGGGTCTTTTGGGGGACTGTTTTAAGTAATTTTGACGTTCAAAAAGTGTTGACTCTCAGCCTAGTCTGAATAAATGACTTGATTTAGATACAAGAACTTACAAAATTCGGTCTCTTTCGGTATAATATTACACCTCACATAATAGTACTCTCCGCAACACTTTGGGGAAACAAGCCGTTATGTTAGTACTAATAACCTACTATAAATTAATATTTCCGTTCCAGACTACCAGTTCACATTCACCCGCGCTGGCGAGCCGGGTATCTATGTGTTCGACGTTAACACTCTTCAAGAAAGCGTCCTTGTATCTGGACAGCTTATGGTGTGTATTATAACTACAAACTTATTAACAGACCAGTTAATCAATTGGCTCGGCCTTTAGTTTTCCACTGCCAGAGATAGGCTTTCTAAACTGTACGAACACTCCCAGCTCTCGGTTTTTTAGCAGATTCGTTACTAGGTAGGTACAACATGCCAATTTGAAGACGGCCCATAAAAAGAAAGCAAAGGTAAAACGTTCATTGCCTTTGCATTGTTATCAGATTTAGAAAATCTATAGAGCACTGCGTTATTACCTATTTATTATTAAGTATACTAGTACCTAACACCCTAGTGCTATTTGCGAAGCAGAGTGTGGTCCCTGTGTCACACTGATGGCACAAATTCTGCGATCGGAACGTAGTTTCCAAAAATGTAAACAAATATGTGTATTTGAACTTTAATGTTTAGGCATAAGGTTCACTTTGCGGTAGAGCTTCAACAAATGACTCAATCGCGCTAATGATTCTAAAATCAACTTGCTGTAGATATTTTTTTACATGTAAATAACATCAATTGTAATCAAGGATTTGGATAGATTTTAGGTACTCTAGAGGTAATTCCCCAGGTATTCTATTATCTATTCAGATGCTTTTGTTGGGGCAATTAATAACTTGTCTGAATATTTCTCGCAACACTCAACAGCTCGAAGTGACCAGCTGATTACGCTACCGTGACCGTCCTCTCCAAAGTCCCTTCAATGATGCTTTGCCTCTCTGGCCCTAGTGTGAGTTTCTTTTAACCGTTTCGACTACGAGTCGACCGTGTTTGGCGCTCCGATTGGCCTTTCACTAATCCAGGGCCAATCACGCTAAACGTGGTCGATGAGTAAAGTCGAGATGGTTAAAAAAAACTCGCATTAGGGTCTTTGGACACTAGCGGCCCTATAAATGCTTTACCTACATAGTAATCCTGTTCTTTGCGCGAGTTAATTATCGAAAATAAATATCACTTAATATTTGGTTAATATGGGTGTACACACGACTACACGTCAAGCTATACATACCCGCCTTTATTCATAAACGTTGTTTAAAGTTAAGTAATGATTAGCTGCTGTTTAACAATATATTTTTGACGTTTAAACGTCTCTTAACTTTAATCAACGTTTATGAATGGTTCCAGTTTTAGCTGACCTCGCATTGTATAGGCTTTTCATTCAATGAGATGTCAGCTTAAACTGGAAAGTATAGCTTGATGTGTGATTGTGCGTTCTAATCAGCGTCACTTCAGCTTGCTTAAGTCCACGGTTGGACGGATATAGAATATCGTGACGGGATTTTTTTGCGCACAAAGCAATGCTCAGCACAGATAATTAATAATAATTAAATTAATAATGATAAAATTGAATGATTCTTCGCCGCGCTGGGATGCACTTTGTTGAATTTTAAATACTCAGGGGGCTTACTCTTTAACCTAATTTTAATTCCAATCTAAAGTCAATACGATTCCAATGTTAATTTTTCATACACGTGATTCAGTACTCTTGAAAACAATAGTGTCAACATTGGAACACCAACAACGCCTGATTCCGATTCCACTTAGTTCTCCAAAATGGACACCCAATTTAAACACATTTTGGCGCTAGCGTCGAACTCAAGAATACGAAGTCAAAATTCCAATGATTACTCTTGATTTTAATTCCGATCGATTGATCGATCGGAATTAAAATCAGGAGTACCTAAGCACCCAGTTCGACTTAAAAATCCAACACTTGATAAAATTCCGTCGCGATATTTTCACGTCCGTCCGAGACCAAAAGTGTGTAAGAACTATCAGTTTTAATACATTTCCGAGCTGATGACTGTAACCTTACTTTTCAGGAGTTGCTGAACACCGAAAACCCCATACTTTCGCCGGACGGAAACTTCATTCTAGCTTCAAGTGAAGTCCAGTCGGTAAGTTACAAAATACGCGCGTCCTAATAACAATAAATTTGATTAGCCTATCTTTACAATCTGACTATAAAATTATAATGATAAACATATCTATAGATATTGAAGTCGTTAATCCTTTCAAATACCTTAGTTATGTAGATATTGTAATTACAGAATAATTGCTAGTAGGTACCTACTTGTAAATAATCATATCTATATTTTCAGGTTTACAGATATTCGACCACTGCTAGATACTCCTTGTATAATATTAACACACAGTAAGTAATTTATAATTTGTTTAATTAATATATTTTTAGGTAAAAAGGGCTTAGAGTTCCTGTTAAAAATTACTCATCTTAAATAGGTATCATGAAAGGATACCGTCGACATCATAGAAATATGCTTTTTAGGGTTCCGCACCTCAAAAGGAAAAAGTGGAACCCTTATAGGATCACTTTGTTGTCCGTCCGTCCGTCCGTCCGTCCGTCTGTCAAGACCCTTTTTCTCAGGAACGCGTGGAGGTATCAAGCTGAAATTCACATCAAATACTCAAGTCTACTGTTTCTTGGAGCTGTGAAAAAATCAAACTTCTAAGCTAACGCAATCAAAAGATATAGCCGTTTATGCTGCCAATTTCCGTGAATTTTCGAAACTCGCAAGGGAATCAAAACCTAAAGGGTACTTCCAGTCGATCTAGAATTTTGAAATTTGGTACGAAGCAACGTCTTATAGCACAGATAAAGGAAAAATTGCGAAAACCGTAAATTTTTAGTTACATCATATAATAAAAATAATAAAAAACTTTATACCTACAGGTTTGTACGGAACCCTCGGTGCGCGAGTCCGACTCGCATTTGGCCGGTTTTTTTAATGTCTATGATGATTTCTGGTTGAGGCGTAATTTGAGCGCTACTTAAACAGCAAACAGCGTAGATATAGAGCTGCTTTTTTTGGGTTGAAAATCATCAAATGACGTCTCCCGCTCTTGGGCGGAGCGGGAGGGCATGTCAGACTTTTACTGACTAAAAGCCACCCGTGTTCCTTCAGTTGCCCATATGCCAGGACCACGGTGTCTCTTTCGAACAAATCTCGCGACCCTGGCAGGATATAGAGCGGCTCAGTGGGATAATGCGTAACACACTAACACTAGGAATGGGTTTGATTTTGACAGTTCAACAACATTCATTGCGTTATTAACGTTGTTGAGCAGAACATTTTTCCAATATATGAAGCAATGCATTTGCAATATCCTTCAAAATGTCCTTATTGTGTTATTGAAACGTTTATTACGCAATTAAGGTGCTGTTCTTGATCGTAGACTTTAGTACTCCTATTCTATTTAAAGCTAGCTTCTGCCCGCGTCTTCGTCCGCGTCAAATTTTTGCTCCCCTAACCCTTCCCGTCGCATCGAATTGCCTGCCAGTTTTCGTCCATTTTTCGTTGCTGCTCCACTTCTTTTAATTGTAGCGTGATGTTATAGAGCCTTCCTCAATAAAAAGGCTACAAACACAAAAATATTTTTTCAATTCGGACCAGTAGTTTCTGAGATTACCGCGTTCAACCAATCAAATCAAATTATTTTTTATTTCATATAAACCTACATGGGCACTTATGAAACGTCAGAAGCCAGGTGCACGGTTTCAAATAGTTGGTTCCTATGGAGAAGAGCCGGCAAGAAACTCCACGGTTACTCTTTTAAAAATAATTCGTTTTTACCAAACAAACAAACAAACTCTCCAGCTTTATAATATTAGTATAGAAGTATAGATTTGAAGAATACATTCCTATTGTTTTAAATACCTAAACAAGCGAATTTAACCATTTTTCTTTTCAGAGCCATCATTCCAATCGCGAACGGAGAGCGTCTGCAGCTTTGTATCTTCAGCAGCGGCAACACACACGCTTTGGCCTACGTGTTGAAGAACAACCTGTTCTATCAGCCTACGAGCACCGCCCAGCCGATACAGATCACCACAAACGGCATTGAAGGCGTTATTTACAATGGACACGCTGACTGGGTGTATGAAGGTACGATAAACAAATAAAAAAAGACTTTATAACATTGTTTATAGTCTCAAGCGGCGCAAAAATACTGTAGCTTCATTGGTAACTACAGTTTTGAGCTCTTGTGAAGTTTGTTACTCAATCACACAAAAACGGTTGAACGAATTTGAATGTTTGGCAAACAGATAGTTTAAAACTTGGATTAACACATAGGATACTTTTTATCCCGGTAGTACATTCCCGTTGTATGTATAATATATATTTTTTTGCTAGTGATAAATATCTATATCTATACTAATATTATAAAGCTGAAGAGTTTGTTTGTTTGCTTGAATGCGATAATCTCAGGAACTACTGGTCCGAATTGAAAAAATATTTTTGCGTTGGGTAGCCTCTTTACTGAGGAAGGCTATAGACTATATAACATCACGCTAAGATCAAAAGGAGCGGAGCAGCAACGAAAAATGGACGAAAACTAGCCGGCAATTCGATGCGACGGAGAGGGTCAGGGGAGCAAAAATTTGACGCGGACGAAGTCGCGGGCAGAAGCTAGTTTAATTATATATTTCCTTAACTACAGCATCAAATTTCCATTTCAGAGGATGTCATGTACACCGGCCAAGCGACGTGGTTCTCCACGGGAGGGTCATACCTCGCGTTCGCGACCTACGACGACACTAATGTTGAGAGTTATTCCTACTACTACTATGACGACAAGACTGACAGGGATGATCCCTACCCTGAGCTCGTTGACCTGAAGTATCCCAAGGTATGAACAACTTGTCGTGGAACTGAAAAAAGTGGGCTGTATTTAATTGAACCCAAAATAATTTTCTTTTTTCTTCTCATAAAAATATGAATAGACATTCTAATATAAATAAATGTGCCTCTTTTTGTGGGCTTTATAAGGTGGCATCGACGCAAACTGTAACCATTATTGCGTAGAAATATTTCGTCAATTTTCAAATGAAAAATCAGCTGATTGGTAGAAAACTGCAATGCGGCCAAAATGTATGGAACAGCATTTTTTTAATGACCTACAAAATATTCAGCGCACTAGGGTTTAGAATGATCTATTAAATTTATTGTAACAGGTTGCGCGTGGATAGCCCTGCCACACTGTATATAATTCCCACTTTATTGACCTTAAAATTTAATATAACGTGATGATTTTAGAGAATCAGTTAAATATTTCCCGGAAAAAATTGCAGTGGTAGGGTTATTTGTGAAGAAACTTGTCCAAGAAAGTACGACCACGACACCTACCTATTTTACAGCCGAGCAACATTGCTGTGTTCTGTTTGAAGAGCCCATAACCTTGTTATTACTCTGTAACAATCTATCATGCCATTGGAAGCATTACCGCCATCATTTTCATAACTTTTTTTTACCAATATTAACTAGTTGAGAAGCTGAACATAAACTATTTACACCAATATTTCAGGTCGGACGTGAAAATCCAACGGCTATACTGCAGGTTGTGAACCTTGCCACCCTGGGAACGGCCAACGCTGCGACTATAATAATGCCCCCGCCGGAAGCCGTTACTGCAGACCATATCCTGGGAGGCGTGATATGGATCACAGACACTGATATCGCAGTACACTGGTTGAACAGAAGACAGAACTCCGCTGTGCTCAGAATCTGCAATATAGTCACTTCGGTTTGTGAGGTAAGTGCATGTATCTGCTATTACATACTGCAGGACACATAGCATGAGTCAATAGCGGACTCCCGGCCACCGTAGGCGCGAGCTTGCGGGCGGCGAGCAATGGGTAGCTCGCCGCCCGGTAAGGACCAGGCTCGGGTCGACGGCGCGTAGTGTTCCACGCGCGCCTCAAAGAGATGTCAGCAGTACTGAAGGGGTCTGCTAGGACCGATGCCTGTTAGGGTCGCGAGATTGTTCGAAAGAGATACCGTGACCCTGGCACATGGGCAACTGAAGGAACACGGGTGGGTTTTAGTCAGTAAAAGTCTGACACGCTCTCCCGCTCCGTCCAGAGCGGGAGAAGTCATTTGATGATTTCCCATACAAAAAAAGGACGCATAGCAATTATCGCCTTTTGGCGTATCCGGAAGTTCTCAGTAGCAGTCTGAAGTCTGGAATTGTGCCTGGTTGATGGCAATAGGCTCGCCCCGTATTACATGGGACTTAAATATAACTGGCGAATTGTGGGTGTACTATAGATACACCTCTGGCTAACTCTTCGCGGAAACAAGGCCTGATGTGTATGTTATGTTAGGAAATAAGAATTAAACAATACAGCTGTAAGAGGTGAGGTGCCACCTTTAAGGAATTCTTATTTAGAAATACCAATTTAAACCGTAAGCGAAAGTAAATAAAGTTGAGTTTTAATGGTAGTTGATTAGGTCGTTTCGCCACTCCTGTTGTCAGCGTTGACCCTGAAAGGGCGAAGTAACTTTTGCTTATGAGTAGAGATCGGATATTCAGAAGCATATTCACCTAAAGTTGAAATGTTGGCTAATATAGAATGCGCTCTTTTACCGTGCTTTGTGTGTTGTTTTAACTAACACATACCCACCCTACACACATATGTATTTGCATCTGAGGTTAAACATGAATTTTAAATAAATATGATGATCCAAGAAACCCGGCTTTAATAAAAAATACGAAGCCGCTTCCGTGTTTTCACAGCTAAATAGTAACATTAGGTAAATATGCATCCGAATATCCGATCATTGCTTGTAAGCCAGGGAGTGAATTGGGTTAACTTTTCCCAGAAAAAATTACATGACAAATTTTCAATTACATGTTACATAAAATTATTAATTGTAACAACTAAATCTTCAGTTAAAGCCGCCTTCCTCTCTCCAAGTTTTTTGTTCCCGATAGGGTCCATAATGATAATGTCTTTGTTTGTATCTGAGTTCACATTGTGGAATGCAATAATATGTTGAGTGAGACGCGGGTTAAAGCTGGTTTAAACATTTCAGGAAGAGCCTCGTCAACAGCCAAACGGCTGGGTGCCCATCGCGATGCCACGCTTTAGCAGGAACGGAGATTTCTTCGTGTCTCTGCGTTGGTCTCTAGAACAGGCTGACCGCAGCATCTGGCAACACCTCTACGTTAGTTTCCGCATCGGTGGGGAGATCGTGTCCAGTTCCGTCACTCCTGGAGCCTTCACCGTCAATAGCTTTATCGGTATGGATGAAGCTAATCTGGCTTAGTGAGTATAGTAATAATATAATTGTTCCGTTTTGGCGTGACGAAACATCAAGTCGAGGCGACCGTCCCACTAAATGACGGTAGCTCTATTGTGACATGATTGAAACTGTGGCTTCTCAAGCATCCCTCTCCAGCTGAGCTTCCACCGGGCGACCAACTGTCATGGCTCATCTGGAAATCTCTTAAATGACTAAGAAGCTAGGTGGGCCGCTGCCGCCTCAATTCAGTCAGGTGGAGGTACTCCGATCAGCCGCAGTGCGATTGTGGAGCCACATCGCAAACTATGCACTACCTTTTGTCGTGCCCCATGTGCACTAAAACTTGCATTATGGAAGACCGTGAGGCCAACGATAAAGTTGTCGAACTGGCTTAATTCTGGTCGGATCTTATTTAAAACTAACAATTGGAATCGACACTACGAAGACGAAGAAAGCATGACAACGTTTTTTTGTTTGTTAAATTTCTTCACAGGAAACCGAACAATAAGCTTTGAACATGACTTTTAAAATATCTCCAGTAATAATGTCCAAGATTTACTTAGATGTACATATAAATAGAAAAAGGTTTTTTTTTTTTAATAACAAAATAATATATTAACTTAACTAAAACTATAATTGTGTACACAAACTAAAATAAGGCGTCGAAAAATTCATCTTCATCGCTGTCGACCGGCAATGTACCCAAGAGACTGGCGGCATTACCACGCTGTATAGCAATGCTTAGCCGCTGGCCAAAATAAAAACCAGCCCTTGGGTCACGAGAAGTGTCAACCAGCCGTTTCGATATTTCTTTACCATGCTTTTCTTTGCCATGAGCACTCTGACCCCACGGCCCGAGGGTTTCAACCCCAAACGGCTCGAAAATATAATTACCAATAAGGTTGCTATACTTTCGCCGCTTGAGGTTTTCCGCAGCCGCAGCGGCAGCGCCAGCGCAGCAAGCCGAGCTAGGAAGATGGGATGGCGCAAGAGTATCGACACACGTTGCATCCCACACTAAAGGCCTACCCACCTTCCAAGGAAACAAAGACATACCGTCCGGTCTCTTGCCATCGTCGCGTGCCAAGCCATTGGGTTCTAATACAGCTGGGACGCCGACGGTGACAAGAGCTCGTCGGATTATGTCATTAATGTTTGCGTGCCGCGCTAATCGACCCGCACTTCGGCTGCAAGACAGGCCGTGGTGTCCTAGACTGGTGACAACTTCGCCACAGTGACAGCCACGGAATAAAGAAAACTGGAGGAAGTGCCCCTCAGATATCGCGCGCGTGTCAACATTAAGCGCAGATGCGCAGCATTTAGCTTATTAGCCGTCAGATACTTGTCGCGATTGGTTGTCGCAGAAATACGCGAAATATTACAAATTATGCCTTGTTGTGCGGTTTTGACCTGCAAAAACGAAAGCAGAAAAAAAATGTATCTTGTGGAGGTGTATCCTATCATCAGTAACTACTAAACTTTGTTAATTTTTAATATAATTGATTTTAATTGCAATACCACATGTTATGACTTCAATGCAAACTATAAACAACCTTATTTTCATTGGCACAAAGTCTTAATGCACTTAGTCGTCATCTGGAAAATCATAACCAAAATTCTAGTAACTTCGACGCTACTCGATTAGGGATGGGACACATCCGTAATGTAGGTCGGAATCGATAATTTTGTCTGATTTTAGTAAGGATTCAATAGCTCACATAGCTGGTTATATAATACGACAGTTGATTAAAAAAATTAAGTGTGATATTTGCGTTAGTGCTTTAGTAACAGAAAAAAAAAAACAATTATTACATAGATTTATTATAGCTAAAGATAGAGGGGGATTATTATACCCATCAGAATCTGTGATTAAGATATGTCAGATGTCCGAAATATTTTTAAAAGACGGTTACATATTCAATAAAGATTATATCATGGCTAAAATAATGCGCCAGTTCATTGGGTCATCGATATTCCAAAACATAAGCTATCATCAATTAGGGGAATTTCTTACGTCTAATCATATTACTGACTTAATGAAAGCTATCACGGCAAAATATATTAATATACGATTTCATCACCTATTAAAATTAAACATAAAATTATAAAAACGGCAAGTAATTAAATAAATATGTGTTATTTCAAGGTTAGTAAATATTTTTAGTACTATCTGTTATCGTTTCATTTATCGTTAGCTTCTATCAGCGGTTTCGCCCGCGTACCTGATTTTATGAAAATAACATTACCCCCCTACATACAAACATACAAATACCTCTTTAACATTGATATTTTAACGATAATCAACCTTTTCCGTTATTAAGCATTTGTATGATGTTAACAAATTATTACATTGCTCACTCGAATAAATTACGTAACTTCAATATTAAAATATCGATATATTTCCTCATCTCTTACTTTTGTTTTGCTACTCACCAACAGAGATTACAAGTGCATGTGAATATGATATCTGTTTCAAAGGAGCTAGCGTTCTGAATAGAATGAATTGGTTACAGCGCCATCTAGCATTGAGTTGCTGAACTCGTTGCAAATTTGTCTATCTAAAGTTTCTAAACGAAAAACGTCTTTATTGTGTGTGTCATGTCAAATAATAACAACTTTCATGCCTTGTAATACGACTTAATTTTTTAAAGCAATACGAAGATGATTTGTAAAACTTGCGTGTGTAATTTGTAGCCAATCATATCACTGTTTTTTATGTGTGTAATGGACAATTTGCTATGCAAATGTGTGAGTTTGGCGACACTGGTTCCCGTGCTTAACCAGTGTAAGGGCACTTCTCTGTATTCTTTGTTCTGTGGTGACAGCGATGAGGAGAACAACATGGAGCTCCCAAACGTAGGGAAACAGCGAGCCGGAAAGTAGTGTCGTCGAACAAGGTGCCTATATTCGACGACGGCAGTGCATGAAGCCATAAACCCGATTCCCATTGACCCACAGCCAGCAGGCGCGCACGCTCTGCAGTAGTAGCAGACGAGTTCAGTAAATTATCTTGTACAACTCTGCAGAGCGGCTCATCCCACCGTCTCTGGGAAAGTGGGTTATCGGGTAGATTTGAATTCGGGCAAGCGAGTTTCCAGGCATCTATAGCCTCGGTGAAGCACGGCACATCAAAATTAATCAGTGTGGAAGCTAAAATTTTCCTTCAATTAAAACTAAAAATGGTAGGTAAAGATATCCCAAGCAAAGTATGCGCTTTGAGAATATGAAAGCGCGATGATGAGACCTAATATAGAGCTGTTATAGAAGTACTTGCCTGTTTTGTTTTCTCATGGTTATATCAATATACGTAGCAACTCGATACAATTTCAAAACTTTTAAGTGACATAATAATAATGACGACCTGAATCGGAGTAAGTAATCTGAAAGAGGAAAAACTGAATAAAGCGCGGCAGTACAAAACTGAAAAACTTCGCGTCTGTGGAATGCACCTCTGTGGCACGACGTTCGTGCTAATCGGAGCTACGAAGATTACCGAAGCACATATCTTTTCGGGGTTCGAACCCAGGCGGGCGTTTTACTTTGTGTGAATATTTTCATCACCACTGCTCTCAAAACTGCGTAGAAAACATCGTGAGGAAACCGGCATTTCCTAGAACCAAAAGCACGAAGATATGTGACATCTACCAACATGCACTGGGCCCGCGTGGTAGATTATGGCCCGCTCCCTCTCACCGAGAGGAGGCCTGTGTCCCAGAAGTGGGAACAATAAAGGTTGGTTATGATGATGATATCTTTTCTGGTTAAAATATCTTGATGCTCTGTGTGCAGCTACTACACGCGCACGGCGGACGGCGCGCCGTGGGAGACACAGGTACATCGCGCGGGGGCTGGCGCGGGCTGCATCAGCTGCAGCCTGGTGATGCCCGACGGCGGCCGCTGCAGCTGGGCCACGGCCACTGTCAGCACTGCCGGCTCCTTCATGACCATCACCTGCTCCTCGCCTGATGAACCCTCCGCTACCTTCATCGTTAACCCTAGGGTGAGTATGCTTGGTCGATTAAGCAAAATCAAATAATAACAGAAAAAGTAGCTCATTCATTTGATCAAAATTTAAATAACATTTTATATGGTGCATTAAAACTTATAGAAATAGTGACAGTATTTGAACAGTAAAAACACAAAAATCAGCAAAATCAAAAAAAAAAACAAAAAACGTATACACTGTTTGTTACTATGTCCTGGCGATTTTTGTCGTTGAACGATCATATAATATAACATGATACATAACGTGACATTACACCTGAGTTAGGCAGAGATGTAACAACAGTATAGTCAAATGAACAAAAAAACGTATAGATTAAAAAGTTTAACACTGACGTAGGACAAAAGTCGTCACTCAAGCGTAACAATAAAAATGACGAGTAAATGTATTAATTATATTGATTGTCGTGACGGTTCCGGTTCACGTAGTACTGAACGTGCGTACGGTCCGTCCTAATTATGATAATATTGTGAATATTGCAACGCGTAGCCGATGTCCGCGACCAAACGCAGCGTAAGAACGGTCCCCTATGACCACGTTGTCGCTTGAGTTAACTATTTCCTCAGCTTTGACTCAAGGTCATGCAATTTAAAATTAATACATAATCAAATTTTTATTAAAGCGTGCTGTTTATACTGACTACTATTAGTCTGCTAGTTTTTTCGCCTTTCAGTTACACCATGTGGGTTGTAGTGACTAAGAGACTTAACTGCGCTGGTAATGGTCGCCCAGTGTCAAAATTTGACCATGATTGAAAACTTTTCTAATGCAGTACTGTACAGGATAAGTTTTTATCCAGTGCGCAAACTGTAACCATGAATTCAGCATATCATTCTAGACACCCCAGTGTAGAAAATTTTCGTCGGATATTAAAAAAAAATCAGCTGTTCCATACATTTTGACCCTGTAGGTATTGCATTTTTCTATGAAACAGCTGATTTTTTTTTGTTTAAATATAAAATTTCTGCACAAGGAGTTCTAGAATGATAATTATGCTGAATTCATGGTTACAATTTGCACACTGGGTAAAAACTTATCTATACAATCTATACATCTATACATCTATACAAATAAATAAAATTGGAGTGTCTGTTTTTAATATTAAGATAACCAGTTTTTACCAAGTGTATATGGATGTATACACGATACATATACCAAAACAACATTTTTTTTAAAATTTGTCTGTCTGTTTGTTCCCGCTAATCTCTGAAATCGCTGGACCGATTTTGACGGGACTTTCCCTGGCAGATAGCTGATGTAACAAGGAGTAACTTAGGCTACTTTTATTTTAGAACGATTATTTTATTTTAGAAAAAAATAACTGTCTTCGAAAACTACGCTGACATACGTCTCAAAATTCGAAAAATCCTGGCTGAATCCTACGAAATAGATCAAAATAATGTACTACAGTATTGTATACCTTAAAAAGGCCTACAAAAATGTCCTCAATGGTATATGTCTATCTCTTAGGGATAACCCACAATAACCATTTTTTATCTTTTACTTTTTACCGGAAATAAGGGCTTATTTACGAAGCGATTTTAAGCAATACAGCATTAATCCTTATCCAATTAAGTACCTTAAATACATTGTGCATTTAATATAGATCAATATGGCCCTTTACAGCATGTAATTTAAATGAATATCTTAGAAGATATTAAAGATTTAAAAAGCGGGCGCAGAGCGCGTTGGCAGCGGCCGGGTAGTACAGGATAAGTAGGATTGTAATTCATATTACTTTGGCTTCATAGTAATTGCGAATATCATGTGTGTTCATTATACTCAAAATAAACCTAATAGTATTATTCCAAGTAAGAGACCGCGAAATGGCTTAGATGTTTATATTTTTGGATGTTTGTTTCTCAATGATGCAAAGACGGCCAAACGGATTTAGATCGAATTTGGCACAAAGATATATTATATCATGGATACGTAACAGATAGGATACCTACTTTATCCCAGTAGTAGGTTCCCGGGTGATATTTTCCGACAGCTAGGTATACGGGCCAAGCCACTGGCAAAATTACTATTCCTATAATTATGTTCGGTGTCTGGTAAATGATTGAGTGTCTGTATAGGTAAAATAGGAGCGTTAAGAAAAACCAGGAAGACTTATATTCAACTAAACCAAGCCCTCTGTCGCAGTCTTCTTACTCTGAATACTATTACTTTTATTTTAAAAACACCAACACACATGATGTTCTCATAAACTATGAATCCTAAGTAATATGAGTTATAATCCTACTACAAATAATATTATATATGTGAAAATATGTATGATTGGGTGTTTGTTTCTCAATCACGCAAAAATGGCTGAATGGATCTGGATCGAAAATAGCACACAGAGTCTATATTACCTATATAACCTGGAATAACACATTCTTATCGCGGTAGTACGTCCTCTTGCATTAATTTCCGACATCCACGCGGGTGAAGCCGCAGGCAAAAGCTAGTCATGTATAAAAAAATAAGCTTTCAACGCTTCTTCTCCATATAAACTTTAATTGCGTCAAATTTCGTACTTCTCCATGAGAATTTCCGTCCACGTAATTCTCATAAAAAGGGGTCCAAAGTTTTTGTTACACGTATTAATGTATAGATTCTTTAATATTTTAAGTAATACAGAGAGCACTCAAAAGTGCAGAGGTGGAGTAAATGCTACAGGCACTTTTAACCAGTCAAGTTTAGGGTTATGTAGAGGGAAACATTTCACAACTACTATACTTAGGGAAAAACTGCAGAACACTCAACTATCTTGCTCTATCACCCTATTGCAAATACTTGCCTCTTTCTTCAAACCGTGTATCCTTTGTTACCCAGACAGGTGCAACCCTCATGATCTGGGAAGACAACGCGCTCGTCCGCCAGCGTCTGGTCGGCAAGGCTCGCTGGACCAGCATCATCACGACAGTACCCCTGCAGAACGGCTTACCTGCCCCTGTGAGGCTGCTCCTGCCTCCTGGCTTGAACGTGGAAGATGCCACCACGAAATATCCTGTAGTGTTCTACGTGTATTCTGGACCTAATACTCATACGGTGATGAACACTTTCACTGTTGGTAAGTGAACTTGTTTGCTATTTATTTTGTGACTCATTCATCAATTCTTTTTCGGGATACTGTCCTTACTTGCATGATTATAATCGATCTATAATGTACCCACTGTTGGGCCAAAGAGTCCTCTGGCCCAGCAGTGGGTACAGTAAAGGAGTCCCTTTATTCACGAGGAAGTGGACTGTAATCTACCACGCGGGTCCAGTGCGGCTTGCTAGATGTCACATGTCTTCCATTTTTGGTTCTAAGATATGCCGGTTTTCTCACGATGTCTTCCTTCACCGTTTTTTGAGCAGTGATAATTATATTAAAAGGCCTGTCTTGTTTCAAACCCCACGAACTAAGCCCGTAAGTGGGGGCCGAAACTGTAGAAGTCTTTATTATAAAATCTCTAAAGTAAAAAGAGGTGTAATAAGCTTCAAATACACTATCTAATGAACTTGTAACTACCAGGCTACCACGCTTACCTGACGACGAACCGTAACATCATCTACATGTTAGCCGATGGTCGCGGCTCCGGCCTCAAGGGACAGGAGATGTTGTACTCTCTCAACAACGCGCTGGGCACTGTGGAGGTGGAAGACCATTTCGTTATCCTAAGGTAAGCCTCAAAATCATTTCTTTTAATTCGGATTTTAAATACATCTTTATATTTTTGGTGACTTCTTTTTATTCTCTTTGATCAAATGTTGTGTTTATAAATGTGTAAAGAGTTCAAACAAAGTTATTTGCTAAGTTTCGACTACGACAGGGCGCTTATGATGGGTGAAGACAGCTGATGTCTGAAATACAGATATTTTATAAGTATCTAATCTAGTTCAGATAAAGGTTTTCAAAATCTGCTATAGAAGCAAGTGCCATAAAGTGTATTTGAACAAATACATTTATTAATATAATATAAGTATAATAATATAAGTATTTATTCACATCAACAGGACAGCTATTTAACATTACATACATAAGACTTAAATGTATTTGATTTAAGAAACGTAGATAATCTTAATCGAAAATCCTTACAGTTGATAAAAGAAACACAAAAATACTTATTGAAAGCTAATGTTAGAGACGAAAAGAAAAAAGAAACGTCAGAAACTAAAGTCAAAAGATGTCCATTTATTGGCAAATGCATGACACATCTAGCGGGGTAATTGCGTAACACTCTCATAGTAGGAATTGGCTTTCATTTTAATAGTTTAACAAAATTCATTGCGTTATTTAAGTTGTTGGAGTAGCCACATTTTTTGAACATAGAAACCAATGAATTTGCAATAATAATAATGTGTTACGGGGGCTGGTTCTGTCCTTCTCATTTCTAGTATCTATCGATGATAACTATTGATAACATTTTTTACTTAACTGACACGCACATTCTCAGTCTTGAAGTATGAAATTTTGCATAACAGTTTCTAATGTAGATAGGAGAATTAGAACTAAAGAAGGTTTTTTCGACGATTCATCCCCTAAAGGGGTTAAAGTTTGCGTAGTAGTTGGCCATTTTTGGCGATGGGATATCTCATTAGGCTTTTATCAGAATGCTTTAGGTGTAAGGTTCGCCAATTCATCATTTCCTGTTCTGAAAAGCCAGTTAGAAATATCGTAGATAAGTATTCAAATTTATTCCAAAAATCGATTATGTCAGGATCTTTAGAAATCTTATATAACTAATGGTAATTTTGATATAAAAAAAATCCGGTTTGATAACGACCGAGTGTCCTCCATTGACCTAAATGAATAAATTAATTGACGTTATGTTTTTATTTATGTATAATATAATTCATTCCGCGGTTAGCGGTTTTATGTAACACATTCGCTCATTTATTAGTAAAAGAAACACATTTTCTCAGGCTTGATTACGTCGGTTTGTTTGATAATACAGGAAACTCTTTCTTGCTATAGCTAAACGAGTAGATAGATTTACAATATGACGGTACGCATCTGTTTTTTCCGAAGAAATAGGAACACAGGTTCAGTATGGATCCGCTATGGAGATCCCTTATTAGGCGGGTAATTTGAATGTTTATTTATTTTGATTTTTCCCTTTTTATTTATCTTCATATGTTAAATCGAATTGCATGGATCATCTGTAATAAATGGATTTAAATTTAATTTTAATTAATGGATATTCTGGATTATGAATTTTGAATTTAATTTATTTAATTTGTGTGTTATTATATTATTGATATTTTTATCTTTTGTATTAATTTTTATGTGACTTTGTATTTATAATTTGATAATTTTAATGTTTTATGTCTGATATGGGTTATATTACCTGAAATAAACGATTTTTAATTTTTTTTTTTAGTACAATCATATTTCGCCGGTAAGTATAGTTATAGATTCGATACACGGGTCGGGCAAAATGTTTTTTTATAAAAAAAAAAAAAACATAAGGGAGAACAAACAGTAATATACTAAAAATAAACAGAAACAACTTAACATATAAATTAACAAATATACTACCCACTACATTTTCCACAGATTAATATTTACAGAGTTACAAACTGGTGGCAAACATTAACTGTAAGTCGGGGCAAAATCAATTTAACACTAGATGGGGCTAAGGCGTAAGTCCGCCTACATTCCTATTTATGTCCGCGAAAACTTTTATATTATATAAATTAAAAAAAAAAAACAACAGTAGAAACTAAGAATAACTAACTAAAAAATAAATCTTATAATTCTGTTATAATAATTTGCTTATGCATACG
Organism: Aporophyla nigra; assembly: GCA_947507805.1. NCBI lineage: Eukaryota > Metazoa > Arthropoda > Insecta > Lepidoptera > Noctuidae > Aporophyla > Aporophyla nigra. The sequence continues at coordinate 16,320,908 of OX382302.1, read as the reverse complement.
GAGTTTACTGCTGATCCCTTAAAATGTTAACTAAATTATGATTAAAAGTGTTACGGCTAAGAAATAATATGTCGATTTCACTAAATCGCTTATTATACGTGTCGACTAACGATAATAATAATGTTATTGGTTCTAATAGGATTTCGCAGTCGTAGCCCCAAAATCTCATTTTTGGTAAAACGCATTGATACAGATTAATTCAGTAATGGTGGAGCAGTGGCAGCCCAGAGGTAACGGCCGCGACTGGCGAGTCGGTGGTAGGTTCGAACCCAGGCAGGCTATTATTATTATTATTAGCCGTTTCTGTCCCACTGCTGGGCGAAGGCTTCCCTACTCTCTTTCCACGTCTCTTTATCCAGAGCTGCCAAGGACCAGTCTTTATTAAAAGAGTCCAGCTCATCCCGCCATCTCCGTCTGGGCCTGCCGCGATGTCTCTTGAGGCAGGCTATACTTTATGTAAATTATTTCATCACCACTGCTCTCAAAACAGTGAAGTAAAACATCGTGAGGACACCGGTATGTCCTAGAACCAAAAATTTGAAGGCCCGTGAAAACCACCATGGTATGGTCACGTGATACGGAGGAATGAGGAAAATGTTATGAGGAAAGTTTTGAGTATGAATTTCGAGGGCTATAAGAGTAGAGGGAGAACATATCGATGGATGGACTGGGTGACTACTGAGATGTCATTATAGAGAAGTGTGGAAAAAAAACTTTTTACAAAAAAATGAGAAGTCGGTTGTTATTTTTTTGTAAAAATTGTTTATTTTTTACTTTTTAGTAGTGGTAGATACCTCGCACTAATCTAATCGCGTTATTCGTTCACTTGTCGCGCAAATACTTAATGAAAATTTAAGACTTATATGGTTTTCACATGGATCCCATTGTCCGAATGGAGCGAAATTAAAATGGGACCATTCGGGAAGCACCAGCTTTCAAATTTAAAAAAAAAACATCAAAGTCGGTTAATCCAGTCAAAAGTTATGAGGTAACAAACATTTAAAAAAAATACAGTTGAATTGATAACCTCCTCCGTTTTTTTCGTCGGTTGAAAAGACATGTTGTGCCGAACTGAAATAAATTCAGGGCAGGAGACTGATGTTGATGTGAAATCCACCAACCCGCACTGGTACTGCGTGGACTACGGCTCAGGCCACTCCTTACAGAGATTAGGCCTATGTCCCAGCGGTGGGAACATTATAGGCTGATAATGCTAATGAAATCATTACGTTTCTGATCAGTCGAGTAGTCAATATTTGAACAGCGTGGGGTCCTGGGTTCGATTCCCGGGTCGGGCAAAGTGTTTCTGGGTTTTTCCATTAGGAATTTCTTAGTAGCAGCCCGGAGTTTGGAAGTTGGCGGTGTGATACCCCCGTGCCTCGGAAAGCACGTTAAGCCGTTGGTCCTACGCCTGATCTCTCTCCGGTCGTGTCGGATTGCCGTCCCATCGGACTATGAGAGTGAGGGAAGAGTGAGTGCTCCTATGTCTGCGCACACACTTGAGCACTATAATATCTCCCGCGCCGATGGCTAGTCTCCGTTGAGATTGGCCGCCGTGGCCGAAATTCGGTCTGGAGGACTATATATATATATATATATATATTTGAACAGCTGTTGTTTGTCAAGTTATCTGCCAGTTAGCTAATCATTCTGCATTATTACCTCGAAGCAGGGATATTGCGGAGGCCGATTTTTTCGCATCCGCGGTTTCGGATATTTGAACGCCCACATCCGCGAATATTCGCAACATCTCTGCCTCGAAGTAAAGTTATCAATATTTCTTGTGTACTTAATTGGTGAATGCTTTATTGTTTGTACTATTAATTAAGGGAAACCCAATTGAAGAAGTCGATACCTATGTAGGTATATACAATGAATTTCGTCTATATAGATGATTAAATGGTGTTCTATCAATATTCCCAAAGATCGCTACAGTAAAATGTTCTAGTTATTATAAACAAAATACTAAAAAAACATACAAGTTCGCGGTTTTTGTTGCCCTATCTTTTCTGCTCTTTCTCTTGACGACATAGATTTAAATTGTTGATTGGTCCTCACCGTACCGTCTTGAATATTGCGCGAAAAAGTGTCCATACTGTATTCAGTATTGACACTTTTGCGCGCGATATACATGTGGCTCACACATGGAACGATATAATATATGATTGGATGAGTGAGTGAGAAAATACTATCCAAATGTCAACGATATAATCTTTTTATTTATTCACAAGGCAACTACAACAGGTAACAATCACAGTATTTCACTAGGTTCACATTATAGGTTTCGACCTGATTATCACCCAAACGTAATCGCACAGCATGACCAGCAACAACAATAATAATTATGATAAAAACTATAGCATAAAGTAACGAAATTGGCGAATCTGAAGATTTAAACCGTTGCTAGACGAGTCTTAGCCAACTTTGCCAGGAACCACTAGATACAACGGGTGCACCTGTACATAATCACAAAAATAAAAAACTGTCGTACGCCATACATTGTTCTCAGATGTTCCATAGCGAGTATGCAACACATCTGCACATCAAACTTCGTTGCATAACGTTTGATGCAACTGAGTTCAATAAACCTATGAGGCAAACCAAGTCATAAAAGTTTTACTGTAAACACGACGAGGCCGGCTGCAATCTTTATGATACTTATGTCAAAACTTGCCATTTGTATTTTCTTTATCCTGTTTTCATTAAAATGTTGAGAAAATCTTGAGTGTAGGAGACTTTAACTCTAGAATCATCGCCATCATTTCAGCCGAAAGACGTCCACTGATGGACATAGGCTTCCCCCAATCGCCACGCTTGGCAGGCGGGTTGGCGATCGCAGTCAGGTGGGAAAATGCATAGAGAACGCTAGTGCCCATTCTGATGGAAGTCCCTTCAAAATCAAAAATCAATCAAAATCAAAAGTCATTTATTCAAACTAGGCTGAGAGTCAGCACTTTTTGAACGTCAAAGTTACATGAGACAGTCCCCCCAAAACGCCCGCCCTTCGACACTTCCTAGTGCTTTCGCTGGGAAGAAGAAGTGGCGGAACAAACTCCCCAGCAGCACAGCTGTCTGTTAAGTTAGAAGAACTTGATTCTATACAGTATTGTGTAAGTTATTAATATTATAAAACAAAACATACATTATTCGCCATATGTCAGCTAGCACACGCCAATATACCAACAAAACATTGAAAACTAAACTCAAGCTGAAATAAATAATAAAATCGTAAACAGAACCCTCTTTATTCCTAATTACCTACGTTATGCTCGCATCGTTTCAAACGATTCAGAGCCTTATTTTATCATACAAATAAGGAAAAAAGGTTAAAGTTCGCTGGTACGCGGCGAACCAAATGTGGTATCTCAGGGACTTACAGGTTAAAACCTTAATAAAGCCTCCAGGCATAAAGGGCGTGCCCGCTTACATATACGATGCAAATGATACATATACACAATAAATGAAATGAAAAGAAAATAAAAATAAACTAACAAAAGCAGTTAAATAAAAATAAAAAAAAAACAATTATATGAACTACCCATATAAACCGTCAGTAGGAAGACTAATTCTGGATTGAAAGAACATAAACATTGTCTTGAGTTGATCACAGCGACCAACTATTCTTATCGTTTAAGTAGTCGTTGATAGAATAGTATGCCTTTGAACAAAGGTTGGATTTTACTTTAGCTTTAAACTCATTAAACTGCAAATCTAGCAAAGCAGAGGGAAGCTTGTTATAAAAGGTAATACCAAGACCAACAAAAGAATTATGAACCTTATGAAGCCGGTGAAAGGGAGCACGTAGTTTATCCCTACTTCTAGTATTAATATTATGAATATCACTGTTTTTAGTGTACAAGTGTAATATATTTTGCCTAATATATAAGATGTTGGCGAAGATGAATTGTGATGCCACCGTAAGAATACCAATATCTTTAAACAAATCTCTCAGAGAAACTCTAGCACCTAGTTGGTAAATCGCTCGAACAGCTCGTTTTTGAAGAACAAAAATATTTTGAATGTCCGCAGCTTTGCTCCACAGCAGAATGCCGTAGGACATTATGCTATGAAAATAACTAAAATAGACTAATCGAGCTGTATCAACGTCCGTGTACTGTCTAACTTTCCTTACGGCGTAGGCGGCCGAACTGAGCCTTCCCGCTAGGCTTGATATATGTGATCCCCACTGAAGTTTGGCGTCTACTGTTATGCCCAGAAAAACTGCCGAGTGTACAGTTTCAAGCACCTCATTATCTAAAACGACATTGGGTCCCAGATTCCTAACATTCGGTAAGGCGAACTTTATACATTTCGTTTTCTTAGCATTAAGAACTAGGTTATTTGTGGTAAACCAATCCGTAACCATTGAGAGCGCACTATTCACGTCATCAAAATCTTTTCTATTCCTGTCTACTTTAAAGATAAGTGAGGTATCATCAGCAAATAGTACAATGTCACAGATATTCTTTAAATAGAATGGTAAGTCGTTAATATACACTAAGAATAAGAATGGACCCAGTATTGAGCCTTGAGGTACACCTAACTGAACTAGTAGCCCGGAAGATTTTACACCATTGACATCTACACATTGGTGCCTATTTTGCAAATAAGAACTTATGACATTGAGAGCTTCGTTTTGAACACCTTAATGACGTAGTTTACGCAAAAGTGTGTCATGGTGAACGCAATCAAAAGCTTTGGAGAGATCACAGAAAACCCCGATAGCATTTTGCGAGTTCTCCCATGCGTTGAAAATGTGTTTCAGCAGAGCAACACCCGCATCTGTCGTCGAACGACCTTTTGTAAAGCCATATTGCTCATTATGAAGGAGGCTATTTAAATTAAAATGTCTTAGCAACTGCTTGAGTATTAATTTTTCAAATATTTTACTAAATGCAGGTAAGATAGAAATGGGCCTAAAATTGCCAACGTTATTTTTATTACCTGTTTTAAATAATGGTATGACTTTACTACTCTTCATGAGGTCAGGAAAAGATCCTGAATCAACACATTTATTAAAAGTTATAGCTAGATAGGGGGCTACGATGTCTATTATATTACTTAACAGTTTAACGGAGATGCCCCAGAAATCTCCAGTGTTTTTGACTTAAGTGTGTTAAAAATATTAACCACGTCACGAGGCGTCACATGTTCGAAACTAAATAAGCGACTACATCTGGGCACACTACTATGCAAAAGGTTTTCAGCTTTAGACGGGGACGAATTTAAGGAGCAAGTCGTAGTTATAGGTATGTTGGCAAAAAACTCATTAAATGCCTCAGCTACGTCGGCAGCCTTATTAACCAATTTGTTGTTAATCATAATCTCTAGTTGTTTTTCCTGTTTAATCGATTTACCCGTTTCATTGTTAATAATTTTCCAAGTGGTTTTTATTTTATTATTGGATTTTCTTATGGTATCGCTTAAAAATTTAGATTTAGCGAAAGCACAGATTTTTTTAAATAACTTTGAATAATTTCTGACATACTCTAGAAAAGGAGTATCAAATATATATTTTTTTAAACCATATAACTCGTATAGTCTCGCTCTACTTTTATAAATACCTGGAGTAGCCCATTGGTTGAAGCTAACAGAGGTGCTATTAATGTCAATAGTTTTGGTCTTGAAAGTAGATTGGTATTCTTTTTGTACAATATCAAAAAGGGCTCCATAGATTTCATTAGGAGTCTCGTGTTCTACTATAGATGGTGTAATCCTATGAGCAATATTATTTTTAAATTTGTTGCAACGACTAACTGTATAAGGCCTGCATTCTATTTTATGCGGCTTTTTAAGTAATGGCAAAGGGAAGCTGGCTAATAATCCACAGTGGTCAGACGTTAAGTCACTTAACACTAACTTATTAGTGGCATCACAATCACTAAATATATTATCAAGACAAGTCGAAGACGATGCTGTGATCCTAGTAGGTTCGAAAAACAAGTTTATTAAATTAAAAGACTTAAACAGATTGAGCAGTCTAATACTTAATGGAGTAACGTCTAAAATATTAATATTGAAATCTCCACATAAAATTATACATTTATTAATTGATTTTAATTTATTGAGTGAGTCCTCCATGACTGACTCGAATCGAATAAAATCCCCAGAGGGCGGACGATAAACGCATATTATGACGTAACGCTCTAGTTCAACACAAGACAACTCAATAGTGCGCTCGATGGAAAGATTAACTAAATCTAAACGTTGTTTACATTTCAACTTGTTTGAAAAAAGAACTAATGATCCACCGCGTATTTACACTTTTTCTCACAAATGCACTTTGCACAGTAAAAAAATCATCATTCATAAACACTACTTATGTTCTTTCAACCAGTGTTCAGTCAAACATAATACCTGAACATCATGGTTTTCGATAAATAAACTTAACTCTAGTTCTTTGCCAGACAAACCCTGCATATTTTGATGAACAACATTCAACACATGCAGCTTACCCGTTGTCGCACCTAACAGTTTAAACTACTAGGTGTATCAAAAGTGGTGTTAGTACCACTACTAACAGCAATCGATGGTACGCTACAGGTACCAGTGTGACGGTGTAAATTGTATGCTAAAAGATTAGCAATTTGTCTCCTACAACTAGGTGGCAAATACATAGTGTAATTTGTCAATTTGTAATCAGTAATAAATTGATTACAATCAAAATATAAAATAGCGTCACTGTGACAACTAGTCCTATTATAAATTAACATATTTAAATTATAAATGTGCCTGTTTTGCTCCTCAGACAAGTATTGCGAGTAAGGCAAGGCACAGAAAATAAATTTACAGTCATTGGTCTCATTGAGATGTAACATCAAATGGACACATTGAATTATTTCTTTTTTTCTAACATTTAAACTATCCCCATATAATAATATTACAGTAGAACCAGGGTTTATTTTTGACAGTTTAATTTTACTTAATAATTGGCTAATACTGGCACCGGGTGAACAATTATTAATTACATACTGTTGTGAACACTGATTAAATATGCTACCATAACCTTGACCGAATTTGTCAGAAAAAATATACGTTGTGTTTATCATGCTATTATTATCAGCAATACAGCTATCTACTGGGTGAGCTGCTGATGGTGTGGGTGTTTCAAGTTGATGCTGGGGTGTCTGGGAGCAAGCACAGCTAGAGAAGTTATTTGTCAGAGACTCATACCTCTCCGCATTGTACTTGACCAAGTCTGCCAACTCACTGGCTTCGTGCATGCGCTTACTCAGGTCTTGTTGAGTAGCCTCATATTTACTAAAGATATCCTTTAGAGCATATTCCCTAACAAACAATTCATCCCGAAGATGCTGAGTGTCCATATCATACATAGTACTACATAACTGTAAATCACTATAACAATTCTTTAATTCTTGTTTTAAATTTAGATTTATTTGACTAAGTTTTGTGTTTAATCTAGTAACTTTTTGGCATTTCAATGATTTTTGATATTTTCTGATTAGTCTATTAATTCTAATGTATTTTTTTAACTTATTGTGACTAGTAAACAATTTGTTTTTAGTAAATGTATCATCAGTTAAGTCTATCGTTACAATTGGCTCAACACATGTGGGTTTGGACCTGCTACCAACCAACTCATCATAGAGACTGCAGGTGATCGCAGACTCTTCACTGGCTTTGAGAGTTTCTAGATGGGTTATTGAGTTGTGGGCTCTGCTTAATTCCAGTTCCAGTTCAGAAATCCTTCTCAAAGCCAGTTCATGGGTGTCACTACAATGCTGGAAATTTGACACTAGCTGACGAAGGTGTTGATGCTGGTCAAGTATGTCCAAATGCTGCACATGTAGTTCAGCCAACTGATTCTTAAGCTCAGTGTTCTTGTTATTAATGAACTCAATTTCGACCTCACTGTCTTCCTTTTCCTGTATCAGCTGATTGCACTGCTTTTTACTAGATTCGAATTCCTTTAATGTAGCCCTCAGTTTTTCCTCTAAGGATGCAGCTCTACGGGTCAACATATTGACAGACTGACCCAAGCGGCACCCTGGAATGAGAGAAGAGAAAGCTAAGTGTGTGAAAGGAATAAGAGAGAGGGGTGAGAAGTGGATAAATAACGGGAATTCAAATGTAAAGAGATAAAATAAGAGAATTAAAAGGGTGAAATCTCAATAATGAACGTAAAAGAGATAATAATTAATAACAGTAAAAAGTGAAAAGACTAAAAAAAATATAAAAATGGTTGGGGGTAGGTACTACTAATAATTATATTGTTAAATTAAGTTTCTAACAATAATTTCTTACAGTGGTTCTAATTCAGCAATTGAACATAAAAAAGTATGTCTAGTAATATCCAACAATGATTTCTATGGGGTCTTTAACGTTGTTTAGGGGATTTTATCCTAATATTGCATTGAACTTGAAGTCAAACACAGTATGGAGAAATAAAGAGTTATTTACGACATAGATCACTGTTACAAGTAGTATAAACGTTAAAGGGCAAAAGGTGCAACGGAATCTAATAAGATTTTAGTTGAATATGCTTAAATTAAAAGAAATACTCCCCGGGTTAGGTGGTGATTTCAAATTCGCCCGTTCGATGACAGCTGGTACTGATTTACTGTTTTTTCATTGATTTTGCAGCGAAATTACTAACAAACATAAATCCTTATTATTTATCACTATATCTATCGAAATTAAGCACGTTTTTAAATATTTAAACGCGAATTACATTAATTATACAATTTAATTCTAACACCAAAATTTTTGACCTTAGTTGCATCTTACGACATCCACGCGAAGAAATGGGATGGTGCTCTAATGTCCATCACCACACGGAATATTCACATTTACACGAAACTCTAAAATGGAATAAGCGAAAAACTCTTAATTTTATATCGTGAGGATAAATTCTGGTGTAAAACGGTGGAATATGTCGGTTCCACTTGATGTTTATTAACCCGTTTATCCTCTTATGCAATTTCAACATTTAGATTACATTTCGCCAAAAACTAGAGTTAGGCTTGGATACAGAATGCAGAAAACTAAAGAACGCTTGATTCCTTCGTCCTTAAAGTTTCCCCGTTCTTTGTTCCCAGACAAGTGCTAGCCCGGTACCCGTTCATGGACGCTTCCAGGGTTGGTATCTGGGGCCACAGTTACGGCGGCTACGCGACTCTGCTGACATTGCAGAAGGATGACGAAAAGATGTTCCAGTGTGGTGTGTCCTCGGCTCCAGTCACCTCCTGGCTTTACTATAGTAAGTTTAAAGTAGCTCATTACTAGTCAAATTTGAATGGTTTAAAACCATTAGTGAGTAATTGCGATGGAACTCTTATCTCATTGTTTAAAGTATTAATTAAACTGAATGTCGTGAGTTGGATAAAAAGTTCGGCAGTTAATTCTAATTTATACTTTGTCTTACCTCAGTATTTATTAGCCCCGTGGTAACGGCCCCGACTTCGAGTTGTAGATCGTGGATTCGAACATAGGCAGGCGCTTTACTTTGTAAAAATAAATTCATCATTAATGCTTTGAGAGCATTAATTATGAAAATCAATTGGGTCGTTGAATCGTGAGAAACCAAGAATTGCAAGTTGAGTAAAATAAAAGCTTGTATAAATACCAAACATAAACCTTATTTTAATTAATGACTTTTGATTTGAAGTCATTTATTCAAATTAGGTTGAGAATCACCACCAAAATAGAAAAATCGAAAAAGGGCAATACGACACTAAATTGGCATCATGTTCTCGCCCGAGTCAGCCACCGCACCTACGCGTCGTCGGTGCGAGCTGCCCGTTGCGACGTGCAGCTCGGTGAACCGCCCGAAGATCAAGCAGTGAAGTCGTTCTGCAAATACCATAAATAAGCTATTAGAAGTTAGAGCCGGTGTTCGACTAAGACCACTTTCTGACATAAATATTTATGTGTCGTCATATTTTAGAATTTCGGTATAATATCCATTTATTGAGTTTTCGAGGTCAGATAGCCGCTCCAAATAAAATAACAAATTCAGCTGTATTTGGTTCGACTGCAAGTCGATTGTAACCTAGTCCGTAAAATGATGAGCGTGATTATTTGTTAAAATAAAATAAAAAGAAACACAAAAATATTTTGTTTTGATTGTTTTTGTAACATTAAAGTAGGAAATTACCGTTTTGTTTTTAAAACTAAAATAATACTTAATTTATTCAAATATACTGTCATAACAAATTCGTGTAATAATCAAGTGACACTTTCGCTTAATATTAGCATACATGTTCGAAAGTGTTTCACTATTAAATAACGATCAAGTTTTGCATTCCTAATGCAAAATTTGATCGTATTACATAACGGTGCTAAACTTAATTTTACAATATGTACTCCGAATTTGTTTATTTGAATGCGCTAATCTCTGGAACAACCGGGCTGATTCAAAAGTTCTTTTTGCATTTGATTGCCCTTCTCTTGACATAATTTAAAGGCCTCTCATGTTACAACTCATAAGAACCGAGCAAAAAAAAAAAAATTAGAAAGAACGCTAAGGGGATGCGTCACTGTAGCTCGCGGGGCTGAAATGGTGCTGTATCTACTGCTTTTTCTGAGATTTTAATTTCATAATTTACCAATAATCTTCTCGTTTTGATTTTACCGGTGACCTGTACATAATAACAATTATAATATCATAAGGCCCAAAATAGAATTAAAATAGACTTCGAATTTGACAGATGGTTTGGAAAGAGTTAAGAAGGAATACTCCGAAACGAAAGTGAAAGAGATGATAAAAATAAAAAAACAATGAAAGGGAAGAAAATTTAACAGGGAGTTCTCTGATAATATCAGGGCCAATATTTAAGCTGTTTTGGAAACTGGTAAGATTGGCTCGCGGACAGGAACATCGAGTATGAATGTTGTTAAAGCAGAAGATGGATGTGAGGTGAAGAACGCTGGAAGGGATATTTTGAAAGTTTATCCAGTCGTCAGGACAGTGTGCAAGGAGTGGTTAACTGGCCAGATGCCAGCTTAGAAGACCCAAACTCAAACGTAGATGATGAAAATGAAATAGATTGTGACCAACCAGTTGATGCCAGATATGGCTTGATTGGCTGTTCACAATACACACGTTGTTCCATAACACACGTTGGTACCTACGCTTATGTATGGAAGTCAATGTTGGATGTGGCTTAAGAAGCAAGAAAGCAGAATTAATGTGTGGAAACGCGTTCCTTGCGCAGCATGCGTGGTGTGACTATGAATGATAGGCTGAGGGATGATATGATAAGACAACGGTGCCGTTTAAAAGGTGTAGTGGTAAAAATTGAAAAGAGTATGCTTAGATGGTGTGGTCATATTGAGAGGATGAATGAAGCACGGCTTACAAGGCAGATGTGAATGGACACCCCCGGAGGGGACGCCCTAAGAGAACATATAGTGACCTTATTGGTAATATTCTTCAGAAAGGTCAGGTGCATAGTGCTCTCAACCCGCGGGCGTGTATGATTAGATGCATGAACCTTAACGAGGGAAAAGGAGTATATAAAGATCGTAACAGATGGTGTTTCGTAGTTTCTGCCATGGCAAAGAGGCGTCAGTTTATGCATGTATGAATATAATATCATCCAATACTTTTCAGCCATCCAAAACGTTGGATGTTGTGAACAAATACTTTATGAAGCAGTCTACTTTACCTAGCCTAGGCTTGCCTCATCGCCCTCTAATGTAATTTTTTCCCAAAGTCTTTCTGCCTGATTTAAAAGTCCATAAATTCTAGAAACTTTACCAACCTCTCTTCCCCAGACACAATGTACACAGAGCGCTACATGGGCCTGCCTACTCCTGAGGACAACCTGAAGGGTTACCAGGATGGCGACGTCACCCTCCTTGTTGAGAAACTCCGCGGCCATGACCTCTACCTCATGCACGGCAACGCTGACGACAACGTGCACTTCCAGAACGCAGCTAAGCTGATGACAGCGCTGCAGCAGGCTGATATTCCGTTTGAACAGATGGTGAGTATTTATGGTCCACTTTAGGAATAGCTCTAGGAAAAAACGTATACAGTGTGTCAGATAGACACCCTCTGAAGTTTACTTGGATATGAAAACTCGTTTGACCGTCTCATGACCACGGTGGCCACCTAACTAGCTGGCTTCTAGGCGAAGCTGCCAATCGAAAGTCAGCTTTAAGATCAATAATATACGTTTTTTAAGCCTTGCTTGTGCACAGCCGCCTAACTTAACCGTCTTCTTATTAGCAGACCATTATTAAATACCTGGTACTTGTTGACAGGCGTCCACGGCCCTTGCTATCGGAGACCTTTGCTTAGTAACACTGTAATATGAAAACATTGTAAAAGCCAATTATTTTGAAAGAGTAACCATGGAGTTTCTTGTCGACTCTTATCTAGAGGACGACCCGTTGGAACACCTTGCTTCTGACGTTTCATAAGTGCCCATGTACCAGGTTAATGTGAAATAAATTATTCTAGTTTGTTTTGGTGGACTTTTTATGAGCTTGACAAGTAGCTTGAGCGTCAGCAATGTTATAGTAAATGCACTTGACGTCAGCGCATCATGTCATTGTAATAAGGTATAAATTGGAATGATTGACGCTGTTCGTGAAATGTACTATCTGTAGTAATTATCCATAAGAGGTAGTTTGAAACAATCTGTTTTGTTTGCAGTCTTACCCCGATGAGGCTCACAGTTTGGCTGGAGTGAACCTACATAGGTACAATGCGATGGATCGCTACTGGACGCGCTGTCTCAAGCTGGAAGACTGGGGCTTCTAGTACCTACTTACATAATAATGTACCTATTGTATACGTAATAGATAATACTCTGACTCTGTACGCTTTGAATAATTAAGTGGAATAGATCATTGGAAAAGAAAAAAGAGATAAGATATAATAGAATGAAAGACAGAATTTTCCCATTTGAGACATAAAATAGAATAATAATATATTTATTTGCATATAAACACGGTATACGAAGATGGTAAAATTACAGCGTAGAACAATACATGTTTTGCCAATATAGTAATCGGCATGCAAATTTTTTAGTAGGTTACATTAGTTAACATTTTATGTCAATGTTATCTTTAAGGACGCTATAACATTTTTCTACAAATATCGGTGGTTTTCCAGTACCAATTACATCAAGAGGAATCACAACTGCGAAGTCAATTATGGTCTTTAATTAAAGATAATTTATTCATCTCCATTATGGTACCATAAAAATTATATAGTCCCATACAATATTTTCACAAAAATACGTTTTCCCCACCGCAATAATCGAAGAAAATGAAAAATAATGGGGTCTGGAAAGGTACCTGTATAGTGAGATCAACTGTATATTTTAACTTCAAAATGACAACAAATTGTGGCTAGTATAATCTTCTACGTTTTGCCTAAATATTTTGTAATTAAATAAATAACTTTTTTATTTATGAGAAAAATAAAGAACGTTCTCAACTTTCTTCATACATTTTAAACTCGCGGCTTCTCATTCCGCGCTCAGACGCGCCCTAGGAAGCACGGGCGTATCGCTTTTTTGTACAAAATAAATACGATCAAAATAATAATAAAGTGAGTGCCGTGCTGTATACTGTGGTTGAAAAATGTTGATACTTTTCGGACCAAAACTATGAGTACCAAACTTATTATCAGAACTTGATTTAGAAATAAATAACTCAAATTCTATTGGGATTATTGAGGTAGGGTAGTTATGACTATGTATTCATTTTCAAAAATTCAAAATGGCGGATAATTATTCAATAAACAGTTATATTTTCAACGTGGTAATTAAATTATGCAAGTGTCGTCCTTTTTGGAACGAAATTCTTTAATGTAGCTTGCGGTAGGGGTAAACAAGGGTGCTGAATCTGATTCAAAATCAAAAATGGTGGTTACGAAAATTTTCAAAATTTTCATCATGGGTGTCGTTTTCAAGATTTTCGAAGGTGCTGAAGCCGAAAACTCCATACAAATTACATTTGGAGCCAAAAAAAGGCGACCCCACAAGTTTTTCATTCAAAACGACGAATATTTTAATTTTTTAAATAAAAAGTGGGCATAGCTATCAAATTTGGATAATTTTAGGATAGTTATTACGAATGATTCATCCAAATTTGATCCAAATACGGCAGGTATTGTTTTTTTATAAAAAGATCTTTATCCATATTGGGGGTAGGGATTATAAAATCTTCGATTTTTAATTTAAAATGGCGGATGTACTGTTATGATGAAATGTCGACATGGGTATCAATATTGGGGGTTTTGCTAGTATGTAGTCACAATATTTAACGTAACTTTAATTATTTACATAAATAAAAAATTCTGAATACGCGCTGCAATCTCAAAGGTGCGCGCGTCACACAATTTTTGCTTAGTTTTCTTTAAGGAATATCCTGTATATTTTCAACGATTACAACGATATTCTACGATCACCATCAGTTATATTTGTTTATTAAGTATCCAAAAATATTGTTAAAGTATTTTATTGTTACACCTCGTTTTTTTTTAATTGTCAAATTATACGTTACCCTAAAAATATTGATGATCATGGTAGTAAAAGTTATTTACTGTCACTAAATTCAGATAGTAAAGTTAGTTTACTACAAATTTTACTGAACAGTGCTAGTAAAATAAAATAAATAATACCTTCGAGTATCAAGATTAGTTAACTAACGTTTAAAATCGAGCAGACAATGGTTTCAATGTGTGCGTGCGCGTAATGTTGTTGTGTGGCGACTCAGATACCTAAACTTGAGCGATTCAAAAATGTTATAGCGTCCTTAATATTATATAAACTATTAACACATTACCATTCCGTATTCTTGTAAGTAAAGAAAGATGTATCATTATTAGTATTCCAATAAGAATTGCTGTTAGCAAAGATGTCTACCTAATTATTTATGATGTTCAATTTCATAATAGGTTTAATACCTAAGTTTAATTTTATAGATGTTTCCAATAAAATATTTTGTAAAGTTTTGATTTTAATTTTTATATGACCACTTCCTTTATTTATTCTGAACCTACCAGAACTCTAGGGATTTTACTTACCAAAAGACTTTTGATTGGTTTCCTAGTGTTACCAG
This sequence comes from Aporophyla nigra, assembly GCA_947507805.1. Taxonomy (NCBI): domain Eukaryota; kingdom Metazoa; phylum Arthropoda; class Insecta; order Lepidoptera; family Noctuidae; genus Aporophyla; species Aporophyla nigra. The sequence goes on along the minus strand of OX382302.1, from coordinate 16,305,866 downwards.
TTTCTTAGCTCTCACAACTTTCTCTAAGCATGCAGCTTATGCATACTTTCATTTCTAGGTTCATATAGTTGACCTTTACCGTGTCATCGTTGCATCCTCCTACAAAGTTATGCCCAGAACAGGGCTGTTGGCAGGGCAGTTTAACCGCAGTACAGACTGGTAATTACCTAACACACTACCAGTAGATATGGCTTTCATTTTGACAGTTCAACAACTTTCATTGCGTTATTTACGTTGTTGCGCAGACTATTTCTTCGAAAGTATTAAGCAATGGATCAGCAATCTTTCTAAATGATTCATAGTGTGTCCCGCAATTAGGGTGCTGGTCAACTTACCAATAAAAGTTACAGCGCAAATAGTTCTAAATCGCGTGACGGTATTCATGACAGCCGGCCTTCTTATGCTTTTTTTTTTTGTAAAATGTTGGTCAATTATGCAGGGTGTCATCGACTTCGACGCGCAACCTTTTATCATGGATTCAGAACATGCTTCTGCACCGCAATATAAAGCAAGAAGGGAGGCTGATTCGTAATTTTTTTCGCTGGTTGTCAAAGAAAATGTTCTTTCATACATTTTGACCTCCACTTTTTATGAAACACCAGATATTTTTTTTTAATAACCGATTATAAATTTCTAAGCTAGGGCGACGGGGTCTTCAATGATGTGCCTGAATTCACAGTTACAATAAAAAAAAAAAATGTGGGTGTACTTTAGGTATATTCCTGCCTAACCCATTGCGATTTGTAGTCGTTATATCATATGTTTAATTTAAATGTCCTAACAGCGTATAGGCCCAATCTCACCTAGTAACCCCCAGAACACCGAACTCAGTAACATACTTATTTTTGCTACTTCCGTGTTCATCTCTTACACAACTGTTATACATCACTCTGCTACTAGGTTAGCCGATCAACGAAGCAGCATAAAACAGACTGCCAGGGTTCCGGATTTACCGTGGCCCTGGCATATAGGCAACTTAAGGAACACGGGTGGGTTTTAGTCAGTATAAGTCTGACACGCCCTCCCGCTTCGCCCAGATCGGGAGACGTCATTTGATGATTTCCCACCCGGAAAAAAACAGAATGGACCATAAAACATAAACATCTATTGTGTCTACCACTTCCGAGACCGTCGGTCATCTCCACGATTATGGTAATATATACTGTCTCTATTACATCGACAGTAGCCAACACGATTTATTATTGATATTTTATTTTATGATTCATCCGTTCACTGAAGACTGGAGAGCATGTTAAGTTCCTTAACGGTCATCATCATTTCAGCCGTAAGACGTCCACTGCTGGACATAGGCCTCCCCCAATTCGGGGGCTTTGCCATAATCGCCACGCTTGGCAGGCGGGTTGGCGATCGCAGTATGGTGGTCAAAAGTATAGAGAACGCTGCTGCCCACTCTCTAGTAAGTCTTAGTCGCCTCTTACGACACACACGGGAAGAAATGGGGTGATGCTATTCTTTACGTCCGGCACCACACGGGAATAACGGTCATAGGGAATGGTAAGTTAATTATAATCTAAGAATACTTTAGGTCTGTCAATCAGTATTTATAATTTTGCAGCTTTTTTTGACTAAATCTGTGACTTGGCGACTAATTCCGACTAGTTGACGACTGGGAGAAAACAGAAACTTTTGTGATTCAAATTGTCCAAGGTGGGGTAAGCTCTCTCCAGGTCGGCCACCTATAAACCATTATAACTTTTGAACCAGTGACCGACAAATTATGTTATTTGTTGTTTTTTTGTTGTGTTTGTTTTGTTTGTTTGTGTTCTGTTTTTGTTTTTTTTTTTTATGTTATGAAAATTAAAACCCTGATGGTGGCCAAGACAGTATCAGTCAAACTTTGAACAAAGCTGGAATATTTTTTTTAGTTTTTTTTTTATGGTGGTGTAGTTAATTCTCCTGCGGTAAGATAATGCTTAATATTATCTAAGCATGGTGGTATTAGATGTCTAGTCCAAGTCTTTTTGCTAGGTGCTGCTGCATCCATTTTACCAATTGTCACTCTTGGTCCCATGCAGAGGCACTTTTACATGTTGGTAAGAATTTCTTTAGAGCAATGGTATCCCTGTAGTCGGCCCCGACTTACGTATAGGTCGTGAGTTCAAACCCACATAGACGCATTACTTTGTGAGTTTCATTTCATCACCACTGCTCCCAAAATGGATCGAGAGGAAACCGTCATGACCAAGAACCAAAAATATCGAAAGGTTGTGACATCCACTAACCCGCATTAGGCCCTTGTGGTGGATTTGGGCCCACTCCCTCTCACTTAAAGGGGCCTGTGACCTATGGGTTATGACCCGGCAGTTGGAACATTATGCATGTTACACGTTGTGCAAAAAATTTAAAATATCAAAAAAAATAACTCGACTGCAATAATAAAGCTCAAAACGGGCCCACTTTTCAAGTCTGTTAGTAGGGATCTATAACATACTTGACGCCACTAAATGCATTCGTCTGCTTGCAAAAAGAGGTTATTTTGAACTCTTTACTTAGTCGGGTTTTGTTATTTTGTCCGTTCTTTCGTGTGTATAAATAAATAAATAATAAATAAATAGCCATTTAATCGGATCTAACAGATTACATTTTTGACAAATATTACAAATATATAACTTAGAAAATTAAAATAGTTTACACTAGAACTTAGTTTATTATTTGTTGCTTAGCAATTTTCTGCAGATCTGTTTGCCAATCGGCAAAGGCCTCCTCCAACCTCTTCCATTCAGACCTTTCTTGAGCCACTCTATTCCACATCACTCCTGCCACTAGCCTTATATCATCATCCCACCTTTTTTGCGGTCTACCTCGCTTCCTTTTACCGTCTCTGGGATACCATCTTGTCACTGTTTTACTCCATTTATCTGGGCCTCTCATCACATGCCCTGCCCATTTCCATTTGAGTCTTCTGATTTTTAAGGTTACGTCAGTTGTTTTTGTTTTATTTCTAATGACACAGCTTTTTAGTCTTTTTGATTTCTTGACGTTCAGCAATTTTCTGCAGATCTGTTTGCCAATCGGCAAAGGCCTCCTCCAACCTCTTCCATTCAGACCTTTCTTGAGCCACTCTATTCCACATCACTCCTGCCACTAGCCTTATATCATCATCCCACCTTTTTTGCGGTCTACCTCGCTTCCTTTTACCGTCTCTGGGATACCATCTTGTCACTGTTTTACTCCATTTATCTGGGCCTCTCATCACATGCCCTGCCCATTTCCATTTGAGTCTTCTGATTTTTAAGGTTACGTCAGTTGTTTTTGTTTTATTTCTAATGACACAGCTTTTTAGTCTTTTTGATTTCTTGACGTTCAACATACTCCTTTCCATTGCGTACTGGCAGGATGCGAGTTTGTTTGCCATTTCTAGAGTTAGAGCCCATGACTGGCACCCATACACAAGAACGGGTAGTATGCAGGTGTTAAATAATTTTCTTTTCATATTTACATGGAGTTTCTTGTCTTTCATTGCCTCTCTCAAGCTCCAGTATCGCCTCCAGCCGTTAGTTATTCTTCTCTCTATTTCTTTGCGCATAGGTTCTTTTTGAGCATTGACCTGTCCTAGATAAATATATTCATCGGTATAGTTGATATCGGTGTTTGATAGTTGTATGATGTTTTTAATCCCGTTTGTCATCACTCTAGTTTTTTCCGGGTTCATAGTTAACCCTACCTTCTCGCTTTCCGTCGCAAGCTCTTTTATCATCCTGCTTAATTCCTCTGAAGTTTTGGCAAATAGGACTATGTCGTCTGCGAATCTCAAATGCGTCAGTGATACACCGTCTACATTAATCCCGAGATGTTCCCAGTCGAGTTTTCTGAAAATTGATTCCAATGCAGCCGAGAATAGTTTTGGGGATAGTGGGTCCCCTTGTCTGACACCTTTCCCAACTCTGAATGGAACGCCTTTCTGTTCTAGCTGAACCCTCGCTGTACTATTTTTGTAAACGTTTTTTATTATTCGTATGTACTTGTGTTCAACTCCTTGTTCTATCAGTGCCTCCCATATTTTTTCATGTATTAAAGAGTCGAATGCTTTTTTGTAATCGATAAATGCAATATAATACGTGAGATGGTATTCGTTATATTTTTCTAATATTTGGCGCACTACGTGTATGTGATCGTTCACCGAGTAGTTTTTGCGAAATCCGGCCTGTTCAATGGGTTGATGTTCATCCAATGTTCTTTCAATCCGTTTTAGAATTATCTTAGCAAAAATCTTGTAAATGTTCGACATGAGGCTGATTGGGCGGTAGTTTTCGATTTCATGTTTATCTCCTTGTTGGGGAATAATTTCAGTGGATATGATGTAGTTGAACATATCTGTGAGAACAGGTATAAGGACTTCCTTGCTGTGTCTTAGGATTTTGTTGTTTATGCCATCAGGTCCTGGTGCTTTGTCTTCTTTTTGGGAGTCTATTGCTCTCCTAACTTCAGCATGAAGAATGTCGGGAATGTCTGAGAATTCTACCAATTCTATTTCGATTTCACCATGAAAAGTGTTGCTTTCATAGAGTTTCTTGTAAAAAGATGTAGCCGTTCCTAGTATGTCAGTTCTGCGACGATTCCATTTACCATTCTTGCTTTTCATTTTTACGACCCAATCCCTCGAATTCGTCAATTCTTTGTATGCTTTTTTGACTCCTCCCGTTTTGGCTATGTACTTTTCTATAATTTCCATTCTGTTCTGTTTCCTGTCCTTCCTTATGCTGTCTTTGATTTCTTTGCAAATTTTAGTTAAACGCTTTCTTCTGTCTTGTGCGCCTCTTTCGCTGATTAAGTATTTTCTTTCTTCTAGTAGCTTTATACTGTCAGTTGTTAGGTATTTTTTCGGTTCATTTATGGTGGTTGCAATGAGCGTTCTTTCGTGTGTGGTGGGGTTTAAAAGTTCTATCTATAGTATACTAATATTATAAAGCGGAAGAGTTTGTTTGTTTGATTGAACGCGCTAATCTCAGGAACTACTGGTCCGAATTGAAAAATTATTTTTGTGTTGGGTAGCCTATTTATCGAGGAAGGCTATAGGCTATATAACATTACGCTACAACTAAGAGGAGCGGAGCAGTAATGAAAAATGTTGTAAAAACGGGGAAAATCGCACGGGTAGGCGATTCGACGCGACGGGAAGGGTCGGGGGAACAAGAAATTTAACGCGGGCGAAGCTAGTACTTAATATTATAAAGCTGCAGAGTTTATTTGTTTGTTTGGTTGAACGCGGTAATCTCAGGAACTACTAGTCCGAATTGAAAAAACCTTTTTGTGATGGGTAACCTATTTATTGAGGAAGGCTATAGGTTATATAACATCACGCTACGATCAAAAGGAGCGGAGAAGCAACGAAAAATGGACGAAAACTGGCAGGCAATTTGATGAGACGGGAAGGGTCAGGGGAGTAAAAATTTGACGCGGACGAAGTCGCGCTAGTATGTAATATTTTACTGGAGAATCGTTGTCTGCCGTTTGTCACTAGGTACCTACTTACTCTGTTAACTACCGATGATCATTTACATTACTTATACCTTGAACCATGAGGTTTATTGAGGACTATACCCACTTTATAGACCGAGGTCATTTGTAAACGCCCACACTATCCCGCATCATAATATTACGAATGAAGATCTTTTTATCGCGGCTTGAGCGCGAAACTATGGCATCGTATGCAAAGTATTTAAATAAATATGTGTCGATAATAATGTACTTAGTTTAAATAGATGCGGGATTCGAACTGCAACTCCGAGTGTAATCGCGGACGGATTTTTTCTGCGCACTTACTTGGTTTTCAACGCATTGCTTTGCGTCGAGCGTTGAAAACCCAACAGTGTGAGATTCATTCGCGCTGCACTCTCTTGGATTCTCAATGCTCGGTTCAACACCGAGAGTTGAAAATCTAGTGCGCGAAAATATCTCGCCGTGTTTTTAGGGTTCCGTACCTCGAAAGGAAAAAACGGAACACTTATAGGATCACTTTGTTGTCCGTCCATCTGTACGTCTGTCTGTCAAGACCATTTTTCTCAGTAACGCGTGGAGGTATCACGCTGGGATTTATATCAAATATTCAGGTCTACTGTCCCTTGGAGCTGTGAAAAAATCAAACTTCTAAGCCAACGCAATCAAAAGATACAGCTGTTTATGCCGCAAATTTTCGACACTCGCAAGGGAATCAAAACCTACAGGGTACTTCCCGTGAACTCAGAATCTTGAAATTTGGTACGAAGCAACGTCTTATCCCTTCAACTGCCAGCCTCCGTACTACAGAGGATGAGAATTTCCAGAAGTTCGCTCCCCTACGTTGTACAGAGGCTAGTTCGTGGTCACACTGTTTTGCGATTATTATCCTAATTAAGCATCTTGTGTTGCGATTATAATCGCAAAACAGTGTCACCACGAATTAGCCTCTGTACAACGTAGGGGAGGCTGGCAGTTGAAGGGTTATAGCACAGATAAAGGAAAAATTGCGAAAACCGTAATTTTTTAGTTAAATCATATAATAAAAATATGTTTAATAATTTTAAACTTATTACCTCTTTCCTCATGAACACGTACAGGTATTAAATATATACCTACAGGTTTATAAGGAACCCTTGGTGCGCGAGTCCGACTCGAACTTGGTCGATTTTTGAAGTGAAAACTTCTTTAGCGGCGTTGAGCACTTTTTCTGTAATGGGTATAAAATCTTAAACTCACGTCAGGACACGTGACCTGATCGAAAAAGCGTAGGACGGATGGAGAGTAGACAGCTATCCCCTCTCTACGGCGCGGCGAAAATGTATGCCTGGGCCTACTGTTTCGTTTAGGCGGCGCAGGGCGCTTGCGCGAATGTTCGTCTATGTTACAGCGTGCCACGCGCATCCATGGATGGTGACAGCTGATGGCTCGACCGTCTGTGTAGTGATCACATTGTTGTGTATTCGTAAAATTCGTGAATATAAAGTGCTTAAAATATGGAAATTGAACAACAAATTATTCCCTAACCATTCCAAAATATCAAACATGCTCAACGTTAATAATCAAGTTTTCACTTTTTTTACGTGCGTGTGTACGCACGGCGACAAATCAATCTATACATTTCCAGTAGAAGCTGACTTCTCACCGTACGAAAAATGTATACAATGCGAGCTCAGTTAAAATTGTGTACGGCGACCGGCTAAGCTAATAAGTTACCTACGCCAAAGAAGTTGATGAAATGTGTAGATATTACACCTTTTTGTCACGTTCAGAAGTGGTCATATTTTGGCTGAGATGACAGCTAGCCAGTCTTCATTTCAAAAGTTTTACAGTGCCGTGCAATAAAACCAAAGCAGCAATTAAACTTCATGATTCATTTGTATCGTATATCGAGCATGTACAGGCACTGCAATTAAAACCAGTCCAGTCTGACCGCTGCAGCTGTTAATGTCGTTACAATCTAGATTTTTTAAACCATAAAACCTGGCCAGTTGATCCGCATTGTTTCACGTTTTTCAAACGCGACATTGAAGCCATTCATCATAACTCGACCCAAAAATGTCACTCGTAATCTACTTGCTAGATTTATTTCAATCGATTTGGTTCTGGACTAGAATACAAGACAAGATTGAAAATAGGTAACTTTTGTACGTGCTACGATGTCGTAAATCATAAAACATTAATGAACATAACTTTTAAATTAATGTTATTACATTTAAATGTCAGATTCCGAAATGTAGTAAACCGACTGCTGCCAGCTTGTGAAATAATAGTTTCAGTGTAATTTCTGATTGGTATTTCTTAGTTAACTTCTTAATTAACTACTAACAATCATAATTTTATAAATTATTGCCGACTAGCTTTTACCCGCGACTTCGTCCGCGTGGTATTTTTACCAAAAAAGTTTTTCGTCCGTTTTTTTTTCGTGAGATTCAATTTTTTTTCTCTAAAATAAACGTAGCCTAAGTTACTCCTTGTTACATCAGCTATCTGCCAGTGAAAGTCCCGTCAAAATCGGTTCAGCCATTTCAGAGATTAGCCGGAACAAACAGACGGACAGACAGACAAAAATTGTAAAAAAAATTGTTTTGGTATATGAACCGTGTATACATCCATATACACTTAGTAAAAAGCGGTTATTTTAATATTACAAACAGACACTCCAATTCTATTTATTTGTATAGGAGATGTCTAGATAAGGTAGGTCCCTACTACATTACATACGTTGTAGTAGTCCTTCTTCTTTTCGTGTCGATGGTACTCATACACTTTCTTTATTATTATGTCGTTTGAGCCCGGTGCCCACGTTTACTGCGGCATCAGTGGCATTTTTAAGATCATCTGAGGTGCAAGTGAACGGGCACTTGGGACACTCCAGCAAGTAGTAGTACTAAAGAGTGTAAATAAATAGATGCTGAAAATGGATTAAGTCTGGTCCAAGTAACCCAATCGAAACATGTGACAGAGGAGTCAGAGAAACCATTCTTGAGTGAGGTAGAAGGGACTTTGGGCCTATTCGTTATCTAACCGTAATTTTTTGTAAGAAAAAATATTTTAGGAAGCGTTACAAACGATTACACAACGTTTCTATCAAAAGAAATCGATGGCATTCATTAAAAGCAGACACCATGTCCATAAACCTCACTCCAAAATAACGACAAGATAAATTAAGTAAGACGCCTAGTAATTATCGGTTAAGTACGTTTTCATAGCGGTTGCGTCTGCGCCGGTCATGCTGCACTATTGTGCTCTATTGCGCAACTGAGATGGCCCTTCTCGTCTCCTTTCACTTTATCACTATTGATCGCAGCATCTCTGAGGGACACCTTTCTGTAAGGTGGGTACTTGTTCACCAATCAGATCTTCTGGTGATGAAATATTTTTTTGAAATCATTTTTTCCATTATGAAAAGCATCGATTTGTTCTGTCTATATCTCACAATCTTTACCGTCTTGGCTTCTGCCAAATTCTTGACACTATTTGTTAAACCATTATCTACGAATTAAAACTAACAGTCCATGACGCATATTGTAACAAGTAATTGTTACTCAACACGGATTGATGACCGATGACCTATGTACGGGCGTTGGAGCAGTCGAGTTCTTGAGTGACTGCGAAACGGTACCTGATCTTAGCTTGTCAGGATTTTTTACTTTTATAATTTGCATCTAGCAGGTCATACTAGAAGTTGTCAAATGCCTGTGGTTGCCTCAACAAATTAACCTCCAGCCAGGGTTTAAAAAATCTTTAAAACTAGGCGACTACACGCTGAGGGCACCACGTTGGGGTTACCAACCTCAGCTTAGGGCATGGCTGGGAGAGGGCAGCAAGGGACAGGTTGGATCGAATTAATTTGGGACGAGCTTAAAGCTACAGGCACAGCGGCGCGGGCTGGCTCGAAGAAGGGTCGGGGCAAACATGAATTTGGGTATCGCGGCGGATCTCGGCAACAAGGACGGAAGGATGGCGGTTGGATTATGTTTTTTGTTCTTTCTAAGCGTACTGGTGGCCTTACTACTCTGCTGGAGGAGGGTGTGGCGTCGTCAGGAATAGGAAGGGTATGCCTCGGTCGGCTAACGACAACGATCTTACCCAAAAGGCGGTTACAAGAGACTGTTATGCGGAAGGCGAAAAACGAAACAGACCTACACCCAGCCCACTGCTAGACAGGCTAAATGGTTTGTTTGATTGTTATTCCAAAAGCAAAGATACAAGTGATTAAATACTGTGACATCGTTGGATATAGGTAAAAGTGAGTAGTCGTGAGCCCTAGCTTTGTATCCAGCAAAGGAAACGTGGACTATTATAAATATAATTAACTTAGTTAGTAGCAGAGAGGTTAACGAACACGAGTGTGTATTATTGTGCAACCAAATTACTTACTATTACTCAATATATGTACAATTGTACAAGTACATACGTCGGTATTGCTGGGCGCGAAACAATAAATATGTTCCTTGTTACACTTTGTAGTAAACATTTAACAATCATTAACATCTAGTAAAGTTTATGTTTTGTGTAGTTCTGTCCGACATCACAGTGGAAACTGTGCGTATAATTGTACAAGAGAAACGAACATATTTTAATTTGTTGGCGCAGTTTTTATTCTTTGATTGATCCGCGTTGTGTTGCGATGTGCGTTGTTCCGTGTGGTGCCGGATTTAAAAAAGAAGAGAAGTTGGACCACCCCATTTCTTCCCTTGGGTGTCGTATAAGGCGACTAAGGGACTTACTAGAGAATGGGCAGCGCGTTCTCTATGCATTTTACCAACCATACTGCGATCGCCAACCCGCCTGTCAAGCGTGGCAAATTATGACAAAGCCCCCTAAATTGGGGGAGAGCTATATCCAGCAGTGAGGGATGTCTAACGGCTGATGATGATTGATATAAGGTTTTGAAATGTAATGGAAAAACCGGCCAAGTGCGAGTCGGACTCGCGCACCGAGGGTTCCGTACAAACCTGTTAGGTATAAAGTTAAAAATTTAAAAAAATATTTTTATTATGAGCTGTAACAAAAAATTTACGGTTTTCGCAATTTTTCCTTTATCTGTGCTATAAGACGTTGCTTTGTACCAAATTTCAAAATTCTAGATCGACTGGAAGTACCCTTTAGGTTTTGATTCCCTTGCGAGTTTCGAAAATTTGCTGAAATTTGCGGCATAAACGGCTATATCTTTTGATTGCGTTAGCTTAGAGGTTTGATTTTTTCACAGCTCCAAGAAACAGCAGACTTGAGTATTTGATATAAATTTCAGCTTGATACCTCCACGCGTTCCTGAGAAAAAGGGTCTTGACAGACGGACGGACGGACGGACGGACGGACGGACAACAAAGTGATCCTATAAGGGTTCCGCTTTTTCCTTTTGAGGTGCGGAACCCTAAAAAGAAGAGAAGTTGGACCACCCCATTTCTTCCCTTGGGTGTCGTATAAGGCTACTAAGGGACTTACTAGAGAATGGGCAGCGCGTTCTCTATGCATTTTACCAACCATACTGCGATCGCCAACCCAGTGCCAAGCGTGGCAAATTATGGCAAAGCCCCCCAAATTGGGGGAGAGCTATATCCAACAGTGAGGGATGTCTAACGGCTGATGATGATTGATATAAGGTTTTGAAATGTAGCGGAAAAAATGGTTGGATATAATATGGCTGTTTAAGTACAACGAAGTCTGATTTGGTTTGGGTCGGTGTCGCTCCTAGGCTAGCGTACGGAATTTCTAAAGCAATATATCTATGCTAATAAAATCAAGCTGAATAGTCTGTTATATAGTTTGAACGCGCTTATACCAGACGCAAGTACGAGACGAACTGAAAAGTTACTTTTGCATTTGAAAGCCCAATTTTTTTTTTTTTTTGGATGGGTAATCATCAAATGACTTCTCCCGCTCTGGGCGGAGCAGGACGGCGTGTCAGACTTTTACTGACTAAAACCCACCCGTGTTCCTTCAGTTGCCCATGTGCCAGGGTCACAGTATCTCTTTCGAACAATCTCGCGACCCTGACAGGCATACCTCCTAGCAGACCCCTTCAGTGCTGCTGACATCTCTTTGAGGCGCGGGTGGAACACTACGCGCCGTCAACCCGAGCCTGGTCCTTATCGGGCTGCGAGCTACCCATTGCTCGCCATCCGCAAGCTCGCGCTTACGGTGGCCGGGTGTCCGCTATCGACTCCCGGCGCCTGGGGCGTCTCCTCACGCGGCGGCTAGGGACGTGAGGGCGCAGAGACTGCCACTCCCTCACGCGCCCCGCCTCCTCCTTCGCGAGCATTACTGCTTCGCAGAAGGAGGTGACGGCTTCCCATACCCTCTCGCTCCGTACCATAGCTCGCACCAGGGCCGGACGCGAGAGGTCGCCGCCGCCGATCGCCTCCACGAGGACACGGCGGTGCTCCGCCCAGGCAGGGCACACCTCCACCGTATGCTCTACCGTGTCCTCCAGACGATCCTCGCAATTGAAACACCCGGGCGTTTCCTCCCGCTTTATCCTGAACAGGAACCCACCGAAGCACCCATGCCCGGTGAGAACTACAACCCTTGAAGCCGAGCAAAAAGAACGCTAAGCAAAAACGAAATAATATTGCGGGTGGACGATGCGATACGCTGCGGTGGGCCGGGGGAACGAGAAATTTCACGCCGGAGAAGCTAGTATAGAAATACGAATGTAGCAACATCCGTGTGCCGCTTACTGTTCTCGATTACACAAAATAGGAAGCGAATTAAAATAACTAAGTATAACTATAATATATTGTTTTCATATGCTTCAAATCTGCACCCTAATTGCGAAACGCACAATTTATCAGAATCTGAATGGGATTGAATCTTATTTCTAAACCATTGCCTCATTTGTTCGAATAAATTGTGGCTCAGCAACGTAAATAACGCAATGAATATTGTTTAACTATGAATATTAAACCAATTCCTACCGATAAAAAGTTCCGCAATTACCCCTGCTAGAATCTCGGTCAAATAAACAATTACGACTATGTTCATAATACCTATGAGCCGTTTTAATTGTTGCAGTTCAGTGCAAGTTAACTATACTCTGCCAGACGGCATTGCTGATTCGCGCCCGTATGATCAATGCTTAATTTTGAACCTCGACTCAAATACATACTTAACGATGGTGACATCTTGTTTCCTAAGCTAGATTTAAACTTAAATGAAGGGAATGGAATGCAGTAACAGCAGATAGAGTAGCAAGATCCCTGACAGGATGAAGCTGATGACTTCAAAGTCAGTGAGCTGAATGAGCGTAGGAAAACCGAGGACAAAAAGAGTTAATGGCATGATGCAGCTTGTCGGGGAACCCTGGATGAATAAGGGAATATATAGGTACTGGAAAGTGGAAGACGACATATCGATCGTCGGGCGACAAGATTGGTGGACGACATTGTTGCCATCGTGGGGAAAACTTGGATGAGGCTGGCACAGGATCGTGACGATTGGCATAATAATGGAGAGACATAGGCCTCTCTTATCCACAGCCAGATTTAACCCACAGCTGAGAATAGACCCAGCAGTGGGTGAAGTCTGACTGTGGATTATGATGATGAGGTACTTTAATGTATGACATGAATGGTTAAAATGGAAAAGCTTATTCCCTGAGTAGCTTGTCTATACTGCTGCACTCTTGGATATCAGAAATGATACCTCAGGAATTTGCTATCGGGACAAAAGTCAATTTGTAACATCAGCTATCTATAATACCAGTGAAAGTCACGTTATTATCGGTCCAGTCGTTTCAGAGATTAGCCAGAATAAACAGACAAACACATAATATTGTAATAAAAAAAAAACATATATTTTCACATGCATTTAGTACAAAGCTGTTATTTTGACATAACAAATAGAAACTTCAAGTGTATGTATTTGGATATGGCAGTGACACGAGAAAAAGTGGAAAAAAAAGTTGATATTATTGTAAAGGTTTGTCATAATTTCATAAAAGGGTGATAGCACTGACTGTTAGAAGTGAAATGGGTACCTAGTTACAGCAAATTCCTATAGTCTACTGTTAGTAAGCCGGTTCTTATAAAATAATTATTCCAAAGTAACCTTTACGAGGATACCTGCTTTCACATGATCTGGAACCAGACATACTGCAGTCGGAAGTTAGAGCAGCTATGTATTAAACACCTGATAAACAGCAAAGCTACAGGCAGAAATGCAGTCCCTATTAATACTATAAAACCCAAACCCACCGATATCAGCTTGGTGGATTTCTCCAAGGCATTCGATTAAGTGCAATGGCCAATGTTGTGGAATAATTTACTAAGAATGGGCACACTGAAAACTTAGTGCATCTATTAAGAAAGTTATACGAGACAGGTACAATTTTTGTTCGAACTGATGGAATCTTGTCGAACAATTTTTATCCTAGCGCAGGCGTCCGTTAAGGTTGTATAATATCACCGCTCCTTTTTAATGTTTATACTGAGCTGATACACAGCCTAACCTCTAGAAATCGAAGTGATGATCAAGTGATGATCGTCGTGAAAACAGCAACTCGCCCAAAGTCCTTAAAATTGTGAACTGCGACGTGGCCCAGTCCTACATTTATCTTGGAGCTTAATCTCAAACGGGGTCGGGTGCATGGATGAAATTAAGAGACTTAATTAAAGGCGATAGCTAAATTTTCGAGGGAAAAACTGAAAAGCATACACAGGAGGTCATGGACGCTACTGAAAATGCTAAGCTCGTAGCCAAATTCTGGGCTAACTCTATTTAGATTGCTATCGACACGCTAAAAAGAAGACTGAAAAAGGTCTGAAGGAACAGAGATCTTACAAAAGCCACCATGATACAGATTGGTCAAACACTGGTTTTCCATATGTTCCTAAACGATGCTGAAACGTGAACGCTGCGAGGCATGGAGAAGGAAAAGATAGAAGTGGCGCTGTTAAAAATGCTTGGGGTGTCGTGGATTGAGTTTCACACCAACACCTCGATACGTCAAGCACTCAAGATCTAAAAGCGTTTGTCTGTTCTACCCTAAACGAGCATCCTCATATAGCCTCTAGACAAGAAAAGTCATGAGGATGAACCGCCCTGCCAAGAATGTTACTAAGAAGAAGAGCTCTCAATGTGCTGACTTGCTTGGTAAAAGGTCAGTCAGGAGGGTAATTAGTGATAGCCTGGCTGCAAGTATCTGAAACTAGACATAATTATGAATTTACAATGGTTTTTTCTAAATTGTGTGCCAAACCAGGGATAAAGGTAGTTTAATTATTATTATATTATAGCAAATATTTTACATTATGTAACGCATATTAGCCCGTTTATAATATTTACATTACCCACTTTGAATGCGTCCCTAATTAAAATTAAATAAAGCAAATTTATTTTATTTCAAGCTTGTGCCCGCTGTTCCACTCACGTGCATTTTTAATTGATTTACCTTTTGTAACAAAGGAATATATTGTAAAAACATATATATTTTCAATATTTATTTAATTGTATTGAAATGATAGTTCTTTTGGGAGAAGCCCGAAAATGTCTATCAAACATTCTCTCCAAGGGGCTCTGTGTTATGTAGTCACTCGGTTGTGGAAATCAGATAGGCAGCCACTCTATGTAAAGTACTGGTATTCAGCTGGATTCGGTAAGACTGGACGCTGACCCCAGCATAGTGCAAAACAGGCTAGGCAGATATTTACACAAATTTTATGACAGGTAGATATACTGAAGAACCTTAACGATTTATCTACGACAATGCCTGCCGTTATGAATACCTCATCATTCATCATCAACATCTTTTTAGTCGAACTCCAAGTCCACTGCTGGATATAGGCCTCCCCTAATTTGGGGGGGATTTCATAATAGCCATGCTTGCTAGGCGGGTCGGCGATCGCATTATGGTGGTAAAATACATAGAGAACGCTGCTGCCCATTCTCTGGTTAGTCCCTCAGTCGCCTTTTAGGCGACGCCTATAGGAAGAAATTGAAGTCTACCAATAATTAGCATAACATGTTCCTACCACTGGGACACAGGCCTCCTTTCGGTGAGAGGGAGTGGACTGTTATCTACCACGTAGGTCGCCCAGTGCGGGTTGGTAGATGTCACATGTCTTCTTCGATGTAACTAAGGTTCTAGGGCATGCCGGTTTCCTCATAATGTTTTCCTTCACCGTTTCGAGAACAGTGGTGATGAAATAAATTACATCAAGTGAAGCACCTATCTGTGTTTGAATCTATGACCTACAAATTGTAATCTGCGGCAGTTACCACTGAGTCAACACTGCTCGGCGTTTACCAGTAGGCTTCAATGAATCAGACAACACTACAGTTTATAGGGCTATGAGTTACCCCTTAGTAATCCTACCATATTAGGAAATAAACCTAATGGAAAACCAACGCCCTTATTGCGTAACACACTATTAATCAGAGTTTGAATCATTTTGAAAGTTATTGCTAATTCATTCTTTCATATGTTCTACAAAATTGTCTGCTTAGCAACGTTAATAACGCCATGAATGTTGTGAAACTGTCAAAATGAAACCGATTCCCACACTCATAGTGTATGACGAAATCACCCCTCTTTCCAATGTATTGTGAACGTGGTCTGATCATCATACTCGTAAAATACTGAACACAAAACCACCACGTCCAACCCAGGAGACATAACCAACTTCTAGAGGGAGTTGGGCTGGTTGGAGTAAACACCGCCGGCCGCCATGGCCCACGCACAATGGTCCACTCAAAGGACTAAGTGACTAAGACAAAATACATATTAGTGTAATAATTAGTAATAAATTGTGCCGCTCGCCTTTTCTTATTATAATATTATTATTGCTAATATCTTAACTTTTCGGAGGGGGTTTGAATACTCAAAACCCTCCCCCTGGCTACGCCAATGTCCCAGGAATCCAATAAACTTTTATTTCCACAAATTCATCGAAGAAGCAGGCGCAACCGCATTTACAAAAAAAAATAGACTTTTTGGTTATAATAACCTGAAGGTCGTCGGTAATGTTTCGACGAAAATTACAGTTACAATACAAGAAAATATTAGAAGTATTACTCGTAACATGGGAAATACTTATATTCATATTATAACACAACTAACTATTTACACTAGGTCATAAATTAAATGACTTACTGTCTACCATACAAATAAACACATAAGAAAAAGCACACTTAGACATCGAAGAACTCGTCCACATCGCTGTCATCCGGAATCGTGCTCAGAAGATTGGCAGCATTGCCATGATGAATGAACATGCTTATTCTTTGAGACTGAAAGTATTTTTGTGCCTTATTTACGTTGTTGAGCACATAAATTTCTCGAACAAATGTATGAACGGTCACTAATCCTGACACCGGACTTTCACAAAAAAAAAAATCCCAATGAAAAAACCCAATACAGTTTGCTCAAATTCAACACAGGACCTCGTGCGCAGCAGGAGCTCTACCGATCACTACACCAACGAATCTTTACCTAATCGAATGTGCAATATTGAGCTTCTTTCATCACCTGTGTTGGTTGGTACATAACAAAGCGTTACTCTCGTTATTCAGGTCGCTCTTCTTGTTTTGTTTGGGCTTTACTTCTGATATTGGAAAGGATCTTGTATAAGTGCTCACATAACTGCATGTGACGAGATCTCCGGTCGTTGCACGCTTACGTCACCGCCACCGATACCGATACCAAGATTATCAAAGTGCTTAGCTGTGGCTTACTTTAAATTCATGTTTCTTGATACTATGAACTCATTTTTTTTAGGATGCGAAAAGTTGCATAAAGGATGATTCAGATGGAATTAATGGTAGTGAAAGTGAAGGATTGAAAGCATAAATCATACTATTTATTATAAAATTTTATTTTAAAAGTACGTCCGTATAGAGTAATAGTTGTTAAAAAGAAGTATTACAACTAATTCATTATACGTTGTGTACGTAGTATATGAGTAATATCCTCTAAATCCAAATATAGTTAATTAAACTTATAATATTAATCATGATTATTCTCAAAAAAAATTGTCCAAACATAATATAGAGTTTTTTTTTAAATTTATTTTTAAGTTATTGTGTTTTTGACTGATAATATTAGCGAATTAAGATATGTCTTTTGTTTAATTAAAGAAAAGTACCTATTGCTGATTAAATTCATAAATATATTATTTTAATTGCTATACCAGCGAATTAGGTCTAAGGTTTATAAAGGTTCGATTAGAAGAAGACGAATGTATTTAATTTTTCGTAAGGGAGTAGTAAATAAATTCTTCTTCGCTTTAAGGATGAGCGTGATGACTGCTGGAGATAGGGAAGCTGGTTAGCTAGCTTCGCGGTCTCCGCAGTCGGTAACCGCGCGTCTCCGCGTCAACTCGTGCGCATACAACGAACGGATCGGTGTGGTGTGTGAGTGATGACCACTGATTGGACCATTAGCATTCATTGAGGAGGTCTCGACCTCGCATCCTGCGATACTTGCGTGTACGCTTGTGAAATGGTGAGTATTTCCGTCTGTTTGTTTATTGATACTATCACGGTCATTGATGATTTGTTTGTTAGAAAGATAGTGAAATAAATAATATTGAAGTGGATAGTGGTTTTATAAGTGATAATGTTTGATTTCTTCTGTTGGTTAGTAGTGGTCCAAATCTGTTCATTTTATTGAAAGGCTCATAAAATTTGTAATTTTATTGACAGGGTTTGTTTTTCTTAATAACGTGCACGATTAATTGCTGGATACCGCCGTGACTGTTAAACTTTAGGTAAAGAACTGACTAAAACAATTAATTGCCTTTTGTAAAACATGCAAGAAAATTAATTTTCTTTAGTATGTAGGTATATCTGTTACTGAGTGATTTAAATAACATATGTAACAAATTAACTTCTTTTTCTCTTTGACTTCTTATTGACTTAGTTGTTATTTAAAACAATTGGTCTACTTCCAATGCGGCTTTTGTGCACCATATTTTTAAGATAAGAGAACAAAAGTTGACATTGAAGTGAATATTTTAAAATGTCTTGAGAGCGTGGAAAATCTTTACAAAATTACACTATTTGTCAAATTAGTTCCAGCAATCATTGTACTTGGATAATGTATGTGGATATTTGCGTACACGCATACGTAAGAAACATTTTTATACAAGTAAGACTTTGACGTAAACAATGCCAGTTGTGATTAGAGCCATCATTATCTATCCTAAAGAAAATTCCATAATATTTATAGAGATATTATGATATTATTTTATTATTATTATTTATTATGACAGGCCTGTTGGTCTAGTGGTTAGTGGCCCTGACTGCTATGCCGGAGGTCGTGGGTTCGATTCCCACACAAGACAAATGTTTGTGTGATGAGCACGATCATTTGTTCTGTGTCTGGGTGTAATTTATCTATAATATGTATGTATTTAGAAATATATAAGTATGTTTATCAGTTGTCTAGTACCCATAACACAAGCTCTGCTTAGCTTGGGACTAAATGGCGTTGTGTGATAGTTGTGGAATATTATTATTATTATTCCTGTCTGTCTGTGAGACCGCGTTGTGTTTCTAAACTACGCAATGGATTTTGATGCGGTTTTTACCATCATAAACAAAATTTATTTGAAAAGTTTAGTATATCGTTTACATTAATATTAAACTTTCGAAGTTTAGATGTCTTTTTTTAAGTTGTAAAAGCTGTGCGCAGCAGGGGTGGGTCACAGGTATTAAATTTCAAATATATGGTAGGGTGTATGGTATGTATTCGAGTAAGGGTGATTCATATAAATAATCGTGAGCGCGAATAATTTTATAGGAAAAATTAAAAGGAAAAAAAAAAACATATGCCAGTTCATTCTTTGATATGGTCTCTTGGGATATCAATAGGCATACGTTGTATACTGGAATAGTAACAGGTAAGTATTCCGTGGAGAGTTAATAGTTCATGTTGCTTGATTTTAGATGCTTAATTAGTCGACTTGCTCAATTAGGCTGAAACGTCAGTTTTAAATAAAATAATATCTTCCGCTTTGTATTTTATGTAATAACATTTTTCCTGAATTTTTCGTTGTTTCCTCAATGTTTTATTCAAAACGTGCCTAAAATTAAATTCATGCGAGTCACTCTCATTCATTTGCTGCATTTATAGTTGTTTAGATGCGCGTGATTGTGATCTTGAAGAAGAACCGTACAATGGTTTTGTACGGTTTATTGAAGTTTCTTTTCGTAATTTTCGTCAGCAGCTCCATAAGTAAATCAAAAGTGCCTAGCAATGGTAAAATTGTAATCAGTGCTTTGAGTTTGAAAAACTTGTATGTACTAGCTGATTTATAGAGAGGACCTTTTGCGATATATGAAGACTAGCTTCCGCCAGCGGCTTCGCCCGCGTGAAAATTCAACCCCCCAATTCACCCTCTTAGGGATGGAATTTCAAAAAATCCTTTCTTAGTGGATACCTACTCTTCACAAAGAACACACCCTCCAAATTTCATGTCTCTACAACCAGCGGTTTAGGCTGTGCGTTGATATATCAGTCAGTCAGTCAGTCAGTCAGTCACTCAGGACTTTGAATTTTATATATATAGATTCCTGTCTTTATCTTTTTAACTAGATACTCCTCTAGTGCTTCTTCATCGTCTTATCTCTCACAATGCTCAACACTTTACTGACGAACCGTCACTGCAGATTTTTGGCAATTGTCTACCTGATAAACCTCTATCACCACTTATAAGAAAGAGTTTCCTAGTTTTTGGTCAATATTTTACCGTTTGACTGTAGTTCCACGGCGCAGCTCGAATTTAGAAGACAAACAATAGAATGTTAGGGCGTGTGTATCTACTGTCTACACATCTGGCGAATGCGCGTGACGCGTGCAGGCTCGCATATTTCGCATTCCAAGTTCAAATGCTATTAACTATTTTTTCTCTTCACAAACAATGGCATAAAAGCTTAAAAACTATGCGACAACAAATTGTGAGAGACTGTCCGGTGAGTGTACTAGCAATACCTGTAGGCATAGCAGATCACCAGGGGGGCACACGGTATGTAAATAGCATCGGTTATTCAGAAGATGCGGAACGAAATCAATGATACACTCACAGATTAAAAACAGTAAACCAAAACCACCTACTTCTCGGTGGAAAAAAAGGATTATCTTGTCGAGATTCGACATGGCTCATTTAAACGCAGGTACTACTTATTTTTGGTAGAAAAAAGGCTCGATCCTGGAATTTAAAGATATTACGAGCCTACACAATCGGCAAACGTTACAGGACATTTAAGGAAACTCCTCAATTCAGACGTCTGAGTTAATTAGCTACGCTCAATTTTTACTTACGCACCCTACTCGTATCTGTTATGTGTAGGGAAATTACCGGGATGGACTATTTTGGATGAGTTAGTAATTCCTTAGTGGCTTTATTTTATAACTAGCTTCTGCCCGCAACTTCATCTGCGTTAAATTTCTTGTTCCCCCGACCTTTCCCGTCGCGTCGAATCGCCTACCCGTGCTATTTATTCCGTTTTTGCAACATTTTTCATTACTGCACCGCTCCTCTTAGTTGTAGCATGATGTTATATAGCCTTATAGCCTTTTTCGATAAATAGGCTACCCAACACAAAAAGAATTTTTCAATTCGGACCAGTAGTTCCTGAGATTAGCGCGTTTAATCAAACAAACATAAAAACAAACAAACTCTCCAGCTTTATAATATTACTATAGATTTAGATTATGGAGCCATTTAATTAGAAAAGTGGATAATTAAAAAAAAAAAAAACGTTATTGGCTCGTATTACTTTACTGCGCAACAACAAAGACAAGATTATGTTTTTTGGTTATATTAGGGAAAACAAACAATATTGTACGGTTCATATAACAGTAGGTAAAATGTTAAACACTAAAGAAGGATTACAGTCCACTTCGTTTCTACGGATAGCCTTAGGCAAATGTGCACGTCCCCTTAGAAATTATGAGTTTGCTGTTTGGAAGTCTTGTTTACAAGCAAATTGCATGACAGATCTATTTTGAAGTGCACGATACGGTTCAGGAAGTGTTATTCTTAGTATTCGACCGAAAATGAAAACGAAAAAGAAGCTTCGGTTCTAATCTTATTTTTGGTTGAAAACGAATACGAAAATGGCTTACAACTTCAAAACAAAATCGCGATCGCTGAGTGACACCACGAATAGACCCGATTCACCCTGAAGTTAGCCGGACGTCACCTGAGGGCCAATTGTCAGAATTTATGAACGTTTACAGCCTTATGTCAGTCTCAATGTGTCAAAACCTCGAGCTTCCATAGGTACATTTTTGACGGTTTTGACATCTGATTGTCGCCGAGATGAAACTGCATCTAGTTTTTGAACGTTTTGTTTACGAGAATGGGCCTTCAGATATTCCCGAGCTTTAAGAAGTAGGCTGAATTATAAAAATATTTTTTTGTAAATTTTTGTAAAATATTTTTTTTGTATTTTCAGGGAAAGTTTGTTACGGAAACTAGATAACAGTTTAAATTTATTCTCATATTCTGATCATAACTTGACAGTTATGAGGAGTATATAATAGTTAGTGCAATCAGCCGATACTGTTCCCACTGCTGGGACACAGTGACGGCCCAGTAATAACGGTTGCAACTTGTGAGTTCAGGGTTCGAACTAAGCAGGTACTTCGTGTAAATTATTTCATCACCATTGACATAGCTAGAACACTGCAAATTGACGAAGGGTGTCAATTTGTTAAAAATTTCCTTGAATGTACTATGCACACTGATATAATACCTACATATATGCACTGCTAGGTACCAATGACATTTGCCTGTTTGTCCCATACCATAGATAATTATTATTTAGTATATCTGTGTACAAAACTATGTCATTATCTCCTTAGCCTTTTCCCAACTTTTTTGCGGTCGGCTTCCAGCCTAACCAAATGCAGCTGAATATCAGTATTTTACATGAAGCGACTGCCTATCTGACCTCCACAACCCAGTTACTGGGTAATACGGTACCCAGGGGGTCGGGGTTCTGACGACCCGTAACGATTGTCATAGATCCACATATGACAGCCAGGACCAACGGTCTTGGTATGTAAAGATGGTCACCCATCCACGGACCAACCGCGGCAAGCGTAGCTTAACCTGAACGATCGACCCGTGCGGCTCTTATTACTGAGCCTTAAGTATACAAAACTATGTACATACACATTTTGCTGTCACGAATTTTCTTCACAACTTATGCATTTAGGCCAGGCCTGATTAAAACCGGCAACTAATCTTTGGCGTCCACCATAACGAAAATCATCACGAGCATAACAATGATTTATTCAATTTAAATACCGTTATGACGATTGTGATATTGGTATTCAACTAAACAATGCAGTTTACATTACAATTTAACACAAACGAACGAAATAACTGAATATAGTGTTCAGATACGGATCTAGGTTTTCGCTCAAGGAGTGGCAAATGTGTTTCTCTGAGGGAGGGTGGTAATTCTCAAGCCGTGAAAGGCATTTAAAAATAGTAATCTTCGGCACCCGTTTTCGTAAACTCATGTTTAATTTAGTAATTAAAGTACTATCAAATGAAGAAACAATGCAGGTTTTAAAACTATGTTTATGTCTAATAGCTTCTGCCCGCGACTTTGTCCGCATAAAATTTTTGCTCCCCTGACCCTTCCCGTCGCGTCAAATTGCCTGCCTGAATCTAAAACCTAAAATCTCCCCAACACCGTCCTAGCGATGATAGCCGACAGAGTGGATTGTCCATATGTCCGGAAATGTTGCAGCAGGCATGTTTCTATGTTGTAAGTGTTCTTGTTTCCTTTTGTCTGTGTTTGTTATCCTGTCTGTATCCTTTTAGTATGTTTTTGTTTGAATATGAGTCGTGTGACTTGAATTAAACAAATTTTTTTTTTTTTTTTTTTTTTAATGTTATAAAGCTGAAGAGTTTGTTTGTTTGGTTGAACGCGGTAATCTCAGGAACTACTGGTCTGAATTGAAGAAATATTTTTGTGTTGGGTAGCCTATTTATAGGTTATATAACATCACGCTACGATCAAAAGGTGCAGCAACGAAAAATGGATGAAAACTGGCGGACAATTCGATGCGACGGGCAGGGTCAGGGGAGCTAAAATTTGACGCGGACGAAGTCGCGGGCAGAAGCTAGTTGTCTTTATAAAATGTTATGGACACCCTGAAAAATCAATGAGGTATTCTTGTTGAACCTTTGGTACGGAGTCTGACACCCAATCTTACCAAGCTGTATCGTGTTACTCAATATCTAGGTTGTGGAAGTCCGAAAGGCAGTCGCTTCATATAAAATACTGAAAAAGCTGCATCCGGTTATACTGGAAGCCATCCCCGACACAGTTGGCAAAAGGCTAGGTACATTGATCGATTGTTAATACTACCTAGTATTTTTGCCATTAGAAACATTGATTGAATAATATGCTTTACTACTCAAGATCTCCTTTGTTTAAAAAATAAAATAGTTATAATATTTTGATTTTGATGGACTGGTCATAATCCGCCACGCGGAACCGGTGTGGGATGGCGATGTCACTCGTCTTCGAATGTTTGGTTCAAGAACATTCCTCACAATGTTTTCTTTCACCATTTTGAGAGCAGTGATGATCAAATAACACAAAGTAATCTGCCAGCCTGGGTTTGAACCCACGACCTTACGACACGTCAGTCGGGACGTTTCCGCTGAGCCCCGTTTGCTCTATCCCAAGAAGTATCCTACAAAGCTTAGTAATCCTGGTTAAAAAAGGAGGATGTAAACGTGAAACAAATTCAGTTCAAAATATTTTTAAATAAGTACTTACTTCTTCTGTGGAGGGACAAGAGTTCAATGTTTTTTAAATGAGAGGATGTGTTTGCTTGCTCACGTATGGTCATTATTGGTCATATCAATAATGTTCAAGTCAAATAAATCTGAATAAAGGACCTAAAGGACGTACTTTGTGTGGAATATCATCGCTTTAACCTTGTGGAAATGAATGCACATAAATATATTTACGTGCATTCATTTCCACAAGGTGCCGGTTTATCAATCTGCCTAGTCGTTACTCAACTATGTTGGGGTAGCTTCTAGTCTAACCGAATACAGCTAATTTTACGTGAATGGCCTGCCCATCTTACCTCCACAACCAAGTTACGGGGTAACACGATACCTCTTGGTTAAATCTTATGCTGTCTACAATAAGTTCCAGTCTGCTATATAGGGTGGCATCACCGCGCAACCTGTGACCGTGGATTGAGTACATGATTTTTCTGACTTTTACTGACTAAAACCCACCTGTGTTTCTTCAGTGGCCTATATGCCAGGGCCACGATAACAATTTCGAACAAATCTCGTAGCCCTGGTAGGCATAGATCCTAGCGGACCTCTTCAATTTGTGCTGACACCTCTTTGAGGCGCGCGTGGAACACGACGCGCTGTCGGCCCGGGCCTGGACCTTACTGGGCGGCGAGCTACGCAGCCCGCAAGCCCGCGCCTACGGTGGCCGGGAGTCCGCAATTGACTCCTAAAGCCCGAGGCGTCTCCTCCTGCGGCGGCTAGGAACGTGAGGGCGCAGAGACTGCCACTTTCTCACGCGCTCCACCTCTTTCTTCGCGAGCATTACTGCTTCGCAGAAGGAGGTGACGGCTTCCCATGCCCTCTCGCTCCGTACCATGGCCTGCACAAGGGACAGACGTGAGAGGTTGCCGCCGCCGAACGCCTCTACGAGGACACGGCGGTGTTCCGCCCAGGCAGGGCACAGCTCCACCGTATGCTCCACCGTGTCCTCCAGGCGATCCACACAGTGGTAACACCCGGGCGTTTTCTTCCGCCTTATTCGGAACAGGAACCTCCCGAAACAGCCGTGTCCGGTAAGGACCTGCGTAAGGCGGAAGGTAAGGACGCCGTGGCGCCTTTCCTTAAAGAAGGAACTTACTGGCGTGCCCAATTCTGAACACCCCTGCGTTTATATTTACCGTTGGTTTTTTTTTAAAAAAAAAGCTGTTTCACACTTTTTGACTGTGCAGAAATCGTACTGTTCTATGAAACAGCTATTTTTAATTTGATGACCTAACAATAAATTTCGCTACGTCTAGTGCTGAATTCATGATTACAGAATGGTTTTCTGTATAAAAACACAGATCAACAAATGAATAACTAACATTGCAATTGAAAATGACTAGCAAGGCTAGCCTACCTAGCTTCTATAAAGGCTGATTGCACTTAAGTACACTTACTCTACGCTCGGACGTCGAAGTGCTTTCGGACGCTCAAACAGATTGCGTAATGATGGCTAGCAAGATCATTGTCCAGGAATTATGCAAACCTACCTATAATTATCCTGTCTTCGTCTTTCGAGATTTAAATATTCACCTGTAGTAGTCCCGCTACGCTTCGACTCACTCGCACATAGTTTAGCGCCATAAGAAAGAAAGAGATAGCACTATTTCCACAGGCGCCCGATCACACCACTACAGCATTCGTCATTCGTCTCCGTGCGCGCGCGGCTACCGCACATAGTGAAATAAGTTTTTTCCTTTTTCGGATTTTATTGGTGTTAAGCAGTTTTAAAAACATAAAAAAATGCCAAAAAGGAAGCATGAAGAAACTAAAGAAGACAAATGGCGAAAGAAATTAAAGAAATATGAACAAAAATTGTCTAAGGAAAGACGTCGTCATAGGCGTGTGTCAATTGAAGGTACATTTTTTTTTTTACACCTTACACCTACATAATTTTAGTGGTGATTGTTATGGTACAAAATACAAGGCCTAAATGTATAATTATTTTTCAATGGAACCTTAGATCTAACACGAGATGTTAGACGGTACATCAAACTTTCAAGTCAATACGAGATATTGACCTATTGTTTTCTCTTTTTTTTAGAGTCAATACGAGATATTGACCTATTGTTTTCTCTTTTTTTTTTAGAGTCAATACGAGATATTGACCTATTGTATCTTACTAGAGTTAATACGAGATATTAACCAAAAAATATCGTTCCAGAATATCTGGAATCGGACAGCGGTGCGTCTAGGCCTTCGTCTCCTGACCGCTCGCCTACGCCGACGGCTGCGGCGACGGATGGCATACCCGCTGACTTAGCGAGGCCAGTGGATGAGCCAGGCACCTCTGCGCGCTCTGCGTCATCCGTGCAGCCCGAGCGTTCTACAACGGGAGGAAGTGCATCACAGCCAGCTGATCTCCAGGGTGTGACAGACCCGGCCGATGACGCTAATACGAATGGCGATAATGTTCCTCCTATCGCAGATCCAGAGCTCTTAAGAGCACTAGGGGATTTTGAAGCTGAAACCGCCGATTGGGGTCCAGATATTGTAGCTGATTTATCGAAGCGATGGGATCCTATCCTTAAAGATGGCCTTAAAAAAGAAACACGAGAGGAACTAATAAAAAAATACCTACTTCCAAAAAACTGTCCCTTAATTAGAGCTCCAGTGCTTAATCCTGAAATAGCTGCAATGCTAAATGAGTCCGCAAAAAATCGTGACGTAAGGATTCAGAAGAAGCAATCGCATATGGGATGCGTCCTGGCTATCTTAGGAAGGACGATGTCAGGTATATTGACCAAATCCAGTGACACTACCGACATCCTACGTCTTCTTACAGACGCGACTAAGCTTTTGTCGGATTCTCATTACTTGGAGACTGAGACTAGAAGATCTCTTGTAACTCCAATGATAGACAAGACCTTTTTAGAGCCTTTTAAGGATAGAAAGAGAGACAGTCTTCTTTTTGGAGATAAATTAGGAGAATTTATTAAATCTTCGCGTGGAATACAGAAAACAGGCAAGCTAATCCAGTCTCCAGCTCAAGCGAGCACTTTAAACTACAAGGGCCCGCCGTCACGCCAGCCTTATCACCGCTCTGTTCGTGGGCAGTCGAGACGCGGCGGCGGGGCCCGACCAGGATCGAACTACCGCCGCCGCGGGACCATGCAGGCGCCGGCGATGACCCGGGCTCCACGGGCATCTCCCCCTCACCAGCACCCTGCATCACGCCACAAGCTAGCGAGAGCGGCCCCCACAACGAGCGCGAAGCAGTAACTTCTCAGGTATACTCTCATGCTGGTCGCTTAAGGTATTTTATTGAAGCTTGGAAAAAGATTACTGAGGACAAAACGATCCTTGAGACCATTTCTGGTTATAGAATTCCCTTTCTTAAGCATCCTGTACAACATCCGGGTATGATTCCAAAATCATCTTTCTCGAAAGACGACAGGTTTCATATTAAACAAGAATTGAATCGTTTGTTGCAAGCAAATGTCATACGTAAATGTAATCCTACCCGTGATCATTTTGTATCTAGTATTTTTATAATTCCTAAAGGTAATGGTGAGAAACGTTTAATTCTAAATTTAAAGAAATTAAATAAATTTGTTGCAGTTAACCATTTTAAGATGGAAGATGTTAGAACAGCTGTCAAATTAATGACACCTAGCTGCTTTATGGTTAACTTGGACTTAAAGGAAGCATATTTTTTGATACCTATCCACAAAGATCATGTAAAGTTTTTGAGATTTTATTTTGATAATATTCTGTACGAATTTTTGGTTTTACCTTTTGGATTGAGCTCAGCTCCTCATGCTTTTACAAAACTTATGAAACCAGTTTCTACCTTTTTGCGATCTCGAGATTTTAAATCAGTATTCTACTTAGATGACAGTTGTTATTTCGGAAACAATTATGAAGAATGCTTAAATAACATTAATGAAAGCATTAAGTGCCTAGTGAACTTAGGATTTATAATAAACTATGAGAAGAGTTCACTGGTACCAAGGCAATGTTGTCAGTTTTTAGGTTTTATTTTAAACTCAATAAACATGACCCTAGAACTCCCTATAAAGAAAAGACGCGACATCCTGTCACGTACCGAAAATATGCTAGTAACGACAAGAATCACTATTCGTGCTTTTGCTCGCTATCTAGGTACCCTGACAGCTGCTTGCCCGGCCGTCGCGTACGGGTGGTTGTATACAAAATCTTTAGAGCGGGCTAAATATCTCGCCTTATTGGATAATAATGATTATGACAAGATGATGACCGTTTCAAATAGTTTACGCGTTGATTTGACTTGGTGGAAATCTTCAATTTTAGACACAAATAATCCCATCAGACCAATGTCGTTTGCATTAGAGATCTTTAGTGACGCATCTAGTATCGGCTGGGGTGCAGCCTCTGGTGGAGAAAGTATAGGCGGTTCGTGGACGGAAGACGAGCGTTCTCGTCATATTAACTATTTGGAACTACTTGCAGCCTATTTTGGACTTAAATCTTTCGCAAACAAGGTCACTAATTGTTACATACTCCTACGCATTGACAATACTACGGCGATCGCTTACATAAATAGGATGGGTGGAGTGCAATACCCACATCTAAATGAAATTGCCCGTAGAATATGGACGTGGTGTGAAGAACGACAGATATTCCTTTTTGCTTCCTACATAGCGTCATCCCAGAATGTTGAAGCAGACACAGAGTCAAGAAACATAGATATTGAATGGGAATTGCACTCTACAGCATTTGACACTATTGTTTCAAAATTTGGTGAACCTGAGATGGACATTTTTGCATCGAGAACGAATGCTAAATGTAAAAAATATATATCATGGAAGCGCGATCCCTATGCTTATAACGTGGACGCTTTTACTATTAAATGGGATATGTTCTTTTATGCGTTTCCACCATTTTCACTCATTTTAAAGGTTCTGCAAAAGATTGCTATTGATGAAGCAACCGGGATACTTGTAGTGCCTCATTGGCCGTCTCAAGCATGGTTCCCAGTATTCAGATCTCTTGCTGTAAGTGAAATATTGATATTTACTCCGGATAAATTTCTGTTATCATCTCATTTCAGGGAAACTCATCCTCTGCATCGCCACCTTTCCCTGGCGGCGACTATATTATCCGGGAAGCCTTCGCGCGATTGCAGGTTCCTCAATCAGCACTGACTTTAATGACGTCATCTATTTCTGGGAGCACGAAATCGCAATATACTTCTAGCTTTAAACAGTGGTGGTTATACTGTCACGATAAAGGATTAGATCCGTTCCAGATAGGAGTATACGATTTTCTGGACTTTTTGTCTCAATGTTTCACAAATGGTTCCAGGTATGGAACAATAAACAATCACCGTTCGGCTTTATCACTTATTTCCGGAAATAATGTGGGACAAGACGAACGTGTCAAAAGATTTTTTAGGGGGGTATTTAAGTTGAAGCCTTCCTTCCCAAAGTATAATTGTACATGGAACCCCAATATCGTCCTTAATTATTTTGGTGACTTATGCCCCAACGATAATTTAAGTTTAGAGCAGTTGAGCAAAAAATTGGTTGTATTATTGGCTTTGTCAACAGGCCAAAGATGTCAGACACTCTCATTGATTAGGTTGCCCAATATTATGATCAATCAAGACAAAGTTTTAATTACCATTACTGATTTAATTAAGACATCTGGTATAGGTAAATCCCAACCAATTCTTGACCTTCCTTTTTTCCGACAGCGTCCTGCAATCTGCCCTGCAGAGACTTTAATAGCTTACATGAATGTTACATCCACCAAAAGAAGTACTGTAGATAATAAATTGATTCTAACTTTTAAAAAGCCTCATCACGCCGCCTCTTCACAAACTATAGGACGATGGATAAAGCAGGGTTTGGCTGCTAGTGGGATCAACACTGAAATATTCAGTGCCCATAGCACTCGGCATGCATCATCGTCTGCTGCACATCAAGCAGGAATCAGTGTTGATGTCATTAGGAGAACCGCTGGGTGGTCAGATCAATCTGCTACCTTTGCTAATTTTTATAATCGGCCAATCGCTCAAACAAATTGTGAATTTGCAAACGCTGTACTTACTAATCATTAAAGAAGTTTTGTTTATTTCTTTAGTTATAATCATTAAGTTATCTTTTTTTTGTGTTTATTAATTGAAATAAGAATACATGTATTATTTACTTATGGAATTCATTTTTCAATTTAGTCCTACCTATAACATTGCAAATGTCTATCTCTAAACATCTACAGGTGAATATTTAAATCTCGAAAGACGAAGACAGGATAATTTAATAATCAAACGAACTTACCTGAAGTGAAGTTCGATTTTAATTATCCTGTCTTCGTCGAAGAGATTTAAGGTCCCTCCCTACCCTGACATTCAGGTGAACCTTCCATTTCCCTAAACAATGTTATAGTTCGTCCGGTAGACCGGTACTCTGAACTGAATGACGAATGCTGTAGTGGTGTGATCGGGCGCCTGTGGAAATAGTGCTATCTCTTTCTTTCTTATGGCGCTAAACTATGTGCGAGTGAGTCGAAGCGTAGCGGGACTACTACAGGTGAATATTTAAATCTCTTCGACGAAGACAGGATAATTAAAATCGAACTTCACTTCAGGTAAGTTCGTTTGATTATTAAATAATATAAGTAATTACGGTATATTACCTATGTTTATTAAATGGGACTTAGACATAACTGGGATGTGTATGACTACTATTATAATAGTCCTCCAGCCCGAGTTTCAGCCACAGCAGCACAATCTCAGCAGACACAAGTTACCTACGTGGCAGATATGTTTGCACGAGTGTTTACGCCGGCACAGGTGCACTCTTTCTTCCCTCACTCTCATAGTCCGATGGAACGGCAATCTGACACGACCGGAGAGAGATCAGGCGTAGGATCAACGGTTTAACGTGTTTTCCGAGGCACGGGGGTATTACACTGTAAACTTTCATATTCCGGGCTGCCATTGAGTTTTCTAATAAAAAATCATATTCCAGGCTGCCACTGAGTTTTTTAACCGACGAAACAAAAAAACGGAGGAGGTTATCAATTCGACGCGTATATTTTTTTTTTTGTTTGTTTTTTTTTATGTATGATCACGCATAACTTTTTACATAGTAGTCCGATTGTAATAATTCTTTAGGGGGTGGTCCCATCCCATATAAATTTGAAAAACAAAATCGAGCCCTAAGGGTCAGAAAACAGGGGATGATTGATTGTTCACTCACTGATTGTAACGTATAACCACGCATAACTTTACACAGAGTAGTCCGATTTTGATAATTCTTTTTTCATTGGATAGGATATACCTTGCCAAGTATTGTTAGTACATTAAACCCACAAAAAATTATAAAATAAAAACTTTTTAACAAAAAATTAAACCGCCGAAAAAACTGAAAAGAAAAAATAATAAACCTTAAAATTATGAGTCGGCGCTGAAAAATCAATGAACAAAGATCACTCAAAGCGCCGACTCATAATTTTAAGATTAATTTTTTTTTGCTTTTCAGTTTTTTCGGCGGTTTAATTTTTTAATAAAAAAAACCCAGTTACACTTTTCCCAACCTGGGAATCGAACCCAGGACCCTGTACTTCTGCCAGGATCGCGGAAAGAGTTACCGTGGCCCTGGCACTGGCAAATAAAGGTGGGTGGGTTTTAGTCAGTAAAAGTCTGACACGCCCTCCGGCTCCGCCTAGAGCGGGAGACGTCATTTGATGATTTCCTACCCAAAAAAAGAACTATGCGTTAAGCAGGCGCTCCGGCGACCATGAGACCATGCGACACTACAGGTACCTACTTAGACCTACACGTCTGCCTCACTCTTCTGTGAATACAGGCGTGATGGTATTTTGCCTTTGTTTCTTCTTCAGGAGGTCAAAAAAAACCCGGCCAAGTGCGAGTCGGACTCGCGCACCGAGGGTTCCGTACAAACCTGTAGGTATAAAGTTTAAAATATTATTTTATTTTTTATTATATGATGTAACTTAAAATTTACGGTTTTTGCAATTTTTCCTTTATTTGTGCTATAAGACATTGCTTCGTACCAAATTTCAAAATTCTAGATCGACTGGAAGTACCCTTTAGGTTTTGATTCCCTTGCGAGTTTTGAAAATTTGCGGCATAAACGGCTATATCTTTTGATTGCGTTATCTTAGAAGTTTGATTTTTTCACAGCTCCAAGAGACGGTAGACTTGAGTATTTGATATGAATTTCAGCTTGATACCTTTACGCGTTCCTGAGAAAAAGGGTCTTGACAGACGGACGGACGGACGGACGGACGGACGGACAACAAAGTGATCCTATAAGGGTTCCGCTTTTTCCTTTTGAGGTGCGGAACCCTAAAAATGGTGTTAAAATCTTTAGTATTGCTGTGCATTGTTCAAAATGTATTTCGTATGCGTATTGCAGAATTAAATGCGTGGGAAAAGGCAAAAACACTTTTTACAAAAAAAATAACAACCGACTTCCTTAAAAAAAACACTACAAAGTCAAAAATAACTTTAATTTCGGAATTCGGTGTCTTAGGATCTGTTTAAGGTTTATTTGCTACCGACTTCCGAAATTAAAGTTATTTTTGACTTTGCAGTGTTTTTTTTTTAAGGAAGTTGGTTGTTATTTTTTTTGTAAAAAGTTTTTATTTTTAACTTTTTAGTTATGGTAGATACCCTGCACTAATCTAATCGCGTTATTCGTTCATTTGTCGCGCAAATACTTAATGCAAATTTAAGACTTATGTGGTTTTCACATGGACTCCGTTATCAAAATGAAACCAAATTAAAATGGGACCATTCGGGAAGCACCAGTTTTAAATTAAAAAAAAAAAAACATCAAAATCGGTTCATCCATTCAAAAGTTATGAGGAAACAAAAATAAAAAAATATTAAAAAAAATACAGCCGAATTGATAACCTCCTCATTTTTTTGAAGTCGGTTAAAAAAAAAGGAAAACATTGCATTATAATATGTATTTTACAATATACTGGCTGGCTTACTCTGGCTGTATGTATTTTGGCTAGTGCGTTTTTGACAGAAAACCGTACCCTATCACCGCGAATTGGCATTCGCCGTTTTGGCGCGAATTTTCAGAAAGTATTTTACAGATTTTTGGTTGGAAAAATTTAGATCCCTATCAAAATCGATGATTCTTTAAAGTAAGTCGATGAACTTTAAAGTAAGTACATATTCATTCCATAAGTGCTTCTGAATTGACCCATGCACCAAGTTTAATAATAGGTTTAGTTATTTCTACTATAAGTGTATAATTTTCCTTAGTTGTTTGCATACAAATATCTATATTATGTTATTCACTAGAGCTATCCTTATACTTGACTGTAGATACAAGTTATAACTTTACAGATTATAACTAACTAAAACTATTATTACCTTTCAAAACGAAATCATGGAATAGTTGGTCTTATCACGTTCTGGGTTTGTATAAAACAACCAAGGATGTCATCAAAAACGTTTAAAAATTAGTAGCCTTACTTTTTCTGTTGCTTAATTAGTCATTCTATTTACATTGTATTGCACAATTTATAGGCGTTTACATGATATTTCAACTTATTTATTAAAACATGTTGAAATACGTTTATATCATGTATTTGGCTACCTACTGTGTATTAGGTACATACATCTATAGGTATTATTTTCATTAAAATTTATCATAAAATAATTGGCTAAAGGTAATGTTTTTAAATTATTATAAATAAGTAGCAATTTATTTATAGTAGTTTTGCCGTTTCCGCCATTCGGTTATCGGCTGCGAACATCGTTATACTGAGTTGTTATTTTATTATTAAACAAGTTGTTAGAATTAGGTATGAAAATATTAGGTTTTACAGAAGTACTTGTGGAACGAAGATACAAATCACTGTGATTTTCACAGACTTGTCAGTTGTCAGTGGCAGCTACCCAATAGCAACTTTATTGCAACGACAATAAAGAACACTGATATTTTGACAGACTTGTCAGTGGCGGCTACCCAACAGCAACCATATTGCAATGACAATAAAGATAACTGTTATTTTGACAGACTTGTCAGTGGCGGCTACCCAACAGCAACCTTATTGCAACGACAGTAAAGATAACTATTATTTCGACAGACTTGTCAGTGGCGGCTACCCAACAGCAACCTTATTGCAACGACAATATAGATCACTGTTATTTTGACAGACTTGTCAGTGGCAGCTACCCAACAGCAACCTTATTGCAATGACAGTAAAGATCACTGTGATTTTGACAAACTTGTCAGTGGCAGTTAACCAACAGCAACCTTATTGCAACGACAGTAAAGATCACTGTGATTTTGACAAACTTGTCAGTGGCAGCTAACCAACAGCAACCTTATTGCAACGATAATAAAGATCACTGTGATTTTCACAAACTTGTCAGTGACACCAAGCCAACAGCAACCTTATTAAAACTGCAATAAAGATAAGTGTAATTTTAACAGTAAGTGATGCAAATCGTAGATAGAATACCTATCTAAGTAGCTGAAAGGCCTATTTGGAGCGCGTCGACGCCGACGGCTCGTGATATAAAGGCCATGTGCATAGGCCATTAGAAATATGCCAATTTCAAATACCTACTTAATTTTTTATTGCTTATTGCCGTATATTATTGTTAATGAATTCTTCAGATAATATAAACATCTTTTATCGAGATAACTCGATATTTATAAGGCAAATCAGAGTAAATTGATTTCCTATAAATGCGTATACACGTAGGTACTATCGACATTATGGTTATTCTTTTGTTTCATTCAAATAAGGTTGTTTATGTTCCATCAGAAGACAAGTATAGGTACTTGTCCCTTCCAATTCAACCGTTACTTCATTACTTGTAGGTAACAGTGGTTTTCTTTTTTTCTGTATATTTGGGCCAATTAGGTAGGTATAATGAAACCAATTTTTAGAGCTATGAAATTTTTAGGACGATCCTGATGATCATGATAGTTTGCTAAACTATTAAGTTAAACTAATTTATCATATAGTATTTATCATGTAGTATTCCATATGATAAATTATACTATATGTATATATTTATATATATATCTTATATTGACTGGCCTGTTAGTCTAGTGGTTAGTGATCCTGACTGCTAAGACTGAGGTCGTGGGTTCGATTCCCACTCAGGACAAATCTTTGTGTGATGAGCACAATCATTTGTTCTGTGTCTGGGTGTAATTTATCTATAATATGTATGTATTTAGAAATATATAAGTATATTTATCAGTTGTCTGGTTACCATAGTACAGGCTCTGCTTAGTTTGGGATCAGATAACGGTGTGCTGGTTGTCCTAAGATATTTATTTATTTATTTATATTACATGTATCTTATAGTATATCATACAGTATTTATCATATAGTATTCCTAAATAACAGCAGCAGTGGCAGAAGCAGTGGTGGCCCAGTGGTATCAGCCCCGAGTTCAAAACCACGACCCGTAAGGTCGTGGTTTTGAACCCAGGCAGGCGCTTTACTTTGGGTAAATAATGCCATCACCACTGCTGTCAAAACGGTGAAAGAAAACATTGTGAGGAAACCGGCATGGGTTTCGTAACTAATGTTTTCCTTCACCGTTTTGAGAGCAGTGATGATGAAACAATTTACACAAAGTAAAGTAACTGCTTGGGTTCGAACCTACTACCACAGCTCGTAAGTCGCGGCCGATACAGTAGTTTAGTTTAGTTTTAAAAAACTGCTCTTGAAACAATCTCTCTGGCATTAATTCTGAAATGAACCTTTTTTATTTTCAATAAAAAATTCGGAGACATGTGACATCTATCAACCCGTACTGGGCCCGCGTGGTGGATTATGGCCCATTCCCTCATACCGAGAGGAGGTCTGTGTCCTAGCAGTGGGAACAGTATAGTCTGCTGATAATGATGATGAGATGTTTTATGATGCAGGTTTTCTAATGAACTTATAGTGGACCCTAGTTTCCTTGAAGGACGTAGGGTCCCAGATACTTTAGGGACAAACCATAAATCGTTTTGTTGGTTAATATTCTCTCCCTTCATATTTTCTTAAGACTTCTATGTTTGTTAACAGTCGCTGAAAACGATCATCAGCTTGGTCCTGGCGCTACTGAGCAGCCACACGGAGTCATCACCGTACTTGACTGGTGGCCTGAGGACGTTTGCACTCGAGGATGTAGTGCCACTGACCGTCAGCTTCTTCCCTGAACAACTCACTATACAATGGATCTCAGGTATGTTGTCATGTCCACATGGTCTTCACATAATCTGAGCAACACTATGTCTGGGCTTTATTATTATTAATATTCATTCATTTATCAGATAACATGATCCAAATTTGGTTAGTAACATAGGAGCTTATAAACTATGTTAGTAAGTATAAGAATTTAATATAAATAAAATCAAGTCAATAAAATCAAATAATCTATAAAATCAAATCAAGTCAATGAAATCAAATAATCAATAAAATCAATTAATCAATAAAATCAAATCAAATCTATATATATAAAAATGAATCCCTATTTCCCTTGGTCACGACATCACGCGTGAACGGCTGGACCGATTTCACTTTTTTGTTGTTGTTGTGTTTGTAATTGTCAGAAGAAGGTTCTGAATGAAAAAAAAAATTAAAAAAGTGCGCGGGAAATTAGAAAATTTAAGAACACTTATTTTAAAATACTTAACAACCATATAATAGGACAATGTAAACTTTTTTAATGTAACATTATGACATTTGACATAGAATTGACAGAACGCGTGCTCAAATATCATCAAAGAGACAGGACAACGTCTGTCGTGTCAGCTAGTAATCAATAAAAAAGGCCGAGACCTCTGAGTTTGACACGGCTTTTCTTCTCAGTGTAAACAGATAAGAAACGCCGACCTCATTTAGTTTTAAAAAGATGATTGACGTATAAAATATTTGTACTAGTACTTGAGCTAGAAAATAAATTAAGCCTGATTGAAGCTGGTTCGTTAACTGGTCCAAGTTGTTTATTTAATGTGATGATTTTGATTACCTGCCTCAGAAAGCACGAATAGCAGTTGGACGCATCTGTCATTGCAAAGTCTAACCACCAGTCTTACCAAGGGGTATCGTATTGCCCAGAAACTGGGAGACGGACTCCAGCATCGTTGGGAAAAGGCAATGCAGCCGATGATTGTCTAGTGCTCGCAAGCATGACTTAAGCATAGAGTTCTGGGTTTTGATCCGTAGATTGGGTTAATTAGTGTTAGAGTGTCTCCTAGAAAAATCATGGTAGAAGGTCGAAGTCTGAAATTGTGGCCCCTAGTTCAACAGTCTTAGTTGAAACATAGCTATCGCAATGTGGGTGTAAGTTGCAATACATCTTTGTTTACTCTCCGGTTGAGCGAGCAGGGCCTCTGTGATAGACTTCAGTCACGCATTTTATCACGGTATTTTTTACGAAACTGTGATAAAAATGTGTAACTTAACCTTATCACAGTACGCCGTGCTAGCCCCACTGGGAATACAGTCGTGATGTGAAGATGCTTTGTGATGATAAGACATATCTAAGACTCTCTTACTGCCTTTGTTTTACTACCTCCCAAACAGCAATATCATGAGAACGCTTCACATTAATGGCATCTCAGTTAGCTTCATTGATGAGACTTTCTCACCCTACTTACCTATGGTTTCGTAATTAAACATACATGTAATAATATCACGCTTGTATACCCTGATGAATGGGCAGAGGAGCTCGGTCATCATAAGAGATAAGAAAGCAGGGTTTCAGGATACTGTTGAAGTTGACTAAGAAACCGCTAGATGTTTTTGAAAAAAAAAAATGAATTAAAGAAAACAAACGAAGGGGTAATTGCGTCACCACTATCAGTAGAAATAGCTTTTATTACTACAGTTAAACAATATTCATTGCGTTATTTACGTCGATCAACAGGATTTTTTTTCGAACTTAATTAGCAATATATTGATAAATATTGTAGTATTTCAAATTATATTTATTGGAAAACATCCATCGGTTTCTTACTAAATTTCAACTTTAAACCCTGGTTACTTATCTCTGTTGGTAATTGTACCTACTATATTATACCTACATTTCGGCTTGCCACCAAACGCACAGATTCAGACTGTTGGCTGTTATTGAGAAATTCCTAATGGAAAACCCAATAATATTTGTCCCTACCCGGGATTCCGACCCAGGACCCCATGCTCAGTAGTAGTACTTGCGACTACTGAACCACCGAGGTAGTCTAGAGTTGAGGCTCCTACTTACGCTTAATTAAACAATGTGTAATAATAATTAAATGTTCCAGATACAGAATACATTTACAAAGAACCGGGGCTCGGTGTCTGGAAATTTGATGTGCCTCAAGAGACCTACATTGCAGTGCTTGATGAAAACGACCTGGTAAGAGAAACTGAAGAGCTCAACATTTTTATACTAAAAGAGTCTTTTCTTTGAGACTTTTCCGTACTTTACTGTTGCTTGTTTTGCATTTTTCGTTTATGCTGAGCTCTCGAACTGTTCAAGCAATCTTTGTCGCTATATCGCGTTTCATCGATTGTTGAAGTCTTTTTGTTATAGAGCCATTATAACTACATAAAAGGTCAAGCCATACTCTACTTTAGCCATTACTTCAAGTGAAAGTCCGCGAAATTTAAAATTCGCACTTTGGAGGAATCAATATAACGTTTGAGTTTGACAAATTCTCAAATGTTTGTATGTGGTGTTCTAGCTTCTTTGAACTTTTCTTTTTTAATTTTTACCCATAGTGATATATGTCGTTTTTAACCACCACTAAATTTATACGGTGAAGTTATACAATTTCACTCAACACTTATAACATAACTTCAACAGACTTAAAATAAGAACACGTACACGGGCTAAAGAATCATACGCCATAAAAAAACTCGTTCGGATCGCTGTCAACAAAAAAGTGCCTCAAAGGCTGGCAACATTGCCACGTGATACGTACGGTTCGTTGGCCAAAAATATGTCACCACTCACATGGGTCATATGAAGACTCGATCAACGGCTTAGCGATATCTTGAAAAACCAAGTGGGCACTCGGACCCCATAGGCCTAGTGTTTCAACCCTAAACGGCTCGAACAAAAGGAAATAAAACAATAAATTTATAACATATTTTGTATTTATTTGGTGAATAGTCACTAAAGCATTTCAAACTTCTGCTTTGTTTTGATATTGTTGTTACTTTCTGTTTACAGACTAAGATACGCAACTTCACAATGTCAGCGTTTTCCCAGGACATGAAATATTTGCTGCTCATGACGAACAAACAGAAAGTGAGTTACTTGTATATTTGATTTTATTTCAATAGGTAAAACTGAAGAAAATAGCAAAAAAACATGCACATTACTTAATAACACATACACCTACATCTAAATCTACACTAATTATAAAGAGGTAGAGTTAGTAAGTTTGTTTGTAGGAAGTCATCTCAGGAACTCCCAGTCTGATTTGAAAAAATCATAATGCATTTGATAGCTAAATTCTAGAGGAAGATTATAAGGCTATTAAACATCAGGCTATGCCCTTGAGGAGTCGAGCAAAATGAAAAAAAAGTCGGAAAGAACGCTAAATGTCCACGCGACGGGACGGGGACCAAAACTTTACGCGAACGCCGACGCGACGGCAGAAGTTATTATTATTTAGTAGTAATATTTTTCCTGTTTTTCAGTAGAGCTAGTTTTATTATAAAGTAATTTAAAAATATCCCAGATTCCTAATTAAAATGGTATGATGCATTTTTAGAAAAACCAAACCTCAGTTTATTAATAGGAACCTACCTACAAAGTTAAATCTGAACTAAAAAACATAAATCACACAGCGGGCAACCACAGCCTACTGTTATAAGCTTGAGTCACACATTTTTATCACAGTTAAGGAACAAAAACCGTAATATAATGCGTGACTCAAGCTTATAGGCAGTACTCACCCTGCACATTCAAGTATCTATTTTATTAATATCATAAAAGTTTGTATGTTGGTTACTCAATCACTCGAAAACCGCTAAAAGGATTTAGATGAAATTTGGCAGATAGATAGTTTATAACCTGGATTAACGCATAGGGTACTTTTTACTCGTTAGTACTTTCCCGTGGGATCATTTCAGGTCCCCACGAGGGCGAAGCCGCTGGCAAAATCTAGTTTAAATAATATTTAAATGTGAAAGTTGGTATTTTTGGATGTTTGTTAGTTTATTTGGATGAAATTTGTATATTTTTTTTTTACTCAATGGTAGGCCATGGCCTGGCTTAGGACATGAGATACTTTTATCCCGGGAGTACGTTCCGTTCGATAATTTTCAATCTCCAGGCGGGCGAAGCCGCGGTCAAAAGCCAGTAGTCGTCAAATAAAAACCGGCCAAGTGCGAGTCGGACTCGCGCACCGAGGGTTCCGTACAAACCTGCAGGTATTCACGGTTTATGCATAAGGTTTATGTTTATGAAATTAAATGTTTTAAAAAAATATATATATTTGAGTTGACTGAATGAAAGGTAAATTGTGGATTACGATTTATGACGTATTAAAAAAAACTACTTACTAGATCTCGTTCAAACCAATTTTCGGTGGAAGTTTACATGGTCATATATTTTTTTTAGTTTTATCATTCCCTTATTTTAGAAGTTACGGGGGGGGGGGGACACATTTTACCACTTTGGAAGTGTCTCTCGCGCAAACTATTCAGTTTAGAAAAAAATGATATTAGAAACCTCAATATCATTTTTGACCTATCCATAGATACCCCCCACGTATGGGTTTGATGAAAAAAAAAAAATTTTTGAGTTTCAGTTCTATGTATGGGGAACCCCAAATAATATTGTTTTTTTTTTCTATTTTTGTGTGAAAATCTTAATGCGGTTCACAGAATACATTTACTTACCAAGTTTCAACAGCATAGCTCTTATAGTTCCGGAAAAAAGTGGCTGTGACATACTCGGACAGACAGACAGACAGACAGACATGACGAATCTATAAGGGTTCCGTTTTTTGCCATTTGGCAACGGAACCCTAAAAAAGATGACACAGTAGGTGTTCGTAATCAGTTCTTCAACTTGACTAATCGATTAAGCAAGATTGTTACGTGAACTGTGAAATGCGTTTACAGATAGGAGTGGCTTTCATTTTGATAGATAAACAACATTAATTACGTTATGGGAGCACATATTTTTTTGAACATATTATGCAATGGATTACCAATATCCTTCAAAATTATTCAGTTTCTGACTGATAGTGTCATAATCATAGCAGACTATAATGTTCCCACTGCTGGGACATAGGCCTCCTCTCGGTGAGAGGGAGTGGGTCGTAATCTACCACGCGGGCCTAGTGCGGGTTGGTAGATGTCACATGTCTTCGAATTTTTAGTTCTACGAAATGCCAGTTTCCTCACGATGTTTCCTTTCACCGTTTCGAGAGCAGTGGTGATGAAATTATTTATACAAAGTAAAGCGCCGCCTGGTCTGGGTTCGAACCCACGAGGCCATCTAGTCAAGTATCAAGTTCTAGTGCACTGATAGTGTGTTATACAATAATTGTGCTGGATTGCTTTATTTCTTACTTTCGTGCAACTCCGTCGCTACCACCTGGGATTCGATGCGAGGGAATTCTTACACCATTATGTTGCCCTGGTACATTCCTGTCGTTTTTGTAATAAGAATAGGGAATGTTATGTTCACTATCACACTATTTTGAGAATGAGAACATTTTTACGTGAGGTTTTTGGTAACGTAATTAAATTGTTTGGTAATTTAATTGTTTAAATTACTACAATCCTGTTTGCTTATTTTAAAAAAATGGGCAAAATTGACCGTAATTAGCCGAAACATTATAACAAGTGCCGTAAACGTAATGTAGATTCTACCTACCATAAGGCCTTAGTATATGTGCATGTTATTTCATATTTTCCGATGGGTGTCGTAAGAGGCGACTAAGGGATATACTAAAGACTGCATTTGACCACCATACTGCGATCGCACGTACGCATGTACCGTGTGGTGCCAGACGTAAGGAATAACAGCACCCCATTTCTTGCCGTGGGTGTCGTAAAAGGCGACTAAGGGACTTACTAGAGAGTGGGCAGCAGCGTTCTCTATGCATTTTACCACCATACTGCGATCGCCAACCCGCCAGCCAAGCGTGGCGATTATGGCAAAGCCCCTCAAATTGGGATAGGCCAAGTCCAGCAGTGGACGTCTTACGGCTTAAATGATGATGATGATGATGACTGCGATCGCCAATCCGCCTGCTAAGCGTGGCGATTATGGCAAACCCCCCACATTGGAGGAGGCCTTTATCCAGCAGTACTCGTATATCGGCTGAAATGATGATGATAATGATGACATGTGCATGGTTTCGATTCAGATGTTTCCTAATTTCCAGTAACTAGGCGATAAGTTGCTTATTCGACAACTGACATGCGATTTACGATATCATTTTCAGGGGCAATTTTCAGTGTAGGCAAATCAAGCATGCATAACGGAGTTTTCAATTTTCATGCTGTAAGATTTTCATTCATTTTAGTTTACAATTTTCTTTGCGAGTCATTAGCAACAGCGTAAAAACTACAGTAAAAATTATGAAATTCTGTGCTTTTGATTGGGAATTGATAATAATCGTCATTGGTGTAATATTAAGCCAAGGAGGTACGTACTTTCGTACGTATTTGTTACGTATGGCGTGAAACGTAACAGCGTATCATCAGATGGTCGGTACGGTCCACAACGAAAGATTATTAACACTATTTTAATTCAGTTTTTTTTTTAATTCGCAATAATAATTAAGTAATTTAATCTTGTTAAGTTAGTAAGTAATTAAGTTTGAATTAGTATGTAATTTGAGAAACCATTGCATCTGTTGCCTAATTAGAAACCAACTGTGAACAACTACGTGCACTTA
Organism: Aporophyla nigra; assembly: GCA_947507805.1. Classification (NCBI taxonomy): domain Eukaryota; kingdom Metazoa; phylum Arthropoda; class Insecta; order Lepidoptera; family Noctuidae; genus Aporophyla; species Aporophyla nigra. Next base: position 16,262,797 of record OX382302.1, on the reverse strand, counting down.
TATGTGTCATCAACCACGAGGATACTAGATCCCACGACACAGGGTTTCCTAGTGTGGGGTCTAGGGTTACTCCATTGCACACAAATTACTCTCACGATCCAATCTTTGTGTTTTAATTTCATTTTGTGCTTAGCGTGTCTGTTAACTTGTTCTTCTTAATAATTTACTTTACTTTATTTTTTACATCTAAATTACCACAAAAAGGTACAATGTTTTTAGTATATCATTACTAAGAAATGTCAATAATTTGTGATATGTACTTTCATGTGACATAACATAACACAATTTTTTTTTAGTTACCCATTTCAAAAACAAGAAGAGGTTCTTAATTTTAAGATTTCTTCTTTATGTTTGTTACCTCAGAATTCCATCATTTATAAACGGATTTGAACAAAAAAATATTTTGGGCGTCTGAAGCAAAAACCGAAAATACAAAACCACAACACCTGTGAAATTACAGTTATTTTTCACTTATCTTTTTTTTAACAAGTTCTGCACCATAGTTGCGTAACACACTAATATAATGAGAATCTGAATCATTTAAAGGACATTCATCATTTCAGCCGTAAGACGTCCACTGCTGGACCTCGGCCTCCCCCAATTTGGGGGGCTTTGCCATAATCGCCACGCTTGGCAGGCGGGTTGGCGATCGCAGTATGGTGGTAAAATGCATAGAGAACGCTGCTGCCCATTCTCTAGTAAGTCTATTAGTCGCCTTTTACGACACCCACGCGAAGAAATGGGGTGGTGTTATTCTTTACGTCCGGCACTACACGATATTCACAGGACATTCGTAAACCGAAAATTACGCCGACGGACGAGTATTAAATTTAGCACTGTTAACGTTTATATGGAGAAGGAATGCAGAAAGCAGAAGGATAAATCGATACTCTCCCTGTTACCACGGATGAAGAACATGATTTAAATCCCATGCGTTGACATTTTTCGTCAGTTATTTAAAAAAAAGCTGTTCCATAGATTTTAACCGCATAGGTATAGGTACTTCACTTTTAGGGTTCCGTTGCCAAATGGCAAAAAACGGAACCCTTATAGATTCGTCATGTCTGTCTGTCTGTCTGTCGGAGTATGTCACAGCCACTTTTTTTACCGAAACTATAATAGCTATGCTATTGAAACTTGGTAAGTAGATGTATTCTGTAAACCGTTTTAAGATTTTCACACAAAAATAGAAAAAAAAACAATAATATTTGGGGTTCCCCATACATAGAACTGAAACTAAAAAAAAATAATTCATCAAACCCATACGAGTGGGGTATCTATGGATAGGTCTTCAAAAATGATATTGAGGTTTCTAATATCATTTTTTTCTAAACTAAATAGTTTGCACGAGAGACACTTCCGAAGTGGTAAAATCTGTGTCCCCCCCTGTAACTTCTAAAATAAGAGAATGATAAAACTAAAAAAAATATAAGATGTACATTACCATGTAAACTTCCACCGAAAATTGGTTTGAACGAGATCTAGTTAGTAGTTTTTTTTTTTAATACGTCATAAATCGTAAACCGCAATTTACCTTTCATTCAAACAACTCAAATATAAAAATTAAAAAAAAGACATTTAATTTCATAAATCAAAAATCAAAATCAAAATCAAAAGTCATTTATTCAAACTAGGCTGAGAGTCAGCACTTTTTGAACGTCAAAGTCACATAAGACAGTCCCCCCAAAACGCCCGCCCTTCGACACTTCCTAGTGCTTTGGCTGGGAAGAAGAAGTGGCGGAACAAACTCCCCAGCAGCACTGCTGTCTGTTAAGTTAGAAGAACTTGATTCTATACAATATTGTATAAGTTATTAATATAATAAAACAAAACATACATTATTCGCCATATGTCAGCTAGCACACGCCATTATACCAACAAAACATTGAAAACTAAACTCAAGCTGAAATGAATAATGAAACAAAAATCGTAAACAGAACTTAAAATCTTACTAAAGCCTCCAGGCATAAAGGGCGTGCCCGCTTACATATACAACGATGCAAATGATACATAGACACAAAAAATGAAATTAAAAGAAAATAAAAATAAATTAACAAAAGCAGTTAAATAAAAAAAACAATTATATGAACTACCCATATAAACTGTCAGTGTGTGAGTTACAGTAATTACAGAATGTAAAACAGTGTCATAGAAGAAAAAATAAATATTATCTACACAATTAAGTTAGCAACTAGTTTGATAAACTCTAAGACTGTCCTATGGAGCGAGACCAGCATGTTTCCAAGCGTTCTTATCTTGAATGTAGTCCTCTAATTTGTAATAAGCTCGTTTACAAAGTGTACTTTTAATATGACTTTTAAACCTCCTTTCATTTAATTGCAATATATCAGAAGGTATTTTGTTGTAACATTTAACACAGTACCCCATAAAAGATGTATGTACTTTTGCTAATCTGAAAAATGGTTGATCTATCTTGTCTTTATTTCTAGTATTAAAATTATGTCTATCGCTTATTTTATTAAAAAGATGTAGATTTTTTCTTACATACATAATATTTTCGTAAATGAATTGGCAAGGTACCGTCATAATATTAATCCTTTTAAATAGTTCCCTGAGGGATTCGCCGCGACATAGATTATAAATGGCTCTGACAGCTCGCTTTTGCAAAATAAAAATGGATTCAATGTCAGCAGCCCTACCCCACAGTAAAATGCCATACGACATAATGCTGTGGAAGTAGCTAAAATAGACCAAACGCGCGGTTTCTACATCTGTTAACTGTCTTATCTTTCTAACAGCATAAGCGGCCGAGCTTAACCGCCCCGCAAGAGATGTTATATGAGGTCCCCATTGTAATTTCTCGTCTAGCGTGATTCCTAGGAAAACCGTTTGATCAATAAATTCCAGTTTTTCCCCATTCAATAAGATGTCACATTCGCTACCTCTGACATTAGGCAATTGAAATCTAATGCACTTGGTTTTTTTTTTATTAAGTACCAAGTTATTTACCGTAAACCAGTCTTGGACCTGAAGAATGCAGTTATTGACGTCGTCAAGATTTTGAGACCGTCTGTCGATTTTAAATATCAATGATGTGTCATCTGCAAATAACACCATCTTCGGTTGGTTTGGAAGTAGATGGGGTAGATCATTAATGTATACTAAAAAGAGGAATGGACCCAATATCGAGCCTTGAGGAACGCCCATTGCCATTTCAGACCCCAATGAGTTTACGCCGTTTACTTGGACTTTGACTGTTCTATCCTTCAGGTATGATCTTATTAAGTCAAGAGATGTATTTCTAATTCCATAGTGCTCTAGTTTCAGCAAAAGTGTCTCATGGTTTAAACATAAACCTTATGCATAAACCGTGAATACCTACAGGTTTGTACGGAACCCTCGGTGCGCGAGTCCGACTCGCAATTGGCCGGTTTTTATGGAATAGCAGAGTTTTGATCACTGATTAAACATTTCTTTGCTAGAGGATCTAGAATCATGTGCGAAATTAAACATGTATGGATGTTTCAGCTTCGTCGACCAAGAATGCAAATAGAGAAATTGTTTACACTACGTAAATAATAGTTCAAATCAGTAATGCGTAGATACGATGCAGATAGCGCATTCTTTTAAAGTCTCGTTTTCTATAACGGTAGAAAACTATGTAGGTACCTAATTCCTCAAATGGTGGAAAGCGTAAGTACTTCCCAAACAACTCAAATTCAATCTGATTAGCTTTTTCCCAACTATGTTGGTGTCGCCTTCCAGTCTTACCGGATGCAGCTGAATACCAGTATTTTACTAGAAGCTTATCTGACCTCCACAACCCAGTGTCTGGGTTATACCATAATACGACTGATTGTCAGACGTTTGGGCTTCTGATGACTTGTATTGACTGTCAAAGTTATACGAATGACACAGCCAGGCCCAACGGATTGAAGGGGTCTGCTAAGACCGATGCCTGCCAGGGTCGCAAGATTCTCTCGAAAGAGTTACCGTGGCCCTGGCATATGGACAACTGAAGGAACACGGGTGGGTTTTTTTAGTCAGTAAAAGTCTGACACGCCCTCCCGCTGCGCCCAGAGCGGGAGAAGTCATTTGATGATTTCCCATCCTAAAAAAAATGGCCCAACGGATCAACGTGCTTTCGTAAGCACGGAGGTGACTCGGTATGTAAAGATGGTCACTCATCTACGGACCAAACTTGGCAAGTGAAACTTAATCTGATCTATTGACCGCAGTGGCTATTATTCGTGAGTCACGTCCCTCTGCTACCAAAATTACAGGAAGGATAAAACAGAGGGGTTATTGCGTACTACTATCAGTAGGAATCGGTTTGATTTTGACAGTTCCGCAACATTCATGGCGTTGTATACGTAGCTAAGGAAACAATTTTTTCGAACATATGAAAGAATGGATGACAAATAAGCTTCAAAATGATTCAATTTCTGATTAATAGTGTGTTACGCAATTAGGGTGCAGTATATTACAATCATGATTACGAGCAAGGATACATTGTTTTGTGTAAAACTATGTAACTACAGAAGGATGTAAAACACGTAGGTATTTTCGTTTTACAAATAACAGTTTGACGTCATAAAAACATACGTCAAATATTAATTAAAATTCACGTTATCAGAGTCATGTTTTATCTGCAACTGCTACATACTTTACCTACTACTGGTAGTAGTATATATTACTGATGCATATACAACGTTCACCGGTTGCTGCCCAGACTCCCTTCTCTCAATACTTGCGACACACGTTACCTAATAGTTCAGGTCAAGGCGTGCCTAATTTCTAGATACAGTATTACGAAGCATTCACACATACATGCATTCTCGTTTTTGTTTCTTGTTTAGACACGCTTGGTTCACGACCTCGCGATCTCACGATGCATCCTTACTTGAAACGTGAAATTTTGTAGCTGTTTATGTGTTTATGTATATGTCGTACCGATTTTTATCAATTTAACCTTGAGTTAAATCGGTACCTGGTATATAGAAATAGGGTATTTTTCTTAAAGAGGAAACCAGTGTAGGCCTTAAAATACAATTTATTTTTTTACGTTTTTTGCAATTTGTAAGTCAGTGTCAGGCTGTCTGTTGAACAAAATATCTTTCAATTATAATAATTAAAATGCTAATTTATTTAATTCTATTGAATAAATATTTCATGAAAAAGTCATTCAATGGGATTAAGAGAGTTTGTACTATGATGAACGATTATAATTCTGTAAAGCCATATTTGTTACAGTCACGAATCATATTTTTATCAACATAATTATAACCTGACCAGTTACAAAATGCGTGAATTTTCGCGGGCTACCTTAGAGCATCCCCTTCAAGATGTGAACATCTGTAGGTGCATTTGTCCGCGTGTTTGGTGCGTGTTTACGAGTATGTAAACTACAGTACCGATTTTCATGAAATCGAACGTTGAGGTAGATCGGTACCTGGAAAAACTTGAGTATTTTTCTTAAGGGAAGTTTATAAAAATCACGCCATAGCGGCGAGGGCAAGTGTGGTCCAACTCACGAGTATTAGGTCGAGGGTTCAAACCCAGGTAAGCGCTTTACTTCGTGTAAATAATTTCATCACCACAACACTCAAAACGGTGAAGTAAAATATCATGAGGAAACCGGCATGCTTTATAACCAAAAATTCGGTGACATCTACCAACCCGCACTGGGCAAGCGTGGTAGATTGCGGCCCACTTTTTCTCACCAAGAGGAGGTCCAACAGTGGAAAAAATATCGTTTGATTATGACGTCATAACGGAACTAATTAATAACGTAGGTAATAGACTTTTACCTATAATAATAAAAGTAACAGTAGAAGATATTTAAAATGTATTTAATTTGTAGATAAATTGCGGTTGATTAGATAACACCAGACCAGTCTAGTCTACTTTTTAAAAACAAGTAATTAACATAAGGAACTGCGTATTTGATCTTATAGACTCCACATGTCAACAATAAACATTATATTAGCATTTGATCCAATTAAAATGTTTTTAATTGGCATAAGTAAGAGGAAAATTGTTAATACTTAGTTTACCTGTTTCTGTGTATTAAAATAAACACCCGGAAATAGTTTAAAGTATTGTTTTAGTTCAGAGGTAAAATTGCGTAATACGCAGTAGGAATCGCTTTAATTTTGACATTTCTGCAACATTCATGGCGTTGTTTACGTTGCTAAGCAAACATTTTTTTCGAACATATGGAAAAATGGATGACAAACAAGCTTGAAAACTGATCAATAGATCCTGATTAATTGTGTGTTACACAATTAGGGTGCCGATACCTCCTGCCAGGGTCGCGAGATTTGTTCGAAAAAGTTACCGTGGCCCTGGCATATAGGCAACTGAAGGAACATGGGTGGGTTTTAGTCAGTAAAAGTCTAGTACGCTCTCCCGCTCCGCCCAGAGCGGAAGACGTCATAATTATGATGATTTCACACCCAGAAAAAAAAAAGAAAAAAAAAGGTGCAGATAACTACTTGGAACTACCGTTGTGCCAATAAGTAGTCGATTTTAATTGTTATCTTATAAATCTAGTTTAGGTGAAATAAAACTATAAAGACTCCCGCAGACAGCACGACTCTGGTAAATCAATTTCTTCGATGTTTTCCTAGAAATTGTTCTAGTAGAGTTACGTCGCGCTTCTCTGCACGAGGCTTAACACAATCTTAAATTGACAAGCATTCGTTAAAAAAGGACGTATATGTAAAAACGTAATTAAAAGGAACTCTAGTTACTGTTCTAAGGTATTCTATATTCAGCCAACCGTTTCCACAAAACGCATTCAATAACTAATTAAAACTCGTAGTTTCTGTGATAATATTAATTAGTAAACTGAACGTAGTACGGTCCGCAACGAGACTCGTTTAACAGACATATTAATTTAGATCTAATCAAACCAAAAATCCAAAACATGTGACATCGTCCCAGCCGTACTGGGTCCGCGTAGTAGTTCACAGCCCACTCCCTCTCGACGATAAGAGTTCTTTGTGATCTTGATCCCAGCAGTGGGAACATTATAGGCTGATTATGCTTATGTAGTCTTACCAATGGTGTTACTCAGTAACTGGGTTGTGGAAGTCAGATTGGCAGTCGGTACTTGTAAATATTCGTGTTTAGCTGCATCTGCTGCTGGAAGCCGACCGTAACATAGTTTGGAGAAGGCTGGACAGATTCACTTCATCTAATTGACACAAGACACATGACGATTAAGTATCAAGTAACTGACACTAGAATATTCGATACACTGATTTTCAGCATGCATAAAGCTGATGAGTTTTTACGTTTGTTTGAACGCGCCAATCTTTGAAATTATCAGTCGCATTAAAAAAATCATTTGTTTTGAGAGTCCAATTCTTAAGGAAAGCTAAACATCACGCTAAAATCCTTAAGAGCCGAGAAGAAAAAAAAAATCTGAAAGAATGCTGAGCGAAAATGAAGTTATAGCGCGGGTAGGGATAAGCCACAGGGTGGGTTAGGTTAGGTTAGCCGAAATTTTACGCTGACGAAGTCGTGGGTGGGAGCTAGTAGCTTCTGCCCGCGACTTCGTCGGCGTAAACTTACCACTGGTAGGTAGGTAGTACATTTTACTTGTGTTTCTTAAGTTATTTATATGTTAGGATGTTAGAAATTAACCTAACAGCAACCCAGCTGGTTGGGTTGATGTGATGTGCATGAGAGAAAATAAATAGATTAATAATTATGTATCAGCTTTCGTGGCTGACTGTATCAGTCTAGCTAGTTCATAATATAGGTAACTAACCTTTAATGTGTACGTGATTTTACAATGCAACTTTCTATTTCAGAAATACAGGCACTCGAGCATCGCCGAGTATTGGATATACGACCTTGAGACCAAGTAAGTAATCAAAGCAAATATATTAAGTAGAACGCACACGCGTGTCTTTGGTCTGCTGATTTAGCTGCCGATGGCTCCATTGGCATATCTGACTTCATACTTGTGTATGCAGTGTATCTACCTGGTTTCTGACCAGACTAAACAATACTGGTATATTCAGCTGCATCGGGTTAAAATGGAAACCGGCCTCAACATACGAGGAAAACAGCCTTTCCTCTTCAGTATGGAATTATGGGCCGGTCACATTAGCCGTCGAACCGATGACCGTTGGGATAGACGTGTTCTTGAGTGGAGACCGCGAATCGGCAAACGTAAGGTAGGACGCCCTCAGGCTAGGTGGAGCGACGATCTTCGCAGGGTGGCTGGTAGCAGCTGGATGAGAGTTCCTGAAAATCGCGCGTGAAATGAATGGCGTGCAGTTGGGGAGGCCTATGTCCAGCAGTGGACTGCTATAGGCTGATGATGATGATGATGATGATGATGATGGAATACAAGCCAGCCGGTATAGGGTATAATAAACATTTATCCAATTTCTACCGTAGTAAAATAATATGTAAGCAAAATAATATTTAGGACAGACAAAGTCCGCCTGGTTTTACCGTTCAGTGACACTGTCTGTGGTTTAAAATACCACACGGTAAAAGGTGATAAAATAAGTATTTACTTAGTTATATTGCTAACTGTCACATAGGGTTACCAACTTTTTTTTAAGGTTACAAAATAAGATTCAGATTAATATGGCCTTGTTGCGGTCATCTTGCCATTTTATATTGAAATGCAAATGGAGTAGTTCTGTTTATTTTTTATATAGTACTAGCTGACCCGACAAACGTTGTTTTGCCGGGTGAAAAAGAGTGAAAATTGAGGATTGTATATATTTTTGTATGTTGTATCATAAAAAAATGGAAATTAAAAAATTTTGTCTGAAAAATAAAAAATAAAATTTAGGGGTGGACTACCCCTAACATTTAGGGGGATGAAAAATAGACGTTGGCCGATTCTCATAGATACCGGATAAGCACAAAAAATTTCATCAAAATCGGTCAAGCCGTTTCGGAGGAGTATGGCAACGAAAACTGTGACACGAGAATTTATATATTAGATTTAGGCCTCTAATACACCTGCCAAGGTCGCGGATTTGTTCGAAAGAGTTACCGTGGCCCTGGCATATAGGCAACTGAAGGAACACGGGTGGGTTTTAGTCAGTAAAAGTCTGACACGCTCTCCCGCTCCGCCCAGAACGGGAGAAGTCATTAGATGATTTCCCACCTAGAAAAAAGACCTCTAATACAGCAGGATACTTTAGAATAGTTCCATCCCGCGGGTGTCGTAAGAGGTGACTAAGGGACTTAGGGGCCACCCATAAATTACGTCACACAAATTTCATGATTTTTTGACTCCCCCCGTACTCGTCACAAATGGTCACATTTTTGAGACCCCCCCCCACTCCCTAGTGTGACGTCACATATTTTGCAATTTTACATCTAGACATTGAATTAAAACAGCAGTTCCGAAGTTACTTTTATTTCCATTTCCAAAAATGTGTTAATTTTTAATAAAATCTACAACAAATAAACATTTGAAAAAATAGCAAAATGAAAAGCAATTGATCATATTAATGAAAGATACAAATGTAATGTAATGTTTCATAATCTTCATAAGTTAAAAGTAAAAAAAAAAATAGCAGATCAAAAAAAAAATGAAGTCGTTCACTCTGCGAAAGTCAATTGTCAAAGAAAGCACGCGGTGACACTGGGGCGAGTGTAAACTCACCGACAAAACAATTTGAACGCTATGAGTAACAAATAAAGCTGGAAATATATTTAAAATTTTGCTTTCATAGTTCGTATTTCGTGTTTTATTAGTACTTAAAATATGTATATTCGATTTTAAAATATGACGTCACAAAATTTAGGGCCCTCACACCCCCTTGTCACACAATGTTGCAATTCGTCGACCCCCCCTTAAGGCGTGACGTAATTTATGGATGGCCCCTTATTAGAAAATGGGCAGCAGCGTTTTCTATGCATTTTACTATCATATTAGCGATCGCCAACCCGCCTGCCAAGCGTGTCGATTATGGCAAACCCTTGGGGGGTTTATTGGGCGAGGCATATGTCCAACAGTGGACATCTTATGGCTGAAATGATGATGATGACTATAGTATACTTAAATAATTCATAATTCATAATCATTTATTTGCTAATATGGGTAAATTACATAAAGTTGTTAAAATATATATAAAGTAAGGTTGAAAACCCTAGTCACATACTTATGACCAGTGATTGGATATTCGGATGCATATTTACCTAATGTTACTATTTAGCTGTGAAAGCACGGAAGCGGCTTCGTACTTTTTCATTAAAGCCGAGTTTCTTGGATCATCATATTTAGTTAAAATTAATGTTTAACCGCAGATGCAAATACATATGTGTGTAGGGTGGTATGTGTTAGTTAAAGCAACCCACAAAACACGGTAAAAACGCGCATTCCATGTTAGCCAACATTTCAACTTTAGGTGAATATGCTTCTGAATATCCGATCTCTACTTACGACCTAACTGTTATCGGGGAACCGTATGTAAGTAGCGAGTAACTCACCACAAAACCATCCTTCCTTTGTTATAGCTACTAAACTTTGTTTACAGGAAAAAGAAATAGACATATTACAATAGTCATAATTATGAGACTTAATATAACAGTTCACATCGCCGTTTATTAAAACACTTTGTTTAAACCGTTTGTATGCGTCGAACAATCGATCGTATCCGTACTAGTTACAATTTATAATATTAATCCTATTAAATTATTATGTTTACAATTCTTATGAAACGTGTCATTCAGTATTGTTTTACTAATTTCAATAGCATATTTATATAGGTAATGAAAACAGTCGTAGAAATAGCACATCCGCTTATGGCTTCCGTCCGTTCGTAAGTGTACCTACCTATAAACTATCTACACTAATGTATCTATACAGGGTGTCCAGTAAATAGCACGACATACTGCAGGGGGTGATAGCTTGGGTCACTACCTATCAATACAACACAATATATGTTCAGCAAAATCTTACATATTTTTTTTTCACCACTGTAGGTTAAACTTAAGTGATAAGAAAATAGTTCTGTGCAAATTTAAACAAAAAATAGTATTTCTTGAAAAAATTCTCGTCTTTGATAGAAAAAAGACTTATCAATGAGTAAAGTAACTATTCACGAATAATTTGATGTAAAAAAAGTACTAGAAAAGGATTTTTTCATTACGAGATGCTTAAAAATCTGTTTTAAGGTAGAGATTTTTCGGTATTTCGGAAAATTTTGTAAAACTGTAAATGCGTAAGATTTTGCTGAACATATATTGTGTTGTATTGATAGGTAGTGACCCAAGCTATCACTCCCTGCAGTATGTCGTGCTATTTACTGGACACCCTGTATACAGGGTTATTTGTAAAACACCGGCAACCTCTCAGGACTGTGTTACTAACATCATAATCAACAACTTTTGTTCTATGACTTTTAAAAATTCGTCATATTTTAGTTCACCAGACATTAATAAAAAAATTAAAATATTTAAATTGAACGGTCTAAATTTTACAAAGTCTATGCGAAACAAAAAAAGCACATAGTACATTAGCGAGGCGAGCGGAATTAGGGTGGCGGGAGCGCTTGAACTTGAACTATTTACGGGCGGCCGATTTTTGTATGAAAATCTGATGAACTAAAATATGATGAATTTTTAAAAGTCATAGCACAAAAGTTGTTGATTATGATGTTAGTAACATAGTCCTGAGAGGTTACCGGTGTTTTACAAATAACCCTGTATATAAAATTCAAAGTCCTGAGTGACTGACTGATGTATCAATGCACAGCCTAAACTGCTGGTCCTAGAGACATAAAATTTGAAGAGTGTGTTCTTTGTGAAAAGTAGGTATCCACTAGGAAAGGGTTTGTTGAAATTCCTTCCCTAAAGGGTGAAATGGGGGTTGAATTTTCTGTGAAACTTTTTATTCTCTGCGTCGATTGACACTTCTATTATTGAACTAATGGTTCGTTGACAATCTATACTAATATTATAAAGCTGAAGAGTTTGTTTGATTGAACGCGCTAATCTCAGGAACTACTGGTTCGAATTGAAAAATTCTTTTTGTGTTAGGTAGTCTATTTATTGAGGAAGGTTATAGGCTATATAACATCACACTACAATCAAGAGGAGCGGAGCAGTAATGATAAATGTTTCAAAAACGGGGAAAATCGCACGAGTAGGCGATTCGACGCGACGGGAAGGGTCGGGGGAACAAGAAATTTAACGCGGACGAAGTCGCGGGCAGAAGCTAGTACATTTATATTTCTCTTGTTACTTGTAGTTTTCTATGGGAAATATAGTTTTTCCGATATGGAATTGTATTGGCTTGACTACTTATTGCACATGCAATGTTCGGATTTCTTGTTATGTGTTAGATATGAATACCGAGAGAAATACTTTATGTACAAACAATAAGTTTATTTACTAGTTTCGGCTCCAGACTTCGTTCGCGTGGAATTTCTTGTTCCCTCGGAGCATCACGTCGTGTCGCATCGTATCGCCTGCCTGCATTACTACTTTATTCACCCTTAGCGTTCTTTCTGTCTTGTTTTGCTCGGTTCCTAAGTCGAGTTGTAGTATGATGTTAAATAACCAACAGCCTTCCTCCTTCTTCAATATTTTTTTAAAATCTGACTGGGATTTCCCGAGATTAGCGTGTTCAAATAAACAAATAAACTTTTCAATTTTATTATAAGTACCTATAGATATGTATTTCAATCGTTATTTTTTAAGTATTCAAACTCTGTAGTTCATTAAAAAAAAAAAATGTAGGTATATATAGTTACTTATACTGCAGATATTAGTATCCGGCTGTTCCGACAGTAAATTTTTTGCGGAATTTGTCACTCGTTTAATTAGTTGCAGCACGCGTAGCATGACCACCATAGAAAGAACTTTGTCTATTCTTGGTAGAATCGAGATAGAATTGTCATGCTACGCCAACATAAAACGGTACAAATCTTTCTACAATCTTTAATCTGTCTTTAATCTTTCTACAATCTGTAATTTTGTCTATTCTTTCGTCGACAAAATCCATTTCTATGATGGTCATGCTACGCATGCAGGTCAAATACTTTTATCGTATTTATCAGGCAAAAATACCATGAACTTGTGTAATAGGAACTTGAAAATACATGACGATTTTTATAAAATTAATTACGCACTTATCTATTATTGTATATAGACCTGTTTCCGTTTTAATTATCATAGTTAATTCAGATTCTTCCTCATAGGAAGTTAAGAGTTGGTGCTACTGCAAAGTTATATGTGGAAATAAATATAATATTCCATGCCTGGATATTATGACGGATATTGTTCAAAATAATAAGCTCAAATAAAAATTACGATCTTTATCTTTAATAGAATACGTATCAAGGGCTTCTTTCACAATAGGAACAATTCCGCAGATTTTAATATAATAATGACATGTATTGTCATTATTAAGTATGTATTAAAATCTGCGGAATTCTAATGAATAACAACTTTATTGTAATTTTCCCTAGTTATTGCAATAGGTACTACTATTTTTTATCAAGTACCGCCTCATTAAAAACAATTTCTAATAGTGGTCCAAGATTTTAACGTTTCAACCAGTTTTTGTATTTCGAACCATGAACCGACAATGATTCTGACTGAGCTTGAAATTTAATATTAATAATACCCTGTTGCACCACCGGTTACTAAATGCGTTTGGCGCTAAACGTACCTATTTAAAATATCGACTGGCCTGTTAGTCTAGTGGTTAGTGACCCTGACTGCTAAGACTGAGGTCGTGGGTTCGATTCCCACCCAGGACAAATCTTTGTGTGATGAGCACAATCATTTGTTCTGTGTCTGGGAGTAATTTATCTATAATATGTATTTATATAGAAATATATAAATATGTTTTCAGTTGTCTGGTTACCATAGTACAGGCTCTGACTAGTTTGGGATCAGATAACCATGCTCTGTGCAGATAACGTTGTGTTGGTTGTCCTAAGATATTATTTATATCAGGCTGCCTGTCAACTTCAAAGATTGACACAAATGTTTCAAATACGTTTAGCGCTAACGCGACGTCCTGCGTGAGCGATCTAGACGCGAACGCGAAGCGGCGCGGCGTGGCGCGAAAATAACAAACAGTCGAAACCTATTGAAAGTGTCCTACGCACATGCGTGCGGTGCGGAGCGGCGCGAAGCGAAGCGAACGCGATCAGTTGGCTTGATATTTTCGCGCGAACTGGATGCGGTGCCGTCGTGTTTTTGTTTATATAATGTCGGAAATAGAAATTTTAATTATTGCTATCCAAGAACGTCCTATATTATGGGATAAAAGGAATAAAAAATATCACAACCGATTAGTATCGTACCGCGAATGGGAGGAATTGGCCAAATTAACTGGGACTTGTGCGAGACGATTCGCGTGCACGTAGGACATGCCGTCGCGTCGCACCGCATCGCGTTGAATTCGCGTGGCACCGCTTCGTAATCGCGTTCGCGTTGAATCGCCTACGTAGGACGTAGCGTAAACGTATTTAAACTATCAGGCTGTCTGACAGCTTCAAAGATTGACAAAAATAGGATGATGTTGAAAATACGTTTAGCGCTAAACGTGTTTAAAACATTACGGTGTGTGTCAAGCTAAAACTATTGACGCACGATAAATATACGATAATCCGCGTAATAAATCTTGTTTTTTATGAGGTCTGTATTTATTCGTGTTTAAAAAAAAATGCCTTTCATAATCCAGGTCCATCATAAGACTGGGCCGGAACTCCCTGGACGTGGTGGTATGGGGCAGTGGACGTTCTCTGGCATATGTCAGAGAGAACAACGTGTATTATGTCCATGATGTGGACACTGACAATGCTGTGGCCCTCACCAAGGATGGCAAGCCAGGGGAAATATACCATGGTGTCGCTGACTGGATTTATGAAGGTGAGCTGATGGTTTTTTTTTAATTCTTACGAGGAATATACATATATAAATATTGAAGTTTACGATCAGAGTTGCTAAATAGAACCATTAGATTAACTGGATTAAAATTACTCCTGTCATGTTTGCAGTCACGGATCAGAGTTTTAGTAGAAAGACGGCTGTGTTTGGCGCCATCATAAGTGTCACAGTGTTGCATTATCAACTAATATTGAAAATACTGTCAGTGAATGATTAACAAGTACTTAACATATTTTAAAATGTTTATTTTCAGAGGAGATGTTCAACGCAGCGGAAGCCATGTGGTTCTCTCCTAGAGGCAGCTACTTAGCGGTGGCTTCGTTCAACGATAGCAATGTGGCGACGGCTACGTATCCTTACTATGGACAACCTTTCGACATCAATAATCAGTATCCTGAAATAGTACACTTCAAGTATCCAAAGGTAAATTAGCATGAAATTAATTGATTGCTAAATTTACTATATCTATGCATTCAAGGAACTGCGTACTTCAACAATACTTTATGTCGAATAATTCTAATGTTACTGCCATACTCAGCACATACAGACTTTGCTAGCGTGGAATTTCTAACATGATCAATTTTATTGTCAGGCAGGTCGCACAAATCCAATTGTAGGATTACGTGTCTTCAAACTCGACGACCCTCATGGAGAACCGTGGAACATTCCAGCACCCGTCGACATTGTCGGTCTCGACCACTACCTGGGAAGGGTCAACTGGGCCTCCGAACAAAACCTCGTAGTATTATGGCTCAACAGACGCCAAAACGTCAGCGTACTAGTCAACTGCGACTTAGAAAAAGATAAGTGCAGTATCGTCAAGGAGCATTCCGAATCAAACGGCTGGATTGATGTGAGGAAGCCATTCTTCGACAAATCGGGAAACAAGATGCTGGAGATACAAAACTTATACCACGGCGACCAACGGTTCCCCCATGCGGGTCGATTCAACTTCTTATCTCTGACAACGGAAGACTTGAGTCCTGGGAACTCCTCAGTGACGTCGATATTAGGATGGAACCAAGACACTGACACTGTTTACTACGTGGTGTCTCCGGGCAATGTGCCGTGGTTGAGGCAGATGTGGGCCACTTCTGGGGGAGTGGTGCGGTGTGTGTCGTGCAGGGAGCCTGCGTGTCACCATGTGTCAGCTTCGTTCTCGCCGGGTGCCAGCTATGCTATTGTGACGTGCAGTTCTGCTTTCAATCCGCCAAAGATTTTCTTATATAATAGTGCGGTGAGTATTATCAATTATTTTTAAGGAAGAATAGTAGCACTGAACTGTTTACACACAGCAAGATTTCTCCAAACCGAAACTGATTGCTAAGGGGCCATTCATAAATTACAACACACATATTTCATGATTTTTGACCCCCCCGCCCGTCCTTGTCACAGCTGGTCACATTTGTGAGACCCCCCCTCCCTAGAGTGACGTCAAATATTTTGCAATTTTACATCTAGACATTGATTTTTTTTTAATTTTTTCTTTCATAGTTCATATTTCGTGTTTTAATAGTACTTTAAATATATATATTCAATTTTGAAATGTGACGTCACAAAACTAAGTGCCCCTCCCACCACTTTTTTTTTTTTTTTTTTTTTTTTTTTTTTTTTTGGATGGGAAATCATCAAATGACTTCTCCCGCTCTGGGCGGAGCGGGAGGGCGTGTCAGACTTTTACTGACTATGCCCATGTGCCAGGGTCACGGTATCTCTTTTGAACAATCACGCGACCCCGGCAGGCATCGGTCCTAGCAGACCCCTTCAGTGTGGCTGACATCTCTTTGAGGCGCGCGTGGAACACTACGCGCCGTCGACCCGAGCTTGGTCCTTACCGGGCGGCGAGCTACCCATTGCTCGCCGCCCGCAAGCACACAATGTCACAATTCGTCGACCCCCTCCCCCCCATAACGTGTGACGTAATTTATGGATGGTCCCTAATTGGTCTTGATAAAAATCGAATAGCAACTTTCCGGGAAGCAAAAAGTCGCTCCGCCATCTGCCCAGCATTTTCCCATCAATGTTGGGGTCGGCTTCCAGTCTAACCGGATGCAGCTGAATATTTTACATGGAGCAACTGCCTATCTGACCTCCACAATTCGGTTACTGGGTAACAAGATACCCCATGGTTTCTGACAACGGAAATAAAAAACATTAATTTTGAAAAAAGACGATAGATTGAAGATAGACTTAAATTAAGTACCAGTTACCGTGGTAATCGTGGTTTGTAACGTGTGGTGCCGGACGTAAAGAATAACGCCACCCCATTTCTTCCCGTGGGTGTCGTAAAAGGCGACTAAGGGACTTACTAGAGAATGGGTATCAGCGTTCTCTATGCATTTTACCACCATACTGCGATCGCCAACCCGCATGCCAAGCGTGGCGATTAAGGCAAAGCCCCCCAAATTGGGGGAGGCGTTAGTCCAGCAGTGTGCGCCTTACGGCTGAAATGATGAAGTACCAGTTAACCTGACTATAAATGTTATTTTCTTTATTGCAGACCGACAGCTTCAAACTGATCAAAGATAATATTAGACTGAAAGAGAAACTGAGGCAATACAAGTTGCCAATGATACTCTTCAACGTGATCTCAGTAGGAGAGAATCCTTTGGGACATGTTAAACTTCTTCTGCCACCAAACATGAAGTCAGGAGAGAAATACCCCATGATAGTGAGGGTCTATGCGGGTCCAGGGACCAGCAGGGTTAAGGATAATTTTGATTTAGGTAAGGTTTTATTTATTACTTTTATGTACTTATATAGATGTTGGGCTCGACAAATACTCGTAATTAAGTCTAAAGTTGGACTAAAAGGGTTTAAAATTATTCGTCAATAGGTGTCTCATTATGGGTTCTAGGTTAGTTTCTATCATCAAAAAAACTTAAAACTACATTGCGATCGTGTTCACATTTTAAGAATATAGTTTTGAGCATTATTTATACAGTAACTAATGATGAATGTAGCTACCTATCGGTCGGCCATAGTGTGGAGTACCTAGTTATAACCATGTCCTAATGTACAACGGCAAATAACCAACAACGGCAATATTTAATACTAGCTTTTGCCCGCGGCTTCGCCTGCGTGGATGTCGGAAATTAATGCAAGAGGACGTACTACCGCGATAAGAATGTGTTATTCCAGGTTATATAGGTAATATAGACTCTGTGTGCTATTTTCGATCCAGATCCATTCAGCCATTTTTGCGTGATTGAGAAACAAACACCCAATCATACATACTTTCACATTTATAATATTAGTAGTAGTAGGATTATAATTCATATTACTTAGGATTCATAGTTTATGAGAACATCAAGTGTGTTGGTGTTTTTAAAATAAGAGTAATAGTATTCAAAGTAAGAAGACTGCGACATAGGGCTTGGTTTAGTTGAATATAAGTCTTCCTGGTTTTTCTTAACGCTCCTATTTTACCTATACAGACACTCAATCATTTACCAGACACCGAACATAATTATAGGAATAGTACTTTTGCCAGTGGCTTGGCCCGTATAGCTGTCGGAAAATATCAACCGGGAACCTACTACCGGGATAAAGTAGGTATCCTATCAGTTACGTATCCATGATATAATATATCTTTGTGCCAAATTCGATCTAAATCCGTTTGGCCGTCTTTGCATCATTGAGAAACAAACATCCAAAAATCTAAACATCTAAGCCATTTCGCGGTCTCTTATTAGGTTTATTTTGAGTATAATGAACACACATGATATTCGCAATTACTATGAAGCCAAAGTAATATGAATTACAATCCTACTTATCCTGTACTACCCGGCCGCTGCCAACGGATGGACGGGACGGACGTACGACCCGCCAGCTGCTCTGCGCCCGCTTTTTAAATCTCTAATATCTTCTAAGATATTCATTTAAATTACATGCTGTAAAGGGCCATATTGATCTATATTAAATGCGCAATGTATTTAAGGTACTTAATTGGATAAAGATTAATGCTGTATTGCTTAAAATCGCTTCGTAAATAAGCCCTTATTTCTCGTAAAAAGTAAAGGATAAAAATGGTTATTGTGGGTTATCCCAAAGAGGTAGACATATACCATTGCGGACATTTTTGTAGGCCTTTTTAAGTTGTACAATACTGTACTACATTATTTTGATCTATTTCGTAGGATTCAGCCAGGGTTTTTCGAATTTTGAGACGTGTGTCAGCGTAGTTTTCGAAGACAGTTATTTTTTTCTAAAATAAAAGAATCATTCTAAAACACATCAGCTATCTGCCAGTGAAAGTCCCGTTAAAATCGGTCCAGCCATTTCAGAGATTAGCCGGAACAAACAGACAGACAGACAGAGAGACAAAAAATGTAAAAAATGTTGTTTTGGTATATGTACCGTGTATACATCCATATACACTTAGTAAAAAGTGGTTATCTTAATATTAAAAACAGACACTCCAATTTTATTTATTTGTATAGATTAAAAACCAGCAAACTTGAGGAGCACACTAAGGGCTCCGTACCACTGTTCAATATTTAGCACACTATTTTTAACACGTTTCTTGTATGGCTTTTTAAACACGTTTCTTGTATGGCTATACCTTTAATGTTTAATAGTATTTTTATTTAGTATTTTTATTATTTGTTGTTATAGCGGCAATAGAAAAACACACTCTGTGAAAATTTCAACTGTCCGGCTATTACTGTTCATGAACAGTAATAGTTGGACAGTTGAAATTTTGGCTGTCTGTCAGCGGAATGTATCTCATGAGAAACATTCCGCTGACAGACAGTCGGACGGACAGCGGAGCTTAGTAATAGGGTTCCATTGGCACCCTTTGGGTACCGAACCCTAAAAAGTACTTCACTTCTACCTAACCCATAACACTACCATACAACTACATACAAAGTTGGTTGTTCGATATCTAAAAGTAAAACATTGGTATAAATGAGGACACATGCAGCCCGAGTTGATGACGAGGCCGCAACTTCACAAGTTATTTCAAAAGTTTCCGTGCGGCACAAGACCTCATCTGTCTTCGTGTGTAGTTTGTGCAGATGGAATAATATTGCAATGCACTGCACATGTTAGTTTTGCTTTGGTTTTTAGATGTAATAGGCTTTTTAAATTGCTTTAGTTATTAACGATAGAGAGAACACACATAATATAAAGACAAACATAAAGATTGTTTGCATACAATTGTATATTTAGGTAGTTATTTAATGACATTAAATTAAATTAATTACTCTAAATAGTTTGTTGCGTTTTTATAATAGTGTATTACTTTCAAAATGATTTATAAATACATGAAATAGATACAAAAAATGTATTAAAAAATAAAGTAAATATCGGACGTATGCCGTTGCAAATCCAAAGGGTTTTGTAAAGTTTAGAGTACCTACTTACTTATCACTAAAATTACTATTTTATCTACCCGCATTTAAAAAAAAAGTTAAGGCTCGTGCAGACTAGCGCGACGCGACGGTCGCGCGCTATTCGGCGATTTATATCCGTAGAACAATTTCTATGAAAACGCGCGCGACCGTTCACACAGGGGCGACCTGTCGCGCCGCGACACGGTCATAGAAATTGTTCTTGCAAACATTAAGGCTCGTTCAGAGCCTTAATTTTTGCTGCCTTGGGAAAAAGCGTGATGCTATGCTTGTATTCTATAAATGGCAATTGATCTGCTGGGTGCGGATCAATTGTCTTGACTGAGATAAGAAGTGCATTTGTTTACATTTCACCAAAAGAAAAGATTGGATTGGCTTCAAAACAGCGTTTTATCAGTGCTGTGCTGTGCGTCCCACATAGCACACCAACAGCCTGAGCAGAAACTTTATGTCTCCGTCACGACATGCAGCTGCCGGAAATGTCCTCTACGTGCTATGTGTTTGTTTGTGCTCCATTTCGTTTAATTTTTAAGTCTAAAATAAGTCTTCTACTTTTACAGAATACTACAATACGTACTTATCAACGAACAGGAGTTACATCGTGGCGTCCATCGACGTGCGCGGCTCTGGTGCCATGGGCGTGGAAGCTATGCACGCCGTCAACAACGCGCTCGGAACTGTGGAGGTTTCCGATACTTTGGCTACCATCAAGTAAGAAAGAACGCTGGCTATTTGTTTTAATATGCATGAAATATGCATGGAGAGCAGTGGAGGCCCAGTGGTAACGGCCGCGACTTAAAGAAAGAAAGAAAGAAACGGGTTCGAACCCAAGCAGGCAAATTATTTCATCACCACTGCTTTCAAAATGGTGAAGGAAACCGGACATGTTATAGAACAAAAAATTCGAAGACAAGTGTCGTCTACCAACTCGCACTGGACCCGCGTGGTGGATTATGGCCCACTCCTTCTCACTGAGAGGAGCCTAGGTCCCAGCACTGGGAACATTATAGGCAGCTGATGATGATAATGATGCATGAAATTGAAGCACTGGTTGTTACCCTACCAAAATGCATGATTTATTGCTAAATGAAATTATTTAGATTACACGGGCTTAAAAATAACTGGCGATGTGAGTGTTATGTATTGTGTTTAATTTTGAACCTAATTCACGTTTAGGAACAGTGCTTCATTTAACTTCGTATCCACGTTGGTTGTTTTAGTGCTAAATGCAATAATTTGGTTCGATTTTGGACCTAATTCGGGTTTTGAGATAATTATCAAAATTGTATGCTGCATGCATTTGATTGGTTGGTTGCGGTTCTATTCAATTTTTGATGACTTTTATATTTTTTTAACTTGTTAAAAGTAATGATTTTTTTTCATATTAAATAGGTGTCGTAAAAGAGGAATAAAGACTGCATGCTTATAAATTTAAGCCATTAAATAAAAAGCAATTGTTGGCACATGCATACTCGTGGTTATTGATGGAGAATGTATTTAACTTTAATAAAACAATAGTTATGACTGTCCAAAGCGATAATCTTAATTGAAATACAATTCCCCGAGAATCCGTACTTAGTTTTAAGTGTGTAATTTGAAGCCGTTCAAGCTAATGACCTAAAAAGCCAATTAAGTGACCTCTTCTTAACACTTACGTTTACGTCGCACTGCGTCTTTGAAATAAAGTACGAAACCTTAGTTTCAAGCTGTTTATCCTTTTGACACCTTTGTATTCGACCTCTTTTTTATTAACTTTCTTATCGTTAAAAGAGACGAAAGGTAGCGTCCTCTGTGGAGCTAATAACAACACTGTTTCAGCCAATCGGCTTGCTAAGTTTAGTTGTACAAGATGACAGGCAAGACTAAGGCATAGTCTGTTGCTTCAGTAATTTGAGTTCTAATTCCTAATGCATAAAATGATACAGAACATAGCAAACCCGTACTGGGTCAGCGTCGTGCATTATGATCCAGTAGACAGTACTTCTCACAGAGAGAGAGAGACCAGACCAGTGTCCAAGCAGTGAGAACGTTGTTGCTGATTGTGCTATAACTAACTGTTACAGAGTTATCTATACATACAAATAAATAAAATTTTAGTGCCTGTTTGTAATTTCAAATTAACAGTTTTTGACTAAATGCATATGAAAGTATATATGGTGGTTACATCAAAAAATCATTGTTTTTAAATTTTGTCTGTCTGTCTGTTTGTTCCGGCTAATCTCTGAAACGGCTGGACCGATTTTGACGGGACTTTCACTGGCAGATAGCTGATGTTATAAGCAGTAACACAGGCTACTAATTGTCTGAGTAGCACGTCCTTGTGTGATAATTTCTGAACACCACGCCGGTGAAGCCGCGGGCACAGCTAGTATATAATAAACAAAATTATATAAACTGGCATGTGGGTTGTCGCTACGTAATAACAGCCGCGCGGGTCAATCGATAATCATGGATGATCATCTTAACATACCAAGACCCTTTGTAGATCGGAAACCACGTTAAGCCGTTGGTCCCAGCTATCAGTGGATCTTTGACATTAATTACGGGTTGAGAGGCAGCCAAGAGGTATCGTATTAGTCAGTCACTGAGTTGAGGTCAGATGGGCAGTCGCTCCTTGAAAAACACTGGTACATACCTACTCAGATTTTTGTTTCTGACTTTTAGTGACTAAAACCCACCCGTGTTCCTTCAGTTGCCTGTGCCAGGGCCACGGTAACTGTTTCAAAAAAATCTACGGCCCTGGCAGACTGGTACTCAGCTGCATCAGCTTAGACTGGAAGACAATCTCAACTTAATTGGGAAACGGCTAGGCAGATGATGAAACTAGAATATTATGCGGCTGGCCTGTTAGTCTAGTGGTTAGTGACCCTGACTGCTAAGACTGAGGTCGTGGGTTCGATTCCCACCCAGGACAAATCTTTGTGTGATGAGAACAATCATTTGTTCTATGTCTGGGTATAACTTATCTATAATATGTATGTATTTAGACATATATAAGTATGTTTATCAGTTGTCTGGTTACCCATAGTACAGGTTCTGCCTAGTTTGGGATCAGATAACGTTGTGTTGGTTGTCCTAAGATATATATTAACAAGTTGTAAAAAAGGCGCCCATTTTCAATGAAGTGTACTAAATAAAAATCCCCTGCCACCCGTATTTTTCATACTTTTTCGAACAAAACTTGTTAGGCGCGCCCCAAACTACTATTAAATTACTTTAAAAACAACGCTGTTGACTATGGCGTTAAATCAATTTGCATATCTGCCGTGTATATGAAACAACGTGTGACAGTACCATTTTAACTCAATCTCGTTTTTGTGCTGTAACATTCGAGTTATATTGTTTCTTTCACACTTTTTGCCTCAGCACAAATTATTACACTTTTTGAGGTCTTTGCATTGTTATACAAGGTGGAATTCAAACTGTGCTTAAGAATACACGTTCATAATAATCTGATAACCCATAAGAGGGATGCATTAAAGTAGCTCGTTCATGAAATAATAATTCAGTGGGATTACATGAACTCCCTCTCCAAGAGAGGAGGCCTGTCTCCCAGCAGTGGGAACATTATAGGCTGGTTATGATGATTATGAGCTTAGAGGTTCGTTTCTATGATTTTAATGATATAGTTCTGTCAATATATTTGTGTTACGGTCGTGATTCATAGTTTGTTCAACAAACAGGCTGACTCTGAGCTGCAAAATTTCGCGGGACCATCAGACCGCGACTTCATATTTGCATAAGATTCATAAGTAGTGGGAACCTTTTATTACACTTATGTGAAGCCTACCTATGTGTAGGTTATACCTAGCCTGTAAGTTATCGAATTCAGTCACTGTGGCCGCAATCGACTAAAAGTCGTGTATGACCAAGCCTATACCTACGAACTTTTTCTGTAACTCGTAAAGTATTTTTTTAAGAAGTATAACCATAGTGGCCGCACACTATCATACCAAAACCAACAGCTCTGGAAATCACCTTAAGTTTGGTATATTTTCGAAATCTAAAAGAGGACTCCTGACCACGGAGCGCCTATCTGAAACTTTGCCGCACTTACTCCGTTATTAACTTTGCCCCCTGTATTATATGCTTGCTGAAAACCACTCTAGGATACATACCAGAGGGTTGGGTATCGGGAAATGTCGAAAGTCGAAGCGTTCCTACGTCATAAGGGACGCTATAACTTCTATTACTTTTTAAGAAAGTTCGTTCATATACTATTTCCTGGAAGTCATGCCAGGGATATATTCCGAATTATGCAATAATCGCTCACAGCGGATTATGACACCTGAAAGCTGTCAACAATTCGGAACGCTCTTGAACGCATCATAAATAACTTCAGTGGTTCTTGGTTAGTGTTTTCTCAATACATTGAGTACCCTTCTATTTCCTCAGGAGTTTAACGAGCGTATACTCGTTCATTGACCCTGACCGCATCGGCGTTTGGGGCTGGAGCTACGGCGGGTTCGTGTCAACCATGATGCTCATACAAGATGAAGAGAAAACGCTCAGCTGCGCTGCTGCCGTCGCGCCGGTCACTTCTTGGATGTATTATGGTAAGATATTTTTATTCTATTAAACCTGTGGAGGTGCTTATTCAAATTTGAGGTCCTTTAGATTTCTACAGCGAGACTGTGACGCGTATTTAGCAAGCGTTGCATACGACACCCTATTTCTAGGCAGAAGGAACCAATTTAGCTGAGATTGACGACGTAAAGAACTAAGTGTAGTATCGCAGCTTGAGATAGGCCAGAGTCCACACCTATCGCTGCCGGCCGTGGTCGAGTCGATGGTCGGCAGCCAGAAGTCCTGGGACGCGGTGGTATCCTTCTGCGAAACTGTCATATCGCAGAAGGAGGCTGCGAAAAGTGAGCGGGAGATATCTTCCGCTCACCCAGCCCGCAACAGGCGCACCGGGCGTCGGCGGAGGGCGGACAACGCCCTATTCCAGCCCCCCTAAATGGGTCCAGGGGTGACGGATCTGGGGACATCCGTCACCCCCTATTGCTACGGACCCGAGATGGTGGCGCGTAGTGTTCCACGCGCGCCTCTCTGTGATGTATGGGGGGGAGTTTAACACCTCACTCCCCCCCAATGTGAGGAGGCCCGCAAAGGCGGGCCGGCACTAGTCGGGGATCGCGGAAGACATATTGGTTCCCGTGGTCCCCGACGTAGGTGTGGGACGGAACACCGGGGTGGTTTTAGTCAGTAAGAGTCTAACAGACCCCTCCTCCCACCCCAGGGCGGAGGACAACCATGAGGATTTCCAACTCGTGATCAAAAAAAAAAAAGGCCAGAGTCCACCAGTTGACTGCGCTGAGCTGAATTGATAGAAGAGTTCAAGAGCATCTTTTACAGTTAAGAGTCTGCTGTCAAGACTGTTTTCTTTTTAAATAGGTCTGTGTCTGGACATTAAGTCAAGATAGAAACCTCTTTCTAATAGGCGGAAAAACAATTTCGATAAACTTAGTGAGGGAGGCGTTAATACTAGATGGACCGTTAACCAAAGAACCGAGGTAAACTCTTGTTCTTTTCCATATACTACAGTAGTCCTGTGCTCCTTGTAATCAAACCATTAAAGAGCATGCAATATCTATTGCATACTTGCTTCTACAAAAATTGCCTACAAAAAAGTCTGAAGACCTTTATCTCCTTCCATTTTCAGACACAATGTACACAGAGCGCTACATGGACACGCCGCAAGCGAACTCACTGGGCTACGAACGCTCTGACGTCATCAGACATGCTCAGAACCTGCGCGGGCGCCGGTACCTGTTAGTGCACGGTACTGATGACGACAATGTGCACTATCAGCACAGCATGATGTTGGCTAAGCAGCTGCAACATAATGATATTGACTTCCAGCAGATGGTAAGGAACAGCGTTATGATGTTTTTGTTAAATTATCACCTAATATCTTTTTTAAAATTATGGTCCTGCCCTATCCCATGTTGGTCGACGCAATAGGTTTTCTTCTTCTATTATCTCCTGTCACTCCCTTCTCTTTCATATCATTCACACAATCCATCCATCTTTTTTTGACTTTCCTCTACCTCTCCATCTGTAAACATTTATAATCATCACTCATCACTGTTTTAGTCTAATGCGTTTCTTCCCTTCTCATCAGATCCCCGTTCCAAACCAAACGATTTCTTTTCAACTTTTCTGTGACTGGCGTCAATTTCAAACTTCCCCTTGTACTAGGTGTTGCTTTTGATATCTCATAAGTCTAGGGTATTAATGAGACCTTGTCAAAAATCTACTGGCATATGTTTTTTTTTCGTTTTAAATTTTATACAAAATAATTCGACGTCACGACTATTTATGTAAGTGAGTGAGTGAAATATGATAACGTCGCATTTTCTTAGCTTTTTTGAAAAAAAAGATACAAGTAGGTAGTGTTTGGTGCCAGTTGTAAAGCAGAATGCAAAGTTGTTCATAATGTTAGTCTCTACTTTCTAACCTGCAGCATAATTGCGTAACACACTATTACTAATTTTGACTGATATTGGCATGATTGACGTTGTATAATTTCGACAGGTCAACAATATCCATTTCGTTATTTACGATATGGAGCAATATCCTTGTGTTACGAAATAAAGGCACTGCTTGTTAGAATGCAGTGTACGAGACAAAGTGTGGAAGAGATCACACTGTCTTGTAAAAATAACGAGATCTACTCGTTTGGGGGCTACCCTTACTTCAGTTTTAATACCTTTAGCAAATGGCTCTTTTTGTAGAGGCCTTAAATCTGAAATGTAAGTTTGACACACAGGTACCTATAAATTTACCTGGCATACGTAATAAGATACAAGGTTTTAAGCCAAAAAGAAGGCCACAGACAAAGCCGCTGGGAAAAGCTTCATAACCGACTTCAAAAGGAGGAGGAGGAGGTTCTCAATTCAGATGTTTATATATTTTTTTTATGTATGTTCGGCCATAACTCCCTCATATATAGACGGATTTGCAAAATTCTTTTTTTGTGTGAAAGATGTTTATTCCGAAATGGTCCCATATAAAATTCATATGGATCTGATCATGAATTCCGGAGGCATACACCGGAACTCTTTAAACAATGACAGCAAATCAAGCGCGATTTCTGCTATCGCATAAATATGCATTGTTTGTTTGGAATTAGTGCGGGGTAGATACCGTAACTAAAAATTTAAAAATAAAACATTTTTACAAAAAAAAAAAAACAACCGACTTCTTTAAAAACACTACAAAGTGAAAAATAACTTTAATTTCGGAAGTCTGTGGCAAAAACCTTAAATACAAATCCTAAGACACCGACTGCCGAAATCAAAGTTACGAGTATTTTTCACTGTGTAGTGTTTTTAAGGAAGTCGGTTGTTTTTTTTTTTTTTTTTTTGTAAAAATGTTTTTTAGTATCCACACAACTTTATTGCATCAATAAATTTTATTTCCAGAGCTACGCGGACGAGAAACATTCGCTGCTCGGCGTCAGTCGGCACTTCTACCACATGTTAGATCATTTCTGGACTAAGTGTTTCGAAAGTCAGTGAATGTGCGCGTGACGTCACTCATTCTTGTGGCCAAAGACAACTACTTGTGCTCGTGTCTAGCGTCCCACGTTGTCATATTGTGATCTCCTTACCGTCGAAGAAATGAATTTTAGGTTGTAAGTCTAGCTAGAACTCGATGTAAGCATTAGTTTAGTGATATTTATAAAGATTCATACGCTTAAGAACAACTGTTGTTTTATTTTTATTTCCTTTTTAACCCCCGACGCAAAAAGAGGGGTGTTATAAGTTTGATCGCTTTGTGTGTCTATGGTAACGTACCTCTTAAACGGGTAAATCGATTTGAGTGTTTTTGTTTTTGCGGTAGGTCTTAGATATCCATACTAATATTATAAATGGGATAGTGTGTGTGTCTGTTTGTCCGTCTTTCACGGCAAAACGGAGCGACGAATTGACGTGATTTTTTAAGTGGAGATAGTTGAAGGGATGGAGAGTGGCATAGGCTACTTTATGGCTCTTTCTAACGCCCCCACTTCCCTAAAATGGGGGGGGGGGTGGGTGGAATTTACTAGTCTATATATATAAAAATGAATCCCTATTTCCCTTGGTCACGCCATCGCGCGTGAACGGCTGGACCGATATCATTTATTTTTTTTTGTTGTGTTTGTAATTGTCAGGAGAAGGTTCTTATGAAAGAAAAAAATTAAAAAATTGCGCGGAAAATTAGAAAATTTAAGAATACTTATTTAAGAATACTTAACAACCATATAATAGGACAATATAAACTTTTTTATTGTAACATTATGACATTTGACATAGAATTGACAGAATGCGTGCTCAAATATCAAAGAGACAGGACAACGTCTGTCGGGTCAGCTAGTGTTTTATAAAAATCGATTCAGCCGTTTTGACAAGATCATCATTTGATCAAAATATTACCTACATCTTATTAAACTTAAAATGCCAAAATGTATATTTTATTACTTCTTAGAGATTTTTGTTTTGGTCAGGGGTTTTTTAATTTTAAACTGCAACGATATGGTCCGCAAGCAAACCATTCATATTTATTTAAAGGAAACTTTTCTTTTTTCCTAACTGCAGATAGAGACAGTTCGTTTATTCCGCGAATCGCTACCAAAAAACTGAGTCGTAAAGAAAATATACTTTATACGAATGGTGGAAACAATTACTTAGTGTACAGTTAGCAAACTTGGGCGAAGTATAGCAATTAGTGCGCCACAAAAACAAAGTAGAAAAATCACAACGGCGCCAGGACGTTCCCGTTACCCTGCCAAATAAAACATTAAACGTTTCGCTTGCTCTTGTACAAAGAAAGCTGTACTTTACACATTACTTGTGTATGTTTTGTACAGTTATATTCTGCGGTCAAGTTTTGAACAAAGGTTTTTATTGTTGTTGTTGGTAGCTGTACCGAAGTCTCGAGTTTGGGAAGACTAAACTCATCCACCACATTCAAACTTGGATATCTACTCTAGAATATGGTCGAGTAGACAGGGTACAGCCGCTCACATTTATTACCCGACTACGGTGAAACAAAACGGAGGGTTATGATATACTGGTTTGTATGTATGGTCCGTCTATGTTTCGTGTGGTAACGGACGTGAAGAATAGCACCATCTCACATTTCCCCGTACGTGTCGTAAGAGGCGACTTACTAGAGAATGAGCAGCAGAGTTCTCTATGCATTTACCACCATACTGCCATCGCCAACCCACCTGCCAAGCGTGGCGAATATTGCAAACCGCCCCAAATTGGGAGAAGCCTGTGACCAGCAGTGGACGTCTTTCGGTTGAAATAATGTAGATAATGTATGTTCATCTGTTCCTGCATAATTTCTAAAGTACTTGTCATTGTTTGACAAATGAGGTATTGTTGGAAGCGTCTTGTTCGTGCCACAAAAAAAAAGAAGGATTGTGTGGTTTTTATGAAACCACGGTAAAAGTGAAACTTTTTTTCACATTATAGACATTTAACTAAAAATTTTCGGAATAAAAAGACTTAATTTAATAATCATATGAAAAAAGTTAAATTATAAATTCAAGCACTCAAAATTGAAATAAATCCATAAACAACAACATGCACCAGCGAGCGCCTTTCACTTTATCCCTACTCCGCGGCCGACAGTCACGCGACATGCAACACACAGACGAAAGAGTGTGAGACGATGTAATAAAAGTTTCACTTTAAAATATGGTGCCCTCTAGCGGACATAAAGTCATGAAGTATAAAATATATGAAAAAGTATGAAATAAGAAAATATTCTTATCTGAAAGCCATGGTCATATGCTACCTACACTAACAAAACAATACATTTTTTAACCGACGAAAAAAACGGAGGAGGTTATCAATTCGACGCGTATATATATATATTTTTTTTTTATGTATGACCACGCATAACTTTTTACATAGTAGTCCGATTGTGATAATTCTTTAATTATCTAATTTTTTATTGGAAAGGGTATACTCCGAGGATGGTCCCATATAAATTTAGAAACCAAAATCAAACCCTAAGGGGCAGAAAACAGGGGATGATTGATTGTTCACTCACTGATTGTAATGTATAACCACGAATAACTTTATACAGAGTGGTCCAATTTTGATAATTATTTTTTCATTGGATAGGGTATACCTTGCCAAGAATTACTAGTACATTAAAGCCACAAAAAATTATAAAATAAAAACTTTTTAACAAAAAATTAAACCGCCGAAAAAACTTAAAAGCAATAAAAACTTTTTACCAAAAAATTTAACCGCCGAAAAAACTGAAAAGCAAAAAATAATAAACCTTAAAATTATGAGTCGGCGCTTTGAGTGATCTTTATTCATTGATTTTCCAGCGCCGACTCATAATTTTAAGGTTTATTATTTTTTGCTTTTCAGTTTTTTCGGCGGTTAAATTTTTTGGTAAAAAGTTTTTATTTTATAATTTTTTGTGGCTTTAATGTACTTATAATACTTGGCAAGGCAAATTAAACCGCCGAAAAAACTTAAAAGCAAAAAATAATAAACCTTAAAATTTTGAGTCGGCGCTGAAAAATCAATGAACAAAGATCACTCAAAGCGCCGACTCATAATTTTAAGGTTTATTATTTTTTGCTTTTAAGTTTTTTCGGCGGTTTAATTTCTTGTTAAAAAGTTTTTATCTAACAACAGGAAGCGATCATAAGCTTTAGGGTAAAGTGGCAAACGACCACGACATTCAGATCAAAATATTTTCTGGTTTCATCATTTCTAGAGCGTGATATTTCAGTAGTCCGGTTTTAGTTTTTGAACTTACTTTATTTTACCTCTCATTTTGCGTCGCTGTCAAAATTTAAATGATCTTTGTCTACCTTACGAAAAGGTTGCTTTTGGGTTGATGCTACTATTAAGTTTGACATTATTTTTTTTTTGCTTTAAAAAGTATCATTTTCACATTAAAGTCTAGCCTATTAGGTAATAAGTAATTTAAATATAACTCAAACCGTCTTTCTTATTCACTGACAGTTAAGGGGAATACTTGATTAACGTGTTCTTTATAAAAGTTAGCACTTTCACTGCAGTTTGTGTTCACTTACAATGCACTACACTAACTCAAAGGGTCCGAAAGGGTTTAACCCTTTTTAGTCTTCACACTAATTCAGTGGTGTCAAGGAGTTGAATCGCCTTGTTTGACAATATAACAGTGATCTTTATAACGGTTATAATAAGGTCGCTGTCGGGTTGCTGTTGTAACAAGTAAAATAACTGTGAACGTACTGTAATTTCCTTTATTGTCTTTACACTAAGATTTCAATAAAAAGCCTCATTTAGTTTTATTGGACTATAAAATATACCTATTTGTATTTTGATTGATACATAGATAAAGGATCCATAAGCCTATTTATGCATGTATCAAACTTGTAAGATAATTTTTACCTTTTTTTTAATTTTTACTAATCTGCCCAATGCCAAGTAAGTTGAAGTAACACAATGCAAGTTTTATTCTTGGTTCAAATTCATAATATATGCAAAGGATTTTGCATTTTCATCGTGTAAATGGGCCTTTATTCTGCCAGACTGACCCAGGGTCCGACAGCTGGGGTCATAAACTTAAATGAAACGCACATGAAACTATTTTGACAATGACAAAAGTAAACTAAACAAATACTCTATGACAAACGGACATGTCAAGTTTCTATAACACTCCAGTGCTCCATTCATTAGACTCCCTAACGTTTTATTTTTAGGCATGTAACGTGAATTACAGACCTCGAACTTTTGTTTGTACATATGAAAAATTTCAGTAATCTATTTGTTGTAAGAAAGCTATGGCCGAAGATTTTGATTCGAAGGTATGTGAACTCAACATAGGGTAGGCATCGACTGCTGCAGTTTTCCCCAGAATTTTCAGATACAATGATGTGACTATGATACATTTTAGAAACGAAATGTCGACAATCACACGGACATTGAAATATCGCGCACGATTTGCAACTCTCAGTGTTGAACCAAGCATTGAGAATCCAACAGAGTACATCGTCATCATCATCATTCATAATGTTCTCACTGCTGGGACACAGGCCTCCTCTCAGTGAGAGGGAGTGGGCCATAATCCATGACGCGGGCCCAGTGCGGGTTGGTCCCAGTGCGGGTTGGTCCCAGTGCAGGGAGTAGGTACATCGTAGCAGCGTCGAAAAAAGACTGTTTGATTTTCAACTCTCGGCAATAAGCACTGGGTTGAAGATCCAGTGAGTGTCGGCGATATAGTCTGCTCTTCACGCAGACTCTGTCGGCTTATTATTTACTGACTGCACAATTCTACTTACCGACGTATACTTATGTTTGCTTAGACATACAATACAATGATTCACGGTTACACAACACACACAATCGTACGAATAAATAGATTGGAACGTGCGTACCTACGTTTTTTCTCACCTGTTCAGTATCTAATCAAAACGACTACAGTATTACTTATTATCATAGTCGTTTCCTGGACATAGGCATCTCCTTTATTGTGCCACATCACCCAGTTCTCCGCAGAGTACCGAGTCACATGAATGTAGCTACGTAATGCAAATTTTAGGAAGACGAAGAAGGCATCGGCGGCGCCTATCAAATGCCACAAGGCGCCAACAGTCAAAAGTCACCTCGCTGTAACTGACTGTGAGCCAAATTTAGACGACCGGGCTTTATGCGCAATAGACCCTTGGGACCCCGAGAAATGCTACCCGGAGCCCCGCGTCGTCATCATAGGCGCAGGCATGGCGGGCCTGTCAGCCGCAGCCCGGCTCGCGCAGCGCGGCATCAACAACATAGTGGTGCTTGAAGCCTACGAGAGGTTCGTATATAAAAGATAAATGTTCTATAGTATTTAGGCCCACTGTAATAATGCCGGCTCTTTCCAGACCCGGTGGTCGGATACATTCGTGCTGGCTTGGAGACATCGTTGCTGAACTAGGATCACATTGGAAGCCGGATAACAGCTTCACACATCCTGTTTATATGTTGTCCGCCACCGAAGATCCTCCCCGCCCCGGTGTGCCCGGCTCTGAACATACTCGTGGTCTCTTCAACCGAATAGTAACGGGTAAACTGGCGTTACCCCCCACATTAGCTGCGTACAGTAAATTTCGTCAGATAGAACAGGAAGCTGCGCAAATATACTGCCTCGGCGGTAATAAACAGGCAGGTTCCCTAATCAATTTTATGAGTCTGCGAATTCAACAAGAGCTGCACGAGTATCCGGAGGATCAACAACATGACGCAGCTAGAATAATGTTCGGGCTCTGTCACATGCTGAGCGCGCGCTGCGGGGACGACACGGCGATGCTGTGCGCCGATCATGTCGGCTGCTTCATGAACATGCCCGGCGGCGAAGTACGTGTGCCTTTAGGGTTAGTAGGTATACTAGCTCCGTTGCTACGTCAAATACCAGAAGGAGCTATTCGTTACTGTAAGCCGGTAAACTGTATCTACTGGGGAACATCACAAAAAGAAGGTTATCGAGCTTGCGTATGCACTGCAGATGGTGATGAATTTCCTTGTGACTACGTCATCATAACGGTGTCTCTCGGAGTGCTGTATTATAATGCCGTCAAATTGTTCTGCCCTACGCTCCCAGCTTCAAAAATTGACGCCATGCGCTGCCTTGGATTTGGATATTGTAATAAAATTTATATGGAATATTGTCGTCCGTTTTGGTATTGGCATAAAGGAAACTTGAACTTCAAATTCTGTTGTAACGAGCTTTGTGATCGTTGTGATTGGACACGAGGAATAACTTCAATAGAACCAGTGCCGGCGAGTAAGCACGTCATGTGTGCTTGGGTGGTAGGCCAAGAAGCGCTCATGATGGAAGGGCTTTGTGACCGAGACATAGCTGAAGGCTTGACCGAAATATTACGTTGCGCGACGGGAAACCCCAGTATACCTTATCCAATGACAATTTTACGATCGCATTGGACATCTGACCCCTTTTTCTGCGGTGCGTATTCTTATGATAAATTCGGATCTGACGGGGAACTGCAGCGGTCGTTGGCGTGTCCGTTGCCGGGACCTAGTGAGCCTATCCCTCCTATATTGTTGTTCGCTGGCGAGGCCACGGTGCCCGGACACTACGCCACCGTGTCTGGTGCTCGGCTGAGTGGCGTGCGAGAGGCTGAGAGAGTGCTGCAGTTAACTCTGCGATACAAAGGCCCACCTCTGCCTGTTGTAGACAGAAAACCAAAACAAGAAAAATGTAAAGAAAAAGTGAGTAAGTAAGGCTTGTCGTTGATACCGTGAAAATTTCGAAATCTAATCCTTTGCCCTTGTCATAAAGTGAGAAATATATGTAAAGTTTCACGTGTGTGTTTCACTCCTTTAATATTTTCACCCGGAACTCGTCGTAACTGCTAACTTATCTCTGACAAGTTTGCGGGACTTGCTAGTGTTGTTAGTTCTGTAACTAGAATGATACTCAACTTGTTTGATGTCTCATCTTATCTTATTTTGTTTGGCGGCTTGCGCTGAAAGTATGAAATGTACTTCCATACAAAGTATTTTGTAAAAAAGAAAACACTATACACGTAACAGCATCTCTTTACTAGGAATGTACCTACTATTTAGAGGGGTAATTGCGTAACTTTTTAACGGTAGGAATTGGTTTCATATTGATAGTTAAATAAAATTCATTGCGTTATTTACGTTGTTGAGCCGACAATTTATTCGAACAAATGACGCAATGGTTTAGAAATAATCTTCAATCCCATTCAGATTCTGATAAATAGTGCGTTTCGCAATTAGGGTACAGGTGTTTATTGTAGTCATGACGTGTTGGTAAAAGGTTCACTTGTATTATCACATCTATCATCATCTGCCTAGCCTTTTACCAACTACGTCGGGGTCGGCTTCCAGTCTAACCAGAAGCAGCTGAATACAGTATTTTACATGGAGCGACTGTGTATCTGACCTACACAACCCTGTTACTGGGTAACACGATAATATAATATATCTTAGGACAACCAACACAACGTTATCTGATCCCAAACTAGGCAGAGCCTGTACTATGGTAATCAGACAACTGATAAATATACTTATATATTTCTAAATACATACATATTATAGACTAGCTTTCGCCCGCGGCTTCGCCCGCATGGATGTCGGAAATTAACGCAGGACGTGCTACCGCGGTAAGATGTGTTAATTCAGGTTATATTATAGGTAATAGCTGTTACACGCGACTTCGTCCGCGTGGTATTTAACAAAAAGTTTTTCATAAAAACTGTCTTTGAAAACTACGCTGACATACGTCACAAACTACGCTGACATACGTCTCAAAATTCAGCGTGTTTTTAGTTTTTTAGGGTTCCGCACCACAAATGGAAAAAGCGGAACCCTTATAGGATCACTTTGTTGTCCGTCCGTCCGTCCGTCCGTCCGTCTGTCAAGACCCTTTTTCTCAGGAACGCGTGGAGGTATTAAGCTGAAATTTATATCAAATACTTAAATCTACTGTCCCTTGGAGCTGTGAAAAAATCAAACTTCTAAGCTAAGGCAATCAAAAGATATAGCCGTTTATGCCGCAAATTTCCGAAAATTTTCGAAACTCGCAAGGGAATCAAAACCTAAAGGGGTACCTGGGGTACCTGGGTACTTCCAGTCGATCTAGAATTTTGAAATTTGGTACGAAGCAACATCTTATAGCACAGATATAGGAA
Source organism: Aporophyla nigra (assembly GCA_947507805.1). Taxonomy (NCBI): domain Eukaryota; kingdom Metazoa; phylum Arthropoda; class Insecta; order Lepidoptera; family Noctuidae; genus Aporophyla; species Aporophyla nigra. The sequence continues at coordinate 16,226,920 of OX382302.1, read as the reverse complement.
AAATTGCGAAAACCGTAAAATTTTAGTTACATCATATAATAAAAATATTTTTAATAATTTTAAACTTTCTACCTCTTTCCTCATGAACGCGTAGAGGTATTAAACACTAAACGTTTGTACGGAACCCTCGGTGCGCGAGTCCGACTCGCACTTGGCCGGTTTTTTTTTAACTATTATTTATTTTTTCTCCTAAGTTACTCGTTGTTACATCAGCTATCTGCCAGTGAAAGTTCCGTCAAAATCGGTCCAGCCATTTCAGAGATTAGCCGGAACAAACAGACAGACAAAAATTGTAAAAAAATGTTGTTTTGGTGTATGTACCGTGTATACATCCATATACACTTAGTAAAAAGCGGTTATTTTAATATTACAAACAGACACTCCAATTTTATTTATTTGTCTAGATATCTAGATTAGGTATGGGAAATTGCACTGTTCAGTATTTAGGTACCTACTGATTTTTTTTTCACTTTGTAGTTTTTAATCTGAATTATGTTATCAGAACTCAATTTAAAAAACAATACTTACAAAATAAAAAATAATTTTTATTTTTGGAACTCGGAAATCTTTGGTTTTGTGTTTTCGTTTTTAAAGGCGTTTGAAAATTATTTTGACTATTATTTGTATAGATAAATTACACCCAGACACAGAACAAATGATTATGCTCATCACACAAAGATTTGTCCTGGGTGGGAATCGAACCCATGACCTCAGTCTTAGCAGTCAGGGTCACTAACCACTAGACTAACAGGCCAGTCATACCTCTTGCTAAGACTGGTTTTCAGATTATCGGGCTTTTGACGACCCCAAAGTCAAAGATCCATGAGAGGCAACCGGGACAAATGGTTTAACGTGCTCACCGAGGCACGGGGTCTTGGTATGTACAGATAGTCACCCATCCACGAAGCGACCGAGGCAAGCGTAGCTTAACCTGACCGTTGGAAATGTTCGGCCGTTATTATTTAGCCATAAGCCCTCAGTAGGACAATCAAAAACAAACGTAAAAAATAATAGTTTAAAATACTAAAAATCAAAAAGGCGTGGGTGGGGTTCTTTTTGAGGTGTTTTTTTTTTTAAATCAAGCACCCAACGCTTTTTTGCATTATTTTCTACTTTTTAGTTAGGTTTTCTATAAAAGCGTTGTTTTTAGGGTTCCGCACCTCAAAAGGAAAAAGCGGAACCCTTATAGGATCACTTTGTTGTCCGTCCGACCGTCCGTCTGTCAAGACCCTTTTTCTCAGGAACGCGTGGAGATATCAAGCTGAAATTTATATCAAATAAGTACTCAAGATTACTGTCCCGTGGAGCTGTGAAAAAATCAAACTTCTAAGCTAACGTAATCAAAAAATATAGCCGTTTATGCCGCAAATTTCCACAAATTTTCGAAACTCGCAAGAGAATCAAAACCTAAAGGGTACTTCCAGTCGATCTAGAATTTTGAAATTTGGTACGAAGCAACGTCTTATAGCACAGATAAAGGAAAAATTGCGAAAACCGTAAATTTTTAGTTACATCATAATTATATGATGTAACTAAAAATTTACGGTTTTCGCAATTCTCTGTCTATGTTTTGTTCTGTTTATTAAAACAGAACAAAACATAGACAGAGAACAGAAGTACGACTCGATTGTCGTGATGGGTGTACTTTAACTTATATACCTACAGGTTTGTACGGAACCCTCGGTGGGCGAGTCCGACTCGCACTTGGCCGGTTTTTTTAGTTTTATGAACTATTATTTATTTTCTATTTTTAGTTCGGCAAACTACAAAAGCGTGTTTTTCGTTTTTTTTTTGCCATCGTTCCTTGCTAAGTCTGCAAAGTTTCAAATCAATTTGACCTGTCGAAGGGGATGAAAATCACTTTCAAATATTCCGTTACCGTTACATACATAAGGTACATACTAAGCTAAAAAACTGTGTTAATAACTCCTAATAAGTACAAAATTGTACCGACACGTTATCCGTTACATAATTTTGAATGGCACACTAAATCTGGTATTGGTAAAACGGTCTGTACTCAAACAATTTGCATAGGTCTCGAACGTTATACATAATAGCCGAGTATGTGGCTTATTGAGCTATTGTTCGGCATGTTTGCACATCAAGATTGAATGCGGATGACGGAGAGGCTTTATGTTTCTCAGTCTCTGGCATGTATCATAAGTTCTGTTGGTAGACATATTAAAGACAGTGAACTACTGACTGATATCTTACGCCCTTATAAGGTAAAACGCTATCAGTAAGAATTTGAATCATTTTGAAGGATGTTGGTAATCCATACCTTTGTATGTTCGAAAAATTTGTCAGCTCAACGAAGCAAATAACGCAATGAATGTCGTTCAACTGTCAATTGTCAAAATGTAAGAATGTTTCGCAATACTTCGAGGACTTCTGAAAGGCTATTTTTATTGAGAAAAGGACTATGACTTTGTTACAAAAATACCACGCTAGAATGATAGATACAATAAATAATAAAATAACAGATTTATTATAAAATTTGGAAGTACAGGAGAATTAGGTCAAAGAAAAAAAAATCTTTGAAGCGTGACGACATTTCCCATGTTTTTGTTTTGAGAAAATTAATTGTTTGAACCCAGTAGAACCTACGGTTGAGACATGTTATTACGAGAGACTGAGGATTTTGTCAACCCCGTCCCTTACAATACATTCCGTACATTAGTATCCGGAAGAATAAATTCCGTCCCGTTGTCCCATCAGCGTGGATTTTGCCCTCCACAAACTTGGGATTTTGTTACAACATGAGTCGCTGGGCTTTTAAACATAGTTATCATAGTTTGTGTTGTTTACCATCTATGGTTTCATCTGTAATAATCTTAACTGTATTATGTATATGAGCGAAACGTCGTCCTCTCTATGTCCACCTCTTGCACTGTTGTCTTGAACCAGTACTTGTACAACACACTCTAAAAAAGCGTTCAGAAGAGTTTTAACATTTTTTAACCGACTTTATAAAAGGAGGAGGTTCTCAATTGTGTCCTCAGAACTGTGTCATTTATAAACCGATTAAAAAAAATCTCTGATTGGAAATAATAAATGTGTAGAATAATAATGTGTTGTCCCATGTAATTTTTCTATCACTGTTATTTCTTTAGCAGGTGAAGGTATAAGTATTTGTGTAAGTAGGTACCGCGAACTAAACTTGAAAACAAAGTTTCTTTAAAGAAAAAGTAACTACTAACTAATACTTTCAAAAAAAATAATTACAAAAACAATTTCGGATTTCGGAAGTCGGTGTTAAAAAAACGAAAATTCAAAACTGAAGGTACCTTTTGCAGTGTTTTTTTCACGAAGTTGGTATTTTTTTGTTTTTAACCGACTTCAAAAAGGAGGAGGTTCTCAATTCGGATGTTTATATATTATATATTTTTTTATGTATGTTCGGCCATAACTCCGTCATATATAGACGGATTTTCAAAATTCTTTTTTTGTTTGAAAGGGGTTTATTCCGAAATGGTCCCATATAAATTTCATATAGATCTGATGATGAGTTCCAGAGATAGACACCGGAACTCTTTAAAAAATGACAGCAAATCAACCGCGATTTCTGCTATCGCATAAATATGCGTTGTTTGTTTGGAATTAGTGCGAGGTGGATACCACAACTAAAAATTTAAAAAACTTTTTTACAAAACAAAAAAAAAACAACCGACTTCCTTAAAAACACTACAAATTGAAAAATAACTTTAATTTCGGAAGTCGGTGTCTTAGGATCTGTATTTATGATTTTTTTTGCCAACAAAAAGTTTTAAAAGCTTTTTTTTAAATCCTTCATTGTTTAGGAGTGACTTATTAGCCAATACATTGTTAAGATTGCGCCATTATGCTGTAGCCCTTTGACATTGTGATTAAAGGTTCTGCCTATATTTATACAGCCCTATCGTGCACCGCAGCAAAATGCCCTTTTCCCCTATTCCAAAAATCCCAATACCATCTTAAACTAAGCGACCAAATGAATAAAAATATTTTCAGCTTACAAACACGTGTGAAACAAAATGAACACAAAATGGAATGTTCCTTTTGTCAGGTGAGTTACATAGTAATCTCACTAACTGGAATTCTTCGGGAAAATAACTCAATTATCTCACGATAGAGGGAGCTTCCATACGCTACGATCGCTGCCTCGTAGAGGTGCAATTTTATCTACAGACATTTTTCATCAGATCAGCTGCTGAATACCAAAGTGCAACATTAATTTCAATAACGTTTCCTGTGAAAGATTTTCCCTATTTCTTCTTTCTTTCCTATGTATTTTGTCACGGAGGTAAGTAAGTAAGGCTACACGTGTACCTAAGTGGGGTCATCAATATGATGGAATCTGTTTGCTAAGCTCTAGTGATTATGGCTTTATGGACCTTTCATTATAGGTGTTAATCAGAGGGGTAATTGCGCAACTTTTTATCGGTAGGAATTGGTTTAATATTCATAGTTAAACAACATTCATTGCGTTATTTACGTTGCTGAGCCGACAATTTATTCGAACAAATGACGCAATGGTTTAGAAATAATCTTCAATCCCATTCAGATTCTGATAAATTGTGCGTTTCGCAATTAGGGTGCAGGTCTAGGTTTGGTAGTGGTCGTTTAATGGGTTATAGTGTGATGTCAATAATCTCGTGTGTGTTTACTGTCTAGATTAATTATATATGTGTACCACAGCTTATTACTTTGTCTAGGGAGTGTCTCTTTTCAGAAGTTAAAAAGTTAAGGCACACTAAACAGTAAGAGAACGTGAGATCGAACCCCGTCCTTTGTATTGTCGTGATCCTCCACACCCGGCAATTACGACCTTAGGTAACTAACCTCATGGTGAACATCTTATTTTAAAGGATGGAACGTATAACCTATAAAACATCACTTATTCATGCCTTCTTAGTGTAATGCTATGAAATATTATAAGTATCCCACCACCAACGTTAGCAATTATTTTATAATCCACCTTAGTGTATCCCCGCCTCGAGGGAAACATCGCCTGAATAACAAATATATCGGCGATTCCTACGAATTGATTCCGCAGTGATTGATGTTCGCTGTTCTACTGGCTACAAACGCTCGCTTCAAGAGCCTTTTGATTCGACGTCACTTTACTCAACACAATCAATAGGGAAACAGAATTCGCTTTATCGTGCTCTCTTCAGTGGATTATTGGGTATTTGTTTGATTATTATTTGCTAAAGTGGTAGTTCAATCAAGAAGAAATAATGAGTCTTGAGCAAGTTAAAATAGAACTTATTAACCTATGTGATGCTTTTGTAACACGTGGTTTAAAAAACAAGGAAGAAGGCTAGCGGGAATTTACATCAAAATTATCAGGAAAATATTCATTTAAATTATAATTAAACGCAGCTCCTGTCTTTGGAAGTGAAGCTGGGCACTAATTAAAATAATTACAGCGGCGGGAAACAATCAAACAGCCCGCGCTTCTTGGAAAAGAGATCATAAACATTTTCTAAGAAACGCGGGCAGTTTTTCGTATTGGTAAAAATATGACCTTGCCAGCGTTGAACGACAAATATCTGATAATTCGGCTCTATTGAGCTTTACGGATGTAATGCGAAGAGTTTCGCGGAGGGCATTAACACCGTCGCAATGAGAGGGCGGCGCGCGCCCGAGCCGCTCCGAGCGAGCCCGGCCAGCACGTCTCTGCAGATGGCGGGCTGCGGGAGCACGCAAGAAATCGTCGAGACAGATGCGTGACGCAGCGCGCAGGATCGCCCCCCCGCCCCCCGCCGGGCCCCGCCAGCGGTGCGTGCCGCGCCCCGCGGTCCCTGCTCCGTGCGACACATCTCACAGAACACATCGATAATCGCGTGGTGCGTGAGCCCGCTGCGGGCTCGGACGAGGGTAGGTAGCTCAGCGCGCGGCGTGCGGTGGCGCGGCCGTGTGTGCCGGTGCAGGCGGTGCGTGGCGCGCGCGTGGCGCGGGCGGGGCGCGCGCGGCGGCCCGGGCGGCAGTCGCTCGGAGGCAGGCGGCGGCTCGCGTCGCCCTGCGCTCTCTCGCTGCACCGCTGCATCGTTGCGCTCGCGAACTCGCGACAAGGTACGCGCCGCGACACCACACCGCACGCTGCACACGTTACACATCACACTCGTGCATTTTTCATTCATCACTTCGTAGTTTTTTTGCTTTATTATCTGCCGTATCTCAATCCGCGTGAAAACCTTCTCTAGCGCGCGCATAATGCCTTAAATTATGTTCAAAATTCGGTTAGATTTAAAAAATCACGTTTGATGGTAATAAAAAAAAATCGCTTGGGTAAGTAAAAATTACTAAATATTTTCTGCGTCTTCCTTAAGGCTGTAACGAAATAGAAACAGGCATGCGTAAGCTCTCTAATGGCAGCCGAAATATAATGTGAAGCTAGGAGAAAATGAAAACGTGTTGGAAATTTAAATTTTCTTTGTTATTTGTAGGAAAAAAGGGAATTATTATGGGTGCCATTAATTTTATAATGGTTTTCGGGACGCAAAGACTGCGCTTCGTTTTATCTTACAGAAGATGTCATGAGGGAGAAAACAGCAAAAGCACTGGCCTGATGCCAAATGTCGACCGCGGCACACATCTTTCAGTAACAAAATATTTTTGAAATATCAGAGATATAATGTCTGAACATTTAAATGTCTGTAGTAGACTGAAAATGTACGTTCTCGAGGAGTTGAGTACTGTCATCGTTTGTTCGTTTGATAAATGAGCGTGCCGGGGACCAACACGTAGCCTACCTCAGATAACTAATTAGTACAGTTAGCTCTCCCAGTGATCTGTGACTAGTTTCAATATGAAAATGTTTTCTCACAGAAACTGAAACATCTCATTAGACAATTCTTCATATCTTTTAGAATCTTATCTTGATATATAACTCATTTTTGCAAAATGATTCTAATAACGGAAGAATAAATCTCTAAAATGGCCACCTCAGCTCAATTTTAATATTTTCTCCGAACGTTCATTTTCATTTCAGTTGATTTTCTTTCATGAATATTTTTCGGCGTGAGACGCTCGCTCTTCACGCCCAAAATTATGATAACGTGCTTGATGACAAACATGGAGATAACAGACTCGAAATTTCAACAATCGTCTTTAAGATTTTCACATTTTCCTTCGACTTTTCATTTTTGTGAAGGCTTTGCTTGCTTACGACCAGTAAGATTTATTTACAAATTAATGCTCCATGATCTATAGAAAATATAAATGCTTATATACTAACTATAACATTACAGATATCGTAACATTACGCCTGTGTTTCCCTACGGGTTCGGCAGAGGTGTATACTTTTATCATAGATCACAATTCGCTGGTCGATGGCAATAGGCTGGCCCTCTATTTCATGAGACTTAAACTAACTCACTATGAAACCAAATAGCCAATATAAGTACATAAATACCTAAGATATTTGAAGGTTTTACTGAAGGTATAGTGTCAACTCTGTCACAGTGAATATTTGGCACGCGGCGTGACAATATGCCATGATGCGGGTATCAAGAGCCTTCATTAACACTTTGGTAAAGTGCTACCTCTTTTATTTAACCAATACAAGTATTCTATACGGGATTTATTTATTTCAACTTCATGTACAGTAGTGGTCTTTAAGCAGACTTAATCACTGCCAGTCAAATTTTGGGGTTACATTAGGTGTACATTTTTTTTTGTAACTAATATATGTATACAGGGTGTCAGGAACATTGACACTTAGACTAATACCATGAACTCAGCACATGATTCTAGACTTCTAGCGTAGATATTTAACGACGGTTTTAAAACAAAACACTGGTTTTATGAACTTATGCGGTTAAAAATGTATGGCAGAGCGATAAAAAAAAACCGGTGTTAAAATTCTACTCAGAGGGGTTCATAATCACTTACTGAATCCAGGTAACAGGTAGTTATCATGGATGCGCCGATCTCCCAGCCACCCTGTAGATATACTAATAGAATACATATACAATGCTAATCTGTGACTAGCTGATAGTTAATAAACTATCCTATTATAAATGTGAAAGTATGTATGTTTGGATATTTATATCTTTGTTACTCATTCGCACAAAAACGGTTGAACAGATTTGAATCAAATTTGGCAATTAGATAGTTTATATCCTAGATTAATACATGGAATAGTTCTTTCCCGGTAGTACATTCTCGTGGTATAATTTCCGATCTCTACGAGGCCTCTGGTAAACGCTAACTAGGATATATTTTATTGAATTTTCGTACGCAGACTGAGAATAGCATTAGATACACGCTTTTTAATTTGTGGTCGTATTGTCGTTTTCCCCTTGTATAATAAACAAGATTCAGGAAGAATTCAGGTTTTTATAAAATCGGTTACGTTTTTTCCGTTATTTTTATGTTCTTCGCTTGATTAAAGGGGTGTCCGTCTCGTTACGCGGACTCAATTAACTCATTCGAAATGAACTGATGTTTGTTTTGGTTGCTTTTAAACCTGAGGAGAGCGCAGTAAAAGTTACAATGAATTGGTTAAAATGAATCACCTGTACTTTTATGTTTAGGTATATGTGAAGCAAAAACTTTGTACCCCTTTTTACGAAAATTACGTGGACATAGGAGTATGATATTCGGCATACTTAAAGTTTTAATTGAGAAAGAGTGCAGAAAGCTTTTATTTTTATATAATAAGGCATTAGAGATACCTTAAAGTTTAAAAGAATTATGATCCAATTTCGACAACAGGCCGACTACTAGTTTTAATAAGATAGATTTCATCCGCATTGTGCATAGACCCTTATAAATATTCACACCAACATAAAATGTGTTTACTGGACCATAAATCATAAAACAACAAACAATTATCAACTATTCCGATATTGTACGTTTATTAGGAAACTAATTTGTAGCACTGTTGACATAATATGTTCTGCAAATGCATACGAGGGCCCCGCTGAGTTCTCTCCCAACTTGTATAAGTTGGCCGTATAAGTAAACATATAAGTTCCCGACTTCGGCCGTAAGCCTCTAATGGTGGGTCCACACGATTCAGACTTTCATTAACTTCTATCGAATTTTATCTGTGCAACAAAGCAGTACAGAAAAATGACATTGTGCCAGAAAAGTCGAAAGTCTGCATGTATTGTATTTCTGCGTATTTTATCTAGGTTCACGACGATACTAAATAAAAATTATTGTAAAACAATGCAGCACTGAATATTATGTCCAGCGTGTCCTGTTGTTTGCATGCTACAGGAGTTGATAGATGCCGCTGAAAGTGCCAAACTCGTAGCCAAATTCTGGGCTGACAATATTTAGATTGCTTTCGACAGGCTAAGAAGAAAAAGAATTGGTAAACTATAAATCGTCAAAAATCCAAATCTGAACCAATGAAAACTGTGCGCAAATATTCTAAGAAGATGTCTGCGCCAAAATTTTTGCTCAGACTTGAAAGTCTGTACTTATCAGATATTTGTCCGGCCAAAAGTCTGTAAAATGTGGACACACCATAACACTCAGAAATGCCTACTCGCGAATTCAGGAAAACTAATAGCCGAAGGCAAATTGTCATTTCAGTTAGGGAGTTGCTGACGTTTGGGGCAATTTGTGAGCTATCCCCAAGAGATGCAATTTCCCCCTTCTGCCTAATTGCTCCCGGGGCTTGCTACTACAAAGCTAGTTAGGAAACTGCCTCTCGGACCACTTGTGTCGCGTCGACCCCAATCAATTATGTGCCCACTGTGCCCAGTTTGCCCACGGTGCCCGGTATGACTGAAGCTGAGACAATGTTACGGTGAGATTCATCTCACCGCGCTCACCGCACACCTACCCGTTTGACACAGCTATGTTACTTTAATGTGGTGCGTGCCGGCTTCAATCAATCTTTAAAAGATTCACTGTTAATTAAATTCTCTTAGAGTACACTTTCTATTTCATTTCAAATCGCGGTTTATTCAGTTTTGCTTCTAATTGGGTGTGCAATGTGTAAAATATCGTTCTAACGTGGATAGAACCGTCAAACAGAATTCGACCTTACATTTTCTACCGATGAATCGCTTACGGTATTTTAGACGAATAATTTTCAGTAAACAACATCGTGACGATGTCTTAGCGTCATGCTAGACACAACAATGAATGACTTACACTTGTTTCCCGATGTCGGTGTCATATAATTAAATGCGAACAGAAACTTTCGGAATTTGGACTGAAATACTCTAGTCACAAAAACATTGTTAATCGTGTGTTCACACAAATAGCAATTGATAACGTAACTAAAATACGTTATTGTTTCAGTGTGAAGCGAGCCGTAATTCAAAATAATTAAATTGTCTATGGACATATTTGTATTTCGATTAAGCGGAAATAAAACTATTCGTGCCCATTCATAATATTTATTCTCTATCTCTCTATGCACTGGACACGGAGAGACAGACAATAAATGTGTCATTCATTATGCAATGTTAATAGTATAAGCTACTTATGGTAGACACGTTCAGGTTTCATGAAACCTTATACGTTTTATATCGCTTAGTTTAAAAAGATAAAAAAATATTCTGTATGACCTTATTAGGTATGGCCTTGTCCTTCGGGTAGGGAATGTCATTAGTCTTACTTACTCTTTTCAAGATCATTGAGAACTCATATGGGCAGTTCATTTAATCTATACTAATATTATAAAGAGGTAACATTTGTTTGTAAGTTTGTATGTTTGTAAGTTTGTATGTAGGGGGTAATCTCCGGAACTACTGGTCCGAATTGAAAAATTCTTTCTGTGTTAGGTAGCCTATTTATCGAGGAAGGCTATAGGCTATATAACATCACGCTAAAACCAAGAGGAGCGGAGCAGTAATGAAAAATGTTGCTAAAACGGAGAAAATTGCACGGGTATGCGATTCAACGCGACGGGAAGGGTCGGGGGAACAAGAAATTTATCGCGGATGAAGTCGCGGCAGAAGCTGGTATGCAATAAAAACAAAACCCTTTACCGCCCAACGAAGTGGGCACAGGTCAGCTAGTTGGTAATAATTTTATTGATTACAGCTCCTGTCTACATTATTACATATTTTGGATCATACAATTCATAGCTATACATTCAAAATATTCAGCCAACCATGCGGAGAACACTAAATAACACTCAAAATTTAACGTAATACAAATGAACGCGAATTGCTGTAAATTCGATAACGTCTTGTTCAAAGGGTATCTTTACACGATTTTTTTTAAACTATTATTACCGACTGTACCTAAGCTTTCACGTTATTTTTTTATAGAATACATGAAGAAAAAAATAAGACACAGTAACGTAAAAGTATGTAGCAGTAAGTAAACAGTAGAGCAGTAGTAATAGCTCCGACTTAAAAGTTGTAGATCCTGGATTCGACCCCAGATGCGCGCTATACTTTGTGTAAATAATTTCATCACCACTGCTCTCAAAAAGGTGAAGGAAAGCACCGTGAGGAAACTGTCATGTCTTACAACCAAACTTTCGAACACATGTGACATTTACCAACGCACTGGGCCCGCGTAATAGATTACAAGCCCACCCCTTCTCGAAGAGACGAGGCCTGTATCCCAGCATTGGGATTATGATAGGCTGATAATACTAAAGTAAAACCTAATAAAAAAAAACTTAATTAAAATAAACCCATTCGTTCGTTCGTATCGTTCTAAAGGAATGCGAAAACCATTTAGCGCAGTATGTAACGGAGTTGATTCCATTCTTTTTTAATTTCTCTTTCACGTATAGGCACATGTATTGAACTCCTGCAGAATTTAATTAAAATCTGTGTTAAATTAAAGGAACTATGAGTCAGTCCGCTCCACTGAATGGATGGTCGGAAATGGCTGGAATTATAGCGGTTACTGGTTTTCGGGCTCCTGAAATAGGTTTCTTTAATATATTTTGATTTTCCGTGGAAATGTATTGATTGCACAAGGATATTGAATAAACGGTTCTCAAAATTTTTTGAAAGTTCTAGCGTTTAATCAAGCCTGATTTTACCAACAGTCAAGCTAATGTGTATGGAGTAAGTAATCTATATTGGCAAGTTCAATCAAATAGATAACCAATTCGAATTTAAATCAGAGTATAGTCAACATAATCCATCAATATCGTATCAAAGCAATGTTGCTGTATCATTTTCCCATTCGTCCCTATTACGGACGGCACTGCATCACCACTAGACTCGTCGGCACCACTCGGCTCCACTCGGGCCGCGGCGCTACTCGATCGCAACGCTAATTTAAACAACGATCTGTTACCTACACCTACGTAGTTAACATACATTTTATCTCGTTAGTCACTACGAACGTTTTTTTTTCCACGAAAAATCCCCCATCATTTTCCGAATCCAATTTATCACGAACTCACTCCACATACGTTTGTCGCTGTTGTGACCTGAATTTTTACTAATGGCCGCCAATAATAAAAAACAATACATAACACGTTATGAAAATAGTTCGCGACTGGAATGCGTATTACAGAGCCCCCAACGATGGCGAGCTAATATTCAAATACATAAATCAAGTGTCTAGTCCTGCCGGCTTTTTGCACGGGAAAGATTGATGGCGAAATTTTTGCAAAAATTCCTCTAGATGTTGATCGCCGGCTATTACGTAGAGAGGGCTTTTGTACGAATGATAATACGGTCCGAGGGAGCGTCGAGCGATGTGATTGCAGAGGCGAGATATGTTCCAGTTGAAAACTGGCTTAGTCACGTCCGCAGAGCCCGGCAGGCTTGAGCGGTAAACAATGACATATACACCCCAATTGTATATCGATAGGTGTTTTGTATTGAACACTTCTTCATGTTATCGTGACTTGCTGCGTAATCGCATCATTTTTATGGTAATCGAAACCTCATACAATTCTCAGAACGTAAGAAATGTTAAAGAAAATTGATCTGATTTTCTATAGAAGTTACATGATTAGGTTGTTCGAATGGCAAACGTTGCGTGACTGAAGTCTGCCCTTTATCATTTTTATCGTCTAAAAATAAATATATTAATGTTTCTGCGAATAGACGTACGTTTGGAAGCAATCGTACATTCATGTCCTAAAAGCGATACATTCATGTCATTATCATAAAACAATTATGAATTCATTAAAGACTTTTCATCACATACACTTTCACATCCTGTAAAACATATGCTAATGAACTTAAACATTCATTTTTGTTCCAGGTGCGTCAGTTCCACGAACATCGGTGTAGGTGAGATGATCAGTAGTGTTAGTGTTTAGTTCTCCGTCAGTAATATTCAAAGTGCCTAAGTTACATCTGTTAGTACATTCATGGACAAATAGACGGTGTAGTGTAGTGAACTTATACTTCTGTGCAGAATTTTCTCGTGAACTTGTATTGAAGTTGGAAGATAGTGTGTTTTTTTTTATCCTCGAAGCGCTTCTGTGTTCACCGATTATGATATAAAGGTAAGTTAGTTTTTTTGCTTCAACAGTTTGCCTTTTCCATTTCCACAAGAACAAGAGAAGTTGGTATTAAAATGTCTTTGAACAAACTGTGATTCTACAGGTTTCGGCTGCGATTATACTCTGCTCATTTTCGTAGATCGAATTTTCAGTTTTAAAATTCGGGAATTCGCTTCAACTTTAGCGATATCGTGCCACTTTCGAATACTCCAACCAATTTTAGAGGCATTTTAGCAAACGCTGCTTCCTAGCAATCTACGGAAACTCTACCGGGTTTTATTGCCTTCGTTCAATGATTCGGTGAGGCAAAGATTTTGATAAATGAGAGCGGGGGCAATTTATCATAACGCCATAACTGAACATTATTTATGCGGCGCAGGATCCTCATCTGTATAACTATAACCCATAAATTAAAACAAAAACTAGGTCACAACTCTGTTTACTATAAACAACGCTTATTGGCAACAATATTCATATTTACATACTTACGAATTATACGTAAGTATGTAAAGTATCGTAACTGAATTATGAAATAATTTTATTTTGTTTGGGGTTACATTCTGAACACCTTAATAGATACATATCTAGACTTACAGTCAAAATAAGAATGCTTTTTGGATTCTTTGAGTTTGGAGGTAACTGCATCCATTAAGTGTTATATTGAGTGTCTATGTGTTTTGGTCTATTCCTTTCAGAGGTACTTGTCTACCTACATAATGTTTCGTAACATTTGCTATCTTCCCCTTTATCAAAAATAACCCGGTTCTTAATAACTGATTACAATTTAGCCTGTAAGACTAATATGCAATTTTAATCGAAATTATTTCTTTTCTTTTATTGGCCAAGGATCAAGTTGAGTTGAAAAAGAAAAAGAAGGTCTTTGCCCTTTTTTTTTTTTTTTTTTTAAAAAAAAAGGTCTTTGCCCTGCCGTAATAATTATTTTTAAATTTAGAATTGGGTTGATGGTAGGTGTTATACAAGTCCGTTCCACTTTCTTACAGTCTGATATAAAGTTATAAACACATGTGAAATAACAAATATGGAGCATAAATTTCACACTGTACCTACCTATTCGTGAAGGACTTAACGTCAGACTTTGGAGCTCTAACGTTTCTTTTAAATTACAATATTTAATCTAATATTGGACTAAAAATAGTTAACCATGATTTGTTAAGAGCCCTTCATACAAGTGTCCTTAGCCCTAAAAAAAATATTTCAATAAAATGTTTTGTCTATAAAATTTAAAAACAGAATTAATTTCCTCGTTGTCTATAATAGAATCGGATCAGATAGTTACTACTATAAACTATTATAACATTGGCTGTAGTCCAACTCTCTGCGACACTAGCCATGGCCTTACTTGAGGTCACTAGTAGTAATCTAAACATAGTATTAGCTGTTGTAATTGTTACTGAGTGTATCGTTCAATGTCCTTATCGTAGTAGGAAACGGTGTTTGGCTTGCCCCAGGTGACGTTATCTATGAAGTAGCACGTTTGCGGAAAATTGTCATTAATATTATTTCGTCTGTCATAAATATAATAAGATCTTAAGGGGTTGTTTACCAGATTTATTCAAAAATTGAAAAGAATTCGTATGATATTCTATGTCAAAAAGACAATATATAGATAATTCTCACTGAAAAGCCTCGGACATTAAGTCAGACCCAAGATTGGCAGTTGTAGAAATTCCCCCAACAAGCATACATTCGGACTAATCTCATTGAGTGTTACTAAGATAACGACATGTGATGATGTGACAGATAGATTGACACCATATATAGACAGCTATCGTAGGCTTTATTCTTGACAGTACCTATTAGGAAAGGTAGATAGACAAAATAATTTAGATGGTTTCATAAATGTATTAAGGTTGATATTTCTTTAGTAGTAAATATTGTCGCCCTCCTTACTGCAGGTAGCAAGCATGTTAAAGCGCTATTAAGTGCTGTAATCGGCTTAAAGCGCTGCGTGCTATGTCGTACACCGCTGTGTGAATACTTTACTTAGTTAATGTGCATACCCCTCTTTATAATATCGTCGTGAATTAGAAACTTCGCTAAGTGGTATGGAAGTTTCACAGATAGGTTAATGCAGTTTTCGTGCTTATGGGACCTAATGTTTTAGTTCTTTATGTTTTTAGTTTATACAAAAAAATATATAGTACTTAATACTAACCCCAATAAAACCATTTGTTATTAGTATATTTTATTTTTTGAAATTTCAATAATTGCAGTCCATAGTTTTGCCTATAAAAATTCTGTTGATTTTGCCTTCTTTCTCTTTATTTATATGCAAAGACCTGAAAGTAGTTTGTTCCTTGACTACTGAATAATTTTAAGATCATCATAGTTATTTAGGTCATTTTGAATAGTTTATACGTCCCAATATTACCGACGCTGACTGTAACTGTTACCCTATCTACCGATAGGCTAAGAAAATTATTGAAACATTTCCTATACCTACTTAAGTAATAACCACTTAATTACTAAGTATGAAAATAACATTTCAAGTCTCTTTCCCCTAATGTGGTCACATTTATTCTTTGCTTAACGAAAACTCAACTTTGAATATTGAGTGCAGCTGCGCCATTGTTTTATACTTATCCAACCTTACTTCTAAATGTTGCAATCATTAAAGTCGAAATATCGGGTTTATGTCCCCAATACCGGCTGGGAGGTTGTCCGGGTAAGACCGAGAGGCCATCAGCCATCGAAGTGCCACCTGCGACCTGCATCCGAACTAATCCTTATACTTCGCTCTTAATACCAGCACTTAAGGCGCTTTATACGAAATACCAATATTAATATTCATTCCTCTGAATAAAAAGGATATATTTAGAGGTGAGTTCAAACTTGATACTTATTGGTTACAGGTTTATTGATCCTTAAATGATAATAATGTGTTATAGGTAATTTGGGCAATGTCTAAATTGTATTAAACAATTTTAGCGGACATAGTGACTTATTGGTTAGAGATTCTTACAGGTTACATGACAAAGGACATCATTAGGAAGGGATATTTGGATATTAAAAGAAAAAACAAAACATTTTGTCAATAAATTAAAAATTAAACCAATAAACATAGGTCACTAGTAACTTTAAACATAAGTCAAGTAATACTCAAACAACCAAAATTAAATCAATCCATGTCGTAACTAAGTAGATGTGATTATCACAATTATGTCAATACATCGTTCTTCATCATTCAGCCATAAGACGTCCACTGCTGGACTTAGGCCTCCCCCAATTTGGGGGGCTTTGCCATAATCGCCACGCTTGGCAGGCGGGTTGGCGATCGCAGTATGGTGGTAAAATGCATAGAGAACGCTGCTGCCCATTCTCTAGTAAGTCCCTTAGTCGCCTTTTACGACACCCACGGGAAGAAATGGGGTGGTGTTATTCTTTACGTCCGGCACCACACGGTACACCGTTCTTACTAATCAACAATAAAATTAATAGGAATATATACCTATCTGTAATCTAGTAATCTGTAATTCATATAACTATAAATAATTTATTCATAAACATTTCATGTAGGTTACCTAATCTTAAGCCACTATTTAAACGTCTCTAAATTTTAATCAACGCTTCTAATAAACCCCACCGTGTTCATAATAAACAGTATTCTATTCTATTTTTGAATTAAATGAAGAATTATAGAAGAAAGAAGTAGAAAACAATAGCGTATGCCCCTTAACAATGATCTCTTAATGGATTCGGATGGTCGAGGCGTTATTACTGGTTATAACTTACCACATATTATATGGCCTCGTCCGCCTCGGGTATTTAACACACATTTACTACCAACTAAATCATGTGCCACGAATTGATCACCTGTGCACTTACGTCAAGAAGTTTTACAGCTTTGTTACTGTAAGAATGAAGATGTTTGACTTTGTTTATCTCACTTTATGACAGTCAAAAACGGTGTAGCATATTAAAATAAAAAATAGTTCCTGTAAAAGTCGAAATCGTTAGGCTGATTATAATTATCAGCACTTTTCAAACGATAAAATTATATAAAAAAGTAGATTTCGAATAAAAATACAGTCACCGCGTGATACAAACTTAAAGTTTCTTCAGAAGATAATCTTCATTGTACAATTGTGAATAATGAAGGCATTCTTCAAATTTACTTCGGATTTCAGAATCGAGTTGCATCTGTCAATGCATTCAATTGAATCGAATATGGAAATCTGATTCGATTCACAATATCAAGTGAAATGCTGAATTATTAATAGTCATTGTTGTTTCTGTTATTGGTTTGTTTATTGTGTGCGGTAACTAGAGCTTTGTGCTTTCATCTCTTTTACTGCGACCCGCAGAGGGGTAGGGCAAGTATCTACATACAAAATAAATAACATTGAAGTCGTCTTTTTGTAATGTCAAAATACCAGCATTTTAATAAATGCTTATGTTACGAAAGCAAAATGTTTTATTTTTAAATTTTTGTCCATTCCTGTCCATGTCTATTTGTTCCAGCTAATCGGCTTTCAGATGAGAATATTTTTATTGGTTCATACCTTATATTCTATATTTATATGATATATTTGAAATGTGCTAATTAATGTCTTTTATTTGATAACCAACACGGCATCATTATCGTGTCGTATTCAATGTATTGTAACGTTAAACAGCCTATAACAAACAGGCAATCAAGACGCTTCTAATGATACCTCATTTGCTAAAATATGATAGGAAGTTTAGAAGTTATCTGGGGACAGATGACCAAACATACATACATACCGGTCGAAATCTTAACCCTTACTTTTTGCTTCGCCGTAGTCGGGTCGGAATCATTGTTTTGCCGTAGAACTACATATTTAACCCACCCGCTAAACTACCCACAAACCACGCGTTTCTCAACTCACTAGGTAATCCGTTTCCCAATAATTTAGCGAGCAGCCACACTCCACACTTGCCTTGTGCTTAATTAACCATAAAATGACACAAAGGAAACCATTTTCCTGTTTACACAATCACACAAGTCCTTTAAATAGATTTGTTTGTGCGACACGTCCACCATTTTGGAAACATTTTAATTTTAATTGACCTTTTGTTTTGGAGCCAAAAATAGATTCTGTAACTCTGTTACCGTTTTATTTATTACGATTCTAGCTTTTGTTCGCGACTTTGGCTGCTTGTATGTTGTATTCTATATTTTTTGTAATAAAGTTCGTGTTATTCCCCCTCCATGCAATTCTCTCTCTGTGTCTGTCTTTTTTTATTATATACGAGTGTGTGCGTGCGGTATCGCGTAAGAAAATTCGTACAAATGTCAAGGATAGCTCGAGCTAGGCCTGCCTCATTTCTGCGTTCCAGTATTCGATTCCCAGGATGAGGAGTTTCTTAGTGGATTAATTATGTCCAGTTGATGGCAATAGGCTCGCCCTCTATTACATGCTACTTAAACAAAGCAGGCGAAATGTGAATGTTTACTATAGGTACGCCTCTTCCTAACTCTTTTACTCTTCTGGGATTACAGGCGAGATGGTATGATGATGATCCCGGAGAAAAAGTAGCTTATGTCCTTATCCAGGTCGCAGGCTAGTCATCAGTTCGTAACCTTTATTTCAATGGCTTTTTTTTTTTGGATGGCAAATCATCAATTGACTTCTCCCGCTCTGGGCGGAGCGGGAGGGTATGTCAGACTTTTACTGACTAAAACCCACCTGTGTTCCTTCAGTTGCCAATGTAATATATCTTAGGACAACCAAGACAACGTTATCTGATCCCAAACTAGGCAGAGCCTGTACTATGGTAACCAGACAACTGATAAACTTCCTACTAATATTATAAATGCGAAAGTTTGTGAGGATGGATGTATGTGTATGTGTATGTTTGTTACCCTTTCACGAAAAAATTGCTGGACGGATTTGGATGAAACTTTACAGTAATATAGGTTATTCATCAGAATAACACACAGGCTACAATTTATAATGATTTTATGTAATTTTGGTCATAATATAACGATACGTGTCAATTAAGTCGGAAAAAAATCTTCCATCTGAGAGCTATCTTGGCGTGCGCTGCCTAAACCAATGGAGTTACATAAAGATGATGTACCGCAGGATTGTTTGTCTTAAGTAGATCTAAATAAAAGTCCGGGACAGCATATATCTACCTTTTATGTGCAAGCCAGTACGACCAAAATTGTGAACAATAAATTTAATTAAATTTGGTACTATTTTACAATGCACATATTAGTATATAATTATCAAACTCTTATAAAAAGGGATACATTTCTCGCATTAAGTATATAATGTAGATAATCTTTGTCTTTCACACTAAGTAATTTGGCCAAATAGTTTAAAAGTTATCACGATAATATGATTGACGTGAACGGAGCGCCTAAAGGTCGAATCGAAACTGACGAAGAAGGTATGGTTCTATTCACTAACCAATTTTGTCACGTTGTGGATTCGGAAGACGCACTCATTGCTCAAGTTTTTCCAAATTTGCAACAGAACATCCACGATGAAAGTTGGCTATGTGAAAGATCTATACTAGCACTAAGAAATGAGACAGTTGCGAAAATCAATAAAATTATCTTAGACCAAGTAACCAGCGATGCAACAACCTACAACTCCATCGACACAGTCATGTCATCTGAAGACTGTACGAGCTACCCCGTGGAGTTTCTTAACTCTTTGGAGCTATCCGGGGTGCCATCACATAAGCTCGAATTAAAAGTCGGTATACCAGTTTTGTTAATGCGCAACTTGGACGCCCCGAGACTATGTAATGGCACTAGATTGCGAGTCATTGAACTAGGCAGGCATATTTTAACTGGAGAAGCTAAGGGTGAAAATGTTCTTATTCCACGCATCCCAATAATACCCAATAACTTACCCTTCAATTTCAAACGTTTACAGTTCCCACTTAAAGTTGCATTTTCTATGACTATTAATAAATCGCAAGGGCAAACTTTGAAGGTAGCGGGGATACATTTAGGCACGCCCTGTTTTTCCCATGGGCAGCTATGCTCACGTGTATCTAAATCCCAAAATCTACATATTTACGCTGGACAAAAAAAAAAACATAGTATACAGGAGTATATTGCAGTAAAAACACAAATAAATTAACACAGATGTTCACCTATTCCAGTTATATACCACATAATTTTTTACTTATTACAAAATCTATTAAAAAAACCGCATCAAAATCCGTTGCGTAGTTTTAGAAATTAAAGCATACATAGGGGCATAGGGACAAACAAAGCTACTTTGTTGTATACTATGAAGTGATTAAATGCAAGTAACATTGGTCCGACCTGTGTTAGTCAGTGTTTAGTAATCCGTTTGTGCTGGATAGGATAATCTCAAGCCCGGGGAAGGACATAGGGCTACTTTTTATAAACACACCATACAGGTAAAGATTGATGAAGAAACCATTGGACTTAGCATTTTGAAAGGAATTCAGATAAGTCCACCCTCAAGAGATTCCCTCTAAATATTAGGTATAGGAGTTCAAAGATTGTATGGAAATTAATTTTGAAGTTAGAAATCTGGGATGTACGATGTGAAATTACATTAAAAAAATATAAGTATTTTAAAAAAATGTCACGTAACTTAATGTGGCAGACCAAATTCTACGCGAGCGAAGCCGCGGGCAAAAGCTAGTACATATATATTTCTAAATACATACATATTATAGATAAATTATCACTAGACTAACAGGCCAGTCATTCACTTTCGCATTTATAATAATAGTATATGAATGGCCACAATGTCACTTTCGCATTTATAATAATAGTATATGAATTGTTTTATAAGGATAGGATCCATGAGTGTTAAGGCACAGTCACACATATGCTCGGCTGCCCGAATTCGGGAAATTCAAATGACATCGAATTCAGACTTCGACCTTCGTCATGAAATTTACAAATTGCAAATAATATGGCGCGTATCCGTAGTTTTGAAATTATGGTCTCTGGACGATGCAGCTGGTCGAACTAGTGTACAGATACTCAACATCGTTTATTAGCATTTTGTGTGTTAGGCTGAGTATTATGGGCTTCCGAATGCGGGTAGATGTCAAATCTGGTGTATTGTGACATACCATTGGTATGATGCAGTGGGTTTTTAGCTAGCATTAAAAATAATCATGCTCTTTTATTGAAGCGATCTTGTATTCAGGATATTAAAGACAGGCAGTAACAATACTCTTTTAATTAATGCAATGTGTAAGATTGACAGAAGTGAGTGGAAATGTCGGGAGGGGACGCTTTGGGAGGACATACAGTACGCGTAGTACTCTCAACCGGCGTGCGTGTATGTCTAGAGGTAGGGTTTCTAGGGTGTGAGTTTCTTTATCCATCTCGACTTAACGCATCGACCGCGTTCGGCGCTCCGAGATTGGTGAAGAGCCTGTCGAAGCGCCGAACACGGTCGATGAATTTTCACACATGTTTCTTTCTTTTAACTCTAGACAAAATTAAAAAGAAAAACCGGACAAGTGAGAGTCGGACTCGCCCACCCAGGGTTCCAACCCTGTTTTTTGTAATTTAAATACAAATGTATCGTTTTCAGATTTTTTCCTATACTTGTAGTATAAGACAGCTGAATTAACTGAATCACTCACTAAAAACTTAATGGATAGGATGGATGAAAAACTTACCCCTATTATTGAACAAAATGAACAATTAAAACAAAAAGTTAGTGATCTAGAGAAAGAGATAGAATATTTGAAAAGAGATAAGAAAAGTAACAACATAATTATTTTTGGGCTGGAAGAGGGGGAAAACTCGACACCGGAGCTATTTAAAAAAGTCAATACGACCTTCAAAGAAGACCTAAACATAAATTTAGAGCAATTCGAAATAAACAAATTATACCGCTTGGGAAAAAATTTAGTTCACAATAAATCAAGGCCGGTGCTATGTTCCTTTATAAATGCATGGAGGAAAGATGAAATTATGAAGAGTAGAAAGAGCTTTAAGAATATTTATGTATCGGAAGATTACTCGAAGGAAGTTTTGGAGAAAAGAAAAGCACTGCTACCACAGTTGAAGGAAGAGAAAGAAAAGGGAAATACAGCTTTTCTGATTTACGACAAACTAGTAGTCAAGGAATCCAACACGGAAAAAAGGAAAAGGGAACCAACTACCTCACCGTCACCTTCCAAAACTCAACCCAGAAAACAGCAAATCCTATACTCTGCCAAAGCCAACCGGATAAATGCCTTCGATGCAATGAGACCCAGTTCGAACTCTTCTACCAACAAACCTACACCCAATAAACAATAGCAATTAACCGGTAAACGGAAAATCCAAATAAACTACGAAAACAATCAAACAGAAGAAATACGTTTTCCCCCAAGCCGACTGGTCCTCGTGGGGGATAAAGACCACAACCCTCCAACAACACAGAGAAACAACTACAAAGAAACAAAAATATACATCGCAGCCCTTAACGTACTCACGCTGAAAAATGAAGAAAATCTTATAGAACTAACAAACGCGTTAAAACAAATTAAATGGGATATCATCGGCCTCAGTGAAGTAAGACGAATGGGAGAAAAAATTATTTCTCAACCAGACTTCTTACTGTACCATATTGGAACGACGCCAGGTCACCATGGTGTTGGTTTCATCGTCAAAAAATACCTTGAAAAATCTATAGAAGGATTTATTGGAATCTCGGAGCGCATAGCAATAATGAATTTAAAGCTACCGGGGTATAAAGATTCATGGTCTATTTTACAAATATATTCACCAACAGAAAAATCGGACCTGGAAACAATTGAGAAATTCTACCTTGACCTAAATAACACTATCCAAGAACTTGCCCACAAAAACCTAATCGTCATGGGAGACTTCAACGGCCAAATTGGAGCTAAGAACCCAGGAGAAGAGACAGTACTAGGACCATATACCTACAGTAGTAAAATTAGAAGTAGAAATGGAGAAAAACTTATAAACTTCGCACTAGAAAATAACTTAACCATTTTAAACTCAGTATACAAAAAAAACACAAAGAAAATGTGGACATGGATTTCACCAGATGGGAAAACAAAGAATGAAATTGATTTTATAATGACCAACACAAACAACTGCTTTACAAATTTTGACGTCATTAACAAATTTAACTTCAATACCAACCATAAACTGATCAGAGCTGAAATAAAAACAATACAACCAAAGAAACCTAGACCGAGACAGGAACTAGCAATTGATAAGCTCAGCAAGCATCAAATGGACCAACTAGTAGTCACCCTAAGAGATAAATTCTCAGACTTCAAAGAGAACACAAAGAATGTGGGAACTCAGGAAAAATACAACTGGATAGAGAATACTATTAAAACCCAATTACAACACGTTGCTAAGATCAGATCTGAACCGAGAAAATGGCTATCAACTAATACCATGAAATTACTAGAGCAAAGAAACCAGCTTATCAACGCAAAAGAAGTAAAAGACAGGAGAAGGCATTTAGCTAAAATTTGTAAAGTCATCAAAGAAAGTATAAGAACGGACAGGAAAAAGAGTAGAATGGAAATTATCGAAAAACATGTAGCCAAAACGGGAGGTGTTAAAAAAGCTCATAAGGAATTAACAAATTCAAAAGACTGGATCGTAAAAATTAAAAACGACAGCGGAGAATGGAACCACCACAGAACGAATATACTAGGAATCGCCACATCCTATTACAAAAAAATATCTGAACACAACACTGCTCGGGACAAAATCGACCTAGCGGAAACCTCAAATATCCCTAACATCCTTCAGACTGAAGTTACAAAAGCTATAGATAGTCAAAAGAGAGACAAAGCACCAGGACCCGACGGCATAAACAACGATATACTAAAAGAAAGTAAAGAAGTTATAACACCAATCCTCACTGACATGTTCAACGATATATTAAGTACCGAAATTATCCCACGGCAATGGACAGAATCAAACATTATTCTTATATATAAGAAAGGAGACAAATATGACATTGGGAACTACCGCCCTATTAGTCTTATGTCCAACATATATAAGGTATTTGCCAAGATCATACTCAATCGGATTGAAAAAACATTAGACGAACACCAACCTATCGAGCAGGCGGGTTTTCGTAAAGACTACTCAACGATCGACCACATTCATGTAGTACGCCAAGTTATGGAGAAGTATAAAGAATATCAATGTACCTACTACATCGCATTTATCGATTATAGCAAAGCATTTGATTCTTTGTTTCACGGAAAGATATGGGAGTCATTAAAAGAACAAGGAATTGAATACAAATACATCCGTTTAATAAAGAATGTTTACAGCCAGAGTACTGCGAGAATCCAATTAGAAAAGAAAGGTGAACCTTTCAGAGTAGGCAAAGGCGTACGACAAGGAGATCCCCTGTCACCAAAAATATTCTCGGCGGTACTAGAATCAATATTCAGAGGTTTAAATTGGGAAAATCTCGGAATCAATGTAGACGGTGTCTCCTTGACTCACTTGAGATTCGCAGATGATATTGTGTTATTTGCAAAATCCCCGGAAGACTTAACAAAAATGATAAACGAACTGGCAACAGAAAGTGAGAAGGTAGGGTTAAAACTGAACCCGGAAAAAACAAGAGTAATGACAAACGGAGAGAGAATTACCATAAAGTTAGGAAACAACCAAATTGATTATGCAGATGAATATATTTACCTGGGACAACTAATAACAGATGATAATCCGATGCGCAAAGAAGTTGAAAGACGAATAACTAACGGCTGGAGAAGATACTGGGGTTTGAAAGAAATCATGAAAGATAAAAACCTGCATATGAATATCAAAAGCAAGCTATTTAACACTTGCATACTACCAGTTCTCATGTACGGCAGCCAAACATGGGACTTATCACAAAACACAACTAGCAAACTTGCATCATGCCAATACGCAATGGAAAGGAGCATGATGAATGTGAAAAAGTCAGACCGTGTGAAAAACCGTGTAATAAGAAGCAAAACAAAGGTCATAGACATAACGTGCAAAATTAGAAGGCTTAAATGGCGATGGGCAGGGCATATGGTAAGAGGAAAAGACAAATGGAGCAAAATAGTGACACGATGGTACCCTAGAGAAGGTAAAAGGAAAAGAGGCAGACCGCAAAAAAGATGGGATGACGACATAAGACAAGTGGCAGGCGTCACATGGAACAGAGTGGCTCAAGAAAGACAGGAGTGGAAAAGGTTGGAGGAGGCCTTTGTCGACTGGCAAACAGATCTACAGAAAATAAGTAAAATTCAAATAAGAGACTAAATTACCGTACATTAAATTTAAGTTTTCTATGTATTTTCATCACATAATTTTCTTGCAATATGGATCTGAATAAAAGGCTATTATTATTATTATTATATTATTATTATGTAGTATAAGACAGTATTTCTTGCCAAATTTCATAGTTCTAGGTCATCGAGAAATACCCTATACATTTTGATTCCCTTTAGAGTGTCGATATATACATTTTTTGCGGCATAAACGGCCGAATCATTTTTCACGTTAACTTAGAAGTTTGGTTTTTTCACAGCTTCATGAGACTCTAGACGTGAGTATAAAGTTTTAATTTCAACTCGATATTTCCACGCGTTTCAGAGATAAAAGGTCTAGACAGACAGACAGACGGACGGACAACAAAGTGATCCTATAAGGGTTCCGTTTTTTCTTTTGAGGTACGGAACCCTAAAAACGACTACTTTCTTATGCATTTAATTAAAAGTTGGTATATTGACGTCACAAACTAACTTTCCGACTGTATTTATTTGTTTAGATATTGAACGAAGGAAAGAATACCGTTTACTTGGACACAGTTCGTGAAATACAAAATGCAATAAAGTAGTAAGTAAACAAAGTGAAAATAAATAAGAAAAACAATGTCATGGCTGCGCCAAAAAAGTTCATTTCAGCATTAATGTCAACAGATGCTGTCTGACGCTGGTTTTTAATGAACCTTTAGGGGTCAGTGACGAAGAATACAAACAGATTCAGCATCCATATAAATAAAATAGTATTGGATATAATGCATTATACTTTCCAGTTCTTTCAGTTTCCTCCTCCTCTTAAGTAATTATAGGTTATTTATCCAATGCCTTAATCCATGTGATGCCGAACGTAAATAATAGCACCATCCAATTTCTTCCCGTGGGTGTCTAAAAGGTGACTAAGGGACTTACCAGAGAATGGGCAGCAGCGTTCTCTATGCATTTTACCACCATACTGCGATCGCTAACCCGCCTGCTAGCGTAGCGATTACGGCAAACCACTCATTTTGAGGTAGGCCTATGTATAGCAGTGGACTTCTTTCGGCTGAAATGATGATGATGATGATCCAGTGACTTAGGTATACACCTGCAACAAAACTTCACACACACTCATCATCATATCAGCTAAAATACATCCACTGCTGGCCATAGGCCTCCGCCAATTTGGGGGGCTTTGCCATAATCGCATCGCTTGGTAGGCGGGTTGGCGATCACAGTATGGTGGTACCCGTGACCCTGGCACATTGGCAACTGAAGCACTGGCACTTTTGAACTGAACTGAACGGGTGGGTTTTAGTCAGTAAAAGTCTGACACGCCCTCCCGCTCCGCCCAAGAGCGGGAGACGACATTTGATGATTTCCCATCCAAAAAAAAAATAATAAAATTACCTCAAGTTTTTTGGTGTCAAGGGACACCCGGATGGAACGCAGTTCCTTTCCAGGATTCATGATTGTTATTATTTTTAATTATTTATTATGTACAAATTAATAACCTGTATACACTCAGCAAAAATATTCTCTCTCTCTCTCTCTCCCACTCTCTCCATCTCTCCCTCTCTCTCTGCCTCTCTCCCTCTCTCTCTCTCTCCCTCTCTCTCTCTCTCTCTCTCTCTACTCACAACAAAAACAACAACCTACAAACAAATACAAACAACATAATATAGTTTTTTGAAGTCGTTTAAAAAGTGTCGTTACAACTTTTTCTCTTAATTTCCGTCTAGCCCCCTTTCGCAACGCGCCATAAGGAACTTCGTTCGAAAAATGCATATACTAAACATCATAAAATATACAACTACACACTACTAAAAGTAGATACTTAGTACGTAACGAGGTACCTAACTCAGTGTAATGATTGCCAGTTAGTAATGCAACGCTCGCTGCACTGAAAACAAATAAAACGGCTGGCGAGTAGTCACACCTAATTTGTTAGTGTTTGAGTAAACATTGTCAGTTTGCTCAAAGTGATATATGTTTGGTATTGGCTTCGTTCCTCGATGACATGTACTACACGGCCAGATAACATGACGCTTGTATTTTCTGAAGGGTTTGGCAGATTTGCATGGTACCTATATACATATTTTTTAAAGTCTATCTAAAGGAACGAATTTTGAATGGTAGAAAGTTAGTTAATTCTTGTTTGTCTTCCTTGTGTTTAGAGTACTTAATCTTTTTACTGGGCATTGACTGACCCTAGCTCAGTCGGACCACAGGTGAAAGAATATCATAGACCTGTATCTGTCCGTGACATCACATCAGGCCCTATCAGAATATCAGCGCTGCGACACTTACTTTTAAATGTTGCAGCATCATGCTGAGATAGGGCCTTTTGGCCTCGTATAGGACTTTCTGTTTCTGTTTTTAATTTTTATTTTATTTTTCTTTTTAATTTGATTACCTATAGTATGTATAGTTTAGGTACTCTGTGGTATTCCTGTGCGAGTCACAATATATAGTTTTTCCTTTCTTTCTTTCTAGTTGTTTCCGTACATTGTAATGTATCTAGAGTTCATGAAAAACTGCTTTTTAAAAACAGTGTTCTTTATAAATAAACTCTTGCTGTCTCCATTGTGTACAAATATATTCTTAAAGTTTTCTTGCTCTCCTGATTCACCGTGAACAAGCTCGTCATTGAAACAAGATGTCCAAAATTATACTACAAAATAATCATTTACCTTCCCCGTTTCCAATCTCACGAAATGCGACAAAATATCAGCATGCCAAAAAAAAAAAAAAAACAAACTAAAAAGGCTACTATTGACAGGAAAAAAAATAACGGACCATTTTAAAAGTCGCGTATGTAAACTCCCTGACAACTAGACAGACATTGAGAGAACTTTTACTTCGCCGTCCAATTTCATTACAAAAGTTAACCCACGATTTTAATCTACATCATCTACATCCCTAGTAATTTATGAGCTGTGTAGATTATAAAGATTAAACATTCTTATACCTTAGTTCGCGTGCTACACCTTTATTTGTTAAGTAATAGTATTTCGTGAAGCAAACGCTATATAATGCGAGTTGTAATCAATCACTGGGTTCAATTGTAGTGTTGAAGAACACGTAATGTTCTGATTGTAAGTTAGAGGCCCGGCACACCCCTAGATTTCAATCATTGGCGGGAAATGAGCAGTAATACCTGTTATGGCTACCTGATATACCTCGCGTATGGTCAGAGTAAATGATAACAGTTAAATAGCGGTAAATGATAGTATGTTTCAATTTTGTTGATTTTTGTCGACTTCAAAAAGAAGGAGGTTCGCAATTCGTCCATTTATTTAGTGTGTATATTCTGGTTTGTATATTTCCGACAAGTGTGGATTGATTTTGATAATCCTTTTTTAATAAATAAGGTATTTTATTAACTTTGCCTGGGTGGTTTTATGTAAGCGTTGCATTATATCTTGT
Source organism: Aporophyla nigra (assembly GCA_947507805.1). Lineage (NCBI taxonomy): Eukaryota > Metazoa > Arthropoda > Insecta > Lepidoptera > Noctuidae > Aporophyla > Aporophyla nigra. The sequence continues at coordinate 16,197,897 of OX382302.1, read as the reverse complement.
TCATGTTCTAAAACTTCCTGTCATTGTTGTTGAACCAAAAATTCAAAGACATGCGACGTCAACCAACTCGCATGGGGCCCCGAGTGGTGGATTTCAGCCCACTCAGAGGGAGTGGGCACACAGAGGACGCCTTTTTCCTAACAGTCCTAACAGTGGGACATTATAGGCTGATGTGAACATTATGTTGTTTACATAGCAAGTAGTACGTACCGTGTGGTGCCGGACGTAAAGAATAATACCACCTCATTTCTTCCCGTGGGTGTCGTAAGAGGCGACTAAAGGACTTACTAGGGAATGGGCAGCAGCGTTCTCTATGCATTTTACCATCAAACTGCGATCGCCAAGCCGCCTGCCAAGCGTGGCGATTATGGCAAATCCCTCAAAAAAATGTACTAGTCAAATTGGCGGTGCATGGAGGAGGCTCATGTCCAGCAGTGGACTTCTTACGGCTTAAATGATGATGATGATGATGATGATGATGATAGCAAGTAGTGGTCTAGCAGATTCAGTGCTTTTTTTTTTGGAAGACAGTTTTCAAAATTAATTAATATTTAAAAAAAAACTAACAGCCATAAAATAGACGATATACGATACGATACGAGTATAATAAAACCGGCCAAGTGCGAGTCGGACTCGCGCACCGAGGGTTCCGTACAAACCTGCAGGTATTCACGGTTTATGCATAAGGTTTATGTTTATGAAATTAAATGTTTTTTTTTAATTTTTATATTTGAGTTCATTGAATGAAAGGTAAATTGTGGTTTACGATTTATGACGTATTAAAAAAAAAAAAACTACTTACTAGATCTCGTTCAAACCAATTTTCGGTGGAAGTTTACATGGTAATGTACATCATATATTTTTTTTAGTATTATCATTCCCTTATTTTAGAAGTTACGGGGGGGGGGGGGGGGGGGGGGACACATTTTACCACTTTGGAAGTGTCTCTCGCGCAAACTATTCAGTTTAGAAAAAAATGATATTAGAAACCTCAATATCATGTTTAAAGACCTATCCATAGATACCCCACACGTATGGGTTTGATGAATTTTTTTTTTTTGAGTTTCAGTTCTATGTATGGGGAACCCCAAATATTATTGTTTTTTTTTTCTATTTTTGTGTGAAAATCTTAATGCGGTTTACAGAATACATCTACTTACCAAGTTTCAATAGCATAGCTCATATAGTTTCGGAAAAAAGTCGCTGTGACATACTCGGACAGACAGACAGACAGACATGACGAATCTATAAGGGTTCCGTTTTTTGCCATTTGGCAACGGAACCCTAAAAAGGAGGAGGAAGAATAATAGCGCATCAAAAAATTCATTCGCATAGCTGTCAACAGGAAAAGTGCACAAAATGCGTGCAGCATTTCCACGTTCCCATGGCAAAAGTGATTCTCAGGCCAAAAAAATAGAAATGTTTAGGTACAGTTAAGTATAATTATGCAGCATACTTATAATGTTAAAAGCACTTTTAAGTACTATTCTGTTCTAGCTAGATAAGAAAAGATAGTTTTATCTTTACAATCGTGGTTCTGTAAAAAGAGAATGCAAGGTTTTTTCAAGAGAGTAAGTAGAAAAGTTGTAACAATCGGTAGGAATCCTCATCGCAATGGTCAGACATTCGGACTACTTTACTGAGAACAAAGACTGTGTTTTCTAAGACAGCCGCTTGATTGCATTGATGTATCCGATACGAAGAAGGTACCTATTTATGTAGGTACGTACAGACATATCGCTTTTATGTCTGTTATGTTTGAGCTTTTGATGATTGTTTTGTATTGTAAAATTTTCAGTCATTCTTTCTGTAAGAAGAAATTCTGAAATCAATATTTCAGAAAAAAATATGGTATAATACGTTTCATTACAAAAAAAACAAATACCCCGAGTACTTATTCCATTGGAAAAGTATTTGATATTGTTTGACACTAAAATCTTCGTAAATCTACATTTCGATTGTAGGCCTATATTAATTACCACGGCTCACTGTCAACTAATCGAAAAAATATGTAAATCCAAATGTACAAGAAAAGGCATGTTATTTATAGGGGAAACCTTGAATTACAAACCTTAGCACACTTCAGCGACAAATTGGAGATGTCAAGCGATGCGCATTTCATTTTGGCACCGTTAAATATTAGAGTATTTCCTAAATGACATCAACAGACGCGTCTTATTAAATCAAATAAAATCTAAATATAGAAATGTATCACGTCTAAAATGTGTTACTACATTGAATATTATTAGATAGTCTTCAATCGTGTAAATAAATCAATTAACACCTTGTTTTGATCTTGTAAGATAGTAAAAACACTGATCAATCTACACGTTGAGTAAAATGCAAGGAATAATTTTAATGGTATTTGTACTATTCGCGTATAAATACAACAGTGGATGTAGTGAAAATAGTTTTCAAACGCCTTTAAAAACGAAAACACAAAACCAAAGACTTCCGAGTTCCAAAAATAAAATTTATTTTTCATTTTGTAAGTATTGTTTTTTCAATTGAGTTCTGATAACATAATTCAGAACTACAAAGTGAAAAAAAAGTGAACTACAAAGTGTTTTTATTTATTTTTATGTACAATGCTATTTATTTGAAAGTAATTTTAATTTCCCTTAACTAATTCAGAATAAAAACTTCAAAAATAAAAATAAACGTAGTATTCACGCACTGTATATGAATTCGGTGCTGTTTGAGTACTCAAGGTGACCCAAATGGGCAAAATACGGTTATACTGGTACTTACTTTTCCCAAATAAGATGCAGTTGAAGCCAAGACGTACCGTTTGCCAATTGCCTTGACCGCAGCTTTTACCGATATTTAAGTGACTTTTATGTGTTTGCAACCATACGATATCTTACTTTGGGTATTAAATGCACAGGTACGATCTACTCATGTAGTGATATTTGTCAAAACACCGATACTTCTGTACGTTATCAACGTTGAATATTGATGTTTTATACGCGCATACTTTCCGGTATACATCGAATTTATTCGTGTAGTTCAGAAGAACTAAGCTTTTACATAAACATACACATTTCCGTCATATTAAATACCATCTGTACAAATAAATAAGACTGAAGTGCCTGTTTATAATGTCAAAATAATAGCTTTTTACTAAATGCGTATGAAAGAACTAAAACCATAAAAAAAAATCATCAAGTCAACCTATTTGTTCAGGCTAATCTTTGAAACGGTTGGACACATTTTGACAGGACTTTCACCAGTATATAGCTGATGTTATAAGAGTTACAAACTTTCTGTCCCTGGAACATGATCCCTTGGAATAATTTCCGACATCCCCGCAGGCGAAGCTCTACAGCTATAAATAGCACAAAAAATGTCGTTATACGTCGACACTATTCAGTAATTTTACCCATTGAAACTGGCTAGCATAATGCTGCAATTTTCACAAATCATTCCCATTCATTAAACTTATTGCACCTTTGCTCGTTCCCGTAGCCACAACAGCGCAGTTTAGCCTAATTTAAGCCACAATTCGATATGCTGCTTAAGCAACAAAGAGAATATCAAACTAATTTTGATCATTCGTTAATTTCTAGTTACTTACCTACTGTACCTATTCAGTTTATTGATTGGGCTGAACAGAGTCGATCAATTGCTGTAAAACGGGATTACTGAAAGCATATACACTCACATTTTACCAGTTATGTAATAGGGACCGAGCTTATGGCCACAATTGGGCACTTACCCAGAATCCAGGCTGCTACTGAGAACATCGTGACGGAAAAAAACAATAAGAAAGAAAGAATGAAAGAAAATATTTAATTCTGCAAAAACAAAACGCACATTATTCTTGTTGATGTCAGTGTTAAGGACCAAAGACAATATAAATAGATCTGCGTTACGATACTGGCAATTATATAATAACAAACTAGATAAAATTGCCGATTGCAGAGTGCATTAATGACTACTTTTGTGACAAACAAACCAACAATAGCGCTTTGCTGACATGGGATGATGGGAATCTTACCCAGGGCCTCATGCTCAGTAGCAGCGACCAGTAAACCAACGAGGCGGTCCAAACGAGCGAGCCAGAAGTCATTATATCCTGCAGTAAATGCTACTTTTGATGAGTAATAGCGCCATGTGGTCTCCGCTTTCTTTCTCGTCATTGATTCCTTATATCGTCTTAATGGCTATGATTTTTTTATGGCATCAACTTGATGCTACTGCCAATCTTTCAATCACTAATTCCATATAGAAAGGCAATTATGGAAATCATTACCCATGTCCTCCTCTTTTTCTTTGTCCCTCGTGAGTTTCATGTCCTCTATGAGAATGTGTAGGTTGAGACCAAAGTATTAGATAGGCCTTCCTATCTAATACTTTGGTCTCAACCTACACATCGTTACATATTGAATGCTCAGGGTTAGTCAGGCGGACTTAATATCTATTCATCACTTTTAAATACTCTTCTTAAAATGCATTTTCAAAAGAACAAAGTGCCTATGTCCTTTAGTGGTTTTGGGCCATTTTTGCGGTTCAGTAGAAAGCATTTCTAAACATACGCAGTATTATTCCAAAACAAAATCCACATGTACGTAATATACGTAAAAACTGGCAAAAAAAAGGCAATTACAGAAAGTTAAACGACGTCAATATGTCAAATGACACTCGGTTTCGTTGGGTAGAAAGCTGAAATATTCCCCGATGTGTATTCCATTGAACAATGAACAGTGTTCGGTAACGCATTGTTGTACTCTACGCAACTCCAGAGGGTATTGTTGTAATGTATCAGTGGGTTTAGGCTCATTTACATATAGGGAATTTTTCTGCTCCGAAAGTGAGCTTTTATAACTTCTAACTAGCAGGCGTAGTATGGCGAATTCTATCTCTATTCTACAAAGAATAGACAAAGTTCTTACTATCCAACTTGACATCTTTTCTGCCCGGACACGGGACGACCCGTAGACTCGGGTTTCTATGAAGACAAAGACAGTTATTCTTTCCATAGCAACGGGGAGGTAGCTACTGATGTAGTTAAGGCGAATGCGCTGAGGTATTGTATTTTTCATTAAATAGTCATCAAAAGGGATTAACTGAATTTAAATTTGCCTCGCTAATCTTGCTTACAAAACTCGCATGGAAATTCTCGCCATCTGACAGATATGAAACTCAGCTTGTGTAAACGAGCCTTTAGTGTCCGGAGTGTCGCAGTGTCGCTGTACACTGGCAACAGCTCTCCTTTGGGTTCTTACCCCAATAAAAGCGGAGCACGTTGCCCCTTGCCTGACAAAAGGGCGGGTATTCGGTACGTTTCTGGCTTTATCTCGCATTTAACTGTTTAATTTAAATGGCTGTGACCTTTGTATTGCTCGGAATTGATAAAGGTTAATGATTAATGTTGTCTTTAGATAGGTAAGTTCAATTTAGGGTTGTTTGCGTAGTCAGTGCAGGGAGGGTTTAACTATGGATTATGGATATAATAGATTTCTGGATTATAACTTTCTGCATCATTTAATATCTAGGATTAGTCGTAGACGGATGATTGTTTCTGATCTTGTCATCATCATAATATCAGTCGTAGAAATATAAATAGAAAAAACTTTAGAGGTGTCAAGGGACACCCGGATGGAACAAAGTTCCTTTCCAGGATTCATAATAGTTATAATTTTTTAATTATTTATTATCTACAAAAAACCTGTATACACTCAACAAAAATATTATCTCTCTCTCCCTATCTCCTTCTCTCTCCCTCTCTCTCTACCTCTCTCTCCCTCTCTCTCTCCCTCTCTCTCCCTCTCCCCCCCTCTCCCTCTCTCTCCCTCTCCCCCTCTCCCGCTCTCCCCCTCTCCCCCTCTCTCCCTCTCTACTCACAACAAAAAAAACAACAACATACAAAATATATACGGTCGAATTGAGAAACCTCGTCCTTTTTTTGAAATCGGTTAAAGCATGTCGTGACAACTTTTCGTAAGAATTTTTTCCGTCTAGCCCCCTTTCACAACGCGCGATAAGGAACTTCGTTCCAATAATATTTATTTGCATAAAACATGGTATATAAAGGTGTTTGAAGATAAAATATAGAGCATACATGTTTAGCTTATATTAAAGCATGCAACTATGATTGGCTACATTTAAGAATATTTGCCGTCAGTAATTTCTTTGATACTGTAATAAAATTTACTTTTTATCCATTCAAGCAGTTTCTTTTTAACAATCTAAGATCTATAGTTTTAAAATCACTCGGAATTTTATTATACACACCAACACACAGCTAAACAGCTTTTACTACATTTAGCTAGCCTCGGTAAGTCACTTAGTACAAGCCTGTGAGGATCTCGCCGGTTTCGAGGATGTACATCCTCTGCTTTTTTAAATAGGTCTTTATGCTTCTTAACAAATATGCATAAGACGTCAAGCGTAAGACGTCCACGGCTGGACAGGCCTTCCCAATTTGGGCAGATGGGTTGGCGATCGCAGTGTGGTGGTAAAATGTATAGAGAACGCTGCTGCCCATTCTCTAGTAAGGCTCTTAGTCGCCTTTTACGATACCCAAGGGAAGAAATGGATTGGTTCTATTCTCGCAACTTACTTATTTAAGGTTATGCGTGGTAAAATACACAACCCAGGCGTTCTACGCACGGTTGCGTTGTGTGTACCTGATGGGTACGTGGGGCGACGGAGGCGGCCGCCGCTGCTGTGGGTGCCACCCGCTCGCACCAACTTGCTGCAACACGCGCCGCTAACGCGCGCCCTACGTACTCTCAATATGGTGTCACAACAGATTGACTGCTTCAATTGTACTCTGAGCAAATTCACACAGGCCGCATTTTTTAAGATTTCTCTTGATTGTTTACAATAATACGCTATTGTAAGCTATTACAACTACACTATTGTATTAGGTTAGCCTGTAATGATAGTTGTATGTTTTAAATAAATAAATAAAATAAATAAATAAATAATATTCTTACGTCCGGCACCACACGGGGTGATATAAATACGGATTATAAGTTATTTCAAAACTCCAACCCGACACCTAAAAAACAACGTTCTAAAAATTGTGAAACAAGAAAATATTCACATCTTAAAGCAGTGGTCCCATTTTGCCCTAAAGCTTATGGTAGGGTATTTTTGTTTACTTCATTACTTTATTGTCTGCTAGAGAGTGCCGCGTAATTTTATGTGACATCACATAGTCTATGACCAGTGGACGATTAAGAACGATACCTCATTTGTAAAACTTTGATAAGTCGTTCGGGTGGCCGTATACCAACCGGACAAAATCATAATCCTCCTTTTTGCATCGCCGTAGTCGGCTAAAGATCCGAACTGTAAGTAGGTACAAAAAAGAATATTTAACAAAAATAACCCAGTGAAGATGTCGATACACAAAAGACTGCTACTACACAAGTACATGTTATATACTTGTGAATATTAAGTATCTGAAGATATCAAATGGAAGCTGTGTATCTCCCCGCGGCCGGAGTCTTGCCAAATATCGTTTTATTTCATCTCATGATTGCGATCAAATATATTGTTCATGCTTTTTCCTTGTTGGGATAAGCCTGATATAAGATACTCTGGTGAACCAAGATACAACTTGTGACCTTCACCGATAGAGTTATTAAGAAAATGGGCATTTGTGTATTAAGGTTATACGTAGGTAGCCAACAAATCTACAGAAATCTGAAAGTAGGTATAATCGATTTTTATAAACGCCTACGTATTTTTTTTAAATCGAAAATATTGCGCGATTGCCTCGTTTAAAACGATTTTAAGGCGAGGTTGCAGTACTTTTTAACTTTTTTAAACCTCTGTAAATCTAGCAAAATGGCTAGTTTCCGTAAAATAAAAATTGTTTAGGAAAATTGAACATACTGTTAAGCGCTGTGTGAAGATAGAAACGTGAATTAAAACAATTGGCTCGATAAAAAATAATCATAAAGATGACACTAAATCGCCATTTAAAACGTGTACCTTGAAGAGATTCCATCATTAAACCATGTAAAACTTATACCAAAAGATAGGTTTTATTGTTTTTTAGGGCATGCTGAGAAAATATTTTATAATTTCCTTATCATTTTGTCTCCACGAAACAATTATACACAAAATCTAACAGCTCAAGCGCTCGCAACGACCGGCCAGTGTTCGCCGAAACGTCTTCAACTACAAGAGGGCCTTAAGTACTATAGTATATATCAAATAACGTCTCCCGCTCTGGGTGGAGCGGAAGGGCGTGTCAGACCTTTACTGACTAAAACCCACCCGTGTTCCTTCAGTTGCCCATGTGCCAAGCCCAAGGTATCTCTTTCGAACAAATCTCGCAACCCTGGCACGAAGTACTATAGGGTTGCCTTATGATAGTTATTAGCACAACATATAATATAACTAGCTCTGTTCGACACTTACTCCACGTGAAATTTCCCGTTCCTTACCTAACCATCGCATCGCATTGCCCGCAATATTACCTACCGTTTAGCGCTCTTTCTGACTTTTTTTCTCTTTGCTTGGGTCTTTATGATCCTTGCGATATATTAAGCTTAAATATTTAGCTTCCTCATGAATATGGGTATCATTAACAAAAATATTTTTTCAAATCGACTGGTTCGTCCAGAGATATGAGCGTTCTAACAAACAATTAAACTTCAGCTTTTAATATTATCTAGTATATTTAGATAGTCTATCTCAGAGCATTTGAGAAACTGATTCTGAAAATGTCATCAGTCGCCGAAATCAGTCGATTTCCTTATTCATGAAACTCATAAATATACATAATATATAGTGTTTATTACTCTTTTTATTCGACTCAGCGCAGAAGATAATCTACGATCAAGTGGAGTCTCAAATATCTGAAAGTGTTACAAGCGGAAGGCAACATAATCGCGTAAAGTGACGGAATGGCGCTGAGAGCGGGATGAGTTCCATCGTGGGGGAAGCTGTTTACAACACAATAGAATACGATACTGCGCTAATACTAGGACAGAAATAAAAGGAATAAGCATGAATGTTAATACGTCTGTTTGGAGTAGGTAGCTATTGCGATGTGAAGTAGGTAGGTACTGCTTCAATTTATTGTTGGTGACAATATGATGTGGAAATGAAAAGAGAATGTTCTAGGTTACAACTCATTCTAATCCAGCCCGTACCCCCCCCCCCCCCTCCCCCCTAGCCCTCTAACAGCGGTGCCTTAAGTCGAGGTCCGAACGTCACAGGGAGTGCCCTTAGCGAGTATTCGTTTTAGTTTTAAGGTTTTAAGCCCTGGCTAGCGGCCTTAATTTATTAAAGTCCGGTTAAGCAGCCGAATACCTCATAGGTTGACCTGCTAGATGTCATTCCCAAAACAAAAAAGGGTTACAACAGAAACTAATATCCTCCCAGAAAAATCAATAGCAGCTTTAAAGACGTGGGAATAGGTCTCAGGATCCTACGCTTGACACCAGCGTTTTCGAGTAGTCACTAGATGTATGTAAGCAATGGAATAAGTGAATAAAAAGGCTCCCAACAAAAGACTGAGACACTTTGTCAGGTTGCTCGTGCGGCAGGTATGAATATAGATACTGTATTATTCTAATTAATTAATACTAACCCTTAGTTGATAAGTCTTTACTTACCAGTGGACCAATATTGTCAAATTTAATAAATAAATAATAAAAAAAAGATATACTAACACAAACAATTACAATTCGTAGAGTTTAAAGAGTAAGTTTGTGTCTAGGACATTCTTTCGACTAGACATGAAGCCACAGCATACTGTAAGTTGTCAAATGTGAAATACAAGCACATGACTAATAATAAAAATGTGACTTGAATGAGTATTTTCAGAGATTTTTTATTAAACATGTTAAGTGTGTTGTTGTGTTAAAAACACACGAAACTCCAATATTTAACCCGCTCGTAAAAAACCCATATTTAGAGTAGCACCTTCATCCGGTAGAAATTCCAAACATTAGTCTCTACACTGTGCTTAAATAAGTGCATGCATACTCGACCCGTATGCATTATGTGCTCAACCGGTGAGCAAACATCGCTGCAAAGCGCTGCGAGACTCGGCCTTTAATTTCACATGCTGCCTGCAGCCATTAAACTGTACAGGCTGACTTCGAATTCATAGGTAATCTAATACGATCTTGAAGCCCTGAAAAATCTCTCCATGAGTGAAAATTGACTGTGAACTGTCCAATGAAAATGCGAATCAATCGAGAATTAATTCAGCTTATTGCAGTCCACAGTTGGACAAAAGTCTCTCCCAGGTTGCGCCAGAATACATTAGCCTTCGCTTTGCTCATTCAGTATATCCTAGCCACATTTTTAAGGTCATCGATCCATCTAGGTGGAGGGCGTCCCACACTACGCAGTTTCCACTTCCGGACCTTCCTGCTCTACCGGTCATCGGTCGTTCGAGAAACATTGCCAACCCACTACCACTTTAGCTTGCGTACTCTGCAAGCCATGGCGATAACTCCGGTTCTTTTCGGGATAATTACATTTCTAATTTTACTCTTCGCTGAAACTCCGAGCATAGCCAGATCTATATGACCATAAATTAGTAGACCAGCTCGAGTGTCAGTATTTCAGCACCGTATGTCAGAATGGGCAGTTCGCCTATGTTTTATCAGAATGCAAATATTCTTTTTTAATACCAAAAAGAATGCTCACTAAAAACTTAACCTAACTTTACGCAACCTAATTGTCACCTGACAACTTATTGTATTTCGAAGCGTTAAAAACAAGGTGAAGAGTTTTCCATTGAAACCGCCAATATCAATATTTCAGACTTGATCTCATATAAAAGTCCTTCCAATTCAGGCTGACTTTCACCCACTGAAAGATCCCCAATGAATTTAAAGTCAGACTATATTACTTAACAAAACACACCCTGTATAATGCACTTATTCCACGTGACATTTCACTTCGAGGTGCCACCTCCGTAATCGAGTTGAAAGCTTTGAGAACTGAGACGTACGATACAGACAGCAACAAATCTACCTGACCAATACTTAGTACAGTACAAAATAATCTTGTCACTAGATGAGTTAGTTCATGAGTGGATGTGGTGTAAGTACCTAGTGTTTTGTTAATTTATTAAACGACTTTAATGTCGTTGGGAAGTTTTAAGTGTGAATGTGATTATAAGAGTAGGGAAAGACCAAAAACGATGGATGGAATGTGTGATTTATTCCGATCCAGCCCGCCCTTTGCTGCCCTCTACCAGCGATGCCCCAAGCTGACCTCAGTACCCCAAAGGGGGCGGCCCTTAGCGAGTAGTCACTCTAGTTTTCAGTGTTTAAGCCCTGGCTAAGGTGGTTGTTAAGCCGGCAACTCCATTAGTTGATCTACGTGACGTAACTCCCTGAAAAAAAAAATGTGTGAAAAATGATATGGCTACAAAAAGAGTGACTACCGAAATGACGACTAATAGAGAAGTAAGGAAAAAACTGGCTAAGTCCGAGTCGGACTCGCGCACCGAGGTTTCCGTATAAACCTGCAGGTATTCACGGTTTATGCATAAGGTTTATGTTTATGAAATTAAATGTTTTTTTTTAAATTTTTATATTTGAGTTGACTGAATGAAAGGTAAATTGTGGTTTACGATTTATGACGCATTAAAAAAAACTACTTACTAGATCTCGTTCAAACCAATTTTCGGTGGAACTTTACATGGTAAAGTATATCATATATTTTTTTTAGTTTTATCATTCCCTTATTTTAGAAGTTAGGGGGGGGGGGGGGGCTACACACATTTTACCACTTTGGAAGTGTCTCTCGCGCAAACTATTCAGTTTAGAAAAAAATGATATTAGAAACCTCGATATCATTTTTAAAGACCTATCCATAGAAATGCCACACGTATGGGTTCGATAAAAAAAAAAAAAATTGCGTTTCAGTTCTATGTATGGGGAACCCCAAATATATTTTTATTTTCTATTTTTGTGTGAAAATCTTAATGCGGTTCACAGAATACATCTACTTACCAAGTTACAACAGCACAGCTCTTATAGTTTCGGAAAAAAATGGCTGTGACATACTCGGACAGACAGACAGACAGACAGACATGACGAATCTATAAGGGTTCCGTTTTTTGCCATTTGGCAACGGAACCCTAAAAAGCAATGTTGTGACGACCCCTTAAAAATTGGAATAAGGGCAGAAGAATGATGATATTGCAGACTGTACATTTAATTGCGATTACCTATGCAAATGATATACAATTTGATATACAATTTTGATTACATTTCATATCTGAAATACTTAAATAAATTACACTTGGGAAGCAATAATTTAATTTAAAACATGAAATACCACGTCGGTTTTTTTTTTTTGCGGGTTGGAAATCATCAAATGACGTCTCCCGCTCTTGGGCGGAGCGGAAGGGCGTGTCAGACTTTTATTGGCTAAAACCCACCCGTGTTCCTTCAGTTGCCCATGTGCCAGGGTCACGGTGTCTACCACGGCGGCTTGACTGTGATACTTTCTTAGTGTATATTAACGACTTACCATTCTATTTAAAGAATATCTGTGACATTGTACTATTTGCTGATGATACCTCAGTTATCTTTAAAGTAGACAGGAATAGAAAAGATTTTGATGACGTGAATAGTGCGCTCTCAATGGTTACGGATTGGTTTACCACAAATAACCTAGTTCTTAATGCTAAGAAAACAAAATGTATAAAGTTCGCTTTACCGAATGTTAGGCATCTGGGACCCAACGTCGTCTCAGATAATGAGGTGCTTGAAACTGTAGACTCGGCAGTTTTTCTAGGCATAACAGTAGACGCGAAACTACAGTGGGGCCCACATATTTCAAGCCTAGCCGGGAGGCTCAGTTCGGCTGCCTACGCCGTCAGGAAAGTTAGACAATACACGGACGTTGATACAGCTCGATTAGTCTATTTTAGTTATTTTCATAGCGTTATGTCCTACGGCATTCTGCTGTGGGGCAAAGCCGCGGACATTCAAAATATTTTTGTTCTTCAAAAACGAGCTGTTCGAGCTATATACCAACTAGGTACTAGAGTTTCTCTGAGAGAGTTGTTTAAAGATATTGGTATTCTTACGGTGGCATCACAATTCATCTTCGCCAACATCTTATATATTAAGCAAAATATACATCTGTACACTAAGAACAGTGATATTCATAATATTAATACTAGAAATAAGGACAAGCTACGTGCTCCCTTTCACCGGCTTCATAAGGTTCATAATTCATTTGTTGGTCTTGGTATTACCTTTTTCAACAAGCTTCCCTCTGCTTTCATAGATTTGCAGTTTAATGAGTTTAAAGCTAAAGTAAAATCCAACCTTTGTTCAAAGGCATACTATTCTATCAACGACTTCTTAAACGATAAGAATAGTTGGTCGCTGTAATTAACTCAATGTTTATGTTCTTTCAACCAGAATCAGAATTAGCTTTCCTCATCGTTGTGTATGTAAGCGGGCACGCCCTTTATACCCGGAGGCTCTTATTTAGGTTTTAGGTTCTATTTACGATTTTATTATTTCAGCTTGAGTTTAGTTTTTTAATGTTTTGTTCGTATATTGGCGTGTGCTAGCTGACATATGACGCATAATTTGATGTATGTTTTGTTTTGTTTTATACTATTAATTACTTACATAATACTGTATAGAATCAAGTTCTTCTAACTTAACAGACAGCTGTGCTGCTGGGGAGTTTGTTCCGCCACTTCTTCTTCCCAGCTAAAGCACTGGGAAGTGTCGAAGGGTGGGCGTTTTTGGGGGACTGTCTCATGTAACTTTGACGTTCAAAAAGTGCTGACTCTCAGCCTAGTTTGAATAAATGACTTTTGATTTTGATTTTGAATGCAAATTAAATTAATATTACGAATATTATGTCAATATTTAACATAAAGACATCTGCCGCAATAACTCATACGATGTTATTTATGACGTCACATTCCTAAGCTACGTGGTAATGGTGACGTCATGATAATATTTCCGATTTGAATGTTACGTGTGAAATTATTACATAACACGCATGCGAAGGGCCGAAGCTGCATTTAGATCACAATAAACTTTGAAAAAAGAATACCAAACAAACATTCTTTAATTTGAAAGACAGCGGATATGACCTGCCAGCTGTAGTGCTATTCTGTAAAAATCTCACCGTGATAACTTGAGTGAAGTGAGCTTAAAGTGAGCTGTCATTAGTGTCGATCCCTAGCATCAAATGGAATGACAGCTCACTTTTGGGTCACTTCACCTTAGTTCTCACGGTGAGATTGTAACAGAATAGATCGGCTGGTCCATTCTATAAAAATCTCATCTTGAGAACTTAGGTGAAGTGATCTTGAAGTCAGCTGTCAGAGTCGCATGGTGACTGATCCGATGAAAAATGCAACTTTCAGATACAATACGTTAACGTTACGTTACGCGTAACGGACTAAACGCGACTCCGATGGATTGAAAATATTGACACGTCACTTCACTTTACATTTCACGGTGTAATTTTAAGAGAATAGTTCAAGTCATGCCTGGATGAGACTTCTACCAACTAGAGAAATATGGCATAGAAGGAAGGAGGCATATACTCAACCGTAGGTGGAACTAGGCAAGCGATGCTAAAAATAATTAACTTATGTTAATAAACGACCCTAAAACGTACCGATAAGTTTCAAATCCTATTTTTATCCCACCCGAAAAACCTATGTAACAATTCTATCTGCTAATGAAATATTTACGTATGTGGCCGATTGGCGGTAACCGATCTGCAGGTTGCTGTTTGTGTGACCACGTTGTTCTTCTAGAGTGCACAGTAACAGATTTCGACGACGTTTCACCATCATTTAGAGAATATATTCTGCAAGTTTTACGTGCACAACACAATAATATTTACATAAATAAAGAACAAGAACAGGCTGGTTTGAAGTGGCCCTGGAAAAGGATTCCTGGAGGGATTTGGGGGAGGCCTTTGCTCAGCAGTAGGACAGTGTAGTCTAATAATAATAAAAAAACTTGAGAGGTGTCAAGGGACACCCGGATGGAACGAAGTTCCTTTCCAGGATTCATGGTTGTTATTATTTTTAATTATTTATTTTGTACAAAGAACCTGTATACACTCAGCAAAAATATTCTCTCTCTCCCTCTCTCTCCCTCTCTCTCTCCCACTCTCCCTGTCCCCCTCTCTCTCCCTCTCTCCCTGTCTCCCTCTCTCTCCCTCTCTCTCTTCCTCTCTCGCTCTCTCTCTCCCTCTCCCTCTCTCTCTCACCCTCTCCCTCTCTCTCTCTCTCTCCCTCTCTCCCTCTCTCTCTACTCACAACAAAAAAAAAACAACAACATACAAACAAATACAAACAACAAAATATATACGGTCGAATTGAGAAACCTCCTCCTTTTTTTGATGTCGGTTAAAAAGTGTCGTTACAACTTTTTCTCTTAATTTCCGTCTAGCCCCCTTTCGCAACGCGCCATAAGGAACTTCGTTCCAAAAATCAATATTTATCAAGTTTTTAACATCAGACAAAGCAGGGGCAGATCGTTTTTTGCAAATAAACGAGTAACGCGAATTAATAAGTTTCAAATCCTGTTTTCATCCCCAGCGTTAAAAAAAATAATGTAACACTACCTGCCAATGAAATATTCACGAATGCATCCGGTCTAAACGCACGTGAACTGGGTCGCTCGCTGTTGGCGTTAAAACAATCTGTGATAATTTCCTGCGGGCTCAAAACAGCTGGCTTTGACACACCGTGACTTTGTGCCGTGACACAACAACATCATGTATTTATTTATGTCGAAAAGCTCAGTAGTCAAAGGAAAGTGTGTTTTGTAATATGTTAGTTTACAGCAACTAGCTTATAGTTATAAAAGACTGTTTGGTGTTGTTTGTGTTTGATGTGTTCAATCTACGGCTTCTTAGAGCATCATTAATTTTTCTTTTTTTTTCAATTTTATACGTTTACTTGTTTTTTAATCTGCAAAATTCTAACTCAATAGCATTACAGTAGTATGTCTGTTCGACTGAGAGAGAGCTGAACAGTTTGTTTTTTTATTTTGTTTGTTTGAACGCACTAATAACCGGAACCACCTGTCGAATTCGAAAAACTCTCTTTGTTTTTTAAAGGAATTCATTCTTAGGAAAGGTTATATGCAACATATACAACATCACAATAGAGCTTAGGAGCCGAGCTAAAAGAAAAAACCCTAAGTGAAAACGAGGAACAAGCTGGGTAGGGCGATGCGACGAATTTCACGAGGACAAAGTCGCGAGCAGAAACTAATATTTAAATAAATCGAAATGAAAAAATCTAACAAACGATCCGTCTGTTAGTCAATTAACAACAGGTTGTCTAGTTTTTTAAACACAACCGTATGAAAATAACTACCGATGTTTTGTTAGGATAGCGGTAACTGGTGTTCTCTATTCGCGGAATATTGCATAGGGGTGCTTCATAACGAGCAAACACTAACGGTCTACCGAAATACTGAAGCCCGTATACAGCTAACCGATAGTTGTTTTCCGTTGCTTGAATACATTTTTATACCCACCATATTCGGGCACTAAAAGCCACTTCAAAATGCCGTTTTCTTGCAGATTCCTTCTGCATAACTTTCGTTCTTTTGCATAACCCCTGCATATTCTGATGTTGGGTTTCCTGATAAATTTAGGTACATAATCAGCGCTTTACTTTGTGTAAATAATTTCATCACCACTGCTCCCAAAACGGTGAAGGAAAACATCGTAAGGAAACCGAGATGCTCTAGAACCAAAAGTTCGAAGACATGTGACGTCTACTAACCCACACTGAGATCGCGTGGTAGATTACGGCCCACTCCCTCTCATTGAAGGGAGGCCTGTGTCCCAACAGTGGGAACGGTATAGGCTGACTAAGATATTCTATGGTATACTGAATCAGCCTATAGTATTCTCGCTGATGGGAAACAGGCTTCGTCTATATTGAGAAGGAGTGTGCCGTACACGTCTTTGAATTTTGGTTCTAGGACATGCCGGTTTCTTTACGATTTAATATATTTTTTTTTAAAATTTAAATACGAAAAAATTGTCAGTGACAACAAAGACTCTCAAATGGAACTCAAGCAGTACTTTGGATAAACACTTTCTAATTGTATTTACACCTTTAATCAAAATACCCAAACAAAATCACAGATTACCCTTATTTCATCAACATTTCACTTTAACGACATATTTGACGCTCGAGCCCAAAGAAAATGGCTCACTCGCACTCCGAAATTGTAGTTTAACCCCATTCCATCAAAGTCCTTAAAGCCGGTTGTTATATTTATGTAAATGTTCGCGTTACACCGACTTGGAGACATTTGACTTTCCTTTTCAGCCTAGACCCCTCGCACCCCAAAACGTCGTGCAAACACAAAATATTAAGCAAACAGTCAACATGCCGTGAAAGTCGGGCCTAATTAATATCACCCGGTAAATCGTGTCACCTGTTATAAATCGCCTGCATTGTAAGTCGGTTGAGCGAACACATGCACCGTACATTTATCCAGCTTCCGGTAGTTAATGGCGGCATTAAATCGCTGTTGATTTTGGCCAATGATTTGCGTGCCGAGAGGAGGGGGGAGTGACGCACGCCCGGGCGGGGGTGCGGCCGTTACGTCACGCGTGTCGTCACAAATCCGTAGCTACGCGCTACGAAGGATACGAACGAGCTACGGCGTAGCCATCAAATATCCCCATACACCGACCCTGTAGCCGATGCTAAAGCTATTTTTACTTTATCATAAGTTGACACGAGATTCTTTCAGATGAGGCAGCATATTTTCAGGCCATAAAACAGTCTCCCTTATATTTTGCACTGCTATGGAATACTAAACCTGAATCCAATTTAGTTAAGAGGTCGTTTCAAAGCGGTAGTCCTACCGTGTAGAATGCAAGCAATATTCATTACTCAACTAAATATCTATAGGTGAATATAAAAATATGGACCGCAATCGTAGGCGGTGCGGTTAAAGCCGTATGATTTCAATAAAAGTAAAGTTAGTAGATGAAAAATCAGTCCAGAACGAGATATTTTTTCATTGGTGCTTTATGTAGGAGATATTCGGAACACGATCGAGCTGCCACCTACCACGCTGAACGTTGAAATTGTCGAAAGATGTTCTGAATGACAAATTTTCACCTTTCATGTACCTTTCCCTATAGGTAGGGGCAAGTCATGATTTTTTAAATGTCTCAGTTAGACTTGTTTGCTTAAATTAAAAGAAAACGTACTGACGGGGGATTTTGTATAATTTTTTTTTTTCAAGAGGCTCGTGGGTAAGTAATAATAGCCGCACGGAACAATCGATGAGGTTAAGCTACTCTTGCCGCAGTCGGTCCGTGGATGGGTGACCATCTTTATATTCCGATATCAGGCCTCGGAAATCACGTGAAGCCATTGATCCCGGCTTCGGTATCGTATTGGGCACGCCACAATTGCGGCGGTAAGTCCCCTCTTTGAGGAGTGGATAGAGAGGCGCCACGGCGTCCTCACCTTCCGCCTGACGCATGTTCTCGCCGGGCATGGGTGCTTCGGGGGGTTCCTGTTCAGGATAAAGCGGGAAGAAACGCCCGGGTGTTTCCATTGCGAGGATCATCTGGAGGACACGGTGGAGCATATGGTGGAGGTGTGTCCTGCCTGGGCGAAGCACCGCTGTGTCCTCGTGGAGGCGATCGGTGGCGGCGACTTCTCGCGTCCGGCCCTGGTGCGAGCCATGGTACGGAGCGAGAGGGCATGGGAAGCCGTCACCTCCTTCTGCGAAGCAGTAATGCTTGCGAAGTAGGAGGTGGGGCGCGTGAGCGAGTGGCAGTCTCTGCGCCCTTACGTCCCTAGTCTCCACAGAAGGAGACTCCCCGGGCATCAATGGAGTCAATCGCAGACTCCCGGCCACCGTAGGCGCGGGCCTGCGGGCGGCGAGCAATGAGTAGCTCGCCACCCGTTAAGGACCTGGTCCGTGTCGACGGCGCGTAGTGTTCCACGCGCGCCTCAAAGAGATACCAGCAGTACTGAAGGGGTCTGCTAGGACCGATGCCTGCCAGGGTCGTGAGATTGTTTCAAACGAGGCTCTGGCATATGGGTAACTGAAGGAACACGGGTGGGTTTTCGTCAGTAAAAGTCTGACACGCCCTCCCGCTCCGCCCAGAGTGGGAAAAGTCATTTGATGATTTCATATCCAAAAAAAGGGGTATCGTATTCGCACGTATCACCAACAAAGTTGGAAAAAACCTGGCCTCGTTTTCTGTTTTTCAAATCCTGCATAGTTTTTGTCTCCTGACGACACGTAATGCACCTTTGGAAGCATCGTATGTGACAAGGATAATTGCCTGTCCACAGCAATCACAACTTAACTTGCAGCTCAACAGACTGATTTTCAAGTTTATTAAGCTCCTCAAAACTAACCAAAAAAAAAAAACAAACAATAAATTATTACAATAATACACAAAAATCTGTTTATAGTATTAGAGACTCATATACGTCGCATTAAATTAACAGAGGCCATGGCGTACGGTCACGCACGTCAAAATGGCGTGACCCGAACGAAATATTTACACATTCCTAACGATTTGAGTAAATAGCTATATACCGTAAACACTGATTCGGTTTAGTGCTTAATTTAACTCCGCGTTAATATTTAGGATGTTTGTACTTTAGATTTTATTAATGTTTTGAGTATATTTACTTTATTTTGTTTGTTTGCACAAACATGCAAACAAACAAACGTTTATTTGTTCGTTCAACCTTTCATCTTTTATGACACAAATAGATGTCTTCATTAAATATTCTTAGGATGTTGATAAACGTAAACAGTGCTGGAATTTCAGCCCCCGTAGCCAAGTTACAAACGTTTCGTGTCGAATTCCGTTCTCCAATCGGTAACGTCTCGGTGTCAGCAATTGTAGAAAACGCTAAGTTGGTAGCCATGTTGACGCGCCTAAGTCGGCCGCTCGTTCTACAATATCTTTAGAAAAACGACGTTATAACAAAGGATGTAGCGTTGAACATTGTAGAAATGATAACAATTCATTCTATCATTTTGAACGATGTGAACTTGGCTATTAATTTTCTATTCGTTTGTTCTAACCACGTGACTTAACGTTGAGATAACGTTTTCGATTACCGTTAATGATTGCAGATTATCAACTTGGTTAGGGGTGCAGGCTTCTATAGTTTATCTCTTAGGTTAGGATTAGCATAATAGCATATCATAATCAGCCTGTAATTCGCCCACAGGTGGGACACAGGCTTCCTCTCAGTGAGAGGTAGTTTGCTGTAATCCAGCAAGCGGGCCCTGTGTGTTTTGGTAGATGTCACATGTTTTCGAAATTTTGGTTGCAGGACATGACGTTTTTGACGGTTTTGTTCACGGTTTCCACACATAGTAAAGCGTCAGGTAGGGTTCGAACCTATGGCCTACAACTTGTAAATCGCGGGCTTTTCCACTGCACCACCATTGCTTGGCTTAGGTAGACTAAACATCAGAAAATCTCAAGTGCTGTACAATTGTGGCGATGACAATGCCATGAGAAATATTAGAAAAATACCAGATCCTTAAATCAGAAAGAGCGAGAGAAATTCTTCATTAACGAGAATTTCCAAGATCATAAATCTCAATACTAAAACATTGACAATACTTCCAATAAACTGAGCTGAATAAGAATCTATCAGCGCCATTTTTATCGAGACCCTTGCCTTGCTTCGTTAACAGTAAATTGTTTACCCAATTAAAAGTTTGTACAACAAACACGACGAACAGACCGGGCGGCGGTATATTTTAGCTATATTTACATCTTTCTGTTATCTAAAATGATCTTTTATCAGCCTCATTCATAGATCAATTCATTATAGATATATTGATATTTTTATTTCATTGCTGGTGGCTTAGTAATAACAGGTGCACGAGTCGTTCAATCAGGTAAAGCTACGCTTACCGCGGTTAGTATGTAGATGGGTGACCATCTTTACATACCAATACTTTTCTGTGCCTCAGAAAGCACGATAGGCTGTTGGTTGTTATTCGTAGATCTTTGAACTAACAACCGTAACAACTACGCTACGGGTGGTCAGAATACCTAAAGTCTGAAAACTAGTCAGACAAAGAGGTATCGTAATACCCAGTAACTGGGTTGTAACGGTCAGATAGGTAGTCGCTCCATGCAAAATTCTTATGGTGTTCAGCTGCATCTCAAAAACTAGGCAGATGATATAGCACAGAAAATAAATAAAACTATGCTAGCGTGTACTATCTTATGCCGTGAGGAGAGTTTTGAATTCGAATGTAGATAGCTACAGGAATAGGGGAAGAGCAAAGAAACGATGAATATTTTTTTTAGGGGTGACTATTGAAATGGGGATAATAGGAAAGTATGGAAGAAAAAGACATGTTACGCTGACCCCAAAATAAATTGTCATAAGGGCAGGAGAATGATGAGTATGGCTACCTACGTTAGTTTCGTATCCTCATAAGGATAATAGAATAAGAATAATTTATTGTTCAAGAAACTATATTGATAGCAACAAATGTAAATGGAACGAAGGAGCCTGGAACTCACGACACAGGGAATCCTAGTGTGAGTTCCAGGAATCAATCACAAACAAATGTAGTTTCTTGAACAATAAATTATTCTTATTCTATTATCCTTATGAGGATACGAAACTGTGCGCGTGCTATTATTCGATTGATTATGAGATCAAAGAACTGTACGGGCCAATTGGAACGCTCCCACACAAGTGATTAGATGACACGGTGCGAGCAAATTTTGTCCCGCATCCCGCGCTATCCACCCCTGTTTGGGCAGAGCTTAACGTAGGTAGACATACTCTCCTGCCCATATGACAATTTATTTGGGGTCACCGAAACATGTCTTTTTCTTCCATACTTTCCTATTAGCCCCATTTCAATAGTCGCCCCTAAAAAAATCATTCATCGTTTCTTTGCTCTTCCCCTATTCCTGTAGCTATCTACATTCGAATTCAAAACTCTCCTCACGGCATAAGATAGTACATGCTACACGTACACCAATGTGTAGGTTACAATAAACCTCTTAATATTGACTAATCTAAAACGAATACACAAAGAAAATTATTACTAAATAATAGAATTATTACTAAACAATGGTTTTATTAATAAATAGAAAACTTAGTATATTTACGTATGCATGTACATATATTGTGTGTGATTGTGACTGTTTGTGTGTGTGATGATTAATTAAGATAGTCGTGTTGGTGCTGAGAGTGTGTCTGAATGTTAAACTGAGGATGTATGTAATATATGGAAGCTAGCGATAAAGTATAATAAATATATAAATAAAGATCATCATCATCATTCCGCACGGGCTTCGTTTCAGTGCGAGCATAAAAATCAAAGTAGTCGCTTCGAACTCGTTCCAAATCACGTCATAGATCAACGTTTTCAGGCGTATGATACACCCAGTCGTCAGTACTGTTAGCATAATTCTCGATGGTATGGTAGCACATTTGTATAAATCAAAGCAGTCGCTTCGAACTCGTTCCAAATCGCGGCATTGATAAACGTTTCCAGGCGTATGATACACCCAGTCGTTAGTACTGTTAGGGCAATTCTCGATGGTATGGTAGCACATTTGTACAAATCAAAGCAGTCGCTTCGAACTCGTTCCAAATCGCGTCATTGATCAACGTTTCCAGGCGTATGATACACCCAGTGTCAGTACTGTTAGGATAATTGTCGATGGTATGGTAGCACATTTGTACAAATCAAAGCAGTCGTTTCGAACTCATTCCAAATCGCGTCATTGATCAACGTTTCCAGGCGTATGATACACCCAGTCGTCAGTACTGTTAGGATAAATGTCGATGGTATGGTAGCACATTTGTACAAATCAAAGCAGTCGCTTCGAACTCATTCCAAATCGCGTCATTGATCAACGTTTCCAGGCGTATGATACACCCAGTCGTCAGTACTGTTAGGATAAATGTCGATGGTATGGTAGCACATTTGTACAAATCAAAGCAGTCGCTTCGAACTCATTCCAAATCGCGTCATTGATCAACGTTTCCAGGCGTATGATACACCCAGTCGTCAGTACTGTTAGGATAAATGTCGATGGTATGGTAGCACATTTGTACAAATCAAAGCAGTCGTTTCGAACTCGTTCCAAATTGCGTCATTAATCAACGTTTCCAGGCGTATGATACACCCAGTCGTCAGTACTGTTAGGATAATTCTCGATGGTAGCACATTTGCCCGATTTCAGACATTCGACTCACCCCCTAATGTATGGGACAGAATATCGTCGTTGGAAAAATGTGTCTATACAACCTCCTATCATTCTCTGCCAACCCTTTTCGAGAATGTCGGCGTGACACACATTTTACTACCTGGAGAAACCCGCATCGCATATATGAAAAGATGCATGAATGTGGAAGAAACGGGTAGTATGTACGGATTGTAACACGTGGCGTCGAGTTTACGCCATACAAATATATGTAGGTGTATGTATGGGAACCTACTGTGACGTAGGGCGAATGTTGCATAAGAGGATTAGGAGATTATTTTTAAATGGATGAATTATTAATCATAGTATCGAGATCTATAGAAAAGCATTTATCGAAAACATTGTTTTTGAAAAATGTTTTCAAAAGAGTTGCAGTATTCATTTTGTTTTCATAAATTCTCTTTGAATGCTTCTCAAACTTTAATCGTACTTATAGCTGTAGGTGTCATAGAAAGCGACTAAGGGACTTACTGGAGAATGGGCAGCAGCGTTCTTTATACCTGCTAGGGTCGCGTGATTTGTATTTCGCGGAAGAGTTACCGTGGCCCTGGCATATACGCCTATAGGCAACTGAAAGAACACGGGTGGGCTTAAGTCAGTAAATTTCTGACACGTCCTCCCGCTCCACCCAGAGCGAAGACGTCACATGATGATTTCCCGCCCACGAAAAAAAAATACACCATACTGCGATCGCCAACCCGGCCTCCAAGTGTGGTGATTAAGGTAAACCCCACACACTGTGTTCAGTAATCGACATCTTATGGCTGAATTGATGATGATAATGATGGCTGTGGAAGGGATCATACAGAAAATAATATTATGGTAATCTCATGGTTAATCCTCAATATGGCAGCTTTATTATTTAGTTTTTGGACAATCGGGAAATCTAACTGACATGCAAAAATAATGATGAAGATTAACGCAGCGATATTTTCGCAACCAATTCTAAAGAAATGTGTTATTTGTTTTTGTTTTCAAAAGAAACGAATATCATCGTCAGAACTGTCAGAGATGTTTACGAGAAAAATGGCAACTTGCTGATTTTGTAAATGTAAACGTTGCTTTTGATTCGATGAAACAATTCTTTATTCTATACTAGAGAAGTCGTCATACACCTGCGTTTTTTATACAGGGTGTTTTGAGAAATTGTTTTATACAGGGTGAAATTAAATTAGATGGAAATAATTTACTTACGTGTATCAATATCGAAAAAAAGAAAACAAATAAAAAGAAACAATAAAAGAAAAAAAATATATCCTGCCTAGTTTGTTAAAAACTTTAAATGACACTGTTCATTGAGGCAACCAAACGAATTTTACGTTATTGGTTTCTGGAAATTCGTAAATAATATCTATGTTCCACGAAAAATTACAGAAACAACTGATCGATTATGGACTTCGCTCGTCGAATTCGATTAAGTAAGTTCGATTTGTTTTCGTTTTCGATACCCAACACAGGGGAAAATTAGGTGGAAATACTAATTACTTACCTAATTTAATTTGTCTCTGTAGCTACTTTTCCCGCGGTTTCACTTATTTTAATAAAATGCTTTTAGCAGTAATCATCAAAGTTGCCTGCAAATCGTGAAACCCATGTGTCCAGCTATAATTTTCGCGTGCAATTTAAATTCGTCAATGGCTATTAATCGACCACAGAGGCGTGTTGCGAAACCACAGATCTATCGATACATCTATACCCTAGTACGGATAGCATCAATAGTCATTATTTGGATGAGCAGAAAGTGTATGTGAAATCCATATAATTAAGACATTTTTTTAATGTAACTAGCAACCGCTTGTCACGTCTTTGACAAAACATGAAATTTCTTAATTATATGTTATTTTAATATTATGTTATTATGCATTTATAAAGCAGTGGTGGCCCAGTGGTACCGGCCTCGACTTACGAGTTGTAGGTCGTGGGTTCGGACCCAGGCAGGTACTTTACTTTGGGTAAATAGTTTCATCACCACTGCTCTCAAAACGGTGAAGGAAAACGACGTAAGGAAACCGGCACGTCCTAAAACCAAAAAATCGAAGACATGTGACTACGACCCACTCCCTCTCACTTAGTAGAGGCCTGTGTCCCAGCAGTGGGAACGGTATAGGCTGATTATGTATGCACGTATATTACAGGGAAATAAACATCTAAATGACGGAGCAAACCACATGAAGCGCCCGTTGCGCACTTTCGAAAAACATCGTCTGTATGAGATTATTGCCATCAAGATGGCAAAAATCCAGACTCCAGGCTATTAATGAGAAATTCGTGATGAAAAATCCCACTAACACTTTGCCCACCCCGGGAATCGAACCCATGACCTCATACAGCATGAGCTGTAGGGCTTGTGACGACCAACTAGATAACAAAACTGATGAAATGCGGCATTAATATACACCTCTGGCTACTCGTTCGAATACAACAGGCGTGATGATATGGTTATTTATAATGTTGACTGTACTAGTGTTGTACACACGCACGATAACGCATAACGGTTATTAACTAAAAACTGATTTAGCTGAAAATAACACCGTAACTCATTACCGGTTAACGTTCCTAATTAACGTAAATAACCCTACATATTTACGTAATAACATACGTTTATTAATTAAGCAGGGAATTCCATGTTGTAGTGAAGGCTAATTGAATGAACCCCTGTATTAGAGGGAGACACGCGAAATAGCGATTTTCAACTATTTCTTTAAAACTGATTACTTTATTTCCCTGAGAAAATGGACCAAGGAACGCCCAGCGATTTCCGTTTTTAAACTGTCTTGAAGTAACATGACATACTGTTAATAAGTGGTTTTACGTATGTTGAGTTTCTTGCCGTCTCTTTTCCATAGGAATCAACAATTTGGAACCGTGCACCTCGCTTCTGAGGTTTCATAAGTGCCCATGTAGGTTTATGTGAAATAAAAATATTTTGATTTTATTTGATTGTTCTCACGGTGCCTTTTGATTGTGGTTCATCATCATCATCATCATCTCAGCCAAAAGATGTTCACAGCTGGACATAGACCTCCCTCGCAGACCACCAATTTGATCGGTACATTTTTGGGGCAGTTTGCTATGTTCGCCAAGCTTAGCAGGCGGGCGATCGCAGT
Organism: Aporophyla nigra; assembly: GCA_947507805.1. Lineage (NCBI taxonomy): Eukaryota > Metazoa > Arthropoda > Insecta > Lepidoptera > Noctuidae > Aporophyla > Aporophyla nigra. Next base: position 16,171,588 of record OX382302.1, on the reverse strand, counting down.
ATGGTGATAAAATGTATACATAGCGCTGCTAGCTATTCTCTAGTAAGTCTCTTAGTCGCATCTTATGACACCCACGTGAAGAAATGGGATTGTGCTATTCCTTGCAGTACCAGTAACGTGTGTATTTACGGCATTGTAAAGACAATAAAATATGTTTTACTTATTTCTCCTGAACAATTACAGCATATAAAAATAACAACGCTCAGTTGATCTCGTGGTGTGCCTGAAGGAAGATAGAGTTCATCTGTGTCTACGCACACACTTGTAGACTATAATATACCCTGCGCTGAACGCTAGTCTCTGTTGAAAGGCTTCGCTGTGGCCGAAATACGGTCTGGAGGACTTTTGTTATAAAAATAGCAACTTCTCTTAGTGTTCATCTTATAAAAAAAATATAAAAAAATAAAAAACACGCTTCCATTGAAAACCAAACTAAAAAGTACAAAATAATGGAAAAAAAGCGTGGGGTGCCTGATATCAATAAAAAATACCTTAAAAAGCACCCTACGCTTTTTTTCCATTATTTTATACTTTTTAGTTTGGTTTTCAATGGAAGCGTGTTTTTTAGTTTTTTTTTAACTATTATTTATTTTCTATTTTTTCGAATTTTGAGACGTATGTCAGCGTAGTTTGTGACAGTTTTTTTGCTGTCCTGGTAACCCTGGCAAGGATAATGGCACAAATTTATGAAATTATTCCATTGTCATCGGTCCTTGACAGGTGTGCAAAGTTTGAATGAAATTTGGTCGTTTAAAGTGGGTCAAAATCGCGCTATAAGGAGTCGGTTACAAACAAACATACAAATATACAAACATACAAGTGAAGCTAATATAAAGCGTGTAAAAATCCATAACTGCTTTAAAGAAATTGAACGAGTAAAAAACATAGTGCGTAGTATGTTCTTTAAGAATTTTCAGTGCCTTGACTGTAACACAGTATGTTGTAGGCTTGTAGGAATGTACTACTAACCATAAAATACACGACCTCTAACTCTTACATCGAACTATTTGTTTAGTTCGTTACATTCGGGACATCAAATCTAAGCCGAAACAATGGACGCTTTCATATTGTTCTGGTGCCAAAACAATTTAAATTCAGTTCCATAAAAAAGAATGCGAGACAGCAGAATGCAAAATCCTGAAAAAATTCATGAATTTGAACACATCGTTTCAATTCCTGGAAATTGGCTTCACACAGTTCACCGTTAAAATGTCTGACGTTTTAGTAAAAAATTGCTATATTTTTGAGCATATATTGTCATATTTACAGTACTGGACATCTCATATTTATGTAGTGTGGCAGGAATATCGAACTGAAATATCGTCTGAACTGATGAAATGTTTCGACGTTTATTTAAAAAAATTACCTCTTCCAAACATTTTGACCACGTAGATATTGGACTTTTCCATAAAACGGCTGGTTTATTTTTTATGGATTACCGACCAAAAATTTCTACGCTAAGGGGTTCCACGCGCGCCTCAAAGAGATGTCAGCAAAATTGAAGGGGTCTGCTAGGACCGATGCCTGCCGGGGTCGCGAGATTGTTCGAAAGAGATACCGTGACCCTGGCACATGGGCAACTCAAGGAACACGGGTGGGTTTTAGTCAGTAAAAGTCTGACATGCCCTCCCGCTCCGCCCAGAGCGGGAGAAGTCATTTGATGATTTCCAATCCAAAAAAAAAAAGGGGTTTAGAATCATGTTCTGAATTCATGGTTAAAGTATGCACGTTGCGGTCGCTGCCTACCTTACAATCTATACACAAAAAACATATCACAAACACACACAAACATCAATACATATATCTATCTCAAATCACTCCAAAAAAGGGACGCGGAATAATGCTTTCCGAGTAGCGTTATTTCTCGTTTTGGTGATTCGCACTGGCCGGCAAGATCGCCCGTTCCAGACTTATTTTTGAAGTCACAAGTCTATGTCAACAACCCTCAGACTCTTGAAGTCCTGAAAGAAAATGTCCGTCAAAAGTGCGAGGGCCTATCGCCGGAAGTTCTGGAAAGGGTGATCGAAAATGCCTTAAATCTGGCCCGAATGGAAATCAATTCTAGCGGTAGCCACTAAGTCGATATTTTTTGCTCGACTAATAGTAAAATAAATAATAGTTTAAAAAAAGCACAAAATAATGGAAAAAAAGCGTGGGGTGCCTGATATCAATAAAAAAATACCTTAAAAAGCATCCCACGCTTTTTTTCCACTATTTTGTACTTTTTAGTTTGGTTTTCAATGGAAGCGTGTTTTTTAGTTTTATTAAACTATTATTTATGTTCTATTTTTAGGGTGTTTCGAATTTTGAGACGTATTTCTGCGTAGTTTGTGACGTATGTCAGCGTAGTTTGTGACGTATGTCAGCGTAGTTTTCGAAGACAGTTTTTTTGCTGTCCTGGTAACCCTGGCAAGGATAATGGCATAAATTTTTGAAATTATTGCATTGTCATCGGTCCTTGACAGGTGTGCAAAGTTTGAATGAAATCTGGTCGTTTAAAATGGGTCAAAATCGCGCTATAAGGAGTCGGTTACAAACAAACAAACAAACATACAAGTGAAGCTAATATAAAGCGTGTAAAAATGAAGACATGTCAGTACTAAACACAATCCAAAAGCTGAACCAAACATTTTCATTCATAGAAAACTTCCGCCAAAGAACATCGGGTACTTTTACGCCACCTTGTTTATGTGTAATTGAGAAAAGCACTGACTGACAATACATTCGTAAACTATTTCTGTAAGACGCATAAAGGTGTGAAAGTTGTCTAATGTTTTAACATTACAACAGTCAAACAGTGACGGTTGAAATTTGCGATTTTTTTACCGAACTTTATACCTATTTCTATAACTTTTGCCAGCGGCTTTTCCTTCGTTGTGATTGGAAATTATCTCACGGGAACGTTCTGCAATATGCGGAATAAAACATATGTTAGGTATGTGTTAATCCAGGTTATAAAGTATCTGTGTGCCAAACTATATCCAAATCTGTTAATCCGTTTTTGCGTGATTGAGTAACAAACATCCAAACATACAAAATTTCACATTTAAAATATTAGTAGGATTTACCCACTGAATATTTCAGGGCACCTTTAAAAACTGTCAACCGAAAAATAATACAAGGGTACTGTGGTCTGTTAATCCCCGGTTGATATACCTACCTCCAGCGACACATGCGAGCCATCGGTAATTAATTACGTTTCATTAATCACCACTGGACGGTGATCTCTCATCGTAATCCCCGTTATGTATAAGCCTTTTTAATGTGTCTTATGAATCATAAATGAAGGTCTTTTGAAATATTGCTGGGATTGGCCTGTCATGTTGGATTACGCGATTGAATGTGGATTTTTGGCTACGTTTTATTTATGTAATGTGTAACAAATGCATAACATAAGTAGTAACATAACATATTTGAGGTTTTTATGCTTAGGCAGAAGGGTTTAATTATTATACAGATAACTATAATGAGATAAGATTAGGTGTAGTAAAAATAATAAGGTATTTACAAGGCAGATGTGACTGGGCACGCCGAAAGGGGACGCCCTACGAGAACATATAGTGACCTTATTGTTACAGATCTTCAGAGGGTTTTTTTTTCTTGATGGGAAATAATCAAATGACTTCTCCCGCTCTGGGCGGAGCGGGAGGGCGTGTCAGACTTTTACTGACTAAAACCCACCCGTGTTCCTTCAGTTGCCCATATGCCAGGGCCACGGTAACTTGTTTGAACAATCTCGCGACCCTGGCAGGATCTTCAGAGGGTTAGGTGCGTAGTTCTGGTAACTGGCGTGTGTGTATGAACATAAATGAAGCAAAACTAGTATGTTGAGATCATCGATGCGAACGAAGCTGCGATGGTTGTAGAATCTATCGCATATATTATAAAAATAGTTTAAAAAAACTAAAAAACACGCTTCCATTAAACTATTATTTATTTTCTATTTTTTAGGGTGTTTCGAATTTTGAGACGTATGTCAGCGTAGTTTGTGACAGTTTTTTTGCTGTCCTGGTAACCCTGGCAAGGATAATGGCACAAATTTATGAAATTATTGCATTGTCATCGGTCCTTGACAGGTGTGCAAAGTTTGAATAAAATCTGGTCGTTTAAAGTGGGTCAAAATCGCGCTATAAGGAGTCGGTTACAAACAAACATACAAATATACAAACATACAAATATACAAACATACAAACATACAAGTGAAGCTAATATAAAGCGTGTAAAAATCGCCCTCTATACGTCTTGATTAAGAACGGGATTACTTTATGCGGTGTTCAACAGTAAAAATGCAGAGCATCAAAAATTTTTAGTGAAAACTATTAAAAAGGTTTGCAAACACGTCAGAGTCGAAAACTAAAATATTTTTGAAAACTGTGTTCGTACATTTCTTACGTGTTCTTATCTTTGCGTGTTCACAGCCTATTTTATTTTCTAGTATTTAATTGTTCTTTTTTTACGTAACTCTTTTATTCTAAAATTGTAGCGCAAACATTTTTCCATGTAACTATTTTGCATGCTGAAAATATTTGTCATAGATGGTTGAAAAATTCAGAATTCACGCAAAATCCACTCAACTGGATTGTAGTTTTGTCTACAATGGACAGCTGTGCCAAGAATACAGCTAGACGATCTCTGAATGTCCTAGAATCATTTCGGACTGTATAAACATCAGTGACTCTTATTAAAAATCATGACATTGTATTAACATTTTAAGGTAACATTCAGGATAGTCCATAGCTCGAAAGTATGACAACCAGTCTTACCTAGGGGTACCGTATTACCCAGTAACTGGGTTGTGCAGGTCAGATAGGTGGTGGCTCCATGTAAAATACCGGAATTCAGCTGCATCCGGTTAGACTGAAAGCTGACCTCAACATAGTTGGGAAAAAGCAAGGCAGATCATGATGATGATTCAGGATAGGCAATAATAATTTTTTTTTCATGGATTTTCTCCTTTTTTCTTCCCTTATAAAATCAAATTATTATGCAGATACGAAACGAATTTATCGTATGACGTTCTTTGTTGCAAAGTAAAAAGAAAATTAAAAGATTTATATTACAACAAAAACCTCAAGAAATATTAGATATGCCATTAATCCTAAACTGTTTTGAAGTTTCAATTAGTGGAATGCATACAGCCTCAGCACGTAAAACCCATTACTCTCCTATGAACTCGTGCAAGTAAATCGAAAAGGAAACAGCACACAGTCGCAATAAAGCATGACACAATTTAAACGAAGCACAGGAAATTGCACACATTTTTTTGTGTCCTTATCCGATCTCTTCGTGGACCTGACGTGTGGTAACACAAAATAAACGAAGAATTTGTGTCTCCAATACTGAACAGACATTTGTACGACAACGAAGCTGTTTGTAACAAAGTTTCGCTGTTTTATTGACTTGGCTAACTTGTATCAGTAGTCTTGTGCCATGTGAATATTATAGGAATATAAGCCTTAATGTGCGAAGTTCAAGTAACGTTCGAATCGGGAACTATGGGTAGACGAGGGTCTGTGGACTTTTGGAGTATCAAGAGAGATGGGTTAGATAATAACCACTGACGTTTATTAAATTCTAATTTACGTCATGATAAGACTGTTATCTATTCAATATTAGAGTTTTCAGAGCGCTAAATTGATGTGGCACGTACAGATTTGAAACTCGCATTCGTTAGTTTAACACAGGTCCATAAGAGCGAGACGTGGTAACCTGCACCTCATACCCGAAGAAGCGCATAAAGTATACATATTACTTAAAATGTTCACCTTAACTATTTGGAGCTGGCGAGTGCATGCGAAAGTTTGCTAGCGCTCGAGTGTTCTGGCAAAATATAAGTTTGAAACGACTCCCCAAGACACGAGCACACTCTTTCTAAACGTTGAAGAGCCCCCCGTTACCAATGTTTAAACCAGAATATGAAAGGAGATAAAAAAAGAAACGTGTAGTCTGGAAAACGCTACAAACAAGACCAAAAGCTTTTAAAGCAATAACTTTAAAATGCAAACATATATTTAGGTTTCGTGAAATTCGCCGAACTCGCTCGGGATCGCGGCCGCATTGCTGCTCAGATACTGAAACTCTTCTACGTATACTTTATATTTTTCAGTGAACTATTCATTCAGCGAGACAGATGCGAGTACCGGTCGACCTTTACTAAAGTTTTATCTCATAACGCGTCTTCATGTACGTGAGAATTCTCAAGGGTCGCGTGCGGTAATTTTAATTAAGTATATTTACTGAGACGAGCGCCGAGCGCCCGGGCACGGTAATAAATGTTGGCCGTAAAGGTAACAAATGTTGGCGGGGAGGGTCGGCGGCTCGAGTGAGCTCGTGTGAGCTCGCGCGCTGCGGAACTGCCGCCTCCCGGCACGACAGGTGATATCCACCTGCGCGACTCCTTCCTTCCTGCCTCTCAACAGCTGTAATATTTGTACGCTCTCCTCTTTTCTCAAGCACTAAAATATTTTATCTATAAATACCGAAAATGACAATTCTGTTGCCACATTTTGTAGTGCTTTCGGAAAACGATATATCATATCGGAAAATGATTTTCCGAATACGCTTCGTATTTTATAAATTGAATGTTAAATAAAGAGGGATTGCCTCAGAAAGGGTCGTGTTCACGATAGCATTTCAAAAGTAAGCAATTGTCGGGGAAAAAAAAATACCGATTGCGATTCGGGTCAATCTCGACAAGTCAGCGAAGATTTAAATCCTTCAAATTCTAAGTTACGAAGGCGAGTTGGGAATTTAGAAATTTTCTTGCGCCGTATTCGGGTCGGGTTTTGCTCGGCTGAATACGGAGAGCTTCCGAAAGTCTGTGAAAATTGAACGCAAATCCGATTTGTTCGGATCTAGAACCGAAATCTTCGTGAAATGTACCTATGCACATTCTTAGTGCCCTCGTGGCAATAGATTCGCTTTGTCAACTGAGTTCGATATACTGTGGTGTGAATATTTTAAAATAGGATTACTCGAGAAGAAATAACTTACTTCGCCCCTCGTGGTTTACTTATAACACAGTTAAGTACAACAAGTACACAAATAACTCCATCGCAGCGGCGTAATGAAACCATTCCCACGTACGAGAAGCTTGCTAATTTTAATTCTACAATACATTAATTCTCCTTCCTGTAATTAAAGTTGGCGGGTAATATTAAGTCGGGAACGAGTATTAACGCCTGTACGTATAATGTAAGGCTACGTCGCTCGTGGCTCGTGGCTCGTGGCTCATATCCTTTACTAAGTTTAGCCCCATAAATTCTGAACTTGGGCACGTAGAGAGAAACTATGAAATGCTACTAAATCTGTTACTCAAGTTGCGGTCTCAGGATATGGTTGAATGAGAAAATGGTAAGTAGCTGCCGTGTGCAGAATAATGGGGACGGCCGGGTTATATTATAATTTATACAGAATATAATTTACATGCGTCAGTATGTATTCCGCTTTCTCATTATGATTTAAGGGGATGGATATGTATTCGTCTAAAATCTTAGTTAGTTAATGTTTTAATATTCAAGGTCTCTGTAACAAGCCTTGTTCAACTAAGCTGCTTCTGTCGTTTAAAGGCCTCTCGTAGACAGGCGCTCCGCGACGGTGCGATGCGATTTAGGTAGATCAAGTTACGTGAAGTTTTTTAGAAATTGTTCTACCGGAGTCCCGTCGAGCCTGTTTGCGGAATCCTTTAGACGAAACAAGCAGCTTAGTTGAACTAGGCTAATTATAGAGTAATTTGAATATAACAAACACTAACACAGCTTCTGCCCGCGACTTACCACGTGAAATTTCTTGTTTTGCAATAAAACCTATCTTAAAGCATCGTATAAAACTATGTATCGATATAATTTCATTTTCTCTTAGCATTCTTTCCGACTATTTTCACTTATTGTACTTATTGTCATAGCTAGACCTTAGGCATGGGCTGAGAGAAAAAAATTACATCTTTATAATATTATTATAGACTTGCTTCTGCCCGCGACTTAGTTTGCGTGACATTTTGGGCCAAATTTTCCCAACGCGCGCCCTCGATATTATTTCGTTTACACTTAGTACTCTTTACAACATTTTGCTCGGCTCCTAAGGGTCATAGCGTGATGTTAAATAGCTTTTAACCTTCCTTGAGATTTGGGATATCAAATACAAAAAGAATTTTTCATATCTAACTGGTCGTTCCAGAGATTACTTCCTACAAACAAACTCACAAACTTTACCTCTTTATAATACAGCCCGACGTGACTCTTGCTCCTTGAATGAGAGTAGTAATTCCCTGTAGATTTTGGGTCACTGAATTCAAATTCGGCCTCGGAATTGCTCCATCACATCACACTTTTTAGATATTCTAACCTAAAAGTGCAAAAAACACGATTTTACTCGTAGCTATCGAACACACAATGCTTTAAGGTATAAGCATTGCTCTTCCAAATGGCGTTGAGTTTGCGCGAATATCTTTTTTCATCATCGAAAAATTTGATTTTGAAAATTTCTAATTTTTATATATATGAAGTGTATGAAAAATTACATATCGAATGTATATAAAAATTTAGTAACCTACTAGTGTTATACAAATGAAAGTCTAGGTACCTTCAGAATCCATATTATGTGAAAATTGTTTTAGCTTTTCACTTTCTGCTGCATTCTGCAGCTTATAAAAATAACAGCGTATTTTTATGAAAAAATATTATCAGACTAGAGAAAATATTTCTGAAAAGGTTATTTTGCACCAAAGTAATTAGCACATATAAAGCTGCGAAAAACCCGTTCATATAACCGTATCAGCTAACACCGATCTAGAATCTACATGAAACTATTAAAATACAGTCATTAGCTAGGTATTTTACTGTATAAAAACATAAATAGATGGCGTTGTGGTAATCATACTGTGTACTTTCCATTACTTGACTTATTTTGTAAACAAATTTCGTATGAAAATGACGATTTTAACATCAATCACAGGAGATTAAAAGTTAACCATATTGCTTTTGTACTTTTGACGTCATGCCTGTTCTAAAAAACATCGAAACAGACAAATGGAGAAACATTTTAAAAATTATAGAAACGCCGATTTCTGGGTTATCCTTTAACACCCTATTTTATTTGGAAATATTTTCTACGTACCTACAGGACACTCCGCCTCCGTCATCTACAGATTTATTATATGTATACGTATACATGTAGATATAGATATAGAACAGATATGTGAGGTCTAACGTCACCATATTTGTAAGGAACATTACATCAAATACAAAAAAAAATCATTTGCCTGGCTTCTTGATAAATATGTTGGTGTTAAGTTATTAGTTATTTATTGTTCACTTCAGGTTACAGACATCATTGTAAACCTGGCTCTTGTACTAGGAATTCCTGTAGCACGAGAGCCAGACCTCTCTATTTACAGGGAATATGATTTGGAAGGGAGATAGACAATATTAGACACTTAACCCATTCATTGCCACTTTAATTTTTTTAAACATCACCTGGTTGCCACTTAATATTTTTAACGCATATGGTACGTTGGTGGCATGACGTAGTTTTCTCGATCAACGTAAATGGTATGTTGGTAGCAATGAATGGGTTAAGTTAAAATTATGACATGCATTAAAAGGTAGGTTTACAAATATAAATATGTATCGTGTGGTGCCGGACGTAAAGAATAACACCACCCCATTTCTTCCCGTGGGTGTCGTAAAAGGCGACTAAGGGACTTACTAGAGAATGGGCAGCAGCGTTCTCTATGCTTTTTACCACCATACTGCGATCGCCAACCCGCCTGCCTAGCGTGGCGATTATGGCAAAGCCCCCCAAATTGGGGGAGGCCTAAGTCCAGCAGTGGACGTCTTACGGCTGAAATGATGATTACAAATATAAAAGAGGTTTTTTTTTTTAATAATATAAGAATAATAACAATAAAAAAAACAGTAATTATTAAATCACTGCGTACTAACGAGGGTGAGGCTAAGTATGCAGCTATACGAATGCAGCTAAAATACCAGAATTTTACATGGAGCGGCTGCTTATCTGACCTCAACAACCCAATTATTGGGTAATACGATACTCCTTGGAAAGATTGGTTTTCAGACTTTCGGGTTTCTGACGACCCGTAACGACTGTCGAAGATCAGCGTATGACAGCCGGGACCAACGTCTTAATATGCTTTTTGAGACAAGGTGTAATAATAATAATAATAATATGTTAGGACAACCAACACACCGTTATCTGATCCCAAACTAGGCAGAGCCTGTACTATGGTAACCAGACAACTGATAAATATACTTATATATTTCTAAATACATACATATTATAAAAAAAAAAAAATAAAAAAAAAAAAATGGTCACCCATCCACGGATGAAGCGTGGTAACGGTAACTTAATCTGATCGATTGACCTTTACAGCTTTCATTACTTAGTCACAGCCCATATCAGATACTATACAAATCGACTATATTTTTAACTTTATTTCATCAAAATCTAAATCTTGATAGCTATTTTTGTTTACCGAATGAGATAAGTGAAGAAGAATACAGTTTACGAGTACTATCCCAGTTACAAGACAATCAACCATTTTATGATGGGAAATAAATGTATAGTGGTACATTTTATTTGCTGTTAGTCTCTTAAATATCCAAGGGTAGTTGTAGTTTATTAGATAGTACTTAAAAATAGTAATAAATATAAAAATGGCCGACTTGCCAAAGGAGTTTATGACCACTATCAAGTCCAGTGAAACGTTGTATCAATTGACTTCCGACCCGGATACGTTCATCAAAACTTTTATATCTCGATTTTTGTATTATTAAATATCAGTTTATAAGGAACTAGCTTTTGGCAGCAATTTCGCCCGCATATTATACATACAAACCTAACTCTTGAATCATTCCATATATTTATGAAAACCGCATTTTAATCCCATGCGTATTTCAAAAGATATGTCCCGAGAATGGATTTTGTTTTATACTAAATAAAGATAAGTAATAAGTATAGATATGTACATTCATACTAAATGTGCAGGACGCCCATAGATTGATTAAATAATAATGTGTATTGTACAGGACACCCATAGCATAGATCGCTTATGTGATAATATACATTCTATGTACTGTAATAATACGTAATTATGTATAGTTATAGTTTTTCTATTATATTTAGAACTAAGAATCATTGTAATTGCGATCTATTCCGGAGTCAAGTTTGGTCAAATCAGAACGTGTCGAAACCTGTCCAAACCTCGAGACGCCCTTGCCTGCCTCTGATTGGTGGACTCGGAGTCGATTGCAAAAACCTAAAACTTAATTAGTTATATTATTGGATACTTGAAAATTTGATAACTCGGCGCAGTCGGCGCAACTTGCACCCATGTGTTTTATCTATAAGTATAGGCATGTTCGATTTTTAAGTTTAGTTGTAAGAACCACGCCATGGGCGACTGATTAAAGGAATAAATACGTCTTCAAGTTTTAAAGTGAGTTTTAATAAGTGAACCGAATAGTAGTTCCTCCAATCCAGCAAATAAATAGATGTGAGACCTATAAACCTCACACTAAACTTACATGTAATAAAGAAATATCTTTGTTTTGTCAAGTTAGACGTTCAAACGTGCGAAGCAGGGGTGGGTTGAAAATATATAACTCCTTTATAAATTTTAACATAACTATTTAAAAAATATTCCATGTATAAATATTTGGAATATTTTTGAAATGTACGCATATAATACATACACATACGCTAGGATTCCTATTACAAAATAGATGAGTCAACTAAAATTGTACACTGGATTAGAAAGGTCGATATAAAAATCGTATAGTTATTGATTTATATACAAAAAACCCTATATCAGTGCGTATAATTAAATAAAGAACATCTTACTTCTGCTCATATTAAAAAGTAAAAAAAAAACAACTACAACTATCTAACAACATAAACCAAAGTTTTCCGGCTATGAAAAGTCATTACCTACTCTAATCACAGTGATTGCGTGGGTTAGCGAAGGGCCCTCAAATAGGTAGAGGGTATAAGCCAGGGTACGCAGGGGCCCAAAGCTGTTTATCCAACCTACTTACACGGCTTACTCTTGCAATTTTATCTTCATTAATCTGTATGAAACAAACCTTTTAATTTCCATCTGTTTTGGACGAACTGGCCAAGTCTCGCCAATGACTGGGGAAAGAAACTTGGTTGAACTTTGGAATTTTAATAAGCGGGTAGGTGAAAATTTAAATAAGTTTGATGTTGGAATGGTAGTTAGTGTTGATGAAGTGCGACCGCATTCTGGATGCGCAGATTTATTACCTGAACTTCCTTGTAAATAAGTAGTTTGAAATGACTGCCAAAGTTTATGTAACATCACATAGCATGGGGTCTCTTTTCCTTGATGGTTTGGGCAGTGGTGTTCAGTCAGCGTCAATAATATCGGGGCGAACTGTTCAGAATAATCCAAACAACGATGAAATTTAAATATTAACTCAATGACATAAGGAATGTTTCAGAATGAAGACAGTACAACTGTCATTCTGACAAGAACTTTATCCAATTGAGCTATAGATTAGTTTTATTAGTTTTTGAGATCATTTTGAACAGTCTGTTCGTCCCAATTTTATTGACGCTGACTGTACCTCTAGTATACACAGACACACATTTCGCAAGTTATGATTAAGCTCCATGGAATAGACGGCGAGCCTATTGCCATCAAACGGGCACAAATCCAGACTCAGAGAAATTTCAGATAGAAAACCAAGCCAATAACACTTTGCACGACCTGGAAATTGAACCCTAGACAAGACAGACCTCAAGTTCAGCAGTAGTGCTGTATGCTTTCTTAAAAATTAGTCTCAGAGAGCATCAAACGAATATACTGTGTTATAGTTCGAGTCAGCTTACTCAATAGCACATTGATTTTAAGAACACTTAAAAAGCATAATACCGAAGACAAAACACAGAAATTCCAATAAAAACATTGAAAGTTTTTCGAAAAAATATTAGCTTGATCAGACAAAGGAAGCAGACGATATTGATTTAGACACTGAAGAAATAAGAAAAGATTCTCGTTGCACTCATACTTCAGTAGACGAGCGAACATTTTCTGTGTGCGAAGCTTCCCAGTGAGCAAACATAGTAATGGAAACATTCCATTTTTCAGCGTTTCTCGCCGAGAATTTGAGACTAAACCCAGACATGTTTAATACAAATTGTAATATATTCTCTATTGTTGTTGTACGCCGTATAAAAAGTTCACTTGTCACGTCTTGCATTCTTTATGCGCGTTCATAAAACTCTGTCGTTGCGCTCAGGGCGCTGATCCTAGGCAAAATAATAAAAAGAGCATAAAAACAACCAGACAGAGTAGATTTGCAGTGTTAGTTCACACGCTGCGCATAGTTTGGGCGTAAAGCTGATTCCAAAAACAAAAGTTAACGTTTTCATGTAAACTATTCAAACGTTATGGATAATCGGAAATTTACTCGAAGCATGCAGCCATATATCAAGAAATCTTTTCCTGTATTAAACTACTTATACACACAGGAGAGGCGAAATCTTGATATTTTTAGAACAAGCATTATTTGCGTGCCCCAGCTATTAGAATGCTGAACAAGAGATTGCATCTTAATAGCTTTAGGAGCTGGAAGATAAACAGCTCCTTACGGCACGCAGCCTTGGAGGCAGCATAAAGTCATAAATATTGCATAGAGGGGACCACCCCTGTAATTTCTAGGAGCCTTGTTACTCTAATTAAGTTTAGCCTTGCTTTATATCGCGATCAAATTACACTTTGTTGCATATTAAAGCGTGCACTTAAAGGTCGTACAAATTACCTGCCTACTGTTTACCTACATTTATTATATTTTACTGGCTACCTTTGGTTACACTGCCGCAGTTATTAACTATGAAATTCCCCTTTTAATATCAGTTTAAATTCAGAATTTTAATAACAGTTTAAAGCCCCGAAACTATTTGGTTTCGAATTAAGTGGAATGCAAGCGTGCGTTACATTAAATATGCATTTAACTATTGTATTAATTTTAATTTACTTCCATAATGTTAATGAAGATTTATGTGGAAAGATATCAGATTGAAACCGCGAGATTATTGGGTAATTTCAGTTGAAATATTATGTACACAATTGCATGAGTTGATCGCAAATCAGTTCCTACACTTTGCATCTAGCACGATGTAAATTTTAGAATATGTATTTTAGGAATTTATGCTCATTGATAAAATCTTATTCATGTGAAAAAGATCTTTAAAACATTGTTTTTTTTTAATTATATGAAGTCTGTTTTGCGGGAAGAGTAAGGCAGAGGATACCCCCATTTCATATGTAGTACCCCCCATTTCAGCAGTTATGTTAAAATCCAATGATAAATGAGGCACGCCTGTTGCCACCCACCAGACGAACCCAAACTCCGAGCAGTTACTGATAAAGCCCTGACGAAAAACTCAATAAGGCCTTTTCCCTTTATTCGTTTGTGGTTATATAAATAGCAGCAGCCGCACGAATCGGTCGATCAGGTAAAGCTGCGCTTGCCGCGGTTGGTCCGTTGACTTGTCATAATCACATAGTTAACCCATTGTTCATAGCTGTCATAAGTGGATCTTTGATTGTCTTTGTGGGTAGTTAGAATCCCGAAAGTCTGACGTCCAGTTTTACCGAGGGTATCGTATTACCCAGTTACTGGGTTTTGAAGATCAGATAGACAGTCGCTACATGTAAAATTTTAGTAGTCAGCTGCATACGGTTTAGTAGAAATAGGTGACCTATAGTAGTTTCAATAATACCTTTTTGATTCATTTATGTCAAGATCACTCAGTTTATCCACTCAATACATCCTCCTACGGATTAGAAGCTTACTCTCTGCAACTAATGACTCTCGCATACCTAGTTAACATGAATAAATATTCATCAGCTCGACGCAAGATAAATGAGGGCTGCCACCTGCCGCGGCGCCGCAATGTGATACCGGCCGCACACTTACCGCTTTTTAATCCTTTATTACCGGGATAAAGCGGTTAAAACCGGTATTTAGCTTCACGCCTGTGTCGCAATATGGTAAAACGCTTCAGTTATTATATTCTCGGACTAGTTACGGCTGGCGGATGTGGATAGCGATTTTGGCCCTAGATTAGAAGGTAGCGTGTTCAGATCACGTCGGGTCACCAGTACAGAGGCATCAGAAATAGAGTGTCAATTTCACTCAAACTCCATAGAAAACGGTGGATCCTCAGACCAGACAAGTATAGTGCCTGTCAGATAACTGTTTGTTGGGCGTATTAAATATGCTAGTTTCACGGTAAAGTCTGCTTACGCGATCCAGGACTTTGCGTCTTTGTCTGCGTTATGCGAATGGTGTGGTGATGGAAGGTAGACAAAATTCCTAACTTAATGGTCACCTAGAAACAGGAGTTTTCACAGATTTGTAGCCATAGTGGCTAAAACCGTGACTCGCACATGTACAGTACCAGGGAGGCATGACACGAATGGAGGCGATCTATACTCAGCAGTAGGTGGAGCAAGGCTACCAATGCCAATGATGATGATATTTATTGGCCCTCAGTTTTTTTTTTTTTGTCAATTTCTACGTCGTTCATTATCTTTGTGTGAGCGGCGGGGGGAATTGGAATATCGACATCAGGCTCAGTTTTTTGGATCAACGCCCTTTTTTGGGTGGAAAATCATCAAATGGCGCCTCCCGCGCTCTGCCTTGTAAATATTTTTCTTTAAAACTCGCATGTGATTTTATTTGCAAGAGCATATTTGAAACCGGAATGTTTCATCTGTTGACGGGAATGCCGTCATGCTTGAGTCATCGTTGCTTATCCGGTAAGCACTGACTCTGAACAAAAGATGATGACAAGCATATTTTGGCATCTCATAAATAGACTCGATAATCGACAAACAGCGATTATCTCGAGTGTGCAAGCAAATGTCAGTTCGCAATATTTCAGGCTATTGACTCAATTGGACGTAAATATAATAAAAATATTAATAGCCACGTTCGAACTAATAATGACTCATTAATGAACTGTTTAGGTATTCTTAACGGAAGTTTATCTATTATGACTGACAGCCGTTACGGGTAGTCAGTCCAAGTAGTATCGTATCGTAGTAGACCTGGTACGCAAGGGCGACTTATCAACACGACAATATTTATCGTGCACTAGATTTTCAGCTCTGGGTGTAAATCTACCGTATTGCATCCGAATGCGTCAAAAATATGTACATACTACTGGATTTTCAAGTTTCAGCGCTAAGCAGTAGCTAAATACGTTGAAAATCGAAAGGACGATAAAAAAACATCGCCGTGTTTTAAAATCGCACCTGGGTAGGCTTGCACATTAACTGGGTTGTGAAGGTCAGTCGTCCGTGATCGGTTCTGTGTGGCCCCAGACGTAAAGATTAACAGCACCCCATTTCTTCCCGTGGATATATCCCGTATTGTAAGAGGCAACTAAGGGACTTACTAGTCAATAGGCAGCAGCGTTATCTATGCATTTTACCATCTTACTGCGATCGCCAACCCGCCTGCCAAGCGTGGCGATTATGGCAAATCCCTCCAAATTCGGGAGATTTCGGTTGAAATGATGATGATGAGGGTCAGATAGGCAACAAGTCTTTGTAAAGTACTGGTCTGCAGTTAGACTGGAGTTCGATCAACATAGTTGGGGAGAGGCTAGGCAGAGATGATGATCACGACACATTCCGTTTCTTAACACTCTGTTATGGCTGCTAGAACAGATAACTGAATCAATAGCTATTCAGAGCTAGAGAGTCTGAGCATCAAAAACCATAATAAAATATTGTCAACATTGCTCACTCATGTGGAGTGCGCAATATGTGAGGACTGCGAGGTTCTGATATAAAAGATACGTCAATGCAAAGGAGTGAATGTTTAGTTTGGCACCGTGTCGGTTTATGATAATATTGGCCTGGAAATGTTCCATTGCAGGGCAAAGGCCCCTTCATATTCTGAAAGAGCTTAGGGATTGATCAACGCGCTTGCTCGATGTGTATTCCCGATTTCAAATGACGCCATGTTTTCTCTCGAAGGTTTTCTTTGTCTGATACTTTCGTTTTTGCTGTCTGGTTAGCGATGAAAGTCGCTTTGCTATTTATACACGTCATCTAAATTGATAATAATATAATATTAATCATTATATTATACTTAACTATTTATACTATTATCTACCAATTTTTTTATGTCATCATTTATTAAACCTATCAATAATAGCTAAGAGTAGGTAGGTGATTATTTTTATTTTACTTGTACTATTCCGATTTAATTCAAATGTTTATACCAAAAAACTGTCGTATTAAATAACTTTTGTCCCTGACTGTACTAACCCTTGCCTTCATTGGTTACCCCTTTTTAAGAGTATTTGCAGCAGCATTATCTCTAATGTCCCACTGCTGGGACACAGGCATCCTCTTGGAGTGTTTATTGAGTGTTTTGAGAGGGGTGGGCCACCACCCCATCCACCCACCACGCGGGCCCAGTGCGGATTGAAAAATGTCAAATGTCTTCAAAATGTTTGGTTATTGGCCGGTTTCCTCACGATGTTGTCATTCACCATTTTGAGAAAAGTGATGATTAAATAATTTACACAAAGTAAAGCCTATCTGGGGTCAAACTTCAGACCAGGACTCGTAAGTCAGGGTCGTTGCCACTGGGTCACCAATCCTCTATTGCCCAGCACGCATCTTACTGCAATTTCCAATACCGAATGTAGAAATCAAATGATTATGACACTGAATAAGCAAAATTGGCAACCAAACCTAACTTCTAAATCCTTTAACAAATTGCATTTATTGCACTCCTTTAGTACGATCCACTCCAACACGCATGATATTGGAAGTTTCTCGTATTCCCCGCAACTACAGAGAACCCTCAGACCCTTAGGGAAATCAGCCCTTTGCAGTATGGTGTAGCTATTGTCAATTTAAGTAAGTATGTACACATTCTGGAGAATGTTGTTATCTATCCAACCAGTTACTATAGAATCGTTTCTTGCCTCTGCGATAAGGAGGTATTTTTTTATTTTATTATCTGCCTTTTAGGGCGAAATTCACCAATGAAATTGAACGCGATCAGCTCTTCTAAACGGTGTTCAAAACAAATCTAAAAACAAATATTTTATTGTGGCTGTGGTCTTCCTCTTTCTTTGACCGTTTTTTGGGTTTTGCTCCAATTGTGCTTTCTTCAAATCATGTGTCAAGACCATTTCCACTTTAGTCTTCTGATTCTGATATTTTAGGTTATGTCCTGAACCTTGATGTCTGAGAAGATATGGTAGTCTAAATAATTTTATGGCTGGATAAAGTAGTAGGTAGGCATTTCTGTTCACAAAAAAAAAAAAACGTGTATGGTCGGGGGGAAAGTGTAGGAATGAACTAACTTAATTACACTCTTTCTTCAACTCCGAATGTAATATCGTTTAATCTTTATTTTTAATACTCAAAATATAATTTGACCTACTATCGACTTCAGCACCCTCGAAAACCATGAAGACTAACATGAAATAGTCGTATGGAGCACATAACGCTTTTTGTTACGTTATGTTTTAATCAGTATAGTCCTGCCGCAAGTTGCGTTAAAGAATTTCGTTTGAAAAACATCCACATTATGCAAGAGTGACTCTCTCAATTCGCCTTTATATCTAATTCATGGCTGCACCACGGAAAGAATTAGGTTGTTGGCAGAAAGCTAACTTGGCATCTCAAAAACTACATGTGCAATAAAATTGATGTCTCGGATAATCGAAACTTCAAACATGAGCCAACTTAAGAGCATTCTCTTATACACAGATCACCAAATTTAATAGTTATTACCGGGATTTCTACCCAGCACTTCCCTAAGATCTAAAATCAGATTCCAAAAACAAATGAAGGCAATAAAAACCCTCAAGTTGTGCCATGTTTCATGAATAGTAATAAGGGGTTTATATCATTGTGGTTTCTGCGGTCATAATGCAGCCAAAGTACTGGCTTATTCATCAGAAAATATCAGTTAATTTATAGCGGCTGTTGCCACTGCGTCAGGGGTTATCCATAAATTACGTCACACGTAAGGATGGAGGGGGACATAGCAAAATGTGACATCGTGCGACATGGCAGAATCTTCGTGACGTCGCTTGTCCAATCTAAAGCATTAAACTCTAAACTTTCAGATTTAACGAAAAAATATTATTAATTCCATTAATATAGGGTGGCAGGGATATCATCGAGCAAACTGTAACCATGATTTCAGAGTGTCATTTTTAACTCATTCTAATTTTCGTCGGTTATAAAAAAATAACATACGTGGCCACGCGGTCAAAATGTATGAAACAGCAATTTCTTGACTTTTTATAACCGTCGAAACCGATTTTTGAAATATCAACTCTTGGCTTTTTTTTTTTTTCAGAACTTGACGAAATTTATATGTGACTTCTCGCTAAGTTTTACAAATAAAAGAAACAAAAAATTATAACCTAAATTAACTAAAACTATTTACAAATTAAAAACATCGCGTCTAAAAATCATCCGCATCGCTGTCGACTGGTAGTGTGCCCAAGAGACTGGCGGCATTACCACGTTGTATGGCAATGCTTAGCCTCTGGCCAAGATAAAAACCAGCTCTTGGGTCACGGGAAGTGTCCACCAGCCGTTTAGAAATTTCCTTAAATAGGATAAGAGCGCTCGGACCCCACGGCCCGAGCGTTTCAACCCCAAACGGCTCAAAAATATAATGACCAATAAGGTTACTATACTTACGCCGCTTGAGGTTTTCTGCAGCCGCAGCAGCGGCACCAGCACAGCACGCCGTGCCAGGAAGATGGGATGGCGCAAGAGTATCGACGCACGTCGCATCCCACACTAAAGGCCTACCCACCTTCCATGGAAATAAAGACATACCGTCTGGTCTCTTGCCATCGTCGCGTGCCAAGCCATTGGGTTCTAATACAGCTGGGACGCCGACGGTGACAAGAGCTCGTCGGATTATGTCATTAATGTTTGCGTGCCGTGCTAATCGACCCGCACTTCGGCTGCAAGACAGGCCGTGGTGTCCTAGACTGGTGACAACTTCGCCACAGTGACAGCGATGAGGAGAACAACACGGAGCTCCCAAACGTAGGGAAACAGCGAGGCGGAAAGTAGTGTCGTCGAACAAGGTGCCTATATTCGACGACGGTAGTGCATGAAGCCATAAACCCGATTCCCACTTACCCACAGCCAGCAGGCGCGCACGCTCCGCAGTAGTAGCAGACGTGTTGAGCAAATTGTCTTGTACTACTCTGCAGAGCGGCTCATCCCACCGTCTCTGGGAAAATGGATGAACTGAAATGAACTCTTGGCTTGAATCATGTATTGAATCCATGTTAACAAGTTGCACATCAATTCCAAACAATTACGTCACTTCAGGGGGAGGTCACACAAATATTATCATCAACACCTGTGACAATTGAGCTTCAAAGCGCATAAAATCCGTGTACCGCGCCTAATTTATGGATGGGCCCTTACGTAGGGGTACATATTTATGTGTGGACGACCACTTAGCATGCCACACAATAGAAATGCTGATTTGTGCGAACATTTCCAGGATGCCGTGTAAACTGACATATGTCATGTAGGTAATCTATATTTATAGAGGATTTCTCTTTACATATAAAACAGTTCCGTGTCTGACTCGATGAAGCTCTGAATACATTTTACACAAATGTTCTTTGATGGTGCTATCATCACCTTTACATGGATTCAGTTAGACACGAAAACCTGCGAATAGATCTCCCACCTATGATGCTGATCTATGAAAATTTCAGCAATATGCCACAATCGATGGCTGTACCTATCACAGTCCACTGCTGGACATAGTTCTCTCCCAGGCTGCGCCACAACACCCTGTCCTCCGCTTACCCTGTCCCAGGCACCTTCGTAAGGTCGTTGGCCCATCTAGTTGAAGAGCGTCCCACACTACGCTAGCCGATATGTGGTCTCCACTCCAGGACAGCAAGCAAGTAGCTTCTATGTGTATCAATAATAAAATTATTTGACAAGATAAGATAAAGATTTATTTCTCGCCACAATATAAAGTACACTTAACACAATAACGTCGACTAAAAACGCCGCAATATAAAGTACAAAAAACCGGCCAAGTGCGAGTCGGACTCGCGCACCGAGGGTTCCGTACAAACCTGCAGCTATTCACGGTTTATAAATTAAAATTAAATTAAAATCATTTATTTCAGGTCTTGAACCCATATAAAAATTAAAAAGGACACAATTGCCATGCTTGCATTATAAATTCTACATACCTTATTGATTAAAAGACATACAAAATAATTAGAGAAATTAAAATTGAATTTAGAATTATAAGTCAAATAAAAAAGTTAAAACAAATTAAAAATGTCTAGAAATAAAATATAAAAATAATGTAAAAATGTCAATAAAAAAAACCAATGTCAAAAATATACATATGTGCAGGCGCTGGCATGCAGTTTCAGCCATCTCCGCAAGAAAGGAGAATCCCACCGCTCGGACAACACGCTCAGAATCCCGTTCGAGCTGCCCCTACAGCGGCGCAGAAGCGATGCACTCCTTTTCCGGATTATTGCGTAGAAGTCATCGGTATTAGCATCAGCGAACATCGCCGATGCGCTACAAAACCGGGGCCGCCCCAACAGAATTCTGAACGCGTTGTTGTACTGGACACGAAGCGCGTTGTACGCCCGCAGAGTGAAGTTGGTCCACAGGCTGCACGTGTAAAAAGTCTGGCAGTATGCCTTGAACAAGGTTATTTT
Source organism: Aporophyla nigra (assembly GCA_947507805.1). Taxonomy (NCBI): domain Eukaryota; kingdom Metazoa; phylum Arthropoda; class Insecta; order Lepidoptera; family Noctuidae; genus Aporophyla; species Aporophyla nigra. The sequence continues at coordinate 16,149,826 of OX382302.1, read as the reverse complement.
TACCTGTGAAGAACAACGTGCAAACCTGCGAGCCAACATGTTGCACCGGACAGACAACGCCCTTCGCTCCCTCTCGATGTCCGCATTGTCAGACAGATCATCAGAGACCCAGTGACCCAGGTACTTGAATCGATCTACTCTATTCAAATGTGACCCGCAAAGAGTGATAGGTGGTCCAGTTAAGTAGCTTTTAGTACCAGCTTTGAAGATCATGTATTCACTCTTCTTTGGGTTATATCTGAGCCCGTGGGCCTCCGCGTAGGTCTCACAAATATTCAAAAGTCTGCGCATCGCAGAAAGAGACGGGCTCAGCAACACCATGTCATCCGCGTAACTTATGTTGTTTATACACACCCCATCAACGGAACAACCGACCTTAGTGCTGCTGAGTTCCTCGATCAATTGGTTCATATAAAGGTTGAAGAGACGCGGGGAGGTTATTCCCCCCTGCCTAACCCCACAGTCCAACCCGTATACGTCCGAATGCGACCCTGCCCATCTGACACTATTTTGCTGGTGACTATACCAATATTCAAATAGTGCTATAATGTCATGTGACAACTTCGTCTCGCTTCGCAACTTACGCCACAACTTGTCATAATTTACTGTATCGAATGCTTTTGACAGATCTAAGTAGCAAGCATATACAGGCGTATTCCTGTCTGTGTAGTACTGAACAGTTTGCTTGAGACAGAGGATAGCACTCTCGGTTGAAAGGCCAGGCCTAAAGCCAAATTGGGCGTCGTTCAAATGCAAGTGCTCTGCCAACTGCTGGTCAAGCAAACTATCCAGTACCTTACTTATGACTGTTGCTAGCGAGATGGGTCTATAATTTGAAATGTCAGAAGAGTCACCAGTTTTATTCTTAACAATAGGAACTACTACAATAGGAACTTTATGCATAAGGCTTATGTTTATGTAATTAAATGTTTTTTTTTTAACATATGTATTTGAGTTGACTGAATGAAAGGTAAATTGTGGTTTCCGATTTATGACGTTTTAAAAAAAAACTACTTACTAGATCTCGTTCAAACCAATTTTCGGTGGAAGTTTACATGGTAATGTACATCATATATTTTTTTTAGTTTTATCATTCCCTTATTTTAGAAGTTACGGGGGGGGGGGGGGGGGGACACATTTTACTACTTTGGAAGTGTCTCTCGCGCAAACTATTCAGTTTAGATAAAAATGATCATTTTTGAAGACCTATGCATAAATACCCCACACGTATGGGTTTGATGAAAAAAAAATTTTTGAGTTTCAGTTCTATGTATGGGGAACCCCAAATATTATCGTTTTTTTTCTATTTTTGTGCAAAAATCTTAATGCGGTTCACAGAATACATCTACTTACCAAGTTTACTGACAGACAGACATGACGAATCTATAAGGGTTCCGTTTTTTGCCATTTGGCAACGGAACCCTAAAAAGTGTCGCAAAATAAAGTACATATCGTCGCTGCGCGTGCAAATCCGCGTAAGAGCAACTTGTAAAGACCGCGTATTTGCTTTTTGATGATTTTACAGGAGGAAGAAAAAACTGAATATCTCAGCGATTTCAATTCTTATTACCGACTGAACTTAACAGCTGGTTCTTTACAACATTCTTTTTTGGAAAATAACGTAAATTTACTCGTCGTTGACTTAGATTTTGTGTAAAGTCACTTACGCGGTTTTGTTTTAACAAAGTACAAAATAAATAGACTTTTATTAAAGGTACGCGGTTTTGAAATAAAACAATTTGGTAAACAGTTGTATTTATTATTAGAAAAATCAAATCGAAAACGATATAATCTAACAAAAATATTATGTATTTATCAAAATCAGTTTCCTATTCATAATTTTTAATAGAGATCTTATTACAAGAGTTCAGACTTCTTATGCAAGAGATCAAAATAATCATCTAAAAGTAAAAAATAATAACTATTTATTATTATTAAACATTATGCAGAGGTAGGTACATACATACATACCTAATGAAGAAAAGAAAGATATTTTTATAAGAATAAAAAACATACCCCTAAACGAATAACAAAAATAAACCTTCTCCTAGGTTCTTCCATAATAATCACAAAACCTTCATCACAAAATCTTGAGTCAGGGTACTTAAATGTTTTCAATTAAAGTTTCCATAAAAAATAATAATCATAACAACAATAATCTGTTTGGTACTAGCTCTTAAATTCTAATTAAATTCTGTTAATCACAACATTTCACAGTCAAAATAGTAACTTAAAATTATTTGAAAGGTAAATTATCATAAAAAGTATGGCAGTCTTTAGGTATGACATTCTTTAGCTCCTGTAGGTGATCATACTTTGTCTTGGTAATTGGTTGCCTGGATTCATAAAGCGAAGGCGTACTGTTAATCGAAGACGTAATCTTCCTTGGTCTTCTAGGCAATAGAACAAAATCATCTGAAAAGTGGAGTTTATATTCTATGGTGCCATTTGGATTATATCTCAGTGCTTTTATATCAATAACACAATGATCACCCGCTCCTCGGCCAGGTCTTATTGATTCATAAATTAGGTAATCTTTAAGACCAAAGTCTTTAAAAAACGTATAATCAGGTGTAATAACTTCATAAGGACTTGGTACTTTTCTGGCCTCCTTTGTTATTGTGGCGTATTGTGAGGGTAAAAATATTTCCCGATTTTTCAACTTCCTCTCAATCACAGAGTGGACAGAATCGACTTCCATCTGCGTGTGCCCTTTCTCCAAGTACTTCAGAGTTATTGCTACGTTCCTAGCCATAGCCAAGTGCAAAAACGCATTCGATACAACATTATTTCTATTCTGTGCTGTACAACCATCTGTAAATATAACAACATCCTTGCAATCATTATCCAGTAATTTAGTTACGTAGTCTACGAAAAAAGACGCGTAAGTAGTGGCTTTTAAGTCGCATGCTGTCTCATCAAACCAGTAACACGTGACTCTATTATTTGCAAGATTGTACACAGAAAAGTTATGCACGGCGAGTTTAGTTTTAAAATAAAGTGCACTGGCATTGAGGAAAGGACATAGTTTGACTGCCTGAAGATCTGCTGTTAATGCATGTATGATTCCTTTTTGTGCTAATTCTTTGTCAGAATGTTTTTCAGCTCTAGCTAAGTCTTTTCGTTCGATATGTTTAGCATACTGTTCATCTGATAAATTACCAACTTTGTGAGCACAGCACTGGTCGCAAGCATCCTTTTTTGGTTGAAACAATCCAATATTCTCCTCAGACAAAACGCTTTCAAAAACTTTTCTAGATGCCACAGGCTTATTTTCAGAAACTGAGTAGTCGACATAAAGACGATACAATTGTGATTTTGATTGTATGATGGGTTCTAAGTACAACTTTGAAGTAGATTGTCTGCAGTAATGGGACGGTAGTTTCGGTAGTGCAGTCAAATATTTTTTTGCTAATTCTTTTTTGGATATTTTTTGTATGACTTCTGTTGTTTCAGGTTCCTTATTATTTGTCCCATCTCCAAGCCAATATCGAACCGTCCATTCTTTTATACCCAATGTCTCCAAAAACGTTTTCAGGCAAACTCTTTCTTTTTTATCATTAACTTTTAGATAGTACATTTTAGTATCACTTCGTCTTGAATTTGAGCTCTTGGTTTTTCTAGATGTAGGTTTTTATCCACCATTGAAGATATGTACATTTTTTTTTCTTGCCAAGTCATCTTCCAGTAATTATTAAATATTTCAGATCGAACTTCTTCTGTTAATTTTGAACAATACATAGCTTTACCACTGAAGCATTTTGTTGACATACATATTGGACCCATTATTCTTGCTGGCTTAGGATCGTTCTGAACAAATTTTGTGCCCTCTTTTTTAAATCCAATGTACTCTTTTCCCATCATTCTCTGTCTCTTATTTTTCATTCTCTTCCAATTATTTTTATCTCCTTTGCGTTTTTTTACATTTTCTTCTATTTCCCTTTCGGGAAACCACTCTATACATTCTGGCGATAACGGCTTTAAGTTTGTAATGTCTGATAAGTTGACAAGAAAATGATCATCAGACGTAAAATCAATGTCATTATTGTGATTTTCTGCCACATCATTAGATTTAATCTGTGTAGGAATATTATAATCTTCATTTTGCATCGATTCTGGAGGATCCAAAATTGTCGTAAGTGTAGTAAACTCGCATGTTAAATTCTCAGAAAAAGGTATCTCTGGTGTTAAATTTTGATTCTCAGACAAAGGTGTCGACACTGGTTGTATTACTGCTTGATTTTGATAATTTAATTTGTTCAATATTTCTCTCTTCTTCTGTAACAGTATTTTTCGCCTTTCAGATAGCTCTTGCAAAGCTACGACGTTTTCATTAGTATACGCATTTTCTAAAATAAAGTTATCTTGGTCCTCCATCATTTGAGTACTTACTTGAGAATGCAAGGATTTATCTATAAATAAGAAATTAATAATTATTAGTTTCAGTAAAATGCAATACCGCGTAACTTAACAAAACAAATAAATCAAACAATGTCAAGACCGCGTAAATACTTGTTAGGGGTTATATCAGTCAGAACCATTAAATTAAAACAGAATTACATGTAATTTAAATATTCTAGCATGAGCACATTACAAACGAAAAATAATAAACATTTTTAAAACATACTTACATGGTGGTTAATCACGGCAAAATAATTATTTTCGGGAGCACACACTAATTCCGTCACATTTTTCTCACGGCCGTAGTAAATACGCGCACTTGCTTCCAACTTCAGGCCTCCTACTGTTCCGCGGTATTGTTTCGATAGCATAATTGACGTTTTTCATTGGATAATTCAAATCAGGTGAAGTCTAGTATAAGCCAATAAGCGTTTAGAATCGGCCAGCACGATATTTGAATTTTGCGCGTTTTGCTGTTACGCGGTATTTACAAACTGCTCTTACGCGGTTTCGTACGCGCAGCGACGATATACGTTATTATATACGTGTTAATCATATAACAATATCACTTTTCGTGTATGTGCGTGTGTCCGCTTTGTTTTTCTAAACTACGCACCGGATTTGGATGAGGATTTCATCTACATTTAGAAATTCTATCCCGATAGGATTATGTGTATAATACATTGATAATATACGTCTATACATCGTTTAAAACGAAGACGCTTCTCGCGTCTGTACGCTTAAATCTTCTAAAGGCAACTGATTTTAATGCGGTTTTAATCAATAGACAGAGTGATTCAAAAGGAAGGTTTATATGTATAACACACTGGCAAAAGCCGGTACATAATAATAAGCAAATCACGATGTTTTAATAAGTCTTACGACGAAACAGAGTTGGGTCGATATAAAATATAAATTGTATCAATACTTAGATATAACAACATGCATGTTTTCATGATTCTGATTGATACTAATTAATTAGCACTTCACACTGATAATGTCAACGTAATTGATTTATAATTCCCTTGCTAACCACCACTTTGTTTATTGGTAATACACTGCAAACTTACAGTGCCTCGCAACTATTTGGTATTACAAAATATTCTCTAATTGCATATTACTTTGTCAACCACAATCAGAATAATTTTAAAAGTTTTTGCTAATCCAATGATTCATATGTTCGAAAACATTGTTTGCTCAGCAACGAAAATAACGCGATTAATGTGGTTGAAGCGTCAAAATGAAAGAATCATTTCTACTCTTAGTGTATTACGCAGTTACCCCTCTGATTCGTGTGGTTTAATATTTTTATTAAATTTTTTTCTTCTACTTCTGGTATGGTCATAATTTCAATAGATGCCTACTTGCTTTACCTGTATCCCAGTAAGCGTTCTGCGAGCTCGAGTACTGTTTGGTACATTTGGCTACATATCAAGCTACACATTTCCAGTTTAAGCTGAGCTCGCATTGTGTACATTTTTCGTACTATTAGAAGACAGGTTATACTGGATATGTATAGGTTGATTTGTCACCGTGCGTACATATTATTCCAGGTTTACAAACTTTTTTCATTTTGAAATGAATAGTACAACAAAATTAACCTCCAAAGTAGAAAAAGTAAGAGGTCTATGACATTTGATGTAGTACGAACTCGTTTTTGTGTACAGCGAATCCTTTTTACCACCTACATGAAACTTTCCATTAAACACCTTAATAAGATGTTTACAGAACAGTTTACAGAAGTCTTGATCAGCCATGCTCCGTTGCATTTTATTGTGAACTTCAAGTATCTACTGCCCACGCTTTAAAGATTGATAAACTGCTAAAGTTACTTGTTGGAAACTCTTGAAATGATACCTTTGAAACGAAATCGTTGAGAGAGTTTCGCGAAGTTGCCTCTTCCAGTCAAATAAAGAGGTTTTGTGAGAGCTGGCCCTTAACTTTGTTTCGCCGTGTGATGTTCGCATTTTGGAACATTTCGTTTATTGTCCTTTCACGTTTGAAAGTTTGCTTCATTTTTAACCGACTTCAAAAGGAGGAGGTTCTCAATTCGGATGTTTATATGGTTTTTTTTATGTATGTTCGGCCATAACTCCGTCATATATAGACGGATTTGCAAAATTCTTTTTTTGTTCGAAAGGGGTTTATTCCGAAATAGTCCCATATAAATTTCATATAGATCTGATGATGAGTTCAGAAAACAGACACCGGAACTCTTTATAAAAAATGACAGCAAATCAACCGCGATTTCTGCTATCGCATAAATATGCATTGTTTGTTTGGAATTAGTGCGGGGTGGATACCACAACAAAAAATTTTTAAATTAAAACTTTTTTACAAAAAAAAAAAACAACCGACTTCCTTAAAACACTACAAAGTGAAAAATAACTTTAATTTCGGAAGTAGGTGGCTGTAGCGGACGAATGGGGTAGAATCAGCACCCTTACCCGCCCTGGGACTTCTCCCACGTTTTTGACGTGCTTCCCTACTCGAGTATTTTCGCTGGTAGCACACGTCACCACGCACCCCTGAATGCGTAATGAGCAGCACGGTCGACCAAGACCTCGGGAGACTATACGTTTCTGACGATATTCTGAGAGAAACGAAATAAAACACTGATCTTCTAGTATTTCTTGTCCATAGATTCCGGCTTGTTTCTTCCTGTTGCCTCTTCAACGGCTGAGCTGCGACTGACTGGTCCGGCCCGACCGTGCGTCTTTTATAGTCGCCGGGGCCGCGTCCCATTACCTTACAGAGGACCCATTTAGAGGATCACCTTACAGAGGATTCATTTTTGAGCCCATTTTACTGTTAGTTTTCACCAAGCCGAAATCTATGAACCCTTTATTTTGCATTAATTTTCACATAACCCCTTACAATCTATATATATTTACATTCGTTATGTGGTCCCTTTTCATATAAAAACACAATATTATACGTACATGGTCACAATAAAAACTTTCTAGAACAAAAACCTTACAGAACTTGGCTTAGGACAATTTTCACTATCTTTAATCTACGATATCTCCGAATCCTGTGGTCCGATTTTAATAATTTAAACGTTAAAAGTGGTTTTACATCTAAATCTATCTATAAAAATAACAACAATCGGACCATAAACAAAAAACCTCATTTTCAAGTTACGTAATTATAGAACATCCTTACGACATTTTCTTACAATTTCTTATAAGATTCACATTAAATTATTCTAATTAGACTCTAATAAGAAAACTAACCATGAAATCTATAAACTAAAACTAATTAGAATCTAGAATCTTAACTTAAAACACAAAACTTTTCAAAATTATCAAATTCCTTACTAACTACAAAAATGTTCCTTTCATTTACATTTTGATATCAAGGCGCTCTCTGCGCTACTTGCACCCACTTGCCCAGAGGGGGTCTCGTTTTTGGAATTTTTGCGAACTATCGAAATCTTTACTAATTTAAAAATGATTTCTAACTTACAAAATCGTTGTCAGGGTGTACCCCGATGCTACTTGTGCCTAGATGCTTCGATTTCGTCGCCGACAGTGGCAAAAAACCATAAATACCGATCATAAGACACCGACTTCCGAAATTAAAGTAATTTTTCACTTTGTAGTGTCTTTAAGGAAGTCGGTTGTTTTTTTTTTTGTAAAAAAGTTTTTTATCATTTAGTTTGCTGATGAGAAATAGGAAACTAAGCAAATTGTATACACCGTGACACTTTAGTCGTTTTGCAAAGGTTGTCCACTGGATGTATCCGACTTAATATACTGAGGCGTGATTAAAAAATGTTACAATTAATTTAAATAATAGGTACTAAGCAAAATAAATAATGCATTAGAAGTATGAAACATCCTGTTAATAATGTTAACGTTTCATATGGTAGAGAACATACCTACCCAGTGCACGAGTCGGGTAGATCATTCCATCTCCATATTCCATGAGACAAAATATTAAATTTAAACCACATCATGCGGCATAATAATGAATAATATTTTTTTTTTTAGTTATTCAAATGTTCGTTTTCTTCCTTTGGATGTGTAGTAGTCATTACATGAAGTGGGATGCCGTTGTTAGACGACTAAAATGTCACGGTGTATAGGTACTTTATAAATGTAAAGGATGTATTTTTAACACGCTTTTATTAGCTTCATAGTTCGTATGTATGTGAGTATGTTAGTATGTGAGTATGTTAGTATGTGAGTATGTTAGTATGTGCCTATGTAACGGAAACTTTGAACATGATTTTGACCACCTTCAAATCGGCGGATTAATTTGAAACTTTGAACACTTGTAAAGGACCGATGACAGTACAATAATTTCATAAATTTCTGCCATTATCGTGGGCTGGATCACGAGGATATAAAAAAAAATACATAAAAATGCGTTTGTAGCTAACCGACCTAAAAAACGGAAAATAAATAAAATAGTTTAAAAAACGAAAAAGTAGAAAAAAAATGTAAATAAAGCGTTGGGTGATTTTTGAGGTATTTTTAATTGATATCAACCACCCCACGCTTTTTTCAACTTATTAATTAGATTTTTTACGAAATCATATTTTTAGTTTCTTTAACCATTATTTTTGCGCCTTTGAGAAGCTATAAGTAAAAACTGAAAGAAGTACAATAATTTCGGGGTTTTTCGAGCACCAAGCAGTTAGCACAGCTCGTTCGAACCTACTGTTGCATCTTAACGACATCCCAAAAATTCAGTATTTTGCAAATTTTTGCTTGTTGAATACCCTTGAAATGATACCTTTGAAAGGAACACCGTTGAGAGCATTTCACGAATTTGCCTCTTCCAGTTAAATAAAGAGGTTTTCGAGGATATTCACAATTTTGAAGATTTCGTTTAGTGGCCTTTCACTTTTCAGTTCGATTTGAAGGTTTCGGATAAGTCATTTTCACTTAATTATTTATTTTGCTGCTAAGAAATAGTATAAGAAATATAAGATAAAGATCTTAAGCTCAGCTCTTGAGCTTATGTATAGACATAAGCTTTAATTCCATAACAAAAAAACACCACTAAGTGAAAAACGAAAACACTAAAATAAAAAAAGCTCTTTAGCTTTTGTAAATCAGTGTTTTTTGCCGCTGACTTTCGAAATTCAAGTTATTTCTCACTTTCTAGTGTTTTTTGGAAGTCGGTTGTATTTTTAATATACTTTTTAAGTTTCTCTTTTAACCTACCCAACACAAAATCTCCAATATGCACAAAATATACTTACCTCCTTTTTATGAAGTCGGTTAAAAAAAGGTGACTGAACCCATGGAACTTGACAAACTCGACTAATACAAGTTATCATTAAACCTTTGAAATGCGGTAATGGTCCATTTTATCCAAAATTTATAATGCAAAATATGCAATAATATTCAACTAGTTTTGGGTTCCATTAATTTCGGTTGCGATCGTTCCCGCCCGATATAATTAGCAGCACAAAGTGTATTGTGGTAATAATTACGAGTTTCAAGTCCCAGGCGATGGCAGATAGCAGCACCCATGTTGTAGTCTTGATTAATGGGAACTGGGATGTAGCAGGAATGCATGTTTTGTAGAAAGAGGGATTTGCACAGGGTGGATTGTTGAGGCTAGTACTGAAACTATGGTACAAAGGAACAAAGGTTGTCAAAAGAAATAAGAGTTTAACTTCCTCGAAAAAAAAAAACCTGTAAATAATGCCTAGGTTTAGTTGACTCTCCTACAGTCTTTTGTAAAAATGATGGAAACCTGAAGGCCAATCCTCATTGCGAGGATCGTCTGGAGAACACGGTGGAGCATACGGTGGAGATGTATCCTGCCTGAGCGGAGCACCGCCGTGTTCTCGTGGAGGCGATCAGCGGCGGTGACCTCTCGCGTTCGGCCCTGGTGCGAGCCATGGTACGGAGCGAAAGGGCATAGGAAGCCGTCACCTCCTTCTGCGAAGCAGTAATGCTCGCGGGGCGCGTGAGGGAGTGGCAGTCTCTGCGCCCTCACGTCCCTAGCCACCGCAGGAGGAGAAGCCCCAGGCGTCGGGAGTCGATCGCGGACTCCCGGTCATCGTAGGCGCGGGCTTGCGGGTGGTGAGCAATGGGTAGCTCGCCGCCCGGTGAGGACCAGGCCCGTGTCGCCGGTGCGTAGTGTTCCACGCGCGCCTCAAAGGGATGCCAGCAGTACTGCAGGGATCTGCTAGGACCGATGCCTGCCAGGGTCGCGAGATTTGTTCGATAAATATACCGTGGCCCTGGCACATGGGTAACTGAAGGAACACGAGTGGGTTTTAGTCAGTAAAAGTCTGACACGCCCTTCCGCTCCACCCAGAGCGGGAGACGTCATTTGTTGATTTCACACCCACAAAAAAAGGCCAATTCTCGTTATTAACAACGCTCAAAATCTAGTCGTAATCTCATCTCGGTGATAGTAATATGTCAAAAAATGTATGGAAGCTCGAGGTATCGTGGCAGAATGAGACTGAGATCAGATTGTGAACGTTCTTAAAATTACGAGAATTGTCCTCTCTCTGCATAATCAGCCTATAATGTTCCCACGGCTGGAACACGGCCTCCATTCAATGAGAGAGAGTGCGCCGTATTCCACCACGCAGACACATGCTGGGGTTAGTAAATATCGCATGTCTTCGAATGATTAGTTCCAGGACATGCTGGTTTCCTCACGATGTTTTCCTTTTTTAGATCACCGTTTCTTAGAGCTGGGGTAATGAAAAGTGTTACACAAAAAAAAACCGCCAGTGTGGTTCGAACCTACGACCTATAGCTCGTAAAGTGGCCGTTACCACTATATAGCTCACCACTGCTGCCTGTACCTTACCTACTGTTATATTTGTCAAATGCAAATTTTCTGGTTAACTGATTTCGTTTTCATTTGTTACAGGTACTTACCAAATCCTGTGATCATCTTGACTTGCTTCAATAACGATCGGTTTTAACAAGGTATGTAGATCGGAACCCTTCCCCTTGCAACGTCAAAGGCTATGCGTATAATAGGACACGCTTTGAAAAATCAAGTGGAAGATCCTAATAAAAAGAAAGAGTTGCAAGATGGGTTGACCTCTTCTAATCCGGGCCCGTCATTCCGGGACCCGGCCCGTAATGGGTCGGTTCATTTCCGTCTCTTTCTATTGATGAGGCCCGTTTTCTGTTCGCCCTTTTTCTTGTTGTACCTAGTTATATTTTTCGCTGTGATGTTGCTAAGCTATTAGATTTAGAGGTCTAACTTGTTTTCTGTGGATTGCCAATATCCTAGAGGCCTTTTTTTTAATCTATACACACGTCGTTTTATCCGTCTAGATTTTGGCGCCATGCCTTGCCAGAAATAAAGGTAAAAAAACCGGCCAAGTGAGTGTCCCACCACGCACAATGAAGGATTCCGTAGTGAGAATGAATTTATCCCAAGAACAAACTTGACATTGTAGTTGAAAAACATGTTCTATCATACATCAGTATACGTCACGGTCAAATCTCCAACTGCAATAATGTAAGTTTGTTATCGCATTAAAATAGTTTTGTAAGTATGTGATAAAATAACAAATTATCAATTTTCGGACTATGTTTCTTGCCAGGTTTCATGATTCTAAGTCAACGGGAAGTAAACAACCTGTAGGTTTTGATTCACTTTCGAGTGAACAATATAAATGACATAAATGAAAATATTCTTTAGCTGCGGTGACTTAAAGCTTACATTTTTTTTAAAGCTTCAAGGGACTGTAGACTACTTGATATAAAATCCAACATGATGACCTTCACGCGTTCCTGAGACTCGATTGCGGACTCCCGACCACCGTAGGCGCGGGCTTACGGGCGGCGAGCAATGGGTAGCTCGCCACCCAGTAAGGACCAAGCCCGTGTCGACGGCGCGTAGTGTTCCACGCGCGCCCCAAAGATATGCCAGCAGTACTGAAGAGGTCTGCAAGGACCGATGTATGCCAGGGTCGCGAAATTTGTTCGAAAGAGATACCGTGGCCCCGGCACGTGGGCAACTGAAGGAACAGGTGTGTGTTAGTCAGTAAAAGTCTGACACGCCCTTCTGCTCCACCCAGAGCGGGAGACGTCATTTGATGATTTCCCATCCACAAAATAAAGGTACATAACTCGTACTGAAGGGGTCTGCTAGGACCGATGCCTGCCGGGGTCGCGTGATTGTTCGAAAGAGATACCGTGACCCTGGCACATGGGCAACTAAAGGAACACGGGTGGGTTTTAGTCAGTAAAAGTCTGACACGCCCTCCCGCTCCGCCCAGAGCGGGAGAAGTCATTTGATGATTTCCCATCCAAAAAAAAAAAAAAAAAAGGTACATAACTCTAATAATGTGCAAATATTTGTAATAAAAATATTTGTATTACGAATTTGGAATTCAGACAGTGGCTAAATAGCAAAAGATTCGTTTTCTGCATTAGGCAGACGAAAAGTGGAAAAAAGTAGATAAACGAAAGTGCACATTTTTGAGGATTACACACTAGCACAGTTTCCATTTTAAAAACACATGTAGCATCGTTCTGTAGTGTTGTGGAATATGCAAAATGTAGTGTGTTTCCCTCTTTGTTTTCTGAGGGTAGTTTTAGGCGGCAGCTCGGGGAATCGTGTTACGTTCGAGCTCGTAAATAAGAATACTTCGGACACATGCGGGTGCACTTTTATTTTCGTGTTGTATCATATTTTGTAGTTTATGCATTCTTTATTTTGTCTTGTGATTTTTTGGGATGGTATCTTTTGGGAAAGAGGAAATTATTAAACAGGGTGGCAAACATCGATACGCAAACTGGTTACATGGTACAACGCGTTACATGGTTTCTGAAACGATAATTATCATCATCATTCATAATTTCATCTTAAAGACGTCCACTGCTGGTCATAGGCCTCCCGTAATTTGGGGGGTTTTGCTATAATTGCCACGCCTGGCAAGCGGGTTGGCTATCGCAGTATGGTGGTAAAATTCATAGAGGACGCTGCCGCTGCTGCCCATTCTCTAATAAGTCCCTTAGACGCCTCTTACGACATCCACGGGGAGAAATGGGATGGTGTTATTCTATGACAAAACGTTTATTTTTATTTTTATTGGGGTTCCATATAGGTACTTTGACCGCGTTGGTATGTTAATTTTTATGAAACAGCAGAATTTAAAAAAAACTAGTGTCACGTGCTGAATTCATGAATACGCCGCGTTATACAATAAACAGTATGGGTACCTACTCAGGTTTGCCTATTATTATGAAATTATTTACAGATAATTAAATTTGGCCACAAAATTAAAACGGTTTTAATTTACAAAAGCATGAACAGTTTAAACCACAAACACATTTTGTTAGCACATAAATAAAACGTTGTAACCACGGAGTATAGGTAAATAATTGAAAATAGTTTTATCAAACAAAATGATAGACAATTTTTGTCGCAAAACAGAAAATTAATCGAAAGTAGGACGCACAACGAAGGAAATATTCTGTAATGATCTCACCGTTAAAAGTGACCTTCTCATTCCACCAGCACCAAAATACCTTAACATACCATCACAATCTGATTATCAATCAAACAATATGATTATTTTGATGTTAATCCATTACTTCATACGTTCCAAAAAAAAATATCTTCCTAACAACGTTAATAACGCAATGAATGTTATTGATCTGTCAAAATGAAGACAGTTGACACTATCGTCAGTTCTAAATATAAACGGTGAGATTTTGTCAGCATAGGTGGACTAAACAATATTAATCTATACTAATATTATAAAGCTGAAGAGTTTGTTTGTTTGTTTGATTGATTGAACGCGCTAATCTCAGGAACTGCTGGTCTGAATTTAAAAATTATTTTTGTGTTGAGTAGCCTATTTATCGAGGAAGGCTATAGGTTATATAACATCACGCTACAACTAAGAGGAGCGGAGCAGTAAAGAAAAATGTTGCAAAAACGGGGAAAATCGCACGGGTAGGCGATTCGACGCGACGGGAAGGGTCGGGGGCACAATAAATTTAACGCGGACGAAGTCGCGGGCAGAAGCTAGTAGATGATACACACAATGTCTATAATATCTCCACTGATGAGATGGGCCTCCTCTCTGAGACAAAGTGTGGGCTTTCACCGTCTTCGAATTTTTGGTTCTAGGACATGCTGGTTTCCTCACGATGTTTTCCTTCACCGTTTTGAGAGCTTTAGTGATGAAATTAAATACACAAAGTAGCCTGCCTGGGTTTGAACCAACAACCACTTGTAAGTGACGACCGTTACCACTGGGCCACCAGCTCCTCCTACAATAAATGATAAAGAGTTATGTAATACCGAATTTATCAGTCTATTCGATTGGATTTAGCAATAGCTAAGGCGATCGGTACCGTGTGGTGCCGGATGTAAAGAATAACACCACCCCATTTCTTCCTGTGGGTGTCGTAAAAGGCGACTAAGGGACTTACTAGAGAATGGGCAGCAGCGTTCTCTATGCATTTTACCACCATACTGCGATCGCCAACCCGCCTGCCAAGCGTGGCGATTATGGCAAAGCCCCCCAAATTGGGGGAGGCCTAAGTCCAGCAGTGGACGTCTTACGGCTGAAATGATGAAGGCGATCAGGAAGCCTCGAGAGCTCTTCCCGAAACCATTCGTTATTTTTCTAAATAGACTTCCTCAAAATAACGTCTCACTCGATATATTAAGTTTTATGGCCGACTATTAATATCGATATAAGTTAAGTTATTTTTAAGATAACATCGTAACCGACTGTTTATGTTATTGACCTATCGTATCGTAGCTATTGATATACGAAAACAAAAGGCAAACGGCAACTGTGCAAGGGTTGTAGCGTAGACTGGCGCGAGAGAGGTTGTTAGTTCGATTCCCGTAAGATGCAGTATTGAGACTGAACCATGTAACACACTACGTAAATAGCACAAGGATATTCTTTTTTTCTTTCTTGGATTTTAGTTCCTTTCGTATAGTTGAAGAGATTTCTAACAATAATACCTAAGAGTAGTGCAATGAACACTACAAGACCGTCTAAAAAGTATTGAGCTTCTCCGGAGGACACAAAACAGATTTCTATCAGCTGCATTTATTTAACTTAATTCAATCTACATTCAAAAATCAAAAATAAGAATCATAAACGAAGACAACTAATAAGCAACTTATCTCTTACTATTCAAGATTTTTTGTTCTCTAAAATTTAACTGGGTGTATAATCAGTACACCTAAAATATAATCTTTTGTATTAAATATTTCTTCGCCTGAAAAAGCAATGAAACAGATTCCATTGTTTTTTTGGGAATAACATCTCGCAGCTCAACCTATGCCAGGCTGCTTAACCGGAGTTGCTAGTGGCAACCTTAATAAGGGCTAAAAAACTTCATCATCATCATTTCATCCGAAAGACGTCCACTGCTGGACAAAGTCCTCTCTCAAGCACCGCCACTCCGACCGGTTCTGTGCTTCTCAAATCCAGCGGCCCCCACTAGAAAACTTAAAAGTAGGGCGACTATTCGCTAAGGTCATTCACTGTAGCCGTTTCGTCCGCGTTAAATTTCGTGTTCCCGACCCTTCCCGTCGCGTTGAATCGCCTACCCGTGCGTTTTTCCCCGTTTTTGCAACATTTTTTATTACTGCTCCGCTCCTCTTAGTTGTAGCGTGATGTTATATAGCCTATGTTACTCGCAGATAATGTAACTTTCTAATGGTGAAAGATTTTTTTTAAATCGGTCCAGTAGTTTTTGAGTTTATCCATTACAAACAAACAAACAAAAATACAAATTTTTCCTCTTTATAATATTAGTGTAGATAAATAATAGTAATACACATACTGTCTAACATACTATATGTATCACTGTAGGTTAAATAAATAAAAACGATGCTAAATTCTATCCCACTAACAAAAAAGTAACCATCTTTATTCGAAGCTAAGACGCCAACACCACTTTATGCTTCCCTGAAAAAAGTGTACAAATCATAAAGATTATGCGAGGAACGCGTATGGGGTGCAAAAAGCTGCCATTACCTCGTATGTTGAAGGAGCAGGTTCGATTACCGTTGCAGCTGACAGTTATGAGCCAGCCCGACTAAGATTACGCACGCAACACATGAAACCTTTTTAGATACAACCTTTTTATATCATGCAGCTGAAAAAACTGAAATTCTCGTGAAAATGTTTAGGAAGTTGATTTTCCAACGGTAAAGTTAACTTTGTAATGTAAAAAAATATGAATGTAAATAAACACACGTTCCTAGAGTGTGTGTTTTGTCTTTCGTTTGTGTGGGTGTGTATGTGTTGGGCCATTATCTCCTAAATGAGAACGTCACCGTTAATTTGCGGTGGTCACGTTATATGTCAGTTTTAACGACTTCCCGTAATGAGGTCTAACTTAATGGACGGGGTTTTAATGGTTTTCATCTTAACGGGCTGTACCGAAAATACTGGTATTCAGCTGCATATGGTTAGACTGGAATACGACCCCAACGGCTAGGCAGAAAAAACTAGGCAGGTTGATTGATAAAAGATAAATGATTTTATTTTCTGTAAGTAGGTTTGTACTTTTAGACGTCATTAAAACTAGATGAGGTCGGCATTTCTTATCTGACTACTCTGAGAAGAAAAACCGAAAAAAATTCAGAGGTCACAGTCTCTTTTAAAGTCCAGACATAATCTTGGTCAGATCATGTGAAGACCATATGGATTGGTGTCTGAAATGGTTTTTTGAGATTGATGACTGATCTTACCGACAGCGGAATGCAGACCTGAAAAGAGTGTCCATGGAGTTTCTTGCTCGTTCTTCTCCCTTCTTTCCACTTGACACCACCAAAACGACACCACCGGTGGTGTCGTATGGAATCTCTAGTCCATATGACACCACCGACTATTAGTGAGGTTACATACAAATAATCAAGAGTATTTTGTAGAGTGTAGACATGATGACGCCACACCAGACATCTAAATGTCCGTGAAAACGCAAACGGAACAAAACATGAAGGATACTTGTACCCAAACGGACCATTTGAGTGATGCTCAGATTGTATTAAATACAGCAAAATTGTTGGCTGAAAGTTTTTTTCCTGGAAAAGAAACACTAAAAGAAAAGTTCATTAAGGCCTATTACAAGCACGTAACAACAATTGTGGACATGCTGGAAGACTGGTTTTCCGGTCCGTTCCATACTTACTTCACTGAAATAAAATAAAAATATTTTATAAACTCTGTTTTATTAATTATCGTTTAACTATAGATAACTTAAAATAATGAATTGGGAGCTGTTTGTCAAAAACACGCGTTTCTGGACATCACTAGGGTGGTGTCATATGGACTAGAGATTCCATACGACACCACCGCGGCACCGGTGGTGTCGTTTTAGTGGTGTCAAGTGGAAGGAAGGTTCTTCTCCATAGGTACCGTACCTACCTACTACGCTCTGGAATGGGCAACTAGTTTCATTTTCCTGACTCACTGCCTGTTGACAATTCAAAATTGCCTGTAATTGGTTTATTTGACATAAATGCTTTGAGTTTGAGTTTGGGCTAGTAATGATTCTGCAGTTAAAAATGTTGAAACTTTCTCATGGATTCATCGAAGGGTAGAGGAGAGTCTTCATATATTAACTGCATTGTAATACAAAATTGATCTATAACTGTCTAAAACAGCCCATTTATAATCCGGCCTTGTATCATAATATTTATAGGTACCTAAATATTGCGCAGTATTTACACCACATATAACATTATGTTGATGTTCATTGTTCATATTTACTTGGCCAAACATTAATAACTTCTTACTACTTACTTGAAATATACGTATTACGCACAATATTTCATTTGGCTCACCTCGCGTGCTACTCACACGAACATTTTCCCTCCAAACTTTGCCCTCCATTCAAAACTTTTTAAATCTATTAAACAAGTTACAGACTTACCTACCTATTAACCTGGGATGCTTATAAACACAAAATGAAATCTACACGGAGAGTGCAAACTGTTCCGTAACACGCACGTCACACGCCACTCCGACGCAATGCTAACGCCATGACGTCACGAAACGCAGATAAACGGAACCCTCAAGAAAAGATTTACGTTCAGTATTTATGAACGCTATTTTCGGGGACACTTTCATTGAGAATTGCGCCGTTGAGGACAATACATAGTAACCTCGGCCTTTGCTACGAAGCAAGATACATACTTACCCGAGCTAAGTACGTACGAAAACCGTAACTTTGTAAGAAATGCTGACACAGCGGTCGACCGTAGTCATTTGTGGCGACGCAACGAGAATTTTCGCCTGAGTGACACTCAAAAAGTAAAAGGTTCATCGCCCTGCAAGCTACTGCGTCTGTGCTGAGCAGCGCAGGGGCAATAAAATGCGAGCTAGGGTCACCGCAGCGATGTTTAGTATAATGCTCGTCTAGTCCCGTCGGATGGCCCGCTGCCATTTGAATTTTTGAAGATGTTTCCTAGGGGATCGGCCCTGAGTAGATAGCGACTGAGTCCTCCCTGAGCTGTGTTTTGGCAACCCTGCTCGAGCCACTCGGGTCTCGAATATACTTGGAATAGAAATTACGTAATCGACAAAATTTTGACGCAGCCTGCGGCGTCCTTCACTCCCCTTCTTTATCGACGCAACATCGCCATTGCATTAGACTTTCCCTTCAGAATACCGACGCGCTGATTTAATTTCCTTTTGACCTGCAAATTAGACCCGTTATCGACAGAATGTAAATGAATTTTGTAAAGGTAATTGAATGATGTTTCCCTGTTAAAGCAATCTGATACTGAAATATTAATACTCTTAAAAGATGTGCTGGATAAATATCAACTTTTTATTCTGCGAGAGATGAAATTAGTAAACTAGGTATTCACTTTAGTCCCAATCAGTTTCACAAATGGTTTGCTTTAGTTATTTATCTTTTCATTCAAACCACGTGTGTTTGGACCACGGTAGCTTCACAATCACACTACAATAATTTGTGCAAATCCAAGCAAGATTGCAATTTGCAGGACGGTCGTGAGAGGAGTGGTCTTGTCTCTCACTCTCACGCAAAATTACCTTTCGCTAGACAGAGAAAGTCCATTAGGTTTTATGGGCTCCACTCCGCAGGACGAATAGCGCTTGAAACGTTGAAATTAATTAAATTCTCACCTAAACGCGACTCAAAAGCGAATTGTGCTCTCAAAGATACGAACCTATTTTTTTCACTAATTCTTTTTTCTAGCTGATTCTGTGAAAACTTTTGAATCATGATTATTTTCAGCCAGTGTTGATTTGAACGGATGTAACTCATCATGATGATTGACGCTAAATTAAATAAATATAGAATATTATGAAACGTAGTGTATGTACCTACGTAATCCCCCATATATCTTAAAGGTCAAAGACCCCTCTGTAAGTAGGTACACGTTCCTGGCAACTCTCCTAGCTTCGACGGTTTACTTATGGTAAAATTATCAAGATGGCTTTTAAGCTTCTAGTGCACTAACGGTTTAACTCTAGCTTTACCGGCTTTCATAGCGAGAATTTATTACTTTCCTTCTTTTACGAGATTTTAAGTAAGTAAGCATTTTTTTATCAGAGAGCCTAGAGGTATCGAAAGTTTTTCAATACACGCGCTTTAGTTGTGGTAATCAAGTGTAAAAATACCCTTTTAATGTGTGCGTAAATAAGAGTAGCGTCAGCATACAACACACACATTTGACTTCTCCATTGCCTCGGACGGTAACTAGAGCTCCTGCGCTCACACACATATTCACAGCGTGTTTGTACACTTGGTAAGCACAAGTAAAGTGCGTGTCTATTGGTGAGATAAAAATACTATACCAAAAAACTTAGTCGAAAACGTTTTGAAAGTCGTTATAGACATACGAAATAATTGCCATGTGTCTAGGCGTTCCAGTTCTAGATATTAGTGTATAGAAGATTAGTATTTATGAACGCACCCACGGTCCTACACAATCAAGACTTCATTTTGACTAGGAGTCAAGTTTTAGATACCAGGGACAAATTAAATTTGCTAGCGAAAGTTCGCAGACACTATAAAACAAGAAAGAAATTAATCTGCTGTTTTTTTTTTGGTTCAGCGCCATATAGATAGTTTAGTTACTTTAAATATCAGTTTAATTTAAATATCATCTAGTTTTATTGTGTTTGAATATCGATACCCGTCACGTCTGTAAAGTTTGGCTATGTAATTTAAGTTGACCCTGTATAATAACAGTTGTCGATGAACATCGACACTAACTTCTTTGAAATCCTAAACGGAGATCGTAATGACTTTCTCCGCAATTCCTCAGCGATCCTTTAGAAAACCAACGCGGCTATGTTTTAACGAGGCAAAATCTTTAGTCGACATCTTTTACTGCAATCCAGCAATCAGGGGACTATTCATTTTAGGTATATCCCGGTGAGACGCCATCAAATTGCAGCTGAGAAATTCAACCTCCATTTCAAGACGCCTGAAGAGGTGCCCAAACGTGCACGACCCCTGCTTTGAAAGTTATTTCACTGAAAATTACACACGGTTTGCAATTAAAACTATGTACAGCCATGAATAATTCACAAGGAAGCAATTTGCAATGTTCAGACCGACATGTGTCATGAGTGAGCACTACGCCCAATTACTCATACAATACAGCGGAGTGTGGTTTACAAGGAACATAACTCTCTCTTTAGTTAGCATCTCCCTCGAGACTCCGGGACTCCGGGCCGGAACAGATCCGCTATGTATCCCCGTCATTATGATATGGGACGTTTTCTCACTACGGGGCTTCCCTTCAACTCACCGGTACGACCCGCAAACGAAACTTATTCGATATCAAAACCGCATTAAAACGCGTAACGGAGGTACACACTTACATTTTATTTGAGTTGAAAACTTTGTTATTGTTTTCAAAGTACTTAATACCTATCTCTCTATCATTTACGAGCGGCTGTTTGTGCAAATGCAAATTTCATGTTTAATCACTTCTCCTCGAACGGTCCCAGCTTTTGGGTATTATATCAGAAAAGTTTACTCGTAAAAATCTGGCATACTGAGGCTAAATCGTAAACCAGTAGAGTTTGAAAAGTGGCTACTTTTTAGCAGGAATGTCTTCGGTGGCCATGTCGAACTTTGGAACTTACGACTCTAATTTTAATAAACGTGGGCGGTTGCGCCACCCGAAATTCATTTGTCTTACTGTGTAGGTAAGTTGTTTAAATTATAGCAGACCAATACAACGGTGCGACGGAAAAAGTTAGCAAAGTTGTTTCTAGGCAGGCAAGTTTATAGCGGCGGTTGCTCATGCGGACTCTACGTTGTCCATAAATCTGTTCTCCGCTGATTTCGATTTTCTCTCTATTTCAGGTCCCTGAAATATCTTGTTCAAGTCAATGTCACGTACCGAGGTACATAGCAAAACTAATAGGGGAACACTTTATCGACGAAATTCCTGGTTCCTGCAAACTTTTACGTCTTGTCACTTGGACATAACAGAAATTGGTTTAGCTGCTCACCGCGCCGCATACCGGCGAAATATAAATCATAACTCAATTTCAAACAATATCGATAAATTATCACACAAGAGAAAATAACACGGATGTGAAAAAACAATAAAATATCGCCGACAATCGTCAGCAGGACATTTAATTCAGTAATGGATTCTTTAGTCTGAGTGTGCATCTTTTAGCGCGAACTTCATAATATAATAATCGTTTATTCTCTCTTCACAAAGCTGACTTAAAGTTAGTGTGTACAAAAATAAGGTCTCAGCTGCATTCCACTTTTGTGAGAGACTGGTGCCTGATATAGATTTTTAGAAAAAAAACCTGTGATACAGGTCACCAGGCCCCTTCCGCGGCTAGAATTAGCTAGTAGGTACAGGGATGCCGCGCAAGAGTCGCATATTTTCATTCTGATGATAAACCTAAAGTGAATATGATTTTTAATGTTTCAAGTAGTTTAGTGTGTTTAATTTAGCATACTTGGTCCCCTTTATTACGAAACAAGGTTTTTGTTTAGATCAGACAGGGAATTCTCGTAATTTTAAGAACAGAAGAACGTTCACAGTCTGAGCTGTCTCAATCTGTCAAAAATATCTCGAGTTTCCATACAATTTAAAAAAAAAGTTTTTGACACTTGATTGTCGCCGAGATGAGACTGCGAATAGATTTTGAACGTTTTTAATTACGAGAATAGACCTGCAGGTTTACACCACCGTGTGTACCGTACGTACATAACTACACACATACGTACGTACTACTACTAACATTCGTACTGTCAAAACCGTTATAGAAATGTAGTTCTTTTTACAAAAATTACAGCTTAGTTCAGTGCTAAGTTTTCATTTTAGTATTGAGGTAGAACCTCCAGAGAATTTAATTCGAGAGAGGGAGACGGTTGTATACAATCTTAGAGGGTTGTATTATTGATAATTTCAATAATTATAATTATGTAAAGCCTTATATAATATTTAAAATCAACATAATGCTTGCACTGACCTGAAAACTCATAAGAACGTTGCCTAAATATAAATAATAATCGAAATACAAATACTGGCGCAAAGGTTTAGGCTAGAACCTAAAATTATAGTTAGATTTAATTTTGTATTATGACGGAGTGTGTTTTAAGTTTCATTCTAAGCAAAACATTAGCACATATACTTAAGCACTGGTTTCATATTTAGAATGAAATCTAGACAAGGCAAAGCATCACTAAAAAAATAGTCAAGTAGAAAAAAATACTGCAGTAGGAGTGAATCCCAGACCCAGCCTCCGTCATCACAGCCATAACCAAATTATTACCGATGTAAACAGCCCATCTATGATCTAATATCCGCATATTAACCAAATATTGAAACGCATCGAACCCTCCAATTCCCGAAACAATAACATACTCAAACGCATGTGAACATCGCACTATTAACTGCCGGGATAGATTCCATGTTAGCATCACGGTCAACAAAATAATTGGCCCGCCAGCCTGCAAACTGCACAAATTAATAAATTGTTGAGCCGACCGTACTACCGATTCATATTTAATTTTCGACGGATGTTTTTTGTTAAAGATAATTTTTTTAATGTATCTGTAAGCGGGATACGGGATTTAATTTCAGATACCGGGAATTTTGGTTTATTGTATTAGACCAAAGGTTTTAAATATCATATGCCAGTTTCCTCTCGATGTTTTCCTTTACCGTTTTAAGAGCAGTGGTGATGAAATAATTCACACAAAGTAAAGGCCTGGGTGTGGTGCCAGACGTAAAAATTAAATTAAATTAAAAAAATAAAATTAATTAATCCCCGTGGGTGTCGTATAAGACGACGGTAGCAGCGTTCTCTATGTATTACCACCATACTGCGATCGCCAATCCGCCTGCCAAGCGTGGCGATTATGGCAGACCCCCCGTTCTCCGGTTCGAACCTACGAGTTACAACTCGTACCTTAGTCGCAGCCGTTACCGCTGGGCCACCACTGCTCAAGCACTAAAAATAGTAATAAATATATATACTACTATATAATACTATATTATTTGTTGTACTCAGTTCCACAATTGGAGAAGAACTGAAACTTATATTTTTCCAATCACTTGTTTCTGTGACAATTTTTTTTTTCTTTTTTAGCCGAAAACCAAACGACAACGAACCAAACTATGCAAGTTTGAATAAATAACGTTGCTGAAGCGAAATTCGATATCAAACCGATGCCTTACCGCATATGGAGTTGACTGGTTGTCTACAGACTAAAATCTTGTTACGTCGGACTTTCAAAATTGTTCGGAACCGAATCCTGTTTGTAGCACACTTTGTTGTATTGAGAGGAGTTAACTGGGAGTATTAAATTAGAGACGGATGGTCAACTGAGGCTGTGCTGTAACTAGCTAGTACTTTATATCGGTTTTGATTCGAAATGCGACTCCCGCATATAGGCGAGAAACAACACAATTTCTATGAAAACTTTATAGAAATTGTTCTACCAGAATCGCGTCACACCATCGCATCGCGCCCCGTTCACAGGGTGACGATATTTTACGGTAAACATTTGGGATCACACGTTACCATTGTATATACTTGTGCTCCTAAAAAAACAGTAAGATAGCTAATTTGTACATATTTATAATTTAAGTAATTTCAAATAATAGACAAAACAACACCTGTTTATTAAATGCTATTGAACGAATTTATGGTACTTATACTCGTATTAAAGATAGACGCTCTGGAAATGTGGTGCTGGAGAAAAATGCTTGGGGTATCGTGGAACGAGTTTCGTACCAACATCTCGATACTCCAAGAGCTCAATATCAAAAAGCGTCTATCTGATCTGGTCGAAACGCGCATAATAAAATACTTCGGACACTTCTCGAGGCGTGACGGTGACTCTTTAGAACGCCTTGTCGTGCAGGGTACAGTGGAGGGCACTAGACCACGTGGACGGACACCCATGAGATGGACTCACCAAATAAAATCCGCAGTGGGCGATCCATTATATACGTGCACCCGCAATTCCAAAAATCGGATTGGATGGCGAGAAATCGTGAGGCGAATCACATCAGCCCCTAGTCAAGAAATTTCATGAGGACCACGACCGCTCTGACAAGAGTGTTACGAAGAAAAAGATACTCGTATTAACAAAAAAACATATTTTTTATTATTGTCTATCAGTCTATCCCGTCTAATCTCTGAAACGTCAAGACCAATTTTGACAAGACTCTCACTGCAAGATAGCTTATGTTATAAGGTATAACAAATATTTGTCCCTGTAACACGTTCCTATGGCGTAATTTCCGACAGCCACGTGGACGAAACCACGGGCACAGTATGTAATATCTCAAAATAACAGTAATATAGTGACTTGCAATAGATTATTTATATTCAACCAGTAATGTTTGCATTTGGCTATATTGATACCATTTGAAAACCTACTTGTGCATTTAATTATTATAATAACAAGTCAGCAATCTTCACAATAAGAACATACGGATATAAAGTGAAAAAAAAATCGAGGTTAACTGAACTATTTTAGACAAGAAACACCAGTGCATTAGAGAAACGGAGGAAGTTGCGCAGAAACTTAATCAAACGTGTCAAACCGACCAACCTCCAGTCTGATTGAGTGTTTCTGCTGACCGAGCTATGATTATTTCTAACGAACTTGGAAACTGACGGAAGTGGAATTGAAGTTTTCCTAACTTAAAAGAAAAATAATAGTTTAAAAAAACTAAAAAACACGCTTCCATTGAAAACCAAACTAAAAAGTACAAAATAATGGAAAAAAGCGTGGGGTGCTTTTTAAGGTATTTTTTTTATTGATATCAGGAACCCCACGCTTTTTTTCCATTATTTTGTACTTTTTAGTTTCGTTTTCAATGGAAGCGTGTTTTTTAGTTTTTTTAAACTATTATTTATTTTCTATTTTTTAGGGTGTTTCGAATTTTGAGACGTATGTCAGCGTAGTTTGTGACGTATGTCAGCGTAGTTTTCGAAGACAGTTTTTTTTGCTGTCCTGATAACCCTGGCAAGGATAAGCACAAATTAGTTTGTGACGTATGTCAGCGTAGTTTTCGAAGACAGTTTTTTTGCTGTCCTGGTAACCCTGGCAAGGATAATGGCACAAAGGAGATGTTTCATTTTTATATGGGGCTCCGGCCATAACGTGTACCGTTTAGCGAAGCTGGGTAAATTACTCATGAATAGAATAAAGTAACATTTTTTTCATAATATCAAATGGTGTTTATGTACAAAATAAAAATTAAGAATGTTTGACGTTTGTCCTAAGAGTTAGCAGAGTGGTTATTTTGAATTCGTTTAGAAACACACTTCAAGAATGGAGACTAAAGATTTTTGTAACGATGAAATGGTCACACTTAATTATGTTTACTCAAAAATATTTACAAGAGAATAATAGTAATTTCTTTTTAACACTACAAGAATACACACATTTTTTAATTATTTTCTACTTAACATTGATTTGGTGAGACATGATTTCAGAACGAATGAAGTCTGCAAGCAAACGAGACGCCATGTTGATTAAAACATGGTAATAATTGAAAAACTATTATTTTTTGTACACAACAAATCAGGCGCAAATTAACCAGGGAATATTTTATCCCTAATTTGTAGTATTTTTTACTCTTTTGTGATAAATGTACATCTGATGGCCGAAAATGAAACATCTCCTTTATGAAATTATTGCATTGTCATCGGTCCTTGACAGGTGTGCAAAGTTTGAATAAAATCTGTTCGTTTAAAGTGGGTCAAAATTGCGCTATAAGTATAAACTTACAAGTGAAGCTAATATAAAGCGTGTAAAAATAAATTTTCTCTCTTTTGTATACCAAAAATATATCTTGACGAACCATATTAATCTCTCCGTTTCTCCACAGTTACATGACAATGTGTACTTATATTTTATTTATAGGTGAAATCCGCAATATTCTACATAAGGAAACATAAAAACGGTTTGGAAAGGGACAGGAAATAGTACGGCGGACCTCGGTGGAAGGGCACGGGCCTAGTCTGGCGCCACAATAAGTCACGCGCGGTATTTACATAACAGAATGCATTTAGGAAATGAGATAGCTCGCACAATACAATCTTAACTTCATCGGGAAATTAGTCGACAGTTCGTGAGCGAAGTAAGTCGTGATCGCCGAAATTCGCACGTTAATCGGACGCCGAGGCCGAACGCGTGACGTTCCCCTCCCTTTACACCACGTTTTTATTGTATTATTCAAAATAAGGAAGTGGTCATGCGATGCCGTGTTGACAAACTTTTTATTCCAGTTCTGCCATAAATTGGCGCTGAGCAAACTTCCATTTAATGAGAGCTTACTTTTATATGCTAGTAATGTGTAAACGTAAAGGCGAAAAGGTTTATTTTTGTTTCGATTTGCGAGTGTAAAAAATCTGAAGTGGGTAATGAAAGCCGGCACGCAAAACGGATGCAGCTAACAGATTAGCTAGTGATAAAGGAGTTAGTATTAGAACGGTTAATTACTGTTCGATAAGGGTGGTGTTAGACATGCTATTCTGACGCTGCGTGCACGCAACTGAGCCGCCGTGTTCACGCTATCGGGACAATATCCGGGGCACACAACGTAGCCGGAAGCTCTTCATCTCCTGTGTAGTTAGGCGGCACGATAAGTGAACCTAATCCTAACCATGTAAACTAGCTGAGCGGGTTATGGTTTGCGTGTTCTCCAAGAGTTTGTGCAAACAGTTAACTCAAGCGATTATCTATCACAAACATGATTGCTTTCTCTTTTGTAATGAATCTATTTGTAGTGAAAAGTATCGACACCTTGACGTCTGAGTTTCCTATAGTTATGTTAACGATGGAACAACAACATAGATCTATCGCACTTCACGCCATTTAGAGCACACTTAGCTTTATCTGCGTGGAGTTCAGAATTAAATAAAAAGTATCTCATGTATTCATCCAGGTTAAAATTATGTGTGAGCCAAATGTCATCGAAATCCGATTGAGTAACAAATTTCCTAACATTTCTAATATTAGTAGGATTCCTTATTAAAAATAACAGCACTTAGATATACGAAATAAAAACCGAAATAGCTTATATGAAAGCAAGTACGAAAATAGCACGCCATAAAACTTCCAAATTTACAGTTACTCCGGTTATAGACACAAATAAATTCACCATGAAAGCTATCCAGCTGATCAGTCTGATAAGCTAAGCACTGGCGAGCTATGTCTATCCTTCGAGCTATATCTGGACATCTAACCTTCACCCACGTCTTGACCTGTGGCTCTAAGGGGTTCAGGTAATAGAATGACGTTATCGGGTAAAGACGTAGATTACTTAGGAAATGGAGTGTTATTAACTCTTCTACTGTTGAATTGTCTATGCGTGAATGTCTATCGTTTTGTTTTAATATAGTGGAGGTTAGAAAGAATATTTGTTCTTAGTTCGAATTACCCAGTGTTTTTGGTTGCTGGTCCTTGTTCCATCCAGCTCATTCATAATTCATTATACTTGGTTAAATACTTATTTGATGAATAGTATTGATTTCATTTCTATTCAGTGTCCAGTAGAAGATATCTATGTTTGTGTATTTATTCAATTTAAATTCAAAACAACTAAAATATTTCAAATTTTCACCTAATAGGTCCAGTAAATTTGGAGTAAATTGGCTGTAACAGACGAACAGACAGACAGGCACACGAGTGATCTTTTTAGGGTTTCTATTTTCATTCGGACTTACTGAACCCTCAAAAGTTACGCCTCTATCCACACTATGTATATACTTATTGATAAAATTTCATAGTAACTTTTGCCAACGACTTCGCCCGCGTGGAGGTCGAGAATTATACCACGAGACGGATAAAAAGTATCCCATGTGCTAATCCAGGTTACACTCTATCTGTGTGCTTAATTTTATTCCAAACATATAAAAATTCATATTCTTAATATTAGTAGGATAAAATACTTAATTAACCAAGATATAACAAACAATTTAAAACGACTACATCACAAATCAAACCATTCACCCGAGCATTGTCACTCCATTTCCTACCTACTCCATGGACGAGGGCTATCAAGATTTCCAGCGCGCCTTGCTATTCATCATCGAACGTCCCAGCTGATCGATCGTTGCCACGATTACGAGCCCCGGCCGCCCTGCCCTGACACTCTGTAACAAACAATCTGCCGATATTGGAAATTGTTTAGATTTTACTTTAAAATTAGTTTGTAGATTGAGTTTCGGGGCCTCGCGATTGGAATCGAAGAATTGGAAATGTTTTTGTATCATATTTATATTCGTTTTTGGCAACTTTTTGAGTACCAAATGTTGTTTTCTTCTGAACTGTAATGCCCTTACTGATAACCAATCACGTGTCCCGTGCCTACGGATAAAAAACACTATCCCCTTTTCTTTAAAAGAAATAAAGTTTGAAAGTAAAAACAAAGTCTTATCAAGGTATCCTGTTCTTGTAAAACTTTGACTTCGTAAGCCAGATAGATAGTAGCGTATTTTCTAAAGAAACTCTTTTGTAGTGTGTCATGCTAAACATAAAGCTAAGTATGGAAGGGCACCTCGCACATTCAGTTGTTTTGCAATTCTAATTTAGTTCCGAGTCCTATCAGTGTTGCCATTGTGAATAAACTTTAAAGGGCAACCCCGACACGCGAGCGTTTGGACAAATAAGCCGTTAATTACGGTAATGTGCCACAGATACAAGCTCGAGAATTTTAATTTATAATTTAGACTTTTTTATGGGTTTGTGGAGTTTTTTTTTAATGGACTTAAGTGTATTTATTACTGCATGAGGAAAACATAAGGAAAACTCGCCCTACTAGTTAGTTATTCTACTTCCTAAAATAATATGTATTATTAATTTGAATGTTCGTATATTTGAATGTTTCTCAGTCACGCTAAAACGGCTGAACATATTTAAAAGAAATTTGGCAAACTTATAGTTTATAAACTGGATTAACACATAGGATACCTTTTATTAGGGTTCCGTTGCCAAATGGCAAAAAACGGAACCCTTATAGATTCGTCATGTCTGTCTGTCTGTCCGAGTATGTCACAGCCATTTTTTTCTGAAACTATAAGAGCTATGCTGTTGAAACTTGGTAAGTTGATGTATTCTGTAAACCGCATTAAGATTTTCACACAAAAATAGAAAAAAACAATAATATTTGGGGTTCCCCATACATAGAATTGAAACTCAAAAAAAAAAAAATCATCAAACCCATACGTGTGGGGTATCTATGGATAGGTCTTAAAAAATGACATTGAGGTTTCTAATACCATTTTTTTCTAAACCCAATAGTTTGCGCGAGAGACACTTTCAAAGTGGCAAAATGTGTCCCCCCCCCCGTAACTTCTAAAATAAGGGAATGATAAAACTAAAAAAAATATATGATGTACATTACCATGTAAACTTCCACCTAAAGTTGGTTTGAACGAGATCTAGTAAGTAGTTTTTTTTTTAATACGTCATAAACCGTAAACCACAATTTACCTTTCATTCAGTCAACTCAAACATAAAAATTAAAAAAAAAAACATTTAATTTCATAAACATAAACCTTATGCATAAACCGTGAATATCTGTAGGATTGTACGGAACCCTCGCCTCGGTGCGCGAGTCCGACTTGCACTTGGCCGGTTTTATTCTGATAGTACGTTCCCGTGGGATAAATTCGGACCTCTTTTGCGAAGCCGCTGCCAAAACCTAGCCAGTAATACTTTATAGAGAAGCAAGACCAACAATAAAGGAGTATCTTAGGTAATGTTAATGTTAGTCGAACTCCTTTATCTGACATTCTAACAGTTTTTTCTGCACAAAGGTTATACGCCAGTTTTGTAAATAAATCCTTTCGTTTAAAAAACTGTATATCATGGCGACCGGAAGTGAACTGCACCAGCCATGTTGCTAATGAGCTACTTGCTAATGAGCGCAAGAAAAGCGGCTAGACGGAAACATAAATAAATAGTTAGGGGTGAGTTCTTCTAGTAAAATAATTAAACCAACCCTTTTGTATACCAGCCTTTAGATAATAATTTCTACACTGTATTTGTAGAGACAGAGTAATTTTTAAACTATTAAAAAAAATTGGTTATGTATTGAAGGAAGGTTTTTTTACATGCTTTATATTAGCTTCACTTGTATGTTTGTTTGTAACCGACTCCTTATAGCGCGATTTTCACCCATTTTAAACGTCCAGATTTCGTTCAAATTTTGTAGGCTTATCGAGGACTGATGACAATACAATAATTTCATAAATTTGTGTAGAAAACCAAACTAAAAAGTAAAAAATAATGGAACGTGTAAAAAAAGCGTGGGGTGCCTGATATAAATAAAAAAATACCTTTAAAAAGCACCCCAAGCTTTTTTTACACGTTCCATTATTTTTTACTTTTTAGTTTGGTTTTCTATGGAAGCGTGTTTTTTAGTTTTTTTAAACTATTATTTTTATATAGATATATAAAGTTTTACCAAGGAATTTCCTGTTACCCACTAACTGGTTTGTGGAGGATAGAAAGGCAGTCACTCTATTTAAAATAATGGTTAATTGATCTCCAAAAAGTCAAATATTTTACGTGAACTTAGTTTCGGAAGTCGGTAGTAAAACTAAAGACAAAGACTTGCGAAATACAAGTTTTATAAATTTTCCCTTTTATTGCGTTTTTTAAAGACTCTTGTTTAAATGATTTTTATAAACAGCTGAAACTTCATATAACATTGAAAAAGTCACATTACGTCGAGATGTTGTTATTGTTTACAAAATACACGTACATACAGTCTATACTAATATTATAAAGCTGAAGGGTTTGTTTGTTTGTTTGATTGAACGCGGTAATCTCAGGAACTACTGGTCCGAATTGAAAAATTATTTTTGTGTTAGGTAGTCTATTTATCAAGGAAGGCTATATAACATCACGCTACAACTAAGAGGAGCGGAGCAGTAATGAAAAATGTTGCAAAAACGGGGAAAATCACACGGGTAGGCGATTCAACGCGACGGGAAGAGTCGGGGGAACAAGAAATTTAACGCGGACGAAGTCGCGGGCAGAAGCTAGTACAGACATATAGTGACCTTATAATTAATGGTGTTTTCAGTAAGGTCATGGTGTATGAACAGATAGATGAAAGTAAACGAAACAGAAGAAATATGTAAGGATCGCAGCAGGTGGAGTTTTGTAGTTTCTGAATTTCCATAGGTTGTAACCATGAAAGCCATGTCTATAATGAGCCTAAAACGTTCCCACTGCTTGGACAAAGGCCTCCTATCGGTGAGAGGAAGTGGGACTTATTCCATCACGCAAGCCCAGTGCGGGTTGGTAGATGTGGTTGTACGAGATGTTTGGTTCCAGGACATGCCATTTCCCTCACGATGTTTTCCTTCACCGTTTTGAGAGCAGTGGTGATGAAATAATTTACACAAAGTAAAACGCCTGTCGAACCTACGACCTGCAACTAGTAAGTCTCGGCCGTTACCACTGAGCCTAGTTTATGTGTACATCGAATCTAATATTATAAAGAGGAAAGATTTGATTTTTAACCGACTTCAAAAAAGGAGGAGGTTATCAATTCAACTGTATTTTTTAATGTTTGTTAGGTACCTCATAACTTTTAACTGGGTGAACCGATATTGATGATTTTTTTTTTATTGGAAAGCTGGTGCTTCCCGTGTGGTCCTATTTTTAGGGTTCCGTTGCCAAATGGCAAAAAACGGAACCCTTATAGATTCGTCATGTCTGTCTGTCCGTCTGTCTGTCTGTTTGTCCGAGTATGTCACAGCCACTTTTTTCTGAAACTATAAGAGCTATGCTGTTGAAACTTGGTAGGTAGATGTATTCTGTAAACCGCATTAAGATTTACACAAAAATAGAAAAAAAAAACAATAATATTTGGGGTTCCCCATACATGGAACTGAAACTCAAAAAAAAAAAAAAAAAAACATCAAACCCAAACGTAGGTCTTCAAAAATAATATTGAGGTTTCTAATGTCATTTTTTTCTAAACTGAATAGTTTGCGCGGGAGACACTTCCAAAGTGGTATTTAAATGTGTGTGTGTCCCCGTAACTTCTAAAATAAGGGAATGATAAAACTTAAAAAAAATATATGATGTACATTACCATTTGTAAACTTCCACCGAAAATTGGTTTGAACGAGATCTAGTGAGTAATTTTTTTTTTAATACGTCATAAATCGTAAACCACAATTTACCTTTCATTCAGTCAACTCAAATATATAAAAAAAAAACATTTAATTTCATAAACATAAACCTTATGCATAAACCGTGAATACCTGCAGGTTTGTACGGAACCCTCGGTGCGCGAGTCCGACTCGCACTTGGCCGGTTTTCCTTTTTGTTTTCGCAATCCTGGTTCACCTGGCCAAGATAATGGCACAAATTTATGAAATTATAGTATTGTCATCGATCCTTGGTAAGTGTGTAAAATTTTCAAATCAATCCCCAAGTCCTGTTAGTCTAGTGGTTAGTGACCCTGACTGCTAAGACTGGCGTCGTAGCCACTTTTTTCCGAAACTATAAGAGCTATGCTGTTGAAACTTGGTAGGTAGATGTATTCTGTAAACCGCATTAAGATTTACACAAAAATAGAAAAAAAAACAATAATATTTGGGGTTCCCCATACATGGAACTGAAACTCAAAATTTTTTTTTTCATCAAACCCATACGTGTGGGATATCTGTGGATAGGTCTTTAAAAATGATATTGAGGTTTCTAATATCATTTTTTTCTAAACTAAATAGTTTGCGCGAGAGACACTTCCAAAGTGGTAAAATGTGTGTGTCCCCCCCCCGTTACTTCTAAAATAAGGGTATGATAAAACTAAAAAAAGGCATCTCAAATATATAATTAAAAAAAACCTTTAATTTCATAAACATAAACCTTATGCATAAACTGTGAATACCTGCAGTTTGTACGGAACCCTCGGTGCGCGAGTCCGACTCGCACTTGGTCGGTTTTAATTAATTAATTTGGTTCAATTCGGACAATGGGATCCATTTGCAAACAATATAAGTCTGAAATTTGCATAAAGTATTTGGCGAAAAATGAACGAATAACGCGATTAGATTAGTGCGGGGTATCTACCATTACTAAAAAGTAAAAAATAAATACTTTTTACAAAAAAAATAACAACCGACTTTCTTAAAAAGTTTTTATTTTTTTGTATGTACCTATGTTTGTAATGGATAAACTCGAAAACAACTGGACCGATTTTTAATTTATTAAGTATTTCTTTCACTTTTAGAACGCTACATTATCACCGAGTACCATAGGCTATATTTTATCACGAAAAAATGCACAGTTCCTGTGAGTCACGCGGACAAAGTCGCGGGCGAAATGCTAGTGCAGGTATAATAATTTAATGTGACCCGTAAAATTTAAATGTTGCTATTTCATAAAATAAATCACACGCAGTGTTACAGAGGTCGTAAAATTATTTTAGGTACCATGTAATGACCAAACAATTAGGCATTACAATATTGCTAGTCCACATGCGATTAGGTAACCTAGAGTAATGCCTAAGGCTAACTTAAACTATTATTACTATAACTTAACTTTTTGCAAATGAAACGTTAGATTGTCAATGTCATGGTATAGAAATAAGGATAGATTTTTGGTACTGAAATCAAAGGATACTGTTCATATTTTTCTTTGCATAATATACACACAGTAACAGGCGACTACTAGGTTAAAACTTAAAAGAGTACATGATTCCGTTAAGGCGCAGCAAGGATAATTACATTTAACTTATGCCAGCTAGGTGGACCGACGACTTAAAGAAATTGGCTTGGGCAGACTGAATGCGGAAGGCGGTGAACAAGATGTTGTGGCGCAATATGGGAGAGGCCTATGTCCAACAGTGGACTGCGATAGGCTGATTTGATTGATTGATTGAACTTATGCCTCTGCTGTCGGATGTCAACAGATTAAAGAACGCTAGGAGGTGAAGTAGACACCGTTTTGAAAGAACCACAAGTCCTCAAATAGCAATTTAAACCAATTGGCCTCGACCTTAAACTATGCAACACACTGACGTCACGAAAAAATCCTACATCGCGCAAGCAGAATTTACCGCGCAACTAGAATATATACAACGTCCTGACATCAGTCATCGGGCAGTTGCCCAACAGACACTGACGTCCGTCTGTTCGGAGGGCTCTCCCTTTTCTACGGAGGTTGAGGGAACTTTACAACCTGTTTTTCATACGTCCAAACTGGTGACCCCGAATATGACCGTCAGCGTAGCCTTTGTGCAACCTCATCAGGATTTCGTCATCATCATCACTACCTCAATCTCTCGAGCGGCGAGTCACACAGCCAGTCAGCACCCATGGCTTCAACAGGTCGCCTGATCACCAGTATGTAGCGGACGCCCAATCCTGGTCATTACCTTCAGCCCAGCAGCAACCTTGGCACAGCATACTGCACTCTCGGCCGGTCCAAATATAGAGCTGTAAACTCTCTCCTGGTGGATGCACATCCGACGTACTAGAGCATAACACAGCGCCACCCGGACTCACTGGGGAATCTTCGCAGATAGTTTCGACGCACCATGAACTATGCGACAATCGGTTCCAGCGCACTAGAACCACAACTAGTACCAGCAAGCATCGCAAGATACACGTCTCACATTGTGATCACGCAAAATCCTCATACCTCCAAAAACCCATCAGAAAAAAAATTCGTGTCTGACACTACCGATTGACAATTGACCCTAATCATACTAAACGCAATAGCCCCCACAAATCGACATTCTAGAAAAAAAGTTTCCCAACTTTAGAAGACAGGTTTCCCAATTCAGTGACGATAATATTAAACAATATTTCTGACACTCACCAAAATAAATTTACACTCGGCATTCATCCTTATTAGAAACTGTGGTTTTGGCCTAAATATATTTTTTTTGCTACGCTCGCACTGTGGAGATCTGCACAAACTGTAAGTATGATTGAAATCATCGTTACAGTAACCAAGATTCTAGCACATGATTTTGAACCTAAATATATTTTTTTCCGAACGTACGAAAAATTTTGTTAAGTGCTATCAAAATGGCTGGAAAAGTTATATATTTTTTTTGTATCTGATAACAAAAAATCTACGTAGAGGATCAGAATGAAGTGCTGAAATCTTGATTGTGCTTTGATGTCCCAGCTATCCTGTATAGGTAGATACGTATTGGAGGGATAAGACTGTAGCACCACAAAAAATCTTGCTCCTAGAAGAAATTGTAAAATAAAAATAAAGCAGAAATTCGCAGTAACAAACAAAACAAGAGGAAAGGCTTAAGATAATGCTTCCGTGTAAGTTTTCACTGTATTGTTGCAAATACAGTGAAAACTTACACGGAAGCATTATCTTAAACGAAACTTATATCATAAATGCTTGCACGCAAATTGCTAAGGAAACAACGTTGTTATAAACAAGATGCATAAGTAATATGTTTAAAACATGGCGTCGTATATCCGAGTTTACATTATATTACACACGCCGTGTTACCAGCATTATATCCGACCAGCATATTTGAGCTGCACGCTTCAGGAAGCTCTCACAACGTTAAACTACTAGTTCCGAAAGATTCTAAACTCTGATACTGCCATTTTGTACCTAAATTACGTACCTGTTGTACCTAATCAATGGTTGTAAGTTTGTAAAGTTATGTAGGTTAAAAGGAACGCTGCATTATAGAACACTAGCGACCTAGCCCCTGCTTCGAACGTTTTTTAGTACTTGACAAAACATACATGCCTACATACATAATTAGCCTATAATATTCCCACTGCTGGGACACAGGTCTCCTCCCTTCGAGAGGGAGTGGGCTACAATCTACAACGCGGGCCCAGTGCGGGTTGGTAGATGTCACATATCTTCA
Source organism: Aporophyla nigra (assembly GCA_947507805.1). NCBI lineage: Eukaryota > Metazoa > Arthropoda > Insecta > Lepidoptera > Noctuidae > Aporophyla > Aporophyla nigra. The sequence goes on along the minus strand of OX382302.1, from coordinate 16,113,133 downwards.
TATTTTGACTTCTAGGACGTAACGGTTTCCTCACGAAGTTTTTCTTCGCCGTTTATAGAGCAGTGGTGAAGCAATTATTTCCACTAAGTAAAGCACCTGCCTGGATTCGAACTCACGACGTACAACTCGTAAGTCCAACCCGATACCACAAGACCACCACTGCAAAACATGCTTTGTTATAATTATGTAAGTTTGATATTCTACTAATATAATGTTATGACTGTGAAAATTTGAATGTTTAGATGTTTGTTACTGAAGCACGAAAAAACGGCTGAATGGAGTTGGATGAAATGTGCCATACAGATAGTTTATATCCTGAACACATTTACTCACTTCACTTTCACATTTTATCCCAGTACGTTCCCATGCGATAATTTACGACCTAGATGCAGGCGAAGCTGTTGGCAAAAACTATTTCATGTATAACCTTCCAGAGTAAATTATCTAAATGATAGTGAAAACCGCGTCAAAATTCATTGTGTATAGTTTACAAGACCCAAAGGAACGGACACGAAAAGCGACAATGTTTTATACTTACTAACCTACTAAGGATAGGATATTGTGGTATAAAATAGTGTCTTCACCGGATGTGTTATTTATTTAAATTGCTTCGCGAGTCTGAATACCGGAACTCATTCGATGACTGAAACTTCGACATAGTCGAATTCGATTCAATCTCATTCCACTTTCTGTGCCAAATTTGAAAAGATTTCCCGCTCGCTACGCACCTGTTCATATACTTAGTTTTAAATAAGGTAAATATTTAGTTCACAGAACCACCAGCTTTCTTTGTGAGTGGCATTGTAATTAATGTTGCCACTACATAATTTCCCAAAAGGCCGAACACAAGACTGAACAAAAGGACTTAAATAAAAGAAAACAAATTACAACCTCGGTGCGTCTAAATAGTGAAAAATATAGGGTTGATACTTAAATAGTGTGCAAGGTCCCGCGACCGGGTGGCGGCTGGCGACCCTGGGTGCTTCACAAACGCCATTTCCGGACACCGAATCAGAGTGAACACGCGAGCCGGCTCCACAAAGGGTGTTAATTTAGTTGCTGTAAAAAACCTCCGCGAGTGATTGCGCTGAAACGTGCGAAATTAGCATTTCCATTACTACATTAAATGCTATAAATCATTTTCACCTACGGACCGTGCCTGGTATTCAGACTACCAAGTTTAATATTCCGTTGCATTTACATATTAGGAAGCGAAGGACGATTTTGTGACAGATTTAGTGGCCCTCGTGTTTACCTTTAAATTTAATTGAATCCCCCAATCTTGTTGTTTGTCTTAGTTCTACGTATATTAGAGGGTAGTTCTCGGTACATTCGTGTGCGTAGCGTATGTAGACACTAAATTATATTCTAGGCCTGGCTGCTCGTTAGAGCATTTAGAAATGTTTTATTTATTTTTGGGCTGCTTCTTCCAGCTGGTGTCAGCAGACTCAAAAGCCGCAAATTTCTACAATTAGATAATTTTAAGAGAGGGAGCATTCCTAATAAGAGAGTTGTTTCTGATAGGGAATAACTCTTTCCTGCCCCAGAGCTTCCTACATCTCATCCGATCATAGTTTTTTAAATCTGATTTTAAAATGAGCAAATATAAAATATACTTACATAGTTAGGTATTTAAGAAAACATAGGTACATATTTATAATTTTTATTAAATACCTATACAGGGTGTACCAAAAATCAACGTCAAGCCGAAAACGGTTGATAGGCCAGGTGGTGACAGTTATCAGAAAAATAGTAAAAAAAATTCTAAGTTAAGCATTTTTTTTTTCACTACAGTCAGTTAAAGTTGGGCGATGTAATAATTTTTAGGACATGGTGGAGCTAAAAAGTGATGTTTTCTTTAAAACTGAGGGAGTTGTGTTTTAATTTTGGACTGTAGTTTACATAAGGGTTATTCAGGGTTACATCACTTACAAAAAAAATATGAAAAGTAATGTCAATAATTTGAAAAGTATTTAACTTAGATTTTTTTTATTATTTTTCTGATAACTTTCACCACCTGGTCTATCAACCGTTTTCGGCTTGACGTTGATTTTTGGAACACCCTGAATCAACGTATAATGGTCGCATTGCTGGGAAACAGGCCCAGTGCAAGTTGGTAGATTTATCATGACATGTCTTCGAATGTTCGGTTCTAGGACATACCGGTTTCCTCACTATGTTTTCGTACACTGTTTGGAGAGCAGTAGTGGTGAAAAACATTCCATAAACTGATGCACCTCCCTGGGTTTGAACCTCCGACCTGTACTTGTAAGTCGCGGCCATTACCACAAGGCCAAAGACCTACATGCTGAAACAGATTTTAGTACAAAACTAAAACATTGGTAAAATCAAAACATTGATAAAATCAAAACATTGGTAAAATCAAAACATTGGTAAAATCAAAACATTTGTGAACTCAAAACATTGGTAAAATCAAAACATTGGTAAAATCATAACATTATATGCATTCATTTGCAATGCCCTTACAGGGTGCATGTCTTAATAGTGTCATGAAATTTTAATGCATACCTACTAATGAGTATTTAACATATTAGAAAATTAATAAATAATCTTTAAAAAAAATCTTTTACACTTTACATCCCATTTTACACACATGCTGTAAAACCCAACTACGGAAATTTGCGGTGGCCGCTCTTGAAGACGAGTTGGCAAACTGGTCAGTGGTCACCTAATGACATGAGATAGATAGAGGTTTGGAAGTTTAATTAGTGTGGGCTTCCCTGCTACACGTAACTGTGTGGCGGTACTGGCGAAACTTTCTTGGTCTGTGGATACAGCTTGTAGGTAAACTTGTGTTGTAAGAAGTGACATATTGGTGTTGAATATATCTAATATCTATATAAAACAAAAATGCCACAAGCCTCCTAAAACTTTCAACACTGACATATAGTCACGAATATGGGGTAATTTTTCGCTATGATTGCCTTCAACGTTTTACAAAGTAGGGATTTTTTGCAAACGTACGAAGCTGTTGGCATTATGACAAATAAAAACAAATACAAATCAAAATTCATCAAATACCGACAGCATAGGGTATGTTAACAATATACTTACTACCGAAGAATGTGGACCGTAAGAAAATAAAGAAAATGCTAATAAACAATTTAAGTACATTTACATATTACTTATGTGTTTTCATTTTTATGTCGTCGCTTTTGAAATACGGTACCAGCCGCAAAACGTCAATTTTTTACTGCTTCAAGTCACAACATTACAAATTTTTAATTTCCTCTAGTCATAAAACGTTATTATTTTTCTTCATAATCACCGCGTTACCTCCCAAGATCGTTTTTATGACTTTAATAAAACTTAGAACTGCGGCCGCATTTTCAAGTCGGATTGTCATTAAACTCGTGTCATATGACATGTTACGACTTTCGACTCAGATTAAGTAATCATTGTTTTATTAGTTACATCTGCATTCACGTAAGCCGGTTACCCTTCTGAAGAACATCACGAATAAGGTCATTATATGTTCTCCTAGGGCGTCCCTTTCCACCATTTCTAGGCACATCTGCCTCGTAAATACCCTTAGTTAGCCGGTCTTTATTCAAGCTCTCAACATGACCAAACCATCTAAAAATACTCTTTTCAATTTTTGTTACTACATTTTCTTTTAAACTGCGACCAGATGCATGAACTTAGATGAGGCAAAAGGGGTATGTTCGTAGAAGATGGCGTTCTGTAGTTTCTGCCTACCCCTTCTTTAAGGGTTATTTTTAAGATCTGTACTGAATTCCATCTAAATAAGTGTAGTCGTTTTGGCGTGAAGCTCAAACAGACAAAACTTTGTTATGTTTTTTTAGTAAGAACAAAAATTAGGGCGATTTTCCGAAAGGTCTCTTTGTGCTTTTCTTAATAACTAGGTGTTCGTGCACGGCGTCGCCCGGGTGATTAAGATTTTCATATAAAAATCTAAGTCGAAATTCCCGATATTCTTAAAATTTTCTTCCATACAAACCTTGTCCTGACAATTACGAACATAACTAAATAAAAACCGGCCAAGTGCGAGTCGGACTCGCGCACCGAGGGTTCCGTACAAACCTGCAGGTCATCATCATCATCATTCGTCATCATCGTTTATGAAATGAAATGTTTTTTTTTTAATTTTTATATTTGTGTTGACTGAATGAAAGGTAAATTGTGGTTTACGATTTATGACGTATTAAAAAAAAACTACTAACTAGATCTCGTTCAAACCAATTTTCGTTGGTAGTTTTCATGGTAATGTACATCATATATTTTTTTTAGTTATTATCATTCCCTTATTTTAGAAGTTACGGGGGGGGGGACACACATTTTACCACTTTGGAAGTGTCTCTCGCGCAAACTATTCAGTTTAGAAAAAAATGATATTAGAAACCTCAATTTTATTTTTAAAGACCTATCCATAGATACCCCACACGTAAGGGTTTGATGAAATTTTTTTTTTGTGTTTCAGTTCTATGTATGGGGAACCCCAAATATTATTGTTTAAAAAAAAAATGATATTAGAAACCTCAATATCATTTTTGAAGACCTATCCATAGATACCCCACACGTAAGGGTTTGATGAAAAAAAAAATTTTGAGTTTCAGTTCTATGTATGGGGAACCCCAAATATTATTGTTTTTTTTCTATTTTTGTGTGAAAATCTTAATGCGGTTCACTGAATACATCTACTTACCAAGTTTCAATAGCACAGCTCTTATAGTTTCGGAGAAAAGTGGCTGCGACATACTCGGACAGACAGACAGACAGACAGACAGACAGACATGGCGAATCTATAAGGGTTCCGTTTTTTGCCATTTGGCAACGGAACCCTAAAAAGCGCCAAATCGGGCGATCCATTATCAAGTTATGATCTTCTATTTTTAGAACTAGTTTTTGCCAGCGGCTTCACCCGCGTGGTATATATATAAACCTTCCTCTTTAATAACTCTATATATTGATATAAAACGCATTAATATCCGTTGCGTAGTTTAGAAAATCTAAGCGTACAAACACAGGAAGCTATGTTTTATATTAAGTAAACATAAAGATAAAAAAAGACTAGCTTCTACCCGCGGCTTCCCCTGCGTGGATGTTGTAAATTAACCCACGATAACGTACTGCTGGAATAAACAGTATTTTCTTTTTTGTCGTTTTAGGATTATACAAAAATAAACCTTTGTAAGAACATAGGCTACATTGGGGAAAGTCATAGTATGCCGTTTATCTTCTTGCCTAATTTTTATCGAAATCCGTTCAGTGGTTTAGGCGTGAAGAGATAACATACAGATAGACAGGCAGGCAGGTCACGATAAAGTAAGTTCAAGCTTTTCTGCGAACATCTTACTATAACAAAGTGTCGATGTAGACAGAGTTTCAGTTTGCTCTATCAAATATAATCCTCTCCTCGTCCCTGTAGACACTCGCTGAAAGGAGGCTCTATTCTTAGATTTGTGTTTGAGCAATCTTAATCAAAGACTAATCTAAGATTTAAAGGTCAAGCTCAATCAAGTGAAGGAACAAGTAATATGGATTATTTTGAAGTGAACTAACAAGCAAGTTCTATTTATAGATCAACAGAGAGTAAAATGACGTGATTTGGACAAATTCAAGACCAGTGTTGCAGGTCTTGTTGAAGAACAGTTGTTTGCGTCTAAATGTTTTTAACACGCTTCTATTAGCTTGGCATGTACACGTATGTATCAACAAATGTATCTATGTAACGGAATCTATAAACGTGATTTTTACCCTCTTCAAAACGTCAGATTAATTTGAAACTTTGCTCACTTATGAAGGATCGATGACAATACAATAATTTCATATATTTTTGCCATTATCCTGGCCAGGATCACCCGAATAGGAAAAAAATACGAAAAAAATATGCTTTTGAAGCTAACCGAACTAAAAAAAAAATAGTTAAAAAAATATAAAGTTTAAAAAAGTGAAATATTTTTGTCATTATCCTGGCCAAAATCACCAGGATTGAAAAAAAAAGAAAGAAAGAAAAACCCGCTTTTATAGCTAGCCAAGCTAAAAATATAAAATAAATATTGGTTTATAAAAATGAAAAAACACGCTCTAAAGCGTAGGGTGCTTGATAACAATTATAAAAAACCTCAAAAGGCAACCCACGCTTTTTTTTTTTTGTTTAATTTCTATCAGTAGAAACTTGTAATTGCTTCAATTATTTACTATTTAAGAACAGTGTTAAATTAGGTGTAAATTTCTCGAATCGAATAAAAGAAAATAAACAAATAATTAAAATGCTTTAAGTGGTTAATGGTGAGAGCAGTGGTGGCTCAGTGGTATTGGCCCCGACTTACGAGTAGTAGGTCGTGAGTTCGAACCCAGGCAGGCACATTACTTTGTGTAAATAATTTCATCACCACTGCTCTTAAAACGGTGAAGGAAAACATCGTGAGGAAACCGACATGTCCTAGAAACAAAAATTCGAAGACATGTGACATCTAACAACCCGCACTGGGCCCGCGTGGTAGATTATGGCCCACTCCCTCTCGCCGAGAGGAGGCCTGTGTCCCAGTAGTGGGAAAAATATAGGCTGATTATGAAGGGGTTGTTTATGAATAGGTGCAGGTTTTTACAAAAAACATCTTTACATAGTATAAAACAAAGTCGATTCCCGCGCCTGTGCGCTTAGATATTTTAAACTACGCAACGTATTTTCTGCGCCTGGGCACAGAAACAGTTCGTAGGTTACCAAAAAAAATGTAGTCGTTTCATAGAACAGGTTCAATAACACAGACTGCATGTTGATTTCCCTGGCACCCTGTATGATTATACTGACATTGTGATAAAAAAATGTTTTTCATTTGAAATAAGCAATAATATAAACATTATCAGCCTATCCCGAAAACCCGCACTGTTCATTACCTACCGAAAGACTTCTTCAAACCTTTAATAGTTACCTACTTCTTTAATAACCACCATTTTACACCTTACCACAATACATCACCAACATAGCCTAATCATAGAAACTAATCAAGCAACTGCCACACACGTCTTGCAACTCCTCAGCACAATATTACGAGCGTACATGTATCATAACCATTCTGACAGCTGAAGTGTCAGCCCCACACTGAGACAGCGCCATCTATCAATCACGCGGGCCATCAATCATCTTGATAGTCTGTGCACTTTGCTCTACTCTTTGACATTGCAACGTCAAAATATGCTACGGATATAAAAGGTGTAGCTTTTCTGTTGGGAAGTTATAGCTAGTGATGGGACGGTTTTTATTTAAGTGTGGGTTTTGTTGGCGATAATTTTTTTAAACAATTTTTTTTTTTTTTTGCAATAGCCAATTTGGTGTACTCTTTTACTGTTAACTAACATCACCCTGAAGACTTAGGCGACTGAGGTGACCGTAATAGTACACCCACATTTCGTCAGTTAAGTCCCATGCAATATGAGCAACTCTATTACCATCATCATTTCAGCCGTAAGACGTCCACTGCTGGACTTAGGCCTCCTCCAATTTGGGGGGCTTTGCCATAATCGCCACGCTTGACAGGCGGGTTGGCGATCGCAGTATGGTGGTAAAATGCATAGAGAACGCTGCTGCCCATTCTCTAGTAAATCCCTTAGTCGCCTTTTACGACACCCACGGGAAGAAATGGGGTGGTGTTATTCTTTACGTCCGTTACCACACGGTCCTATTACCATCAACCGGGCAAAATCCAGACTCCGAGCTGCTATTAAGAAATTTCAGAAGGAAAAACCCAATAACACTTTGTCCGTTCTGGGAATCAAACCCAGGAACTTATGCCCAGTAGTAGCACTTGCAATCACTAGAACAACGGAGAAATTTGACTTTTACATGGTTTAAACATATTGACTAGGAATCTTAATTTAGTTCTAGCCTAAAGCTCTGAACAAGTTTTTGCATCTCCAACTTTATTTGGATTAGCATAAAGTTTTTAATACAAACATTACAACTAGCACCGGACTTAGTGGTCAGCTTTGTAAATAAAATTGTATTTTCTTTTTCTGTTAGGTTCTCATTTCAAAAACACATACCTAAAGAAAAACTTTTTTGGTAATAAGACCGTCAGCATTTAAGATAATAACAGTGAAGGGTGACCCTATCTATTCCTATTGTGTTAGTCAAGCACGCATTGGTACCACATGAGTTCTGAAACAGGTCCTTATTGTCACTAATTACAGAAATTACCCCTCTCAGTACCAAATACGCAACAAAACCCTACACGTATCGGCGTGCACGTACCGAAAATGAATGGAATGCCGCTCCAATAATCCAAAATTGATAACTGCCATTCTAAAATGTTCACGAAACAGAGCTACCTATATTGTTCGCACGCCTCGCCGATAGAGCGATTCGAGCAAATTATTGGCGTGTGTAAAATCAATACAAAACCGGGAATTGATTGTGAACACTTCCAATTAACAACTTCGGCATTGGAATGATGAAGAAACGCGAAAGCAAAAGTTTTGCCACTTGTACAGGCGAAAATATACGAATGTACGGCACGGAACAGTGGTTGAATTTTGGAATTCGTTTTGTAGAACCTAAAAACAATGTGAAAAGTTTGAACTCCTTTTAATCAAGCGTTTCGATTACATCGTTTTATTTATTTATAGCACCATATTCCGCGTTTATAGCACCGGAAGCAGATTGCAGAAAGACAAAATTGTAACAGGAATTCTCCAAGGCTGCTAATGCTGTCGGATCCTCTAATCTTCGACAATTGCATGCAATTAGGAAGTGATCAGATCCAGCAACTAAATACTACCTCTAAGTACCTACTCGTCGCAGTACGAGACTACGTAACACAACTAATACCTCAGACATTGTGTCGTCTCTGTTTTGTCAGCAAAGAGTTGGTGAAGTTTGTGAGGCACCGTCACACTGACACATTGCCACACTGTCACAAAGTACTATTGTTATCAAAAGTAATGACTCTCTTCCACGATGCACTAAATGCGTGCACTCCGCGATGCCGTGCCCGATACGGCTGTAAATTACTATGTATTGTTTATGCTCATATTATTACTGAAGAAATGTTACATTTGAAACATATTTTAGATAATGAATGTTTCTATATACAACTTGCCTACTCAGTGACTGAAATTATAATTTCAGCAGTTCGTATTGCAAAACTCTTTATAGCTAGAACTTAAGGACTAAACACCAGGGCAACCCGTGATATTCAAATTTTATTACGTTTCTGTAATTTATTTATTTATTTTTCTCACAATTTGCAGTTTAGTGTCAAGCTGTATGTTGAACAAAATATATGATTCGCAACCGTAACACGTATACCGGATGACATTTTTTACCGTCTCGACCTTCATATGGTGTGTTGTGTAACTAGCATAGAAGGCAGGAAGGCCTTCAGATTCATCGCAGGTGACTAAAGGAGCGCGGGACGCGGGCGGATGGGGATGCGTGTGCGGCTCGTGCGCCTGCGAAAGATCAATGAGGCCGCCTATCGGCCGGCTTCAAAGGGTAGGACCGTACTACGAAATCATTGATACATGCCTTGCATTGAGTAGGGTGCGTATAATTTGAGTTTCGATAGATTTTAATTGTTTTTTTTTTCACAATTTGCAGTTTAGTGTCAAGCTGTATGTTGAACAAAATATATGATTCGCGACCGTAACACGTATATATTTATAGAATTATAATCATTAACAACATCTACATAACCCTCTAAGTCCATTTAATCCCATTGAATGAATTACTATTTTATGATAAAGTGTGCTCATGTTAAATGTTACTTTAAAACTAACAATGCAAGCTGTTTCACATACCTACCTACTTATAAGTTAGTCCGCGATCTGAAAAAAAAAAACAAAGAATCCTGAGCTTTCATTCATGAACTTTACTTCCACTTAATAGTTTCTAATCCTACAACAGAAAGTCAGTTCCTTTCAATTCAGATACATATAAAGTATTACTTATTTCCTTTGTAAATGTGTGTTTGGAGAATGGTTACCGATTATTTATGGACATTTTAAATACTCATTTTATCGAGAAATGCACATTTATAATTACATACTTCTAGCCCCGCGATTGGCAGATAAGTTCAATAAAATGCTAAAATCTTTGAATCTATGAGACCTACCGACGTGGAATACTTTATTAAAACGTTGAGCCTATAATTCAATTAAATTTCCTGAATAGTTAGCAAGAAGAGCCAAAAAATAAAACGAAATTTCACGCATAAATTACTTATTATAGCTACACTAGCTACACTAGCTTCTGCCCGCGACTTCGTCCGCGTAAAATTTTCTGTTCCGGGCCCTTCCCGTCGCGTCGAATCGCCTACCCGTGCGATTTTCCCCGTTTTTGCAACATTTTTCATTACTGCTCCGCCCCTCTTGGTTGTAGCGTAATTTTATATAATCTATAGCCTTCCTCGATAAATAAGCTATCCAACACAAAAATATTTTTTCAATTCAGCCCAGTAGTTCTTGAGATTAGCGCGTTCAAAAAAACAAACAAACTCTTCAGCTTTATAATATTAGTATATTTTCTACTGTAGTTATAAAATAATCCCTGAATGTTGCATATGTTTTAAAAATTGAATCAAAAGTATTTGCGTCAATTTACATATTTAGACTATCAAATGGACTCCCACTATATATTTGCGTGTCTTTAAATCTCTTAGATTCAAAGATATTAGCAGTTTATTGAATAATAGCTTTTGCCCGTGGCTTCGTTCTAATATACATGTAAACCTTCCACTTGAATCACTCTGTCTTTTGATGAAAACCGCATTAAAATCCGTTGCGCAGTTTAACAGAAGCACACAGTTGTACAGACAGCAGAAGCGACTTTATTTTAAAGGTGCTATGTAAAGATAAAGATAGAAATAACACAACAGCTGAAAAAATAGCATGGCTGCGATTCTCGAGGTGTTCGGTTAAGAATATTTATAAAAGTACAATTGTGGATAAAAATTAGTGTATAATATTAGTAGTATCGATAACCGGTCTCCATATACACGAACTCACGATAGATGAAATTCTATAAGTGAATTAGTACCCGTCAATCATGATAACGTTTGAATGATTTTATCGAATCTATCTTCCTTATAAAGGTCAAGTATGCACGCGTCGAATATTAATATTACATTATTCAACTCTGTAACCATATTTTTCTACACTGTAGAAAAAAAATTGCGGACGAGAGAATGTCGTGATTGCTGTTCTCATTAGCGAAACTTGTCAACATTTGTTACTTTAAAATATGTTTTGAGTTCTAGAATGTTACTGAAATGTATCTCATTATGCTATGGACCTAACTACTAACTACGTATTTGCAACTCCAAGGTGGCATTACTTCGTCAACAATGTTAGCAACTGTAATACCGCGCCAAAGAGACGCTGCAACAATCTTTGCGCGAGATTGCAAAAAGTTCAACAACTATTTGCTTTCAAGAGAACCTTGCCAATACTTTATAGGCAGCTGAAGTTCTTTTATCTGTGCAACAATAGCACTTTTGTACATACCACTGTCTGTGTGCACATATATTACATATATATTCTGCCTCAGACACGCCGCTAGTCAATATATTCAATGTTTGCTTACCCGCCTCGACTTACACGCAATTCGCTTTTTGTTCTTTTCAAATAAATTCAACCAGTATCGAAATTCGAGAGATGAGACCGCGTCTTTTGAATGAATATTAGAACGTAAGCTAGCGTCTAGCTACTAGGTACTTTTTATATTGCCAACGTGAGGTAAAAAACCTGGCAAACGCGAGTCGAATTGAAAATGTACTGAAACGCGAGACAAATCTTCTTACCTACTAGACGCTATCTCTCAGTCTCCTATACCTCGCAGATTTCAATTCAGAGGTAATTGGATGTGCTCTACATAATGACTTAATCTTAACTTGGGAGTCTTGATAACTGGCATTTAGCAAATTAACGTATTAGGTGGAATTAGTGAACATCCCAACTAGTCCGTATTCACATGGTCGCTCATTAGTTCTACAAGCACGTCCACAGCTGATCGCAATGAGCTTTGCACCGCGAAACTTGCATCAGTTCTGAAGAAGGATTTATTCTGACACAATAGATAGCTCTCACGGGATCTACATTCCATATATCATTCTGTAATAGAATGTTATTTCTCTTTGATAATCATCAAGTCTCTGTGGATCGATAATTTTTTCCAAACAAAAAGGCATTACAAAGTTGAAGAGTTTTCCGAAGACATATTTGTAGTGGCCGACTAAGTTTAATTCGGTGTGCTAGATTGAGCGTTGGTTCTTCGTAGAAAGTTGTCCGTGTAGATAGCTGATGAGGCTGCATTGTTTCGTGTTTTATGCTGCAGTAGAACACATGATCTGAGCTGGCCGGGCGAAGTTGGCGCGGCTTGTAACTCGCAGCTGGTCAATTAAACTTGGTCAATATTATCCGGCGGCCTCTCTCTGCGGCTATACTTCGTGTTTCAATGCACTGTTATCAGATCGGAACTTTAATTGATTATAGTTTTACATTGAATTTTAATGGAGATTGATGAGTTTTATCAGATAGGTACTCAATGGTTAATTAAAAAGATACCTACTGCATTCATATCCAAGTAAAAAACTATAAGGATTAATCCACTATTTACATCTTTTTCTTACAAAAAATAAAAACACAACAACTCATAAGGGACCATCCATAAATTACATCACACGTTAAGGGGGGGAGGGGGTCGATGAATTGTGACATTGTGTGACAAGGGGGTGGGAGGGGCCCTAAATTTTGCGACGTCACATTTCAAAATTTAATATACATATTTAAAGTAGTATTAAAACACGAAATATGAATTATTAAAATTAAAAAAAAAAATCAATGTTGCAAAAAATCATGAAGCTTGTGTGACGTAATTTATGGATGGCCCCTAATATCACGCCTGTAATCCGGCAATTGGTAAGGAGAGGTGCATATTTGTACCATGTTAGTGGACAAAGCCAGGGAAGACCGTGAATTTCAAATTTTCTTACGGTTTTTGCCGTTTACAGGTCAGACTGACAACAATTGAAGGGGTCAGCTAGGACCGATGCCTGCCAATGTTGCGAGATTTTTCGAAAGAGTTACCGTGGTCCTGGCATATTGGCAACTGAAGCAACACGGATGGGTTTTAGTCAGTTGAAGTCTGACACGCCATTTGATGATTTCTCTCCCAAAAAAAATACTGTATGTTAAACAAAACATGATTCGTCACCGTATTTGTATTTACAGAATATTAATCATTTAAAATTAAATCATCAATACAACTCTCTAAGTTCATATAATCCCATTGGATTCATGAAAAACTCAATCATATTTGAATTACGCGGGCTACTTTGACGTATTCTTCTTAATCGGCAATCGGTTTGAATTAATACCATAAAAGAAAATGGGAACCATCTATCTATTATATGGACGAGTACGAAACTATCAGCAGATAACTACTTTAATGCGACTATCGTTTCCCGAGACAACTCAATTTAGCGCCTCTGCCTACTTCACAAGCGACGTAACTTGATGATACTCTACTTTTTATAATAATAGCGTTTACTTGCAAGACCTCGGCAGTGGAGAATACTTTTAGTTAGTTCAAAAACGTTATTACAAAAGCTTGTTTTTAGGGTTCCGTTGCCAAATGGTAAAAAATTATAGATTCGCCATGTCTGTCTGTCTGTCTGTCCGAGTATGTCACAGCCACTTTTTTCCAAACCTATAAGAGCTATGCTATTGAAACTTGGTAAGTAGATGTATTCTGTAAACCGCATTAAGAATTTCACACAAAAATAGAATAAAAACAATAATATTTGGGGTTCCCCATACATAGAACTGAAACTCAAAAAAAAAAAAAACATCAAACCCATACGTGTGGGGTATCTATGGATAGGTCTTCAAAAATAATATTGAGGTTTCTAATGTCATTTTTTTCTAAACTGAATAGTTTGCGCGGGAGACACTTCCAAAGTGGTAAAATGTGTGTGTGTGTGTCCGTAACTTCTAAAATAAGGGAATGATAAAACTTTAAAAAAATATATGATGTACATTACCATGTAAACTTCCACCGAAAATTGGTTTGAACGAGATCTAGTGAGTAGTTTTTTTTTTTAATACGTCATAAATCGTAAACCACAATTTACCTTTCATTCAGTCAACTCAAATAAATAAAAATAAAAAAAAACATTTAATTTCATAAACATAAACCTTATGCATAAACCGTGAATACCTGCAGGTTTGTACGGAACCCTTGGTGCGCGAGTCCGACTCGCACTTGGCCGGTTTTCCTTTTTGTTTTCGCAATCCTGGCTCACCTGGCCAAGAAAATAGCACAAATTTATGAAATTATAGTATTGTCATCGATCCTTGGTAAGTGTGTAAAATTTTCAAATCAATCCCCAAGTCCTGTTAGTCTAGTGGTTAGTGACCCTGACTGCTAAGACTGAGGTCGCGGGTTCGATTCCCACACAGAACAAATGTGTGATGAGCACAATCATTTGTACTGTGTCTGTGTGTAATTTATCTATAATATGTATGTATTTTTTAGAAATATTTATCAGTTGTCTGGTTACCATAGTACAGGCTCTGCCTGGTTTGGGATCAGATAACGGTGTGTTGGTTATTCTAACATATTATTATTATTATCTTGGAAGGCCTACTTGATTGCTTGTAACGGCTATCTCCATTATAAGGAAACGTATCTTATTTACTTTTTGATCAGTAATCTTCATGGGAGCTTAAAATACACCAGATGGTGCCCTAAATTTTCATAGCAGATATAAAATAAGGCAAGAATTGGAAGCATGGAGAGCAAAACATCTTAATTACATACGAAATCCTCTACCGTTTCAACTTCGACCCTAAACCCAAATTAATATTTTATATTTCAAAGGATCCCGGGCGTAATAGGCAAATCTCGAATTGATTAACATCAAATCAAAGGAGAGCGTAAAATAATACACAATAAAAGTACCGAGGTATGTCATTTCACCGTATCTGCCGCCTTAATTCCGAAACGAGCTAAAAACGGTGCCCGGGCTGGATTTTCCGATTCATATCCTTCGGAATTTTTCCGGGCCGCGTATCTACGTGCGGTTCGAATTTTTATTTCATTTGCTTCCTACTAACAAAACGAATGCATGGTCCTGTGAGCACTAATGAACCTGCCTTCAGAGCATTCAGCCGGCTGAAATGCGCGCCTACACAGATACATTTGCAACTTAATGAGCACCTGTGCTATTCTGTTTTGTACCTTATCTCGTTGTGACTAGGACTTTTCGGTTTAGCTTTTGGTGTGGTTCAGGTGTAATTTGATGTTTGTGGGGGTAAAAGGGGAGATTATCGGGGAAGCGCGGACGTTTCCATAACAGCACTCCGGTGAGTGCGGTATGTAGCCGACTCAAGTGAAAACCGTTAATTATAATGAGACAGAAATATTAAGAAAAAAGCTTGATTCAGAGGAGTATTTAATTAGGTTCGGTTCACGGCGAATGAGAATACTAGTTGAAGTAGTTGAAGGAGTGATATTGTGCTTTAACGTCCCATTATCACGGATTCCTGTTGTGAGGTTGTAAAAGCCCGGGAAATTACTTGGTAAATAAGGATTTATCACTTTTTAGGGTTCCGTTGCCAAATGGCAAAAAACGGAACTCTTATAGATTCGTCATGTCTGTCTGTCCGTGTATGTCACAGCCATTTATTTCCGAAACTATAAGAGCTATGCTGTTGAAACTTGGTAAGTAGATGTATTCTGTGAACCGCATTATGATTTTCACACAAAAATAGAAAATAAACAATAATATTTGGGGTTCCCCATACATAGAAATGAAACTCAATTTTTTTTTTTCATCAAACCCATACTTGTGGGGTATTTATGGATAGGTCTTTAAAAATGATATTGAGGATTTTCATATCATTTTTTTTTAAACTGAATGGTTTGCGCGAGAGACACTTCCAAAGTGGTAAAATGAGTCCCCCCCCCCGTAACTTCTAAAATAAGGGAATGATAAAACTAAAAAAAATATATGATGTACATTACCATGTAAACTTCCACCGAAAATTGGTTTGAACGAGATCTAGTAACTAGTTTTTTTTTAATACGTCATAAATCGTAAACCACAATTTACCTTTCATTCAGTCAACTCAAATATAAAATTAAAAAAAAAAAAACATTTAATTTCATAAACATAAACCTTATGCATAAACCGTGAATACCTGCAGGTTTGTACGGAACCCTCGGTGCGCGAGTCCGACTCGCACTTGGCCGGTTTTTTATTATTTATCCGAGGTGGTCCCCTTTTTCTTTTGTTCTTTTGTTTTTCACTCATATTCCTCCCAATTTCATAAGTGGAATAGGTTGTATATTATTATACTAGCTTCCTGCCCGAGACTTCATCCGCGTGACAGCCACCATAAAACATCATACGGATCTCGACAGTTGTGTAGCTTTCTATCAGAGAAAGAATATTTGTAAATGGATCTCAGTCACCGGAAAGGCCGGACTGATTTTGAAAAAATATTCCTATAACATAGGAATATTTTTAATGCTGGGGAAGAACATAGGCTACTTTTTACACGCTTTATATTAGCTTCACTTGTATGTTTGTATATTTGTATGTTTGTTTGTAACCGACTCCTTATAGCGCGATTTTATCCCACTTTAAACGACCAAATTTCATTCAAACTTTGCACACCTGTCAAGGACCGATGACAATGCAATAATTTCATAAATTTGTGCCATTATTCTTGCCAGGGTTACCAGGACAGCAAAAAAACTGTCTTCGAAAACTACGCTGACATACCTACGTCTCAAAACTCGAAACACCCTAAAAAGAAAAACATAAATAATAGTTTAAAAAAACTAAAAAACACGCTTCCATAGAAGACCAAACTAAAAAGTAGAAAATAATGGAAAAAAGTAGTTTTCTACTTTTTAGTTTGGTCTTCTATGGAAGCGTGTTTTTTAGTTTTTTTAAACTATTATTTTTATCCACATAACACGCAAGGGAAGCCACGGACGGTAGCTAGTAGAAGTAAATTTATAAACAAACAAACAATTTTACACTTTTATCATTTCATTAAGGTACTTAGACAAGTTTGGGTATTTTTTTTAATATCACAAAACTAATATTCTGTTTTTATTTTTCACAGGTACGTAACGCGTCCAAAGATTAATACAGCCCGGACAGGTCTCGCAAGTTTAAAATACTAGGTGCCAGCAATAGGAATGATCTTAATAACTGCGCAGTAAGTTGATATCATTTTCGCTTTATCATCAGCAGCCTATAATGTTCCCGCTGCTGGGACACAGGCCTCCTCTCGGTGAGAGGGAGTGGGCCATAATCCACCACGCGGGCCCAGTACGGGTTGGTAGATGTCACATGTCTTCGAATTTTTGGTTCTAAGACATGCATTTTCGCTTAAAGGGACTAAATCAGAAATCAATAGGTATCCTTCCTTGTATTTACATATTAAACTGTACATTTTAATCATAATCATCATCCGTCTAGCCTTTTCCCACCTAAATTAGGGTCAGCTTCCAGTCTAACCAGATGCAGTTGAATACCAGTATTTTACATGAAATGACTGCCTATCAACGTCCACAACCCAGTTATGTAGTAATACAACACATCAGGTAAAGGGCCATCCATAAATTACGTCACACAAGTTTCATGATTTTTTGACCCCTCCCCCCTGCTTGTCACAGCTGGTCACATTTGTGAGACCTAGTGTGACGTCACATATTTTGCAATTTTACATCTAAACATTGAAATTTAAAAAAAATTCTTTCATAGTTCATATTTCGTGTTTTAATAGTACTTTTAATATGTATATTCAATTTTGAAATGTGACGTCACAAAATTTAGGGTCCCTCCCATCCCTTTGTCACACAATGTCACAATTCGTCGACCTCCCCCCCCCCTTAACGTGTGACGTAATTTATGGATGGCCCCTATGGTTGTCAGAGTTTCGGGCTTCCGACGACCTGTAACAACTGTCAAAGGTCTACAAATGACATCTGGGACCAACGGGACGGACCGAGGGGTCTCAGTATGTAAAGATGGTCACCCATTCACGGACCAACCGCAGCAAGCGTAGCTTTACTCCGACAGTTATTTCTTAGCCACGAGCCCTAGTACTAGACTGTACTGTACATTTTCATTATAATTCAGATTTCATTCCACACTGATACCAAAATGCAGCTAAGCTCTTTCGGAGCACACTCTCATTAGTGAAAACCGCAATTAATTTAATTTTAATATATGCACGCAATTATTTCGTAGTGAAGGGTATAACCATAGATACAATTACTTAATAAGTGAATATTCCAGAGTAACCCGTATCGAGCACAAATTAGAAATTCTCTTCCCATTACCTACGTGTGCAGCGTGCAACTTGAATTTTAGCACGAGATACACTCGCAATCGAGAATGCGCAAACAAATGAATCTGGATAACGGTTCAGTATCGCGTTATTCAATATTTAATAGTCTTCTTTATTCTAGACTACATTTTGCACGCCGCTTCGCCCGCGTAGAGGTCGAAAACTATCCCACAGGAACTTACTACCGCGATAAAAGTATCCTATGGCCCGAGGAATAAATTTGTTCATACAAACTCCCACCCCCTATTTCACCCCTTTCTGGGGAGAGTTTCCTAAAATCTTTTCTTAGGTGACGTTTCCTACTTATAACCTACCGGAAAGCCAAATTGCATCTTCGTAGGTCCTGGTTTTACATCATCATCATCATCATCATTTCAGCCGAAAGACGTCCATTGCTGGACATAGGCCTCCCCCAAGCACCGCCATTTCGACCTATTCTGTGCTTCTCGCATCCAACGTATTCCTGCGGCCTTCACAAGGTCATCGGTCCATCTTGTGGGAGGCCTTCCAACGCTCCGTCTTCCAGCACGCGGTCGCCACTCCAGAACCTTCAGACCCGTGATTTAATATAATATATTTCGTAATTAATCAGTGAGTGAATGAATGTATGAATGAGTGACGTTTTGCTTTCGCATCACGATTCCTAGGTCGGGCAGTGATATTTGGTTTTCCGTTAAGAACTTCTTAGTAATACATAGCCTGGAGTTTGAAAATTGGCGGTGTGATACCCTCGGAAAGTACGTTAATCCGTTGGTCCCCGTTGTCATTCGTGAACATTTAATAGTCTCTACAGGCCGTCGGAAGGCTGAACATCTGACAACCAGTCTGACCAAGAAAGGACAGGTTATGACTCAGTAACTGGGTTGTGGAAGTCAGATAGGCAGTCGCTCATATAAAATAATGATATTCAGCTGCATTCGGTTATACTGGAACCGATCCCAACATGATTAGGAAAAGCCTAGGCAGACGCTCAAATCAATCAGCCAATAGCGTGCCCGGAGTTTGGAAGTTGGCAGTGTGATACCCCCGTGCCTCGGAAAGTACGTTAAACCGTCGGTCCTGTGTCTGATCTCTTTCCGGTCGTGTCGTATTGCGATTCCATCGAACTATGAGACTGAGGGAAGAGTGAGTGCAACTGTATCTGAGCCATGGCCGAAATACGGTCTGGAGGACTATACAGGATAAGTTTTTATCCAGTGCGTAAATTGTAACCATGAATTCAGCATATCATTCTAGAACCCCTGCGAAGAAATGTTTCGTCGGTTTTACAAAAAAAAAAAAAAAAATCAGCTGTTTCATAGAAAAAGCAATACCTACGGGGTCAAAATGTATGGAACAGCTGATATTATTTTTTTGTATAACCGACGAAAATTTTCTACGCTGGGGGGTTTAGAATGATATGCTGAATTCATGGTTACAGTTTGCGCACTGGATAAAAACGAATCCAGTATATAAATACATCAGGGTTATTAGACCCTGTATATTATGCACACACCATAATGCAAAACACAACACACCAGATTGATCGCCACCATTGTATGCTTCCGAGCAGTTAGCCTGGTTTACGAGCCTTTGCTTCGACGCTTCAACCAACAGATAAAGTTTACGAGGCCGTGTTAAATAACGTAATGAAACTCCCCTAAACTAACCTCATGGACGTTACTGCATCGATAAAACTATCTGCTAATTTCTAATACTATGTTGTGTGGGAATTATATTTTTAGATTATTGTTGTTTTTTTTTTTTGTACTCTTTGTGATACTATCAGTATCGATTAAGGCTAGGTGATTCGACACTCATACAGATTTGAGGGGGTGAGGTGCGTGGAAATCCGCGGGGCGCCTCCCGCGCGTCCTTCTTGTCGAACACGTTAGCGCGCCAAAAGTTCGGGCGGCGCGGCGGCCTAAGCGGGATAAGTTCGGCTTTTTTTTCTATCGAGTAAATTTGATTGTATCGTGTTTTGATCGGGTACAAGCTAAGGAGAAAGAATTTATCTTAATTTTTTTTTTTTTTTTTCAGATTTTAGACGTAATAATTTGCCCATTAAAAACCAATTCTAAAACAGGTGAAAACGGTGCCACCCGGCCTTAACGTACAAAAATAAACGCCAGCAGAGGTTTGATTTTTAATCGTTGAGGTCCTTCGGAGTTGAGCTGCACGGTTACTGCCAAATGCGTGCACTGACTGGACAGGTCCAATGTATGTGGTTCTTTCCTCAAAACATCAGTATGATGGCCGTGTTAAAATGTTTTTATCGTACAAACCAACTTACAAAAATAAAATTATTAATCATTTATTTTCAGTAAATTAGTTAGGTATACCGGTTGAGCATCATAAAACAGTAAAGTGGGTAGCACAGTGGTCGTTTATTCATTTATAAAACTTAATATATTTCTAATGTAGCTTTTTTTCTAATTAGCTTTCTGCACTCCTTCTCCATATAAACTTTAGCTGTGCCAAATTTCAAACTCCTTCGTCTGCGCAATTTTCGTGAAAAGTGGTACAAAAATTTTGGTTTACGTATTAATTTATACACTTGGTTTTACTTCTCACTATATACATCTGAACATCATTATTCAGTAGCTACTTATGGAGCATATCCCTCTACCGTTAACAGCCAATTTCGTGTTAATATTGAAAACAAAGGATCCAATATGAAAGTAAAAATAAAGTAGAATGCCTCATAATACTTGTAAACATATACTAACTAGAACGAGGGGAAATTACACGCCTGTTCCGGTAAAAAATATGCATCAAACAAAAACATGCCACAATACATTTTTAGCGTTCAGGTAATTCCACAAAAGGTAAAATATTCGCGTCATAATATTTACCTCATACGAAATTCAAGCCTTAAAATATATATTTAAATCCATTATTAGCATAAGTCCCGAGGTGCCCACTGCCCTGCCGAATGCGCTCTCTACTGCAACAGGGTTGCCACTGCGAAAATTTAAAACTGGACGTTCGAATTTTGAATTTTGCCGGACATTTTCTTTGTTTCGTCAGTTTTTGAACATGGAATGGTTCGAGAAAAAACCGTTAACAGCTAACCTGTGTATTCACTTTGGATTCTCAGAAATAGTAAAAAGACACCTGAAAATCGAATGATGCTGGAAAACAAATTTTCATCTGCACAACGTAGTGAAAAGGAACAGTCCTGAATCAGACCATTGAGATAAGCTTTACTAGTATTAACAACTTAGTAGCTAAGTTACAAATGAAGCTGACGATGATGATTATGTTAGTATATTTTGTAGATAAATAAGCAATATGTTAGTGTGTTTTTCGCAATCTCCAAACCAAATGATCTGCAAAAATAGAGCTTCCCCTTTCCTATCCTTACCTGCTGTGCCCTACAGGGTCCATAATGATCTAAATTATATAGTTCCCATCTAAGTACAAATTATGGTAAAGCAATAAAGATATTGAGTGTTGAGTATTAAGCAAATAAAACCGTTTACCAAGTCCATTTAAACCTTCCGGCCCTGGTGCGAGCTATGGTACGGAGCGAGAGGGCATAGGAAGCCGTCACCTCCTTCTGCGAAGCAGTAATGCTCGCGAAGGAGGAGGCGGGGCGCGTTAGGGAGTGGCAGTCTCTGCGCCCTCACGTCCCGAGCCGCCGCAGGAGGAGACGCCCCGGGCGTCGGGAGTCGATTGCGGACTCCCGGCCACCGTAGGCACGAGCTTGCGGGCGGCGAGCAATGGGTAGCTCGCCGCCCGGTAAGGACCAGGCTCGGGTCGACGGCGCGTAGTGTTCCACGCGCGCCTCAAAGAGATGTCAGCAGCACTGAAGGGGTCTGCTAGGACCTATGCCTGCCGGGGTCGCGTGATTTTTCGAAAGAGATACCGTGACCCTGGCACATGGGCAACTGAAGGAACACGGGTGGGTTTTAGTCAGTAAAAGTCTGACACGCCCTCCCGCTCCGCTCAGAGCGGGAGAAGTCATTTGATGATTTCCCATCCAAAAAAAAAAGTCCATTTAAACCTAGACTATTCTGAACGTAACAACCTTAACCGCGGCGCAGAGCGCTGATTGTTTCCTGCAGCCAAATGGCGGATTTAATTCAATATTACACGCCAATTAACATGCGTATGCGCTACTGTTTTATTTAAACGATCCATTCACTGCCTGCCAGATTGTAATGAAGAAACTTTAATGTATGAAGCTTAATAATGGCTTATTGTAAGCTTAAACAATACAGTACTAAGTACTTTTTTATTAAGTAAAGAGCAAAGTATTGCTCGGGCGCATCAAAATCCCTGAAATTCATATAGGACATTTTTGGAGTTTACTTCTTAAGAATCGATTTTCATATATAAGCCCGGGGTATAAAAATATCAGTCAGTCAGTTCAACCATAAGACGTCCACTGCTGGACTTAGACCTCCCCCAATTTGGGGAGCTTTACCATAATCGCCACGCTTAGCAGGCGGGTTGGCGATCGCAGTATGATGGTAAAATGCATAGAGAACACTGCTACCCATTCTCTAGTAAGTCCCTTAGTCGCCTTTTACAACACCCACGGGAAGAAATGGGGTGTTGTTATTCTTTACGTCCGGCACCACATGATACAATGATACGAAAATATATGGGGAGTAAAATCTGATTTTCTCCGTTATAGTACGTTATGCTTTATGTTATGTTTACTAATCTTTATATTTTATAATCGTTCTTAAGGAGTAAATTCCAGTCGTGCATCGGAGCTGACACACACATTTTTTTTGTTTTTTTGTTTGGGAAATCCTCAAATAACGTCTCCTCTCCGGAGCGGGGGGCGTGTCGAACTTTTACTGACTAAAACCCACCCGTGTTCCTTCAGTTTCCTGTACCAGGGTCACGGTAAATCCTTCGAACGAATCCGTGACCCTGGCAGGCATCGTAATAACCGCTGGCACAGCGATTTCAACATAAATACGAAAAACACAGTCCTTACGAAAAAAAGCGTTCAAAAATTTTCCATGAAAATATAATTCAAACAATGAATGCAAATGAATCCATAAAGTTTGTTTCACTTTCATGAATAAAGTTGTCGCATTAAAAATATATAATGTTGGATAAATTCCATCCACCTTAGTTAGATTTAATGTAGAAGCGTGTTTTCTTCTGCTTTTTAACATGGTGGGATAAAGACATGGTGATGAACATCATCATCAGCGTTTTTTTTTATCGTGGAGAAATGCTCATGCATACTGCGCTACCACGGAGAAATAGCGCAGTTATGTGGGACTCCAACCCACTAAAACTTCACGGTGTCCTTCTAAACCGCTTATGGCGAGAACACGGGCACGAAAGAACTCTTCCGCGAACCCGCCGCGGCTGTCCGTCGCCGGATCCACCTCTGGGGGATACCCCATTCACGGCGTACATGAACACATAACACGTCGTGACCACCCCGGGGACCAATTAGCACATAGGCGCCAGACGACCCCGTGAATGGCACCCTTGTCCCCCAGCGACAGGTCAGGACTGTGGCCCCGCTGCCTACCACTTTTCGGCCGCAGGGGATAGGGAGAGTGGCCAACGCTATACCAACACTCCTCTTCCTCTGCGGCCTCACCGCGTCCGCCATCGGACGGTGGCGACCTCGTTCAGGCCGCAGAAGGTAGGGAGAGCGGCGCACCTCAATACCGGCACTCCTCTCCCGCCGCGGCCTACAACCTTCAGCTACGATGCCTCAGATACTACGACATCGCGGCCCGCCTCAGTTGCGATGTCACCCAAGCGACACCGCAACCTATGTGTTAGCCGCTACGTCGTCGGCTTGACGGCAAAAGCCCTGACGAGCGGCCCCTCCTCGGGTTCCTCTTAGCTTCACCATGATTTTCCAAGCCACGGTTACTGAGCCCCCCTGCCTCAACAGTGCGGGAACCCATTGGGGGGGTTCAGCATCAGCCTGCCCCAAGCACCGCCACTCCGACTGGTGCTATGTTATTTCTTGCCATAATCGCCACGCTACGCCAGCCCGTCTGCCAAGCGCGGTGATGAACATGTTTACTGATATTTGAGAAGTCTTAACAATATCCTATGTCCTTACCAAGATTATGTCTGGACTTTAAAGGACTATGACTTCTTAGTTTTGTTTCAATCTTCGTTCTCAGAGTATTCAGTTACTAAGCACCGTCGACACCGTCACACACATCTAGTTATAAGACGTAACTGATTTCTCAACGTGTAAATGTGTTTTTTCCGTAATGTTAATGTAATAATAGACGCACGGGTCGATCGATCAGGTTAAGTTATGCATGCCACGGTTGGTCCGTGGATGGGTGACCATCTTTACATACCACCCATCTGGTCCCGGCTGTTATTCGTCGATGTTTAACAGTCTTGACGGGTTGTTAGAAGCCAGGAAGTCTGACAACCAGGATCTTTTCAAGAAGGGACATCTTATTATTCAGTAACTGGGTTGAGGAAGTCAGATACGCAGTCGCTTCATTTAAAATACTAGTTTTCAGCTAAATCCGGTTTGCTAGAAAGCCGCCCCAACATAGTTCGGTAAAAGCAGCAAACAGGCAGATGATAAGTGTCTTTTTTAACCAATTTAGCTAGGATAAAACAACAACAAAAAATGTATCGCAGACGTAGTAACCTAATTAATTACTTTTACTTTCATTAAGGTATGTATACAAAGTATACCTCCCTTCTAGCTATTCCCTATTGCAGCTATTTAAAACTCAGTAAACTGCCAAAGAGAGGTGGCCATCTATCCTTGTAGCTTGTACATCACTTTACATAACTAAAACAGTAGACAAAGCGTGTAATGAAAAACTACACTAACAAAGAACGAGATAACACGAAGCTGAACGTATCTACTTAAAGTTTTAAAAGTAAAATTCACTTCAAGTTCGTACTTAACTGCGCTCCGAGGACAAACACGAGATACTAAAGAAAATGTATCTGAATAAAGGCGCTCCCACACCCGCGCCGCATGCATCTGTGTAATGAAAGCTGCTTGACGCGCAACAGGTATGATAGCTAATATCACTGCTTTCAAACAAGCTAAAGAGCTTAAGTTTTTTATTCTAAATCACATTGCCGCAGCCCCCACGTGCCGCGCTGTCTCCGCGGTAACGCTCCAGGCGTCATCTCTTTACGCCTCTTTGCGCTTACATCGTCTCATTTCATATTCACATTACCTACATTATACCGCTCTTTATGCGATTCTGATCTTCATACCGTACCAGGGTTTTACATCAACGCAAAAACATATTCCGTTTATGATATCATTCTGTTGTAGGCACAATACACAGCTGCGAAATGGGACTGTTTGAAATGGACCGCGTTAACTCTGTTAACAATAAAAATGATTTACTGTATGCCGCGTCACGTGTCCGGATAGAATCGTTCATGCTAACTCTTCCGTGTTTCAGAGGCTGTTAGCTTTTGCATAAAATGCTTTGGGAAACTCTAGAGCTCTCTAAACGTTGTGCATATAAAGCAATACGCGCACGAGAAACGGCCAAGTGTACCGTGAATTATGCTTCAGGCTCACATTCGCGCACAGAAACGGTCCAACGGATTAGGAATGATTCAGAAGCACATACAAGACAGATTGATCGTTCGACAGCACTAGAAATAAATTGTATAACAGTGGAACATCTCTCAGAGATCACAAAAGGCTGCAAAATCAATTCAGCCGGCGACGCATGTAGTTGGCAATATTTCAAATTCTCTTTGATGCAATATTTCCCTTCCTCTCTTTTCTCCGCATTACGTAACCGAGGAAACGTGCTATCCGCATTTTGTTAAGTTGACGTCTCAAGAAATTTGATACTAAATGGTTTTTGAAATGTACACATAATACTGTGATATGTTTTGCGCTATCTTGCGGTAAAGATGCTTGCTTTCAAATGACGTCACTTTTTTAACGATGTGGAGGATTTTTTGGAGTTTACTCCTTGAGAATCGATTTTCATATAAGGCTCCGGGTACGGAAATTTTATGAGGAGTGAAATTAATACAAGCGTTAGCTCAAAAACCTTGTGCATCTTTTACTTTGAAATCATTTATGTGTATATGTGGATACAGCTGTCGTGTACAGGGTGTGCTACGCGACAACTGATGCATGTTTTTTGTGTCTCTATTTAAGTATATAGAGGAGAAAACTGCAGTCATGCGGCGGAGCTAACACTACACCCTAACCTTGACTGCATATTATTCTCACCATCGAGAACTCGTATCTATCAAAGTCAAATCAGCGAATCTAGGGAGCCAGTTAAATGCAGAGCCATTCAAACTATCCTAAATCATTAGCAGTTTTTTCCAAAATCCACACGCGAAAGGTAAAACGATATGAATCTCAATTTATCATATTTAACGATAACAGCCAATAACCAGAAGTCAGTTTAATGTGAAATATTAATTAAAATAATATTATCCGTGAAATTTAATTCAACAGATTATGTAAATGGCGCGGATGTGGTTAAAATTATTGCATTCCGAATGAAATTTGTGAATTGTAAATGACTAATTCGCTGGAGGAATAAGAGAGAGGTAAGAAAGATTAAAATGAAAGAGGACTATTATAAGGGCTTTTGACTAAATGGCTGTTTCAGTCTTGGCGAAGAAAGTTTTTGGAGGGATGACAATTTGTTACCGTTCGAGTTTGGCTCGTTCATTAGAAGGTATTTTCAACGGTTATTTTCACTGTCTTTATAACTTTTGTAGGCTTACAGCTTTCGGAGAATGAATACTCAAAAGGAGCTAGGCTAAGCAATGTCAAAATCACAAAAATAGGTACATTTTCAAACTGGACAAACAAACTACTATAAATGTGAGAGTTTGTATGTTTAGATGTTTGTTATTCAATTACGCAAAAATGAGTGAACGAATTTGGATGAAATTTGGCAAACACTTTATAACCTCCTTTACCACATTACAGTATTGTAATCGCTGCAGTACATTTCTCTGGGATAATTTTTGCGCTCCACGCGGGCAAAGCATTTTTCAGTAGCATATTTCTACGAAACAGTCTGCAAATATTAATCCCAGTTACGTAGATACACTTTACAAACTACATCGCTGCCCTCTTACACAAGAGGTCTATTAAAGTTGTTAGTATTCCAGCAATGGACGTGGAAGTGAGTCCGTATGCATATGCTTAGTCGAACTTTTGACGAAAATTGCACTCGGAGAGTATGCAATTTTCGTTTACAATTTGGCCTAACTCTGTCTGTAATCACGACGTAAGGTCTTGGATCAGGTAAGCTTGAATTTGGAACATACTGAAGGTTTCACGGAAATTTTCTTATCTTAATAGCATGAACTCATGAAAAGTTTGCTATTTTCTTGGGCAGATTTAAGTCGGATACCTATCGAACATTCACGAATATTTTCCGAAGCCTTGTTTGCATAGTCGTAAGGTTTCCAAATTTTCTTATTAAGTATGTTGTATAGCGTTATAAGGAGGTGCCGTTTTACATGATTCTTGCGTCTCAGACTTTTACTGACAAAATCCGACCCGTAATCCTTCAGTTGCCTATGCCAGGGTCAGGGTATCTCTATCAAAAAAATCCGCGACTCTGGCAGGAAGTTCCTTAGTACTTAAGCTTGTGTTTATTAGGTAACAGGGACCCTAATGAGTCTATCGTACACAATTACCTGCTGTTAGATTGCTTAATAAACCACTCGTTAATGAGCCCCTGCAGAAGATAAGCTGCGCACTAATGACATATCTATTTTGTGAAGCAGAATTCTTCCTGTTGTTTTATAATATTTCTTTTTAAAATAAGGATTAAGTTGACTGCCGATAAGTCAAATCCGACCCGGAACGAGGTTTATTAGGGCTATTTTTCTTTGTCAAGTTCTCGTTTAGTTGAGTAACAATTTTTAATCCTGTTGGACCAAAGTTTTTATTATTTTAAACCTTAATGAATGACAGACATGCTTGGAGCCTAGCTGTTTTATTGTTATAATGATTATTTTCAGTGCTACTGAGTACCTAACCATCCGATATACCTGTGCAGATTTTGGCAAATTTCACTTTGACTGCCTCGGTCGTCTAGTGATCGTAAGCGCTACGAGTTTCCGGGTACGTCTCCAGGTCGAGCACAGTGTTATTGAGTTTTTCAACGTGGAATTTTTCAAGAGCAGCCCTAACTCTTGTGTCCGGTTTATGGCAACGACCGCCCTCTATCGCCCTCTATTACATGGGACTTAAACATAACTGGCAAAATGTTGGTGTACTATAAGTAAGTACACCTCTGCCCAACCTTTCCGGAAAATAATGCGTGATATTTTGTTATGTTTACTTAAATCTTTCGTTTCAAAGATTGTGATTTATGATACTTTCCAGGCGTATAAACTAGAAAAGTCTCGGTGAATCACAACTGTCTGAAAAGCCAGCAGACAGAAATAGTCGTCTGTAGTATACAACTGTCCTATTTATAACCACAACGGCGTGGCGTAGGTATTAATAGCACAAAAGAAGCTAACACTAATTATAACTACTGTATTACGAATTCCAGATCTTTTAATCTTATAGGTCAGAGGGGTAATTGCGAAACTTTTTATCGGTAGGAATTGGTTTAATATTCATAGTTAAACAACATTCATTGCGTTATTTACATTGCTGAGCCGACAATTTATTCGAACAAATGACGCAATGGTTTAGAAATAATCTTCAATCCCATTCAGATTCAGATAAAATGTGCGTTTCGCAATTAGGGTGCAGGTTCTTAACTCCACCGAAATAAATACAAACAATCATAATATCACGCTTTTTCCCATGGGGGTAGGCAGAAACTACAGAAAGCCACCTGCTACGATTCTTACATACTCCTTTCCCCTCTTTTTAATTTCATACATCTGGTCATACACGCACGCCGGTTACTAGTACTACGAACCTGACCCTTCTGAAGAATATTACCTATAAGGAAATTATAATTATGTTCTCCTAGGGTGTCCCCTTCCGACGTGACCAGTCACTGAAATAAATGTCGTGCTAAATAACGTTATAATTAAAGTGAACTCTACGTACAGATATTTAATACACAAACTGCCTGTCTGCATCGAACTCATTGCTTACAAAACTGACTTCCGAGTTTTTGCTTCGTGCAAATAATTTCATCACCACTGCTCTCAAAACGGTGAAGGAAAACATCGTGAGGAAACCGGCATGTCTTAGAACCAAAAATTCGGAGACATGTGACGTCTAACAACCCGCATAGTGTTACGGCCCGCTCTATCTCACATGAGGATCCCTGTGTCTCCGCAATGGAAAAATTAGGCTATTATGCTTACGTCGATTTCAATTCATACTGCTGGAAAATTAATTGAAATACAAGACTCTGGAGTGACAGTAACGGACTGTCTTTTTAAATAACATTTATCATTTATCAAATCATTTATCAAATCATTTATCAAATCATCTATCAAATCATTTATCAAATCATTTATCAAATCATTTATTCGTAAACATAGGTGACAATTATATACAAGATCTTAAGGATTAGGTAGTGCGCTATGTTTTGCCAATTGACATACAAATTATTAGTAGTAACATTTCAATATTCATAATCAATTTCATCTCATGTCAAAATCTATAGAGAATTCAGAAGATTAATTTAAAAATAAAGTAAGTAAAAAAAATATATTAAAAATGTCAAGTATAAGTAAAAATATCAATATTATAAAGTTACAGAGATTCATCATTAAGAAATTCACCTAGAGTATAATAACATTTTTCAAGTAGTAACCCATTAAGCGTTTTTTTAAACTTCTGCACTGGCATACATTTTATTGCATTGGGTATTTTATTATATATTTGCGGTGCAATACCAAAGAAGCTTTTCCTCATAAGAGAAGTTTTACATTTTACAAGGCATAAATCATTATTATATTGAGCACGCATGGGTGTTTTCTTTATTGTACTGAATTTCTTAAATAAATGTGGATTAATTTTTTACAAATAATGCAGTTTCTAGAATGTATAAAGCCGGTAGAGGTCATATTTTTAACTTTTTAAAGTAAGGAATGCAACTATCTGTTGTACACACCGTACACATCTTTTCTGCATCCTGAAAACAAGTTTCCTATTCGTTGACTGTCCCCAAAAAATAACACCGTATCGCAAAACTGAGGCAACAAGTCTTGCCATCACCAATGCCATCAATAGTGTATCAATATTTACTTTTTTTAAAGTTGAAATAACAAATATGCTGATTTACTTAATCGCTTGCAAATTTCCTCCAAATGAGGTTTCCAAGTCAGCTTTTCATCTATAGTTATACCTAAGAACTTCGTGGTACTAACTTCCCCAATTTCATAATTATCATAAGCAACACTAATTAGTGGTTTCTCAAGCCGTTGATGAAAGTGCATTATATTCGTTTTATTTAAATTAATTATTAGATTATTATCATTAAGCCAATTTATTATTTTATTTAAAGAATTATTTATCACATTTTGATAATTGTTTGGATTATTACATTCTATAATAGCCGTGCTATCGTCTGCAAAGAGTACCATTTTTTGCCCTATGAATTTTGGGAGATCATTTATATATAATATATCAAGAAAAGCTGTGGTCCTAGAACGCTACCTTGAGGTACGCCATATTTTATGTACCTTGGTTCAGAGGTATATGTGATTTCTAAATTTGTTGTAGGACATATTCTAGAGATAACGGAAGTATCTGCCTTCTACGAACGCATCGAAATGCATTAACATCAAAATATAATATCACACAATGTCTACGCGACGTTAGCGCAGCGTATACGCCGCATTATGGCAACGTCAACGCACATTAAATGCAAAGACACTGTGACTGAATAGCCTGCCTTCGTATACATCGGAGAAAAGGACAGATATATGGATAAGTTTTTATACCGTACCACTATCAAGACACAATTTCACAACAAAACTTTGTTGCATTGGAAAACTCTCTCAAAGTCAATAGGTAAGTTTTGCTAGTACCGCAAACTTATCGACAGCATTCGCCGCGACCGGTGTTATCTCTCTGATTTATGAATCTTATCAGACGCGCTCCTCGCTCACTGATAGTGGACTAAACAAAGTGCTGCTTTAATCAATCACTTAGTCGCTGGCGTTTTCAATTTGTCCTTTTAAGCATTCCCTTATCTGTTACAAGTTTCAAGAATACAAATTCGATTAAGGGCCCGCTTTTTAGCCTCTGGTGGCACGCTTTTGAATGAATTACTTATATATTTTCGGAACGGGGAGGGAAAATAAAAGTGGATTTTCTTTCTGAGGAAAATTAGACCATTCAGTTCGTGAAGACTGTTGCATTTTGCTTAGACATCATGAACTCTAACTTTGTTGTGTAGAAGTATGTTAAAGACTTTGTTTAGAACTAGCAGGCGTTAGGAGAATTCTTATCCATTTTTTACCTATAGTTTCTGAGACCCGACTCTCCCGACGGGAAGAACTTAAACCATATGTTATTTTTACACGCTTTATATTAGCTTCACTTGTATGTTTGTATGTTTGTATATTTGTATGTTTGTATGTTTGTTTGTAACCGACTCCTTATAGCGCGATTTTGACCCACTTTAAACGACCCGATTTCATTCAAACTTTGCACACCTGTCAAGGACCGATGACAATGCAATAATTTCATAAATTTGTGCCATTATCCTTGCTAGGATTACCAGGACAGCAAAAAAACTGTCTTTGAAAACTACGCTGACATACGCCACAATCTAATTTGTGCCATTATCCTTGCCAGGGTTACCAGGACAGCAAAAAAAAAACTGTCTTCGAAAACTACGCTGACATACGTCACAAACTACGCTGACATACGTCTCAAAATTCGAAACACCCTAAAAAATAGAAAATAAATAATAGTTTACAAAAACTAAAAAACACGCTTCCATTGAAAACCAAACTAAAAAGTACAAAATAATGGAAAAAAAGCGTGGGGTGCCTGCTATCAATAAAAAAATACCTTAAAAGGCACCCCACGCTTTTTTTCCATTATTTTGTACTTTTTAGTTTGGTTTTCAATGGAAGCGTGTTTTTTAGTTTTTGTAAACTATTATTTATTTTTTAAAACTGCGGCTCACCTACGACGAACATTAGAACGATTTTAAAAATTCACCGATTGTCTCGACTGGTGACAGTGTAATCGCTTGAGCGGTCTTCTCCGAGGTTCCAACACTGCATACAACAATTGTGTGTAATGAAATTTGTCGAACAACGCGGCATTCGGCGCACGTCCCCGCACCGGGGCGCCCGTTCAAATTGACGCCTAATGAAATTACAAGCCGCTGCAGCCACGCCGACACGGAATTCATTTCGACCTCTTAAACTCCTCTTTTACTGTTCAAAAGACGATCAATACGTTTGTACAGATGAATTTACAGTGAGTGAGCAAATAACACAATATTCCAAGACGTTTTCCGCGAGAAATGTTTGCTTTGGACTTATCTTTTGATACTGTTGACCCATAGGGAAGTTCTTTTACTGTATGGAAATGCAATGTCCGCCCTTTCGGTAAGGAGTCTCAAAGGATAGTAAGCTCTTGTCACATTTCTATGCGCATTCCACAGCATAAGAGTGCATATGACAACATAGATAAAGCTCTTTTCCGTAATCTCGGTGAGCTCAAGAAAATCAGTAGCGGGACGCGTTCCATTGTTTTGAGCACAAGGCAGCCGCGACACTCGCTGACGGCTCTGGCGGTAGAGACTGCATTATTCCAACGATGTATTGCGAACTGTCCCAGACTTTCTTCTAAGAAACAAGTAACAATGAAGTATCGTTTATTACACCACCAACATAAATTTTCATTACAAGTAGGTACGTCTTTTAAAGGAAAATACGAGGTTCGAGATCGCCTCGAACGGGTAAGTTATTGCTTGTAAAATTGAACTGGGGTGTTACGTCATCAATTTTCAAACGATACAAAAACTATTTTTAGTTCTGTACATTGAATTATTGGGAAAGTAGGTTTTATTTGTATTTACAGTGAACATGTTTTGTTTTTGTACAAAAAAAAAATGTTCACTGTTTTTGAGCAATTTATATAAATTGCTCAAATAATATCTTGAACTAGGAAACCTACTTATGTTATTTCTCATTAAAAAATCTATAGTAAGTATAACTTAAAGGTTAATAAACAGAATAAATCTCCTAATCTAGAACATATACCTAGCCTAGATAACAATGCCATAAGGAATACAAACAGAAAGTTGTATGTAAATGTCGCCTCCTTTGAGTCATAGTGGCGCAGATAACACAGCCTCCGGGGAGCGCGCCTGTCGTCTGATCCCAAGATGTATGCAAAATTGCCAATACGTGCTACAATATCGAACCGAATCACATTTTTAATACTATTATAAGTATTTCTACATTCAACTTGTAAATGTTACATTTTTGTATGCTACAACATTTGAAAAGTTTAATATTCTTTTATTTAATACAAAATTTACAAATCAAAAGGTCATTCCACTTTTGAATGGATACGTGACAAGAAATTAAATTATTTCGCATTAAAACTTTTTCATTCCGACCTATTTAAAAAATATTATCATACTGGCCGTTTGAGATCGAAAACCAATCGGATGCCATTACAGTGTCTTTTTTTTATTCTTTTTTTTCTGGCAAATGGCCAGCTATTAATTTTTTCTTCGAAAACAGCCATTGTTTCTGACGTTGTTAAACAAAACCTTTTTCTAGAAAAATGTTAGACAACGTTTTTACTCTGTCTTGAGCAACTGGTTATTTTAACTTTTTACCTTCCTAAGGCTTTCATCTTTTGCATTGTGTAAATTTCCCATGCATATCTTAAGAAAGAGTAAAGTTTTCGCATTTTTATATACTCAGTACCTTAGAAGATAGTGAGAAATGCATAAATAGATGTATGTATCAGAAACTTAATCGTACCTTCTTGAACAAGGCTGAATAGCAATTATATGCTTACAGTTGCTTACAGCCCGATGAAACAAAAAATTAATAGTCAACTAAAACAAATTGGCTTTGTTGATATTTAGATATGTTTTGGCAATGAAGACAGGAGGCAGGCAGGGCTTCTTCAATAAGGCTCGTGTATTGTTTTACAATAAAATATATTCTTCCGTTTTACAAAAGTTATCGTACACACGATCCTGCGGTATATATCACACTGGTGAGGACGGACCGACCTTTCTCGAAGCTGTCGCGAGCGAGCCGTACTCTCATTTTTGAGCAACAGATGTCGCTACTAATTATGTATGGATCCTGGGTGCGTTGAAAGTCAATAGATGGCGCTGCTTGACGCAACATATCGGCCGCCTTGGAAGAACCGTCTTCCAACTAAACAGAAGTTACGCTGGCTTCGTTTGTGGAAACCGGCAGCGAGCAGATTTTCGAAGAAGCACGCTTGATTGTGCCTGTTGATGTTCGGATTTCTGCAACTCTCGAGACGCCATCATTCCCTGGGAACAGATTAATAATCCTACCCATTCTCCATTTGAATGGTGGTAGGTTGTCTTCTTTGATGACGACAAGACTATCTTTAGCGATGTCATCTTTATTGTGTGCCCACTTCGTTCTGCGTTGCAGCTCAGACACATATTCTTTTGACCACCGCTCCCAAAAATGTTGTCGTAGCTGTTCCAGCCGATGGTAGCGACAGTTAGGCGTAGATGTCTTCGTGAAGTCGTCACTGGCAGGCGCAGTCAACGGCCGGCCGATTAGGAAATGAGCAGGTGTGAGTGGAAGGTAATCATTTGGATCTGCGGACATAGGTGACATAGGAC
The DNA here is from genome assembly GCA_947507805.1 of Aporophyla nigra. NCBI lineage: Eukaryota > Metazoa > Arthropoda > Insecta > Lepidoptera > Noctuidae > Aporophyla > Aporophyla nigra. The sequence continues at coordinate 16,078,076 of OX382302.1, read as the reverse complement.
GGGAGTTCAGGACGGCCTCAACCTGTGTCAATACCGTACTAAACTCCTCATAAGTTAACTTAGCATTACCTACGACACGTCTCAAGTGATACTTACACGACTTCACTCCTGCCTCCCACAAACCACCAAAGTGAGGCGCATAAGGCGGAATGAAACTAAATTTAATATTATTACTACTAGCAAAATCAATTATTTCGTCTGACCTTTCAAATATAGTTGAAAGCTCCCTTTCAGCTCCAACGAAATTCCTACCGTTATCAGAAAAAACTTGACACGGCTTACCGCGTCGTGATATGAATCGTTTGAATGCCAATAGATAATCCTGAGTGGACAACGAACTAACTAATTCTAAATGCACAGCTCTGGTAGCAAAACAAACGTATAAACAAATATATCCTTTAATTAGTTGTGAACCTCTGCCTTTGCGATTCAATATAGATATTGGCCCGGCATAATCAACACCGCATCGCATGAATGGAAATCCAGCTTCTAAACGTTCGGCAGGGAGATCGGCCATGTGTGGAGTTAACGTATTTCCTTTCATGCGAATGCAGGTCACGCATTTATGAACCACTAGCCTTGCTAAATTACGTGCTCCTAGCACCCACCATCTATCACGCATAGTCGCCACGAGAAGCTGAGGTCCAGCATGAAGTAAACGTTTGTGTTCGTATGAACACAACAACCAAGTAAACCGATGTTTATGACACAACAACACTGGATGTTTCTTATCGTAATCAAACTTTGAATTACTAAGTCTGCCACCAACACGAATTATATTAACTTTATCTAAAAATATACTTAAACCTAATGTTTTATTACTTGACTTATTGTATAAGTGCACCTTGTCTTTAAGGTTATGACATTCCTTACTGAATGATTGTGATTGAACTAAACGTGTCAACACAAGTAACGAACTATTAATCTCGCTCACGGTCAATGAACCGGTTTTGCGATCTTGACCGATACGCGATGCACGTAAATTAAAAATGTACCGTAAGACATACGCGACTGTTCTTTGCAAACGATTAAAACAAGAAAAGTTTTCAAAATCAATTATAATATCGGTTTTTACATTTAACAAATTTGTAGTTTTACAACCTTTTAATTCCGGTAATGTACTCTGAATAAACTCAATTTCACTAGTATTTGTTGTCAACCAACTAGATGACGGTTCACGAAGAAAATACGGACCGCACCACCACAAACTAGTGTTGTCTCCCTTTAATGAGTCAAAGAGAACACCTCTTGATAATATTTCAGCAGGGTTCTCCTTACTTTTAACATGTAACCAAGTAGTGTTGCTTGTTAATTCATTAATTTGCACAACCCTATTTTGAACAAACGTTTTTAACAAATGTGGTGATGTCCGAAGCCAGGCTTGAACTATAGTGGAGTCAGTCCAGAAATATACCTTATCGAATTTCAGCCTAAGAGAATTTATGATTTTATTATAAAGTTTAGCTCCAATTAGAGCTCCACATAGTTCAAGTCGTGGAATACTTAACGATTTAATTGGTGAGACTTTACTCTTAGCGCATAATAATCGAATGGTAACCCGCGACTCATCAATATTAGTATGTGAACGTATGTATGCACATGCACCGTATGCAGACTGAGAAGCAACGGTAAAAATATGTAACTCTTTATTTGCAGCATCAGTACACATGACATAACGCGGCACTAATATTTCGGACAAATATTGTAACGAATGAATAAAATCGCACCAGACACATGCAATTTGACTTGGGACTTCATCATCCCAACCTATTTTTGCAAGCCATAATTGCTGTAATAAAACCTTAGCTGTGGTAATAGCTGGTGCCAATAATCCTAGTGGGTCGTAAATCTGAGCAATGACTGACATAATTAAACGTTTAGTTATCTTCGTATTATCTTTATCAATACTAGTTGAAAAATTAAATAAATCGTTCTTGTTAGACCAACCAACACCCAGGGTTTTGGACTGACAATATTCACCTATACATAAATCCTTAGTACTTTCTGAAGTTACATCAAAATTAAAAGTCCATTTCCTTAAGGGGAAACAACCGCTCTGTAGAATGGCGGACGTTTTATTGCAAATATCTAGCAACGTTTCGCGTTTATCATGCCCCGTCAAGAGATCGTCGACATAAAAATCGTCATTGATGACGCTAGTGATGACGTCATCCGTGCATTCCTTTGCCAACTGTTTCAAGCAACGGTTGCTCAGGTAGGGTGCTGATGCAGTGCCATACGTCACTGTGTTGAGACGATAAACTTGGATTGGCATGCTGTTATCAGTTCGCCATAATATTAGTTGTAAGTTACGTTGTTCAGGATGAATTAAAGTTTGTCTAAAGAATTTTTCAATATCTGCGCAAGCAACATATCGATATTGCCGGAAACGAAGCAATATTGAGAAGATCTCATTTTGTAACCTAGAGCCCACGTATTGAATATCATTCAACGAATTATTATTAGAGGTTGTCGCGCTTGCATCAAAAACGACACGTAATTTGGTTGTCACGCTACTTTCACGATATACCCCATGGTGTGGTACAATATAATACGGCTTATTTAAATGATTAAAATCCTCAAAACGCGTCATGTGACCCAACTGTTCGTACTCGTGCATAAATTCACAATACATCTTTTTATACTGTGGTAAGCGATCTAGTTTCCTCTCCAAAGATAAAAAACGCTGTTTAGCAGAATTATGCGAATCACCCAAACATTCAGGTGATTGTTTAAATGGCATTTTTACAGAAAACCTACCGTGCTGATCGCGTTCAGTAGTCTGCAAGAACAACTCTTCACAAAAACGATCCTCCTCAGTAATAACGGGTGGGATATGTACTTCTTCGATTTCCCAGAACTTTCGTAATTGAGAATCAACTAACGTGAAATTGCACTGGACATCTGTCGTGCTAAGCTCTAATAAACGATTATTATTATAAACTGGACCGGATATAATCCAACCTACCATCGAATCTTGTAAGTACGGACCGGTGTGAAGTTTAATTTTATTTTCTTTTAGCAAATCCCAAAAGACATCCGCGCCTATTAATAAATCTATGTCACTTGGTACATAAAATGTGGGATCTGCAAGTTGAATATTGCTAGGTATACGAAGAGCATCACTATTAACGTGTATCGAAGGCAACTTCGAAATGATACTAGGCAACACTAAACAATGTAAGGTTGTATGAAAGTCATATACTTTAGAACGAATATTAATATCGCACTTGTGACTGGACTGTGAAACGGATTGTCCAACGCCACAAACACGTATAGTGGACTGTATGATTGGTATTTTTAAACGTTTACATAGGCTTTGAGCTATAAAACAATTTTGACTGCCGCTGTCCAGCAAAGCGCGAACTGTGTGATAACGATTATCATTATCCGCAATCTCAATTAGCGCCGTAGACAGCAAGACAGTCTGTAACGATTTAGAATTATCCATGAACGCATTACAACTACGATTATCAATTGAATCAGCTGTTTTACTAACGCAGTGTAATACAGAGGACTGTGGCAACGTATTATTGATAATAGAACGTTGTGGTGACGTATTTGGAATAACGCTATTATTGTCAACATGAATTAATGCATTATGTTTCTGTTGACATAATTTACAAGGACCGAAATTACAATTTTCAATTGTGTGAGTATTTGTACGTAAACAGTTTTGACAAACGTTTTTTGACTGAACTATGATTAATCTGTCTTGTACCGATATATTTAAAAACTTAACACATGAATATAATGCATGTTTACCACTACATAATGGGCATATCAAGTTATGTTTACTTTTTCCTTTACTACCTGATGAGACCTTATCATTATTATTCGCACTCGCATAACTAAGTGTAGTTTGAGAGTTATACTGTTTCTTATGATCAACTGACTGTTTACCCTCATTTTTATTAGGGTTCCGTTGCCAAATGGCAAAAAACGGAACCCTTATAGATTCGCCATGTCTGTCTGTCTGTCTGTCTGTCTGTCCGAGTATGTCACAGCCACTTTTCTCCGAAACTATAAGAGCTGTGCTATTGAAACTTGGTAAGTGGATGTATTCAGTGAACCGCATTAAGATTTTTACACAAAAATAGAAAAAAAGCAATAATATTTGGGGTTCCCCATACATAGAATTGAAACTCAAAAATTTTTTTTTCATCAAACCCATACGTGTGGGGTATCTATGGATAGGTCTTCAAAAATGATATTGAGGTTTCTAATATCATTTTTTTTTAAACAATAATATTTGGGGTTACCCATACATAGAACTGAAACACAAAAAAAAATTTTAATCAAACCCTTACGTGTGGGGTATCTATGGATAGGTCTTTAAAAATGAAATTGAGGTTTCTAATATCATTTTTTTCTAAACTGAATAGTTTGCGCGAGAGACACTTCCAAAGTGGTAAAATGTGTGTCCCCCCCCCCCGTAACTTCTAAAATAAGGGAATGATAAAACTAAAAAAAATATATGATGTACATTACCATGAAAACTACCAACGAAAATTGGTTTGAACGAGATCTAGTAAGTAGTTTTTTTTTAATACGTCATAAATCGTAAACCACAATTTACCTTTCATTCAGTCAACCCAAATATAAAAATTAAAAAAAAAAACATTTAATTTCATAAACGATGATGACGAATGATGATGATGATGACCTGCAGGTTTGTACGGAACCCTCGGTGCGCGAGTCCGACTCGCACTTGGCCGGTTTTTTTTTGTGAATGTGACTGATTATTTTTACTGCTACCTGAATCAATCATATCTAACATGTCAGACCTATTGTTTAAAAACGTTAATAAGTTTTCTAGTTTTAACGTTTTAGACGTTTTGTGAGAATCAGGGATAAGTGAACTTCTGTAGTTCTCCCACTCACGTTCAGTGGCAGAATCAAGTTTACTGACAACTAAATAAATGATAAACATATCCTCGAGTGAAGATTCCGGTTCTTTAAGAGAATTTAGGGCTCTCAGATTACGTAAAACGCAATCTACTAACGTTCTGATCTGTGCCGAACATTCCTTACCCACAGAAGGTGCCGCAAACAACGCTTTCACATGGTTATGTATCAATAGCCTATTATTTTGATACCTAGCTTCAAGCAGGTCCCACGCGTTAATATAGTTAGGTGCAGTAAACTCTAACGAACTGATAACATGTAACGCAGATCCACTGAGAGACGATTTTAGGTATTGAAATTTCTGTATAGGATCTAAGTCGTCGCGATCATGTATCATTGAAAAATACGAGTTCCTAAATTCTAACCATTTATCGAAGGAACCGTCAAAGACAGGTAACTTTATTTGCGGTAATTTAATAGACACAGATTTCCCAGAAATGCACTGAGAATTATTCAATCCATATTGTTCACCGTCGCCTATCATGTGCTTTGCTATTGCTACAATTGAATAATATTGGCACTCAAACGAATCTCTGTAATCTAAATGGGACAGTAATGCTTTTTCGTCCACATTTCTTTCTATTTTAGATTGCACGTCATTAAACTCGGCAAAGAAAATGGTAGCCGCCTGAATACGCATTTGCACTTGAGTTTTTATCACAGAATCTAAAACCGATCTATCTAACTTATTAATATAATTTGCGAATAATGTTAATCTACCTTTAATTACACCACGTTGTTTTTTAAGATCATATATCTGACTATCTAAACGAGAAATAGTTTCATCTTCACTCATTTTGGTAGTTTACGAAAGTAGGTACTCACAGTTCAGTCGTGTTTTCGCACCTGGAGACAGCCTCAGCAATGCCAGTAGATCCGATTTCGATCAGTTCTGAAAACGTTAAGTACGATATTAACACAAGGCGAAGACACGGGAGAAGGAGGGAAAAAGGTAACTGGATAACCTGACCGTTGCTGGCTGCTGCATCAATGGCTTCTGCTCAGTAATCTGTGGCTGGGCTTCCAATCTCCTCAACGTACTTCTACTTCAAAGTTCCACTCGCTTCAACACTTCTTCAACCCAGCGCGTCACGTAGGTAGCTGATATCTTGTATCCGGCTCGAAGGACCAATGTTTTGGCAATGAAGACAGGAGGCAGGCAGGGCTTCTTCAATAAGGCTCGTGTATTGTTTTACAATAAAATATATTCTTCCGTTTTACAAAAGTTATCGTACACACGATCCTGCGGTATATATCACACTGGTGAGGACGGACCGACCTTTCTCGAAGCTGTCGCGAGCGAGCCGTACTCTCATTTTTGAGCAACAGATGTCGCTACTAATTATGTATGGATCCTGGGTGCGTTGAAAGTCAATAGATGGCGCTGCTTGACGCAACAGATACTTAGCCGAATTTTGGGCTTTTAAACTGATTGTAGTGTATATGCCTAAATGCATATGCTTACGAAGGTGCATAATAATGGTGAAGACTGAAGTACTTATATCTTAGCGCGTATTACCTTGGCATGAAATATGGATGGATTTTAATGATATTTTCGAAACCCTTTTTTTTTTTGGAAACTAAAGCATAAATAAAAACATCTGTAAAAAAATATGACGTTATGAATTACGTGTAATTTGTTTTTAAATAAAAAAATGTAGTTTATACATACTTATTATGGAATTAAAGGAAAGAATAATAACAATTACTACACTAAAACAGCTTTCAAACAAGCCAACAAATAACTTGAGATACCTAATGATAACATCTGACCACGTTCAGCCTCCGGTCCTGTCTAAGTTGAGACAGGGAAGGAATGTTCCAATGTTCACGGAAACCGATTAATTTCAGATTCAGACATTTACGCAGAAATTATGCCTTATTCAAAGGCAATAGGAAGGAAGGGACGTTTAGGGTGCGACTACACTGAGAACAGAGATAGCAAACGCGTTAAGCAGTTAAAGTTTTATATTTTAACTAGCTTTTGCCAGCGGCTTCGCGGGTATTATAAATATAAACCTTCCTTTTGAATCACTATGTCTATTGATGATAACCTCATTAAAATCTGTTGCGTAGTCTAAAAGCTCTAAGCGAACAGACGCGGGAAGTGACTTTGTTTTATACTACTTAAAGAAGATACCTGATGTAATAAAGACAGTGTAAAAATGTGGAGTTGATTTTGTTACAGGTAACGAAATATACATTGCTTTCGTGAACTTAGATTGTCATTACCTCTACATAGTGTAAAACAAAGTCGCATTTCGTTTTTGTACGCGTAAATCTTTTAAACTACGCAACGGTTAATGCGGTTTTCATTAATAGACAGAGTGATTCAAGAGGAAGGTTTATATGTATAATAAGTGGGCAAAACCGCTGCCTAAAGCTAGTTACTAAAATGTAACCTTTGAACTAGTCCAATATAAATGTCATGTAATAAGTGTAAGTATTGCAAAATCAGTCACACTAAGTATTGCATTTCGCACAAGCGACATAATCCATCACAATTGCAATTGACTTACTACCTAGAGGCTAGATTAAAATAGCTCTCCAAGTAACACATTGGCTACCTAAAGACTATCTTTAACAAAAAGGACAAAAGCTGAACAAAACTTATAGCACCTGAGGCAAGTCGATTAGCGCTAAGCTAGATAGCCTCGCGTCGCGTGCGGTGGAGCGAAGGCTAATAGCTCCCGATTTTAACTAATCACTTCATTGGGAACATCGAGCGGGTAACTTATTGCCAACTTCGTTCGCCAGCCGATACCTCACTCCTCGCTTACCCCTTATGGGTCTTGTAGATACTTGATTAATTGAATAAATAATTACAAGGGAACTGCGTGTTTTCTGGTAGAAACTTTTGTTGATTAATGAAAGATTTTTCTAAAATATGATTCGTGGTTATTAATGAAAACTTAGAGCAGATGTAGCCTAAAGGTAATTTTCCTGACTTACAGGGTGTAGGTCACAGGTTCAAACCCATGCAAGCTTTACTTTATGTTAATAATTTCATCACAACTAATCTCAAAACTGTGAAGGAAACCATCGTGAGGAAACATCGTGAGGAAATGTGACAACCAGTGTGACAACAAGTGTGAGTTGATACTCGCAGTGGGCCTGTGTGATGGATTACGGCTTTCTCTCTCTGGAAAAGGAGGCCTGAGTCTACCAGCCAGAGGGAATATTATAGGGTGATAATGTAAAATATATAAAAACATTTTTACAAAAAAAAACCGACTTCTTTAAAAACACTACAAAGTTAAAAATAACTTTAATTTCGGAAGTCTGTGTCTTAGCATCTGTATTTAAGTTTTTTGCCATTTTGATTCCTTATCATGCTATCACTCTTGGGATATCTCCTTTCCAACAAATAAATAATAGTTAGTTTAAAAAAACTAAAAAACACGCTTCCATGGAAAACCAAACTAAAAAGTATAAAATAATGGAAAAAAAGCGTGGGGTGCTTTTAAGGTATTTTTTTATTGATATCAGGCACCCCACGCTTTTTTTCCATTATTTCATACTTTTTAGTTTGGTTTTCCATGGAAGCGTGTTTTTTAGTTTTTTTAAACTATTATTTATTTTCTATTTTTTAGGGTATTTCGAATTTTGAGACGTATGTCAGCGTAGTTTGTGACAGTTTTTTTGCTGTCCTGGTAACCCTGGCAAGGATAATGGCACAAATTTATGAAATTATTACATTGTCATCAGTCCTTGACAGGTGTGCAAAGTTTGAATGAAATCTGGTCGTTTAAAGTGGGTCAAAATCGCACTATAAGGAGTCGGTTACAAACAAACATACAAATATACAAACATACAAATATACAAACATACAAACATACAAACATACAAGTGAAGCTAATATAAAGCGTGTAAAAAAGAGTCATCAAAATCTGTTCATAAACGACGAAGTTATCAGCTAACACACATTAAAAAAAATTATATACGGTCGAATTGAGAAACCTCCTCATTTTTTTTGAAGTCGGTTAAAAAAAATATATTGTACAAAATTGTTTTGATAAGAGCTGCCTTTTTTGTAAATATAAAATTTTACGTTTTTCACGTACCTAAATGTATCGTACACACAGCTACATATCGTTACGCATTTCTAAAATAAACTGATCTCAAATTGTATGGGATTTCCCTATAATGAGAGATCAGCTTAAATTGGAAATGTAGAGCTTGATATGTAGCCGTGTGTACCTCTTCTTGTAATGTCTACATTACTTCAATATCAGATTAGTAACAGTTATAATAAATAAATATCTTAAGACAACCAACACACCGTTATCTGATCCCAAACTAGGCAGAGCTTGTACTATGGTAATCAGACAATTGATAAACATACTTATATATTTCTAAATACATACATATTATAGATAAAGTACACCCAGACACAGAACAAATGATTGTGCTCATCACACAAAGATTTGTCCTGGATGGGAATCGAACCCACGACCTCAGTCTTTGCAGGGTTACTAACCACTAGACTAACAGGTCAGTCAAAGTTATGAATAAACATAACCAATTCTGCTCGTACTTATCAGTAAATCAATTGCAATAGTATGTTATAACCAGAATATAATTAGGTAAGTAGTAGCAATGCAATCTGTACATTCAATTAGTTATAACTGAAAACTAGAACGTTGCTAAATCGTCTTGTATCACAAACCTACATGTACGAACAGTTCTGATTTATTTAACATTAGCTTTTGCTTGCGGCTTCGCCGATTTGGCGGTCAGAAATTATCCGGGATAAAAATTATGTGTTAATTCAAGTTATAAACTATCTGTGCGCCAAATTTCATCGAAATTCGTGCGGCCGTTTGCGTGATAGAGTAAAAACATCCAGACATCCAAACATAGAAACGAAGTAATATGAAAAAAATATTAATAACCTAGTCTAGCTCCCAATCCAAAAATAATCGCAGAGCATAATTAGGGATGTTACAAAAAAGGCTTGGAAGAGGCTTCTAAAGAAAAATATGTGAACATCATTTCACGGGCCATCCTGTATAAATAAAGGTTTACAAAAGCTTCAAAATAATGGTACATACACAGCATTGATCCACAATGATTTTATTTGTTGATCCACTATCTTTGTCTAATTATTGTTCTCGCAGAAATTATAAAGATTTCACTAACTTATATAATTTTTGAAGATTAAAAAATTATATATTTAAGTGAAATCTTTGTAATTTCTTATCTATACTAATATTATAAAGCTGAAGAGATTGTTTGCTAATCTGTAAGCTAACTGGGTAAGCTACTGGCTATATAACATCACGCTCGGACTCATAGGGGCCGAGCAAAAAGAAAAATATACTCACGAATACGTAGTGGCGATTCCATGCGACGGCGGCGGCGACGGGGTGGGTCGGAAGAGCAAAAAATTTGATGCGGTTGAAGTCGCGTGCAAGCTAGTTAAGAAATAAATTCTTAATTATTTATCCATAATGAAAGCAAAGCACGGTAATATTAATTAACTTATCACAGGCAACAAATGATTTAATGACGTATTTATGTCTTGTTTATAAATACAATTTCAATTATCTATTCTCGATTTGCAAAAGTTATGAGAGACAAGGAAAACAAACTATTTTGACGCAGACATTTTAACCAAATGATTCACATTCCATTTTGTTTATAAAATGCCATAACACGAAAACATTTTTAAAGAGCAACGCGTACGCTAATTGAAATACATTACAAGAATTTTTAAAGTACGTTTATTAGTAACAGTGCTAAAACACTTTTGAGAATGCAGGAATGGTAGTTAACTAGCTGAATAAAACAATTTTACTAATGGTTACAGCCGTACTTACTGTTTAGCTTCTTACTGAAGCATTTAGTTCGCATTGCGATGAAAGTTTTCAAATATTTATTTTGTCTCTCAACTCAAATGAGAAAATTGCGCTTTCGACACGTGATAGAAATGAAATTTCTCAAAAAATGAATACATCTTACTAATAATGAATGTGTATGTTTGAATGTTGGTTACTCAATCGCGGAAAAACGGCTGAACGGATTTAGATGAATATTGGCACACAGATATCATATCATCATCATATTCAGTCTATAATGTTCCCACTGCTGGGACATAGACCTCCTCTCTGTGAGAGGGAGTGGGTCGTAATCCACCACGCGGGCCCAGTGCGGGATGATAGATGTCACATGTCTTCTAATCTTTGATTCTAAGATATTTTTAGGTTGGTAGATGTGACATATCTTCGAATTTTTGGTTCTAGGATATGCCGGTTTCCTCAAGATGTTTTCCTTCACCGTTTTTGAGAGCAGTGGCGATGAAATCATTTACACTAAGTAAAGTGCCTGCCTGGGCTCGAACTCACAACCTACAACTTGTAAATCGTGGCCGTTACCACTGGGCCATCACTGCACACAGATAGATCATGAGTTAAATAGCAGCATAGGCTACTTTTCATCCTGGAATGCAGACAAAGCCGCGGGCAACAGCTTTCATGCATCATTTCAGTATTTATAAAACCCATTTGTTGAGGGTCAGCATTCTTTTGCTTGTCTCTTTCTCCAATTTTTATCTCGGTAGTACGTTACGTTGGGACTTCGTCCGCGTGGGGTCGGAAATTATTCGACACCACGCGGACGAAACCGCTTGCGATTGGAAAAGTTAGTGAATAAAAAAATATTTTATTCAGTATTAAAATTAAGAATTAGAATTAGTCTGAGAGACAGAGTTGTATCTTTCATTTCTCTCATGTACCGAATTATGTCAAAACGTGACGAGTCCTTGAAATGTCGCTCTCAATTCTCGTCCAATTATCGGATCACTTAGAAGTTTCACTTCAAAAATTAGAAATGAATATTTTTTTAAATTTATGCTATTTTTTTAAAATCCCAATCAACATGATTGTAAATCTAAAATGAACATTTAACAGTTTCATTTGTATCAGAATCGCAATAAATTCGCGCCATGCAATTACCGTCGTATCGCGATGAAAGATTATTCGTGGCGATTGCAATAAATTATTTACGATTTCATTTATTCAACTGTTTTATAGTTTTGTATACGGAATGAGACAAAAGGGGTTTTGTTAAATTCGGGTTTTTGCTGATCGTAAATATTGACAGCTCTTAAACGTGGTCTAGACATGCTGATCGCGTTCAGTTTCATTGGTGAAATCTGCCTTTAGTCGACGCACAGGCGCCAGCACATCAATGTACCCGAAACTGTCAAATTCTCCCAATCAACCTTGAACCTAATGCTTTAGCGATAAAGTAGAAAATCTATTAAAGAAATTTGACAGATTGTAGTAGCTCGATGTGCTGGCGCAGGGCCGTAGCTAGGGGGGGGGGCATTGTGGGGCAATGCCCTACCTTGAAATCACAATGCCCTACCTTAAAATACCAAAAACGAAGAGAACCTATTAGAATTGGATTGTATGTTTATAGTTTTAGATAAAAAAAATTTAGCAATAGGTATCTAAACTTTTCCGAACATACCATAGTTTGGGAGATTCATTTCATATTATAATAATTATTTTCTCTGTGTATAGATAGCATTTGCAGCGCCATCACACGAAGCAATGGGTCTATTTAATTATAATATGCCGATGCAGAGAAAAAATTCAACCGTCTTGTTCGCTTGTTCTTCATCATTGAGGATTTAATAGCTGTCCTTAGATCCATGCTCATGTTCTATCACAGAAATTATTTGTCTATGAATAGCTATTGAATGTACATCACTGACTTAGAGGTGATGTTGATTGATTTAGTAGCCCGTGCTTCAGAGCAGATCAATTATGATATACTTAGTCACAAAAATGAAGAGATATATTTTTTTTTCCATATTTTTGGGTGATTTTCAACAAGCTGTAACTCCGAGGAAAATGATCGTACAGCAAAAAATAAAAAAGCACATTGTAGCACCATGTATCTAGTTTTCAGATACGGTACGTTGAAGATCCAGTGCGCAAAGAAATCTTGCCACGGTATTATTAAGTCCAGTATGTACAGACGCCAGCACAGGCCTATAGCTAGACTCGAATTTGAGGTAGAATAGAATAGAATAGAATAGAATAGAATAGCATTTATTTGCAAATATGGGTTATACATAAGTAGGTATTAGTAGATTTCCATCAGAGTTCTGCCATATTTCACCATTCGGCATGCAAACATTTACATTATATAAAATTGTTAAAATTTAAATTGTTATTGGAACATTAAATTATTTATGTCATTCTCATTAAATAAAATTATTAAAATTCAAATTTACATTAAAAATATCAACTTAATTATTACATTATACCATGTTAAATTAAAATTAAAATACAAAAAAAAAATACAAAATCGTGGTCCGAAGATAAATAGACAAACAAACAGGTAGGGCAGCATTGGCTACAGGTAGAGCGGAAGTAAAAAATACACAAATACAATTTGGTTTTTTTTTAAATCCCTTAATTTTTGTGACTACAAAACAAAAATTAAGGGATATTAAAAAAATCCAAATTTTTGGGTGATTTTCAACAAGCTGTAACTCCGAGGAAAATGATCGTACAGCAAAAAATAAAAAAGCACATTGTAGCTCCATGCATTTTTTTTGTATCATGTTTGGGTCTGGAGGAATAACAAGGAACCAACCAAAAAAAAAAAAACCTATTTTTTTCTCGTGTTAAAAAAGGTCTACGGGTTTCAAATTTTTTTTCCATTGTTTCACTCAAAAGTTCTTTTAGAAAATTTAATAACCTTTAATTTAACGTATCCAGAATGCCTCTACAATGATTTGCCGCGGAGTTATCGTGAGTTAAAGCAAAAAATTACTTTTTAACTTTGACAATCAATAACTCTGGAAATAATTATTGTATAGGAAATCGAAGGAGGGTTTTAGAAACAACACAAAATTTTCTATAAGATACCGTGAATGACTTTTGTCGAAATTTTTTTTTTTTAATTGAAAGCTTTGACTGAAAAAAAGACAAAAATTCGCATAATTAAGGATATTTGGATAACTTGGTATAACTTTGGATAAAATGGATGAACGAAGGATATCGTGGGTAATTTTTCACTCATAAGAGTAAAACAATGGAAATAATAATGTTTGAAGCCCGTATATCTTTTTTAAGACGAGAAAACATTTCGATTTTTTTTTTGATTTTTTCTTTGTTATTTCTCCAAACCCAAACATGATAAAAAAAATGCATGGAGCTACAATGTGCTTTTTTATTTTTTGCTGTACGATCATTTTCCTCGGAGTTACAGCTTGTTGAAAATCACCCAAAAATTTGGATTTTTTTAATATCCCTTAATTTTTGTTTTGTAGTCACAAAAATTAAGGGATTTAAAAAAAAACCAAATTGTATTTGTGTATTTTTTACTTCCGCTCTACCTGTAGCCAATGCTGCCCTACCTCAAATTCGAGTCTAGCTACAGGCCTGTGCTGGCGTCTGTACATACTGGACTTAATAATACCGTGGCAAGATTTCTTTGCGCACTGGATCTTCAACGTACTGCTCAGCCCCGAGAGTTGAAAATCAAACAATGTGTTTTTAAACGCGTTGACATTCACTCTGTTGAATTTTCAATGCTCGTTTCAACACTGAAAGTTGAAAATCCAGTGTGCGATAAAATCACGCCGAGATATTTTTACATCTGTGAATATCGACTAAAGGGTTGTGTCAAAGTAGTGTTTTTACTGATCATTACACTTCATCAGCAGCCTATAATGTTCCCACTACCGGGACACAGAGAGGGAGTGGGCCATAATCCACCACGCGGGCCCAGTGCGGGTAGGTAGATGTCACATGTCTTCTAATCTTTGATTCTAAGATATGCCGGTTTACTCACGATGTTTTCCTTCACCGTTTTGAGAGCACTGATGAAATAATTTACACATAGTAAAGCGCCTGCTTGGGTTCGAACTCACGACCTCACTGGGCCACACTGCTCACATCATCATCTCATTATTAAGTGTTAAATGATAAACGGCTTATTTCTGTAAATAATTTTGCACAAACACCTCCACACGTCAATCATATCCTCAAAACCAGATGAGGTCAGTGTCTCCTATGTGACCACTTCGAGAAGAAACGCCGAACCAAACTCAGAGACCACGGTCTCTTCTCAAAGTCCAGACACAATGCTGCACCCTAATTGCGAAACGCACAATTTATCAGAATCTGAATGGGATTGAAGATTATTTCTAAACCATTGCGTCATTTGTTCGAATAAATTGTCGGCTCAGCAACGTAAATAACGCAATGAATGTTGTTTAACTATGAATATTAAACCAATTCCTAACGTTAAAAAGTTCCGCAATTACCCCTCTGCACCCTAATTACGTAACGCAGTTTCAATCAGAATCAGAATCATTTTTAAGATTATTTCTAATCCATTGCTTCATACGTTCGAAAAAATTGTCTGTCCAACAACGTAAATAACGCAATGAATGATAAACTGTCAAAATTAACGTTAATCCTATTGATAGTAAGTTACGCAATTACCCCTTTTTTTTTGGATGGGAAATCATCATATGACCTCTCCTGTTCTTGGGCGGAGCGGGAGGGCGTGTCAGACTTTTACTGACTAAAACCCACCGGTGTTCCTTCAGTTGCCCATGTGCCAGGGTCATGGTGTCTTTTTCGAACAATCTTGCGACCCTGGCAGGCATCGGTCCTAGCAGACCCCTTTATTTCTGCTGACATCACTTTGAGGCGCGCGTGGAACACTACGCCCTGTCGACCCGAACTAGTCCTTACCGGGCGGCGAGCTTCCCGTTGCTCGCCGCCCGCAGGCTCGCACCTACGGTGGCCGGGAGTCCGCGTTTACGCAATTACCCCTCTGGTCATATCATGTGAAGACCATGTCGATTGGTGTCCGAAATAATTGCTTGAGGAAATAATTACACAGATTGAGTGGTGTTACGCTCTTTTACGATTATTTATTATTTCTATTCGTAGAAAAGCTTCGTAAAAATAGTCGGCACCATTTCCTCATTACAAAGTTCACTTAGTTACGGCGTGTTAATGCCTAGCTCGTCATAAATCAATGATAACAGCATTACGCTGACACGAGGACGCGTCTAGAAGCGGTGAAACAGACGCCAGCACATCGAGCTACTACAATCTGTCGAATTTCTTTAATCGATTTTCAACTTTATCGCAAAAGCAACACGTTCAAGGTTGATTGACAGAATTTGACAGTTTGGGGTACCTTGATGTGTTGGTGTCTGTACACTCAGCTATTTATAGCTACAAACTAAATATAATTTAAACAGACAGGTTTATAAATAGCTGCTGTTAACAGTTAATGATAGCTCAAACAAAGTGGCTGGCATTTAGTCCGCTAATGGGTATTTTTCGTACAACATTTACAATGTGGGTTGGGCCCTAAAGATCGCTTGGACACCGATGGTAGCTACTCAAATTACGAGATACATTAACATGACATGTTTATAATTAACTAGCTTTTGCCAGCGGTTTCGTCCGCGTATCTATATATATAAAATTCAAAGTCCTGAGTGACTGACTGACTGACTGATATATCAACGCACAGCCTAAACCGCTGGTCCTAGAGACATGAAATTTGGAGGGTGTATTCTTTGTGAAGAGTAGGTATCCACTAAGAAAGGGTTTTTTGAAATTCCATCCCTAAGAGGATGAATTGGGGGGTTGAATTTTCACGCGGGCGAAGCCGCTCGCGGAAGCTAGTTATAAATATAAAACCTTGCCCCTGAATCACTCTGTCTATTGATGAAAACCGCATTAAAATCCGTTGCGGAGTTTAAAAGATTTAAGCGTACAAACACGAAATGCGACTTTATTTGTAAAGATTTAACATAGGCATTTTGTTCGACGACACTACTTTCCACCTCGCTGCTTCCCAGCGACGAGGAGCTCCATGTTGTTCTCCTCATCGCTGTCACTGGCGAAGTTGTCGACAGCCTTGACTACCACAGCTTATCTTAGAGCGGAAGAACCCGCACTTCGGCTGCAGACATCATCCCACGAGCTCTTGTCATCATCGGCGTTTCAGCTGTATTAGAAACAAAGCCATCGGGGCAACGGCACCATGTCTTTATTTGCATGGAACATGGCTGTCAGAAAACATCCCACAGGAACGTACTACCGTGATTTAAAACAACCTATGTGATAATAACCTGAATAAGATTACTAGATAATAACCTGGATAGGCTTTACGCCAGTAAAGCTCCCAGTCAGCATGATTTTCTGACATCTTCAACAATCATCGCCATATTTCAGGCAATTTATATAAAACCCTAATGAATAATATACTCACACCTCCCCGAGAATCACTGCACCCACTGATGAAACCCGTATGAAACTTCATTTAATTTATTTTTATTTTTTTTCACGTCAGACACTCAGATAGTCATAGAGAAGCGGCTTTGTTTTATAATATGTAGGTAGTGATCAGTCATCAAGTTGGTTATAACTAAACTAATGTTATTTAGTAATAAGAACTACTCCTCTTTACAGCCTAGTATTCCGACACAGTTTTCTAACGTGAACACCCGTGACATTGAACACCATTTTGTAGAGTGCAGCAGCACCAAAAAGAAAGTAATAAAAATCAGTTTAGTTGGCAAATCTCGAACTCCCGGCAATAAACTACATAGTTGCATTAATTTAGTTCGAATTGCACGACAAAACTGCAATCACAGAACTTCGACAGCTCTCGCCTCAGTCTGCGGTCACTCGCATTGTCGCACACTTAGTAGCCACAAAGTGTGAGTCATCATTAGCTAAGTGGGATCTCGCACAGCACCGCACCCTGCACATAATGTTGCCGCGAAGTTTACACCCTGTATAGCGAAACTGTCGAATAACTACACTACTCGTTTTTATAGAAAAGTTTTGCTAACAGGGGGTCGGACACTACTTGTTTATAACAAAGAGTTATTTTATCAAAAAAAAAAAATATATATATATATAAAATATTTCGTCGTTTTTTTTTTTTGTAGTAAATTTTTTTTTTTTTACGTTTAGAAGGATATTGTTAATCTATTGCTTCAAAGGTTTGAAAACTACTTCTGCTTGAAAACTTAAATAACGCAATGAACGTGGATGAACTGTCGAAATAAAACCCATAGCTGTCAGTTGACATTTTGTGGATGTTACGAAATTACTCCGCAGTACCAACTTTAAAAAATAAAATAGTTCTTATCTCAAAGTTGCAATCGGTATTCCACGAGAAAATCGCTTCAGAATTTGAATACATTTTAGTGCTCGTGACTGTATACTGTGGTTTCAATAAATTCTTGAAAAGTAACACTAATTAAAATTGGCGCACATAATTTTATGATCTGTAACATCAATAACGTTATTAATATGTCATGAATGTCAAGCAGTTACGCGAATTGTTGGCACGTATAATAGCAATTATTAGCATTATTGATACACAACACTGATCCGTATGTTCCTGTTATTAATGTTTACTTTGAAATAGCTTCGCCAAGCCATTGAACGTTTAATGTCGATAGTTAATGTTTGCACATTGTTATGACCCGACAGAGGTTGTCCTGCACATTTCAATAATTCGTACAATATTCCTAAGCTAAATTCCCATGGAAAATGCACTTTTAGTTTTCTCTTTTTCCCGGCCAAAGGAGGAGGGTAAAGATTAGAAAATTTTTCGCCTATCATAGTCATGAAAATTCAAAGTATTTATTAACGTCTAGTTATTGTGTTTATGTGAAGTCTAGGTATCCTTACATCTATTCGAAATAGTAAGAAAAAAATAGCAAGTCTTATGAAAAAAAAACATCAAACTTGGCAAATTCTTTGAAGTTTTGTTACTTTAAGCACTTTTTCTAACTTTCATTAAAAAATAAACTGTTAAGCGCCTGATGCACCAAAACAAGTGAATGCTACTTCAAAAGCCTATTTAATGTAGTATTTGAGAGACTAAGAAATATATAGGGGCATAAAGCGCATAACCGTTTATTTTTCAACGAAAGCTAGAAAAAGTGCTTAAGATAACAAAACTTCGAAGAATTTGCCAAGTTTGATGATATTATTTTTCAGAATAGATGTAAAGGTCGATACCTAAACTTCACATAAACACAATAACATGAAGTCAATAAATAATTTGAATTTTCATGACTATGATAGGCGAAAAATGTTCTAATCTTTACCCTCCTCTTTTTATTTTTTTCTTTTTATACCCTCAATCTCATTCAGACTATTACAAACATTTGAAAATACGGTCCAGCCGTTCTCAAGTAATGCCCTTACGAAAGCACAGCTTTTTTTATTTATATAGAAAATTGTGTTGTTACAGGTGTGAGGACCGTGGCGTATGTAAACAGAGCATGACATAAACATCACAGGCGCCTGGTGAACGTGAGTTATTTTTAATATCAATCAAAACATAATTCTTTTGATTTTTTACTAGGATTTGTTATGAACATGTACGTACACACAGGGAAATATGGTTTTTCAATAGGAACAGGGTAGCTTTGACAGACCGATGGCGGCCATATTAAATTGTCTATTGGCGCGAATTTATGACAGATGAGCCATTATAATGGTCTGAATTTATCAAGACAAGATCTGACAGACATGTGAAAGCCAATTATTGTAATTCTATACGTTCAAAATCTAATCGCAGTCTCATCTCGGCGACAATCAAATGTTAGTTTGTCAAAAATGTACGGCCACTCGAGGTATTTTTGACAGATTGAGACAGATCAGACCGTGAACTAGGGATGCCCGATCTGAATCGATCTTTCAGAAGATCGATTCATGACCATACGATCTATCGATTTTTTCAATCGATTCAACAGGATCCGATCTTAGCGAGATCGAATCGTATGCGCCTATGAAAAAGTTGTATCAACTGAAACCTAAACAATGTACAGTACGAACTACAACTTGTCGTGTATGTTATCATTCCCTTTCGAACGTCTGTTTTGTTTATTAAATTGTTAATTTAGAAAAGTTTAAAACATGTTTTATATGTCAGATTCCAACTGCCTACATTTTTTTTTAGATTAATAATTTGGGCAGTCGCACTAGATCTAGTCTATTGCGGCTATCTGTCAAAGTTTTTTCTAGCTAGAGAAAACAGAAGTTCGGAAGGAAATGTTAACACACCGGACGAGTTGTAGTTCGTACGGTACGTTGTTTAGGTTTTAGTTGATACGACTTACTGGCTGAATCGCCTATTACAGCTGTCTGTCACGACGTTGTCCGTGGAACACTTTTTAGTTAATCTAATAAGAAGATTAAGTTAAAATAAATAATTTTGCATGCATACTGTGCTTTTTACACGCTTTATATTAGCTTCACTTGTATGTTTGTATGTTTGTATATTTGTATATTTGTATGTTTGTATATTTGTATGTTTGTTTGTAACCGACTCCTTATAGTGCGATTTTGACCCACTTTAAACGACCAGATTTCATTCAAACTTTGCACACCTGTCAAGGACTGATGACAATTTTTGCCATTATCCTTGCCAGGGTTACCAGGACAGCAAAAAAACTGACACAAACTACGCTGACACACGTCCCAAAATTCGAAATACCCTAAAAAATAGAAAATAAATAATAGTTTAAAAAAACTAAAAAACACGCTTCCATGGAAAACCAAACTAAAAAGTACAAAATAATGGAAAAAAAGCGTGGGGTGCCTGATATCAATAAAAAAATACCTTAAAAGCACCCCACGCTTTTTTTCCATTATTTTGTACTTTTTAGTTTGGTTTTCCATGGAAGCGTGTTTTTTAGTTTTTTTAAACTATTATTTATTTATGGAGCTTCTAGCCGGTTCTTCTCCATAGGAATCAACAAGTTGGAGCCGTGCACCTAGCTTCCGACGTTTCATAAGTGCCCATGTAGGTTTAGGTGAAATAAATATATTCCGATTGTGATTGTTTCATTATTGTTATAAAATTACGATACTATCTTCCGAGATCGAATAAGATCGATTCAATACAGTACGATTAAGATCGTGAATCGATACACGAAGTTACGATCCAGAAGATCGATTGAAAGCAAAAAATCGGGCATCCCTACTGTGAACTTTCTTAAAATTACGAATTTCTCTCTGGTTTCAACAGGGCCACCATCTGTCATACCGCCAGAGAAACAGTAAATTTATTAAACGAGATTTTCAACAGGTTCTTGATCTCAACCATTTGAGGACAAGACATGGCCTAAGATCATGTCATTTAACGCCCCGATTATTATTTATGGGAAATCACTGGTATATGTAAAAATCTGTCAAACACCTAAAGAATAACATCACATGCGTCAATTAGATAGAGGTGTCATTACGTCAAAAAGTGATGGAAAATTGGACCTCTCGTATTTACGAGACAATTTTTTTGAGCCGATGGGTTCATTTAAATGTTATGGTATTCCAGACATAATGCCAAAAATGTAATTCTAATTGTAAAAATCAATGTGTCTGTTCCAATTCAAACCTGCCCTACTCGTTTTGGAAAATCCGATACAAGCTTTTGATAATATGGTGTCTTTTCTTGCACACCTACTCAAATTTTATTGTCTTTTTTATGAACCTGAACACACGGTGAAATAGATAAGTATTTAAGCAATTAACAAACATTTACCTATACGCGTCTGTCATTTCAGGCAAAAGCGACACAAGACGCTCTAAAAGCTTTCCAAAAACAGATGACTCACTACAATCCACCAAAAAAAGTCGCAAAAAATGAAATTTGTGGGAAAAATTGCGATAACTGCATACTTCATTAGCACGGCAGTTAATGGCCTGCTCACTTATCTCTTTTCCCTACCATACCTAGGTGCTGCATCAGCTAGGCAGTTACCTAGAGTACCTAGCAATGTACGAAAGAACTCATTTTAATTTCAAGCCGTCCCGCTGCCGCTATAAATAATGGCTGGCTATAAAAAAGCTAAAAACCGTTGGACCGTTTCGTTTCATTTAAATACAGAAGCTTTATTTCATGGACTAGTGGATATGGTCAAAAATGGAACGATTTCTATTGCGAACTATATTTAAATGTACTTTAGGTTGCGGTATAGTAAAGGGTTATTGAAACGCAACTATTTTTGTATTCAGGCAATTTGTTCAACTGTGTGGATGCTACTGATTCATAACTTTTATTTCCGTGGTCTGACATTGTAAAGTTAGTTTAACTTTGCTTACAATG
Source organism: Aporophyla nigra (assembly GCA_947507805.1). Classification (NCBI taxonomy): domain Eukaryota; kingdom Metazoa; phylum Arthropoda; class Insecta; order Lepidoptera; family Noctuidae; genus Aporophyla; species Aporophyla nigra. The sequence continues at coordinate 16,056,038 of OX382302.1, read as the reverse complement.
TAATAGTGTCTGCTGCGGATTTACTACGAATGTTGCTATAAACGTTTAATAAGGAAGAATTTAACTTGAACGGCTTCTTAGTGTAGGTGGAGATATTCTGACACCAGTGCACCCGCAAAAGAATAAAAATAGCACTAGAGATATAATTCGAACATAATCTATTCATTAAAATTCTTACCATTTTTTCTTTCTCTTTTATTTTCGGTCATAGTCTCTAACTTAGATTAATATATGCTGCCTACCCAAGTACCTTTTCTTTGGTATTGTTCCTCAAATCGTTGAACTCCTTATGTTCTGAGTTGTGCTGCTTGATTATTAATAAAGGGGACTATATTTCTTGTCACCAAAATTTATATTTGTCATCAAGTTGTATCACCTAATAAATAGATCTATCGCCACGAAATATTTTCGTTCTCAGATAAAAAAAAAGTGTTCCCAGGTATGAATTATCAAATTATTGTTAATATAATGTGTAAAATATGAGATGGATTACCAATAAAATTGTAGTGCAATACATGAATATAAACTTCGTTCGTATAATAATAGTTTTATTACTTAAATAATAGCTTTGTGCTCAGAATGGTAGATCTGTCACCATCACATAACATAATTTGCCATCGACATTGGGTGTGTAACGGTTGTTATATTAGGAGAAACTGGATGCAATCGGGACTTTAAAGCATCCCGACTCGGATAGGTTAGGTTAGAAGGGGATGGCGGGGTCGTTTGAGCGAGCGAAGCGAGCGAATAGACCCCGCCATCTCCTTCGTGGTTATTTTTTTATAAACCACCCAGAAGTAGGAGCCCCGCAGCCCTGGTGATCTCTTTAAATTAGTTTGCTCAAATACTATTAGGACAAACCTATTATAATACATACAAAAACATTTACTTGGTACTTGACCCCATATCTCCATGATTTTAGGTAATTTATTGTGGAATTGATTTTATATTGTTTGGTGACTACATTTTGGTGACAAATCTACTATTTTGCGGGCAAACCCTATTATTTAAGAAACACAAAACTAATTAAATTTGCGACAGTTTAAATCATACCCATTAATAAACACGTGCGCTGACTGGACAGGTCCACAAAATCTGTGTGGGTCATTCCTCTGAAGACCACTTCAGACATTCATCCACATGGTCTTCACGATCAAGATCATGTCTAGACTTTAAAATAGACTGTGGCCTCTGAGTTTGTTTCGGTGTTTCTTCTAAGAGTAGTCAGATAGGAAATGCCGATCTCATTTTGTTTATAAAACATGATTGACGTGTAAGAGTGTTTGCTCAATCCTACTAACAGAAATAAAATCATTCATTCTGTAACTATTTTCAAAATAACCGTAACATTTTCTTTATCGGGTAAATTGCCAACAACAGCCTAAAAAAGATCCTACTAAACCAACAAAATAATATAATTTAACACGAAATATACGCATATAGAGCGATTTAACCACATTCATGTTTATGGTACAGTCGTGAACGCAGTAAAATAACATTTTACTGAACACAAAGTTATGCGGGCAAAAGTTGCAGCCATTGTGGACGTAGAATAATAAATTATTTATTCAGAATGAAAAGTAACCTGAACTGTGGAGCAGTACCTACCTAGCTACCTGTTCAAGCTGGTTTTGTACCCGTTATAAGTCAACATACACACGAACGTAATAAAAACGCGGCGAGATTTTTTCGTGCACTGGGTCTTCAACGTAGTGTATAACACCATCATAATTAGTCTGTAGTGTTCCCACTGCTGGGATAAAGGCCTCCTCTCGGTGAGAGGGAGTGGGCAGTATTCTACCACGCGAGCCCAGTCCGGGTTGGTACATGTCACGTCTTCGAATTTTTGCTTCTAGGACATGCCGGTTTCCTCACGATGTTTTCCTTCACCGTTTTGAGAGCAGTGGTGATGAAATTATTTACGCAAATTAAAGCGCCTGCCTGGGTTTGAACCCGCGACTTACAACTCTGTAAGTCGGGCCGACACCACTGGGCCACCATTGCTCTGTATCACACCGAGAGTTGAAAATCGAACAATGTATATTTCCCACGCGCTGGGATGCACTCTGTTCGATTTTAAACTCTCTGTGCTTAGCACTGCGTAGAAGATCCAGTACGTGAAAAAAATCCCGCCGCGAATATAATACGTCCGTGTGTCTGTCAACTAACATTTCGCTCACAGCCTTTGTTTATCTGCATAATGTCCACAATTTATGCACGTATGCATAAATTCAGGAAATTAGCCGCTGCTATTGTTTTTGGTAATTAGGAAATATGGCTGCTATTTCAGTTTAACTGGGACTCGTTCTGTTATGAATTTGTTCATGTATTTTCTAAAGAGCCTTTGGATAGATATTATTAACAAACTTCACAGTCTCAAGTCAATACAACCTGCCCACCAGCCTGCCAACCTGCCCTGTTGTGCATGCTATTAACAACTTGGGAAACCATCCAGATTTCTTAATTAAAATTGTGTGCTTGAGTAAAATATTAATAATTAAGGTCCTTCCAAATGAAATTAGTGTTTTTTTAAACTGATCACTTTGATCTGAAATATCTGGCATTTAGTTAGGTTAGTAATTCTAAATTAAAAAGTATTTCAAATTTAAGGTTATGTATTTGTTTTTTGAATTTAGTGAATCATATTTTTCGCGCTAATTGATTTTTCTTTTTAACCGACGAAAAAAACGGAGGAGGTTATCAATTCGACGCGTATATTTTTTTTTTATGTATGACCACGCATAACTTTTTACATAGTAGTCCGATTGTGATAATTCTATAATTTTTATTGGAAAGGGTATACGCCGAGAGTGGTTCCATATACATTTGGAAAACAAAATCGAACCCTAAGGGTCGGAAAACAGAGGATGATTGATTGTTCACTCACTGATTGTAATGTATAACCACGCATAACTTTATACAAAGTAGTCCGATTTTGATAATTCCTTTTTCATTGGATAGGGTATACCTTGCCAAGTATTATTAGTACATAAAAGCTACAAAAAATTGTAAAATAAAAACTTTTTAACAAAAAATTAAACCGCCGAAAAAACTGAAAAGCAAAAAATAATAAACCTTAAAATTTTGAGTCGGCGCTGAAAAATCAATGAACAAAGATCACTCAAAGCGCCGACTCATATATACTCATCGGTTTAATTTGTTAAAAAGTTTTTACAGCGTTCGGTCCACGTAATGGAAAACTTAAAATATCGCGTTATTTATTAATACCACCCCACCCCACAGTTCCGCCAGCGCTTCAGAAACATCTTGAAGGATTAATAATGTGTATGGGAAGCTAATGTAAAATTAAACACGGTACATATTTGGTCCCTATGGTTTCGTTCTTGTAATTTTGAACAAGCAGTGTGGATGGCTGGAAACCCTAGTTAGCAATGAGAAATAGAGAATTACCGTGGAAGCGGATCCATTGCAAACGGTAAACAAGAGTTAGCAGCAGGCTTTGGTGTGAATAATAAAACAATTTAAATTCACTTGAAACAAATTGAAAAATAGTGCTGCGTTGCATTACTCCACCAACACAGTAATGAGGGGATTTTGAATCACATCGTTGTGAATGAAGGTCATAATCGGAAAAGCTTTTCATAGTAATTAGACCCAGGACACCCGGCCAAATCCTGCGCCAAACGAAAGATGACTCAAAAAATGATACTGGTAAGTGTCTGGTTTAAGTACCAGTGCTGGTGTCATCCACTAGCGCTTCCTAAGATCTGGCGATGAGACGATTACGGCAGATCTGTATTGTCAACAATTTCAAGCCATGATGGAAAAGCTAAACGGTAAACAAACGAGACTGGTCTATTGCTCTAGCCCACTGCTGATTCAGGTCAATGCCGCTAGACCACACACTGCACCACAGATGGTCGGTAAATTAGGGGGGCTTTTTTTTTGGATGGGAAATCATCAAATGACTTCTCCCGCTCTGGGTGGAGCGGGAGGGCGTGTCAGACTTTTACTGACTAAAACCCACCCGTGTTCCTTCAGTTGCCCATGTGCCAGGGTCACGGTATCTCTTTCGAACAATCTCGCGACCCTGGCAGATCTCGCGACCCTGGCAGATCTCGCGACCCTGGCAGATCTCGCGACCCTGGCAGAAATTAGGGGGGCTGCGATTGAAACATTTCCGAGACCACCATACTCCTCGGGCATTGCCGCCACAAATTACCCCTTTTTACGGTTGCTTGCAAGGGAAAAATAAAATCAAATGAGGCAGTAGAAACCGCATTCAAAGGTTTCGTTCTTTCTAGATTAGATTCTTTCAGTGACAATAGATTATGAAGTTCTTGTGTAAGAAAATAACTGTAAATACAAAGTAAATTCAAGAAAATGCACGCTACAAACAAAATATCGCTCGGTTTTATATAGTGTCGCGTGTGGCATATGTGTCACGGTACAAAACGTGCCACTTTTAAAGGGATTTGTGTCACAGTGTCACACCACTAGTTTGTGTCACAGGTGGCAGGTGATCCCCTGTTCAGGGTATACTGGTCTCGTGCACAAAATATATTATTTAACTTAAGTGGGTTTGAAAGCATTTATAAACAGGAACTGGGAATGAAAGGGAACAAGGCGTTTCTATATTTATTTTGGCATAAACATCACAAACACTGATTAACTAATTATATGTCTTAAAATAAACGGAAATTGTAAATTAACATAATATTAAAGTTGTTTACAACCCAAGATATTCTGCCGCGTTTATTTTTGTGTCACATTTCTGACGCACGCACCTCAGAAGAAAACAAACAGAGAAAATCACGTACATAAAAGAGATATTTACACATTAGCCGAGAAGATATCACGAAACTAGTTCAGGTACGAATCCGAATAAATTGCATCGAGTAACCGACGCGGCGACGGACGCGTTCTTGTAAATTTTTTATGGGCTCGAACGTTGCGGAGTTCGGCGCGACTAATAAATTGGTATCGGACCCGCAGGAGGCTGTTTGTCCCCGCCTCGGTCCCGAGAGTCCGAGATTCGTGTCCCGACCAGGCCATTAAGCACACCCGCTACACGCTCACAATCTTGTTTTCCAATACGATATCGGAAACACCTATAGATCTTTTATTGGGACTAATCTTCGAGCAACCACGTTTCAGTGTTATGTAGAAAACATTACACGATTTTCTCTTACGCCTTTTTCTAGCGACGGACGCGTTCTTGTAAATTTTTTATGGGCTCGAACGTTGCGGAGCTCGGCGCGACTAATAAATTGGTATCGGACCCGCAGGAGGCTGTTTGTCCCCGCCTCGGTCCCGAGAGCCCGAGATTCGTGTCCCGACCAGGCCATTAAGCACACCCGCTACACGCTCACAATCTTGTTTTCCAATACGATATCGGAAACACCTATAGATCTTTTATTGGGACTAATCTTCGAGCAACCACGTTTCAGTGTTATGTAGAAAACATTACACGATTTTCTCGGTTCGATACATTTAAGTAACACCACAACATTTTCTAACTCAAATCGACATATTCAATCGACGATGAATATTTTAATACGATAGGGTGAAAGAATTAGATTAGAATACCGTAAGTGCAGTGGTTAAAGTGAATAAAGGGTGGAAGGTAATCCATTTTGCCAGTAATCCATTTTCCTGACTTGACGGTCGCCACCCGCCCGGTCAGATAAGCCGTGAACACACTTTTATGGGAATAGCCGTATAATGTAGCACTCTTTTAGTCTGCCACACCTAAATCTTTTTATAGATATGTTTATTTATGGAAATTTCTTAAACAATTCTAAAAATAAATTATGAGGAAAATCAAAATCAAAATCAAAATCAAAATCAAAAGTCATTTATTCAAACTAGGCTGAGAGTCAGCACTTTTTGAACGTCAAAGTTACATGAGACAGTCCCCCAAAAACGCCCACCCTTCGACACTTCCTAGTGCTTTGGCTGGGAAGAAGAAGTGGCGGAACAAACTCCCCAGCAGCACAGCTGTCTGTTAAGTTAGAAGAACTTGATTCTATACAGTATTATGTAAGTAATTAATAGTATAAAACAAAACAAAACATACATCAAATTATGCGTCATATGTCAGCTAGCACACGCCAATATACGAACAAAACATTTAAAAAAAACTAAACTCAAGCTGAAATAATAAAATCGTAAATAGAACTTAAAACCTAAATAAGAGCCTCCGGGTATAAAGGGCGTGCCCGCTTACATACACAATGATGAGGAAAGCTAATTCTGATTCTGGTTGAAAGAACATAAACATTGAGCTAATTACAGCGGCCAACTATTCTTATCGTTTAAGAAGTCGTTGATAGAATAGTATGCCTTTGAACAAAGGTTGGATTTTACTTTAGCTTTAAACTCATTAAACTGCAAATCTATGAAAGCAGAGGGAAGCTTGTTGAAAAAGGTAATACCAAGACCAACAAATGAATTATGAACCTTATGAAGCCGGTGAAAGGGAGCACGTAGCTTGTCCTTATTTCTAGTATTAATATTATGAATATCACTGTTCTTAGTGTACAGATGTATATTTTGCTTAATATATAAGATGTTGGCGAAGATGAATTGTGATGCCACCGTAAGAATACCAATATCTTTAAACAACTCTCTCAGAGAAACTCTAGTACCTAGTTGGTATATAGCTCGAACAGCTCGTTTTTGAAGAACAAAAATATTTTGAATGTCCGCGGCTTTGCCCCACAGCAGAATGCCGTAGGACATAACGCTATGAAAATAACTAAAATAGACTAATCGAGCTGTATCAACGTCCGTGTATTGTCTAACTTTCCTGACGGCGTAGGCAGCTGAACTGAGCCTCCCGGCTAGGCTTGAAATATGTGGGCCCCACTGTAGTTTCGCGTCTACTGTTATGCCTAGAAAAACTGCCGAGTCTACAGTTTCAAGCACCTCATTATCTAAGACGACGTTGGGTCCCAGATGCCTAACATTCGGTAAAGCGAACTTTATACATTTTGTTTTCTTAGCATTAAGAACTAGGTTATTTGTGGTAAACCAATCCGTAACCATTGAGAGCGCACTATTCACGTCATCAAAATCTTTTCTATTCCTGTCTACTTTAAAGATAAGTGAGGTATCATCAGCAAATAGTACAATGTCACAGATATTCTTTAAATAGAATGGTAAGTCGTTAATATACACTAAGAATAAGAATGGACCCAGTATTGAGCCTTGAGGTACACCTAACTGAACTAGTAGCCCGGAAGATTTTACTCCATTGACATCTATTTATTTATTATTTATTAAATGGATAGAAGAGTGTGAAAAGAATGGTATCTACGTAGAAGTAGCCTTCCACATCGTTTCAGTTCGTCAGTGAGAAACTTTCAGGCCATTTGTTCAGATCTACAAAATTCTAACAATCAATCTCATTTTATCACTGTCTAGCCTTACAATGGAAAACGTAAGGTTAGGAAAACTTGCATTGCAACAGAGCGAGAGCATACGGGCGTCGATATTCTCTCTCTGTTCTGGCGCTATTTTATCCACTGTCAGGTGTCATTGTGTTTCTGTAATTTACTAGCCACTATTACACCAAAAGTACCTAAGCGTAATCAAGACAGATAAATAAATAGGTGACAATATGGTATGGTATGGTATGGTGGTGGTGGTGGTGGTAATATGTAAAATATGGAATTAATATTGTTATTTTTTTAAATGTTTATTTCATGTAAATCGGTTGTAAATTCACATAACCGTCCTTTTTATGTGTTATTTATTTCTTTACGTTATTTTTATTTTATTTGTACAATTGAGTAGATATTAATATGTTTTTACTTTTGCATGGCACAATGTAGAGTGTGTTGGAACTGTTTTTAGAATATTTACATCCCATTTTGTACCCACGTTCATGGCAAATAAATAATTTCTGATTTCTGAAATGTAAAGTAAACTTACCTTCTCAAAGTACCTATGTCGTGGATTTAGGAGTATAGGAAATGTTGTCGATTTTGCTGATTTACTTGATTTTACAGACTGGCTTTAAAAGTTAAAATACTGCATTCCCATAAGTTTTAATGCACAACGTGTAAGATCGTTTCAGTTATTAATGAATAAGCTCCTTTTTGGGGTTCCGTTGCCAAATGGCAATAAACGGAACCCTTATAGATTCGTCATGTCTGTCTGTCTGTCTCTCTGCCCGTGTATGTCACAGCCACTTTTTTCTGAAACTATAAGAGCTATGCTGTTGAAACTTGGTAAGTAGATGTATTTTGTGAACCGCATTAAGATTTTCACACAAAAATAGAAAAAAACAATAATATTTGGGGTTCCCAATACATAGAACTGAAACTCAAAACAAAATTTTTCATCAAACCCATACGTGTCTTACGATCTTACGTGTGTATCTATGGATAGGTCTTCAAAAATGATATTGAGGTTTCTAATATCATTTTTTTCTAAACTGAATAGTTTGCGCGAGAGGCACTTCCAAAGTGGTAAAATGTGTCCCCCCCCCCCCTGTAACTTCTAAAATAAGAGAATGATAAAACTAAAAATATATATGATGTACATTACCATGTAAACTTTCACCGAAAATTGGTTTGAACGAGATCTAGTAAGTAGTTTTTTTTTTAATACGTCATACATCGTAAACCAAAACACAATTTACCTTTCATTCAGTCAACTCAAACATAAAAATTTAAAACAAAAAACATTTAATTTCATAAACATAAACCTTATGCATAAACCGTGAATACCTGCAGGTTTGTACGGAACCCTCGGTGCGCGAGTCCGACTCGCACTTGGCCGGTTTTTATTTTTGTCGAGACTTGAAGTGCGAGAATTAGGTTATCTTGAAAGGGTAGTTACTGCCAATTCTTTTTAATGTATTGCATTTTTTTTTTCGGGAAATTTATCGATCTTGAACTGAAGTTTGTTTGTGTTAATTTAATGTTATGAACGAGAATTCTGAGTAGCCTAAATGAAAACCTGAAAAAAAAACAAAATGGGCAATATTTTTGCCCATTTTCTCTAAAATTCTCTCTCTCTCTCTGTCTATTGTCTTACTTAAATATTTTTTACTATGTTTTTAATATGAAAGGGATCAATAGTAATTCGCACATTACATAGATGACTTTCACAAAAATATACTGTCATTTTTAACCGACTTCAAAAAGGAGGAGGTTATCAATTCGGATGTTTATAAGTTTTTTTTTTTTTTTTTTTTTTTATGTATGTTCGGCCATAACTCCGTCATATATAGACGGATTTGCAAAATTCTTTTTTTGTTCGAAAGGGGTTTATTCCGAAATGGTCCCATATAATTTTCATATAGATCTGATGATGAGTTCGGGAGACAGACACCGGAACTCTTTAAAAAATGACAGGAAATCAACCGCGATTTCTGCTATCGCATAAATATGCATTGTTTGTTTGGAATTAGTGCAGGGTGAATACCACAACTAAAAATTTAAAAATAAAAACTTTTTTGCAAAAAAAAACAACCGACTTCCTTAAAAACACTACAAAGTGAAAAATAACTTTAATTTCGGAAGTCGGTGGCAAAAAAACCATAAATACAGATCCTAAGACACCGACTACCGAAATTAAAGTTATTTTTCACTTTGTAGTGTTTTTAAGGAAGTCGGTTGTTTTTTTTTGCAAAAAAGTTTTTATAACATACCGTGTGAAAGATGTTAAAATAATTCGTCAATATGTGTTATTCTATATCTCTTACTTATTTTTTTTTAAGGAGCTCATTCTTTTGATCAAAATTAAAAAGAGCTTTCTTATGGTGTGTAGAAATACTGTATTATAACTGATAAATCGCGTTTATAAAATAACGTAAATTAGCAAAATCGGAAAGAAAATCGTTTACGGCATCTTAAAACTTTAAGATGAATTCGTAAAGGACAGTAAAAAGTTAAATCCAATAGAAAAATCATAGCGCAACATGTATTGTCATGCAGCGCTGTTCGCAACAAGTTGTTGATCCTCGGCCCACAAATATAGAATAGTAGGTATAAATCTATTAATAGATGGAGCCACAGATGGAGGTAGTAATCTGTTCTTAGTACTACAGATAACGTTAGATATGTTCTGTTAATTTGATAGTTTATGACCATTGAAGCCAGTAGATTTAGCTTTATTAGGTAACAGATAACTTCACTCTACCTATTTTACACGGTCGAATTAAATTTGTTGGTAATACTTCACTCACGTTTTGGGTAAAGATATTGAAAGCGAATAGAATAGAAAAAAAACACGCAACAAAAAAAAATACTTTCGTCTTTCTATGGGTAAAGGTCAAATACCCTTAATTGGTCAGCGGTTTTTGCTTTGTACTTTTTCGTGGAACGTAGTAATTTTTAACGTGTTTCCAAAAATCAAAACATAACACTCGCTTGGTTGCCTTAATCTACGTGTCTGTGTCATTAAAAGTTTTAATTATGAAAAGCAAAGGTGAAATTATGAAAAATGTAAAAAAAACTGTTTTGGTTTTTGCTATTCTATTAGTTTCTGATATCAAGATCCAACAAGTTGGTAAAGGTTTGTCACTAATTTAATTTCATCCTTTACATATAGTGCTGGGCTGTGACCATAGCTGGGCACCGTTAATCAAATAGTTAACTTCGTTAATCGTTAATTCGCTACAAAAAAAGTTAGCTTCGTTAAACGTTAAAGCGTTACATTTCGGAAGAATTAATGCAAGTTAACGTTAATCCGTTAATATGTGTAAAATTGCATTTTTAACCGACTTCAAAAAGGAGGAGGTTCTCAATTCGGATGCTTATACGTTTTTTTTTTTTTTATTTATTTTCGTCCATAACTCCGTCATATATAAATGCATTTCGAAAATTCTTTTTTTGATCGAAAGGGGTTTATTCCAAAATGGTCCCATATAATTTTCATACAGATCTGATGATGAGTTCTGGAGACAGACACAGGAACTCTTTAAAAAAAGATAGCAAATCAACCGCGATTTCTGCTATCGCATAAATATGCATTTTTTGTTTGGAATTAGTGCGGGGTGAATACCACAACTAAAAATTTAAAAATAAAAACTTTTTTACAAAAAAAAAACAACCGACTGCCTTAAAAACACTACAAACTGAAAAATAACTGTAATTTCGGAAGTCGGTGGCCAAAAATCCATAAATACAGATCCTAAGACACCGACTTCCGAAATTAAAGTTATTTTTCACTTTGTAGTGTTTTTAAGGAAGTCGGTTGTTTTTTTTTTTTTGTAAAAAAGTTTTTTATATCGTTGCATTAGTGAACTAATAAAACCTGTTGGTTTGGGTTCTGGAAGTTAACAGGTTAGGAACAAAACAAAATACTTGTATAATTCAAATGTGCATATTCCCCTTCATGATCATTAACATTCATTAATTTTCATTCAAATCCAATTTCTTAATTCTGTATAATTTTAATTTTTAGTTACTAAGATTTTGATTTATTTTTTATTTATTGCAATTAATTTATTCGAATCCAATTACTCAGTTTTGTATAATTTAAATTTTTAATTTCTGGTTACTAAGATTTTAATTTATTCTTTATTTAACTTTTAGAAATAATAATGTGTTAAACTAACTAACCTTTTGCTGTGCCCTAACAGGGTCTACAACGGCTCTTAGCTTTAAGCTTTTTGTTAACACCTATTTTTACCTTGTGGAACGCAAAATATATGAATATGAATATGAACATGTTGAAGTTCTCGTCTGAAAGCGAGGCTCGTTTTGGTGTTAAAAAAATCGGTTGTCTGTAAAGTCGGTTTACTGACGATAGTTGAACGTGACAACGTCATAAGAAAATACTGATGCGCGCTCTCGCTTGCACTTCAAGCCTTAAATGGAACGCCTCAGAGCGATGTAACGCCGCATGAGTCATGTTTTTTCGTGCGTGCAGCCGGCTCCATCGAATTATAAGACGTTGTCACGTCAACATCTTTACCCGTGGAAAACAGACGTCAAACACTCGTCACTCTAAGCACCGGCGCTAAGTAATGGAATGATTAAACGAAACACATCTCTTCGCAGTTCGTTTCTCACTCACACGCGCCAGCAAAATATATCTAGTTTAATTTTTGTTTCACTCGCTGCCACGCGCCACCCGGCACTTGTCGTTTCATACTTGTCTGAACCGGTTTTTCGCGCCGCGCCGCGGTGCTGTGCGGTAAATAGTAGGCATTGGATTAACGATTAACGGACTTCTGCATATTAACAGAAGTTAACGTGTCCGTTAACATTTTTAAAAGTTAACTTAAAAGTTAATCCGTTAATCAAAACGTTAACTTCGTTAATTAACGATTAACGGATTAACGAGTTAATGCCCAGCTATGGCTGTGACATATTATAATGATCAATAATTTAGAACGTACATGTAAGAAAGTTTTACGATAAGTAATTGAAATTGTATACCAAAATTACATGACAATTTGGTCGGTATTGAGCTTACATTTATGAACGAACATTACCTTACTCTCAAATAAACAAATACATTAATTTTACAGCCACAAAAAATACATAAAAGTACATACACACATATAAAACACAACATCATAATTTCGTTTTTTACGTCTCACTCTCCAGTTGCTATTTATATGAACATTATAGCAGGTAGGAAGGTACCTACTACGCAAAATGTGTTATAAAATTGTTCGTTATAGATAGGTACATAAAACGTAATAGAATTTCAGTGAGTCCTCCGGTGTTATTATTGGTTTTCCCCGGGGATATTTCAAGATCTGACGCCAAGACATTTCTCTTCATTGAAAGTGTTGACGTCGTTCTTGAGATGTACATTTTGATACCCCTTTTTATACGAATACCTACTGAAAATATCTGAAATTGACGACAGTCTGTGCTGCGATAAAAATATTTCGATTTTATTTTTTAACCGTCTACTATGAAGCAAAAAGGCCAGAAGATTATGATTTTGACCGGTACGTATCTACGTAGGTATATGGTAAAATTTGTTCATCTGTTCTCTCAACTTCTAAATTACTTAAGTCTCATTATTTAAAAAATCATGTATCGTTGGAAGCGTCTTGATCGTCCGCTAGTTATAGGCTTTGTAACCACACAATAAATAAAATATCGCGCCTTTTAGAGGAAATATAGTTATGAACTAAAATATAACCTACCCTAACAAAACAATACATTCTTACAGTAGTATGCGAGTTTTAGGGCGAAGTGGGATACGACCCAAGGCTTTCAGACTGCGCCCTCACGTCCCTAGCCAGCGCAGGAGGAGACGCCCCGGGCGTCGGGAGTCGATAGCTGACTCCCGTCCACCGCAAGCCCGAGCTTGCGGGCGGCGAGCAATGGGTAGCTCACCGCCCGGTAAGGACCAGACTCAGGTCGACGGCGCGTAGTGTTCCACGCGCGCCTCAAAGAGATGTCAGCAGCACTGAAGGGGTTTGCTAGGACCGATGCTTGCCAGAGTCGTGAGATTGTTCGAAAGAGATACCGTGACCCTGGCACATGGACAACTGAAGGAACACGGGTGGGTTTTAGTCAGCAAAAGTCTGACACGCCCTCCCGCTCCGCCCAGAGCGGGAGAAGTCATTTGAAGATTTCCCATCCAAAGAAAACGCTTTCAGATGAGAATATTGTATTGTTTTATACTTTTTAAAGCATGATTTTTCAGTAATCGGGTTTTAGTTCGAACTTACTTTTTCTAGGTACCTGTAAGCATAAACCAATGGTAATTCGACAATGGCTTGAAAGGCGCTGTTGACTTTCCTTGTTGGCTTTCCCCTTACATTGTGCGTTAGGTGTATTCGCTGATGATTTTTAGGCGATCATGCACAATAAAGTGGCACCGAACATACTCAGAGTGAAAGGAAAAAATCCACAAATCAGCAACAGCATTCTTAAGGTATTTGCGGAGAGGCTAGAAGGGATGGAGGGAATCCTACAATGGAACGGTTTCTCAGGCTTTGTAATTTGTTTTTGTATTACTGTAAGTGTTAGCCTAATCGTTTACTAACACAGTTTTCAAAAAACTTTCTAATATTAACACGGATCTATGGAACCAGCTTTTTTACCGCAAAACCTGTTTCAATGTCTCATTAAAATGTCTGAAAGTGTTCAATAACCTGGTCTCTCACCTAGAGGGCATTTCAATTAGCTCCAAAATTATTGGGTGATACATTTTTTCACTCCCTAGGGTTTGAAGTACAGACTTCAAACCCATATACAGATATAGTGCACTTTTCTGACCTTCTGGGAAAATGGCGTGATTTTAAATCACTGCACTACCAATATTTATAAAGGGTATTTTAAACTCAATGCTAACAAAGTGTTTAAAATACCCTTTATAAATATTGGTAGTGCAGTGATTTAACTCAATGCTAACAAAGCTCAGGGACCCTGGCACATAGGCAACTGAAGGAACACGGGTGGGTTTTAGTCACTAAAAGTCTGACACGCTCTCCCGCTCCGCCCAGAGCGGGAGAAATCATTTGATGAATTCCCATCCAAAAAAAAAAAAAAATTCTAACAAAGTGACTACTTTGTTAACATTGAATTCAACACGTCTTGTTTCCTTGAAGGTTTGAGAAGAAATGTATCTAAAACTGGTAAGTGTACACCCACGTACCGCCAGTTATGTTTAAGTCCTATGTAAATGGGTGAGCCTAGCCATCAGCCGGGCACAAATCTAGACTCTGAGCTGCTACTGAGAAATTCCGGATAGAAAAATCCAATAATACTTTAGCCGACCGGAGAATCGAACCCAAGACTTCATGCCGAGCAGTAGTGCTTGCGATCAGCACCCCTAGCCAAGTTGATAATCTGCAATCGTTAACGCTAGTCACTCAACGTTAAGTCACGTGGTTAGAACAAACGAATAGAAAATTCGTAGCCAAGTTCACATCGTTCAAAATTATAGAATGATTTTTTATCGTTTCTACAATGTTCAACGCTACATCCTTTGTTATAATGTGGCGTTTTTCTATAGACATTGTAGAACAAGCGGCCGACTGAGGCGCGTCAACATGACTACCAACTTATCGTTATCTACAATTGCTGACACCGAGGCGTTACCGTTTGGAGAACGGAATTGGAAACGAAACGGTTGTGACTTGGCTAGGGGGGGCAGTTGATGACTTAACCAACGAGGATGTGAAATTAATCAGTTCAAAATAACCGAAAGAGACTTCCAAAAAAACACAAAAGTGATAAATATCTTTAATTTCAGAAGTCAGTGTCTTTGGTTTTTTTTGCCACCGACTTCCGAAATTCAAATTATTTTCCACTTTGTACGTATTGTTTTTTTTTTTTATAAATAAGTTTTCAGTTGCGGTACTTACCCCACACAAATTCAGTGGCAGGAAGATTTTTAAAACACCATCAATATATACAGAAACAGTACGAATTATTGAAGCTAACTCAAAAACTACCTAAGCAAAGTCAATTAAACTTATATGGGACAACCCCTTCATCATTCATCATCAGCATTTCAGCCAAAAGATGTCCACAGCTGGACATAGCCCTCCTCCAAGCACCGCCACTTCGACCGATTCTGTGCTCCTCGCATACAGGAGATTCCTGCGGCCCGTTAGGCACACCTAATCACAATTGCAGGAAATATCGAGCAACATTTTTACATTAAATAAATAATAGTTTAAAAAAACTAAAAAACACGCTTCCATGGAAAACCAAACTAAAAAGTACAAAATAATGGAAAAAAAGCGTGGGGTGCTTTTAAGGTATTTTTTTATTGATATCAGGCACCCCACGCTTTTTTTCCATTATTTTGTACTTTTTAGTTTGGTTTTCCATGGAAGCGTGTTTTTTAGTTTTTTTAAACTATTATTTATTTTCTATTTTTTAGGGTATTTCGAATTTTGAGACGTATGTCAGCGTAGTTTGTGACAGTTTTTTTGCTGTCCTGGTAACCCTGGCAAGGATAATGGCACAAATTTATGAAATTATTGCATTGTCATCAGTCCTTGACAGGTGTGCAAAGTTTGAATGAAATCTGGTCGTTTAAAGTGGGTCAAAATCGCACTATAAGGAGTCGGTTACAAACAAACATACAAATATACAAACATACAAATATACAAACATACAAGTGAAGCTAATATAAAGCGTGTAAAAAAGAACAATTGAACTGAAAACCGCCTCCTTTTTGAAGTCTGTTAAAATGGTTTACAGCATATTTTATGTAGTCACAAGACCTGTAACTTCTTTGTGATAGATCACATAAGATGTCAGCAACTTAAAGCTCCCGTGGGAAATTAAATAAACGGTAACATTCCTTGCAACCGGTTAGTTTTACAAATAACATGGATATTAACTCACTTACTTGTTGACTTTTACTCTAAAAGGGTGTGTCTTTGTTGCACCTAAATAATTACTTGGATACACATCACTGAAGTCTCTTTATGGCTTGGTTGCACTTAAGTAATTAAGTAGGTGTTATTACATTTACTGAATAATCATTTGCATTAAGTTCTACTCAGGGTACAAAGTATTTTACTAAATAGTTTATGAAAAATACAAACAAGACTAGAGTACGTTGTGATGTAAGTACTGAATATAAGATCCTGGGTTCGATTCCCAGAGGGGTAATTGCGGAACTTTTTATCGGTAGGAATTGGTTTAATATTCATAGTTAAACAACATTCATTGCGTTATTTACGTTGTTGAGCTGACAATTTATTCGAACAAATGACGCAATGGTTTAGAAATAATCTTCAATCCCATTCAAATTCTGATAAATTGTGCGTTTCGCAATTAGGGTGCAGGTCGGACAAAGTGTTTTGGGTTTTTCAATCTGGAATTTCCCCGCAGCAGCCTAGAGCCTGGATTTGTGCACGGTTGATAGCAATAGGCTCACCTTCTATTACATGGGACTTAAACATAACAGGCGAAATGTGGATGTACTATCACACTGTATAACACTTTAAGGGTACCTATAGTCTGCCGGGGTCGCGTGATTGTTCGAAAGAGATACCGTGACCCTGGCACATGGGCAACTTAAGGAACACGGGTAGATTTTAGTCAGTAAAAATCTGACACGCCCTCCCGCTCCGCCCAGAGCGGGAGAAGTCATTTGACGATTTTCTATCCAAAAAAAAAAAAAGGTTACCTATATTTCATTACTCTACTCATAAATACAATTCAAGTAACATCAAATACCTATTTTATATTATTTTTTTGTTTTACATATGATGTTGATCTCGTATCCTTTTGCTGTGCCCTACAGGGTTCATAATGATCTAAATTATATAATTACCACCTAAGTTTACATTATGGTAAAGCAATAAACATATTGAGCTTTGAGTATTGATGCATGCATCAAATTTGCACAGTTTAGCTCACAAATTTAATTTGACCCTAATTATCATGCATTTTACTTGCCTTTGTTACCGAGATATGCTGACGCGGACCACATCCACGATAGAAATTATAAAAGCGAACTACAGTAATTATAAAGAAAAAGAAAATTTTCTCTAACGTAGGTAAGTAACAAGTCAATATTATAAAGTCCAAAACAGCTCAACATTTTATAACACTTTTCAATTTCCTGTTAACACTCGAACGAGCACTGTGCCACTGCAATTGCACTTTAATTATCTCCAGAATCTTCCGCTATAGCGGTGCCGTGAAACGCTTTCAAACAAATTGATGAAATATTGCACTATACAAGAATTTATTTCATTCTGAAAATTTTAGCAAGAAAATTCTGTAGAATTATCAATATTTTAGTGGAGCTGCATTAATTAGAGAAGCTTTTAGTTGCTTTTGAGTATTTCAAGTCAAAGTCAGCACAAGCAGCTTTTTGGGGACTAAAGTTATTTCATATCTAGTCTAGCTAGCAAGGTAACTAGATAAAGCTATGGCACTTAGACTTTTAGGATTGTATTCACAAGTGGTTAATTACATGACTAAATGGATAGTATATTAAAAAGGGTCACAGTATATTAGCTTTTTTTCGTCTAAGCCGCTGGTTGTTCTCGTGATGTAAGGGCTGGGCCAGAGGCTAAGCATTGCCATACAACGTGATAATGCCGCCAGTCTACTGGGTACATTACCCGTCAACAACATTGCGGAGGAATTATTCAACGACATACCACTTTAGTTTTTTAATAGCCTTAGTCCGTTGTTTTTCGTCTTATTTCACACAACAAAACTCGTTGATTCTGATTTATTTTTTTGTACCTTAACTGTAATAAGATAAGATTACCATTTATTTGGTTAAACGTGAGTACAAGACATACAACACAAATTTTGCATGCAAAAAAACTTTTTACCAAAAAATTTAACCGCCGAAAAAACTGAAAAGCAAAAAATAATAAACCTTAAAACTATGAGTCGGCGCTTTGAGTGATCTTTGTTCATTGATTTTCCAGCGCCGACTCATAATTTTCAGATTTTTTGCTTTTCAGTTTTTTCGGCGGTTAAATTTTTTGGTAAAAAGTTTTAATTTTATAATTTTTTGTGGCTTTAATACACTTATAATACTTGGCAAAGTATACCCTATACAATGAATAAAGAATTATCAAAATCGGGCTACTCTGTATAAAGTTATGCGTAGTTAAACATTACAATCAGTGAGTGAACAATCAATCATCCCCTGTTTTCTGACCATTAGGGTTTGATTTTGTTTTTCAAATTTATATGGGACCACCCTCGAAGTATACCCTTTCCAATAAAAAAAAGAATTATCACAATCGGACTACTATGTAAAAAGTTATGCGTGGTCATATATAAAAAAAAAACAAACAAAAAAAAATATACGCGTCGAATTGATAACCTCCTCCGTTTTTTTTCGTCGGTTAAAAAGTAACTCATCACGTTAGCTTAGCAATTACATGAGAATATTACTTACAATCCATTTAAGTCGTCCACTGCTGGACATAGGCCTCCCCCAAAAGAGGGGGGTTTGCCGTAATCGCCATGCTTTGCAAGTGGAATGGCTATCGCAGTATGGTGGTAAAATGAATAGAGAACGCGGCAGCTCAATCTCTAGTAAGCCCAGTTGTCGCTTTTTCAAAACCCACGTGAAGAAATGGGATGGTGCTATTCTTTGCATCCGGCACCATACGCAACAACATCACATAATCTTAAAATTCCAATCCAGAGGGGTAATTGCGGAACTTTTTATCGATAGGAATTGCTTTAATATTCATAGTTAAACAACATTCATTGCTTTATTAACGTTGCTGAGCCGACAATTTATTCGAACAAATGACGCAATGGTTTAGAAATAATCTTCAATCCCATTCAGATTCTGATAAATTGTGCGTTTCGCAATTAGGGTGCTGGTTACAAAGCCTGCGATTTCAGGCGTTACTCAGACACCAAGCAATTAGGTTGGAGCTATCTCTAATTGATATAGGCAAACACTGATTGACTTAGGACATCGGGTGTTGCGTCCTAATTCTTGGCTGCCTTGTGATTTAGTTTGCTCAAGGCACAACAAAGATCTAAATAGACAGTATAGATTTTGAATGATGTGTCTAAGCGACGTATACTACTACTAGCTTCTGACCGCGACTTCGTCCGCGTCAAAATTTTGCTCCCCTGACCCTTCCCGTCGTATCGAATTGCCTGCCAGTTTTCGTCCACTTTTCGTTGCTGGTCCGCTCCTTTTAACAGTAGCGTGATATTATATAGCCTTCATCAATAAATAGGCTGCTCATCACAAAAACATTTTTTCAATTCGGACCAGTATTTCCTGAGATTACAGCGTTCAACCAAACAAACAAATTCTTCAGCTTTATAATATTAGTATAGATTATTATCTAATATTAATAATTCATCAATTACTGTACTTATAATATCATAAATTCGATAGTAACTCAGTCTGTCATCATCAATTCATCATACATACAAAAAAAAAAAAGACGAATTGAGAACCTCCTCCTTTTTGAAGTCGGTTAATAATTTAAGCACTTCTTTCTTGTAATTTTTTTGTATTTATAAGACCCACTTGTTGAATGTTAGCATTATTTAGCCTGTCTCTTCTCTCCCGATTATATAGTAACTTTGCAGAAATGTTTGGGATTAAGAATTTGAAAAGTACGACAAAAGCAAAAGAAGAAGATTATCATGTTTGTGTTCATAAATTTCAATTCAATCAATCAATCTGCCTAATATTTTTCCAACTAAGTTGAGGTCGGCTTCCAGTTAAACCGTATACGATACTCCTTGATAAGACTGGTTGTCAGGCTCGGACTTCGGACTAACGACTTTCAATGTACAATTGGACAAAAAACAGCTGGATCTTACTGATAAATGTGCTATCTGAAACACGAAGGAGTCTCGATATTCTATAGATCGTCACCCATACGCGATCAGATCGCTGCGGTATCCGTAGCCACAGGTCCGTTAAACAAATTGCCATTGTCTTTGTAAAAAGATAATTTCGGATTTATGGAGTAAGTACTCACAGATCAGAAAATGTTTATAAATAGTGGAGCTGAAAAAGCTATTACAGTATTTCATTCTGCTAGTATTGACGCGAGCTATGATGACAAGAAATCGCCAATGACCCTTCGCTTCACCGCCCGTAAAAAAATGTGAAAATGATTTAAAATACAAATATTCTCAGAGTTGTTAATATCCTTGCATAACATGTATAAATATAACCCTATATATACATATAATATTGTGTGAAAACCTAAACTTATATCTATCAACGTGTTTACTTCAATTTGTCATGGTCCTGGGTAGCCATTAAAAAACTAATGATCTTTTCGCAATTGTTTTAAGTATTTTCATTAGCTTAGTCCATATTCGTCGTCATACATACTTATTATTTAATAAATTATCCTTATACCTTCAGAAACCCGTACCATAAAGTGCAGTTCTAAAGCACATGTAAAAAATTTAAGACTGCTGTGGATCCTGTGACATTTTATCTGTACCCATTTCGTCAAAGATTTTCCTCATAATATTCGTGCCATTTCCCCCAAGTTAGAAGTTTTCCTTGTTTGTCAATTTCCGTATTGGCAGCGGAGGGGACCGCTCAACTCATTGCAAACTGAATTCGTTTTAAATTGTCCATTTGGATGCTGCATACCCAACTATCGTAACCATCAAAGAAATTGAGATAAAGACTTCGAAGTGACATTTAGACTAGAAAATAGTAATACATTTAACGTAACCTGGATTTTTTTTACTCCCTTCAATGTATTTCAATATCGATTAGAATAAAGTAGATAGTATCGTTACACCATTTCTCCGGCTGGCAGTTTCCGATAACGATCGATTCAAAGTTATGAAATTTTACTTGACTAACTTGTGTTAACTTGAGAGCCCTGTCACCCATAACACAAGTTTAATCTTAGCTTGGGTGTCAGAGGTTTATAACTCTGTATGAACCTACAATTTATAAGCCAAAATTCATAATGTTTTTTTATACCAAGTGGTAACTATAAGCGGTGGTTAATTGTAAACTGGAAATACAGATATTTTTATTGCAATTTATCTGGGAAATAATTTCAACCTAGCTCTGTTTTGTTGTTCAGTTTATCTAGCAGACCACTGGTACTTACTGTTTATTGTTTGAAACAAACCCTAAGAATAATATATCATCAGCCTATGTTGTTCCCACTGCTGGGATACACACCACTTTTTGGGGAGAAGGAGTGGGCGGGTGAGGGGTGGGTGGGAATGGGGTGGGTGTGTCACGCGGGCCCAGTGCGGGTTGATAGATGTCACATATCTTCGAATTTTTGGTTCTAGGATATTTTCCTTCACCGTTTTGAGAGCAGTGGTGATGAAGTTATTTACATAAATTAAAGCGCCTGCCTGGGATCTCACCGATGACCTACAACTCGTAATCCGAGGTCATTACTGGGAATCTAACTCTAAATATCATCATAACTATTTCGGCAACAAACCTATCGTGTTTTGCAAGTTGGTAACGAGCCGGTCTAGGTTATCCGATGTTAGGCATTAGATCCGACCTAGGCTAGCTCAAGTGTTCGCTGCTAAGTCACCCAGGCTAATGAGATACGGCTCAAATCCAGGCTCTGCCTGGAATACGTTAGTATGTGTAAATTGTGGCTGTAAAAGTTAGTAGTTATTTTGAAAAAAAAAAATTTGGCTGTTGTCAATATTGCACACATTTTAGAAAGTAGATTAACAATATACCTAATATTAAATTGAAGAGTCTTTTGACAACGTGCTATTTATTATTTATATAAATTATTAGATAGGAATATGTACTGTGGAAGATTTATGGGCCCCGCAGTACATAATCCGCAGCGCAAAAGGAGTTGGTGCAGACCAACTCCTGTTGCGCTGCGTTACGTAGCAGAATTAAGACACTGATCACATTCAAACTACCACGCTTTTTATTTAACGCTTTCGTGTTTACAGCCTGCCTTTTAGAAATAAATTACAGATTCTAAATAATTTGAAGGCATATTCTAAAAACACTCGAATGTTCGAATGTGATTTAAGTAATTTTATCGACAGCTTTAACAATATAAATAATTTCTTTTGTGAACAACTTTTACAGTGCACACAGTAAAATGCATAGAGAAACAATATATAGGTAACGTTGGAAGACAAGTTCTAAAGAGAGATGTAAAGTTAATAAGTACTTATTGATAAGATGACCATAATAATTAGGTAAAATAATAAATGACAGTTAAAATGTCAACGAATTGCAATTCTGAATAGCGAAATATCGACGAAATTAATGCATCTATCTTTGTAAATGTGGATGGTTGGATGTATGCCTTGTGAAAAACATAGAAATAAGTTCTTGTGTAAATTTCACAAGGTAGACAACTTTTTCATATCTGACTTAGTAAATTGAGCTGATATTGAGCTAAGCAAATTGAAATGAAACAACTTTTACGAAACGTTTCGTGTTTTTTTCATCTTCTATATATTTTTACATTTCTCCTCGTTTCCCAACGCTTTGCAGCGGTCGTGATCAGAGCGAGTCCCGATTATGGTTACCCTCGGATATGTCTCAGTAAATATTACATATTAAGTCCCGATATTTATCGATACTCATATACTTTTATTGATTTACTCTAGCGCGTCTCTCTCCGTCCGATGTAACTAATTATATTTACGATTTAATTAAACTGAAAACTTATATATACCAAAATTGAGGGTGATCTCTTAGGGTTAATATAAAACAACACATTTAAAGTTGAGTCAGCGAGTCCCGGAGGATGGGACGCTCGCAAAGTTAAAATGGAATATGGCGTCAAAATGTTTTTATGGGACACAACACTGAAAATTGAATGAACTCAACGCGCGGTGGATTTATTTCAAGCATTATTCACCCGGTTCACACTGGGGTCTATTAACGTGGCTTGGGAGTTCAAACTAATGATCTGGAATCGAGATGTGGAATCGATTGCTTCTCCTACACCAGGATTATGTTATCGGATCGCAATTCTACAATCTCGATTTAAACGTTCAGTTTCATGTCATTTGAAATGTTATTACAATAGTGATCCGAGATAAGTTTGTGACGAGGATTCTGGGGGATTGAGACAGGCTAACGATCTTGTTACTGAGCGAGCTAGTGAGCTGAACTGCAAGGCTCAGGGTAATGAACCACGACTGACCAGCTCTTGTACTTAAGTCCCTCTTCAGAATATTTACCGCAACAAAGCACTCTGAAATCTGCTGAAACGTCGATAGTTCTCACTCAAAACAATACTCTAAAGCAACTGTTTTCAATGCCTGAAAGTGTATTTACGTCAGAATTATCAACACTCGTTAAAACCCCAACATCTGTTCGTATTAAATAAATATACGAACGAAAGTGGGAACTATTTTATTAACAATCTCGTTCTCAAATTAGCCGCTCTAAATCAACTTCGGGAACATTATAAATATTCAACACAGAACTGTTTGGTGTAGAACCATTTCACTACAGTAAAGGTAGCTGTTTTAACAGTGGATTATCTTACATTTTCAGTTTCAATTACATTCAGGAGATAAGGTAGCCTTTGAAATTAAAATTCTCTGTTTTTTTTTGCAATTTTCAGGTCTGTGTCATACTGTAGTAACAATTTCATGAAACAATCGTCCCCTATATTGGATTAAATAAAGTTAGAGGGTTGTAGTGACCACTTTAATGATTATAATTATGTAAATACTTACGTGTTACGGTTGCTAATAATATTTTGTTCGGCATACAGCCTAACACCTGCAAATTGCAAAAAGCGTGAGAAAATTTTAATTTCGCGATCTACCCTGGCGCTGTGTACCTTCCCCAATAATCGGAAAACGAGCGAAGAACCGTAAAAAATGACGAATAAACTTATAAACAATTTGTCAAATCGTGCACATTTGCGCAGATAAAACCGACACGGTATACCGACCAGATCGACAAACGGCATAAGAAACCCTTGAACCACAAAAAATAAAGTGTATTTTTATTGCTCTCCGAGATACAAACACAGGGTATTATTAAATTTTTATAGGCCTTTTTGCTCGATTGTTTGTTTTTATGTTCTTTTCTAAATATTACATTTCCCTTATACAAGGCACCGTCATGGCGGTCAACGTTTTGTTTTCAATGTATAAATAGAGATGCGAGAATAGATGTAGGTATTATTTTGTTCGTTTCTTTAACTAAACAGTAGGTACAATTGAGAGCTTATAACTACTTTAGATGTTAGAACATCGTTCAGCAGTTACTGAAATTACCATCGGGCTCGACGTTTGAGGCAAGCTTTTGTCATGGGTAGATTAGCGTCATTCTTATGTAAATTAATAGCTACTGTAAGTTGACTGCGAGTCTGTGCCCAGACACCAGCGCCAACTAATCCATTGTATTCACGATAAGCGTGACAGTGAGAGCACGTGACACGCCACGCGGCGTGAATGGCACGCCAACGTGTCGGACGTGACACCGACCCGACCGATTGTGTGCGCCCTGCATCCACACGCGGGTGCATTCGAGCATTCACGATACGAATCAATACGTATATCACTTCCAATGGAAATAACTACACTGTTAATTAAAAGATTACCTGAACAAATATTTGCGAGCATAATACGAAAAAAGCGGAAAATCCGATATAACAACACGTTATTGGATTTACCTTCCACCCGCGGTGTGCGAGCGAAACAAAAAACTTTCCAGTGCAAGTTTAATAACACGTGTGTTGCAGATTTTCATAAAAACATCAAAATAAAACAAAGGAATTCAGGCGCATTGGTTATACTCGGCTCTAGTGCCACGTACTAGCTTGTTACGTAAATTTCAACAATATACAAAGGTATTCTCGTAAATAAGGACACACACAAAGCGTAAAATGAAAGCAAAGGGAAGCACCGACATGATTTAGAGAGAGGTAGCTAGATAATAATATTCAAGAAGCAGATTACCATAACTTAACGGAGAGATTGGCTGGGCCTACCGTGGATCATTATTTAAATCACTGGCTGCATGCAAATTACTCAGATATCGGATAAACATGAATTGAAAATTAAACAGCGGTAGGCATTCAATTGCATTCCGGTAATCCGTGAAACAATAAAGGAATATTTTCGTTCGGATAGCTTATATTTGGAGTAAGTAACGAATGTGTGCAGAATAATTGATGAACGACATTCACGTCTCGAGTCTCAGTCAATTAATTAACTATTTTAACCCTCAACTTATTTCTTCAGCCTTACGGTGCACACATCAGCACCTTTTTTTATTTCAACCAATCGGTTGTAGCGGTCAGATGGGAAACTCAAATCGCCTATTGACCCCTCGGGTCTTTTGTGCTTCCCCCTCACCTACTCCATTTTGAGGCTGCCACACACCCGTGTTTGAGGTCAATAAAGGCTTTTGTGGAACCTTTTAGAATACAGCTCAACCTGCTTGCATTTAACTCTTTTACGTTGTAACCTCAAATGGACTCCGGATAAATTAACCAAAGTTTTTACCAATTAGCTTCATGAGATACGGACTTCAAAGGTTATTTAAAAGTGAGACATCTGTATGTAAACATACAAAAGCATGTCGTCTACTTAACTACAAAGAAAATAATCCTGAAAACGGAGATGAAGTTTTAAAGATTTCAATCAAGTCGAGTCCCGTTTTACTTTAAAAGACTTTCTGTAGTCTTGTTATAAAGTATAAATAGAGCTCACTCGTATTCATAGTAGGAAAATCCCGGCAAGCCCCTTTACAAGCGAGACACTCCCACGGAAAATGAATGTCGCCTACGCCTCACCTTGACGATATTACATTTTTAAAGAAACCCTTTTATGATCAATATTACCTGGTATTTTCTTGCCTCATTTTTGCCTATATCAACTACATACTATCGGAAAAATGAGACGAGAATCGAGATATTTTATGACTTCTATGCAAATTTTCGACTCAGCGAGAATTCACGGATCATATTAAGTACATAAATCACATTGGCATCGAAGTCACTGAATATAAATCTGTATATTTCGTGCTGAATTATATTGATTTATCATGGACGCTGGCGTATATAACCGAGCACCTCATCAATTTTAAACTGTAACCAGAGGTGCGTGTAAACCAACATGTAGTAGTAAACTATCCGGGCGATAGAGCGGCAATCAATCACTTAGTGAGTAACGTATTGCGGTGCACAAGTTTGTAAGCGAAGCCCTTCATCCGACGTCTTCTTCGAACAAGTCGACCGAGCTAACTGAATACCCAGACAGTCGAGATTCATCTAACAGTCACTGGACCAGCTGAGAACCGTATTGTACGCGCCAGGATATTAAACGTCACCATCTATCAATATAACACTGCATTATATCGCGAACTAGGTCAAATATTTAATTATGTCAATCCACATTTGATTAAGAATGCGGTTCTTAACAACACGCCTTAAAACGAAAATAAACAAACGTCAAATAAATTCAGTAGCGTAGACACTATTAGTACAGGCAAAGAGCCAGATAAATTCATCAGACTACTTAAATAATGTTGGTATTGAAAGAGTGAACATCCCAAACATCTTTATTTACCTACAATATCAAACTGAATGAGAAAACTAAAAGTGTTTTCCACTCATTCCGAAATTACAAGCAGAGATATACAACATTTTTTCTTTGACATTGCAAGTATTTTAGTTATACTGGGTCAATGTCGCTACGACTTTTCGATGATCTCGATCGCGATATTTCTTTTATTCATAACTCGATTCTTTTCAAAGCTCGATGGACTATGAATAACGAAAAATTTCAAGCTTGGTACAGGTGCGAAGATGGGCTGCTCGCCAATTGAAATTAAATTATTAGCTGCACGAGCGTCGAGATCTTGCACTGATATCGTAGTGGGCGATCATTTAGCAATTTAGCCGCCGCATAAATATTGCAGATTGAATTAAAGAAACGAAAAGCTGAAGAAGTTTCTACTTCATCCCGTTTGCGTGATAAAACATGCATTCCTATCACAACAATGCGATATCAGTTAACGATGCGGTGAGTTTTTATTTTCCCCGAAAAAACTGATCTGAATTTCGTTGATCGGATTTTTGGTAACCTTTGGTTTGTTACAATGTACTTTGGAAAAACGATAGTCATTGGCTTCACGTTACATATACAGGAGATACAAAAAAATTCATTGGCTTAACTTTACCTATGAACGTACCTACTTCAATTGTTGAACCACATACAAAGTTTGTATGTTTGTTTGGAAGGCACGTATTTTCCGAGCTGCCCCGTTGGTCTCGTGGTTGCAAGTGTGACTACTGAGCTATGTGTCTTGGTTACGATTATCAGGTGGAGCAGTGTTATTGGGTTTTTCCTTAACAAATTTCTTAGTAACAGCCCGGAGTTCGGAAGTTAACGGTATGATACCCTCGTGCCTGGGAAAAACTTTATGCTGTTGGTGCTGCGCCTGATCTCTCCCTCATCCAATCGGATTATGAGTGTGAGGAAAGAGAGAGTGCTTCTGTGTCTGCGCACACACTTGTGCACTATAATTGCTCCCGCGCCGCAGGCTAGTCTCTGTTTAAATTGGCCGCCATATTCGAGGGTATCATACCATTTACATTTTATTCATTATTTATTATTTTTGACATTTTTTTTTTTTTTTGACATTTTAGTCGTCTTACAAAGGTTGTCCACTCAATGTATCCGCCATAATATACCTCTAGGCGTGATTAAAAAATGCTACCATTAATTAAGATAGGTACTAAGAAAAATAAATAATGCATTAGAATTATGAAACATCCTGTTAATAATGTTTACGTATCATACGGTAGAGAACATACCTACCCAGTGCACGAGTCGACTAGATCATTCCATATCCATTTTCCATGAGACAAAATATCAATTTCAAACTTCGTCATGCATCATCATAATCCACATCCACACTTCCACACTATCCACACTTCCACACTATAATATTATAAATGCAAAAGTAACTCTGTCTGTCGGTCTGTCTGTCTGTCTGTCTGTCTCGCTTTCCTGCTAAAACTACTGAACCGATTTAAATGAAATTTGGTACACAGATAGTTTAGAGCCTGAGAAAGGACATAGGCTACTTTTTATCCCGGTAGTACGTTCCCGCGAGTTATTTTCCGACCTCCACGCGGGCGAAGCCGCTGGCAAAAGCTAGTGAATAATATTTTTATTTTGTAGTTATTCAAATGTATTTTTTTTTCTTTGGATGTGTAGTAGTCATTGGATATCGAAATGCTTATCTGAAACCCTGATGCCAAGTCAGTAATGGTACATACCGAGCTGGATGGACGTCCTAATTGGTGCAAATTAAACCTCAAAAGTATACAAAATAAAAAAGTTTCGCTGCAGCCTTGCAGGCCATAATCACTTTAAATTACGGCCATAAACATCCTACTAATGAATTCAGTAATTTGCATTAATAGCTACCACGTTGAAAGTTTCCACGTTTTCATTCATTAACATTTTTTGCTAATGGTTATAATTAAAGTTTTCGAAGGCTATCGTGTGAATTGATTTCATATTCATAAAATAAGTAAGGTGCCATGTGCATATGTTTTAATTTAAGCAGTCTGAACATTGTAGACCATTCATCATCAGTTCAGGCCTGCCTCAATTTGGAGGGCTCTGACATAATTGCCACGCTTGGTAGGCAGATTGGCGATCGCAGTATGGTGGTAAAATGCATAGAGAACGCGGCTGCCTATTCTCTAGTAAGTCAGTTAGTCTCCTCTTACGACACCCACGGCAAGAAAAAGGGTTATGTTATTCTTTACGTCCGACATCATACGGGCGTGTAGACCACTAATGTTTAGATAATCACAATATACGTTACATTATAACTTAAGACATGTTTAAATGTCAAAAACGTATGGTTAAATAGTCCCTAATCCGTACTTAACTTTAAGCAACGTTTATAAAAAAGGGGGTTACTTGAAGAATTGTAAACTGAGAACGCAGACAAAAAACTTTCGAAGTTAGATAGAGATAGATGACCATAGAGTTGAATCTGTACAATGCGTAAATTAGCACATTATTTAGATAAATGAAAAAAAAATCTCTTAATATAAGTGCAAATGTAAGCGAAGCACCTCTTGCCACGATAAAAAGATTACGCCGCCACTCGATTTGACTTGCGACCGCCGACTTGACACCCTGAACCTTAGAGTATTAATGAGATCAGCTAGCTATAGAGCACCATCTTCAAATAGAATGAAACAAAGTCACAGTTCCTACAACCAGGCTCAAGAAAATAGGTGGCTCGTTTAGATGCCAATGTATTCGATTTTATAATAAACTTCCTAGCCTCATTCAAGAACTAAGCCTAAATAAATTCAAATCTTTTATAAAGCGTAAATTATGTCAGAAAGCCTACTATACTGTAAAAGACTATATTGAGGATAAAACGGCCTGGGATTGAGCCTCCAATAAATCTACACTGAATGTTGTTTTTTTTTATTATTATTTTGCTATTGTACTCTTTTTTATTTTTTTTATATTTTATTTTACATGACATGAATATTAATTATATGAATATTACTTTGACTATTGAGAATTTGAGGACTATGAGGGTCATTGTATCACTTTTAATTATGGTCTGGCAGTTTGAGTAGTTTGTGCGGCCTTCCCAAATGTCCTTTGGTATTGTTCGTCGAATCGTTGAGCTCCTTAAGTTTTGAGTTGAGTTTTACGATAATTGACAAATGCGTGCACTGACTGGACAGGTCCACTCAAATCTGTGTGGTTCTTTCCACAAAAGACCATTTCAGTCACCGATCTACATGGTCATCAAATGATCTGACCAACAAAATTGTATCCGTTTCTCTTTTTTTCTTTTTTTTATGTACATATTGACAGTGATAATTTTTCATATATACACACACAACACACAACACATGAACATGTACACAAACACACATGTACATGAATATTTACTTTGTAAAGTATCATATTGCTTTAATTATTGTGAATGTGAAGACTATGTGGGTCTTTTTCTTATTTTGTTTTCTTTCTTTCTCAGTAATCATGATCTGACAGTTTGAGTAATTTATGTGCCGTGTTGATCTAAACGATTAGTGACAAATGCCTGCACTGACTGGACAGGTCCACTCAATCTGTGTGGTTCTTTCCTGAAAAGACCATTTCAGTCACCAATCTACATGGTCTTCACATGTTGTGACCAACAAAATTATATCCTTTTCTTTTTTTTTATATACACATTGACATTGATAATTTTTATATATACAATGACATGAATATTTACTTTGTTAAGTATCATATTGTTTTAATTATTGTGAATGTGAAGTCTATGTGGGTCTTTTTTTATTTTGTTTTCTTTCTTTCTCAGTAATCATGATCTGGCAGTTTGAGTAATTTATGTGGCCTACCCGAATGTCCTTTCTTTGGTATTGTTCGTCACAGCGTTGGGCTCCTTATGTTCCGAGTTGAGCTAAACGATTAGTGACAAATGCTTGCACTGACTGAACAGGTCCACTCAATCTGTGTGGTTCTTTCCTCAAAAGACCATTTCAGTCACCAATCTACATGGTCTTCACATGTTGTGACCAATATTATGTCTGGACTTTTAAAAGAGACTGTGACCTCTGAGTTTGTTTCGGCCTTTCTTCTCAGAGTAGTCAGTTAGGAAACGCCGAACTCATCTAGTTTAAAAAAAAATTATCATTGACATGTAAAAGTGTTTGTACAAACCTACTTACAGAAATAAAATCATTTATCATTTATCACTTCCCGTGTTTGTACGCTTAGATCTTTTAAACTTCGCAAAGGATTTTGATACGGTTTTCATCAATAGACAGAGAGATTCAAGAAGGTTTGTATTTTACGCAGGCGAAGCCGCTGGCAAAAGCTAGTAGGAATATTATAAATCTGAAGAATTTGTTGGGTTGAACGCGCTAATCTCAGGAACTACTGATCGGATTAAAAAAAATATTTTAGTGTTGGATAGCCCATTTAATGAGGAAGGCTACAAGCTATATAACATCACGCTAGGGGCTTTAGGAGCCGAGCAAAAAGAAAAAAGTCAAGAATTGAAGTACACGCGCGGGCTGGCGATTCAATTCGAGGGGGTGAGTCGGGGAGCAAGAAATTTGACGCCGACGAAGTCGCGAGCAGAAGCTAGTACGCAAGCTGCACTTTATGTCAATTAGCTCACAAATTAATTGATACGCGGAAGGCATTGATGCTGAAAGCTTGCTATTTTGGCCCATGAGTTAGATAAAAGCACCTTAGCGCAAATAGATACAGCAAGCTCTAAGTTAATTATTTTGTACGTTAAGAATAGCTTCACTCCATCTTGTCCCGTGGATACCTGTCGTAAAAGACGACTAAGGGACTTACTAGAAAATGGGCAGCAGCGTTCTCTATGCATTTTACCACCATACTGCGATTGCCACCCGCCTACCAAGCTTGGCGATTATGGCAAAGCCCCCCAAATTGAGGGAGGCCTAAGTCCAGCAATGGACGTCTTACGGCTGAAATGATGATAGCGATCGTCTTCTAAATTATGCTTGATGGCTCTATAAGATATTATTATCATTCAT
Source organism: Aporophyla nigra (assembly GCA_947507805.1). Taxonomy (NCBI): domain Eukaryota; kingdom Metazoa; phylum Arthropoda; class Insecta; order Lepidoptera; family Noctuidae; genus Aporophyla; species Aporophyla nigra. Next base: position 16,024,150 of record OX382302.1, on the reverse strand, counting down.
ACTCAAGCCATGTCCTGATTTCTCGCCGTGTTGCTTTACCCCTATTTTCAAAGGGTTTTTGATAAGGAGAAGTCGTTGTTTTCACTCACAGGGAAACACGCAAGTTATGGGAACTTAGGGGAAAATGTTTTGTTCGCTGTATTTTTCTATTCGTTACTTCCTCAAACTGTTTTTTCATGTTGTTTTCCTACTAAGCGGCTCGGTTAGTTTTGAAGTAACTTTAAGAAAGTCGATGTATTTATCTATTAATATTCTAAGTTTTAATGTTATATTACATTTAAGAATCATAAGCTAAGCAGCCTAGTATATTGTTCCCACTGCTGGGACACAGGCCTCCTCTTGGTGAGAGGTAGATTACGACCCACTGGTTGTAATCTACCATGCTGGCCCAGTTCGGGTAGGAAGATGCCACATTTCTTCGAATTTTTGGTTCTAGGACATGCCGGTTTCCTCGCAATCTTTTCTTTCACCGTTAGGAGAGCAGTGGTGATGATATTATTTACACAAAGTAACGTTTGAGCTGGGTTTCGCCTGGGTTCGAACCCACGACCCGCAAAATGTAAGTCGAGGCCACCACTGCTGTCAGTTAAGTGAAATATGACCAAAATGCTCAAAAGAGAAACGAAAACGATCTTGAACTGTTATATTTCTTTTTATATCTTATTCTAAGGTTGATAAAGTTCACATTCAAGTGTACTAATGGTTTGTATGTTTGTTTCAGAATAATTCAATTCAATTTCAATTCAGTTAACTTATTTCAAAGAAATCTTCATAATTATAAGTACTATTAATCCAGCAATTAGTTCGTTTGTAGTAGGTAAGTTATGCTAGGTTAATCTCTTTACATAATTGTTTATTGTATTACATACCTCCTTGATGTTTTTCAACCGGCAAAAGCCATCGGTATTTCCGGTTGGGTGAACTACACCACAGAATGGTAGCAAGGACCATTGAGTTCGGGAACTTGAAACGTGCCTGTCTATTAGGGGAGATGTAAATGTTAACGGCACAAATATAACGTTTTACGAATCCAAATAAACCTTCTCTAATAAACTCATGAGTATTCATAAAAAGTAATCACACGTAATAATTATTATAGCCGCATTAGGTTCACTGAAAGTAACTAATGTCAAATCAGGTATATTAAGCTGAAACAAAAGACATTAAAAGCTTGTATATGAGCTAGTTAGTCCATTTTTTCACAATAAAATCATGGCGTTAAAACGAAACGCATTAACGGAACAAGGTTTAATAGCTTTTATGGCATCATAAAAAATACCAGGCGAAGTAACTGCGGCCCTAGGGTGTACAAATTGAATTAGATCCTGGCGAGCAGCCAGGATGCGACCAGCCTTGACACACTATAACTAATCTATGATTTAAAAGGACAATAATACAATTAGAGTGACAGTAGCAAGTTGCAGTTGTCTCTGAAATCGGGATTATAGCCTGGAGTGAATGCAGCGGTGCGCAGCTGTTTACATACGTTTTACGGCTGACGCCCTGACGGTTACTGAAAGGGAGCGAGCATTTACCCATTGCCCCATTCACTGGATTGAAAATTTCACAAATAAAAAAACCTAAATTCTTTCCAATACCTGTAATTGAAATCCCACCTCCTACAAAACGGCCGTGATTGCAACCAATCCACCAAATGAAGCAATCAAAGTTGCACCGCGTACTTTCCAACATCTGTAGCAAACAAACGCCCAAAATGTATGTTAGCACGAAACAGCACAAAGTTTAACAATAAAGGCAGATAACTGTGTGTGACCGTGAGGTCTTCAACGGAAGCGTTTCGGAGAGGTCACCGAGAACGGCTCACAGTGGCTACAAAGTTGTCGAACGGTTCCAAAGAGCTCGAGAGTACCTACTCGGGAGCGGAATGGTAATAAATCCTCACTTACTTAATTAATGCTATAAACCCGACCCAGCATTCCAGGTGGAGCTTGTCGCAATCCCACTGCAGACCGCTGCACTGTACAAAGTGTTATCTACATATTTTATTACCTTTGTGGCTTTGTTAGCTAAAAAGCTTTGAAGAATTTTCCGGGTTTTTTCTAACGTAAATGCTCTATAATTAACTTTGGAATGTCACCGAAACGTCAATTACCTACTGTTGAGAGAAGAACGTTGTGTTTAACTGCATAAAGAGAATGTTGCAGTGTCGGCATTTTGTCCACAAAATCTGTATTTCGCACATAAATTATTTATAAACATTATTCTACTTCCATCCCTGACTGCATTGTAGCCGAGTCCATTTTAGAGCCTTCTGAGGCTATAAAGGCTCCGGTTAAACGTCTGCAAAACTAATTATAAGAAACATGTTTAATGCTCAAAATTGGGGTTCCCTCGCCGGACTTACCAAGCTTAAGTCTATTGCACGTCATTAATCTGAGCCGGCTGCAACAACTTTTCGCTTCGAAAGTTTGCCTGCTTCTCGTCTTACCAGAAGACACTTGACTTAAGTAGTTTGACTACAGTTTAAAGTTTTGTTGAGGTAAGAAAAAGTTATTGCCTCGATAACTTGGAATCGATGGTACTTCAAGAGTATTGGATGCTCCGCCGTAGCCCACGAATAGCGTTCTCCGCTCCAGTTTATCTCAAAAAGGAATAAATATCAGCAGTAGTCTTGCCAAATTTCCACGAGGCCGCACGACGCCAGGCGGCCCACGGGCATGCTGCCCAAATCATAAGGCTTCCCTAATAATTTACGAAGCAGTAATTCTTTCAGACGTTTATTTTCGATGTATTTACTATCTGGTAAGCGCATTCGCTTCGCTGTAATGATCGACTGATCTGAATATTCGGGTAATAAAAACGGCATCTATCTAAAAAATCGCATCGAGAGAGCAGTTGAAATAATAGTTAAACGAAGTCGTAAAGTTGGTGTGGAGCGAATGTATAAAATAGAGAGTGTGCGCCAGAATTGGCAGAGGGCCAACACCCCACACCACTACGTATTGACAGGCCCCGTCAGCAAAAACAATTAACAAATTATCTATTACCCCACCCCGTACTTGAAAACTTTGTCTTACTTTCAAACTAATAACCCTACTTACTTTCTGATTAAATTTTATCTGCATTGTATCTCTCAGCTCTATATCGTATTTCAACAAATCTGAAAAAACGTCCAAAACTAACAAAAGTTTGCTTTCGTGTATTTTATACAATAGTTTGAAATAACTATAAAAAGAATCAAGAGGCGTGGAGTGCAGTACAATGTGGGGGTTGGTCTCGTCGCAATTTTTCAAGCGGATGCACGTCGGCTGTGGTCGGGTCGTAGCCGGCTGGCCACTGTAGCGATCCTATGAAGCGACCGGGCTGCACGCATTGCGGTGCTGTTTTGTTCCTTTTCACCGCATAAAATTGAAAATTCAGCTTAAACAAGCGCAGTTACGCCAGTAAATGCCACTTTTATTTCGACTTGCCGAACGAAAACCACAACATTCGGTTGGATTTTGCTCGAGTACAATCGTATTGAAGATAATACAAAAGGTTCCATTTTAAGCTTCTGTGTTTTAAGGTATTTGGTCTGAAATGAGGTCTATTTTATATGCATTATCGCAGCTAAGCTATCTGCATAAATCTCCTTACTTACTTTGGAAGCAATAAATATCCTGGGGCGTTGTGCCACCCGTGTCAAGAACGCACAGAAGACAACCAATGTTCAGATAATTTCAGGAAATTATAGCGCATTTTCAAAAACGTATAATTTTAAGTTTACCACGCAAGACTTTCAATTTTTTATTTAAATAATAATCTTACCATAGGCCTACATTGAAGTTTGTGTGCGTGTATGAAATGATAACAACAACGATAGAATTCTTTGGATCACAGTGAATAACCTAAAAAACCATTGTCATCAGTGATGGGGCGGATTCCGCGCACGCGGCGCAGCGGAGCGGCAGGCGGCGGCAGCGCGGCGGGCGCGGCTGCGTAGCGCGGCGCGGTGGCGGGTGCGCGCGCGTCGGCGCCGGCGCATGCACGCCACCGGCCACACGGACCGCTCGGGCGGCGGCGGCGGCGGCGGCTCCTGGCGCCTCCCGCCCGACGAGACCCTGCAAGTCGCCGACCCCAAGTCCGCCAAGGAGGAGGTGAGATTATGCATTACTTTTTTAAACTAGAAAGAAGGCCCAAAACTAGAAACGCAGTTTAAAAAAAAGCGTTAATTTTCAAGGCTAAGTTTTGTAAATGTTTGTTCCGCGGAGTTTTAGCTTGATGGCGTGAGTTTTTGATGTGAAGAAAAGAAAGAAAGAAAGTAAAATATATAATTAAGTTTGCACACGCACTAGAAATACAAACAATAATTATTGAATATTACGTACTAACAACATTATGGAGAAAAACACCCGTGTGAGGCCAAAAAGGACCCAGTTTAAGCATAAAGCACTTTTTAACGAGAAAAAAATCAAATTGCACAAAATTAAAAAAAGTTCATCTACAAAACGCCTCTAGGGTGTGCAACAATAAGAAAATACATAAAAATAATATTCAGAAATGGATAGAATAAACAGAAACTAAAACTTTTTGTTAGCCAAAACTGTCCCGCAGCTCAGCAAAGAGTCCCAAATTCTTCCAAATAGATATTATTTTACTGCGACGACTGGAACTATCAAATAAAAATGCCGTATTCGATGGAATTATTTGAGGACTGTTTGAAAAAAAAATCAGCCAAGATTTTAACTTAATATGTATTTAGTTATTTCAACTATTAATTCTTCCTAACTTCAATTTATAGAATAAAGACACAATAACAAGGAAAATACTGAATACATGAAACGACTGCCTCTTACAGCAGTTGTAATTTATGAGCGAAAGAAGTTTACAGTATTTTAGGAGGAAGAGACAATATTAGTCTTTGCAGTAGTTACCTAACCTGACACGAGTACAACGTACTTAGAGACCCCAATATTCCAAAAATAATGACCAGTTTTTATTCTCACACTTCTAAATCACAGCTTTCCAATGAAATAAATCGAATAACTTTAAAATGCAAAATTTATAAAAACAATATTCAATGTTCCGGCGAGGAGCTATCGAAGTTAAACAGCCTTCGCCGACGGAATCGTCGTAATATCGCGTCATTGAACCCGACACTTTCCGGCGTCATAAATCAAATTCCAGCTTCTTCGCCTATTTTTAGCGACGACGCTCGAGATTTTTGACGAATGTCATATTACTTTGCCACACCTCTACCGCTCCTGCGTTCTTTACAAGGACACACATAACATCACTCCGTGTTTTCCAGAAAGGTTGGACAGAAGTGTACCTATAATACTCGTACATCCACATTTCACCGGTTATGTTTTTTTTTTTGTATGGGAAATCATCAAATGACTTCTCCCGCTCTGGGCGGAGCGGCAGACTTTTACTGACTAAAACCCACCCGTGTTCCTTCAGTTGCCCATGTGCCAGGGTCACGGTATCTCTTTCGAACAATCACGCGACCCCGGCAGGCCGGTTATGTTTAAGACCCATGTAAGACTATTGCCATCAACCGGTCACAAACTGAGACTATTCCAGATAGAATTAACTAATAACTCTTAGCCCAGTGACCAGTAGACCAACGAGGCAGTCTTTACACTAAGTAACGAGTAAATATTTTTTCCAGGACTTATACCAAGGAGATGGCCACAACTGGCGGAGCATCGTATTTTCATTGATGGTCATCAGTTTTGTCATAGCCGGTATTGTCACAGCTATTTATCTATTAGGGTAAGTTAACATTTTCTACTGTTCTTGCTCTACTTTATCTTGGATCTTGAAAAACACTTAGTTAACTCTTTTATAAATGACTTAAGTATGCGAAAGTTGGCGAGGCAAAGTTTGATAAGAGAAGTTTTGTTCAGAAGAAAGTTAATTCTGCCATTGTCATCGTTTATGAAGCTGAAACGTGGGAGTTAAATTGCTAATAAAAAGCACTAACCTATATTTTCATTTGGCCAGGTATGTGGACGAGTTATTGTACTGGTCAGGTCGCCGCATGCGATTGGACGAGTTCCTGCACGGGGACCTGACGGGCGAGCGACTTCCGACCACGTGGGTGAGCTCGCACCAGCTCGTGTACCAAGCCGACGACGGCGGCCTGCTGGCGCTGGACACCTTCAACAACACGCTCTCTGTTCTCGTCACAAATCACACACTAGTGAGTCAGGCTTTATACAACTCTGCTTCTCATTATCTAGACGTCAACCCATGAGCCAGTACATGTCAAATTCTTCCAACTGCAGATGAACTACCTTCAAAGAATGGACTGTAATATGCTAACAACCTTTCTTCAAACTAACAGTATTTGTAATGTAACATTTTCCCACAAAAAAATAAAGATAAAAGAAATGAAACTCTTTATCTTTTTCATACCTCTGCTCTCATGTTAGTATCCAAGTTCTGTAAGTGCGGACGGTATTACTTCGATGCTCTTTACTGTAAAATTTATGGCGACATCCCCGATTCTCCATAATGGCGTTATTATGCTGCGGGTAGCGGGCTTTGCGGAATGAAAATTTGAGTATGCCGCCGACTTTAAAGAGGATATTTCGCATTATGAAGGAATGAAGACATTTATGAACATTACTGAAGTTAAACGTGGAATTTGTCAGATTAGCTTTTCACTTGACTCTGTTCCCGCGACCTTTACCGCGTTGGGTACTTATGGAGTCGGTGCGCGTCCCGCACGCTCTATTATTACATCAACACTCGGTCCTGAAAGCTTCGCTCGGACCGCACTATGGCCGTGTGACCGCAACTCGCCCCTCGTCCGCAAAGTATATTTTACGCTAACCCTAAGAGGTTTTTCACGAAGTTCACTCGGACTTTTGTGTTACTTGAAACACTGCATTACTTTACGAATTAACTTTACAATTTGATCACAGAGGCAGCTAAATGTGCGCGGATACCAGTGCTCCCCGAATTTGCGCTTCGTGCTCTTTCAACACAATATCAAGGAGGTACGTAGCACTGTACCATTAAACTTTAATTGTTTTTTTTTTTTCATAATCATCAAGACAGTCATTACCAAGTCGGCACCTCGCTTGGATATAGTTATTCAACTTTTATTATTTTTCAGGTTTACCGACGGACGTTTACTGCGCACTACACCGTTTATGACGTCACAAATGAGTGAGTGGCTTTTGATATTTGATGCTTGAACGTCGTAAAGGCACCACGAAGTTTCCATAATTAAATTTCCGACTGAAAATTAAATTCGCGCCCTAAATTGGTTTTCAGTCACCGCACCTTCCCCAAGAGTGGCGTTTGTTTGGCATATCAGAGGACAGAGTACTTAATTTTGACGTGCACATTGAATTTTAGTTTGAAAATTATTCGTAGAACCGAGTTATTGCATAAATACCGTGAGTTCTGTGTAAAGTATAACAAATGTAGAAGACGCCCGCACCGCACGGCATGCCTCGTCTCCCTCTGAAGAATATAAAATATCTGCACGATCTCAATTTGTTTCCTTTACACATTTATCTGCTTCCACTAGAATTTCAATGGTATCTGCAGTATTTCTTGCTTTTGCGGTTATTGAATATGGATGAATTTATTTACAAACGATGTCAGAAAAGGAAATTACTAGATTGGGTATAAGAGAAATAAGCTTGAGATATATTGAACGCGAATATAAGCAGCTATTGCATCCGCTACAATAAATTATAGACTGAATCCCACGGGTAGCTCAACATTTTGCTCTCTTTTCCCGATGCAGAGCTAAACCAATTGATGATAAAAGTTGTTGGTAGAGACAAAATATTAACAAAATATTTATCTGTATTGAGCAGTAGTGGCCCTGTGATATCGGCCCGACTTGTGTGTGGTCGTGAGTTAGAAGGCAGACAGGCACTTTGTGTATTAATTTCATCACCATCAGCTCTTAAAACGGTGAAAGATATCGTGAGGAAACTAGCATGTCCTAGAACCAAAAATTCGATGATATCTACCAACCCACACTGATCCCCACATGTTGAATTACAGCCCACTCCCTCACACAGAGAGTTGGAATATTATAGGCTGATTTTGATGATTTATCTGGTATCTCCTCTACCTGCCAGGGTCGCGGACTGGTCCCAAAGAGTTAACGTGGCCCTGTTTGGTTTTTAGTCAGTATAAGTCTGACACGCCGTCTGGCACGCCATCCCACTCCGCTCAGAGCGGGAGAAGTCATTTGATGATTTCATACCCAAAAAAAAATGGTACCTACTTTAACTTAGTCGAAAAACCAGTATTTCCTTCTTGTTCTGATTTGTTAGAGCCTGAAATATTCGAGTTGGTATAACGAAAGTGACTGCAGAAAACAATTTAAAACTCATATTTCATGGGACATTACCTCAAAAAAAAGTTTTAATAGCGTATCCGGAGGCGACTAGCTTTAAAAAACCCGATATTAAAGAGAGTCGTTTCTCCCCAGTTTTGTTTTTTTTTTCCTTTTAAATCATATCTCTTTTGCGAATTTTCTTTCCCCGTTCGTCTCGCGGGTGAAGAAATCGATTTGACGATAGGTACGTGAATGCGATTTCCAATTTATTTCAAAATTTGCGAGTGGAATTTTAATGTGGGAGGGGAAGGGAGGAATTGAGGGAGGTAATACTTTACGGCTTCGAATGACCGTCTCGCAGACTTACTGCACCGTCGAGAATTTAAGATACATTTTGAGTTAAAAGTTTAAACGAAATAGAGCCACTTACATGTTCAGTTTGTTTTTTGCCAACCAACACACCTGTTGCCGCGGCTCCTCGCGTGGAACTGAATTCATATCATAACCACATTCGCCCCTGTTCTTAGATCGTTTACTTTGTGTGCATTCGATTTCGTGGGGAACCTTTATTGTAAACGGTATTGGTTTTTGGAACTTGTATGATGCAACATACAGTTTGAACAGAAATGGACTTTTATATTTCTTTCTAATGTATTTTGTATACACCGTGACATTTTAGTCGTGTAACAAAGGTTATCCACTCAATGTATGCGACATAATATACCTCTAGGCGTGATTAAAAATTGTTACCATTAATTAAGATAATAGGTACTAAGAAAAATAAATAATGCATTAGAATTCTGAAACATCCTGTTAATAATGTTTACGTGTCACCACGGTAGAGAACGTACCTACCCAGTGCACGAGTCGACTAGATCATTACATCTCTTTACCATGAGACACAATATCAAATTTCAAACTACGTCAAGCGTCATCATAATGAATAATATTTTTATTTTTTAGTTATTCAAATCTTATTGGAACGAAGTTCCTTATCGCGCGTTGTGAAAGGGGGCTAGACGGAAAAAATTCTCACGAAAAGTTGTAACGACACTTTTTAACCGACTTCAAAAAAAGGACGAGGTTTCTCAATTCGACCGTATATATTTTGTTGTTTGCATTTGTTTGTATGTTGTTGTTTTTTTTTGTGAGTAGAGAGAGAGAGAGGGAGGGAGAGAGAGAGAGAGAGAGGAAGAGAGGGGGAGAGAGAGAGAGAGGGAGAGAGAGAGAGAATATTTTTGTTAAGTGTGTACAGGTTTTTTGTACATAATAAATAATAAAAAAATTATAACAATTAAGAATCCTGGAAAGGAACTTCGTTCCATCCGAGTGTCCCTTGACACCTCTAAAGTTATTTTTTTTTTCTTATGGATGTGTAGTCATTGGTTACATGACGTGGGCTGCCGTTGTAAGAAGATTAAATTATCACGGTGTATAATATACAACCTTAACTATAAATCCAATAGGTACTCAATATTTGTGATTATACAAGGTCAAATTAATTCAAGTGTCTCGGAAAGTGCAATGTGTGTTTGATAGTCGTTACAGGTCGTCTGAAGCCTGTAAATCTGACAACCAGTCTTACCAAGGGGTATCATGTTATCTAGTAACTAGGTTGTAGAGGTCAGATAGGCAGTCGTTCCATGTAAAATACTGGTATTCAGCTGCATGCGGTTAGACTGGAAGATGACCCTATAGTTGGGAAAAGACATGACGAAAATTTGAATTAATTTAATTAGTGAAATTTCACAGATATCATGGGAGTCATGGTCAGTCATGATGTCGTCATCATGGCTGTCATGCTGTTAATTTAATCTTGTCGTTTAGCTGGTACACTGTCCTCATCTCAAAATTTATCTAAGTAGTTAATTAAAAAATCGTGCTAATAATTTCACCGGCTGCCGACAAATTAATCCTCGAAGACTCGTGAATTCCAACGTAAATTGTAAGTACCTATCGTAGGAAAGAGCCGGCATTCCGAACGGATTAATTAGTTTTGCAGAAAATGCGGTGGCAATCAGACTTCTCCTACTTTATTAGGTACCTTCGTATTAAATAAAGTGATAGGGCTGTTAGCATTGAATAAGTTATTACAATTTCAAAGTTGTTGGAAACTAACTTAGATAGTCGCAGTATTTAATGCAATCAAGTCTGGGATAATAATTATGTAATTTTATAGCAAATGCTTTTCGGGGACCGTCATTTTTAAACTTTAGACTGAACTAAACTGAACTATCTTTGCTTAAGAGTTCGAAGCCCGAAGTATATTAGACGACAACTTTTAATGTTGTACCAAACTAAATACATTCAACAGTTACTTTGTAAAAGATTGCTACATTTCTTGCAAGTTTTCCCAAAAACTTTGCCATCTACAGCATCATGTCTTTACAGCCACCACATCCCGCTGTTTGGCGAGGGCCAGCGCAGTTGGGAGTGGCAGCACGCGGCCTGGCTGGGGGGCGACGGATCCCTACTGCTGGCGGCCGACAACGAGGTGCTGGCAAGGCCCGGGCCCCCCGCCCGGAGAGCGCCCCTGTTGCGACTTACTACCGACGCCACGCCCGGCAGCGTCTACAATGGCGTGTCCGACTTTCTCTATCAAGGTGAGTACAGAATAGGAACTCAGTTACCACGTTCAGTCAGTTACGGTTTCCGGCAAGTAACTCGAACATGCGCAAACATGTGCCTTGAGAAACGTATAAAGTATAGTTTATTCATGAACATTAAATTGTATAGATATCTACTCAGCTTCTGATGCAGAAGAAAACAGTTTCATAAAATTACGACACATTTAAATTCAAACTAACCAAAGCATTTATTTCAACTAGTGGTCGTCCAGTGATCGAAATTCCATTATAATTCATTTAAATACAAATACATTTATAAATAAAAATATTAGCTTTCTTCTTCTCCATTTAAGCTTCAACTGTGCCAAATTACATACTCGAAGTTTTTGTTTAACTTATTAATAATGTACTTACAATTTGCACAAGCACTTTTGCAAGATGGAACTGTGTGGTTGCCCATTCTAAAGCGTAGCGTTTCTGTAGCGTCCTATCTTCATGATCGATGATGATGATGTAGATTATATCGATGGAGTTTCTTGTCCCTTTTCTTCAAAAGGGACAAGAAACTCCGTCGATATAATCTTTGAAATCAAAATATCATTTTACAACAGAGGAGGTGACGAAAACGCCGTCATCGACATGGGGCTCGGCAGACGGTACGCTGGTGCTGTACGTGCAGTACGACGACCGCTTGGTGTCCGAGCTGCGCCTGCCGCGCATCGCCGACAGCCTCAGCGGCGCGGGCGCGGCGCGCGCCGGCTTCCTGCAGCTGCCCACCAGCAACGCCTCGGCGCACATTGTCTTCCCCGACCAAGTCACTGTCAGATATCCGACGGTATTGAGTTTTATCGTCACCTCGTTAATGTCATCCTCATTATATTTTTGTTAGGGATTTACACCCACGTTCAGCCAAAAAAGAATAAGATTTTTATTTATAATGGTTTTAAAATCTCAAAAACTAGCTAAGTAAGTATTTCTTATTTGTGGAATGCTTAGCCAATTTACTCGTTATTGTATCATAAAAGACAGTTACACAGAAATATTAATCCTTTCCATTTGATTAAAACCGATATCCTTTTTGGAACAATCATCTATCCGTTTTCATCTATAGGCTGAATTTACATATTTACCAAGTTTTAGCTGAAGACATATTTATATTGTGATTTCTTCTAACTTTCCAGCCTGGCAGTGCGATACCAAAGGTAAAGTTATGGATAGTAAGTGTTCAAAACGCGACCTCACCGCCGAGATGGGAAGTGAGGCCTCCGAGTACGTTAGATGGAATGTGCGTATTTCGTTACCAAAATTACCTTGGACTTGTTAAAAAATGATGGAAAATTTTAACATAGGTTTTTGTGTTCCAGGGAATATTATCTCATATCAGCCCAGTGGGTGGGCAAAGACAATTCTCATGTAGGTGTAGTGTGGATGAATCGAGCGCAAAACCTTACAGTTTATAGCAGTTGTTATGCTCCTAACTGGACTTGCACTGAGGTAAGATATAACCACAATTCATCGTTCCTATTAACACTTTTCGAACGATTTCTTCGAGCCTATCCCTTGGGAATTTAGAAAAATCTGGCTTAGTTTTTAGCTATATCGTAAAAGGAACGGACGAAAGGTCCAATGGTTTAGGCTGGGCGTTGACGAGTCAATTAGTGAGTGAGTCAGGTCACCTTTCTTTTTCTATGTACATATTTATTTTCCTTTCGCCTTCATTCTTTTCATTATTTGGTTCCTCTTTCAGACACACTCAGAAAAAGCGACAGAGGAGCCTTGGTTAGAAGTTCACCAACAGCCGGTCTACTCAGAAGACGGCAGTGCGTTCCTCCTTCTAGCCGCGGTGCAGGAGGGAGGGGGGCAGTACTACACGCACATCAAACACGTAGACGTACTGCGCCAACGTATGGCCGTCCTCTCACACGGCAGGGTCGAGGTGGCCGAGATCCTGGCATGGGACCAGGAGAACCATTTAGTTTATTATTTAGGTAATTCCACAACATAATTGAAAAGGGTTTATTTTAAAGCTGGTTATCCAATATGTTTGCGCGCCCAACTGTGTTCAGCTCATTGTGTTTGCATAGAAATGCTACACATGAGAAAGCCGATGTGCGTAGTAGGTACAGTTGTCGCGCGAACGTCGTGGTTACCCAGCATAATGTGATCTCTTCAAATATTCTTTTCTGATTTAAAGGTTTAGACAAAGATACGTTACCAATACTTAGACTGCATCCAGATTTGGTGAAGGAAGCAAATCAAATTAAGTATTTAGACTGAGTGCAGTTGAGTGTTCATTTTTGATTAGATTCAGTTTACTAACCCAACGTCCTCTTCACTATGGTTATTAACTCTCACGACCTCTCATTGGTGTGATTATGGTTCAGGGCATGTGGTTGTGTTACTGTGAAACTCCTGGCGTGTGTTTGATTGTGGGTTTCGTTCGCAACAGGCAGTGCAGACAGGCCTGGTCAGAGGCAGGTGTATGTAGTTAGAGACCCTTCGTACGGGGGGGCGAGTAACTCGGTGAAGGCGCGGGCGGACCGCGAGGAGCCGCGCTGCCTGACGTGCGAGCTGGCGGTGTGGCCGGCGCGGCTGCACTACGCCAACTGCTCGTACTGGCGCGCCACCTTCTCGCCGCCGCGCGCGCGCCTCGGCATCACGCACTACGTGCTGGAGTGCGGGGGGCCCGGCCCGCCGCTCGCAGGCCTGCACGACGCCAGGACGCATAAGCTAGAGAGAATTTTGTATGATACGAGGCCTTATAGGTAAGTAACATCTTAATATTTTCTCGCCGTTCTGAAGACCTTATTTTCTTTACTAATAAAGAATAGAAAGAAGGTCTTCAGAAAATGCACACGAGACTTTTCCAAATGTCACGTATTCTTTAGAAATAAATGCAAGTTGTGATTTCTGAATCCGTCAAATCTTTCTGTCTGTCTTGAAACTTTACAGCTATAATGCCATTTTTAATTTATTCCTCTTTTTGATAGATTCCTCTTATAATGAGTCTACTCATTATAAGATGAATCAGTAAAAAGGAGGCTGATGATCAATCCTAAAATATTTATTTTAAAAGCACTTACTCAATGAGTATTAAGATTGAACCTTGCTTATGTGTTTCAATGACCTTCATCCCATATACAAAATATGAACGGTATTCTTCAGATCAGTACGACTGCGCGAGCTGGCGCTGCCCACGCGGCGCTCGTTCGAGGTGGCGCTGGGCAGCGGCTCCAAGGCGCGCGTGCAGCTGCTGCTGCCGCCCTCCTGGAGAGAGGAGCTCAGGGACGCGGCCTTCCCCGTGCTTGTTCATGTGTAAGTGCCTTATAACTGACTGTGCGCAGAAAGTTTTATTGGGTAGCTAGCTCGGGCATTATACTACCTTCTTTAAATATTTATTAAAAAAAAAAAAGATTTTTTTGTATCTTTTTCTAAGATTAATTCCCAAAAGCACCGAACATCTCGAGTCGTATGCTTTCGACTTTGAAAATACCTCATAGACCATTCATTTACAATGTTCGTAAAGAAGTTTTATCTCTAGGCGTAGCTTATAACCAAGTTAAACTTTCCAAATAATATACAGTTTTGGCACAAAATTGTTGTTATGTTATTAGGCTTTGTTAATTAACAGGAGTTGTTGCCAAATATCTTTGTAACTTGGCGGCACTAAAGACTTGCATTAGTCAAGTAAACGCGAGTTTTAAGTTAATTTGGATTCAACATTACTTGCAATTTTAAAAGTGCAGTTATTCTTTTATAATTTCAACAAAGTTAGGATGCCGACCATTAAATTCGTGGAATAATTGACATAGTATAAAACAAAGTTGCTTCCCGCGTCCGTGCGCATAGATCTTTAAACCACGCAGTTATATGTATACGCGGGTGAAGCCGCTGGTAAAGGCTAGTATTAAATAAAAGCGATAGCCATCGTATTTGAATACTAAAACCGTGGATGATGATGATGGTGCGGTCCGCCCAAATCTTCAGAAATCTCAATTTAGATCTACATATATAATTACAGAGACGGCAGGCCGGGCAGCCAGCAGGTGACGGAGGAGTTCCTGGTGGACTGGGGCTCGTACATGTCGTCGCGCAACGACGTAGTGTACGTGAAGCTGGACGTGGCGGGCGCGCGCGGCCTGCCTCGTGCGCTGCTGCGCGGCCGGCTCGGCGGCGTCGAGGTCGCCGACCAGTTGGCTGTTATTAGGTACATTTCGGACATCAATCTACATGTTCTTCACATCAACTCAACTCAGTCTATCGCAGTCCACTGCTGGACATAGGCCTCTCCCATGTTGCGCTGGTTTCCGCTTATCGGTCTTCACATGATCTAACCAATATTACATCGTGACTTTAAAAGAGACCTCTGAGTTTGTTCGGCTTAGAAAACGCCAACCGCATTTTTTTTTTTAAATTTCATTGACGCGTCAAAGTATTTGTACAAATCTACTAACAGAAATAAAATGATTTATCGTTAAATACTACGACAACTTAGGAAGCATGCTATAAGTGCTGTAATGGGTATCCTGACATATACTGTTGCCAACTACTGCTGTGCGCTATTGTAGAAATTTTAATAGATAGTTCCCATACGCTTCACAATCATGATGTGATGAAAATACAACCTGAAAACTTGCTTGCCTCTATGATATGTGAGGCATAATCTTCCTGTATTTTCAATTTCGCATCATTTTCAATCAAGTATGTAGAGTCATTGACTGATACTTCCCAAATTCAACCTTCCTACCAAAGTTACTAATCATAAAAATACTAGCTATAGCGTCAGCAGTACCCGAACTGATTCCTCCAATGTTCTTTCATTTTCAGATATTTATTAGACACGTTCAAATTCCTGGACGTAACGCGCGTGGCGGTGTGGGGCTGGGGCTACGGCGGCTACGTCACGGCGATGCTGCTCGGCTCGCAGCAGTCCACGCTCAAGTGCGGCATCGCCGTCTCGCCCATCACTGACTGGCTCTACTACAGTAAGTAACTGACGACCCTGGCTATCGTCATTATAAGCCAACCGAATCATGTCCAATACACTTTCCCATTTTTTCGCTATTAGAACGGAAAATTGTAAACAGTCTTCAATTTCATACGTTTTAAGAACATCGTAAATAAGTTAAAAGTAAGTTTTTGGCCTTCCCATCGCCACGTTTCAGCCTCTAGCAATTCAGCCGTTGAGCCTATCTATTGGAAATCACTTAAACGAAACGCAAAGTTGAAACCCATTCTTGGGTGTCCTTTGACGTCATGACTTATCGAAGACTCGACATAGCAGACTTATTTGAAAGTAGCTTCATCAGTGCACGCCGCTGCGATTTGGACAAGACACCTAGTAGTTCTATAAGGAGCCGAAGCTCCATAAGTTGCTGTTCCATAATTGACAGTACGTATTTAGTTGCAAGTTTTTGAGTAGTTGACCTTCGTCTTCCCTCCAGAGTATATTTCTAATTTTAATTGTTTTGCTCAAATAAATTTGTAGATATCAGACAATTTTAATGCAAATGGTTTCTTGATTTGATGCAATACTCAACTAAGAACTCCGAACGGTTTGTGCTCAAGTACAAGCCACGGGACAAACCGTTCGGAATTCAGGACAGAAGTTAGGAGTTTGGTGTAACTTGGCGGTTACAAGATTGTTGGTCCATATTGTGAAACATTCATTAAAACTACGGAATGTTGACCAAACAAACTACAACTTCCGTTTTCGAATACTACTTGGAGTTCTACATCAAATAAAGTTACCCATTTAGTTAGCTTTGTTTATCACACGGCTCAGATTTCGGTTAGATCGGACCTGACGGTAGAATTGATAATTTCTGACTAAAAATCACCTTGATGAATAATAAATTAATTTTCCCGCTATTGATTGTAACATTATGTTAAATAGCTTTCTTCCACATTTCTCTGTTAGTCGTCATCTCAGTAGTCACCTCCTTTCTATCCATATCAATTCACACAGTCCATTCATCGTTTCTGTTGTCTCCCTCTACTCTTATATCCATCAGCATACTCAATACTTATATGTATCATCATCAGCTTATATTGTTCCCACTGCTGGGACACAGGCCTCCTCTCGGTGAGAGGGAGTGGGCCGTTATTTGCCACGCGGGCCCAGTGCGGGTTGGTAGATATCACATGTCTTCGAATTTTAGTTCTTGGACATGCCGGTTTAATTACGATGTTTTCCTTCACCGTTTTGAGAGCAGTGATGATGAAATTATTTACACAAAATAAAGCGCCTACTTGGGTTCGAACTCGTAAGTCGGAGCCGGCACCACTGGGCCACTACTGCTCTTCTTATATGTATGTACTAGCTTTTGCCAGCTGCTTCGCCTGCGTGGAGGTCGGAAATTATCCCGCGGGAACATACTACCGGGATAAAAAGTACCCTATGTGTTACTCCAAGTTATAAACTACCTGTGTCCCAAATTTCATCTAAATCGGATCAATAGTTTTTGCGTGAAAGAGGAACAAACATCCATTCATCCATACATACAAACTTTCGCGTTTATAATATTAGTAGAATAGTGGGAAGTAGGATAGGACGGTATCAAATATTGACTTATTTCTATTGCCGTTCCCAGACGCAGCCTTCACGGAGCGCATCCTGGGCCAGCCGTCGGTGAACTACAAGGGCTACGTGGAGGCGGACGCGTCGCAGCGCGCGCACCACGTGCCGGCGCACGCGCTGTACCTGGTGCACGGGCTGGCCGACATGTCGGCGCCCTACCCGCACGCGCTGCAGCTGGCGCGCGCGCTCACCGACGCCGGCGTGCTGTTCCGCTATCAGGTACTACACCATCACTAATCAATTGAAAATGTCCACCATTTACTTACTGGACAAACGTTTCTCCTAAGAAGCTTATGCAGAGTGACTGATACCACCAGCCGTCTTTTAAAATTGTCAATGGATCTACTGTTGTGTTGTATGGAAATCAGTCACAACAGGTCCTGGAACTATGTGTTTCTAGCAATTAGTACAACAACTGAAGGAATACGGGTGGGTTTTAGTCAGTAAAAGTCTGACACGCCACTCCGCTCCGCCCAGAGCGGGAAACCCGCAAAAAAAGGTACACCTTCGTCACTAATCAATTGAAAAATGTCCACTATATGGACAGTAACTACTCTCATTGTTGTGTTGGAAAGCTTTTGCAGAAGCGGCAGGTACGGATACCAGCTGTGTTTTAAAAATTGTCAGTGAATCTAGATGAAGATGTCTTGTTTAGAAACTTGTCACAAAAAGATGTGTTTCTATCAGTCAGTACCACGCGCTCACTGACGGTAATGCTGTTCCGCTATCAAGTACTACATCACCATCAATTAGTTGGAAAATGTCCACCATCTACTGGACAAACGTTTGTCCTAAGCTTGTGTTGAGAAGCTTATGCAGAGTGACTGATACCGCCAACCGTCTTTTCAAAATCAACAGTGGATCTATGATGTCTTGTTTAGAAACATGTAACAGAAGGTCCTAGAAAGATGTGTTTCTATCAATCAGTACCACGCGCTCACTGACGCCGGCGTGCTGTTCCGCTATCAGGTACTACATCATCAACAATCACTTGGAAAATATCTACCATCTACTGGACAAACGTTTCTCCTAAGCTTGTGTTGAGAAGCTTATGTAGAGTGGCTGATACCACCAGCCGTCTTTTCAAAATCAACAGTGGATCTATGATGTCTTGTTTAGAAACATGTAACAGAAGGTCCTAGAAAGATGTGTTTCTAACAATCAGTGCCACGCGCTCACTGACGCCAGCGTGCTGTTCCGCTATCAGATACAACATCATCATCCATCAGTTGGAAAACTTTTGCACTATCAGGGAGGCAGTTCTTCTCGGCCACCGTAGGCGCAGGCTTGCTTAGCAGTGGGTAGCTAGCCGTCTGGTAAAGACAAAGCTCAGGTCGACGGCGCGTTATGTTCCACGTGCGCTCTTCACAGAGATGTCAGCAAACTGAAGGGGTCCGGTAGGACCGGTGCCTGCCAAGGTCGCGAGATTTGTTCGAAGGGGTTACCGTGGCCCTTACATATGGGCAAATGAGGGTACACGGGTGGGTTTTAGTCAGTAAAAGTCTGACACGCCCCCCGCTCCGCCCATAGCGGGAGACGTCATTTGATGATATCCTACCCGCAAAAAAACAACATCATCATCAATCAGTTGGATAATGTCCACAGTTTGGACACCAGCTACTCCCATTGTTGTGTTGGGAAGCTTTTGCAGAAGCGACTGGTACGGATACCAGCCGTGTTTTAAAATTTTCAGTGGATCTAGATGAAGATGTAGTGTTTAGAAACTTGTCATAAAAGGTCTTGGAAAAATGTGTTTCTATCAATAAGGACGACTGGATTTTGTAGGATACTCAAAATGGCGTAGTATAACTACTTCAACTATACATGACCAACTGTATCAGAACATTTACTTGACCTGCACAAAATGTTTGAAATCCTAATGCTATTACATTTTTTTTTTTCAAACTTGTACAGTGCATTGTTCAGCTTTTGCAAAAGCGAAAATTTTGAATATTTATTTAAACTTTAATCACAAGTAAAAAACAAAACGTACAAAGGCTAAATGACTGAGGCATTTTCTACAGTCGACCCTAGGATATTGAATATTCATATTAACGTTTGTTTCCAGGCGTACGCGGACGAGGGTCACGACCTGAAGGGCGTGATCGAGCACGTGTACCGGTCCATGGAGGACTACCTCCGCGAGTGCCTGTCCCTCGACCCCGAGGACACCAAGCTGCCGCCCCCCGACAGATAGACCTCATCTATTGTTACGTTATATGTAAATATGTACATGAGACATAGTGCTTTAATCAAATGTGTTCCCCACGGCTCGGCGACGACGCGACGCGGCCGACGCCTCGAGACAGCGACGACGTGGCGTGTGAGTGCGACCTCTTGTGATTAGTATTAGGTACTTATGAAATTTGTTATAAAGAATAAAGTTGCATGAATTGAATTACTAAAAAACACTAGTCTTAGTGACATAATTAGGTTGATTTTATAATAGATAAAAAAACAGACGACGGGCTACGAAAGTAAGATAAATTCTTCGAATTCAATATTTCCTCATCGAATCCATGATTCAGCTTCAGCACCATTCGGCTAAACTCGTACTGTGTCTTTTGCTAGCTCCTAAGAGCCTAGATAGGGAAAAAATTGTAGACACGAAAGAAGTCTCGTTAGATATCAAACACATTTTGTAACTTGACGAAGTATCGATGTCTGTCGTGAGACACAACTCACAGATCGTCGTGACGACTACAACCCCGAGCTTGTTCTATTAGGCTTTTACTACTGTTTTCTACTGCGCCTTTACTATCAAGCTTTTCTATTTTATCTATTCCTATAAAAGTGTCCACTTGTACTGCACATAATGTTATATTACACAGTTATAACAAATTGTTCAATTTTATCTATTGAGAGCTGACTGACAGAAATACAAACTCAATTATTTTACTTGTCGTCGAACATATTATTAGTTTTGTAAAGATGCTTTACTTCGATAATTGTTGTTAAACACTTAAACTACGAAATGAGGAGCTTATCATTTAGGGAAAATTTACTAGGCCTTTTGAAATTAATGTTTGTGTTACAGATGTTTAAAATGTTATGTTTTGTAAAATTATAGCGCTGTTGAAAATACCTCATGCGACAATGTACATAGAATAATTCTAATCATATGTAATTTGATAGAATGAAACGCGTTTTATAGTGACTTATAATGTTTAGAAATGAAGTGACCTTGATCATCCCCTAACCTTAGCTGCTTTGGCTCCATCACATCATCATTTCCTAATCTTCCTAGTCGATAAGAGCGTCCGGCGGAGAGGGTCTGCAGTCACAATCCCTTCAGCTGGCAACCCTGAGCCACACAGTCCCAACACTTCGTAGTCAGTGGACATCACTTCACTGTAGGACTCAAACAAAACATTTGAGTATTAAGCTTGTACAAAATAGTCTATAAATTGAGCTAGAAAATTTGCCTTTCTGATAGATAATTCAGTAATGCAGTCTCTAAGTTTTTAAATCAAGTTTGAAGTGGTGATGTCTATGTATGTACATAGAGGGCAGGTAGAAGGAATGGAAAGTAGGGTGTCGCAGTGCGCAGCTGGGTGTCGTGACACTGTCCGACACTGTGCGACACTGCGACACATTGTTGTTGATTTCCGTAACTGTGACATAACTAGGTAATTCATTGTTGTTGTATAGAGATAATAAACGTTTGCCGATATTGTTAAGTGTTATCGGATACCTGCATAGACGCATATCGTACATTCCATGTTTGTGAAGACTGCCAATTTGGTCTAAATTTTACAATCATTGTACTAATTAAATACCTACGATACGTCGATGAGATTAATTTCAATTGCCGTTATGGTCTTAAGGATGCTGTGATTCTTCTATTGCATAATTGTAACGATAATGGATTAATTATATTAAATAATAATTATAATGTCTCCATCTGACATTGCGTAGGGCCTAGTGAAATCGAATTCGTTGTAATTATTAAAAATAATTATCATAAGGTTAAAGTTAATTTAGATATTTTGAAAAATTCTTCCATTATAAAAATAAACAATATTGCTTTGTTCTCCAATAATGAAACAAAACATAGACAATATAATACGGGCTACGTGTACGTCACACACATATGAGATTTTATAGTTAGATAAAATACGAGAGAGTTCGGAAACCGGGTGCTTTAAATTTTACATCATGTTGTACGTATTGATTTCATTAGCGAATGTTCTCTAGTTATACATGGCGGGGCGAGCTGCGGCCTGCACGAGGCGCAGCCGGCCTCGCGCTAATTAAGAATACTTTCCATTTCTCATAAGTTAAATTATGGAATATTCAGCGGATAACACCAATTAAATTCATATTATAGTATTTATATAAAGAAACGACATACCGGTTGTTAATAAATTTTAGCACAATGATGGATCTAATCGTTTGCACGCCGCTTCACTCCTGACTTTACTCCTTTCTACGTCTATAGTCCTTAGTCTTCCAGTACAGCGAAAGCTTCCGTACTATGTCTTATTCTTGATGCAGGAAAGTAGGAACTATGTGATGACTATGTCAATTATTTCACTTTTCCAACTCTGATCAGCTACGTAATTGTTAATTTTGTTTATCTAAAATCCTTCGATAAATCTCTATATAAATTTAGATTTTCGTCCTAGTTTATCCAGATTCAATGGATGTGGTATAAATGTGAATCAGTAATGCTGTGTTCTTAGGATCCCTGCATTATACGCTACACTGCACTCAACCTACACAATAACTATTATTATTAGATAGGTATTAAATTATGATTTGGGCCACTACAAATTAACTTACTGAGGAATACAAAACTAAAAGATCTAAATGGAAGTTTAAAGCAGTAGAAACATTTGTCAATTTCGCTAAGCAATATAACAAAGTAACTAATATAGGGTATGGATACAGAGGGTGTGGGTGGAGTGCAGTTGGGATGCAGCGTAGTGTCCGCCTTGTATCTTTAGAGTGCCGCGGATTGCTCCCTTAGCGGTTAGATTGAAGACGAACGATAGTGAATACAACACTCTGGTATACTGAAGACAGACGTTATGGAAAGTTAACCAGCCAGAAAGATCTAAAGAGTCACAAGCTTATGGTGAAATCGTTGAAATGTTTCAGCGTATGAGATGTTGTATTCAGTACCGCGCCGTTCGATGGCCCTAGAAAATCATCTAAAAATCTACGTTATTGTTAATCAGTGTTATAAATCTTATCGTCTCGTTTAAGAGTTACAGTGTTGTATAGATTGGTACGTTTAATTTGTAAAAATTCTGAGATTATTCTGTTATTATTGTAAAGTTTCTTTGAATAAATAAAATTTTGAAATTTACATAATCGTTCATATGGCAGTTTTATTTGTGACAGTAATGATGGTAAAATGTTATTGTGCCTGGTCGCGTAGTTCAAAATGTAGAGCGGTGGGCGCGTTGTCCTTGAAGGTGCGCGACCACATCTCGACGCTGCGGAAGTACCTCTCGAGGTGCTCGTCCTTCACGTTGAGGTCGGCGGCGCTGAGGTGCGACTGCGCGCTGCACGTGTTGCCGCTGTACGCGCCGTCCGAGAAGCAGTTGGAGCGCGACACGTTGCGGATCAGCTCGTAGTGCGAGAAGTTCATTGACATCAGCGACGCGTTCTCCGTGCCCGGCTGGTAGCCGGAGCTCGTGCACATGTCCATGAACATGTCCGTGGCTCCTTGCCCATCGGAGCTCATCTGCCTGCTCGTCGTGTACTCCCCGTTCACTAGCTTGCTCTTCTTCAGTCTACCCAACGCCAAGTCTAAAGATCTCACGGCATCATTCACATTAAACGACTTCCTTTTCGCCGGTTCGCTCTTGAGTTTCATGACTGCTGTATTATTATGGGATCTGGCCTTATTGATAAACTTTTTTTCGTTGAGTAGGTCGCCATTATTTTCCATGGCTATGAACGCAGCAATTTAAATCTGTCATTGCATGTTATGGAGATAATTATGATTGCTTCTTCGTCTGAGCTTCTTCTAGGTATAACTTTTCATTATCACATTTTTTACGAGCTGTCCTACCAAACTATCAAATATAAATGACTTTGACAATAAATTTTGTGTCATTGCTTTGATAATACATCACCAAAAAGTGTCTAATAAGTAGGTTTCATTAAGAACCAAAAAGGCAATCCTCGTGTTTTCAAAATATGTACAATTTTATTATTTTTACACAGATGGCGCTACTAGGTGAGTGAACGCCATCTACTTGTACAACTTGACATTACGTGAAACGGCTGTTGCATCCCTTAGGGTTACACTTGAACATAGCATTTAACTTTGGTATCGCACCTTTTTACATAGATGGCACTACTAATCCAAAATAAAAGATTGTAGCCGCTTTTTAAAAGCGAATAAGCTTGGTTAATTATTATCAATGTGAGCTTGAACCAAAAATATTATTTAAAAATATTGTTTTAATTACAATTCACTTTAATGTAATTGAATTGTAAGGTTAGAACTCTGAACTGGTCGATCAATAAATTACCGCAGCATTTTTACTAGCGTCATCTACATTATCAGTTGCGTACTACGCAACGACGTAGCGGCACAGCGTTTTAATAGGTGGTGCTACTTGTCGTAGCACTCGTAGACCCATCGTAGCACTTTACAGAAATCTTTCCTCAAAATACTGATATTTTCTGTAGTGGGTGTGTTGCGTCTGATTTTTCCTTAACTCTGTTATTTCACGCTGGATATACCCGGTTCTTTTCATTTCAAATGTAAAGAAGGATAAAGGCAAAATTAACATGTATAAAATAGATTAGTAGTGTTTTTAAATATAAAAAAAACTGGCCAAGTGCGAGTCGGACTCGCGCACCGAGGGTTCCGTACAAACCTGCAGGAATTCACGGTTTATGCATAAGGTTTATGTTTATGAAATTAAATGTTATTTTTTTTAATTTTTATAGGTATTTGAGTTGACTGAATGATAGGTAAATTGTGGTTTACTATTTATGACGTATTAAAAAAAAACTACTTACTAGATCTCGTTCAAACCAATTTTCGGTGGAAGTTTACATGGTAATGTACATCATATATTTTTTTTAGTTTTATCATTCCCTTATTTTAGAAGTTACGGGGGGGGGGGGACACATTTTACCACTTTGGAAGTGTCTCTCGCGCAAACTATTCAGTTTAGAAAAAAATGATATTAGAAACCTCCATATCATTTTTAAAGACCTATCTATAGATATCCCACACGTATGGGTTTGATGAAAAAAAAATTTTTGAGTTTCAGTTCTATGTATGGGGAACCCCAAATATTATTGTTTTTTTTTTCTATTTTTGTGTGAAAATCTTAATGCGGTTTACAGAATACATCTACTTACCAAGTTTTAACAGCATAGCTCTTATAGTTTCGGAAAAAAATGGCTGTGACATACTCGGACAGACAGACAGACATGACGAATCTATAAGGGCTCCGTTTTTTGCCATTTGGCAACGGAACCCTAAAAATAATGATTTTTTTAAATAAAATAATAAGTCAATTGCAATTCTATTTATTAACCTAAGTAATCGTTCTGTATAATTTTAGCAGGTAGATATGCGTCGCATAGTGCGGCAGTAGTAGGCGCTAATGCTTCTATTTCAGCCTTCGTACTGCTAGATAACATTGTCATCAACTCTTCCTTTATGCGAGCACCTGAAAATATGTTTAATTAAGAAATAGTTTCATAAATGTAGGCATATTATAGATTGTAATACTTTGAAAATAATAACAGGCATCGTCTAGACGCACTTTTTCCATCTATCGCTTTTCACGAGGTGACATCGAGGTCAAAAGTAGTCGTGTACCCCAATAATATTATTAAAACAACTACTGATAGTCTAGATTTGTTCCAGATTATCCTGTAGATAAAGAAGGCATTAACAGTTAAACATTTTTGCACGGACTTGAGTCCAGTGACAAGTCAAGCGTTTTGCCAAAGGATAGTAAAAACACCCTTAACTAAAATATTCAATGCAAAACCAACCAACAGGAGTCTCCAAATAGGGTCTCTTGACTAGATTTGTCAATTTCCGCTTGTCTAGTTCAGAAAGTGGCAGACGTGCTTCATTCGGAGCTAAGGTCATGACGTCACTATGACGAGCCCCTAGCATTACTAGGGAACTGCAGGCTAGGGATGAGGAGAGGTGAGATTGGGCCTGAAAGTAGAGAATTTCGGTGAAGTAAATGGTAGAATTTAAAAAAGATTTATATTCAGCAATGGCTATTGGAATTTGTGATGATCTTTTAAGTTGTTTTAATATCGCAGAATCTCAAATGACGAGTAATTTTTAATCAATTTATTTATGAACTAAAAGGCCCCACAGCATGTACATATATATACAAACATTAAATAATAATAATAATATCTCAGGACAACCAACACAACGTTATCTGATCCCAAACTAGGCAGAGCCTGTACTATGGCAACCAGACAACTGATAAACATACTTATATATTTTTAAATACATACATATTATAGATAAATTACACCCAGACACAGAACAAATGATTGTGCTCATCACACAAAGATTTGTCCTGGGTGGGAATCGAACCCACGACCTCAGTCTTAGCAGTCAGGATCACTAACCACTAGACTAACAGGCCGGTCAGTAAATCATAAGGTACTATTCTAATGTATATGCCAATTACAGGTAAACACAGCATTGACTACAAAGACGCCAGATTACCGCTTAATTGCTTATTGCATATTTCATGAAAAGTCATAAAAAGTTACGATTATATGCATAATAAAATATTAATTAGAGTAGAAAGAACATCGAAAAGGGTCAAATTTGGGACCCGCACTTCTAGTGTTAAGTCTAGGTGTGTCAAGAACTCTTCGTTTTTTTTTCCCAAAACACATGATTGTTCTAAGAGTCATAATTAGGCAAGTCATTGCTCAACAAAACTTGATAGGTGTGTCAATACTTATCCTAATGTCACCTTGGTAAACAGATAGTAATATACCAGTATACTATAGTAACATATATACAAGATCAATTTTTATCCAGCGCGCAAACTGTAACCATGAATTCAGCATATCATTCTAGACCCCCCAGTATAGAAAATTTTCGTCGGTTATACAAAAAAAAAACAGGTGTTCCATACATTTTGACCCTGTAGGTATTGCATTTTTCTATGAAACAGCTGATTTTTTTTTTTTGTAAAACCGATGATTAATTTCTGCGCAAGGGGGTCTAGAATGATATAATGAATTCATGGTTACAATTTGCGCAATGGATAAAAACTTATCCTGTATACAGGAAGATTTTTTAGTCACCGTCCAAATTTTTTCTAGGCATTAGGTATCATTCAATAAATCCATTTTTGAAAAAAAAACGATACATAAAATTTTCATTTTAAATCATTTTCTCGAAAGAATTATCCGCTCTGCGTGGTCACTAAGTTAAACGTTAATAATACTACACTTGCCGCCCGTGAGAGTATGAAGGGAAAATTTGCAATTTTTTTTTGTTATTGTTTTAAATTAATTTCGGCGGCGCGCGGGGTGGGCCGCCGAAACTAATACCTAGCGCGGTGCATACGCACTAGGTAATAGCCCGCACTATTACCTAGCGCGCGGCGGTGTCCAGAATCATCAACTTTTTATAGATAACTTTGTGATGTGATATCTCAATATTTTTGTATTGAGTGACACTAAAAGAAAAAACCGGCCAAGTGCGAGTCGGACTCGCGCACCGAGGGTTCCGTACAAACCTGCAGGTCATCATCATCATCATTCGTCATCATCGTTTATGAAATGAAATGTTTTTTTTTTTAATTTTTATATTTGTGTTGACTGAATGAAAGGTAAATTGTGGTTTACGATTTATGACGTATTAAAAAAAAACTACTAACTAGATCTCGTTCAAACCAATTTTCGTTGGTAGTTTTCATGGTAATGTACATCATATATTTTTTTTAGTTTTATCATTCCCTTATTTTAGAAGTTACGGGGGGGGGGACACACATTTTACCACTTTGGAAGTGTCTCTCGCGCAAACTATTCAGTTTAGAAAAAAATGATATTAGAAACCTCAATTTCATTTTTGAAGACCTATCCATAGATACCCCACACGTAAGGGTTTGATGATTTTTTTTTTTTTGTGTTTCAGTTCTATGTATGGGGAACCCCAAATATTATTGTTTTAAAAAAAAATGATATTAGAAACCTCAATATCATTTTTGAAGACCTATCCATAGATACCCCACACGTAAGGGTTTGATGAAAAAAAAAATTTTGAGTTTCAGTTCTATGTATGGGGAACCCCAAATATTATTGTTTTTTTTCTATTTTTGTGTGAAAATCTTAATGCGGTTCACTGAATACATCTACTTACCAAGTTTCAATAGCACAGCTCTTATAGTTTCGGAGAAAAGTGGCTGCGACATACTCGGACAGACAGACAGACAGACAGACAGACAGACAGACATGGCGAATCTATAAGGGTTCCGTTTTTTGCCATTTGGCAACGGAACCCTAAAAACACGTATTAAATAATTTTCGCAAAATATTAATATATCATAATTTGGACGGTGACTAAAAAATCTTCCTGTATAGTAGTATAGTATAGTAACATACCAAATGATCGTTCCGTGTGGTGCTCGACGTAAAAAATACCTAGCACTATTCCATTTCTCACCGTGGGTGTCATAAAAGGCGACTAAGAGACATACAAGAGAACAGGCAACAACATTTTCTATGCATGTTACCACCATACTACGATCGCCAACCCGACCGCCAAGCGTGGCGATTATGGCAGCCCTCCTCCCAAAAACCGGCCAAGTGCGAGTCGGACTCGCGCACCGAGGGTACAAACCTGCAGGTATTCACGGTTTATGCAAAAGGTTTATGCTTATGAAATTATTATTTTTTGTAATTTTTATATTAGAGTTGACTGAATGAAAGGTAAATTGTGGGGGGTTACGATTTATGATGTATTAAAAAAAAAACTGCTTACTCGATCTCGTTCAAACCAATTTTCGGTGGAAGTTTGCATGGTAATGTACATCATATATTTTTTTTAGTTTTATCATTCCCTTATTTTAGAAGTTACGGGGGGAGGGGACACACATTTTACCACTTTGGAAGTGTCTCTCGCGCAAACTATTCAGTTTAGAAAAAAATAATATTAGAAACCTCAATATCATTTTTGAAGACCTGTCCATAGATACCCCACACGTACGAGTTGGATGAAAAAAATTTTTTTTGAGTTTCAATTTTATGTATGGGGAACCCCAAATATTATTGTTTTTTTTTTCTATTTTTGTGTGAAAATCTTAATGCGGTTCACAGAATACATCTACTTACCAAGTTTCAACAGCATAGCTCTTATAGTTTCCGAAAAAAGTGGCTGTGACATACACGGACAGACAGACAGACAGACAGATAGACAGACAGACAGACATGACGAATCTATAAGGGTTCCCTTTTTTGCCATTTGGCAACGGACCCAAACATAACCCTAAAAATGCATAGAACCGGTCAAAATGGTTGTGCTTAGGGAGAAACGTCCATTGCTCTATGTTCAGCAATGGACGTCTTTCGGATGAGATAATGACGATGATTGATGAATATACCAGAGAGCCGTATTTGTAGGTGAGGAATATTTCATAGCCAGGAGGATCGGCATCAACCAGCGCCAGCGCACGCAGCTTTAACTCGGAGCATAATCGACATAATAGTTGACGGGTGCACACGTCGGGATAGCCTTTTCCCTAGAAATTAGGAATCATATAAATGATGCGAGCCGGCAACCAATACTTGTATCTACATCTATTCTCTGCTCTTTTAGCTTTATGTATTTCCCATCGTCCTTGTGAACGTAGCTCATATTCGTTTTATTTTCATTTTTGTAACTTATGTTATAGTTTATGTAATGGTTTCTTAGGAGTACTTTAATTATTAGATCTCTACTAGTGCTGTGCACTTCTGTAAGTGACGTACTCACAATACATAAAACTGTACATAATTGATTTTTGATTATGTATCTTCCAGTGAGTAAGTCGTTGAAATTGCATTTCAATAAATAAAATAAATCTTTTCTTTATCCATTTCATGACTAAAAAAAAGAAGATCGAAAGTGATTAATTTTTCTTTTAACTTGACTTACTTTTAAAATTGTAATTTTATCCGCATGTGGCGACTAAGAGTTTTTAAGGGAAAAACGAATACAATGACAATTATCTTTAGACATAAGTTCTGTGCTGAAGATATTGGAAATTATTGCAAGCGTAGTAAGTACTTGTTTCATTAAATTAGGTACGTACCCCACATATTATATATACCTAGTAAGTTAAATAGGTATCACTAAAGGAGAAACCCAAACTTCATAGAAACTTGGGCCTGGCGTTACAGGGCTGGAATTTAAATTTAAATTAGAATATTTAGGAAGGTTTCACTAGCCCAATTTTCAGAACCTCTAATAATGGCCAAATTGGTAAAAAAACACATTCAAAGCGCAAAAATACGAAAAGCGAATAAACGAATGACATGACATTAGAACTATGACAATTAACAGACATTGACGTTTACTAGAGCAATCCGTGGTGCAATCTATGGTGCAATCGATTTTATCGAGTTTTTTTCCTGGTAACGATTTTGAATGGTGCTTACGTTTAAAATCAATAAGATTCCTTTTTTTTAATTTAATGTCGATTTTAATATGTATAAACAATTATACTGAAACTATAGAGAATTATTTAATTATTTGTACTTAATTGTATCGATTTCCACTAAATCGATTAAATTCTTAGGGTACGCTCTATTGACATAACGCAAGCGTTTGTAAAGTCAGCGACGTAGAAGAAAATAAGTGTTGCATTCGCTTACAAAGGATGTTTAAAACTAAAAAAATAGAAGCTACTTATTTCCTACACTTGGCCATTTTAAATCAGTCTAACATTTAACTGGGATAATTAAGAAAAATAGACGACTCTTTTGGTACATATTTGATCCGTGTAACGGTTTGACCCAGAAACGGGTTTCTCCTTTATCAAGCCAGAGATGCAAATCCACCTTATGCTCAAGATAACCGACGTCTAACGATCGGAAAAAATACATTAGAATTATCACCGTTCAAACAGCCAATATGCAAAAATACTGCTTATACCTAGTAACAGCTGTCGTTATTATAAATCCTGTTCGGTGTCAACAAGAATATTATCGTGTGATTACAGCAAATCATTGGACTTGCCGTCGGCAATTATATCTCGTTTGCTTGTTAGGCAAACACAAGGATGGGGGATGTTATGATGGGTGGCTGTTGAATATATTAGCTCAGAATAGTCTGTTATTAAGGTGTAGCAGATTATGTTGTGTAATGGTTGGACTTGTTAAGTAGGCAGCCTGTAGAATTAAAAGGTAAAACATCTTTGTAAAATACTAACTTTCCATTTTTTTATTTTTTGTTTTGTGAGGATTTTTTACGTGTTGAACTATATTCGTTAGCAGGTGACGTTACCTACATGTAACTTGTAAGTAATCAAACAACAAGAACAAGAAAAATTATCTTCAAAAAATAAACCATTCCAAAAACAGTACAAAGTGAAAAATAATTGTAATTTCAACATTGGTGTCTTTGAAATTGTAATTTAGTTTTTGTCATCGATTTCCGCAATTAAAGTTTTTGTTTTCACTTCGTAGTATTTTTAGAAGTAAATTGTGCTTTTTTTTTCGGAAAAGCTCTTTTTTTGTCATGGTACCTACTCCACAACAATTCGATTCAATTCAAAACTATGTAAATAACAGTGACGGAAGTATTAGAACATCATACCATCATCCTCACAGAACCTCAAAGAACTTCCTACTATTTATAGTCGGTTAAATACAGTGTTGTTTGATTGGTGCATTTGCTTCTAATAAGTAGTTAATTGTTAGGTTATCATAATAAGAACGAAAAATAAGTAAACTAAACTGCAGTACCGTTATAATTATTACAGGCCCCAATCTAAGCAGTGCGCCTTCATCTAGCAGTTTCTGGAATATGGCGTCTTTTTCCACCACCAGTATGTACTTAGCAGTAGACTGGAACTCTTTGATGCCTATAATATCTTGTGGTATAAGGACTCCTTCGGTGTAGAGGAACCATAAAACAAAAGAACGACGATTTTAGAACGCGATTAGAACCATGTACCTATAAAAATGGTTGTGTTCATTTAATCTATTACAACATGTCCGTGGTGTAACAGTTGCCAAAATTCAGATTTATACATAGCATCCAACCAGTCTTGAATCAAACTCTATCACGATTTTTTTAAATTTTACCGTATTTTGTTTGAAAAGTATCCATGCAGATATGTACCTATCATTTATGTATAAATTTTAACTAATAGAGAGTCTAGCAATACTTCGTTTATTTTTCATCCAGTGCATCCCAAATAAAATAAAGATAAAATAACTTACCACCAGAACCCGTACAATCGACCACACTCCCATCCCGATGGTGCATGGTCAGAGGACCGGCGATCAGGCCCTTAGCCGTGGCCACAATACCGAGGCTCCAGGGAGGAGTCTCCAGCAAGCAGCACACGTCCCTCACAGCCACGTCCAAGTTAGCCTGGTTTCGGAGCCTCATTACGTTCTGATAGAACAGTTCTCTGGGTGTAAGAAAGAAAAACACTATGATTAAGGGTTTTTAAGTGTAATATCTTGTCAAACCTAAATAGGATTAGTATAGCAGGTACTGTTTCCAATTGTCCTGGTAGGCTATAAGAGTTTCCACTCAGTGACCTCAGGGAAGACGGTACACAGTGGTCGTGCTGCCTTGGCTCACTTGCACAGTTAAGTTTCGGGGAGGCCCCTTAACAGTCACCCCAGAGTTGTGCCCTAACAGACGTTGCACAGAGTTTGATTCGGAACGGTCTTTTGAGAGATAATGGTGCCCCTTATAGTGTGGATGGTATCCACCAGGGCAGTTTTAGGGAGGTAAAACTCCCGGTCCCATCCCAAAAGCCGTCTTTCGAAGTTTTCCCCGGAAAACAAAAAAAATGCTATAAGATTTTGATTAAGGTAAGAACTGAATTAAAAGAGCTACTTCAATATTGATATACCTACAGAATAAAAAATTAAAACCTAGATTTGTCTTTAGGAAACTCCGAAAATAACAAAATTTATAATGATCCGAAAAAAAAAAGGTTTTTGACAGTTATTAATACACAGTTTTAAGTTCTGACTTAGCTGTTTTAATAATTATATTGCTTCTGTTTCTTACCGCCTAGTGACAGTTAGGTTCTTAGAAAGTAATTCATGGACTTTTGTTAACACAAAAACAATAATATTAAATCTTGTTTTGTCTTCGCTACTGGAATAACAAAGCGTCGTCTTCTTTGCTTCATTGAACGATTTCAATGTTACTCTGCAATAGTACATGAAAAAGTGTAAATAATAGGAAACTTTGTGTAGTTTAAGAAGCCGTATCTATACGTAATTTTGTCGATTACGCTGATTTACTTGATTTTACAGACGTGCTTTTACAGTTAAAATACTGCATTTCCATTAGTTTTGATGCACAACATGAAATATCGTTTCAGTCAACATCTTTTTTATGAGCTACCATTTTGTTTTTATTATGTGATTTTGTTTAATCGACCTCAAACCTGTTTTCTGAATTGCTGTAAGCGGTCTGGAAGTTCTGACCGAATTCCAAAAATTCTTTCACTTGCAGATAACGGCACTATTGACGAGTGCCATAAGGTATGTTTTATAGTGCAGTTGACCACAACGCTGGCAACGCCGCGGCCAGAACCTATGTTTAATTTTTTTTTTAATATCTGTATACCTATCTAAATCATAAATGCAATTGCTCCACAGTTTTTGATTTCTAATTACAAGTTTGGGCGTGTCCCCACTCTCTGCGCATTGGTTGATGTTGTTTAGAATATCCTCCACTTTTTTAATTAGCGACTTTCTTGCGTCATTTGTTTTCTTCAATAGGACGTGACAAGGCTTGAGGACAGCTGAAAGTTATGAAAAGATTAGTATACGTATATATTGCTGGAGAAAATTGCTAAGGCTTTAATAATGAGGACATGTATTGGCTGTAACTTACCTTTTTCGTTTACCGACCCCTTTAAAAGCTGCTGAACTTCGCTAAACTGTAGCTTACGTCCAGGAAGCAATACAACTCCAGCAGCACCCATTAATTTCCTTTCACTACTGCAAAGTTTATCAATTGCAGCCGCCAACTTCGGATCTTGTTTGAAAGCAGATTCTGTATTCAACGGCAAATCCTTCGTGAATGCCAACAACTCCGTATTCATTAAGTCCATCCTAAAAAAATGACGCCCCAAACAACCATTGAGTACAACAATAATTGTCAAACAAACCCGAAGGAGCTCTATTAATGTAAACCACCGGTAAAAGTGACGATGATCCCTACCTACCTAGTGGCGAGATGTTTATCAACCGCAAACAATAACAGCGTCACAAAACGGAGCTCGTAAAAGGGCCACGAGACAATAGGGCAGCTCCTCGAGTGTTTTTATAGCGAAGTTGAGCGAACAAGCGAACGGGACGAAATCATCGTCGGTGGCGCATCCGACTTGCGCGCACTGAAAAAATGACACAATAGTTTTAATCGAGAGATAGTCGAGGCAGGCGTCTCGAGGAGCAGATGACACGCCGTGACGACCTCACAAAGGGCGTGAAATGACGTCATAATAGCCTCGAATTATCGCCCCCTCTTGTCTCAGGGCAAATATTTAACAGCAGTCTCGTTTTTGTCCTCCTTCTTCGGCAGGAGATCATAAATAACAGGGTTACGGCAGACAAATGATGCGGACCGTTACCGCAGCGCTTTGTTACTCGGTGACATATTGCAACGAGCTGATGTTTATGTCTTATTATGGATTCCGAGGTGAGTTATAGCCGGCGACGGAATTCTTGGTAAGTGGCAACTTAGTTGTGGCACTTTCTATGGTGCACCTGATGGATTAAATCTATGGAAGATCAATATCAATTAGTTTGACTGACAGTGTTTTTTTTTTACCTTTAATTCGTGATAAATTAATATAGGTACTTAATTATTAGATAGTTAAAGCTTTTACTCAGATAACATATGCTTGACCATCGTCTGTGAATACCACAATACCTTGGTTCCCGTAACCATAAGTGGTGTAAAAATTTAAATAATCTCGTAACAGCATATTCGGGAACTGCTCAAGAGCGCCCTAGGCTCATAGCCATTTTAATTAGGCACTTGAGGTGTGAGAAAGTAACAACTAAAAACATTTCCCATTGGCTCCCCGAGGCGTTCGATAGCATCAGCGGGTGACAGCCCGCACAAATACCATACAAATTGCTCGATAGCTCCTTCAAATTGATTGTTGCAATTATTCGGCGAACCCTTTCGCGACGCGGCGACTGCGCCTGCGACCACGGGGAGGTGAGAACGCACTTATCTATCAGCTCGATCGCTAGAACGACCCAACTCTTTGACAACGGTGTGAAGTAACAAGCCACTAGATCTACAGTTGGGAGCAGTCGGGAGGTCGCCGGTTGTTCGCCATTCTTTTATTAAAGATCTTTCTGTTTGATAAGACGCTGATAAGGTGCCGTTTCTTATTATGATTTACAGTTTACACTCAAGTGTTTAACGATATTTTTTATCGATTGATCTTTGCAGCTTTAGGGTTAAATTAATGGGCAAATAAATTATTGGCAGAATAGTCAGAATAGTGGTATATTGAAATTAACGCTTATGAAATTAAGTTAAAGCAATAGGTTTGCTTTAACTTAATTTCATAATCACATCAAATTTGTGTTCTTGGGACTTTGAAAGATTATTATTTTCAAAGTTTTACAAACTTCAACTTGAGGTCAATCCCAGCTCACAATAAGTTCGTGCAAAAAATATGTTTCTTTATTGTCAACTTCCCACAAAGCAGGACCTCTAGTGCGGTCATCGGAGCGGCAGTAAAAGCAACAGTTATAAAAATAGGAAACAGTGTCGTGGTATTGTATGCGCACGAGTGGCCGACGTGGCAGCCACGGGGCGCCTGCCCACAATGGACCACCATCGCGGTATCTCCATTCGCGATACGTTGCCGCCTAATTGACTGCTCAAATGCTATATTAATACTTTGTTATTGAATGCCGATTTGTGTATTAAAATCACATGATCGGAAACTGTTTTTCCATATAATGGTCGAAGATTGTATCAGTATTGAAAGAAATTACCGTATATAACGTAGTATGCGATACTTGACATAACGACAGATCTTGAGTTGTGATTATGTTGTATTACATATATTAATATTCAAGGTCTGAAAACTTCTTACGTCGAAAGCGTCAGGGTAGCCCGTAAAATGTATTTCCTTTACGTTTGCAAAAAAAATTTTACGCTTTTTATTAATTTAAATTTGATTCATGGCCGTACCAAATATTTGTTTATAGAATTATAATCATAAAATATAAAATACATATACCGGATGAAATTTTTTACCGTCTCGACCTTCATATGGTGTGTTGTGTAACTAGAATAGAAGGCAGGAAGGCCTTCAGATTCATCGTAGGTGACTAAAGGAGCGCGGGACGCGGGTGGACAGGGATGCGTGTGCGGCTCGTGCGCCTGCGAAAGATCAATGAGGCCGCCTATCAGCCGGCTTCAAAGGGTAGGACCGCGCTCCAAAATCAATGATACATGCCGCGCATTGAGTAGGGTGCGTATGATTTGAGTTTCGATAGATTTAAATATTTTTATTTTGTTTTTTTTTTCCTAATTTCTGTTTTTGTTGTTCTAGTATGAAAATGTTACTTTAAATGTGTAGTATTTATTGCTAGATCAATTTAATTACATGTTATTCAAAAATAAAAATAATAAAAATTTCTATGCCAAAAGCTTCTACTCCGTTCACCTATTACCCCCATTTTTTTTCAAGACGCTAAAAAAAGTCACCCAGTATAGGGATTTAAGTTCATATTACCTTTGAAAGACTATTTCATTAAATTATAACATTTGAGGCCAATTCGAACTTGGCGTAGTACCCATTGCTGATTCTAATGATCATAATAATTCTGTAAAGCCATACCTAGGTATTTGTTACGGTCTCGAATCATATTTTAATCAACATACAACCGAGACTGAGCTGCAAATTGCAAAAACATAGTTATATTTGAATTTAGCGAACTACTTTAGCTCACTTCCTTAAGTTCACGACTTCATATTGACAAAAGATATGTACATAGGTCAAAGTTTTCTCCTGAAATGTTGAAAGCTACCCAAATAAATTTACATCTTTCAATAACAACAGCAATAAAGAATACAACGATCTTAAACAAAAGCAATCAGTAATATCTTAGTATCCAGTAGCAATACTAAACTACCCACATTCCCACACGCGCTCTGACGGTCTCGCAACAGTTTCTCATACTAGAGTGGCTACTTACGCTTTGTGCTCAAAACAATGCTCGCAATGCTCACAATTGCTCACAAGTTATAGAAATACGTCTCTTCTAAAGTATTTATTGCTGAAGAGGCTATAAAACTAGGGGCCTATTTAATTCATTGTTAATTATTTGTCCTGTAAGTGATCGGAGTATGATTTCGTTACTCAATAATGGTGGTAGGTAATATTCTATTGTAATTGAATTATTACTGAAGAACATTTGCTTACTGAGGAGTAGTTTTAAATGACTTATTACTAAATATTATCTTTGACAAGCACTGAAGGGATTTTATTAATTTATTTATAGTAGTACTCTCCTAGAGATACAAATTCGTTAAAATATATTAATTATTATAATTTTTTTAGCTTTCTGCACTCCTTCTCTCATATAAACTTTAACTGTGTGAAATTTCATAGTGCTCCTTCTGCGTAATTTTCATAAAACAGGTACAAAATGTGTACTTATATAGATTACAGAGGTAAAGTATTTAAATATTGAAGTTATCGGCTACATTAAAAAATAGCTTAGTAGCATTTTCAATTGCGAACTGTAGTTCAATAAACATGTTTTTTTACAGAAATACATTATAATCTATCAGAAAGTCTATCGGAAGCCCACGATTTTATAATCAAAACGTTCGAGTGTTTAAAACCATACATAATAACAGCTTCCCTAACCTCGGCAGTGAAGTGGCGTCCCGCCGCGCTCCAATATTGTCGGGGCTGAACCGTTCCCACCCCACTCCACTCTTCCCCGGACATTTACATACGACAAAGCGACTGTCACACATTAAACTGTATAATTACAATACATTAGATTTATAGACGAAAAACAATAGCCCTCAAGGACATTCAACCCTTTTTTCTGTAGCGACGAAACGCTAAGCTCATTTAAGGGGTAATTAATATGAAAGTTCTCATAATCCCCAGCAATTAAAATCGCTTTTATAATTCAATCTATGAGCAAAAAATTAACAAAGATGTTTTGACCTTTATTTATCTGTTTGTTTTTGTTTTTGTGTGATTTATTTTTGGAACAATTTATTTTCCCAGTGTTGTCATATTTTTAATCTGTTTAAGATATTGCAAAGTAAAACATTACGCAGAACCCAAGGAATAACTTATGACATTGTAAGACCATATGTGTATGTAAGTATGCTAGTATTGCCTGCAAAAACGCTAATCTTAATTAGATCAGTGTTTTTTGCAAGCAAACAACGATACTTAATTCCTTTTTATCCAGACATTTTTATTGTTTTGCCATACACGTTCCTCCTGGCCGTGCATTAAAAAGTCAATAATTATCAGGTTTTACATAATGTTGTCACTTGTTTAAGGAAAACGTCGATATTTATGAGGTTTAAATTCAAATGCGTTTGTGATTCTGCGTGTGCGGCATTAGAAGTCGCAAGCAGGTGTCACCGCAGCTGCGTTCCCAAGCTACTTCTAACTAAATCTAGACTTTTCTATTACATCCTAGTTCAATACACTGCGCAGTGTATACTAATAGTCATAAGCTGCTTTTTTACAACAAGTTAGGAACTAGTTTCAACATAAGCTTGCTATAAATTCAAAGCTTCGTCGTTGTCGTTTATACACGCGCTGTGTTAATAAATAATTCATGGACATAATGATTACGCACCTGAAGATTTTCACGACACACACCAAATAAATGTACTTATTTATTTTAGTTCAACGGATGTTAAAAAAACTTTCAATATTTTTAAAACATAGATAACATTGATAAACGGGGTTTTTGATATTGGCGCCACTTAAGAAACGAGTTTTTTTTTTTTTAAAGAAGTGAATTTAATTTTGTCTTTAGAATATTCCTGATATTATATTCTCGACACATCAAGTCCAAAATCTAAATTCAAAAAACTGAACGCTCCATACACAACATTATGGCCGAATTGAAAAAAAATATTTCAAAATTGGAAGACAACCAAAATTTAATTCATTCACAATGGTTGTCATGAATTGTTAAAGTGTTAGCAAAGCTTATTGTTTTTGTTTATTTACATTTAACAAAATAGAAATAGCAATACCAGTGACAAGTTCAACCACCCACAATGCTAATGCATTTATCGGCGTATTGCGATGTCCCCAAAAAGATGATATCGGCCCAGCTGTCGCTGCCACGTGCATTCGTGCATCCCAGGTAATATTGACATAAATGTTCTGGTGGCAATTTAACTGAGGTTACGGTAATAAAGGGTTTTTGTCTGCAATTCAATTAATTACTGAATTTTTACGTTAGACGTTTTATTGAGTTATTATTGGTGTATTTAGAACTTTTATAGGCATCACACTTTTGACTCTTTTTTAGAATTTGATGGAGTTAGGTCATTAACAAAATTTTGTTTGTGTTTTAGATTTTTATCAATACGAAGTATTGAGCGATGATTTAACGCTTTTGAAAATACTGTATGATGTGTGAAATGCGGCGATATGTAATATTGGAAAGTTGTTGGTAAGTACCATAGATATACAGAATGGTATATTAATAGGTTGGGAAAAAAGTTTCTTCGCATTTTTTAAGAAAATTCAAAACATTTTTAATAAAGTTTATTTACATTTAACTAAAGTATGTAGGTACCATTTTGTTCGATAACTTTTTGCCATCTTGTAGGTAGGGATATGATCCCATTGCTATAGAAATTTTGGGACTTCTGGTCAAAATACCGCGACAAGTGGTTTTGGCAGTCCTCTCGTGATGTTAACCTGACACTGCCTAAAGAATTCTGAAGAGACCGAAACAGGTGGAAATCTGAAGGTGCAAGGTCAGGACTATACGGCGGATGCATTAACACCTCCCAGCCAAACTCTCTTAATTTTTGTTGGGTGGCTAAAGATGTGTGAGGTCTAGCGTTATCATGATGAAAAACCACACCCCTTCTGTTGATTAATTCCGGCCGCTTTCTCTCAACTTCTTGCTTTAATCTCATCAGTTGTTCGCAGTAGAGTTCAGAATCGATGGTCCTGCCTGGTGGTAACAGCTCATAATGAATAATGCCCTTCCAATCCCACCACACACACAGCATCACCTTGTTGCGAGTTAA
Organism: Aporophyla nigra; assembly: GCA_947507805.1. Classification (NCBI taxonomy): domain Eukaryota; kingdom Metazoa; phylum Arthropoda; class Insecta; order Lepidoptera; family Noctuidae; genus Aporophyla; species Aporophyla nigra. The sequence continues at coordinate 15,984,302 of OX382302.1, read as the reverse complement.
CCCGGGTTTCGCCACAGTCTGTGAAGCCTGACCGGCCTTTGACCACGACCTTTTTCGCACGTTCTTGTCATACGTGATCCACTTTTCATCACCAGTTATCAGCTTCTTCAAAAATGGTTCGGTTTCCTTACGTCGTAATAAAGAATCACACATGAGTACACGGTTCATTAGGTTTCTTTCAGTGAGCTCGTGAGGTACCCAAATGTCGAGCTTTTTTGTGTACCCAGTTTTTTTCAAATGCGCCAAAACTGTTTTGTGGTCAATTTCCAGTTCTTCAGCTACGTCGTAACTACTGGTATGCCGATCTTGCTCCACTTTTGAAAAAAATGGCATCCATTTTATCCGTAATAGGGCGACCAGAGCGACGTGTATCTTTGACATCAAAATTTCCGGATTGAAAACGCTTAAACCAAATTTGTGCTACTCTCACAGACACTACACTAGGTCCATAAACATCGCAAATTTTTTTCGCGGCTTGCGTTGCATTTTTATCTTTTTTGTAGTAAAATTTTAAAATGTATCGAATTTCTTCATTAGATTCACTCATCTTGACGGTACGAAAAACAAATGAAAATCACACATTTTCCTAATTTGAATTTGGAATTATGTTCTTTAAAATTTAAACTTTCAATGATACCAAAACCAGCCAGATACAAATAGTATATAGCCAAAGAGATTTTATTACAAGTTCATACATACTATAATGCGAAAAGACTTTTTCCCCAACCTAATAGTCTAGTCGTCTATTCAAAATCAGAATTCTAGAAAGAAACACCTACTGGCCGCTAATTCGCTTTGTCTCTCTGATTCTTTTAGTCTGTATTCACTGCACATCCGAATACAGAGCACTCAACTGCATTAACACTATGACACCTTTGTATATATTTTTTCTATAAACCACAGTAAACACAAGAACATGAAACACTTATAGACAAGTAATAACATCAATTGTGAACAATCGACGATACCAGAGGGGATGCTAAGCCGTTCATATTATCTGTTTGCTTAACATTCATGAGGCTCACCCTCCCTTACCACCGCTAGAATTTACTACTGGTAACACATTTGTTTTACTAAACTACTAATATAGGGAAATCTGTGTTCGAATATTTTATTTATTCACTCCAGATGTGTGGCATACAGTGGTTGTATTTATTTCCATAATGTTTATTAGATGTTTAATTAGAAAAACTCAATTAATATTTTAATAACTTCATTTAATTTCATATTTATACGAGCGGTTGAGATAATTGTGATTATGTTGCCGATAGATACTATGTTAGAAGATTAGAGTTACCTTCCGTTATTAATTAGTGTGGTGCCGGACGTAAAGAATAACACCACCCCATTTCTTCCTGTGGGTGTCGTAAAAGGCGACTAAGGGACTTACTAGAGAATGGGCAGCAGCGTTCTCTATGCATTTTATCACCATACTGCGATCGCCAACCCGCCTGCCAAGCGTGGCGATTATGGCAAAGCCCCCCAAATTGGGGGAGGCCTAAGTCCAGCAGTGGACGTCTTACGGCTGAAATGATGATGATGATTAATTAGTAATTAGCAGTGATGATATCCATGATTAGTGAGTTGCAATGAAATAAACCAAGGAATACTGTTTATTTTTTTCAATATTAGCTTTATAGAAGTATATATTAAATCTAAACTCAGTAATATTATAGAGAGCTAATATTTGTTCGTTTCAAAGTTTGTATTTAAGGGGTAAACTATTTAAAACAACCACTCGGATTTGAAAAAAAAATAGCTTTGGATAGCTCATTTCTTGAGACAGTACTGAGACATTCAGAGCCAACTAAAAGAAAAAAGTTGCAAAGAACGGTAAGTGAAATGAAATAAAAGAGCGGGCGGGTAATGTGATGCGACGCGCGACGCAGCGGATTGGGGGCCAAAATTTAAAACAGACGAAGTCGCGGGTGAATTACTAGTGTAGTATAAATCCTAACACATATCAATATTCAATGCATTGTAAACATACGCTGCTAAAGTTAGCAAAATTGTAATAGTAACCCACTCGAGTCTCCATGCACAACTTTTCTTATTGTATTTCCACGTTACGCGTGTCTCTCTATCAACCACACATAATTTCTACTGTCCTAAAATGGTTATAATAAGTGGGCCCTCCCACGTCCGTGCCATCAACATTAACATGCGTTTTTTTATTTGACCATCAATTGTGCATCCGTCGTCGAGTGTCGAGGGAGGGCTGCATTCCCTCACACCTCGCGTCAGCTGGCGATAGTAGCGATCCTCACCCTCCGAACATACCTATTAACTTCAATTGAGCCCGACAAATTTACATCAAGTTGGAGGCCACTGCATCAGCGGAAGAGGTGAGGTTAATCGATAACTCGGAAGGAGCTTGAATCCATGCCCTATTTTCGATATAATTAAACAATAATTTTAGTTTAGGAGGTGACATATTGAGAAAACCGTGCTTTTTCTTTTAAGTGTACCTTTCTTACCGTACGATAGCCGAACTTAATATTAAAGTGTATGATTTTTGACTATATGATCTAGTATCCTGTAAAAGGAATACACGATACGATAAAATTTTCTCGATACAAAAAAATCGCAAAGTTCTATCCATGTTTATGATTTTTTTAGCCTCAAGGCGCAATGCGTTAGATTTATTAAACATAGTTTACTTTAAAACATTGATAATAATCTTATCTAAGTTTTTGTAAAACAGTTTTCGTTTTAATAACACTTTTCATTCATAAAAGACGGCGATTCGTTTTGGCACATACGTTATTTTATTCCAGGCGCATACACATTATCGCCATCTCTTTTTTTGCCTATAATAAGTAGTCTCATCACTCTCGTTCGTTCATAAATCAGTCGCCCAGTAGGGCTCATCGACGACGGATCTATGTCACTTTTTTACAAATCGGTGCGATCAAAATTACGTTTTTTAAATATTAATGTCCTCAGAAAAAGGTAGTAGTGAAGTATTTTGCTGTAAATATTTAATATAATAAATGTTGGCTTTCCAAAAACTTTATATTTACACTGTATACTCGTATGTGTCTATTTTTGTGACTGTGAATAATATAACATTCTTTTTCTGTTACTATTTAGTGACGACCTTGATTATGTATGAAAATGGGAAGAACCAAAAACTAAAATTGAACAGTACCTTCAAGGTTAGGAGTACCTGCACAGGGCAATTAATTAATTCATTTTGCAGGAATTCAATACCAATAAGATGCTGATAACAAGAGGAATTCACCACCTTCACTAAAGCATTACAGCAACAATCTATTCTCACTTTGTAAAGTAATATTGAGTTAACACCCTATTTTTTTAGAGAAGAACGTCTGTTTTATCCCAAAAACTTATAATAATCGTTCATTTAGAAATAAATTAAAATATATGATTAGTTTTTAGGTTTGAAGTACGTCAACAATATATCTATATGTCAAGTACTGACACTATAAATACAAGAGCACAACGAAGGAATAGAGTAGCATTACAAGTGTGAAAAAGGTGAGGTTTTATAACTGACTGCGGCTCAAAGGAGGGTAATTATTTTACCACGCAAATGTATGGTAATCGGTGAAACGAAGTTGGAGTTTATAATCTCTTATATACCAACATCCATTTTATTTATATACCTCTAGAAGATTAGTTCGATATTTTTAATTTCATGTCGTAAATAACAAAGGTATGCAAAATTTACCTTTTTGAAACAAAACTACTACTTACACGTTTCGATTTTCATGACGTTTAGCATTAACCTGACTCACAAAATAAACTGTTATAAATCCTTGTAATACCTTATTTGCTTGTCACTGAAGCTTCTTTGTCATATTTGACATTAAATATTTTCATTAGCCCGTTTATATCTTTACAGTAAAACTGAATCACCGTCTTGAGCAAAAATTGGGACAAAAGCTTTTTCTCTACATCTATTTCTCTATATAATATAGAAAAGTAGTGCCCGTAGCCAATTTTTTTTTCTTTGAGTCGAGATCCTAAAAGTTCTGCGGAAATTTTAGAAAGATCTAATTTTTGCACTTATTTGTTTAATTCTGGTTCTGTAAATAGCTGTGGCTCGGTTTTGTCGATAGAGAAATCAACCAGTCGACGGTCAATCACATTTACTAAATATTTTTTTAAACTACCAACAATTAAATAACAGTCGAAAATTATAACTGTTCATTATCTGCCTAGCCTTTTCCCAACTATTTTGGGGTCGGCTTCCAGTCTAACTGGATGTAGTTGAGTACCGGTATTTTACATGGAGCGACTGCCTATCTGACTTCCACAACCTTGTTACTGGGTAATACGATACCCCTTGGTAAGACTGGTTGTCAGACTTTTGACGACCCGTAACGACTGTCTAAGATCTACGAAAGACAGTCGGGCCGAACTGCTTTTTTTTTGGATGGTAGATCATCAAATGACGTCTCCCGCTGTGGATGCAGCGGAAGGGCGTGTCAGACTTTTACTGGCTAAAACCCACCCGTGTTCCTTCAGTTGCCCATATGCCAGGGCCACGGTACCTCTTTCGAACTAATCTCGCGACCCTGGTAGGCGGACCAACGGCTTAACGTGGTTTGTAAACATAGTCACCCATCCACGGACCAACCGCGGCAAGCGTAGCTTAACCTGAATGACCGACTCGTGCAGCTGTTCTAAATTAGCCACAAGCCCTTCCGAAAATAATAATTGTTATCCTATCATATCTGTACTATGGTAGCATTTATGAAGATTTCTACAAAACCTTACGTGATGGAATTTTTTGTTTATTTTTCTGTTAATCAGGACCTCTAATTCTATAAGAAACCATTATTCGATTTCAATTAATTTTACCCATGCATATCATTAATCAAAATTTAAGTTTCAGGTTTTTAAATATTTTGTATTAGTTGTCTACTCCATAGTTTACTATGCGCAAAAATTTCAAAGACCGAGACAAATTAACGTCACTTGGCATGCTCATTTTTTTTTAATATGTTGCCGTCTTTATCTTGCATTGTTATTTAAACAGTTGTGCGACGGTGACAAGAATAATTCTTAGAGAAAGGCCATGCTAAGTAACGTTTTTAAATTTCGGTCAGTGATAATTCCTTCGTTCCACTTTTGGCCACTGGTAAAATAAGTCATTAAAGTTTGTGACGATGACGTGTCGGCCGACCAATGAAGATAGGTCCGCCACTCCCCGCGTGCGGGGGAAACAATCCAACTATCATCTATTTTCGAGGTGGGGTCTTAACAGAACCACGCGAATAATGGTACGACTAATGGTAATGGTATGACTTTGTTTTTGGGTCTATTATCTCTAGGCATATTTGTAATTGAACAAATGTTTGTTTTATTTATATAGATCTTATGACTCTTTTACTTATCAATATTTTGTTGGTTAATATTTTTAAACTATATTTCGCCGGCATTCTTGGCTGACTGATTTTTAGCTTGTTTGCAATACCTACCTGTAAACAAAGTCAAAGCCATAAAAATATTTTGTCACTAGACGGGCGAGTCTAATTTAGAAGTAAGAATTGGCAATTCAGTTCGGCAATTCTTACTTATAAATTAGACTCGCTAAATTAGAAAGTACTGCCCTGCCAAGTCAAAACACTGTAACCTACAAAAACCAGTTTTGAGATAACTGACAAAACATGTTTTTGATTAATATTTGCCCATATCAGAGGTAATTGGTTTTTGTTTGCTTTATCTTGCAGAAAAACCGTTGAAATGAAAGTGTGGTCGATCATAGGTACTAAACAGACTTCAAGAAACTGATTGGGCTTTGTTAAGCAAAAACACTGTAAGTCGACTTACAGTCTTTTGGATTGGCACGGCAGAGTAGTGGTCACCTCAAGTCATACATGGCAGTTTTATAAATACATTTTTCTGTGGGCGAAAAACCGCTATCTTCATGGACCCACGTCAGCCCGTGCGCTACGCCATATGGCCAGGGAACGCGACTCAAATCGCTATTATATTGCTTTTAATTGATAACAATTTAAATATATTTGGTGATTCACACTTACAGAGCTCATTATTATTCATCGAGTCATTATCTCCGTGTTCGCGTTTTACCAAACGATGGTATCTTCAGCACGAATGTGTTTTACCTTTATGTTTTTATCGTCACGCCACTAATTTAATGTTGCTGATGTCATTGTTTAATTGTCAGTGGTTTTTAATTGTGTAGAGGCCTATTCGTAGATCTTTGAAAGTCGTTACACACAGAAGCCCAAACGCCTGACAACCCGTCTTACCAATCCTGCCAGGGTCGGGAGATTGTTCGAAAGAGATACCGTGACCCTGGCACATGGGCAACTGAAGGAACACGGGTGGGTTTTAGGCAGTAAAAGTCTGACACGCCCTCCCGCTCCGCCCAGAGCCGGAGAAGTCATTTGATAATTTCCCATCCAGAAAAAAAAAACCCGTCTTACCAAGGGGTATCATGGTACCCAATAACAGATGTCAAAAATCAGAAAGTCAGTCGCTCCATTTAAAAATTAAAAATTTGCTGACCCCAACATAGTTGGAAAAAAGTTAGGCAGATAGATTGAGAGACCTAAGCTATATCATCATCATTACAGCCGAAAGACGTCCACTGCTTTACATAGGCCTCACCCAATTTGGGGGGGGGGGGGGGGCGGATGGCCATAATCGCCACGCTTGGCAAGCGGGTTGGCGATCGCAGTGTGGTGGTAAAATGCTTAGAGAACGCAGCTACCCATTCTCTAGTAAGTCCCTCAGTTGCCTCTTACGACACTAACGGGTAGAAATGGGACCTAAGATATAATTTTAACCTATTCTCGAAACTCCCGTAGCGCGTTTGTTCGGCAGAAACTTCCGACGAAATAAAGAAACCTAAGACTTAAATAGTAATACAAAAGAACATTTCTAAAACAGCAAAAATTTTCATAACAGCGATCGTTAAAAGGGAATTATGGACCTATAAAGTGGTTTCATTTTGTGGAAATATTTTATTATTCAATAAAAGTATGTTTGCAACAAAGGCACATTGAATCCCTGCGGTTTTCGGAGCCCGTAAATCAGGAGCAAGGACCCTTGAGGCTAGGAGGAGAGGCTTCTTGAACTGTCAAGGCCTCGTTGTGGTCATCCGCATTTCTCCGGCGAGTGCAAACAAAGCTTGTTCGCTGGTTAATGTTGTTGGCAAGAATAGCAGATTGTTTTGAGCATGATTTCATGAGGATAGTATGTGTATACTTACTTACAGGTAGGGTTGTCATTTTTGTTTTTAGTAAAATAATCTATGTATCTATAGCTTTCAAAAGAAAAAAGTAAAAAAAAGTAGCATTTAAATTCTTGGGTCCTATGGTTTACAGCAACCAAAAACTAAAATTACTACTTCATCTGCCCAGCCTTTTTCCAACTATGTTGAGGTTGGCTTCCAGTCTAACCGGATGCAGCTGAGTACCAGTATTTTACATGGAGCGACTGCCTATCTGACTTCCACAACCCTAACTAAAATGACTACTTACTTACTTACTAAAAAAAAATATTTGTGTTTTTTTTCCTCCAGACTCAGACTCCAGATTCATTACAGAACATAAACTCTTAGTGAAAGCTTAAGTGACAGAAATTCTTTATCAATATTAATAGATTTTCTTTTCGAATCATCAGTATCGACAAAGAGTAGTACCTAGGAGTATTTACCCATTGTACCTATTTTCGCATATTAAATTTTTATGCAAAGGTAGAAAGTTATTTATCGAAAATAAAGTAGGATACATTTTTATAAAGTATGGTTGGCAACGAAAAAATTTACCACTGCGCAAACTGTAACCACGAATTCAGCATAAGTTTCCAGACGTAAAGTAGAAATTGTTCACAGCTTAAAACAAAAACGCTGTTCCATATATTTTGACCGCGTTGGTATTGCACTTTAGATACTATGAAACAGCTTAATCGCTCGCTTAGCTTAAGCTTAGTTTATTACATAATTAAAAATGCTTCCTGTCTCCTAACTCACTTATTTTGCTGTGCCCGACAGGGTCCATATGATCTAATCATAAGTTTACCACCTAAGAACACATGTGGAATGCAATAAAAGTATTGAGTATTGTAATCGTTGAAAAATGGCTACGCTAGGGGGTCTAGATTGTTTTATAATCAACTAAATATGTCTACGCTAGAGGGCTTAGGATCTTATGTTGAATTTATGGTTACAGTTTGCGCACTGGTTAAAAACTCTTCCTGTCTTTGAGTTTTTTTACTTTATAAATCACACATTACTGCGGAGTCAATTATTATGCCGAATGCAAGCTAGTGAACTTAAATAGCCGTTGAAACAAATTCGCTCAGTGTATCTCTTGCATTTCTTGTTGAATTGCATTTTGGACGACTTATTTCTGTAAGGTTCCACCGATCTGTACCCGGCCACAAGTATACCCGGCACTACATAACATACTTAGAAAAAAAAGAAAGAAATCTACCACATCTCTAACTTTTTTTTACTTACCTAAAAGTCTATCTCGTACCTGACGTATCGCTTATTAGTCCAATATTGTTCTCAATTAAAAACAATATTAAACAATGAGCTATTATTAAAGCATAGAGCAATAACAGCAGCATACAATTAGTAAAAGTCGCGTGTCGATGGGATGGTCAGATAGCGAGGCAATTCACAGACCATATTGCATCCAGTCATTTACATAATTGTTCCATGTACGACGATGAAAGTGTCGTATAAATCGTCAGAATATAGCCATGTTGGTTTTGTTAAAAGGGTTCCAATTTAGCAATTGAATTCATGATATGAAAAAATTACAATGCATTTTTGTTAAAGATGACTTTAACAAAAATACATTGTATGAATTATTTTAGCCACTTTCTTATTTAAGAAAAGTTTTAGAAACATATTCACTTTCAAATTTTAAACAAAATGGACAAAGAATTCCTTTTGACTACTCAGAAATCTCGTTTTGCAATCTTTTATGTTGTGCATTAATACTTATGGTAATAAACGTACGTCTGTAAAATCAAGTAAATCAGCGAAATCAACAACATTTCGTATTCCTACAGTCTTTTCAAGTGTTATCATATCTCCTCTGTAAAAAAACTAAAACCTTGTTTTAAGTCCGTAACAACAGTATAGTTACACCTACGAGGAAATTGAAGGACAAAAATGTTATCTGCTTAACCCGCCAGGAAATACAAGCGTGGTGTTATGTGTAGTAAAACCTGCAAATAGCTCTACACAAAGTATTCTAAACACGGCACTTTGAAAACGGAGCTCGCTTTATCTTGATAACGAGGGAAAATACGTTGGGATTTGTCAATCAAACTATGTCAAAAACCAATGACGAAACGATAAGCGGGAATTACCTTACCTACTCTATGTATTTCACATAGTAAGTAGTTGTACCTTCCTACCTACCTGGCTGTTGTAAATCAGCCATCCTACATAGTCAGCGATCGATTTTCCGCCAACTACCGACCAATGGCAGGGCTGGAAATAGAAACACGTAATATAGGAAAGACAAAGGTTACACGTGCATAGTTTTAATTAAAAAGTAACATTATGTAGACAGTAGTAATTAATGAGAAGGTAGTCGCAATTAGTGCATTTCATTTCCTGTTTCTATTGGAAAAACTAAGATAATGTTAGGTATATATGTATCAAATTTACAGTCAAAGTACGTGAATGTAGTAATTCCTCTTCTTAGAGTATCGATGGCAATATATTAGGTTGGGGAAAAAGTCTTTTCGCATTATAGTATGTATGAACTGTTAATAAAATCTCTTTGGCTATACTATTTGTATCTGGCTGGTTTTGGTATCATTGAAAGTTTAAATTTTAAAGAACATAATTCCAAATTCAAATTAGGAAAATGTGTGATTTTCATTTGTTTTTCGTACCGTCAAGATGAGTGAATCTAATGAAGAAATTCGATACATTTTAAAATTTTACTACAAAAAAGGAAAAATGCAACGCAAGCCGCGAAAAAAATTTGCGATGTTTATGGACCTAGTGTAGTGTCTGTGAGAGTAGCACAAATTTGGTTTAAGCGTTTTCAATCCGGAAATTTTGATGTCAAAGATACACGTCGCTCTGGTCGCCCTATTACGGATAAAATAGATGCCATTTTTGCAAAAGTGGAGCAAGATCGGCATACCAGTAGTTACGACGTAGCTGAAGAACTGGAAATTGACCACAAAACAGTTTTGGCGCATTTGAAAAAACTGGGTACACAAAAAAGCTCGACATTTGGGTACCTCACGGGCTCACTGAAAGAAACCTAATGAACCGTGTACTCATTTGTGATTCTTTATTACGACGTAATGAAACCGAACCATTTTTGAAGAAGCTGATAACTGGTGATGAAATGTGGATCACGTATGACAAGAACGTGTGAAAAAGGTCGTGGTCAAAGGCCGGTCAGGCTTCACAGACTGTGGCGAAACCCGGGTTAACTCGCAACAAGGTGATGCTGTGAGTGTGGTGGGATTGGAAGGGCATTATTCCTTATGAGCTGTTACCACCAGGCAGGACCATCGATTCTGAACTCTACTGCGAACAACTGATGAGATTAAAGCAAGAAGTTGAGAGAAAGCGGCCGGAATTAATCAACAGAAGGGGTGTGGTTTTTCATCATGATAACGCTAGACCTCACACATCTTTAGCCGCCCAACAAAAATTAAGAGAGTTTGGCTGGGAGGTGTTAATGCATCCGCCGTATAGTCCTGACCTTGCACCTTCAGATTTCCACCTGTTTCGGTCTCTTCAGAATTCTTTAGGCAGTGTCAGGTTAACATTACGAGAGGACTGCCAAAACCACTTGTCGCGGTATTTTGACCAGAAGTCCCAAAATTTCTATAGCAATGGGATCTTGTCCCTACCTACAAGATGGCAAAAAGTTATCGAACAAAATGGTACCTACATACTTTAGTTAAATGTAAATAAACTTTGTTAAAAATGTTTTGAATTTTCTTAAAAAATGCGAAGAAACTTTTTCCCCAACCTATTATACAGGGTGAAAGGAGCATCGACTCGTAAACTTTAACCATGAGTAAATTCAGCACACGATTCTACACCCTCTAGCATAGAGTTTCACAGAAAAATAGGTACAATATCTACGCGATCCAAATGTATGGAACAGCAATTTTTTGTTAATAACTGACGAACAGTTTAAATGTAGGGGATTTCAGAATCATTTACTGAATTTAATTGGTTGGGCGTCACTGTGTAAAGAGTCAGCCAAGAATTTGACAACGAGCACCTTCAGAAGCGTCCATCAGCTCCTGTAGCGTACATACAACAGGACACGATGGATACGATGCTAAGTGTCCTATTGATTGTGGGACAGCATCACTTTTACACTCCAGGGCGGAGTCACCTGAGAATCTCCACCTGAACAGGTTTCTTAGCTTTGGTCTACCATCGGCCTCCGGTGTCTGGAGTATATTTAAAGACTTCCAGTTGTGGTCATTTGCATCATTTCAATGTCTTGCCTCACCAAGATTAAGTCTGGATTTTAAAAGATTTTGACCTCCGAGTTTGTTTCCGTATTTCTTCTTAGAGTAGTCAGTTAGGAAACACCGATATTATCTATTTAATTCATGCGCATTTTTAAATCAATATACAGAAATAAACATAATTTATCATACTAATATTAAAAATGTGAAAGTTTGTACGTTTAAATGTTTATATTTGTTACTCAATCACTTAAAAACTACCTAGAGGATTTGAATAAAATTCGGCAAACATACAGAGAGACTATGACCTGGATTAACACATAAAATACTTTTTATCCCGGTGGTCGCAGTTTCCGACCTCGATTCCACACAAACAAAAGCTGGCTTGGCGCTGACAAAAGCTAGTTACTTCTTAGTAGCATCAAAATTATAGTTCCTAAAAGATTTCCTCTGAAAAATAGCATAGTGAAAAATTAATTCATACTTTTATAAAGAGGATAGGAGACAAAGAGCTTTGACCGCGCACCTCGTAGTAATCCTTGTGCCACATTCAATGGGCTAATTGCACCACATGTGAGATAAACTCATTAACAAGGATAGACGCGAGATTCCGCTGCTACCACTGCCGCGCTTATCTGTGGAGGTTGAGGACATGGTGAGGAGCGCAAGCGATTTTGTGGTCATTTTGTTTCGTCGTTCGCATTATCCTTCTGACCTCATAACATTAGATTTTTTTAAAGTAATATACCAAGACCCTTCACAGCACGTTAAGCTGTGGATCCCGGCTGTTATTCTTGGATCTGTGACACGCCCTCTTGATTACCTAGGCTTTGGAGGTCAGATAGACAATCGCTACATGTAAAATACTGGTATTCACTTGCATCCGGTGAGACTGAAAGCCGACCTCAACATAGCTATGAAAAGACTAGTTAGATGATGACCTAAAAACATTTGATATATTAAGTAGGAAAAAAAATGTATTCCGACTAAGATTTCCGTGGCCTTTACATTTTACGATCAAAGTAATTTATTGCCATAATTTCCATCCTTTTCTTCTTGAGGAATTAAATCCAACGACGTAATCATTTATCTTATTCATGTTTATCAATAAAGAAATGGTATAGAATAAATGACAGTTCGGTACCTACCTAGTACCTACTATTGAACAGAAATGTCTCCCTCCAAACGTAAACACGTGAGTTTGACTTATCAAATTTGCCAATTCACTCGCGGCTAACAAAGTGAGACAACTTAGGCTTGTTGATAAATCAATATGATAGCTTCACAAGTTACCCGCTCCGCTCATCAATGTATCTCAATTTAGCACACGTACAAAGGCCTTTGAGGCGCGCGGGGGCACGGGGGCGGGGGCGGGCGGCTGCGAAGGGCGGGCAGCCCGCATGATCGCGCGATCGCACCCATTTGCGGCTCGTTACACGCCGATAGCACCAAACAAAACACACCCCAAGTAATTAGGAAAAGCCTTTTCCAGATACCGTAAGCACTGCTGTGACTTGTGGCTAACTACCTTTACTTACTTTTGTTTTGGTAACAACTTAGAATACGTTCCTGGTATGTTTCACAACATATTTATGTTAGATCATTTTGTTGAAGAAAATGGCTAGACATATTGTGACATTTCCGGAAAGGCGGTTAAACAATGTTTAAAGACTAGATATGTTTTACTAAGGTAGGATCATTAAGTTGCCTTCAAAATGGTTGAGCTAAATAGTGCTGATCCGTCGCCATGTTCGTGAACGGGCGCCGTCAGTAAGAACTCGTCATCTCTTAGCTGCCACGGCTTTTTTTTTTTTTGTATGGGAAATCATCAAATGACTTCTCCCGCTCTGGGCGGAGCGGGAGGGCGTGTCAGACTTTTACTGACTAAAACCCACCCGTGTTCCTTCAGTTGCCCATGTGCCAGGGTCACGGTATCTCTTTCGAACAATCACGCGACCCCGGCAGGCATCGGTCCTAGCAGACCCCTTCAGTAGCCACGGCTTATTTTAATTTCGGAACTGTTTTTTTTTTTTTTTTTTGATTTACGTCATTCTTTTTACTTCGTTCTCACATGTATAATGTCATCATAAATGATGTTCCCAATATTTTGATTTAAATGAGTGTCCGTGAAGTTTCTTGTGGTTCCTTCTCCATAGGTACTTCCTACTACGCTTTAGAATGGTTAGCTTCATCTTTCTAACAACCGACCCCTTGACCATTGAAAAGTGTCTGTAATTTGTTTATTTAAATTAAATTTTTTGAGTTTGTGTTAAACGGAGTAAAAATGACTCAAAATTTCAAATCAAAAACCTTTTAACAACATATACAGGATAAGTTTTTATCCAGTGCGCAAACTGTAACCATGAATTCAGCATATCATTCTAGACCCCCCAGTGTAGAAAATTTTCGTCGGATATTAAAAAAAAAAATCAGCTGTTCCATAAATTTTGACCCCGTAGGTATTTTTTTTTTTTTGCAAGTAAACTGACTACTCTGAGAAGAAAGGCCGAAACAAACTCAGAGGTCACAGTCTCTTTTAAAGTCCAGACATAATCTTGTTCAGATCATGTGAACACCATGTGGATTGGTGTCTGAAGTGGTCTTTTAAGGAAAGAACCACACAGATTGAGTGGACCTGTCCAATCAGTGCACGCATTTGTCAGTAATCATGCGGTTCAACTCAGAACTTAAGGATATCAATGATTCGACGAACAATACCAAAGAAAGGACATTTGTGTAGGTCGCGTAAATTACTCAAACTGCCAGATCGTGATAAAAATTAAATGACAAGAAAAGGAAACCAGAAAAAAAAAGCACCCACTTAGTCTTCACATTTACAATAATTAAAACAATATAAGAGAGCAGTGGTGGCCCAGTGGTAACGGCCGCGACTTACGAGTAGTAGGTCGTAAGTTCGAACCCAAGTACGCGCTATACTTTGTGTAAATTATTTCATCACCACTGCTCTCATAACGGTGAAGGAAAACATCGTGAGGAAACCGGCATGTCTTAGAACTAAAAATTCGAAGTCATGTGACATCTACCAACCCGCACTGGGCCCGCGTGGTGGATTATGGCCCACTTCCTCTCACCGAGAGGAGGCCTGTGTCCCAGCTGTGGGAACATTTTTAGGCTGCCGATGATGAAAACAATATAATACTTTAAAAGTAAATATTCATGTCATTGTATAACTAAAATTCATCAATGTCAATGTGTATATAAAATCAGGAAATAGTCATTGTCTGATAATTTGAGGACCATGTACAGTCAACAGCAAAAGTAGATGATCAAAATCAGAAATTCAATACTATTAGAACGGAGTTCGTGAATATATGGCAGCTGTACTAGTAGTAAAAGTTTGGTATAATATACAATCACATACTTTTGAATCACTTCGACGCCACACAGTTCTGACACGAACTCCGTTCATTAGTATTGAATTTCTGATTTTGATCATCTACTTTTGCTGTTGACTGTACATGGGGGCATATTGCATTTTTCTATGAAACAGCTGATTTTTTTTGTATAACCGACGTAAAATTTCTGCGCAAGGGTGTCTAGAACGATATGCTGATTTCATGGTTACAATTTACGCACTGGATAAAACCTTATCCTGTATGTGCATAGCTTTAGCCTGTTTAGCAATAATACATAGCAGGAAGATAAAATATCCATAGACAATGAAAAGTGAAATTTTATATCCCATAAAAATAGACAAAGGAATGATTTGAGAGCATGAAAGGTGCACAATGTTTATGGCCCCCTGACCACAGACTCACCATGTCTCTATGGTATTTATAAAGAAATGGTCTTCGGTATGTAACACGAAGTTTGAATATTTAGCTAATGCCAAAGCTATTTAGTTTTGACCACAGACAGTCTTCTATTAGTTTCTAAGAAGTTAATTGGATTTTTAAGCGTCTGTTTTAAATGTTCAGCACTTACCGTGGTACTAACTATTTACTCGTAAATGTTTGTTTAAATGAATCGTTTTAGTTGTTAGTTTTGCTTCATTTAAAATGTAAGTGATGAATGAATACGACCAATATTTGGCAGAAATTAGATACCTGAAAAGGTGTGTTGGGATTTAGTAGGTACGAATTGAAATGAATTTATTAAGTGTAACATCTGATTAATTAACCAATATGGTAGAAATAGAGAAAATGTATGCAAAAAATGTTTAATTCCACAAGAGGGATTTACAATTATTTAAAAAAAAAATACAATACCTAAGTAACGTCAGGAAAATTAATTGTTTATCAATTTAAATTGTTCGTTTATTCAAATAAGGAACTGCTTTTCTTCGACTGTTGTATGAAATGGTAAATGAGCCACTCCCTTTTGATAAACAATTACTATCCGAACTGTACAAGTTATTAATTGATGATACAAATTTCTATCTATTTTTTTTTTACCTATGCAGTTTTTGCCTACCCAATAAATTAATAGACCTTAGTTCAAAGATCAGCCTGGGATTTGAAAGGATAATGCATCCATGTGGGGTGCAAGATGCGTCGTGTGCCACCCGGCGGCTTGCCTGCCCACCTGGGCAGTGCGACTACCCACCTTTCTGTCACAAATCAACTGAGCTCTATGTATCACGTTATGTCATCAAGATCATCAAATTAGATTAAGTATACCTAATTTACGAGTACACTAGTCTTGTTTATTTGCATGTATTTTTAATCGTATCGATTCAACATCTTTAACGCTTCATAAGTTTTATTGTAACGACAAATGGTGCTTCAGTTGTATAAAAATATTTTAATTTGACTACACATGTAAACATTTGCACAACTTCTAAGGTTATAAAACAGTGCACAGTGTACCGAATTCAATCTTTTGTAATATCCGTTAATCCCGTGTTTTGCTAATAAATGAATTTGAATGTGCATGGAGCACGGTATCGGAAATTTATGTTTCTGTATCGGTAAGATTTCGCACTGAAAGTAAACAATTAGATCGTGAATTTACACAAAATTAACATTTTTGAATCTAAAGAGGTCATTTAAAGCCCATGTTGGGAATTAAATTACTCAGCAACGACTTTAGGTACTTATTGAACAATCTATTCGTCCTGATGTTATTGATGCTGTGTGCCGTATTTTGCAGTTGAAACAGAAAAGACATCACACGACATGCCGATTAGCTTAGTGTAAATCTGCCTTTACACTGACTGTTTCCTCAAACACTTTTCCTATCGAAGCTGCTGATGATGAATGACTCAACAAACGGCGGGTTAATACTCTTTAACAAGTATTGCATTAAGTTAGGGTGTCAGTGGAAAGTGTAACGGTATTGTACTCGCCAAAGTCCTACGTCAATCAGTGGATGCGGGCTCACAATTAAGCGCACGCGCCGCTGGGAAAAACTCAATGCGAATACAAATAAATTCTCATATAAAACCATTTAAATATATCGTGTTACGTATCATAATGTAACGGTTTTTAAATAAAACTCTTTATTTTAAATGTAAATATTAAAATTATCTTAAAACTTAAAAGCTCACGTTACTTTGTCGAGTTTCTACACTAAATGCATATTTTTTATCTGAATTGCAAAATGTTCCCGTGTTTTAATCTTTTAGCCGGATATAGCTAATGTATTCTAAAAAAGTTGTAATTAAAACTTACCTGAATAAAAATGTCGACATAAAATTAATGCAATATACAGCTTTCCTTAATTATTTTCATATCAATTTAATTAAGGTTTTTTTAATATCATAAATTGAGTTTTCTTCCTTTTATCTACCTACTTACGTAGATAGTTACCCCACGCATTGAACATTTACAAGAACTAAGAAAGATTTTAAGTTTCTATTAAGTCATTAGCTCTGACACTTAGTGAGAATAGCATTATTTCTACTTAAAAAACAGGTTCGCTACATTTTTGCTCAAGATCTTCGGACCACCGTAGTTTTTGCGATTACCTTACACATCTGACTTGTAATTACATAGTTTATTACGAGTGTTCAGGTCGTTCACGCGGTGAAGGTACATTTATTTGACTAGCACGCTGTTTACACGCAACCCAATTCGATGGCTCCACCGAATAATCGTGTAAGAGAAAATTAACAACTTTTCAGGAAAAAATAAAAACGTTCAAACTTCAATAACACTCATTTCATTGTAAATAGGTATAAACAATGTGTAATCGAAAAATAGGTAAAAAAATAAACTATAGATATAAACTATACTTGTATATTTACTATTTTTAAAACATTAACGAGTTTCAGGAAATTCATGAAAAGCCATTTAATGTTTTTGCTCTTGTTAAATTTGCTTGACTAGGTCACATTATATATCATTACACGTTTATTCGTGTAATAATACACAACGAATAAAACGTACTGTAATATTGCACTATTATTCTCCATAAATCAAGTTTATTTTTGAACCCAGGTATAACTATTTATACGCTTGTTTACAGTACATTGTTCTGCTATTATATGATTGGAAAGATCGTATACATTTATATTAGAGTTAATAAGATCAGTTTTCATTTATGTAATAGGTTTTAACATGTTTATTATTGTAAACTTGGCGACTCAAAAAGCATGTAATAATAGCATAAACTATTATTCCTATAAATTTAAAATTAATTATTTCCCCAGAATAAAGAAATTCACTATTATAATAGGAGTGTTTTGAGTCTAAAATTCATAAAAAAAATAAGTAGGTGCAGGATAAGCAAAAGAAACGAAAAATTAAAAAAAAAATCGTGTAAGAACTCTTGCACGTTTATTCGGTGGGGCCATCGAATTATGGATTACAGATTTTTCGAATTATTTCACATTTGCTCACAGATATTTTAGCTTCAATATGATAAATAATAGGGGTTAAAGTATAAATTGCCCTTTAAAGTGATTTATACTTTTTATTGACATTAAACCTTCATGGTGGATTCGAGTGAAACTTTTTAACATTATACATATGAGATTTTCCTTTTTAAAAATGTGCAACATTCGATTTTCGAATATC
Organism: Aporophyla nigra; assembly: GCA_947507805.1. NCBI lineage: Eukaryota > Metazoa > Arthropoda > Insecta > Lepidoptera > Noctuidae > Aporophyla > Aporophyla nigra. Next base: position 15,965,904 of record OX382302.1, on the reverse strand, counting down.
AATTGTTTCTTTTATTCAGCTTAGACGCCTTCCTATGCCAGTCTCATCCAGGCATCCAGGTTCTAACCGCGTTGGCAATAATGTCGTCTCTCACGTCATGGTCGGCAGAACACACTAGTTGGAAATTCAGTCAGAGGCAGTTCTACGTCAGTAGACATTTTGGCTGGCTGCAAAATGTCGTCCTATCAATGTAGCCCATCCAATCTGTATTCTAATCGATAACCCGGTTTGAGGATGCTCTTTGCCAAATAAAAGAATATGACCAAGATATAACTCAGCAACCGTAAACTATTCAAATATTTTTTTGTTCTTTCAAAATAAAACGAGCTAGGTGCAAATAAGATTAAACGAACCATAAAATTTACAATAAAATATAAACCCTGCCGTAACCAATTATTCCACAGTATCCCTGCATAAATTTCTTATTAAATTACATGTTAAGGCAATATAAATAAATGTTGTCTTCGTATCAATTTATTCATTTATCCGGCAATATCATCTTATAAGTAGTCCATAAAGTGGTCACAAGTTCATAGCCCCCTGGTGTACATCTGGACTGGTGTGCACACTTAAAGGCATAGAGTTATTGCGTAATAATCTAGGTAGGCAGATGTTCGAGGTGATTGCAACAGCTTAGATATATTTAGCTAACAGGTGCTGTCCTATCACCACGTGGTAGACCAGGGCTGCCTTACAAAGTTTGTAAAACATTGATTTGAGTGTCAATGTTACAATTCGCAGTCAGCATTGGAATTGTAAATGTTGTAATAGAATTTTAATGGCAAAAATAAGACTTCTATTCAAGAAGCTCGGAAAATTAAATGATTTTGACATCACTTGCCGCTTACATAAATAAATAGAACACCATTGGTACAGAACGAAGAAAGGACTTATGTATAAAGAAGGTACACAAAAGTACCTTCAATTACCTACTTGTTAATTTACTTGATTTCATCACGAGAATAAAACAAATGAAACTCATGTAAAAATTATTTGGTATTGTAATGTAGTTACCCTGAACCCCAAGATACAGACTTACTATTTAGGGCTCACTATCGAATAATATATTGTAACATAGCTGTAGGCAAAAAAAAATAAGGATCCCATATCATCTTATTGCTGTTAACCTGTGAAATTAATTAACAATATTCGTGATAACGATTCAGACCCTGGTTAATAGTGTGTTACCCAACGGGTGCAAGACAATAATAGCTTGTTATTACGATGACAAAATTCAAAAGTAAATGAAGAAAAGCATGACCACAACAAAGTAATTAACAACAAGCATTAACTAGCAGCCCTAGACAAGCTTGAACAGGACGAGCTAAACCAGTTGTCGCGATTTTATAGAGTGGACATTACATAATGGCTACCAACGTGATAATTACCCTATCCGTGTAAGGAGCGGTTATTAAAACAACTTGTTTCTCCCAGTGTTTATGCCGCATCCTATTATAGTAACAAGAGCGTTTTGTTCCTTTTTAAACACTGTTTATTTACAATATCAGCACTTAAGCAATTCATTTACGCTGTTGTTAATACGATAACCACTTGGAGTAAAGTTAATTGTCACTATAATACTTATAGAGAAACGAAATTAAAATTTCTTACACCTCTGACAATAAATATTCTTGTTCTTCTTGTTTGAAATACTATCGTTCATTATCGTAAGGCTCTGTTGGTCATTATAATAATCTAGTATCATTAAAGCTCTGGTCAAAGTGATAAATCGATACATTGGTACACGTGTCGTGTGCGCAGCCATGATTAGATACAGATAATGTTGAATCACGCAGGTGGCTTTCCTCGTAGAAAAGTTTTTGCACAGATACATATAGTAGGAGCAGCTGCCGATGTGAAAATTGCAAGCCCCTATGTCCAGTGCCAGTCATAATCCAAGAATTAATAGCCAATTGCTAATGACAGAATGGAAATGCAAGCAAACGTTTGGTCAAACGCTACGCAATTACCTGCGGACGTTAGATTCGAACATCGGGTGCAAACTATACGGGCTTAGACACGTGCTAGCTGTCATGTGGACCTCACCTTACTTCTGTAGTTATAGAAAACGAGCCTAATGGTCAATATATTTACATTTGCAATGGTAATAACTAGAACATCTTTTGATAAGTAATGATTTTATAATATAGCTATTAGCACCCACATGCGTGGGTGTTTATACAGAAAGGCATAAATAAACATCACGCATCAAAATGTATACTTATAGAGTTTTATCAAAACACGCGTCCTGGATGAATTAAACAAGATAAAGAAAAACAATGTATAAGTAGGTACTTATTGTTTATTTGTTCAAGCCAAATCGTAGCAGACATCGATAATAAATAGAAGGTACGTAAAGCCTCCTGTGCTCGCAAAGCTTTTGTGAGCCGCGCACATGCGCACTCTCAATATGGATGGAATACCGCACAAAACGCTTTTCATTTCGTTTGAATCGCTCGCGCACTTTGTGCGTATACGCGAGATGAGTCAGAAGCAGTGATTAAGTTCAAAATAGATGGGTCACTCCATTGAAATCATTTTTAGGGACAAGTACTAATAGGTCTACGAAAAATCTTAGATGTACACAGTCATTGAAGAAAGAGTTTCATTGAAAAATTAAGCGTGGTTCGTTTTGGCCATGCTGTCTATCCAAGTCAGCATGGTTTTTTTTTTACAAATTTTCGTTTGTCATGAATAACATCAAAAACAAATTGATTCAATTGATTCTACTTACAGAATTCAAAAGGATGAAGGAAAACATTGTGAGGAAACCGGTATGTCCTAGAACCAAAAATTCGCTGACATGTGACATCTACCAAACCGCACTGGGCTCGTTTTTTAGATTATATATAGCCCACTCCTTCCTGGGGAGGCCTGTGGCCCAACAGTGGGAACATTATAGGCTGATTATGCTACACAACTTAAAAGCGCCAAAAATACCAATACTTTTCTTTGGTAAGCTTTTAGGTACAAAAGTCTCGTCTAAAGGCTCTCTACTCTTTGTCCTCGCGTAATTAGTAGCGGGGTGAGTCGTCTGCCAGGAATTCTTTTGAAGGGAGACAAACGGAGGAGGCTTCGCCGAGCTGGCATACAATGGCGTATCGTATGTCGGCCACCTGCATGAAGCGCTCCTTTCATAGCGCTGCGATGCGCGGGCGCAGAGCCGTGCGCAGGAGTGATGCTGTACGTGCTTACGGAATTTCATTGGATATCGATTGCATCATGAACTTAAAATGGAATATCCTTATAAACCAAATACCCAACTGAATAATTTGAAAATAGATAAAGACCTATGTTGATAATGGTCGACCGGCACCCTAATTGCGAAACGCACTATTTATAAGAATCTGAATGGGTTTGAAGATTATTTCTAAACCATTGTGTCATTTGTTCAAATAAATTGTCGGCTCGGTAACGTAAATAACGCAATGAACGTTGTTTAACTATCAATATGTAACCAATTCCTACCGATAAAAAGTTACGCAAACCCCATCTGGTGGTAGAGCTTTTCACATAGTGTTGAATTCTTTTTTGGTTAGACCACGGGCTAGTAATACGGACTTTAAAACACGATACAAATGTAACATAAACGGCTTTATTTTAAATGCAAGAAACAATAAACAAAACAACACAAGGTTATTGTGGACAACCACAAAACATTTGACAAACCCATGTAACTGTATCGCCGTGCAACCTTTTTTAATTGTTACTGTTTCTTTAAAGTACAACCAACCAACAAGTCAATAATACAATAACAATTACTAAGTAGCTACCTCATTCGGAGCCAAAAAGCCGTAAACAATCATCGTAATTTTACAGCACGGTCGTTACATTGTGGACCGGCTCGTAAAATCGGCAGATCTCACACGGAGATACGGTCGCCCCCGAGCCTCCTGCTGCTCCTGAGAACGTCACTCATTACAAAACAGTAATTTTCTATCGATATAAAGTTGTATTTCTCGATATAAATTGGCGTATCGATTTTATCGCTCGCCCGTTGCGGTTTGTGTGGGAAACGAGCGTTTTTGACGATTTACCTTAAGTATGTTAGCACGTGCTGCTTTTTTTTAAGTTCTACAGCTGCCATTTTCATTTAAATAGTCGAGTGTGGTCATTTGATTACTTTTGTTGGTCGTAGATAGCCGCGTGGTGGTAAGAAGTTACTTAAAAAATGTAACCAGGAATTTTCAAAGGAGTCTTAGTTATGTAACCAAATACCGTCTATTTCCTTATTAAACCCATGACTGAATTATATTCTTACATTGTTACTATAGTCTTTTCGCCATAAGATGAGTTCCCTGACAGTTCATTTTTTTCCGTGGCACGCATACTACTTTAGACGAATAAAAAATAAACTGGCAAAAAAATAAAAAAATAAATGATAAAAAAAATATAAAGCCTTTCGTAAATTACTAAGTAAATTATTGTAGTTATAATTAACTGTTAATAAATTAAGTAAATAAAATAAAAAAGTATAAATCTCAAAAATGGCTAATGCGTTGAACGGAACGTCGGCCAATAGAGATTGTTATAGGTAATAGGTAAGTAGTAGTAGTGGTGGTAGTAGAAGGTAATAGATTTTATTTTTGTGAAATCCTACTTAATATTATAAACGCGAAAGTTTGTGTATGGATGTATAGATGAATGGATATATGGATGTTTGTTCCTCTTTCACGCAATAACTACTGACCCGATTTGGATAAAATTTGGCACACAGATAGTTTATAACCTGTTTATTCCGGTAGTAAGTTCCCGCGGGATATTTTCCAACCTCCACACGGGCGAAGCCGCTGACAAAAGGTAGTATTTAATAAATGAAAATTATCATTATTAAGTTCCAAACCGATCTTTGCTGTCATTGGCGGATCTTTGACAGTCGTTTCGGGTCGTCAGAAGTCCGAAAGTCTGGTAACCAGTCTTACCAAAGGGTAGTATTACCCAGTAACCGGGTTGTGGTTTGTGGAGATCAGATAAGCAGTCGATTAATGTAAAATGGAAGCCGACCCTCACATAGTTGAGAAAATGTTAGACAGGTGACGATGATGCTTAAATTTCCAAATCCACTGACACTAGACAACCCTGACTCTCAATCATTAGCCTTTCTTTCATAAATGAGAATACTAAATACAGAAAGTTCTCACCACCTTCTTAGATACTAACATATTACATGTTATAACGGAAAACGTTCACTAATACAATGTCTTCTTGACCCTTTTTTTTGTGGGTGGGAAATCATCTAATGACGTCTCCTGTTCTGGGTGCAGCAGAAGGGCCAGTCAATTTAACTGACTAACACCCACCCATGTTCCTTCAGTTGCCTATTCCAGAGGTTGCCACGGTAACACTTTCGAACAAATCTAGATTTCTTTCAAGATCCTGGCAACAGAGATCGAATATTGAACTGCCTCTGACACTATCAAAAATCACAATAATAAGTAGAAACAACCCTCGAAACAAAACAACTCATTACTATCTTCTCTATCAGTGTATCAGCGCTAACTCGGTAACGCACGGAGCCACCCTAATCGACTGATTGTGGGAAAGGGCAAAGACAATGGTGATTATATCAGGGTTAATAGCAGCCATCTAGTGTCTGACGAGAGGGAGGGTTGACCGGTTATCTGTTAGGATTAGCCGACGGAAAGTTAGCTTGGATGATTGTGAAGATATATCGGTAATTTGTCGGGGTTCGTTTGATGTGATGTAGGTGGAAAACAAACAGGCAGATGGATGGGTACTAGAGTTTTCTATGAGATGTTTTTTTATTATTAAAACATTTATAGAATTTAAAAAAAAAACAGTCTTAAAATAATAATAATATGTACTAGTATATAAAAATCTGGCCAAGTGCGAGTCGGACTCGCACACGAATGGTTCAACCAAGGCAAAAAACGCCGAAAAATAAACGTTTCTGGTATGGAGATCGCTTTCATTTTTAATATTGTTTTTATTTTTGTCATAGCGGCAACAGAAATACATTCTGAGAACATTTCAACTGTTTTTCTACGTATTACTGTTCATGAGATAGCGCTGACAGAAAGATGGACGGACGGACAGCGATGGCTTAGTAATAGGGTGCCGTTGGTTGCTCTTATGGTATGTAACCTTAAGGGATCAAAAAGTTCGTACGCATAGTAGTCAACTGGAAAAGTGCCAAAAATTCTGGCATTATTATCACGTTGTATTGCAATGCTGATTCTTTGGCCAAACATGGGTTAGCTCTCTGGTCACGTGAGAGACTACTCACCGCTTGGCAAAGTCTCGAAAAACTAAGTGGATACTCGGACCCCATGGCCCTGGAGTTTCAACCCCAAACGGCTCGAACATATCAATTCCAATAAGTTTAAAATATTTGCGCCGTTTGTAGTTTGTTTCTTCTGCAAATCGTAACTTTTGGCGAATTTTAGCAATAGACACTAAAAATCATTGTTTTTGCCTAAAATTGAACTAGGTACTTTCATTTATATGATCATCATTTAAGCTGAAACCTACCTCAAAAATAATGGAAAAAATAAAGTGTAATGAATTTATGATTTTAAATCTTGCCACGCTTTCCGTCGGCCGTCGCAATCTCCTATCCGACGCTACAAACAAAATCGATATTTAGTATTTTATTTTTAACTCTAAACAGTTAAGGCATATCATAAGGAAGCCCACATGACAATGAACTGTAAGTGTAATGCCCTGATTACGATAGGTGTTGTTGGTAGCAACACCAGCACCTGACCCGCGTCTGACGTCATCCATGATAAATTACCAGTCAAATAGTCAGGTGCTAAGTGAGCTGACTTAATCATAATGTTATAATTATCTAACGAAAATCAAATTCACTTGAGGCACCGTGCAGTTCAATTTGTTTCAGTATTTCTTCTCAGTATACTGGTATAGGAAATGTCAAACTCTACTTTTAAGTTGTTTTTTTTTTTACGTGTAAAAGGGCTTAACCAATTTACAAAAATAATTATCATTTATTAGGTTGAAATATCTTCAAGATAAGATGAAAAGAAACAATGGTTGAGAATAATGATGATAAATAAAATAGTAATCCATAAAACCATTTAAACCTTTTGTCACGGTTAAATAAGTAAAATAATCAAAATTGTAATACACATACCAACAATAAGATCTATTTAAGTATACCAAAACGTAAAAAGCAATCAAAACACATCATAGAGCAATATGGACCATAGTCCACATAACAAGAAAGATGATTATTGCTCGTCATAACGATTGCACTTTATAGAGGGGAGAATTCATTGTGTTAATATCACAATATGGTGCTGTCAGTTAATTGGAATAGATTATGGGAATGAGGGAAGAAGTACGCCATGGAGTGGTCCCAGGGGATGCTTTGCGGATGAACTTTTTATATTTTTTTATCAAGTCATCGAGTGACAATGGAGAATGGACGGATTATCACAATATTTGGAGGCGGTCGTGTGGCTGCGCTGAAAATTGACACCGGCTGTGGTTGCGCAACAATAGAACGAGTAAATAAATACGCTTAATCATGTTTAATAAACTATTTGAGTAGATAATTACTGTAGTAGGACTTGTCATTGTCATTTACTCAGAATTAAGGCTCGAGCAGACTAGCGCAACGCGACGGTCACGCGCGATTCGGCGATTTATATCCGTAGAACAATTTCTTTAACCGTGTCGCGGCTCGACAGGTCGCCCATGTGTGAAGTGTCGCACGCGTCTGCATGAGACCTTATGCGGTCAAGACATGAAAAGTACTTACTTGTCTTACTGCTTATTCTGGGTATCCTAAACTAGAAGTGAACAGATACGGACTCTATACTCTTTTCTATGCCCTAGAACCAAACATTCAAAGACATGTAATATCTAACAACCCACACTAGGATGGCGTGTTAGATTACGGCCCACTCCCTGTCGCCGAGAGGAAGCCTGTGTCCCAGCAAGGGGGACATTATGGACTGATTATGTACTGACTCTATATGACGTGTCATCGGCCAATTAGCCACAACAGATGTCCAACACGTCTTCAACATAACTGACCTTCCCTAATCTTATATTCGATTAGTCCCAATTATAACCGAATTCCGTGTCCTCAAATGGGGACTACGCCCACTAGCCGTTGGTACCGCGGTTGTGACCCAGTGAGAGGCCCGCATGTCTGAGCTACCAGACGGCGCGGCTCCGCTCTCAGATGACCACCAAGACCTTAAACGAACTCGTCTCGAGTGTAACTGTGATTCACCGTGGGACTTGCAGACGGAAGTCTAAGCGTCTATGTTGGTATTGTCAGTGAAGATATGTTTCCGGCTGTGGATATGAATGCCAGATTTATAATTGGTGGTTTGATAAAGAAACTCATCTTTGCTGAGGATGTTCTTAAACACTTCTGTTCAAAAATGGACTAAATACGTCAGTGGGCTACTGTAACCTTATACATTATAAATGTATCACACACAAATGAAATCTGAGAACATTATTTGCTCCGTTAATCTGAAAAATCCTCAACAATTCCCCTAATAAAGGAATCACAGTGGCTGAATTATAGCGTGAAAACATACATCGTTGTCGGTCGACATTTTTATTAATAAAAAAGCAAATAAAAGATGTAACAAAGCTAACAAAGCTTTGAAGATGCGCAATAAATGTGCAATAATGTGCGTTCTTGTGCGCGCTCCATTGGCGCTGTGTGATGAGCGTGTCGGGCGTGACAATGGACGCGGTGGCGCGTGCGCCCAGAAGCACACCTTGTTGCGCGCGCACCACTCCGACGGCGACGGTACAGGACGAGAATAGAGTTTTGATATGAATTTGTACTTGGAAAAAAGTCAGTCAGTTTTGTCTTCAAGGATCTACTCATATTGTCATTGGTCCCTAACATCAACAAGAAATTAACAATAATGTAAAAAAAATAGTTGAATTCGGGGCTTTTGGCAATGTGCGTATTTTGGTATCTTTTTTATTATAATTTTCGTTATAATGCGCGTTTTGTTTGTGCAGAATAAATATTTTTTCTTTCTTTTCCTACTTTAGTACCTACTATTACTACTACCTATATTTATAACCTGTAAGTAATTAGTTACCATAAAATATCATCACTTCATTTTTTTATAAGTATGCTTTATTTTTCATTCCCAACTTTTGACCTCATCTTTATCGCAAAATCCTATCGCGTCCACAATAAAAAATAAGCTCCCAGATTCCATTGTAATGTCCGAAAAAAACAGGCTTATCGAACGAATAATAACAGCCAATATTGAATGCAGATCTTGAACGGTTCATTGTGCGCTGTTTCCTTTCATATTTGATTTGTTGCTACAAATAGCGGACATGAAAAGCGTTTAAGGTACTTAATGTCCAGTAATTGGCGATCAATGAGGATCAGTGGGTACATTGTGTTAAAGTATCGAATGGCTCCAGTTCTATTGTCCAAACGCGGGTAAAAAATACTAATAAAAAAATATTACTAAGCCAAATAAGCACCCGTCAAGGGTCAGCCTTGCCAGCCAGCCTCAATGGCGAGCTGTCGATATGTGACAGATTAAAATAATATCTAATGAAACTTTACACTTTGAAAGAAGCTTAATAAAATGTCCTGTCCTATTATTTCATTGTGTCACAATAGGCGACTATCAAAATTTTTTAACGTAACATAACATAATATGAGCAAGTCAATTTGAACGTAACATAACATAATATGACGCCTTGTTTCTCCGAAGAGTTCGGCAGAGGTGTAAGTACCTATAGTACACCTACATTTCGCCCAACCAGAACTTACAACCCTATTTCGTTTTATCTAAAGATTTTTGACAACGAACATCATTTAATATTGACACCGTGAGCTTATAAACGGTTCAGTTTACATATGATAATATTTGTCATTAAATTAAACAACAAGGTGTTCCTAACGGTCCTCCCTAAACGTTTAAAATTCAAACAGACAGTGTAAGCGCAATCACCGGGCGCGGTCCCACGCACTCTGAATAAGAAATATGAGCTGAACAGATACTGCTATTATCAAAACATTATTACAACACTCGAAACGACCCCACCACTGTAAAAATTAAACAACAATTGCCTTTACTACTCGCTCGTCTGTACCGAACTACCCTCGACTGGTATTTAAAAAAAATCTGTCAATCTGCCGTAGATCAATCATCCTTGGTGAATAGATTGGGGGGTGAGAGACACGCTTCTCGACCGCAATCAAACTCCGCAGATAATAAAAGGTAGTCTATATTTACGTAAACGCATCCATTTGATGTCCAATATTATGCGCGGGCGCATCCGACACTGATTTCTTTTTGTTCGTCCCATTCACTCCTTTGTGGGAGTTTAACACTTGAATGACGTTTTGTAAATATCATACATAAGTCAAGTAGGCGTTTTGATATGGAGTTTCGAGGTATTCTTTGACGCTGTTAAGAACGAACAATAACGTGTGTGGTATTAGCGAATAAAAAGTAAGTTCAAATCCTAAAACCCGACTACTTAAAAGTAACGCCAAGTATGATGCAAGAAAATATTCTCATATGAAAGCCATAGCTGTATGGCACTTTGCCCTAAAGCTTATGATCGCTTACTACTGTTATAATTTATTATTTAAGTAGCAAACGACCACGGCTTAAAGCATACATACATACCAGTCAAAATTACAAAAAAAGAACATTATAGTTTCATAGTAACAGACGTAATATTCTAGCACTGTTTCTTTTTAACGCACATAGGGGTTGTTTTTTAGAATTACACTGTTAATTCTAAAAGTCTTAACAACAGCACCTTCTTAATTGTTCACTCAATTGTTGCATGACAATGTGAAACGGACCTTCTCTGGAACAAGACTCAGCACTCTGCTGACCACCATCACGGCGATGCGCGCGGGCGCGTCCACGTGCGCGCACGCACCGGCGCGCCCACGCGCATCGCACGCGCCAGGTACACCTTACGCGCGACGCGTGCCCAAGATAACGTGACGTCGTAAAGGTAGGGAAAGAACAGGTATGATAACAAAAGAAGACTGTTTGTAAATGTACATAGTAATTTTTATTGAGATGTCATTAATTTAGTCAAAAGTAAATGATTTTAATTCCGATAGTTTTTCCACATTTTAATATAGAAAACCCGTGAACCAATAATAAGAAAACTTACAGCAAAATGCAACAAACAGCTGTGCCGTTTATCTTCGATAAAGCTATAGGGTCTACGAGTATTCGTAGCAATTCGTAGCACATACGTAGCAGGCTACGAAAAATTAATATTTTACGAGATGAAGCCGTAGTGGCCTGTTACAAAACGTAAACTGCAAAAATGTGTATAAAAAATGGACATAAAGGACTTCTAAGAACTGGATGAACGACTCAATATGTCCAACATTAACTGCTTCCTTCATAGTTCCAAAGAAAGAAAAAACGTGTTTTAAAACATGTCACCCTTTTCTAATAAAACCTCAAAATACAATCTAATGAGTGTTTACGACGCTCAGCGTTGGTACCAGTAATCGTAGTGTCAGGCGTGCACTTTATCACCACGGCTAATCGTGTCGATTCGCGACCCCTGACGAGCGTCGTCTTATTGATGATCTGTCAATGGAAATCAATGGCTTTTTGTCGGTAAAGGCTTAGGCATAGGTTGTAAATGGTTTTCAATTTAACTACAAACAACATCACAATGTAGGTAAGCTTTTTATTGAACAGCATTTTCTAAGTGAACTGTTCACAGTACCAATTCTGTGAACGATTGTGTGTACGCAATTTTTGATCCCACCTTTTGAATTGAAAATGTATTGTTTTCAGCTTTGTTGCAGTGAACAAGCCAAATAATAAGTAACGTTCGTTAAAATCACATTAAATTCCACTATTATGTATATTGTAAACAAATAATCGGCTAAATACATCAATCGTTTGCAACAAAAGAAAGATGGCTAGACGCGTGCCCAGCGTCGGACCATCTATTGATACCACTAACTAAATGGCCGCCCCGATAGGATTACAATAGTCTCTGCTTATTTCCGCATCCGACTGACCACAGGGGCGCCTGATTGATCATTGAATATGAAGAATATACCTTTAATTTTACTAATCCGGAAATATATTTTCTATAGCACACATTATTTTTAATTCTCACTTTTTACCGTAACGATAAAAGTGATTCAAATGTGAATGGTATTGTTGAATCTGTCAATAAATACAGGAAGGTAATTTGCAGATGCGTTGAATATGATACGTCGGCAATAACCGTAGATCTCGAGTGTACAAATATTGTTCTAATAACAATAAACATAAAGTATTCGCGGCCGCGGCGGCGCGCGCGCAACCCTTTCCCACCGCTCTAATTTTACTAATGCGTTCGACTAACAGAGGGGCAGTAAGTATTAGGTTCAATAAATGCATTAAACTGTGTTTAACCTTTGAATTTACAAATTACTTTTGGATTGAGTTTCCGTTTTGTCCCATTTAAAACTGGACTGTCATTAATTATTCTATTAATTACCCGAAAATTGTATTTATAAAACTGAACAAGACAAGCTTCCTGAATAGTGGCAAAGACATATTTTTATATCTAACTTCATTTTATATGGAGAAGTTCTAAATAAACCAGAATTAAAACCGACCGAAGTCCTGAGACAAATTTGATTAATGTCAAATTAACCCGGCACGCGCTGAGAATCTTTTTAAAAGTATCGAACTGACAATGCGAATGAAATCCGTTCACATGAAGTCCGCTGTCACAATCGTCGCTAATTGCGCATAATGAGTGGAGCAACAAACGCAATATGTTTTTTGCTATTATTTATGTGTACGAGCCCTTACACTCTGGCCACCCTTCACAGTTCGCGGGTTGAAATAAAATTTAATGGTCTGACGGCCACATTTAGCCCTAAACGTTCAATGCTATGTGAAATATCGGATTTCCGGAGTTTAAAGGAATATCAGATTATCATTTGAAGTATTTTAGGGTTGTGTTTTCCTGTGAAGTATCTTTAGTTGAGCTTTTCTTCAGTCGTCCCGTATGCAATGATTTTGATAAGAACTTATTTTACTATCTAGGATTTGTATTGACTATTTAGTCTACATTTTATTTTTAATATACTTTGATCTTTAAATTTAAACTGCAAAGCGGGAACGCTTTCCTATCTAGGTAACACAGAAAGCTCCTACGATTTTGTACATACACTTAGTACATCATGCAATCGCAGTCTTGTCTCTTTTTGAACGTCCTTAACTCCTAACCCCTTTCTGATGATTTACCCGAGGTCGTCCATTCCTGCTAATTCTTCACCCAAGTCCAACAATATCATAATATGATTTTGAACACGATCCATAACATGAATCATCCGCACCAAAATCAATTCTATTAACGCCTTTCCCACGGTGAGCCACAAATGAACATCAATTAATTAAACCTACCAATCAAGGTTCCCACGTTATGATATCTAGAAATCACGCAACATCTTTATTCGTTTATTAGATTATTCCCCCATCAACTCCCCATCGAAAACCCATTGTTTTTGGGGTTAGCGTGAAATGGGCCGACCGGTGAAACCATAATAACTTTCGTAATATTGCTACTCGTCAAAAATTAAATTTTTCGAGGGGTGGCCTACACTGTAATTTATTTATTATGTTAGCCAGATAGTGATGCATAGAATTGGCTTATTAACAAAAAAAAAAAAACAAAACGTCCTCAGAAATGTTTTTTATTTTTTAACATCTTCTTTTGACTCGTAACTATCACTGACTCTACGGACAATCTATTCAAGTGAACCCAAAATTCAAGCCCTACAATAAATATCAATTTTATGGTATAATCGCACAATACCAACAATGTCTATGACGTACTGCAATTAGTATAATACCACCATATATCAATCTCTCCCATATAAACGTTCGCATAATTATGCGGAAATGTCGCGACGAGCCCATGTTTATGCTAAATAAACTGTATTTGAAAATTCAAATGATTCAACAAATTGGTCGGGGTGAACACAATACAGGAAATAAGTATTCATACATTTTTGCGAATATGGTGCTCAAATAATATGAATTTATAATTCAATGTTCTACCTCTTGCTAGAACAGTCGGAGGTATAATTTTGTAAGAATAGGCACAGTTTTCTGCGCTAACTTATGCAACTATCACACCGTTACCAAAGTTCATTACTTACTTATTTCTAGTCTTGTCTTAATTCCACTATATATAGTAGAATTTTTTTTCGAACATATGGAGCATTGGTTTAGCAATAACCTTCAAAATTATTCATATTGTGACTAATAGTGTGTTACTCAACTAGTTTGTTGGATGGAGAAAACACATCTTGGTCTGTTGCTCTCTCTTATCTATCTGAATAAAATGTGATGAATTCTGTTTTTACACACTTCTGGTGTGCACATCTATTTAGCCACTATAAAAGCCTAATCCCCAAAACGCACATACGTCAATGATAATAACATATATTTTAAAATAAAATAATAGATATAATCGCCCAGCTCAGTAACATAAAGCATAAAATACAGAAACAGTTGTCATAGTCGCGTGCTGCATGTTAAAAAGCAGCAGCTATCGTCAGTAAGGGGGGGCGTCGCCATGACTGCCACCGGCGCGCGCGCAGCCCGCATCCTACAGATAACGGGCGACAATAAATTAACTAACGCACACCTACTGCCTTTCACAACTATTGAGTTTGCACCTTGTGTCTTTATCATTCACAATAAACGTTAGCACCTACGTTCATAAAATAATCAATTTATATTTCGTGCGAAATTAATGAGTTGGGAAAATGTTACCTAGGCACAAGCGTTTTACCTAGGTAGTACTTGCTTAGAATACCATAGCCATGGGTAAGAGCAATTAGAATTGCAAATAAAATGGGTATGAAAGACTCCAAATAAAACAAATACTTTTTCCAAAAAATAATAACAAACGGTTTTATTTTTCACTTTTTAGTTATGTTACTACCCCACTCCGATTCGTATACCACTACTTGCTTTAAAAGCACCATTGACAGGAAACAGTAGAATTTCATCTAAATATTAGGTCTTTACCTATGAAATTGCCGTTCTGCAGTACTGGCCATTTCAAATCAAAATAATTTTTGTTTGTCTAAGAATTCTAATTTCAAATTAATTTTATTTTAAAAACATGGAATTCTTTTTCCAAAAGTAGTCATTTGTTTATTGATTAGTGTTACATTTTCATCGCATTTCAATCATTTTCGTCATCATGGATACGTTAAAAATTCGAGTAATTATGGAATATGAGTACCGTCGTGCAGCAACGCGGCACAAGCGGCACGCAACATCAACGACGTTTACGGAGCTAACACTACAAACCAACGCACCACCTGTTATTGGTTTGCTCGCTTTCGTTCTGGAAATTTCGACCTGAAAAATGAACCTCGCGGTCGTCCGAAGACTTAGGTCGACAATGACGAATTAAAGGCGATTGTGGAAGCTGATGATACACAATCTACGGCTGAATTAGCAGCAGCTTTCGACGTTAGCGTCAAAACAATATTGGTACATTTGCGTCAAATTGGCAAGGTAAAAAAGCTTGACAAATGGGTGCCCCACGAACTCAATGATCGCCAGCGCGAAGTACGCGTCGAGACGTGCCTTGCACTGCTCAACAGACACACAATAATGAAGGAATTTTGAACCGCATTGTTACCTACGATGAAAAATGGATTCTGTTTCATAACCGCAAGCGCTCAGCAAGTTGGTTGGATCCTGGTTCAGCACCTACACAATGCCCTAAACGAAAACTTACCCCTAGAAAAGTGATGGTCACTGTTTGGTGGTCTAGCGCCGGTGTGATTCATCACAGCTTCTTACCAAACGGGGTGAGCATTACTGCAGATATGTACTGTGAAGAACTGAACTCAATGGCCCAGCCAATCAATCAGCTCAATGGCTGGCTCAGCTGGCACATCTCCAACCAGCATTGGTCAATCGCTCGTCTCCGCTGCTCCTGCACGACAACGCGCGACCTCATACTGCACAGCAGACGGTCTCCAAGTTGCAAGAACTGGGGTTGGAAGCTCTCCGTCATCCGCCTTACTCACCATGCGCCTACAGACTACTACTTTTTCCAGAATTTGGATAACTTCTTGGCGGGAAAAAAATTCCATACCCGAGAGGCAGTACAAAATGCCTTTGAAGAATTTGTTGCCTCCCGTCCAGGTGATTTTTTTAAGAAGGGCATCAATAAATTGCCACTGCGTTGGCAAAGATGCATTGATTGCATGGGTGATTATTTCGATTAATACAAATAAAAAATACATGAAACGTTTAATTTTTTTCATACAAAACGGCATTTTCCTAGGTAAAGACCTATTATACGAAATGGATTAGAAACGTATTATCGAGGTTAACGCCAAAAATACCCAAGCAAAGTAAATAAACTTATAGGGGACCACCCTTGAGGCATACTCTATCTACTAATAAGAAACTTTTCGAAATCCATCCACATTTTCTAGAGAAATCACGGAACATACATACAAAAAAAAAACAGACAAATTGAGAACCTTATCCTTTTTGAAGTCGGATAAAAAGAGTCGTCAAAAATTTAACCTAAATCATCAATTTTAAAAGGAGTCGAATCTGATTATTCAACGATACACACAACGAAAGGATGATACTCAAAATATGAATTTAATCCAATTGACATCCATATTGAATAACTCATAAGCCCACACAATAGAAACGCACCCGGACAAGCTGAAGCTATTGCAAAGTCAAAAATATTGCGCATTTTCACCAACGCATTAGTTACACTCCTCACAATCGACACAGAGGTCAATCACCATGCATTTGTTGCCTGACAGTTGAATCGCGGGGGCGTGCTATTTGTACTAACTCCCAAATAGTTATTTGATTAACTCTCTTTCATGTACATTCGCCTGTATTCGTCAATGTTCGTCTGTATTCGTCAGTATACGCGATTGTCTGCGGATTTTGTTTAATTTGATCCTTTGTTTGAACACCGTTTGTGTAGAAGGCTTATGGGGTGGGGAGTGTGGAGCACAATGCAGATATGGAGATCCGTTATCAATAGCCGCAAAGGGTTATCTGTGACGTCACGAACAGATCGCTACGTGTAGTTGATTTGGTTTATCTGACTGGACTGTATTCATGATAGGGATATAATGGGATGGATTCGTATCTACCTGGAAACGCATTGTTTTGTGCGCTTGACAAGTGAATTTAGTGAAAGCAATATTAAATGCATGTTTACTATGGGCACGTAGGATATAAAGGCACTTTTTACGATTCTCCTGATTTGAACATCAGATGGACTCTGTAAAAATATCGTAACTGGATTTTATCACACAATGGATTATCAACTCTAGATGTTGAGTCGAGCATCGAGAATCAAACAGCATGCATCCCAGCTCGTCTCAAAAATACACTGTTCAATTTTCAACTGTCAGTGCTGAGAAGTACATTGAAGATCCAATGCGCAAATAAATTCCGCAATATTTTTACGTCCGTGCGATCATGGTTTACCTTTCTAACACCTATCATGAAGTCTCGTTCGAGAAGACAACGAACGTAGATGGATACTACGACGGTAACAAAGTCCAAAAAAGAGTTAGATTTATTTGCTGTTGTAGACAACACATAAAACACGGAAACTCTGTCGTTCGTATACGAGGAAAACTTTAAATCGAATGAAAATGCGTGTGAAAATGTATCGTGGCAACACATGTCGCGATGTCGCTTTGATCGCTGTTGACATGCGCTGTGTCGCTAATTCCGTGTTTGCACACTCCCCGGCTCCCCAGCTCCGGATACCAGCCTCCACTGACAAATATACTGCACATATGGTGTACAAATTACTTTTGTTTGTAAAATATACACCTAGAGATGGTATAACAAAATTACTTTACTCAATGTGGTTTTAAACTATCCTGCGGAGCGAGCATAGCCTCTGTGATAGGTTTAAGTAACGGATTTTGTCACGGTTTTTATTCCCGAATTGTGATAAAATCTTTGACTAAAAAGTGGCCTATGACAATAGGCAAAGCTCGCGCCGCTGGACGACTATGGGACTTTGTTTCGTAAAATAAACCAAGTTTTCGGAAGATTTGATTAAGCCTTCTTATGATTAGCCATTCTAAGTACCTACTTCGTCATTATTGTCAATGCTTATGCCTTGTTCCATCTTTGCTGAGTAGAGAACTCAACCCTTTTTTATCATGCATGCCTGGTCTGTGCGAATCTTATCCAGTTCTTTCCACGGATATTTTGCAAGTCCGCCGCCCATCCGCCTAACCTACAATTTAATTTAAATACTTTATACCTACCGCTAATCTTATCGTTCTAATCTAATAACAAAGCTGAAAAGCTTGTTTGAACTCGCTAATCTCTGAAACTTCCAGTCGGATTTGACAAAAAATTGTTTCCTTTCGATAGCCCATTTCCATTCCATTCCATTTCCATTTTTGAGGAAGGCTTTAGGCTATTTGACATTATGCTCGGACTCTTAAGAGCCGAGCAAAAAGGAAAAAAAAGGAAAATAGAACGCTTAGCGAAAATACAGTAAAAGCGAGGGCAGGCAGTACAAATTTGCGGGTAGAAGCTAGTAAAAGATGAAGTAATCATTTTTCTTAAATATTTCTGTGACTTACCTAGTTATAAAAACAAATCAGTCACATCCGCAGTGTTCAAGTCAAGACTGTTCGAAATTGTGTGATGTACCTCTACAAAGGTGGGTATCTAGGATAGAACTGTCTGAAACTTCACAAAGATAAGCATCCCCCACAAAGTTAAGTCGCTAAATAGTCCGGTACACTGTACAAGACAAGTTGCCGGCGGCGGTCGCAGGTCAAGAGGTCTTGGTTTAACAACTAGTTTATTAGTTGTTCACTGCACGATGCTCTACTTGTTAAAAGGTGAAAAGGTTGTAGAGTTGCTTTTACTTCCTTCATGGTCACAGAAAACTAAAACGAACTAAATATTAGTAATAATTTTGCTAACAAGCATTTTTTTTTTTTTGGATTGGATATCATCAAACGACTTCTCCCGCTCTGGGCGGAGCGGGACGGCGTGTCAGACTTTTACTGACTAAAACCCACCCGTGTTCCTTCAGTTACCCATATGCCAGGGCCACGGTATCTCGTTTGAACAATCTGACGACTCTGGCTGATTGCTAACAAGCCTGAAATTCTATAAAAATATGTCTTTTTAATATTACAATAAAATTACACAATCGATTTTAGTAACAAATATACCTAGATGTAATCGTAGGATGTTTCTGAATTATTTATTTATTATTTACTAGATTTTGCCAATGGCTTCTCCAACCTGCGTATAATACATACAACCCTCTTGAATCACTCTGTCTGTTGATGAAAATCGCATTAATATCCGTTGCGTAGTTTAAGAGATCTAAGCGTACAGACGCGGGAATCGTCTTTGCTTTGTACTATGTACGAATTAAGTAGAGTTGACGAACAACGGATGAGACCCAAAAACATTTACCAACACTTTGGCTCTCCTAATAAACAACCTTATAGTTCTAGGCCGGAACTGAACCCAATTTTGCGAATTGGCCACTTCCTTAGGGCTGGGGACGCAAATTGTTCGCAGACCCGACTTCACTCATGGGCGTCAATTGGCGACCGAGGCGACAACTAAAGGGGACTGCCTCTACACCAATCATAAAACGAAACTTGAGTTGATTATTTAATCTTGTTATGGAACGAAGCAGGAAGGAATGGTACCGAGAAACAGTCAGAAGTTCGCGCAAAATTCATTTCGTAATTCACTAAGTAAAGAAGGCAGAAAAAGTTCCGAACACGCTACTGGCACTGCCGACCCACAAAGATTAAAACAAATCTGGCCAACAGAAACTAACTAAACAAAACTAACTTTGTTTTTATCAATTTAATCTGCTTAATCCACCAACGAAGCGATCCCTTCATTGACGATATCCCTTTACTTACACCATCCCGATCTTACTTAGCAACAGGATAAACGGATAAACCGGTCCGAACATGTCGCAGTTTCCAATCTTAAATCCGTAAAATCACCCTGAAGTTTACCGGTCTACATTCTAAAACAGCCTCCAAAAAATTTTAGGAGTAAAACAATCTCGAAATCCCCAGGATTTAGATTAAATGGATTTAATCCATTAAACAGACGGCTGGTGAAACAAAGGGCAGATTAAAATTAAAACAATTGATCAGATTAACCCAAATTGTCTGTCGTTTATTGCCACCGTTACGCTTAATACCGTAAATAATAAACAAAGGTTCGTAGAAATCGTAAAGCGTTTGATGAAATTAAATAAAGTGACTCTACTTTGCAAAATAAGATTCTTGACTTGTGTCGCGCACTCGAGTTTTGATATTGTTTGCGTCAATGCAAAAAGAAAGCTTCACATTCAGAAATTCTCAGTATACCTAACCTGAAATAGGTAAATTTATTGATCATTTTCTGTGATTTCTGGCTGGATGCGAAAGGTGGAGGACAGGGTGTTGTGGCGCAGCATGGGAGATGCCTATGTCCAGCAGTAGACAGCGATAAGCTGAGTTGATTTTTTTTTTTTATTTATTTGTTTATGCACAATTTATTAGCTTAAGATACTGTTCACATTACAATATATAAAGCCGCCAGTAACAGTCACAATACCCCCCGTACTAGTTGGTACTGTATTACAGTGGGGTATTATTCTTCATTGCTGTGACCCGTACAGTAACAAACGAGTGAGAACTTAAGATAATAGGCTCCATAAGAAAGAAAAAAGAAACAATTGAAAAAACTTAAATAATTTAGACTAGGAATTGACTAAGTTTTAAACACCGAAGATTCATGATACCAAGGTTCCTTACAAAAATTTGGCAACGGATCTCACAGACCAATAGATATTCATAGAAAGATGACTCGATTATGTAAGAATCACTTATTATGCACCAATGTAGATTTCAGCGTGTTTAAACTGAAAGTAGTGCGATATCCTAATTTCGAACGTATTTAGGCATCGTTTCATGTTGCAAAGCTTAGTTTTTTCACCATTAACTTCTGTGCGAGCACCAACCAGGGGATTAAAAAAAAACTTGAAGATTAAATTAATCCAAAGCTTCAGAAACCGGATTAAAAGATTATTATATCACTTTGTCGCCCGACAGTTAGTTGACAAAAACAAAAGGTTTTGCTAAAACAAAATAGATAGCCGCCGCTCTAGGAACTATCCGTCCATTTTAATTCTTACAAAATGGAGCCGCAATTTTTTTGACCATTTTTATAAGTCAAAACAACACTTATTACTTTACTGGTTCATGAGCCGGAATAGTCGAGAATTTCCTGCCAACTGTCACGAATATTCCATTATTTTAACTTCTAAACTAAAATGCCTACTATTCTACACATAAATAAAAACATATATTTTTGCAACATAAGAATAATAGTCAGAAAGCAGCTTTCCCATGCGCACGCGTCGTTGTAACGTGCGCCCGCATGAAGCGCCCTGCCTCATTTTATTGTAGGAACGCTCCACATCTTGAACACTTGCCTTATATATCGTGTTCTGTAATTATTATGCTACTGCAGCTGCAAGGGAAATACGTTGAGGCTATTTTACATTTTGCCACGTAGCGTCTTTTCTTCGTAAGTCTTTGATGAAAAACTACCATCAAGCTGCCTATCCTTTTCCCAATTATGTTGAGATCGGCTTCTAGCCTTATCGAATACACCTATTTAGTATTAGTATTTTTCGTTCAGCCACTGCCTATTTCTGACTTCCACAACCCAGTTACTGGGGAACAGGTTACCCCCTGGTAAGACTGGTTGTTAGACTTTTGGGCTTCCAGTAACAACTGTCATTGATTTAAGAATGATAGCCTGGACCAAAGGCTTAACGTGCTTTCCGAGGAACGAAGGTGTCTCCTCCATCTGTAACGGATGGACCCGGATCCGCGAACCGACCTTCGATGGCCCTGTGGGACTGTAAGCATCGAACCCCTATTACGAAAAACTTGTATCATGCAGCAAAAATGCTACAATGATCGAGATAAGACCAGAAGCTTAGCTATCTATGAGAAGGATATGTTCAGCAGTCTACGCCCTATCTTATGACTATACCGATAATAATCCTTACAAGCTTACTCTACCTAAGTAGGTAAGCTTAACACTAGAAGTGCGGGCGTCCCAAATTTGACCCATTTCGATATTCTTCTTGCTCTAATTAATATTTTATTATGCATATAATCGTAACTTTTTACGACTTTTCATGAAATATGATGATTATTATATTTATTATTTATACGAGACTTCAACCACGTAATTGAATACATATTTGTTTCTCCAAATTAACCTCAGCCGGTATGTTCAGCGCTTCTAGTGTTAACGGTGAGCTATCTAAATTAAACATCTAGATTTTTCCATTCCAATTCAGAGAAAATTTAAATCTTGTTATAGCCATTAATAACCAAATATTGGAAATACAAAGTATGTAGGTACTCTATTATTATAAAACAACTTTTGCTTTCAGATGTTACCCACAAGAAAAAAATCTCCACACCGTGGATGGAATGGATTCATGAAGACTGTGTGTTTGCTGAGTTTAGTGACTCTACAATACGCTACAAATTCTACATGTCGCAACCACACAGTTAAAATGAGGGTAAGTGCTGGTAACGACCCCATCAGCTTAGAGCACCCATCACCTAACTAATCATTTCCTGCCGCAGACTAGGATCCGCATCCGACAAAGTTTACCGGTAGTCATTTGCATCACACCTTATTTCACTCACAAGACTCTGTTATTCAAGAGAACAATCAAAATAATGGTGGGTTTCAAAAATGATTATTATTTTAATAGGTTAAACATAATAACGTATGTTTAATATCGTTTTCTGAATTTTTACGTAAATTTCACCGCTCAGTTGGGTAATGTTACGTAATACGCGTCAGCTTCATACCGTAGCTCATGTAATCCAATATTTTCAAACCTAAATAATATTGACGTAATACCTACTTACTTACAAACTAAACTTAATAACCACCTAACATTAGTACGTACTTACATTTTTTACAAAATACGTTACCAACATTACAACTGATAGCGATATTCTAAAATGGCAGTGCACTGAAAATTCCCATTTTTACCTGAAAAATAGAAACGAAACATTTTGGAAAACCGTCATTGGTGTTCAAGCTCGTGTCTTGATTGGTCGGGAGGCGGTGTCATGGGACTGGGGCCTGTTTATTGGTTGGTTACGATCCCCACCTCGCGGTATGGTGGGGCACATCATCCCTATGTTTATTTTTGTTGTCCAACTTAGTTGGCTATAGGCTTCCACCGTGTGTAGATGTGTTGTACAAATAGTATCGATATTCGCGACAAATCGTTGACGTGTGCAGTGACTAGATGGACTGTGATTGTTGTATAGGACTGGACAGAATTCCTGCATTGTGATTGTGAAGCGTTTGCATCTATTCTGAGATGGTTATCCTGTAAGTATTGATTTATTTTCTATTCAACTTATCAATAGATATTTTAATCATTTATATTTTCATCGCAGTTTACTTAGAACACAGAGTGCTTTTGTGATTAGAGATTACCTACCGTTAAAATAGGTTAATTATGTAGATTTGGTATAAGTTACTATACAATTTTAATACACAATACCTACCCCACTTTTTATACTACGGCTTTATTAGATTATTTTGAGGTCACTTGAGTTTGGCTACTTCAATTTAAAGACTTCCTACCCCTAGATAAATATTCGCTAAGGAAAAAAAGTAGATATAGATATGACTTAGGTGTATTTTTTGTATCTACTACAATGCCTGCTTCTAAAGAAAGGATCAATTGAGCGTCTAGAGCTGCGCGTTTTCAGCATTAGGTACATACATTTTTTAATGTTCATGGTTTTCAGAAAATGATGTTTGCTTTTGGGAACATTGAAAATCTTCTATAATTTGAGAAATACGACATAACATAGAATAAAATGAAATGTTGTTTGTTGTTATTGCAGGTTACCATATAACAAAAAGTTGGTCAAAATGATAAAATAGTGTCTCTACAGCATATCTCTAGGGTGTATAATAGAATGAAAATAACATTATAATACCGTATTTAAATCTATCAGCACCTTCACAAAAACTTAAAAACTTTCTAATTGAGATTCACAGCTAAATTGCAAACCATAAGAAGTACTAAGAGCAAAATGGTTAAGGAGGTGAAGACGTTTAAATATTGATAGAGAGAAAATTAAAATAGGTACCTACGTATTTTGATTATTAATGTAGCCATTCCTACGAGTCGTGTAATGCTCTCAATTTATTTGATCAAGAATCAGTCAAATGATTAAAGGCCGGGACGAACGAGTTGTAGATCGTAGGTTCGTGTCGTAATCCAGATGCTTATTTCGTCACCACTGGATTGAAAACGATGATGGAAAACATCGTGAGCAAACCGGCTATTTTAAAACTAAAAATTCTAAGATATGTGACATGTTCCAACCCGCACTCGGTCCCCAAGGAAGATTATGGCCTTTCACAGAGAGGAGCCTTTGTCTCATCACTGGGATCATTTAAGGTTTTATGCAATCACATGATTTCTTTGACCACTATAAATTAGATCTCTATGTAGCAGATGATACCTCACGTAAATTCACGTGGACCTAGGTATGTTCCTTATAGTTTATGAAGTCCGCGTGGAGTTCCATGTCAGCTCATACTCTTTTATAAAGCAACAGCTGTCTACTCAACAGCCTCTATTGCAAATATGCATGGCATCATCAAACTTGTAAGTGAGGTCTTAAAGCTTTAAGTTAAAGATAGAAAATGTGAGTACATCGAAATACCAATTTATGAACACCAAAGGACCATGCTAGATAATTACCTCAATAAACTATTCAAACAAAAAGATTTTATGACGGTCTTTAAAAAAAATCTTTACATTTAGAAACAATCTATTCATAAGTAATAACAACGTGTCAAGTCAATTATTCAAGTAAACTAGTGGTTGACCTGTGGTCGATATTCGACGAAAACTAATTTAAAACTTAATTTATTTTTAATACATAATTATATTAAAATAGTAGCTCATCCGCCCGCGTAATTTTCATAAAAAGGGTTCAAAGTTTTTACTTCATGTATTAAAATTAATTAATAATCTATTGTCAAGTAACACAGACTTATTAAGTTGAATATTAATACATACTCAGTCACATTAAATAATGTATAGATCAAAAGTTCAAAATGTATTACTTAGATAAACGGTTAAAATAAAGAGCGAATCAACGTGCTTGTGGAACAGAAATAAATGAACTATAATCTTTGCTGTGCCTGTAGCCTGTAGATAATGTAATGCAACGTAAAATGTATCTACCTACATGAGCGCCGGGAGCGGGATGCAGTAGCACGTATATGGGTGTGAAAACATTCAGAACCAAAAAGTACACCGATCCGAATCCATTAATATAGAGCATTTTACCTAGCTCCTTAAATTGTTGACCTCGCTATCTCTCAATTTTAAAGCTTTTTTGCGTTATTCGGCAAAGTTTATACTTTGTCGAATAACGCACAAAAGCTCGGTAGTTATCTACCGAACTCATATTTCCAAAAGTCTAATCGGCCCTAAACGGAGCCCATTCTCGAGTTTTGTTTCGCTCGCTCTTGTATCCTACTCTATCTGACTTTTCAGCTTTTTTGTATCAATTGACATAGTTAATCTTCTGTCTGTTTACGTGGACGAAATGAAACGTATCCGATTTGAGATGAGATTCCTAGTTTAGGAGGCAGGGTTTTCCACTATTTGTGCAGCCTTTTTCCAAAAACCAATTTAACTACCTATGTGAATTGTTATTGTTATTGTATACAAAGGTTTTTTGTGTCAATAAAGTTATTTTATTTTATTTATTTATTATTATTATTCAAAAATTATCGAGTTCGCTTTGCGAGAATGTAGGATGCAAAAGCGACTTGCATTCTATATTCTCTTAATTATCGTTAAGTTTTTCTGGATAAATCGACAAGTTACTCCTTCTATGAATGGTCAAACGGTTAACTAAAATATCCACGATGAAGAGCAAAAATGATCACCTCGCTTCGTGGAGCTAAAGATGCATGTCCCTGAAAATATACTTGCCGGGGCCCATGGAAATGTAACACAACAACTACTTAGGCGAACTTGTTTCGGCTAGTATTGAAACAAATACATAAAAAACATGTTACGTTTCTCCAATCTGTATCCGACATAATATGCATACCTACCTATCTCCTCATACCTACTGTTAATAAAACATATTGTGCATTACCTATCTTCATACTAGGATGGTCAGACGAAAAATAAAATAATATTCACCATAAATAATCAGCTCAAACATAAAATAAACTCGAAGACAAACTGGGCAGGGTTGGGGAAGGTGCTGGAGGGAGTCAATTGAATCTAATTGAAACTCATTGAAACTGTGACGTTGCTTTGTTGATGCATTAAGCCGCTAGTTTGTTTTGAATAGGCGAAAATACAGAGCCTGTGTCGTCAGTCATAAGTTGTTAAATATATCGAGATATTATATGAATTAGGGTTTGTAAAAATGCTGCAATATTTACGAACTCAACTTAATGTTACCTACACTTAATTGATATGTAGGTAGGTATATACATAGATATCTACTAATAAAAAAAACTTTTTCAAGATTTTGGTATAGTCTACCACAAGAACCGTCCCAAAATAAAGACTAGCGAAACAATCGTAGCAGTTAATCCCTTTCCGAGCCTTTGTTTTTATCAATAGTTTGCAAGATCTCATGAATAATGTGCTTTATTTACGTACGCAACTTTTACTTAGAGGACTTAAATAAAGCTTTAAACCCCATTCATCTCCCATTTTGTAGACAGTCTAAAAATATGTTCAAAGACTCGTCTTTATTTACTTACTCCCTCGTAAGTGGATATCTACACAAAGTTATTTGCCCAATTAAGGCGCGGCCGCCCCTTCAGACGATGTAATTCTGAAGCAATTGGTTCAACGAGGGCTTGCGAGGGGGAGCCGAGCTTTCTCTGCGATTTAGATGTTCGCTTTTTTATTTTGTAAGGAACTTGAACAAAGGTTATAGATATCTAGGTGTATAGGTACGTACGGACGAATGTATGTATAGTATATTGTACTTATAAATAAATGTCTATCTGAGCTATTTCGATAATCCAGGTTTAATTAATCTGGCTGTAATTGATAATTAAGCTTAACTTCATAGCATACCTATTTCGCATAGGATAGGTGTCTTTTTACCTAACCCGTGTACATAAAACTCTGTGTACTGCTGCAAAATGTTCTACAACGTTCCATTTCTCCACCAGCACCAGCAACCGCGACATGTCGGAGGGCCAAACACCAGACTGGGATATAAACGACGCGGTAGTGCCGCGCGTGGCCGCATTCGACACATTCGGCGAGTGGTGTGACGGTCACGTGCGCCGTGTATACCCACCTGGGTGTGAAGAGGCAAGACGCCACGCCTCTGGATGGGCCATGAGAAACACCAACAACCACAATGTGCACATACTCAAGAAGAGCTGTCTAGGAGTGCTGGTCTGCTCCCAAAGATGCAGATTGCCTGATGGTTCAAGAGTGCATCTCAGGCCAGCGATTTGTGATAAGGCGAGGAAGAAGCAGCAAGGTAATGGATTTGGAGGTATATTTTAAATAATCACTAAAGTCTATATAGTTTGCTTTTCCTGATCTCTAATGAGCTAGTTATAAGGCCTTGATTATTACCAAAAGTAAGAGATAGGTAAGTAAGTATAAATCGTCCTAAAGTCTAACGCTGAACATAATTATTGCCGCAACCGGCTACGGTGGACGACCGTGGCCGATATGCTTGTCGCTCGATTTGGTAGACCAGTATGTTACCCTATAGCATTACCTATATCACATGAAGCCGTTTTTGACCAAGTATGGGTTGCTCAATTTTCAAATTATAAAATAGAAAGTTCCCTAATGTTAATTTTCCTTCAACAGGCAAACCATGTCCAAACAGACTCTGCAGCGGCGGTCGCTTAGAAGTCCTACCCTGTCGAGGACACTGCGGTTACCCAGTTACTCACTTCTGGCGTCATACGGAACACGCTATTTTCTTCCAAGCGAAGGGTGCCCATGATCATCCAAAACCTGAGGCTAAAGGGGCCAGTGAAGTACGGAGGTCCCTAGGAGCCGGTAGAAGAGTACGAGGCTTAGCACTACTGCTGGCGAGGGAAGCAGCCATAGCAGACAAGATACTAACAGTGAAACCTGACAAACAAATGGCGCAGAAAGTGTGCAATCCACATCCACAACCACCACCACTTATACCAGATAACCAAAGAGGTGGGTTGAACTTCGTTTAAATGAAATACCGATTGTTTATTTTTACTCGACTACGGCGAAAGTTGTGATTTTGTCCGTTAAGTTTTTATGTAAGATTATCTGTAACCTCATAACTTCTAAACTTCTCATCGTAATTTAAATCGTTAGAATTATCTTGACCGTCCTGTTATAGGCTATGTGACGTCACATTGAATATGATGCCCTCTAGTGACAGACTAAAAAAACATGATGCCGTGTTGGTTCTCCCGCTCTGGGCGGAGCGGGAGGGCGTGTCAGACTTTTACTGACTAAAACCTACTCGTGTTCCTTCAGTTGCCCATGTGCCAGGGCCACGGTATCTCTTTCGAATAAATCTCGCGACCCTGGCAGGCATCGGTCCTAGCAGACCCCTTCAGTACTGCTGACATCTATTTGAGGCGCGCGTGGAATACTATGCGCCGCTGTCGACACGGGCCGTCCTTACCGGGCGGTGAGCTACCCATTGCTCGCCGCCCGCAAGCCCGCGCCTACGGTGGCCGGGAGTCCGCGATCGACTCCCGACGCCCGGGGCGTCTCCTCCTGCCGCGGCTAGGAAAGTGAGGGCGCAGAGACAGTCACTCCCTCACGCACCCCGCCTTCTCCTTCGCGGCCATTACTGCTTAGCAGAAGCAGGTGACGGCTTCACATGCCCTCTAGCTCCGTACCATAGCTCGCACCAGAGCCGGACGCGAGAGGTCGCCGCCGCCGATCGCCTCCTCGTATGCCACCTAAGCATTACATTCTAACAGTAGTAAGCGATCTTATGCTATAGGGCAAAGTAGCATACGACCACGGCTTTTAAATAAGAATCATTTTTTCTTTTTTAGTTTTTAGAACGTGATATTGCACTAATCGGGTTTTTTATTTTTAACTTACTTTTTGACTACTCAGTGAATATGTCCCTGATTTTTTAAGTTTTGCCATCGACCTAACTACACTAATTATACGATATTAACCTAATACACCAGGTTATTTAGATTTATTGTTTTAAGCACCAACTCTAATCATCCAACTCCTATTCTTAATTACAAATAATGCACAAATTCTGAATAAAAGTGTATCATATATCTTTTCTTTTTACCCCAACAGTTCAACTAACATGCACCTGTGGGCCATTCGAGTGTTCATGTCGGTGGCGACCCGAGCAGTCGGCAGAAAGCTATGCTGCCACAGCGTGGAGCCCGCAGGAGCCGCAGTACCAAGCGTACGCACCGCCCGCGCCACACCCAGCCTCCCTGCAGCCACAGCAACACTACGACCCCACAGCACTACCAGCTGACGACATCTTCCACCCAGAGGAAATTTTCCAACTTGACCAACCCATCAGACTAGACTTCCCGCTAGAAGAACACACTTTAGAATCACCACCCACCTTCGCAGACCTCAATAGCGAAAACTCCAGGCCTGAGGAAGCGTACTGGTTGGACTGGCAAAGAGCTGCGGGCGGCTCAGAATCCAGCGAAACCCCCTCTCCGGAACTGTTCGGTGGATATCAGCAAACTGAACCTTACTGTGAGCAGCAAGCATACATGCCCCAAGCGTATTACCCTGAGGAAGCACAACAATACTATCCCGCTGAAAGTAGAACGTCTCCTGTAATGGACATGCAGGAGCAAAGGTTCTATAGGTACGGACAGGATTGTGCGCAAACTAACTTAGATATGCAGACGTGGAACTACTCAGACTGCGCCTTCCCCTCCAACGATATCTCTGAATGTAAACAATACTTTGATGTCCAGCACCAACAAGCTGTGAACGCTTTCAGTAGCCTCTTATAATAATGTTCCTGTACATAGTTTTTGTAAATAGTAAATATTATAATAAGCTAGTCTAAGTTGTTAATTTTGTCTCTAAGATTCAAAGATATAGATTTATTATAAGCATTATGTTCCTACAATGATTTAAGGCAACTTATCTTCTTCATTTGAAATGTGAGAAAATAAAAAACAGTTTGTATAAAACGGTCTATTTATTGTATATAAAAATTACATTAAAATTGTCAATTTTACATTTTTAATTTCTAACAATAAAATTGGTCACTACAAAATAGTCCATTAAGCGATCGCACGATTTTATTATGCATTTGCAGAACATTCCGAAAACCTTCATTCTGACACGTTACACGACACCATAATTTTGACGAGACACGTCCGCAACCCAAGCCTAATTCATTGCAAATGAGCTTATTCGTGTCCAGCACAAATGAAACTATGCGACATACCACTGATCCAACACGACGACCACAAGCAGTTCTCATAAAACTTCATAAACCGATAAACCATCACTTTCCATCACGAATTTTGGCTGATACCGAAATATCATGAACTTAATTAAATTCGACACAATTATAGGTACCTATAACAATATCTCAAACAATTATTTACAAATGATTGCGTTAATATTGCAGTGTATTGCAATATCCGGGCTGATATTGCACTATAACGGACAAACAACGCAACCGGCAGGCTACCCCGCACAACGCACCCCGTATATTGCAAGGCCAAGTCGACCACATCACTGTCTCCTACAGTCCCAACACAGTTATTACAGTAAATATTGAGAATCTATATAAAGGAAAAATATTTCATTGATATGAACGTTTATACTAAATACTATTTGAAAATAAATCTGTAACATGGTCATAAATATGATTAATTCTGAATATTGCTAATGGAGCCGAATATGTTCGAACGGTTTTACATGTACATATATACGTATAGCTAATGTTTGCATTAATTTTACTCTTAATAATAGGCCCCTAACTCATTAATTACACAAAATTTAGTGGATTGCACATGTAGAACCGTTCGGCGAGGGGTCGAGGAGAGCACAGCACGCACTATCACAGCAGTCGGCACTCCGCCGGAGTGTCCCTGGCACCTCCCCGCGCTGAGGGAGCGCTCCAGGGACACCGGTAGCCCCACGTCGGGCGCCACTTATAATAAGGCCACAAACAAATTTCACGTGAAGCATGTCATCTTATTCACCAATAACACCATAATTTGCGCTTCGAACGAATCTAGTTTAGTATTAGGAAGGCTAAAACAATATTCGGACGCAAGTGTCTGTGCCTCACTATTCATAATTTATATATTCTTCTCTCTTCCTCCCACCGGAGCGTAGGACAAACAAATCACTGTCAGCTCGAGTGATCACTTCACTCTAGCGAAACTATAAATATCATAAGTATCTAAGCTACACTGTGGATTCGGTAAGGATTCAGAGCTCAAATAGGGGCGAGATCGAGTGTTTAAAGCAATAACATCGCTGAAGCCTATCGACAAATTGTAAGAAGAATCCCTAAGAGGAACGACTGTCCTACTAAATAATCACTATGACTTAGTTATCAAGATAGTACTTATAAAGGTAGGAGAATATTAAGGAGAATGTGACTCTAACCATATTAGACACGTATCTAGCTATTAGACATATAATGCACTTCGTCGATTTGTGAACAAAGTCTGAAATCAAGTACATAGCAATATACCACATTATTTTTTGTGCTAGAATATAACTTGATAATCATCAATAATACTATACTACAATAAAATAGCTAACATAGTTTGGTATTCAATAAGAAACATAAACGATTCTAACTGAAATAAAGGGGGTATTAAAGGAACTAAAATATAACACAACACAACGTAGAGATAAGAAATATAAAATACGAATACATTCGCAACATAAGATCACGTAAAGCTTGAAAACGACTAAACAAATTTGTACTATTGAGAAGAAATCACTGCCTAATTGAGATACGAACTTCAATAGAGGGAAACTGAGACTGTAATTTCTACGTTATATTCTAAATAGACATAGAATATAGGAGAGAGAGGGAAACACGGAGAGCCCGCGGAGTGCGAGCTATATACCGCGACAGATGCGGCCGGGAGGTAGCAGCAGTACCGTGGAAGACACAGTCTGGCCGCATCATGACAACTGCATGATCTTCATACGAAGAGCTCCTCATAACTGCGTCGAATAGTCGCGCATGTAATGTTCCATTCCAGCAGACTCGACAAGCAAGCTGCACCGCACGGAGTAGTAAATAAATGGAGTGCTTAATACTCTTTCCTCTGCTATCAAACTCTGACGTCAAGTCAGAGAACTGCATGTGAGGAAAGAGTTGTTATCAGCAAGTGATCACCGCCGTGTCATACGACGAAGTTAATCATTCAAGCTGTTTCCCACGGCGATTGAAGCATTGTTTTTGCATGTTAGCGTCAGCCATCTTTCGTTCTAGCTATATCCCACGCACATCGGAATCTTCTGACCCCGCCTGATGCAACTGTTTCATAAGTGAGTATATAAACTCACTTTTTATCTTTGTCACTCCATTAGTTTACTAGGCGGTGCGGGATACTAGGTGGTGGTCGGTGCGGGTTGGTCGGTGTGTCAGGGCTCGGCCTCCTCCGCCAGCTCCGAGGGTCCCACGTCTCCCCTGGACACCACGGCCACTGCGCTCACTGTCAGTTCTAATGGTTCTGCTCCTACACAACGACCAACGCTGCATTCCATGTCCGTACTGTAACGATAAAATTATAGCATATGAGCATCTTGTGTTTGACCACATGGTTCAACTTTCCCATAACTCAAAATTTAAGTGTTGATAAAAATAAATTCCTAGCAACAATTTATCAAAAGTTTTCTTTTCACTACTTAGGGAGGTTTAAGGGAAAGCTAAAATTTGCTGAATTATTATCAACAGATCAGGCAAAAGGTTATTGAAGTATCTATATATATAAAATTCAAAGTCCTGAGTGAGTGACTGACTGACTGATATATCAACGCACAGCCTAAACCGCTAGTCTTAGAGACATGAAATTTGGAGGGTGTGTTCTTTGTGAAGAGTAGGTATCCACTAAGAAAGGGTTTTTTGAAATTCCATCCCTAAAAGGGTGAATTGGGGGGTTGAATTTTCACGCGGGCAAAGCCGCTGGCGGAAGCTAGTGTATTATATTAGGTTATCTCGATAGCACCTTGGGAGTTAGTATCTGTGCCCGGTTGACGGTAATAGTTGTGCATCTTTTTGCATGAGATGGCAAAATGAGATTATACTATTACACATCTACCTACCCCTTTGGGGAATTCAAGCGTTAAGTTATTATCAAACCGTGTGGTGTCAGACGTAGCACCATTCTATTTCTTCCCGTGGGTACACTAGCGGCTAAGGGACTTACAAGAGAATAGGCAGCAGCGTTCTCAATGCATTTTATCACCATACTGCGAACGCCAACCCACCTGCCAAGCGTGGCGATTATGGCAAAGCCCCCAATATTGGGGGAGGCCTATGTCCAGCAGTGGACATCTGACGGCTGAAATGATGATGATGATGAATATGACTTACACAGCACTAATGGTAGAGAGATGCATCCTAGCATTCTGCCACTGCTCACTGGCTTCAATAGAATCCAGCTGATCTTCAGAGTGCGTAGGCGCTGATGCACCGGAGACGGGATCACTGCTCGACACCGGCGACTCCAGGTTGATTAGCGTCGCCGTGGCTACTTCAGCCGCTCGAGCGCTTTCTTCGGTCGCTGAACTCGTCGACTGACTGGTGTCTACTGACTTCTGTGGGTCTGTTTAGAGATACACGTTGATTTTTAAAGCTGCTTTTTAATAGTTCAGTGATTGCCAGTTCGGGGTTACGTCAATTATTAAATATCATTTGTAAATATGTTTGTTTATTTACTTATTTATTGTTAGGGTTAATTATAAAAAAGATATTATGCAGTATACTGTGATACGGGACTTCTTTCGCTTAGATATTTTTATTTATAATGCTGTTATTATTATTTGAGCAGCCTGCGAGTCCCCACAGTAGACATAGAAAAAAAAAGCTATTTAGTAAAGATTTTATTAAAGATATCTTTGAATATCTAAACTATTATGTATTATTGTTTTACTTTACGGCGGCGACTCTTTACATACTCAACCAGCCATTTCAACAGCTGCAGCTGATATCCACCAATACATGAACCCAGATGGCAGTGAAGCGAAACAAATAAGCATGAAGTGTGGCTCAGCAAGCTAATGAGAACGTGAGAGATGAAGAGAAATAAGCAAAGACCTGGAGCATGCATGTAGGTCAACCATTTCTTGAGCGGGCGGGCGTCACCGAACACCGGCAGCACACCGCCCTTCATGGCATCTGCAACGCAACGCGCGTGCGAGGTTAGACAACAAAGAACCGTACTATGAAGTGTTAAACTCATCACTGTGCCGATGCGAAACAGGGATGGTGCTATATTCATATAGCTCCATCTCTTTCGCAGCAAAACAGTGACGTCATAGTACGGCCACAGATTAGACAAGGACAAACAACGCATTCAAATAAATATATAAATGTAAACTAAATGGAATAGGTTCATAGAACGAAACGGGTGTCTCGCTTTAAGTGCCAGTGTTTTAATAGTGCACAATGTCACGCTAAGATCCTTTCTATTGATCTGAAACAGATACTATATTGCGTATAACCTCACCTGTTTCAAATATTGTGCTATATTAAAGCAAGGCACATGATAGGATGTATCAAAGACAATGTGCTGTTAAAAGGTAATTATTTCTTTTGGTCACTACTAATTATTTAAACTAATTTGGAGTTTACTAAAGAGCGTGGTTAAGCGCAGAAATAGAAGCAAAACTACACATTGATGGTGCTAGCTTCAAACCAGTGTGACACCATAAAAGTATTGTATCAAATATTGTGTCAGAGGATTTTCTAATAGAATGTGGTGCATGTAAAGCTTTTTATAAGCTGTGAGTGCACACCGGTGACAAGTTCAAAGATAAAATTACCCTCAATCTTTTTCCGGTTTTCAAGACTCCGCACTGTAAAATTTTAGCCAAATCAATTACCATTAGAAAAACAAAAACGTGAATCTGTTAGTTTTACTTTCAATGTTAGTTGGACAGTTTAGGCTCATATTTCTTTTTTACTTGATAAAATCTTTTAAGGTGTCATACCGGCTGAGATCAGAGGTTTCATTAAAAAATAACCGTATTATCCTTTTTTATGCAACATAAAAACTCACATGTTTATAAAAAATAAACCTACCAATATACTTCATGATGCGGATCATAATCCGTGTCATGAGTAAATAATGTAAACCGTAAACAAAATTTTCAAAGATAATACAAATGAACGGACTGATATCACACAGACTATGCGGCGATTATGGGAATAAAAACATTTCAGTATGACCGTGAAGTCACTTAATAATTTTAGAAAGAATAAAAACATCCGTTTATTTTTTTGAGATAAGTAATGAAATAATTGTTACCTTACGGGAACTTTCGCAAAATACGCATTCAGACGTGGAGTTGCGTACACCAGCCCGTTTCACCTATTAGCGTATAGATAGCGATAGTGTACGTACCGGGCCTGTGCTTCACGTCGCAGCAGGGCGGCAGCGGCGCAGGCGGCGCGCGGACAGGCCGCAGCCGCACGCGGTAGAAGCGCGAGCCGCGCGGCATGCCGTAGCGGTTGCCGCTCTGTACAACATTTTCGTGAGAAACTTGCTGTTATATATGGATCGAAGATCCTACGTATCGTACATAGTAAGGATACAGGAATGGAGTCTAGTTCGAGACAAACATGTATTACAAAAAACCGGGGCCTAAAAGGCAAAAGTACAGGATATCTCACATGTTGGAAGATCATTCAAATTGTAAATATACTTAAGCCTGTCTTATTTCAATTGCTAAATTGTAATTGTTTGGACGATCGAAAATAATTCGTAGAAAGTATTGGGGAAGGTCAAATAAAGCTAATTGTAGATGGCGTCATTGCAGCTAGGTCCGTACAGCCTACAATAAATTTAACATTTTGATCATTCATTCCATTTCGTGTCAAAGTCAAAGCATTTATTTCAAACTAGCTTCAGCCAGCGGCTTCGCCCGCGTGAAATTTCAACCCCCCTCACCCTCTTAGGGATGGAATTTCAAAAAACCCTTTCTTAGTGGATACCTACTCTTCACAAAGAATACACCCTCCAAATTTCATGTCTCTAGGACCAGCGGTTTAGGCTGTGCGTTGATATATCAGTCAGTCAGTCAGTCAGTCAGTCAGTCACTCAGGACTTTGAATTTTATATATATAGATAAGCCCAAAAAAGGCACTTCTGAACGTCAACAGTTACATGAAAATTTAATCGATTCTAGTCGCCCCTTCCAAAAGGTAGATTCGTATGGAGATAAGAAGAGCAGGCAAGAAACGCCACCGTTACTCTTTTAAAATGTTTTTCAATATTTGTATACAATATTTATATAATTATATGTGAAGACTATGCACCTAAAATAAAATTGCCATACCACACAGGTAAAAGAATTGAAAATGAAGCAATGAGAGATAAATTAATTATATGATAGATACATGGTGCTCACATATTTACAAGCATTGCAAAGGCAAGAATACGAATTTCCTAATATTTTTACAAGTTTCAAGTCAGTTTATGAATTATAGTAATCACAGAATGTAAATCAGTGTCATAGAAGAAAAAATAAATCTAAACTATACAATTAAGTTAGCAACCAGTTTGATAAACTCTAAGACTGTCCTATGGAGCGAGACCAGCATGTTTCCAAGCATTCTTATCTTGGATGTAATCCTCTAATTTGTAACAAGCTCGTTTACAAAGTGTACTTTTAATATGAATTTTAAACCTCCGTTCATTTAATTGCAATATATCAGAAGGGATTTTGTTGTAACATTTAACACACTACCCCATAAACGATGTATGCACTTTTGCTAATCTGAAAAATGGTTGATCTATCTTGTCTTTTTTTCTAGTATTAAAATTATGTCTATCGCTTATTTTATTATAAAGATGTCGATTTTTTCTTACATCATAATATTTTCATAATTGAATTGGCAAGGTACTGTCATAATATGAATCCTTCTAAATAGTTCCCTGAGAGATTCGCTGTGACTTAGATATACATGGTTTTGACAGCTCTCTTTTATAAAATAAAAATGGATTCAATGTAAGCAGCCCTACCCCATAGTAAAATTACATACAACATAATGCTGTGGAAGTAGCTAAAATAGACCAAACGCGCAGTTTCTACATCTGTTAACTGTCTTATCTAGACACGCGGTAGCGTGTCAAGCCAAGTTCAAGTAACAGAACTGGCGAGCAGCACCGTGTGTAATATTACACGAACCATTTAGAGCCACTTTTGACCCCCTCATAACTCAAAAACTTTTTCACATAAACGTGTCCAATTTGGCTCATATATTGAAACTTGCGAGATACATATGTGCTCCAAATTTCATAAACACATCTCAAACGGTTATTAAGATATTAACGTCCAAAAATCGACATTTTTGTCACTGACTGACCTATAGATCAAAACTAAAACCCAGTTCCAGATGACCTAGAAAGTTCAAATTTGGCATGCAGATAGGTAATTAGGTGAATACAAAGGAATAAATCAGAAACTGGTAAACTTTTATCATTATATTATAATTTTTCACTTAATTGATTCTATTAGGAACACATATGTACAACAGAACTAGCCAAGTCAGACCTTAGGGCTACAATATATTATCCTAAGTAATAAGAAGAAATTATATTTTATGTAGCTATAAATAAATTTCAAGACTGACCATTGAACTTGGCACCCATTTAGATCTCACACATTTGTCGTTGAATCAACAACCAAGGCATATATCATAATATTGAACTTGGCTCTCATTTCACATTTATGTTTTTGATGGGATCTTTCTAACAGCATAAGCGGCCGAACTTAGCCGCCCCGCAAGAGATGTTATTATGAGGTCCCCATTGTAATTTTCTCGTCTAGCGTGATTCTTAGGAAAACCGTTTGATTAATACATTCCAGTTTTTCCCCATTCAGTTAGATGTCACATTCGCTACTTCGGACATTAGGTAATTTTAATGTAATTATTAATTAATGCTTTTGTTTTTTTTTTTTCATTTAGTTCCATTTTATTTACCGTAAACCAATCTTGGACCTGATGAATGGTGTTATTCACGTCGTCAAGATTTTGTGACCGTCTGTCGATTTGAAATATCAATGATCTGCAAATAACACCATCTCCGGTAGGTTTGGAAGTAAATGGAGTAGATCATTAATGTAAACTAAAAAGAGGAATGGACCCAATATCGAGCCTTGAGGAACGCCTATTGCCATTTCAGACCCTAATGAGTTTACGCCGTTTATTTGTACTTTGACCGTTCTCTCCTTTACGTATGACCGTTTTAAGTCAAGAGCTGTATTTCTAATCTCATAGTGCTCTAGTTTCAGTACAAGTGTCTCATGATTTACGCAATCGAACGCCTTAGAGAGGTCACAAAAGATTCTAATGGCATCTTATACTTCTTCCCAGGCGTTAAAAATGTTCTTTATTAGGGTGACACCAGCCGACGCTGGTGTCACCCTAAAACACCGACGTGTTACAACGCCCTTTGGTGAAACCGTACTGGTGTTCATGAAAGATGGAATTTTTATTAAGATGACGTAACATTTGATTGAGCATCAGCTTTTCAAACACCTTACTGAGAACTGGCAGAACTGACACGGGCCTATAATTGTTGGGCTCTTTACTATCACAGGATTTTAACAAAGGAACTACTTTACTGTTTCATTAGATCCGGAAAGACTCCTTGGTCTACACGGTGTTAAATATGAGTGTGTTACGTGTTCATTCATGAAACGTTTTATTTCACTATTTTGCTATTCTCAATTACTTCAATCAATCCATGGAAAGTGCCAGAATTTAAAACCTTAAATTCCTCGTAATCACTTTTTTGAAAATATTTCCGACATCCTCTAACTCTGCTTTATTATTTAAAATAATGTAGAAATAACTATAAACTACAATCTTCTAATTTTAGAGTATTTCGGGAAAGCGTGAACTCCAATTTTGTAGTATTTAGGAACACAACAACGAGTCATTTTTGCGAAATAAAATAACACCACCTTGTACTATTAACTTGTGTTGGGAACTAGCTACGATAGCGCCATTTTGACTGTTGTCTTCCCCATTGCTTTAATAATTTTATGTTCAAATTAACGTACCTTCTTAGCATAACAGTACTCCTTAGACTCGACCATAGCGACTGCGTACAATCGTCTCTCACTTTCGTTCTTAACTTGTATACTCAGTTCGAGCGCCGGCAGGCAGTCGCTGTGTACGAAATACATTATTGATGCTTCCTGGAAACAGATGTAAAAGTTTTAAATATTATTACATCTCAAAAAAATGCAACACACAGATTTGTGACAGTACCCAGCAAAAAGAAGGAATCCTCTATATCCGTTTAAACAGAGAAGGAAAGAATAAGCTTTAATTTTAAAAACTTGTTGCCTCACACTCGAAATTGTTCCTGTATCATATCGCACCACTAGATCTAAAGGGAACTAACTCAAAATTCTTAATTTTTCAGTTATGCACACCTTCGAGTCTGTCATTTCAATACCTATCGACCAATAAACCAAATTCAAAACTATTTCCAATATTCTACTCGAATATTGGGATATTGGATTGGATGTTCGGAGTCGAATATTGGAAATAGTTTTGAATCTGGTTTATTGGTCGATAGGTATTGAAATGACAGACTCGAAGGTGTGCATAACTGAAAGATTAAGAATTTTGAGTTAGTTCCGTTTAGATCTAGGGGTGCGATATATGAGTTTACTTTAGGACATGCACTGATTTAATTGTGAATTAAACCTTTGATTCTTAGCGCAGCTATTTACTCGGCAACTGCACAAATCGAATCGCATAAACAGAAACACCTTAGTTTTGTTTTAGTTTGGTAACATTTGACGACACAATTTATGTTATAGACCAGGCGTCACCAAATGACAGACCACGGTCCTCTTACAAACGCCAGCGTATTTCAAAATTCATACTTTTAAGCCAGAGGGGTAATTGCGGAACTTTTTATCGGTAGGAATTGGTTTAACATTCATAGTTAAACAACATTCATTGCGTTATTTACGTTGCTGAGCCGACAATTTATTCGAACAAATGACGCAATGGTTTAGAAATAATCTTCAATCCCATTCAGATTCTGATAAATTGTGCGTTTCGCAATTAGGGTGCTGGTTGCCAGTTATCTTCCATCCAATGAACGGCGAAGGTTACATTATTTTTTAACAGACCCCTTCCTAAACTAATAGGTAATCCCTGTTAGAAGGCTATTTAACTTACTTGTAGCACAGTATAGTTGAGATGCGCTGGGTCCCACATGACGAGCACGGTATGTCCGGGCAGACACGACGACAGCGACAGCGTGCCGGCCGACAGACCGAACGGCGTGTGACAACGACCGCGACATTTCTTACTGTCTTCCTTCTTCGGGGACGATCTGCAAAAGATTATGAAGTACATCCTCGCATACGGTAATTTAAATACACCCAACCACGACCTAAGGTCCCTAAGCACGCGGCCAACTTCACACGTTATTGAAGTCACAAAACTACATGTTTAGCTAGGTAACAACGCACGAAATATAGTAAAATATGAGCAAGTTTAAAAATAATTAATTTTAAACAATTCTAGCTAAAACTGCAAAGGTGGATGCGATGTGATTTACATGTAAGCCATCAAAATCATCCTTTCAGCCGAAAGACGTCCACTGCTGGACCAACCAACCTCCCCCAACTTGGGGTTGCCATAATCGCCACCCTTGGCAGCCGGGTTGGCGATGGCAGTATGTTACTAAAATAACGGTGCTGCCTATTTTGGACGTGCTTACCTGCCATCGCTATCGTCTTCTCTGCTTTTCTCTTCTTCTGTTTTCTTTTCCAAGTCTTTCTTCAAATCCTTTACTTGCTGCTTCAAAACTGCGTTCTCGTTTTCGAGGGAAGCCAACTGGAATAATACCATGATACAGTTTATGTGTCCCCTTGATAATGATTGTTAATTATTTTTGTTAAACAATTTACAAAGAATGAAGCCTCAAGGAATATGAGAAGCCCTAGTGTGAGTTCGGCGCTCCGATTGGCCCTTCACCATTCCAGGGCCTCTAATCTTTTTTACTTATACATAAACGGTGTACAGGGGTAACGCATTTTAGTGACAGGTATCATCAAAACCAAGATATATAAGGATATAAAAAGCAAAACTGCCAAAAGCAACTACTTGCAAATCAACTGTAATATATTTATCGGCAGCATATGTAAGCAAGATATAACTACTACGGCTCAGCGTAAACCAGAGAGGAGCACTGAATACATATTTTTATGAGACAATGAGTAGTAAACTTTGTAATCAGAGATGTAAAGTGCAAACTAGCTCGCGTAAGCGCGCTAGAGGAGTTCAGAGGACGCCCGTTGAGACTTTTTAAATCAGCGTTAAGGACGCTATAACATTTTTCTACAAATATCGGTGGTTTTCCGGTCCCAATTACATCAAGAGGAATCACAACTGCGAGGTCAATTATGGTCTTTAATTATAGATAATTTCATCATCTCCAAAATGGTACCATAAAAATTGTATAGTCTCCTACAATATTTTCACAAAAATACGTTTTCCCCACCGCAATAATCGAAGAAAATGAAAAATAATGGGTTCTGGAAAGGTACCTGTATAGTGAGATCAACTGCATATTTTAACTTCAAAATGACAACAAATTGTGGCTAGTATAATCTTCTACGTTTTGCCTAAATATTTTGTAATTAAATACATAACTTTTTTATTTATGAGAAAAATAAAGAACGCTCTCAAAGTTCTTCATACATTTTCAACTCGCGGCTTGCCATTCCGCGCTCAGACGCGCCCTAGGAAGCACGGGCGTATCGCTTTTTTGTACAAAATAAATACGATCAAAATAATAATAAAGTGAGTGCCGTGTTGTATACTGTGGTTGAAAAATGTTGATACTTTTCGGACCAAAAGTATGAGTACCAAACTTATTACCAAAACTTGATTTAGAAATAATATAACTCAAATTCTATTGGGAATTATGGAGGTAGGGTAATTATGATTATGTATTCATTTTCAAGAATTCAAAATGGCGGATAGTCTATACTTAATAATATAAAGCTGTAATCTCAGGAAATGCTGGTCCGAATTGATTTTTTGTTTTTTGTGTTGGATAGCCTATTTATTGAGGAAGGCTATAGGCTATATAACATCACGCTACAACTAAGAGGAGCGGAGCAGTAATGAAAAATGTTGCAAATATTTCCCCGTTTTTGCAACATTTTTCATTACTGCTCCGGGTAGGCGATTCGACGCGACGGTAAGGGTCGGGGGACAAGAAATTTTACGCGGACGAAGTCGCGAGCAGAAGCTAGTTATTCAATAAAAAGTTATATGAACATGTATTTTCAATGTGGTAATTAAATTATGCAAGTGTCGTCCATTTTTGGAACAAAATTCTTTAATGTAGCTTGCGGTAGAGGTAAACAAGGGTGCTGAATCCGATTCAAAATCAAAAATGAAAATTTTCAAAATTTTCATCATGGGTGTCGTTTTCAAGATTTTCGAAGGTGCTGAAGCCGAAAATTCCATACAAATTACATTTGGAGTAAAAAAAAGGCGACCCCACAAGTTTTTCATTCAAAACTTTAATTTTATTTTTTTTAATAAAAAGTGGGCATAGCTATCAACTTTGGGTAATTTTAGGATAGTTATTACGAATGATTCATCCAAATTTGATCCAAATACGGCGGGTATTGTTTTTTATAAAAAGATCTTTATCCATATTGGGGGTAGGGATTATAAAATCTTCGATTTTTAATTTAAAATGGCGGATGTACTGTTATGATGAAATGTCGACATGAGTATCAAATTTGGGGGTTTTGCTAGTATGTAGTCAAAATATTTAACGTAACTTAAATTATTTACATAAATTGAAAATCATGTAGTTAATCATGATCTCTCAAAAATGTTAAAGTCATTTCGAATTATATAAAGGTACATAGAAGAGTACAAAAACAGCCTTCATACAAAAATGTGTACATTTTCCTATTGTGTATTAAAAATTCTGAATACGCGCTGCAATCTCAAAGGTGAGGTTCGCGCGTCAGACAATTTTTGCTTAGTTTTTTTTTAGGGAATATCCTGTATATTTTCAACGATAACAACGATATTCTACGATCACCAGCAGTTATATTTGTTTATATTATCCAAAAATATTGTTAAAGTATTTTATTGTTACACCTCGTTTTTTTTTAAATGTCAAATTATACGTTATTCCAAAAATATTGATGATCATGGTAGTAAAAGTTATTTGCTGTCTCTAAATGCAGATAGTAAATTTACTTTACTACTAATTTTACTCAACAGTGCTAGTAAAATAAAATAAATAATACCTTCGAGTATCAAGATTAGGTAACTAATGTTTAAAATCGAGCAGACAATGGTTTCAATGTGTGCGTGCGCGTAATGTTGTTGTGTGGCGACTCAGATACCTAAACTTGAGCGCTTCAAAAATGTTATAGCGTCCTTAAGTTCATACAACTGTCCACTTTAACGGTCTAAAAATAAAGTGGGTTATCATATGGTCAATGCCGTCAAAAATACTTTGCTTTCAGCCTAAGGCTTAGCCTGAAGCGAACATACCTGTGTCTTAAGCAGCGCATCGAGGTCGTTAGTCTCAGGATCAGTCAGCTGTTGTATAGTATCGCGGTACTTGCCGCACTCTCTCACTAATGCTGCCTCTCGCTCCCGCAGCGCGTCTATCTGTCTCTCTTTCTCCGATAAAAGCCGACGGGTCACGTCGTTTGTCGACATGGACGATGAAAGCTATAAGCGAAATGTGAGAAAAATAAAATGTGATTGCAAATCTAGATGTGTAGTGCGAATAGGAAGCGCTATTACATAGATCTTTAAGACATTGTTGATATTGTCGAAAGCACTAACTGCATACTTAAAAATAAAACAAAGCAATGTACAGCAGCCGGTTGTAAAAATGCCACATCAAGTTATTGAGAATATAGTCTTCTAGACCGTATTTCGGCCACGGCGGCCAATCTCAACGGAGACTAGAGATCGGCGCGGGAGATATTATAGTGCTCAAGTGTGTGCGTAGACACAGGGGCACTCACTCTTTCCTCACTCTCATAGTCCGCTGGGACGGCAATCCGACACGACCGGAGAGAGATCAGGCGCAGGACCAAAGGCTTAACATGCTTATTGAGAATATTCAGCGTTGGAAAGTGTTTTTTTTTTCGTGTTGTTTTGTGGCATATTAACTCCCCTAAATTGTATGCCCGTTTTCTAAGCAGCCGTTTTCTTATGCCTTGCAGATTGATGTTAGCTATAACTCCACGTTCGCAAC
Organism: Aporophyla nigra; assembly: GCA_947507805.1. Classification (NCBI taxonomy): domain Eukaryota; kingdom Metazoa; phylum Arthropoda; class Insecta; order Lepidoptera; family Noctuidae; genus Aporophyla; species Aporophyla nigra. The sequence goes on along the minus strand of OX382302.1, from coordinate 15,921,331 downwards.
GATGTAAAAATATCGCGGCAGGATTCTTACGCGCACTGGTTCTTCCACGCACGGATTAGATCCGATAGTTGGAGATTGAACGTGTTTTTTGACGCACTCTGTTGGATTCGTGCTCAGTTCAACACTAAGAGTTGAAAATCCAGATGCGCGATATTTATACTTCCGTGCGAACGTGGAACTAAAATTCCTTGCCAGGTACGCATTCAAAATATGTTCATTGATATGGCAACAGTATTCATTACGACTCTCCATAGATAATATACGCCCTTCTAACTGTCAACCCTGAATGTGATGTGTTTGTTGTTGAATGGAATAAAATTATTCGTATATGTCTGGTATTCTGTGAGAGAAAGTAGGCAAGAGAGTCCTCTGTTCCATATTAGTTTTTAATTTATGTAATTGTTTAAATTTATATTAGTATTGTCAACCTATCATATGTTTCTATGTTAATTAATGTAATTGGTGATATAAAGTTTTAATTAAATATTAATAAATAAATATAAGCGGCATGCTTTATCGTAAACACATACCTGTTTCTCCGAGTCATATTTCGTATTAATGGCCGCGATTTCGGTTTCCATTTTAGTCTTCCATTCCACCTCGGCCTTTGCAACCGCTTCTCTGATAGCCTCTTCCTTCTCAACCTCAGCGTTTTCTTTAGTCTGCATCACGATCGCGTTGTGACTCGATATCTCGATGACGTCAGTACGCTCGATTTTCTCAAGACTCGACTCGGAAGGTGATCGGTCCATGTTTGTTAGAGCTACTAGGCGGAACCTGAAGAAAATTGATGTTGAGAAAATGAGTGAATGGGTGATAAAGATGAAGAATGCGGTTTGAATGCCTCCTTAGTCTCATAAGCGACTGCTGAACGAGGGATTCTGGGTCAAGCAAAATGTTATAGTGATTTTCTAAATAACATCCTGTAGTCTAGATTATAACAGATGAAATCTGGCTTAACGAAACACCTCTATTTCAAGTACGAATCGTATTCCATAAGAATAGTAGGGAAAAGTATACAATTTCTACAACTAAGAAATCGAACCTCTGAAAGTCCAAAACCTTTGCAAGAAATAAATGCGTAAGAAATATTTAGATTTTGGGTAATATACAAAATAATGAAATTTAGAAAAAATATCTTACCTCGAACGTAAAGACTCAATTTCAGCCTTATATTCCAGGTGCATCTTCTCTTGCAAGTCTTTGATCTCCTTCTGTTTCTGTGCTTCAATATCTTCCAGCCTCTTCTCAAATCCCTGTATTTCTTCTCTTGTCTTCTCTAGTAAATCTTTCGTCTCTTGGTGTTCTTTTTCTAATCGTTCTATCTCTTTCTGATGTAAGTTTTTGACGTTTTCCGTGTCTGTTTTGAGGGTAGCAATAACTTCGTCCTTTTCGTTGAGAGCTGCTTTCATATCACTTAGTTCCAGTTCGTGGTCTACAGTAAGCCTTTGTGTTTCTTCACGGAATCTTATTGCACATTCAGCATTGGTCTTCTCCCACGCTTCTAATATCTCTATATACTTACTCGTCATAAATGACTTCTGTTCATTTATCTCATCTTTCAACTTCTTCAGCTCTTCTACTATAAATACAATATTTACTTTACAAACCGCATAAACTTTTATTAAAAACTCTTGCAATTTCTCCATGTTTATTCTGTGTGTATCCATGTTTTCCTGAAAATTAAAAAGATCTTCAGAATATTAAGTAAATAAAGTTTCTACGAGCGCTACTGGACGTTTCAATCCTACGTAACATACAAATATGAAGAAAAAAAAAAAATAGGCAAATTAAAAATAATATGGAACAGCTCATACGGGGCCGGTGAAGACAGGAGCAAATAAAAGAATAACAAAACGGTAACCACTCGGATAAGATCTCCGAGAACGGGGTACAGTCGAACAGAGTTGGGTATACAAGCAAAAAAGTATTTTCGGCAGTGGTAGTGACTCCCAATATTAATTTGTCATTACTTTTAAGCCAGGTGGCACCAGAAATCTATACAAATATATAATTTTGAAGTGTCTGTTTGTAACTTAAAAATAACAGCTCTTTACGAAATGCATATGAAAGTAAATATGGTACTTAAAATTGTTTGTTTGTTTGTTCTGGCCAATATCCGAAACGATTGGACGACGGGACTTTTACTTTCAGATAGCTGATGTTATAAGAAGTAACATAAGCCACTATTTGTCCCAATTCCCTAGGAATAATTTACGACTTCTATACGGGCGAAGCCACGGGCACCAGTAGTGGCTTAATACCCACACACTAGCTGTAGCCTGCCACGCTTCGCTATGGCACATTCGAGTGTTTTCTTCGCTTCCAGCAGATGGCGCAGTCACCGGTACACAGCTGATCGTTAAAAAAAACTGTTTTTTCGCGGTCGCGGATATGTGACTGATGCAAAAAATAGATAAAAACAATCCTTGATGCGGATTATACATCATGCTAAAATTTCAGCTCGATCGGTGCAGAACTTTTTGAGTTTTTGAAGCGTACACAAACCAACATAACATTTTTATATATATAGATTTGGGGCTAAATTTATATAAGTCATAATTTTATTTCTGTCAACTTCAAATGATTGATAACAATAACACGATGTTTCAAATTCGTCTATCGCTAAATGCGTTTTTGTTACTTTCTGATGCAAACATGTCTTAAAAGTCAAGACACAATTAAACGTACAAAAGACTTGACTAAGACTTTGTTCCTTCACAACATAGTTCATAAAAGAAGTTGCAAGTAAGCCTGTATAGTAATCTCTCAGTTCAACTGTACGGGTACCGCGGAGTAGTTAGGCGAGCGGCGAGTATTGTCGCGAGGTCGATGTACACCTGTCGTTCGTCCCGGCCCCATTCCAAGCTCGACGGTAGCGACTCCTCGATGTAACCATCAGAGTTTTCGAACTCGTTTGATACCGGACTCTCCGCGGTTTCCGTTATAACCGGTAGATTTCGCACCTCGGTCACCGTCGAGACGGCCATCGTTTCGGGAATGCATAGAGTAGAGATGTCGATTTTCTGTTTTTGTGTCGCACTTTGACCGCCCAGCTTTTCGAAGTCGCTAGCTTCCGTTACTGAGTCGAAATCTCTGTTGAAAAACACCAAAATGTTAATAAGAAACTTACTGAAAAGTTAATTCAAGATTAAAGAACTACAAAAGACTCACTTATCCATATCCACTTGAATATCCATATCTTTGCTTTCATGTTCCGAAGCCCGTATTCTGAAAATCATACAAGAGAAAACATTTTAACATTGTCAATCTAAAAAATTCCCTCTTAGAATTCAGAATCTCAGATAATTATCAAGTTTTGGGGACACAGACTTTGAATTCTGTAATACTAAGCAAACTTCAAATTTCATAGCAACAAAAAAAATTGGACATTTATATTTCAAACTACCCGCGACTTAGCCTGCGAGAAATTTTTTGTTCGCCGACCTACTTCATTGCATCGCATCGCCCGCCTGCGCTATTACTCGTTTTCGCTTGGCGTTCCTTTTGACTTATTTTTTTCACGGCTCCTAAGAGTCATAGCTCCTTGTTAAATAGCCTAATATATATAACCTTTCTCGAGAGATTAGCGAGTTCAAACATACAGACAAACTTCAGCTGCATTATACAGTAGGTAGAGATGGTCACTGAAAAATAGTTGAGTGGCGATGGAAAGTAAATTATCTGAGATTAGGAATTTAAGTTTACAATTTCACATACCTTTGTTGGAAAAACTGCACAGTAGTATCCATATCGTAGCTAGGTATATCTTTACTGAGGTCTGGGAACGCATTGGCTATGTAAGCCACATCTGCCTCCGTGAGTTTGGGCAGGTTGGCGTCAAACGTTGGCGGGCCTTGTGTGGCAAATGTTGGCGGCAGCTCCGTCATGCCGGGGAACAGACTTCGTAGGAAGTGACCTTCGAACACTGTGTTGAACTCTTGCCGCCTGCTGATTTCTTCGTCGTGTATTATGAGCAGTTTTTCAGCGAGATCTGTGGCCCACTGGAATTTAAACAGTCAGTTTAGTTTGGATTAATTATAAATTAAATGTTGTGGATATCCCTATTAGAAACCCATGATTACAGATCCGTCCTGTCTTGTTTCTTTAGTTTATATCCCCATACATAATCATCATCATCAGCCTATAATATTCCCACTGCTGGGACACAGGCTTCCTCTCGGTGAGAGGGAATGGTCGGTAATCCACCACACCGATTGCGCCCCCAGTGCGGGTTGGTAGATATCACATGAGTAGATGTGACATCTTCGAATTTATAGTTCTAGGATATCCCAGTTTCCTCGCGATGTTAACCTTCACCGTTTTTGTGGTAACCTACGACATCGTAAGTCGCAGCCGTTCGAATGGGCTACCACTGCTACCTGCCATCACGCAAGACAGACTTCAATAACAAATGGCTTTTAAGCCCAGATTGTAGAAAAATACAGACGTGTGTTGTTTGTTTACCTTAAGATGTGCCTGTGAGAAGGTTCGTCTCCTAGACACCTCGTGCACAGCCCTGACGAACACTTGCGGAGCTCTGTGTAGCTGCGCCACGATGCCGAAGTACCGCGACAGTCGGTTGAAGCACTGGAACGACAGCATCGCGTGCGCATCCTGCACTGACATCGAGTTCTCGATCATTAGGACCGCCCTGCGAATTAGTAAGGGATAGGTTAGCTGATGTTAGGTGACAAATAAGTGTTTTCTAAACTATGTATCAATAATACTAAGGACGCTGCCCTTAACAAATTATGCTAAAATGAATTATCTTAACTTTTATAGATATGAATATAAGTAATAAAAGATGTTATTTCTGAAAGTAGGTTCCTACAAATACTTTTACAAATCAATCATATTTTCAAAACAGATGAGGTCGCATTTCCTGACTACTCTGACAAGGCCGAAACAAATACAGAGGTCGTCCTTTTAAAATCCAGATATAACCTTGCTCAGATATCTGCTTCTAGTTAAGTATTAATACCCCCACGGTTAGATTTGCTATCGACTCGCTGAATAAAAGAAATAATAAACAAGTTTTATTCTTTACCTTTAATGATATCACAAACCTTGTGGCTCAAAGGCATACTATTCTATCAACGACTACTTAAACGATAAAAATAGTTGGTCGCTGTGATCAACTCAAGACAATGTTTATGTTCTTTCAATCCAGAATTAGTCTTCCTACTGACGGTTTATATGGGTAGTTCATATAATTGTTTTTTTTTTTTTTTTGTTTTTTTTTAACTGCTTTTGTTAGTTTATTTTTATTTTCTTTTCATTTCATTTATTATGTATATGTATCATTTGCATCGTATATGTAAGCGGGCACGCCCTTTATGCCTGGAGGCTTTATTAAGGTTTTAAGTTCTGTTTACGATTTTGTTTTATTATTTATTTCAGCTTGAGTTTAGTTTTCAATGTTTTGTTGGTATATTGGCGTGTGCTAGCTGACATATGGCGAATAATGTATGTTTTGTTTTATAATATTAATAACTTACACAATACTGTATAGAATCAAGTTCTTCTAACTTAACAGACAGCTGTGCTGCTGGGGAGTTTGTTCCGCCACTTCTTCTTCCCAGCTAAAGCACTAGGAAGTGTCGAAGGGCGGGCGTTTTGGGGGGACTGTCTCATGTAACTTTGACGTTCAAAAGTGCTGACTCTCAGCCTAGTTTGAATAAATGACTTTTGATTTTGATTTGTGGCTAAGGAAGTTATTACTTAGCCACAAGTCCTGTGATAAAGATAAAAGAAAAAAGAAGACATAACCTGATCAGTCGTCTCGTGCGGCAGTTAAGGTTACGCAACGCTTGCCGCAGTTGGTCCGTAGATGGGTGAACATCTTTACATACCAAGGCCCCTCTGCGCTTCGGAAAGCACGATCCCGGCTCTAATTCGAGGATCGTTGACATTCGTTACCCTTACCGTCGGTAAAGGATATCGCAGAACACAGTAACTGGTTGTTAAAGTCAGATAGACAGTCACTACATGTAAAATACTGGTCCACCTGCATCCGGGTTGACTGTAAGCTGACCCCAACATAGTTAACAAAATACGAGGCAGTTGATGATGAACAATATCACAGTTTGTCTACTTACTCTAGTCTCGCCTTCAATATATGTGAGAGTTCGTCCTTCGACTTGGCGATACGCCGTCTAATCTCGATAAGCGTCTGATGTCCCTTCAATAACTTCTTCAGCTGGCACCAGTGAGACTGGACTAGTGTGGGCAGGACGGATGGGTCGCATGCGCTGTTCAGACGCTCGCGGCACTGGGGAACAAAGTTAGTGTTTTATTAGATAGGAACTAAGGGAATAGAAGAGTAAACGGGGCTGAGCAATTGACGCGTGAGTCATTCAAATTACAACCTTGTTTCGGTGACATGAAAGTGGTTTACAAGTCACCGTGACATTTAAGTTTTCAGCCTAATTTGAGCCTTAAATCAGTGTCATAAGAATGACTTATTACGTCACTATATATTTAACAAGTGAGACACTGTTTTGAGGGCGGCAAAAGGTGTCAATATTTTTCAGAAAATCTTGTTTCAGATTTCAAACGATATGACAAATGATTAACTCCTAACATTCCTGCCATTATAGAGTCACAAGCATCAACACCTTTATTCGAATACAATAAACAACCTATCGAGAGAAAATATCGAATTTAGATTTGTACCTTTTACAACTGTTCAACAAATGTAAACATTTCTAATATCCATGAATATAGGTATAACGAAAATATAACTCTTTTGTTTCGTTCCACATCATAACCACACAGTGTCACGTTTTGTTTATCAAACCTACTATATTTTACGGCGAAGTTGAGCAACTAGTTGCAGCCTCCGATCAATGAATAAATAAGACCATGCACAATGAAGGGTTCCGTAGTTGCGATGAATTTATAACATTTTTTTTTTAAATTCTTGTTTGTAAATCATCAAATGACGTCTCTCGGCGTCTCCTTTAGGCGGAGCGGAGGACATGTCAGACTTTTACCGACTAAAACCCACCCTTCAGTACAAATACGCGACCCTGGCAGGCATCGGTCCTAGCAGACTCCTTCAATTGTGCTGATATCTCTTTGAGGCGCGCGTGGAACACAACGCGACATAGACCTGGACCTGGTCGCGACGGGGCGGAGAGCTACCCATTGCTTGCCGCCTGCAATCTCGCGCCTACGGTGGCCGGGAGTGCGCAATGGACTGCCGACGCCCGGGGCGTCTCCTCCTGAAACGGCTAGGGGCGTGAGGCTGCAGAGACTGCCTCTCCCTCACGCGCTCCGCTTCCTCCTTCGCGAGCAATACTGCTTCGCAGAAGGAGGTGACGGCTTCCCATGCCCTCTCACTCCGTACCATGGCCTGCACCAGGGCCTGACGCGAGAGATCGCCGCCACTGATCACCTCCACGAAGACAGAATTTATCACAACGAACTAACAATGTGAAATTTTCCCCGTTTTTCAGAAAGTGATAAGGTGGTAAGTGCCTGTGTAGGGACTTCCCAACTAGCTGTACACGAGTACTAAGTTGTAATCTAGAGCTGATTTCGAGTCAAAGTTGAAACAAAGGTCAAAATGTTTTCGATTCCGAGTCTAGCCCAGTACAGTCGAAACATGCTCGTTAGACAACATACATACATACATACAATCACGCCTTTTTCCCATGGGGGTAGGCAGAAACCACGGAACGCCACCTGCTACGATCTCTACACACTTCTTTTGCCTCGTTTAGGTTCATACAATTGGTCATACACACACGCCGGTTGCGAGTACTACGCACCTGACCTTTCTGAAGAACATCACCAATAAGGTCACTATATGTCCTCCTAGGGCGTCCCCTTCCGGTGTACGTTAGACAAAGTGTCAATAATAAAGCCAAGTGTCTGAGATGTTAGTCTTGGGATGGCATACGTGTTCAGTACAACAACATCTACCTAATGGGGTTGAAACGCTACTGCGGTGCCTCTGTAATGTTCGTTGTTCGTTCATTTATGTCCAGAGTAGGTACATGTAGAAACACTATAGTTAAGGACATTGTTCATAGGATTTATGCTACCAAGCCTTACAATGCTTGCTTTACCATCGCTGTGGTTGGGTAAAATGTTTCTACTTATTTAGATGACCAAAAGAAGAAAGGTTTGATTTTATGTATGTATGTCATTTAATGTTTTTTTTTTATGGTTTAAGAACTTTATTATTCCTCATTAAGAATTAACAATAATTCACTTACTGAGAAATTAAATTAACATAAAATGTTTTTGAGCGTACAAAAACGACGTAAAAGTAAGATATAATTATTATTAAAAAAAAAATTGTACTTATTGGTTTTGTGGTCTGTTATAAAGATGGTTATTTATAAGAAAATTTACAGACTCACATGAAAGTTATATTTGCAAGGGGAAAAGCACTAGAATACTCCATCTACCCACCTGTATAAGCGACGCAGCCTGATCGCGTTGGTCTCGCTCCAACTTCTTAACGTCATTCAAGAGCTGATCAAGGCCATACAGCCTTTCTTCAATGCCCTTGATGTGCTTCAGACCATGCAGATTGGCGTACTCCAGAATATGGTACAGTTCTGCTTCACGCTCCTTCAGGGGATCTGCGTCTAGCTGTAAGATTTATAACTATTATGTTAACGACATAAGGTAGTTTTATACACGATAAAATGTCAACATCGTACCTACCTACTTTACGAAAACAAAACGGTTTGTTACTAGACTACATTAATGTTACTTTTTTAAATTATTTGCTAAGTGAACAATGTATGTTATTCTAGAATAAATAATCTTTAAACCCAAGATAGTAGTATCATTATATAATGTACCATTGATGTAATATGTACATCAATGGTTCATCAATAGACTACCATAAGCAGTTGAAAGTTGGGGTAGGTCAACGGCGCGTACGGAAACTCAGCAAACTCATTTGTTTTTACCGTTTTTAAATATAGTTAATGATCTGTTTTTATTTATATGTTCCTAATGTGATAAACAATAAAAAAAAAGATAAACTAAATATTTTTCCATCCAGCCAATTGTTTGTTCAGCCGTTGCCAAAATAGTACGTTAACTTATATTCTGCTTTCAAATTCCAAAAATACTAGTCGCATGTCGAGGTAGAATTTAAATGACATCCTTCGAGCTCATATATCTGAAAACATTTTCATTCCAAGATATTCGTTCGGCACCAAATTCGTATCGTATTAGTGTTTGACAAAAATATCGTGAGAGTAATTGAACATTTTTGAAATTTGGAAAACGCATTATTCCCAATAAACGTAAAATTATTTCTTAATATCCAGCGGATACCTACTTACTGCGTGTGTTTTAACAATTTTTATGGCTTTACGAGAACGTACACAAGAAAATGTGTAACCTGGAAACATACTTTGATAAAGGTTTTATGCGTTTTGATAAAAATTGAATACGCATTACTCGTATGTACATTATGAATGGAAAATGCATTTGTAAAATTCTAACGAGTTTGGCCTGAAAACGTTGGACGGTATTACGGCAATTTTCTTTAGAGCTTTGTGGCGATTGACATAAGTACTATAATTCACTGTTATCACTGCAGTATAAACACAAAGTACAATGTTGACATGCCATGCGATACATAGCGATCCTTCATCATTTCAGCCGAAAAACGTCCACAGCTGGACATAGGCCTCCCCCAAATGGAGGGGATTCGCCATAATCGCCACGCTTGGCAGGCGGGTTGACGATCGCAGTATGATGGTAAAATCCATATAGAACGCTGCTGCCCATTCTCTAAAAAGTCCTTTAGTCGCCTTTTACGATATCCTCGAGAATAAATGGGATGATGCTATTGTGTACGTCCGGCAAATCACGGAACAACAATGATCCTTAGTATCATAATAAACCACATTACAAAGTATACTTACTAAAGCTAATCCTTTCTGACAATAGTCCAATATATCCTGCAGGGACGCTTTGTTCCCCTGTGCGAGGATCCAGTGCAGCAGAGAAGGCTCCTCCTTGCTTTCATATGACTGTGCCTTAAACGTGACTCCTTCATCCGACTCCTCGACGAGGGGTAACGGCTCCGAAGACGACGCTGCCTCGTTCCCGGATGATAGTTTTTGGTCGAACACTGTAAAGATTTATATGAAGCTGAAATGATATTCTGGCAAATTATTACCAGCCTATTATTGACCCACAAGATAAAAGACGATCACCATGCCTGCTCTAGGTGGGTTTGTGATTTCAAAAATTTGTTAGGTTTCCTCTCAATGTTTTTCCTTCACAGATTTCAGTAATGTCCAAGTAAAACACAGAAAGTGCCAGATGTGAAAAAAATAAAAGTCGTTGACACCTGCCTACCAATGTATTCAAATTAACGTTTTGACCGTGATAGCGACAATTTTTTTACATTTTTGTTAGTATCGTTTTTAAATATTTGAATACATTGGAAGGCGGTGTCAACGACTTTTATTTTTTTCTTATCTGGCACAGACCTTAACTGATTAACCCACGATATTATTATGTAAAACCCTTTTCCATATCCATAGGCTCAAATTTCTTGTGTCTATATTTTAGAATGGATATTATTTGTGGCAACCATTTTACGGCAGATTTATTAAACAAAGGCTTGAGGGTCCTCAAGTCTTTGATCAGAAACCGAAGGTCCATGATATCTATTTTTCAGTTGGTAAAAAGGAGACCCAAGAATTACGAATAACAGACCTTAATCACCAATCCTGCCCTGCTATATCGTTTATTAACCTTTTTCATACTCTATATTTATGTGAAGGCATCTATTATGTATGAGACCCGCGATGCTTATAACGGTTTACGGTAACATGTATTATATTAATCTATTTATTTCAGGCGAGGCAGGCCCTTATAAATATACCTTTACCTAAAGATACATATTTTTGTATCGTCAAGGCCGGATTCTGCGACTATCGGATCAGGAGTGGATAATACAGCCGGGGTCCAAACAGGCCAGGTTCCAATTAGGGGCAGACAAAGCTTATCGAGGGCCCGGGTGGCAAAACAAAATGAGCTCTCGAACTTTTTTAGTTTATGTAGTTATTTCTAGTAACAAATAGGCAATAGGCCTCGCAAGCAGCAGTTTTTTTTCACGGAGGTGAATTTTCATCTCTTCAACAGGCTATTTACGAAACGCAAGAATCGCATTAAAGCATTGAAGCATTTAGGATGCCGGAGCGAGCGAGGTGATCTCGATATTTTTTGCATCTCGTCTCGGAATTCTCGGTTAGGTTTTTTTAACATTCTCAGGAGTTTCTTTGTCGATTTATGCAGAAAATTCGAGAGTCAGAAGAATATAGAATGCGAGGGCAAGAAAAACCTCGAAAATTTTAGCACCCTACATTCAAATTTTCCATCGGTACGTACAGGGCCTCCAACTCGTGATCATTTATAGGGTTCATAGCCATTTTAAAATCCATTTATAAATTAGCAGGGAAGTAGGGATAAACCTGCATGGGCACTTATATAAGGTTAGAAGCTAGGTGCATGGTTGTAATTGGTCATTTTATGAGGAGAAGAGCCGACAAAAAAACTCCACGGTTCACCCTCACATAATAATAGTAGCAGCCCATAGTTATATTAGATAAGCGTGGCGTTCACGCATGTGTGACAAATACATAACGTAGCCACTTCATACATAGTATTTATTTGATGCAATTTAACGTTGTTACTAAGATAATGGACCGTAGATAAGAAAAATAGTAGTCATAAAGATAGTATACATGTATTTACATTTTATAAATTAGTTAAAAAAACATATGTGTACCTAGACAAAAAATCCTGGGGCCTTGACCCCGCTGGAGTCGCCCTGACTACTGCAAATGTTTTCTCTTTTTCCTCAAAGATCAATATTCATAATGACTACTCACATTTTTTTTTATCATAGCTTTCCTGCTTTCGAAAAAACAGGATCGCGAAAAACTCAACGACGCGGTTCACGTGCGTGGCACATGTTATTATGAACGCTAAATAACGATAATTTATTGTTACTAGATTGAGAGTAAATAAATAGAGATAATTAAAACGATAACAGACACAATGTAAACAAAACAATGTATCAAAATGCTAATCTTTTGTGAGTAACTCTACTGGGAAATTGGGACCGCCTACGTATTCTTTTTTCGTGAGGTTAGATGTTTTAATGTATTGTGCTTCGTGTTCAACCAACATTTTTCTATTAAGAATTGTATTTCATTAATGCTGAATTGTTCAAGAAGGTTGAATTATCGCCACAGAAAATGAAAAACATTTTTAATAGCTTCGCTTGAAACCAATTCGTCTATACAGGGGGTGGCGTAAGTAATGGTCCACCGTTCAGGATTCGATGAACCAGATAATTAACTATAACAATTAAACATTTTAACCATTTTTACCCAAGGGTTCCGAAAATATTTCATTTTTGTCTTTTATTTACGAAATTTCTACCTTTTATTACATATTTGTTTGTAGTTTCAACAAAAACCATTATTTTTTCATTCTGATCTGTTAATTACTGCTGAATACTAGAGCTATCATGATAAATTATGATTTTTTATGTAAATTCAGCTCTTTTGAAGAAAAAGTTGGTTCTTCTCTAATTTTAACCCCAATTTTTAACACGCTATCAAGTCCAAGAGCGATTTTTGTAAAAAAAACGCCTTGGGTAAAAATGTTTAAAATTTTTAATTGTTATAGTTAATTATCTGGTTCATCGAATCCTGAACGGTGGACCACTACTTACGCCACACCCTGTATATCTATTTGTCTATGTATGAATCTTGGAACTACCCTGTATATCTATTTGTCTATTTATGAATCTTGGAACTCGAGTTTCACTCACTTTAATTCTAACTTTCTTATTTTATTTTTGGAACGAAGTTCCTTATCGCGCGTTGTGAAAGGGGGCTAGACGGAAAAAATTCTTACGAAAAGCTGTCACGACATGCTTTAACAGACTTCAAAAAAAGGACGAGGTTTCTCAATTCGACCGTATATATTTTGTATGTTGTTTTTTTTGTTGTGAGTAGAGAGGGAGAGAGGGGGAGAGGGGGAGGGGGAGAGGGGTGGAGGGGCGGGAGGGGAGAGGGGGAGGGGGAGGGGAGAGTGGGAGATGGGAGAGGGGGAGAGAGAGGGAGAGAGAGAGGGAGAGGGAGAGAGAGAGCGAGTGCGAGGGAGAGAGAGAGAGAGAGAGAGTGCGAGGGAGAGAGAGGTAGAGAGAGAGGGAGAGAGAGGTAGAGAGAGAGGGAGAGAGAGAGAATATTTTGTTGAGTGTATACAGGTTTTTTGTACATAATAAATAATTAAAAAATTATAACTATTATGAATCCTGGAAAGGAACTTCGTTCCATCCGGGTGTCCCTTGACACCTCTTAAGTTTTTTTTGAAAATGATTACTTTTTATTTTGGTTTTCTATTCAGCTTCTTTTTTTGTTTTTTTGTTTATTACTTATTTAATTGTTGATACACGAATGACCCTTGAATTTCATATGGCCTGATATGGCCTATTTTGCATATTGATTAATGTTATTCATAACAACGAATATCACAATTTTAGGCAGTGTCACAGTCGTGGATCTGCACGCTGAGCAATTAATTGCACAACTCACAACAAAGATAAGCTAAAGCACTGTCTCACATGTGTTATAATTAGACTATGTTATCAGTCAGTACCCCGCCTATAAGCTTATAACATAGGCACAATAATCTCTTTGTAAATGATAATAAAAAGGACCCTTCAAATCACATGGGCGACGTCACCGCTGCCCATAATCGTTTCCGCTCAAACCTGTTTGCGTAAAAAAGTCATTAGCTAAAAATAGCTAGGTCGTCGTCGTAGTAGCGACTCATTGACATTGGACGCTAAATTAATTCACCAACTAGCCTACTGACATTATCAACTGTTCAATCGGTTCCTTGTTTATTTGTTATCACTAACAGGAAAGACGACTGGATCGAATGAATGAAGCAGAAACGACGAATAATTTTGTAACACGCTTTTAGTTAAATATGGACCGAAAATTTCAACAAACCTGTTTGCATTTTAAACATGAACTCATTACACAAATAGTATGATAATAACTCGGTAAATAGAACAGACGTGTATTGTTTCAACCACTTACCATCTTCGTCGGACAGTTTGAACGCCTCGACGCCAAAATCTTGACAAGCCTTGGTTTCTGAACTGTTGTCCAAAGGATGAGTGATCCTGTAGTGAGGACCCTCAAAGTCTGTGTCTTCAAATACATCAAAGGCCGAGAATCGATGAGCCTCGGCATTTAATTGGAGTGCCGACAGTATTGGGATCTTGCCTAGAGATTCTAAAACTTCGTTGAGCCTAGAAAATAAAATATTCAAGCACTTATTTATTGATAGACCTTCGACTGGTAGTGTTTTATTCGATGTAAGATTGGAGGTGTTCTGGTACATTAATTATTTATCTGAAACGTTAGCTCGTACGGAAAAACCGCTTTACAGACTACCTGTATATAGGTTATTATGTATTTCAAGGATACTATCCGTTTCTTCCATTTGTTTGACAAACGAAACATCTTTCCTTTTCAAATGCTAAACTATATAGGTAGTTAGCGTCACGAAATATTTAGATACATGTGTAGAGATTAACAAAAGTATTCAGAATCATTGTGGTTTGAACGTTGAAACACTTATCACGTGCAGATAACAAGGATCATGCTTATCTTCAAAGTTTCGTCTAGACTGAATTATTTGCAAGAATAGGCAAAATAAAAGTGGGGCGCGCCGGTCAGGGTCAATGGAAATGCGCCAGTGTCCGCCGAGGTCCGAATGTGACCCGAGAATACTTGTGACATTTACAGCCCCAAAATAGCATAATAAATTACTCGAATATTTTGGTTGTTTTAGTTCATCGGAAACAGAAAACGGGGTGTTGAACTCATAAAGACAAAGTAGTATTCGAATGGGGAACGCGCGGTTGCAGTGGACTAGACAAAGGCGTCTACAATCAATACCATAGAGCTGCACTGTCCTATTACAGGCATAGCGCGCACGGCAGTACCCTACAATTTATTCATAAAATTACACCGCAGCACGAACGCTGGTAGGTCAACTGAACACACTCGGGCATGAAACCTATACAATGAGTAATTATTACGCACCTAGACTATATACGGCTTTAATATCCACGAGGAATTCATGTGTAGTTTGTAGTAAATTTTTTCTCAATTCAGTCGAGACGAATTCTTTTATACAACAACACTTCAAGAGATTTTTCCAATCTAACTCATTACGTTAATACCGGAAAATACGCTATTTGTTCAAGGTATAAATACTAAAAAGGAATAAATTAGTGGTTTGAACTGATGGCCAATTCGCTTTACTTACCTAGGTATTTCTTTTGAAGGCGAAATATTTGTTAGTGGCGTGTTTGTAAATAAATCAATATTGAACTTGCTGTGAACTTGATCAGGTTGAATTAATCGTTTTTGACACGAACGTGCGGTGCAGTTTGATTGCAGTAGCTATGTGTAAGTTAAGTACTAGTAGGTACTGCTTACTGTAATTATATTGGTTGGTAGCATGTGAACTATTTATACAGGTTTATAATGTTTTATGAACGTTTTAAAATACAGAGCAGAGCCACACATTTGTTTAGCTGTTCTGAATTCTCTACACAGACTATCTACGGTTTTTTGGAATTGTCAATGTATAATTAGCCTGTTAAGTTCGGATTAACTTATCTGGCGGATAATTTCATAGACAATATGATCCATTCGTGAAATCCACTGATAGATAGCACCTAGCACTATTACAGAAAAAGCCCCTAAATGATATATCATTATCTATGACCGATATAATAAATTATCCAATAATTACTCACCCAGATAACTTTTCATGATATTCCTCCTTTTTTAGTCGATGTTTTCTAAATGACTCTTTAAAATTTCGTGATCTCTCACAGAATTCGTTGAAAATGTCTTCCAAGTTAGCGACCACGGCCGCCCAGCCCTGTTTCAGAAACGGAATCATCAAGTGAATTATAATTATTTAGGTCGAGGTCGGACGCACCGATTGCTTGAAATGGTAAACTAGTTTAATTAATTTAAAACAAATTAAGTCAGTCAAACGAATACCTATTGACACATTTATGCACTATTTATCTAAGTTATTGAAGCATTTAATTGGACCGCTTCTGCTGTACTTGGACATAATTTAATTTCGTATAGATTTTTGAAAGAGGGAATTCATTGTTGCATTCCACTTCCGCATAGTACTTACGACAATAGAGCATTATTATTCGGTATTGGTCTTGTAACAATTGTTTCAACATAATGCAGTAAAACACTCAGCAAGTGTGTAAATAGTCTGGATTTATCTAATAGACATATGGCGACAATCATTCGATAAATAAATAATTTTGTGAAAACTAACAATATTAACCCATTTATCTAAGCAGTATTGTGACTCAAAATAGTAACAGTCTAAAATAAAGTTTTATTAGTTTTATTATACTTTAAGTAATTATATGAATGCAAAGTAAATACTTCAATCTGATGACCAAAAAATACCGTCTAAATAATAGTATTCAGATAAGAACTCTATTAAAATAGCACGAGAATTTATAATTAGTGTAATATCCATTTAGTTGGATTCGCTACGAAGATACGGTTAAAGTCCCTGGCATCAGTCAGTCCGCGCGTGCTAATACCGGAAGCTAATTTATTAAGGATTGTAGATATCGCTTCCAAACTTTAATAGAGTTAAAAGATGTACTTAACAGTTCTCGGATTAATTTAAATCCAGTTTCAAGGTCTGTTATTGTATCATCAGTCGAGTTCGTGCAGTAGAAAGAAGATTTATTTCTTACTTGTTTACCAGAATTTGTAAATCAGACGCGTTTATCTGCGACGAGTATATCCAAGGCCAAAATATGTTTTACCGATATAAACACTCCACTGCACAGGTGCCCTAGGTAAATACTGCTACGACATATTATAGGCGCTGTTATTGCTAAATTATCACCAATAATGCGCGGTGCATACCTACAATATCTGCCAAAGAGAAAATCTTTAGTGTGTTTTGAAAAAGTCTGGCTGACAACTTACTTGGTGTTGCAGATGCTGTTCATGCACCAACTGGTCGCAACTGCTTGACACCTCGAGCGCCAGGTCACTGAACTGCTGCGCTAACGTCGCGCAAGATATCACAGTGTATACATTCGGCTGCAGGGCACAACACTTCTCCACCGCAGCCTTTAACTCCGCCACCGATTTACCATCGAAAGCACTTCGAAACTCGCTTGAAAACTCACCAGTGCTTAACTCCACTATTGGGCTTAAATCACACACTGAAAATGACACATTCAAATATTATGACAACACCACATACCATGTTTGCAAATAACTTAGTAAATTATGTTATGAAAACAAGATAGATAAATAAAACAAAGAACTTTATGATCTTAAAGATCATTAAAAAGGTGTGTAAAGCCAAAATGTATGCTGCTTACAAGAAAATTACCTCTTTTTTTGATCAAATAAAATCCTAAATTAATCTTAGTATAGTACATAGAAAGGAAGTCTTAATTGCAAAGTAATTAACCAATTATCAGACTTACTGGACTGTTTCAAATGGCTGTCCTTGACAGACGGTTTGCTGAACATGTATATAGGATTAGTGTCTGTCCCAGCACTGTATGAGGACACCATGTGGTCAGATTGTAGAACTTCGCCCCCGCTCACAAGGAGCACCAAGGAGTTTGCTGACACTTTAGTTTTCCTCTCTATTGCTATTTTGAGTGACGCCACACTAAAAATAATGGTTTTATTTAAAATCTTGGTCATAGAATAGACAGGAAATGGTAACTATTTGATGACCCGACTCCCGAAACAATTTGTGTATTTATCTGACTGCATATACTTTTAAAAAATACTTTTTTCTTATCAAGGAATAACAACAAAAGATGCATTTTTGCGGCGACACTCTTGCAGAATGCCGAAAGACCGCCATAATATGTTAACAAGCAAATTGCGGTGCGGTTTACCGCATGCGGGCGAGGTAGCACACCGCGGCATCGACGGCACTGCACTACTGATTGGCAGAAACCATTGTCTGCAGCTGATTTATCTCATAGCTTAGTAATTCTCGTTTGTTTAAAATTATGACGAGATATGTTGCTATGAGTAAGATAAATTATAAGTGCATGACTTGTACAATTGTTAAGTACAAAGAGTAGAAAAGAAAAACTGAATGATTACTAATTCATATTATTTATGTTGAAGCTTGTTCAATGGAATATTATTAATTTTCAAATACCTGTGCATATTGTTTTGTAAAATATGTATGTTATTTTTAAACATAATAATATAAATAAAAACTATTGTAAATAAATACACACACACTATGACATTAATGACATGGGTGAAGGAAAACTTTGTGCGGAAACCAGGACTTATAGTTAATCATCATTATCCTGCCCTTATCCCAATTTATTTGGGATAGGCGCAACATGTCTTTTTCTTCCACACTTCTCTATTAGTCATCACCTCAGTAGTCTTATAGTCAATATAAGTCTGAAACTACCATTCTGTGTTGAGCAAGTGTGGTGATAAATGCTCTTGCCTTCTCTATCTGTGAAAAGGCCTTTGCCCTGCATTAGTACATTAATAGGCTGATGGCTGATAAGTTATGCTATCATAATACAGGCAGCAACAAAAATCGTTTAACATTTCAGTTTTAAAAATAGAAATAACTAGCTTCTCCCTGTGTTGACGTACGAAATCATCCCACAGGAACGTACAACCGGAATAAAAAGTATCCTGTGTTAAATCTGAATTATAATCTATGCGTGTGCCAATTTTCATCCAAATCCATTCAACCATTTTTGCCTAATTAGGTAGCAAACATCGGAAGATGTAAAGGGAAGGAGGAAGATGTAGGAACTAATGCTGAAATACAGTGTATCCCTCAGAAGTTAATCGTAATTTTTATGATATGCAAAGCTGCCAGTGTTAATGGATTTTCATTGCTGACCATGACAGTGATTTTTGTATAATAAAATCATAGTTCACTAGGTGTTGCCTGCGACTTTCTCTACGATCCAGGAACAATAATAGCCTATGTAAGGACATACCAGATAGACCACGACCCGGGTAAGCATTCAGGTCATGGTCTATCTGTGTGCCAAACTGCATATTTATATCCCTTCCAACACTAGCCTACGGTATACGGCAGCTGAAGTATGCAGAAAATTTTTCTTGGTAGTGGAAGACAAAATATTAGTTGTGATACTTACTTCTGCAATGTGAGGCTCATGTCATACGTGGTCATTTGACCAGCATCCACATGAAAAACATACAGCATGGTGGCAGTTTATAATGGACCTTCACAGCTAAAATATATCACTCCTTAGCGTAACTCTCACTTCATCTGCCTTGTGTATCCATGGACACTACAAAAAGTGATAAAATTGAATTAAATTGTTTCGTTTTTTGCCTAGTTTAGGTAGGTCTAACTGCCTCTTTGGTCTAGTGGTCACAAGTGCTACTGCTGAGCGTAAGACTGCCCTTGCTAGGACAGGCAGTGCTAGTGAGTTTTCTATCTGGAATTTCTCTGTAGCAGCTCGGAGTCTGATTTTAATGCCTGTTTGATGGCAATAGGCTAGCATCCTATTTCATGAGACTTAACATAATTGGGGAAATGTGGCTGTACTATACAGGTCTATCCAACCCTTCAGATTGACAAGATGTGATGTGTCTAATCTAGGTAGGTCTGTAATCTTTCTGGATTTTACTAATCAATGAACATAGATAAGTCACATGAGTAAACCAGCTAGCTAGGCGATTGATATTAGATACTGATAAAGCCTAATAAAAATACATAATGTTTGTTCATCATAATTAATAATAGTTATAATAAGACAGAGATATTTGGGTAATTAAATACTAAAGAGAAACATTAAACCTCAATGATGATCTACTGAACCAAAAATCAGCATGCTCATTAATTTGTTTGATTTGTTTGTTTGTTTGATTGATTTGAAAAAACATGATTTCAAACTGTTGTACACATTATAGGTAGAGATTGTTTACTTCAAAACTTCACATCCCTCCCTCGCACTAAAATGTCTATACAAACATTTGTAAAGTGCATCCAAAAGCAGTGGAGGACCTTGCAGTTTTAAAGTTAACCATCTTTACTGCTTCATTATATTGATAAAAGAACTTATAATAGTTTAAATTAAAAGTTCCCACTTGATATTTTCATACATTGCCATCTATTCAGAAACAAACATCACCATAACAGAAATTGTCCTTCAATGTTTTTGTTTTTTGTTTGTAAACTGTGATAGTGTCATAACAAACAAAAGTCTAATTAATATCGACAAAGAAATCCTACATACTTTATTATAGACACTTAATAATAATAAAATAACAAAAAAATTGACTATTTTTTGAAGTTTTTTTTTAATTCGTCATCTGTAAGCGTAGTTTAGAAATATACTTAACCAATATTTTTGTGATAATCTTATTTTCTCTAAAATTAAACTAAAAACCACGCGTATTATAAATCTAATAGACAAGCCTAAAATAAACAACAACGTCATACCACGGACTATCTGCACAATCGGTACATTTGTAAACTTTACATAATATTTAGTCTTAAAATAAATACAAGGTTTGATACATTATAGAAACGCAATAATGAAGTAACAGACAAGACCATCTATTTCAAATAAACCAGTTCTGTTTTTGCGTTTGAAAAAAATTTTGAACAACAAAGATTTTTAGCACTTACGCAGTCCAGAAATCTCGCAAATACTCCTTAGAGCATTGCTAAGCATTCAAACAGAATCCATTAACACGTATTCCTATTCATCACGTTAAATAAGGAATGAACACATTAAGCGAAATTGCACGAGTTAGATAGGCTGTTTATAATTTTAGATCTCAAAAATGTAAAAACACCACCATTGCTCAACTCAATAATCACTCAGCTGACATGACAGCGCACACTACATACTCACAACAAAAACATTAAACTATGTAACTCTAATGCTGTCTTTTTCATACTTCCATAAATTTCGATAATCTGTCTCTGTTTTATGCTATACAATATAGATTCGCCTTTGTGGTCCTAATTTCTACCTTTTGAAATGTCAAGCACAAACGGAAATTTCAGTGTTACTATATCACAATAGAATAATCAGACAAAAAATAGAAAAATATGGGGCTACATAAAATTGTTGATGGTAGCGTCATATTTTTCTACTTTTTCTTCGAATCTCAAAAACGCAGAATGAAGATTAAGAGATTTCACTCACAAATTGTATTACTCAGCTGCATCCGGTTATACTGGAAGCCGACCCCAACATAGTTGGGAAAAGGCTAGGCAGATGATGATGATGATGACTCACAAATTGTATTATATTGTACTTAGTATCTTTGTAGGTACTGGGCCAATTGTTAAGCTACAGTCTACACTTCTACGGTGATTTCTCCTATATGATTTCTCGAAATCATTTTTGTTTTTCACTTCATGTTACAGGCATCACTTTAGCCCTGGTGCTTGGACTAGGAATAATTCCTTTATCACAAGATTAAAATCTGTGGGCAATTTATACTTACAAACGATGTTTGACTTTTGGCGTCGCTGGAACACCCTCCTTTAAAAGTTTACTAGTTGAGCTAATTGTTGGAATTGCTAAATGTTAAAATTTTCTCACGCTTTCCACTATTTTACTTTCAACAAATGGGGTACTTTCACAGAGTACTTTTATTCCATTCGAAATTCGAACTTTACACTTTGTGGATGGTAACATTAGTTATAAAGTACAGTAGAGTGCCACCTAGCTACCAGTTATGAGATCATCGAAGCTTTATTTGGTTCTTTAAAAATAAGACAGATGGCGCAGTTCTGTATAACATCATCATTACGCTACGCTCTATAATGACAAACCACTTTTTTTTTTGCAAGCTCTCATAGTTTTCAGTCTCGGAATTAGGCATGACTCATGCAACAACAAGCGTGATACATACAGCCAGAATGAGCCTTAGCATGACAAGCATGACAATTAAGATCGATCCGATCCGATTTAGATATTAACCAATATGTGCATGTAATATCAGTAATTTTGAGATAATCATAAAAACTGATACTAAGTAGGTAGGAATTCAAAGTAAAAACATAAGATTTTGCAGCACCATACTGTTTATTTCAGTATTAAAAGCCTTTTATAAAAATGAGGAATGAAAGAACATTTGTATTGCTGTAAATAAGCCTCCCAAGTATAATTATACAGATCCATAATGCAAGTCAATTCAATGGGTCAAACCTTCACAAAAGGTCTTGTTTTATTATGCATTACATTGGCACAAAGTCCTTTTCAATAAATAATTATGAATAAAATCAATAGAAACAGATCTATAACTACACAATCGTCATATATGATATAATTTTAACAATATTGTTATACCAACATAATGTATAAGTAGATACTTTAAAACCAATAGAAACAGATCTATAACTACACAATCGTCATTTATGATATAATTTTAACAATATTGTTATACCAACATAATGTATAAGTGGATACTTTAAAATTCAATACAAAATGATACGGTTATTGCAGTTAAGTGTTTGATAACGTTTGATAACAAGCTCTTATAATTGCAATGTTCTTGGCGAAACAGCCACCTAGATATTATAATAAATTATAAAAAAAGTTGAAAATAAATGTTGTTATAAATGCTATATTCCTAATAAAATATCATTTCAAATGCACATACTATAAATACAAATAAAACACATTTTTCAACATACTAATGAAACTGAGAATATGATGTGAAATCCCATGATAAACTTACTTATAAAATAACACTTTTGTTAAATATAAAATAACCAACTTTATAAGTTATTGAAAAGGATTACTTATATAAAAATCACAAAATAATATTGTAGCTACCTTATTATATTTAGGAAGTAGGTATGGACCTTACTACAGTTAACATTTACAGACATATTATATTTATATTATTATAAAAAATATTTGTTTGTTAATATCTAGTCAATACCAAAACATACATAAATAAATTATCATAATAACCATCTTTTAATTGCATTTTAAATAGTATATCAAATTAATTTTCTTTTTATCACCATTTTTAACATGAGTGATAGCCTGACCCCTGACTATCTTAAAATAATTTGATCAGAGGTACCGCATACATGGACCTCACGTGATTTTCTTAGCTTATATTTATTTGTCACACGTCAATATCAGGCCATTTGCCAAAGTGGATAAGGCACTCACACAACCATTGTTATAAAGTTAAAATGGTCCCCTTAATTTATTATACTACTATCATGCAAAAAATTGTATCATTAAAAAATAATGATGCCTTAAAAAATAATTTCCAAAAATAACAATACACAGCAGTAAAGGAATGCAAAATATAAATAAACAACAATAGTAACTAATTGTGATTAAATCGGAATGTAACTTAATAAACTTTTTAACTTGAACAATTTTCTTGCTTCTAACTTGAACAAACAAACTTCTTTTTAATTGTTGCAATGTTATTATGCTAAACAATAATTACGAAAAACCAGAAAAGCAAACCACCACCATTAGCTTTCAATACTGGCTCTAATTACACTTAAGATAGTGTGGGCTTCTGCCATTTATACGAGCCAGTGTACTTAAAGTCATATGAAGCAAGTTTACTATCTGCTACCGTAGGCCCTCGTGATCCATACACGTATGGGACAGGTTTAATATGTTTCGCTTCCAGTTCTTTGAGAACAGGAGTGAAAATACGCCAAGCCTCCTTTAATTCATCACTACGTACAAAATGCATTTGTGTACCAGTAAACACATCCGAAATGAGTCTCTCATATGCGTCAGGTACATCTGCTTCCCTGTAGCGCATACTGTATGTCAAATCCAATTCAGTTTCCACCAGGTCAAACTTCATTCCTGGTGATTTGCTCATTAATTTCAAATATAAAGCCTCGCCAGGTTGAACGCGAATCACCAATTCATTTCTCTTTGCATGTCCATTGAAGATATCACCAGGTGCATCTTTGTATTGAATTCTCACTTCTGCTTTTCTTTCATTCAGTGCTTTTCCGCAGCGAAGAACAAAAGGCACACCTTGCCATCTTGCATTATTAATCCGAAGTGCAGCAAGTGCATATGTTGGTGTTACAGAATCTTTTGGTACAGTTGGATCCTCTAGATATCCCACTTTTTCTTCACCTTTTCCCTCTGGATTACCAACATACTGTCCAACCAGAATATCATTCAGCTCAATAGGTTTAATGTGCCGCAGAACCTTTACTTTTTCATCTCTTATATCATTCGGATTCAAAGTAACAGGTTTCTCCATAGCAACAAGTGATAAAATTTGAAGAAGGTGATTCTGCATTACGTCGCGAATAATACCAAAATCGTCAAAATAGCCCCCACGACCTTCGGTACCAAATGGTTCCTTGAAAGAAATTAGTACAGATGCAATATTTTCCCTGTTCCATGAAGGGCTGAATATTTGATTAGCAAATCTGATGGTCATGAGGTTTTGAACCATCTCTTTACCAAGGTAGTGATCAATTCGGTAAATCTGTTCTTCTTTGAACAGGGCAGCCAGGTGACTGCTCAACTTGTTTGAACTTTCATCATCTCTACCAAAGGGTTTTTCGATGATAACTCTTGTGAAGCCTTTAATGGATACACACGCATTTCGTATATTTACTGTAACATCTTCAAATACAGTTGGTGGTACTGCTAGGTAAAATATTCTGTTAGCAATTGGGCCTTTTTCAGACTTGGTAATTAGCTGATTGAGCATTTCATAGTCAATTCTTTTGTCATACGAGCCGGCGAAATATTCGTTCGCTTCCCAGAATTCCTTTAATTTCTCTTCGTCTCCCGGACGCACTTTTAAATATTTTTTGCATTTCTCTTTCACTTCTGCTAACGTTTGTTTCGTACGAGCATAACCAACAAACTTAGTGTGACGAGGTAAAAGATTGTCTCTGAATAAATACCATATAGTTGGATAAATCTTCTTACGTGCAAGATCTCCTGACGCTCCGCACAATATAAAAGTGTGGGGATATTGAAAATCATTTTTGTTTTCCATGTTCACGTAGGTTACTCACTTGCAAAAACTTTAGTTTTTTTTTTCGGTAATAAAATACGTATATTACGTATTTATGAAGCACTTATGGATGTTGTTGTACTGATAAAAAAATATTACTATGTAAAAAATATACTAAACATTTACGCCGGGAAACTCACTCAACAAAGTAAACTTGTAATTTTGTCGGCGAAGTATTTATATAAAACTTTTTCCAATTTCAAACTTACACAGGTGCAAGGTCAATCAGCATTTCGTTATTTTGATTGGTATATAGTTAAGACATATGCTTTATTAACCAATAGAACGCGAATCTCAGGTGAATTTTCATAGTGACAATGAGAACTGACCTTACCAGATGACATTAACTTGACATTGAAAAATAAAAAAGGCGCGTTCCATTATACCTTGTGATCTTGGAAAGAAAACTACTCAATATTATTTTACAGCAGAATTTAAAAGAA
Organism: Aporophyla nigra; assembly: GCA_947507805.1. NCBI lineage: Eukaryota > Metazoa > Arthropoda > Insecta > Lepidoptera > Noctuidae > Aporophyla > Aporophyla nigra. Next base: position 15,895,758 of record OX382302.1, on the reverse strand, counting down.
AAAATAATGATTTCAAGTTTCTAGTCGTAAGTAAAACTTATTGAAATATGAAACGAATCCTTTTGAAAGGATTCCTCTATAAATATACTTCTGTACAGATTGACTAAATACTGCTTAAAATAAATATATATATTTTTTTGCTTTTGGCAAAAATAAATATTTATTGAGGTATTTTATTTTAATCCGTAGCTAACTGAACTTCTGCAGTAATATTTTTGTAAGTTCAAAAACTTACGTACAGAAACATCATTTTGTTCGGATTTTTTAAATCTCTCACTATCATCAACATTTCTGAACGAAATTCGACTGTGACGTGACGCGTTGTTTTATGACTTTTATGTCACTGAGAATTAATTGAAATTGGGTTATTGGCAAATTCTTCTTTAAAATTAACCACTTTCATTGCCTTTTTTGATTATAGTAAAGTTTTATTACTAGTGTGTCTCATAATATCTCCAAAGACATTTGTGTACAGCAAGGGGGTGTATATTTCATCTTCCTATAGGTATATTTAGTTCAACGACCTTGTTACTGACAGGTTCATCGTTAGCCACTGAACTATTCTATGAAAGTGGTATATCGTAAACGATAGATACATTAAACCAGATGATGGAGCCCTCGAGAGATTCAGGTAAGATATTTTCATTTTAATATGCTGTTAGAAACTTCGGTTATGCCAAATCATTCACTATCATAGTGCCCCTGTCGTATCTACGATAGTGAGGTCCTTGTTTTACATCATAAACAACTGTTTCAGTAAGAATTACTAGTTCATTCGTATAGCAGGTTAGAAGTTAATATAGTGTTTGTTTCGTGTATTGTGTTTACTTTATATTTGGCTCAAGACAAGTCACGATTATACTTCTGAAAAGTAATCTGTTATTGTACTATTAAGGAACAGTGTGATTAGTATTCAGTATTAACGCAAACACTACACGAGTCATGGCTTCAGCTTTAAACTGAATGTGGTAGTTGTGAGATGTTTGTAGATAGATATAAGACATGTTTTTAAACATGGAATACTTTACACAACTTATATTGTTTCTACCTACTGGATTTATTTTACAAATCCTAAGATGACTGTCTGTTCCTACTATGTCCCGATGAAAGTGACCCATAAGTAAATTGGTAGTATAGCATATGAAACTAAAAAACCTGAAAACAATTAATCTTCCACTTGATATAAGTAAAACCTTAAATTCACATAGAAAATAGCTGTAAAAGCTAGCTAAAAATGCATGGAATTCCTTTAACAGATTCAATTTATAAGCCAAATTCTAATTCAGGGCATAATTTTGTCTAACACAAATAACAAAAAAAAACAGTAAAATGTTAGAATAATTACAATATCCAGCCAATATATTTTCAAAGGCTGTCCTTTTTTTATAGCTTTTGCTCACAATATAAGTTTGCATTTAATTTTTATTAAGATATCCGTGAAGAGTCACCATTTAATGCAAAAGACCTTTTATGTAGTAGTTGATGTCCGTCTGCATATCTCAAAGTATCAATTTGCTAACTGCTGTCAATCAGTATAGTATGAAACCAGAATAAACTAAATGTTCATATGAGAATCTTTATCAAATACTAAATGTGTTGAATTCACAACAACAAAACAATGAGAAGAAAGCACTTAATTCATTCTTTTAGATCATATAAAGAATGGCTTTCTGTGGACACAATATCAATTAATAGTAGTAATTGTAAGTAAACTAACATTAGCAGTCAAAATTCAAGTTGTGAACATCATTTATACTTACTTATATTATTAGACTAATGTCTAGGTTAGTAACTTTTAAAGTGTAATTTATTTAAGTATTAATGTTCATTTAATTTTAAATTATAAAATCATTTCGACAATTTAAGTGTTTGTAATATTTTTCTATTGTTCTTTGATTTAAATATTATGGTTTTTTCACTACAAAATAGTCAGGGAAACAGACTTGGTTTCTAACAATTTTATTTAAGAAAAATAATCAAGCCCGGGTTACTATTTACCTACTATGTGTTTGTTTAAAGTGTCAGTAATATTTGTTTTTATTTTTTTGTAACTTTATCATCATCCTACAGGCGTTATTACAGGATGAAAAAGAATTACAAAAACATTTGTGTCCAATATAAATAATCCATAATATTCAATAAGAATGGATAACTGAATGCCAATCTATTCATAAGTATGTGTTCAGCAAAGTAAATCATAATCACCTTTGCACAGAGGATCATGAGTTTATTCTCTCTGTAGAAATTATTTTGAAGTTTAATGTCCTGTCAATGTCCTAGATGGCGCTTACAGAGTAGTTTCTTGTGTTGTTACTAGATGGCGTTGCAAGCATGAATGTTAAAATAATTATTTTAATTTAAACATACCTTGAAATTGTAGCTCTGTATTTTAATCAGACATAAAAAGGTTGAAAATTCTACAATCGATGCATTAAAAAATAATGTCATATGCAGCAAATTGTCCTATGATTTTTGGTAAAATAGAGGCAAGTGTAAAGTTATGGTTAACAAATTCCTGTTGATGACTGTACATGATGGTATATTTCGGCACAAAGTATTAAAAAAATCTATAGTGCTTATATACAACAAAAAAAAAAACAAAACGAAGTAGTACTGAAGATGGTCTATAGTTTGATTCCTTTTGTCACCCACTTCCTAAACTATTAGTGAGCAAATAAGAGTGCTACATTACAGGTTTAACTTAACTGATGTGAACGAAATTAGAACCTGAAACATCCTTGGAGTTAAGGTACTAACTTGTAATTGTTGTTTTTCCTCTTCTCTCAACTGCCGATTATAGGCCTCTCTTTTATCTGTTCTCTCTTCTTCGTCGTTCTCTCACTGTTGGCGATCGCAACCACATATTCGATGCATTACCAAGCTACGCGGTCTTTTTAAATGTGGGGTGTTGCACAATTTCCTTCTATCCGCTCCAGGATCACGGTCATTTTGTGCTGCTTTAGACAATCGGTGGCGGTGGCACAATTTGTGAATGCATCAAACCCTGAGGTCACGTTTCTGGTATATCAGCAGTTTATCGATTCAATTACGGCATTGCAAAAAACATTGCAATTGCATAAACTATAGCCGTGACATCAGGTAGAGCCCGTTTCAATCTTTGATGGTGGCTCTGAAGTGCGCTACTCGCTGCGCCTTCACCCCTCACTCCCGCTGGCAGGTGAATTTGCTACTGCGCGGCGCCTCATGTTCCCAGCTGCCATAAAGTTTGAATCGGGCGGAACAGATTGTTCCTTGTGCCCGGGAGTAGAACCGTTGGTCGCGGCTGGTCCTTCGCACACTCTCTGCGCTCAACGGTCTATTTGACGCTAAGTCTGACTGTGATGTGCTCGCGGACGAATGTAAGATCAGCAGTGCGATTCTGTAAACATCTCACCGTGAAAAATTCGATGAAGTGTGCTGTCTGGCCAGGTGGAATGACAGCTCACTAACTACAGAATAGCCCAGCTTGCAAATATATGTAGTACTAGCTTCTGCCCGCGACTTCGTCCGCGTTAAATTTCTTGTTCCCCCGACCGTCCCCGTCGCGTCGAATAGCCGACCCGTGCGACTTTCCCCGTTTTTGCAACATTTTTCATTACTGCTCCGCTCCTCTTAGTTGTAGCGTGATGTTATATAGCCTATAGCCTTCCTCGATAAATAGGCTACCCAACAGAAAAAGAATTTTTCATTTCGGACCAGTAGTTCCTGAGATTAGCGCGTTCAATCAAACAAACAAACTCTTCAGCTTTATAATATTAGTATAGATATGTGGAGTACCATCGTTCCGTGTGGTGCCGGACGTAAAGAATATTACCATCCCATTTCTTCCCGTGGGTGTCGAAAGAGGCGACTAAGGGACTTACTAGAGAATGGGCAGCAGCGTTCTCTATGCATTTTACCACCATACTGCGATCGCCAACCCGTCTGCCAACTGCCAAGCGTGGCGATTATGGTAAAACCCCAAATTGGGGGAGGCCTATGTCCAGCAGTGGATGTCTTTCGGCTGATATGATGATATGTGGAGTATGGTGAGATGAGCGTCTGTCGAGTAATTGTATACTTCATGTATTTGCTTACTAAACTTGCCTAGTCCTATCTATACGGCACCGTAAAAGATCCAGTGCTATCCATATCCACTATCTATTGCTATTCTATCTGCAGATCTTCATTCCGATCTTGCCAGCCAATCCGCCTTTGGCCATCGGTCATCATTCTGCTTGAGAAAAGTGATGCACCTGGAATGCCCACTGTAGATCTTCATACTCCTACATTCGATCCGTAGTAGGTACATGATTAGCAAAATATGGGCCTACTACAGATTTATCTTTGTCTACCCCATTTAGGAATACAATCGGGATGTTATACCTGCATTAGCATAAAATTCTTTGTCTGTCTTTGATTCTGTCTGCGCCTTTTTTATACCTGATACAAAAATACGCTCCATAAATGTACCTACGCCCGACTCTCCCTGAGCAGTTAAACTCGCCACCCTGTTTCTAACTAGATACCACTTTTACAAGAACATAACTACATATTCACATAAAAATCGTGTCGATGCGAAGAGAGATTCCTGAATTTTGGCAGTCCTGAAAGATAGCCTGTAAAAGCACATCCCTACGCGGTTTGTTCTCTTTCCTCTAAAAAGGAGAAACAATTAATGTAAAAATGTAGGTATCTACTCTAAGCATGTTTTTTTTTTTGCTGACCGTTTACCTGATTTTGCAATCAGTTATATTATCTGGCGAGGTCACATTGGCACTGATACATTTGTTTTGTTTCAAAGATAACGAATATGATAACAATTTATTTTCGTCAGTTCTTAGAAAAATTTGGACCCAAACATTTATACACCAATGCCCATAAATCTGAATTAGAATCGATTTATTAATCCAACTCGCACCACCCACACACACCCCACCACCTCTGACCACTTCACAACTAAAATGTCATACTTTTAATTTTATCTAGCGGCTAAAAGATTTTAAGTTTTTTTTATATTTTATAATATACTCTAGATATTTTGGGGTCCAGCTGGGCATCGTTCTCTGCCCAATAATTTAATTTTCCTGAAAACATCGTGAGGAAACCAGCATGTCCTAGAACCAAAAAATCGAAGAAATGTGAAATGTGATTATGTGTGTAATGTGTCCCAGCTGTATACCCGACGACACACGGGTTGAACCTCATTGTTTTCATCTTGACCAAACATAGGCAAAAGTAACTGTATACTTGCAGAAGCCTCAATAATAAAATCATTTCTTAATAATAAATAAAACTGGCGTTACGCTAAATCTGTAATTGTCAATTTTCATTTTTTATTGGTCCGAAGCAACTTGTAATACAAGAGCTATTTCCTGTCATAAAATAAAAGGAAAGGACTAGTGAGGAGGATAACAAAATTATCAAAAAATAAGAATCTAAACTAAACTGTATTGTCACACTGCACGCCAAAGGCCTGATAAGCTCGGTCTCAGGCTTCGTCTTTTGCTAATGCTGGCCAGTCCTTTCGGTAAGAGTCAAGCTCGTCCCGCCATCTTCGTCTCGGCCTGCCGCGATATCGTTGTTCGTCGTGGGACCCAATTGGTGGTTCTATTAGCCCATTTGTCATCAGACATCCGACAGACATGTCCGGCCCAGTTCCACTTAAGCTGAGCAGCTTTCTGGGTAACGTCTGTGAATTTGGTTTTGGCGCGCTGAGTTGTGTTTCCCATGACACTGCCGTAAATAGCAGCAAAATGATACAAACGATACTTATTCATCGGAAATTACTGAATTCATAACCGAAATATATTCCATAATATGCAGCTTAATATTCCATAAAAGGAAGCTAGTAAAGTACAGTTACTAAAGAAGGTCAGTTTCCAAATAAAATTTATACGAAACTAAACTATGACAATAATTCCATAAGAAAGAAAATTCTCGAAAAAGCACGTGTACCCAAATGTTGTTGATGTTGTGTTGTGATATATGTATACCAACATATTGTCAGAGAAAAAAAAAAAAACAACGGACTTTGGAAGTTGGTGACAAAACGTGTAGGGTCCGGGGGACCCCGTCAGGACCGAAGTTGGTTACGCAAAACCGATCCAAAATGTATATGGAACCACCCCTGAGGCATAAACTATCTTTTTAAAAGTAGAAATTTCGTAATCGATCTCGAAAATACAGACGAATTGAAAACCTTCTCCTTTCTAAACTCGGTTAAAAAGAATATACCTAATCACAACAAAAAAAAAAGCTCCTAGCTAATCAGAGTAATCACCCAATCAATGATGTTCACTTGTATTCAAATTGTGTGTCGTGGAAATGTACTCCGAATGTTGTGGCGAAATAATTTACGGCGTAATTTCCTTTTGAAAACGAAAGGCATATGAAGAGTATACAATACATTGTATGTATGTAGATTTGGATTAATGATTTAAACGAATGGGAATTACGACCACCCCATGAGTAATTTTTACTTTTCTATACGAATATAAGAAAGTGAAAGCATTTGTTTTATTGTATGTTTGTTCTTTTTATCCACTAATCCCACGGGATCACTTATTCGGATAAAGCCGGACTTTGAGCGAGGGATATATTAGGGAATAAAGTATTGAAAGAAAGAAATAGTATTATCACTTTCCAGCCACAATGAAGAAAACTGCATAGCTGTTATTATTGCTTAGAAACTACAATCTTCACCATTATTAAATTGAGAAGAATAAAGTTTGTTAGGATTAACTTGTTTTGTAGACCTAATGGTTTTTAGGGACCAAGATACACCTAATATTTGAGAAGAGAGAAAAAGAAGTTGCAATAAAATAACACCTACTACATAGAAAAAAGTTTTAATGAGTTGGAAAACTTGAACAAATTGAGAAGATTTCGTTGCAGAGTTCGGATTAAAACCAAACTCACCCAGTCGCACTGGCAAATTGATAGGCTAAATAATTAAAACGCACTCGAAAGGGTGCATTACAAACACCAAGATCGAGATACATTGGTGCCGATTCTGTTGTACAAAATTCTCTAAACTAAACTAAAAATCACTAAAATTTGGTTTATTCCTGTCAAACGACGATTTCCTATTCTGAAATAGACTAAAGTGACACAACTTAACTATATTTTAGTTTGACAGCACTAAGATTGCACTGAGTTATTAGTTTAGTGAAAATGACAATTTTGCTATTCTGAGTTTGCCGGTTTTCACCAAAAATTTAGACTATAATAATTTATTTTGACTAAATCTGACTATTTTTAATCGCGATTAAAAAGGTGTGGAATAAAACTAGTGGTCATGAACAAAAATTCACACCAACGCCTCGCCTTCACGTGCAAAAACAGTGCTGTATTTTTATTTTTTCTTTTGCTTATATCTCGAAAACGGCGTGTCCTATCGCAAAAATAATGAAATTTTCGACCCCCTTTATGAAATCCCGGAACATGTAAATCTAAACACGTGGGTGATTTTTTTTTATATTTTTAAACAAAAAGTAAAAAATTCCATATAAAAAATTAAATTAAAAATTTAAAAAACCCCCGACACAAAAACCTAAAATCCCTTTAAAAAGTAAAAAATAATAAAAAAAAACTCAATCTTGAAGTACCCAAGTATGTATAAATAATTCAAAAAAAAAAATACGTCGCGTTGGGGGACCGCTCCAAACCTAACAATTTACTTACAAATAGTCTATTACCTAACCGAAGAAAACTTTTTAAAATGACTTTTAAATATTGCATTTAGGATACGACCGTCAACGACGTCTGCCCTCGCAGAGCGGTCACCCCCAACGCGACGTATTTTTTTTTTGAATTATTTATACATACTTGGGTACTTCAAGATTGAGTTTTTTTTTATTATTTTTTACTTTTTAAAGGGATTTTAGGTTTTTGTGTCGGGGGTTTTTTAAATTTTTAATTTAATTTTTTATTTTATACTTTTTATAGGTATACTTATTATAATGTAGATTTTGTTAAGTTGTAAATACATAGAACTTCGCCGTGGCCAACAGGAAGATGGGAAGCTTCCAAAAACAATATCAATTCAATTTGATGATGCCACTATCGGCCGGAGTTGTGTTGACGAGAAAGGATGGATTCTGATAAGGCCACATAATGTAACTTTTCAAGGTCTTAGAGGATATGGAAATATTGAAAGAACAATGTTTCCTATCATTTTATGTTGGGCGATTACGGCATATAAGTTGCAAGGCACGACAGTTGAAATACTTAGGTAAAAGTACTTTCGCAAAAGGCCAAGCCTATGTAGCCTTAAGTAGAGTATTTTTACTCTGCTTCAGGCTACATAGGCTTGGCCTTTTCCTTGGATGGTGTAACAGTTTGTGAGCTCGACCAAAGAAAACTATTTAATAACCCACATGACAAATCATCTTTAGCAGAATTGCAAAGACTGAGATGTAGTCATTGATACTCTCACGTGACAATCGGATTTCCATGTCCCAATTTTCCCACCACCAATTTTCTCATCAAGCGAAGCTTGAACATTCTCGATTAAGTCATCAATATTCTCTTTCAGTGCGCTTTCATTTGAGACCCCACTCGAGTATATTTTTGTAGACATTCGGTTATTCTTCCCCACTTTCACCCCCCACAACTTTTAAACGGCTTAACCGATTTTCATCAAACATATCTAAGAACACTCGCACATAAGTCACCTTTAATACAAAAAAATAATAATTGAAATCGCTTCATCCGTTCGGGAGCTATGATGCCACAGACAGACAGACACACAGACAGACCGACACACAGACAGACAGACAGACAGACACGTCAAACTTATAACACCCCTCTTTTTCCGTCGGGGGTTAAAAACACGTCCAGGCTGCCACCTTGCGCGCGCCTTCGTCTCTAAAAAATTAATTGCGTAGCGAATACAAGTACCACGTTGCTAAACCAAAAGAAAAAAAACCACGTTGATTGTCAAATTTGTTTTTGGTCGTGTCAAAATATTTTTTTAAATTTAGAGATTTTTTCTTGCAGAATAGCGTTAAAATTTTCATAGCCAAAAGTAAGGATTTTTAGAGATAGTTTAGTTAGTTTAGTTCGGTGTACAACAGAATCGGCACCAATCACTTGTTATGATCTATGTAATAATGTGTATGTGATAGTCTATAGTCCAATAGGTTAATAGACTAGCGAACAAGATAGATTCAAGGAAAGGAAAGGTCGTATAGTCTGGCTGGTCACATTGCATGGTGTGGTTCGAAGGACTAAAGCACGTGCGATGCGGCGCGACAGGCAGCGCGGGCGGGTGGCAGGGCGAGGGGTGCGCAGTCGTGTGCAGTGGACCACTCGACGTCGCACAAGGTCAAGGAGAATGATTAACAACGAAAATACAGCAAAACAAACGGTGGCGATGCGGGGTACGAGCGGGGACGCGACGCGCCAGTCAGAGCAGCGACGCCGCCCGCATCGGCCGCGAGAACGGCGCCGCTCGCGACACACACGAAAATCGATGCACGATCCGTAACCGGCATTTAACATTCATAATAACTACCGTAATTGCAATATTAATCTTTGATGATAGACGTCATGACGGGCTCCGCGCGCATTAGCCACCCATGTTTGTGATGTGTCACTCGTGTTGACGATTTAGGGTTGTCTCACGATTTTCAACTTTGGAAATAAGAGCACTCTTGGATCCCATGCAACTATACAGCCGTAATTCCTACCATCGTCTGCTGGTGTTTCTATGATTATGTATGCGATATTATTTGCAAATGTCTTTGCAAATTTTGTGTGAATATAACCAGTTATTCAACTTTCAGAAATACCTATTTAGTAATTAACCATTCTTAAAACTCAATATAATTTTATTACTAATTTCCATTCTTACCTAATTAAGGTAGATTACATTCAACCTAAAATTCTATTCAGTTCTAGTCACCTTAATTTCATAATACCTGGGAAATTTTATGCGCCAAGAGTAAAATCTCACCATGTTTTTGCACTCATCCAAATTTTCAATTTTAAAGCTTTTCAACAAGAAAAAGACTTGTTACTTTATTCTTAATAATTGAAGTAAAATAAAGCGGTTCCCCAATATTATGATTGAAGTTAAAATCAACCACGTTAACATACGCAATATAAACTTGTAATGTTTTAATGCCCTTATGTCTTTATCTGACACGAGTCGTAAAGAGCACTGCAAGGTTGCAAGTGTATTGACTCTAGTGTTTTGAATAAATTTATCTCGGTGCTCTATTGCTCTAGGCGCTGCATTTCCATTCGCGTATTCCCCATTTTCATATCGAGATAAGACAGAACTTTCCTCGTTTAATAGTTTGACGTCAGGATGATGTAACCAAGTACCGAAAGCGTGCCAAAGCAGACTGTGATGAGTTCGGAACCTCCTCAGTTTCAAGATCACTCTAGGATTAACAGAGACATATTTTTGCCTTCTAACATAACAATGGTTAATTCATTCTCTATAAGGCTCTTATGTGTATCGTATTTTAAAGTATTTGAGATATTTCCATCGTTATCCTCCATAGATTATAAAGCACTCGTAAAGAGTTAAGACGACTTCGATCATCTTGAATCAATGGTCATAAAATTCTGATGCGTACAAAATTGTCTCCTACCATCTTTGTTTCATATGAATCGCAACTTTGCCTTTAGACAATTACCAGTGGAATTCTTATTATTTCATAAGATTAATCAATAATTTCCGTTCAGTAAAATACCTGGCTAAAGATTATTTATTAAATATCTTCGTTTTCCATTGAGGAATTTGGGATCAAGCAATAATAAAATCATCCAGATGTAAGTCTATCATTTCTGGGGCTTGAAATACTACAAACAGGTCCTAAGTTCCTGATAACTTTTACGATCCATAAATATTGCAAGTACGATTAATTCCAGGAAACAACGAAGGCAAACAGACATGGCAATTGTAAAATTACTACGTGCCAGTAACTGAAGCAGAACTTTTGATGTTTGTCATCATAAATTATAAACCCATATTACCCATGGTTATAATGAATTGATTACCGCTTTAACTGCTAGCCCTGAATTGTTTCTATATTAGCTTTCTCAATTGCTGGAATTATTACGATTCGAGTTTTATTTCAATTTCCTTTTAATTTCCACTGCACAGTTTTGTGAGGCATCCACAATAACTTTAGTTTGACCAGCATTTAAATCTATTCTGATTTAATATTCTATTATCTATGTATAGCCAACTCAAACAGTGTCAACCTGTAATCTACAGCTAAACTGATTTGATAATAATAGTATTCGTAGCGTTTTTTAAATTGGGGTACACCATAGAAAATCAGGAAAAGTAACATATTATCTACATCTCTAAAATACGAAAAAATGTATATATTTCATTCAAAATGTCTTTGGACATAATATTGTAACGTGCACTATTATCAACTAAAGAGGCATGATTATTATTTTTATAGCTATTATCCAAGACAAATATAAGACAAGTTGTATCATTGTCAAGGTCTTCCACTCTATTTGAATTCATCGCCGCCCTCGTGGTATTTCACATATGGAATACTAATACGTTGCATTACGTTTTTGTTAACGCAGTTCCATCTTGTTTCCGTATTTTGCTTTTATTTTCTCCACCTTCCTTGATGAATAGTGTTTATCGAATACATTATAATATAGCGCATGGCTGACAGTATTGGCAATATTTTGCTATCTTCTATGTTTTCTGAAATCAAGAACTATTTGCTGGTACTACAGAACAGATTCAATTAAAACTGTTGTTTATTTTAGTCTTTCCTTCATTAATGACTTCCTCGGCTACTTACCCTCTCTAAGAGATTCCTCATGTTTTATTGAAATGCCTTTTTATTAGATTGATTCCAAATACGCAGTTATCAAGTTCGGCATCTTTTTTTGAGTTGTTCGATCTTCATTATTTATCTGAATACCAAAACAAACGAATTGAGTTGATTTGTTAATAGCCTTTGTAGCCGCTAAATAAAATATTTTCGAATATATTACAGCTTGTTAAGGAGTGTTTAGTTTATTATTGTTGCGTGTACCTAATCGCAGGCGCGAGTGGCGTCACGTCACGCCGCGGGAAGTGTTACTCTCTGGCTTGGTCACGGCCAAGGTCTCGTGTCGACACAACGCTTGGCGTCATTATGTAACGCTTGGGTAAATGATGAAACGCTCTACTTCTCATTATTTTTAATGAAAACATATGATATGGATATCATTCAATTTAGTCGATAAAAAATATTGATCGTTTCTTGGTTTCTTCATCTGATATGCATAATTCAATGATTTAACGATATATGGAATTTAATAAATAAGGTCTTGTATTGTTAGTAGAACTTTGATATTATAATTTATAATGCTATGTTACGTGAGTAAAATTTAAGCGCGATCAAGGTACCTACAAACAATAGGTCGTAATAAATGCCAACAATGATGAATTACTATGTTTGCACCACAGCATCTCTGTATACCGTGTGGTCCCTGGTCAAAAACAGCATAGTGCGGGTGGGTGCCACTGTAGAAGACCAAGGGACACAATCAGTTGTTTTTGCTTCAAGCAATGTGAATGGAAACCGTAAAGAATTAAATTTTGCATTCTTAAAGCTCCATAAAACAGCGAAATCTTTAAACTGAACGAAATAATCCCATGAAAACTTCCACAAAAACCCTGCTGACCCAAAAAAAATACATTGTGGAAATTGAAAAGATGAATGGGAATCCCAGTCTAGAATGTTAACGCGATAACTAAACACTTAACGCTATTGCACCTGCATCTTTGATACCTGTTTATCTACGATAAAAATCCATCCGAAATCAAATCACGTGTCTATTAGTATAAACCCGTACGGGTTACCAATAATAATTATAATTATCACGGAGTCTCACAATGAACGCATCTGTGTGTTGAAAATGAGCATTGTTTTGTAGTTGGAGTTCCGGTTGGTCTCCCCGCGCCGCGCATCTACCGGCTCGCCCAGTGCAGACTGGCCAGCAGAGGCATCGCTCAGCGATCTTGTGCACGAACAAAAAACACCTGTAGTCGTCAGCGAATTGCCAAGGTCGCAGGCCCCCGCGGCGCGCTTCTCTCTGCGTTCCGTTTACCCATATCTCGCGGCGAATGCACGCGCCGCCCCCGCGCCTTTGACTCACCGTACACCCGCACGCCGTGCGTCGCACGTCTGCTACTCTACGGGTCAAATCTAGGACGCTATTTCACGTTGCCATTACTTGTCTCGTAAAAGCTACTAGTGTTATCAATCATTTTGACCATTCGGCGTCTGCTTATTTCTTCTAGTGACCAATTTTGGTCATTAACTATGTATGTATATTATTTCTGAACGTGGATCACAATTGCTATTTTGGGAATATTACCTACCTATCTAGTTGATTCAAATTTTGAGGAGTAATATTGCAAAACACAAATGAAAAGGAAAGTATGTAAAGTCAGAGAGTTTGATAAGGAGTTGCGCGTGCGTCGGTATTGTCATAGTGAAGCTATTGTCAATGTTAATTGTGGGTAGCGAGCGCGCGTTAAGTCAAGGTCGGTGCAGATCGATAGTGCTGCCGGAGGGGAGCAGGCAAGCGGACTTCCATCTCCACATACTCCACATGCACGTACCTATGCACGCACGTCATGCGGACCAAAGAAAGTGTAGGAAAGTGGAAACATTCCTTGATAGCGCGACAAACTGCTCTACGCTCACTGAGCGCTGCGTAATTCTAGCTTATCAAGATGTTGCATCTTTTAACTCTGGTGTGGAATGTTTTCACGGCTACAATTGAAATCTTAATTCTCTTTGCACTCTTTCATAATTATGATAATTACTTGTTTTATTATCGCAATGTCTATAAATAATAATGTCGTTACAATATGTAATATTTCCTTTGTGAAGTTTATTACCGGTAGTGTTGGTGTCCGCTTAGTCATTGTCGGAGCGATTCCCTTTGTGTGGCCCATCAATCTCGACAATATCATAATGGCTCAATTCATTCATTTCGTGCCTGAAGGCGACGGTGTGGCGTTTTAGTAAAGCCTTTGTCGCATTGTCGATGGCGTGTTTTCCTTCGTCTGGTTTCTGTATTGATTTGTTGCGTTGTTCAACACGCTCTGGTATAAGCTCGCTTACGTAGATTAATTTACGAAAGAATCCTCTTTTCTCACGAGAGGCTATCAATTACTCGGGGTCGTCAAGGATACGGCTTGATTGACAGGTTCGGGTAATGTAGTAGTTCTATGATGTAGGTGCTTCCCAAAACCCTAAACCGAGCGTAAATGGATATGGATGAATTCACGGCTGGCTGGTTTCTTTTGAATTGAAAGTGAATTTTATCAAACGCCTACGCTGTACGCCGTAAATAAGATAGATATTCTTTGCGCGCTTTCAATTCTTCTCTTCAATTTTCAAAGGATTTATTATAATATCAATTTTGTATTATATTTATATTTGATACTAAAATATTCATCATATTTTTCTGACAGCCTGTGCTATGTTTACTTTCTTTGAAACGAATTATAGGGTTTATTTGTTCATCTATATCGATCACGATTATTCGTTTACTGAGCGTCGCAGTATGTGGTCCAGATGTAATCTAATATCTCGTTATTATCTTATTTATTTTTCTGAGCCAAACCCTTACGATGTACAGCGTTACTCTAGCTTTATTTATCGCAATACGTATAGCGCACATTGCCTTTTTGGTACTTGATAGTTATTTTTGTTTTCTTATTGTTGTTGATGATCTGTCCAGATTTTATACACGAAAGTAATTTATTTTTCTATACACGAAAATATGGATAAGTACTGTTTTCATGTCTATTTTTGTATTTTCTTCCACCACGTGGTCTCTTCTCACGCTTCCAGCTATAGAAGTAAGGAATCCTAAATCTCTTTGATGTCATGATAACCATAGTAGGTTTAACATTATTATAATGTTTTGTATGACTGGATGCTTACAATAATATGAAAAATAAAATCACTATAAAAATAAATTGTGTTGTTGTTAATATTTTAAAGCGTCAAGGTGTTACACATTGTTTGGTTTAGGACCGGAAAACTTTTTGTCGTCAATCTATGACGAACGCCCTCAACACGTGCAGCGGACGTCCCTATACGAGCAGCCCCAAGGCCGCATATGCCGTACATACAAACAAACATTTGGCCATGTTTTGAATGATCGTTTTTGATGCCCAAAACTTTAAACGTGCCTTTATGCGTGCTTGGTTATCAGTTAGAATACTTTGAAGACAAATTTTGATATCATATTGGTATTTAAAGCTTTCAAGGGGACGACGCGTCACCGTGTCCCTGAAAAAATTTTAAAGAAATATTCGATTGTACAAACAATTGATCAAAATGAATAAGTACCATTTAATCGCGCTAGGTTTTACTAAGTGACATAGCGAATTTTTATATGGTAGAGGCTATCGCAGGGAGTTCGGTCTATGAGTGACGTAAAACTTAATTACAGAAACGCGCCGCAGCCACGATCACGAAGGCCGACTGCTAACAACTACAATTATTTAGATGATTCCATTCTAACATATAACTATAAAATTTTAGATTATCTAGTTCAATTCAGAATCATTTGCAACTTAAAGGCAAAAAACGTGATTATAGCAACCCGTTTTCAACATAAAATCAGATTTATTCACGTATGATTGTATGCGGACCTTGAGCACGTCGGGTGAGACCTTCACGCCGGTAACCGCGCGGAAGTTGACGGGTACATTTTTTGTCAAATTCGAGCTTGTTGAATTTTAGTGCGCATTAGTCACTAGCTAAGCATCAGCGCCGAAGCTCGTGGCGCATTGTTGACGAGTTGCATTGCGATATCGTCGCGTCGTCGGGTGCAATAACAGTCGCTATCACAATGTCACTACGACGTCTGCTTTGTCCCCGGTCGCGGCTCTGACGCTTTTGTCCGTATCTCCGGCGTCGCACGCTCACTCACATTTGCACGTATTATTTAGAAGCCTAGCGTCATTACCATAATTCACGGGTTTGATCTTTCACAGAGTAAATTGATCGTGACCATCGCATCGCGCGCTAAGTTTCCCGTCGTAACTTGTGTAACCGTGCAGTTTAATTCTGAACGTCGCTGAAGTGCAGTGGTTGATAGTGATGTGAGGATGCTTGTGCGTGGCCATGTCCGTGGCGAAGAAAGACAAACCGACTATGTCGGTAACAGCACTTATCAACTGGGCCAGGCCCTTGCCGCCGGGCCAACAGCAGCAGCCGATGACTCCCACGTCGCCCGGAAACATGCTTCAACCGATGGCTACACAGTCTAACATACCGACTGTAGACTGCTCACTCGATATTCAATGTAAATATTAAATAATATAATTGGCAACGGAAAATACTTCTCGGAGCAGAAAGATTTTCCGTAGCAATCTTGTATTTTGTGTGAACATGATAGTTAAATCCCAAAATCTATTTTAAATTAATTGGCTATTGTGGACACGTTCTATTTGTATGGCGATTATTAATGCAGAAAGGGTAGTAGGTCAGTCTAAAAAAACTGTGTTATTTTGAAGTAATTTTGTTGTTTATGGCAATTCATGCCTTTGCAGTAGTAATTATAAAATGGGTGCTAAATATGTAAATTAAGACTAAATAAACAGCTGTGCTGTTTTCAAGGTTTGTGCTGTAGAAGCCTTTGTTCTATCGATCAATGGTTGTAAGTGGCCTGATATACTGAGATGCGAATAAGAAACTACCTTAAACCTATCGACTTGATACCAGCGTCATATAAACGAGTTATTCATTACCACAAAGCAAGTCTAAAACTGACAATGTTCTAGCGATTCATGATACTTGTTCATTTATTTATATTGATGACATTATAATTCACCATACAAAGGTTAAGAACGTTGGCGAATCGGAATTGTGATTACATCTTTACTAAGCAATTAAATAAGTACCTACGTACGATGGTATATAATGTAGAATGGAATGATAAAGAATTTCAATACAAGAATAGGTAAGCGATATTCTTCTGCAAAACTTAGACTTGTTGAAGGCTTTTCATCAGCTCCAAGTGGCAAATTTTTGGTAGAGTAAAACAAAGGAGTTGTATATAATATACCTGTGTCCAATTCAATGTCATGATATGGGCTGTAATACGCTTCCGTTCTATTGTAATTTAGTTTCAATTAGTATTGTAGATAGTGCGAAATCATACTCATTCATACAAATGTATTATATTGTTTGTCCTTCTGTTCACACCTCATAGTCCATATTATAATAGCAGCTTTTTGGGCACTTGCCGTTGATGAAAAATAACAGATTATGAAAGTGTTTGTTAAGATAACACTATACTAAATTCGAAATTTATCAAAAGTGGTACCTACCAAACATTTCATAGGTTTAAAAAATACCTACTTGTTTTTGTTCAGCGTTAACATGTTCATAAGTCGAAAATGTACAGTTTATAGGTTTAATTTTTATATGAATAGTTTATTCTTTCTGTTATAGTCTCTTTATGTCAGCAAAGTAATCAAACTATCGTATTAATATTAAGGTTTTTTTATTACTGAATGGGCCTGCCATTGACGGTGATCATGGATGAGGTCGATGATGGAATGAGCATGCCCAGAAGATGCCTGTTCATTCTTACTTTGAAGGCAGGCGATTAAATCTGCATATTTGTTTTTTTCACTTAATACTGCTTTTCGCCGCTTTGTAAGCACGTGTGTGCGTATAATCTTTCTTTTTCACTGATTTTTGTTAATTACAAAGATTAACATGAAATTATACGATAGATCTCGTTTCGCGAGAGTGAAAATTGTTATTACGTGACACAATTATATATCTCTTTGAAATAAAACTCAATTATAAATCTAATTTGAGTTGTCGTTGACTTTTATATGAACTAACTATATAATAACAGTTTGTGTATTAGATTACATGAAGCAAGTTTATAGACTTTGAAACAAGATTTTGCACAGAGATAGCTACGTAGGTTTCAGTCTGGTAATAATATCTGAGACGTAATCACTTTACCAAGAAAAGAAAATTTTATGGCAGAATGAAAGAATTAACTTAATTGTATTTAAATGCTGACTTAGGAACTCTTATAGCTAGGTCTTGTGTGTGGTTACGTATCATAATACCTAAGTTTATTCTAACTATTTTCAAGATAACTATGGTTGATTCACATAAGTTCATAACGCATATTGCTCGACTCGACTACTGTTCAACTTACTTAATGTTGATTAAACTAGAATCTGTTGCACTAACGAACAAGTAATCTAATGATTTACTAAGATATTTGGTATTTCAACTAAGTATGAAATACCTAATGGACGACTCGCCTACAGTTTATTAATACTGCGCGCTGGATTGATTTCTAAAGTGGTGGGTAGTTACAATGTCAATCTCTTTACACGTTACGTGTACACGTTTTGTGTTTTCTTTTTAACGGAGAATTAGACAATGGTAAAAACATTTCTGCGAGCAACTTGGAAGTAGCGCTCGCCGGCCGCTGCCGTGGCACCGCTGCGTATTTCCAATCTGTACAAGGCTAGAACGCAAGGGTGTGAAACTAGTCGCGTATAGATTGGAAATCACTTTTTAATCAAGGTCTTCCAATGTATACAAGAGTAGTACGCAAATACTCGTGTATACTTTGTAGTGGCCAAAGTAACTAAATTGTTCCATAATATACAGTGCTACTCCGCATGCAAACTAAACCTGTAGGTATAGACGAGCGGCCGGCGAGTGTCAGAAACGACATGGTTTGGGGAGTTTAGGTTAGGTTAGGTTAAAACTGCGACCTCCTATGCACGAGCCGAGCAAGCGAAGCGATCGGTGCCGCGGTAGCGGCCGGCGAGTGCCAGAAACGACATGGTTTGGGGAGGTTAGGTTAAGTTGAAACTGTGACCTCCTATGGAAACGCCTTGATTCTGTTGACGAGCCCTGTCAACGAAGTGTCCTGTCGAGCGTTGCTACTTCCCCTTCATTTTATCCGTCAAGCTCACACCTCTTCCGGCCTTTAAATCGATATCGATACACGAAAATTCGAAAGTTAGGTTAGAATATTAACAAACATATTTCTCAAAAATGGGGGGGGGGGGGGGGGGTTCGAAACTTTTCCTTCACAGAAGAGGCTCTACACCTCCCCCCTCCTCCCCCCTAACACCCCTTAAATCGAAGCCCGGCAATCAGAAGTCCTACCAAATTCCTATAGTGGGATTCTGGCCTTGTATAAATTGGAAAGATGCACGTGCGCGTCTACGTTACAAACTATATACAAGTAGTACGCAAAATTCGTGTATACATTGTAATCACAAGTTTAAAAAATGAATTACAAAATATACGCGAGCAGATTCCTATGGTTGCGTTTTGGCCTTGTACACAATGGAAATACGCGGCACCGCTCGCTACGCTCGCTCGGCTCGCGCGCGATTGGTCACAGTTTTAACCTAACCTAACCTATTCACCCACTTCAAAATCAAGATTCAGATTTTTTTACCATTGTCTAAATTATCCATTCGCAGGCAAATTGTCTGATTCGTCAGTTTGAGCTAAGTGACATAGGTTAGGTTAGAACTGTGACCGATCGCGCGCGAGCCGAGCGAGCGTAGCGAGCGGTGCCGCGCGACAGCGGCCGGCGAGCGCTACTTCCAAGTTGCTTGCAGAAATGTTTTTACCATTGTCTAATTATCCGTGTTTTCGCAATATCCCTAGGGTTTTCGCGAAAATTCGAATTAGCAAATCATCCAATCGACATATACAAAATCACCAGTAAATCAAACACAAGACCACAGATAAATCAACAGTAGGTGAAACGACCATTAGTTTAATCAAACTTAGTTTAATTAATTGTTGTTGAATAAACCGTAGTTGAATTGTCCTTTATGGATTTCGTTCATTAGTTATTACAGAAATCTGTGAAACGATCATTAGATATCTTAAACGATAGGTCTTTTGACCGTAGTTATAAGTACTGAAAATTGTTGGAATAAACTTAGGTTTTATGATACGTGACCGTGTGTCTGGATTTAATAGTTTTAACTAATTATATCTTTTTTAAGGGTCGATCCAACCCTTGCAGTACACGTCTAGGTTATTTCACCACCTCCTCTGGGCCTTTGCATAGAAAGAAGTAAGACAGGGAAGGCTATTAAAAAAAAAATAAAAAAAATTATATGTTGTCACTTAGAGAACTGGTTTAGCCCAGAATTTTAGATTGTCTAGAATTCTAGATTCGTAGAAATTTCAAAGGAACCCGCTTCTTTAGAAAACATTGTATTGCTGCTGAAAGCATTACAATTATTTTTTCTGCGGAGTAATTGGAAATAAGTTTCTCAAACTTATTATATTTTCACGTTAAAAGAGCAATCACTTATACGTTTTCCTCAAAGGGCTTGTACTGTAGCAACTGTAGTTACGAAAGTCCCGCTTCAAAGACTCCGATTGCGTCTTAAGAAAACCTCTAAGATGAGGAGAATAATTTTAGAAAATAAATTAACTGTAAGTAGTATTATTTTAGAACGGACCCGCCCACAGCAAACGTCATATTATGACGAAACTGGCTTTCAAATAAAACGAACCTTGATTTAAGGCTTCCACTGACAGGCGCGATGTGAAGGTGCTACATGATTCTTGTACTTAGAACAATTTCTATAGTTTTCATAGTAATTGTTCTATTGGAGTCGCGTCGTACCTGTGTACGGGAGCCTTTAGAAAACCTAAGATAAACTTTTAAACTGTATCAATGGCATGGCCCGCCATTACACAAAATTTAGAAATACATATTTGTGACTAGCTTCTGCCCGCGGCTACGATATGCTGGGCGTTGGGAATAATCCCACGGGAAATAAATGCAAATAACCTTTTTTTTTTAATTAAAGGAGGGATTCTTAGTGTCTAACTTAAAAATATTAATAATTTATTTTAATGTTATCACCATTAATCTGAAATAGCCGCCATTGACCACGTATTCCCTACATATTAGCTAAATTATTGTACAAGTTAAAAATTATAATAACTTTTAAGCGGTCCGATATAAATTAAATACATACCTGATGATAGAGATCCTGACTTGATTTCCAATTCCTTCATTCTCATAAAAAGAGGTACCTACCCAAAAAATTCAATAATCATGTCATTTTTAAAATCATCCCCTAATTTACCCCCTTCGAGAATAATTATATCAAATCGCTGAAACAAATATTATTTTTATTTCTTATTACTTTCATCTTTTTCGCAGGACATTAAAAATTCTAAAAACAAAAAAATACAAATTATTACTGAAACATTCTCCACATTATAGCAACAGGACTATTCTATCAAAAAGGTCAAACTAAAACTATTAGTTTAGTAAATACATTGAGCCTTTCGCCTCTTATTTCTTGTTTTCATAATATGTTCTAAGCACTCTATTCACACGTTAGAAATTGAAAGTGTTTTCTTGACGCAGGTACACAATGTCTTCCGTTAAGGTAGGCGTGATCCGTTTTAACTCAGAAGCTGTTTGTGGAACGCTTTGTTATGGACCTTAACTGTTCCTTTACTTTGTTAAACTTACATCTATTGTGATTTAAATGTCAAACGCCATTATTTATTGTATCATTTCAAAAACAATTAAGAGAGCAACATTTATCCATACTAATATTATAAATGGGAAAGTGTGTGTGTGTCGGTTTGTCCGTCTTTTACGGCAAAACGGAGCGACGAATTGACGTGATTTTGTATGTGGAGATAGTTGAAGGGATGGAGAGTGACGTAGGCTACTTTTTTTTTCTTTTTTATGTGGCTGGAGTGAACTTAGAAAAGCCGTGCTTTTCCCATGGACGTTACATGTATGTAGCATGTTCGCGTGTGTCCAATGCCCAGAATCTTTACATTCTATCCCCAAATTGGAAAGTCATAATATCGTCTACAGAAGCGTATTTAAATAACATTCTGTTCCGAGTTCTCTTCTGTGTTCTAAATCAAGAAAGGGGAACCGTTACCCCGAATTTAACGCGAGCGAAGCCGCGGGCAAAAGCTAGTCACAGTATAAAACTGAGACATTCACCTCCTTCCATTATCCCAATTGAGCAATGCAACCTAGTGGTAACGCCCTGATTTACGAGTCGGTCGTGGCTTCGAATCCTTGCAGGCGCATTAATTTATGTAAATAATTTCATAACCACTGCTCTAAAAACGGTGAAGGCAAACCATGGTGCGGAAAGCATTTCCTATAGCCAAAAATTCTAAGACAGGTGACATCTACCAACCCGCACTGGGCCTGCGTAGTAGAATACAGCACACACCCTCTCAGAGAGCAGACTTGTGTTCCAGCAGTTACAGGAACATTGTAGGCTGTTTAGGAGTTATCCCAATTTGTTTGGGTTTGGGGATTATGTCTTCTTCTCGAATTGTCTCTATCCGCTGTCATGTTAGTATTGACCCCTTTTCTAGCCATATCATCTTTATCTACCCTCCGTTTATTTCATCTTCTATTGCTATAATAGCAATGGAAGTCCAATCTACATTACCTAAAGCCTTCACAACTTCTCAAGATTTAAAACAATAAGTTTCATGAGAACCATGTTCACATCTTTTCATATTAATTACTAGCTTCTGCCCGCGACTTCGACCGCGACAAATTTTTGCTCCCGTGACCCTTCCCGTCGCATCGAATTGCCTGCCAATTTTCGTCCATTTTTCGTTACTGCTCCGCTCTTTTTGATTGTAGCATGATGTTATATAGCCTATAGTCTTCCTCAATAAATAGGCTACCCAACACAAAAAGAATTTTTCAATTCGGACCAGCAGTTCCTGAGATTAGCGCGTTCAACCAAACAAACAAACAACCTCTTCAGCTTTATAATATTAGTATAGATTTGCATCAGTAAAATGTTTATTTCACGATTGTCAAGGATATTTTTTTCCTGGCAGGGGTCGTATGCTATTATAATTTCTAATGTTAGGTGACCATTAACATAAGTTCTTTGCTCATGATTTCGTAAGAAGATCAATATTATGCCAATGCGAAAAACCCTGATTTTGTAATGATTGTAAACAAGCATTTTAGATAGGACACAAGCGTATGACGCACTAGGTGTAGTCCGATATACAGGTTGTCTCAGAAGTCGACGTCAAGCCGGAATCGAGTAATAGGCCGAGTGATAATAGTTATCAGAAAATATTTTTTAAATCTAAGTTATGTACGGACGCCAGCACAAAAAGCTACTATAATCTGTCAAATTTCTTTAATAGATTTTCAGCTTTATCGCTACAGTATGAGGTTCAAGATTGATTGGGAAATTTTGACAGTTTCGGGTTGCGATGGGCTGGCATCTGTACATTTTCAGATCAGTCAGCCAAAGTATTAATTTTGAATATTTGGTTGATCTAAAAGTGACATTTTCTTCCAAGCTAGCAGTAAGCTTTACATTTTAGACTTGAAGTGTTTTCAGAAACATTATTCAGAAACCCATAGCAATATTTTTTAGTTAAAATTTGTAACAACAGGATTGAAAAGACGAAGGGTGCAGATTTTCTCGTTTTTTTTTTTAATGCCTTTAGTTTTCAAAATACACATCTTAGTTTTTTTTTTACTGATAACTATTATGATTTGGCCTATAACCCGATTTCGGGTTGGCGTCAACTTCTAGGACATTCTGTATTGAGCAATAACAAAAAACATAAAGATTTATTTATAGAATACCTACTTAGATCACGCCATGTTTATAACTTAGCGAATCAACCGCCAATCAAAACACTCAAGCGCATGCTTAAAAAAAGAACAGTTCCCAAACTTAGTCCGCCCTTGCCAATAGGAATTTAAGAGATCGGAAATGACGTATCAGGTGATCTCTTGTTTGTGGTGGTGACGATGACGTAAGTCCTAAACAGGCGCTGGACCGATGGACAGACGTTATTACGAACAAGCTATGCATTCCAATATAAACTGATCTCACATTGTATAGGATTTCCGTATAATGAGAGGGCAGCTTAAACTGGAAATGTATAACTTGATATGTAGCCATGTGCCTACTGGAGAAACGGATGTATTACCAGTGAACCGACCGATGCAACCCGCTCTCTCATAAAGATAACGCTTGTTTTGATCAATCTGCATTTATGTTGAAACACTCTGTACTCTGAAACATAAAGATGTACGATTTTTTTATTTTTTTTGTATTTGCAGTATACTGTTTTACGGCCACAAATTGGTTATTTTCCTAGCCCTATTGTTTTATTTTGAATTGAAGTGAGTTTTTCAATTACTACCTAAGCATTAAAACTGTTGGTTTCTAGTATTTTCAAACATGTGTTATTAACAGTACATATGTAGACAACGCATGACAATAATAACATTGCGCTTAAATGTTAAGAGTGATGTCACATTTAAATATAAAATAATGATATGATAGCTGAGGTGTGGTCTGATTTTAATAGCCAATAAAAAGTAAAGCAACCCATTTTTACATTATCTGTAGGCTACAATGTAATCAATTCGATGCATAATTATCAAGTACAAATTAGTTAAAGTGTTTCTCTATTATCTACTTGGCATGATGAAGCACTTTATATTATGCTTATAGTTAATGTTGATTCATGAACACCGAACGAAGGATTATTAGTCAATTCGCACGAATTTACTCGCCCGAACGAGGCGAATCGACACTAAATAATATAGTAATTTCTGTAGGAGATTAGCACAAAGTTAATTAATTTGTAGGCGAATAGACAAGTTCAGAAATTCGTATTAGGCAATTGGCATTTCACGTTTTATAATTTTTACATTTTACGTGACACGCAATTTCTTTATGTTCAGACATGGTGAGACAGTTATTTCTAAATGATTACTTTTTAGTAATTCTAGACCTGCACCCTAATTACGTAACACACTAACAATCAGAATCTGAATCATTTTGAAGGATATTGCAAAACCATTGCTTTATATGTTCGAAAAATTGTCTGCCCAACAACGTAAATAACGCAATGAATGTTGTTGAACTGTCAAAATGATAGGTACCCACAAATCACAAAACTACTTATTCCAGTTATACCAACAACACATTCAACCTTCGAGATATAATATAGATAGGGCAGGAACAAATAAGAAGCAAGCCACACTAAGACATGTGCAAAGATTTCTTATGTGATATCGATTTGGATGTTTTAAGACAATGGCAACTCGTTTGCAAGTCGCATGACCAACGAAGCATGTTCAGTTAATAGATCAGATATTAGTATTATGGCATTTATCTCGTATGCTTTACTTGGAGCAAACCAGAATACAAGATTTACATTCTATGAACACGTTTGCACACGAGAATTGCGTCACGTATGCTTTTAAACCAAGCATTCAATGCTTTTATCAGTTCGGAACACCTGAACATTTTCAATCATCGCTCGCCAGAATTATTCCGTAAAATGTGCCCACTTGGACGATACAATACGAAATATATTTTTTTAAAGGAATTCAAAGCAAAGTTCTTTAGGAAACCGAAAGATTTTCTACTGCGCAGCAGAATGAGGGTGGTGGCTGTATGTGTTTATTTTCTTTTTTGTCTGCTGCAGAAGCCCTCGGACTAATGAACCGGTTTTGTTGGTTTTTGGAACAACTGCCATCCATACTTTTTTGTTTTCCGGAGAATTTGTTTAATACTGCATTATGTTTTTGATAATGATTCTAAGCATGTTGACTTTATCCCTTAGTCAGTACAAAGACTTATTATTTCTTGTCACAATGCTCAAAGTATTCAAAGATTGTAATTTATTTAGTAAGATTGATGAGTGATTAGAAAATTCACACTTTGTTTTTACAAAAAAGCTTGAATCTAGTAATTCTTTACGGGTTTAGTAGTGTCTGGTTTTTAATATAAGATTAGATGACATAAGATAATGATTTTTTTCTCACCCATTTTTAAGTAATTTAAAAATCAAATGTAATCAAAATTTTATTCTATACGCAAGAAAATCCCCTCATAGAGATGAAAATTCAAATAACTGCTGTTAGTGGCAGCTCAGAAAGAAAAAAAAATATTTATTCCTCCACTTGGCGTCGGTAATTAAGATTTTCATTATTGGAGCTGTTCAAATGTTGATTAGACTTTTTTATTGCAGGGCTGAACTTGGAGGGCGGTTTTATGTCGCCGATGTCACCGCCAGAGATGAAGCCAGACACGGCGATGCTAGACGGCCTGCGAGACGACTCCACACCGCCCCCCGCCTTCAAAAACTACCCTCCGAATCACCCCCTAAGTGGTTCCAAGCACCTCTGTTCTATATGTGGAGACAGAGCGTCGGGAAAACATTATGGAGTGTACAGGTACTTTATCATAATTTAACGTCTTCAAAATTACGCTCGTATATTTTCATAACGAAGTTATATTCTTATGTAGAGACGCTTTTACCTCGTATAAACATCCTAAAAGTAGTTTGTGTGCCATACGTGATGTTATTATCGATATAAATTAAGTTACTTGGAAGGTGTTGGTGCTTGGTGGTGCTCTCGATATTCTAACTTGCTCCTCCCTCGGGCCAGATGTTAGATAAACAAAAGTTTGGCTGTGATGTTTTTGGTCAAGATTTTACCCGTCCTAAATGCAACATAAATTATTGGTCAAACGCGTTTGAAACGAAGGGATCTTTCAATATTTAAGATTTAACCTTTAAACTAAACTCTCCCTATTATGTCGAATTTAGATAGCCTATTGAGAAATTTGGTCCTCGTAAATTTTTACATACATTTGTGCGAAATTGTTCATCCATCATTTTCGTCAGATGATTAGTTTCTCTGACGATCTATCAATATTTGAGGTCGTTCTATCTATAAACCTAAAGTCTCCCTTTTACGGTGAATTTACATAGCCAATTGAATTTAAGTTGGCCCTCGTAAATTGTGCGAAATAGTTCATTCATCATTTTCGCCAGCTGTTTTGTTTTTCTGACGGACACAGTAGCAAGATGAGATGTTTCACAATAATAGACGAAAACCGTGTGTAAATATAAAATAGCCCTGAATATGTTTTGGCAAAATACACGCTCACCTTTCATTATTGTTTTTTTATGCGACGGAGTTATAAATACGAACCAAATTAAGGGGTTTATATCTGCTGAATCGCTAGTCGCTCGGGAAAAGTAAAATGGTGGGTCGTTATAATTAAATTTATTCTTTTCTTTTCAAGCCTGAGAAGGTATTAGATCACTCTTGGGAATCCTAGACTCTTAGACCCATTCGAATGGAATTAAATGTCAATCAATTCGTCTCGCGTTCAGTTACGGTCCGTGATGGGCTATGGATCTTTATTATTTTAATTAAAAATGCAAAATGGCTGGCGATTGTGAATTTTTATTACAATTGAAAAAACTTGATTTTACATCACGTGTCTCTATAAGGCATGTATGTGTGGTTATTAAAGAAGACGTCTTTATGAGACGTTTTGTCATTTTGATAGGCGTTTTGGTATTAGGAGGTATTTCGTTAATGAGGAGACTGCGCAACAAATCATATATAACCATTAATATTTTCACAACCAAAGATCAATTTCATCATTGTTGAAAGGCCAGAGATAGACATAATTTACTGCTGAAAATAGCAAGCTACGATAAGATTGATTGTAATGAGAAATGTGCGCACTGTGGTCGCCATAAAAACGTGATTTAATTAAAGTTACTGCGGATAACTGCAGAGATAATACCTTGGTATTATTAGTTAGTAAGTTTATATAAGTAATATGGTTGTACCGTTTATTTATACGTTGATATAATATACTTAATGTAGCTGGAGATGCCGCCGTCTAGACAGCCGCGCTAGTGTTGTGTCTGTGTTCACCAGGACGCTGTTCGTGTGTATAGTGCCCGTAGCTTAGATACAACATTTATTGGTTGCGTGTAAAATTAATATTATGTTATGGCATGCGCAAAATTAAAGATTTTACACCTTCTTATTATTCTCTAACATTTTAATTGAAGTTGGCGGGCGTGGGAGTGCTCGTTTATTCGATTCGTTTATATTTACACGTTTTAAAACACTATTGGGGGCTTACTTTACAGACTGTATAAATACACGCGCAGCTATATAAATTATTGAAACGATTTACAATTCTATCGATCGGTAGCCGCTTGTAATGCCATTCAGAAGACATTTTTTTCACCTTGATAATTTTTTATGCCGATTTGGAAATCACGTATTGGAGGGCAGGTAGTCTTTCATGGCTTTTACATCACATATTGAGTCAATAAAGGTAGAAATAGGTGTGGTTTGGGTGTCGGTTTGAATGTGAAGAATGTCTGCGTATTACACCATAACAATATTTTACATAGCTTCTTTATCCCTTCCAAGTTTGTCTGAGTGTATGTTCCAGCTTCATGAAAAAACTACCGATATAGACTGATCAGTCAGTAGGCTATAAACTATCACGCTATTTGCTATGGGGATGAGCACTATTGCATTACGTATGTTCTTCTCCGTAAATTGTAGAGACGCGCCAAAACGTTAGGATACTGGCAGATAGTTACTGTTTAAACCTTTTAAATAATTATCATCATGCTTTACCTTTATGGAGCTAAGCAGTCAATCAGGGCATATACAGGGTGGACTTTTAAAAGGGATAATAAGGCCAGGTATCTAAATCGTTGGCGCTACAAGAAAACGGTCATAAGAGACTGTTCTTAACTTTTTGAAACATATTGATCATCTTGCATTCAGAGATTTCGAAAAACATGTATATTTAATTTATTTATTTATTCAATTTCGGACAACAATAAAATCCATCTTGTTAGTAAAAAAAAAGTATAGACAGCAAGACAAGAGCTAATTTTCACAACAACATTTTTGATTCTAATCGATTCTTTTTCTTATAAAGATCAAAAAACTATCGGACCAACTGAAGTTTGAGTACTAGCAAAGACAGGAATTTTGCAGTGATGGCCCAGTGGTATCGGCCCCGACTTACAAGTTGTAGGACGTGGGTTCGAACCCAGGCAGCCGCTTTACCATGTGTAAATAATATCATCACCACTGCTCTCATAACGGTGAAGGAAAACATCGTGAGGAAACTGGCATGTCCTAGAACCAAAAATTTTAAGTCATGTGACGTCTACCAACCCGCACTGGGCCCGCGTGGTAGACTACGGCTCACTCCCTGTCACCGAGAGGAGGCCTGTGTCCCAGCAGTGGACAATGTAGGCTGATTATGAAGATGAAAGTCAGAAATCGCAAAAAGAAAACCATACATTTAGTAGGAAATGAGACTGAGATAAAAAAGAACTCAATATATTCCATTAGGGGCCATCCATAAATTACGTCACACAAATTTCATGTTTTGACCCCCCCCCCCCCCCCCCGTCCTTGTCACAGCTGGTCACATTTGTGAGACCCCCCTCCCTAGTGTGCCGTTACGAATTTTGCAATTTTACACCTAGACATTGAATTTTTTTTTTCTTCCATAGTTCATATTTCGTGTTTTAATAGTACTTTAAATATGTATATTCAATTTTGAAATGTGACGTCACAAAATTTAGGGCGCCTCCCACCCCCTTGTCACACCATGTCACAATTCGTCGACCCCTCCCCCCCTTAACGTGTGACGTAATTTATGGATGGTCTCTTACTTCACTAGGCTAAACAGGGAACGAAAACAGCAAATAAGCGTCTTCTGTCATCTTTGGTTAATATAATAACCTACCTAAATATCTTTGGTTAGGTTAGGTCAGGATCTACTGTTATATTATTTTAGTGCTAGCTGTTAGGAATAGTCTGTCAGAAAACATCAGTCATTGTATCAGTGTTGTGCCATTCGGTAGTGAACAGGGTGGCAGGTAGGTATTCAATATATTATATATTTTTTTAATCTAAGAATTTCGTAATAGCTGGAAGGAAGACGCGCGGGCTCGTGAAAGTTGGAAGGAGTGGAGAGAGGCCTTTGCCCAGTAGTGGGACACTGGTGGCTAGTAAAAAAATGAATTTCGGAATCAATGGGATATCATTAGATACTGAAAGCTACGGGTGACGACCTTAGACTGACTTGCTTCTCACACAACTGTACGTTGCTTGCGTCACCACTTCGCCAGTCCTGCTGACTCTCCCCATATTTTGGTTTTTTTTTGGTCTGAAGGAAACTTTTACAAAAATGTTGCTGTAATTTTAGTAAACTGTGGTGTCTATAGTCTTTCATGCGAACGATGTCACCGGCAGAAACGAGTTCTTAATAAACGCTGAACGCAGAAAACCCCTCATAGGTCGGGTAGCGATCAATCTTGGGGGGGCTTGCCTCCACCACTACCTACTGTATTGGGATTATAAGGATGACAGATTTATATACTAGCTGTTGCCACGGTTTCACTTGCACCCTAGGGAAACTGCAACATGTTTCCGGATTTAAAATATCCTATATGTTAATGCAGGCCATAATCTACATGTCTGCCAAGTTTAATACAAATCCGTTGAGTGGTTCATCCGTTAAATCGTGATTGAGTAACAAATATACAAACATCCAAACTTTGACATTTCACATTCCGATTTTCTTACTTTACCGATCTATCGCGTCGCATAGTATCGCCCGCCCACGCTACCTATTACTTCGTTTTTGTGTACGATTGCTAAGGGTCGTACCGCAATGTTAAATAGGCAATATCCAAAGGCATTAATCGAAATCGTTATCTGTTCAGATATTAGAGCGTACAAACAAACAAACTCAGCTATATTATATTAGTATAGAAAGGATGTTTACGTACATTTCTATCTACTAAATCGCCTGGTTGATCAGACTTTCTAACGAAAACAATCCCAGATCCCTCCGAAGCGAAAGAAGGGCGTTATCAACAAATTCCTGATATCGAAAATTCTCACATTTGTTTATTTTCGCGTCGTATAAATAATTATACTGGTATGATGA
The DNA here is from genome assembly GCA_947507805.1 of Aporophyla nigra. Classification (NCBI taxonomy): domain Eukaryota; kingdom Metazoa; phylum Arthropoda; class Insecta; order Lepidoptera; family Noctuidae; genus Aporophyla; species Aporophyla nigra. Next base: position 15,864,944 of record OX382302.1, on the reverse strand, counting down.
GATGTATAGAGTGTAAATTCGTTCGTTGGCACGTGTTTTGAGGCATCTACATAGACATAACGCACGTACCGCTATTTTTATACCAAAGCTGTTTTGTGATATACATTATTAGGGGTACTACATAATAATTTAACTGATTCATTTGATCTATGATTGCGTGTGAGACGCTTGTCGCCTTGATGAATAACGTTATTATAATTTGGGCGTGGGAGGTTGCTGCGAGGAATCTCTAGATTAGGCTGTGACAGGAGCTTAGTTAAGTTAGCTCAGTGACTGACTAGGACAAAGGAGGACGCAATCTAGTGTCGTTCATAATCAACCGACAATACGGCTTATTAGTCGATTCGCACAAATTTTATTGAGTAAAATTCATAACGTGCTAATTGTCTAATACGTATTTCTGAAGTTGTCGATTCGCCCACAAATAAATTAACTTTATGCGAGCCGAATAATTATTTATAATTAAAAATGTATTGTGTGAAAACTGAAACTGAAAACGGGGAAGCTATGCAATATCTTCTCGTCCCAAATACCGCAGTGTCTCAAGACAAAAGTCTTTGACCAGTGTGTGTTGCCAGTGATGACATATGGCACTGAGACGTGGTCGCTCACAATGGGCCTCATAAGAAGGCTCAAAGTCACCCAAAGAGCAATGGAGAGGGCTATGCTTGGAGTTTCCCTACGCGAAATCGAATCAGAAATGAAGAGATCCGTAGGAAAACCAAGGTAACCGATATAGCCCGAAGAATTGCCAAACTTAAGTGGCAGTGGGCAGGGCACATTGCTCGCAGAACGGATGGCCGATGGGGTCGGAAGGTTCTGGAGTGGCGACCGCGTACTGGAAGACGGAGCGTTGGAAGGCCTCCCACAAGATGGACCGATGACCTGGTGAAGGCCGCAGGAATACGTTGGATGCGAGAAGCACAGAATAGGTCGAAGTGGCGGTGCTTGGGGGAGGCCTATGTCCAGCAGTGGACGTCTTTTGGTGGGAAATGATGATGATGATGATGATGTGTGAAAACTAACAAATATTATCCTATTATTACACGCTTTATATTAGCTTCTTTTGTATATTTGTATGTTTGTTTGTAACCGACTCCTTATAGCGCGATTTTGACCCAGTTTAAACGACCAGATTTCATTCAAACTTTGCACACCTGTCAAGGACCGATGACAATGCAATAATTTCATAAATTTGTGCCATTATCCTTGCCAGGGTTACCAGGACAGCAAAAAAACTGTCTTCGAAAACTACGCTGACATACGTCACAAACTAATTTGTGCCATTGTCCTTGCCAGGGTTACCAGGACAGCAAAAAAAACTGTCTTCGAAAACTACGCTGACATACGTCACAAACTACGCTGACATACGTCTCAAAATTCGACACACCCTAAAAAATAGAAAATAAATAATAGTTTAAAAAAACTAAAAAACACGCTTCCATTGAAAACCATACTAAAAAGTACCAAATAATGGAAAAAAAGCGTGGGGTGCCTGATATCAATAAAAAAATACCTTAAAAAGCCCCCACGCTTTTTTTCCATTATTTTGTACTTTTTAGTATGGTTTTCAATGGAAGTGTATTTTTTAGTTTTTTTTTAATTTTATTTATGCATCGTCATGTTTATTTAAGCATTATTGTTACTAACACCAAAATACTAAAAATATATAGACTTAAGTCGGTTTTATAGTAAATAATATATTATTTAAGTGTCGTTTCGCTCACCTATGGCAAGTAAAATGTGCGAATAGACTAATAAGCCGACAAAACATGATATCTAAAAAACTCTATTTCTAAAATCTACTTTAAGTCTAAGAAAGAAAGCGAAATCTGACAAAACCTAATAAAAATTACCAAAGCGAAAAGAATAAAAAGAAATCTTTTATTTCGAGGTTTAACAAGTTGAAATTAAACACCAAATTCAATCACTTTGTCTAGAGTGAACACTAAGGCCATAAAAAATTATTTTTCACCAATAAGATTGCTGAAGTGTAGGTAATATGTCTGTGTTGAGAATAAATAGCGGCCTATTAGACGGAATTCTACGTTAAAAATAATTGGGGGAACCCCTGTAAGTTTTAACACAGCTGCTATATTTTTAGCTCTTACGCTTGTTAAGAAATATTAATTGTTTTTTTTTTTTCATGTTTGACATATTAGCATGATGAAATAAGGCACAGGTCAATGCAACTGCCTATTTCCTCTATTCATGTGATCTAGATATGTTACCTTAGTTGACTCCTATTCGTAGGGAGATCTTTATTATCTTTACTAATATTATAAAGAGGAAAGATTTGTATTTTTGTGTGTATGTTTGTAATGAATAAACTCAAAAACTACCGTGCCAAGATCAAATAGCCTTTCAACTGTCGATATGCTATATTTATTGCTAGAAAAGATTAGGGAACTTTACTAAAACTTTACTAACGTAACCCAAGGTGGATACATTTTGTATATCAGCTAGAAATCGCTTTAAGCATTTGATGTACCAGGTGGTTATAACTCGGCAGGACCACACTTACAAGGGTATATGTCAGCTAGAAAACGCTGTAGACCTTCAAAGTACCAGGTTGACATAACTTGGTAGGAGCTTGTTGCTAATAAAGATCTCCCTACGAATAGGTGAGATGTCAGTAGTCATTGTAGGGGTCCGCTAGGGCCGATGCCTGCCAGGCTCGCGGACTTGTTCCAAAGAGTTACCGTTACCCTGGCACATGCAAATGAAGGACGTGCCCTCCCGCTCCACCCGAGAAGTCATTTGATGATTTCCCACCCGGAAAAAACAGGGAGATCTTTATTGCCATAGATTCCGAAGAAACATTACATAAGTGAAGTACCTACCTCACTTAATGAAAACACCATGGACTCATTTACATAGGAAACATAAATTATGTTCTCCAAGGCAAAAGGAAGCCATATATGTACGATCGAATTAATTCTTACACGATAATGCCGGTTATTCTAAGCTGTCTAGGGTAGTTGTGTTCTGCGAAGTGCAAGGGATTTCTCAGTCGGTTGCGCAGTATCGACCGACGCTATGCAAATTATGTTAACGTAAAACGCAATGAAATGTGAAACTACTCTCACTTTGATGGGTTTTCATTTAGTGTGAGTGCGGAGGTTTTTTTTGAATTTCATGCTTATCTGAATACTGAGGGAAAGAAAATAACAAAAGATGCGTCTGGTATTCTCAAAAATCGAACTAAAATAATTATACCTAGGTCATGGTTTGGGCATGTGATGCCGAGGAATGAGGAAAATGTCGTGAGGAAAGTTTTCAGTATGAATGTAGATGCAATAAGAGATTGAACTTAAAGATGATATGACTATGAAGACGAGACTACTGAGAAGACGAAAAATAGAAAAGTTTGAAACAGAAGCTGCCCCAGAATAAATCGGAATAAGGACAAGACAATAATAACAATTATGATAAAGATTTCACACTGTGTAGCTTTCTAATTAGAGTACTATATCTATCTATTTAGAGTATGTATCTGATTGTATATGAAGCAGGGAAACGAGTATTGCTACTAGAGTTTAAATATAACCTATTGAAGTTCATGAAGATAAATCTCAGATCAACGTATATGAAATAGCGATATGACAATAAAGTCTACTAAGATCTTAGATTAATCTGGAAGTTCTCTAATTCAACCTTGTATAGCAGTGAGATAACTAGCTAGAGCATCAATATACTTAATACAGTATTAATGTTCAATTGATTCCCTATATTATTCAGTTGTTTGGTATTATCCATCAAAAGCCCACTCGTTAAATGCCAGCACACATTCTGTTATCTATCGCTTTAGCTATACTCACCATACACGCACAAGCCTTTAGCCTGTTGACATTTACTTAATTGCCATAAAGCCCTTCAATTAGTGAAAGCATTTCGCTTGTTTTATTTTTGTATCTATCAAACGACAATGTTAACAGCATTGATAAATACAATTATCGATTCGTAATCCACTTTTAATACATAAACACGATTGTAAATTTAATAACCTTCAAAACTTCCAAGTTCGAGTTAGCCGTGCGCCATTTTGTTTATTTGTGTGTGCTTGAAACACGTTACACCTACAAAGCCAAATATTCCTAATTATACAGCATTAATTAGTCCATAAAAATAAATTATAGCGTAATAACATTGACATCTTAATCGCCAATATATCACGAGGGTTTCATCGGTTTAAAACAATAACTGAGCTATAAAGGGTGTTCTTTGCGAATTCTAAGGAGTAGTACACCTACCTGCTTAATTTATTGGCGTGCGTGTTCGCACACGAGTTGATTTAAAGCTCTAACATACAAGATTTAAAGCTATGTTTGTAAACTTTGAAGATATCGGACAATGCCCACTTGACCACGCCCGCGACCATAGTCTCGTACCATTGATACAGCTATCGTATCGTAGTACCTAGGTAGAACATAAACACATGTTTTAGGAATTCTCTTCACAACATTGTGTCTGACTCATAAATATAGAGTGACGAACGCGCGAAAAATTTCATATAGGTAGCGGTTCGATTTCACATTAGCATCTAGAATTTCTAAATTCGAGGTAAAATTTGCGTGTGTTTTATTTATATTCCGTAAATCAATATCCCATTAAGTGGTAAGGTAAAGAGAAAGTAGTATTTGTCACGACTGGACGAAGTTGCGAAACACATGTCGAAGGCTCACAAAACGCAATCATGTCATTAAGACCCCACCTCGAAAATAGATGATAGTTGGATTGTTTCCCCCGCACGCGGGGAGTGGCGGACCTATCTTCATTGGTCGGCCGACACGTCATCGTCACAAACTTTAATGACTTATTTTACCAGTGGCCAAAAGTGGAACGAAGGAATTATCACTGACCGAAATTTAAAAACAGTACTTAGCATGGCCTTTCGCTAAGAATTATTCTTGTCACCGTCGCACAACTGTTTAAATAACAATGCAAGATAAAGACGGCAACATATAAAAAAAAAATGAGCATGCCAAGTGACGTTAATTTTTCTCGGTCTTTGAAATTTTGCGCATAGTAAACTATGGAGTAGACAACTAATACAAAATATTTAAAAACCTGAAACAAATTTTGATTAATGATATGCATGGGTAAATTAATTGAAATCGAATAATGGTTTCTTATAGAATTAGAGGTCCTAATTAACAGAAAAATAAACAAAAAATTCCATCACGTAAGGTTTTGTAGAAATCTTCATAAATGCTACCATAGTACAGATATGATAGGATAACAATTATTATTTTCGGAAGGGCTTGTGGCTAATTTAAAACACCTGCACGAGTCGGTCATTCAGGTTAAGCTACGCTTGCCGCGGTTGGTCCGTGGATGGGTGACTATGTTTACAAACCACGTTAAGCCGTTGGTCCGCCTACCAGGGTCGCGAGATTAGTTCGAAAGAGGTACCGTGGCCCTGGCATATGGGCAACTGAAGGAACACGGGTGGGTTTTAGTCAGTAAAAGTCTGACACACCCTTCCGCTGCATCCACAGCGGGAGACGTCATTTGATGATCTACCATCCAAAAAAAAAGCAGTTCGGCCCGACTGTCTTTCGTAGATCTTAGACAGTCGTTACGGGTCGTCAAAAGTCTGACAACCAGTCTTACCAAGGGGTATCGTATTACCCAGTGACAAGGTTGTGGAAGTCAGATAGGCAGTCGCTCCATGTAAAATACTCAACTACATCCAGTTAGACTGGAAGCCGACCCCAAAATAGTTGGGAAAAGGCTAGGCAGATAATGAACAATTATAATTTTCGACTGTTATTTTACTTGTTGGTAGTTTAAAAAAATATTTAGTAAATGTGATTGACCGTCGACTGATTGATTTCTCTATCGACAAAACCGAGCCACAGCTATTTACAGAACCAGAATTAAACAAATAAGTGCGTAAATTAGATCTTTCTAAAATTGCCGCAGAACTTTTAGGATCTCGACTCAAAGAAAAAAAAATTGGCTACGGGCACTACTTTTCTATATTATATAGAGAAATAGATGTAGAGAAAAAGCTTTTGTCCCAATTTTTGCTCAAGACGGTGATTCAGTTTTACTGTAAAGATATAAACGGGCTAATGAAAATATTTAATGTCAAATATGACAAAGAAGCTTCAGTGACAAGCAAATAAGGTATTACAAGGATTTATAACAGTTTATTTTGTGAGTCAGGTTAATGCTAAACGTCATGAAAATCGAAACGTGTAAGTAGTAGTTTTGTTTCAAAAAGGTAAATTTTGCATACCTTTGTTATTTACGACATGAAATTAAAAATATCGAACTAATCTTCTAGAGGTATATAAATAAAATGGATGTTGATATATAAGAGATTATAAACTCCAACTTCGTTTCACCGATCACCATACATTTGCGTGGTAAAATAATTACCCTCCTTTGAGCCGCAGTCAGTTATAAAACCTCACCTTTTTCATACTTGTAATGCTACTCTATTCTTTCGTTGTGCTCTTGTATTTATAGTGTCAGTACTTGACATATAGATATATTGTTGACGTACTTCAAACCTAAAAACTAATCATATATTTTAATTTATTTCTAAATGAACGATTATTATAAGTTTTTGGGATAAAACAGACGTTCTTCTCTAAAAAAATAGGGTGTTAACTCAATATTACTTTACAAAGTGAGAATAGATTGTTGCTGTAATGCTTTAGTGAAGGTGGTGAATTCCTCTTGTTATCATTATCTTATTGGTATTGAATTCCTGCAAAATGAATTAATTAATTGCCCTGTGCAGGTACTCCTAACCTTGAAGGTACTGTTCAATTTTAGTTTTTGGTTCTTCCCATTTTCATACATAATCAAGGTCGTCACTAAATAGTAATAGAAAAAGAATGTTATATTATTCACAGTCACAAAAATAGACACATACGAGTATACAGTGTAAATATAAAGTTTTTGGAAAGCCAACATTTATTATATTAAATATTTATAGCAAAATACTTCACTACTACCTTTTTCTGAGGACATTAATATTTAAAAAACGTAATTTTGATCGCACCGATTTGTAAAAAAGTGACATAGATCCGTCGTCGATGAGCCCTACTGGGCGACTGATTTATGAACGAACGAGAGTGATGAGACTACTTATTATAGGCAAAAAAAGAGATGGCGATAATGTGTATGCGCCTGGAATAAAATAACGTATGTGCCAAAACGAATCGCCGTCTTTTATGAATGAAAAGTGTTATTAAAACGAAAACTGTTTTACAAAAACTTAGATAAGATTATTATCAATGTTTTAAAGTAAACTATGTTTAATAAATCTAACGCATTGCGCCTTGAGGCTAAAAAAATCATAAACATGGATAGAACTTTGCGATTTTTTTGTATCGAGAAAATTTTATCGTATCGTGTATTCCTTTTACAGGATACTAGATCATATAGTCAAAAATCATACACTTTAATATTAAGTTCGGCTATCGTACGGTAAGAAAGGTACACTTAAAAGAAAAAGCACGGTTTTCTCAATATGTCACCTTAACGTCGGGCTCAGAGAATTACATGCGTCACCGTCACAGCTTGTTCCTTTTGACCGCACTCTTATTGATTTTACTTGTGCTTTTTATTTCATTGCACAACCCACCAAGTAATGCGCAGTTCCACATAGAAAACATGAGTAATCTTTATGCAAGTTTCTGCACAAAGATTTGTAGAGTGATTAGCATTGTTCTTGGATTTATTGGTTGCCATAAATGTTTAGGATGAACATATTTTTCCGAGATCTAGATGGAGGAATACTTTATCTCCTTTAAACTTGATTTCTGTTCAAACCACGTATGCGGATGCAGGTCCTACATATGATAACTAGTGATGTCATATTCAAATTGTATTTTGTTGATGGTTTTCCCTTTTAAAAGTGATGTAAGCATGCAGCTATAAGAAGTGTCTAAGTGTTTGTTGCGGGATTTGCGCAGTTGTTTCTTACTTCTTCATTTTTATTGCTTCTTAAGCTGACTTTTATGTCCGTCGTGAGCTGATACATCCTTCGTTTAATTTGTTTATCAGTATATTCCTCAAACAGACCGTTTCAAATTAAATTTTATTAAAATAATTATTGTAAATCAGAGTTATTCATTCGGCCTCCCTGTCCCACAATGTCAGAGAAGCAAGTTACTACAAATAACATAAGTATACTTCTATATGTTTTCTCATTTTCATCAACAGTTAATACACCACCCAAGGATATCGAAATTAAGTGGAATAATATGATCTAGTGCCCGCCGACGTCATCCTTTATTCCCGAAGGATCTGTCGGAATTACACCCACGCAGAAAATAAAGTATTTTTCTACCACCACTATTATTACGTAATATCCTCCTGTTAATATTAATGGGAATAGATCAAGTTCATTTATTTATGTTATGCGAGTAACACCAATTGAATTAAGTGAATTTGAAATAGACCACAATGTGCTAAATTGATTCGTGATGCATGCTCCGCGTCGCTGTGATAAAGAAGCGAATATACTGGGAGCATTCTTATTCAGAGTGTTACTTGAATAAAACGTTAGATTGAGAGTTTAAATCTTGGTGAAATAAGGCAACGAATTTGCTTTGATCCAGTAGCTGCTAATGCTATAAAGGAGGGAATGTTGCTCAATACTTGCATTTTTCAATTTACTACAAGACGTTGAGCTGTCTTTGTAATCGGTTGCCGTAACTTTTCATTACAAATACCATCTCATCATAATTAGACGTTTCTATGAATACACGCTTCATTCTTCATTCAGTAGCATTCATATCGACAAACGATTATACCGTTTCCAAACTCTTTATTAATTCAAAGGCTGTTTTCAAGCTGTCTGCTTCTCAATCTATTTATACCATTGCTACAAGACATGATATCGATCAATGCTTTGAACATGCAATGGTCAGTCCTAGTGTGTCTACTTATCATAGTCAATTAGAAGATATGTCCCCGTTTATTACTCGTATTTCTGCAAATGGATATTGGTTCTTACTTCATGAGTGGACTGGTTCGACACTCCCGAATTATTTTATCGTCTGTTTACGCTTAGCAAGTGATATATCATCATTAGCTGATATCTATTACTGTTGTATAGTGAGCGCAACATACAAATTCTAATTATTTTTATCTTTCTCATCTACTTGTAGTTTTTAGTCGTTCGTTTCATACCAAAGTTATTCAGACATTTCTTTTAGAAGTATTTAGTTTTAGCTGTCTGCAGATAACTATGTCACTTTGTTTTTCCAGTTTTATGGTAATTTTGACATGTTTTGTATACTTATGTATTCTGATTCAAATGTTTCTTGAGTCGAATGAATCTATATTATATGTATCTTTTGTTGGATGGAAATCGATTACTTTCAACGGTCGTTTAAATAAATAATAGAGCCTCTTGCCGGGCAATTAAGGCTTCCGTAGCTATGTAAGTAAGGTCTTAGTCTTCATTACTTCGAAACCTTGGTTCTCCAAAGGTTACTTCAGGTTATTCTACCTTTTGGAGACGCAAGGACCTGTAGTGGATTACGTTTCCTAAAGATCTGGGTTGGATAAAAAATATAGAGAGCCATCGGCTGTTTAATCAATTTTGGACCACAACAAACATCTAATCTTCTTGTTTCAGTTGTGAAGGCTGCAAAGGTTTCTTCAAACGGACGGTAAGAAAAGACCTAACGTACGCGTGTCGTGAAGAACGCAGCTGTATCATAGACAAACGGCAGAGGAACAGATGCCAATACTGCAGGTATCAGAAATGTCTCGCGTGCGGGATGAAGAGGGAGGCGGTGCAGGAGGAGAGGCAAAGAGCCGCCAGAGGTACAGAGGATGCACATCCAAGCAGCTCAGTGCAAGTACAGGTAATAAATCGCATGATATGGTATCATTCTGTACTTTTGTAGTTAAAGCTGAGTCATAAGAGTCGTTGCCAAAAGCAATAAGGACAATCATTCAAGACATTGTGTAGTAACATTTTGTACGGCGATGCTAATAGAAAGTTACCTGTCATCAATTAGTCACCTAACTTATCAACTTGTGTGGTAAACAAAGGCTTAATGCCTTGATTAATAATATGCTTTACATGGACATTTTTTATCATGACAATGTTACTACTGATATGATAGTCTCGTGATGTGTATTTCTCAAAGTCAAATGAAATGGAATTCGATGAGTAAGTTCGCCTACACGCTGGGCCATCTAAATTAGACGATGGAATAGCTCCTCAAATTTTTTATGCAAGAAAGTAAAAATATTACTTCGATTTTCTCCTATAATCCAGAAAAAAAATTTTTTTTTCCTAAAATTAATTTACTTCATATTCAAATCGTGCCGGTTGTAGGCATACGGATTTTCGAATCGCCAACAGAATACAATATATTATTTAAAAGTATCGTCTCGCCCGTTTCGGGCGAATTGACGTTTTGTAAATTCGTGCGAACTGACTAAAAAACCAACATGCAACAATACTGATGTTACCTAGGCTAAGTGTTTTGTTAAATAAATGATTACTTACTTACTTACTATGCATATAATTACAACGCCAGCTTCATCGAACGTCATTATAAGACATCGGAATGCGCATAACTATATAATAAATTATTTTATTGCTCAACCAACTGATGTTTGCAAGAACCAGTGTCCTCAATTAGCCCCTCGGATACTTCACGTGCCCTTTACTTCAACATAACATAATTAGAGTGAATATAAAACAGAAATGATATTTGAATGGGAACTAACGATACCCAGACGTATAAACAATTTTGCACTTAACTCCGCTCTTGTTTAAGTTGAGTTTAATGAAAAGTTACTACGTTGAACGTTTACTTCTGCACATAAATGTCATTATAACTTAGGAACCAAACCGATTTGAATGGGACAAAGTATGGAACGAGGCTTTATGCCTAGCTTCGCTTGAATATTAATAATAATTCAAACTCGTTATTTTTCCAATTGAGGATAAATAGGATCGTAAATGTTACCATGTTGTTTGGACATAAAAATCGGTAGTAAATAATTTCTTTGCCGTAAGATGAAGTTCGCGTTTTATTAGTGTTCGTATATGAAAATGAAATACGTACAAATTTATATGCACCTTGTGATCCCATGAAGATACAGTAAGCGTTGAACGTTTCACAATCAAAATTAATTGTTGTTTATACTTACATACAAGTTATTTTTCTGATATATCGAGTTGTACTATAAACCTGCGCGAAAAACAACAATAGTAACTTCAACTATGGCTCAGTCTTTCCAACATATATTAAATTTTCTCCTGTCCCTCGGGCCTCCAATTAGCGTATATCAGAAGCAGGTAGCAGCTACTTACCTGGCATCAAGCAGTAAAGTAATATCGTGCTATTCAATTAAAATGGCCGGCGTGCAAATAACGCGGCTAGTGATGCGCCACGACTGATTTCTTTGTTAATTGCGAGCATTTTGCGGGTAGATATTCGTGTTTACCGATATCGATTGGTTGCGTTTCACTCGTGGAGTTGTTATGAACGTGATTGTTGAACTGCTTGTGGATTATAATGGAGGATTAAATACTGGAGTTTGTTTAATGAAAGCTTTTACGCAAGATAATATGACAGACTCCGTGGATTTAAGTGTGGAGAATGCAATGACCGTAAATCCTCGTATAGCTTTTAAATTTTCATTCTAGTAATAGTTTTCAGTGGTCTGTTTTATTGTTCGAAATTGCAAACTCAAGGTTCTAACGTAATAAAACAGGATATTTATAATTACACAATAATAATGATAAAACCTGTCTCAAATGGAATCTAAGTTTAATTAGCGTTATTTAAATATTGCCACAATAATTAGATACACGGTATCTCATTTTGTAGGACTATTCGCATTTAATTAGATTTAATTTTTTGAGTCCTTGGAATTCTAATGAATCATAAAGGACAATCAAGTTTATACGACTAGATATTGAAATATACACAAACTATATTCAGGATTTCATTGTTTCACGTTGTATAAACAGTTTTAGTTACTCACATATAATGTAAATGGACCTCTATTATAGGGGCATTAATTAAATATAAAACTCGATATTTTTTGAGGAAATTATTCAGTCTCTTCTGTTTTCACATTTACCTACCGAACCTAATTCTGTATTTTCAGAATTCTAAAAATAAATTGAATTCTATTATTAATTTGGTTCCATTCTCTTCGTTTTAAACTCCAACAGTAACTATAAATAAATAATACCACCCACGCTTTTTGCCATTATTTTCTACTTTTTAGTTTGGTTTTCTATGAAACCGTGTTTTTATTTTATATTTTTTAGTTCGGTTAGCTATAAAAGTGTTTTTTCGTTTTTTTGCTATTTGGTGGCAAGGATAATGCCAAAAATGAAATAATTCTGTTGTCATCGGTTCTTGATAAGTGTGTAAAGCTTCAAATTAATCCGACGCTTTGAAGGGGGTGAAAATCACTTTCATAATTTCCGTTACTTACATACCAAGCTAATAAAAGCGTATTAAGGTGAATGCTTCAACCAACCCGCGAAATTCAAATTTTCTTACGTTTTTTGCAATTTGCAGGCCAGTGCTAGGTTGTATGTTGATTAAAATATTATTCGCGCTTGTAAGACATATATAGTACAGAATTATAATCATCAAAATCATCAATACAACGCTCTAAGTTCATACAGCTGTAGGGCTGTTTTTTTTTTTTGTTCTTCGGCCTTTATGAACTTGGAGGTTGGTATTGGTGATTTTGATGATTATAATTCTGTAACTACATACGTCTTACAGTCGCGAATAATATTTTAATCAACATACAACTTAGCACTGGCCTGCAAATTGCAAAACAACACAAGAAATTTTTAATTTCGCGGGCTGGCTTGGAGCATTCCCCTTAAAAAAACATCCTTTATCGTCCCTTTGCTTCAACAAAGCACTGAACTCTTAATGAATTTCCTCTTACCTTTCCCGCCAGGAGTTATCAATCGAGCGGTTATTGGAGATGGAATCACTGGTGGCGGACCCCAGCGAAGAGTTCCAGTTCCTCCGCGTTGGACCTGACAGCAACGTTCCACCAAAGTTCCGTGCCCCTGTCTCCAGCCTTTGTCAGATAGGTAAGGATTAAATGCTTTAAGTACAGCTTAATCAAGAAGACTGGATATTACAAAGCCACCCTACTGCATTTCTATAAGAGTAGCGAAACACACAAGAAACTATGGATGGACTGTGTGAAAGGATGAAATGGCTAGAAAGAGGGCGACTATGGAAATGATGGCTTACAGAGCAGTATAACAGAAAAACGATAGACTCCAAATAAATCATCTGCCTAGCCTTTTCGCAGCTTTGTTGGGGACGGCTTCCAGTCTAACCTGATGCTTCTGAATACTAGTTTTTTTTTTTTTTCATGGAGAGACTGCCAGTTTGGCCTCCATAACCCAGTTACAAGGTAATACGATACCACTTGGTAAGACTGGTTGTTAAACCTTCGGGCTTCTGACGACCCGTATCCATTGTCAACGATCGATAAATGTCAGCCGGGACCAAAGGCTTAACTTGATTTCCCAGGCACGGGGGTCTTGGTATCTAAAGATGGTCACCCATCTATGGACCAACCAAGGCAAGCCTACCTTAACGTCATACTCTAACAGTGTATCCGAAAGGGTCCTTCTCGGATCTGCGTGACTGAATTGAGCTTTAGATAAATACACCTAGGTGATATACTATACTTAGGAACCAAGAAAATTGTAACAAATAAGATTTTCTCGAATTTTTATTGTTTGTCTGTTGATATTTTAGACTTCTTTTCTTTAAAAATTTCAATTAGTAGCAAGTGGCCTTGAAGCCCAGAGCTCTATACAAAGGAAATTAAACTTAGTTCTCAATTATTCTCCGGGTTCTTAAACTACGTGTTTATATGAAGCCTTAAACAAAAGATTTGTCGGAAGGACTCAATAAATACGTATTGATACGACGAATTTTCATGAAGTTTGATTAATAGGTAATTAGTGCGATTATTCCTCAAACCGCGGTCACAGGTCGGTCAATATTCGCCGTTAAGCACTATTTACGATTTAGCATGATGATGCAGTTTCTTTTATATTTAAATAGCTATTACCAGTGACTTCGTCTGCGCGGAGGTCGGAAATTATCCCACAGAAACGTAACGTACCAGAATGAAAAATATGCTGCCAGGTTGTAAGTTATCTGTGTGTCAAATTTCATCCAAATCCGTTCAATGTTTTTTGCGTGATTGAGTAACAAACACCCAAACATCTAAAAATAGAAACTTACACATCTATATTATTAGTAGAATGATGTTTACTAATGATCTAGCTTCAGCCGAACACCTGAAGTTTGTCATTAACGTTATATGATTGCAAATTATTATTTACGAGGTGCCCTCGACTCCTTTTTTCAACATAAAATATACATATCTGTAGCTTCATATTAGTGAAAGAATTTTTTGGACTCGTATAGGTAGTTCCGAAGATAACCCCCTTTATACAAACACACAAATGTTACCTCTTTAAAAAATCAGTATATATGTAAGGACAAAAAACTCATGAAGATTTCAATTAGTTGTGTAATCTATAATAAAATGGAATATTTTTATGTAAATGACAATTTTTACCTCGGAAAGAAAGAAGATGAAGACCGTTGGAATAATAAATAGGGGATCTTTGTCCAGCTGTGTAACTAAATAACCCATCTAAAAACTAGTAAAAAAAAAGCGCCTAACTCTTGACATATAAAAAAAAAATCACCTAAAGACTTAAAAATCCAAGTTGAATATAATCCCCACATACTGCCAGCTTCTATCCGAAATCATTGCCGTATGATGCGAATAGAGATTAAAACGCAGAAATAAAAATTCCACACAACATTAAAACTCAGGTATGTTGATATGTATTTATGTACATAAATACATTATTACAATGGCATACATAATTCCGAACTGGTTTGAAATGGCGTCACAATTTTGTTTCTACAGAATATATATTTATATAGTTAGCTGCTTGAATTATTATGATAAAACATTTTTGTACCAGCATTCTTTTAGCTTAGTTTCGTGGGAATTTTAAGTTGAGGTCTGTAAGTAATGTAGGTCGTAACGTTTATTATTATCTTTTTATATTTTGCCAATAAGTCTCTCAAATAAAATATGTATAATACCTAAAGTTCCTGCCAGGGTCGTGAGATTTGTTCGAAAGAGATATCGTGACCCTGGCATATGAGCAACTGAAGGAACACGGGTGGGTTTTAGTCAGTAAAACTCTGACACTCCCTTCCGCTTCACCCTAGAGCGGGAGACGTCAATTAATGATTTCCCACCCAGAAAAAAATACCTACAGTTCTTACCTTACTAAATTAACTTACATACGCAAATTAAGTATTAAAATTCTATTTCTATTTGACCCCCTGACTACGTGCATGAACGTAAATGAGGCAAAAGAAGTATCTAGGGATCGTAGCAGGTGGCGTTCTGTAGTTTCTGCCAGGGGAATAAGGCGGGAATTTAAGTATGTATGGATCTCACCATCATCTGAGTAGCCATTTCCAAACTATGTTGGGGTAGGCTACTCAGAAGTAGGCAGCGACCTATCGCTGCTGGCCGTGGTCGAGTCGATGGTCGGCAGCGAGGAGTGCTGGGACGCGGTGGTATCCTTCTGCGAATCAGTCATGTCGCAGAAGGAGGCCGCGGAAAGGGAGCGGGAGATATCTTCCGCTCACCCAGCCCGCAGCAGGCGCACGGGGCGTCGGCGTAGGGCGGACAACGCCCTATTCCAGCCCCCCCTAAACGGATCCAGGGACGTCGGATCTGGGGACATCCGTCGCCTCCTATTCGTTTGGACCCGAGAGGCGCGTAGTGTTCCACGCGTGCCTCTCTGTGATGTTCGAAGGGGGAGTTTAACACCTCACTCCCCCCTTAACGTGAGGAGGCCCGCAAAGGCGGGCCGGCACCAGTCGGGGATCGCGGAAGACATTGGTTTCCGTGGTCCCAGACGTATGTAGGTGTGGGACGGAACACCGGGGTGGTTTTAGTCAGTAAGAGTCTGACAGACCCCTCCGCCCACCCCAGGGCGGAGGACAATCATGAGGATTTACACCTCGAGATCAAAAAAAGGCTTCCAGTCTAACCGGTTGCAGTTGAATACCAGTATTTTACCTGGAGCGACTACCTATCTGACCTCTACAAAACAGTTACTGGGTTTTACGATACCCCTTGGTAAGACTGGTGGTCAAACTTTCCGGCTTCTGGCAACCCGTATCGACTGTCAAAGATTACGAATGACGGCCGGGACCAACGGCTTAACGTGCTTTCCGAGGCACGGAGGGGTCTCGGTATGTCCATATGGTCACCCATCCTCGGAACAACCGTGGCAAACGTAGATTAACCTGATCGATCGACCAGTGCGGCTATTGTTGCTACAAGTAAGTATGTATGTATCTGTGTATAGTAATAAATTAGGACCTTTAGAAATCTTGTGATGATAAATGCGATTAAAATGGCTGTCTTCAACACCATACATTAATTCGTAATTATTTGCAGCTGTTTATCCTTGTCAAGTTGAGCTGACAAAAAATTGAGGACGAAGATAATATATAAAAAAAAAAATATAGTTTGTTATTCACACACAAGTTTCTTGGAATATGAACGTTAACTTGCTCATGGATAAGTGATTTGCGTAGTTTTAAAGTCACATTTTCTTTGTGTATTGTGTTCCGAAACGGGTAGGCGGTGCGGCGATGGTAGACTATAATCAGGTACTTACATACTCTTCCATCTTTGAAGAAAATCCTACTTTAATATGTGAGAGATTGGATGTTTGGATGTTTGTTACTCAATCACGCAAAAACGGCTGAACCGATTTGGAAGAAATTTGGCACATAGATATTTTATAACCTGGATTAACACATGTGATATTTTTAATACCAGTAGTAAGTACCCGTGGGATAAGTTATGACTTCCACGCGGGCGAGGCCGCTGACTAGTCTTATGTATTTTTGCCTTTCATTGACCTTCCCAGGATTAGTATTGTTATACTTACTAAGTTATACGAGTTATTTAATAAATCATGTGGAATAAAATTGTAAATTCTCGTAAGAATTTGATCCGTATTTATATTTCTTTGAATTGCCACCCTGTATGTAAAGAAAAATACAGAGCCCATACTAAATTCCTATAAAAACAAGTAAGCGAGGAATATTTTCCTCAACCCGAGGTAAATCGATACATCAGTACGAAGGCATTCCTTTTATCCTTATAATTTCGAAGTGGAGGTACCGTAGCTCTGTTGCTCCCGCTCTTATTTACCCTGGATACATAAAGAAACCGTATGGTGCCGGACGTAAAGAATAACACCACCCCATTTCTTCCCGTGGGTGTCGTAAGAGGCGACTGAGGGACTTACTAGGAAATGGGCAGCAGCGTTCTCTATGCATTTTACCACCAAACTGCGATCGCCAAGCCGCCTGCCAAGCGTGGCGATTATGGCAAATCCCCCAAAAAATGTACCGGCCAAATTGATGGTGCATGGAGGAGGCCCATGTCCAGCAGTGGGCCTCTTACGGCTGAAATGATGATGATGATGATATAAAGAAATTACTAGGCATTCAAAATAATATAACGTCACGCTTGTATTGTGACAAGCGCCAACACGCACTTGACCCGCATGGTGGATATTGGCCCACTCCCAGTTACAGAGAAGAGGCCTTTTTCCCAGCTCATTAGGTATGCTTATGCTACGTTTATTTTCCCTAATGGGTAGGGCAGAGACATACACTTCCACAGTTCGTCAGTTATCTTTAAGGTCCCATTTAGGCGAGCACAAATCCAAAAATGAGCAAAATCAAGTCATTTGCTCAAACTAGACTGACAGTCAGCACTTTTGAACGTCAAAATTACATAAAAGTCTCAGAAAACGCCCGCCCTTTACCACTTCCTAGTGCGTTAGATGGGAAGTGGCGCAATTAACTCCTCAGCAGCACAGCTGTCTAGTAAAGTTAGAAGAACTTGATTCTATAAAATAATATGTAAGTAATTAATATTTAGAAGAACAAAACATAAATTATTTTCCATATGTCAGCTAGCACACGCCAATAGGTATATTGGCGTGTGTAAACATTGAAAACTATATTCAAGTCTATCTTCTATCTATATATATAAAATTCAAAGTCCTGAGTGACTGACTGACTGACTGATATATCAACGCACAGCCTAAACCGCTGGTCCTAGAGACATGAACTTTGGAGGGTGTGTTCTTTGTGAAGAGTAGGTATCCACTAAGAAAGGGTTTTTCGAAATTCCATTCCTAAGAGGGTGAAATGGGGGGTTGTAATGGTGAATTTTTCGACATCCACGCGGGCGAAGCCGCGGGCCGAAGCTAGTAAATAATAAAAAACTAAAACGTAAACAGAACTTGAAACCTAATTAAAAGCTTTCAAGCATTAAGGGCGTGCCCGCTTACATGTACAATGATGCATTAAGTACATATAGCACAAATCCAGATTCTGGGCTGCCACTAATAAATTCCTGATGGAAAAACCCAATAACAGTTTATCCATTAAAATGTAGTATCTAAAAGTACCTACTGCCTGTGTATGTGCTGATAAAGTTATTTGTCTTAAGTCCGGACCTATGTCATATCAGGGCACTTTCTCCTATCACTTTTTATTCCAACACATTGCTGTCTTATCTTAAGGGGAATGCTCCAAACCAGCCCGCGAAATTCAAAATTTCTTGTGTTTTTTGCAATTTGCAATCATCAAAATCACCAATACAACCCTCCAAGTTCATAAAGGCCTAAGAACAAAAAAAAAACAGAAATAGTCATTCCTACAGCTTTATGAACTTAGAGCGTTGTATTGATGATTTTGATGATTATAATTCTGTAACTACATATGTCTTACAAGCGCGAATAATATTTTAATCAACATACAACCTAGCACTGGCCTGCAAATTGCAAAAAAACGTAAGAAAATTTGGGGCTGGTTGAAGCATTCACCTTAACATTAAATAAGACAATCGTTTTTATTTAACGATAACTTATCAAATCTTAATCTGATGACAATGAATGGAGAAATCAACTAACACACACTATTCTCTTGTGTTTTTATAGGTACATTTTTTCTTCAGCCTTAACGTATATTTACTGGAATCCCTTTTCCTCGTTGTTTGTCGTACCTATAATTTGCGTAGGTAGATATTCGATTAAGCCGTAATTCTCTTTTAATTTATTGCGAATTGATCCTAAGTTTGTATTCATACAAAATTAATGGCGAACAGTACGTGCTTATTTAGTGCAATCAAGAGGTTTGTCTCAGGAGTCACAATATTATGTACCTATAGAAATATATATATACAGTAGATTGATAACAGAGTCGTTCTTAAAATAACTTTTCTCATTATTATTTGCGAAGAAAACAGTTTTGTTTGCTGTTCAGATTACATTATATGTACAAGGACGAGTTTCCTTATTTGTAAGTAGATACGTCTGATAGAATTGTGGTAGGTATCAATGATGTTAGCCATCAATCAACGTCAACAGGAATGCGATAAAATCTACTGGTATACACTACTTGCGTATTGATCTGCGAATGAGGTGCGGTCTTGTAAGTTTACAATGCTTAGATTATGTTCTTGTGATGATTTTCACAAACAAATAATAATATTGATGACTAATAATGATGCTGTTTAATGAGATTATTAATCGTAAATCATGCCTGACTGGTTCTTGTTTAAGTAAGCAAACTTTTCTAGTATTTCACAATATGATTCTCTGTAAAATGTTGCGAAGCTTTGTTATTTATCGGCAACAGAGCCTTAGGTTCGAGTTTCCTCCGCCGATCTGCGGTCATAGGTTTTAAATGCTTCCAACTTAGTCTAGAATTGAACTCAGGAACCGTGACCCTAGTTTTGCGCCTTGTCATCAGCAGAACGAGACGCTTAATGTTCCTTCTTTGTTGGAATAATAAAGCTGTCTGTTAAGTCTGGAAAAACATCTTTCGTTTCCTGTAGGACAACTGATGAGAAGGAAAAACCCTCATAGATATCGAATGGAGTGCTATGTAGGTTGCCTAGCCAACTAACACCTCATAATCTTTCTTGCTACTCTGGGTCGGGTGCCAGGAGACACTCGCACTGGCGCCATATAATAAAAATATCTCAAACTCAACTCCAAACTATTTATTAATTTCAATAAAACCACTTCTGACAGTCAGAAACATGAAGCTAGATGCCCATCCCAAAGCGTAGTAGGTCCCAAGGGAGGAGGACGCTCACACTCTTTAAATTCTGTTTTATAAAATATACGTAATAAGCCGCGTGCCCAATGGAATTTCCTATCGATAAAAATAACAAACTTCTATACAAAGTTTCATTCCATTTTTTTATCCACTTCCTTTCGTTCTTAGATTGCCCACTTTAAGGGATGAATTTACAAACATCTTTCTTTGGTACTCATTTTCTTAACTCTTACTCAAAAATTTCATGATTCTAATAGATCCAGCGGTTTAAACCGTGCACTTGTCAGTCATTGAATAAATTTTAGATTAATATTATATATGTAGATATTAAATATAAAATACTCTGTCATTCTAGGCAACAAACAGATAGCAGCACTGGTGGTGTGGGCACGTGACATTCCTCACTTCAGTCAGCTGGAGTTAGAGGATCAGACGCTACTCATCAAGGGCTCCTGGAACGAACTGCTACTCTTCGCCATCGCATGGCGGTCTATGGAGGTTTGTAGATACGGTTTATTTACTTAAAAGAAGGAGGTTGAATTGATGCTGAAAAAGGAAGAGACAGTTGTGGTGACCAGTGTGTTGATGACGGGGGGCCTCCGGTGTTATAAAGATATATTTATGTCATAACTGTGTACATCAGTTCTTATTTTAAACATACAGGGGGTAGGATTAATGAAGGGCGAGATCTTCAGTAGTAGATACATAGAATATAGAAGATCTACCTATCTGTAACAACTCACACACTGAATTTGACCTAGGTTTTCAAATAATGGATTCGGATTCTGATTGATGGAAGAAACTGTCTGAAAGTAAAGTAGTCAGATTAGACAATATTATTTTTTTTCGTTTATCGTTTATTTATAAAAAGCATTTACAAAGTAACTTAATAATTAAAATAGAGCACAGTTGCTCATTTAAATATACATATATCAATATGAATGTGGTCAAAAAAAATGTACAGACCTGTGGGGGTAATTGTGTAACACACTAACAGTGGCAATGGATTTCATTTTGACAGTTCAACGATATTCATTGCGTTATTTACGTTGTTGAGCCGACAAATTTTTTGAACATATATATAAAGCAATGGTTCAGCAATATCCTTCAAAATGATTCAGATTGTGATTGAAAATGTGTTATGCAAAGAGAGTGTTGTATTTATAAGAAGATAGCAGACAGAAAAAAGAAATACTTGCCTACACTAAAATACCACTACCACCTTGTCCTTACAGTCTATACTTCTAATAAGTGCCTATTCTAAAGAGTTCTCATTCCAAATATTTCAGTACTTGACTGAGGAGCGTGACGGAGTCGACGGCACCGGTAACAGGACAACATCGCCGCCGCAACTCATGTGCCTCATGCCCGGTACGTACACAACTCATTTGCCTCATGCCCGCTTCGTATCTTCACGTTGCAACTCCTGTATCAACACAAAGCGAGCACGAGCTCAAGCCGTGGTAAAAATATAAGAAATCAAGCAATATAAATCAGCGAGGTTGAAGCGGGATTGACTTTCCAGTGGGGTAATTGCGTAACACACTAACAGTAGAAATGGCTTTCATTTTGACAGTCGACGGACAATTTTTTCGAACATTCTTATGTTCGCAAAAAATTGCATTAAGTAAAATGCTGTTTGCAGCATGGCTGAAGCAATTCATTAGCAATATCTTTCAAAATGATTCAAATTCTGATTGACAGTGCTTTACGCAATTACAATACAGGGTCCGCTAGACGCATATTTAAGTTATGCTTAAGTAAACGGGCCTCCGTTTATTTTAATGTACCCTAAATCATTCAAATTCAAAACATTTAGTTTTGATATGGTTTTCCTTACGGGTGCCCCGCGTGGAAGTCGAAAATTATCCCACGGGCACGTACTACCGGATAACAATTGCCTTATGTCCTGACCCTACGTCAGGTGTGACCAAGTTCATCAAAATCTGTTTAGTCTTTTAAAGAAAGTAACAGACGAATGGACAGAGTTCGTTTTCGCATTTATAATATTAGTAACGTCAGAAGCTAGCTGCACGGTTCCAAATGGTTGTTTCCTATGAAGAAGAGAATTGCCACTTTTACTCTTTTAAAACAATGCATGAGACTCACTACTCCGTATTAAGTTTTATTGCAAAAGAAATATTTGCTCGTCATATGTAATGGTAGAAGGTAAAGGAGTCAGTATAAGTTTTAAGATTATATATACAGTTATAGATACAGTGGACCCCCGGTAATCAGGCACGCCCCGTAATCCGAAATGTCTATTATTATTGAATATTTTTTGACAGTCTTCGCTAATGTAGATAGTGCATGATTGAACGGGAAATGGATCTGTAATTTGTCGGATTACAAGGTACTCTTTTGTAAAAAAAATCGGACTATAGGGGGTCGTAGGCAGTACTCTATAATCCGACAAATTTGATAGTTCGACACTGCCCTGCAAAACGTTTGTCGGATTACCGGTGTTCCACTGTACTTTTGTATACCTACATTCTGGCAAATAAATCCGACTTGCATAGTCTAAACATTCAAAACAAGTCGGTAAACTGCCAAGCGGTCACCGGGCTAAAGTAAATAAAACGTGCATAAAAATTAGCATTGACATTTCCTTGCCAAGTGGGGAAAAAAAATTATATACAAACACTACCAAAGAGTGAGTGTGCGAAAGTAACTATGTACGGTGACAGATTTTAGATTGGAGGAGGGTGGGGAGTGATTTAATAATATCTATACTAATAATAAAGCTGTTCGATTTTTTATTTATTTATTTTGTTTGTTTGAACGAACTAATCTTTGGAAGGAGCAGTCGGATTTCAAACATTGTTTTTGTATATGGTAGCCCAAAGCTCCTGCCAGGGTCGCGAGATGTTCGAAACAGATACCGTGACCCTGGCACATGGGCAACTGAAGGAACACGGGTGGGTTTTAGTCAGTAAAAGTCTGACACGCCCTCCCGCTCTGCCCAGAGTGGGAGAAGTCATTTGATGATTTCCAAACTAAAAAAAAAAAAAATTGCCCAAAGCTTGAAAAAGGCTATATTCTAATTAAAATTTCGCTAGGACTCTAAGGAACGGAGCAAAAATTAAAATAACGTTCAAACCAAAAACGTTAAAAGGGGGGCAGGGGCGGGCGATGCGGGTAAGTCGGGAGACAAGAAATTTCACGCGGATAAAGTAACAGGCGGAAGCTATAAATCAGTTTCTCTGAAGTGCTCGGCTTCAGTTTTGCTTTCACATACCTTTCCTAAGCAATGTGTTTTTTTAGGGTTCCGTTGCCAAATGGTAAAAAACGGAACCCTTATAAATTCATCATGTCTGTCTGTCTGTCGGTCTGTCTGTCTGTCTGTCCGCGTATGTCACAGCCACTTTTTTCCGAAACTATAAGAGCTATGCTGTTGAAACTTGTTATAAAGCCTTATGCATCAACCGTGAATACCTGCAGGTTTGTACGGAACCCTCGGTGCGCGAGTCCGACTCGCACTTGGCCGGTTTTTATATTTTTATTTAAGCAGGTAATTGCCCAGTTTCTTATACGCGTAGTAATACTAATAATAACAGAACTTATCTTGCGCCCTTTAGTCACGTCATTTATAGTTTAGGCAGCAATAAGATTTTATTTAGTTTCCATTTTATAAAGGTTAGTGACTTTTAGAACACGATTCTATGAATAATAAAGTTTATCAAAATAAATGTATAAAATTATTACGTAAGTCGACATTAATATTAAAATATCACTATTTGCTTACACGCCAGTTTTTTGTTAAAACCTTGTATTTCGTGTTTTTTCTTTAAGGTCATAATAACAATCTCAATATCCTGGATGTTATATAAAAATACTATTTGGCTATTATTCATATTGATAGTGAACCTAATCTGTAAACAGAATTTTTGCTATTTATATAAATTACTACCCTCTGCCCGCGACTTCGTCCGCGATAAATTTCGTGTTCCCCCGACCCTTCCCGTCGCGTCGAATCGCCTACCCGTGCGATTTTCCCCGTTTTTGTAACATTTTTCATTACTGCTCCGCTCCTCTTGTTTGTAGCGTGATGTCACATAGTCTATGTTACTCGCAGATAATGTAGCTTTCTAATGGTGGAAGAATTTTTAAAATCGGTCCAGTAGTTTTTGAGTTTATCCATTACAAACAAACAAGCAAAATACAAATTTTTCCTCTTTATACTATTAGTGTAGACTACTACTTTTGCCAGCGGCTACGCCCGCGTGGAGATCGGAAATAAACCCTCGGAAACGTACTACCAGGATTAAATGTATCCTACGTGTTAATCTAGGCTATAAACTATGTAAATGTGCAATTTCATCCAAATCCGTTTGGTCTTTTTTGCTTGATTGTGTACTAAACATCCAAACATACAACCTTCACATTGATAATATTAGTAGGATTAACTTAGAACGTGGTTGCAGGACGTGGAGAAGTACTCCTACCCTCGATATTGTTCTATACTTTACGCGGCATATACAGAGCTCAGGACTAGTTCAGCAAGACAACCGTTGTATGCCGAGATTCTTTTTTCCTCAGCATTGATTTCTCCCACAGAACTCACAACATTCACTTAGGCATCAGCTATAATACTTGTATTGTTTGCTGTTTGTACTGTATAGCTCCATCTCATTATCGGATCAGAACAATTGTGGCTCTTAACACGTTATAATAAGGCTTAAATCACATTAAAATTTCCCAAACTTTACGGAGCTCCCGTAAATTTATCCCACTTCTGTATTTCTTTCACTAAACATGATTTTTCACCTATTTCAGGCATGACCCTTCACCGTAACTCGGCGCTTCAAGCAGGAGTGGGCCAGATTTTCGATCGCGTGCTCTCAGAACTATCTCTAAAGATGCGCACTCTGCGCGTGGACCAGGCTGAGTACGTCGCGCTCAAGGCTATCGTACTGCTCAACCCTGGTATGTAATAACTTCATAATATTATAAATAGTAGGTAGAAAATTCCATGTGATTGTAGTTTTCGAAAAATCGTTCCTCATGGTAAGAGGGGTAAATGTGGGGAATTTCAAAAACCCGGCGCAATCTCCATAGTTGAGAGAAACGCGACATAATCTAGACAATAGAAACTCAAAGAATCAATCTCCACATGGCGAAATAATCGCTGCTGCAATTTTATGACACGGCACACAGTGTAAGATTTTGCAAATCTGGCCGGACAAAATTATATGTTGAAAATAAAACAGTTCTTTTGTCTTGAAATAACTAATAATTATATTTTTTGATAATTTGTGACGCTAAATCGTTATTTAATCATCAGAATCACTGCTTTTTGTACTGCCCGTTTCGTCGGTATCGTCATCGCCGTCATTATCACTATATTGTTCAGGCTCGGTGGAGTTTATAGGTGCTGTTATTAATTTAAGAACTTCTGGATGAAGAGCTGCATTCGTTTTCTTTGTCTCCACTAGTTTCAGACTAGTTATTAGTGGGTCGGAAGATATAAGAAGGTTATTTAAAATATCCATGTTTGTTTGGATTCTTGAAGTTTTGCGAGAGTGTTCCAGTCGAAATTTCCGGAATTCTTTGTGCCTGGATTCTTGTGCTTCTTCCGACATTTGCCCAATAGGAAGCAAAAAATGTTGTATAACCTGAGGCCCGTGTAACAATATTTTATGAACAGTTACGGGCATTGGATACCAATCATATAATGCAACATATAAGTCTGCCGTTTCATCACAATATATTTTAAATGCATCGTTGTTAATTTCATAGCCACTTGTTAAGGTACGTAGAATAACATAAAACCTTTCAATTAGTCTTTGGTCTACACCCGTTATATTTGATGTAACAACCGCATTCTTAAAAAAATCGTCTTGCACTGTTACCGTCATTCGTGTTACCTCCTCCCTGCTTGGGGGTGTCGAGGAGTAGACCAGTCTCTTTTCGGAAGCGATCTATTATATGTTTTTTCCTGTCTATAATACTTTTTTTTTCTTCTGGTGTTCGACATTGCCATTTCTTTAATTTTTCATCTAATCGATAACTGATATGTAAGATGCATTCCATCATTCTTATTTGAGCATGTAACGTAGATAGACCCCAGGAAAATGCCTGTTGGTCGCAATGACGTTGCCTTATCTCATCCAGTTTATTCATGTGTTTCGATGCAGCCAGACAAATGTAACATTTCTGTGTTGCTCTGTTTTTTGCCAAAATATTGCAGACTTTTCCATCCACCATAGTCTCCTCAAATTTTTGAAAAACTTGTAGCCTTTGTTCATTAATTTCAATGATAGTTGGTGTCAGTTCATTAATTTGGTTCCGCACATTTTGAAACTCTTCTAAAACTGTACTGTCGCTTTCTTTAGTGAATCTAAATCGAATGGGTCTGCAATATGACGTGGAAGACGGCTGCGGATTTTGCCAAATTACAACTTTTTGTTCGTGTTTGTTAAGTCCAAATAGCTGTAGAGGTACCATAGACGTCACTAAAACATTTGAGTCCTCAAATGTGTCCTCATTAGCTTTTTGTTTGTATCGACTTTGTCCACCACTTCCATCACATCCCCACTTGAAGATCATTGTAATACCATGAACATTGATTTGCCCTTCATCGAAAAAAGACTGCAGAACTTCATTCTGTACAATGCATAACCGCTTTACAGTTAAATCCACGATGGCTTTTAACTTGATTTCAGCTAATGCTTCGTCAATTTTGCATTCGTCCTTGGGTGGGTAACAAAGTTGTTTAGCTTTCTTTATTTCTTCGTATGAAGGATAAATCTTTAAACCCTTTCTAAGTGCCGATTTACGGATAGCTTGATATTTCCGAAAGCTCAATTTCGTCGCATTAATTAAAGCTAATGCTTCATCAGCAGAATATTTGGGCATCTCTGTCTTACAGTAAAAAGCTTTTTTTACTTTTGTAGCTCTCGTAGGAGATGTGACCAACTCACTCACCATAAAAGCAGCATCTCTTTTACCCGATTTTCTCAATTTCGCGCTGGTGGCGTGAGTCAACTCGCTAAGTGAGGTTTTCTCAATCAATGAATTTAATTTACGTTGTTTTGTCTTAGAACTGCTTGAATTAAAATCTTTTTTTGGTCTTCCAGGTTTCTTTGTGTTCTGTTCTCCACTGGTACCGGGTACATCTTGGTTGCTAATAACTATAGTGCTCTTCAGCCACTGACTGTGTTTATTTAAGAAGTTTTTCTTGTTGCGGTGACACTGTTTCCACCGTTTATTAAAACCGATTACGAATAAATGTATAGTTCGGTTTAGTTCCTTCAAAGTTGATTCTGAACAATACTGTAGATTGAATTTAGTCTTGAGAAACTCCAGAAGCACACATTCAGGCTTAGATCTAATCCGTCCGGAAGTATTGTATGAATCTTGCAACTTTTCAAAAAGTTCTTTTCGTGACATAGTCAGTTGTCTCCCTGTAAAAACGAACATAATTTTTAAAACCGCAAATGAACGCAGCTAATACTACTTTGGTTTAATCCACTAAGGATTTGTTGACATACTAAAAATGTTATCATGACGTACAAATGCGTACAAAAGTTTTCGCACTCTAAGGAATAAAACTACTTAAAAAGAATTTGTAAAATGATCATCCTAACTGCACAGTTACCTACTGACGTTTAATTTTGATTATGGTAACGTAAAATATATATAAATGTATTCTACAAACCTGAAGGCATTTGCTCCATTACAAAAACAAGTAATATAAGCACGTATTTTCACAACACAAGCTTCACAATGAAGCGGTAGGCGACAACTGCAGATCCGCTCTGAGAGAAACACGTCGAAACCTGTGTTCCAGGTAAAGATAATAAAACACGTGCACGCCCTATTGTTCCTGTACTTGCATAGTCGCATCGATAAGCTAATTAGCTTTCATTACGAAGGGGTTTTACGTCCAACTTCCATTCTTGTTATATAGGTATTTTGTACGGCTAGATTTTAAAAATCTTACACTGTGCGGCATGACTATCAGCGCACTTCTCTCAACCGTGTAGATGTTGCCTTAAATGGACAGACCACTGATATTATAGAAATAGTACTGCCCCCGTTATTGTAATTACAAAAAGTAAAAAAAAAAAATCGCGGCGTATCGCGCATTTGTTTCAACATTTTTAAATTGGTGTATATTAATGATTATAGCAGATAACTAAGATATTTAAACAGACAACAAAAGGCAAAATTGCGTAAATTAAAAAGAAAAATATTCTAGTGAATCACAGTACTGTAAAAAACTCATGACACCACTAACACGACTTCTGTAGTTATAACAACGGGGGCCTATTTCCATAACATCAGCAGGTTCTTAGCCTTAACAATAAGGTCGTGGAAAATTTGTAATATGTGAAGTAACTAAACTTAGACCACGTTTGCACCGACTTACAAATATCACGGCGCGATATTCAACTCTCGATCTTGAACCGAGCATTGAGCATCCAATATAGCGCACGTCATTGCGTCGAAAAAACTACACTGTTCGATTTTATGTCCGTGCGAGCGTGGACTAGTCATGTTGTCATTCTAAAAAGACCGATTGTTCAATAATAAACGTTATTTTCTCGTTTACACGTAAAGAACAGTCTATTTTAAAATAAACCGCAAACGAAACACTTAAAATACACACATATTTATTCACGTGTGCTAAAACAATAAATAAACATGTTATAAGTACTCTCGTTTTATTTTTTCAGATGTTAAAGGACTGAAAAACAGACAAGAAGTCGAAGTTTTACGAGAAAAGGTAATTTGCATACATTGTTGTTTGAAATAGCACCTGACCGCAGAAATATACATTTGAATAATTTGAATACAATTTAAATGTTCGCTGCAGCGTCATTTTAGCGTCGCTCAACGTTCTAAGTAATTGTAATACAATGAATTCGCATTTCTCATATCACATTTGACCTCTTTTGCATTTGAAAGCGATGGACATTGAATTCTAAATGAGTTATCGTTGCAAACAAGTGTCGTTACTAATAGAACTTAGTTTATTGCAGTCTAACTTGTTTGCCTTGCCTTGTTTGTTTGCTTGTCTTTTTGTTCTATAATTGTAAAAAACAAAAATGGAAATTGAGCGATTTGTTCTTTTTTAACCGACTTTTAAAAGGAGGAGGTTATCAATTCGGATGTTTATATGTGTTTTTTTTTTATGTATGTTCGGCCATAACTCCGTCATATATAGACGGATTTGCAAAATTCTTTTTTTGTTCGAAAGGGGTTTATTCCGAAATGGTCCCATATAATTTTCATATAGATCTGATGATGAGTTCGGGAGACAGACACCGGAACTCTTTAAAAAATGACAGGAAATCAACCGCGATTTCTGCTATCGCATAAATATGCATTGTTTGTTTGGAATTAGTGCAGGGTGAATACCACAACTAAAAATTTAAAAATAAAAACTTTTTTGCAAAAAAAAACAACCGACTTCCTTAAAAACACTACAAAGTGAAAAATAACTTTAATTTCGGAAGTCGGTGGCAAAAAAACCATAAATACAGATCCTAAGACACCGACTACCGAAATTAAGTTATTTTTCCCTTTGTAGTGTTTTTAAGGAAGTCGGTTGTTTTTTTTTGCAAAAAAGTTTTTTCTATCAATACAGACTATCATATCTGACACTACATATTTCGATTTGTCTTGCCCCGAAGAGTAGTGCTCGTATATTTGATTTAAAGTCACAACTTTTCGGGTTTTGGATCTGTTAACAGCGTTAATAGGACTCCCACGATAATATTGATTTGATGTTCGATTCGTACGGGAGCGTACTGAAGATGGAATGCGTTAAGCGCGTTCAGCGCTTTAATTTGCCCCTGGTTTGATGAACGACCAATCGGAGCACCGATCGCAGTCGATGCATGGTTAAAAGAAACTCACACTAGGGCCACTGGTCAGAGATAAGAATAGAAAAAGACACAAAAAAATGACTGATTGGTTTTATTGTTTCCTTGATTAATTTTGATAAATGTATGTCAAAGACATGGTTGTAACTTTAACTTGTGTGGCTTCACAGATGTTCTCTTGCCTGGACGAGTACTGCCGACGGTCGCGCGGCTCAGAAGAAGGTCGTTTCGCGGCGCTCCTGCTGCGCCTGCCGGCGCTGCGCTCCATCTCGCTGAAGAGCTTCGAGCACCTGTTCTTCTTCCACCTGGTGGCCGAGGGCAGCATAGGCGGCTACATACGCGACGCGCTGCGCAACCACGCGCCGCCCATCGACACCAACATGATGTAAACACACACCTAGAGGCTTCACGTTCGTGTACATACGGAGATATATACCATCTGGGTCTGAGTTATCTGAACCCAGTATGAGGAAGCGAGAGCGAGACTCTAGAAGATATGCGCAGCTAGATAACAAGTTCTTCAATGAAATTCTTTCACTAAACAAAGAGCATTTGCCGGTCAAAGGTTCAAGGTTAAAGTTCTGGTTTCGGCCATTTTTAATTAGGGTTTGTTATATGGAAAGTTAGCTTTAGCAGACGTCGAGCGGGCGTGTCGAAGTGGTGAGGAACGTTTTCGAGGTCTATGATTATAATCTTGATACCTCACAATATGTGCGTGCGTGTGACCGCTGCGCGACCTCTGGCGCGATGTAGGAGTTTATCAAATAAACGATACCGTATTAAATTGTTGCTGTAATTATAGAGACTTTGTTAACATAAGCAAGATATATTTTTCGGCAGCAAAATCTGATAAGTTAATAATAGTAGAAAGGCCTTTATTTAAAAAAAACGGCGACGACTTCGTGTCTTAGAAAACATTCTGGCTATGCATTGTACATTGTGTAGTTTGTATTATAGATCAAATAGTTCTCGTTGGTTACATCCTCTGCTAATAAGTACCTGGGTTATAAATAGCCCCTATTTTAAAGGCCCTTTATGTTCTGTTCACCTATTGAGTAGACTTTGAAAAACGCCCGAGAGAACGTTGTATGAGGTGCGGGTCACGCAACACCAGCGCGTCGTGTGTGTGTGTGTGTGTGTGTACGATACATCACGAACCACACATGTTAGGTAGTGTAAATGGGGCCGCCTCTTTTATTACGTAGAATATGATTAACGTAAATTAGTCATTCATTTATTAGGGAATTTTAATCGTCAGGTAGATGTCCATAGCGAATTAATATAATGTTAGACTAGTTATTGTGTAATTTTAACATTTACCAAATCTCTCTTCAAAGCACGTAAATTTATTAATACGTATCTTTAACGGATTGACTAGTGTCCACTGAGCCAGTGATAAAAATCGTGTTGATTCGTAAAAACGAAACTAAAAAGAAAAATTACTTATACAAAATTATGCTTCATATATTTCCCATATTTTACACATGTTGGTGCTTTAACACGCATTATTTACATATTATGCATATCAAATATGCATAGTAAACCTTAAATTTAATGTTACTTGATAAATCCTTATTTTCATTACGAATAGTATAGAAAGTTATAAAAAAAACTGTAAATATATCTTTGCATGTACAATGTAATTTTATTATGTTTAGACAAGTAATTTATATTGCATATTAATATATACCTCACCAGCACGCGTAGTATGACCACCGTAGAAATGGGTTTTGTCGACGGAAGAATAGATAAAATTACAGATTTTAGAAAGATTAAAGACAAAATTATAGAATGAGAAAGATTTGTACCGTTTTATGCTGGCGTAGCATGACAATTCTATCTCTATTCTACCAAGAATAGACAAAACCCATTTCTACGGTGGTCATGCTACGCATGCAGTAGAGGGTGGTGGGACTATGCGGATAGAATGGCCTACACGCTACATTTGTAAACCATAATAATATGTATTTTAAGCAGGCCAGTTTATTTTTGTATCACGCATTTTCAAATTCACTAACAAAATTAACCAGTATTATAACATTCATGAAATATTGAAGACTTAAATGTTCAAGTTGTAGATAGAAAACACGGATTCTGGAAGGCAAAATTAGACAAAAAAAAAGCTGTTAAAATTAATGTTTCATAATTGTTGAAAATATTATAGAAAAACTTATATTGTGATTAATCGCTGGATGTAGTAGACAGCTCAATTTTCTAGAAAATTCTTCATCCGGTGTTTTTGATCCACTATTGTAGGTACCGTGGTTAGGTGTTGGTTTCCACGATCATGTAGTATGTTGACATTGAACAACCAGTATTTCTGTTATAATGTTGAGCAATGATATTATTATATGGATGGTTTTGAATTATATGATGGAGATGTTGCAGCGGTTGTGAGATGATTTATAATGATGTTCACTAATTATCTGACTAAATTTAAGTTATATTTTTTGTATAGACATACATAGCTTTAAGATTCATAAATGGTGATTAAAATTATTATCACAATAATTACATGTTGTTTATTTAAATATTACCAACAAGTGATCCCTGAAAAGCATAGGAATCAAGTTCGGTCCAGTTGGAAAGTATTACTACAAACTAAATCCCTACAATACGCTACTAAGTTAACGTAGCGCGTGGGAACGAAGAATTCTAGGGTTCCTGAGCGAAGTGAAGGAGTTGAGACTAAAATCCTAAGTTCAGCGAGGGATTCAAGCTCGTCTAGACGAAGACACCTATGTCGCCTTGCAGAATGCTCTACTTTTTTGAACCTACTGCGAGGTAATAAAAACTTAATAAACCTCACATCAGCTTGCTTACGAGTTGGTTTAAAAAAAAAAAACTTTAGAATAAGTTTGGGTACTGATTTTGTTGATGCAGTTAGTTAACCCAACTCCTCCTATTCTTTGGTAGTAGGTTGGAACTGCCTCATCATTCACATGTGATTTCTGTAGTAGGCGGAATTTTGTTTCCTTTCCGATGATGTCCCTCGGAAAGGCGCAACATAGCCTCTCTATATACTTATATTTATTAAATCGGCTCTACACCTGCATAATATTTGTTACGGGTCATCAGTAGCCTTACTATACGCGGATTCTTTTGAAAATTATTACTTCTCTATTTTCCAGCCAGGCAACGGGTTATAATAACATTCTGTAATATATTATTGCCAGGTTAGAACCTAGGGTTTTGAAGACTCAAAGTAAGTCTGTACGGTTAGGTTTGCAGACATATATTTGAGGAGCTGTGGAACAAAAGGTGTCATTTACAGTTTTTAAGTTTTTGAGTAAATTGAGAAAATAAATATTCAAGTTGATCTAAGCAATTTTTTTTTATTAACTTTTTATGTGTCAATTATTGTATACAATTTAATGTATTATAAGGTTATCTTGCTGGTTTTAAAATTTGGAAAAAAAAATTATAAACTACATATCAAATGACACCCTTTGATGCAATAGCTTGTAAATGTCACTATTTCATTCAATAATTTTGTAAAATGTCACCTTTTGAAACTCAGTCTAAAATATGATACCTTATGAAACATTCAGTATGAAAATAAAAATAGATTCACACAAAATATTTTTATTTCTTATACATGTAATTCTCCACAATCAGGTTCCAACCAATCACAACGATTTTCATTATCTTCATTGTCATTTTCACCGACATTACTTTCATACAAAATATCACAATACCATTTTAATGAAGGCTCATTTTCCAGTCTTCTCCAAACTGTTTTTTTAATAAACTTTCAACATCCTTCTTTTTAGCACCTTTGATAAAGTGTCCCAATTCTTTCTCAGTACACTACCGGACATAACTGCTGTTAAATTTTTTGAAGATTGCGATTTTCCTTTACCCTCTTATACGAAATCACACAGCATTGTCCGGTACTGTACCCGGTTTGAACCGACTAAAAACTCTACAAACGTATTTCTTAAGAATATGTCACTTTTTGAATTCAAGTCACTGTGATTGAATAAAAATGTAACTTTTTGTTCCGGAAGCAGCAGTTCAGATCGATTTTTTTCTATGAAACTAGTCATTTTTTTAACAAAATCTTGGGAGTTACAGATAGAATTTATCATTTTGAGCCGATTAAAAAAAAAACCTAATTGAGCAAAATACGTAAATGACACCTTTTGTCCCACACCTCCTCATTTGACATCAATGAACAGATGGCAGGAAAATATCCATTTATCACCCTACTTGCTAAGGATGGTTGCTTCCTGGGACCGTTTGAACCTATTTGTATAAAACAAAGTCGT
This sequence comes from Aporophyla nigra, assembly GCA_947507805.1. Taxonomy (NCBI): domain Eukaryota; kingdom Metazoa; phylum Arthropoda; class Insecta; order Lepidoptera; family Noctuidae; genus Aporophyla; species Aporophyla nigra. The sequence goes on along the minus strand of OX382302.1, from coordinate 15,830,639 downwards.
TTCCCACGTTTGTACGCTTAGATCTTTTTAACTACGCAACGGATTGAAATGCGGTTTTCATAGAAAAGACAGTGATTCAAAAACGCGGGCGTGGCCGCTGGCAAAAGGTAAGTTAATAGATAAACCACATGCTGTATACGTATTTTATTTAATAAAAAATTATAATTGCGAATTGTTTATAAAATGAATTACAAACTTATGAATATTATCCTTAGTATACAAGAGGCACAGCCAAGCAGTACAAGAAACAACATTACATTTTGTTAAAATACACTGTTTTGCATTGTTGATAACATATATTATTAAAATTCAGATTCTTTAAATAAACATTAGAATAGCTTTATATAAAATGATATAATCGTACACTTAAAAGCTTAGTTGTTGAAATGCGACGCTTCCATAGATTCGAATGCGTCCAAGTTCACTTTCATTCTGTGAATAAAAACAAAATGTGTTTTAGTAAAAATAATACAAACATTTATTTAGTACAATTAAATGATAATAATAATTAAAATGCCAAACAAGGTGCAACATAGAAATATAATTGACCCACTAAGCTTATAATTTAGAACAAATGTCTTGGTTTGGTGTGCATCTCAAGGATGCACCAAATGGGAGTTCAGCTCAGCATGTGTCAGGCAAATATACCTGACGCTGATATTCTGCTGGATCCCTGCAGTGACATAGAAGTAAAATGATCGACGGCTGTTTCGTACAAATTGCAACATGTACCCCTTTTAAATATGACATACTTCTGAATCTCTGACTCCTGACATAGAGGTACACCTAGTTCTGGAGTCAGAGGCTTCTGTAACCAATTATGTCATCAAGAAATACTTACTTACTAAATATACTTACGAGACAATAACATAACCTCTTTAAGTCGGTTAACAAGAAGTAGGGGCACTTACCTTTCAAAAGCAGCATGCATGTCTTTGACTTTGGTGGGATGGCAGACGATGGCGAGCTTGCCATGTTGTGTGTTGAACAGAGTCGGGAGCCACTTCGCCGCCGCCACATGCGCGTCCTCTGGTGTTACTTCTGATATCTTCAAGACCAGGTCGCTGTAACAAAACAATCGTTTAATGAGGATTTAAGATTTTGTATATTCATCTATCTATTCATTGTTCTGTGGTACGTAAAGAATCGCATAATCCCATTTCTTTCCGTGGGCGTAGTAGGGCATTTTCACAAAAATGTATACCCCCTGATTTTCCAGTGTCCCTCGAATTTGATTAAATTTTATTCATGAAGTAGTTGCCAGAATTATTTATATTTGTCATCAAAGTGAATAAATGTATACAGTATTTTGTTGTTTTAACAAAAACTTTATGATAATCTCAAATTAATTCATTTTAATTAAAAATAACAATTGAAAAATGGGTGATTTTGCGCTGTCCCCTGCGTAGTCTTACGAATACAATAACTTATATCTTAACTTTATTGTAAGAAAGACACCCTCTTTTAAGGTTTTTTTTAGTCTAAGATAATCAAATATTGGTGCCGATTCTGTTGTACACCGAACTAAACTAACTAAACTATCTCTAAAATTCCTTACTTTTGGCTATGAGAATTTTAACGCTATTCTGCAAGGAAAAATCTCTAAATTTAAAAATTATTTTGACACGACTAAAAACGAATTTGACAATCAACATGTTTTTTTTTTTTTGGTTTCGGAACGTGGTCCTTGTGTGATTGTGTGCGCTACGCAATGAATTTTTTAAAGACGAAGGCGCGCGCAAGGGGGCAGCCTGGACGTGTTTTATTTGGAATTTTTCACTTTTTGAATGAAAAAAAAAAAAAAAAAAAATTACCCACGTGTTGAGATTTAAATGTTCCGGGGTTTCATAAAGGGGGTCGAAAATTTCATTATTTTTGCGATAGGACACGCCATTTTCGAGATATAAGCAAAAGAAAAAATAAAAAATACACCACTGTTATTGCACGTGAAGGCGAGGCGTTGGTGTGAATTTTTGTTCATGCCACTAGTTTTATTCCACACCTTTTTAATCGCGATTAAAAATAGTCAGATTTAGTCAAAATAAATTATTATAGTCTAAATTTTTGGTGAAAACCGGCAAACTCAGAATAGCAAAATTGACATTTTCACTAAACTAATAACTCAGTGCAATTTTAGTGCTGTCAAACTAAAATATAGTTAAGTTGGGTCACTTTAGTCTATTTCAGAATAGGAAATCGTCGTTTGACAGGAATGAACCAAATTTTAGTGATTTTTAGTTTAGTTTAGAGAATTTTTTACAACAGAATCGGCACCATTGTGATACTAAGTAAAATATAAAAACCTATTAACAAAAAAATATTTAAAAAATGAAGAAAGTAAATCGAAAAAATTGTCCTTCCCGGAACATTCAGTTTTGTCACCCATTTTTCTAACAAAATATTTACTGTAGTTCGAATAGTTTTTCATTACTGACAATATCATAGTTGGCGCTATGCAATTAGTCAGGTTAGAAGCCGTCAGTATCAAAAAAGTGCTTAGAAAGAGGTCACGCGTGTTTGCAAGCCGCAGGGAACGAAATTTTGTCTCAGGTATGTGACCATATTTGGTCTTATTTCCTGTAGTATTTATCTTGTAGTTTTTAGTTAATTAGTTTTAAAATATTATGTTAACTAAGTTGAACAAAAGTTTTTATGAATTTAAGTATTGTGGCTATTTTTAAACAGTTTTTATTACTAGAGGATAATTAAATGTGACTTCCGTTGTGTGACTATTTGAGCGGTCACATACATGCTGAACGAAAAATCACAACATGCCTGAACACATAAAGCACAGTTTACATGGCAATTTTCTTGACCTATAAAATATTTTTCTAAGACGTTTTTGACTGAGTACCAAACCTCGGCAAATAGTAGATTTCAAAATAATTATTATTGAAAAACAACTTGAAATATTTGATGTTGTATGTTTATTTGTTAAATTTTAATGTTACTTGTATGGGTGTACATTTTTATGTTCGTTTATTTGTAGGTTTCATTTTCGTAGTACTAAATTTTGTTTTAGGAATATCAAAATGCCTCTCACCGGGGCTGAAAAAACTAGACGTTCTAGGGAAAAACTCAAACGAGATCGCCCAGAAGAATATAAAGCTCAATGTAAAAAAAAAATTGAAAGAATGAAAATCAAAAAAAAAAGAAAATATCAGAAATGACGGAAGAAGAAGCAGAAAAGAAACGCAAAAAATGGAGAGAAGAAAAAAACGAAGCAATATGCAGAAGAAAAAAAAGCAACTAGAACTAAGAAATGTAGATAATGAACCTTGTATAAAACTACGAAAGATAAAAATGAAACAAACATCAGGAAAAAATGTAAACAATTATAAAGAAAATGCAGAAATTTGTTGACGCAGGATAAAAAAAATTAAACTCAAAGAGAGGCTTACAAAAAACGATACCAACGTCTTAAACAACGTACTACGATAAAGATAGCGGACTTATAAAATGAATTGATGAAGCAAAAATCAAGAGAGGAAGTGCTTGAATTTACATTAAAAAAGACATCACAGGGCAAAAGCACATAAAGAGAAACAATATTTAAAACAACTTGTGAAAAAGACCACAAACAAAAAATATGTACGCAAAATGATGGGCTTAAAAGCAAAAGACAGAAAAAAGAATAAGATCTAATTAAAATTATATCTGAAAGCTACAGATCTCAGTATGTAACTATAGGTTATCCGTTGTAGTTAGATATTTCAAGCCAACAATTGTTATGGTCTAAGGACCGGAATTGATTGTGTTGTTTAAGATTGCTTGCTATTATTAATGTTAATGATAAACGAATCACGAAGACTGATATAAGTGCTATAAAAAAGACTTAATAATCTTGATACTAAATAATTTATCTTTAATAATTAATAATAAAAATGGGATACCTTAGGCAAGAACTGATTGTGATAATTTTGTTAAAACTTAAATAATGTTATACATATAATTATATGTATTAATTGTGCCTGCGTACTTTTTTTCGCCATGTAAACGCACCCTTTCCCTTTTTAGGTATTCAGTTACGTGACTGTCCCTATATTACGGAGCTGAATTTCTTGATTATTTGAGTAGATTTTACATTTAATGACCTTCAAATTACTCTCTCAAATGGAAAATGATTCTTTAGTATAATATTTGTAGCCTTTTCTCTAAAAAACATATCAAAACATTTGAAAATGTGGATAATTATGACAGTTGAAGTAACAGAAGTCACATACTGAACATATTATGTACTTTTAATAAGCTAAGATATAAAAATTGGAAATGGTGAGTGTTTTTTTTTAAATTACATGAGCATTTAAAAGTCATTAAATAAAAAATATCTAAAAATTCTTATAATTTACACCGTTTTCTCAGCTACTGAATATAGTCACACAACTGATTTAAATTTGCGAGACTTTCCGTTATGTTCTCATATTTTTTACAGTATTTTCGTTTTAAGCCCATAATATTTTATTTTTCCTTAAAGGATATCGAATTTCCGTTCTAAAGAGACCAAAGACGGTTTAAAATATAATACTATCAAAAAAGCATTATTTTTCAAGGTGGGGGTACATTTTTGTGAAAATGCCCAGTAAGAGGCGACTAAGAGACTTACTAGAGAATGGGCAGCAGCGTTCTCTATGCATTTTACTTCCGTACTGCGATCGCCGACCCGCCTGCCAAGCGTAGCGGTTAGGGCAAACCCCCCCAAATTGGGGGAGGCCTATGTCCGGCAGTGGACGTCTGTTGATAATGATACTCATCTATGGCCTACCGGTGTGGGAAGTTTAAAATTAAGTTTCAGATAGTTTCTGATTCGGTCTCTAACAAAACGTTATAACTCAGATCTCTCTTAGCCAATAATTGATATGAATGTATATATATGTTACTATCTATCTATTCTGTATTGTCATAGGTGAAAATCTATGTTTGTCTGTCTCTCATTTATCCCACACGTGTGTTTTATTTGGTTTTACGAGATCAAAGGGGTGATTGCATATGTCGATGATTGCGTTATTTAATTTAACAACTTATATGTATGTATCTACATTCGAAGCAAATAAATACTTATTCTATTCTGTTGCGTAACACACTAATAGTAGGGCTTTCATTTTGTCAGTTCAACGACATACACTGCGTAGTTGAGCAGGCAATTTTTTTTCGAACATAAGCAATATCCATTCAAATGATATATTTTCTGATTGATGGTGTGTTACGGAAGTAGGATGTTTGTAGCTTTATCGACCAGAAACTAGAGCAGTGTTCCCAAACATTGTTCTGCCATGGCCCGGTAATTTTCACACTGCCCCTTCGTAAACACACTTAATACTTTTAAACCCATGGCACGCTGGTTCTATTACCTACGTAAAATATTACACATTTATTAATAATAAAAATGTTTTATTAATACTACATATTTTGGTATCGCCTATTTAGTCCCTAAATTTTAGTGCAAAGTATGGAGCAGCTGCTTATTTTTTACGAAAGAATCTAAGTTCGCGGAAAATTACGAAAGTTTTATCCTAAGTTCTGGTTCCACTTCAAGTCAGTTTCTAAGGTAAACTAGTGTTGAAAACCCAGCTTCAGGCGGGAATGTTGCGATCTGGTATCTTATTTTGATGGCCCGGTACCGAGTCGCGACCCGGCGTAATGGGAAACGATGAACTAGAGAAATTGACAAATAAATATAATTAAATAGTTGATTAATTTGTGACCGAAATTAACTTACTTGTTGTATGTAGGAGCGACTCTGTACAGATAGTTCATGAGGGATCGCTTAACAACGTCTGCAGGACACTTCTCGTTCTCAACAACTTCAAATAGCACCGTACTCTTGGCAGACGCGAATAAATCCTCGTCGAACTTGGGGTCAGAGACGAAATCTACCTGTTGGATATAACATTTAAAAATTTAAAACGCTCCCGGCCAAAACCTTTGAAAAGTAAAATATGTAATAATAGTATTGGCCCATTTGTAATATTTTAACCAAAGGAACGTCCTGCCAGGGTCGCGAGATTCGTTCGAAAGAGATACCGTGGTCCTGGCATATGGACAACTGTTATTCCACGCGCTCGGAATCTGGGATGCACTCTGTAGGAATCTCAATGTTCGGTTCAACATGGAGAGTTGAAAAATCCAGTGACCGATGAAACCCCGCCCCAATATTTTCACGTCCCTCCTGACACCCCCTAACAGACCCTCCTCTGAAGCACTGACTACTCCTAATTACAATTTTATTTCTCAGATTTTAGTAACGCAATGAATATTTGGAGTAAGAAGGTAAAACCCGGTCGTTTTTTATTGGCGTTGCACTTGTACAGCAATGTTTGAGTGCAAGTATTACTCATTATTTGCAATTTAATGAGTGATATCGTTCAGCCCATACTTAAAAAAAAAACACTGCAAATAATTATATTTACCATAATGCTCTTCGCTTTGTCGTATGCGGCGACCGCGTTGGTTGCTCTGTAGAGCGAGAAAATCAATCTACCCTCGTTTGGCGACATGCGTATCGCGTAGCCGTAGGACAGGCCGCAACCACGGATTAGACGCCACATCGGACCCTGTGGATAAATAATAATTTATTTAATACTTTACTTTGAAAATGTTTGTTTTTATGACAGTCCATGTCTTCTTCTAAACTCCTGAGTTGTCATCTCAGTGTTATCCGCTTTCTGTAAAATGTAATCCATAAAATCTTTCACATCAGTTCATCAATAGTTTGTTGATGATGGAAGCCTGTTATTTAGTTTTTTAAACTATTATTTATTTCCGTCTTTTTGTTCGGTTTTTTTTTATCCTGGTAACCCTGGCAATGATAATGGCACAAAATAAATAAATAACAATAACTATTCACATATGTAGGTAGAAAAATGAAATTATTGTATTGTCATTGGTCCTCGTTAAGTCTACAAAGTTTGAATGAAATCTGATCGTTTGAAGTTGATCAAAATCAAGTCGAAAGAAGTTGGTTACAAACATAGTTACATACAAACAGACACATACAGGTGAAGCTAATAAACTAGCTCAATGTCATACCTCCCCTGCCAGGATCGCGAGATTTGTTCGCAAGAGTTACAGACCCTGGCATATAGGCAACTGAAGTAACACGGGTGAGTTTTAGTCAGTAAAAGTCTGCCACGCCTTCCGGCTCTGTCCAGAGCGGGAGACGTCATTTGATGATTTTCCACTCACAAAAAAAAAGAAAAGCTAATAAAAGTGTGTTAAAAAGTAGGTCCATGTCATACCTCCAGCTGTGTGAAGTAGTTGAGTACGACCATGAGCGGCGCGACGTGCTCGATGCTGTGTCCGAGCGGGCCGGGCGCCAGCTGCGCCACGCAGCACGACTCGCAGCCGCCCACGCCCAGCACGAAGCCGCCGCCCCAGCCCGACAGTAGCGACGCGTCCCAGTACAGGCGCGGCCTGCCCAACAATGGTCTTTATGTCAAACTGTTTAAGGTTGTGTGTGCATTTTATTAACGGCCACGACTTAAGAATAGTTCGAACCCAAGCAGGCGTTTTTATCATCATCATCATCATCAGCCTATAGCAGTCCACTGATGGACATAGGCCTCTCCAATATCACGCCATTCTGCTCGATTTTCGGCAACTCTCATCCAGCTGCTACCAGCCACCCTGCGAAGATCGTCGCTCCACCTAGCCTGAGGACGTCCCACCTTACGTTTGCTAATTCGTGGTCTCCACTCAATAAATTCAAGGTCGCTCAGCAAGCTATGGAATGAGCTATGCTTGGAGTCTCTCTGAGGGACAAAATCCGGAATGAAGTGATCCGACAGGCGATTTACTTAGTGTAAATTATTTGATCACCCCTTCTCTCAAAACGGTTAAGGAAAACATTGAAGCCGACATGTCTTAGAACCAAAAATTCGAAGACATGTGACATCTACCAACCTGCACTGGGCCTCGTAGTGGATTATGGCTCACGCCCTCTCACCAAGAGGAGGCCTATGTCCCAGCAGTGGGAACATTATAGACTACTGATGATGATGATTTTATTTAGGCTTGTAAACGGACGAATTACAGGTCTTGTCGTCCGTTTTTGTTCAGAAAACAGAAGGTACACTCTAAGCACGTAATTCGCAATTTTGGCCAAAGTTATTGGTCATTTCTGCCTAAAGACGTCCACAGCTGGACATAGGCCCCCTTCACTTTGGGGAAGTTTTCCATAATCGCCACGCTTGGCTGGCGGGTTGGCGATCGCTGTATGATGGTAAAATGCAAAGAGAACGCTGCTGCCAATTCTCAAGTAAGTCTCTTAGTCGCCACTTACGACACCCACGGGAGGAAATGAGATGGTGTTATTCTTTACGCCCGGCACCGCACGGAACATGTCATGTTACACCCATAATGAATCTTAGGAATCACTCAATTTCTAAGATTCGTTTGGGGCCCGACGTAAGAATAAATGCCACCAAGAGTTGACAGTTTGCAATACTCCCAATGTATTTGTGCGTCCAAAAAAGTCAATTAATCTGGTGCCGGGTTTCACTCCGAAGTTTCAAACTACTTTGAGCCCATATCTTTTTCGTACCCTCTGAATTAAAATAAGATTCTAAACGTGCGATAGTTAAATCGGTAAGTGTTCTTGTCTTAGAAAGGACGTTAAGCTGTTAGTCCCGAGTGTCCTTCATGGTTCTTTGTCAGTCGTTGCGGGTCATCAGAAGACTAAAAATCCCAATAACTGGGTTGTGGAGGTCAGATAGGCAATCACTCTATGTAAAATACTGGTATTCAGCTGCATTTGGTTAGACTATAAGCCGACCCCAAATATAGTTGATAAAAGGCTCGATGATGTACATGAAATATACAGGATTTTTTTTAACAAGTGCGCAATTTTTTTTTGGTGGTCCAGTATCAGTAATAGAACACATTTCAACTATTTTTTCAATACTTAAAAAAAAAATATCCGACCTTAAATCAGTAAACTGGACACCCTACTTATTTCGTAATATGATATCGACAATAGGAATAGGTCAGTAACTGCGTGCCGGCGTAGGTACTTCGAACTTCTTAGAATTTTGTCCGATCGAACTGGTAGGTACTTGTAGCTACGCTCGGTCGTTCACCTTCGCCGCCCCGCCGGCGCCGTGCGCAAGTTACCATACAAAACCAGTTTCAAAATAAACAACTTTCGTTAACGATAACTTAATTTTTTTGTACAAAGATATATCAGAATAAAAATTGCATGGTTATTAGAACTCGTTTAAGTTTAATTTGTAAAAATTTGCGCACTGGTCAAAAACTTATCCTGTATAAGGTAATAGTTTAAAGTACGAGTACACAATCTGAAAGACAAAACAAGATTCAAGAAGTGTCAATAACTTACGCAATAGGCGTGATCTCATTCTCCGCACCAAATCTCTTCCAGGGTTCTGTACTAATCTTATATCTATCAAAGTCAGTCGCTAGATGGAGCCACATATCCTGTGTCATACTCTTGAAGGTCTTCCTAGCTTCAGTAAGTGCTGCTTCAGCAGAGTCCCCGCCAGCATTCAGCTGTTCTACAAGTTCTTTGAGGAACTTCTGCTGCCGGAGAACAGTGCACCAATGCAGGTTGCTGTTTTTGCTGTAGACTGAGTCACGGAGAGCGTCGTACATCATTTTGTCTCCTGATCTTCTGACCTATAATTAGTTGTGATTCTTTTATTTTATTATGTTTGGGTGGCCTACAGCTAACAATACAGAATCAGTATTGAGGTAATTCATGAGAAACCATTTACAAGCCTCCACAGATAGCAATAGTCTTGTTGTACGAGTTATAAAGTATGCAAGTGATTTACTAACTAAGCTTAAAATTGACTTAGTATAAAATTAAACTATTACATTAAGTACTTGCATAAGCAGAAGTTTGTAAGTTAACGAAATGTAGCTTTTCTAGCCTTATATTTACTTTTATGCATCATATTAGGCGCAGGAACTTGGAGCAGGTTGCCATATGGTTTCCATTTATTTCATGTTTCAATCAATTAAAAATATTTTAATAGCCAAGACAGCAGTAAGAATGTTAGAAATGCTTTGACACTGCCTTTTGCTCGAAATTGATTGTATCTTCGTAATGGGGTATATGACTGTGTATTTTATTTTAAGTTTTTAGTTAAAAGAAGAAAAAAATGGTGAAGTTTTATAAGTTTTAAAGTCTCTGCTAGACAGGGACAGTAACTACTATACTACTATGTCACACGGCAGAATCACAGTAACTACACGTCATTCAGTATAATGATAGTTTTTCGTGACAAGGATAGAAGAATCATTTTGAAATCGTGTAACTTCTTCCTTTTTTCACCGATTTTATAAACTTAATCAGAAATTATCTTTCTTAGTAACATCTTTAATTAATATGCAGATTCATTTGTGTATGGTCTTGATAGTAGTCGAATACCCTATTGTGAGCATTGTGCAAGTGGTACCAGCGCTGGGGCTGTGTCGGCCATAGGATCACAGCTATATAGCACCATACTTCCTTATACAGATTATTCTACAACCTAGCTTTCAGTGCAGCACCTCACCACCATTTCAGCTGTAGTTTTAGTACACTTCATTTGTCAACCCAGTAAACTGTACTACAATGCTGTTACGATGAATAAACAATGTATTATTCTGACCGATGGTCATTTTGCGTGGATATTGTTACGAGCTGGGGTTCGGGATAAATTAATTTAAGCCAAAATTATCGAAACACACCACAGTTTAATTAAACAATCACAATATCGCAATAGTCAAACAGAGTCACTTGTTTCGCTTGTACTGTATCGCTTGATTCGTATTCGCTCGCTTCCGAAATCGAACTGCCCATCGGGCCGACAATCCGCTATTTATATCCCAAGCAGAACATTCGCGAACATTCAACACTTTTCCACAGTTTACAAGTAGATTCGAAACTTCGAGAACCTTCCACAGACATCTATTTACTGTTTAATCCCGCTACTCAACAATAGATGGCGGTGGCGTCTACGTACAATTGTTCGTAGTACTTGCTACTTGATAACAGATGGCGTTAGCGTGTCGTATCTAGAAGTTTCAACACTGCCCCATCCTTAGATGGAATTAGCGTGACGTTTCTAGACTTTTCGATCTACGTAATGTTGTCCCTTTCTGAGATGGAGTTAGCACGATGTTTCTAGACTTTACGATCTACGTAACACTGCCCCCTCCTTAGACATGCTCGTCCCGAGCATCATTATTCCCGCAACATCGCGCCAATCCATCCACATGAACAACTCTAGACGCAGTGCGCATACCCTTTTACCGCCGCACAGCTGGTGCATTTGCGACACCAATCCTCAACATCCTGTCGACAGTGGATCCAGTAGAAACGTTCTCTGATCTTCAATAGAGTCCTTTTTACACTCCTATGTCCTCCTGAACAACCGTTGTGGTAGTGCTGTAAAACATCTGGCACCTTTGCTTTCGGGACGACCATTTGCAGGTGACAGCTATCCCCTCGACCATTTTCTTTTTTACGGCACAAGACACCATCCTGGAGCGTCAAGCTCTCCCACTGTGCCAAATAATTCTTTGTGGTGGTACTCATGGCTGCAACATCACACCATTTCGGTTTGGGAGCATCAGCTTTAATCCACTCGAGAATTGGCCTGATATCTGTATCACGCTGCTGGGCATGCCGTAGGGTTTCCTTCCATTTGTCACGAAGGTCCGTTCTTAGCACCCTGACAGGAACTACTTCCTTAGCTTCCTGTCTGACACATTGTTTGTACTCTTCAGGAGAAGTTCTTCTTGATAAAGTGTCCGCGTTACCGTGGGATATGCCGTCATTGGCCTGTGACATCGAAATCCTTGGGGCTCTATTCACACTAGCCAATACTCGCCCTGTAATCTTATCGCTTACGAATTTCTCTTGCTGCTGCACTGTGCTATCAGACACCCTTCTAACCTGGGTGTGATATTCGGTGGCAGCGTATCGCTTCGGGCAATTCGACCGGAGGTGGCCCTTTTCTCCGCAAGTGTAACATTTAGGGCTGTGCCTAATACGGTCACGAACAGGTGACTCCACAACCTCCCTGAAGCGATGGGTTCGATGATCATGCCTCACTGCCTCCACCTCCAACGCGTGGGCCAAGGCGTCCTTCAGCTTCTCATGGTGCCCAAGTCTCACGGCAGCCCTTACTTCCAGGTCCCGTATGCCATCTATGAATGCTTGAGTCAGAAACCCATCGATGAGTGTAGGCGCAGACTGGTATGCTTTTCGAACCAGCTTTTCTATTTCTAGGGCCCACTGCTGCAGGTTTTCACCACTGCGCTGCACACGATCCTTCAACTGCGCGCGAAAAACGTGTTCCAGGTGCGCGTCACCGTATCTGGCCTCTAACGCCTCAACGAGCTGCTCGTAGGTAACATTTTTGCCGAGAGCCTCTAACACGGTTAAGGCCTGATCACGAAGGGCCAAAGTAAGCGCGGTCATGGCCTGCTCTTTTGTCCACCCATTTGCATTCATGACAGCTTCAAATTGAATTTTGTATGCCGACCAGGAAGATGTTCCATCGAAGGGTGGCACTTTAAACCCGCGCACGGAAGGTGCAGCAACTATCGAAGCCGTAGTCCGGTCTCCAGCTTTCAGAACTCCAACCGCTTTTCTTATATCAGCGATCTGGACTTCGGCCTCGGAGATACGATTTTCATGTACCTGAACAGTCTCCTTCATGGCTTTGATGTCCTTGCCAAATGTCGCGTGTAGATCTTTCAAGAGGAGAACCTGCTCCTCTTGCCGGCGAGCTTGTTCCTCTTTGTCCTGCTGCAGCTGTTCCTGTAGGTGGCGGGCCTGTTCTTCTTGTCGGCGGGCCTGTTCTTCCTGTCGGCGGGCCTGTTCTTCCTGTCGGCGGGCCTGTTCTTCCTGTCGGCGGGCCTGTTCCTCTTTGTCCTGCTGCAGCTGTTCTTGCAGTTGGCGGTTCTGTTCCTGCAGCATTGCCATTAGAGCAGAAAGATCCATGGCTGGTGATGCTGTAGGAACACCAGACGCTTGGGAAACTGGCTCCGTCGTCGGCTGATTACCCCCAGATGTCTGTCTTGAAGGTCCTTCAAATCGCCTCTGATCCACCTCCTGCTGGCGCTGACTCCTGGTACGAATACCTTCCGTGTCCTCCTTCGGTAAAACTGGCATAATTTATCCCACTTCTGACACCAAATGTTACGAGCTGGGGTTCGGGATAAATTAATTTAAGCCAAAATTATCGAAACACACCACAGTTTAATTAAACAATCACAATATCGCAATAGTCAAACAGAGTCACTTGTTTCGCTTGTACTGTATCGCTTGATTCGTATTCGCTCGCTTCCGAAATCGAACTGCCCATCGGGCCGACAATCCGCTATTTATATCCCAAGCAGAACATTCGCGAACATTCAACACTTTTCCACAGTTTACAAGTAGATTCGAAACTTCGAGAACCTTCCACAGACATCTATTTACTGTTTAATCCCGCTACTCAACAATAGATGGCGGTGGCGTCTACGTACAATTGTTCGTAGTACTTGCTACTTGATAACAGATGGCGTTAGCGTGTCGTATCTAGAAGTTTCAACACTGCCCCATCCTTAGATGGAATTAGCGTGACGTTTCTAGACTTTTCGATCTACGTAATGTTGTCCCTTTCTGAGATGGAGTTAGCACGATGTTTCTAGACTTTACGATCTACGTAACAATATGACACATGTTTTCACCCAGCTTTTTCATCATTTGTGTGTTTGGTCTTTTTTGCGTCATGTTTACCACAAATAAACTTATTCTTTTCTTCTTTCTTTTATCCCTACAACCTGTTAAGTGATATTTACCTGAGCGACTTCGTTGATGAGTCTCTGAGCGAACACAAGCAGCCTTTCTTTTGTGATCTCAGCAGCGTAGAGGATCTCGTACAAATGGTTTACCACCTCATCATAATCTTGAGGCTCGCACTGGGGAAAAAAGTCAAATATGATTGATATTTTTTCTTCTTTATCAAAATATTATTAAACTTTAGTTATTGTAATAGCTAATCGAAGGGAGATAACTTAGTGAGTTATCATTGTTATGGAACAAAATAAACAGTTAATTAGATCCGGGTTACTGTTGAAAAATATTATTCAATTAACTATTGAATAAAAATAACCCAAAACAGATTTTTTTATCGAGACATATTTTTTTTTCTATTTTAAATACATACAATTTTGAGGATAAAATTAATGTAGGTACTGACTAACGTAAACCGATACCTCATACAAACAAAATTACCACTCGTAAATAAACAATGCGCAATTTTACAATCAATTCGGGTTGTACTCTGCTTGTATTAATATAATTCAATTATGATTCGAAAGACAAGTGGCGCCATCTATATAACAACTAGTATTTATAAGGAACAAATTAATTAATGTCCAAGTTATACCTACGAAATTTATGCATCTTCCAAGTTAAAAAAAAAAACAACTTACCCTCGTCTCAACATGCACAAAGTTTCCAAAATGTCCAATAGAGAAGTTCCCTGAGCGATCAAACCCAATGTTATTGCTGAACATGACAGTGAGCTCTTCCGTGGCCGAGATGACGTCCTCGTGAGGCACCAGCGTGTCCCCGCGCCGCACCGGGCACTCCGCCAGGCCGTTCAGGTGTAGGGGGAGCCACTTACGATACGACTCGTCCATGGAGCTTGTGTCGAATATTAGGTTTATCTGTATAGAAAGAATTAGTATTAAAACCAGCTTCTGCCTGCGCCTTGTCTTCGTGAGAGAAATATTTTATCCTATAGAACTTGGCAACAGCTTATAAGTGAAGGAATTTTTGTAATTGGATCTATACTTCCAAACATATCGATTACAAGCAAACAATTTTACCACCCTACAATATTAGTTAAGATTTAAATAACACTAGCTTCTGCCCTCGACTTCGTCCACGCGATTTTGTTATTTAAAACAAGATATTTCGAAAATCTATCTTTATAGAATCGCATCGGCTGCGATGTTACTTAGTTTTCTCTTAGCGTTCTTTCTGACTTTTTTATATTTTTACTCTTTATGTTAAATAGCTTAAAACTTTCCTCAATGATTGGGCCATCAAATGCAAAAAATAATGTTTCTAATCCGATGGGTAGTTCCAGAGATAACTTTCTACAAAAAAACTCACAAACTTTACCTCTTCATAATTAATTAGTGTAGATTTATAAATATATAAAATTTGATGAATTTTTAAAAGTCATAGAACAAAAGCTGTTGATTGTGATGTTAGTAACATAGTCCTGAGAGGTAGCCGGTGTTTTACAAATAACCCTGTATATAGTCTAGATTAAGTCTTAATTCCCAAATGAAGGCAGTACACGGCGGTGATAAGTACAAGGTGTAATTTACAATTCGTCAGTTTTGTATCAAGTCCTATGTAATAGGTAGTGTGCAAGTCTATTGCCATTACCCGGGCCCAAGCCCACATTCTGGATTTGTATTAAGAAATGTATAACGGATAAACCCAATAACACTAGGTCGACCTTAATAAAACCCTTGACTTGAATAGCAGTAGTCAATTGACGTGGGGGCCAAACGATTTACCACTCAGTCGACAATCGTTCTCAATTACAATAAAAGTAGCCGTCAATTTAAATCTAAAGGACTGTTGTTGCAGTTTATCAATAGGACCATACTAACCAGTGCGCAAAGGAGGTGGGTAAAGCTTAGAACATTTTTCGCCTATCATAGTCATGCAAATTCGAAGTATTTATTGACGTCATGTTATTGTGTTTATGTGAAGTTTAGGTATCGACCTTTACATCTATTCTAAAATAGTAAGAAAAAAAATAGCAAGTCATATAAAAAAAAAAAAAACATCAAACTTGGTAAATTCGTTGAAGTTTTGTTATTTTAAGCACTTTTTTAACTTTCAATATAAAATAAACTGTTAAGCGCTTTATGCACCAAAACAAATTAATGCTAGTTAAAAAGCCTATTTACTGTAGTATTTGAGAGACTAAAAAATATTTTGGTGCATAAAGCGCTTAACAGTTTATTTTGTAATGAAAGTTAAAAAAAGTGCTTAAAATAACAAAACTTCAACGAATTTGCCAAGTTTGATGATTTTGTTTTATATGACTTGCTATTTCTTTTCTTACTATACCCCCTATCTATGAGAGAAGTGGCCCATAACATACCACGCGGGCCCAGTGCGCGTTGATAGATGTCACAAGTCTTCTAGTTTTTGGTTCTCGGACATGCCGGTTTCCTCACAAAGTTTTCCTTCACCGTATTGAGGGCAGTGGTGATGAAATTAAATACACAATGTAAATAGGGTATTTTCCGTTTTTTTAAAAACAGTTTCTTTTTGAAGACTGGGAAGAAATATTCAACAGAAAAATAAAATTTATCTAATCAACATCCATTTTACGCGTTAGAAGTGAAAAAAATCTAATTTATTTTTAATGGTAATTACTTGATCGAAATACCTACTGTTTACAACTTGTTTACACAAAGATGACGTCACCGTGGTAAACGTCATCGTACGGAGCGTTTTGGCGGTAAATTTAAAACCATTGCAAATAAATTAGATTTTAATCACTTCTAATGCAGAAAATGGAGATTAATTACAAAAAAAATATTTGTCTGTTAAATATTCCTTCACAGTCTTCAAAGTTAAATAGTTTTTAAAAAAGTGGAAAATACCCTATTACCTGCGTGGGTTCGAATTCGGAGACGAAACCACTAAGCCACCACTGCTCACATCTCTCCATATGATGCATACGTAAAATAATCTAGGTTAGCTGGTTTTTGTGAAAGGAACGCAACTTGCTATACTTATTATAAAATAAATAAATAAAA
The DNA here is from genome assembly GCA_947507805.1 of Aporophyla nigra. Classification (NCBI taxonomy): domain Eukaryota; kingdom Metazoa; phylum Arthropoda; class Insecta; order Lepidoptera; family Noctuidae; genus Aporophyla; species Aporophyla nigra. Next base: position 15,813,845 of record OX382302.1, on the reverse strand, counting down.
TGTTTTTATTCCATCTACAAACATTGCGTTTATAACATAAATTGAGGCAGACCCAGTAAGTTACCGAAGTACTTGTGTTGGGGCTGTCTCGCTATAGATACAGTCCACGATGACGCGCCCCTCTGCGCCCCTTTCCTTTGTTTTTAACCGCTCTCAGTACAATTGTCAAAGCGTGGGCGCGTCTTCATGGATTGAACTATCTATACTTCCCTTACAAATCTAACACAACAATGTTGAGACCGTATACAATACAAAATCAACTATAAAAGAAACAAAAGTAAAATAAAAAAATGATATAGGTCCATGCATGTGGGTGTGTGGGTGTGGGAGTGACTGTGTGAGGTGGTGTGTGCGTGTAATTGTGTATGTGTGGGTGTGGGGGTATGCGGGGGTGCGTGTGTGCTTGCGTGTAGTGTTTGTGTACGTTTAGCCAGATCTGACAAGAATTTCCTCCGCTGCGTCATAAGTTCGGGTGTGAAGCCATTTAGTTATAGCTTGCTTGCAATCGTACAACGGTAGGGGGTATATGCGTTACACGATGTCTCTTTATCCGTTATAGCGCATGAGCGCTAAAATCTAATCCAATAAGTATTTTTCGAGTTATGAAACTCGAGAAATACTTATTGGATAAGATTTTGTCGTTGTCATTTTAATTTTTGCTCTTAGCTAGGCTAGTCAAGCTGAATGCAGGAACCAGAACAAGATTCTATTTAATAAAAATACTCACATAAACGAAGTTGGTCTTCAAGCTGTGCACTCTGGCGTATACAGGCAGTTCCTTGAGGTTGAAGTGTGGACAGGGCTCGCCGTCCGTACTCCAGGAGGTGATGTTGTGGCATTTGAAGTTGCATGGCGGCACTGGTACTGAGGCTAACGTACCCTCCGGGGGAGCACGCTGGGCAAATAGAAATAGAAATAACATTTATTTGCATAAAACATGATATATAAAGGTGTTAAAGATAAAGTATAGAGCATATATGTTTAGCTTATATTATAGCATGCAAATATTAACGGTTACATTTTAAAATGTTTCCCGTCCGTAAATTCTCCAAACTATGATAATGGTGCCGATTCTGTTGTACAAAATTCTCTAAACTAAACTAAAAATCACTAAAATTTGGTTTATTCCTGTCAAACGACGATTTCCTATTCTGAAATAGACAAAGTTAACTATATTTTAGTTTGACAACACTAAGATTGCACTGAGTTATTAGTTTAGTGAAAATGACAATTTTGCTATCCCGAGTTTGCCGGTTTTCACCAAAAATGTTGACTATAATAATTTATTTTGACTAAATCTGACTATTTTTAATCGCGATTAAAAAGGTGTGGAATAAAACTAGTGGTCATGAACAAAAATTCACACCAACGCCTCGCCTTCACGTGCAAAAACAGTGCTGTATTTTTTATTTTTCTTTTGCTTATATCTCGAAAATGGCGTGTCCTATCGCAAAAATGATGAAATTTTCGACCCCCTTTATGAAACCCCGGAATATTTAAATCTCAACACGTGGGTAATTTTTATTTTTATTTTTCAAACAAAAAGTGAACAATTCCATATAAAACACGTCCAGGCTGCCCCCTTGCGCGCGCCTTCGTCTCTAAAAAATTCATTGCGTAACGGACACAAGTACCACGTTGCGAAACCAAAAGAAAAAAAAACCACGTTGATTGTCAAATTCGTTTTTAGGCGTGTCAAAATAATTTTTAAATTTAGAGATTTTTTCTTGCAGAATAACGTTAAAATTCTCTTAGCCAAAAGTAAGGAATTTTAGAGATAGTTTAGTTAGTTTAGTTCGGTGTACAACAGAATCGGCACCAATGTTAATTATTTAGCTTGAATTTTTTTTAGATCGAAATCAGACACGATATTTTCAGCATTGGTAATTAGCAACTGAATGCTAGGTCGAACACAGACTGCCAGAGTCGCGAAATTTGTTCGAAAGAGTTACCGTGACCTTGGCATATAGGCAACTGAAGGAACAGGGGTGGGTTTTTAGTCAATAGGTCAAACACAGAACGTGGAAGCGTTATAGCAGTCAGCGACAATCAAATTTTCTTTCGTGTTTTGCAATTTAAAGATCAGTGTCAAGTTGTAAGTTGAATAAAATGTGATTGGTGACCGTTACACATATGTAATTATATAATTACTAGCTGACCCAGCGAACTTCGTATCGCCTCAGGTTCAATAAATGTTGTAATAAACCTACCAAGTTTGACAATCTGGTTCGCGGTGGTGGTCTGGTAAGCGTTTTCTAGCTGACACTCATATGTTTGGTTAGCTCCTATCAAGTTATGATAACTTGGTACTTCAAAGGCATAAAGCGTTATCTAGCAGACACTCCTTTGTTTGGTAAGCTCCTGCAAAGTTATGATAACCTGGTACGTCGTCGGCATAAAGCGTTTTTTACCGGACACATACCCAGAGGGTACGTAATACACTATCAGTAGGAACCCCTTTCATTTTGACAGTTCCACAAAATTCTTGACGTTGTTTGCGTTGCTAAGGACAGGCAATTTTTTCGACCATATGAAAGAAAAGAAAAAAAGAATGAAAAATATGAATGATGATGAGCAATAAATAACCTTAACCTTAATGATTCAGATTCTGATTAATAGTGTGTAGCGTAATGAGGGTGAGGTTAGGCGACCTCCTACAGAATTGTGACTACCTGGTACTTCGAAGGCATTAAGCGTTTTCTAGGTGACTCTTCTTTGTTTAGCGATTACAAAGATCATAAAGCTCCTACCCAATTTATGACAATCTACTTCTTTGAAGGCATAAACCGTTTTCTAGATAACACTCCTATGTTTAGCAAGCTCCTTCCCAGTTATGACAACTTGGTACTTCGAGGGCATAAAACGTTATTTAGCTGACCATCAGGTTATGTGAGATCCTACCCAGTTATGGTTGTGGTATTTAAAAACAACGCGTTTGCTAGCTGATATTCCTATTTAATAAATAGCTCATACCTTACGCGCTCAGACGTGGGGTTGTGGAGACAGCCTATTCTGCCTAGCTCATACCATACCAAGTTATGACCACCTTTTTTTTTATATGGGAAATCATCTAATCACGTCTCGCGCTCTGGGCGAAGCAAGAGGCCCGTGTTAGACTTTTATTAACTAAAACCTACCCGTATTCCTTCAGTTGGCTATGCCAGGGCGAGGGCCACGGTAACTGTTTCGAACAAATCTCGTGATCCTGGCAAGAAGTTATGACCACCTGGTACTTCGAAGGCATAAAACATTTTCTGACTGACACTGCGGTTTGATAAGCTCATACCAAGTTATGACCACCTGGTACTTCAAAGGCATATGTGTGTATGTTTGTAATGAATAAACTCAAAAACTACTGTGCCGATTTCAATTAGACGTACAAACTTAAGTCGCAGAACATGCCAGCAATTAGACGTACAAACTTAAGTCGCAGAACTCAAGTATTCTTAAATAAGTGTTCTTAAATTTTCTAATTTTCCGCAATATTTTTTTTTTTTTTCATAAGAACCTTCTCCTGACAATTACAAACACAACAAAAAAAAAAAGAAGTGAAATCGGTCCAGCCGTTTACGCGTGATGTCGTGACCAAGGGAAATAGGGATTCATTTTTATATATATAGATTAGCATTGAACTCATCCATGCAATCGACTACGAATATTACTACTAGTCAAGTAATTTTAATTATTATAATTCTGTAAAACCATATTTGTTACGGTCGTGAAATTGACGTGCAAATTGCAAAAAAACTTTTTACAAAACAAAAAAGACAACCTACTTCCTTAAAAAAACACTACAAAGTCAAAAATAACTTTAATTTTGGAAGTCGGTGTCTTAGGATCTGTATTTAAGGTTTTTTTGTCACCGACTTCCGAAATTAAAGTTATTTTTGACTTTGTAGTGTTTTTTAAGGAAGTCAGTTGTTATTTTTTTGTAAGAATTTTTTATTTTAAACTTTAACGTGATGGTAGATACCCCGCACTAATCTAATCGCGTTATTCGTTAATTTGTCGCGCAAACACTTAATGCAAATATAAGACTTATATGGTTTTCACATGGATCCCATTGTCCGAATGGAACCAAATTAAAATGGGACCTTTCGGGAAGCACCAGCTTTCAAATAAAAAAAGAATTTTGTTCACCCAGTCAAAAGTTATGAGGTAATAATGAAATGAAATGAAATGAATTGCACCGATCCCAGCGTGGTTTGACCAGACTCGATTAATCGAATGAACCCCAAGATTTGCACTAGCCTTTGAAGCCTCATGTTTCATGGTGCTACATAGGCCATTGCATATCAAGAAGTAGACCGGGGGGCGCTGTAATGGTAGGGAGGACGTGCCCATAGGATAGGAAAGGATTACGAGCCTACCGACTATGCAGCCTTAAGTAAGCATTGGACTAGTGGAGAGAAGGGTAATATTTGTCTATAGGAGGGCATCTTTTCACGTCGTCGCCGGCATGTTGATCCAGGCTACGCTGTGTTCCGTGTTGTTGTTTTCTTGGTCGTCTTCTGAGTTCTCACTGCTATCAGTTTCTGGTTTTTTGTAGATTTCACTAGCCGCTTTCTTGATCTTATTTCTGTCTCCAGCCGTGTCCCTCCAAAACTGGATTTCCTTGTCAAAGTATTTCATGTCCTGTTTTAGGTTGTCATTCCATGCGTAAATAGGTCGTCCGACCTTCTTAGATTTGGCTCTGTACTGCATTGCTGCATGTAACAGGTGTGGTTCAGAGCGTCTGAAAATGTATGCCAGGTAGCACATCCTGTGGTTCTTGATGCGTTTTGTTATGGTTTTACCGTCTAAGATTTGATGCATTTTCTTCTGTATCGGTTTGTTCCTAGCGTGGTTGATCAAGTCTCTCATGATAACTCTTTCATATCTTCTCAGTCTTCAACGGTTTGCCTTTGTGAGTGCTGATACTTTTAAGCCATATATCATACAAGGTACGATAATCATTCGATACATAAGTGTAGCTAGTTTCCAGTCCATTTTTGAGTTCAATATGAATGGTAGTAAAGATTTAGCGTTTCTCGTAGCCTGTGGGCATCGTTTTCTAATTGAGTTTTTTCTGCTTAATGCGGACGTTATGTAGGTGCCTAGGTATTTGATTTCATCCGATGTTGGGATATTTATTCCGTTGAGGGTCACGTGAGTCGTTTTCTGTGTTTTTACGGGGTCCCTAATTACAATTTTTGTTTTTGTTTCGTTTATTTGAAGGCCTACACTATTGAGTAAGGGTTTTATGTGGTATAAGATGCGTTCTAGTCCTTCTAGCTCATCTGTAATGAGAATAAGGTCGTCTGCAAATGATAATACTAGGGGGAGGGAGATTTCGCGGTCCTGATCTAGTTTGATTAAATGAGTTTCCTCTTCGAGGGTTGTCAGAACTTCGTCGATGACCAATGTAAAAAGGCGGGGGGACAGGAGGCAACCTTGTTTAACTCCCTTTCCTTTGATAATCCAACTGCTTTGCTGGCCGCACCATTTGATGCATGTTCTTTCATTCAAGCATGCTGTGATTATCCTGTTGGTCATCGATTTGTTGGTTCGTTCTAATAATATGTCTCTTAATGCCTTGAGGTCAACATTGTCAAATGCTTTTTCTATGTCGAGGGCGAGAACGTACGTTCGTTTACCTGCACGCCATTCCTCTTCTAGAACTCTTTTGAGCGTAAAAATGTGGTCATCTGTTGATCTATTGTTTAAAAAATCCGCTTGGTAACTGCCTAGTTCCGTTATTATGTAGTCAAGTTTTTTAAGTAAGTATGTAGCGTAAATTCTATAGCCCGTGTTGCAAATCGTAATGCGACGATACTCGTTCACATCTTTAGGATTTTTTTTTTTTGGAATTGGTACCTGTACGGTCTCGAGCCACGTGTCCGGTACTCTGTTCTCTGACCAGGCTTTAATTATGTGTTTAGTTACGGCTTCCTGTAATGTTTGGGGCATCGCTTTGTAAAGCTCAATTACTACTTGATCCGTTCCGGGGGCCGTCCCGTTTCGCATTTTATTGATGATTCCTATTATTTCGGCCACCGTCGCCTTGTTCTTCTATTGTCGGTTTTGTAATGTTTACCATTGGTATGTGGAGGCCCTCGGAGTTTTTTAGTATTTTCTCCCATTTGGGCATCGGTATGAACGCAGTTCTTTTTGGCGTTTTGTTTGCTGTTTGTTTTTCCTGTAGAACGAATAGAAATTTGTTCCTCCAGATATGTAACCTTTTGAAGTGTTGTCTGACTTTCTTTGACGCGCTTATGCCTATTGGGATTATCCGGTTGCCTGCTTTGTAGGAATTTAGCCTTTTGTACGTTAGCGAGGGCTATTCTATGGTCCCTTGAGTAAATTGGCTGAAGCCTCAAAGTTTCCTGAGCGGCTGCTTTTAGTACATCCGTTATGGTATTCCAGGGTATTTCGGTGTTTTCATTTGTTGGGGAGAATCCCATATTTGCTAGTTTTTTTGTGATGCAATCTTGATATTTTGTTTTGATGGCTGCTCTGTTGAGAGCGGCGTAGTTGCATTGTTTGTAGTCGAAATAATTGGCCTCCTTTGTTGTTTCCTCGGTACTTTTGTCTTGCTTTAGTGTTTTAGTTTTGTTTTTATTTTCAATTAAGTTTGATTTTAGTAGTCCCCAGATTATTTAATGGTCGGAGATGCGACCGGTGACCCATTCGCCTTTAATAAAGTGAAAAAGTTTTTCTGCTGCCTGTGGCGTGATGATGTGATCCAATTGCGATTTTTGAGTACCCTTCGACCATGTTATTCTGCATGATGTTCTAGCTTTTGTTGTTTCTATTTGAAATTTTTCCCTGTTGGCTAGATCCATTAATAGTTCGCCGTTGTAGTTGGAAAATTCATGGTGAAGGTTTTGTTGTATCAACCCTTTGCGTTGGAAGGTTAATGTATCTTGTCGACCTATATGGGCGTTGAAGTCGCCCAGTATTAAGAGAGTACATTTCCTTGGTTTTTGTCTAATCAAGTTTAATAAGCCTGTGAATGATCTGGTTGCTTTCCCGGAACAGCTGTTGATGTGTGAGTTGATTATGTACAGAGGAGTTGGTTTGTCATTTCCCATGCCGACCTCAAGGGTAGCTGACATTACGTCGGTGTCCTTTTTACTGTTGACTAATTCAATTTGGGCATTTTTTCTTAATAAAATTGCAAGACCCCGTTGCCCGCAGTTCCTGAGAGGTAGTGTGCGGAGCTGAATGTTCCTGCGTTCATCCCTGTTTCCTGTAGGTTAGCTATGTGAATGCCCCTGCGTGACAGTTCGGCGTCAATTTGTTTTTTTTTCCTGGTTTCGAGGCACCGCGAACGTTCCAAGTTGCTATGCGCAAGTCTGTGCAAGTGTACTTAATTGCGGTAGAGGTGGGGTTTCTCAATATTCTGTATCCCGTGTTGTCCGCGATTACATCTGATAACGGTGTAAGTGGTGTTGATTCTTGTTGTTCGCATGGTGTGAATGAGTTACCTTCTTGGCTTTTTACGAGCAACCCCGTTTGAAGCTGGGGTTTCGTGGGTTTTTCTTGCTCTTCGCGTGTGTCGTACCTGCTACTAAACGGTTTGGTATGTTGTTGTGCTTTGACGCTGGTTAGACCTTGCGTTAGGATTATCCGGTGGTTATTGCACTGTTTGTCGTTGGTCAGGACCCAGCTATCATAGTGCTGGTTCATGAAGAGGATGTGTATGTTAGCGGGAGCTGGATCGCCGGTTGGTGAATATACCTGTGTGTTTCTATTGTTTATATGCACATGCACGTTCACGAGGTAGTATTCGGACGCGGCGATAATTATATCTTATCTATCTATCTATCGCCACCCCAGAATGTTTCGTTAAATTGCGCAGTTTTGTATTTAGTAATCCTTTGTTCCTGGGAAAGAATGCTGTTGGGGAGAAATTCCTGTATATTATTTAGAAGTGCTAGGTGAATTCTATCATCATGTCGATGTTCCAAGACGTATGCGGCGAGATCTTGACGAACATTCCTATGATCAAATGTTAGGCCCATTAGGTAATTAATTTGGTGGGCGATTGCACTAAACAGACAATTCCCGTCTTTTGACATGGGTACAAATAAAACCATTGTAAATTCTTTTGTTTTTGGGCCAAGTCAAAGACACGTGCAAGTCGGGCGCTCAAGCTGACTACACTTGTAGTGAGTCAATTTATGGGTTTAAACTTTTTTTTTAGGTTTCTTTTGTTTATCTGTATAACAAAATGTGCACTTAAATTAAAACTTAAGGGATCGGGCACCCTTTTTTTTAGATATTTTTTTTTGACTTTTCGCCTCACGTGTAACCGATTCAAATCGGAGTGGTTGTGGACCACTTAACAGCATTTTAGCAACTTAAAAAATCGTTACTTTGCTACAATAATAGCATCTTTAGTTGTGGTGTCATAATAGGTATCATATTCTGTTCCCGGATGATAGCGAGAATAGGCCTATTCAGCTCTTTTGTAGTTAGTGTGAACGCAATCCTTCACCAACGCTCGGGTTCCCGCGCGCGGCAAAACAGAGCCTGTCTTACGCAGTTTAGTAAACAAAAATCCCTGAAATATTAGGAACGGGCTCACCGGGTTCATCAGGGGTCACTCTTTTCTGCCAGGCAGGCTGAACTGCGGTCTGGATCGCACCAATGACACTTTTGCTTGCTTGTTTTATACAAGGTGTAACGTAACTGAATGGACGCAAGTCTGCCGAGTGATCCAGAAGGAATTCACTCCTATCTCAAGGCAGTAGGGCTCAAATTCAAATGCATAAAACAATGCTATTTTACACACACGATTTTTTTTCCTCAATACTCTAATTCACTCAAAACTTTAATTAGGGTGTATGAGGCCCTTGCGTTAATTATGTTACACGTTGCATAGATACCCGATTTCAAATTACGACACAGGAGCACACACACAATAGCACAGTTCGATTTCGAAGTCAGGCGGGTAAAATACCACATCTGTTGCGCGCGCGCAAACACGTCCGGCTGTGTCAAAGACTCAGCTTGAACTCCAGTCAAAAGTTATGAGGTAATAAACAAAAAAAAAAAAAAACGATTTGATAAGCTCCTCCTTTTTTGAAGTCGGTTAAAAACGGAAGAAAATCTTAATTTCGCTGAATTTCTTATCGCATCCTTAAGAAGCTTGACACAGCAATTTAGCTTAGGCGTTGACGCCTGCAAAACATGGTTTGATGCATCGATATATATGTAATGGTTTGATGTTCATTTCCTTTATCGCGACCTAACGCAAACTATGCTCCTATCAATTTTAATGGTGTTTGAAAGCAGATTCTAATAAAAATGTGGCCATAGTAGTTAATCTGCTTTTAACACTGAACATATTCAGAGTCAGATATCAGTGGAGCAATTCTCGAAATTTTAAGAATGTTCAGTCTCAATCTGTCAAAAATACTTCGTGTTTCCATACATTTTTGACATTTGATTGTCGCCGAAATGAGACTGCGATTTTGAACGTTTTGAATTACGAGAACTGCCTTCAGAGCATGAAAATCAAAATTTTGATTAGTTCTTCAAATAGAGAACATCAACTTATTAATGTTCATCAACAAATAAAAATTATGTTCGTTTAAAACAACAGGGTCCATTGTAACATTAATATAGGTGTTTAAAATTGAGTAACGCTTACAAATTAGAATAAGACATCTTTATCTTAAATCTAAAAGTTAATAACCAATTAATGCAAGTGTCCATTCACAAAGAACCTTTTCGCATTAATTAACATAAAGTTATGGCTCAACAATAATAATTGTAAATTACTACCTCACTATTAATTAAAATATAATTATTCATAATACCTAGATCTCTGTTTGCGTCATGTTTAATTGTATGATTACTTGGCTAATTATATTTTTACAACACTGTATCGCTTGGTGCACATAATGATTTAATTCAACACATTTTAAATGGTGTTAGCCATTTTTGATGAGTTGACATAGTATGTAGTAGAAAAACATGATCTGAAATCGACAACTTGCTGTAAACAACTAATAAATTGTGCCTTTATGAGAAAAATACTATATTTTGTTCTGTAGATATCTAAAGTCGATACTATCGTGTACGTGTTGTACAATAAGACTGGGAAGACTGGCCTGTTAGTCTAGTGGTTAGAGACCCTGACTGCTAAGACCGAGGTCGTGGGTTCCATTCCCACAGGACAAATCTTAGCGTGATGAGCACAATCATTTGTTCTGTGTCAATTTATCTATAATATGTATGTATTTAGAATATATAAGTATGTTCAACAGTTGACTGGTTGCCATAGTACGGACTCTGCCTAGTTTGGGATCAGATAACGGTGTGTTGGTTGTCCTAAGATATTTATTATTTATTTATTTTACCAACTTTGGGTCGGAATCCAGTTTAACCAAATGCAGCTGAATACCAGTATTTTACATGGAGCAACTGTCTATCTGACCTCTACATACCAGTTTATGGGTAACAATATACCCCTTGGTAAGGCTGGTTGTCAAGACTTTCTGGTTTCTGACGACCCGTAATGACTTCCATAGATCCACACCTGACACCCAGGATCAACAGCCTAGAGCTCTTACACACGAGCGGCATGTTGCCAACGGCAAAGGTAATTGCTACAGTCAATACATGCCGGCGGCAGCCGTCGACGCGTCTCGACGGCAGCCGGCGACATGACATCTTTTTTTTATGTATGGGAAATCATCAAATGACGTCTCCCGCTCTTGGGCGGAGCGGGAGGGCGTGTCAGACGTCTACTGACTAAAACCCACCCATGTTCCTTCAGTTTTTTCTTTTTTGTTAGTTCAGTTTCCCATGTGCCAGGGTCACGGTATCTTATACGCTATATATCGCGATGTCTTAAACTTGATGTGGTAAATATGTGGGTTACCTCATTGAATTCCATGGCTTCTTTTAGCTGTTTCTCTTTCTCAGCTAGTCCAGCTTCACCGAGTTGTGCTCTTTGCTCTTCCACCCGTTTCTTTTCTTCTTCAGCCATTCTAAATTATATAAATAAAATGGTTTATCCAGTAACTTTAAAATTATAATTGCGTTCGCATTCCGTCCGTCTGTCTGTCAGGGGGCTGTATCTCATCTCGGTCTAAGAAAAGATAATAGAGTAATTAGCAAGCGAACACTAAAAACTAATTAAAGAGCGAACTGCTTAATGAACTTACCGCAACATGCGACAATAATTAAGCATTTATTAGTAAACATTGTTGTACTTCATGATGACTCCATGTTTTAGCATCAATAATTGTAATGAGTTGTGTTAGTGACTACGTCACAAATAGTGTATATTATGTTCAGCAGGGCGGCGGCGGCGGACCACCCTGCTGTAAGCCTGTAAGGATAACTTTGCTTTCCTTCCTTCCTTTTAAAGTATCTATAATACCTAATTACCTACTTAAATGTTTAATTAGATAGTTGACACCAAATGTTATAAAACGAGCGCTGAAATGTTACACGTATTTGGTAAAAAATCATTATTAAAAATAATAGTTTAAAAAAACTAAAAAACACGCTTCCATTAAAAACCAAACTAAAAAGTACAAAATAATGGAAAAAACCGTGGGGTGCCTGATATCAATAAAAAAATACCTTAAAAAGCACGTTAGCGTGTTTTTTAATTTTTTTAAACTATTATTTATTTTCTATTTTTTAGGGTGTATCGAATTTTGAGACGTATGTCAGCGTAGTTTGTAACGTATGACAGCGTAGTTTTCGAAGACAGTTTTTTTTTGCTGTCCTGGTAATCCTGGCAAGGATAATGGCACAAATTAGTTTGTGACGTATGTCAGCGTAGTTTTCGAAGACTGTTTTTGCTGTCCTGCACCCTAATTGCGAAACGCACAATTTATCAGTATCTGAATGGGATTGAAGATTATTTCTAAACCATTGCGTTATTTGTTGGAATAAATTGTCGGCTCAGCAACGTAAATAACGCAATGAATGTTGTTTAACTATGAATATTAAACCAATTCCTACCGATAAAAAGTTCCGCAATTACCCCACTGATAACCCTGGCAAGGATAATGGCACAAATTTATGAAATTATTGCATTTTCATCGGTCCTTGACAGGTGTGCAAAGTTTGAATGAAATCTGGTCGTTTAAAGTGGGTCAAAATCGCGCTATAAGGAGTCGGTTACAAACAAACATACAAGTGAAGCTAATATAAAGCGTGTAAAAAACTTTTTTTCATTAAATGTTATTTCTACTAGTTTCAACTTAAACGATTCTCAATCTTATTATCATCCGCCTAGCTTTTTCCCAAGTATATTGGGGTAAGCTTCCAGTCTTACCGGATGCAGCTGAGTATCAGTATTTTACATGAAGCGACTGCCTATCTGACCTCCAAAACGCAGTAATTGGGTAATACGATACCCCTTGGTAAGACTGGTGGTCAGACTTTCGTACTTTCTAACTCGTAGCGACTGGCAAAGATCTATAAGTAAGAGCCGTGACCAACAGCTTAACGTGCTTTCCGAGGCATGCCAAGCAAGAGCATACCAAGATCCCTCCGATCTTGGTATATAAAGATGGTTACCCATCTACGGACCAATCCGCGGCAAGCGTACCTTAACCCGAAGGATCGACCCGTCTGCCTGTTATTACTTAGGTATAGGCCCCCATCTCAACCTTATACCAGTGTAAATAAAGTTGATTTCAGCATAAAAAATACTATTGAAACAGTTATATTCTTTTTTTAAATTGCAAACTGAACTTTATGTGAGGGTATTAAAGTGCATGTTTGGAAAAGAAATTGTTAGCACATGATACGTACTGGCTTTGCATCTCGATGCTAGGGGATCCCATGATGGTAACGTGGTCCTCAGTGAAGTACTTCGTCAGTAGACCGAGCCAGTAGTCGGGAGACTCTTGCAGCAACGCCTCCAGGTCGGTTTGAGGGTTCATGCGGGAGAAGAACTGAAACCAAACGGGATTAAGCGTTAGCATTATACAGGGTCAAATTAAATTAGCTGGAAATACTTTTACCACGTGTTAGGTATCAATATAGAAAACTACTTATTTCTTTCATTGATATCAGTTTAAATAATCTGTTTATTGGGTGTCATCTTCACAGACCTTGATTGGTAAAAGTGTTATCGTGTTTTAAATTCGATACTCATCATGTTTGCAGAGTTCCGCTAGCAAATTTATTTAACTTTGTACAATAAAAATGGTATTTTCAGCAGATCAATACGTGCAGACATTAACGCTAATGCAGCTGCTGCTGCTGCTGTTTAAGCAGTTACAACGCACCTGAAATAAGTGTTCACCCTGACACGTGAAAAGGGTCGGTCCATTCCCTAACTATTCATATTGCTAAAAGACCTTTCAATGTCGAGATTGATTATTCCCCAAATAATACATTTTTGACGCTTTATAAAGTAACTCTTAGGCCTGAATACATATCGGCGGCGGCGACCTCTCGCGTCCGGCCCTGGTGCGAGCCATGGTACGGAGCGAGAGGGCATGGGAAGCCGTCACCTCCTTCTGCGAAGCAGTAATGCTCGCGAATGAGGAGGCGGGGCGCGTGAGGGAGTGGCAGTCTCTGCGCCCTCACGTCCGTAGCCGCCGCCAGGAGGAGACGCCCCGGGCGTCGGGAGTCGATCGCGGATTCCCGGCCACCTTAGGCGCGAGCTTGCTGGCGGCGAGCAATGGGTAGCTCGCCGCCCGGTAAGGACCAAGCTCGGGTCGACGGCGCGTAGTGTTCCACGCGCGCCTCAAAGAGATGTCAGCAGCACTGAAAGGGTCTGCTAGGACCGATGCCTGCCAGGGTCGCGTAATTGTTCGAAAGAGATACCGTGGCCCTGGCACATGGGCAACTGAAGGAACACGGGTGGGTTTTAGCCAGTAAAAGTCTGACACGCCCTCCCGCTCCGCCCAGAGCGGGAGAAGTCATTTGAAGATTTCCCATCCAAAAAAAAAAGGCCTAAATACATTTAAATCAAGTCATTATTTCAGCCGAAAGACGTCCATTGCTGGACATAGGCCTCCCCCATACACCACCAATTTCACAGGTACATTTTTAGAGGTGTTTGCCAAAATCGCCGCGCTTGGCAGGCGGGTTGGCGATCGCAGTATGATGACAAAATGCATAGAGAACGCTGCTGCCTATTCTCTAGTAAGTCCCTTAGTCGCCTTTTACGACACCCACGGGAAGAAATGAGGTGATGATATTCTTTACGTCCGGCAGCAGAGTGAAATATAACCCGGAATTATTTTTTAAATCAGCTGTTACATTCACGTGTTTGTTATAACAAGTTCTCGCTAGACCGTAAATGCGAACCAATCATAAATAGTTATTGTTTGACAAATCACTACAAATGGTTGTGCTTTATTAAAACTCAAGATTGAAACTATAACAGAAAATACGTTATTTTCTTTCTCATTTCTTTTCTAATATTAGAACAAATTGTACGAAGTTTTATGTAGTGTCACATGAATGTATTGAACAGGGAAATCAAATTCCATTTGATTCTATTGTATGGATTGTAACCACTTTTTCATGAGTAAAATTATTCAGTACAGCTTTGTTGCCATACATTATAGAGAAATAGGAACTCTTAACAAGGTTCGAGTTCCCGTGTTGTAGAAAAACAGTATAGGTAACTAAATACGTGAGGAATAGCGGATTTAGTCAAAACTATTTGTCTGCCAAATTTTATCCAAATCCCTTAGGCCGTTTTTGTGTGATTGAGTAACGAACAGCCGAATATCTCATCATACTAACTTTCAAATCTATACTAATATTATAAAGCTGAAGAGTTTGTTTGGTTGAACGCGGTAATCTCAGGAACTACTGGTACGAATTGAAAAATTATTTTTGTGTTGGATAGCCTATTTATTGAGGAAGGCTATAGGCTATATAACATCACGCTACGATCAAAAGGAGTGGAGCAGCAACGGTAAACGAAAACTGGCAACGATGAGACGGGAAGGGGAGCAAAAATTTGACGCGGACAAAGTCACGGGCAGAAGCTAGTTTATAATATAACAAGCTTTTCTCAGTAGCTTCCCTCGCGTATTATACATATAAACCTTCCTCTTGAATCACTCTGTCTATTAATGAAAACCGCATTAAAATCCGTTGCGCAGTTTTAAAAAAGATCTAAGCGTACAAACGCGGGAAGGGATTTTCTTTTACACTATGTAAAGATATAGTAGGATTTTTTTTTTTTGGATGGGAAATCATCAAATGACTTCTCCCGCTCTGGGCGGAGCGGGAGGGCGTGTCAGACTTTTACTGACTAAAACCCACCCGTGTTCCTTCAGTTGCCCATGTGCCAGGGTCACGGTATCTCTTTCGAACAATCTCGCGACTTATCTCGCGATTAAAGTTTGTAGTCAATTTGGTACACAATTAATTACACTTTACTTACATGATGTTCATTCTGCGAGTACAGGGCATCTCCGATAGACCGGAACGCGACAGCATGATGTGGGTCCGACTCAAGACTTGCAATAGCTTCCCTCAGCTGTTTACGAAGCAGCCTGCGCAGGCGCACCATATCTAACACATCTTCACCTAAGCATACCATGTTTAGGCAATTTATCGCCTCATCGCGAGCCAACTCCAGCTTGTCTATCGGAACATTGTCCAGTTCTATTTTGATGAGCGAAGCCATGTTTTCTGTTAGGTTGTAGGATATCTGTTAGGGAAAAGTATAGGGTCAATCATATGAATTTGGGTAGCGTAGATATTTGCTCAAAGGCGGAAAGAGATTGAGGCAAATTCAGAATATATTTAATCAATTACCCATAAGTACTGTTTTTGGCGCGCTATAAACCAATTATCAAGTCAACGTTTCAACTAGATAGAATAAACGCCACATCCTGTTAAAAAATAAGCCCTAATATGGCGAATTTTGTGAGTAAACCTTACCTAATATGAAATTTGAATGATGTTCATAAACATTTAAAGTCTGATAGATATAAAAAAAAGGTATACGTGTTATTTTGTGAATATCTTTTTCAGTAAAAGTGACTTATATGGTCTTACATCTCCAGCCAAGGCGTCTTCTCTCTCGACCAGGCATCGTTGCAGCGGCGCCGCAGCGGTATCACACAGGTAACGCAGTAGAATCGCGCACGCCGTTAGATCCTTCATCGCTGTCTGTTCTGTTAGCAGTGGTCCGCGCCATCCAAATATAACCTATATGGAAACGAATTATGTATTTGGTAAAAAAAAAATATGGTTTATATTTTAAAATTAAAGGTTTACATTTTGCAATGGTAAAAAACTTTTTACCAAAAAATTTAACCGCCGAAAAAACTGAAAAGCAAAAAATAATAAACCTTAAAATTATGAGTCGGCGCTGGAAAATCAATGAACAAAGATCACTCAAAGCGAAACTTATTTTATAATTTTTTGTGGCTTTAATATACTTATAATACTTGGCAAGGTATACCCTATACAACGAATAAAGAATTATCAAAATCGGACTACTCTGTATAAAGTTATGCGTGGTTAAACATAACAATCAGTGAGTGAACAATCAATCATCCCCTGTTTTCTGACCCTTAGGGTTTGATTTTGTTTTTCAATATATGGGACCACCCTCGGAGTATACCCTTTCCAATAAAAAAAGAATTATCACAATCGGACTACTATGTAAAAAGTTATGCGTGGTCATACATAAAAAATAAAAATAAAACAAACAAAAAGTAAAATATATTTATATACGCGTCGAATTGATAACCTCCTCCGTTTTTTTTCGTCGGTTAAAAATAAAACAGGGTCAACGTTAAACTGCGAACATTAGTCTATATAATATTGTAGGTACAATATCGAGTGAGAAAAACTCCAGTCAGGGTAATCAAAAAATTCGGGACACAGTCTGCAGATATGAGATTCATCATCATCAGCTGAAAGATGTCCACTGCTGGACATAAGCCTACCCCAAAGGGGGGATTTGCCATAATAGCCACGCTTGGCAGGCTGGTTGGCGATCGCAGTATGGTGGCTAGATGTATGGTGAACGCTGCTGCCTATTCTGTAGTCAGTCCCTTAATCGCCTTATACGACACCCACGGGAAGAAATGGGATAGTGCTATTCTTTACGTCTGGCAACACACGGAACGAATATGAGATTAGATTTAAAAACATTTCTGAAAAAAAAAAAACATTTTATTTCAGATATCAGGTACACTTACAATTATTATGTTGAAATCACACAAACATTAAAATGTTTTTTTTTTTTTACTGGGATATAAGAACCTTATTAATAAAAACATACCTGACCACAATCTTCAGTGTCTGCGGGCCACTGCACCTTCAACTCGCCGTAATTAGGTGGAGGAGGCATGGTCTGCCAAGGTTTGACCCATTCTTCTGCAGCGCCACTCTCTTTCTGTGTACAAATGATGGATTTCTCTGAAGTCATATATTTAATAATCTCCAATTAACCTAAAAAGCGGGTAGAACAGGTTTAGGGATACACCCCTACATTTTGTATATGACAGCTTTGAGTATTTTGTATATGGCCTACGCAAATGTCCTGCAGATCTGGTAGCTTCTCATGACGGGTCGTTGAGCTCCCTAAAAAAATTGCGTTGAGCTACACGATGACTGATGCATACATGCCGTCTGTTGGGACAGGTGAGCTCAAAGCTGCAATGGCTCTTTCTTCAAAAGGCACTTCCAGACATTGCCCTGCATTGTTAGACTCACAAATAATATTCTAATAAAATATAATGTTTGGATTTTAAAGAGACCATGACCTCTGAGTTTGTTTCGGCTTTTTTTCTCAGGGAACAGTCAGCTAGGAGATGCCGGGCGCAGTCTAGTTTTTTAAAACATTGACCAAAAAAATGTTGACTTGTAAAAGTGTCTTATAAGATCTACTTAGAGAAATGAACATTTCATTTCATTCGGTTTACCCAAGCATAACAGGGTGCTTACTCTCGAATATAATTCCAATAGATCGACATTGGTCAAACGTTAGTTGGTTGAGTTAAACGTCAAAATCACTGACGTTTGACTAACAATTCCAATGTCGATCTATCGAAATTATATTCGAGAGTAAGCACCCAGCACGCCTTGTTTTACCGAAGGGTTGGACAAGGATGTACTATAGGTACAGCTACATTTCGTCAGTTATATTAGGTTGGGGAAAAAGTCTTTTCGCATTATAGTATGTATGAACTTGTAATAAAATCTCTTTGGCTATACTATTTGTATCTGGCTGGTTTTGGTATCATTTAAAGTTTAAATTTTAAAGAACATAATTCCAAATTCAAATTAGGAAAATGTGTGATTTTCATTTGTTTTTCGTTCCGTCAAGATGAGTGAATCTAATGAAGAAATTCGATACATTTTAAAATTTTACTACAAAAAACCGGCCAAGTGCGAGTCGGACTCGCGCACCGAGGGTTCCGTACAAACCTGCAGGTCATCATCATCATCATTCGTCATCATCGTTTATGAAATGAAATGTTTTTTTTTTTTAATTTTTATATTTGTGTTGACTGAATGAAAGGTAAATTGTGGTTTACGATTTATGACGTATTAAAAAAAAAACTACTAACTAGATCTCGTTCAAACCAATTTTCGTTGGTAGTTTTCATGGTAATGTACATCATATATTTTTTTTAGTTTTATCATTCCCTTATTTTAGAAGTTACGGGGGGGGGGACACACATTTTACCACTTTGGAAGTGTCTCTCGCGCAAACTATTCAGTTTAGAAAAAAATGATATTAGAAACCTCAATTTTATTTTTGAAGACCTATCCATAGATACCCCACACGTAAGGGTTTGATGAAATTTTTTTTTTGTGTTTCAGTTCTATGTATGGGGAACCCCAAATATTATTGTTTTAAAAAAAAATGATATTAGAAACCTCAATATCATTTTTGAAGCCCTATCCATAGATACCCCACACGTAAGGGTTTGATGAAAAAAAATTTTTTGAGTTTCAGTTCTATGTATGGGGAACCCCAAATATTATTGTTTTTTTTCTATTTTTGTGTGAAAATCTTAATGCGGTTCACTGAATACATCTACTTACCAAGTTTCAATAGCACAGCTCTTATAGTTTCGGAGAAAAGTGGCTGCGACATACTCGGACAGACAGACAGACAGACAGACATGGCGAATCTATAAGGGTTCCGTTTTTTGCCATTTGGCAACGGAACCCTAAAAAAGGTAAAAATGCAACGCAAGCCGCGAAAAAAATTTGCGATGTTTATGGACCTAGTGTAGCGTCTGTGAGAGTAGCACAAATTTGGTTTAAGCGTTTTCAATCCGGAAATTTTGATGTCAAAGATGCACGTCGCTCTGGTCGCCCTATTACGGATAAAATGAATGCCATTTTTGAAAAAGTGGATCAAGATCGGCATACCAGTAGTTACGACGTAGCTGAAGAACTGGAAATTGACCACAAAACAGTTTTGGCGCATTTGAAAAAAACTGGGTACACAAAAAAGCTCGACATTTGGGTACCTCACGAGCTCACTGAAAGAAACCTAATGAACCGTGTACTCATTTGTGATTCTTTATTACGACGTAATGAAACCGAACCATTTTTGAAGAAGCTGATAACTGGTGATGAAAAGTGGATCACGTATGACAAGAACGTGCGAAAAAGGTCGTGGTCAAAGGCCGGTCAGGCTTCACAGACTGTGGCGAAACCCGGGTTAACTCGCAACAAGGTGATGCTGTGTGTGTGGTGGGATTGGAAGGGCATTATTCATTATGAGCTGTTACCACCAGGCAGGACCATCGATTCTGAACTCTACTGCGAACAACTGATGAGATTAAAGCAAGAAGTTGAGAGAAAGCGGCCGGAATTAATCAACAGAAGGGGTGTGGTTTTTCATCATGATAACGCTAGACCTCACACATCTTTAGCCACCCAACAAAAATTAAGAGAGTTTGGCTGGGAGGTGTTAATGCATCCGCCGTATAGTCCTGACCTTGCACCTTCAGATTTCCACCTGTTTCGGTCTCTTCAGAATTCTTTAGGCAGTGTCAGGTTAACATCACGAGAGGACTGCCAAAACCACTTGTCGCGGTATTTTGACCAGAAGTCCCAAAATTTCTATAGCAATGGGATCATGTCCCTACCTATAAGATGGCAAAAAGTTATCGAACAAAATGGTACCTACATACTTTAGTTAAATGTAAATAAACTTTATTAAAAAATGTTTTGAATTTTCTTAAAAAATGCGAAGAAACTTTTTCCCCAACCTATTATTTAAGTTCCATGTATTAGGGGCGAGCCTATTGCCGTCAACCGGGCACAAATCCAGACACCGGGCTGCTACTGAGAAATTCCAGATGGAAAAACCCAATAACACTTTACCCGACCTGGGAATCGAACCCAGGACCTCATGCTCAGAAATAGCGCTTGCGACCACTAGACCATTGACGCAGGTAAACATTCGTCACACTATCGTATCTATACATTATCGATATGTCAAAAACTAAACGCAAGTCAAGTGATGCGATTTTCCATTGATCATTTCCGATCGAAGAACGACGACTACTAAATGAATGAGGCGGTCTATTATAGCCGACATAATTATCAGAAAAACAGGCCTTAAAGACATAGACAATGACATAAGCATCGACTCATCTAATGCAGTCTGTGTGTGTTGGGCATTAGACTCACATAATATGTGTGACCTCCCCTAGGTCACATCAATGAGATAGTTCTACCAATAAAGGCGTGAGGACTCGAAATGTGGGTAATTTGGATGCAACAATTGCTTAAATTGAATAAGGATTTGATTTAACTCTTCCTGTGCAGTTTAAAGATCACACGAAGGGAATGCATATCCCAGAGGCATGCAACGAGAAGATGGATCGGTATACACATTGCTTTAAGTCGCTCACAGCTTCGGCGAAACTGAAGCGAGCGAGCAAATGGGATACGGGACGAATGTCGGTCGCGCAGATTGTGTCAACTAACGTCAAACGGCATCGCGGAAGACCCAGGCGTAGATGGCGGGACTCGATGCCTACATGAGGGTCCTAGTCCTTATTGGCTCAGGATAGAGTTGAACGGAAAAGGGAAAGAAAGCCTGTATTGTCCAACTGCCCTGCAGTGGGTAAATACAGGCTGATTTTTATTAGCTTCTAGAGTCTTAAAAAGGACTCGAGTCTTAGCGCGGGTAGGAGGCCAAAATTTCACGCGGGTGAAGTGCTGGTTTGAATAATCAGTAAATGGGTTTTTCAGTTATATTAGTTAGTTAGGGAGTAAGTGTAAATACCTATGTTGATCGCCTTTTTTAGATAGCGCTACATTAAATGTATAGCAGTCGTCTTTTCAACACGTGGAATATTCGATGGTCCCTATTAACAATGTCGGTTCCGCAAAAAGAGAGTTTGTTTTACTACTAACACTGTTGCGCGGACAAGGTTAATACAGCCGACAATATTATCTTTAAAACTGGCAAAATATCATGATTTAAAATAAAAAATAAAAAAAACGTACGATAGATCTTTTTGTTGTGATTCTATTTAAGTAAAATGTGAATATTGGTAAAAATGCATAACCGACATTGTTAATAGGAACCATCGTATTGTTTAAAATTTTGGTAAAAGCCAAATAAATGCATCATGCATTTGATTGATTTATTAAAGTTTGGAAGGCTGTTTCCAAGGTCAAATTGAGACAGCTTATTAAACAGTGACACAAATGGCTATTATTGATTTGACATGACTTCATACATGGAACTAGCTCTAGTAAATTGCCTACTGTTATTTAGATTCGTATCTCTATGCAGGCATTGTAGTTGGTTTTATCATTACTCAAACGTTAACAAGTTTTTATGTAAAAAGTAATCTAGGTTATAAAACTTTGAGGTAGTGTTTAACTAGTACTACAGCAAGTATTTTTGTATTTTAAGACTTAGTAACTAACAGACGTAGCTAGGGTCATGAGCACTTATGGCAGGATTGAATTTTGCGCCCCTCAGTACTTTCTAAGGAGAGAAACGACACTAACGGTTCAGTTTAAAATTTGTATACACCTATTTCATTAACATTTTAGGATTAAAAAAAAGTCCTTTCCATTATTTACAAAGGGCAATTTTTCAATAGTATGGTGTACATCAATGAGCACTCTTAGAACGTTTGAGCAATCTGGGAACGAATTTTAACAACCCGGACCCGCCTGGATTGGTTTGTATTATGTTCAATAAACCAAGCATTAAGTAACATTTGTTTTATTCTTAGCAAGCACTAGGTAGCACTGTTGTGGATTTACAAATGCAAGTGTAGGGTACTTATAAATACCTTATTAGTCAAGAAGGTTTCCAAATACCTACATAATTGATACATAACATACCTTTCCTCCAAGTATGCACAACAATTATATAAACCAAAAGTTTACAACACCACTAAGTACTTAAGATATCAATCTACTAGCTCTTGTAGCAATTAACATTTCCTTAATGAGAAACAGAAGAAAATTAAAGAACTGATACTTAATACTAGCAGTTACAGAATGAAGTTGTTATCACTGGGCCTGGCATAAGGTGACTTGGGATGCGAGCACAATTTGTGTTTTAACTTGCCACCGGCATAGCTGGCTTCTGCTCCGCTAGGTATTCCTAACATGTCAGCCCATTCTTCTGAGCTAGGTATCTGTATTACTTTCTCACTTCCTTGACTGTCCTCTATATCTCCTGTCTCTTCTTGTTCCTGGCTGTCTGTCTGGTCTTCCCTGCCACTAGCAGTATTCCTCCCTTCCTCTTCAGTAACGTCATTCCCTGGTTTTTTCTTTAGTATTTGGTCAATATGCCTATTGACAACATCTCCGTCTTCAGTTGTTACTTTGTAACTCGATGGGCCATCTTTACTCGTCACTGTGCCTGATAACCAACGTGGTCCTCTACCGTAGTTTCTATACATAACACTTTGACCAACATTGGTATCCCTATGTTTCCTCAGACCATTGTTAAAGATTTGCTGTTCAACTTGCTCATGCTGTTTATTGTAAGGCTGGATAGTATCGAGTAAGGTCTACCCATCAATAATTCAGCAGGACTTTTCCCTGTCCCTGCACATGGCGTCGCTCTTAATCCTAACAACATATTAGGCATCCTAATATCCCATGGTAGTTGGTCCATTTTACGAAGCTTGTCTTTTACAGTTTGTACCATGCGTTCCGCTAAACCATTCGCTGCAGGGTGGTATGGCGCTGTGGTAATGTGTTTTATTTTATTGGAATCTAAGAATCGTTTCATTTCAGATGAGACAAACGGTGTACCATTGTCAGAGACCAATGTCTCACATAGCCCATGTGTAGCAAAGATCATTCTTAAATGTTTGTTAACCGTTTCTGTAGTCATTTTATTAACGATAAACACCTCAGGCCAGCGGGAATATATCGACTATAAATAAAAAGACTTTATTTTGATAAGGTCCCGCAAAGTCAACGTTTATGCGAGACCATGGTCTTGTGGGTACCACCCACTCATAGCTGGTCCTTGGTGGCATGTGTCAACTTTCGAGACATTTATTGCAGTTGCCGACCATTGACTCGATATCTTCATTTAACTGAGGCCACCACACGTAGCTCCTGGCCAAAGCTTTTGTTTGTACAATACCGCTATGAGATTTGTGTAACGTGCGTAAAACTTCACTACGTAGTGACGGTGGCACCACTACGCGACAACCTAGAAGAATACAGCCTTCGTGTATAGAGAGCTCACTCCGATGTAACCAATATATGCGTAGCTTTTCCTCCGTGACTTTCGGAGGCCAACCGCTCAAAATATGATGTATAACTCGCGAAAGTATCTTGTCCTTTTTTGAAAGAGTTTCAATCTGCTGGATGTCCACAGGAAAGTCTTCAGGAGCCTCCGCCATCAATAGAATGTAAAGAAAGAAGAAAAGAAAGAAAAATAGTTTATTCTGCACAAACAAAACGCACAACATGAAATAAAAAATTGTCACAAAAAAAGAAAAATGCACGCGTACAAGGTCACAAAGTTGTTCCTCAGGCTGCTCAGGCACTGGTTGTGGCCAGCGACTGAGACCATCTGCATTATTTGTTGGCCCGGCTTGTACACTATGTTGTAACTGTGAAGTTAGTACAATAGAAATTCTTGTTAACCGTGGTGATATAATATTAGGTATTGGCTTTTTTGGATCAAATATACTGACCAACGGTTTGTGGTCCGTTACTATGGTGAAAGACCTTCCCATTAGGTAGTTATGAAACTTTTGAATCCCAAACATAATCGCTGTCGCTTCTTTATCAAGTTGAGAATATTTCCGCTCATGTGAATGTAATGTTCTTGAACTCATGGCAACAGGTCGCTCTTGGCCGTCCTCCATAACGTGAGACAATACTGCACCTGCACCATATTCAGAGCTATCACACGTCATTACCAACGGTTTGTTCAAATCATAATGTACTCATGTAATATCTGAAGATAGTAATTGTTTCGCCTTGTCGAAACTTTCTTGTTCTAGATCTGTCCATTGCCACTTGTGTGACTTGTCAAGCAACCTATGAAGTGGCTCAAGTATAGTCGCCTTGTGAGGTATGAACCTCTCATAAAAATTATACAAACCCAAAAATGCCTGCAGCTGCTGGACATTCTTGGGCTCCGGTGTTTTAGTGATAGACTCCACTTTACCGGGCGCTGGATGAATGCCGTCAGCGTCGATGACAAATCCCAGGAACTCTACACTTTCTTTAGCAAATTTGCACTTACTGGAGTTGAGTCGCAGTCCAGCTCTCTGTATGCGTGTCAATACCATGTCTAGGCGTCTGCACATATTTGGCAAGGTGTGTCCGCTAATGATTATGTCATCAATTAGAACCGCAACTCCCGGAACACCTGCCAGCAATGCTGTCATCAACCTTTGAAATATTCCTGGACATGCCTTTACGCTGAACGCCAGCCTGTGAACAGTGTAAAGACCTTTGCACGTATTCAAAGTCAGCAATTTAGCTGTGTTCTCGTCTACTACAACCTGTGTATATGCACGTTCTAAATCCAATGTGGTAAAGTATTTTCCACCAGCAATGATAGCAAACACTTCGTTAGCAGTTGGCATAGGATAAGTATCCGACTCAGTAGCCTGATTGACCGTACTGCGATAATCGCCACACAGACGAATATCTCCCGATTTTTTAACGATAGGTACGACTGGTGTCGCCCATTGAGAAAAAGAAACTGGTTTAAGTACCCGTTCTGCCACTAGACGATCAATTTCCTTCTCAACCCTGTCTTTAATCGCAAACGGAACGGGGCGAGCCTTAAGAAACCTAGGCGTAGCCTCTGCCTTTAAATGTATTGTAACCGGATCACCTCGGTAAGTACCTAGACCCTGTTTAAAAACTTCATTATGTTTTTTTAACATTTCGTTGGAAATTGACACATGGGAATCTAAGACAGCATTAATACATACCTTTATGTTAAGGGCTGAAAACCAATCACGAATAATTAAGTTTGGTCCTAACCCTCTAGCTACTATAACATTCAAAACACACTTAATGTCTCTAAACGTTACTTGCACAGTTGTCTGGCCAAGCACAGATATGGGCTGTCCAGGTATGTAGGCTGGCCGGCGCGGCGCGAAGAGTGGCGGCATCTCGTGACCGCGCTGATCGTAGCCTCCTCCACGTACTTTCGTTTACCAGCGAGACTCCAGCACCGGAGTCCACCTGCATCGTCACCGGCATGCCGTCTAGCTCAACCGTTACGTCATAGGAAGGTACTCGTAGTCCTACACTATTGACGCTATAAATCCCATTCATCTGAATATCTACTTCGTCATTATGGGTATGATTCACTTGTCTTTGCGACCCTTTTTTCTTAGCAATACATATCTTTTCTATGTGTCCTATTTTCTTGCAGTATCGGCATGTAGTTTTAATAAATCTACATTCTCCTCCGTGGCGGTCACCACACCGGTAACACATTCGAGAATTACTGTTAGCCTACTGCGTTGATGTCCATAGGCTCAGGCTCTGCCGCTGTTGTTGTAGTAGTCGCCGTTACATTGGTCCCATGTGCGACATTCCCGGGGTTAGCACTTTGAATCAAACAAACATCTCTCCCCGCACTCTCTGATGATAGCATAGCTTGAATAACATTATCATAAGATAAATTGTCTTTTTCCAAGAGATCGTACTGTAATTTATGGTCGGACAGACCGCACACGAGCCTGTCGCGTAGCATACGTTCCAAGTCGGAAAAATTGCAATCGGCACTAATTTTACTGAGCTGTGCTATGTACTCCGCAGCAGATTCACCTCGTTTTTGATCGCGTTTATAAAATTTGTAAGACATTGAAATTTCATTAGGTTTCGGACTATAATGTTTTGTTAACACTGTTACGATTTCACTGAATGGCACATCACTAGATTTTCTAGACGTAATTAGCGCCAGAAGGGTGTCAAACACTTGAGAACCGCATATTGTATAAAAATTAGCCCTTTTTAATGAGTCCAACACAATGCCATTCGCTTCAAAGCAAAATTTTAACCTGTCCATGTAATTGTCCCAAATTTGTCTGTTTGAGCATCAAACTCTTTGTATTTCAATGCTCTGCACTCCATTTTAATCACTTTTAGTCCTCGTCGCCACTATTATGTTTAATACAAGCATTAAGTAACATTTGTTTTATTCTTAGCAAGCACTAGGTAGCACTGTTGTGGATTTACAAATGCAAGTGTAGGGTACTTATAAATACCTTATTAGTCAAGAAGGTTTCCAAATACCTACATAATTGATACATAACAGTTTGGTTTTGCTGTTTCTTTCTTAATGGATATAATATATTACCTACATTGGACACTTATACTGAAAAGTCTAAGATTGTAGATAAGATGTAAGAGCGAACGAAGCGAGGTCGAAAATGTTTGCGCCCCTTTAACCTAACCGTCACCGCCGCTGCGACAGCTTAGCGATTGCGCACCGTTCTAAATGCGAACTATGCTTCATTGTTCCACTACTGCTGGGGGGTTATTCGCGCCAGTTTTTCTTCCCAGCTAAAGCACTAGGAAGTGGTGACGGGCACGTATATTGGGGGACTGTCTTAAGCAATATTGACGTTAAAAAAGTGCTTACTCTCAACTTAATTTGAATAATCGACTTTTGAATTTGAGTTTAGGACACCTAAAATTAAAAAAATCTGGTATATGAAAAACATTTGACAAAGTGAACAACTTTTTATCGTTAATAAAAGACGCACGCAAAGTCGCTCTGAAAAAGTATGAGGAAAATGATTTTTATTCCACTCCATGAGAGCAACTACCTCTGACACACCTGTTGAGTAAATGTAAATGATGTAGTTTCTTACCTTAGCGATGATGTCATCTTCGACAGTAGCCAGGGCAGCAAACACATCTTCTGCTTCTATCTGACCTGTCAGTATGATTGTCAGGTTTTCTGCTCGGTAGAATTTCTTGTGGAACTCTCTGACCTGTGAAAAGCAGCTACTTAGTTTGCCTTTTATATGAATACTAATAAATAGCGGAGTGAAGATTTTATCTCCAATGCATCTATGATTCAACTAGCAAAGGATTTTCTGAAGAATTTTAGGAATTCTTTTTAGAATGATACTTATATCGGTGTTATTGTTCACATAATACATAATTATATACATAATTTTGTAATAATTATTTTATACATTTTGTAATATTTATTCTTTTTTGTGCAAAAAAAAACTGTTCAGTGTAGTTTGTAATACTAAGTAACTCGGTTAAGTTTTAGTATGCCAGCAGTAAATTTAAGGGGTGAAGACGGGTGGGAAGGGAGGGGGGGGAGGTGTAGAGCCTCCCCTGTGAAGGAAAAGTTGCGCAACCCCCCCGTTTTTGAGAAATATTTTTTTTTATATTCTAACCTCACTTTCGAATTTTCGTATATCGACATCGATTTAAAGGCCAGAAAAGGTGTGGGATTGACGAATAAAACGAATGACTCACCCTTTGCATCAGTTTAAGGATTTTCAAGGCTTAAAATATAAATAATCACATCCTAATTACACATAAACCATGTCGGGTTTGGGCCGGGAGTGTACGACTAAACACCGACAGACTTTTCGCCGATAGGGCTTATCAACGTAATCTAGTCGTTTCTGGCACTCGCCGGCCGCTGCCGCGGCACCGCTCGCTTCGCTCGCTCGGCTCGTGCATGGAAGGTCACAGTTTTAACCTAACCTAACCTAACCTCCCCAAACCATGTCGTTTCTGGCACTCGCCGGCCGCTGCCGCGGCACCGCTCGCTCCGCTCGCTCGGCTCGTGCATGGAAGGTCACAGTTTTAACCTAACCTAACCTCCCCAAACCATGTCGTTTCTGACTCGTGGGCTGGCAAACTAAAACTAAGCCAGTAACTCACTTTAATATTGTCCGTAGATGTCCTGAGGTTCTTCATAATGCCACCGGTTTCAGCTGAATAACCACTTCCTGGATACATGGCACGCAGCAATTGTAGCTCGCATCTGTAATAAATATTTTGCTGTACTATGTGTCGAACTATCTTAACGGTTTACAAGTGGCGGAAAAAAGTTTAGCATTCTGATAAGTTAATTGATAAAAAAAACTTTTGTTACCCTAATTAGTCAAATTTAGATTAAGATGCGACTTGAATGTTTTTTACAAATTACTGTGAAAATTTTATCATCAACAAACAGAACGTAGTTAATATTACTTCTTTGCCATACCTACTGTATGCAGTATTTTCCCTCCCCTGCATTTCACAATACACCACACCAGCATCCTCACCCTCGCCATCAATGTGGTGAACTTCTGTGATGAACCCTTCATCAGTGAGCGTAGGCTGCAGTATGTGGTCCAGGTATATCGGCAGCAGCGTCAACATACCAGCGTCTCCCGCAGTGTACACGGTGTAGCAAGTGTGGTCCGTATCCGTCCATGCATTTGTGCCATGAGCCATACAACGGTTGGCCAGTAAATCCAAGATCCCTTTGTATGGGTACCGCTCTGACCCGAGGAAGATGAGATGCTCCAATGTGTGAGGCAGACCATCATCATCATGAGCTTCAGTTGCTATAGGAAAATAAGAAGAAATTGGAATTTAGTAATAAAGTCCTTATCAGTTACCATTTCGCTGTTATCATTGTTTGTAAATTGGATTAGATTTCCTATTTGCTCTGTGAATTATTGTTATCCAGCTGTGTATTGCATTTCAAAAAGGTAAGTCCACGTCGCGGCCGTGGGTAACTTTAGTAGCAAGTAGGTAGAATCAAAACTTTTGTCCAGCTAAGATCTTTGGAACTTCACATGTCACCCGAGCTAACTTTTTAAGAAATACTTACCCAGACAAAAGAAACCGTTGACTACAGGTCCCTCAACTCCGGCTATGATCACGGTAATACCGGTCTTCTCCGACACATATTTGTTCACTGGGATCACGTCGGACGCTTTTGTCGACGATATCAATTTGAAGTGAGACATTCTGAATTTATGCCGAACTTGGTTTATGTACTAAATGTTGTTTAAAACACACTGGAGTGATATCCAACTTATTCGCCGGCGCCCGCCTGATCTAACTTCAATCAATCTGGGCAAGCACAGCAAGTGACGATTTTCAAGTGAATGAAATAAAACCACTCGGGTTATGTCAAAACTGTCAGATCAGACTGTCAGATTCGAATTAGAATGTCACCGGTTTACTAGTGATGTCCACCATGTCCACATTTAACAGTTACTTGTGATATTTACTGTTACAATTCCATTTTTATTTAAATTAATTTTTTTAATACCTCGTAGTTTGTTGTAGAATTGCTCATAGATTTAATAATCATCAATCGTACAGATGACTATTCGACCTCGTGGACTGCTGAGTGTGGCTGCTGACGTTCTTAATTCAGTTCTCAGGTCGGGCTTATTATTAGAATATTATTCTTGGGTTTTTCCGTGAGGAATATTTTAGTTCCAAAGTCCGGACTGCCCGGAGTTTGCAAGTTGCCGGTTTGATACCCTGCCTCGAAAAGCACGTTAAACCGTTGTCCTGCGCCTAATTTCTATCCACGGGGTAATTTACAGTAGGAATAGCTTTATTTTTACAGGTTAACAACATTTATTGGGTTTTTTACATCGTTGAGCAGACAAATTTTTTGAACATATGAAGCAATGGATTAATAATATTCTTCAAAATCATTCAGATCGTGATTAATAGTGTGTTATGCGATTAAGCTGCCGGACATGTTCAATTGCCATCCCATCCGAATATGAGAGTATGGGAAGAGAGAGAGTACGCATACCCGTTTAACACTATGATAATCTCCCGTGGTGAAAGCTGGTCTCCGCAGAGATTGGTGCCATGATCGATTTTCTGTATGGAGGACCATTATAATTTTGTTAAAAATTATAATCAAAACAATGGGCGATGCAGCGGGCTATGCTTGTTGTTTTCCTACGTGGTCAAACCAGAAATGAAGAGATCCGCAGAAGAACTAAGCCCGAAGAATTGCCAAAATTAGGTGGCAGTGAGTAGGGGACACTGCTCGCAGATGATGGCCGAAGGGCCCGAAAGTGTGGAGTGGTGACCACGTAACGAAAGCCGTAGGCCTTCCACAAGTTGGACCGATGACCTTGCGAAGGCTGCAGGAATCCACTATCCATGCAGAAAACAGATCAGTCGAAGAGTTTGGGAGAGGCCTATGTCCTGCGGTGGACGCCTTTCGGTCAAAATGATTTAAAACAATGGTTCATTTCTGATTACCAATCAAATTAAAAGGCTTTTATTAAACAGTATTCCACAAATTCTTATCGGAACCGTAATCCATGAAAATAAAGAACAAGTATTTACAAATGATTTTACGCACATCACTAGGCAAAATGCTCTCATTCAATGACTCATCAACCGCCACAGATAACATAAATATAATGAGTTGTTTCCGACGATACTGCTATATTTTGCAGAGACGCGAAGTTCTCGTTTCGAAATCCATTGCTTCTTCTATGCGTAAAAAACTTTTTCTAGAAGTATGTTCCGGTTTGGCGCAAAAACGGCTGAACGGGTTTGGATGATATTAGGCACTTATGTAGTTTTTCCCGTTCCCGTGGGATATTTTCCGATATCCACACAGGCGAAGCCGTGGGCAATAGCTATATTTTAGGAACTATTTTTTACACAATATACATATACGTTGTCCTGCCCAAGGTTAGGTTCCTTCTGCAGACTCTCAGCTCGTCGGCGTTTGGTCCTGGGTCGTGGTTGTGATATTGCTGATATGCAATATCCTGTATTCGTCGAAGAGTAGGCAAAATAGATGGTTATGTTTTTTACCGTACTATTTCCTAGAAGGAAGGAAGAGGTACGCCCACGTGCTCATTAATAGCAGCTGCATGAGCCGATCGATCAGCTTGCCGCAGTCCGTTTACATAAATCCTTGACATACCCGTCCGTGTCTCGGCATGTAAAGCTGTTGGTCCCA
Organism: Aporophyla nigra; assembly: GCA_947507805.1. Taxonomy (NCBI): domain Eukaryota; kingdom Metazoa; phylum Arthropoda; class Insecta; order Lepidoptera; family Noctuidae; genus Aporophyla; species Aporophyla nigra. The sequence continues at coordinate 15,782,479 of OX382302.1, read as the reverse complement.
GCTGCCATTCGTGGATCTATGACAGACGTGTCGGATCATTAGAAGCACGAGTCTGACAAACAGTCGTACCAAGGGGTATCGTGTTACCCAGAAACTACATGGGTTGTGGATAGACAGTTTGTCCACGTAAAATTCTGGTAGGTATTCAGCAGCAACTTCACAGTGTGTGATGGGTATCGATATTGTAATTATTGTAATTTAAAATAAACATAATAACATATAATTTAAACATTTTAAATTACAAATTTTGCCTAACTTAAAATAAACCAAATAAAATAGTAGGTTTAATCGATTTGAGGAATCGTTAGAATCGATATGATGAGTCGGCAACACTCGGCGAGCGCGGGGAATTCTGACCCGACAGTAGACATGGGCAAAGTTGTTATATTTCAATCACGGTGACTGTTGTTCCAGTTCCAAAAAAATCACAGTGAAAAATCACCGTGACTTTGTCACGTTGATATTTGGATAACGTACGTCGAATAGGTACTTGGAACGTCTGTGACTATAGATGATTTGACAATTAATTCGTTTATTCGATTAAAATAAATATCGCCTGCAGCTGTATTCGGTTTTATTTTATGTATACGTATACACATACGTGTCCACGTATGTATTTATATGCATACAGGGTAACCAGTTTCTAAGACAAATCGCAAAAAAACAAGACGCGCCAAATTATAAGTGCTCTTGACAAATAAACTACAATGAGCTGAGTCAAAGTTCTATACGCACCTCGCGCGGTTACTAATATCACGAAACTAAACGACTTTCTCCGAACGGTATTCCGAGGTTCGGACTCGGGCGGACGTTCCGATTCATTATCGTTCCATATAAACAGGAACCATCGCAGTGACGGGAGTGAGACGGAGTAGGTGTGACGAAAAGGAACAACGTTATTTTGGAACGACGTTATTTTCTAAAAAGTCACTGTGAAATTCTCAGGTGACAGATCACGATGATATTTTCACTGTGACGTTATTTATCACCCATGTCTACCCGACAGCCGTACTGTGCGGACGTGTCAGCGGAATTTTGGTGGTGTTACATTGGTTGTGGGATAATAATAAAACAGTTATAAAACATAGTGACCTGAGTTTTACTACAATATGTATAGCCGATAATACAACAAAAAAATATTTTCTTAAACTCATACTTCAAGTTAACTGATTCACAATATTACAAGTTAATAATTGATATTAAAAAAAAATGCTGGTTCATACATTTTGACCACCTTTGAATGAAACAGCTGATTTTGATTACCGACGAAACATTTGTACGATAGAGACTTTAGTAGCGCTATTCTGTAAAAAATTACAGCTCACTTGTAGGTCATTTCACCTAAGTTCTCACTGTGAGATTTTAACAGAATAGATCGGCTGAACCTGTAAGTCCCTGAGATACCACATTTGGTTCCCCACGAACCAGCGAACTTTAACCTTATTTGTATGACAAAATAAGGCTCTGAATCGTTTGAAACGATGCGAGCATAACGTAGGTAATTAGGAATAAAGAGGTGAATCATGGTGTCGAGACGATGTCCCTGCTACCCTGTGAGCTTTGTATACTTACTTTAATATAACTTTTTAACTTATTAGGACTATCAGTTGCACTTCTTCAAGTTTTGGGACCTCTACTAAAAGGATTCAATCTTTCATTGTTGGTTTGTATACTACGCTTGGTGTCCACGATCATTTGGACTTAAAGAATTAAATTATAAGATAAGATTATTGTAGAGATTGTGTTGACTGTCAGGGATTAAAACAGTAGGTAGGTAGGTAGGTAAACGAATGCAAATAAAATAAATAAGTACGTAAGTACCTTATATTACATGGGTTTTATCTCACACAATAATTCGCTGCAAATATCCTATCATGTCCTTTCTAATTAAACGTCGCATTTTTTTTTAATGTACACACGGCTACAAATCAAACTATTCATTTCCAGCTTTAACTGACCTCGCATTGCAAAGGATTTTCGTACAATGAGCTGTAAATTTTTACTGGAAATGTAAATTTTGTTTTGTGCCCATGCGTCTGGAGGTTTGAATTTCAGGGCCACGTGAAAACAGTATTCCGTGTTGAATGAAGATTTTATTGGTTCCGTTTCTGACTTATTGGGGGTATTAGTTCAAGGTTAGAATCAAGGTTACTACTCAGGGGAGCTCTACGTGTTACGGACCTCGTAGCCAACCGTAAACCCCATAGCCGCTACTACGCCATCATCATTAAACTTAACTAAATGAAAAATACGAGTATATTAGATTATGACTAAATTAATGTAAATACATTGGTAGCAATAGACAGGAGTTTGAGTTTGTACCCCCGGTCCACTTTGATGGTAATAGGCTCATCATTTCAGCCGTAAGACGTCCACTGCTGGACTTAGGCCTCCCCCAATTTGGGGGGCTTTGCCATAATCGCCACGCTTGGCAGGCGGGTTGGCGATCGCAGTATGGTGGTAAAATGCACAGAGAACGCTGCTGCCGGTAATAGGCTCGCCCCTACTAAATATGGAAAATATATGGGCGAAATATGGATGCTCCTCTGCGTATCTTTTCGAGGAATACCTAAATAATATTCTATTCGGTCGTATGAACATGTAAAATGTTTTACAATATGATGTCAGTTGCAGTATGACCCCATACAGTTAGAATTTATTACATTAACGTGAAATAAACAAAACATGTTGGAATTGCTTTTGTAATGATTGTGAAGTGTGAAATCATAAATAAATAATGAGAATTGATGAGTGCTGAGAACTATAAGCGATGAATTATAATGATTTTTCCATAGGTATACAAAATTAAACAGGTTTTTTTTTTGTAGGTGGGAAATCATCAAATGACTTCTCCCGCTCTGGGCGGAGCGGGAGGTGGTGTCAGACTTTTACTGACTAAAACCCACCCGTGTTCCTTCAGTTGCCCATATGCCAGGGCCACGGTAACTCTTTCGAACACATCTCGCGACCCTGGCAGGCATCGATCCTAGTAGACCCTTTCAGTACTGCTGACATCTCTGAGGCGCGCGTGGAACACTACGCGCCGTCGACACGTGCCTGGTCCTTCCCGGGCGGCGAGCAATGGGTAGCTCGCCGCCCAGTAAGGACCAGGCCCGCGCCTATGGTGGCCGGGAGTCCGCGATTGACTCCCGACGCCCGGGGCGTCTCCTCCTGCGGCGGCTAGGGACGTGAATGAGGGCGAAGAGACGGCCACTCCCTCACGCGCCCCGCCGCCTCCTTCGCGAGCAATACTGCTTCGCAGAAGGAGGTGACGGCTTCCCATATGCCCTCTCGCTCCGTACCATGGCTCGCAACAGGGCTGGACACGAAAGGTCTCCGCCGCCGATCGCCTCTACGAAAATACGGCGGTGCTCCGCCCAGACAGGGCACACCTTCACTGTATGCTTCACCGTGTCGTTCAGACGATCCTCGCAATGGAAACACCCTGGCGTTTTCTCCCGCATTTTCCTGAACAGAAACCCCCCAAAGCACCTATGCTCGGTGAAACATGTATTATACATTGAAATTTATTGATTTTGTGAAATATTCGACATTCTGAAGTTGAGAAATGAATGGTTTAGCGTGCGGGGTGATTATCAAATCAAATCAAAAGTCATTTATTCAAATTAGGCTGAGGATCAGCAAGTTTTCGGACGTCAAAATTACATAAGACAGTCCCTCAAAAAGCCCGCCCTTCACCACTCCCTAGTGCTTTAGCTGGGAAAAAAAAGTGGCGCAACAAACTCCCCAGCAGCACAGCTGTCTGTCCAGTTAGAAGAACTTGATTCTATATAATTGTAAGTAGTAAACATTAAGAGACACAAAACATTAAATTAAATGATTTGCCATATGTCAGCTAGCCAACATAATATTCCAACAAATAAAATGAAATCTATACTCAAGCAAACGCAAAAAAATATCTATATAATGTAAATATAGCTACTAAAATAAAAGCCTCCTGGTATAAAGAGCATGATAGCTTACATGTGCAACGCTAAATTATGTTCACATAGCTGTTACGACCCGAGTTACAACTCGAGGCCACAAATGAAAAACTTTTTTGCAAAAAAAAACAACCGACTTCCTTAAAAACACTACAAAGTGAAAAATAACTTTAATTTCGGTAGTCGGTGTCTTAGGATCTGTATTTATGGTTTTTTTTGCCACCGACTTCCGAAATTAAAGTTATTTTTCACTTTGTAGTGTTTTTAAGGAAGTCGGTTGTTTTTTTTTGCAAAAAAGTTTTTATTTTTAAATTTTTAGTTGTTGTATTCACCCTGCACTAATTCCAAACAAGAATGCATATTTATGCGATAGCAGAAATCGCGGTTGATTTCCTGTCATTTTTTAAAGAGTTCCGGTGTCTGTATCTTCGAAAACTATAATTAGTTCACCACGGATGGATAGATAGAACCAGCAATTATTTTTGATCTTTAGTACAATATCGACGCCTTAGAGTGAAAACCTCGTAAATGTAAAAGAAGTAACTTTTCAGGAGGAAGAAAAAACTGCGTGCTGTAAAATTTTTGTACGGCGTCTTTTATGTTTTTTTATTAATTAATATGGAAATCTAACCCGCTTTTATACCCAGAACTGTTCGTTACTTTACGATTGTCCGAAATGCATAAAATCCTACTTACGAGGTATTCGTACAAAAAACTCGACCTAAAGCATGCAAATACTAGGTTTTCACAGATAGGAAGAGAATTAAAATCGTTTATTTTATTAAATTATTTTTATTTTTAGGTTAAATTTGTTTTGTTAAAAGGCACGTTTTTATGATAAAAGCCTCTAAAAGACCTACAACGTTAATCACGATAACTCAGTACAATATTTTTCTAAGTAACAGTGAGTGAACTATTATTGTTCTTTTATCCAGATTAGATCCAGAAATTACAAATAAATTATGTTCTCTGAACTGTGTGACACATTTGTGTCACACTCACACAGCACAAAAAATCTTACCCGAGTCACTAATGAATAAATTAATAAAATATTTTAGAAAACTTTTGTAGTCAGCAGGTAACTAGGTACACTAGTGTTCTTGGTAGATAAACATGGATAAATATTATTTTAGTGCTCAACCCTTACCTACTTCTAGTTTGAGATCCACGATTTATCATAAAATTCTTAAAGATAATCAGTACAAAACTTAAAAATGCACATTGGCTAACAAAATATAACTCTTATTATAAGTAATTTCAGTCATAATTTTTATATTTGGCTATAATAAGCGCTTAGATTTTTAATTATACTCTTAATATTAATAAAGGCAATGATAACACAAAGCAACGTAACGTCTAATTATAACGCCGCACAATAGTAACAATTACTCTGTAAGTACTGCTCTTCCGCAGGTACATGTATTATTCCGTCGTTGGTCACTGCACTGGTGAGGCAGTTGGTCGTAGAATGAGTGTACATCAGTAGGCAACACAGTCTTCAATTCTTGTAAATGAATGTACTTGCTTCGTGGGATTGGGAGTCTACTGTCATATAAAAGCGGCATAGAATCGGAGAGACCTGGCATTTTAATCCTTCTTGTAAGTTGTGCAAAATCTTCGTCATGTACTTTTTTATAAAAAATTGTCCCATCACTGCGATACTCGATACAGCGCAAATCAAACACTGTTGTCTCCCCAGCTTTCTTTCCAGGTCTAATGGAGTTGAGGTATGGCATGGAGCTAAACTTGTGGAAGAAAGTATGCTGTAAATAGTCGACGTTGTATGGTTTTGTGAGTCTAGCAGTTTTACAAATTTCGACGTACTGTGCTGGTGAATAAATCTCACGATTTTTAAGCTTTCTTTCAATTGTGGCATGCATGGAGTCACACTCCATTTGAGTGTGACCTTTTTCAAGGTATTTATGCGTAATGGTTAAGGATTTTTGCTTTGCAGCAAGAAGTAAGGCGTTTGCCAGTATCGCATTGCGATTTTGGTTAGTACAGCCATCGCTCCAAAATATAACGTTCTTCACAGTGTCATCAACATTATTGTTCAAAAAATGGAAGAGTATGCTAGCAAATTCATCGGCTGTCACGCCTCCTTCACACTCATTCCAAATGAAGCAGTACCCGTCAGAAGTTTTCAGGTCAAAAATCGTGAAATTATGAACCTTCAGTTTAGTTTTGTAGTAAAGAGCGGAAGCATTTAATGCCGGCGACAGTAAAACTGCTTGCAGATCAAATGTAAAAACTTTTACAGATGGATCAGATATATTTTTGTCTGAAGACTTCTCTTGTCTTGCCTTATCCTTGCGCAAAACATGTATGTTGTAATCTGCCTCACTTAGATTGCCGACCCTTCTGGCGCAACAGACATCACATTCGTCTTTCTTGGGAGAAAATAATGAAAGATTCATTGCCTCAAATTCTTCCCAAAATATGAAATTTGATACTCTACAGTCATCTTTTCCCTTTTCTCTGAGATAATTGAGATATTCTCGGTAAAGGCTTTGTTTGCTGTTCCAATTTCGTTCTAAATAAAGTTTAGTCGTAGATTTTCGGCAGTAATGTGATTCCAGTTTTGGAAGCATATTCAAATATTCTCTTAAATGTTTTCTTCCTTCTTCTTCTTGTTCTTTAACTGTACTATTCCTATTTTTTGTATGTACTTTATGAGGCACGCTACGTGACCAGTTATGGACAGTCCATTCTCCGATGTCAAAAGTATGTAAATACATTTGTTTGCAAACCGTGTACTGCCCTTCAGGCGTGTTTATAGTGTATTTATAAGTGTTATCTCTTCGTGCATTCATAGTGTTACATTTACGTCTTGCCACACTTTGACATTGGACTGTCTTTTTAATCCACACTTTCTTCGCCTCCCAAGTTAAATTCCAGTACTGATTAAAATTTGACTGCCTGCTTTCTTCAGTCACTTTATGACACTGAAAATATTTGCTGTTTTCCGTATGACAACACCTAGGTTTCACAGAACGTTTCCTTCTGGGAATATCGAAAACCACTTTCCCTTCTTCAGTTTTTCTTCTTCCTGCATAGGTGTCTCCTTTCATACGTTTGTTCTTATTCGCTTCACTAATCCAACATTCTTTATTTGCCTTTCCTCTTTTAGCTCGGCGTCGTTTTCCATCAGTCACATTATTGTCTTCTGATTCAGAGGATGACTGTCTCAATAATTCGTTGGGTTGATAGTCAGAGTCTCCATCATCAGGTGAGTAGTCACCGATACCAGAACAAGGCGAAATATGACCCAGGATCGGATCTTCGGAACATGTCGGAATAATATCTAAAGGTTCATAAAGATTTTGAGGAGAATCAATTCCGGGGAGCAAATCAAAATTTAAAGCACTTGTTGGTGACATTGATGGCCATTGTTGTAAATCCTGGCGTATCAGAGTGTTAAGTGAAGGCTCCTTTGAAGAATCTTTCAGCAGTACTACTTCTTCTGATATATAACAACCCATCTTTTCATCATAATGATCTACTGAAGGTGAATTACCAATAGCTGGTGAGTTGCCATTTGTTTGAAAGGTTGCATGTTCTTTAGTAGCTTTAAGTGTACATTTTTTTAAAAGACTTATTTCTTTTACAGAATTTATCATGCGGAGGCACGATTCAACGAGTGAAATCGGTTTGATATGATCATCTTTCAGACTCTTTGACGGCACGGGAGCAATGTTACTTATTACGGGAATCTTGACTGCTGCAAGAGGTTCTTCATTTTTGGAAATTAGGGTCTTTGTACTATTTATCACATGCCGACGTAATTCAGCGAGCGAGTCGAGAGGACTGTCTATGTGTAAACAACTATCAATCGGATCATTGACTTTTATTTGAGATGACGGTGTGCTAGTATGGTCACAAGATTGGGTGGGGTGTTCGCTTGTGGAAATGTCTTCCACTCTTAAATTTGTCTTAAATTCTTGTGATGGATGTGTCTTTGCATTTTCACTTAATTTACGTGACTTTCTCCCGCTACGCGATGAATAATAGTTTTTTACAATCTCTGGAGAGTATCTACCGTCGCCAGAATCCGACGCCATGATGAACTAAAACAAAAGTAATTTAATTATTTATTAATAAAACTAATTAGACATCAACGACTAAACACTGAAAACCTAGTAATGGCTAGTGAACATAAAACGAAAGGCTCGTGTGTACGTTTACGAGGTATTCGTACAAAAAAATAAAAATGAAAACCAGGTAAAGGCTAGTGAACATAAAACGAAAGGCTCGTGTGTACGTTTACGAGGTATTCGTACAAAAAAATAAAAATGAAAACCAGGTAAAGGCTAGTGAACATAAAATGAAAGGCCCGTATGTACGTTTACGAGGTATTCGTACAAAATAATAAAAATGAAATCCTCGTAAGTGCTTAATGAACTAGAGAAATTATATAAAAACGATTTAATGAGCTGGATTTTAGTTTTTAATACATTGCATAGTAACATAAATGCATTATATACGATTTGTAATATAATTTACTGTTCTATTTATTTGTACGAAAACCTTGTAATCATACTTACGTACTTTTCCTTCTCGATGTAATACACATTTACAAATGAATACCTTGTGAAAGTACAAACGTGGTATTCTGTCTCAATTTAAGTTAGAGGAAAACCTCGTATATTACTTTACGAGCTATGAAAACTTATATATGTGTCTTTTCGAGGTTACTAATTAGAAAACTAGCCACAACTTTTAAATATTAAGTTAAATCTGTATAAAAATACGTTTCAAACATGAACAGTACTTACCTTCTTTCGAAAAACACAAAATTATACAGCTACAGCAGGATAAACTCAAGTTATCAATTTTTGATTAGGAAACGACACGTTCGTTGCAAGGTATTCACGCCAAACTGACAGATGCGAGTGTTTACGAGGTTCTCATTTATTGTCATAGATGGCACTACTAGTACCGAATGAACAAATTAGTCAGATCAGGATAGTGCGTTGCGAGGTTTTCTTCCTAGAAACGCAATAAAATAAATTTGAGCAAAAATGTATTCCCGAGGTTTTCACTCTAAGGCGACGATATCCAAATCACATTACGTGTACTGTTTGTTTTTGAGGAGTTCCTTCGTTTATCTCCCAAAGTATACATCAAATCTTCACAAAATTAATATGGGACCACCTCAGGAGTATACCCTTACGAATAAAAAAAGAATTTTCAAAATCGGTTGACAATTGGCGGAGAAATGGGTGAACATACATAAAAAAAATTAAAAAAAAATCATACAGTCGAACATATAACCTCCTCCTTTTTTTGAAGTCGGTTAATAAACTAGGACCATCGACGTAAAATCAATTAAACAGGTAGGTATTATTAATAACAATATCAACATCAAGGTCAGCAAGAGGACCAGTCACCACAAGCAGCACCCGGTCACGAGCATAACGCAAAGATCAGCCATTACCCCCCTCGCCATATTTGAGGGAATTGCGTATCACACTATCCGTAGGTATTAATGGCTTTCATTTTGACAACCAGCAACGCGTTATTTACGTAACTAGCAAAGCAATATCCCTCAAAATCATTCAGATTTATAGTGTGTTACACAATTACGGACTGATAACTTCTCCTGCAATTTTGACCTTCTAACTGAATTTGAGTACAGAAAGATTTCAAACATTATGCTTATTTCAGATGTTCGTATCACATTCAAGTGGATCATCCTCTCTTTCCCAATGGATCATACTCTCACTAGGCGACACGACGTGGCAGCTGGCATACCATACCATGGTAAAAGATTTTCGTAAGTGGAAATGGTCTTGAATCTTATTTTCAAACCATTAATTAGCACTTACATTTCGTTGTATCGTCATTTAGGGACTTGATCATACCGCGGGACACTTCTACCATACAACCTTTTTAGATGACCTAGAATTGACAGCGACAGTCGTGGTTATAGGAAGACATAGGACATTGTTTCAAGACTCCTATGGCGACGGATCCCGACTGACCAAGAACATTACTGTTACCACATTTTAGAAAGATTACTATCGAAGATCTACCTTGCACTACATAGCTATGTAGGTTAATTATCAAACTAAAAATAAACAAATTCGTGCAACACCAGCCCTTGACCACTTCCAGAAGGGTTGTTTAGATTTAGGCCAGATAATATGTCCAGTCCGTGATCCTATCGGATTAAAATACAGTTTTTGCACGATACCACTGCTTTCGGAAGAAAGGGCCATAAAAGATTAGGGTCAATCGTGTAGACCTTGTAAACAGCATAATTGATTTATAAACAGTATCTAAAATTGTGTGCTGATTTATGTGCGCTTTTATTGTGTAGGTAGTGGGTACTTGTAGGTACGAAGTATGGATAAATTAGTTATAGTCAGGTCTATGATAACGAATTTTTAATTCGATAATGTGGGTAAGCTCTAAAGTGTTATTGTTTATTATTGATTACAGACGTATTATTATTATACCTTCAGGTACGGCGGACCACATGTTAGTGGTAATAAAACCAGTATAAGTTGGCGTTATTTTGTTGAAACTCAGTAAGGTATGTTGGGGGTAAGTTCGGCATTGGGTTAAGATCGTACGAATTTAATTATAATTTGGTTATTATATATATTTTTTTGGTTTTGATGGACGGGGCAGATAAAACTGGCGCAGATCACAATATTGTGTATTCGAAATATCCTTGTGTTGTATCAATTTAGCCAAGATATGAATTTGTACGGTCTTATCCCTGCACCGAACTTACCCCAACATACTATACGCCGCGCCGCGCCGCCGCACGGTAGGCTGAAAATCGTCTTTCAAAGACTATGTAGCATAGTCTTTTGAAGGGTCCATTTTGGCTAGAAATGGATTCTGCTGATCATTACTATTCTATAAAATTTAAAACCCGCATCAAAATCCGTTGCGTAGTTTTAAAGATCTAAGCATACCTACATAGGGACAGACAGACCGGGAAGTGACTTGTGTTAGGTTTTTTTTCCTTACGGAATTTCTTCATTCGGTCGTCGCGCTCAAAGCCCGCGATAAAAGCTATGCAATAGCTTAAAATATTGTGAACTATACTTAGCATATTCATATTTAAAGCATTTAACTATAAAAATTAATAATCGACATTTTTTTTTTCATTATGAAGATTAAAATAATAAACACAAATGGTAGCGCAACATGAAGAATGTTAAAAAATTACAAATAAATGGTACTATTAGGTTGGGGAAAAAGTCTTTTCGCATTATAGTATGTATGAACTTGTAATAAAATCTCTTTGGCTATACTATTTGTAAGTATCTGGCTGGTTTTGGTATCATTGAAAGTTTAAATTTTAAAGAACATAATTCCAAATTCAAATTAGGAAAATGTGTGATTTTCATTTGTTTTTCGTACCGTCAAGATGAGTGAATCTAATGAAGAAATTCGATACATTTTAAAATTTTACTACAAAAAAGGTAAAAGTGCAACGCAAGCCGCGAAAAAAATTTGCGATGTTTATGGACCTAGTGTAGTGTCTGTGAGAGTAGCACAAATTTGGTTTAAGCGTTTTCAATCCGGACATTTTGATGTCAAAGATGCACGTCGCTCTGGTCGCCCTATTACGGATAAAATGGATGCCATTTTTGAAAAAGTGGAGCAAGATCGGCATACCAGTAGTTACGACGTAGCTGAAGAACTGGAAATTGACCACAAAACAGTTTTGGCACATTTGAAAAAAACTGGGTACACAAAAAAGCTCGACATTTGGGTACCTCACGAGCTCACTGAAAGAAACCTAATGAACCGAGTACTCATTTGTGATTCTTTATTACGACGTAATGAAACCGAACCATTTTTGAAGAAGCTGATAACTGGTGATGAAAAGTGGATCACGTATGACAAGAACGTGCGAAAAAGGTCGTGGTCAAAGGCCGGTCAGGCTTCACAGACTGTGGCGAAACCCGGGTTAACTCGCAACAAGGTGATGCTGTGTGTGTGGTGGGATTGGAAGGGCATTATTCATTATGAGCTGTTACCACCAGGCAGGACCATCGATTCTGAACTCTACTGCGAACAACTGATGAGATTAAAGCAAGAAGATGAGAGAAAGCGGCCGGAATTAATCAACAGAAGGGGTGTGGTTTTTCATCATGATAACGCTAGACCTCACACATCTTTAGCCACCCAACAAAAATTAAGAGAGTTTGGCTGGGAGGTGTTAATGCATCCGCCGTATAGGCCTGACCTTGCACCTTCAGATTTCCATCTGTTTCGGTCTCTTCAGAATTCTTTAGGCAGTGTCAGGTTAACATCACGAGAGGACTGCCAAAACCACTTGTCGCGGTATTTTGACCAGAAGTCCCAAAATTTCTATAGCAATGGGATCATGTCCCTACCTACAAGATGGCAAAAAGTTATCGAACAAAATGGTACCTACATACTTTAGTTAAATGTAAATAAACTTTATTAAAAAATGTTTTGAATTTTCTTAAAAAATGCGAAGAAACTTTTTCCCCAACCTATTTTATATCTGTGTGTAAGGATATAATGGCGAACCTTATGATTCCAGAGATAGCCTCATTTTTCATATCAGCGCCATACAATTTTTTATTAAAAAACTTATAACTCTGTCATTTGTACACGCAATTGCCCCATACGAAATTTTATAGACTAATAGTAATGATCAGCAGAATCGATTTCTAGCTAAAAAAGGACCCTTCAAAATTCGAGTCTTCAAAGGCGAATTTCAGCCTACCGTGCGCCGCTGCTGGGCTAAATCAAAGTGTTAAACCATTGACGTGCAGCCTACTGTACAAGGGTGAAAGGAAGTAAGGAGCCAGAAATGGTTATTGACTCTTAGTCAATTAAGTTTCTTAATTACGAAGAGTTAGGTTTCGCCCGTGGCTTCACCTGCGTGGAGGTCGAAAATTATCCACGGCAACACTACTGGATATTACCGGAACATAAAGTATCTATGTCCTAAACCCTCTGGTTTTCTCGGTAATTGCGTAACACGCAGTAGGGGTAGCTTTCGTTTTGACAGTGGTGAACAACTTTCATTGACTTATTTACGTTGAGAAGCAAACACATTTTCGACCATTTGAAGCAATGGATTACGCAATTAGGGTACACGCCATAGTTTACACGTGCCAAATACGTAAAATGGTATCTATCAGACAGACAGATGCACTCTCCCGTTTAGGTACTAACCCATAATATTATAGTAAAACATATAAGCTGTAGCAAATGTAGCGAATGCAAAACGGCCTAGGATGAGAAGAGAGTAGAGCCACAGAGAAAATGACGGAATTTAGTACCTAACTCTACTTTTCATAAGTGATCATCTGATCATATTCAAGCATATTACAAAGGGCCCCAATTGGTAGAAGCCAATGTCCAGCGGTGGACGTAACTGGGAGAGGCATTTTGGCTGAAATTATGATGAAGAATGATGATGTTACAAATTAATTATTTAACCAACTTTAAGTTAATTAATAGTTGCATAAAATACAGCAATAATGAAAATATTTTGCCCCAAAAACCTTCACATCTCATAGGTCATTGTACCTACCTACCTATATATGTAACATCGTGTTGCACAAACTTTGGAACAGTCGGCACATTACTTACATTACATTGTTTCAGAGTTACAATGTTTGGTGTTCTATCTGCTCTAGTTACTTCGTAAGGCAATGCACAGAAATTATTTAATGGACGTTACTATTTGTTGTGTAAAAACGTAAATTAGATAGGTACGTAATAATATTCTTTTTGTGTAAATTTAGTACTTGAAGGTGAATGTCAGTCATGCATTGTACGTTTATGTTGATACATACATAAGTACGGTCACCAAAAGAAATAAGTAACGGGTCGTCGGATATAGTGGAAGTTTAATAATAAACCGATGGACGTTCTCAAATAAATTTTATTTAAATTAAAATAAAACATACAGTTGATTTATCTTATTAAATTTTATTCAAAAACATCCATCGATTTCTTATTAAACTTCTACAATATCCGTCAACCGTGGTTCCTTTTTTTTTGCTAACAGTACATATCATGCACTAAAAAAAGACTAATTATTATTGTTTATTTTTAACAGAATTTTTATAGTACAGAATAATTATGACATTTAATTATCAACTGCGTGTGACGAGAGCAAAACCTTTTTTTTTAGTACGCTGAGAAGAGAAGGGAGACGGTCCTGTTCGTTTATAGTAGGTACCTATGTAGTTTAAATATATACTTATTCGGTCTATTCTGCAAAAAAACTTTACGTAAAAACTTGGGTGGAGTGAGCTGTCAGTGTCATCCCACAAATGCTAGAGATTGACCAATTATTATATTTACAATCAAAATCGGGATTTTAATAAAATTTGTTATGTAAGGTATACTGTTTAAAGTATAAATATATTCATTTTGAGTCACAAATTCAAAAAAATATTCTACTTTATAATATCTGATAAGCAAAAAAAAAACATAAATACTTAACAGTAATGACAGATAATTAGATACTAGCTTTGAAATAATAGAAAGTTATCAGTACAATTAATTAACTTAAAAATATTATCGATGATTATGACTGTAGGAAATGTAATACTTAGTTTATCCCTATTCCCTAGCAGCCGTGGCCCGTGGGATATTATGACACTGACAGCTAACTCCACGCCCACTTCATCTTAGTTTTCACGGTGATATTTTTACAGAATAGCACTGCTGATGTTCTAGGGATTGACACTATTTCAGAGCAATTCAAGCTCCCTTCACTTCTGGGTACACGACAAGATATTTACAGAATTGACCGGTATGTCTGTAACGATCGACTATCGACCGAATGCAGTTAAAATCACTCTCACCGAATGCATAACGAAATCTTGCAAGTTGTAATATATCACACGCTTTCATTTTGTGACGCTTAAACTCTATTGGCTTACTATGACTATTATGTAACGTTTAAAAAAAACTAATGTAATAGGTATACGTAAAATAAATTAATGTAAATAGGTAGAATGCAGCGGTCATAAGTGAAAAATCTTCCGCAATCGGTTTTGGGGTCCAACTCCTGCACGCAATTGCGTTGCACACTTTCTTTCCAAATCCATTGTTTCAAATGTTTTGAATCGGCGTACGAGTTTGTAGTTCATAGGTTTGAACCTAGACAGACGCTTTCATTTTTGTAAATTACTTTAACACCACTGCTGTTAAAACGGTGAAGGAAAACATCGTGTGGAAACTGAATGTCCTAGAACCAACAATTCGAAGATATGTGACATCCTCCAACCCGTAATTGGCCCGCGTGATGGATAATGGCTCACTCCCTTTGACAGAGAGGAGGCATGTGTCCCAGCTGTGGGAATATTATAGGCTGATTGTGAACAGTCGGTCGGTCAAATGCAGTCAACATTACTCACACCGAATGTAAAACAAAATTTTGTACAAATATATCACGCGCTTTCATTCCGCTTACTATCACTATAATGTAAAGTTTTAACTGTAGGGGTGTAAGTATGTAGAATGCAGCGACCATAAGTGAAAAATATTCCGCTGTGTTGGTTTTGGGGTCCAACTCCTGCACTCAATTGCGTTGCACACTTGTTTTCACAATCTCAAGAATTTTGAACGTAATTCCAAATCCATTGTTTCAAATGTTTTGAATGGACGTACGAGTTTGTAATTCATAGGTTTGAACCTAGACAGACGCTTTCATTTTTGTAAATTATTTTAATACCACTGCTGTCAAAACGGCGAAGGAAAACATCGTGTGGAAACTGAATGTCCTAGAACCAACAATTCGAAGATATGTGACATCCTCCAACACGCAATTGGCCCGCGTGATGGATAATGGGTCACTCCCTTTGACAGAGAGGAGGAATGTGCCCCAGCAGTTGGAATATTATAGGCTGATTGTGAACAGTCGGTCGGTCGAATGCAGTCAACATCACTCACACCGAATGCAAAACAAAATTTTGTACAAATATATCACGCGCTTTCATTACACTTACTATCACTATTATGTAAAGTTTGTAACTGTAGGGGCGTAATGTAAGGAGGTAGAATGCAGCGACCTTAAATGAAAACTCTCCCACTGTCGGTTTTGGGGTCCAACTCTTGCACCCAATTGCGTTGCATATTTTCGTACACAATCTCAAGAATTTTGAACGTAATTTCAAATCCATTGGTTCAAATGTTTTGAAGCGACGCGACGTAGGTACGAGTTTGTAGTCCATAGGTTTTATCTAGACAGACGCTTTAAATTTTGTAAATTATTTTAATATCACTGCTGTCAAAATGGCGAAGGAAAACATCGGGTGGAAACTGAATGTCCTAGAACCAACAAATCGAAGATATGTGACATCCTCCAACACGCAATTGGCCTGCGTAATGGATAATGGCTCACTCCCTTTGATAGAGAGGAGGAATGTGTCCCAGCAGTGGGAATATTATAGGCTAATTGTGAACAGTCAGTCGGTCGAATGCAGTCAACATCACTCACACCGAATGCAAAACAAAATTTTGTACAAATATATCACGCGCTTTCATTCTGCTTACTGTAACTATTATGTAAAGTTTGTAACTGTTGGGGTGTAATGTAAGGAGGTAGAATGCAGCGACCATAAGTGAAAAATCTCCCGCTGTCGGTTTTGGGGTCCAACTCCGACACCCAATTGCGTTACACTCTTTCTTTCACTATCTGAAGTATTTTGAAGTAAATACCTAATACGTTATGCCGAATTTTTGAAAAAAATCTTCTGCTCGACAACGTAAGTGGCGCAAAGAATGTTGTTGAATTGTCTAAATAAACGGCATTGCAATTGTTAGCGTGTTCAGCAATAACCCCGCTGACCCAGGCTAAACTTCTCTAGCTCTAGCTTTCTCTAAGTTATCTCCCAATAAAAATGGCTCTAACGTTTTCAAAGTTATTCTTATAGCCAACTAGCTTTTGCTCGCAGCTTCGCTCGCGGGGTAGTCGGAAATTATTCCAGGGAAACGTACCCTTATAAAAAACTATAAAAAGCATCCTGTGTTAATCCAGGCTACACGTTACTTATCTGCGTGGCTTTCATCCACTTCATCCAAAAACATTTAGTTGTTTAAATACGTGGGACACTCAGAAAGTTTTGCGAAAATAAAAAGAAGTGCTCTGTAAATAGGTCGTGTAGGTAAACATTTTTTTATTAAATCTTTTCAAAATACTCTCCACTAGCCTCTATGCAAAGTTTCATGCTTCTGAACCAGTTTTCGAAACACTTTTTCCAGTCCGCCGTAGACACATCGTTTACAGCCTGCTCGAACGCTGACAGCGCATCTTCCGGCGACGAAATTGTATCCCTTTGAGCAGATTATTATTTTTTGAGAATAAAAAGAAGTCACACGGTGCTAGGTCAGGGCTGTAAGGAGGGTGACCCAGAAGTTTGCCCGGCGTGCTGTCCAAGAAGTCCCTCGTTTTGAGCGCGGTGTGCCTGGGTGCGTTGTCGTGGTGGAGCAGTAGTCCGCGGAGCCCTGTTTGGTCGCTTGTTTCTCACTACAGAGAAAACTTCTGCCAAGCATTTGGTAGTATACCATTCGGCGTTGATGCTTCTTTGGTTCCGTAAAGGGATTGACTCCAAGTAGCCAGTCAAATTGAAGAAGCTCGCGATCAAAATTTTTCCCCCGCTTCTAGATCGCTTCACTTTGGCAGGCGTTGATTCGTTCTGAAACACCCAAATCGTCGACTAGCGCTTCGTAACAGCCGTCAAAGGACGACCACTTCTTTCTTCATCCCCCAAAGTTAGTCGACCACGTTTGAATTCGTTATACCAACGATACACAGTTGCCTTGGAAGGGCCTTCATCCATGAATGCAATTTGAAGTCTATCGTATGATTCGTCCGGTTTCAGGCGACACTTGAAATCGTAAAAAATCATAGCGCGAAAATGTTGCCGGCGCAAATCCATTTTCCAATGAGACACGATAATGTAATTAGCTCGCAAAAAATGTGGAGGGAAATTTTGAAATTGGAACGTACCTATTCTTACTTATAAATAATCATTATTTTTACAATAGTTTATAACTGGCCAGTCTTTCATACAAAAAAACTTTTTTTCGCAATACTTTCTGAGTGGCCTGGTATATACTTTTATTACTCCAGGTCAAATTAAATTAGTAAACGAAACTCTGCGTGATAAGTATCTATGTGTAACCATGAAAAAAAACAAAAAATAAACATTATATTCTTTTGTTTGGGTACTGTACCGTACTGATCGCAGTTGGTAAAGTACGTAACTTGAAATATTAGCTTAAAATATACAGTTTCATGTTAACTTTACAGATGTGACGTATATCAATATTTAGCCACGATAAATAAACAGAAAATACATTTTCTCAACAAAACCAACGGTCGTTGGCCTCAAAAAAACTTTTGTCTTTTTTTAAAACTTTTGCCAGTTACTTTGCCACGTGGAGGACGAAAATAAACCCACAGGAATGTGCAACCGGGACGAAAGTATCCTAATGGTTTAATTCAGGTTATAAACTATCTGTGTTACAAAGCCCAAATCCGTTTGGCCGTTTTTGCGTCATTAAGTAATAAACATCTAAACTTTCATATTTATTATATTAATAGGACTTCCCATCGCGTCTGCAATTTGGCTAATTTAATGTGACCCTGTATTGTAGGTTAACAACCTAAGCAATAACATGGCCTCAACAAAAACCACAAACAAACCCATCAAGTCATCTTGCTACAGAAATGTGCCACCGCAATCAAACATCGATCATGTTCGGTAAACACGGCTACACAACAAGCTATACATTTCCAGTCTTAGCTGACCTCGCATTTTATAAGCTTTTCGTACAGTCAGAAGTCTGCTTATACTGGAAATGTAGGTATAGCTTGAATTGTGGCGGTGCGTACAAAATAATTATGATGTTGTGACTTTCTAGTCGGCAGTGACGCACTGGTTGATTGTGTTTTTTTCTCGTCGATTCAATGGAGAGACGCGTTCCTATATGTCTGTGTCACACGTTGACAATATCACAGTATCAGGCTGTAAAGCCTGGCTTCCATTGCAGACAGGTTAATTAGCGAGAAATTGCCGATTGGAACAGAGTCCAACCAGATAAATAAGTTTTCACATAGCATAACATCAAATCATAAGTCGTTTAATCAAATTAGGCTGAGAATCAGCAGTTTTCGAACATAAAAATTACAATAGACAGTCCCCCGAATACACCCGCTGTTCACCACTTCCTAGTGCTTGAGCTGGGAAGAAGTGGCGCAACAAACTCCCCAGCAGCACAGCTGTCTGTTTAATTAAACTTGATTCTATACAAAAGTAGGAAAGTAATTAACATTACGAGACACAGAACTTCAAATTAAATCATTTGTCATATATGTCAGCTAGCCATGCTAATAAACCAACAAATGAAATGAAAAATACAATCAAGCCAAAAAAAAAGTTATCAAAGCATAATACCAAAACAAAAGCCTCCTGGCATATAGAGCGTGATAGCTTGCATACTGTAGCGTTCGCGACTACTAGACCAACGGGGCAATATAGATTTGAACCTTCAGCTAAAGGTGGATAAGGAAGCATATTTGTATTTTTTTTAATTGCTAGTCGAACGAGGTCCTTGTCGACACCGGTCCGTTTACCTGCTCCTTCAGTACTTTCAGTACATCAATGTTGTGTATGTCATAATTGTTTTCTCAAAATTATATTAACTGGAAATCGTCATAATATTTTCACGAAATAATCCCATTTGCATCAAAAATTATCTTTTGTCCGTGTGGTGTCGGACATAAAGAAAAGTACCACCCCATTTCTTCCTGTGAAGGGTTTTACTAGAGAATTGCCCAGCAGTGGATGCCTGACGACTGATATGAAGATGCTGATATTTTCTTTTTGTTTTTGAATTTTGATCAGCATACAACGGAAAACAGCGCTATAATTTCGCAAATAAATCTTGTATTTCACGGGCTACCTTCACGGAGCCCCCTTACAAGTCCTTATGAGCTTGCAGTGGAAGCCGGGCTTTAGTACTTTGGCACAATCACAGGTACCCTGGCTCACTGTTGGAGAACTGCAAGGCGGAGCAATCGTAGGGTTACGTTTCCGCTCGCGCGATAGTGGCGGTCACTTTGCCCGCGTCTGTCCGCGTTCACAAAGTCGCCAGCCCGCGCCGCGTTCCCTTGTGTTGTCGAGAGTCGCGCTCTTGAACTGCCGCAACCACGGAACAGTAAAAGTTGTATGAAAAAAGTTTTCGTAACTAATATTTTTGCGTAAGATTTGTGTGAAATATTCTTTACATCATTGCGGATCAGTGCTGATATATTTTTTGTTGGATTGGAATGGTAAGTGAAATTATTTTAATTATTTTAGTTTTAAGTATTTTTATTTATTTTTTTGTTTACATTAACATACTTACCAAACCATACAAAATTAGCTGTTTTGTATACCAAGGTTAAATAAAATTATATCAAGCCTACCTTCATTTAAAATCAATTTATTTACGACTAATTCAAACTCATTAATTTTATTATTGTATAACCAATGAGGCTCCCAATTAATTTAACTAGACTATTTTAATGTAAGATTAAATGAATATTTTTTTCAGAATATCTTAGTAATTAATGAACCATAAAATACTAAATTAGATACCTAATGCACGGCGATATTTACCCAATCAAAAACTTACAGCTGTATCTACTGGTTAGGCACCCATTTAATTGAATTAAAGTTTAATTTACAATATTTAAAACATATTATGTTTTAAACTGAAATTAAATTAACAAAATAAGCAATTCAATAATTATTATTTAATTTGTTATTTTTCATAAAATAAAACGCATAGGTGTCAAAATGCACACCTACTGGTAAATTAGCGCTGGATTTTGAAACGTTGAAACCATCGTTATCAGGTTAAAAAATTGGGAAGAACATGCACAAATAAGCACGAACTTTTTTAGAGCCTTCTAAAATACGCAGTCCATGTATTTCAGCTGAAGTCGTCAACACTTGGCTGACATTTAAGTATAGTTGAAACTAGTGATACAAATTGATTCAATTAATTCTTGAAATCATAAAAGCATCAGCTGTTACTGTCACTTAACAGTCATGTTCACAAAAAGTTCGGTCGCAGCTGTAATTTTAGTCTAGCAAATAAAAACCAACCCGCACTGGGCACGCGTGGTAGATTACAGCCCACTACCTCTCGATGAGAAGAGGCCTGTGTCCCAGCAGTGGGAACGGTACCCCGGCTAATTATGCTTCAATTAAAAATAAAAGTTTGGCTTCCTAGCCTCTAATAAATAATAATACTATAAAGTGTATAGCGTTCGCGGCATAGCGGCGTTCTCTATGCATTTTACCACCATACTGCGATCGCCAATCCACCTGCCAAGCGTGGCGATTATGGCAAAGCCCCCCAAATTGGGGGAGGCCTATGTCCAACAGTGGATGTATTACGGCTGAAATTATGAAAGTGTATAAATAAATGGTTGTAGAATATACAAGCAGAGAAAAAATGTTTCTTATAAGCCATAATACGCAACCGATCGCAAAACAATTTAATCAGCACGTTTTTGATTACATATCATGTTAATTACGTAAGTAGGAGCTCTATCAACAGATAATTAAATAATTATCTTAATAAATGCTGCAAAAATGTATTCTTGATCACTTTTTACCCCCAGTATCTATAGATTAACTAAGACCTTTAATATCAAAGCAATGGATACACAGCAAATATTTTTAATCTTAAAAAATACTTTATGCAAATCTTTTTTGTGAAATGTTGTTTTTTTCTTTGATAGAAACGTTGAATAATGTTGCAATACTTAATCAATTCTGTCAGAGAAGGTAATATTTAATTTTGTCATTTGATACAAAAACTATGCGATCATTAATTCAGCTGTCGTCTAAAGCATAAGCAAAGGCAATCATTTATAAAAAATACATAATTAAACATATAATTATTACCTAGCGAGGAAAGTATAATTATTTATTTGGTGTATAATGGAACCTGTGTCGACACCTCAGCGCCATCTTCTATATTTAGCACGGCCGGCTGTACTAGAGTGCGTGCTAAAGTTGCGGAAAACCTTAAACAACGCAAATATTGAAATATTCCAATCTTATTAGAACTTATATATTCAAACCGTTTAGGTTGGGTTCACGAGATATAGCCAAGCGATGGGTCACCTTTTCACGTGACCAGAGTGCCTACTCTTATTTTACTTAAGCTTGTGAACAAAAGTATCGGCACTACTGAGTCTGACAGCGCTACAAAAGCATCCTCTTACTCATTGCAATTAAACAAAGAACGAACCAAAAACGTACCATTTTGACGTCATCGAGGGTTCCCTTCACTGAATCTTCCGCTCGCTGGCTTGATGCCGCAAGTTGAACTTTTTGTTTGAACAAAAAAATACCATTTAAAATGCACCTATATTTACTTATAACCTGTAATTTTGTTTGTCGGGTTATTCCATACTACTGACGGAGAATAAGGCGTTGCTCGCCAGTCCATTAAAGTGCATTCCCCTGAGATATTTATAGCCAGGCTAAATTAACTCAACAGTCTCTTAAGCTCGGAATATGTTTGTGTGAAAAACAAAACATAAATGCAATGAAAAATAAAACCTAGATATTATTTGATTGGAGGTCCGTTTTGCGACGGACTAAAAGGATAGCACCACCTCATTTATTCCGTGGGTGTCGTAGAAGGTGACCTAGGGAGCTAAAAGGGAATGGGCACCCCCCCCCCCCCCATATGAAAAACACGAATAATAAATGGCCCCTAGTGCCCAGCTACGCAGCGCATACGCATACGCTTGGCTAATCCGCTGGATGCGGGAAGCTTTTGGGACGCCATGTCCAGCAGCAGACGTCTTTCTTTTGAAATGATGATGTTTGCACTAAGGAAGGACTTCTGAAGATTCACGCCCTAACGCGATTAAATAGGGGATGAAATGTTTGTATTGAAATTCGTCAATTTTGGAGTTAGAAACGTGAAAGTATATAGAAAAAAAAGAATCATAGGGCATCAAAAAATTCGTCTGCATTGTTGTCAATAAGGAAAGTCCTCAAAACGCTGCCAGCCTTGCCACGTAGTATGGCAATGCTGATTCTTTGACCAAAAAATAGGCCAGCCCTCTGGTCACGTGAAAAGTCGACCAGCTGCTTGGCAATGGTGCCGATTCCCTTATTCACAAACTAAACTAAATTTAAGTTCAGTGCATCTTTTTCTTTCTATTTCATTAAGAAAAGGACAGAAGATAAATTTTAGTTTAGTCCTGTCAAATTAATCAGCGCTTCATACAAGTTTAGACGTGATTAAAAACTTGCCTACTAAAATTACGTCAATTTACGTCAAACGATGATTAATTTGACAGGACTCAACTAAAATTTATCTTCTGTCCTTTTCTTAATGAAATAGAAAGAAAAAGATGCACTGAACTTAAATTTAGTTTAGTTTGTGAATAAGGGAATCGGCACCAATGTCTCGGAATACTATAGATTAAGGTTAGCTGTGTCATCGATTTTTGGAAACTCATCACCAAATGATTTTGAGAAGTTGCCGATGGGTTATCCCATTGGGCACACGGTTTGTAACAAAAGAAACGCTGAGAAGGTCGATCAAAAAATCGCTATACCCTCCTAATGTTGAATAAATATCACCCTGCACGGGCTGCACGTCAAAAAAACAACAGGTCTATTTGTTTATGTTAAATTTAGCTAATTTTAACCTTAGTGATAGTTCAATTGACTGAGAATGGTAGTCAAAAGTGGTAAATCCATTACTAATAATACTAAGATATTAATAACAATATCTTTCTCAGGTAATTAATTGCCTGTAAGTTTAATGACGTGAAAGAAAATTTTAGACAACAATCTTTACACTGAAATAATCAATGCACGTGGGATAAATTTCAATAAAG
The DNA here is from genome assembly GCA_947507805.1 of Aporophyla nigra. Taxonomy (NCBI): domain Eukaryota; kingdom Metazoa; phylum Arthropoda; class Insecta; order Lepidoptera; family Noctuidae; genus Aporophyla; species Aporophyla nigra. Next base: position 15,758,647 of record OX382302.1, on the reverse strand, counting down.
AAAGTTGGGGAAAAGCTTTTGTGTCGTGCATTATTTAATGCTGTGAATATACCCAGTCGTAGTTTCAGTGCAGTTAACCTTGAATGAACTGTGTGAATGCACCGACTCATTCTTTTGTTATTGTCTTCCCACGACCAGAGTTGCCCTCTATATTACTGAATCCTTGTAGTGGTGTGCACGCACTTCTGCCAGTGTAGCTACATTCTTTTGTTAATGTAATTAGTATAATTTATATTTAGTTAATTTTAAACTTAATTAATTAGTTAATCACTTACATAGTTATAACGTATATGTTATTTAATTAACCGACTTCAAAAAAAGGAGGAGGTTATATGTTCGACTGTATGTATTTTTTTTTTTATTTTTTTTTTTTATGTATGTTCACCGATTTCTCCGCCAATTGTCAACCGATTTTGAAAATTCTTTTTTTATTCGTAAGGGTATACTCCTGAGGTGGTCCCATATTAATTTTGTGAAGATTTGATGTATACTTTGGGAGATAAACGAAGGAACTCCTCAAAAACAAACAGTACACGTAATGTGATTTGGATATTGTACTAAAGATCAAAAATAATTGCTGGTTCTATCTATCCATCCGTGGTGAACTAATTATAGTCTTCGAAGATACCGCATGGAACTCCTCATCGGTGAACAGTACATATAGGAACTTACAGTGAAAGGTTAGAAGGTTAGGGGATAATTCTTTGAATATTATAGGCACGTTTAGACCGTTACTTGTATTCTTATATTCCGTTGAGCTGATGATGGAAGGTACAACTCCTTATCGATCAGGAGTTAGAAGATATCTTGTCCTAGATAGACATACTCGTTGACATCGAGAATTGATTCCTCAGCAGACACTAGAGTGGGCTCTTACCCACTCTACTGTCTGCTTAATAAAAAAAAAAGCAGCCTTAATCATTTTGGCCTGCCCATTTATTATATTTTTAACCGACTTCAAAAGGGAGGAGGTTCTCAATTCGGATGTTTATATGTTTTTTTTTTTTTAATGTATGTTCGGCCATAAGTCCGTCATATATAGACGGATTTGCAAAATTCTTTTTTTATTCGAAAGGGGTTTATTCCGAAATGGTCCCCTATAAATTTCATACAGGTCTGATGATGAGTTCGGGAGACAGACACCGGAACTCTTTAAAAAATGACAGCAAATCCACCGCGATTTCTGTTATCGCATAAATATGCATTGTTTGTTTGGAATTAGTGCGGGGTGAATACCACAACTAAAAAATTTAAAATAAAAACTTTTTTACAAAAAAAAAACAACCGACTTCCTTAAAAACACTACAAAGTGAAAAATAACTTTAATTTCGGAAGTCGGTGGCAAAAAAACCATAAATACAGATCCTAAGACACCGACTTCCGAAATTAAAGTTATTTTTCACTTTGTAGTGTTTTTAAGGAAGTCGGTTGTTTTTTTTTTGTAAAAAAGTTTTTAGTTTATAATCTTTACAACGATACTCTATTGCTATCTGTGGAGGCTTGTAAATGGCTTATCGTGGGTTACATCACTACTTATTCTGTATTTTTAGCTGTAAGCCATCCTAACATAATAAAATAAAATAAAAAAATATATTATACTGAGTTTTGAGAACAATTGAGTATTAATTAATCATAATTTTTGTAATTTACTGATTGGCTCGATATACATATTTTTTTTGTATTTATTGGTGCAGTGTAAAGTAAGTTAGTTGCATTCTATAATTTATTCATCATCAAAATCATTTCAGCGGAAAGATTTCCACTGCTGAACAAAGGCCTTATAATGTATACTTGTTGTATAATATAATGTGTACTTCCAAAATAATTTATAATAATAAAAGAACATTAAATTTTTGGACTTCATTAAGTAAGTTTTAATAATAATAATATGTAGATGAACGTTCTATATAAAAAAATGAGGGTAAGAATCATAGAGCTTCAAAAAATTTGTAGCATCGCTGTCAACAAGAAAAGTGCTCAAAAGTTTGGCAGTATTGCCACGTTGCCGTTGTAGGGCAATTCTGCTATTTAATTGGGTTCCTATAATTTAATGGTTATTTGTTAAATCTTTGTTAGTTGTATAAAATCTCTACTTCCCTGACTGGTACCTCTACCTACTACTGATTAAAATAAACCTACAAGGTAACGACTAGGTACATAAGAAGTTATACGATTCAGACTAATGTTCATTATAGGTCTAAAGATCTAACTACGTCATGTTTTAATGTAGATGACGTCCAAGATTTTTTTAATGCTTTGGATATAATTAGGTGGGTCTGTTTTGAACGGATGTTCGTTCTGATCCAGCCCGTTCTTTGTTACGCCCTGATTGGAAGCCTTAATGTATTAAGGTAGCCACAGGCAAGTCCGGTTAAGCAGCCGACAACCTCATTAGTTGACTTGCGAGATGTCCTTAAAAAAAAAAATGCATGGATGTGACTCATATTTCCGCCAAATTATTATATTTTCTGTTTGTTTTTTTTTTGCTGCCTGTTTATCACACGACTCTCGACGCTCGATTATGCACGTGAGAAGCACACCAAAATAAGATAACAAAAATACGAAGCAAAGAAAGAAAGAAAATACGCTTTCTTTGGGTGTGCTTCTCACGTGTAAAGTCCGTTAAACTGATATAAAACTGCAATAGTTTTTTATTGATTTAAATACGGGACTTTTGGCTACTTTGTATGTGTGCATTTTAAGTTTTTTTTTTCTCGTAATGTGCGTTTTGTTTTTGCAGAATAAACAATTTTTCTTTCTTTCTTTCCATTGCGGATTGAGAGTTAGACCAATATAAGACATTCCTATTGATTTTAACGATTTGTATGTGCTCTATACAGTTCGAGTTAACGAAGGGAAGGAAAAGGGGGAAGGGAAGGGAGGGTTAGGAATTTGATCTGTAATATAATAATAGACAAAATCACCTGACTTCTGAACATCAGTGTCATATCATACATATTTAATAATCATTAAGCGCTAAACTTGTCTGCGAAATTCAATTGTTCTTGCATTTTTAGAAATTTCATGACTATTTCATGTAATTTTATTACATTTTAGTAATTTTGTAAAAAAAATACTTATTACGGTAACGGCTCATTTATTGTTTAGCATACAGCCTGACACTGACCTGTAAAATTATTATTTTTTCCCTTATGTACTAAAGTATTTGAAATGTCAATCAATCAAAGTAGGATTTTAATAATAAATGTTATCTATGTAAGTATTTATCATACGTTGTATCTAAAGATATTGTTGCTAAGTATTAAATAAGCATAATTTTTATCGATAACATATTGTCCTTTACTGGACAGTGGACAATCCATAAAATAGATAAATTATCTGTTTTGAAAGAAAATATATGATATATGTATTAATAAATATTTATGAAGCGAGATGAGTAAAACAGTTGACTGCCTCGTTGTTCTAGAGGCCCCATGTGTCTTTTCTTAGCATGGACTCCTGCACCCTAACGCACTATTTATCTGAATCTGAATGGGATTGAAGATTATTTCTAAACTATTGCGTCATTTGTTCGAATAAATTGTAAGCTCAGCAACGTAAATAACGCAATGCATGTTGTTTAACTATCAATATGAAACCAATTCCTACTGATAGCAAGTTACGCAATTACACCTCTGGTTTTCGTTCTCGGGTCGGGCAGTTATAGACAATAATGTAAAGAGTTTTTCCATTTCAAGCATTGCATTCTTGCCCGGAACTTGAATTTGTGCCCGGTTGATGGCAACAGTCTCGCCCACTATTACATGGGACTTAAACATAACTGGCGAAACGTGAGTTAACTAAAAGTACTGACGTTTCTGCTTAACTCTTGGAGAATACAGGCGTTATGTATAAAGTGTGATGTCCTGACTGACTGATTCATCAAGGTGGAGATTAACGAAACCATCTGAAGCTGGAATCGTTAGGACAGGTTTAAACAAAAACCGTTTTTGTTTTTGTAAAATATAGTTTTTTTTTTATTTCGGCTTTTGGTAAAACATCACGAAACACGTATTTTTCAAGTATAGGTACACTATCACTACAATATTATGTAACTTATCATTTTGATTCACGTTTTGATAAAAAAAGGAAGGATATGTTTCAGGATTTTCGAAAAACCTACCCCAAAAGGGTCAAATAGGGGAAGACAGTTTTCAAGAATAAATCTAGACCGACGAAGTCGCTGGTAGAGTGCTATTTGGATATACTTACACAATATATATTGGTTTCCTTAGCTTTCTCATATGCGGGGTAGTTGCTTAGCACATTTACAGTAGGAATTCTTTAAATTTTGATAGTTCAACAACATTCATCGCGTTATTTACGTTGCTAAGCAGATACATTTTTCGAACTTATGGAGCAATGGTAATCCATTGCATCCATGAAACAACCTTTACAATGTTCTGATTAATAGTATGTTACGCAATTTTATTAGGGTGTTGGACTAACTCACAATTTATAATCTTAGTTTAGACACGTTTTTCGCTAGGTGCAATCGGCGTCAATAACATCGAGACTGTTCAAAATGATCTATCTGAACAACTATGAAAATTAAATATTAGATACCTCAATGACAGAAGGAATGTTTCCGAATGAAGGCGACAACTGTCATTCTAAAAAAAACTTTATTCAATTAAGATATAGTTTAATTTTCTTAATTGTTGCGATCATTTTGGACAGTCTGTTCACCCCTATATTTTTGACGCTGTACTTCCTTCAGATATTTATAAAACTTAGTCTGAAGATCGTATCACTTATTGCTAACATGTTTTAATGCTACCATATAAATCAAGTTTCCTTATGTCGCCCATAATTAAAATTTTATAACATTAAGTAGGAGTTTTATTGGAAACTGGTTGGTACAGGAACCAAAAACATGTTTTGAAAATGACAATTTAGACCCAACATATTTTATCTGTTTTATTTAAATAAAATAGGCTTGATGCTAGAGGAATTTGGTATTTAGATAACTAATCTACCTGATGATTACAATATTAATTATTTATTTTACTAGGTAACTAATCGTGTGGATTAACTTCATAAATATAAAATTGAGCTCAGTAAGAAATAATTAGACAAATAAATTTATGTATTTAATAGTAAAATAAGCTAGTTAGGTAATGTAAATATGTTTATATTCTTAATTCTGATGTTTTGACTGCGCAAGCGTAGTTAATCTTTGATCTTGATAAATGCATTTCCAACGACTCTATTATCTTTATCTTCGGAATAAAAATTATATCGTAATATTATGTGCAGTTATTTCAACACTTTTATATTTAAAAACTGATAGAAATCTCTGATTTCACATCTATAATGTTTAAGTTAGCCGTGACAAAATAACTAGAGGAATACTTACATCATATTGCATCTAAATTGTTTCGAAACTTTGTAATTCAGCTTCATTCGAGGTATTTTTTATCGTAAATGTTTAAACTATACAAATAAATACAACGGAAGTGTCAACTTACAAAATGCATATGAAAGTATATACGGTACTTATTGCAAAAAAAAACATTTCTTTAATTTTTGTCTGTCTGGCCGTCTGTGTGTCTGACTAATCTTCGAAACGGCTGGACCGATTTTGACGGGACTTTCACTCTATGCGAGTCTCCCGTCGGATAATTTCCGATATCCACGAGGGCGAAGCCGCTGGCACAGCTAGTACGTAATTAGTTTATGATTTATCTGCCTAGCCTTTATCCAACTAGGTATGTTGGAGTCCGCTTCCTGTCTATCTGGATGTAGCTAATTAATTAATTTTACACGGAGTGACTGTCTATCTGACCTCGAAAACTCAGATAGGTACTGGTAAGACTGGATGTCAGACTTTCGGTCAACGATCCACTAATGCCAGCCAGGACATTGCATCCCGAAATGGTCACCCCTCCACAGAATAACTACGGCAAGCGTGTTGCTTAAGGTGAATGCTCCAAACCAGCCCGCGAAATAACGCCTAAGAACAAAAAAAAAGAGAAAAAGTCATTCCTATAGCTTTATGAACTTGGAGGGTTGTATTGGCGATTTTGATGATTATAATTCTGTAACGAAATACGTCTTACAGCCGCGAATCATATTTTAATCAACATACAATCTAGCACTGGCCTGCAAATTGCAAAAAACGTAAGAAATTTTGAATTTCGCGGGCTGGTCGGAGCATCCCCTTTAAGATCGACCTGTGCTGCTGTTATTACTTAGTCACGAGCCAGTCTCATTATCTATGGGGACATCATAAGCTTATGCTTGATATAATGTAATATGACCATTCTAAATGGAATTGTATGTACATTTAGCAAAATCTGCAATGACCTTACTTATGTATAAATAGGTAAATACATAATATATATGGTGAAGTTTAGTCATTAACTTTCATTACCATCTTAAACTTTTAGTAAGACACTTGCAAGAAATAGGTAGAATTAATTATTTATTTTTTGTTTATTTCTGATCGTAACGTTTTATTTAATGGTTTAGTATCTGTTTGGCATAATTTGTCTTGTTTATCTTAAGAACTTGGTATTTGCTAGGTCCCAAAGTCGTCATTGCTGGGCTCAGGGAGTCAGAGTGTTTGAGATAAATCCTACTTACTAAAAATAACTTTACCAATTGAACGACACGCTCAGATGGAAGAAACATTTAACTACTTAACCTTTATTTTTACAGACTTAAAATAATATTACTAATTTGTATATGTATAAAAAAATTCGTCCGCTGTCAATAAGAAAAGTGCCCTAAAGGCTGGCAGCATTACCAGTATTGCCACGTCGAATGGTGATGCTAATTCTTCGGTTAAACTAACCATTATTGCTTTGTCATATCCTTAAATCTCTTGTAATATTGTCATACGACGGCGATTCTAATTCTAAACTGTAGAAATAACGTCACGACATGGGAAACTTGACGCAACTTCAACTGTTCCGGGCTGTGTCCAGGATGAGGAAAATGCTAATTAAATTAAGCATGAATGCTATGATGAAACACAGGCGTGCGCCCGCGCATTATTAGCTAAATACAGATGCCAGCACAAAAAGCTATTACAATCTCTCAAATTTCTTTAACAGATTTTCAACTTTATCGCTACAGTATTAGGTTCAATATTGATTGCAAAATGTTGTCAGTTTCGGGTTGCTTAATGTGCTGGCGTCTGTACATACGTTCATACATTGTTAGTACTTGTGAAAATAAGTAATTAGTTGCTAATCATGTCTAAAACTTATTACTTGAGTAATTGCTAGCAACTAAGTATTGACTGGCCTGTTAGTCTAGTGGTTAGTGACCCTGACTGCTAAGACTGTGGTCTTGGGTTCGAATCCCACCCAGGACAAATATTTGTGTGATGAGCACAATCATTTATTCTGTGTCTGGGTGTAATTTATCTATAATATGTATGTATTTAGAAATATATAAGTGTATTTATAAGTTGTCTGGTTACCATAGTACAGGCTCTGCCTAGTTTGGGATCAGATAACGGTGTGTTGGTTGTCCTAAGATATTATTATTATTTCACACTTGTAAGGCTGGTGTGCTTGATGGCTCGCCTATTAGCCCACGTTCCTATGGACGTAGTTTTTTCGTGCACTTTCAACTCTCGGTGTTGAACTGAGCATTGAGAATGCAACTGAAAGAATCTCAGCGCGTCGAGATTCTAACAGTGTATTTTACTGTTCGATTTTCGACTCTCGGCGCTTAGCAGTGTGTTGGAAATGCAGTGCGCGAGAAAATCCTACCATTATTGATTTTATTACTTCCGTGTATATACGGCTACAGGTCTAGCTATACTTTTCCAGTTTTACCTGACCTTGCATTGTATAGACTTTTCGTACAATGAGATGTCAGCTTATACTGGAAATGTTTAGCTTGATGTGTGGCCGTGCTTACGTCGACTTAGGTAGACAAAGAGCACGCAAAATATTACTTAGCAGCTTGAAAAAAGACTTTGCTAAATAAAAGATGATACAAAACTCACGGCCAAAGAAACTTCTGTAGGTATAAATAAATCATAAATGCAAATTCTGTGATGGGAAATTAATTTATTAAAACAAAAGTGTCCGACGCGTCATTGGGCAGTTAATTACGACTGTACCTACCATTGATTACGCGACATGAAGCCCTCAAGGCTATGATGTGCCTGGCACAATGATTGAATGGTATAGTAGTACTCATGAGACGGTGAGACCCCCATTACGATTGCCATAATCGTCTAGCAATGCCAATGTTTATGAAACAAAGGTGTTGTGAGTTGTAGGAATCGTACGATTGTGTTCCAACTTCCGATTACTGTCGATTGCAAAGGTTTTTGTGTCAAAAATGGTCGCAATAAAGGCTTCTTCGGACTGGCACGACACGACACGAAGTTCGACTCGATTCTTGTATGACAATTTCCATGAAGTTTACAAAGAAATTGTTCTACGAGTGTCGCGTCGCGCCTGTTTGTGGGCCTTTACGCTTTTGTTGTTAGGGTTTTTGTGCCAACAATGAGGGTAGGTCAAAGACCGCAAAATTCAAATTCCATTTCATCGAATGACTTTTTATGAAATAGTCATTCAATGGGTTAAAACATTAAAATAGCTAACTCGGTACTGAATTAATAAAAATGACAAAATTATAACCAGTTAGGTTACATACAGTGTTCACGAACCAAAATATATACAGGATGTGGCGTAAGTAATGGTCCACCGTTCAGGATTCGATGAACCAGATACTTAAATATAACAATTAAAAATGCTAACCATTTTTACACAATTTTTTTTTTTACAAAAATTTCTCTTGAACTTGATGGTGTGTTAAAAATTGGGGTTAAAATTAGAGAAGAACCAATTTTTTTTTCAAAAGAGCTGAATTTACATAAAAAATCATAATTTATCATGATAGCTCTAGTATTCAGCAGTAATTAACAGAAATCAAAATGAAAAAATAATGGTTTTTGTTGAAACTACAAACAAATACCTATGTAATAAAAGGTAGAAATTTCGTAAATAAAAGACAAAAATGAAATATTTTCGGAACCCTTGGGTAAAAATGTTTAAAATTTTTAATTGTTATAGTTAATTATCTGGTTCATTGAATCCTGAACGGTGGACCACTACTTACGCTACACCCTATATAGCGTCGAAAAATTCATCCGCATCGTTGCCCAAGAGATTGACGACCGATATTCATTCGCATCGCTGTCGTCTGGAAATGTTCCCAAGAGACTGACGGCATTACCACGTTGTATGGCAATGCTTAGCCTCTGGCCAAGGTGAAACCAGCTCTTGGGCTACGGGAAGTGTCAACCAGCCATTTGGAGATTGAATAGGATTATATGAACTTAAGAGAGTTGTGTTAATGATTTTAATGCTTTAAGGCTTTCAGTAAGGTTGAATTGGTATTATTATTCTGCACGGAAACTGGTAAGATATTAATTATGTGAATGAATGAAATAAATAGGTAGTTATCATCTGCTTCAGCTGAATGGTATTTCTCATGAAGTGGCAGCCTATTTGACATCCCTATTTACCTATTACCTATTTACTCGATAGATAGACTGGTGGTTTAAGGTGGAAACACACTTACGTGTCGTGGCGTGTCGTGACGCGCCAGAAGCATTCAGTTTCATACATTCGACAGAACGTGTTGCGACACGACACGACATGCAAATATGTCCCTAACCATATTAAATGTATGAAACTGATATGCTTCTGGCGCGTCACGACACGCTACGACACGTAAGTATGTTTCTGCCTTTATTCTGAATACCCGTAACGACCGTTCTGTACTGCGGTATCAACGGCATGGAGCAGCATCAGTACGTAAATGGATGGTTACACATCATAGCATAACCTTCGTTCGTCCCGTGTGACTGATAGTACTTAGTCACCAGCTCCAGTACTTTTCTTATTGTTCTGCGCCAATGTGACATAGCAGGAAGTATAAAGACCTCAGGAGCATAACAGATCCAATAAAATAAAAAAATCCTCATGAGATCAACTTCGTATTGTTCTTTTAAGTTTTGTTGTCTGTTTATTCATTCTTTCAAATGGACCAGTTTATAAATCTTGCACCGAGTGTTTAATTGTTCATATAATCAAACATTCATGAATCTTTATAACACTCTTTTTTCTTTGGATGGGAAATCATGAAATGACGTCTCCTGCTCGTGGGCGGAGCGGGAGGGCGTGTCAGACTTTTACTGACTAAAACTCAACCCGTGTTCCTTCAGTTGCCCATGTGCTAGGGTCAAGGTATCTCTTTCGAACTATCTCGCGACCCTGGCAGATCTTTATAACGCTTGGCATAATAATATTTGTGCTATCACATTTTATCGATATCATTTGCTATTCATGTATGTAATTATTTCAGTAGGTACTAGCTTTTGCCAGGGACTTCGCTTGTTTAGAGACCACAAATTACCCCTGGTAGGTACTACCGGAATTAAAAAAGTGTCCCATGGGATATCTACAATCCCATGGGTTAATTTAGATTATAATCTATTATTTTATATCTCTCCTACCCTTATCCCAATTTATGGGGGGTCGGCGTAACATCTTTTTCTTCCGCACTTCTCTATTAGTAGTCATCTCAGTAGTCACCCCCTTTCTATCCATATCATAATTCACACAATCCATATATCGTTTATTTGGTCTCCTCTACATTTATACTAAAAACTTTGCTCACGACATTTTCCTCATTCCTCCTAGGTCTATATCTATTTGTGTACCAATTTACTTCCAAATCCATTCTGCCGTTTGTGCGTGATTGAGTAACGAATATACAAACTTTCTTTATAATATTGAGAAGTAGGAATAGGATGAGAACATTACAAAGTAAGTACGTATACGTATGAAGCGCAATCATTTCTACGGTATGTTAATTTCATTGTGTTGTGGTGTGGTCATTCAAACTCCGAGTTTGTAAAGCCATGAATAATTGCTTTGCCTATGTGAAATTTCTTGGCTCACCAGAAATAAATTAAGCATTTATCTACAGTTAAAATTATGTATTTTACTGTTGCTCTTCCATAAAGAACTTATTCTTTGTGTTCTGTTCTGAGGCAATCTCCATCCTCTATTTTAATTACTTTCATCACGCGAGGATGTGTGAACAATTTAACCACACTTATGACAATGTAATAAATTTCATTATCGATAAGAAAAGACAAATCAAATCTGTTGTCGATAAGATAATGATTACATTAGGACTCTAACAGAGTAACGACACGTGTCACGGCCAACGGACGCGCGTCCGAATTGAGAAATGGTTCTCGTCTCCAGTCACAAATTGACCGCGTTATTCTCTGTGTCATCAATTATCAATTTGTACTACTTACTAGACGTAGACACCTAGGTGTGGGTGCTCGCTCCCATATTAGATGAATTCAGTCCGAAAGAGTGTTGAGACAGAGATTCAACAAATGGTTGCTTGCATCTGCAAACGAGTGTGCACATATCTTCGTAGAATCGGTGAAAGATTTTATCGGTAAACCATGCTCTCGGTATCGTTAAACCAACCTTTCTCATTCGGGAAAGGGGGGGGGGGTGTAGACATTAAAATGTTGTCATAATTTACATAATGAAATTACTTTTATGCTATCTGCTGCAACTTGGTTGGAAATTTCAAAAAAATCGCGGAAACTTTATTTAAAAGTGTATGATTGTCATAATGTAAAAGTTATATTAGTTGAACGACCACCTGACTTTGATTGGATAAGTTTTGCCACCTAATATAATTTGACCCTTTAGAACTACTTACAACCAGTCTTATCAAGGAGTATCGTATTACCCAGTACCTGGGTTCTGCAGGTCAGAAGGCAGTCGCTCCATGTAAAATACTGGTACTCAGCTGCATCCGGTTAGACTGGAAGCCGACCGTAACATATTTGGGAAAAGGCTGGGCAGATGATGATATAAGTAAGAACTACTTACGAGACGTGCCAATTTTGTTTATAAATTATAAGGTAGGTACATTTCACGTATCGATGAATTAAAGGAGAAATACAAGTACTACATTCTCTATACCTAGCGCCATCGAAAAAGATAAATCCAGGATAAATCTGATTATATACTTAGGTACCTACTCCGAAGTCTGAACATTATGTTTTTGTAGCATCATATGATTATACCTTGTTATTACTACAGGTACGTGCGCTGGCGCAGGCTCTCGTTACGATAATTGTCTACGTATTTACGTTCAAGAACACTGTTCAGGCTAACGTTTTCAGAGACAGTCACGTTGAGGTTCACGGTTGGGTGGAACTGAAACGTAAGTAGATATTACCGTAACCCTGTAATTTATAAATAGTTGCCAGTGAAGAAATGAAGAAAACATATATGTCTATACTATAATATTATAAAGCTGAAGAGTTTGTTTGGTTGAGCGCGGTAATCTCAGGAACTTCTAGTCCGAATTGAAAAAATATTTTTGTGTTGGGTAATCTATTTATTGAGAAAGGCTATATAACATAACGCTACAATCAAAAGGAGCGGAGCAGCAACGAAATATGGACGAAAACTGGCAGGCAATTCGATGCGACGGGCAGGGTCAGTGGAGCAAAAATTTGACGCGGACGAAGTCGCGGGCAGAAGCTAGTCATTGATATAATTCAAGAAATACAGCCACTGCATCTGTTTACCAACATAAATTATGAAGTCGATCTATGGTTGTTCTTCATTTATTAACTAGCCATAGGATAAAAACATTACCTACGTAAATACGCAAAAAGACTTACATAGATGTACGCATGCGCATCGGTTTCAATACCCATACTTAGAGCAAAAGTTATGGGGATTTCACAAATGAATTTCTGTAGGTAGGTACTTACTAGAATAATTGAAATAACATTAAAGAATGGTTACCTGCTTCTATTGGTTAAAATAAATGATTATTTGATTAAAAATACATGCATACATACATTAGCTCACGCCTTTTTGCCCAAGGGGGTAGGCAGAAACTACGGAACGTCACCGCCTGCGATCCTTACATACATACTCCTTTTGCGTAGGTTCATACATGATAAATAATTTGGTGTAAAAAATCTATACTAATATTATAAAGCTGAAGAGTTTGTTTATTTGTATGTTTGTTTGGTTGAACGCGCTAATCTCAGGAACTGCTGGTCCGAATTGAAAAATTCTATTTGTGTTGGGTAGCCTATTTATTGGGGAAGGCTATAGGCTATATAACATCACGCTACAATCAAAAGGACCGGAGTAGCAACGAAAAATGGACGAAAATTGGCAGGCAATTCGATGCGACGGGAAGGGTCACGGGAGCAAAAATTTGACGCGAACGAAGTCGCGGGCAGAAGCTAGTAAAAAATAAAAATATGTCCGGCCCACCTTAGAAATGCAATAACTTTATGAAGTTTAAAACGAAATAGAAATAAATAATATTATCGTTCAAGGACAAGTTCAAATAAATTCCGTAACTTGGCCAACATTCTAATACCGTAACGCCATATTTGCATAAAATACTATAATTTTTGGTGTTACTACACAACGTTGCAAAACCTCATGGAGTCTGTTGGCTGAACACGATAGTCCCCTTCGCCAACCGTGACGAAATATATCATTACATTACGAAAAAGTTGCATCTATGGTTCTATAGTAAATTTCGATATTTGAAATTTTCGTTTTCGATGCTTGGTTTGTTCACCGCGTAGTGTCCTTATTTAGTCTGTGGTTCAACGCCTAAAAGGTAGGGCGCAGTCGAGCTTACAAAAATGACACATGCTTTGATAAATAAATAAGGATAACATAAGAAAAAATCCACAATCAATACCAATACATTAGCAAAGATTATAACCTTAATTTTGGATCCAAGCCTGCAAGTCCCACAATAAAAAACGTTTATTTAAATTATCTCTGGGATTACATTTCCAGATCAGGTATTCGAGCATACAGACGAATTTAAATGAGGTTTCAAATTAACACCCGACTGATATGTAAGGGGAAATTTAATGTCAAAATGTAAGTACCTACATAGTCCTTTTTTTTTTTTTTTTTTTTGGATGGGAAATCATCAAATGACTTCTCCCGCTCTGGGCGGAGCGGGAGGGCGTGTCAGACTTTTACTGACTAAAACCCACCCGTGTTCCTTCAGTTGCCCATGTGCCAGGGTCACGGTATCTCTTTAGAACAATCACGTGACCCCGGCAGGCATCGGTCCTAGCAGACCCCTTCAACCTACATAGTCCTCAAGTCAACACACTTGAACAAAAAGGAATTCGAAGCCGTTCTTTATTTTCTTTCATATGGGCTGCTTTGCGTAAATCTTGTTTGCTTTAGCTTAATAAACAAGTAATTTTTGTTTACTTTTTTATGTTTAAGTTACTATTAAGTTATAGTACCTATTAGTGCAGAGGTGGCCCAGTGGTATCGGCTCCGAGTTACCAGTTGTAGGTCGTGGGTTCCAACCCTGGCAGGCGCTTTACTTTGTGTAAATAATTTCATCACCACTGCTCTCAAAACGGTGAAGGAAAACATCGTGAGGAACCGGCATGCCCTAAACCAAAAATTCGATGACGTGTGACATCTACCAACCCGCATTGGGCTCACGTGGCAAATTACGGCCTACTCCCTCTCACCGAGAGGAGGCCTGTGTCCCAGCAGTGGGAACAATAAAGGCTGATTATGATGACATATTAGTGAGTCCACGGTTCCGACATAAAGTATAGGGGTTGTGATATCAAACATACAACTAGTAGCCAGTAGAATTTAGCGCTCAATGACTGTATCTATTGAGCCATTAACCACGAAATCATCTGCCTAGTCTTTTCCCAACTATGCCGGGGTCAGCTTCCAGTCTAACCGGATGAAACTGAATACCAGTAGTCTACATAGAGCGACTACCTATCTGAGCTCTACAACCCAGTTACTGCGTAACGCGAAACCCCTTGGTAAGACTTGCCAGACATACGGTTCTCTGTCTACCAGTAACGATTCTCAAATCTCGCCAGAATTAAATTAAGTATTTATCTGCAGTTGAAATTGTCACTCAAATGTCTACCGGGACTGTAGCCGGGACCAACAGCTTAACGTGCTTTCCGAGACACGAATGGGTCTCGAAATGTAATGGATAGTCACCCATCCACGGACCGACCTCGACAAGCGTAGCTTAACCTTCAATCGACTCGTGAGACCCGTGATCAATCGTGTCAGTCACACTAATTTATCATAGTAGCCTTGAACTTACTTAACTTATATTGACTGTACTCTATAAACCAGTAAGATGAAAAGTAAGAGAAGAAAGTTTAACTAAAACCGGTTTTAGAATTCGGCTTACAATAATGTTGATGGATAACTAATAGATCCGCACGTGCTAGCGGAATCGTGACTTGTGTGTTGATAAGGAAAACGGTATCTATAGATACAATACATAGATACATCATACTAATGAATAAGATTGTAGTCTGTCTGTATTGTCAAAGTTACAGCATTTTGCTAAATGTATATGAAAGTATGATACGCTACTTATACCAAAAAAATATATTTAAAAAAAAATGGATGTTTTCGAATAAAATTTACGAATTATTTTTTCAATTACATTTTATTCGAAAAAATCCATCGATTTCTTATTAAACTGCATATGAAGTATCTTTAAGGCCACTGTAGCATTGGTACACCTCTGCCTTACCCGTCGGAAGAATACAGGCATGATGTTTTGTGAAAAGTTGTAAACTCGTTAAAATTATCATAGAGGTAGGCAATTACGATTTTTATTGTCTCGTTTTAATTAGTTTTCTGCGTCTCAGTTCTTATCGAAATAGTAGGTCAGTAGGTACTCAGTAGCAGTGGAACCCGTCGACTTAAGGTACCCGTAAACAGGCGCGACACGACAGTGCAACTCAGTTCTGGTAGAACAATTTCCACGACGCGACGTTGTCATAAAAATTGAGTCGTGTCGCGTTTGTCTGTGGGAGACTTCATTTAATTTCGTTTTGAATAATCCAGTTCGTTTGCTCCAGTTCTCATTTCATCATCATCATTTTATCTCAATATATCCTGGGTCGCGGGTTTGTTCGAAGATTAACCGTGTCCCTGGCAAAGGCCATTGAAGGAACACGGGTGGGTTTTAGTCAGTAAAAGTCTGACAAAAATACTTCTGGCTTCCATACTTCTCTATTAGTCGTCATCTTGGAAGTCACCCACTTTTTAGCCACATCGTCTTTCCCACAGTCCATTCATCGTTCCTTTGGTCTTCTTCTACTCTTAGCTGTAGCTTATTTCATTTGCTCCAGTTATCTGTCTTTAAAAACATAGCAGTTCATGCTACATGCTATTGACGTATATTGGCACGACACTGAGAATATAAATATTATATGTAGTAGCATCGAATGTCAGTCACCCGGCGAATGTGGTGTCAATAACATCGACATGATAGGTATGTGTAGTATAACATATAGGTAGATAAGGTGAGATATGTAACAAATCTTACATAAGTCCATGCGGACATAGTCATACAAATATCATGGAGGGATTTCTTGGCACTGGATATTCAACGTACTGCCTACCACTGAGAGTTGATAATCGAATAGCATGATTTTTCGACGTCTTGGGATGCACTCTTTTGGATTCTCAAGTTGAGCACGGAAAACTGAAATGAAGTGCGTGATATTGTTACGTACGCACGGCCAGAAATCAAGCTTTACATTTGCAGTATAAGCTGACATCTCATTGTACGAAAAGCTTATACAATGCGAGGTCAGCTAAAGCTGGAAATGTATAGCTTGACCTGTAGCCATGTGTACGTGCAACCTTGGTCTATTTATACAAAAAACTTGTTTACAGATGTCGTTAATAAATAACAGGCAAAATTTTAATACATAATAACGTCTGAGAGCAGGTTATTAAATGTAAAATTATGCACACATACTAAAGCAAAATTGTCTTGTCGGTCAAAATGTTGCACTTTTTACAAGCTTTTATTTAAGTTGCAATGTTTATTCGGGTCAAATCTTGGAAAGTATACTAAGACAACTTCCTCGTATCGCACGGAGCTAAAATTTCACATATTGATTCTGTTTCAAAGATAATAACCGCGACTTTGTCCGCGTTAAATTTCTTGCTCTCCCGACCCTCGTCGGGACGTCGCATCGAATCGCCTGCCCGTGCGAGGTCTTCGTATTCCCATTTTTTTTTTTTGCTCGGTTTCTAAGGGTCTAAGTGTGATGTTTTGTAGTCTATCAACAGGGTGTGGCGTAAGTAATGGTCCACCGCTCAGGATTCGATGAACCAGATAATTAACTACATATAACAATTAAAAAATTTAACCATTTTTACCCAATTTTTTTTTTTACAAAAATTGCTCTTGACCTTGATGGTGTGTTAAAAATTGGGGTTAAAATTAGAGAAGAACCAACTTTTTCTTCAAAAGAGCTGAATTTACATAAAAAATCATAATTTATCATGATAGCTCTAGTATTCAGCAGTAATTAACAGAAATCAAAATGAAAAATAATGGTTTTTGTTGAAACTACAAACAAATAGACTACAAAAGGTAGAAATTTCGTAAATAAAAGACAAAAATGAAATATTTTCTGAACCCTTGGGTAAAAATGTTTAAAGTTTTTAATTATTATAGTTAATTATCTGGTTCATCGAATCCTGAACGGTGGACCACTACTTACGCCACACCCTGTATAGCCTTCCTCGATAAATGGGCTATCAAACACATAACGTAGTTCCTGAGATTAGTACGTTCAACCAAACAAACTGTTCAGCTCTAAAATATTTAGTTTTTATTACAATTAAAAACCTTATTGTGAGCCAACCTTAAAATATAGCTACATATATCGACGATGAAGTGACAAGAACCTTTATCTACCAAAACATAATTTTACAGGAATCGAAAAAAACGTGTGATTTTTTTTAAGCACAACGTATGAATAAACCTGTATTGGTTTTATATTATATAAAAAGTTGTTATCGGAGGATGTGAGAGCCTAGTATATACCTATACAACCAACTTTTTGATTTAGGCGTAATAGCTGATGAGAAAACGAAAATCGCCAAAATGTCAGTTAGAAGTTCTTGTCACTTCATCGTCGATATGCTATTGCACACATGATTGTTACGCAGCGCACGTAACGGAAGCTCTCAATAAGGATAACTTTTCCCCGTTTTTTAAACGTTTTTCATTGATGCTCCGCTCCTATTAGTTGTAGCGTGATGTTATATAGACTATAGCCTTCCTAAATAAATAGGCTACCTGACACTAAAACAATTTTTGGCGTTCTCGTTAGATTTGCGCGTTCAACCAAATAAACAAACTCTTCAGCTTTATAATATTAGTATAAATGACATGATTCAACACAAAGACTTGGCTTTAGTCGAGGGAACTCCTCAACGGTCAACAGTACAGTCATGAAATTTTAGGTACGATTATAATCTTCCCATTGTGTTGTCGCTGGTCTTAAAGTATGGGATGACTTGGATGCCAGTCGGAAGGCTCCATGACTTGTGTAAAGGCGCTTTGGGTGTATAGGTTAAGTGCAGGTGAACAGATATCTGAACAAGTTCTAAAGTACAAAATAAAATTTAAATAAAACTCGTATTTTTAATAAATTAGGCTTATCTTAAAGTCTAAAAAGGACGTTTACGCCTCAGGCTTTTAAGGAAAAAATAAAGTTTTATGTTGGCGTAAGTTTTATTTAAGTAGTACTTTTTAGTTAATTAAAAGCTAGTTTTTAAAAAGGGATTTAAGAATATTTAATTTTTTGGCTTAGTTCACATTCGCCAAGTTTGTAGAATATAACGTGCGATAAGAAACTTCCTTCCAAAAACCATTATGATTTGCAATTTAAGTACCATTTATTAAGTACATTGCATAAAATGTTGTGCTTTAAATCCATCGTACTTCGTTCGTTGTTTCCCACCCGCAACCCGCCTTCAATACGTAAAGAGAAACTTTCATTTATCTCAGCTCCATAACATTTTATAGTCACTAACAATAACAGACACAGAACTTATTAACACCTTGTTAATTAAAAGTGAAATCTTGGAGAAAGTGTCGTCATAAACTAAGTACTTACTTACTTAAAAGTCAGTGAAAAGGCTGGTATCTCTCAGTCAAGTTCAAAAGCCTTAACCATGACACATAAATTGCCATCGGCTGCTCACAAAGACTCGTGGCAACAGCTGGGACCTGCTGTGAATATCAACTAACCTGAGGTTAACGAATGTGACTAATCTTGGTTTTGCTACTGTCCTCAGTGAAGGTGTTCTGACGGTCAGTAGCACCGACAAACGTAGACCCATCCAGAATTTAAAATCGTTTAGGATACTACTATTTTTCGATTCTAGAGAACTTACAGAAACTAATGAGGTACTTACAATTTAAAAAGTTTGTTTGAACGCGCTAATCTCTAGAAGCGTAATCTCAGTAATCGAGAGTTCTTACCAGTTGGATTTGAAAAAACCTTTTTCGGTTTTGTTAGGTAAGTTTATCATAATTTTTTGAGGATTGCTGTATAACATCACGACCCTTAAGAGCCAAGTAAAAATTAGAAAGAACGCGAAAACGAAGTAAAAGCGTGGGTTGAAATTGCGATGTGGTGAGTCGGGGGCCTAGAAGTTTTATTAAAAATATGGCTGTAATTTTAGTAAATATATTGTGTGCATCTTAGTGGGGCTTGTGGTTCAGGGATCAGGGATCAGGTAAAGCTTCGCTTGCCGCGGTTAGTCCGTGGATGGGTGGCCATCATTATGTACACTGACACTCCATGCCTCGGAAATCATGTTAAACCGTTGGTGCCGGCTGTCATTCGTTATGTTTGACAGTCGTTACGGGTCGTCAGAAGCCCGAAAATCTTACAACCAGTCTTACTAAGGGGTATCGTATTACCCAATAACTGGGCTGTGGAAATCAGATAAGGGTACTCCATGTAAGAACTGGTCTTTAGCTGCATCCGGTTAGACTGGAAGTCGTCCTCAACATAGTTGGGACAAGGCTAGGCAGATGATGATACCGCTATCGATGGCTCATTAGATGCAGTCGTTGAACTCCTATTTCTGTGCATCTTACATTCCACGTGCATGAAGACGCGAGCGAGCTGGTTCCAAAAATAAATATAAAACATGTTTAACCTGATTGCCTACACACCAAGGACACATTTTGAATCAGTGTGCATTTTTAAATCTATGTTTTACGTTTTAATTTTTTATTTTATTTTGATTATGATTTTGATTTTAAATTTTGATTTTAATTTTAATTATGATTTTGATTTCAAATCTTGATTTTAATTTTGATTATAATTTCGATTTTGATTATGATTTTATTTTATTTTACTGACAATTTTTGTATATGGGTATAATGCCAGCAATAAAACACTATTTATTTTAAATACTAAGACGCTAGCAATCTGTTTTCCTGTAGGTACATGCAAAAAAATGCTGCCAGTAATAATCTACGGGTCATTAAACTTGGCAAAAAGATATCAATGAATACAGAGTCGTGCATTGAAATAAGTTCACTGCAAGCATTAATTCAATATTACTTGTGAATGACTTGTAGCTTTCACTGCTAAGCTCGCGAAATTGTACTTTCACCTTACCAGTAATGAAATATTGACAACGTGATTTGCGTCTGTAACTTTGAGAACAAATAATTAAATAATCCGTCTTGTCATGCTTATCATCATAAAAGCTTATAATGCAAATGTAAAAGGCTAATAGCCTTTTATATTTGCATTGTAAACTTTTATGCAACATTCTTTAAACAGAAAATATCGGTAAGATTCAGTAGCATAAAATTGCCAATAGTATCTCATAAACAGCCTATAATGTTCCCACTCTTGGTTTAAACCTCCTCTCTGTTAGAGGGAGTGGGCCATAATCTACCATACGGGCCCTGTGAGGGTTGGAAGCCATTGTGAGGTCTCAAAACAAAATTTAGATGTCATATGTCTTCCAATTTTTGTTTTGATTCCTCACGATGTTTTCCAAAACCATTGTGGGAGCAGGTAGTGACTTAGATTTGAGCAAATGGTCTTTACAAATGTCTGTTATTTGGGGACCAACAAACATGCCTTTCTTTTAATTTGACCTTACGGTAAAATTTATATAAAATTTACTTTTAAGATGTTTTAATGCCTCTACATCTCTGTCCATAGCTTTTACCAAATTTTACCTAATTTGATATGTAGCAAAAATGTTCGATCGTGAGACAACCGGTTGCACATATGATCTTATAGCATTAGAACTTGACGTGCTAGATAAATTCTGATTACATACTTGGATTTAGCGTGTCGATCTGTATCAATTCCACATATACATTACGTTGCTCTTATTTAGATGCCGACCAGTGAATCAGTCCATACGAAACTTCAATACCTACTCGACCCAAAGTTTGTAAAAAAATCTGACACATGCTGTATACGAAGACAACATACCTAACTATATGTATTTACTCAATAAAGTACCTAAATATATTCACAGTATATCCGCGTACTTGCGAGAAAAATACATAAAGAATAACTGTTGAAGGAAGTCAATATTTTACGTATAAACAAAGTACACACTTAGGTACATAAATTAACGTTTTAGCGCGGGACTAATTAATTACTTTTTTACCAAACGATGTGCTATATTATTCAGTGTGAAATTTATGACACTAATGACAAATTGCGGTCATTAATCAGTGATGTTTACGCATCGGCAAATATTGACACAAAACACCATTAAAAATACCCAATCCTATTAGCCTAAGCCCTGATGGTGGCACAAACACCATACAATGCAAACACTATTAACCGTTATCTGATTAAATTTGAAACATACCTATTGCTAATCCGTTACTTCCTATGTTCGAAAAATGAGTCTACTCAACAATGTAAAAAACGCAAAAACGAAACCCATTCCTCAGGATCGATCAGATGAAGCTACGCTTGCTGCGATTGATTCGTGTATGTGTGACCATCTTTACATCATTCACCATCATCATTTCAGCCGCAAGACGTCCACTGCTGGACTTAGGCCTCCCCCAATTTGAGTGCATCCCATCCACCCCGGTCATTCTGCCCCGTTAACGGGGCAGTTGGGAAAAATTGTGCCATCGACCCCGGTTGAGCCGACCCTGTCGTTTAACGGGGTGGATGGCACAGATCTAGTTGCAACTACCCCGGTGTATTTCTAACAAAGCGGACAGCACAGATTGAGTAGCATACGCGCCGCATAGTAGAAAGTACTTATGTTCCAGTATTTGTTTCTTGGTGCTTACTATACTCCATTTGTTTAGGTAGTTAACTAAAGGTAAACAATCTTGATATGTCTTTTTATATAAAATAAATCGTATAAAAGACCAACAAATATTATTTAAATTAAGTTACTTACCTAACATCGGTTTAAGTAAATACCTAATTGTAAACATTTTTAGATTCAATTTTTAGACAGTTTTTTAGATAAAAGACATATTAAGATTGTTTACATTTAGTTAACTACCTAAACAAATGGAGTATAGTAATGAACATGTCGGTCTGTAATTTTAGATGGTATAATCCATTTTTATATAATATAATAAAAATTTAATTAAAAATAGTAACATAACATTTTTGAGAATATTAAATATTATAATTACACTTCATATTTATTTTTATAACAATAACTAGCTGACCTAGCGAACTTCCTACTGCCTCAGAATCAATTAATTGTACTTTTAAGGCATAAAGCGTTTTCTAGCAGACATTCCTTTGTTTGGTAAGCTCCTGCCAAGTTATGATAACCTAGTACGTCGAAGGCATAAAGCGTTTTCTAGCTGACACTCCTTTGTCTGACAAGCTCCAGCCAAGTTGTGACTACCTGGTACTTCGAAGGCATACAGCGTTTTCCAGCACTCCTATGTTTAGCAAGCTCCTACCCAGTTATGACAACCTGGTACTTCGAAGGCATAAGGCGTGTTGTAGCTGACACAACGGGTTAGGTGAGCTCCTATAGAGTTATGACCACCTGGTACTTCAAAGACATAAAGTGTTTTCTAGCTGACATACAAAATGTGTAAGAAAATGAAAAATCTCTTTAAACACTACCGGGGCGTATGCTACTCAATCTGTGCTGTCCGCTTCATTAAAAACACACGGGGGTAGATGAGACTAAATCTGTGCCATCCACCCCGTTAAACGACCGAGTCGACACTACCGGGGTCGATGCAACAATTTTTCCCAACCACCCCGTTAACGGGACGGGACGACAGGGGTGGATGGGATACACTCCCCAATTTGGGGGGCTTTGCCATAATCGGCACGCTTGGCACGCGGGTTGGCGATCGCAGTATGGTGGTAAAATGCATTGAGAACGCTGCTCTAGTAAGTCCCTTAGTCGCCTTTTACGACACCCACGGGAAGAAATGGAGTGGTGTTATTCTTTACGTCTGGCACCACACGGTATCTCACCACATCTTTACATAACAAGACCCTTCCGTGCCTCGGAAAGCACGTTAAGCAGTTGGTCCCGGCTAACATACGTGGATCTTTGACGGTCGTTACGGGTCATCAGAAGCCCGAAAATCTGACAACCAGTTTTACTCAGGGCTTTCTTATTACCCAGTAACTGGTTGTGGAGGTCAAATAGGCAGACATTCCATGTAAAATACTTGTATTCAGCTGCATCCGCTTAGATTGGACGGCGACCCCAACATAGTTGGTAAAAGGCTAGGCAGATGATGATGATGATGATGAATGTGTTACGCAATGAGTTTACTACGTGAGCTCAACAAATGGATGTGCGAATAACACTTGTGCGACAAAACTGTACTGCGAATCACCATAGTTCGACTGCACGTTTGTGTGACACACTGAATCTAGTCGTTTCTAGCACTCTTCGGCCGCTGCCGTGGCCTTAACCTAACCTAACCTAGTGTACTATGTGAGCTCGAGTACTATGTCGCACAAGCGTGCATTCGAACTATTGTGAGTCGCAGTCATAGATATACAGTTTTGTCGCACAAGTGTTATTCGCACCTTCATTTGTCGAGCTCACGTAGTACACCCCGCAATTATCCCGCTGATATCAACTCAAATCAAATCAAATCAAATCAAAATATTTTTATTTCATATAAACCTACATGGGCACTTATGAAACGTCAGAAGCTTGCCTTCATAATGTCAATCAATGAAAATCTTCATCATCATCAACCGATACCAGTCAACTGCTGGACATTGGGTTCATAGCAATTTCAATGTGCCCTGTTGGTTTATACAGGGTGTGGCGTAAGTAGTGGTCCACCGTTCAGGATTCGACGAACCAGATAATTAACTATAACAATTAAAATTTTTAAACATTTTTACCCAAGGGTTCCGAAAATATTTCATTTTTGTCTTTTATTTACGAAATTTCTACCTTTTATTACATATTTGTTTGTAGTTTCAACAAAAACCATTATTTTTTTCATTTTGATTTCTGTTAATTACTGCTGAATACTAGAGCTATCATGATAAATTATGATTTTTTATGTAAATTCAGCTCTTTTGAAGAAAAAGTTGGTTCTTCTCTAATTTTAACCCCAATTTTTAACACACCATCAAGTTCAAGAGCAATTTATGTATAAAAAGAATTGGGTAAAAATGGTTAAAACTTTTAATTGTTATAGTTAATTATCTGGTTCATCGAATCCTGAACGGTGGACCATTACTTACGCCACACCCTGAATATCATTCTCTTTCCCATGTCAATTTATTTGGGGTCGGTGCAGGATGTCTTTTTCTTCCATACTTTTCTACTTGTCGTAAATCTAGTAGTCACCTCATTTCTAGACATCATCTTTCATACAGTCCTTTCTTCAGTTCTTTGGTAAAGCCTTACTCTTAGAGACATCCAAGTTCGTACTCAAAACTTTCCTCAGGACATTTTCCTCATTCCGCCGCGTCAGTTACCCTCCACATATCACTTTTAGCACTATCATCACCAGCAGCATTCAACTGCCTTTTATTTATCCCCTTTGTGACCGAACATTCTCATCCGTACAAAATCCCTCTATTAAAGGTAGTTAAAGATGGCGTGCTTCTGCAGTACTCATTTCGAATTCAGTTTCATTTATCTACCCATCTTGCCAATTATAAATTTATAACGTAAATACTTAGAGACACTATTGCTAGCATAGTATCTGTATGTTGTAATTATGAATAAATAATAGATAATGAGGTAGTCACTAGACATTGCTGAAGCTAAATATAATTATATACTATTTGAATTAGGTATGTGCTAATGAGAAAATTGCATCAAAGGCTATTGTAATGTATGCACAAGCGGTTTGTGTGTTTTAGGTAAAAAAACACCTGAAGCTTTTCTGTGGATCATACGAGCTGCGTGGACATAGCATAGCAGCTGCGTAGAAGCAACGTAAAGGCTGCATAGAAGCAGCGTAGCGGCTGCGTAGATGTCACGTCATCGTCAGCTCTACAAAATGAATTCAGACGAGGAATCACTACTATTGACGGAATAAGAGAATACAAGAGTGCCTAATTGTTCTTTTTTTTTGCACGAAAACGTTTGGTATCATATATCTTCGGCTGAAATTACGCTGCTTAGGGAGTACACTTTCTGAGCTATCATATTGTATTCCGTGTGCCTGTATGTAGAGTATTTTTGGAATTACCTTATTATTAATGAATTACGACTAATTCAGCGAAATCGTCTCCATGCAAGGCAAAAATTACATAAGACCACATTTTACATAACTTTTGAAACTTACGTAACAAAACGATAAATTACGCCTGTAGGCAGACATCTAGACTGGACAGGCTACTTTTTAGAGAGTTCAAGGTTAGAATATAAATCGATTTTTAAATTTTCTTAATGTTTCTTTTCAAATTCCGATGAGATCGAATGTATTAAAGCTCCTGCAGACAGGCGCAATGCGACAGCGCTAACTGACTTTTGTAGAACAATTTCCATGAAGTTTCCATAGAAATGGTTCTATGAGATTTGCTTCGCGCATGTTTGAAAGACCCTTTATAAGTAGGTTGCTTTAAAACTGTTCGCAGGGAGTCGCCTGCGCAAACAGAAAATATTGTTTTCTAGCAAACAACATTTTCTGTTTTACTACTTGCTGGCAGAAACTACAAAATAGTCGTACTTAAACATGTTTATTGGTAGGTAAGAGTATTTAGTAAGCAACAGAATATTTATTAAGCAACAATATAATATTTAGTAAGCAACATTTCTGATTCTACTTTTGAGGAAAACCAAAGACACTTCTGAAGTTTAGACTCCTCCGTAGACCCGCCATAAGCCTACATCGTCAGAAGAAATAATGAGAAACTCCAAATATAGGTAATGTCATACACCACGTGATTGCTCGGTTACCTTCTGTGTTTGTCTGACATTCTTTAAGAAAAACCAATGTCAACAAACAATAGAAATCTACAGTTACTCATCTGTAGATATTCGACTTGTTTGCAAATACCTCCGGATATTTATGTAGTGAATAGAACGAACACGTAGGTACCTGTCCCATGATTATATAACCGTCATGTGACATCGAAAACGGTACATTACATTTGAAAATATACAGTCACTCTACGTATACTAATATTATAAAGCTGAAGAGTTTGTTTGTTTGATTGAACGCGGTAATCTCAAGAATTACTGGTCCGAATCGAAAAAATATTTTTGTGTTGATTAGCCTATTTATCGAAGAAGGCTATAGGCTATATAACATCACGCTACAACCTAGAAGAGCGGAGCAGTAAAGAAAAATGTTACAAAAACGGGTAAAATCGCACGGGTAGGCGATTCAACGCGACGGGAAGGGTCGGGGGAATAAAAAACTTAACGCGGACGAAGTCGCGGGCAGAAGTTAGTACTAGTATATAATATGTGCATTGTGAATAAAGCTGAAGAGTCTGATTGAACGTCCTTTTTGGAACTACCAGTGGGATTGAAACATTATTTTTGCATTGTAAACCCTCATTTTTGAGGAAGGTCTTTTCGACCCATAGGACCCGAGCAAATTAAACAAAGTCAAACAAAACGCTAAGCAAAAAGGAAGAAAGTGGGCACGGCTATGGCGCGGACGATGTCGCAGGCATAAGCTAGGTACCAGATATAAATCGATGCAATCAGAGAGACGTGCTTTCCAGTGTACCTATCGGTCTACAAGTATACTGATCATAAAAGATAACATTGAATTTGATTCGGTTTCGCTTTCTTCAAGCCAAGCTAACCTACCCATTATGTGTTTATCAAAGGTCATTGACACTCACTTTCATTTCTGAGTGAGGTTCCCATTGAATGCGCACGCGTGTGTGCTGCGCGATCATCTTTGAAAGGCATTTGTCAACATTGTTTTTGTCATCACTTGGACACTAATGGTTTTCTAGCAAGCCGTATACCAGAGTTTTATCATGCTGAATCAATCTTGGCTGCAACACTACGCCATTTCTACTACAATTCTCTAATACAAAGGCTCGAATTTAAATTTTAGTTATTTAAATAGGTATATTACCTGATAACTTGTAGGTAGTATCTGTGGTGCAAATGCAAACTGAAAATAAACGTTGGTTATTAATTAACGGATAAATAACAAAAAAAAAAATGTTAGAGATTGGAGGAAGTTATCCAAAATAAACTTGCAAGAATCCCTCCCTTGAAAATTATACGAAAAAGCTTATAAACATAGGATCTATATCGTGAATTGGTCCTATATGCTCATCACAATCTGGATCACTCTGAAACATATTTACAATCCATTGTTTTCTTATATGTTCTAATAAAATCTGCTCGATACCGCAATAAATGTTGTAGTACTGTCGAAATGAAACTCCATTCGTACTGTCAATGCGTTATGTAATTTCCTCCCAGGACTATTGATGTTGCATTGCCTAAATTATGATTACTCATCGTCAAGGTCTGTGAGATAATTAGTTTTGCTTCTCAGTCTAGTTATCTAGGAAACTACTTAACAAATATAAGGTTATTTAATCTGACATCAGCCGTGTAGGTACATCTCAAGTAATTTAGAAAAGTAAACCTGCTTTTGGAGCTATTTATTAGAAGATTAGGTATGCTAATTGCTTTTTCATATTTTTTTAATGCTTTTGGAGTTTTTCTATATTAATGCTGACTTATTATGGCTGCATGGCTCGATCGATCAGAGGGCTAATTGTGTAACTTGCTATCAGTAGGAATTGGTTTCATTTTGATAGTTAAACAACATTCATTGCGTTATTTACGTTGCTGAGCCGACAATTTATTCGAACAAATGACACAATGGTTTAGAAATAATCTTCAATCCCATTCAGATTCTGATAAATTGTGCGTTTCGCAATTAGGGTGCTGGTTACCTATGCTACGCTTACCACCACGGATATTCGTGCCTCGGTAAGCACGCCTGGTTGTCATTTGTGGATTTTTGTCGTCGTCGAAAGTACAGCAACCTGAAGGAGATGTCAGCAAACTGAAGGGGTCTGCTAGGACCGATGCCTGCCAGGGTCGCGAGATCTGTCCGAAAGAGATACCGTGGCCCTGGCACAGGCAACTGAAGGAACATGGGTGGGTTTTAGTCAGTAAAAGTCTGACACGCCCTTCCGCTTCACCCAAGAGCAGGAGACATCATTTGATGATTTCCCACACAAAAAAAAAGAAAAAAGGGGTGTCGCGTTACCTGGTAACTGGTGTGATGGTAAGATAAGCACTCGCTCCATGTAAAATACTGGTATTCAGCTGCATCCGGTTAGAATGGAAGCCGACCCCAATATAGTTGGGAAAAGGATAAACCCAGTGATTGAATGATCGTCAAATTAATTGCTAATGTAATTATAACGACGTCAATAATGGTTCATATATAATTATGAAACATCCTGTTAAATACGAGGCTAGGTCAAGCCTGCAGGTAAAACACACAACACGCCATATATGTAGATGTTTCTCACGAATTCTACAAAAATCGTGTGATAATGTCAAGACAATTAACTACCTAGAGAAGTAAACCTTTTTACAATTCATTTTGATTTATTTATACTTGGCACAAACCGTGGATCTCGTTCCAATTACAAATGAAACATTTCGTTCGTTTTCTTTTTTTCAAAACATTGTTGAGAACAAAGGAATAATCAAGTATCTTTGACATTCATTTCACAATTCTCTTGGTAGAGCAGAAGGTGAACCTTCCTTGGTTTGAGTTTTGTATTTTTGTTTTATATTCACGTTTTCCCATACTAAAATGATACGCACGTGATTTTGAAACCGCAACACCTAATTACCTTTATCTCATTTAATTGAAGCTGCAAGTTTTGGTTGCAAAAAAACAACAAAAATCTAAAAAAATACTACAAAGCAAAAAATAAACTATAATTTTGAAAGGCAGGATCTGTAGTTTTGTTAGAATTTGCCACCAACTTAACCAACCGAAATTAATGTTATTTTTCACTTAGTAGTGTTTTTTTAGTAGCCAGTTAATTTTGTAAACATATTTTTATTTTTAGGTATGGTAACTTACCCCCCACTAATTCGTACTTGCTATTGGCTATTGGTAAACAAAAATGACAGGAAGTATTAGAGAAAAATCAACATACGGAAAGTAGATTACGTATTATCAAAGCTTACGGAGAACTATCCAAGCAAAGTTTATAAATAGGGCCATCAGTGAAGTGAACCATCCATTAAATGTTCAGGTAATCGAAATCCGTTCACAATTGCTGGAGATTTCGCGAAACAAAAAAACAGATAATTTGAGAACCATTTTGAAATGGGATGGAAAACTACAAGTGAAAAAGTGGTTGATTCTAAAAAGTTGTAATCATTTTTGACAGTACGTTCTTATCTTCCTACTTTTACAACCTAGTACCCTATTAGAGCTGTATGCTGGTTACAACTTGTCACAAATCTCCGTTAGTAGGTACCTACACAAGGTCCACCCAATCATCGCATCAATGGAAGTGATGGAACTATACTAATCCGACAATAATAAAATTGTTTAAATGTGTACGCACAGCCACACATCAAGCTAAACATTTCCAGTATTAGCTGACATCTCATTGTACGAAAAGTCTATACAATGCGAGGTCAGCTAAAACTGGATATCTATAGTTTGACCAGCACCCTAATTGCAAAACGCACAATTTATCAGAATCTGAATGGGATTGAAGATTATTTCTAAACCACTGCGTCATTTGTTCGAATAAATTGTCGGCTCAGCAACGTAAATAACGCAATAAATGCATACCGATAAAAAGTTCCACAATTACCCCTCTGTAGCCGTGTGTACAATAGGACAAGGAAAATGGTCACAGGAACTTTTTCATTGAATAAAATCGAATAAATTAATATGTCAATTCAAATCCAAATTTATTTTTGACTTGATTTAAAAATAAAATAACGTGTTTTCTAAGTATAGCGTCAAAATCAAAGCAATTATTTCAAATATGCACATAAAATACACTTTTGTAGGTTCTGAACACATTAGTACTATAATAAGTCTCCACTGTAAAGTGACATTTAAAGGCGAATTCTTAAAATAACCTTGTTTCTTCGCCAGTTCATCTTCTCAGCTAAAGCACTAGTGTTTCCCAAAACGCCCGCTCTTCACTACCACCAGTGAAGAGTGGGTGTTTTGGGAGACGGTCCTGTGTAATTTTTACGTTAAAAAAGTGGTGCCTCTCAACCCAGTTTAAATAAATGACTTTTGATTAAATGACTTTTGTTTTTTTAACCGACTTCAAAAAGGAGGTTCTCAATTTGGATGTTTATATTTATTTTATTTTATTTTATGTATGTTCGGCCATAACTCCGTCATATATAGACAGATTTGTAAAATTCTTTTTTTGTTTGAAAGGGGTTTATTCCGAAATGGTCCCATATAAATTTCATATAGATCTGATGATGACTTCCAGAGATAGACACCGGAACTCTTTAAAAAATGACAGCAAATTAACCGCGATTTCTGCTATCGCATAAATATGCATTGTTTGTTTGGAATTAGTGCGAGGTGGATACCACAACTAAAAATTTAAAAATAAAAACTTTTTTACAAAAAAAAAACAACCGACTTCCTTAAAAACACTACAAAGTGAAAAATAACTTTAATTTCGGAATTCGGTGGCAAAAAACCATAAATACAGATCCTAAGACACCGACTTCACTTTGTAGTGTTTTTAAGGAAGTCGGTTGTTTTTTTTTTCTTTTTGTAAAAAAGTTATTTTTATACGAGAAATGGTTTTCTTTATATCTTTAAAACGGTTGTACGGAACCCTTCATGTACGAGTCCGGTTGAAGCCGTTATCGCCAGTTTTCTGACATAAAAAAATTACAAGAAAATTCCATTAATTCAAGTAGCGTTCCAAAAGTTAGTTTCGTTTGGACAAGGAATATTAAAGGTACACAGCGAATCCAGGAATTTAAATCTCGAATATTTATAATCTTCTTTTATGGGTAATCGTCTTCTCTCGTTTTGACACTACTTAAGGTGAATGCTCCAACCAGCCCGCGAAATTCAAATTTTCTTACGTTTTTTTGCAATTTTCAGGCCAGTGCTAGGTTGTATGTTGATTAAAATATTATTCGCGACTGTAAGACATATCGCCTCTTTACAAGAACAACGTGATATTTTTAAACCACAACTTTACAGGAGAGCAAGAAATTATTTTATGAGATGTCACGTTGTTCTTGTAAAGAGGCGAATGTAGTTATTATCGGTTGCACGGGACGGTGGTGCACCGTCCCGTCCCGCCGCCGCGCCCCGCCCACTGTATGAATAGACCTTTATTCAGCTTATCTTGATAAAAAGCAATATGACTACGTTCGCAATTGCGTCAAAATATAGTGGCAGGCCGCAGGATTCTATTACGCACTGGATTATCAACTCTCGGTGTGGAACCAAGCATTCAAAATCCAACAGAGTAAACCCCAATGCGTGGAAAAATCACATCGTTCGATTTTCGACTCTCGACGCTAAGCACTGCCGTGAAAATTCAATGCGCAAATAAATTCCGTCACGATATTTTGACGTCGCAAATAGCGGAAATAGCTATTTAACAAATCTGTATACTTACGTGGAGTGTCAATATTTTGAAACCGCAGTTATCCTGTCCTTCAGTTATTTACACAGTTCAGCTATACTTGCGTAAGTGTTAGATAACTCTTAGATAAACATCATTGACAAAGCAATTCATGATTATCGGATTCATCAAATTTATCTAGTATGCTTTGATTTTGAATATCTGTAGAATATTTTTTTAGCAAATAGGTATGTGAGGGAAATAACCGAAGGAAATTCATTTGGGTGTGTAGTTTAACTGCGTAAAACGAAGTTTAATAAAATCAAAATCAAAATCAAAAGTCATTTATTCAAACTAGGCTGAGAGTCAGCACTTTTTGAACGTCAAAGTCACATAAGACAGTCCCCCCAAAACGCCCGCCCTTCGACACTTCCTAGTGCTTTGGCTGGGAAGAAGAAGTGGCGGAACAAACTCCCCAGCAGCACTGCTGTCTGTTAAGTTAGAAGAACTTGATTCTATACAATATTGTATAAGTTATTAATATAATAAAACAAAACATACATTATTCGCCATATGTCAGCTAGCACACGCCATTATACCAACAAAACATTGAAAACTAAACTCAAGCTGAAATGAATAATGAAACAAAAATCGTAAACAGAACTTAAAATCTTACTAAAGCCTCCAGGCATAAAGGGCGTGCCCGCTTACATATACAACGATGCAAAGGATACATAGACACAAAAAATGAAATTAAAAGAAAATAAAAATAAATTAACAAAAGCAGTTAAATAAAAAAAAATAAAAAAACAATTATATGAACTACCCATATAAACTGTCAGTGTGTGAGTTACAGTAATTACAGAATGTAAAACAGTGTCATAGAAGAAAAAATAAATATTATCTACACAATTAAGTTAGCAACTAGTTTGATAAACTCTAAGTCTGTCCTATGGAGCGAGACCAGCATGTTTCCAAGCGTTCTTATCTTGAATGTAGTCCTCTAATTTGTAATAAGCTCGTTTACAAAGTGTACTTTTAATATGACTTTTAAACCTCCTTTCATTTAATTGCAATATATCAGAAGGTATTTTGTTGTAACATTTAACACAGTATCCCATAAAAGATGTATGTACTTTTGCTAATCTGAAAAATGGTTGATCTATCTTGTCTTTATTTCTAGTATTAAAATTATGTCTATCGCTTATTTTATTAAAAAGATGTAGATTTTTTCTTACATACATAATATTTTCGTAAATGAATTGGCAAGGTACCGTCATAATATTAATCCTTTTAAATAGTTCCCTGAGGGATTCGCCGCGACATAGATTATAAATGGCTCTGACAGCTCGCTTTTGCAAAATAAAAATGGATTCAATGTCAGCAGCCCTACCCCACAGTAAAATGCCATACGACATAATGCTGTGGAAGTAGCTAAAATAGACCAAACGCGCGGTTTCTACATCTGTTAACTGTCTTATCTTTCTAACAGCATAAGCGGCCGAGCTTAACCGCCCCGCAAGAGATGTTATATGAGGTCCCCATTGTAATTTCTCGTCTAGCGTGATTCCTAGGAAAACCGTTTGATCAATAAATTCCAGTTTTTCCCCATTCAATAAGATGTCACATTCGCTACCTCTGACATTAGGCAATTGAAATCTAATGCACTTGGTTTTTTTTTTATTAAGTACCAAGTTATTTACCGTAAACCAGTCTTGGACCTGAAGAATGCAGTTATTGACGTCGTCAAGATTTTGAGACCGTCTGTCGATTTTAAATATCAATGATGTGTCATCTGCAAATAACACCATCTTCGGTTGGTTTGGAAGTAGATGGGGTAGATCATTAATGTATACTAAAAAGAGGAATGGACCCAATATCGAGCCTTGAGGAACGCCCATTGCCATTTCAGACCCCAATGAGTTTACGCCGTTTACTTGGACTTTGACCGTTCTATCCTTCAGGTATGATCTTATTAAGTCAAGAGCTGTATTTCTAATTCCATAGTGCTCTAGTTTCAGCAAAAGTGTCTCATGGTTTACGCAATCGAACGCCTTGGAAAGGTCACAAAAGATTCCAATGGCATCTTGTGCTTCTTCCCAGGCGTTAAAAATGTTCTTTATTAGGGTAACACCAGCGTCGGTGGTACAACGCCCTTTGGTGAAACCGAACTGGTGTTCATGAAAGATGGAGTTTTTATTGAAGTGACGTAACATTTGATTGAGCATTAACTTATTAAATATAATTTGACCACTGTCAACGGGACGTCAATGAGAAAAAACATAATTAGAACCGAGCGTGACGTCCCGGTGACAGCGTGCGGTGGACACTCGGCTACAGTAAATGTTTATATCACCGCCACCAGGGCGCGGGCGCTGCGCGTCGTCATCTCGTTCTCGTTGACGTCCCGTTGACGTGGCGGTGGAAAAACGGCTACAGGGGAAAAAAGGGTTGTGATTATGCATACCATCCGTAAGGGATTCACATAGTATAATTTTTTCACAGAATTGAAAACAAAAACTGCAAAAAAAAAAAAAGTATTAGTATAGTAAAACTTATATATCCATTTTTAAAGTTATGGGTTAGCTTCGAGGGTCAGCTGCTACGGCGTAGCAGTGCTACGAATACAAATGTGGTTTACGAAAAATTGCGAAATTAAAATAAAATTTGTAGCCAAAGGAAAGATAGAAAGTGATATAAAATATGATGGCACACATGATGATCACGTGTAGGTAACAATAATACGTGTGCAAGAGTTTATCTCAAACACAATGGTACAATCATGATGGCGTGCACAGGAACACTGATAATACACTGATTCTCTTCACATATCCGGATTCGTATGAAGTATGAAGCAACTTTTGCTATTGTTTTATTTCCGACTGCACATTACCAACATGGTGGTCAACAATTAATTTCAAAAGGACGTACCTGTAGAAATTTTTAATATTCCATTCATTGTTTAACTTTTTACAAATGAATCTATGCTTTGACTGCACGCTGCTGAGTTTCATATTTTACAAGCTGCTGCGGGAGGTTCACGGCCTACTGCGATAGGCTTGAGTCACACATTTTTATCACAGTTTGGGAACAAAAACCGTGGTAAAATTGCGTGACTCAAGTCAACCACAGAGGGCCGTACTTGCCCCGCCTGCCCGCGACTTCGTCGGCGTGTAATTTCTTGTTCCCCTATCTTCCCGGTGTCCTAGATTGATGTTAAAGAACCTATAGCCTTCCTCAGGAATTGAGCTAAATGCAAAACTATTTTTTCAAATCTAAGACGGCATTTCCATATATTAGCGCGTTGAAACAAATAAACAAACTCTGCAGCTTTATTATTAACTATCTGTGCCCGCGGCTGCACCCGCGTGGTGTTCAAAAATAATCACACGGGGACATGCTACTCAGACAAAAAGTTACTCCTTATAACATCAGCTATCTGCCAGTGAAAGTCCCGTCAAAATTGGTCCAGCCGTTTCAGAGATTAGCCGGAACAAACAGACAGACAGATAGACAGACAGTCAAAATTTAAAAACAATGATTTTTTTATATAAGTAACATATATACTTTCAAATGCATTTAGTGAAAAACTGTTAATTTGAAATTACAAACAGACACTTCAATTTTATTTATTTGTATAGATATAGAAGATAGATTTTTTTCATAGTAAGTCGGCATCTTTAATTTGGTAATATTTATGTTTTTGTAGTTAAGTAATTAATACAAGATGGGCAGATTAGAAAAAAAAAACGTGTTTCGCATAATTAACTAACACTAACATTAACATAATTAACAATTAACATGAGACAATAGCAGAAAGATAATGATGAGTTAAGTTGTTAATTACATCTGTTAATAGTTAACTCAACTCAACTCAACTCAAAGCATTTATTTCAAGTAAACCAATTACAGGCACTTTTGGATAGTCAAGGGGTCGGTCAATCTAAAAGTGCCTGTAATTGGTGGAGATTTGTTCGAAAGAAACACCGTGGCCCTGGCACATGGGCAACTGAAGGAACACGGGTGGGTTTTAGTTAGTAAAAGCCTGACACGCCCTCCCGCTCCGCCCAAGAGCGAGAGACGTCAATTGATGATTTCCCACCCACAAAAAAAGGGGTCGGTCAAACAAAAGAAGCTAGTTGCCCATTCCAAAACATATGGAGATGAACGGGCAAGAAACTCCACGAAAAGTCTTTGAAATCAAAATATTGTCACAAAAGATTATAACATCATTCTTGTTGACATTATTCATGTGAGAACGATGCAAAAAGACGTGCACAATAAAAGCGTCCGAAACGAAAAGCAAAAAACTTTAGAGGTGTCAAGGGACACCCGGATGGAACGAAGATCCTTTACAAGATTCATAATTTTTATATTTTTTTTTATTATTTATTATGTACAAAAAACCTGTATACACTCAACAAAAATATTCTCTCTCTCTCTCTCTCGCCCTCTCTCGCTCTCTCTCTCCCTCTCTCTCTCTCTGTCTCTCTCTCTCCCTCTTTCCTTGTCTCTCTCTCTCTACTCACAACAAAAAAAACAACAATATACAAACAAATACAAGCAACAAAATATATACAGTCCAATTGAGAAACCTCGTCCTTTTTTTGAAGTCGGTTAAAAAGTGTCGTGACAACTTTTCGTAAGATTTTTTTCCGTCTAGCCCCCTTTCACAATGCGCGATAAGGAACTTCGTTCCAAAAAGAAACAATTCAGAAATTAAAATAAGCCGTAGCAGTTAAGAGATGACCAGTCTCTACTGACGGTACCCGTTCACGAACATGACGTTTTAGATCAGCACTATTGAGCTCAACCATTTTGAAGGGAACTTAATGATCCAATGCACACGCCAGCAACAACAGCGAGACATTTGAGTGAGCATGACTTATCCTCAGCTGCAAGGGCACATTCAATTCACTGCAAGACGTACCCAGTAAATGATAGCTTTATAGTAGCTAGTAACATAGTGCGCACACATGTGCTATGCAATTATAGAGTTTGAATGTATACAATGCAACAATAATTCCGAATGCTGATGAGATTAGTACGCGACTTCGTCTGCCTGAAATTTTAGCTCATGTTACTCCGGAATAAGGTATCTTTCTATAGGTGAAAGAGTTTTTTATAATCGGATAAGTAGTTTTTGAGTTTATCCATTACAAACAACTTTACAAACAATCAAATCTTTCCTCTTTATAATATTAGTGTAGATCAAATCAAATATCGTGAGGAAACCAGCATGTCCTAGAACCAAAAAATTTAAGACATGTGATATCTACCTCAGGGTCTTGGTATGTAAAGATGGTCACCCATCCACGGACCTACCGCGGCAAGCGTAGCTTAACCTGAACGATCAACCCGTGCGGCTGTTAGTGCTTAGCCACATGCCCTTCTACCTATCTCAATATAACTACCTGATTTAAATAAAGTCACTCTTTGATATCTTTCGATAATAATTACGATAAAATATAACATATCAGATGGAAATCATAAGGTAATACGTTACGGTGCGTGTTACGTGTTAATTAGCTTAATATATAGGTACCTACTGATATTCTCTTATCAGCTTTGACAATGCTTGTATTCATTACTTGTATAAAGAATGGTTATTAACTGATGAGAATTAATTAATTCCTCTTGTAATTACAAGATTTAATGAGAAAATATAATAACCTGAGCATTTTATGATGGCAATCTTCTATATCTAAATATGTATAAAAGCGAAAAGTCACTTATACATTCATTCACTCACTGATTAATCACGAAATCTCAAAAACTGCTGGACTTACGAAGATGAAATTAGGTATAAAGGTAGATTATGAGTAGGAGACGTCAGCTAAGAAAGGATTTTAGGAAGCTCCCCCCGTAAAAAAGTGAAATTGGGGGTGGAAATCTGTTGAACGTAGTTTAGATGTGCTAATCGAGTTCAGTTTCATTG
Source organism: Aporophyla nigra (assembly GCA_947507805.1). Classification (NCBI taxonomy): domain Eukaryota; kingdom Metazoa; phylum Arthropoda; class Insecta; order Lepidoptera; family Noctuidae; genus Aporophyla; species Aporophyla nigra. The sequence goes on along the minus strand of OX382302.1, from coordinate 15,720,806 downwards.
GTGGAAGTGGCACTAAATGCCGTTGACCTCTTTGACATTAAAAAATATTAGACAAGCAAGGTCCTATAGGGTTGTATATTTGCACTCAAGCAGATTGGATTAATATTTTATATTAACTGGTGGTATTTCAATCTACTAATTTAAATTAAATGTCAGGAGTGTGCATTGCAAACACATTTATGAGCAAATAATGTGTGTATGTTTGCAAGCAGGCGCTTCGACTTCCGTGTTTATACTTTTCTACTAAGAGCTCATACACATGAGCGGCATGTTGCCAACGGCAAAGGTAACTGTTACCGTCGATACGTGTCGGTGGCACCCGGCGACATGCCATCTTCAAAGATCGACGTGTCCACGGCTGCAGCTACCTGCCGTTGGCAAGATGCCGTTCGTGTGTAAGAGCTCTAAGTATTATGAAATTAGAGACATATAATATTGTGACTTATGTCTGCTAAACTCATCTCCTAGGTGTTGCATATGCATATCTGTTGCATCACAATCTGTGATACAATTCTCGTCATTATGGATTCATGTGACGTATTAAGTGATAGTGCATAATTTCTATTTATCAGCTTGACGCTATTAGTGCATAATTTCCTCACGATGTTTTCCTTCACCGTTTTGAGAGCAACAACAAGATCATGAAATTATTTACACAAATTAAAGCAGGTGCTTGGGTTCAAACCGACGACGCCTTAGCTTTTAAATAATATGGAAAATAATATATTTTTCTAAATATTAAAAAAAAGTTTTATCGTGCATTGTCACGAGAACCAAACGTGTGTGCCAATTTTCAACCCGATAGCTTCAGTAGAAGTGGGTGAAATATTTATTGCAAAATTCCAGAACATACACTTTAAATATGCCCTGGATTTTTAAATGAATCTTTTAATGAATAAATGAAAAGAAATCCATGTAGTGCATGTGTAACGGGTATTTATATGCATGATGCGGGCGACGACCCGTTTCTTTTTTTTTCAGTCTATTACTTAGTAAAGGCGTTTCTCTATTTCAACTACTTACTCGGCACTTGACTCTTATGGTGTGTTGTAGAAATCCATAGATTCGTATCGCTTGTACACTACTGTGGCCGAATTAGGTATTAGATTTGTGAGGAAACACATCAAATACCTGAATCATTTCAATTTACGGTATAACTTATCTATATCTCTTCAAAACGGTTTCTACTTAGCTTATCTAACTTAAGTATAGCCATCAGTTTGTTTCACAATAATGCGATGTCGATATAAGACTAGCTAATGCGTTACAATACAATGCCGTCTTTTTTTTGTTTTGAGTGTTTTCCGGCGCGCAAATAACAATTAACCAAAGTTTCAGCATAATCGGCCGAGCCGTTTTCGAGTCTTTGTTTAGACTAATGCACGTCAATTAATATTTATAAACATACTTAGAAATATTATCTAAATACAGATTTAACCAATACCTAAGTTACTTAATTATATTTTTCTTTTGTTTCAGGTCGTCTAACAGAATAGAACTGCTACGAAAAATGGGTTTTTTAGTCATATGAAGAAGAAAAATAATATTTAAAAGTTAGGTAAAAAGTGATTAGTAAAATGTCGAATGTCGAGATGGTCGTTGACAATAATATGAACAAAACGGATATCAGCAATCACAAGTTTGAGGTAAGATATCATATACATAAGTTTTTTTTTTACTAGTTGTCTATGCCTGCGACCTCGCCCGCGTGGATGTCGGAAATTGTCCCACGGGAACGTGTTAACTTTACAAAGAGCAACCTATGTTACTCCTAAACATCAGCTATCTGGAAGTGAAAGGCCCAAAAGTGGTCCAGCCGTTTTGGAGATTAGCCGGAACCAACAGACAGGCGGACAGATTAGAAAAATTGAAAAAAAAAATATTTTGAAAGAAGTACCGTATAGACGTTAATAAGCATTTAATAAAACACTGTTATTTTGGTATTACAAACAGACATTACAGTTTTATTTATTTGTATAGATTATAGAAAGCAAACACAATACATTTGAGAAAAGAAAATGCAAAAAAGGTACCAACAGCATATTCCACGGAATATCTACACAAGACATAATCGAAATAAAACGAGCTATGTCATTTAGAAAGGGAGATAATTTTTGGCTTTACCTACTGGAGGATGGGCAGCAGCGTCCTATATGCATTCTAGCACCATACTGCGATAATCAATCCGCCTGCCAAGCGTGGCGATTATGGCACACCCACGCGAACACAGATAGCGATGTGAAGTGCCACCAGACAGAGGGCCTAGCCAAATGGCCATCGCTACCAAACGATAAACGTTAACGCTCAGTAGTCTTCAATACATTTTCAAGTTTATATTCTAGAGTATAAAGTTGGAAATCTATTAAAGATTACAGAGCATTTTCGCTCGTACCGGTGGTTAACGCTCCGCAATCTGTAATAGATTTTCAACTTTATCATCTAGGGTTTAAAGTTGAAAATCTATTAACGACTACTGAGCGTTAACGTTTATCGTTTGGTAGCGATGGCCAATTGGCTAGGCCCTCTGGGTTTGTTTCTGGTATAGGATTAGACAACATTTTATAAATCCACACCTCTTATTAATCGAAAAATATTTTTTAATACAGGTACTATTTAGTTTCGATTAACATTTTAATTGAGACTGGCCAAATTAAATCCATCTTATTTATGAATTCCATTATGTTTTCTATACTACTGTAGGTAGGCGGCGTTTTTTTTACGGTATGTTTTGCTGTAATGCCAATCATCATCATCATCATTTCAGCCGTAAGACGTCCACTGCTGGACTTAGGCCTCCCCCAATTTGGGGGGCTTTGCCATAATCGCCACGCTTGGCAGGCGGGTTGGCGATCGCAGTATGGTGGTAAAATGCATAGAGAACGCTGCTGCCCATTCTCTAGTAAGTCCCTTAGTCGCCTTTTACGACACCCACGGGAAGAAATGGGGTGGTGTTATTCTTTACGTCCGGCGTCACATGGTACGTACGTACCGTACCGTACGTACGTAATTCTAACACGTAACCCTACCCAACTGTCACCCACCGATCAGCTTTGCACATCGATATAATACTAAAAAATATTGAACCCGCGTTTTTTATTTTTCCGGAATCCACTGTTCTTTAGGGGTAGAAACCACCCCTAATAACCCCTAAGAAGGCTAACCCACGTAACTCTGGGAAGAGTGTGGTTGAGGGGGTGGTTTCTACCCCTAAAAAGTGGATTCCGGAAAAATAATAAAATACGGGTTCAATATTTTTTAGTGTTATATCGATGTGCAAAGTTTCATTCTGATCGGTGGGTGACAGTTGGGTAGGGTTACTTGAAAGTCGCGTTCTTCATTGCTGAAAGTCGTGTCCCTGAAAAGCTTTCGCTATACATACAGGGTACACAATATAAATATAATACAATACCCACGTGTTGGGTATTGATATCGAAAACTATTATAGAGAACCAAAAAAAAAAATGATTGTTTCATCAACATCATCCAACTTTGTCCAAAACTTTTAATGACACTGACTGTGTCTGACAAGTAGGTACAGACGGGAGCACATCGACCTTCTACAATCTGTCAAATTTCTTTAATAGATTTTCAACTTTATCGCTAAAGTATTAGGTTTAAGGTTGATTGGGAGAATTGAACAGTTTCGGGTACCGTACCGTAGGTAAAGTATTGCGCTAATTTAATTCGATTCTGTATAGCCAAATTTACAATCTGTAAAAAACGCTAATACTAAAATAGCAATTTGAAGTGTCTAAGATGACACCGATGAAACCATCACGAGTCTGTGTCGATAACTCGTGGGTAACGCATGTCTTTTAGTGTTAGTTTCTCTCTGACAATGAAATAAACAAGGTACGATTTTTTTTTCTTTTTGCTTTATAAATATCACAATTGACTATACATTATTAGACTAGCCTGTTAGTCTAGTGGTTAGAGATCCTGACTGCAAAGGCGGAGGTCGTGGGTTCGATTCCCACCCAGGACAAAGCTTTGTGTAATGAGCACAATTATTTGTTCTGTGTCTGGGTGTAATTTCTCAATAACTAGCTTTTGCCAGCGGCTTCGCTCGCGCATTACACACTAGCTTCTGCCCGCGACTTCGTCCGCGTCAAATTTTTGCACCCTTGACCCTTCCCGTCGCATCGAATTGTCTGCCAGTTTTCGTCCATTTTTCGTTGCTGCTCCGCTTTTTTTGATCTGGGCGTGATGTTATATAGTCTATAGCCTTCCTCAATAAATAGGCTACCCAACACAAAAAGAATTTTTCAATTCGAACCAGTAATTCCTGAGATTACCGCGTTCAACCAAACAAACAAACAAACTCTTCAGCTTTATAATATTAGTATAGATATGTATGTATTTAGAAATATATAAGTATGTTTATCAGTTATCCGGTTGCCATACTCTGTACTAACAGGCTCTGCCTAGTTTAGGATCAGATAACATTGTGTTGGTAGTCCTAAGATATTATTATTATTTATAGGGCAATATACCGACTATTTAAAATAGCTTCTACCCGCAGCTTCACGTGCTTTGTATATCGATAAAAAGTAGCCTATAGATCTCATCCCTAGTGTTCGAAGTCTCCCCGTACCATGGAGACTAACTCCCGTACTTATAACTACATTTTACCTTTTTATAATATTAGTCTAGATGACGTTATTCACCTTTTTTTTTCGAATTGTTTACTCCCAAACTTCTCATTACAAGACCGAATCAATTTAACTTTAACACAAATCATGTATTCATATTGAATTGATGTAGATGAAATAAATAAACAAAAGTATCGAGGTGGCTATGGCAACCAGACAACTGATAAATATACTTATATATTTCTAAATACATACATATAATAGATAAATTCCCCAATTCTTCCCGTGGGTGTCGTATAGGCGACTTAGGAACTTACTAGAGAATGGGCAGCAGCGTTCTCTATACATTTTACCACCATACTGCGATCGCCAACCCGCCTGCCAAGCGTGGCGTTTATGGTAAATCCCCCCAAATTGGGGGAGGCCTAAGTCCAGCAGTGGACGTCTTACGGCTGAAATGATGATGATGAATAGATAAATTACACCCAGACACAGAACAAATGATTGTGCTCATCACACAAAGATTTGTCCTGGGTGGTAATCGAACCCACGACCTCAGTCTTAGTAGTCAGGGTCACTAACCACTAGACTAACAGGCCAGTCAAGTCTATAGTGTACTGATCGTGAATTTCTACTGAGTACAAAAAGCGGATGATCGATAAATAATTAGGTAGAGTCAGCAACATAAGTCGATTAACACTTTAATTATCGATATCTTAACTATTAACAGCTAATTATAATGATAAAATACTTTCAGGAAATTATCGAATACTTTTTGTAAATTTAGATGCAGTGTAAAATTAGCAGTGTTAATGGTTTTTGTAGCTGAAAATAAAATTATTTTACATTTAGTTTTGGTAGACAGAACCGGTGAAACAGGAAAACAGCTTGAATATCAGATTGATCAGTCGTAATCTTTTCTGATCACGAAATAGTGGCGGAGTTCTTAGTAAAAACCAGTCTTCTGACGTCTAAGATTTTATTGTTAAATTCGCGAGCAAAAAAATAAATTACCTGTAATTTAATTGCAAAATACAATTTGATAGGTAAGTATGTGTTGATTTGGTTTGTTGGAGAGTTTCGTTGGTCTAGTGGTCGTAAGTCCAAGCGCGAGCGGGTAGCATTGCGTTCTGAGATTGATTCCCGAGGTCCTGCAAATTGTTATTTGGTTTTTCCGTCAGGAAATTCATTATTGTAGTCTGGAGTCTGGATTCCTGCTCGGTTAGTTGGCAATAGTTGGAGGAAGCCTTCACCTAACCTGAAGTTCTTGTTCTTGTAGATCATCCAAATTAAAAACCTTACTGATTATTTTTAATAATTACTTTTAAAACACTACTACAAAGTAATACATAAATATATAGTAAGTAAAACTAACAAAACTTAGTAAGAATATTAAAACTACGAATAAGAATTTTTTTTTACAAAAAGTTTTAGGTACTTGTAATTACAGTTTCTTTAGACAGCTAATAAAGATATATTTAAGTAGATAGTGATATTTATAGAAACTGTATAATCTTTAAGAAAAAATCATTATTTTATTCATTAAAGTTAGACTCGCCGCAGGCTATCTATGTATTAGGTATAATATTATGTAACTGGAAAAACGCGAGCTATTCAGTGGGTTCAGTTGTTGCATCACTGTCAAAATCATAGTTATCTTTGTCACCGTTACAATAAGGTTGCTTTTAGGTTGCTGCTGTCAGAGATAAAACAACTGTGAACGAACTTGCATGCACGTGACTTCGTTCGCGTCATATTTTGTCGCATCTTATCCCATTGCCAGTCCGCGATATAATTTAGACAGCGTTCTCTTCGACTTTTTTTCATTAATCGGCTCCTAAGGGCCGTAGCGTGATTTTATATAGTTTAAATATTCTAAAAAAAATTGGGCTATCAATTGCATAAATATTTTTTTAAATCCTACTGGTAGTTCCAGAGATTATTTCTTGCAAATAAACTTACAAAAGACATTCGACATCGTGTAGATAAACTACGTTTTCACAAAACACAATTTCTCCTCTACTCTCTCCAGTCGTGTAGACGCGGCTGCTGTAAAAATAACGATCTAAATACGGCTGTAAACCTATTAAAATTTATATAAATTAAAAATTTCCTTCTCATACTCCACTAGTTTATGGCACATTGTCTTGGTAACTAATGTGGGAGCAAGCTCCCTCATTCTGTTAATGACTACACTGACATACTTAAATAAATAAAATAATAAATAAATATCTTAGGACAACCAACACACTGTTATCTGATCCCAAACTAGGCAAAGCCTGTACTATGGTAACCAGACAACTGATAAATATACTTATATATTTCTAAATACATACATATTATAGATAAATTACACCCAGACACAGAACAAATGATTGTGCTCATCACACAAAGATTTGTCCTGGGTGGGAATCGAACCCACGACCTCAGTCTTTGCAGTCAGGGTCACTAACCACTAGACTAACAGGCCAGTCGAACTTAATTAGTTTTATCTATTCTTTCATCAGCTATCGTCTTGCTTATAATATCTATATGTAGTTAATATGTGTGTCCATGCCACTGTGTAAGGGGGCGTCCATTAATTACGTGACGTGTTCTGGGGGGGGGGGGGGGGGATCAACTTAAATCTTTCCAAATCTCACTTAGGGGGGAGGGGGGTCTAGGCAAATATCACGTTATTATTTTTCTCGCAGAAAACGGTGTAAAATTGGGTGAAAAATTATTTCTTCAATAAAATATGGCCAAATCTGAGACAATAGTACACTGATAAAAAAAAATAACTTCACTCAAGTCAAGAGCCAAAATCTTGAACTAAGAATACCATTTTGAAGAAAATTATTTTCTTGAGTCAAGAGAATAAATTCTTGAGTTAAATTCATGGACTGAATTAGGATAAATCTTTTTTTAATTTTCGTTTGATATTCATTATTTATGATTGTGATTTTAAATTACGGTAATATTCACAAATACTAGTCTTTGCTAGTCTTCAATAAAAGTAATAGAACAGGTTGTGTTTTTTTTTTCTCAATTGTACAACACGTTTACAGCCCAAATAGAAGTTTTGAAGAATCTCGCGTGAGATTAGTGGAGGGGGGAGGGAGTTGAGGAAAATCTGACGATATCTCACCGAGGGTGGAGGGGGGGGTCGGAAAATTCTCAAAAATGCCTCACGTAATTAATGGACGCCCCCTAATTTATAAGAAGAGCTGTTCTTATAAGGTACACAATGAATGCAGTTCTCATCAGCTCTCTGATCCCATGGAAACGTGTTCTTGGTACAAAATTAGCCCATATTGCTCCTTTTGATATGTGTCAGTAAAAGTCACGGACCTACGTAAGTCCCTCTGAGGAACTACCTAGGTATAACGCTAAGATAAAGGATTCATCAGAACGCATATTTATGCATGAGCATAACTCTTATTTCAAAGGAAATAATAAATAGTTACCTATTATGTATTAAAGACTAGCAACCGCGGCTTCGCCTGCGTCATCATAAGCAGCGAAGTAGGTATAGCATGATCTCACGGCTCGGCTGGGACACTAGCCTCCTCTCGGTGAGAGGGAGTGGTCCGTAATCTACCACGCGGGCCCAGTGCTGGTGGCAGATGTCACATGTCTTCATACTTTGGTTCTAGGATATTCCGGCTTCCTCACGGTGTTTTCATTAACCGTTATGAGAGCAATGGTGTTATTATTCCGCGTGGATGTCGCAAAATATCCCACAGGAAAGTACTACAGTGGCTTAAAGTACTCTAACCTGTTATCCAAGTTATACACTATCTCTGTGCCTTTTATCCAATGTTTACGCGGCGCACACCAGTAGAGCTCCCAGTTGGCGTGATTCTTTCCGACATGTTCAACAAATACCGTCATATTACGGCCAATTTACACAAAATCTTAATGAATTATTATTTATTATACACCAAAAGCTTCCTCATGAATCACTCCGTCCATTGGAGACAAGTCTTCGGTAGTTTATTGCGTTTTGGCAAACAGACAAACGTGTTGGGAGGATTTTGCTTAATAACAATGTAGGTAGTGGTTGAGTACAAAGTGCAACTCTGTTCAACACTGTCCTTTCTCAACAAAAGACGTAATAAATTAAACAACTAACAGATGGCATTCAAACAGTTTATGAATATGTAGGTACAGTCATGGAACATAATTGCTAAGCAAACTGACAACCTACGTCAATTTTTCGTGGGCTGTCTTGTTACATGTTCTTTATCTTTACTTTAATAATTATAATATTATAAAGCTGAAGAGTTTGGTTGGTTGAACGCGGTAATCTTAAGAACTGCTGGGCCGAATTGAAAAATTATTTTTGTGTTGGTTAGCCTATTTATTGAGGAAGCTTAGTTATATAACATCAGGCTACGATCAAAAGGAGTGGAGTAGCAACGAAAAAGGGATGAAAACTGGCAGGCAATTCGATGTGACGGGAAGGGTCAGGGGAGCAAAAATTTGACGCGGACGAAGTCCTGGGCAGAAGCGAGTTCAAAAATACGGCGCTATGGGTCTACCTTCTTTGGTAGGTATAGCCTAAAGGTTTATTAGTCAATAGGTAGGTACTTATAATACATTGTAGAATACGTAACAAGATTTATATTTAGCCAACTTTTCCGGATTCGAATGTCAGTGTTTAATAGACCCGCGCTGTAAAAGGATCGAACTGAATCACATTGAGAAAAACTTGAAAATTATTTAATAGGTCGCTACTTATAATACATTGTAGAATACGTAACAAGATTTATATTTAGCCAAGTTTTCCGGATTCGAATGTCAGTGTTTAATAGACCCGCGCTGTATAAGGATCGAACTGAATCACATTGAGAAAAACTTGAAAATTATTTAATAGGTCGCTACTTATAATACATTGTAGAATACGTAACAAGATTTATATTTAGCCAAGTTTTCCGGATTCGAATGTCAGTGTTTAACAGACCCGCGCTGTAAAAGGATCGAACTGAATCACATTGAGAAAAACTTGAAAATTATTTAATAGGTCGCTACTTATAATACATTGTAGAATACGTAATAAGATTTATATTTAGCCAAGTTTTCCGGATTCGAATGTCAGTGTTTAACAGACCCGCGCTGTAAAAGGATCGAACTGAATCACATACAAATGTATGGCGAGGGCTATCTAGGCATTCAAATAATGAGAAAAACGTGAACCTACCTGTAGGTAAAGTCTATAAGTGGTTTTAGGTTGTTTGTTTTTAACTGACTTCTTTGGTTGTATATTTTTAGCATTTAAAACACACATTTGTAAGTACCTATCTACGTTAAATATAAAGTGGTTGGCTGGGTTTTCAGTTGCAGTTAACTTTGTAGTTTCAAGGCTTCGTCGTTGAGCACAACTGTGTGGCAAAAACCGTGCAAATTTTAATGTCAGTTTCTAAAAGTTCGCCCCATATAAATACTTCAGATGCATTGTCAGTCGTTTTGCCGATTTCGCTGATTTATTTACGTTATTTTACAGTATTTCAATAAGTTTTAATATATGAGGTCGATTAATCAAAATATAAATAACTAACATAAAGAAGTAGCTCATTCATTAGATCATAATTGAAATGGGCTTTCATATTGTGCATTAAAACTTGTAGAAGTACATATTTTTATTATTATTATAGTGGGGCCTACTAGCTTGGAAGTTCAGGCATTTGTCTACATACGAGTAGTATTGGGGGTAGGAGCAATCTACCCCCAACAACAAGCAATCAGCAATCTACTTATTATAAGTATAGATTACAAATAATCTATTCTATCTATTCTAATATTATAAATGCGAAAGTAACTCTATCTGTCTTTTACGCTTTCACAACAAAACCACAGAACCGATTTTGATGAAATTTTGTATCCCAAGAAAGAACATGGGCTACTTTTTAAGGTGCCTTCACACAGCGAGCGCGACGCGGCGGGACCGGGCGGCGACGCGACGCTGAGTAGTTGTAATGTACTAGATAGTATGGACGACTTCACACAGAGCGCTCGGCGCGACGCGCCACGCCGCCGCCGCGCCGAGTCGGAATACAACTCAGAGGCCGGCGTGCCGCGAGCGGGGCGCGAGCGCAGCGTCGGCAGGACGGCGATAAATTGCAGAAGTATCACAAGTTTTAAATTGATTGACTGCGTCTTACATTTAATAACAGTTTTGTATGTTAGTTGATACGAGTAATGGATAGTGAATGAAAGTGAGCGATCGCCGACATTAGCTGTGATTGACTAAAACATTTTCATTACGAGTACAGTTTCAAACAACTAGCGCACGTGCATCAATTGAATTTGAACTTTATGCCAATGTGATCAGAGTCACACGACGCAAGCTTGTTTATTACAATGACTGTATCCTTTATTTAGTAAGTAAACTCAATTAATTTAAAGTGAATAATTTGATACATTTAATCTAAGAAACCCGTTAAATCTTATTGCAAAAGGCAAAAAAATTTAAACAGTTCGGTTTAAAGCATAGGACCAACTTCCTAACAATTGAAATGATTTGGTTTTCTGTTTTGTAACTTTTTGATCATTCACATGACAAGACAGCGCGGCGCCGCACAGTGGGTTGCAAATCGCGAGATAAGAAAGGTAATTCATAATTACCATGTGATTTCAATTTAGTGAAACGAACTTTTGTGATTTTTTAGACTGTCTTGGCTTATAGTATAAAAAATATTGTGAACTTGACTAAGCATACTCATATTTAAAGCATTTAACCATAAAATTAATCATCAACATACATATTTTTTTTTTTTAATTTTGAGGCTTTTCAAAAACCACAAATGGTGGCGCAATATGAAGTATGTAAAAAAAATAAATGGTACTATCTGCGTTTAAGGATATAATGGCGAACCTTATAATTCCAGAGATAGAATAATTTTTCATGTCAGCACCGTACAATTTTTTTGTTTAAAAAATTAGAACTCCTTCATTTTTACACGCAATTACCCCATACGAAATTTTATAGAATAGTAATGATCAGCAGAATCCATTTCTAGCCAAAAAAAGGTCCTTTCAAAATTCGAGTCTCTATGTCTATGAAAGGCGATATGCAGCCCACCGTGCGTCGGCGCCGCCCGCCAGCGCGGCGCCGCCGGCACGGCGGTGCTTTTGTCGGCTCCACGTGCAGGCGGTATCTTTGATATTGTGTTAGTCCTAGGCATTTAACACTTTAGTTTAAAATTGTGTCTTGTTGTTATTATTACGTTTTTAGTGTTTTTTTTAATTGATTTTGTTGTGATTAACAATGCCTGAATACGTGTACAGTGCTCGTGAAAACGGTAACATGTTGATGTGTTTAGAAGCCCGTGGCAAAGCTATTCCTTTTGCTTTGTGGATTTACCGAGACAGATTTTCAAACCTCCGGCATCCTTCTGAATCTCGCATGAAAGGCATGGAGTACAGTTTGACAAATTAAGCCAAACCTCATAAGATCGCAAAAGATTTAGAAAGGTACGTGAAATGCCTGTCAATTTCAATGTTTAACGGCTACTAATACGATTAAAATTCATAATTTTGTAAAGCGCTTGAGGCTAAGTTACAACAGCCGCACGGGTCGATGATATGCTGACCTGTGATATTTGTTAGATACTTCATTAAAAAATTAGAGCAAGAGCGTTTCCACGTCTGAATCGCTCAACATTTTTTCAATGAATGAATCGCGGCGCGGCGCCGCACAGTGGATCGTCCCCATACAAGAGGTCGGACATAGAATCAAAAAATGAAAAAGTATCTAATTAAAAAAAAAAAAAACAAAATATACAGTTGCATTTCTCTATTAAAGTACAACAAAAATTGTTCTACGCTTTTTTTATTTGACCAGAACTTTAGGCGCTATTCGATGAAAACTTTTATTTTTGTATGGAAACGAACACAAAAATGTATGTATCTCATGATTCCCTCTTTGTTCGACTTGTGGATTTCACTACTGTTATTTACCCATTTTATGCCACATTTTCTTCAAGGACACATGGTGCCCCTAGAGTGCCCCTACCGAGATATTTTGCCTATAGTAACTATCTTTGTATGTGTATTACTGATGGAATGGAGGTACATTAAGTATACTTATTACTGAGAATTAGTCATCACTAAGTAGTTCCTTAAATAACAGGTGCATTTTTGAGGACTTTAATGACTTATGAACGCTTTTGTTGCAACATAACAAAAGCGTTAAGGCGAGGTTGCAGTACTTTTTAACTTTTTTAAACCTCTGTAAATCTAGCAGAATGGATAGTTTCCGTAAAAAAAAAATATTTAGGAAAATTGAACATACTGTTAAGCGCTGTGTGAAGATAGAAACGTGAATTAAAACATTTGGCTCGATAAAAAATAATCATAAAGATGACACTAAATCGCCGTTTAAAACGTGTACCTTGAAGAGATTCCATCATTAAACCATGTAAAACTTATACCAAAAGATAGGTTTTATTGTTTTTTAGGGCATGGTGAGAAAATATTTTATAATTTCCTTATCATTTTATCTCCACGAAACAATTATACACAAAATCTAGCAGCTCAAGCGCTCGCAACGACCGGCCAGTGTTCGCCGAAACGTTTTCAACTACAAGAGGACCTTAATGAGTCATTAAGTAACGACTACCAGTACTTGCTTAATCTAATGAGTTATTGTAATTACTATGTTCACAGCCCTTAAGCTCTGCAATGTGATTGGCTCATGTCATAATTAGCTTATCAAATTCATTGCTAGTTATAGTTATTTAAGTGTGTTTTGCACATGTGTGTTGTTCTTTAATAGAGGAATGCAACTGTATATTTTGTTTTTTTTTTTTAAATTAAATAATTTTTCAATTTTTGATTCTATGTCCGACCTCTTGTATGGGGACGATCCACTGTGCGCGGGCGGGACGGGACGTGATCGCGCCCGCAGTGTGAAGGCTCCCGCCGCGCCGGCGTCGCGCCGGCGCCCCGCCACGTCGCGTCACGTCACGCCCCGCTCGCTGTCTGAAGACACCTTTATTCCGCGACTTCGTCTGCGCCGGGATAACCGACATTTTCGTCGGTTTTACAAAAAAAAAAAAATCTGCTGTTTCATAGAAAAATGCAATACCTACTGGGTCTAAATGTATGGAATAGCAGATTTTTTTTAATATCCGACGAAAATTTTCTTCACTGGGGGGTCTAGAATGATATGCTGAATTCATGGTTACAATTTGCGCACTGGATAAAAACTTATCCTGTATATCTTATTTGTTTCATTTTTAACTTGATATATCTTATCCGTGTGAATGTCGACTTACACTTTGGCACGGAATAGCTGTTTACTTTTCTTTTTTTTAAATTGTTTATAAAATAATAAATAAAACAAAAATTGCTATGAAATGTCCCTGTGACCAAGTAACTTTTAAAAAATAACAAGATCCATTGTTTGTTTCTTGCCTCACCATAGACAATATTTAAAGAAACTTTTATGTTTGTTTCTGTTTTATCTGTGTAATGTGACAGTGTTACAATTTTGTTTATATTAATTATATTGATAAAAAGGGTACATCTGTCAACAAACTACTTCAAGTATGTGCAGAGGTGTAGGAATTTAACTTGTAATAAAATGTATTTCTGCGAGTAAAAACTTTAAAATCTTTTTTTTTTTCATGAGTTGTATAACTCGGGAAACGGATAGGCATTATACAATGTTATTCACAAGAGACGTTTATAAATAAGAATGTTATGTATTGTGTCATCTACTGTTTCTCTATTATATTTTCGTTTATAGTAGGGAGAGTGACAGGTCTACGGGGACTTCAGCTATCTAATAGTTAAATACCTAGTTCCCGTACACCGAGGTGCTTCTTTCTTAGTCTTGACATTAAACAGTCCTAACAGCTGAGCTTAAATGCCCTACATCAAAACCATTCAAAGCCAGGATCAAGCCAATTACCTACCTACTTACAACCTACATACAATATCCAACACCCAGTTGCGTAACACACAATCAACCACAAACCGAAGGATTTTGAAGAATGTTCCTAAATCATTGCTTCACTTGTTCGAAAAAATTGTCTGCTCGACATCGTAAATAGCGCAATGAGTGTTGTTCAACTATCGAAATTAAAACCATTGCTGCTGTTAGACGACATTCAGAAGGGCGTAATAAAATCACGACGTACTTAGATATTTCAACTCTCAGGTAGAACCGAGCATTGAAAAAAAATACAGTCGAATTGAGAACCTCCTCCTTTTTTTGAAGTCCGTTAAAAATACAACAGAGTGCATCTCAGCGCGTCGAAAATCGAACCGCAAGTTTTACTGTTCAATTTTCGACTCTCGACGCTTATAAGTATGTTGAAAATGCAGTAGGTACGCAAAAAATCTCGCCGTGATGTTATTACGACCGTACGTGAGCTTAGTGTGTTACAAAATTATCGCACTGATCATTTGAATTCGACTAGTCACATGACGCCAAAACATTTTAAACGACTCAAAAATTCATCTTCACAATAATTAGCACCAACCATGGCAAAGTCCACTACAATTATCCGCAGATAACCTGCCAATCTTATCAACAACAATGGCACAGTCATGAATATATTGTTTATCCGATAGTCTGTGTCTATCGGTTGAGTGTGCACGTCATTCAAACGTATTTTTATTTTCAGTTGAAAAACGGTGACGCTGACTTGGAAAAAGGAAGGAGTAAAAACTTGATCTCATCTTCAAGTACACCTTGGAGTAAGGTGGTTATGGGGCTGTTTGCGGTGGGTGTGCTGGTGGGAGCGTGCGCGGTCACCTGGGTGTTCCAGGACTGGAAGGCCAGCCTCCTGGTCCTCGCTATCCTGTGTGTAGTGTACCTCATAGCGTTCTACTGGAGATGGATCTATGTTGCCATCAGGACTGCTCCTAGAGATTTCTCGTAAGTATTGTTGAATATTTTTTGTGGTCCATTGTTGTTAAATGTTTGTATTGTTTGATATATTATGTGGTTTGTGGCAGTTGGCATTGACAGTGACACACAGGTTAAGGCTAACGTTAGTCATAAATAAGTTACGAGATTAGGTACTTATTTAAAACATATTGATGAACATAAAAAAAGATGTCACAGACTAAGTACAGACGTCAGCACATCGAGCTACTACAATCTGTCAAATTTATTTAATACATTTTCAACTTTATCGCTAAAGCATTAGGTTCAAAGATGATTGGGAGAATTTGACAGTTTTTGGGCACCTTGATGTGCTGGCGTCTGTACATACATAGGTACTACTTTATCAGAATTTCAGTTAATTACATTATTGTTGCTTGTTGGTAGTTGTAACTAAAACTGCGAGACGAGACAGCAAATCCTTCCTTGTATGTCCATTCCTGCGGCTGCATCTACACACTATCAATCACTCTATCAATGGTTTTGAAGGATGTCGCTAATTCATTCCTTCTTATCTTCCAAAAAGTTGTCTGCATCACAACGTAAACAACGCAATGAATGTTGTTAAAATTTCAAAAGGGAATTATTATTCCATTTTTACCATTAGTGTGTTAGGCAGTTCTCTCCTGCCAGGGTCGTGGACTTTCGAAAGAGTTACCGTGGCTCTGGCATAGGCAACTAAATGAACACGGGTGGGTTTTAGTCAGTAAAAGTCTAACACGCCCTCCGCCCAAAGCGGGAGACGTCATTTGATGATTTCCCACCCAAAATAAAATGGCAGTTACCCCTCTATTATTAGTTATTACGACCAAATCATAGGTATGTTTTATTTCATTATTTTCTCTAGGCCCCAGTGTCCCGCAATGGGATAAACATCATTTTGAAAGTAGTTACATCTTCATCCATCGTTATTTTTGTCTTTGCAGTGCTCTATATTGCTACGTCAAAATCCTAAGGCTTACGAAGAACTTCACGAAGAAGAACTGGTCCATGCCGGACATCTTCCATCAGATGGTAATCAAGCATCCTAACAAAGCCTGCTTCCTGTACGAAGATGAAACATGGACATTCCAACAGGTAAATAAAAATCTTCTTCTTTGTAGCGTGTCAATAGTAATCTAAATATAGTCAACCCCGAATTTATACCTATAATAAATTTAAATCAAATAACAAACATAAATCAAAGTTATTCCCTGCAGATGTTTCCTGAAAAGATACGATAGTCCTATTTTGTTTTTTACCATTGTAATTGTAAAGGAGTATCGTATTTTTACCCAGTAACTGCGTTATAGAAGTCGCTCCATTTGAAATACTGGAAGCCGGACCCTAATATAGTTTTGAAAAGGCCAGACAGCATCATCAGACTAAAATGGCCCACTGCTGGGACACAGGCCTCCTCTCAGTGAGAGGGAGAGTGCAAAAATCCACCACGCAGGCCCAGTGCGGGTTGTTAGATGTCACATATCTTCGAATTTTTGGTTCTAGTACATGTCGGTTTCCTTGAGATGTTTTCCCTCACCGTTTTGAGAGTATTGGTGATGAAATCATTTACGCAAAGTGAAAATTATAGAAAATTAAAAAAAAGTTAAATGCCTTCTTGGGTTCAAACCCACGACTCTAAAGTCGCAGTCGCCGTCACCACTGGGCCACCAGTGCTCTCAGGCAGGCAGATTGAGCATTGTAAATGTCGTAATCACATTGCAGGGTCAGCAATGAAAGTTAATGATTTAAACCATACTGTTAATTTTGCCATCCATAATAATCTCTATTGTTAAGAGACCCATCGCGTCTGTGTCTTTCACTATATATAGTTTCACTTGAAGCTAATGTTAATGTTAAAGTGTGTGGTTTCACTAGCTTTCGGCCCGCGACCTCGCCTGCATCATCTGACTAGGTCCTATTCCAACTATTTTGGAGTAGGCTCTCAGACTTACAGGATGCAGATAAGTGCCAGTATTTTACATGGAGTAACTGCCTCTTTTACCTCTACAGTCAGTTACTGGGTGATATGATAACCCATGGAAAGACTTTAGGGTTTCTGACGACCCGTAACGACTGTGAAAGGCCTCGCCTGCACGCGTCGGATAGTATACCACAGGAATGTAACTGTTCTAATACCGGCAGCCGTCCAACCGTAAGACGTGAAAGGATAACAGATAGAGTTACTTTTCATCAGATTTGTAAACTCTTATGTTATAGTCGACTTTCGTTGCTGTCTCGTAAAGATGTCAACCATTATGAAACTACATAACATTCTACAGGAAGTTTATCCGTGTGTTATGTTGTAACAGTCATTAGCGTGCTGCTGTGACAAACGGTTACGTAAAAAACTATGCAATGTACATACCTAAGTACAATGGTTAGGTAGAATGTGCGATCTT
The DNA here is from genome assembly GCA_947507805.1 of Aporophyla nigra. Taxonomy (NCBI): domain Eukaryota; kingdom Metazoa; phylum Arthropoda; class Insecta; order Lepidoptera; family Noctuidae; genus Aporophyla; species Aporophyla nigra. The sequence goes on along the minus strand of OX382302.1, from coordinate 15,702,954 downwards.
TGTTAGATTTAAGTAGCTGCTAAATAATCCCTTATTTTTTATTTCTACTCGTAGGCTTAAATTAGATCTCTACTATCACTCAGAAATAATTTTGAAAGAAATTGTTAATTCATTGCTTCATAAATTTGAATATGTTCGAAAAGAATTTCTGCCTAACCACGTAAATAAGGCAATGTATGTTATCGAATTGTCAAAGTTAAAGTCGGAATGACTTTAATTTAGTTATGCGTGTTACGCAATTACCCCGCGCTAGTATCCCATAACATCTGCAAGAGCATAGACAAGCTTTTAAAACGTTTCGTGTTTCGTATGTCTTCAAGAACTGTCAATATGGCAACGGCATTGACATTCGTTTTTTGGAAGTTTATGCCACCCTCATTCGTTTTTGAATTTACTCTATGGTCATAGTGAATATAGTGATCATCGTAATCACTGATGGAATATCTTTCCTATATTTGTTTTTCTCGTTTTCGGGAAAATCAGGATTCTCGTTACTCTAGAACCATAAAAAAATTACCTTATAGAGTTAATGTATGTAACTCCTTTAATTTTTTAATTAATTTTATGAAATGGTGGTATGATTAACATTGCGACCGTTCAGCCCAAAGAGAATATGTTCAGCCCATTGATATGGTTCAGCCACCTTCTTATACCAAGTATTAGGGAGCTACCTACCTATGTTTAGATCGCTTGACGACAGAATAATATTATGTACTCAAAAATGCGTACAAAATTTGATTATCATAAGCCTGTTATTTATGTCGCAAAATGTTTTTTTTTTTTTCAAACTAGATTTTGTCTTCTTGTTATGCAAATATAATAGAATGGGAAACGACAAGATCAGAAAAACACTATTTTAAATCCAACAGCTAAATATAACGAACTTTCAAGAATGCAGAACTGTATGTAGACTGGCTACAATCGATCGAAGAAGGAATAATTAAAAACGAATAATATATGTTAATTTAATCCAAAAACACTGCAGCTTGCGTGTCGTGATTGAGAGTGAGAACACACTGCTATATTTATTTTTACACCAATTTCCGTCATTTGACATTTTAATGACTTCCGCCGGAAAGCAATAACTGGAACTGCCTTTTTAAAAACGCAATCATCACTTTCTTAATCACGATCTCAATCAGAATAAGTAGGAGCAATCAGGTTACTTACCTGAAGTTTCACACGCCATTACTTTGTATTGAGGTTTCCTGCGAACAGAGGCATTTTTTTATCCCCACATTACCTATAGGATTTTGTAGCATAGCGTTGGTATGATTTCCAAGCTTATCAATTCGTAGAGAATCGATGAAGCCAGATTAAATTTAAACGATCGTCGTATATAGTTTAAGTTATTTAAGAAACCGATGAATGTTTTGAATAAAATAAAATAAAATTAATAGAACACAAACTGTTCATTTACCAAATTTTATTTTATTCAAAAATGTCCATCGTTGTCCATGGTGACTGTACCAATAGTCGTAAGTTCCCTTGTAGGTGTCCAGCCTAGTTGAACCATCATCATCATCATTTCAGCCGAAAGATGACCACTGCTGGACATAGGCCTCCTCCAAGCTCCACAAATTTGTTGAACCATATATACATATGAGTGATTTTCTCAAGCATAATGTTTAGGCGGCACGGCTGAAAATCATATCTTAAAGTAAACGTACAACAAAGTTATTTTTTTTAAAGAAAGAAGGCGTACTTATCTTGATCAGGCCGTCAATATTTTAGTAGATAACATTTTTGTAGTGAAAAAAAAATTTGTTATTTAGCATAATTCTAAGTTTGGTGGCGCGTCCACAATCTGTTTTTCTGGGGATGACCACCGCTTAAACGAAACTACACTAGTTTACTAGAAATTACTAATTTTATTTGTATTCAATATTATTTTTTCTATCTAATGACAGTTTCATTTTTATATTTAGGGCAATATTTTATCCTAGTGAAAATCGAAAAGGACTGTCCGCGCGAAATTTTAAATTTTGGTGGGAGTAATCTAATCATCAAGTGACTCGTTTAGAATAAACCTAGATGGACAACGCTACCAACGTTCACTTCGTTTAGTCAGGCGCTCACGCGCAGCAGTGACAGACGTGTGCCATCCTGTTGTGATTTCCCGCCAAAAACGTAAGTAAGTCTTTTCGTAGTAATTGGACAAAAAACCTGCAATTTTGGTGTAATGTTTTAAAAACGTTTTATGACTAAGTCGGCGTTGTAATTTAAATTATAATAAAAAGGTTAAGGTATGCTCTCAAAATTATGCCAATATAAATTGTACATTCTTAGTAGTTTTTTTTTAAATAAACATATTGAACAAGATTCTAATTTTGGTGGAGCAATTTTGGTGGTTTTGGTGGTATTTTACCAATCACCAAAATTGCTTAGTTACACCAAAATTAGTTTTTAGAGTTACGTACCTCAAAGACGAACGAAAACGAATCATAATAAGATACCTCGGTTTGAAAGTACAGTATATTATACCTACGGAAGTACAGTACAGGAACGTTATACATTTTTTTGTTTCTTCATCACTCTCAAGCTGATTCTTGTTTCTTCATCAAGAAACAAAAAAACAAAAAAAATGTATAACGTTCCTGTACTGTACACTTAGAACGAAAAATGCTTTCAATAGCAATGAAAATATAATTTAGGTATTATTTGCTTTCCAGCATGGCAAAGAAAAAAAATTCAAAGTTGTCACACGCTGAGTGCTTGGAGAGGAAAAGGATGGCAGAAAGGAAGAGAAAAGAAAAAATTAGGAATGATCCCGTCAAACTAGAGGAATTGCGAAGAAAAGAAAGAGAAAGATATCATAAAAAAAGCTGAAGGGAAAATCGTACCCTGGAGTAAAATGCCACCGCGTGCTCGCAGAGTTCAAAAAAAAGGAATCGGGTTAATTTCAAAGCTTATTATGAAAGGAAAAAAAGGGCAATCCTAGGGAATACTAAGCAAGCAAATCAGATATTATGTGAAACTATCAATGATGAAAGGATCTCACCATCAATATTGCCTCGCTCTGAAAGCCCTATTCCAACTACATCCCAGATACAATCATACAGTCAGCAGATGCATCAAAAGTCTTCGCGAATTCTACGTTCTCAAAAACAACTCCCAGAAGAAACATCTGAGGACATTCCCATTGAATGTATTTCAGAAACAAACTCCGTTGAGGTTCGTTCAAGGCGAGACCCTCTCTCTCTCTGGGTCTTTGGATTGAACAATCAAGCACTCCAGTTTATCCACCATGTTGAAAGAAAGAAAGAAAGCCCACCAATCGCGCCTAGCGTCAGTACCATAAACTCGCCAGATTCTACTTTTGTTCTCAATAGTCCAAAATCCGATGTGTCAACGAATTCCTTTGTTCTAAGACAAGAACTTAATTACAAACTAAGGCAATACCAAAGAAGAAAATCCGCAGAAATTATGATGCTAAGGGAAACTATTATAAAAACTAAAAGAGAAAAGGAAATGTATCGCAAAAGACTATATAGATTACAACAAATCACAAAGATCAGCCCAAAACATAAAAATAAATTGACCCCAGGTTCCATAAAAAAAAGATCAGTCCTGAAAAACGAAAAATACGTAATCTAGTGAAGTCATTTTATGAAGATGACGAAAATAGTAAACAGTGTCCAGGCAAACAAGACTGTATCACGCGACATAAACTAAAAAAACAAAAAAGGTATCTAACCGACTCTCTCTCTCTACCTAATATCTCAGTTAAATGTATCTTCCTAACTTGACATGTGTTGTAGGGCACTACTGTGAATGTGGGCACGGAAAAGGTGCACCTGATGGCGTCGGCGGAGTACTCAAGAGATCAGCAAGTTGCCTTTGGAAAAGATATTACAGATATCGACAGCCTTGTCCAAAGATTGAAAACAGTCGTCACAGGGGTTAAAATTGAAATTGTTCAAGAACATGAAGTCATTGAGAAAGATGAGCTTATGCCAAAAAATCTTAAACCTTTCCCTGGATCAATGAAAGTTCACCAAATTGTTTGGACGAAGACTTCTATCAATGGCTTGGCAATGCGTTCGTTATCTTGTGTTGAGCCAGACTGTCTTTATGATACAATTCGATGCTGCCATGGGAAGCATATGGGCTTTTATGAATTGCCAACTGAGACAAATGTTCAGGAAGAAGTCGAAACAATAAGGGATGTTGTGTCACTTACAAGTTCGAGGCAGTCATCGTCAATAACAAATGCCCGTTCCGATGTTCAGACACCACAAATATATAGATTTCCAGCATCTAAACCTTTTATTTTGTTAAAACCCAACCAAGTCAAACTAACCGGCCCTTCGCATGATTTGGTTAGTATGGCAGACTATGACCAAATACCAACTCCAAATGTTTCTTTTTTTGATAATATCAATAGTGAAATACTATTACAATATGAATGCACATTGGAGAATATTAAGGAAGAAAATGAAACAGCTAATAAAAAATATAAAAATGATCATGATGGCGATGATAGCGAAGATGATTTGAATATTTTTTAATTTACAGACTGAAGAATTGACAAGACTTAGAATAGTAAGAAAGTTTATTAGTTGATTTATAGTTTTAAAAATTGATCTCATTACATAATTATGTTAACAAAAAAAAAAAAAATGATCATGATGATGATGATGATGATGATAGAGGTTAGAGGAGATGATTGCAATTCGTTTAAATTAAAAACTGTAGAATTAACAAGACAGAAAAATAAGAAAGTTTTATTTGTTGATTGTTATTTTTTTATTGATCTCATTATGTAATTTTTTTATTAAAACATTTATTCACTATAAATAAGATTTTTATTGTTATTTTATTTATAATTTGGTTCAGTACAAACATTTGGTGTCAAGACTTTCTAATGTTGGTGACAGAAATAAATTCTGGTGTCAATATTTCTAATTTTGGTGTTAGATATAGATTTTGGTGTCGTACCAATTCTGGTGTCGACAATATATTAGAAGCTTTCAGGAATAAATAAATTTCTCTCACATTTTATGTACCTGAATACGTATCTCTTGCTTATCAACATCTTAGATTATTAAAAAAACCAGAAACAAACTTTTCCACCAAAATTAGGTAAAAAATGATAGTTGTTGAAATTCACTCATATAACCATTCTATCTACTTTTGTCTGGAGAAACAACCATTTCATCAGCAGCTCTATGAATTAGGGATAATCTTTGACGAAGGTAGGCTTGAAGTTACTGTATTCTTAAACTTTACATAATTTTCAGGTGGAAGAATACAGCTTACGAACATCAGCTGTCCTAAAAGCTAAAGGCATCAAACGTGGTGATGTGGTGGCCGTGATGATCGGCAACTGTCCTGAGATGCCCTCCATCTGGCTGGGAGCCACGAGGATTGGCGCCGTGTGCCCGCTCATCAACACCAACCAAACTGGCAACACCCTGCTCCATTCTATCAACATCGCTAAGTGTGATGTTGTCATCTATAGCGACGAGTTTCAAAATGGTAAGTCTATCTTCATTGTCATTTATTAGCCTACCTAAGTATACCTTGGATTCGTTTTCTTCTATGAGTAGATTTTTACAACCTCTTTTACAAATCAAAGTTATTTTAGCTACTAGATGTTAATGTTTCCTCTGGGCTCAATAAAATCAAAGGTCGCAGTCTCATTATAGTCCAGAAATTGCCTTGTTCAGATCATTGGAGAACCGTGTAGATTCTGCAGTCTCTCCAATTGGATACCGCTGAGCTCCCCAGAACCCTTTCAGCCATTTACTACCAGCCATTACGCGAACGTCATTCCTGTGCCCAGCCCGAGGGCGCTCTACACCGTTTTTGCAGATTCCCGGTCTCCATCCTAAAACACGGTTGCCTCGACATCTTCAATTCTTTATGAACGTCTATTTTAAGTACTAAGTATTATTTGTTTCATTGTTAAACTACACTACTTATACTTTTGTTTTTTGTAAATTCTGACTGTTTTTCACAATTCATAACCGACCATTATTATTTAATAATAAATTATCCAGCTAAATGGAACAAAGACGATTCTAAATGAGGAAATACATAATTATGAATGTCGACTTTTTCGCCATAAAAACCTGTGTTTCTTCACTTAGGCCTTGAGAAAAGTCATTTAATATTATTAATAAACCACCTGCCTCAAATAAATTAAAAAGTTGCTCGAAGCGTCTTTATTAAAATTCCTGTTTTTGTTTCAGCATTCCAAGACATTTCAAAAGAACTGAATCCGTCCATTAAACTATTCAAGTTTGTGCGTCGCCCCCTCAACACCTCTCCCAATGCCGTGAAGCCAGTGACACCTGAAGATGACTTCACTTCAATGCTGGAGAGCACCAACCCAGCTCCCTGGTCACAGTCCGACGGTGAAGGTTTTAATGGAAAGCTGCTCTACATTTACACCTCCGGAACTACTGGATTGCCGAAAGCAGCTGTTATTTCGTCTTCACGGTAAGTCTTGTCATTCCTACCTTTGTTACCTTAGGTTCCTTGGTTATATAAATCAACTCCTATGCGGTATGTTTATTAACTTTACCAACCAAATAACTAGAGACTTGACGAGGTCAACTTTATTTTACAACATGTAGCGGTATTATGTCCTATCTACCGTCAAAGTATTAATGTTATAATACCTATACGCCGTGTATACCGTGTGGTGCAGGACGTAAAGAATAACACCACCCCATTTCTTCCTGTGGGTGTCGTAAAAGGCGATTAAGGGAATTACTAGAGAATGGGCAGCAGCGTTCTCTATGCATTTTACCACCATACTGCGATCGCCAACCCGCCTGCCAAGCGTGGCGATTATGGCAAAGCCCCCCAAATTGGGGGAGGCCTAAGTTCAGCAGTGGACGTCTTACGGCTGAAGTGTGTGTGTGTGACCTATACGCCGTTAAGATTGACCCTCAAATTGATAAATATCCATAACTATGTCAAGATCTATTGTTATAGAGGGCGAATTTTTGAGACGGGTCAGTGAGGGCAGTGTACCTTAACCAACTACAGGAAAACATTCTTATGACTCTGTCCTTAATTTCTTGAGTAATTGCGATTTATAACATAATTTAAAATCGCATATTTTATTATTTCCAGAATGGTATTCATGGCTTCAGGCGTGCACTACCTCGGCAGTTTGCGTACAAACGACATCATCTACTGTCCCATGCCTCTGTATCATTCTGCCGGTGGCTGCATCACAATGGGCCAGTCCTTCATTTTTGGCTGCACAGTAGCGATCAGGTCCAAGTTCTCAGCGTCCAACTTCTTCCCAGACTGCATCAAGTTCAATGCTACGGTAAGTGAAAGCTCGGAGAAAGTATGTATTACACTGCATTATCGTGCCACATTGTAAGTGCAGGCTGAGACGCAGAGAAATCAAAACATTATGCGCCTGCGCTGTCCGATCGTTAAAAATGAATTGCTTTGTGTGAATTGATTGAAGTGAAAGTGTGTAATATGATGATTTAACTTAAGCTTTACGAAGTCTATCTATTGTTTATTTGTTTTTAACAGCCTTGACTGACCGGTATTTTGATCGAATTTAAGAAATATTGCCTCACATAAATTCGCCTGCCACGGTCGATAGTGTGATGACATTCGTATTCGTAATACTAACGCAACTTCCGAAAAAATCCCCGACCGGTTTCCTCTAACTCTGAGGACGGAAGAATTGATCAATCACGATTTTAACCTTGAAACTGTTTGGATAATTTAGGTGTATGATATCTATTATATGCAGCTGCGGTTGAAATGAACTATCATCCCCTAATTTGGCAACTCGAAAGAGTACGAATATATTGGTCGTTCAAAATAATGGTCTGTCTATGGACATGTTCATGAATGGTCGTCGTATGAACAAGTAATAACAATCACCCCCTTCTGTCCCCTCTCAAGATACCCTGCCAGGTTATTAAGTAGGTTGATAGGTTCTTTTTTCAAAGTAATATAACTATTTATTTAATTCTCTAGGCTGCTCACTACATCGGTGAAATGTGTCGCTATGTGCTGACGACACCACCTGCTGCAACAGATAAGCAACACAAAGTGAGAACAGTCTACGGCAACGGAATGAGGCCAGCGGTAAGCTTTTTTTATTATTTTTTATGGCGAAGTCTCTGAAGTGGTTAAACCGACTAGTAACCAAAGACTAAAATATGTATAAGGACACTAGTAACTCTCCAACTGCTGGGGAAACACCTCTTGTCATCATAATATAAGGAAAGAGTATTATTAGCATGCATTTGTTCAGTGTGGTATCGGAAGTCATAAATAGCACCATCCCTTTCCGCGGGTGTCGTAAGATGCGACTAAGGGACGAGAATTGGCACTGGCGTTCTCTATGCATTTTACCAACATACTGCGATCGCCAACCCGCCTGCCAAGCCCCGCTTTTTGGGTGAAGCCTATGTTCAGCAATGGACGTCTGTCGACTGAAATGATGATTAATAGCACGGATTTCTTTTTTGTGCCGATTGGCAGTTACAGACCATAAGTTTTCTATACGATAATATTGTTTTCAGTTCTCATCAGGTATGTTTGATTCCAGATTTGGCCCGATTTCGTCAAACGTTTCAACATAAAGAAGGTGGTCGAATTCTACGGTGCTACAGAAGGAAATGCAAATATAGGTAACATGAAATACACTTGGAGCATAATTTCTGGAATATTTTCCTTGTTAAATGTAATGTGCCTCATGATGTTTTGTATTCTTTCAGTCAACATCAACAACAAACAGGGAGCTATCGGTTTCGTGTCTAGAATAATACCAGCAGTGTATCCTATCGCCATTCTCAAAGTAGACCCCGAAACTGGAGAACCTATCAGAGACAATAAGGGATTATGTCAGGTAAATCGTGTTTAATAGTCCCAAGCAATTTCAAAAAATTTATATCACAGAGTGAGTAGGTACAATTTTGAACTAGGTACAACTGCTCACTGTGACAACCCTTCGGAGGGAAACTTCATATTGATATATCTATACATTCTATCATTTCTACTTCCCATCGATGTACGTAGTATAAAAATCATAAAATGTATGTGGATTTTCGCCCATTAACCCTAGATTACTAAACTATCTTACAAGTAACGTTGTTACTAAACATTCGTAAAAAAATACGACAGGAAAATAAAACAGTAAATCTACGAATCATACATTTTAATTATTTTAGAAATTACAATTACTTGCTCTTTGGGTTTAAGAGAATACATAATAATGAAAATAGTTAAATTTTTTTTGCTCTACACAGTTTGATTACATATTCATGTTGTGCGCCCTACATCTGGCTCTTTTACATTTTATGCAAAAGTTAGTTGCCATTTTTCTAGCCTTAGGACACAAGGCACATGTTTTTCTAGAATTTGATTCTTGCATAATTGCCGCTTCAGGAATAGCTTCAATACCTAAGATAGACAAACTGACTGACGCAATCAGGAAGGTACAGGGAGGCGGGGGACGCGGGAACGACGCGAACTTTGTTTTTTCCAGGAATCATGATTTTGCCGTCGTAAATTTTACGATAGTTTAGTAATCTAGGGTTAATTCAAAACCTTTCTTTCATGTTTTCTCTACCTGATGAAGTAGTTGAGACAAAGATCACCAAATGTTTCCTCTCTTGCAGTTGGCGCAACCCAACGAGCCGGGAGTATTCATAGGTAAAATTCAACCGGACAACCCATCAAGAGCTTTTCTGGGCTATGTGGACAAGGCTGCATCTGATAAGAAGATTGTCAGAGATGTGTTCACTTTCGGAGACTCGGCGTTCATTTCAGGTCAGTATTCGCAATTAACCTATTTGGTTGGTTATTATTACATGCAGCAATACCTTACTTTATCATCATTGTGATCACCAAACTCAAGCTCAGTTCTTAAACCGCGGTGAAAATACAATCTTTCAAAAACCGAAAAACCGTACCAACATGTTTCAGTTTTCTCAAAGATACTTTGGGGACTTATGATGACCCGAAAAAACCTTGGAGATAGGACAGAGTTACCCATTTTACTAGATTGATTCATTATATGAATTTCGGTCAGGTGTTATGGTGGTGGTTACGCATGATCATTTCGATAGTCCAATGTCAGCAATTTTATATTTGAGGCATGTAGTAATGACTTTTTGACTCGTTAAAGTCAATTCAGACTTCGAACATCTTAATGACGAAGTCAATCTTGTTGCAGGTGACATCTTGACGGCAGACGAGCTCGGCTACCTATACTTCATGGACCGTACAGGGGACACGTTCAGGTGGCGTGGTGAGAACGTCTCCACCACTGAGGTGGAATCTTCCATCTCTAGAGTCGCTGACCAGAGGGATGCTGTCGTTTATGGTGTTGAGGTGAGTTTATTTTTAATTCCCAAGCGGACATTCTCCCGCTGCTTGGGAAAAACCTCTCCCAATGACTTCTAGGTACTCTTTTCTCACTTCTCAAGCCGTCAAATTTGATATTAGACAGGACTTTTTTCCAAATTTGTTATGTAGGACTGCGAAGAAGTGCATAACATCCATTTAAGCTTAAGTAAACACCTACAATCTGAAGTAAACTTTGCATTGCCCGTTGAGATGAGGCATGGATAGGGAAAATAATAGTTACGACTTGACTTGCCAGCAAGTTTAGGTTCCATCGTGTCCGGCATCGAAATAATAGGTGCTTGTGTGTTAAAAGAACTGGAATACGCGCTAGCATCATGATTTTTTAAGCAGTAACAGCGCTCACTGCCTATTGCATATTTGAGTTGAATCTAGAAGTTCAGTTTTGTCGAAGTCAAAAATAATTATGAAGAAGGGCCTTCCTACTTTTCTTTAGTCCGAAGGTACAATCAAGATATCAGGACCAGTTCCCTAATCTGACTTCATTCTCCTACAGATACCCAATACTGATGGTCGTGCGGGCATGTGTGGCATCGTAGATCCACAAGGGACACTGGACTTGGATAAACTGGCGAAAGACATTGCCAAAGATCTGCCCAAGTACGCCAGGCCCGTGTTCATCAGGATCATGACTAGCGTCGACATGACTGGTAAGTTTTGCGTCTTGTATTCAATAGATGAACGTCAGAAACGTATAAATTAATGACCTGTTAGTATTTTTGTTAATCGTATGATGTTATCTTGACATAATGCATACATGTCTAGACCAGTTTAAGGCCTTGTCAATTTATTCAATTTTTTTTCGACCTGACACTCTGCCAGTTTTCTCATAATTGTCCGCTGTTAGACGTAGGGTCCCCGAAGCATAGACATTTCGACCCCTCGCTCAGTATACATGAGATCAAGACGATTTGACTCCTTGCTTGTCTTGTCGGTCAGAGACTTCGCCATATAGCTGCTGGGTTAAACAAAGTGACTGCCTATTGTCCACCCGTGTCATCTAGGGTTCAGAGACAATCAACGTCGTTTTTTAACATTTCCATTTTGTTCACAGGAACATTCAAAATGAGGAAGGTCGATTTGCAGAAGGAAGGCTACAACCCATCAATAGTGAAAGATAAACTATATTACTCAGACCCCAAATCAGGCAAATATGTACCTTTAGGTAATGAAGAGTATGAAAAAATTTTATCAGGACAAATTAGACTGTGATTTTAATTTTATAAACTTTTACATTAAGATATTATTACTGTGCCTTTATTGTGTAGCAAATATTTTGTGATACTCTTAAGTGCAAGTACTTGTGACAAGTAATTAGTACGTAGGTATAATTTTAGCCAATGCTAATTTTGATGTCGACATTTTTTGCGTTAAGGATTATTTTGATATTTGTGGTTATTCTTATATTTTTTACCTACTTTTGTAGTATCTATATCATATCAATATATAAGAAGTAGGTATGTCAGTACCTGCTGTAGTTGCTGTAGGCATATCTAGTAGGCGGTAGCTCATATCATTATTTTAATTAGCAGGTTAAATTTAATTCAGTAGGAATGTTTATACTATCAATTTTTTATACTTACTAACAATAACAAAAAAAAAATCGTTGTAATGTTCATAATTACAACGCTAATCAAGCGAAAAATGAGTCCTTAAATCAGCTCAATTAAATGTTAAAGACAATCGTAGTAAATTATTTCATTATAAGTTAATTTATTAAGTTACTGTATTTTTAAGCTACTTTTTATATTTCCCGTGAAACTAGTAGATCTTAGAAATGTGTTTTTTTTACTATAAATTATGTACAAAATATGTTTTATACTTAGTCTAAGTATCAATTATGGTCAAAAGGTGTAAGTAATAAAATATTTTCAAATGAAGCTTCTTTTTTATTTATTAGCTACTTTATAAAAGTGTTCATTAAGAGTCAACTAAAATATGCTAAAAACATGTTATAAACAGAGCTGCACCTATATTAAATACTTAATCAAATGTGTGCCAGGGTGTCCAGTAGTGAACGCTGCTGCTTAATGATTCTGCTTATCCAGTATTCAGAAAAGTGTGTGAGTTGCGTTATAAACGTTTGGAAGACAATGCATTTTCTCAATGAGTTTATTAAGAGGTAAAATATAATATTATTGCTTCAAATGGAATATGGATGTACAACTTTGGTTAGTGGATGGTTTTATTGCATTCACAAAGAATTTTCATACAATACTAAACTGTAACAAAACGCAACTGTAAATACTTTTTATTGATTCGAACGAAGGTGACACTGACATTGTAAACAGACAGACGTCAAATAACGACAATAGGCTTGATTCACTGTACATTGCGTGTTATCAATGTTATTCAACTTATTAGTGTGCCCTCATTAACATATTTTATTCGAGCCGATCATAGGCCGATGACCAAAATCAGGTTTTTATAAATTCTAAAAGAATTTCTGTACGAATAAATAACAGCGACTGAACCTGAGGAACTCGTTTACATCGGCGAAGTGCGTTCGTTAAGTTACACGATTATGTGCACGATTCTAGTTTTTGTGTAGCACCTTTAGACTGTTTATTTAACAATAAAGTGCTCTTGTTGCTTGGTTGCCCTTTGCGAGGTTCTCGTAAATAGTGCGCTGTACGAGTGAATGAATTAAAGGTAGTCAACGGGTGCACAGCGCGCCACAGCCACAGTGGGTCGCCGCTCAGCAGTTAGACGCGTTTCATTGCGAAAGGCGGTCGTAATGGTGCTCGTGTTGGCCGCTATAGCGGCTGCCTGTGCCGCGGTTTGGCTCTCCCAAGGATTCCTTTGTATGTTCGTGGCTGTTATAATTATTTGTGGTGTTTACCTCGTTGGATTCCATACACACTGGTGTTATATCGCACTTAGGACTGCTCCACGAGATCTCAGGTAAGGGTGCTAAACTGGCACGTCATCGTATCACATTTGTTATTCGATAGTGTTAATTATTACAGAAATAATACAGAATCAATCAATAAGTTTTAATTCCATACAATTACACTGTAGATTATTAAAATGTTTCAAGAAACAACTTGGTCGAAAAGTTTTTATGCCAATATCTTCAATTTTATTTGAGTATTAACAATCACTTATTCTATCATTTTAGAGCTTTATTATCATATGTAAAGATCCTATGGATAACACGGAAGTTCAGCAGCAGAAACTTGACTTTACCAGATGTGTTCCACGATGTTGTGGAGAGGCATCCTGATAAACCTTGTTTCTTATTTCAAGATGAAGTCTGGTCCTTCAAGGAGGTTTGTAACACTTTTGCACATTATTTTCAGTAGAATAATTTAAAAAAAAATAGTCACAAAATTAAAGTGTAACAAATGTTTGTTACTCCACAAATCAACAGGTCTTACTATTTTGTTGTTCATCATTACAAATTCACAAGCTGTACACATACAGGACATATTTCAACACAGTAGAAAACACACTTAAGTAATCCATCACTACATGCATAGTGTTATACCTGTAAAACGTAGAAGATTACTTTTTAATTGAGAAGAAAGTGAAGGAAAGCCTTTTAAAATTGCTGATGCATTAAATAAGAGAAAGTCATCTTACTCAGTCTAGCTGTAGTAACTTTTTTATTTTAATTTATGTACTCATATGACTTTTGTGGTCAAATCTTTAATATTCAATCACTTCAAAAAAAGAACAATGTGAGTGGAGAACAATGTTGATGAAGGATATGTTTCTGAATTAGTTCCCATAGTAAAGTTCAATACAATTGCAAATGATCTTCATTTCAATAAATATGGTATATTTTATGGCCAAACCATCATAAAAAAATACAGTTTAAGTAATTTGCAAAACAATAAAAAATGTAAATAAGCTAAAATCAATTAATGATATGATCAGGTGACAGTTTGTCCTTTGGGAAACCGTAATACGTTCCATTGAATTTAATAGGAGCAGTAATTAACCATTGTTTAAATTCATGTTAATTTAAAAGTTTGAGACAGATTAATGTCCCCAAAATGGGACATTTTCACCACCTTTTTAGTCACCTGTGTAACCTAGTCTTCTGACTTTATATTTAAATGTTCAAAATGAAGTCATTGCTCCAACTTTAAATGAATGTTAAAAACTTTGAGCATAAATTAAACCAATTAAATATAGTCCAGTTTATACAATACGATTTTTTTATTTTATATGTTAGTCTATTAGTAGGTTCGGTTTGGAAGACTACCTCATGTTATCATTGAGAGATATCTGATAAGGTGATCTACAGCTGAACATCACCTTATCAGAGATTGCATGCTTGAGATAAAACTGATGTTAGCAGAGAATTCATACGTCTATAAGGAAACTGTTTCTCAGACTGATTTATCAACTTTTATACCTACTCAGAGTCACCTCCAAAAAATATGTAGGGGATTTTTTAGCTAAGGTTTCTTATAATAGACGCTAATAAATGAATTCACATAATGGTCAAGTAATTACTGCCTGCTTTTATTGTATATAGGTAAATGTTGTTTTAAGGTAGGTAATGATTTATTGTTATCATATATTTGTATATCTTAGTTTAAACAGCAGTTAAATTAATTAATTAATAATAGGTACTTTTATGGAAGATGTATATTTCATACAGATTTTTTTTTTTTTAATGCAGCCTTTGTGTTATTATTTTCCACTTTTGATATACTTATTGAGTTTGAAGTATTTATTATAGAATGGATATAAATATTGGTATTTCAAGGTAAATACTTATTGTATTTACCTTGAAGCAACAATATTTGTCTCCATTCTATATTAAATAAATAAACTTTAAATTGTTTTATCTTTATTCTTGTAAAGTACTTTAGGTAGTGATTACAACAGAGGTGTAAACTTCTAGATCACACAATACAAAGTATTTGTTTTAGTCATGTTCCTAAAATAGGTTTTATTTACAAAGTTTTTGTTTTAGGTGGAAGATTACAGCTTGCGGGTAACAGCTGTGCTAAAGGCACAGGGTATAAAGAAGGGAAATATTGTTGGGTTGTTAGTAAATAACTGCCCTCAACAACCGGCGCTATGGATGGGCATAGCCCGTCTTGGCGGGATCACACCTCTTATAAACACGAACCAGCGAGGCAACGCTCTCATACATTCCATCAATGTCGCCAAATGCGACGCGTTGATATTTACTGACGAATACCAAGCCGGTAAGACACTCAAACAGGTTATTTGTACTATGTAACGTAGGTATTGACAGCGCCTTTCCGCGGGCTGACAATCGCGACAAAGTCCATTGATATAACCGCCAGTTATATAAGTCTCTGGTTTTGGTAAATTGATGTTGAAGTATGAGTACCTACTTCCTCAAACGACACTTACAATATAAAGGTCTCACGTTGCATGATTAGTTTTAGTACTAAATGTATTGTGATAGGTAGTGCCTCAAAATGTCATACCAAAAAAATACTAGATTTCCAAGTTTTACCGCCAACGAAAGTGAAATGAAGGTAGGGATAGGTACTGAATATACCATTCGCCATCATTTCTGAGATTATCTCTATTAGATTAGATTAGAGATACCTATAATAATAATAATATTAATATTTAAATATAATATAATATATATATAATATTTTGGGACAACTAACACACCGTTATCTGATCCGAAACTAGGCAGAGCCTGTACTATGGTAACCAGACAACTGATAAACATACTTATACAGGGTGTCCCAAAAATCAACGTCAAGCCGAAAACGGTTGATAGGCCAGGTGGTGACAGTTATCAGAAAAATAATTTAAAAAATCTTAGTTAAGCATTTTTTTTTTCAGTACAGTCAGTTAAAGTTGGGCGAAGTAATAATTTTTAGTACATGGTGGAGCAAAAAAGTGATGTTTTCTTTAGAACTGAGGTAGTTGTGTTTTAATTTTGGACTGTAGTTTACAGAAGGGTTATTCAGGGTTACATCACTCACAAAAAAAATATGAGAAGTAATGTCAATAATTTGAAAAGTACTTAGATTTTTTTTTCTGAAAACTGTCACCACCTGTCCTATCAACCGTTTTCGGCTTGACGTTGATTTTTGGGACACACTGTATATCACTAAATACGTACATATTATAGATAAATTACACCCAATTATTACGTTATAATGCATTAATTAGCTTTATTTAAGCGAATTTTCGTCGCTGTGTGACAGAGCAATACGTCTCATAGCTATTGCCTATAGGTACGTATTGCGTAAATATGTACTATCTAATATTTTTAGTATCCGATCGAAAATGGATTATCAGCCCAAAACTAAGAATAAGTTTCGGCTGTAGTCTTATTTTCGTTTTTTTTTTTCACTATCTCTTGTTTGTAAACGAAGCTTCGGTCGGTCACAAAATATTTTATCTATTTGTTGAGAAATAAATGTATCTGAACCTTGAACCCGACCCTCGCTAGTTAGCGACAGTCAGTTAGGACAGCTGGTTAGCTGTAAAACTGTTAAACATCATCATTTTATTACTGACTAGCTTCTGCCCGCGACTTCGTCCGCGTCAAATTTTTGCTGCCCTGACCCTTCCATTCGCATCGAATTGCCTGCCAGTTTTCGTCCATCTTTCTTTGCTGCTCCGCTTCTTTTGATCGTAGCGTGATGTTATGTAGCCTATAGGCTTCCTCAATAAATAGGCTACCCAACTCAAAAATAATTTTTCAATTCGGACCAGTAGTTCCTGAGATTACCACGATCAACCAAACAAACAAACTCTTCAGCTCTATAATATTAGTATAGATCACAATTTGGTTTCAAGAAGCTAATCGAAAAGAAATAGGTACATTGTCCAATGTCCAATTCCACGATATCTAATACCTAGTATTTGCCTAGTGTATTATTGCCCCGTCATTGTCGGCTCCGGACGACGTGTAGAGTTCAAACTTGAAAATAAATTAGGAAGCTGTACAATGGTGCCGATTCCCTTGTTCACAAACTAAACTAAATTTAAGTTCAGTGCATCTTCTTCTTTGTATTTCATTAAGAAGAGGACAAAAGAAAAAGTTTAGTTTAGTCCTGTCAAATTAATCAGCGCTCCATACAAGTTTAGACGTGATTAAAAACTTGCCTACTAAAATTACGTCAATTTACGTCAAGCGCTGATTAATTTGACAGGACTAAACTAAAATTTATCTTCTGTCCTTTCCTTAATGAAATAGAAAGAAAAAGATGCACTGAACTTAAATTTAGTTTAGTTTGTGAATAAGGGAATCGGCACCAATGTCACTTGCACCTTAACTTCGTAACACACTATCAATCAGAATAATTTTGAAGGATGTCACCAATCCATTATTTCACATGTTCGAAACGATTGTCTGCTCAATAACGTAAATAACGCAGTGAATGTTGTTTAACTGTCAAAATGAAACGATTTTTTTTGTGGGTAGGAAATCATCAAATGACGTCTCCCGCTCTGGGTGGAGCGGGAGGGCGTGTCAGACTTTTACTAACTAAAACCCACCCGTGTTCCTTCAGATGCCTTTATGCCAGGGTCACGATAACTCTTTCGAACAAATCTCGCGACCCTGGCAGATGAAAGGAATTCCTGATGTTAGTGTGTCACACAATTACTGAAGCGGGGTTTCTGTAGCGAGTGAACTGACTATAATAGACCTACTATTCGAAGATATGATGACTCAGGAGCGTCCTGCCCTGCTCCCAATTTATTTTGGATCGGCACAGTTCATATTAAGGGTTCCGTACCCAAAGGTTGCCCAACGGAACCCTATTACTAAGGTTTTGCTGTCCATTCGTCCGTCCATCTGTCTGTAACCGGGTTGTATCTCTTGATCTGAAATAGGTATGGATTACAGTTGAAATTTTCAGGGTGTATTTTTATTCATAATCATCATCATCATCATCATTTCACCCGAAAGACGTCCACTGCTGGACATAGGCCTCCCCCAAGCGTATTTTTATTGCTAACAATTATAGGGCGTCCCCATAAAAGAAACGTATTTAAAATAAAATGTAGCGTAAACATTGTACGGTGGTACGCAAACCTTTGTGTTAGAGACCGACTCGCATTTGGCCGGTATTTTTTTTCCAAAATTTTCTATCAGACGTCATCTGAGTACTTAATTACCACTACTAGTAAACACAGGATATTGTTACGAGCGCAAAGATGACTACTACTAGGAAGTAGGAACCACACATTGTAGACCAGTTTACCTTAACAAGACCAAAGTATGATTGATAACCAGAACATTCTGAATCATCGTTGACCTATTTTTACACTAAAGAAGCAATATTCCTGAGCCTTGGACTTCGAACTTGGGTTGATCTAATGAGCAGCGATCGTGACTTCGAATCCTAAATACGTTTCAATATTTTGACGTGAATCCGTAAGGGGGCGTCCATTAATTACGTGAGGCAATATTGACGATTTTTTTTTCTGTAAAAATATGTTTTAGTTAATTAATTTAACCCGGTTTACTCGCAATTTTACATTGTTTTTTTTGCGGAAAAACAATAATTAACAATTAGCCTAGACCTCCTCTCCCCCACGTGAGTTAGAGTGAGATTCGGCTTGACTCCCCCCCGAACGCCTCACATAATGAATGGTCGCCCCCTAACTATTACGACGAAAATATTAACGCTAAATGCGAAAGAGTCGATTCTCATTGTTACCTATATCATTAAAAATACATTTCCGTTAAAAAAAGTACTATAGTAAGTTCCAAAGGCCACTGTAGTAACGTAAATAGATTCATTAATAATAAGCATACATTCGTTTACAATATGAAAATAATAGGTAAGCGACACTTGGAAAATCATTAAAAAAATCAAGGTTAAATTCCATCTAAGTATATACTAATAAACGGTAAAATTTTGTTTGTTTCTATGTCCAGTTGGATTTGAACATTTCTTGTTGTATTTGGTACTTAGCCCAATTTTTGATGACGGTTATAGGCTCTATAACATCACGCTACGGCCTTAGAAGCCGAGTGAAAAGAAAAAAACTCGGAAAGTACTTTAAAAGAAAACGAAGTGAAATTGCGTACGGGTGTTTCGATGCTATAGAATATATTTTATGATAAAATAACAAATCATGCGGCCGAAGTCGCGGGCAGAAGGTAGTCATTAAATAAAAATGAAATTCCATTAGGTAATATTTTATCACAGAACAGATAAAGAGGTTAGAAAGGAAATAGTTCCTGATTTGTATTAGAACGCGTGTCGCCGCTTGTCTCCCACTCTTTAACTCCACTACAAGCAAAGGTCCCGAACGTACGCGAATTACGCACACTAATAAATTACACACACTTAGATCGCGAGCTTGCTATTGATTGTCACACTAACGCAAACACTGTACTTGACGTGCACTCACACACACGAAATTCAATTTATTTCTCATACATGTTACGGTGAACAAAAAGTCGATAATCGATATCGATAATATTACTGTAATTCTTGAAATTTTTGTTATTTAAGTTTTGCAATTTTTTGCTATAATTTCGGGAGAGGGACGGGGTTGGAATAGTGTGGACATTCTAAATACATAATAATAGGTCTCTACCTATGAAATTGCCGTTTTGTATAAAAAAAATTAAACTAATTTTTTTCATGTATTTTTTATTTGTATTAATCGAAATAATCACCCATGCAATCAATGCATCTTTGCCAACGCAGTGGCAGTTTATTGATGCCCTTCTTAAAAAAATCAGCTGGACAGGAGGCAACAAATTCTTCAAAGGTATTTTGTACTGCCTCTCGGGTATTGAATTTTTTTCCCGCCAAGAAGTTATCCAAATTCTGGAAAAAGTAGTAGTCTGTAGGCGCAAAGTCTGGTGAGTAGGGCGGATGACGGAGAGCTTCCAAACCCAGTTTTTGCAACTTGGAGACCGTCTGCTGTGCATTATGAGGTCGCGCGTTGTCGTGCAGGAGCAGCGGAGACGAGCGATTGACCAATGCTGGTTGGAGATGTGCCAGCTTCTCCATCATTGAGTTCAGTTCTTCACAGTACACATCTGCAGTAATGCTCACCCCGTTTGGTAAGAAGCTGTGATGAATCACACCGGCGCTAGACCACCAAACAGTGACCATCACTTTTCTAGGGGTAAGTTTTCGTTTAGGGCATTGTTTAGGTGCTGAACCAGGATCCAACCAACTTGCTGAGCTTTTGCGGTTATCAAACAGAATCCATTTTTCATCGCAGGTAACAATGCGGTTCAAAATTCCTTCATTTGTGCTACATTTAGTAGGTATCCATTGTATTCTACCGGTTGCCTCAATCCACAATTTCCTTATATCTGGATATGTTGGAAACCTAATAATAAAATATACGTTTTCATTATAAACAGCTAACCTCAAACCAAATTTTAGACGAAAACCCCACTCAGAAACTAT
This sequence comes from Aporophyla nigra, assembly GCA_947507805.1. NCBI lineage: Eukaryota > Metazoa > Arthropoda > Insecta > Lepidoptera > Noctuidae > Aporophyla > Aporophyla nigra. Next base: position 15,682,243 of record OX382302.1, on the reverse strand, counting down.
ATTGATAACCACAATTAACAATAATTGGTGTTAATTAACAAAGGTATTTTAATTCCAATACTAGCTGACCCAGCGAACTTCGTATCGCCTAAGATTCAAAATGTTGTAATAAACCTTCCAAGTTTGACAACCTGGTACGCGGTGGTGATCTGGTAAGCGTTTTCTAGCTGATACTCATATGTTTGGGTAGCTCCTACTCGGTTATGATAACCTGTTACTTCGAAGGCATAAAGCGTTTTCTGGCTGACACTGCTGTTTAATAAGCTCATACCAAGTTATGACCGCCTGGTACCTCGAAGGCAAAGTTTTTGTCATACCACGTTTTATAGTGAAATGTATTCTCTTTGACGTTTTATGTCACATCACACGAGAACGCGGTCGAAGGGGATAAAAAGTATCCTTTGCCAAAAGCAAAAAAAAAAAAAAAAAAAAGTATCCTATGTCCTTCTCCTGGCTCTAAACTACCTCCCTGCCAATTTTCAGCTAAATCGGTTCAGCCGTTCTTGAGTTATAAGTGAAGTAACTAACACGACTTTCTTTTATATATATAGATTACTGATAATAATCATTTGAATACATTCGTAATATCGACAGTGTTTACAACTTGGTGCAACACTATCGATACGCATGGAATTTCGCGGAATTCAAGCATTTGCTCGGCACACGCGACTCTCGCAATGATCGCAATACATCGCGCGATCACTCGCGTAGTACAAGATGGTACCCATGCGTTGCAAGCAATGTATAATTTTGCATCTTTTTTTCGATTGTGTCGTTTTGTCTACAAACTACATAATACAATTGTAATAATTACAAATAACACTCGTATTATAAGGTTTTAGGACTTACCGGTGAAAAGAAATCCCTTCTCGGCCTACACTACACATCTGGCTTCTTTTCCGACACGTTATGATAGCGCAAGACGGCATAATAAATTTTTTTTCGCGGAGCTTCGTACGTTATCACAATATGAGCGCGACTGTTGGCCGGTGACGCTAATTTCGGTCGACATATGAGCGTTCACAATATGAGCGGCGCGCGCGCCCCGCCCACAAGGCCCTTCTAACCTCTTTATCTGTTCTGTGTATTTTATGCTAATGATATGATGCCATTCGAGTATTTGTTGCCACGACTTTTTTTTTTGTTGCATAATTATTATTTAATTAATACAGTATTTAAGCAACATTAGTATCTACATATTTTTATTATTTGTTCAATCAATTTTTTATTTTTGATGTTCACATAGGGGGGGGGGGATATAGACTAGATTTATCTATTTATGAACAGATTTCTAATACCATCTTAATGCCTATTCCAGCTATACAGGACGTAGCTAAAGAGTTGAGCCCATCTTTGAAGCTGTTTAAGTTCTCCCAGCGTCCTCTAAATCCATCAAACCTGAAGGTTGAAAGCAGTGGTGATGACATCTCCGATTTCACTAATTTGGTGGAGACTACGTCCCCTGCACCCTGGACACTGGCAGATGCTGAGGGATTCCAAGGAAAATTGTTGTATATCTACACGTCTGGAACAACAGGATTGCCTAAAGCTGCTGTTATTTCTAATGCTAGGTAAGACTCAATTTACTCTTCATCATCAGCCGAAAGACGTCCACTACTGGTCATAGGATAGGCCTCGCCAAATTTGGGGGGGTTTTGCCATAATCGCCACGCTTGCCAGGCGGATTGGCGTTCGCAGTACGGTTGTAAAATACATTGAGAACACTGCTGCCAATTCTCTAGTAAGTCCCTTAGTCGCCTCTTACGACACCCACAGAAATGGGATGGTGCTGTTCTTTACTTCTGGCCCACAGAGCCCCAAGCGTCCAAATTATTCTTATCAGACTATAATGGAATCTGTAGTTTTGTGTTCCATCCTGTTGTCAGGTGCAGTTTTTTTATGTATAAACATTGCGTACATTTTCTATAGGCTGAGAATTTATTTTCTTCTTACTTTTGCCTCTTGGAAACTTGTATTTACAAACATTTCATTTGTTTTATCAAAAATTGTTACTTTTATTACAGTTCGATACGATTTCCATGACTCCCGTGAAGTGCCTTCAAGTAATTGAAAATTGTAACGTTATACAAAATGTTCGTTTTGATATTCCATAACTAGGGTATCAATGAGACTATGTCAAAGAATCAACTGGCATCTGAATGGCTTTTACGTGTTTTAATTTTCCATACATAATAATTCGATGTAACGATTATTTATGTAGAACATCCTAACGTGAAATATGTAAAATTCGTATTTTCTTAGCTTTAAATTTGAATTGGTTTGATTGCATGATTATTATCAATGAAACTTACACCCGTATTCCAAATTAAAAAAAAAACCATTACTTAATTGTTTAAAAAAAAAATATGCCAGTTGATTCTATGGCATCCTCTCATTAATACCCTAGACATGGGATATCAATAGGAACACGTTGTATAGGGTGTTTTTTTTAAATTCCTTTAATATCTACCCACATTGGCATATGGGTTGATTCTGAACGTCCAAACAGGAAAACGGTGAAAGGAATGGTTCCTTTCAGTGTTTTTCTAGGGCTATATTTTGAGAGAAAAGAAAATTCTGTCTGTATATGACAAACATATCACCGGTACCACAGTTTTCTTTCTATATTTTCAGATTCGTGTTCATGGCAACCGGGCTCCACTACATGGGTTTAGAAGGCAACGATGTCCTGTACTGTCCTTTACCCCTCTACCATACCGCGGGGGGAGTGATAAGCGTCGGCCAATCCCTGATACTTGGCTGCACAGTAGCTCTGAAATCAAAATTCTCTGCCTCACAATATTTCCCTGACTGCGTCAAATATAAGGCTACGGTATGTGAACATAATTAAGTTTTGGGTTGGTATAAAAATAAACTAGGTAGGTACCCTCCTTTACCGAATATCATTTTGGCTGTTTTTTATACTTTAGAATTATTTTGCCACGCTTAGTAGAACACGTAAATTGGTGTTCATTACTCGATTCAAAACTGTTATCAGAAGAGTGTATTAAGTCTGTTAACACGTAGAGATGTGATGTATGTTTATGATCATAGTTTCTCTGCACATTTTGTGGTGATTGGTATGACACAGATATACAAAAATAAGCTTTTTGCTGTTTTTACACTTCGTATTGTGTTAATATGAAATATTAAGGTGAGATGGTTATTAAGGTGGCTCCAGGAAAACCCGCAAAATTAAAATTTTCTTACCTTTTTCTGCAATTTGCAGGTTAGTGTTAGGCTGTATGCTGATTAAAATATGATTCGTAACCGTAACAAGTACATTTATTTATATAATTAACATGAATACAACCATCTAAGTTCATTTAATTCCATTCATTGAGTTTTTCACGAAACAGAAGATTTGTCACTGACCTGCAAATGGCAAAAAAACTTAAGAAAATTTGAATTTTACGGGCTACCTTGGAAGTTTCACCTTAATGTTACGCCACAACTCTAAAATAGGCATTTAGCTAACTTTATCTACCGTCGGCAACTCTCCTCCAGCTTCTACCTGCTTTCAGTTCATTGAAGACGCATATTTCTACCAGTGGACTCTTATAGGCTGATCATGACGATGATATATTTTATCAATAACAGATATTCGTAAACCATACCTAACCATCTTTACATACCGAAACCCCTCCGAGCCTCGAAAAATACGTTAAGCCATTTGTCCCACCTGTCATTTGTGAATCTTTGACAGTGGTTACGGGTAGTCTGAAGCCAGAAAAATAACCACCCCTACCAAGGCGTATCGTATTACCCAGTAACTGGATTGTGGAGGTCAGATAGGCAGTCCCTCCATGCATAATACTGGTATTCAACTGCACCTGATTAGACTGAAAGCCAAGTCCAATATAGTTGGGTAACAGCTGGGCAGATTGATGTAGGAAATTGTAAAACTTGGCCAGGCTTAAGCATGATTGGACGTAGTTAAGCAAAAAGGACTCAATCCACACACAGTTACTTTCAAGAAATTGACATTTGAAGTTCAAAAAGTATTTTTTCATTTTCTTTTTTTTTATTTTGGCAGTGGAATATTAACACATTTTGTTTATATGGTAAAGGTGTATTAACATATTCTCTTAGAAATACTAGTTTAGAACCAGAAATTTGATTTGTTTATCCTGAAAAAAAAAGTGCCATACCATTGGTTCTAAACTTTAAGTATACGAAAAATAAAGCTATTTTTAGCTAGATCATTTTCACTAACCCGTAGTATGTATAATTTGGATCAGTTTGCTGCACTTAACTCATTTTTGACCAAGTTGTGGATTGAGTCCTTTCTGCTTAACTACTTCCAATTATTTATAGGCAATATCATCAAACGATTCTATTAGCAATACAACAACTTTTCAAGGTCAATAAGAATGCTTATCTATATAATAGGGAAGATGCAAATATAATATTTATGAAAATTTTATGATTAAAATGTTAAAAAAGTATAAAAGAAGGGCCACTGCAATGTTTTTATGTTACATAATGTTCATTTTTAACAATAATTACGAGTTAAAAATGACTTGAAACAAAACGTATTTCAAAACACCAATCAGCATTTATAACAAGAGTGACGTCACCTCACTCCTGTTATAACAACTTATTGAGGCTATGGATGTATAAGTTAATATTATTTTATGGGAATATTAATTGCATTTTTATTGTAAAAAAAGGAAGGTAGGTTTATAAAAGCAGATTCCAGGAATTTACTAAGAGTTATTTTTCAGAAAAAGTTTTCCTCCACCCATTTTAAACTTTAATCCAATTTTTGACGTCATTCTCCAACTATAAATGTAATACATGTTATAGACAAGTTTGTAAGTATTAGGTAGGTTACTAACGTGTTTTCACGTACAAGCAGATTTACTAAACATATAACAAGTATATTCGCTGACTTATTACGTCAAAGTGATCTTCACAGTTCACAGCATCGAATAATGCAAAAAGGAAAGAAAGCTATGCAATGAAGAATGAATGATGCATGATGATGATGTGATGTATTGTGGATTGCAATAAAGTTTTGAGTATTGAAATGGTGTTTGGAGAAAACTGAAATTTCTTTTCGCAGCTTGAAACCAACTTTTTCTCAGTTTTGGGTCTCAAGGTCCAGTCAAAAACAATTTATTTGGAAACTTTGTTTAAGTATACACGGACTCACTGGCTGGATTATTAGCGGTATTGTTATGATCACCTGATGTTGACGGATAGTCCATTTTAAATTTTTCAATAAAAACTATCTCAAAAGTCGAAAAAATATGCAAAAGTATGAAAGCCGACCAACAAATACAACCAGTGACAGACAAGAATGACGTCATCGGAACTATAGGTCCGTTTTCGCGGGGAAATTTAAACTGTCAATTTAAAACCTCATTTTTTCCGATAAATTACAATATTTTAATTTTTTTATATATTTGTGGTCTATTCTACATGGAATTCTTTAAAGTGAAAACAAAAATAAAAATATTGCATGTTGCCTATTGACATTACTATTGTACATATAGCGTGTTATTAGTTGTACCAGCGCATGGTTGTCGTTGTGCTAACAATTTATTGTGAATATTTTAATGTATTCACCGTGAAGTGAATCAGGCAATTTAATATATTGCAGGTTGCGTAATTTAATGATCACCCTGCACTGAATGGTAAATCTGCGGGCTGATTCTCAGAAATACAACAACATATCAGCCGAAATGTGGATGTAGTGTAGGTACACCTCTGTTTAATCTTTCGGGGTAAACAGGCGTGATGTTATATTATGATTATTATACATATAATAAAATTGAAATGAAATCAATACAATGCAATATTTTTGTATGAAGTAATTCAACGCTGGTTCGAAGCGTGGGGAACGAGTATAATGCCGAAAATATAGGTTTTAGATTTTTTGCGCTGGTCTAGATGTATGTATGTGGCAGAAACGGCTGAACGGATTTGGATGAAATTTAGCTCACAGTTTATATTACCTGGATTAACAAATAGGGTACTTTAAATTTTGGTAGCATGTTCTCGTTGGATATTTCCCGACATACACGCGGCCAAAAAAAACGAAATAAATTAAATCTGTCCAGGTTGAACCAGATTAAGAAAATGTTTGTGGGCAAAATTAGGCCTTAAAAATGTTGATAGACCACTTTTATAATATTCACCAATATCTTATAAGTGATCAATCAACATTTTTTTTGTGAAGCGATTGTTAGAATTTTTAAACGATCCGGAATCCATGTTTCTAAATATATCTTCTAATACATTTATCTTTTAAAAGACCACTTTGCAAAACAATAATTTAACACTTTGTGATCATTGCTAAATAATATCACTATTGTTCTTGAATATCCAGATGTGTGTAGAATGTACAATAGTATATTTATGCTAAGTTTATTGTAGTCTATTACAATACTGTTAACTGGATGGTGCTGCCTTTATCTATCGTATTCTTATGTTTCGTCACTATATATATTGCTCATTATTATGATGGATATTATTATATCCTATTCACTAATGTATGTGTATTTGTCACACAGGCTGCCCACTACATAGGCGAGATGTGTCGCTATGTTCTAGCCACGCCCCCCTCGCCGGCTGATACTCAACATAAAGTGCGCGTCATTTACGGCAACGGGCTCAGACCACAGGCAAGTAAACCTGTATCTAAATAATATTACACATTAGTGATGGATTAATTAGCATTCGCATTCATTGTTAGCATGCGAATGCTCATTTAGCATTTAGCAAATTAAATGTAGTTGCGAAATTCTGTGAAGTGCGAAGTGAATTTATCGCTTCGTAATTTCATACTATCATATTACGTCAAAGCGTCGACGCACGCAGCGGTAGTGTTCGCTCTCCGTCGCACCCACGGGAAGTCCGGAATACTAATCTATCGGTTTCACGTGAACGAGACTTCGCGTGTGAAAATTATTAGCAGGTCCTGCGAACTTGCGAAGAATGGGTTAAGCAATTGTTATCTTATTAACTTTGATTTGCGCGTACTTAGGGTTTAATATTGAATGAACGCTTGTGATTGTTTAATTTATTTAAATTATTAGCATTAGCAGGGTGTTGCGAAGAATGAAATTTAGCAATTATTACCTTACTGTCTTTGATTTGCTCGTACTTAGAGTCGTGTATTGATTGAATGAATGCGTGTTTGTTTATTTACTAATAATTTGTTTGGCACGTGCGAGGCGCGCGTCTTTTTGTTTAATATATTTAATTATGTGATCAATCTAATCACATTAAATATGCATGTGTATCAGCATTAATAAAACGTTATCGGCAAGTACGTAACGGTAAACTAAACGCTCGCTAGGAGACGTCCTAAGGCGAACGCGCTTTTTAATTCGCATATTAACAAAATTCACATACTTCATTATTAGCAATTATCGTCATATTAGCAATTAGCAAATAGCATAGCAATAGCAATTAGCATGCTAAGACTCAAGAATTCACATGCTAATGAAATTTATGCGAAATCGCATTAATTGACATTACTATTACACATAAAGTCAAAGTCCAAAACGTTCGTCCGTTCGTTCAGTTTCGGTCGGTTTCGTTCGTTCGGTTTCGTTCGTTGGTTTCGTCAAAGTCAAAGTAGCTATTCGTATCTGTCTGTGTGAATGCGATTTTTCTTTCACGATCATTTAAAGAATTTAGTCCGAAAGATTTATGTGTACAAAAAGGAAAGGCCATGTTTTCACATACCGTGAAAACCAAGTGAAGTAAGACTGGGTCGCTAGTATCGCAGCGATACAGGTATCCACTGTAGATAGAAACGTGATTTGTTACTCTTTCACGCTAAAACAGCTGAACGAATTTGTATGAAATTTAGCGCAAAAATAGACCATGATGTTGATAAGGAAATACATAGCCTTGTTTTAAATGTACTCTTGTTAGACGGTTAAGAGGTTCTCTAAGAATATATGTAGAATGATTCTACATTTTCACATGCCATGAGCTGTTTTGCAAACGAAGACTCGGTTAGCAATTGTATAATGCCCTGTGTGTAAATATACTTTCTTCTTATAAAAACCCACCTAAATAGATAATAATATTCTAAAAGATAAGACGCAATCTTAGGCGCTCCACCCACTGCACCGCGCCCCGTCGCGTAGCGCGGGATGGCAGATTTTACCATTGTTTTTTTTTTTTTGAACCGCCTTAGAGGTTTGCTCAACTCTCATGAGCAAAAACACAATCTGTTTGTACGTCTTTTATTTGCATCACATGTCATAATGAATTCATCTTCCAAAGAAATACGAAACCAACTCACTCTCAACGATGTATCCGGTTATATCCAGTTTTTGAGATAACATAATTATGATCGTGACTCGTTGGCTAAACAGTTGTCGAATTTAGCTCCGTCTTCAAAGTAAGACAAAAAATATAGAGTAGAAATATTAGGGTGTAAGACATAATGACGGGACGAGCTAAGATAGGTTCCATCAAAACTGGAAGGAGGACGCGCGGGCTCGCGAAAAATGGCAGGAGTGGAGGGAGGCCCAGGCGCGGTCCGAGGGGGGGGGGGGGGGTCCTAGGGGTCATGACCCCCCCCAAAGACAGTCATGCTGCCGAAACCCTGAACGATTTGCCTGTCTTACTATCTTAAAATTGTTCTCACTTGAGCCACGGAGACTCCGATGGACATTTGCAAAAAGATTATAACCCGGGTCATCATGCTGGTCAGTAGCGCTTGCGACCAAAGAAGATGTACCTTTCTAAAAATATTCTTCAGTACTCATGGTGACCCCCCCAAAATGTTAGTCTGCGACTGCGCCTGGGGAGGCCGCTGCCCAGGAGTCACAGTCGAGGCTAATTTATACTAATATTATAAAGCTGAAGAGTTTGTTTGTTTGTTTGATTGAACGCGCTAATCTCAGGAACTACTGGTCCGAATTGAAAAAAAAATATTTTTGTTGAATGATGAAGCGTGATGTTATATAGAAAAAAAAATGTTTTTCTATATAACATCACGCTACAACCAAGAGGAGCGGAGCAGTACTGAAAAATGTTGCAAAAACGGGGAAAAGCGCACGGGTAGGCGATTCGACGCGACGGGAAGGGTCGGGGGAACAAGAAATTTAACGCGGACGAAGTCGTGGGCAGAAGCTGGTAAAAAATTTAATGATTCCTAGTTGAGAAATCGTGAAAGGAATAGAAACAAAAACAGTGTTAAAACAACGCCTATGTAATTTCTAATTAAAAATGGTATCGCTAATTTAACGTTAATTTATAAAATTATTTGTAAAAATACAATTCAATATGATTTAACTCGCTTGTAACTGTAACGAATGAATATTATACTAAATGTGATAAATAAGTAATACGTTTCAAGAAAACTTAAAGAGTCATGAAGGTTTATACCTGAATTGGATTTAACACATTAACTGCCATGTCGGACTATGTGTCCGACACTTTTTGTGTTGAAGTTGAATGGATCAGGCCTTGTCGGACTATATGACCGACAACACATACAAAATCTGAACATTTTTTTGCTGCCTGGCGGCCATGTTTTTGGAATAAATAAAGTGAAATAACACTAAGTACATTTTTTTGACTTTTTCTGATTTTCACCATCGCAGTAAACGTGTTAATCATGAAGTACTAAGTAAAGTCAAAGTTAGTTTTGAGAATAAATTATAATTAACATACATACGATGTAGTTATTATCTGTAACCCGATAAAGATACCTCATAATCAGCCCACATATATTGTTCCCACTGCTGGGACACAGGCCTCCTCTCGGTGAGAGGGAGTGGGCCATAATCTACCACGCGGGCCCAGTGCGGGTTGGTAGATGCCACATGTCTTCGAATTTTTGGTTCTTGGACATGCCGGTTTCCTCACGATGTTTTCCTTCACCGTTTTGAGAGCAGTGATGATGAAATTATTTACGCAAAGTAAAGCGCCTGCCTGGGTTCGAACCCATAAACTACAAGTCGTAAGTCGAGGCTGATATCACTGGGCGACCACTGTTCTTAAAAATATACAAAATGCGGCTATTGCCCTCTATTTATGCAATGTAAAAAGAATGAACGCGCAAGTTATGTTCGCGTGATCTACTAAACACCACTACGGCCGGTGCGCTCCACAATCACTACATCAACCATAATGTAAAATATCATTCTTTATTGAAGCGAGAAATATAAAACGGTGTTTTAAAACGCTGTTTTAAAACGCCGTGAAATTTTGTCGATTTTGCTGATTTTTTTGTTTTTACAGAAAAAAAAATTGCATATGTTTTAATGCGCAACATGACAAAACGTTTCAGTTATTTAAACGAACAAGCTTTTGCCAGCGGCTTCGCCCGCGTATTATACGTATAAAACTTCCTCTTGAATCATTCTATCTATTAAAAAAAAACGTCCGTTGCGTAGTTTTAAAGATCTAAGCATACACATAGAGACAGACAGAGGGAAGCGACTTTGTTTTATACTATGTAGTGATGAGCGCCTTTTTTTATTTATGTCGAGATTTAGGTTATTTTGAGAGGTTAGTTATTGCCAATTCTTTTTTACCTGGAAAGGGATTGACCTTGAAGTAAAGTTTATTTCTGTCATTTAAAATTTTATGAACTAGAGTTCTGAGTAGCCGTAATCCAAACTAAAACATTGCTAATTTTCTCGAAAAATTTGACTAATTTTGATTTCTTTTTAAATATGAAAGTGGTAAAAACTGATTCATACATTGTATACATGACTTTCACAATACATTCTAATTGTTACATACCTTGTAGGCGTTATAACGATTGTAAATGTGTTATTTTAAACCTCTTACCGCAAAATTTACGAAATAGGTCGATTAGTCGCCGGTTTGTAGTCGATTAAACAAAATCATCTCAAATGGTACTTTTGGGAAATGAGATTTAAAGTTATTTTTTTTTAAACCTCATTTCCCAAAAGTACCATTTTGGCGCTTTAGCATTTTCACCTTTCCACTCACGATAATTATGATAAAAAATAAAAAAGCCGATCACTCATTTGATGAAAATGTAAATGATCTTTCATATGGTGCATTAAAACTTATGGACGTACAGTATTTTAATTATAAAATCACGGAAATAAGCGTAATCCGTCCGGAATCGCATTTTGATCAACATACGATGTAAAACAGAGCTGCAAAATAAAATAATTTAGTGCGCTCAGCTGCACATTCACTTTAAACTCGTTTGGTGCTAAAAGTAATGACTTGCAGTGCCAACAGGCCTTAGAAGTAAATTAGCATAACATACCAAATTTTAATTAGTACAATGAACTTTGACCAAGGTCAAAATAAATGTTATTTACGTTTATCAGTACCTACACAAATGACGCAGGCGTTTGTATCGGTTTAATAACCAGTACCGATTTAATTAGGCATGTAGGTACAAACTTCATTTCGTTGTACCGATAACGTAGAAGGAATTATAATAAAGAATGAGTTTGTTCTTTCGTTGACAGTGATTTTGCAGTTTTTGGTAGTTGTCGTCATAAAGGAAATGATTATTGCAGAAATTAACAGCACAGCAAAGAATGACTATGATGAATTTGAGTTTTCGAACGATATTATTACCAAGAGGTATTGTGATGATCGGAAAGGCAGTTGCTCCGTGTAAAATATTGGTATTCAGGTTAGACTGAAAGCCGACCCCAGCATAGTTCTGACTGCCAGGGTCGCGAGATTGTCCAAAAGAGACACCGTGACCCTGGGACATGGGCAACTAAAGGAACACGGGTGGGTTTTAGTCAGTAAAAGTTTGACACGCCCTCCCGCTCCGCCCAAGAGCGGGAGACGTCATTTGATGATTTCCCATTAAAAAAAAGCATAGTTCTGAAAAGGATAGGCACGTAGATATTTTACTGTCTTTTTGGTCTAGTGGTCACAAGCGCTACTGCTGAGCACCAGGCCTTGGGTTCGATCCCTGGATTATGCAATGTTCATGCGTTTTTTTTGTCAACTGTAATTTCGGAGTAGCAGCCATGGCAATAGGCTCGCCCTCCATTAGATTAGACTCAACATAACTGGCAAACAGTGGGTGCACTATAGGTACATGTCTGCCTAACCCTTCTGGGAATGCAGGCGTGATATTATTATTGCCTATATATTTTACTAGCTTTTGCCAACGGCTTCGCCCGCGTATTATACGTCTAAATCTTCATCTTGAATCAGTCTATCTATTAAAAAAAAACGCATCAAAATCCGTTGCGTAGTTTTAAAGATCTAAGGATACATAGGGACAGACAGAAGGAACCGAGTTTGTTTTATACTATGTAGTGATCCGCATACTTCTTTTTACACGCTTTATATTAGCTTCACTTGTATGTTTGTATGTTTGTTTGTAACCGACTCCTTATAGCGCGATTTTGACCCACTTTAAACGACCAGATTTCATTCAAACTTTGCACACCTGTCAAGGACCGATGACAATGCAATAATTTCATAAAGTGCCATTATCCTTGCCAGGGTTACCAGGACAGCAAAAAAACTGTCTTCGAAAACTACGCTGACATACGTCACAAACTTATTTGAGCCGTTATCCTTGGCAGGGTTACCAGGACAGCAAAAAAAACTGTATTCGAAAACTACGCTGACATACGTCTCAAAATTCGAAACACCCTAAAAAATAGAAAATAAACAATAGTTTAAAAAGACTAAAAAACACGCTTCCATTGAAAACCAAACTAAAAAGTACAAAATAATGGAAAAAAAGCGTGGGGTGCCTGATATCAATAAAAAAATACATTAAAAAGCACCCCACGCTTTTTTTCCATTATTTTGTACTTTTTAGTTTGGTTTTCAATGGAAGCGTGTTTTTTAGTTTTTTTAATTAAGCCTGTCTTTCACCCACCTATTGTGGTCAATTTTTTTGTACACTTTTCTTAGTTCACTTATTGTCATAACTTGTTCCTATTATTTCAGATCTGGAAGGACTTCGTCAAAAGGTTTAACATCGAGTCTGTGACAGAGTTCTACGGAGCGACCGAAGGAAATGCCAATATAGGTAAGCAAACACACTGAATTGTATAAAGGTACAATTTATTATTTGATAATTCTATAAGATATGGATCATGCCAGTCAAGAACTTCTCACTATCTGTTTACCCTAAAGGTTATCTCATTCAAGTAGAAACATAGTAAAAAGAAACATCATCTTTTTAATTAAAATATAGGCCAGCTGGGAATTATATCATTTTTTTATGTCACTATTCTAATATAGCGCCAAATGAAGTTGGTTGTTGTCCCATTATCTATTAAGTTTAAATATGGACTGGTTATATTTACGTTTGTTATGAAAATAATCTAAATTGAAAGTTGTTATCATCCGAATCAAATCGAAATCAAAAGTCATTTATTCAAACTAGGCTGAGAGTCAGCACTTTTTGACCACGCCCAAAATGTCCGCCTTAACCACTTCCTACTGCTTTAGCTGAGAAGAAGAAGTGGCGTAACAAGTTGGCCAAACTGTAGTAAAACATACTTACATAAACATATAGCCCTTAGAGGTTAATATTAGACCAATTTCGTACCAAGTACAGACTAAATACCGGTTGTATAATGTACATTACAGCTAACGTAGACGGAACACCGGGTGCCATCGGTTTCGTTTCGAGAATCTTCCCGAAGGTCTACCCTATCGCCATCATCAAAGTGAACCAGGAGACCGGAGAACCCATCCGAGATTCACGGGGACTTTGTCAGGTAAGGTTTTGAATTACGTACTTAAGTATATCGAACAGGTCTAGTTGCGCTTGCCGTGGTTGGTCCGTGGATGGGTAACCAACTTCACATACCAAGATCCCTGCCTCGGAAAACCCCGTTTGCTTAAATTTAGTGGCAATTGAAGTTAAATCTTCCTGAAATCGAGATTTTACTCACTTCAAATCGATTCCCGTATTCGACTTGCCCAACTCGACTCTAAAGTATTTTAACTCAAATATGATCAATATTATCAACAGCTAGCAGAACCGAACGAGCCAGGGGTATTTATCGGCAAGATCCAAGCAAGTAACCCAGCGCGGCAGTACCTTGGTTATGTGGACAAGGCTGCCTCCGACAAGAAAGTGGTCAAAAACGTGTTCCACTTCGGTGACGCTGCCTTTATATCGGGTAAGTGTCTAGATCCTGTTTATAGGCTAGCAACCGAGAACGCCAGTACCTTGGCTACGTAGGCAAGGCTGCCTCAGACAAGAAAGTGGTAACGAATGTGTTCCACTTCGGTGATGCTGCTTTTATATCAGACTAGCTGACCCGACAGACGTTGTCCTGTCTCTTTGATGATATTTGAGCACGCATTCTGTCAATTATATGTCAAATGTCATAATGTTACAGTAAAAAAGTTTACATGTTAAGTATTCTTAAATAAGTGTTCTTAAATTTTCTAATTTTGCGCGCAATTTTTAATTTTTTTCTTTCATAAGAACCTTCTCCAGGCAATTACAAATAAAACAACAACAAAAAAAAAAAAGTGAAATCGGTCCAGCCGTTCACGCGTGATGGTGTGACTAAGGGAAATAGGGATTCATTTTTATATACAGTAGAGTCCGTTTAGTACGACTTCGCATGTAACGACCAACCGTTTTTAGCGACGTAAGTATAGGCGCGTGTTTGGTTTTAATATGAGCCACTATGAAAGTACATCCGTTTATTACGACTCCGCTTACAGCGACCGACCGCTTTTAACGACGGAATTTCACACAAAATTGTCCGGTTACAACGACGACGAGCGTTGACGTGTTTCCAAATAAATCGTAGGTAAGAAACTATCTCTGCCTCGCGCTTCCCCCTTGCCTGCACGTCGCTGATTCGAATGCGACTTGTTTAGTTTATGGCGTTAATTTTCGGGTGATGCGTGATTTCGTGTACATGCAATGGCTTCTACAAAACGAAAAAGTTTCTCTGTTGAAGAAAAAAGTGTCATTATTATTATAGATTACTAGCTTTTACCCGCGGCTTCGCCCGCGTGGATGTCGGAAATTAATGCAAGAGGACGTACTACCGCGATAAGAATGTGTTATTCCAGGTTATATAGGTAATATAGACTGTGTGTGCTATTTTCGATCCAGATCCATTCGGCCATTTTTGCGTGATTGAGAAACAAACAACCAATCATACATTTTTTCACATTTATAATATTAGTAGTAGTAGGATTATAATTCATATTACTTAGGATTCAGTTTATGAGAACATCATGTGTGTTGGTGTTTTTAAAATAAGAGTAATAGTATTCAGAGTAAGAAGACTGCGACATAGGGCTTGGTTTAGTTGAATATAAGTCTTCCTGGTTTTTCATAACGCTCCTATTTTACCTATACAGACACAGTACAGGGTACAGTACTTTTGCCAGTGGCTTGGCCCGTATAGCTGTCGGAAAATATCACCCGGGAACCTACTACCGGGATAAAGTAGGTATCCTATCTGTTACGTATCCATGATATAATATATCTTTGTGCCAAATTCGATCTAAATCCGTTTGGCCGTCTTTGCACCATTGAGAAACAAACATCCAAAAATCTAAACATCTAAGCCATTTCGCGGTCTCTTACTTGGAATAATACTATTAGGTTTATTTTGAGTATAATGACACATGATATTCGCAATTACTATGAAGCCAAAGTAATATGAATTACAATCCTACGTATCCTGCACCCTAATTGCCAAACGCACAATTTATCAGAACCTGAATGGGATTGAAGATTATTTCTAAACCATTGCGTCATTTGTTCGAATAAATTATCGGCTCAGCAATGTAAATAACGCAATGAATGTTGTTTAACTACGACCCCCCAGCTGCTCTGCGTCCGCTTTTTAAATCTCTAATATCTTCTAATCTAAGATATTCATTTGCTGTATTGCTTAAAATCGCTTTGTTAATAAACCCTTATTTCTCGTAAAAAGTAAAAGATAAAAAATGGTTATAGTGGGTTATCCATAAGAGATAGACATATACCATTGCGACATTTTTGTAGGCCTTTTTAAGGTGTACAATACTGTAGTACATTATTTTGATCTATTTCGTAGGATTCAGCCAGGGTTTTTCGAATTTTGAGACGTATGTCAGCGTAGTTTTCGAAGACAGTTATTTTTTTTCTGAAATAAAAGAATCTTTCTAAAATAAAAGTAGCCTAAGTTACTCCTTGTTACATCAGCTATCTGCCAGTGAAAGTCCCGTCAAAATAGGTCCAGCCATTTCAGAGATTAGCCGGGACAAACAGACAGACAGACAGACAAAAATTGAAAAAAATGTTGTTTTGGTATATGTACCGTGTATACATCCATTCAAATCACATTCATATATACACATACATACATTATGTATTTAATAATATTTACGTGACCAAGAGAAAAAAATAGAAAATAAATAATAGTTTAAAAAAACTAAAAAACATTAAATACATATTAGATACAGATATATATTAAATACATAATGTATGTATGTGTATATATGAATGTGATTTGAATAAAAATCAAAAATTGTCTTTTCGTTTAGTACGACTTCCGGTTAGTACGACGTAATATCACCGGTCCCTTCACCGTCGTTATAACCGGATTCTACTGTATATAGATGACAGGGTCCTCAAATTAAGCTGAAAAATTTGGGCCAGGTTTTTTTGCTAGCTTTCTGGTATGGGCACTTTTATAGACTCGCCACAGACCCTCAGCGCTAGCGATTCACTTTCCATATATCGGCCAGAAGCTTCAAACTCTTTGCTGTCGAATTTGGTTACCTTGGAAGCCAACCTGGAAAATGAAGAACCTGTCGGAAAAGGCCCAGGGGTTTGCTGAGACATTGCTAACCTAAATTGTGTGACTGAATCTACTATACCTATAAAAACACTGATTCTTAAAAACCTCTGACAGCAACCAAACACCAACCTTATTGCAACGAGATTAAAGATCACTGTAATGCTACATCAGAGGTAAAATCGCTGTGAAAATACTAGTTCATCCCTTTACCATAATTTTCATAACGATTACGCTTTCAACATATTTTGAGAAAGTCCATAATGATGTTTCAAAAACAACTTTCTTCTTTCTAGGTGACATCCTGGTAGCCGACGAGCTAGGCTACCTGTTCTTCCGAGACCGAACGGGAGACACATTCAGATGGCGCGGAGAAAACGTCTCTACTACTGAGGTGGAAGCTGCCATCTCCAGAGTAGCTGACCATAGGGACGCTGTTGTATATGGCGTTTTGGTAACGAGTTGCTTGATGTTTTCTTGTATTTTTAACAGTATGCCTGTTTTTCGCAGTAGCTGCACGGTTTATAGAGCGCCAGTCGCCCACTATTACATGAGACTTTAACATATCTAGCGAAATTTGAATGTAATATACATTTCTACCTAACTCTTCGAGAATTACAGGCGTTATATTCATCATCAGCAGCCTATAACGTTCCCACTGCTGGGACACAGGCCTCTCGGTGAGAGGGAGCGGGCCATAATCCACCACGCGGGCCCAGTGCGGGTTGGTAGATGTCACATGTCTCCGAATTTTTGGTTCTAAAACATGCCGGTTTCCTCACGATGTTTTCCTTCACCGTTTTGAGAGCAGTGGTGATGAAATAATTTACACAAAGTAAAGCGCCTGCTTGGGTTCGAACTCAGGACCTACTACTCGTAAGTCGCGGCCATTACCACTGGGCCACCACTGCTCGTTATATTACTTTATGCAATTTCTTATATGGCTTTTACATAGATGTACAAGGGCGAGCACGACCTACTGTGATAGGTTTGTGTCACACATTTTTATCACAGTTTTGGAACAAAACCATGATAAAATGCGTGACACAAGCCTAGCACTCGCTCCGCTGGATAATTAAAATGGTCTATTTAAATTTCGGTCATGGGGCGAAGCTAGTATATTTATATTTTGTAACTAGCTAATGCCTGCGTCTTCGCTCGCGTGGATGTCCAAAATTATCCCACGAGACCGTGTACCACCACAAAGAGCTTATAACCTATGTTACTCCTTAAAACATCAGCTATCTGTCACTTCAAGTCCCGTCAAAATTGGTTCAGCTGTTTCGGAGATTAGCCGAAACAAACAGACTTATAGACCAAAAAATTAAGAATCTTTTTAAAAATACCTCTTCAGTAAAAAGCTGTTATTTTAACAGTATTTTTTTATTATTGTATAGACGACCTAGCAATTAAGACTTTTCATCGAAAGAAAGTAATCCTTCAAATTATATCAAAAGTCATTTATTCAAATTAGGCTGAGGATTCAACTTTGTGAACATCAAAATTACATAAGACAGTCCCTCAAAATGCCCGCCCTACACCACTTCCTAATGTTTTAGCTGAGAACAAGAAGTGGCAAAAAAAACTCCCTTACCTACCTACATAAACTTGATACTATACAATAGTAGTTAGATTCAGTCACCCTTCAAAGAAAACGACAGAACCTATCACATGTTTAATGTTTATTGATCTTGTGATAGGTAATGGCTTGTCTATACGGAGCCAAGATAAGATAAATTAAATAGTCTCGTCCAAGGTTTCGTCACGCCACAGACAACATGTTTGCTATTGAATGAAAAACTATTCCCTGCCAAGAATTACATAACGGAGCCTTCATTGATGCATTGTGTATCAACATTGTAGTATTTACACAAGTAAATACTATAGTGTTGAAACACACGAGTGTTTTCTAATAATAGAACTGCTTTAATAGTCTAGTGGTGTTTAGCTCAACTGATGAGCTGTCCTCGGTTCAATCCCTGGGTCATATAGTGTTAGTTGGTTGTTTCTTGGAAATTTTCATTAACAGCTCCCTACAATATAGAACTTAAACATGACATAAAAATGGGTATACGTTCAATCGCGGTGTGGTGATCGTCCTTGGTAACAGTTGGACTTCGACAGCGCCTTTATTTTGAAGCAGTAAGGGTGGTTTTCATAGTTCAATTGTTGTTAGTGACGTGTACATACGTATACGGTATACCTCCCCGAAGGACGGACTTCGGGGAAGGTATAGTTAAACAAAGTGTTCCTTTTCATATCCCATACCTTACTCTAGGATATTTATTAATGAGACCATGTCAAAGAATAAACTGGAATAAGTTTTTCGTTTTAATTTTTCATAATAAATAGTTCGATGCCACGATTATTTATGTGAAACACATTTATACGTGAAGTATGATAACGTTGTATTTACTTCCAATTTTAATGATTGGTTTGAATGAAAAGATTTACTCGTACTTATTACTCGTATTTACAATTAAACTTACACCTGTATTCAAGAAAAACCATTACTTCATAAAAATAATCATATGCCAGTTGCTTCTTTTACATGATCTCATTAAAATAGCCTAGAGTTATGCGATATCAACAGGAATACGTTGTATACATGCCCCTTCGGAGGATATAGACTGAATGTTTTATTTCATGTATTTTGCTGCATCAGGTTAGACTGGAAGCAGATCCCGACATACTTGTGAAAGGCTAGGCAGACAATGATGATAATTTATGTTATGTTTCCTTAAAGGTGCCAAACACAGAGGGGAGAGCGGGCATGTGCGGTATAGTGGATGTGGATGGCACTCTGGACCTAGATAAACTGGCAGAGGACCTCGGAACAGACCTGCCGGTGTATGCGAGACCTGCGTTCCTCAGGGTTATGCATAGCTTAGATATGACTGGTGAGTTTAAACACAAGCCTTTATTTGATGCAATGATACTGACTATACAGATTAAATATTTGCACGGTTTTCAAACCGTGCAAATATTTAATGCACTGGAAGCGTGAACAAGCGTGAATGCTTGTGTACATTTCTCGGACACTTAACCTGTAAACACACTATGTTGGCGGGCTTTTACCGTACGGTTACCCTGCCGTAGTATTATCGGGCCGCAAAATCGAAAATAAAAGCCTTTGTGGCATGCCCGTTGGCTGTGCCGCTGGCATAGCGCATAGGAGCCTTTAAAGACACTTAATTTCAGAAATCGTCAAGTTCTTTAGAGAAAATCGTTATGAAATTTTTTAAAGCATTATTTCTTTTCTGCCTTTAAGGCACAAAAAAACCCAAACATTGTCTTGCACATCATTAAGTTTTTTGATAAGATTGATAATTAATTATACCAAACAGACAATTAGTAATGACAGTAAACAATCACTAATGTGGGTTTAAATTATCTTAACCCTCATTAACGTTTAGAAAATTAACTACATCTAAACAATAACATGTTTCTTCCCCAGGTACATTTAAAATGAAGAAGACTGATCTGCAAAAAGATGGTTTCGATCCAAAACTGGCCAAAAAGGACAAACTTTACTATTTAGACATAAAACAAAGTCGGTACGTGCCCTTAGGAGACGCAGAGTATGATAAAATCATTAGTGGACAAATTAGGCTGTGATCTGTTTAATAAATCTGTTGTTTTAGTGTTGTTATAGTTATTACGAGTAGTTCAAATGACAGGTTTTGAAAACTAAGCTGTTTTAGCTGTTGAAACCTATAATTATATAATATTCGTAGAAAAGATCTAAGACAATTAAATTTGTAGAATAAAAACTAACTATACCTAAATACATTCTGAAACTCAAGTATACTCAACTTGTTGGGCATGCTTAAAAACTTCCCAAGAACTAAGTGATGTTCGTACAACTTTGCACTTTCTGTCACTGAAAATAAAATCTATTATTCCATGTCATCAGAAAAAAAACTCTGTTTTAGATAATGTTTCTCTGATAAGTCGTTGTTGTTCTTTCTTTAAATATTTAAATTGCGTATATTTTTCTTGCATTTACGCTATAAACAAAATGGAATTGTGAATTTAATTACAGAATTTAGTAAAGCAATGTTCTGCATTTTCTCTTGATATCAAAGTGAGCTTTTATGTCGCTATACTTTTAATAACTCAGTCATTTTATCCCATGGGTAAGTAATAATATTCATACTTAGTACAATGCATATTATGTGAAATATTTTTCACATAGTACTCTTAAGAGTTTAGTACCTACGCCTCGCTATGTTACTTTCCACACTGTTATGTTAATTTTCGCATTTCATCCTAATCGTGCGCAGGGTATGTCCTCATTAGAAGTTAAACTTCAAATCGTAGCTGTATGTCCCTGTGAGTGTGACTGGTATTTCTGCATAATTCTAAGACTACCACTTGACTTCTAAAAGGCTGGGAACCTCTGGTCAACTATTATGATTAGTTGACCGACGGTCGAACCAATCAGAAAGAAAGAGAGAGTTTGAGAACATTAACGGGGAAGCGCCAAGGTAGCCCGGGGAATTTAAATCTTCCATCTATACAGCTCAGCTATTTAATAGAAAAAATCACCTGGCATCAGGCCTGGTCGAAAGATTCTCCCTTATCAGTGGAGGAGGTAGTACATCTTCTACAAGCGGCATAATGCTGTTGTGCGACATCCACGCAAACGAAGTCGCAGGCACAGCTAGTATATAATACTGTAAAACCGTATTTGAATTTTGCGAGCGACCCTGGCACTTTCTATTAACTTCAGGAGGCTTTCATCAACTGCGTTTTGTTAGCCTTTTCGATGGCTAGAAATAGGTTGTTCTTGATGCTTATTAGCTAGATCATTTCATGTGCCGTACAATATAAACCATCTGAAGTGTGGTAAAACATCACGTGTATTTATCTATTTTTATATGTATCTATGTAGGTATCGTAATGTAATATTTAGAATCCTTACATTCCTACGCGGTATTCTAAAGCATGCTTCGAATAATTAACTTTTGATGAGAATATTTAAATTTTTAGCATTTAAACGTTATAGCAATAATACGTAGGGTATTGCTAAGTTATATAGTATCCGCCAATGTGCGTGACAGCCGCGGTCATAAAATGCGAGAGTGGGATGGCATGAAACTCCGTTCTAAATCTTTACTGTCCTGCTCACACGAATTATGACTGCCACAAATATTGGCGTTTCTTATAGTGTTTTGTATTCAAAAGGAGATGGGAATCTAAGAATTTATTAAAATTAGCATTTTGACTGATCTGGTAGTCTGGCGTAGAAATATTTGCATTCAGTTTTTAGTTATTCGAAAAGGAAATCTCACACTTTATTTGTATTTTATGTAATTTATTTGTGAAAACGACGCCTAAACAACGTGAAAAAAAATTTTAACGTATCATTATCGAAAAAAAAATAGATCATCACATTTATCCAGTTATCCAGATTTAGACTCAGTGTTTTGGTTATAAGGTCTATTTTTCAAAGGAAGAGGAGTGTCATGGTAGATATTTACAATACCTATGTGTTATAAAATTGTATGTATCAACTGCAATGTATCATAGTTACTTTTAGTCATTTAGCCAACATTATACCGCATATTTCTTCGAAAAGGTAGTTTGTTCAAAAAACTTTATTACTTAGCTCAAAAATAACGCTTTGTAGAAAGTATTGTACTTAACAAAAGACGTTATTTCTGGTGTGGGAATATTTCTAATTGAATTTGTTATCCGTTAAATCAAAGTATAGTTAAGTTAATCTAAGTGCCGTCACATTGTTATTATGTTTAATCAATAACCAAGAATTCTCATTATTATTATTTTTATAATTTACTGTATTATACAAAAAAATTGAGCTTTTACGTACCATACTTGCCTCGACAATACTAAAACTTTATTTTTAAATATTTTACAATTTCATGTTATTTCTGTCTTGTATTAAGGCAGGTTAAATTTGTGTTTCTTCTTTGTCATTTTTTGTAACATAAAATAAGATTATTTAACGGTATGGGTTATGTTGAAAAATCTGCATTAAATGTATATTTTCATACACGGTGTATTTAATTATTATTCTTTTTGTAACCCTGTATAATTAACTCATCGGTGTTTAATAAACACCGTAATTACTGGGCACTGGCTTCCGAGCAGATCAGCGAAATCACGCGGGGAAGAGATATAATCATAATAACACCTGTGCATTAGAACAAGTACTTGCGCTCTTGTTTCGCTTGTCTTACAACGGAGAAGCTATAACGGAACTACTGCGGTTTCGCGACGGCAAAATGCCAAAAAACGGAACCCTTATAGATTCGTCATGTCTGTCTGTCTGTCTGTCCGAGTATGTCACAGCCATTTTTTTCCGAAACTATAAGAGCTATGCTATTGAAACTTGGTAAGTAGATGTATTCTGTGAACCGCATTTAGATTTTCACACAAAAATAGAAAAAAAAAAAAAACAATAATATTTGGGGTTACCCATACACAGAACTGAAACACAAAAAAATTTTTTTCATCAAACCCATACGTGTGGGGTATCTATGGATAGGTCTTCAAAAATGATATTGAGGTTTCTAATATCATTTTTTTCTAAACTGAATAGTTTGCGCGAGAGACACTTCCAAAGTGGTAAAACAAAAACATAAACCTTATGCATAAACCGTGAATACCAGAAGGTTTGTACGGAACCCTCGGTGCGCGAGTCCGACTCGCACTTGGCCGGTTTTTTGTAACTTTAGTGTGAAAAACGTTTATGGATAGACCCTTTTCTAACTTAGATATTACTAAGGTAAATATCGCAAGACAACATGCAGTTAAACAATGACATTTTCTGCAGTCTATTATAGTCTAGTTTAATGATATATTCTCAAAATAATGACATCATTTGCATTTTATGAGCTAACGTTTGATTTGGCTCTCATTCTTCAAACACCATAATATTACTTTGGGATCACGACTCGACGCCAGCGGGTTAATTGCTTAAACTCAAACCGTAGCAACGGCTTCAATTTTGACAGTTCAACAACATTCATTGCCTTATTTACGTTGCTGAACAGCCAAATTTTTCGAACAAATGAAGCAATGCATTTGTAATATCCTTCAACATTTTACATTTTAGCAATTGACAGTAGTTTGACAAAATGAGGCTACTTAGTATTGGGTGGATTACGGTGGTACGAATCATCATCATGTGCGTAGCCTTTTCGCAACTATGTTGGGGTCGGCTTCCAGTCTAACCAAATGCATCTGAATACCAGTATTTTACATGGAGCGGCTGCCTATCTGACCTCTACAACCCAGTTACTTGATAACATGATCGATAAATACCCTTTGGTAAAACTGGTTGTCAGCCTCTCTGGCTTCTGATGGCTCACAGCAGCTTGACTTGCTTCCGAGACACGGACAGCCCATACGATTATGAGTGGAAAATATCAAGAGATATGGCCTACTTTTGCTGAAAAAGGGTGTGAATCCAGTTTTATATGTATCATGAGATTGGCTTAGGAATAGACAATATATAAATAGTAGGCAGAAACTACAGAACACCACATTTTGGGTAGCTTTGTATAGGTATTCATGAGAAACCATTCAAATTATACCGTTCAAACTTGAAAGTTATTAAGAATAAATTAGCCTATAATGTTCCCACTGCTGGACATAGGCCTTCTCTCGGTGAGAGGGAGTGGAGCGTAATCCACCACTCGGGACCGTTGGCGGGTTGGTAGATAAATAAATAAATATCTTAGGACAACCAACACACCGTTATCTGATCCCAAACTAGGCAGAGCCTGTACTATGGTAACCAGACAACTGATAAATATACTTATATATTTCTAAATACATACATATTAGAGATAAATTACACCCAGACACAGAACAAATGATTGTGCTCATCACACAAACATTTGTCCTGGGTGGGAATCGAACCCACGACCTCAGTCTTAGCAGTCAGACTAACAGGCCAGTCAAAAACGGATGTTACATGTCTTCGAATTTTGGGTCTAGGACATGCCCGTTTCCTTACGATGTTTTCTTTCACCGTTTTGAGAGCAGTAGTGGTGAAATAATTTATACAAAGTTTAGCGCCTGTCTGGATTCGAACTTACAACTCGTAAAGCGCAGCTGTTGCCGCCACTGGGCCACCACTGTTAAAAGAACTTATTTACTAATCTTCCATCAATCACTGGTACCTTTGGAAAGAATAAAATTACAACAGTTGAACAGACCCAAATGCTCAAAGGGTCAGTGGTATTACTCAAAACTTTATAATGTTCTAATCAGTTTCCGATACCTAATAAGAATTTCCTTCCTCATTCCATCGTGGTCTACGTGGCCATGACCGTTGTCATTATAAATGAATAATAATACATTCCGAGCGTGTGCATCGTTCTGTGAACCATTACACTGTGGAGCACCTGTCACGTGCTGGTTATAGTCATCGGCCAACGGTACTACGTAGAACCAGTCAGGCGTGTCAGGAACCAACCGAGCTTACTTGATACTTCGCCGTGATTGACAATGATAAAGCGAAGAGATAATACTTTGAGTGACCGATCAAAACTATTGGATATTTCAGAAGGTATTATTTATCTGTAGATATTTAACCTCTTTTGTAAAATCTACCTCCTGTCTCAGAGTATTTTTTTTTTCTGTCTAAGACATTTAGAAAAAAAAATGTTTGAATTCGGAATATGAAATATTTATCAAATAATGTGAAACGTCAGCTCGTCAGCGACATCCGCGAAAAATTTTATAATTGTGATATCCTATATCGGTATTATTTTATACACAAGTTCAGATGAGTAACTAACCGGGGTGGGTGTCATAGCGCGCCTACCGTTCGGGGATCAGCTGTTGTCGGCGCATGTGCAGCTGGCGCGAGGGGGGCTCGGGGCCGGCGCTCAGCCATTGACGCGGTCGCTCGCTCGGCACACGCACCGCTCCGCGTCCTTCCCGCATTTATACGAAACTGTTCGGTGTCGATGGACGCGCGCGTCCCCGGTGCGTAGTGCTCGCGCGTCGTACTCACACGTACTGTTTATCTGTTACCGGTGTATAGTTAGCCGCTGTGTGCCCTACTGGGCCGAACGCCAGCATGGACGCTATACTGGCAGCGCTCGTCGCTCTCATGGCACTGGCCGCCGCGATGGCCGCCGTGCTCAGTACACTCTCTAAGGCGGCGATATTCGTCATCCTCGCTATAGCACCCTGCGTGTACCGATATAGGAGGCACATTTACGTGTTTATCAAGACTCTTCCGAGGGACTCCAAGTAAGTACCCTTGTATTTATTATTGTTGTTCCTCAGCTCTAAATGAAAGCATGTATGAAACACCTGCAGTAACAACCACTGCGTCAAAAACTAATCGTTTTTAAGTCTCAAGGAAACCTACGTTAAACGTATTTTTAATTCATGGGTAGATTAATTGAATTGCTTCGCACAGAATTAATTATTTCCCTATTTATTATCGGCTGAACATACTGCGCCACTGGGCAAAGAATAATAACAACAGTGGAACGGTCTGACGTTAAATACATTGATATTTCATAATTTAACTGGGATCCATATTTAACTAACAGTACCTCGTGCTCTACAGTAATGCGGGTAATTTATAGATGAAGGTAGCTGGCCACTTTGCACCTGAATGTTCTCTGTTCTCATTTTTCTCGTGTTGGCTTTGTATGGTTGGTTTGTTTTAAATTTTAAATATCCGCAGTGGAAGAAATTGTTGTATATTATTCTTGATAACTTGACGCCAGAGAGGATGGTAGTCCTTGGCACCGGGAAGGACTGCTGACGTCCTTTGAATAAATAATTAATTGCTAGTCTCAACGTAGCACAACTAAATAAGTCTTTTGTCAGACGTTTATGGTGACGTCCTAATGTTTATTGATATAGTTATTTAAATATCATGGTAAATTTACATAACATGGATTTATCTACACGCTGAAACGATTTATGTACCAATCCTATGGTGTGTGATAAGATTAGATATTGATAAAGCGATAGAAATGAGAGCAATATCGGTGCAAGTGATTTGCAAACGAGTTTTAAATATTTTTATGTTCTCATCCGTTAAAGTCATCGGCCTTCAGTCGCTTTGTTACTGAAATATATTTATGAAATGAATCATTGTCCTTATATTGTGAGTCCTGGCTTTTCGTTAACATTCCTATATCGAACGCGTTCATAAATTGCTAGCATGTTTGTTATATAGCAATACCTTCTACGTAACTATGCTATGACCTAGCTCTGTTTTACATAATTATGTATCGATCCTGATATTTTCATAACTCGACGTTCACGCGGACGTAATAATATCGCAGTGGATTTTTGCGCACTGGAATTTCAACGTACTACTCTGCGCCTAAAGTAGAAAATCGAACAGTGTATTTTTTCGGCTTACTGAGATATCCTCTGTTGCATTCTCAATGCTCGGTTCAACATTGAAAGTCGAAAATCCTTTGCGCGATAAACTCCCGCTGCGATATTTTAACGTCCGTGTTAGACTTGACGTTTCGTGTTATAACTATGCTACACATAACATTACGTTGGACATATGTACCTACGTATTTATGTATATAGCTACGGATAACATTGACAATTGTTTCCTCATTATATTATGATAGGCATTAAAGGACTTTGAGTGTCATTTCACACTTCAGTAGTAGACAAAACTAAGGTTAGCCAAAGACGAAACGTCACGTCATTAACAGACATGTCAATAATATCAATACCATACATTTTTCTGACATTTCTATTGCCGCTAACGCGTGTACTAAAAGTTGTGTCGGCAATTCTGTTATCAAAAGAAACATTATTAGAAATAGTTTGCCCTTCGAGCCTGTAATATAGATTTCTTTTAGCCTGTTAATTGCGATTTCAGATGTCTATTTCATTACCTATAAAGTCCGGCACAGCATCATAAGTTGCTTAACCTCGCAGCTTACTCAGGTTTTTCATTTATGTACTTCTATTGTAGGTTCTACCCGCGACTACGTCCACGTAAATTTTCTTATTCACGGACCGTTTTCGCTTGCAGTTATTTCTGCCTTATCGCTCGGTTCTTAAGGGTCGTCGCGTGATGATTTTAGCCCTTCCTCAAGAATTGGGCTATCAAAAGCAAAAACTGGTAGTTTCAGAGATAAGCCTGATCTAACACACACAGAAACTCATCAGCCTCTTTATTAAGTATAGATTATTTTCCGTACATTTTGTTTCATGAAGAAGTTCATGATTTCGGCAAATGTAGTTTAGTCAGCTGAGACCACTTCCGATTTCGCGATTTATTGGGCTTGAGATTTGCATAAGATTCACAGACTTTTCTCACTAAGACTTAGCTAAGTGGGCGATTCTTACAAATAATACCATTATTAGAACTAGGGAATGCAATCTAGACCTCCGAACCCTTTTCGAGAGTAAATTTCATATTCTCATGTGTCACTTAATTTACTTAGCAAAATAAAATCTTAAGTGCGTTCTGTGAATCTTTCTATAAGGCTATATCTTTTGCTTGACACTGAAATAGTTTCCCATTTTCCCACGTATAATCCGAACTGAAGGCTTTACTGTCCAACCTTGCCAGCACTAGGCATAAGACAATAAAGCTATCAACTATGATATCGATCGGGTACTAACTTATCTATATGGATACGTGGAAACATGTCTGGTATTTATCATTCATGTTTGTTTCCTTTCCGAGTGTTGATATTAATACCACGTGATGTTTCACACAAAGCGCACATAGATATGACCTTAGTATAGTTTGTTTAATATATTATGTGTAGAACAAGACAGGTGTGCAACTATAATATTTACTAGCAATATGAACAAGCTATGTAATACAATGGAGTAGTGGTGACCCAGTGGTAACTGCAGCAATTTACGAGTTGTAGGTCGTCAGTTCGAACCTAGACAGGGACTTTCCTTTCCTATAAATTATTTCATCACCACTGCTCTCAAAACGGTGAAGGAAACCTAGAACCAAAAATTCAAAGACATGTGACATCTACCAAGGCGCACTGGGCCCGCGTGATGGATTACGGCCCACTCCCTCACAGAGAGGAGGCCTGTGTCCCAGCAGTGGGAACATTATATCAGCGAATCGAAATTAACACGAAACATTATGAAAGCGAAAATAGCTGCGACAGGCCTGTTAGTCTAGTGGTTAGTGACCCTGACTGCTAAGACTGAGGTCGTGGGTTCGATTCCCACCCAGGACAAAAGTTGTGTGATGAGCACAATCATTTGTTCTGTGTCTGGGTGTAATTTATCTATAATATGTATGTATTTAGAAATATATAAGTAACTTTATCAGTTGTCTGGTTACCATAGTACAGGCTCTGTCTAGTTTGGGATCAGATAACGTTGTGTTGGTTGTTCTAAGATATTTTTTTTTATATAGGCTGATTGATTATGCATGTAAAACAATTAAAATCATCAGTATTCGATAAGATAAACGGTAATAACGACTCTATTTTCATTTAACAAAGATGGCTCCGATCCAAAAATTAGAAGATATACTCTGCTGTTTGAGTAAATAAAATCCTTTGAATAACAATACAGGCAACTTACGAGCGAATTCCGGACTCCAAAGTTTAATAAAAGGTTATCATCAAAACGTAGCCCGGGGCTGTTCACCCACGTAGTTTTGTCGTAATAATGAAACTCTTTGCTGAAATCTGCAAAAATAAATGTTTGTTGAATAGAACCTACACTAATTTGGTTAGTTATTCTCATATTTAACTTAACAGAGATAAG
This sequence comes from Aporophyla nigra, assembly GCA_947507805.1. NCBI lineage: Eukaryota > Metazoa > Arthropoda > Insecta > Lepidoptera > Noctuidae > Aporophyla > Aporophyla nigra. The sequence continues at coordinate 15,652,802 of OX382302.1, read as the reverse complement.
TTTCTTGCGCACAACGTTTCTGAAGCTTTTTACCTTCGCCTTGCTAACAATCTAGACTGGTTCATAAGCATGAATGTTAAAACTTACATGGAAAATGTTGGCTGACTCTGAATTATTTATAAGCTAGCTTTCATGTCATTGAAACGAAGACTTAACTAGACTTGAAGTGGTAGTTTTAGTCACAATTATCATTTCAGACGAAAAACATCTATTTATTTATTATTTATTTTATTTATTTTATCCTTTATTTCAGGCAACTAAAGGCCCATAAAACACAATACACATATAAATATAAAACAATAATAAACTAATACATATTTTAAACAATATACTTAAAAACTACTGCACACGAAGTGACGGCGTCGTGTTACGCTGCGAGGTGTCGCGTAGCCGGCCTCGGAATCGCCGATACAGCACACCTTTCGGCCAAAACTCTTCCTTGAGAAAGGTCACCAAATGTTGGGTTGGAACGCGCACCACAAACGAATTAAAGTTGGTATTATGGCGCGCCTCCAACTTCTCCACCCTCAAGGTCCAGTTGGTCTTCACCCGTATGTACTCGACGATGTCCTCAGTCTTCGTAGAGTGGTGTAAACGGGACACGTACAGCTGCGTCGACGGTACTGCAGGACGTAGCAGCATGTTGGGTCCTGCCAGCGCTGTCCCGCACTGGTTGCGATAAGTAGGCTTCTTTTTCTTTCTCTCCACCTTGATGAAGCCGTCCTCATCGCACGTGTGCTTCGATGGTCCCTGCTGTTTTTGGTCCACCATAGCGCCTTTCGTCGCTCTCAATACCGAGCGACTCTGCTTACCCTTCTTGGATCTTTCTGCTTGTCGTTTTGTTTCCGACGTAGCAGGTTTCGTCTTGGCGACTATTGTAGAATAGGCACATTTGGGAGTCGATGTACCTATTACACGCGTTGCTTCCCCGGCAGGTGCGACGCGATCAGCCGAACACGATGCAACGTCTGCATTCTTGATAGCCGGCGACGTCGATTCACTCGCCGACTGAAAACTGCAGACAGAAGCATTTTGTGCTCCGCGACGTGTGTTCACGTTGGAGCCTTCCGGTGACCCACTTTTCGGAATAGCGTTGCGCAACAACGCTACTTCGGCTCGTAAATCACCAATGATGACATCCGATGACTCCAACTTGGATTTCATTTCGGCCTGGCTCACCTTCAGAGACGTGATGTCCTTCAGCAGCCTGGTGACGTCAACGTGATCGAAAGTGACTGGAGGCAGCTTGTGCAAGTCCTTCACTACAAAATCTGGCACGTCATCCGGATCGGTCCTCTTCAGCAGGTCGATGATGTCCTGCAGACTCTTCTCGCCACCATCCCTCCGTCGAGATGGCATCTGTCCGACTTGGTTGAGTGTTTGAAACAGCAGCAACTTGGCACTGCATACCTCTTCCTCTTTAAATGAAGACTTGCAGATCTGCAAGATGCTGACCTCGTCCATGTAGTCGATGGCATGTTTGACGAATGCCAAAAGCTCGTTGACAATGACTTGATTTGTAGCCATTGCGAACAAATCGGGCAGCTATTACCGCTGCACAAAACGCGAATAAAATATTCTTGCTGAAGTGCGCAAGCGCGTCCGTTTCCGACCGCGCATCGCACACGACTGATCTCAAAGGGAGGGGGCTTGCTATAATCACCACGCTTGGCAGGCGGGTTGGCGATCGCAGTATGGTGGCCTTCCTCAAAGGTTTCCTATAGTCACCACGCTTAGCAGGCGGGTTGGCAATTGCAGTGTGGTGAACGCTGCTGCCCATTTTCTAGTAAGTCCCTTCGTCGCCTTTTACGACACCCACGGAAAGTAATGGAATGATATTCTTTACGTTTCGTCCCACATGGAACTAATTTTTAGGTACAATGATGTATCGATTCATCCTTTTCATATAATTTTTCAATTCCATATCATTTTGGGCCACCCATCTAATTTTAAACACTTACAATGTAGCCACTTTTGCGATGATCTCTGATAGCTAGGCTAGTCTACAAAGGAACATTGTTTGAAACATTTCCGTGTAATTTGTACTTCAAGGCCTATTATTGTCATCAAGGTCTACCTAACCTGTCATTACACTATGTCTTACCCTCTTTGTACGTTCTAGCACTAATAATTTAACTACTTACCAAGAATTATCTGTGGATCTTAGACACGTGAATCGGTTGGTCACGTTTTCGTAAAAAACTATAATTACCAGTTTTGTATACAAGTTTTTTTTTTTTTTGGATGGGAAATCATCAAGTGACTTCTCCCGCTCTGGGCGGAGCGGGAGGGCGTGTCAGACTTTTACTGACTAAAACCCACCCGTGTTCCTTCAGTTGCCCATGTGCCAGGGTCACGGTATCTCTTTCGAACAATCACGCGACTCCGGCAGGCATCGGTCCTAGCAGACCCCAGTTCAGTGTTGCTGACATCTCTTTGAGGCGCGCGTGGAACACTACGCGCCGTCGACCCGAGCTTGGTCCTTACCGGGCGGCGAGCTACCCATTGCTCGCCACCCGCAAGCTCGCGCCTACGGTGGCCGGTAGTCCGCAATCGACTCCCGGCGCCCGGGGCGTCTCCTCCTGCGGCGGCTAGGGACGTGAGGGCGCAGAGATTGCCACTCCCTCACGCGCCCCGCCTCCTCCTTCGCGAGCATTACTGCTTCGCAGAAGGAGGTGACGGCTTCCCATGCCCTCTCGCTCCGTAACATAGCTTTGTATACAAGCTTCACATGTTATGAATGTCGTATGATATTAAAGAGTTACTATTTACTTAATAATACGAAAGTAATAGTTTCCTGGTGATATTTTATTGTGCACTGGATTTTCAGCGTAGAGAATCTTAACAGTGTATCCCAGCACTTCGTTAAAACACACTTTTCGATTTTCAAATCTCGTCGCTAAACAGAGCGTCGGAATTCCAATGTGCGACAAAAAATCGCGGGAATAAAATCCTGGTCTTTGTTCTCGTCTTTTTACGTATATTAACAATAAGAGGTTTAGCATTAAAGTAGCCATAGGGCGAGGGGTGACATCCGACACCCCAATATCGATCAATTTTCGGTCGACATTTTTTCTATCCGTTGTTGGGTCGAATTAATTACAATAAATGGTTTGAAATATCTATTTGTCAATTCGAATGATAACATACAGTCTTTGGACTTTGAACGCACGGTTACGAGCAAGAATGTAAACAATGCTTTGATTTAAATAGACAAACAATGAGCGCGAAGTTATAAAAAAGTCATAGGTACCTAATTGCGTAAATCCTGTTCTGAGAAATGCTAAATACTTTCGGAATAATGTTTTTTTTCTGAATTTCTGATTCCTTGACAGCAACACAATAACGTATTTTTCGTTCAAAAGATTTCATGTATATAGAACCTGAATTATTTATAAAAACCACTATGTGCGGTACTATCGTGAAATACTCAAAATTACTCTTCTACCTAATTACGTTGACTACTATACACGACATCGATTAAACTGATTAATGTAATGTGTTGTACGTGCAACCTAGCTTAGGGCACCTAATATGGACATAGGCAGTGATTAGTAGTAGGTTGGTTCGTGAACATTACGTACAAATTGACGTAGTGTAGCCGTAGCACTCGCGTAGCACGTGGGGTCTCCACGTGCTACGCGAGTGCTACGGCTACGCTCGCTATATGACTCGCAAACGTCGGCGTAGCAATAGCGTAGACGTCGCGCAAACGCTGTATTCGACACAATGATTGACAAATTTGATTTTGATGGGGAAACAGCACTGTTGGGTTTGTTGAGAAAATTATTACGTAAATTAATTCTTACATAATACATGGTGCGTCCGGTCATTTGCCTAAAATTTCAATAAACAATTTCATTCAAATGGTTATCAACTCTAAGCATGTGCGAACGCAACCTTGTATTCTCTACTAATAATATAGGTACTAGTCTACAAATTGTTCTAAATTCATTTTTAATAGCAGTCCCATATTGTTTAAATTTGTAGGTATCATTGTTTGTAAACTTTATGCCCAATTAAACTTTCAGCATAATTTGGGTACAAAACCTAATGACTTGATCATATTGATGATAGCGCAACATTCAGGTGGCTATATTGTGATTTACCATTGGGAGTTGGGAAATCTCGGGACAAAAAGCAACAAACAACCAAAATTCCGGGACATCCTGGGACTTCCAAACTCTCCACGTCCAGACGTCCTTGTTTGATATACCAACCAGTCGTACTCAGTGCTTCTTCTCCACATCCATTATACGTATATTAAACCCGTCGCCTGCCTTCAAAGCAAGAGTTAACACGCATCTTCGGGGCACGCTCGTTCCATCATATAAGTTACGATCGAGTTGTTATCTGTTTACCCACATAATTTCATATTTTTTTTGCTATTTTGTTTTTTTTTTTTGTTATTTTATATACGTACATCTGTGCGCTCTAATATTAATCTTAGTGTAGGTACTGTAATTCTTTATGAGAAATAAAGTTGTTCTAAACCGAAACCGAATACCTCATCCATCGCTTTCCATCAGGCGCGATTGAGGTCAAGACAGGCACATTCAGCATTAAAAAAAGAACAAAGACTTGTTAGAATATAATTCGGTTAGAGTTAATTTTGGCCTGGATGCATCAATAAAAAACTGAGCAAGTGCGAGTCGGATCTGCAAACGAAGAGTTCTGTGTTCTGTGCCCCACTAAACCAAAAACTACTTGTTTGGTCTCCTTACACTAACTTTTTTTTTCCGTTAATTTTATTTTCATCAGATAAGTTGTTCAAGCGGCAGTAATACAAAATCTATGAAAATTTCAACTGTCTATCTTAATCGATAGAAGTACACATTTTCGTAGATTTTGTACAGAACAGACAGTACGAACGAACGAACCACGAAGCCTTAATAATATGGTTCCGTAAATACCTTTGGATGGTACCATAAAAAAGCAATTAGTTTGTTATTTTTGTAATAATGTCACTGGTCAAGGTGAACACTCTCAGTTTTAACAGATATCAGTTTTCTGTTTATAGATTTGTAGAGTAGTTCTAAACCTTCAGAACGTGTTCCGCCGTTGCTTCGAACAACTGGAGCTCCTTTTTACACGCTTTATATTAGCTTCACTTGTATGTTTGTATATTTGTATGTTTGTTTGTAACCGACTCCTTATAGCGCGATTTTGACCCACTTTAAACGACCAGATTTCATTCAAACTGCACACCTGTCAAGGACCGATGACAATGCAATAATTTCATAAATTTGTGCCATTATCCTTGCCAGGGTTACCAGGACAGCAAAAAAACTGTCTTCGAAAACTACGCTGACATACGTCACAAATTAATTTGTGCCATAATCCTTACCAGGGTTACCAGGACAGCAAAAAAAACTGTTTTCGAAAACTACGCTGACATACGTCACAAACTACGCTGACATACGTCTCAAAATTCGAAACACCCTAAAAAATAGAAAATAAATAATAGTTTAAAAAAACTAAAAAATACGCTTCCATTGAAAACCAAACTAAAACGTACAAAATAATGGAAAAAAAAGCGTGGGGTGCCTTTTAAGGTAGGTATTTTTTTATTGATATCAGGCACCCCACGCTTTTTTTCCATTATTTTGTACTTTTTAGTTTGGTTTTCAATGGAAGCGTGTTTTTTAGTTTTTTTAAACTATTATTTTCTGTTGCGCTTCATTTTATCTTATTGCCTATTCCATTTGACTTTGAAACACCTATTCGGGTCCGTTGTGTACCTACTGTAGTAGAGGTTCAGCGTCCATTATTTCCAAATCTGGCGTTCGGATACATCCCGGTATCCGAACACCGGATTTGGAAACAATTTTCAAAAATTCTGCAATACATCTTTCGCAAAAGCAATAAATGCAGTGTGGAAGAAACATACATGTTGTCCCGTCCCCAAATTAAAGGCTGGAGAATGATGATACTCAAATACGAAGTTTAAAAGAAGACTTATTTTGGGACCGTGGTGGCCAGTGTCTCGGGACCCGACACAATTCAATTAACAAAAGTCACGGGACTTCGAGACAAGATATCCGGGGACCCAAACCTTATACATATACCATATCTACTTAATTTCATTACCAGTTATTTTAGTCTCATACGAACAACGATTTGTATATCTTATTGTTAGTAGAATCTCACTGATTGAAATCTTGATATTTCTTGCTTATAGCTGGCAAAAATGGCAAAAATAAAGTCATAATAATTCATATCTTATCATGATGGTTTAAAATTAATTAACTGTTTTTGTTCTTTAATATATAAACGACCGTATCTTTCTCTCATAGTCATGAGTTTAATGAACTAAGATTATAATGTGCCATTAAGTGTGACCTTACTTGTTTCGGGTTTCTTACCTGAAAAATGTTATTCCATTAGTTGCTCATAGTTTGTTTTTAACCGACTTCAAAAAAAAGAGGAGGTTATCAATTCGACTGTTTTTTTTTTTAGTATGTTCGCAACAAATGAACGAGTAACGTGATTAGATTAGTTCGGGGTACATACTATAACTATAAAGTTAAAAATAAAAACTTTTCAAAAAAATTACAACCGATTCTTTAAAAAAAAAACACTACAAAGTGAAAAATAACTTTGATTTCGGAAGTCGGTGGCAAAAAAAACTTACATAACAGATCCTAAGACACCGACTTAGAAATTAAAGTTATTTTTCACTTTGTAGTGTTTTTTTAAGGAAGTCGGTTGTAATTTTTTAAAGTTTTTTATTCCACACGCTTATGTGGGTGAGAGTAAAGCAGTGAGGCTTGTCCCTCCGTATTCATAATTTATTCCTCACAGTATATCTATGCCCATCCTGGTTTACCCATCCGCTGTATTCGCCCCAGTTCAAGGCCACGTTATCGCTCCAGCAGGGTTGACACTAACTGAAACGAAAATTTGTAGGCAAAATATTTGAGATAGCAAAGATTTTTTTTACCATTCTCCAGTGACCGCATTGCGACTGTTTAACTATTGTGTCCGTATCGTGAGTGAAAGCCTTGACATATTAGTCAATGGCTACAAATTTAACAAAACACAGCTGTTCAGTATATACACATAGAACGCTGGGCGCTGGCAAGCGCTGGTTGCCCGCGCTGGCCAACGCAGACAGTTTTCATACTTTTTGCCAAATCGGTGCGAAAGGTCGCCCATAACCGCCCGACAATAGTTCCTATCGTCACATACCTTAAGGATAGAAAATTGCATCACATTAAGTATAGAAAACAAAAAATTGCAGCCGAGCTCTAAAAAAATCATGGGGTGCTTGACATCAATAAAAAAATACCTCAAAAAGAACCTCACGTTTTTCTCCATTATTTCCTACTTTTCAGTTTGGCTTTCCATGAAAGCGTGTTTTTTAGTTTTTTAAACTATTGGATAGGATATTAGCCGTTTCTGTCCCACTGCTGGGCGAAGGCCTCCCTACTCTCTTTCCACGTCTCTCTGTCCAGAACTGCCAAGGACCAGTCTTTATTAAAAGAGTCCAGCTCATCCCGCCATCTCCGTCTGGGCCTGCCGCGATGTCTCTTGCCATTAAGCGGGACCCATTGGGTCGTAAGTTTTAAACTATTGTTTATCTCCTATTTTTTAGTTCGGCTAGCTACAAAAGCGGGTATTGTTTTTTTTCTCTCCTTTTGATCCTGACTAGGATAATGGCACAAATTTATGATATTATTGTATTGTCATCGGTCCTTGATAAGTATGCAAAGTTTCAAATGAAACCGACGTTTTCAAGGGGGTGAAAATCACGGTCAAAGAATCCGTTACATAGATGAAATCAAGCTGATAAAAGCGTGTTAAAAAACCGGCCAAGTGCGAGTCGGACTCGCGCACCGAGGGTTCCGTACAAACCTGCAGGTATTCACGGTTTAAGCATAAGGTTTATGTTTATGAAATTAAATGTTTTTTTTTTTTAATTTTTATATTTGAGTTGACTGAATGCAAGGTAAATTGTGGTTTACGATTTATGACGTATTAAAAAAAAACTACTTACTAGATCTCGTTCAAACCAATTTTCGGTGGAAGTTTACATGGTAATGTACATCATATATTTTTTTTAGTTTTATCATTCCCTTATTTTAGAAGTTACGGGGGGGGGGGGACACATTTTACCACTTTGGAAGTGTCTCTCGCGCAAACTATTCAGTTTAGAAAAAAATGATATTAGAAACCTCAATAATCATTTTTGAAGACCTATCTATAGATACCCCACACGTATGGGTTTGATGAAAAAAAAAAATTTGAGTTTCAGTTCTATGTATGGGGAGCCCCAAATATTATTGTTTTTTTTTTTTTTCTATTTTTGTGTAGAAATCTTAATGCGGTTCACAGAATACATCTACTTACCAAGTTTCAACAACATAGCTCTTATAGTTTCGGAATAAAGTGGCTGTGACATACTCGGACAGACAGACAGACAGACAGACATGACGAATCTATAAGGGTTCCGTTTTTTGCTATTTGGCAAACTGAACCCTAAAAAGCGTGTTAAAAAAAATGGTGATTCCAATCCATAATCTAGTTAGCAGCCCTGGACATGTGACCTACATTGTTGTTTGAGAGGATCGATGGCACAACACACCGCGCAGTCTGCGATATGATGGCAACTGGCAACCTCTAGCCGAACTATTGCCAATGGGATCCGATTGCGTCACATCGTTGCCTGTAGGGCTTGTTTGTTACTTGCGAGAATTTCAGGAAACTTCGCAGTGTTTTCAGGCTTACAATGAACAACGTTCGCAGAGCACTGAATAATAGATCGAGTTGTGTATTACGACGGCGATGTTATGAAAGCCAGAAGTAATTTAAGAAGCCCTACCTTCTAATTAAATTTTAACCTGGCTTCTTTTAATTGTTTAATATTTTAACAGTTTTACCTAGGAAAAAGTTATATGGTGAGCTTATGGTTACGTAATAAGACCTGCACGTGTCGATTAATCAGGCTAAGCTAAGTTTACTGCGGTTGGTTCGTGGATGGGTGACCATCTTTACGTACACAGACCCCTTTCGCGCTTCGGAAAGCACGTTAAATCGTTGGTCCTGGCTGTAATTCGTAGATCTTTGACCATAGTTACGCGACGTCAGAAGCCCAAAAATCTGACAAACCAGCATTCCCAAGAGGTATTACCCAGTAACTGGGTTGTGGCCGTCAGATAGACACACGCTCCATATAAAATACTGATATTCAGCTGCATCCGGTTAGACTCGAAGCAGACTTCAACATAGTTGGGACAAAGCTAGGTGATGATGATATATGCAGGAAAGAATTGATATTTTATTTGAAACGCGAGCTGTTGCTGGGACGCCCTTGGTCCTCTGTAAATTCACCTTGTATTTACAATGCGTTTAGGTGAAAACGTATTTTAGCAGCATGCGTGCTAAACCATTATTAGTTCCGACCTAAATATTTATCTTCGTGTCTGTGCAAGTACCTAACCAAATATAATTTACGTAAGGTTCCAAGATTTCACAGCAAAATCGGTGAAAGCAAAGACACATTATCATAATGCCAGTCCAGCACCAGGTATGAAAATGAGCAACAATTTAGATCTTGGCTACAGTCCACTGCATGACATTTAGGCGCTTACAAAAAAAACAATGCACTTCTGATGAAAGAAACGCATTTATGTGTAAGAAAGGGTGAAATTCGAGCCAACAATTTGACCGTGAAAGTTGTTCAAGACCAAACAAAGATGGAAAAATTTAAAGGCATCGGTCAAAAACTGATTTTCACCCGCCGAGATGACGCTTTGCTAAAACAAAGAATAGGAAAAAGATATGTCACAAGTTATTCTTTCTTAAAGAGGGCCCTTTCCGATCTGTACCAATCGTCAACGCAAGCATGATTGGTAAGCTTGTTGTTTCAATCAATGCAATGCAAGCGAAATGGAAGTGAGTGAGAACGCGATAGCAACGAACGAAAATCGGCGCACATAACTTGTTCCAGGAAACACGTAGTTTTGAAAAAGCCTTACAAGGTTTTAGAAAATTGAGCGTATTACTTGGAATCACATAATTACATGTGCCAGTTTTTTAGTACGATTTTTTCGTTACTTTTTCAATGTAAATTATGAACATGTGAATTATGAACTTCAGATGAAATTGATGCAAAAATGCAGATTTTTTCTCTTTACAGAATTTGTTTCATTGAAAAGTTTGTTTTTATTACATAGAAATTTTGTTATTAACCACAAAGTATTCTTATATTAAAATATCTTGAGAAAAAATATTTGTTTGTATGAGGATTATGACGAGTTTGCCACTCTTAATAAGTTAATTTAGTCTATATTAATAGAATTAATTATGTAGGAAGGTATGTGTCACTCTCAACGTGCAGTACCGCAGTACGCAAATCTCTTCCTGCTTGGTCGAGCCTTGTGCCACATCTATTTATAACTGGCTATCGTTTCAGACTACTAAAGCCTAACAAAGACCAATACGACGTATTGTATTAGGAGGTTAGGGAAGTCTAATATGCATGGACAAAGATTTAAGTAGATTTTCTTGCCTTTGTTCAAATAAAGACTAAGAATTCTACTACAAAAGTGTTACCCCGCTTTCGTATCTTTGTCTGCAAACATACATGTCACAAAAGCCGTTAACCTGGACTTTCTGAAATACCTATGTACTTACAAATTGAAAAAGGTACAACGTTTTCAAGAGTAATGTTCATCATCATCATCATCATTTCAGCCGAAAGACGTCCACTGCTGAACATAGGCCTCCCCCAAGCACCGCCACTTCGACCTATTCTGTGCTTCTCGCATCCAACGTATTCCTGCGGCCTTCACCAGGTCATCGGTCCATCTTGTGGGAGGCCTTCCAACGCTCCGTCTTCCAGTACGCGGTCGCCACTCCAGAACCTTCCGACCCCATTGGCCATCCGTTCTGCGAGCAATGTGCCCTGCCCACTGCCACTTAAGTTTGGCAATTCTTCGGGCTATATCGGTTACCTTGGTTTTCCTACGGATCTCTTCATAAGAAGGCTCAAAGTCACCCAAAGAGCAATGGAGAGGGCTATGCTTGGAGTTTCCCTACGCGATCGAATCAGAAAGAGTAATGTTATAAAAATATAATCCAAAAAATTCTTCGGTAGGTATCTCTCTAGTTTTAGTCTCCGAGTTGAGCTGCACGATTATTGACAAATGCACTGAGTGAACAGGTCCACTCAATCTGTGTGGTTCTTTCCTCTAAAGACCATTTCCTGACAGCTGACCAGACAGCTATCTACATGGTCTTCACATAATGTGACCAAGATTATGTCTGGACTTTAAAAGAGACTGTGACCTCTGAGTTTGTTTCGGCCTTTCTTCTCAGAGTAGTCAGATAGGAAACGCCGACCTCAACCAGCTCAAAAAAATATAATTGTCTTGTAAAAGTGTTTGCACAAACCTACTTACAAATTAAAATCATTTATCTCTCCGTATTTATACTTATACCTATCTAGGCCTTAGGTACGCAGACCTTATTTACCTATGTAAAATACGGACGCCTGAAAACGCGCGACCTTTTCAGAGGCAGCTATCGGTCTCGCTCGTATCATCGTATACATTGTTTACACTCTCGTCCGCGCGGCTATTTTCGAATTGAACTTTAGACGAAGTACGTTTGTACAGTGTGATTAGGCGAAACAAACTGTACACACACGCGTTTATTACTACTAGGTTCTGCTCGCGACTTCACCCGCAAGAATGTTTTTGTTTTAACACAAAATATATTCGACAGTATCGCATCGCCTGCGCACTATATAATTTCGTTTTCTCTAAGTCTTCTTTTTTGCTTTGCCATGCAGGCATAATAATATGACACTACGGCTATAACCAGCTTATGGCTATGAAAGAATTGTCTACGTATATAGCAGTGGTCGTAACTTGTATGGGCAATTTTACTGCCATATCATAGAATTTGAAAAAGTCGGTACCGTCCCGCAACGTGTTAAATAGCCTATAACTTGCCGCAATAATTGGGCTATCAAATACTATACAAATATTTTTAATCGGGCTGGTTAGTTCCAAAGATTCGCCTCTACATACAAACAAACTTTATCTCTTTATAATATTAGTATAGAGAACTCAATTACGCGTTCTCTTATTGACCGTTTATACAACAAATCGGTTTATCAAATTTGTTTATGTAGCAACACCAATCTATTGTTCATTTCGACAATAGGAAAATCATCATTTGTCATGTCTAGTTAATTTAGTGACCTGCAATAGAAGACTTTTTTTCTCATAATAATAAAAATGTTTAAGTGCGTATCATAAGGCTCTACCAGCCGGCGTAGCATGACCTGCATGACCAATTCTATATCTACTCTACCAAGAACAAAAAAAGTTCCTTATGTATTTTAATTCTGTAAAAATGTTTCTATCTCATCAATAGTAAAGAGAAATAGTCATCATACTTGACATCGTACTCTTGTCGACTGAAGAATAGAAACATCTCTTTTCTTCAGTTTTACACAATTTTTCTACGATACAATCTACCATTTTGTGTTCTCTTCCGTCGACAAATTCCGTTTCTGTGGCGGTCATGCTACGCGTGCTGTTATATTATATTTCAATGGTAACAGTGAAAAATATTACAGCTTCAATTTACTTGTTGTAAGCGCTGAAATAAAGAACATTCACTTTGCCTTTTCAGTCGAAACAAAGCAATTTTTGTTCAACTGAAAACATAAACGTTGAAGTATTTTTAACGAATAAAACAGACCGGATCCACGATCCGATATTTTAAGATAAAAACATTTTTATTTGAAACACAAAGAAGAGAATTGAGTTTTATTTTTATGCAGATAAAAACATCAGTGAGCAAATATTGCTTATCAGTTTAGTTAATTACAATTAAGTAGGTACACAGTGTTATCTTTACACAGATCGTCAGCCATTGCAGACAACTTAACCTGTTCTCAATTATTTTTTTATTGTTTCCGAAAGCAATTACCTGATATCAATTAAAGGATATCAGGTAATTACTTTCGGAGCCGTTTCGCGAATGCGTTATCAATGCATTCAGCAAAGAATCATAATACAGAAAAACTCGAATGTCAAGGGTAATGCAAAAAAAATCGTTCGAGATACACGATTTAACTGCTGAAATTTCGACTTACAAAGGCGAAACTACTTACTAACTACGACTTACGGAGTCTCTTTTTTGAAATTCGAGTTATAGAGTATAAATATGTATTATCAATACTTCGTAGGGAAATAACGTTTTGTTCGAGTTACAAAGTCTAAATAAATCGAGATACTGCGTATTTTGGGGTTCTGCGGAAGGGAATGGCATTTTTTTTTTTGACTTATTGAGGATTTCGACTTAACGAGGTTCGAGTTATAGAGATTCCACTGTACTTAATATGTACACATACATACATGAACTCGCACCTTTTTCCCATTGGGGTAGGCAGAAACTACAGAAAGCCACCTGCTACGATCCTTACATACTCCTTTTGCTTCGTTTACGTATGTTCCTTCATAAATCTAGTCATACACGCACGCCTTTGCTAGTACTCCGCACCGGGCCTTTCCGAAGAACATCACCAATAAGGTACCTATATGTCCGCCTCCCGGCATTGCCACTGACTTCTGCCTTGCTGAATAGTCTTTGTTAGTCAGTCAACTCAACCTGTCGCAGTCCACTGCTGGACATACGCCTCTCCCATGCTGCGCCACAACACCCTGTCCTCCGCCTTCCGCAACCAGTCTGTCCCAGCCATTATTTTGAGGTCGTCAGTCCATCTAGCTGGGGGGCGTCCCACACTACGCTACGCTTTGTTAGTAATCTTAATCAATAGAAATAAGTAACATTGCATAACAGAAAACCTAGGTAATGACAATTTGTAAGTAGGTATACAAGGTGGTAGGGAAATCGACGCACAAACTGTAAGCATGAATTCAGCTCATGATTCTAGACTCAGCATAGGATTTTCTTCGTCGGTTATAAAAAAAATCTGTTTTTTCATAAAACAATGCAATACCTACGCGTTCAAAATGTATAGAACAGCATTTGGTTTTTTAAATTACCGACGGAAATTTTCAACCCATCGCCACCGGCTTCGACAACAACAACTATCGTAACAAGTTGCGTTTCGATACATCTGTGCCTTGCCAGTGGCGTGCACAGGGTTTTATGATCGGGTAGGCAGTTCAAAAAAAAAAAAAACGTCTTTCGTAATTGTTCAAGTTAGTGAAGAAAAACTCACTAGGTGGTTTAAAAGTTTGAAATGGCGATTTCCTGATAATGCTAATAAATGATTTCGGCCACCTCAAATATCTGATCCAGGTGAGTGATAGTTGAAAAAGGCCCTTCATGTGATTCGTATATGTAAATATATTTAATAGGTAAATTTAGTACGGGTAATAGCAAAAATAATAAAGTAAACAAACTCATTTATAAATGACATATACGCGCCTATCTTTTTTTAAATATGATTTTGAACCATCGTCATAAAAAGTTGGTATGAGTCTTCATTCGACCAATAATTCTTTTTCCGTCGAAAGCACAGAAAGATGTGTAGGTACTTTTTGTTGACTTTGTGTGTTTCTTAAATAGGTACGTAAGAATACGTTTTAATGAAAAACTTCTTCGTAATACTTCTCTCAATACGATAATTACCAAAATCTTTGAGCAAGCCGTGGGATAGTAATCATGTAAATCTGCAAATCCCGAACAATTCCACACTGTACTCGAACTACTAAACTAGCAAGGAAAAAAAAAATTTAATGTGTGTAAACAACAACATAGCCGGTTTTAGTTGCTTAATTATTACTATGAAACTTACGAGTTGCATTACCTCTTTGCTGGGTTATAATTCTCGTTACTCAGGTACACATTTCCATTTAGATACACTTTTTAACAAACACACATTTTCAACACAAACCTCACAATCGAACAACATTTTGAAAAAAACAAACAAACAGCGTAGTAAGTAAAAATTAAAACAATTCAAAAAACTAATTGAAATAAGCAACAAATCTACCTAAATATTAACGTTTGTAAATGAATTAATCACAAGAAAACTCAATCAAAATAAAAACATAAAACAGCGCGCTTCACATGTACGAAATCAATATGGATCCTTTCGTAAACAAACAATTTCTAAATTTTGATAACTAAAACGTTGACAAATAAAATTGCATCATTGCGAATCGTAATGTTGCTGAGGCTACGTACATATTCAACTTGATCGCATAATACTCACAGCGCGCTGTGATAATACTCACCAATCACAGGCGTCCATGCTCCATTATTGAATGGCGCAGGGTAGCCTGTGATTGGTTATCCTGCGGCAGGACTTCGCTTTATGTGTGCAATGTATAGACACGAAAATGTAGAAGAAATTACCACTACATGCGTACATTTATGAATGAAATAAAGACACGATCGTTCGCTGCCTGCTTACATTGCGATCTGTTATGAATGCGTTGCCGTAGTAAATAGAACGGTATGAACGTTGCTTTTATATTTACATTAGGCGTTTAAACTTTTTGAATGGTTTTATTACTTACTGTTAGTATAATTCTTTTATTTTTGAAATATTAGTAACTAGTCCTTATCTAGGGTCTAGACCCTAGGGTCTGCAGTGTCTTTTTGCCTATATGGACTGCACGCCACTGTGCCTTGCCATCCTATATTAACAGTTATCAGCAACATGGTAACCTTCCCAGAAGGACGCCACATACATTGTTGACATTCGTTTAACAAACTGTCGTTTGTTGGAGCGTTTCACAAGTTATTTGATATGCGAACTAACAGGACAATCGCTAGATATCCTGTAGATGTCCACAAATAGTCACTAGCACATTGCTAGAACAATAATAAATGAGTACTAACTAGTAATATGTGCGGAAATGAAGTTTCCTTTACGAAATAAGCAATTTATTTATTTACCAGCTTCTGGCCGCGGCTTCGCTCAAGTGGTATGTCGATAAAACGTAGCCTTGGTCCTTCCCCAAGGTTCAAAGTATCCCCATACCAAATCAAAATCGGTCCAGGCAATTCGAAGATTATACCCCCCTTTTTTGAGTGTGCGAAATCATCAAAGGACGTCTCTCGCTCTTGGCAGAGCGGGACGGGAGGGCGTGTCAGACTTTTAGTGACTAAAACCCACCCGTGTTCCTTCAGTTGCCTATATGCCAGGGCCACGGTAACTCTTTCGAACAAATCTCGCGACCCTGGCAGGAGATTATACCGAAATTTTACCTCTTTATAATATTAGTATAGTTAGATGAAACATGTTACACGCGCATATTAATAATGCCAGATAAAAGAAATATTTTGGACATTTTATTTGTAAGACATGCGTGTTCTGAATTTCGTAGAATGTTTTATGAAAAATTCCACAAATCCGTGCCAATCCTAGCCTTTAATGCCTTCCAAGTAGACCGCATTAAGTCGCTAAGCTTCGTGAAAATGTGGCTTGAAATCTCTGGCATTTATATTATTAAAAAAGACGCATAGTGAAGATTTGGCAATAACCAAGATTCATATTACTTGTTATTGAGATCTTTCTTATGATATCAGCAATAATCAGCATGCTTTGTCCTCTTTGTTTTATTGTCTTGGGACAAATATGTGCGCACCGCAGTAAAGTACAAAGGTATGTGTGTTAATGCTCCCAGATAGTAAGTATCTGTTGTTATTTATTTGTCGAACGTATTTATTTAATGATATAAGAACAATGTCTTAATTGGATGTTGTTTACTTGTTATGTCGATATTTTTAACGATGTAGGCAGTAACATAATTAACCTTTATGGGATCAAAGGTAGCAAAATTGTTAATGTTTTTGTTTGTATATCTTACAACAAAACGCAATTAGTCTTTTTTACGTGTATTCGGTTTGGATAAAATCTTTTTCAGCAAACCTGAAACATGGTAGCTTTAGGCAGTTAGATAAAATAAATTGACATGACAGTTAAAAAATCTCGTACTGAATTTCAGTTCACCATACCAGCGGTTTTGCGAATGTTAAAAGAAAATTTGGCATTCTCCTTTGGCCCGCAATACGCAATGCTGTAGTATCTCTGTTACATAATTTACCAGGTTTTCCTTTAATACTGCCTTTTTGGCGATATGTTCTCAGAAGCGGAAAGTGGTTCTAATTTTATTATCAGGAAATTATGTGGGTGATAGGTTCCTCTTGTATTTTTAGTAGGTAACAGATATGTTCCTGGATTTCTATTTATAGATTGGCTACTCTCCCTTTTCGTTCATTCCTTTGCTAGCCATTGTCTTCCAATCAATAACCACAGCGTTGTGAGTGGATTATAATTCAGGTATCGCCTATTTTATTTGAATCTCATTATCGTTGAAGCGTAATTTTGTCGTTCTTTTACCGCAATTTGAACACTTCAGTAAAATGTCATTGCTCTAGATACGTTATTCAATACAAGAACAGAGAAAAACGTTAGACATTGTAGTAGCATGCTCTATTTGTTCAGTCACGATGACTTTGTTGACATTAGATATCTCCGTGTTTGATAAAAGATGAAATGATATGATTTTGTTGGTTTATTGTCCTTGGTTCTGTACCACAGTTTCCCAGACGTATTTGTTATCAGGCTATCTGTTTGTTAATATCTACACGTCACCTTTTACAAAACGAAGATATCTATTTTTACCTCTGCATTTTTCAATATGCCTGCCTACCTCTAAATTTTATCACTTGCACATCTTCTTCGTGGCGATGCTATTCTTTCTCGTTTTTTTTTTTAATCGTTAAGCCCTGTGGGTGGCCTCGTTGATTGCGGTATCAGTGGCATTAATTTTTTTTTCACTTGCACATAAAATAAAGTTGCTACTAAAAATGATATTGTAGTTATAAAGTAGTACATTGACGATGAGCAGTTTAAGCTACAGAAAACGTACCTAATGACGTCTTTAGTAGAATACCCTTCAGTTTGCACATAAAAGGAAAATTTGCTCAAACCTCTCCACACTGCAAAATGTCTGGAAGGAAATTTAAAAACCTCCACGAGCTAGTCATGAAAGCGTTCGATTCCAAAGTCATTGAACCTACATTATTTTTGATACTCATTCGGAACTTCCATACCGTTAAAGGAAAAGAGCGTGACCGCACGTAATAAGTAGGTAAACTGTTTGAAAAATATAAAGTATAATGGAACATTAACGAGCAAGACATTGCCCCGTCGTCGCTTTGAAGAGACAAGGTGAACGTCTCACAAATCTGTTGGCACTTATATTTACATAAAATATCAATACAAAATCGTACTTAGCGATTATATCGACGTTTTCAAAGTCGTAAATTTTAGGACCTAATATTCACTTAGCTACTGGTATTATGTAGGTACTATTATTTAGTACGCAATTAAAACACGGCTGAAGGCGCGTGAACATTTCTCATTAACCTCTTTACTACTTTTCTTACCTTTTTCTCCATTTCCTAGGCTAGTTTTGCTTTGCTTGACGCAATGAACAAATACGAATGCGTCCAATATACTGCTGGCCAATGCGTAGAGAATAATTAATTAACTGTTAAGAAAATGATGAAAAATGGAATTAAAAAAAAAAGAAATTGATTTTTTTTTAAACACTGTTTTTCATCAATTTTAATTTGCATCTATGTCTACTTATGATTTAGATTTAATCATTACAAATAAATAACCCTTGAAATTAATTTATTCACAACATTTTTATTCAGTTGTTCATCATTTAATATTCATCGATGTCCACTTATGATTTAGAATGAATCATTGCAAATCCCTGCTTAGTTTTTACTTCTTTACTATTGATGTGGTAACGATTTCCGTCCTAAAACTATTATCTGTCACGTTGTTTTATATTTAAAAAGATTTGTAAGGTTGTGGGTACGAAGGTCGCAGTGTAGTCATTTAATTATAGGATTACGAACACGTCAAGCTGTTCGCGTGACTGTCGGGCAAGCTCCGCAGCCGCAATGCTGTTTATGGCTTCCTCTATATTACCGTTTCTAGCTCGCCCTACCGTGGATTGTACGCTAGCATGCACAAAATTTTCGTTAGCCAAGCTCGACACATTGTGCTTACTGAGGACTGAGCACTTAGGATATGCGCTAAGTTATACCGCGAAAATGAAACTTACTTACGTTTTTTTTTTTTAGAAATTGAAGGTCTTTGTGAGGTTGTATGGTGATAAAAATATCATTTACGACCGTAACAAATTATCATCAGGGTCAGCGATACAACTACCTTAACTCATAATTGGCTTTAAATATCACGTATTCATGAAATTTTCATTCAATGGGGATAGACTAGAGGTACATTGATCCTACTAGTATTATAAATGTGAAAGTTTGTAAGTATGGATGTATATTACTCAATCACGCAAAATGACCGAACGGAATTGAATGAAATTTGACGCACATATACTTTCTGTCCTGGTTTAACACGTAGGATACTTTTTATCCCGGTAGGACATCCCCGTGAGATAATTTCAGTAAATAAACAAATATTATAAAATAAATAAATATTTGTTACGGCCGCTACTCATATTTAGATCAATTTACAACTTGATACTGACATGCAAATTACAAAAAAAAAAAAACGAAAATTTGGATTTCGTGGGCTACCGTGACAGTTTCGCCGTAAGCAGCACTATGTTAATAGTTACGGTACGGTACAAACCGTGCTTATTATTATAGATTAAACGTGGTTATTACGCCATTGTAGACTGCTCTCAGATATGTATAATTTATTAAGATATGTTTATAAAAATCAATACAAAACACGCCTATTGTATTGAACGTCAATATTGAGTCTAGTCTAAGATACGTCAAATAGTTCAATAAAATTTTCCCGTGGAAACAGCGTCTGACGTCCAAACCCACGTTATTGTTCATTTTATTGCCTATGGTTTAGTACCAAAACTGCATATTGTTCTGCAATATTACATTATGTTTTAACATGCCACGTGCAAACCGTTATCTTTTAATACCCTTCGATTTATAAACCTGGTGAATATTTAATGAGGGAATACTGCCCATGAGTGGAAAAGAACATTGAAGGCCACCGAAACAATCGATATAAACCATTACCTGTATGGAATCTAACATCTGGAGCTATTAAAGTCCTGGACTGATTTGTAGGTACGATCGATTTGAAGGTAATTACAGCATTACTGATCCCACGATATTACTTTTCTACGAAAAAGCTAGATTGACGTAGGTCGGCCGAGTAGGTAGCAATGTTGTATCGTGCTTCAAGGTCTACAGAAAAATTAGGTAGTACCTTTCATCATTTCAGCCGTAATACTGCTGAACATAGGTCTTCCCCAATCCAGGGGGGGTTTGCCATAATCGCCACGCTTAGCAGGCGGGTTGGCGATCGCAGTATGGTGGTAAAATGCATAGAGAACGCTGCTGCCCATTCTTTAGTAAGTCCCTTTTTTTTTGGATGGGAAATCATCAAATGACTTCTCTCGCTCTGGGCGGAGCGGGAGGGCGTGTCAGACTTTTACTGACTAAAACCCACCCGTGTTCCTTCAGTTGCCCATGTGCCAGGGTCACGGTATCTCTTTCGAACAATCTCGCGGCCCCAGGCAGGCATCGGTCCTAGCAGACCCCTTCAGTGCTGCTGACATCTCTTTGAGGCGCGCGTGGAACACTACGCGCCGTCGACCCGAGCCTGGTCCTTACCGGGCGGCGAGCTACCCATTGCTCGCCGCCCGCAAGCTCGCGCCGGTGGCCGGGAGTCAGCTATCGACTCCCGGCGCCCGGGGCGTCTCCTCCTGCGGTGGCTAGGGACGTGAGGGCGCAGAGACTGCCACTCCCTCACGCGCCCCGCCTACTCCTTCGCAAGCATTACTGCTTCGCAGAAGGAGGTGACGGCTTCCCATGCCCTCTCGCTCCGTACCATGGCTCGCACCAGGGACGGACGCGAGAGGTCGCCGTCGCGGATCGCCTCCACGAGGACACGGCGGACCTTAGACGGCTTCTACGACACCCACGGGAAGAAATGGGATGGTGCTATTCTTTACGACTGGCACCACACGGAACCCGTACTTCCTTTAGCCAAGTCAAATTATCTTGACTCCTGAAATTAATCTCCGGTTTCAGGAGGATCTATTCAATTCTATTGAATTTGTCAACCACGTTTGTGGCGTAGAGTTGGCAGGCCTCCGATAAGATGGACCGAGGACCTTGTGAAGGCCGTAGGGATCCGTTGGATGCGGGAAGCACAAAACCGGTATTAGTGGCGGAGCTTGGGGGAGGCCTGTGTCAAGCAGTGGACGTCTTTACGCTGAAATGATGATGATGATGAATTTGTCAAATCTTTGATAACATTTTTTATTATTTTTGTAGCAACCGATAATTGCGGGTATCGTTATGAGTTTCGTTTATCGCATACGTATTAATCAAAATCTTGACTTTCGGAAACCGTAGGTTTTATTTAAGTACCTACTATGTTTCTTGGGAGATATTAACTGTGATAATAATGCAATTCATCATCACGCAGTGTCGATAGCAATCTTGATTTACACTATTGTTACCTTGTTTGTTCAATTTCAAAGTCCAAGTAACATTAAGATATTAGTGTAGTATTATTAGTTATATACTTCAGACTTTGATCTACCTACCTATCACATTATTGTGATTTGTAGAGGTAGGTGTGAAACCACGTTACAGTGGAGTTTTTTAGGGTTCCGTTGCCAAATGGCAAAAAACGGAACCCTTATAGATTCGCCATGTCTGTCCGTCTGTCTGTCTGTCTGTCTGTCCGAGTATGTCACAGCCACTTTTCTCCGAAACTATAAGAGCTGTGCTATTGAAACTTGGTAAGTGGATGTATTCAGTGAACCGCATTAAGATTTTCACACAAAAATAGAAAAAAAGCAATAATATTTGGGGTTCCCCATACATAGAATTGAAACTCAAAATTATTTTTTTCATCAAACCCATACGTGTGGGGTATCTATGGATAGGTCTTCAAAAATGATATTGAGGTTTCTAATATCATTTTTTTTTAAAACAATAATATTTGGGGTTCCCCATACATAGAACTGAAACACAAAAAAAAAATTTAATCAAACCCTTACGTGTGGGGTATCTATGGATAGGTCTTTAAAAATGAAATTGAGGTTTCTAATATCATTTTTTTCTAAACTGAATAGTTTGCGCGAGAGACACTTCCAAAGTGGTAAAATGTGTGTCCCCCCCCCCCCCGTAACTTCTAAAATAAGGGAATGATAAAACTAAAAAAAATATATGATGTACATTACCATGAAAACTACCAACGAAAATTGGTTCGAACGAGATCTAGTAAGTAGTTTTTTTTTAATACGTCATAAATCGTAAACCACAATTTACCTTTCATTCAGTCAACTCAAATATAAAAATTAAAAAAAAAAAACATTTAATTTCATAAACGATGATGACGAATGATGATGATGATGACCTGCAGGTTTGTACGGAACCCTCGGTGCGCGAGTCCGACTCGCACTTGGCCGGTTTTTGTTGGCTAGGAAGGATAAAAAGATGATGATTTTTGTTGCTATCTTTGAACCATAGCTATAAAATACAATAAAATTTAGTCCATTCTGAAAAGATTTTTCGCTTTTATTAATCATAATATGGTGATATAATCGGAGGTAATTAAGTAAAATGTAATGAAATACATATAAAAGGTCAAATTAAATTAACTGCCAATACTTTTCCCATGTGTTGGGTATCGATACAGAAAATTAGTGGGAAAAAAACAACGCCTAATCGATCAGCTGTTTTTGTAGTTTTTCGTTTAACATAGATATTTTTGTCTTTCCAAAAACCAAAACATTACCGTCGTTTATTTATTTGGTTACCTAAATGTACATGTCAGTGTCATTAAGGTTTTCAAAAAAAGTTGGCGACACAACACATGGGTAAAGTATTGCCAGCTAATTTAATTTGACTCCAAATATGAAGATTGTTGTCCACGATATCGTTATAAATGTTCACGTATGTTTTCATAAATTTTATGGACGTGAACGTCCACGATATTATCGTCACGCTATACATAGAAATGTTAAAAGCGCACAATAGCTTAAATGTCCGTATTTATATTAATTTATTGTTTGTCCCCAGATTCCTATGGCGCTACGCCAATGGCATGATCAGGTCGAAGCGATGGGGGCGCCAGGACGCCACCGTGGCGCAGCTGTTCACCCAGCGCGCCTTGCGGAACCCCGACGCGCCGTGCTTCTACGTCGTCGGTGACCGCGATTGGACCTTCGGCGAGGTTAGCACAATACCTCATCATCATCATCATTTCAGCCGAAAGACGTCCACTGCTGGATATACGTCTATTCCAATTTGTGGGGTTTGCCATAATCGCCACGCCTGGAGGCGGGTTGGCGATCGCAGCATGGTGGTAAAATGCATAGTGAACGCTGCTGCCCATTCTCTAGTAAATCCCTTAGTGGCCTCTTACGACACCCACGGGTAGAAATGGGATGTTGGTATTGTTTAAGTTCGGCAACTCACGGAAATGCACAATACCTATATTACTTTAATGATAGTAGAGCTCTTTATGTAGGCGGTCATGATCATCGGCCTAGCCCGGTGTACCTCAAGGCTCAATACTGGGTCCATTCTTGTTCTTAGTGTATATTAACGACTTACCATTCTATTTAAAGGATATCTGTAACATTGTACTATTTGCTGATGATACCTCACTAATCTTTAAAGTAGACAGGAATAGAAAAGATTTTAACGATGTGAACAGTGCACTCTCAATGGCTACGGATTGGTTTACCACTAATAACCTAGTTCTTAATGCTAAGAAAACAAAATGTATAAAGTTCGCTTTACCGAATGTTAGGCATCTGGGACTAGGGTTACCAGGCCTAAAAATGCAAAAACCTGTCTGCCAAGTCTAAAATTCCTGATTTTGAAAAAAAATCCGGTCATAATGTTTCAAATAAAAATTAACGTATTTATTACTCTTTTTATTCAAATTATATTTTATAAGTACTTATATGTCCGATTGCTAACAACCGCTTTCAAAAAAATAGTTTTTACAGCTATTTCACAAAAATATTGCCCACATGACACATACTTGTAGTTGTATTGCGTAAGCAATATGGCTCTTATTAACTCCACTGAAAGTCTATTTCTTTCTTTGGTCCACTGTGAAAAGACCAGTCCACATTTGCGTTGTGCGGCAAAATACTAAAAAAATACTGACAAATCGCTTAGTGTAGCACCCGTTGCTCGAGTGGGAGGATGTGTATGTAAGAAATCCGGTCTGACGTAAAATCCGGGCGGAGTCTGGTCTAAGACCTAATAATCCGGTCAAGACCGGATTTATCCGGTCAGATGGTAACCCTATCTGGGACCCAACGTCGTCTTACATAATGAGGTGCTTGAAACTGTAGACTCGGCAGTTTTTCTAGGCATAACAGTAGACGCGAAACTACAGTGGGGCCCACATATTTCAAGCCTAGCCGGGAGGCTCAGTTTGGCTGCCTATGCCGTCAGGAAAGTTAGACAATACACAGACGTTGATACAGCTCGATTATTCTATTTTAGTTATTTTCATAGCGTTATGTCCTACGGCAACTTGCTGTGGGGCAAAGCCGCACATTCAAAATATTTTTGTTCTTCAAAAACGAGCTGTTCGAGCTATATACCAACTAGGTACTAGAGTTTCTCTGAGAGAGTTGTTTAAAGATATTGGTGGCATCACAATTCATCTTCGCCAACATCTTATATATTAAGCAAAATATACATCTGTACACTAAGAACAGTGATATTCATAATATTAATACTAGAAATAAGGACAAGCTACGTGCTCCCTTTCACCGGCTTCATAAGGTTCATAATTCATTTGTTGGTCTTGGTATTCCCTTTTTCAACAAGCTTCCCTCTGCTTTCATAGATTTGCAGTTTAATGAGTTTAAAGCTAAAGTAAAATCCAACCTTTGTTCAAAGGCATACTATTCTATCAACGACTTCTTAAACGATAAGAATAGTTTGTCGCTGTAATTAACTCAATGTTTATGTTCTTTCAACCAGAATCAGAATTAGCTTTCCTCATCGTTGTGTATGTAAGCACGCCCTTTATACCCGGAGGCTCTTATTTAGGTTTTAAGTTCTATTTACGATTTTATTATTTCAGCTTGAGTTTAGTTTTTTAATGTTTTGTTCGTTTATTGGCGTGTGCTAGCTGACATATGACGCATAATTTGATGTATGTTTTGTTTTGTTTTATAATATTTATTACTTACATAATACTGTATAGAATCAAGTTCTTCTAACTTAACAGACAGCTGTGCTGCTGGGGAGTTTGTTCCGCCACTTCTTCTTCCCAGCTAAAGCACTAGGAAGTGTCGAAGGGTGGGCGTTTTGGGGGGACTGTCTCATGTAACTTTGACGTTCAAAAAGTGCTGACTCTCAGCCTAGTTTGAATAAATGACTTTTGATTTTGATTTTGAGCCTTTTCCCAACTATCTTGGGGTCTGCTACCCATCTAATTGGATGCAGCTGAATATCAATATTTTTATATGAAACAGCTGCCTATATGACCTCCACAACCCTGTACTGGGTAATAAGATTTCCATTAGGGGCCATCCATAAATTACGTCGCACGTTTAGGGGGAGGGACGGGGTGGACGAAGTGTGGCATTGAGTGACAAGGTGGTGGGAGAGGTTCTAAATTTCGTGACGTCACGTTTCAAAATCTATTTTAATCTAAGTGTTAAGTAAAACACGAACTTGGAACTATTAACGAAAAACTCTAAAAACATTTGCAACTCTATTTTTCGAGAAATAAGGTTCACATTTCTTACAATGTTTGATTTGATGTTTATTTTATTTAAAAACCATTTAAATTCAAATAAAACTAATTTCGGAACTGCTGTTTTAATTCAATAATTATTTTTAGATGTAAAATATGTGAAGTCACAGGGAGGGGGGTCTCATAAATGTGACCAGCTGTGAGAAGGACGGGGGAGGGGGTCAAAAATCATGAAATTCGTGTGACGTAATTTATGGATGGCCCCGTAGTAAGTAAAATTTAAAATTGGTTATCAGACTTTCGGGCTTCTGACAACCCGTAGATCCACGTATGACAGCCGGGACCAATGGATTAACGTGCTTTCTGAGGCACAAAGGGGCCTTGTGTACATAAATATGGCCATCTACCATCCTGATCAATCAACCAGCGCGTCTATTATTACTTTGATTCAGATCAATATCTACTGCCACCATACAGATATTAAAAGGTCGTTCTGATGGCCGTGCCCAAGTAGCGTTGCTAGGTTTCTGCTTGTAGGGTATGAATAGGGGCAAACGGGCACTTGAGGAATTTCAGTTATGTCTCTGGAATAGCATCTTACCCATTGCAAAGGCCACATACCACCAAGTGGGCCACCTACTTGTCGTAATGTTTTGATCACGTCGGCGAAACGTAAAATGGTTTACATATATCGCACACCTAGATCTAAAGAAAGATAACTCAAAAATTGTAAATTTTGAGTTATCATTGTATTCATTTGTTTAGGCGGGAGGAGGGTGACATGCGTTGATTCAACAAAAGAAGACATGGCCATCAAGCGACGAATCTTTCAAGTTTTTATTGAACCTGTTAAATTGGATAGCTGCGTAGGGTTATCGAGCATATGAATACAATGATAACTCAAAATTCACAATTTTTGAGTTGTCTTACTTTAGATCTAGGTGTGCGATATGTTTGTACAGCTGGTCTTGAAGATAGAGCTCAGACTTAAACGTATTAAAGCTATATAGCATAAAGAAACAGTTTTACGTATGATGTGATGCCCCAGAAGAAGTAATCTAGCTTAGTATAATATGAACATTTTTCAAATCGAATCAGTCTCCGTGAAATGAGTCTGAAATGTAGAGGCGGTTAACCTCTGTCTAGCTACTTAATATTTACATATTATTTAATTTTGCTGATTCAAGATCAAAGGATCACATTCTAGATTATGCAAATTACCATAATAATGCAGAACTTGTAATGACCTTCACCTTTGCACAGACATTATTATTACCTACGCCGTTGTTAGTTAGATATATTTTTAAGTCAACACTGCTTGTTTAACTTAAATTTTATCACGAAAATTCTAATACCTAAACTTAGGTCTATGCTGTTTGTTCCTATCTATACTTTTTGGAATTTTCAAATCAAAATATCCAATTTATGAAATCATAATCGGAAAAAGCAGAAGAGCAGGTTCACCTAATTTATTTTTTCTGTTTAAGTTAAAACCTAATGAGATACATATATACCACTAGCCTATAATTTACACGTACCTAACTAGTTTTTACCAAGGTTTGGCTGCACCTACCTTACAGCCTGCTAAACCGTGATCGTCGATTTAGCAATACTCAGAAGTAAATACTCAGCAGCAACCTCGAGTCTGGGTTTGTGACCGCCTGATGGCAATAGGCCCCTATACATAAAACTGAATCATAACTGGGCAAATATGGGTACCTCTGTTCTGCCTAAACCTCTGGGTTACAGGCGTTATGTTTAGTTTGCATAAATACTCAAGCCAATAGAAATAACGATACATTTAAATCTACAGATGGCCGCAAACTCTAACAAAGTGTCTCGCGTCATGCAAGAACAACTGGGCCTGAAGCGTGGCGACGTGGTCTGCGTGTTCATGCCCAACTGCGGGGAGTACGTGTGGACGTGGCTTGGCATGGCCAAGGTTGGCGCCGTCTCTGCACTTATCAACAGCAACCTGCGCCACAAACCGTTGCTGCACTGCATCCAAGTCGCCAAGGCCAAGGCTGTAGTGTTCTCCAATCATCTAGCTGACGGTGAGAAATTACTTTTAATCTTCATCATCGAAAACTGAAAGAAGTACACTGCTGGACACGGCTTCGCCTAACCGGTCCTTTGGCCACTGCATTGACCGCAACCCGTTGCGTCCTATGCTCCCACAAAACCGTTTTCTGTTGTTGATTTCCTTGTGCCCTACGTCTCTCTCCCTTTAGTGTGGTTTATTACTGTTGGAACTCGTAAAATATTCACTATACCTAGTGATTTTACACCTGCACCGTTGTAGTTGTATCAGACAATATTACTTTCCGTTTCGTAGCACGTAGGTAAGCATGGACAGCTGCGAACTCCCCTATTCGGTGACATTTGAAAAATATCTGGTTTGAACAATACCTTATTTTGAGTAATTGAGAAGATGGGTGTTTTCAATGGGGTAGAGAAGAGTTGAGATGGACTGAAGTATCTTTTGTTAGTTTATTCATTGTTATAAATACTCCTCGTAGGTTATACAAGCGTTACGTAACTTGTGCCTACAACTAGAAGGTTATACATGTAGACTTTGGACATTATAAAGAAGATAGAGTGGTAATTAACTACAGTATTTTGAGACAGGTAATTTATTACCTACGTCTCAGAATTTTGACCATACTTAAGTGTATGTGTCTCAGGAACTGGGTCACTAAAGACTTAATGCGTTAGCAAACTAAACGTTGAACAAAATAATTAACATTTCTTTGTATCAGGCGACGATTACCACGATCAAACTTTAACGACCCAGATCCACTCTCATCACTATTCAACGGAATATCGTTACGATCCTCTCTGTCTATTTGTGACAGAAATCCGATAATAATGCATTTATGGAACCAATGCCACCCTCACAAATTCACGCTCGAATTGACTGCCTATTGTACTTTCTGCTAATTAGTTGTTTATATAGAATACTGCAGATGAAATCGGAATGTAATTATTAGACTGTTAGTTTTTTGTAGTCCAATCTTCTTTGTCGTATTCTTTACGAACTTAAAAACCTTGCTGATCCCAACTTTGAGTTTAATCGAAGTGTTACAAGAAGGAACCCTCTTGAAGTTTTTTTTTTTTTTTTTGTTCGTCGCCATTAAGATTTCGAACAGCCGACCATATTTTTTGTCGTGTTTTTAACAACGTAATGGTGGTTAATGATCACTGCCAGACTTGAACCGTCTCACGAATGTATTATCCTAATTTTAAGCAAGAACAGGTAGTCTGCAGTTGAGACAATCGTAGTTTAAGTTATTTATAATGGCTAGGGATACTGATATATTAGAAACTTTATGCACAAGTACCAATATGTAACTATACAATGGCAGATATTGACTTGTAAAAATGTTTGTACAAACTTAATTACAGAAATAAAATCATTTATTATTATCATAATTAAAAGCATAATAAACGAAAGAATAATATAATAATTAGCATATTAATGTTGTTTTCTAATTGTCCGCAAATTTTCCGAATAATTAATATCTGGTGACCTGACTGTGACTCCTCCATTTTATTCAAAATTTCCTACTTTTTTCCCCACCAGCTATATCTGAGATCCGCGAACAGCTGCCGGAAGACCTGAAGCTGTTCCAACTATACGGCGAGTGCTCTCCCGGAGTCTTGGACCTGGGTGCTGAGATGGACAAGCACCCTCCCGAGTACCCGGTCGTGACCGACAAGCCACGGTACAAGGACACTCTGCTCTACATCTACACGTCTGGCACAACCGGCATGCCCAAGGCTGCGGTACTGCCTAACTCTAAGTAAGAAACTTTATTCATTTTCTCTGTTCTTCTTCTATACATCACTCGTGGATAAATCATCCAAGTCGTGGTCTCGCCATGTGCCAAACTTCATTCAAATCCATTTAGCGGTTAAGGTAACAGACAAACTTACAGAGTTACTTTCGCATTTACCATATAAAATTTACATACCTAGTATCCAGAAAATCTATCATCAGCTTCGCACTCGTTTTCTGTAAGCCCAATTCAATTCAAAATACCTAATGTAGAAAGTTTTAAGGTCCTTGTACAGTCTGGTGTCTTTTCAGGAGGATAAATTATGTGTTCGAAGCAAGTCTTCTTGAACATAACAAACATTAGCACTCATCCCCTTACGAGTCGATTCACTTTCCTTTAGGGAATTTTCCAGTACCTACTATAAAAGGCGAGAGTTTACAAACATACGCTTCACCTGTGCCATAGAACACGGATACGTCACAACGGCTATATCCTTCAAATATACACAGTGTTAGGTACCGTACCTACTATGTGCAGGCTACGGACGGGTACGAGGAAGTAAGAGAGAATTCTCGACCCCACTGGACAGACTGTAAAAGAGTCGATATGAATGTGGATCATGCGTGAATCAGTTGTCAAGCTCATCAGAATCCGTATATTAACTACTTCCACATCACTGAATCACAGTGACTAATCTGTGTTTGCAAATTGTTTCACAAGAAGTAAAACAAACTTGAGTTATGGTACATATAACTTAAAATCTACACAATAAAGTCCAGTTTGGGTTACAACTTAGACATTATTTGTGACTTTTGCAACACTAATCGTCAATCTAAAACTGATTTAATATACACTTGCATGAAGTTGATATTTGTAATAGCGGAAATAACATCAATAGATCTTCATAATCAGCCTATATTGTTCCCACTGCTGGGACACAGGCCTCCACAGTGACAGGGAGTGAGCCGTAAACTACCACGCGGGCCCTGTGCGGGTTGGTAGTTGTCGCATGTCTTCGAATTTTTGGTTCTAGGACATGCCGGTTTCCTCACAATGTTTTCCTTCACCGTTTTAAAAGACAATAGATCTTACTGTTACTTATGTGCCACCATGTCCTACCCACAGGTACCTGCTAGTGGTGGTGGCGACGGTTCACATGCTGGGCCTGAAGAGCTCGGACCGCATGTACAACCCGCTGCCGCTGTACCACACGGCGGGCGGGCTGGTGGGCACGGGCGCCGCGCTCATCGACGGCATCCCCTCCGTACTGCGCGCCAAGTTCTCCGCCTCCAACTACTGGACTGACTGCATCAAGT
Source organism: Aporophyla nigra (assembly GCA_947507805.1). NCBI lineage: Eukaryota > Metazoa > Arthropoda > Insecta > Lepidoptera > Noctuidae > Aporophyla > Aporophyla nigra. Next base: position 15,621,993 of record OX382302.1, on the reverse strand, counting down.
ATGACTGCACGGTGAGTGAGACTGTTACTGCAGCAATTTCTTCTTAGCGTGTCGATAGGAATCTAGAGTTAGCCCAGAATTTGACTAGCCGAGCTTAGCATTTTCAATAGCGTCCATCAAATCTTGTAGCGTGCAAACCGCAGGACACGCTGGACAAGATATCAAGTGCCGCATTGTTTGTGGGACAGCACCACATTTGCAGTAACTTGTATCCGGACTGGGCTAGTGGGTAACCGTCACAAATCGGAGAAAACGGGGCTTGTCGTGGGGAATTTCTACAGCTTAGTTGTGTTCTGGTTTAAAAAAAATAGAGAGTAGGTAGTACCTATGACATTAAAATTTTACAATTATGAGTCGCCAGCCCCTGAGAACGTTGCAGATGTTTATAAGTGACGATCAATACCTTCTTTCGCTCGTTAACTTTTATGCCAAGGCAGATTTTATTTATTTGGCTTACCAACAATTGAATACACTGATACAATGATATGAAATACATCGGTAAACTTATGGTCTAGTGTACCAATTTCTTACAGGTAAGCACAACATGCATCACTAATTTGTTGAATGAAATTGGGTGCCTACTTAACCCTGCAGTGGTCGCGCGGATTACAATTGTAATCCAGGGTTAATTTGTAATACTCTCCAGGCACAACCACGCATCGGCAATGCGCGAGCGCTAGAGGTGGGTAACTCCGGTGGTATGATCCAAAGGTGCCGGTTCCGAACGCGGATCCGGAAACCTTATTGACTCCTCACAATCCTTATCGGCCCCGCGGTACCAAATGAATCCGGTCCCGAGAGACGGAGCGGCGGAGCGGCGGAGCGCAGGTTCGGACTCGTCAGCGACCATATAACCTATGGTCGCTGGGACTCGTTCACTTATCACTACTCGTTCACTTATCACTACTCGCTCACTCGCTCACTCAGTGACTCGGTGCGTCGTGAGTCGTGTCGATGCCTATTGCCTACTACTGGTTTGGTTGGTAGACAGACAAGACACGGACACGACGAAACAACATGATAAGCGTCCTTGGTACTATGAAGTTAGAGTTCAAAATTGTCCAAGAGCTGACGATTTGACAAACATAATAAACATTACGTTTGTCAAATCATTCATCATTTTAAAATTATTTTTATTTCATTTCTTTCTTTCCTAACAATTTACGCTGTCCGAAATTTAAATCGTATGAATAAAATAAAATAAAATGTCCTACTGTAAGTTCTGTAATGTAAACTGTTCAATTCAAAATGTGCCAAATGATCCAAAGTATTCCAAAGATCCGAATGAATAAAATGTTCTGGTCGAACCGCGGAACCAAAATAACCGAGTGAGTCCCGGTGCCAAACGGAACCGAAGGAGCCGATAAGGTGAACCGGTACCGGAGTCGGAGTCGGAATAAGTGAATCAATTCACTTGTCGGAATAAAGATTACCCATCTCTAGCGAGCGCAACTGAGTGGCGGCGGGGACCAGTGTAGCCAACTGCTAGCTTTACCCAGTAGCTAGAAATTTTCAAAATGTTGCTAGATTTCCAGTTTTTTTTTACCCTAAAAAGTTGCTAGAAGTTGCTAAATGTTACAGTAGATAAGTAGGTTACAATAAAATATCAATTTCTGATAATCATTTTTATTTTCATTAATTCCAACAAGAAGTTAAATTAAGTCTTGTGTACGCAATTGAATTAAAAAAATAAAACAATTAAAGAGGAAGATGTCGATGGCTGGGGTTCAGTATCTTTAATTGATTTTAAATATTTTTCAACGGTGCCCATTTTATGCAGTACGTCTTTAGGCAAAACACAGTTATAGCAGCATTTACCACTTTTCCTGAGGGAGTCTAATGAAGAGGATTGAAGTTCAGAGTTATCAAACTCATTCTGTTTCTTTGCTTATTTTTAACTAAATTCATTTGAGAGAATAACCTTTCTGCCTCTGCATTAGAATATGGCAGTGAAAGGCAAGTTAAAGCAAGAGTACTAATATCTTGATATATGTTGTCACCGGAAGAATTTCTAATTTTTTTTACTTCGACCCAAAATTGAACTATTTCTTCAGAACGCCACTTATTTATATGCAGAATGTGCCACTGTTGCGTTATCTTATCTATTATTTCTGGTGTAAATCCCAAAATTTCAGCAACGTCGATGATAGTGTTTGACTTTATTGGTTTTATTGCCTCTTCTGGACTTAGCAACGCCATTGATTCTAGCTGCTTTTAGTTGTCTGGAAGCCTTTGTTGCAATTCCTTAAGTAATTGCAGTAAGAACGCGGAGCAGCGTTGTCGTATTGCATTTAAAATTTCGGAGGCTAAATTATGTTGAGCAGTTTCAAACATGTAGCCCAACAACGCAGAGGAAACGGGGAATTCGACCTGTACTTACCGTAGCATGTATGACCATAGATTTTTTTTTCATTCAACTCGGCACTCTACGCGACGAATTTCGATAGACTCACGTCTCATAATGAAATGAAAAGTTGCTAGAAAAAGTAGCTAAAAAGTTTAGCTACAAGTTTTATTAAATTGTAGCTGTCTGTCACCAAATAATAGCTAGATCTAGCTATAAAGTTGCTAAGTTGGCATCACTGGCGGGGACTATCGAACTTAAAATACATGGAGTCTCGGCTAACACACTTGAATTGTTTTTGAAATATTTCATTTTTTACTACCCTGGATTACAATTGTAATCCGCGCGACCACTGCAGGGTTAAAAATTAGATGACTTCTTATACTCACCGAACATAATCATGTTTTCGACATACATAAAATCAAATCAAAAACAAAATAACTATCCGAATACTATTAAAATCAAAATACAATTAAATAATACAAAAATTAATAGATATGACATTTAGAATCGTTTTTCTTTTACAACCTGGGAGCTTCCAGCTTGCCTGTCAAAGAAATTACAGTCTATAAATAAATAAGCCTTTAAATATTACACAATTAGCTTATTAGACTTAGACTAGTTGTTATTATTCCAAACTTGCATGTTACGCTATTAATAGTAGTAGTCACCCAGTGGTTGAAATTCGACCTTTATTCATTTAAATTTTTATCAATTTTTTTTTTTTTTAAATAGCTTTCTATACTCTTCTCAATATAAAATTTAACTGTGACAAATGTCATACTTCTCTGCCTGCGTAATTTTCGTAACTGTCCCGTTGGTATCATGGTCGCAAGCTCGACTACAGAGCGTGGGGTCCTGGGTTCGATTCCCAAAGTGTTATTGGGTGTTTCCATAACGAATTTCTTAGTAACGATGAGTTTAGAAGTTGGCAGTGTGATATCCCCGTGCCTCGGAAACCAAGTTAAGTCGTTTTTCTTGCGCCTGAAGTCTCTCCGGTCGTGTAGAATTGCCGTCCCATCGGACTATGAGAGTGAGGGAAGAGTGAGTGCTCCTGTGTCTGCGCACACACTTGAGCACTATAATATCTCCCGCGCCGATGGCCAGTCTTCGTTGAGATTGGCCGTCATGGCCAAAATAGGGTCTGGAGGACAATATAATTTTCGTAAAAAGGGATACAAAGTTTTGTGCTTCACGTATTAATGTATAAATTTAAACAGTTAATCTACAACATAGCATGTTTGGTGTACACAGGTGGCCCAGTACATCGGCGAGATGTGTCGCTACCTGCTGGCGCAGCCGGCGCGGCCCACTGACTCTCAACATCGCGTGCGCATCATGGTGGGCAACGGCATGCGCTCCGCCATCTGGCAGGAGATGGTCGATAGGTATATATGAATATATTATAAATGTGATTCATTGATTATAATATAAGCTCCATATACAGGATAATTTTTTATCCAGTGCGCAAACTGTAACCATGAATTCAGCATATCATTCTACACCCCCAGCGTAGAAAATTTTCATAGAAAATTTTTTTGTATAACCGACGAAAATTTTCTACCCGGGGGAGTCCAGAATGATATGCTGAATTCATGGTTACAGTTTGCGCACTGGATAAAAACTTATCTTGTATATGGAGCTTGATGATGCAATTTTCTTGCCTGAAGCAGCAACTGACTTGCATCGTCTGAACAGTGTTAAGGATGCGCTAAGGTACCCCGCAGAATTCTAATCTTCTTACGTTTTTTCAATTTTTTTTTTCTGATTCTGATCTACAAATTGACACAACCTGATACAACCAGAGGGGTAATTGCGTAACTTGCTATCAGTAGGAATCGGTTTCATTTTGATAGTTAAACAACATTCATTGCGTCATTTACGTTATTGGGCAATTACAAGGGACAATTTATTTGAACAAATAACGCACTGAATTAGAAATAATCTTCAATACTATTCAGATTCTGATAGATAGTGCGTTCCACAATTAGGGTGCTGTTGTATGTTGATATTAATGTAACTTGTTCATGAAATTTTCATTCAGTAGCATATGAACCTAGAGGATTGTATTGATTATATATTTCTGTAAATACATACGTGTTATGGCGCTAATCATATTTTTTTCAAATTACCAAATACTGCAAATAGCAGTAGGAAAACGTCTGAAAACTTTAATTTCACGGGGCTTTCACCCTTTTTTTTTTGTATGGTAAATGATCAAATGACTTCTCCCGCTCTGGGCGGAGCTGGAGGGCGTGTCAGACTTTTACTGACTAAAATCCACCCGTGTTCCTTCAGTTGCCCATGTACCAGGGTCACGGTATCTCTTTCTAACAATCAACCGACCCCGGCAGGGTTTTCACCCTTAAGGTTCAAAGTTCGACTGTGCTAAGCCCTTTGTATAGATATCACAAGGACCTATGCGTGTCCTGTTTTAGGCCCTACGCAGCCAAGGACGACTCGCGACCTTTATCAGTTCGTCGTCCAATCTAGCGACAAACAATTCCCATTTCATGGTTGCCATTCAAGCGTCCTAATTAAAAATGCTTTACGCTCAACTAACGCTAGATTACTTTCTTCGTTACTAAGGTTGTCCAAACATCGAAATAGGTAAAGTTGGTATCGTTCTGCTTCACCCATGAATGAAAATTCCGCTCAATTAATTAGGACACACATCCCGTCCTCTAAACATTATGGAGTCCCGTTGGAATCGTGGTGGTTAACGCGACTTCGGAGCGTGGGGTCCTGGGTTCGGTACCCAGGTCAGGCAAAGTGTCATTGGGGTTTACCTTTACGAATTTCTTAGTAACAGCTCGGAGTTTGGAAGTTGGCGGTGTGATACCCGTAGCTCGGTAAGCAAGTCAGCTACGCCTGATCTCTCTCCGGTCGACTCGAATAGGGAAGATGCAAATATAATATTTATGAAAATTTTATGATTAAAATGTTAAAAAAGTATAAAAGAAGGGCCACTGCAATGTTTTTATGTTACATAATGTTCATTTTTAACAATAATTACGAGTTAAAAATGACTCGAAACAAAACGTATTTCAAAACACCAATCAGCGTTTATAACAAGAGTGACGTCACCTCACTCCTGTTATGACAACTTATTGAGGCTATGGATGTAAAAGTTAATATTATTTTATGGGAATATTAATTGCATTTTTATTGTAAAAAATGGAAGGTAGGTTTATAAAAGCAGATTCCAGGAATTTACTAAGAGTTATTTTTCAGAAAAAGTTTTCCTCCACCCATTTTACTTTAATCCAATTTTTGACGTCATTCTCCAAATATAAATGTAATACATGTTATAGACAAGTTTGTAAGTATTAGGTAGGTTACTAACGTGTTTTCACGTACAAGCAGATTTACTAAACATATAACAAGTATATTCGCTGACTTATTACGTCAAAGTGATCTTCACAGTTCACAGCATCGAATAATGCAAAAAGGAAAGAAAGCTATGCAATGAAGAATGAATGATGCATGATGATGATGTGATGTATTGTGGATTGCAATAAAGTTTTAAGTATTGAAATGGTGTTTGGAGAAAACTGAAATTTCTTTTCGCAGCTTGAAACCAACTTTTTCTCAGTTTTGGGTCTCAAGGTCCAGTCAAAAACAATTTATTTGGAAACTTTGTTTAAGTATACACGGACTCACTGGCTGGATTATTAGTGGTATTGTTATGATCACCTGATGTTGACGGATAGTCCATTTTAAATTTTTCAAAATAAACTATCTCAAAAGTCGAAAAAATATGCAAAAGTATGAAAGCCGACCAACAAATACAACCAGTGACAGACAAGAATGACGTCATCGGAACTATAGGTCCGTTTTCGCGGGAAAATTTAAACTGTCAATTTAAAACCTCATTTTTTCCGATAAATTACAATATTTTAATTTTTTTATATATTTGTGGTCTATTCTACATGGAAATCTTTAAAGTGAAAACAAAAATAAAAATATTGCATGTTGCCTATTGTGTGCCGTCCCATCTCCGTCAAGAGAATGTCTCTGTGTCTGCGCACGCATTTGTGCACTATAATATCTGCGCATATATATGTATTTGCCGTCATCGCCGAAATACAGTCTGGCGAACTATGTGTCAATAACGTTTGCACTTAACACCTTAACATTTACCCAGTGCCAATTTCACAGCAATTAATATTAATTATATAATAACCAATTAATTATTGTCCTATCTCAGGTTCAAAGTGCCACAGATAAACGAGATATACGGAGCGACGGAGGGCAACGCTAACATAAGTGAGTGAAAGTTTATTCATACAAATATACAAGAAACACACATTTACACACAATTATGCAGTGTGCCGGAGACACATTAAACTTTGTAATGTGTGGATATGTCGTCCAGGTCATGTGCCGTTTTGATAATATTGTTATTTGTTGCTTAATGCTTCCTTTAACACAATTAATGAATGAACTCGTTTAGAAATCGGCTTATTTTCGGCTGTCATTTGTCCATAGTTCTTTTTTTTAACACGTTTTTATTAGCTTCTTATGTATGTTAGTATGTTACGGAAACTATGAACATGATTTGGACCACCTTCAAAACGTCGGATTAACTCGAAATTTTGCATACTTATCAAGGACCGATGGCAATACAATATTGTGCCACTATCCTTGCCGGGGGTTACCAGGATAGTAAGAAAAAAACTGTCGTCGAAAACTACGCTGACATACATCACAAAAAAAAAAGCGAAAACTACACTGACATACGTCACAAAATTCGAAACACCTTAAAACATAAAAATAAATAATAGTTTAAAAAAACACGCTTCCATAGAAAACCAAAAAGCACCTCATGCTTTTTCCATTATTTTCTACTCTTCTTAGATTGATTTTCTATGGAAGCGTGTTTTTTAGTTTTTTTTTAAACTATTTTATAATATAGTTCGTATAAGATTTTACTTTTATTTCAACTAAGTATGTCGGTACCTAGTTGTCATTATCTAAAATGGGTACCTAGTTATTGAATAATTTGAACTAGTTGCTTTGCAAGAGTCATAATGCATTGTCTTCTTGTTAGACATGGTCTGGTCACGACTACGTCGAATCGTCTTAACAGACATAATAGCCATTAGTAGCTACCAATTTGTCTAAAACTAAATATATCTACAAACTGTGAATGATTGCTATTGTTCTTAAACAACATTTTAATTGTGAATTTCCCATTCCGGTATTTTATTTAATTGCACGAGTTTAGATTGTCTAGACTTTAGACTTTGATCGTAATAAAAAACTGACGAGGTCATTTTTCAAGCTCATTAAAAGTATAAATAGTTTGTTTTGAATCAAACCGGTGACTGATTTACATATTGCATTGACGATCGTGATGTGGTTCCGCAATAATAATCATAAATGATTTGTAAAAAAAAGATAATTATTCCTGTTGATCTCCATAAATAGTACGATAGCCCAAAGTATGATATTATTAGAGCCAATATTACGTTTGATTTTAAAAGCAAGCTTTTTATTTTGTTATGGACAACATACATAAAGTCACACCTTTTCCCATGGGCGCCTTTTCCTTTTGTCTCGTTTAAGTTTATACAACTGGTCATAGACACACGTCAGTTGCGAGTCCTAGACCTTAGAACGTTAGGTAATATTTTCTATAATAGAATTCTCCACGTTCTAAAACTACAGTTTTCTGCATTCTAATTTAAACGTGTCCTTGCTCCATTTCACTAGTTTAATAAGACTTTTACCTGATTTACGTTGTACGCCCACTGTCGCGGAATTGATTTGATATCTTTATTATCATATCGTCGCGCGTCGTTCCTCTTCGCCTTGCTCTTTAATTTATTTCTGTTTACTACTCTTTACTCGACTATTTTAATCTTGCACTAATGCCAATTCAGATTTGCTTGATTTTTTATTTAAGCTGTGATTTTGACAGTCAACAGGCTCTTGCAATATATTTCCTTCAATCATTATTCATTACTGTCGCCTTTTTAAGATCGAAAAATATCAAGTTTAAATCGAGCTAATTTAAACCTAATTTCGATCGACAAAAACAATTTAAATGGCTCGAGGCGTGTTAAGGGGGTTGAAATAACAATCGCCTTAGACAGGAAGTGCATTCTCATGACAATTATTCTCGTTGAGTTCTTAAAAAGTTCCAAATTTATAATGTAGTTTACTTTTTCGTAAGTATGTCTCAGTGTCTAATTTACTCAATATGTTTATTGCTTTACCATAATGTGTACTTAGGTGGTAACTCTACAATTTAGATTATTATGGACCCTGTAAGGGTACAGCAAAAGGATAGGAGAGAAGAAGCTCTGTTTTAGGAGATCATCTAAATGTTATCGTAGGAAAGCGTTTTAACTTAGTTATAATTATAATAGTCAGGAGATTGCGAATAGCATACTAACATTTCCCTTATTTATATATGACTAGCTTTTGGCAGTGGCTTCGCCCGCGTGTAGATAGTTCAATCCATAAAGACGGGCCCCACTCTTTGACAATTGTACTGAGAGCGGTCAAAAACAAAGGAAAGGGGCGCAGAGGGAGGGGCGCGTCATCGTGGATTGAACTATCTGTATTATACGTATAAACCTTTCACTTGAATCACTCTATCTATTAAAAATACTGCATTAAAATCCGTATCATAGTTTTAAAGATCTAAGCATACATAGGGACAGGCAGAGGGAAGCGACTTTGTTTTATACTATGTAGTGATTTTATCTTTTAATACTCTACAGTCTAATATACTTAGCCTGTAACCAGCTATGTGTAATTTGCAGTAAACGTGGACAACACAGTGGGCGCGGTGGGCTTCCTGCCCAAGCTGGTGCCCACGTGCCTGCACCCCATCGCGCTCGTGCGCGCGGACGAGGCCGGCACGCTGCTGCGCGCGCCCGACGGCTACTGCATACGCTGCAAGCCTAGTCAGTATACACGACTTACTGCTTAGGGGCCATCCATAAATTACGTAACACGAATTTCATGATTTATGACCCAGTATACACGACTTACTGCTTAGGGGCCATCCATAAATTACGTAACACGAATTTCATGATTTATGACCCAGTATACACGACTTACTGCTTAGGGGCCATCCATAAATTACGTAACACGAATTTCATGATTTATGACCCCCCCCCCCCTCCCTAGTCTGATGTCACATATTTTACAATTTTACATCTAAAAATAATTATTGAATTAAAACAGCAGTTCCGAAATTAGTTTTATTTCTATTTAAATATTTTTTTAATAAAATTAACATCAAATCAAACATTGCAAGAAATTTGATATCTCTACAGATAGAGTTGCAAATGTTTTTGAGGTTATCATTAATAGTTCAAAGTTTGTGTTTTATTTAACACTTAGATTAAAATAGTTTTTGAAATGTGACGTCACGAAATTTAGGACCCCTCCCTCCCCATTGTCACACAATGTCACACTTCGTCGACCCCCGCCCTCCCTTAACGTTGGACGTAATTTATGGATGGCCCCTTACATATGACACTATTACGCGAACGGATAGGATTAGAAATGAGTATTGAAGCGGAAGTCTAAAAGTGACACCAGGTGACTGAAAATTGGTGTGGCAATCGGTTGTATCTACTTCATTCTTTTTAATGTGGACTATTCCGTATAAAAATCTTTTTTTATAAACACGACAAACAGTCTGATTGTCCCTGACCTATCTTCATGCCACATAAATGTCATTGTATTAAGAGCGGAAGCTCCTAATATTTGATATTTCCGCTCTAAATGCATGTTTCGTGAATACACAGCTGATATATGATGTTGATACGTTGAGTTATAGCAATGAGTGCTGTGTTTCAGACGAGCCGGGCATGTTCATTGGGCTCATCGCTCAGGGCAACGCCTCCAGAGAGTATTACGGATACGTTGACAAGGTATGCTTCAAAAGTCTTTATAGGTACTTATACATACAATTATACGCTTTTTCTTAAAATCGGTTGCTCACTCAATTATGTCCCACTTTTTGCATGTTGTATAAAGTGGATAACTAATAGCCGCACAGCTCAATTGATCAGGTTTAGCTACACTTGGCACGGTTGGTCCGTGGATGGGTGACCAAGTGATACCAAGACCCCTCCGTGCCTCGGAAAGCATGTTTGGCGGTTAAGCCGTTGGTCGCGGCTGTCATTCTTGGATACAGTCGTACAGGTCGTCAGAAGCCCCGCAGTCTGACAGCGAGTCTTACCAAGGGGTTTCGTATTACCCAGTAGCTGGGTTGGGAGATAAAATAGACAGTCATTCCATGTAAAATACTGCTATTCAGCTGCATCCAGTAAGTTTAGAAGCCGAACATGGTTGCGAAAAGGCTAGACAGATTGATTAAATAAAGGGGATAAATAGTGTTTGGAAAACTGGTTTGTTCGGATAATCGAACTGTATTGATTCAGCCATACATATTTATGTACAGGTGAATGAAAACCCTATGTTTAGACATATCAAGGGCTAATGAGAAGAACTGGCCTAGTCACATTCACCAAATTTGTCAGGGTTGACATTTAAAGTTTTGATATCATTTAGTTAATTTAAAAATATTTCGCAGGCATAAATAATTGATTTTAAAAGGAAATATGGTATGTTATCGATATTGGGATCGATCGTCATCTCCATAATAATTACCCGTTTCACATTCGCTTTGACAGGGAAGAAGTGGCTTAGTCATGGACAAAGCTAATTATTCCCTATTAAATCCAAAATGCAGCCCAATTTTTTAAGTGACCCAGTGAGTTCTTGCCTTGTTTTAGATACGCGTATGGTAAAATGTGGATTTTTGTAACCACAGACAACAAAACATCTATTTGAAAAAAATGTGACTTAACCGATTCTTCCCCTTAGCCCTTCATATTTTTAATGACAAATAGTTTCGTTCACACGTAAAAATTTTGTTTTTCAACTAACGGCTACTTGGGAGTGACTCATATGACACTCCCAAGTAGCCGTACATACAACTAGCAGTTCAAGACAATTTTTCGTGTATTGTAGCGCGGGAGGAGGTAGCACGCGCGAGTCGGGCGGGCGTACCTAGTAGTTCGGATAAGCGGTCGTTCGGTTGATCGACGTTCGTATTATCGACGCTCTCCTATACCTGCTTCTAAATAACCAAGTGAAGGAGGGCTTCTCTAAGTCTAATGGATCAGTTCAGTTAACTGATGAATTAATCCCAAATTTAATTACAAAAATGTCTATTTCAAAACGACAAATCATGGAGTTAGCCGCCCTCCAGTATGCCTTCAGGGCTTGCTGTGCGGAATCTCTCTTATAGAGGTGTAGATTTTCGGCACTCTTTCATCCAGATCTTCAACTTAGTCCCTTTGCATCTATTTCCAGGACGACAGCAACAAGAAACTAGTTCGCGACGTATTCTGCAAGGGCGACGCTGCCTTCGTGTCGGGCGACATCCTGGTGTCGGACGAGCTGGGCTACCTGTACTTCCGCGACCGCACGGGCGACACCTACAAGTGGAAGGGCGAGAACGTCGCCACCGCCGAGGTCGAGAACGCCATGTCGCCCTGTCTGCAGCAGAAGGCGTGTGTCGTCTATGGCGTATCTGTAAGTGTTTAACTACTATTTAATTTACCTTCATAGAAGATATTTTCGTCATCCTTTCTGACTTATAAAGCTTTCTTCGCCATTAATGTTGATGCCAACCCCTTTTTTTTTGATGGAAAATCATCAAATGACTTCTTCCGCTCTGGGCGGAGCGGGAGTGCGTGTCAGACTTTTACTGACTAAAACCCACCCGTGTTCCTTCAGTTGCCCATGTGCCAAGGTCACGGTGTCTCTTTCGAACAATCTCGCGACCCTGGCAGGATGCCAACCACTGTCCAGTCCAAAACATTGGAGACATCCTCCAGTGCAGCGGTGAACAGTTTCGGAGAGATTACGTCTCCCTGTCTAACCCCTCACTGCAGAGGGATATATTTAGAGGCTCAGTCCTAGAACCAGACTGACATAGTGGCGTTTTCATAGAAACACTTCAGCTCCTCAATGTACTGATAGTCAATCTGGCACTGTTAAAGAGACTGCAGCAAAGCCCAGGTCTCGATGGAATCAAAGGCTTTTTCGTAGTTCACAAACGCTAAGCAGAAAGGCAGGTTATACTCCTCGGTCTTCTTTATAACCTGCAGTGTATGTGGTCTACGGTACTTAAGCCTTTCCGGAATCCGGCTTCCTCGGCAGAGCCATGGACGTCTTTCGGCTGAAATGATGATGATGAATGGTGATCAAGTCTTTTAAATCATCATCATCATCATTTCAGCCGTTAGACGTCCACTGCCGGAATTAGGCCTCCCCCAATTTGGGGGGCTTTGCCATAATCGCCACGCTTGGCAAGCGGGTTGGCGATAGCAGTATGGTGGTAAAATACATAGAGAATGCTGCTGCCCATTCTCTAGTAAGTCCCTTAGTCGCCTTTTAAGACACCCACGGGAAGAAATAGGGTGGTGTTATTCTTTACGTCCAGCACCACACGGCACCACGGTAGTCTTTTAAATAAAAGGATGATTTTGCTTTTATCTCTTCGATAGACAATTAAAGAGGCAACTAGAAATCCACAGGCTGTTAAACCCTATTTATGTAAATCCCAGATCCCCATGACGGAAGGCCGTGCCGGCATGGCGTGTATCGCAGACCCGGCGCGCTCGCTGCCGCTGGCGCGCCTGGCGCGGGACCTGGACGACTCGCTGCCGAGCTACGCGCGCCCGCTGTTCCTGCGGCTCATCAACGACATCGAGATCACTGGTCAGTACATACACACATACATCGCGGAGCACACACCTGTAATAATGTCGTAAACACACTGAGACGAGCCTGCTTCAAATTTGTTAATCATATCACGGCACCATTCCACCCGGGCCTGCTTCTGAGAATCGGTGAGGTTGTTCGGCATTCGGCACCCAGCGAAAACTATCCTCCTCACGCGAAGATGCACGTGTAGAATCTCGTGAAGGCTTCCCGATCCAATCTGCAGTATGTGTTGAATCTCCTGATACGTAATTCGCCTATTGTGTTGGATTAAATTTTTCACTGCTAGCACGTTTTCCTCCGTAACAGCCGTCAAAGGGCGACTACTTCTTTCTTTAACCCTCAAAGTTAGTCGACCACGTTTAAATTCGTTCTACCAACGATACACAGTTAGGTGCTGCTACCTTGGAACGGCCTTCATCCATGAATGCAATTTGAAGTCTATCGTATGATTCGTCCGGTTTCAGGCGTCACTTAAAATCGTAAAAAATCATAGCGCGAAAATGTTCCCGGCGCAAATCCATTTTCCGATAATGTAATTAGCTCGCAAAAAACGTGGAGGGAAATTTTGAAATTGGGACGTACCTATTTTTACTTATAAATAATCATTAGTTTTATGATAGTTTATAACTGGCCAGTCTCTCATACAAAAAAAAAAAAACTTTTTTTCGCAATACTTTCTGAGTGGCCTGGTGGTATTAAGAACTTTACTAAAGTCGGCATGAAGTTTGAAATACAAAAACTTTCTCGAAGGTTTAGGCGCGGGGTAAAATAAGATCATGTTTGGTAAAAAGACGATTTTGTGTTTGAGCTTGTCATCGACATGTATAGAAAGAGACACTCTAGACATGCAGGTATAAGTGATAGAGACGACGCTATGCAAAGGTGGATTTTTTCTTAGCACAAGTAGTTTAGTTTTTACAATTTATAACGGAGAACATTTTTTCAATTTCAATTCATGATCATTCATCCTTTCATTGTGCGTGGTCCGACACAAACACTTGGCCAGTTTTTTTTATTTTGAGCCGAGTTTTTGAACCCCACATTGTCTGAACACAGATAGCAAAATGCGGCACTTTTGTTTACAAAGATAATTAATCAAAGTTGACCCACATAAGCAATTAAGTGCATATTCATGTTAGATAGTAGGTTGATAGGCTCGATAGTTGATACTGTGTTATCTTGCCCCCACACTATGTTCTACTTACATGGTGATTATGTAGATAACGAATAGCAAAGGTCGGTCAATATGCAGATCGTTTATTAGTAAACAAAATGACGCCTTTTCCTTTATTTAGATCGGCGTTAAATAGTTTTGAATTGACTTCCTGATACAATTACAAGTATGCATTTTATCAATCGATGTGTCCTAAACTTTGAGAAATCTAACGAACAGAAAAAACGTCTTTTATAATGAAAGTGATTAACACGTTACCGCGCGAAACTCCACTCGGGGCATCTTTTTGCATTCAAGTTTAGTTATTAAGCGCACTCAGGCTACTGTCATACACCATCTCTCTCCGTGTCTGTTGCGTTATTTGCTGACCGATCATTCATCACTGTGAATAGTTTGAGGTCCACTGTGGAATAGATTAGAATTGCTTGTCATGCTGCGACGCTGGACGAGTTGCTCTGTCACGCTGCGAGGCTTGTTATTAATTTACACAGGCTAGGTTGTCACAATGTGAAGCAAGGTTGTAAATCCCCTGTCACGCTAAATTGTAATGCCCGGTCACGCTCCGAGACCAGATTAGGACTCCTTGTCACGCCACGCGGTATTATCGTATCGTCACTGAGTAGCGCTTATGAGTCGCACGGGAAAATGTTCCCGTGGCCATTAAACTGGAAGGTAGAGGATTAATGAGGCCATCTAAAACCGTAATATAAAACTTTTATTTTTCCATTTCCAGGCACGTTTAAACTGAAGAAACTGCAGTACCAGAAGGAAGGCTTCGACCCGGACGTGATCAAGGACCCGCTGTACTTCCGCTCGGGACAGGACTTCGTGCCCATCACGCCGCAGCTCTACACGGACATCTGCACCGGCAAGCTCAAGCTGTAGGCACGCACCGCTGTTCGGCAAACAGACACAGTACAGGCAAGGACGGTACTGGCAACATCTAAGAAATCATCAACTGGCTTACCTTTTCCCAACTACGGGGACTTGGGGTTGGCTTCTTAAATACTAGCATTTTACTAGGAGCGACTTGCCCATCTAACCTCCGTAACCCAGTTACTGGGTAACACGATGCCTCTTAGTAAGACTGGTCTAAGAAATAAAGAAAAGCTTGTCAGTCCCGAATGTACGGTGCTCGATTCTTTCAAAGCTTTTTCTAGTGCCTCTCCGGTGCTGTTCCTCGTTCAATATTGCTGAAAACATAATTGATAGCGAAACTTCCGTCCTGCCTGTACTATGCGTCGGTCAATCAGAGTAAATCGTTATGTGAAGTTCCACAAACATTCGGTACCGCTCAAGTCAATAGTAATTGGCACATGTGATACACGAACAGTCAAAATTTTCTGTTATATTAATCTCCCGTGATGGGCCGATGAGAGAATGCCTCCACAGGCAGCATAGTTATAGCTAGACCAAATCACAGACTTTTTGCACTAAAACGCCGGCAGTATTTTGTTCTATCCAGCTAATTTAGCAATTTTAGGTAAAATTTACATTAAAATATAGAATTCGTAAAATTGTTGTTCAAAACATTTGTAGTTAAGGCAATGGTGGGGGCAGTGTGAAAACACTACTCAAATTTTCATGTGTTTCCTTGAAAGGGGTGTGAAAATACCAATAGGCTTATTTTTTTAATCAATAACTATTTGTCGAGCCTCGTTGTAAACAGGTGTGACGTGTAGTGAGCGTGGCGTGTCGGTGTCGTGACGTCACGTGGTCCGTGTGGCTGTAACTTGAAACACTAGAACAAGTCGATAATAATACAATTGTTTAGGCGTAGAGGGGGGTAGACACTAGCTGTTGTTTCATGTTTTCACAGTTGGAAACTAAATAATAATAGTTGTATGATTCCAGTTTCAAAATCGAATCCTATCCTCCAGCTTTTTCCTTTAAAGCAAAATCATTATACACAAAACCATTCTAGCATTAATTAATGATACAGATTTTTTTCAGAAAATTTAAAAAAAAGCTGTTAAGAAAAAACATTAAATGTATGTAGCTTATTAGATGACATTCCACCATCTAGTCACATAAGATGTTCTATTCATTTATCTTAAAATGTATGAGTTCCTAAGTATTGTTTTTGGGCACTTTAAAGTCCTATCATTAGCGAAGCAGATACCAAATAACTAAAATCCATGGCAATTAATCGCGATACGGACTTTGTATTTAGATTTTTGTGCCTTGAAACGAAAATCGCTGCACAGTAGTGTAGACTAGGAAAACTTTGCAGTTTACTCCTAAACAAAATTATTACGTAAGTTGTAAATAATATAATAAATATTAAAATGTCTATGCTGGTTTTATTTTACTTCCCACAGGCGTATTAATTACCCTACACACACTTAAGGTGCACCACAGTGCTTTTTATCAGGCAACGTTTGCAAGTGCTAATGTTGCCCAGTTAACACTTGCAAACGTTTGCGTTGCGAACAATAAAAAAAGTTATCTTTATATAATTAAAATAAGGTCACCATTATTGTCCGTATTTATGCAAAATGGAACCACACGATAAATTTAGTTTTTTACTTTTTTTGAAGAATACTAATTTAAAAGTGGTCTATATTCTTATACAAGAAGAACCACATGATTTTTGCCTTGATTTAGACAATTTTTAAATGAGTATTCTTCATAAAAAGTAAAAAACAAAATTTGTCGTGGACGGACAATTATAAACCAAGATCGGTTGGACTGATTTATTTGATCTTTGATTTGTTGCCGCCCCTAATAGTAGGCTTATTAGAATAAATCGCAAAAAGATGCCGATACTTAATTTTCACCTAACAAAGGTGTCAGCTAGAAAATCCCATCGAAGTAGGTACCTGGTTCCCATATCTTAGTAGAAGCTAATCTAACACGTGTTGCAGCTAGAAAACTGTTTATACTTTCGAAGTACCAGGTTATCATAACTCAATAGGACCATACTTCTAATCGTGTTGACTAACATTACTTTGTACATTTAAAATTGAGTCTTATTGTCATGACATAAGATTTAATTTTCTTTGGCTCAATCGGCGGTAGGTATGGCAAAAAACATTTTTTGTTAAAATACCCACCCATATTCAAAGTTACTGAAATCCATTCAGTACTTAGGCAATTATGAACAAACTACTTCCAGGACTCGCGTTTATTCTGTTACAGCCTGTATCAGAATAACTTAGGTACAGTCAGCATCAAAAGTTGATGACCACATTTAAATTTTCAAAATCGCTGTACACCGTATTATACCTAAATCGCTCAACATGATAAGCGCCAGAAATGAATGCTTATCATAAAAGGGCATAAGTGACCATCACTTTTCAAAAGTCGCTAAACAAAGTTATAGTAAAAAAACTTAACATTAAAACGAACAAAAGCTAGTTTATGATAATTGTAAATTAGTATTCAAGTAAATATCTGTAAAGGTGTAAACTCATAGATATACCTACGCGATAGCGCTCTGATTTCGGTTATGTCTTGGACCGTTAGTAATTTTTCGAATAATCCCTATTACTATAGAAATTCGTGTAATTATAATTATTTTACTTGTAATAGTTTGGTTCTGGCCTGTTAGTCTAGTGGTTAGTGACCCTGACTGCTAAGAGTGAGGTCGTGGGTTCGATTCCCACCCAGGACAAATGTTTGTGTGATGAGCTCAATCATTTGTTCTGTGTCTGAGTGTAATTTATCTAATATGTATGTATTTAAAAATATATATGTAGTTGTCTGGTTGCCATATTACAGGCTCTGCCTAGTTTGGGATCAGATAACGGTGTGTTGATTGTCCTAAATATTATTATTATATTATATACGCATAATAATAAAATTCTTCGTCTCTAAAGTTGTTCAGTAACTTTTGTTATTTATGATGTTATTTTTGGACGTTGCCGTAGTTACACTAGATAACCAAAACAAGCATTTCATATTGTTCAGTGACTTTTGTAAAACTGAATGTTTATGATGTTTTCGGATATTACAACGATCAGCAATTTTTGACAAAATGGTGTTCAGTGACCTTTGAAGAGTAGTGTTCAGTTAATTTTGAACTTTAATGATGTTCATCCAATACTGGCGCTCTATCTTGTTGAGCGATTTATGGGTGATATAGTGTACAGTGATTTTGAAAATCTGAATGTGATCATCGACTTTAGAGACGAAGAATTTTAAGTTTTTTTTTTTTTATCAAAGCAAAGCTACCACCTGTGGGGCTCGTTTTAGTTAGAGGAAATTACTTTCCTAAACACTCCATCTTGGATTTCCTCCAATACCACTCCTTATCTAAAAGTCTTCTGAACTAGGACGAAGCACGAAAATACTAAAAAGATACTAATTGTATAACTTATTGTAACTTTATTAAATTTACAATAACACAAATATACATTAAAAATTAAACAAAAAATAACAAATAAAAATATATTCATTGTGCTGTCACGTATCTTATTATGTTTATTTACTAAATTACGTGATACACATACAATAAATGTGAAAATAAGCGAAAATAAAGTTCTTTGTAACGTCAAAATTAATAAACTCTCTCTAGTAATATTAAAACAAGCTAATACTAGACAATGTACATTATATTGACAAATCATGCGATCACATATCTACATACATTACAAGTGCCTTCAATTGACAGTGCAGCTGCTAGCTAAATATTAGGAATGCTTTCATTTACAAACAGTTAACTATCTTGTCCTTCAAATTAAGAACTGGAAATCGCGCACTGAATTCTGAAGAATTGATATTCCAGCAGAGTTCAACCTAGCGCGTCGTACCGCATCTTTAAATGTCTTCACACTTTGTTCCTGCCACAAAACTTGTGCTTTCATTTGTTATGTCTTACAAAAGTGAAAAACGGGTAGATACGAGTGATCATGTGATGCAGCGGTGCCTAAGGCGTGTTACACATTTGTTCGGGTCAACACATTGGAATCGGTTGTATCTGTTAAACAAGAAAGCCGACCCGAAGCAATTACTACATCATATTCGATTTTTCCTCCCGGCTGTACCCATTTATACGAACAAGTCTGTAGCACGTCTTAAATTTTATTCGTCCTTGAAATAAATACATATTACATTCCTGATTGCAGTTCAGTAGCATGGTCTAAGAGTAAACGCTGAAGATACAAATGAACAAAAATTTCATTATGAGCACTATGAGAACCATCCCAAACAAATATTTTTTTACACTTGTATAGTAAACACTCAGTATAAGCATTAAAAGATTTAAATAAATGTGCCATAATTTCTATGTTCACCGGTTCTGCTCTCAAAAGCTTAGTTAAATGTACAATATATATATAGGGCAGTGTGTAGTAATTATTTTATCACTAGAATATATTCCTTTACATTTATTTTAAATTCCTCTAAATTATTCAGACCATATTCTAATACAACTTAACGAAGCAACGTCACATTGATGCAGCAACAACTTACGTTAACTTCTGTGATTATTGCAAAATAATTGACAACACAATACGCATACAAAAAATAACCATTTACATATAAATATAATACAATCAATTATTTAAATAATGACTAGCAACTATTAAGGCAACTTTAATGAATTTTTCACAATGTATAATACAATAACGTTGTTCAAAAATACAATAATATAGACAATACTTACAATTATGCATAGTGCATTTGCTTATCCGGGTACCTACTAATACCGATATTAAGAGGCCGTATACGAAATTTTGTCGATTTCGCTGATTTACTTGGTTCTACAGACGTGCTTTTAGAGTTTAAATATTGCATTTCCATAAGTTTTAATGCGCAACATTAAAGATGGTTTTGTTATTATCTAATATCATTATCTGAGCTACTTTTTTATTTTAGAAAAAAAAGAAGAAAGATTAACGAGAAAGATTATTTTGAAAGATAATTTACAGCCAATTATTTAAATATTATTTTTGATATTTTTCGGGAAATGGATTGATTTGGAACTGAAGTTTATTTCCGTTGTTTTAATTTCATGAACGAGAGTTATCAGCAGCCGAAATCTAAAACTATTAATTGCCCTTTTCTCTAAAATGTTACTAAGTTAAATATATGTTTACTATAACTTTTAATATGAAAGTGGTCAAATTTAATTTATACGTTGTATAGATGACTTTCACAACAATACATTGAAATGTTTTTATACCGTGCAGACGTTAAATCGATTGGTAAATATGTGATATTCTTAATCTCTTACAATAAAATTCACATAATAGTCGTCGGTTTCATGTCGATTCGTCAAAACAGTAGCTCATTCATTTGACCATAACTGAAATGATCTTTTATATGGTGCACTGTAACTTATAAAAATACAGTATATTAACTGTAAAATCAAGTCTATAACATCACATAAAAAAGCGAAATTTGAAAAATTTCGTATACAGCCTCTTAAGTACATTAATTACCTAATTATCATATTCTATAAGTTGTTACACCCGTCGAGCAACTTATTTGGTCACTATTTTATGGGGAATCTAGTTTATCATGTGATAACCCGTGTCATAAGCAAAGAGATATAATGCGAACAATAATATTTTTATTTATAAACATTACTTAAAAGTGGAAGTAATGATTAGCGACTGTTTAACCATAAAATTTGGCCGTTTAAACGTCTCTTAACTTTAAGCAACATTTATGAAAAACCACTTACATTCTTGTGATTACAGCAATGTGATGTGCATTAAGAATTTAATACCTTAAACTTTTGCTCGAATGCAATAACCAACTAAACTATAATCATAAAACCTAAAGGTACTTTGTTTAACTTCATTGATCGCCAACTACAATAAAATTATACCAAAATTTGATAACAAAATAAATAGTCGAGTACTGCGGTACTAAAATGTACGGTAGGCCGCATGTCAGTGGCAACAAAACCAGTATAAGCTGCCCTCTTATTGTATTTAAAGTCCGCACTACGCAAGGCCAGTTGTTACCATTGACAAGCAGCATAATGGACCTTACGATAATTAAAAACTCTAGAATTATTTATTGTGATGTTCATAAAAATAAAGTAGACACCATGTATACTAAAATTCGAAAATAACAAGACGAGGTTCATTTGTGTCTGCTCCTACAATGGAATGTTATACTCTTCTTCAAAGGAGATTCCCAAAATACAGGCACATGTCCAACTGTAGGACAGTGTGCAATTTGTTCTAGTTACTCCTTATATACCTACCTATTGATATAATACATTCGACTGCCGGCTTTATATGTTGTCCTTGGGAAGACGCGGCATGGGAATTGAGTCTTGATGTATACACATGTAATGTATTCGGCCAATCAGAGTGTAGTAAGTGACATCTACAACGCCGGACCGCGCAACTCCCTTTTTTGTATAATTTTGAATATTTTTGTTATATCATTTGATTTTATATTTTTGTAATAAGTTGAAGGTCCTTTTAACTTAAATGAAATAACAGCACTATAAAAAAATAGTTGTCACAACACAAGGACTGTTATAGGTTCCTAAACCAGCACATATTTTATATACAGACCGCGAACCGTTCAAGTAAATAACATAATAATACAACATAACTAAACGCACCCTTAGAATTTAAAGCTTCGAGCACACAAAAAGTAAACAGTTGACAAGGCTGCTAGCGTTAAATTCGAGATCTACCATAAAGGTATAAAATCCAGTCAAAATCTAGCAACGTGGACTACATTGCCAACGTTCGTGGCATTCACGGTCATAAAGCGTTTGAGCGAGACGAGATGTGTCTTCAGAAATATCATACTAAACATACCCCGTCTTGCTCGCACTTGTTATGATTTTTCCGCCAGGTATCTTGCAGTTTAAAATAGTAAAGACGACATGATTTGAGTGGTAATTTACTCGAAGTGTTTGACAAAGTATGGTGTGGGAAGACGTTGGCAATAAATTCTGATTGACATACAATTCAATTTTTCAATTCAAATCGTGTAGTCTGTACTAAGAGTACGTTGGTTGTTCGCAAAACGTAGCTGCGTTTAAACAGGCTGTTTAATCTGTATATTAATTATAGGCTATGACAATTTCCAAATAACCTGGCATTGATATAAATAAACAGAAGCTCTGTTTGCTAGAGACTTTTGACAAAATATATACAAAAATCACAATACTATAGTCAAAATTAATACTGTACTTGGCTACATTGCGTGAGCCATTTGTTCATTGCCTTAGGAAACAATTCCGTACGTTCTAATGACGTGTTTGCACTGCTCTGCTCAGACGGATCAGGTGTTGAGGGAGGGGAACCAAGCGGCCAGGCCAGTACGGGGCGGTAAGGCTGCCCTTAGTAACGCTTCTTCGTGAGCTGATAGGCGCAGGAGAGCGGCAAGTGCGCGGGTCAGTTGCCTTGCTTCTAACTCGCGTGCAGTTAGGAAACGAAGCACCACGTGTTTCAAGTATCTGGAATTAGTAAGTATGTCGAAAATTAATTGTGAAAGGTGAATCGGCAAAAGTGGAAGTCGGTCCAAGTATCAATAACAATCAAACATATGTCATAAGGTAGGTAGGTATTTAAATCACTTTTAGATTTGAATATTTGCAAATGTATTCACTCCGTTTACAAAACTATAACATGGTACCATCAGATAAAATTAACAGTACTCGTTAGCACATCTAATGAACCCACACTCGAGGGGTTTCCTATGACGATAGCTATTCAAGAGATCCGTCATCTAGCGTCCAGATCAGTAATTAGGTCCTCGTCATCAGGTAAACTGAACAGTCAGTTGAGACCGATCTAAAGAGCACACATTCGATGGGTTTACTAATAGTTATTCAAGAGTTCCATTATGTAGCATCCAGGTCTATCATCTGTCCAGCTCGGTAATACTATATAATTTTATCAACTTTGGAATGCATATATTATTTTGCAAAAATTCCAACTAAGACCACTTGAAGTGATTAAATATTCATCCACCGTCCAGGTACTTCCTATGAAACCTCCCCATATCTTTTTCACACAGCGATGTGAACCGCCATAGTAGTTATTGCTCAATATTAAAATGTCTATCTTATGACATGTGTTTGGTTGTTATTGGTCGTGGGGACAATTTTGTCCAGTTCTCCATTTTGAGATTTGGATTAAATACATATTGCGCAACTTTATTTAATAGTCCGCCTGTTTATTTCTGTCATAATTAATTAAACTAAATTGAGTATTAGTTAACAGGAATTATGTACGCAATAAAAGAGACTAATTTTTCTGGTATTATTAATGAATTCACTATTGGGCACGTGTATGTATGTTAATGCCATTATCTTGTTTGTTATTCAAGATGAATTAGCTTTCTTGGCTTTATTTAAATGACCCGATACAATAATGTGGACCCATTAAAACAAGTAAATAAAAATACAGGAAATATACACAAAAAAGACCATAAATAATGTTTAATTAAATTTGAATGTAAAGTCAGACATCTTACCTTCTACTTATATCTTGTTCCTCGGCGGATGAGAGGTCAGACTTACTGCTCTGTAGTTCACGTTGTAACGTTTTCTTCATGTCTGATATTCTGTTGTCTAACGTCTTTATTTTCTGAAAACATAATGAAGGTGATATACCGATTTCCCTGAAGAGGATAAACTCATCGATATGTGTGTCCTGCCCATCCTAACCTACGGTACTCAGACCTGCTCGCTCACCTCTCAAAAAGTTCCGTCCTGGGGTTTGTCAAAGAGCATTGGAGCGCAGCATTTTAGGCGGTTAACGAACAATAGAATACGAAACACCACGCTGCGCTCAAATCGGGAATCCTAAACATTGAAAGGCTGCCAGGCTACAGGCTGCAGGGGACTGGGTGGGTCACGCCAGCCGCATGTATTGACCAATGGGCAATATTCGCCACAAAGTGGGTGCTGAGGATGGACGGCGCCGCCGAGGTCGGCCCAAGAATAAGTGGCGAGACGACCTATTATTATTTTTTGTATTGCAAGGATTTGGATCGAGGTGGCCCTGAAAAAGGATGCCTGGATGGTTTTGGCGGAGGCCTTTGCTCAGCAGTGAGACAATGTAGGCTCATTTAATAAAAAAATAAACGATACGTTATTGTGATGATTATGTGTTTATTTATAAGCTAGTTAGGGCCTGCTTTGCGCATTTTCGTATACGCAAAAAAATGCCATATTAACGAGGACATAGAACATGATTTGTATGAAACTAACCGCTAGATAAGTTATTCGGTACTTATCCGTGGTTCTGACATGCCGTTACTAGTCTAATAATAAAAGGCTATTTACAAAACTTGTTGTTTTTATAACAAGACTCAAAACCAAGCCTTGTTCTAGAATACATGCGTTAACGAATAATTATTCCAAAACGACATTATTTTATTCTTGACAGACATGTTTATTATTCTTATGTACTTTTTATGATGCCAAAGCACGTTTATCTATACAAATAAATAAAATTGGAGTGTCTGTTTTTAATATTAAGATAACCACTTTTTACTAAGTATATATAGATGTATACACGGTTCGTATACCAAAACAACATTTTTTACAATTTTTGTCTGTCTGTCTGTCTGTTTGTTCCAGCTAATCTCTGAAAGGCCTGGACCGATTTTGTCGGGACTTTCACTGGCAGATACCTGATGTAACAAGGAGTAACTTAGGCTACTATTATTTTAGAAAAGAATCTCACGAAAAAGAAAACGAACGAAAACTACCTATATAACCTGGATTAATGCATTCTTAATACATTAACCGCGGTAGTACATCCTCTTGCGATAATTTCCGACCTCCACGCGGGCGAAGCCGCGGGCAAAAGCCAGTCTTTAATAAAACTACATTACTGACATCGGAAAAAACATCGTGAGGAAACTTAGACTTATCTAATGAAACCGAAAAGCTTGTGTTCGAAAAGATTCTTAAGGAAGGTTAAGTAACATCACGCTATGATCCTTAGGATCCGAACAAGAAGAAAAAAATGTTATTAACGTCAAGCGAAAACGAATTAATAACGTGGGTGGGTGAAACGATGCAACAATGTGGATCGGGGGCCGAAGCAGTTTTTTA
Source organism: Aporophyla nigra (assembly GCA_947507805.1). Taxonomy (NCBI): domain Eukaryota; kingdom Metazoa; phylum Arthropoda; class Insecta; order Lepidoptera; family Noctuidae; genus Aporophyla; species Aporophyla nigra. The sequence continues at coordinate 15,596,718 of OX382302.1, read as the reverse complement.
AAACTCTCTCTCTCTCTCTTTGCCTAGCTTTATCCCATTTCATTTGGGGTCGGCTCTCCTCGTCATTCTTCGCCAGATGTTTCGGTTCTGGGTCATCGCGTCATTCACTTGGGGTTGCTTCAGGTCATTGTTGACTACAGACATCCAAGTGAGAAGGGGTCTACCCCGCTTCTTTGGACCTGTGTTCATCTCGAGGTTCTTTTTAAAACTGTGGCTGTAATATTAGTATATTGTGTATCTTATGACTTCCACGCGAAAGAAGTCGCGAGCAGTAGCTAGTAATTGATATTAGTGTGAATCGCCAACCCGTGCTGAGCGTCTAAGCGTAGTGATCAATGTTCGTGCCTTCTCTGTACGAAACTAGGCTTTTGCCCTGCAGTTGGACTGTAAGAGTCTGGTATCACTATATCTCCCAGTAAAGGTTTACTGCTGATAATTGAAATATAGTACAAAAGTATGAACAACCACACATCAGGCTGAGTCAGGACCGCGACTAGCAGACTGGAGGACACTTCTCCTTTTCTCGTGTCTTCATAAACGATACGAGATACCTCATACTGTTCGTCCTATTAACGCAATCCCTGAGTCGTTTTTAATAACAGCCACGACTAAGGAAGGTATAGTATAACTAAATTATTTTATTTGCACGGATTTATGCTACTAGAACAGTCCGGAATTACTGCTGTATCATCATTCAGCCGAAAGACATAGGCATCCCCCAAGCACCGCTACTTCGACCGATTTTGTGCTTGTCGCATCCAGCATATTCCTGCACCATTCACCAACTCGTTCACTCAGTAGGAGCCATTTCGTTAATGACTTCTTACCTTATTTTTATCACAGATTTCAGTTTCTAAGTCTTGTGTAGTCTTTTTGAGTGCAGTCTCATTTTCTATTAATTCGTCAATCTTCTTCTTTAGTTGTTCGATTTCTAGCTTGCGCGCCTCCTCGGTCTCTTTTATTAACATACACGCGGCTTGATTCTGAAATAAATTAAGGCCAAATCAATTTGGTAGTCAATAATAATGAATGAAGTTGAGATACAAAATGATGTTTATGTAGATAAGGAATTGAATACCAAGCAACTGAATACCAAATTTCGTCTGAAAAAAATAAAACTCGTTTCGATTTTTAACATACCCACTTTGATTCTAATAATATTTGAAAACCATATTAAGGTGCCAGTGTTACCCACGCAATTCATATTGTCTTACGTTTTTTTGCAATTTGCAGGTTTGTGTCAGGTTGCATAATTATTAAAAAACTAGCTGCTGCCCGCGACTTCGTCCGTGTCAAATATTTACTCCACTGACCCTTCCCGTCGCATCGAATTGCCTGCCAGTTTTCGTCAATTTTTCGTTGCTGCTCCGCCCCTTTTGATCGTCGCAGCGGGATGTTATATAGCCTATAGCCTTCGCCTTCAACACAAAAATAATTTTTCAATTCGGACCAGTAGTTCTTGAGATTACCGCGTTCAACCAAACAAACAAACTCTTCAGCTTTTTATTATTAGTATAGATGATTAGTGATCGGAACAAATATGGCTTTACAGAATTAAAATAATTAATACAACCCTCTCAGTTCATTTAATTCCAAATGACTATTCTGAGGAAAACTAAACGGAGATAAAGAATTAAAAAAATCATTTCAGAAGTAAAATATACAACGTGGATCCGAAGAAATTTGGGCGCGGTGTTGGTTAAGTTTTAGTTTTGAACCAAAAGGAACACCTATATTTTTATCTTATCTCTCCAAACATCCTTTCTTGTGCTGCTTTAAATTGTATAAAGGCGTTTATCAGATTCTCGACTTCATTACTTAAGTATAAACACGCTATAAAAAAGGCCTAGTTCTTTATATAAAACGTTAATGTAAGCAATGTTCAGTCTCCAATCTCCATAACAGCATACAAAATAAATAAAACAAGTATTTCAGATACTAAACGAGATATGACTACTTTTCATTTTACCGAAGGTAAATATTCAATCGAGTTAGCATAATGATGTGTTTATTTAATGATATTTTTATTTATGAATTCGATTTAATTAAATTCTCTTTTCAAGGTCTTTAAGACTATACAAGTAATTTCTTAAAGTAAATCTGAACGTTCGTTGGAGGTTTCTTGGCGGTCTGGAGATGGACAACAAGATACTTTGAATCTGGGAACTTGCCGACTAGGCTGGAATGCAAGTGAAACTGTACAGTACAGTCAAGGCAATTAATTTTTACTCAGGCGAATTGACATTACGTCAATTTGCCGTGTTACAATTATTTCGTAAAACTGTTAAAGATTGACTGTTGTAATTTGAATATATGAACAATTTAAGTCAGTAGTCAAGTTGTGTATAAAATGTCCCTGACTTTATATAACATACTGATGTGTGTTACCTCTTTATGTTGAGCGATAAGTCCCTCCAGCTCCGTGATCTTACTCTTCAGATCCACTATCTCACCATCCTGATAGCGCACGTTACACTGACTCATCTCTAACGTCTGGGAGATGTGAGCGTTCCTCAGTAGAGCTTCGTCTTTCTCACGTTTTTCTCTGAAATAGAAAAATCTCTGTCTAAAATCTCTTCGTTATACTGCTATCTATCGATTCTATATTTAATTGGAGGTTATGTACTTAATTAGGTCGTGCATGGGGCCAGAACTGTTGCATGTTATGTCGATATAAGATACTCAATACTTTATTGCATTCCACAATGTATATGCCTAGGTGGTAAAACATTTTATTTAGAAACAATCGTTGACCCTGTCGGGCACAGCAAAGGAAAATACAGTAGGTAGAGATGAGGACCTATTGATTACACAGGCCAACATGGTTTTGTTATTGGAAAGTGGAGGGTCATTTCTGAAGTAATTTTTTGCGTAGAATCCGAATCCGGAGTCAGAATTGGCCCATCACGTCAGGATTTTGAGATATTTGAGGCTATAAACCCTACTTGGTGAAGAAAAATCGTAATTAAACTCTGTGACTCTGTAATTGAAGAAGAATAGTAGTACTATATGATACAACTAAAGAAAAAAACCCAAAAAATTCTGTGTCTTCTGTACATAACCTCAAAAGTAGCCAAAAACGCAATTTTTTGGGTATATTACCTCAAATATCTCAAAATCCTGACGTGATGGGCCAATTCTGACTCCGGGTCCGGATTCTACGCAAAAAATTACTTCGGAAATGATCCTCCACTTTTCAACAACTGACATGACCCCATTATTTGTTGGCCTGTGTTATCTTATAATGTAACTTATTCTAAAATAGTAATTAAAAATAAATGGAATACATGCTCTGCTTAGATCATGTGGTGCTCTTTTCTTTAATCGTTCAAATGTTGTGTTTGATAGTTTGTAAGAAAGGAAGAAAGAAAAAATTGTTTATTCTGCACAAACAAAACGCACATTACAAGATAAAAATTTAAAAAAGATACATAAAATGCAACGTAGCCAAAAGCCCCGTATTTGTCCACCAGATTATTGTCTAGGCGGTTAGGATGCATTTTAGAAGTCTAATACTTCGTTCTTAACTGTTTTAATTTGTAAGTCACAATGAATTCTTTCATTTGTAACCAACCACGTTGCATCAGCTACCATGTACAAAACTTCTAATAATATAAAAAATAAAATATAATTCTGCCTAGCCTTTTATCAACTATGTAGGGGTCCGCTTCCAGTCTAACCGGATGCAGCTGAATACCAGTATTTTACATGGAGCGATTCCTTATCTGACTTCAACAAGTCAGTAACTGGGTGATACGATATCCCTTGGTAAGACAGTTTGTCAGACTTTTAGGGTTTTGACAACCCGTAACGACTGTCAAACATGCCAACGGCTTAACGTGCTTTCCGAGGCAGTTGATATATTATGGATGGACATTCATCCACGACCATGACCCATTTCTTCCAGTGGGTGTCGTAAGAGGCGACTAAGGGACTTACTAGAGACGGCAGCAGCGATCGCTAATCCGCCGGTCTAGCGTGGCGATTAAGGCAAACCTCCCTTTTTGGGGGAGGCCTATGTCCAGCAGTGAAGTCTTTGAGCTGTGATGAGGATGATGATGATGATCCATCCACGAAGCGACCGCGATAAGGGACGGGTATATAGCTTAAACTTCGATCTACCCGTGCGGCTGCTGTTACTTTACCACAAATTTCTCTGTTATACGAGCCAAGATTAATAATGATATGGGATTTGAGTACAGTAGTGTCCAATACACTGATTTTCCTCTGATAATTTTTTATTTGTTTAGCTGCCGGCAGATTAACCACTACTTTGGCGTAATATTCTAGCATAGCCTCCATCAATAACATCCTACTATTCACTAATCAATGCATTAGGCGTAGTAATTATAACAACGTGCGAAAAATTTACCGATATTTAACCACTTTTCAAAAAGAATTGAATGTATGTTACATTGTGCTATCGACACACTTTTTATCTCAAGTCATGATTTTGTCCACAGTCACCTGATCTAAAAATGTGGCTAATGACCTTCGGAAAATTGGTTATGCTATAACGATACACATGTCCCACCGCCACTCAAGGTGATCAAAGAAATTGCTCCAGTTATTAAACAGCTGTGCAGAGGCACTTAAGGATTGTTACAGTACCATAAATAATAGTTGTCATCACTATTCAATTTATAAGCGGAGCGACGCAGTTTGATTTCTCGAAATATCTAGTTAAAGATGAAGAGGGAAAAGAGATCGCCGATATTTTATGGACTATTTTACTATAGCTTCCTACTGTTCTGTTATTATTAATTGTACGTAACTTATAAGTTATAACCTTGTATTCTTTAAAATATGCATTAAGTTATTGCACAATGTTTTAATTCCAATAAAAATATTCTTATTCTTATGGTAGTAATATATTTTCTTCTAACTATAATCTAGTTTTGTTTAAAATAGGCATTCAGTTATTGCACAATGTTTTAATAAAAATATTCTTATTCTTATGCTCGTCATATATTTTCATCTTCATCTAAAAACATGTTCGGTCGATCACACAGTTCCCCATCAGATCTGCCAGGCAACGACGGGAACAGTTTTTGTGTAGGGGAGTGGGGGGCTAGTTGTAACAGGGGCAAGTAGTAACAAGCATTTTTTACCTAGATAATAGAAGAATATTCATTTGATTTTCAACCTAACCTACTATTTAATACCCATTCTATCATATGAACACGATCAGTGTCCCACTGGATGGCGCTGAACTTGGTTTTGTGCAAGCGCTCCGATAAGACCTGTTAATGGATTTTTTTATGTTTATACAAAATTGATTATTGTTGATTTCAAACGGTTTAGCAGTTGTTGATTTATTAAAATGCATTCAGCATTTGGTTACTTCGATTATGTTTACTGATATTTTACACTAAATCAGGGATATATTTTTTTGTAGCAGTTATTTCAGAAAACCTTGCAGTGGAGTATGTTGTAACACTTTCATGGGGCAAGTTGTAATAAGTTGTAATACACCCTTTATTGATTTATTATTTCTATGAAATTATGTAAAATGGCTTCTGTTGAAGTCTTGGAAAATTAAACCAGTGTACGAAAAGTTGCCAAACATTTTAATTTTTGTCACGTGTAGATTGTGTCAATTATTTATGAGAAAAAAAGAAGAGTAACAAATCTCTATCAGTCGGTTATCTCAAACCCAGATTGGTTTATAAAGAGGATGAAGAAGCTAAAATTGCTGAGTTCTTGCTGACTTGCTCCAGCATCTACTTTGGATAACAGTCTTTGGAAGTCAGATAGTTGGCATATCACAGTGCTGTTATGATTGAAGCGAAAAATATACATCCGTCATGAAATAAAAATTAATCAGCCGGACCAGATTCGATTAAAAAACTTTATGGCAAGAAACCTAGACTGACTAGACTGTCTCTGATGACGCCTGAAGCTACATCTCCGAGCCGCGCAACATCCTTTAATAAAACCAACGTTTAGTACTTTTTCAGGAAGCTTACAGATGTTATGGTTATCTGTTTTAGCGTGTTGAAAGTTTCTAATGTTAAATATGCTAAATAAATCTTTGGAAAATAGAATACTGGTTTTCAATTCCTACTGTTACAATTTGCCCCAAGCCTGTTACAACTAGCCCCAATCACGGCGTAAGTTGTAACACTCGTCAATTTTTCTTCTAATCCATATTTACAAGAATTCGTCACAGGTTTAATCGAAATTTGATTTGAAATCTAGTTGAATAGTAGCTCATTCGAACAGTACTGCTGTATTCCCTAAATACCCAACAAATGAGCATCCATAACTAAGAAACGAAAAATTGTTACAACTAGCCCCCCGCTCCCCTACATTTGAACATAACGAATCACAGAGGGCCTGGACTGAGAACTAGTCCGGCTATGTATGAACCAAACAAGATAGAAGTTTATATTTTATGCGTCCCGGGCGACGGTTAGCAGTGGTGGCTCAATGACTTACGCAGTTGAAGGTCAAGGTTTCAAACCAAGATGTCAGCAAACTGAAGGGGTCTGCTAGGTCCGATGCCTGCCGGGGTCGCGAGATCATTTCGAAAGAGGTACGTGGCCCTGGCATATGGGCAACTGAAGGAACACGGGTGAGTTTCAGTTAGTAAAAGTCTGACTTGCCTTTCCGCTCCACCCTAGAGAGACCGGGAGACGTCATTTCGGCAGCTTTTATTATGTTATGCAGTTAGTATTAAAACAGCACACCATGCTTACCTACACTGCTGACAATACTAACAAGAGACGGAATGATATAGTATGTATAACAAATGAGACCTCAAAACATGTCTTTGTAGAAAGATTCTATACATTTTTAGGCCCATTTCTGTACAATAGATTAAATAGAAAACTAAGTATCTATAAATTAAACTACTATAGCTGTAAAAAAAATATACTTCAATATTTACTAACCATAGATTATGCACAGACAGAAGATTTACTAGTTGTCTGCAAATAAAACCGCTAACTCGCTATTTTACTTTTGTTACCTAAGTTTTAATTTTAGTTATTACTACACCTTGTTAATTTATTACATTATAAGAATTTTTGCATTTGTAGCCTGAAACACAGGTTCTACCTAGTTCAGGCAAATTAGCAAATCTGCTCTATTTTAATTGTTTAACGTATTTATTCTAAATGTGACCCTTTTTTATTAATAAACAATTTATTATTATTATTATTATTTCATGATTTCCCACCCACAAAAAAAAAGGGAGTTCGAACTGAGGCAGGCGCTTTACTTTGAAAATAATTTCATCGCCACTGCACTCCAAACGGTGAAGGAAAACATCGTGAGGAAACCGGCATGTCTTATAACCGAAAATTCAAAGACATGTGACATCGACCAACCTGCACTGGGCCCGCGTGGTAGATACGGCCCACTCTCTCTCTCACCAAGGGGAGGCTTCTGTCCCAGCAGTGGGAACAATATATTCTGATTATGTGGACGGGCTACAATGCGGCAGGCCCTGTGCCCGATTTATATAGTTAAATGCATATAATAATATCTTAGGACAACCAACACAACGTTATCTGATCCCAAACTAGGCAGAGCCTGTACTATGGCAACCAGACAACTGATAAACATACTTATATATTTCTAAATACATACACATTATAGATAAATTACACCCAGACACCGAACAAATGATTGTGCTCATCACACAAAGATTTGTCCTGGGTGGGAATCGAACCCACGACCTCAGTCTTAGCAGTCAGGGTCACTAACCACTAGACTAACAGGCCACTCAAGTCCAGCATATTATCAAACACACTTACTTGTCAAACTTCCTCTGTATATCCAAGAAGTCGTGTTGCATATCCGTGACCATTGAATTGAGGTGATTGACCTCCGCCTTGCTCTCGTCACATAGTAGGTTTGACTTGTCCACCTTTTCCCTCAATATCTTCACCAGGGTCCTCTCATTCTCCAGTGCCTCTGACAACTCTTTGTTCTCCTGCGTCAGACTTTCGATACGGCTTTCGAAATCCATCGTTTTATCCTGAAATACGTACCTAGATTTATACCAAGAGAATATCAGGCTAAATTGCCCTTGTTTTTAAAACCCGTGAAATTCCCATTAGACCTGCTAAAAGCTGAAACTATTGTTGATATAATACAACTTAAAATATCTTGATAACAATTACCTATGTTTTGAACTATAGTTTAACCGGCCTAATATAGAATAAGGCGATGTCATGTAGGTATCAAATTATTTTCCTCGTTTATACAAGTTTTTCAAACCTCCATAATTTCCTACTGTGTTATAAATTGTGTTGTTGACTTTATCTGGCGTCTGATATTAACCATGAGATAACTCAGCACGTGATAACTTTGTAAAAATATGGTTTGTTTTCTATAGTATGCGCTACTACCTCATTCTTGGAAAGTAGAGCAGTCTTTAAGCATGACAAACACTGTTTATGCTTTCTATGTCTGTACGATTAGGTATTAAACTGTTTATTTGTCTTATTGTGTGATTAATAAAGGACATCAGTGTTTTCATGAGTCATCACCGAATTTATTATGAAATCTACGTACCAAACGAAGTGTTGCACGATAAATATTTAAGTAAAATCGCGCTGTTTTTGTTCCAGTCTTATATAAAGACGCAGCAAACTGCACTGAATCAACACGTTTAAGATTAACTTGTGTATAGTTTGTTCTTGGAAACACAGATTTCTAAACACTGTTTTCTCAACTATTTTTATCGATTGAATCGTGTAGTCACGTACTTTCTGGTAGCCGTTCACACAAGCGCTCGCCTCAACAGACAACAAGGCACTAAGGAGTCGAGTGTAAACATTCGCCAATATTACCGGTTCTCTTGCAATAGCTTTAAACGCGGACAATAGCGGTAGATCAGTTTTCACCCATAATCCTCAAGCAATAAGGTTGAAAAGCGGTCAACTGCCAATAACCGCGATGGTACCTACTGTATTTTTGCCTCCATCCGATAGTTACGCCACCCAACCGTGCAAACCCATTGAAAATTGTCGCAATGTCGGCGACTACAATCACAGGCCAATATAGACTATAATACTTTAATAGCGTATCATATAATACGTAACCACTGGCAAGCTAACGGAACTGATATGAAAGTTCAATGTTAATTTATTTCGAAAGCACTGTTATTTTTTTTGTATTAAAACGAAACGTTATATTAGCTCTAACGTGTGTGTAGCTGATTAGATAATGTTTCAAACCACTCAATGAATATTATTATTTTATCTTTACTCATCTCGTATCAAGCAGGAAGGTTAAGACCCCAATCCAAGATTAGATTAGTGTTAAGTAACATGCACACACCAAACTAGCTGTTAGCTAAGCAACACCCATGCAAAATGAGGGAAAATCAAAAGAAACATTAAAATTTGACCAAAAATAATTTATTTATACAAATCCGTGCATCACATCAAAACAAAATTAACAATGTGTAAATATAATTTCATATTTTTTTGTACTTTTATGATATAAATTGTATTTTGTTTAAACTACTTACGTGGAATGGACATGTATCACTAATAGTAATTATACTATGTTCGAAATGTTTAGCCCGTTTCGGTAAACAATAGGTGTACCGTCACCTGTGCAAAGTGTATGACTAACCATTCGTACGTTTTGGTCGTGACAAAAGATCACGTGTAGCGTACATAATCAATTTATCAACGCGACAGTCTCGATAACAAAGCAAAGAGATATTGATACTAACCCGCATTGTGAAGCAAGCAATGTGCTAACTATACCTTTGTGAGATGGCTAATTGCGATTCAATATAATAGCGAGATTTATTAACATTATCATTCAATCAATAGATAAGAAACTCTATTAAAATATTTCATTTTAACTCCAGTTTCTGAAATCTTATTCTATTCAATCTGTTTTCAAGTATCATGTCATTGGTTGCTGTCATTTCAGTTGATCAGTCACACCAGTAAACCTAAATTTTGATAACACATCTAACATAAAAGATTTCTGAAACTGGGTGTACTCTACAATCACAATTGCCAATAATTCAGCTGCATAGTAAAGTGAGCCAAACAACCAACTCACCCCTTTAATCACAGAATAATTAGATCTGAAAGCTACCATAAACAGTTCAAAATATTGCTAGTACACTGACCAAAATAAGTTTTGCACCAATTTTGCTTTATCTACATAGGTTTTTAGGTTGCTCTTCCGAACCTTGCCGGTTAACCCATTTTGGAGACTTATTACTAAGGATGTAAGGATGATAATTGATCGCCAACCTTTGCGATTTTGCATCACAATAAATTACTATAATTTTGTCGTCATGTTTTTGGCAAGTAAATACTACAATTCCTACTTAACATTGGTGCAATACTTTTTTATCAGCGTAGCTAAGCTGCCCAATAACAAAAAGTGTAAATAACTAACATATCAAGTCACAATATAAGAGTTTGTAAATAAACACTATGGTTTGTAAATAAAAAAAACTAACAACTAATATAATAATTCGATATAGGAACATAATTTTAAGACCCATGCCCACGATACAGCATTTGCAGTGATATAATATTGAAAGATAGTAACCTCATAAATATTGGCGTTCCATAGATCACAAGAGGAGAAAACCATAGAGATGTCAACAGAAACAATCACATATTTTTTAACACTGTAAAACTGCAACGTGTGCATTAAAATTTAAAAACTTGTTTCACTGTTTCCAAAATTACTTTAAATAATTCAAATTTCATCTATGTAAGTACTCGAAAGGAGAACAGTAAAACAAGCAAATGGAACAAAAAAATCTCAATAATTTCTTTTATACACACAAAGCTAGCAAGCTTGGCCAATAATGCAAATATTTTATTATAATACAGGATCAAATTAAGATAGCTAGTGGAACTCCACAGAATCGGTGGGTACCGATACCTAAACATGATAACAAGAGCGAACAGGCATCTTATTGGCAAGCTCGTTCCATCATAGACCTCATTAATCGCTTTCCATCGTGCACGATCGTAGTCAAGAGCAGGCCCATTCAACAATTAAAAAAAAAATGTTAAAAATTTTGGTCTCATCCCATCACGAGATTGGAGTTCCGCAAACTAAATTAATATGACCCTGTATATTATTATAAAGCTATGCTCACTGTTATAGTTATACAATTTTCTTACAGTGAGCACAAGGCTTTACCCGAAAAATATAAAAATAGAGACACAAAGGTTCTAAGTCTTAAGGAATAAAATATCTAAATGCAAACAATAAAATCAATATACGACTACATTTATTATAATCAAACTGCATATGTAATGACGCAAAACTAAATGACTGTAGACATGAAAGAACACGGGATATTTTGCTTAATAAAATTATAATTTTAGTAAGTAAAATTTTTAACTACAAAATAGCTTTTCAAATATGCTATGATTCAGCGATAACGCGGGAGTGCAAATCATAATAATCAATCGACAGTCCGAGAAAATATTGTATACCGGATGACATTTTTTACCGTCTCGACCTTCATATGGTGTGTTGTGTAACTAGAATAGAAGGCAGGAAGGCCTTCAGATTCATCGTAGGTGATTAAAGGAGCGCGGGACGCGGGTGGACAGGGATGCGTGTGCGGCTCGTGGGCCTGCGAAAGATCAATGAGGCCGCCTATCAGCCGGCTTCAAAGGGTAGGACCGCGCTCCGAAATTCATGATATATTGCCGCGCATTGAGTAGGGTGCGTATGATTTGAGTTTCGATAGATTGAAATATATTTTTTTTTTTTTTTTTTTTACAAATTTCTGTTTTTGTTGTTCTAGTATGAAAATGTTACTTTAAATGTGTAGTATTTATTGCTAGATCAATTTAATTACATGTTATTCAAAAATAAAAATAATAAAAAAAATTATGTCAAAAGCTTCTACTCCGTTCACCTATTACCCCCATTTTTTTTCAAGACGCTAAAAAAAGTCACCCAGTATAGCAGACGCAGATCTACAAGCTATTCTAAGCCACCATACTTCTTTTATTCCTCTCTTTTTGTATAATGTAAACCGGTAAATGTTTACATAACCACATTTTTTTCATTTACATAATGCAATTTTAAATGGAAATATTAATTTTACAAATAAATACAGTATTGGAATTTAAAACTTAGAGGAAGAATAAGCAGGTCACGTACGGATCTACTTATTTCTTCACAGACCCCGCACAAAATATCAGAAAAAAGGAAAACCCTAGCCTGAACCCCCGGTCAATTTAGCTGCATTATAATTTGGCTACTTTTGATGCTTTCAATCAGATACTTCTAGCTGATTGAAAGTCTAAAGGAGCGTTAGAAAAAATTGCCATTTTTTATGACGAAGTCAAAATGATGATTTCATGTTAAAGTTACTGCTAAAATATAAATAAAATGCAATTACCGATATGATTAAAACCGTCTTATCGCCAAAAATTCAAAGACATGTGACATCCACCCGCACTTGGCCTACCCTGGTGGTAACGGCTCACTCCCTCTCACAAAGAGGCCTATATCCTAGCAGTTGGGAACGGTAAAAGCTGCTTATATTATCTTAACATTAAGGAGGTTCTTATATTTCAAGGTTTTATTTTACCAGAAGTCGAATGAGAGTAAAATATAAGCCCGCTTGCAACATCCCCCGCTATCGTTTACTACTAAGCGATCCTAAAAGCTCATGTGTACAGCACTAGTAATACGTCATAACACGCAGTGTAGGCGTAAGTATAGTGTATTCACCTTACTTGTCATAATTGGTAAACAAACGCTGTACGAAAATCAGAAGTTTTTTGCAACAATCACATTAAGGTTACGTATGAAACGTCTTGATCATCGTCAGGAACATAACACAAGAAAAACATTGAAAAACAAAACTTGGTTCTGAGGTTTCACAAGTGCCCATGCAAGTTTATTAGAAATAAAATATTTTGAATTAACTATTTTCATACAACCCGTGCCATAAAAAATGGAATTTCAAATGGCGGCTCAAATCATTCTCTCTCACTCGTACATTATACTGTGTGAGTGAAAGAGCATGACAAAGGTCGTTTGGTTGGTCGCCATGTTCAATAAATTCGTTTCTTTGATGGCGTTGGAAAACCTAAATTTTATCTTAACTATCAACCACACTCTTTGATAAAGGGTTTATTATGCTGTACTATTAGCTGCATTAAGGGCAGTTTTGGACCGTACGCCATATTTGTTTACCAAATAAGACCACAAAAGGGAAAATCACTATGTATGCGAGACTAGAGTGACTATATGGTGTAAAGGCTGGGACTCACGGCCGCGAGCGAGGCGGCGCTGCGGAGAGACTTGACCTCCAGCGCCAACGTGTGCACCTCGCCGTTGAGCCGCACCACCTGCCCGACAGATTAGCACTACCTTGCTAACTAGACCACGAGTACATTGACGCGACACAATACAGGAAAAGACTAGGGGTACTCGTAAGTTTTTTACCCTTTACAAATGATTCACTGGGATACAATTCTAAATTGAATAATCGACGAGGAACACCTTTTTTATCATTTAAGATTTAATACAGTATTAATTATGAAAGAACTGCCAAACTTAATGGTGTGGTACAGACCATCAAATTGAATAATTTTCTCCGTGGGACCAACATCGTAATCGCGAAAAATAAATAAGCTGTTCCATACATTTAGGTTGAGTAGGTATTGAAGTTTTGTATGGAATTACTCATTCAGTTTGACGGTCTGTACCAAACTCTTAAATTTGGCAGGTCTTTGAAAACTAACCCTGTATACAACATATTCCTATTGATATCTCACAAGTCTAGGGTATTAATGAGAGTATGTCAAAGAATCAACTGGCAAATGAATGTAAATTAAGGTTTTCTTGAATAAGGGTGTAAGTTTCATTGATAAGTACCTACGCGTAAATCTTTTCATTCAAACCGATAATTCAAATTTAAAGCTAAGAAAATGCGACGTTATCATATTTCACATAAGGGTGTAATTACATGAATAATCGTGACATCAAATTATTTTGTATGAAAAATTCATACACCAGTTGATTCTTAGTGACATGGTCTCATTAACGCCCTAGAATTAAGGGATATCAAAAGGAATACCTTGTATTGTGTTGACCTTGAACAACTACTTTATGTAGTCAAAATTACGTAACACGAGCACGTAACAGAAATTAATTACTGTTAGTAATTTTAGAATGATTAATGGGGCATGCAAATAGGTCTACTATAGTAGTATTTAGGCCTCTTTATTTTCTGAAAATACAACTTCAACTCTACATGGAACAAATAGGTAGACATCACATCAAGAATCTAGATATATGAAGACTATTTAGGCAAATATGAAGTTAGTCGACATAGGACACCTACACCAAGTACTTCTGGAGGTTATACGAACATTAATAATACACGAACTGTATACCTTAGCCTCGCTGTTGGCCAGATTCTGCTTTGTTTTCTCGAGCTCCGCTGCTGCATTTTGCAGCTTTTCTTGCATCTCTCTCTTTTCTATCTCTACTCGTCTCCTCTCTGAGCCTTCTTCTCCCGCCTGTCGCGATAGTCGCGCCACCTATTTGAAAACTTCGTATGATAATTACCGAAAAACAAAAGTTATTTATCATAAAATAAATAAAAATGATTAAATAATGTTTGTTTTTTTTTTTTCTGGTTCTGGTTTTACATGAAACGTCTACCTACCTTAGAAGAAGTTTTGATGTCTAGTTTTGTGATTGACTCAGTGTTTAATATTTAAGCTAAAATACAGAATTTTGTACCTACCTAAAAGTTTATAATGTCACAATTTATAAAACTGTATAAAGAAAATTACAAAATAAAAAATTATAACAAGACATTCCCAGCAGCTAAAAAACTATTCTGATATAAAGTCGCTTAAAATTAATAAAGTGTATATTTACATAATAATTATATGTACAAAACATTGAATTACTGTTAAATGTAATTATTTGGCTTTAGACAGTATTATTAAAACAAAACAGAGTACATTAGATGGTGTGCAAGTAATGTTTCATGCTTCATGCACACGCCTTTCACATGCACTTACATATATATACAGGCACAATTATATACAAGTTATATACGCGACTGGTGGCTTATGCACACGGAGTCAATCTTGGAGGAACAAAAAACGTTTTGTTTGTAAGAAATAGAATCAGTAATCAACTTAAATGAGCATGAAACCGTGGATTTTATTTGAAGAACACGTGGATTTTTCCTCGTTATAATATTCGAGTCTCTTTTTAAGGGTCCGAAACTCAACTTTTGTGACGTTTTTGCCATTAGCAGATTAAGAAAATTTGAATTTTGAGGGCTGCCTTGGAGCTTTCGCCTTAATCAATCAGCAGAATCTCTAAAATTGGCCCTAAGCCATAAACATCCCTGCCAGGGTCGCGAGATTTGTTCGAAAGAGATACCGTGGCCCTGGCACATGGGCAACTGAAGGAACACGGGTGGGTTTTAGTCAGTAAAAGTCTGACACGCCCTTCCGTTTCACCCAAGAGCAGGAGACGTCATTTGATGATTTCCCATCCACAAAAAAAAGTCATAAACATCAAATTTCAAAAGTATACAATTTCAAGTTTTAATACAGGACTTTATACAAAATAATCTGTAAAAAATGGCGATGAAAATTTAAATTGGTGCGATAATATCATCATGATATGAGTCGGTATGAACAGACCCTGTCCTGAAAGCACTGCGATCGGTTTAGCTTTAAACCTTGACCATGCGTCACTTGTTTAGAAGCTTGTCATTACACGTTGCAAGTAAGCTGACATCAAAAGTGGGATTTACCGACACAATATACGAGTTATAAAGACAACTATAACGTCAATTTATAAGTCCAAAAGCGTCTAAAAGTGATAATTCATACAGACACAAGTGACGAGTTGAATGCGACAACGTCCAAACATGTTCAAAATGTTTGTATATTGTACCTGCGTCTCCAGTGAAGCAATCTGTCCGCTCCATGACGTCTTGACGTCGGCCAGCGCCATCTTTGCCTCTTGTAGCTGTCGTGTGAGGACGGCGCGTTCGCGACATACACGGTCGTACTCCGCGCAACCAGTTGGAGTTACTTCGCGTTTGTCTGTGAGATGAAATGTTAAGCGTGATTTAAAGTAGTATGGCACACTAGGACCGATAGGTACTGAGCCCTGTATATTATACATTAATAATAAAGACTAGCATGATACGGGATCCGAGCCCGTAGGTTAATGTAATACAGACAATGTTGCAACACTGAACTTTAATGAACCTTTTACTTTTCCTAGCACATCACACGAGAATGGTTAGGTTAGGTTACTAAACCATAGGCAGTGACCTGTCGCTTCCGGCCGTGGTCGAGTCCATGGTTGGCAGCGAGGAGTCCTGGGACGCGATGGTATCCTTCTGCGAATCAGTCATGTCGCAGAAGGAGGCTGCGGAAAGGGAGCGGGAGATATCTTCCGCTCACCCAGCCCGCAGCAGGCGCACCGGGCGTCGGCGGAGGGCGGACAACGCCCTCTTTCAGCCCCCCTAAATGGGTCCAGGGGCGACGGATCTGGGGGACATCCGTCGCCCCCTATTGCTACGGACCCGAGATGGTGGCGCGTAGTGTTCCACGCGCGCCTCTCTGTGATGTATGGGGGGGAGTTTAACACCTCACTCCCCCCCAACGTGAGGAGGCCCGCAAAGGCGGGCCGGCACCAGTCGGGGATCGCGGAAGACATATTGGTTCCCGTGGTTCCCGAGGTAGGTGTGGGACGGAACACCGGGGTGGTTTTAGTCAGTAAGAGTCTGACAGACCCCTCCGCCCACCCCAGGGCGGAGGACATCCATGAGGATTTCCACCTCGTGATAAAAAAAAGGTTACTAACCAACGAAGTACCAACCAACTTCGTTGGTTTAGTAATCGCAATCGTAACTTTTTAAACTGGTTTAGGTTATAAGCACCGTATACAATTCTCAATAGTCAGAGTCTTTTTGTCTGTTTCATGGCAATACATGAGTTGATGGACGCTACTGAAAATGCTAAGCTTTTTTACTTTTTTTTAGGGTTCCGCACATCAAAAGGAAAAAGCGGAACCCTTATGGGATCACTTTGTTGTCCGTCCGTCCGTCCGTCCGTCCGTCCGTCTGTCAAGACCCTTTTTCTCAGAAACGCGTAGAGGTATTAAGCTGAAATTTATATCAAATACTCAAGTCTACTGTCCCTTGGAGCTGTGAAAAAATCAAACTGCTAAGCTAACGCAATCAAAAGATATAGCCGTTATGCCGCAAATTTCCGCAAATTTTTAAAACTCGCAAGGGAATCAAAACCTAAAGGGTACTTCCAGTCTATCTAGAATTTTGAAATTTGGTACGAAGCAACGTCTCATAGCACAGATAAAGGAAAAATTGCGAAAACCATAAATTTTTAGTTACATCATATAATAAACAGAACAAAACACAAACAGAAATAAAACCAAGCCAAGAAACAGAACTACGACTCGATTGTCGTGATGGGTGAACTTTTACTTATATACCTACAGGTTTGTACGGAACCCTCGGTGTGCGAGTCCGACTCGCACTTGGCCGGTTTTTTAAATCAAGTTATTGCCTCCAATTTATGAAATGACTGTATCGTCATCGGTCTTTGATAAGTGTGCAAAATTTAAAATTAATCTGATGACCTGAAGTGTGTGAAATTCAATTTCAAGATTCCGTTATAAAGATCGATACAGGCGAAGCTAATATAAGCGTGTTTACAGTAACCTTCATCGTCCATATGGTGATGCGGCTGGTCGGGAGGCAGCGCGGCACACACGAGCGCCAGGCGGTCGGCCAGCTCGGCGGCGCGCGCCTCCGCCACGCTCAGCGCACCGCTCAGCTCCGCTCGCTCGCGCGCCCACTCGCGCCGACATTGTTCTAGCTCCTCCTGGACAATAATGGATAGGGTTAACTAGGAACTAAGATTCAAACTCTAAATCAAAAATCATTTATTCAAACTAGGCTGAGAGGGGGAGGCTCAGCACTTTTTGAACGTCAAAGTAAATTCGAAGTAGGAATTGCTGTTTAGAAGGTGTTTATATGTATAGGAATCGTCTTGAAGATCTAGACAAGAAGCGCCAAATACGGAAAAGTCGCCCGAAGCCTTCATATACTTATACATATGACGATGCTGGTCAGCTCATCTGTATACAGTGTGACCGGATTTTTAAGACCAAATTCGGTTTTGCCAGCCATCAAAGAGCTCACGAGAGGAGAGAGAAGTAGTCAGGGTCGCTGTCGCCGGACACGGTGAAGAGGACTATATATATATGTATATGAATTATGGATTTCGTAATTAAGAAGTAATACTACTTTCAACAAAACTCCTAGTAAATTGAAACTTCACTAAAGTTTAAACCTGAAACCTATCACACTGATCTTAAAGTATAAATTTACCTGGAATTATTAAACGTGCAAGTTTCACCCTTACATAATTATGTACACGTTGCAAGTAGCTTGCACATGTAAAATTGTGGGTTGCTCGCAGGATTACATATACAATATTGGGGTCGGCTTCCAGTCTAACAAGATGTAGCTGAATATCAGTATTTTAGATGGAGCGACTGCTGACTTCCACAATCATTTACTGGGTAATACGATACAACTTGGTAAAGGCTCCCGTCGCGCCCTTTCGTGGGAACCTTAAGACTAGTTTTAGTCACACACATAACCACTTACTCACACATACACACACACACACACCCGAGTACAAAACTTGTTTAAAATAAGACGCACATACAGGTTCACATAGTAACAGAACTACAGTTATACAAAGAGCTGCAAATTAGTTTTTAAGTCACTTAATGTTATCTTTCTTTTTACATTTTATTTGTATTTGGTCACCTTTTGTGAAGGAGGAGTCTTGTTATGTAAAGAGGGTCACCCACACCAACCGCGGCGAGCATACCTTAACCTGATCGATCGACCCGTGAGGCTTTTATTTCTTAGTTTCTTAACCACTACCTAAACCACACTACATATACAATACACACGGCAAGTAAATGATTACACTGCGAACATAACCATCTGTTGCAAAGTACCTAGTTAAAAGAATTTAAACTTCTTCAAGTCTAATCAGTGGCAAAAAAAGCAAAACTTAGTATATTCCGAAAGCATTACTCATTTGCCTTACTTTAACCAATATGTAAATCCCTATCTATTTTTATCATAACAAAACAACACACTTATCAAAGATTAAATAAATTAATATTCTTATTAGGCATTATACAATAACTTTCACATGGAGATAAAATACCTACCCTACACAGGGAATTTTTCAACTGTAGAAATGTTTCTACCATACAACCCAGTAACATATAAATAAAATTGAAAACTACAAGATACAGGAAGCGACACTTAGTTCGATAGATAAGCCTGTATGTAATTGGTTATGTGTAACTGCAGGAAGTGTCTTTATCTGCTAACGCATCCAGTGTCAGTTACATTACATTACTAGCTCATTCTCTAACTAGCACACCTTGCAAATTGACTTAAGCTGTGATTGCTGCATTGCAATCACAGCTTAAGTCAATTTGCAATTTTCGATCTTTTAAGAGGTCTTTATTTGAATTCCTTGTAGATAAATGTTACTACTCCATCACTGAATTCACCACTGATAAACAAAGATATGACGGTTTCGACTTACCAATTAAACACTCATGATTTTATTTATTTTGCCTTTGTGTTGTGTTGTGTTTAGTTATGATACATACAGCTGACATATTTTAAATTGAAGACTATAATTTTTATAATGTAATCTCTTGGCATGCCACCTTAATTTAATTGCTTGTTTGTTTTAATTTTGTACGCCAATTATTGGCAAAACATAGTGCACATATTTTTGACATGGACTATCTGTTTAATATACCTATGTTTAACAAAATAAATGATTGATTGATTGAATTTCTCATGCCCTTTCAAGTTTTAGGCTTGCGTCAGAGACCGATTTTAATTGTGGAAGAGATTAGAACAAAAAAACGACGTTCTATTTACGTGCAACCGTAGTTATTAGTATAGTAGCAATAATATTAAAGATACCTAAATGTTAGGAACTGCATAATGTGACTGAACTCAAATCTCACGATCAGTCCGATTCTGTGGTCTCCTTCGACTACCTACAAATATTATAATTATTGTGAAAGTTTGTGTTTGGATGTTTGTTCATCAATCATGCAAAAAAGGTAGAAGGAATGGGATGAAATTTGGCACACAGATAGTTTATTATCTATATTATGACCTGTTTATTATATTTAGCATACTTTTTATCGCAGTAGTACGTTTCCGTGGGTTAATTTTCCACCACCACGTGGGCAAAGCCAATGGCTCAATAAATTCTTAATTTAGATAATATACATTCCAACATGAGTGACTACCGAGATGACGACAAATAGATATGTTGCGCCGGCCCCAAATAAATTGGGATAAGGTCAGGAGTATGATAAAACATTCCATGAGTTTGTAATTCAACAACCTAATTTAGCTATATGTATTCTACTTGATTTTTGAGTAAACTTTTATTAAAATTTTGTTGTAAGTAATGGAGTTTGAACTTAGTAGTGTATGGTTTTAAGTTTGTCTTTCAAAATTTGATGATAAATCAGGTTATGAATTTAAATATAGTAAGTACTTCAAACTGCAACCAACTCACATTTAAAGCATCAAGCCTGTCCTGAGCCCGCTCAGCGGCTGCTAGCTGTTCCTTCAGTTCAGTCACTTGTCTCTTAGCTGTGTCTCTCTCTGTAGCTGCCTTTGCTGCTTCTGCTTGTGCCGTTCGAGCCACTGCTTGCGCAGCTGCTGCTTCCTCGCCTGTAAAATTAATATCAAGTTAACTTTCAAAATATATTATTTTATCCACATCAACAAGACAGCTATTAAACATTACATCCTTAAGACTTAAATGTAAAAGGTATTGTTATCAAGATAACTTGTATTAAGTGTACAAGTCCCAACCCTTGGTTCACGTATTCTAAGGCCTTGCAAAGAACAGTAAAAGTCCCAACACAAACAAAAGCCTCTAAAAAGTAAAGGAATCATATTTGTATTGGCCCTTTAAGTTTAATATAAATTGTAGGTAATATTTTAATCAAAGGATTGTTGCGTTAGGGGACATATAATGAAAATGTTATCCTTTCTACAATAGCATACATTCATTGTTGCTGTTTGACATTTTCATTGTCTATTTGCCGATACTATAATGCTCATCGTGTTATAAACTTTATTCTATGATAACATAACAATTAGCCTGATTTGTCATCCTTCCTGTGATATGTTTAAAAACATTAATTTTAAATCTATTTGAAGTTGACCAATTATGACATGCATCCAATTTGCTGTAGAGAATAAAATTCGACAGGCCTGTTGGTCTAGTGGTTAGCGACCCTGACTGCTATGCCGGAGGTCGTGGGTTCGATTCCCACCCAGGACAAATGTTTGTGTGATGAGCACGATCATTTGTTCTGTGTCTGGGTGTAATTTATCTATAATATGTATGTATTTAGAAATATATAAGTATGTTTATCAGTTGTCTAGTTCCCATAACACAAGCTCTGCTTAGCTTGGGACTAGATGGCGTTGTGTGATAGTTGTGAAATATTATTATTATTATAATTAATTAGATAAGGTCCTTCAATATTAATTTATTTGTCTTTACTCACAAGACTTGATATTTAATAAAATCTAGTTTTTTTTTTATTGTTTGCAATTTATAAATATCAGCTTAAATGATAGACCACTCACTATTATGAATCACAAGTATCTATTACCAACTTGTGTAAAAACTATTGGTAAACACCTGACCTTGCACAGACGCAAGTGAAAGCTTCAGTTCTTCAATCTTTTGGTCCCAATAGGCATCTCTCTCTCGAATCTTGGCTTCTAACTGTGCAGAGTACTGTTGCTGTAGTACGGCTTGGTCTACCCGCCCGCCTGTACGCTCTGAGAGGTATGACTCCATTTGCGGAGATATTGACTGGAATCAAAGAAGCAGAATAGTTGTATAAGTTGATATTTACCTAAATAGACAACAGTAAATTCAGTAACAAAAATGTTATTTTATCCTTTTATTGTTAGCACTATTTTAACTGCAGACTATAATTTCATAAAGTAGTTGTTTTCCTTATGGAGGAACACTATACCAAGAAAAAAGATGATAAAAATAAAGAACAACTTACATCTGATGTAGAGTCCCCATGTCCACCAGAGCTAGAAGGGCTGGCTGTTGACTGAAAGTGAAATACTTTGTCTTAGATAGTATACTAACAAATGTTTCTGTTTATAGGCTCTTGTAAACACATATTTACGCAACAAATTATTTTAGCTGAACACTGTCTCAATCAGTGAGATTTGAGTAACGTTTTGCACTCAAATGTGCAATACATAACTTAATAATGATAAATTTCACTAATTGTTTTGGTGATTAGTAGTAAATACTTACAGAGTCGTCCCTCAGCGATAATCTTCCTAAGAAGGCGCCGCTTCGCCAGCTACTAGTTATTTTACTAATGTCACTTCCAGTTTCTTCCTTTATCTTACTTTTCAAGCTCGCGAACATTGTAGCTTGTAAGTGATGCTACTAAAAAACAATAAAAGGAAAATGTAACTCGTTTTCCAATGTAAATGACCATGATAACGTTCGATAACTTACCAGTTTCGAGTTTAATTTGTTACAATACTATTTTACGGCAAGTTGAAGTTACATTTATGTAGTCAGAATAAAACGTTTGTTGCACCTATACGTAAACTGTTTAAATAGAACATATTTGCTTCGCAAGAATAAAAACCAGAACAGAACAAGTAAAATACAGTAAGAAATTGTTCGCACAAAAAAATTACTGTCACTGAAAATACGATAACTTGTTTGACAGTTGACAACAGACTAATCGCTAGTGAAGTACAGATAGTTATGTCCAAATCTAGTAGAAAAAACTTAGGTGATTTTTTTATAAGTCATTAAAAATGTAATAATTATATAAGCTCTGAGTATAATATTGTATTATATCGCTGTTCATAGTACGTTAGTACGTTACGGGTACTGATGTCACCATAGGCATCTCAAATTTGATAGAATCGGATTAATTGATTTTGCTTAATCTCAAAATAACTTCGAATCTCCATCAATTAGTCGCCTAATTAATTTGATTGAGGATGATTTTGACTTTTATACTAACCTGAAAAAATATTCAAATGTTGCGAGAAGAACAAAAACCGGCCTAGTGCCGTGCGAGTTGAATTCGCACACAAGGTTTCATACCACAAGGTAAAGAACGCCGATAGTAACAAGTTTTTTGTACGGAGACCCCTTTATTTTTTAACCTTGTTTTATTTTTATCATTTGTTGTTATAGCGGCAAAAGAAATACACATTCCGTGAAAATTTCAACTGTCTACCTATTACGGACTAAGGGTACAGCTCGCTGACAGGCGTAGGCGGACGGATGGCAGCGAAGCTTAGTAAAAGAGTCCCGTTAGAGTTACCTTTCGGGTACGGAACCCGGTTAAAAAGGAATGAAATTACTTCTCTGATACTTTGGGTACTCGGGGGTACTAGTTCTTTATTTCTTTTATTCAGTAAATAGGAAAAAGGAAAGAAAAGACTTAAGCCTAAATTTTAAATACTTTTCTGACGTCTACTTGCATATTTATTAGCTAATCCATACAGTTTGGTTATTGATGGATTCCGAGAGCAATATTGAAATACGGCTAGGATATCGTTCTCTTTTTCTATGTTCTCGAATGGTAATTTTGGTAAAGTTTAAGTATACAATACACTACAGAAAAATATCTAGGAGCTGCTTGCTGCTGTTGATCAGCTGTGACCATTAGGGGGAGGTGGGGCACATTGATGCAAGGGGCACATAGATACACAGGCATTATTTAAAAATCTATTGAATGTATTCGAGTGGTGACACCTCTAAAACGATCATACATATGTTTGATCGCATCCGATGTGATCTCGTCCACAGCCAGTCAACTGGTGGCATTTAACAAGTCGTAACGTGTTTCGAGTGCGATCAACTAAAAAAATACGTAATTTGTAAAAGTGTTTCTACGGTCTTCTGTACGATCCTGTGAATGTTTTTATACACCAAATGTAAGTTAAGGGATCAAATGTTAAGGATTTAGTACTTTTATTTTTTTTAAATGTTAGTTTATTTACAAAATTCGTATATTTTGAAAAATATCTTTTGGGGCACTTAGATACAGCGAAGCACGGGGTACAATGATACACATCATTGTGCCCCCTTACTGTTTCAAGGTGCCCCAACAAAATGTGAAAATATATAAATTTCAATTAAAATTATATATTCCTTTGTTGTCATTAGAAAATGTAACGCAAGTACAAGTCAAAGACCGATAGACGTAGTATATTATAGATGAAAAAACGATCAAGCTCGCCATATCAGAAGTTACTTCGAGGGTACTGTCTATTGGAAAAGCAGCTGACTAATATGGTATCAGGTATCAAACCTGCAACTCTGCAATATCGTGTTGAAAAGTTCAGAAAAGATTGCGAGGAAAACCAAACGTCATCTACTAATTTGTACGGGTCAAAGTATACTGTTGCTCAAGTATTTACTGCCCAGCAAGAAAATGTCTTTTCAGAATATGTACTGATTTGCTCAAGATGCATTATAGGTTATCCTTGCAGCAACTTTCATCTTTAGCTTATAAGTATGCAAAATATTTAGGATGTAAATATCCAGATTCTTGGGGAAAAAAATAAACGTGCCGGGAAAGATTGGGCAGCAGGATTTAGAAAATGGAAAAGGAACTTAGCCTAAGAAAGCCTAAAAACACAAGTGCCGCAAGCAGTTTTGCATTTAATAAGACCTCAGTAGCTGATTTTAAAAAAAATTATGAGCATGTGATGTAATGCTATAAATTCACACCTGAACGTATACTAAATTTCGATGAAACAGCCATTAACACAGTCTTACCAACACCTAAAGTTTTCATTATCTATCTTTTTTTGCCACAATATACGTCACATAAATTACAACCGTTTGAAGTCAGCGTTTTTTGCGTTTTCCATTTAAAAGCATACTGGAAATAGGTTTTAATGATTGGCACATTCAAAATATTGTCAAGACACTATCCCTATATAACATAGCTTAACTCTCAAAATCTGCCTTTCTGGAATCTTTTACACCCAAAAACATCACAAGCGTTTATGAAGACAAAATATTCTAAACTGTTCATTTGATTAAGTAATAAGTAATTTGTAAGACTGATTATGGTATCTTCACAATAAAAGAAGTGTTAATTTTCAAGAAAGTCTTATAGTTTAACCAATTTCATACAACTTTCACACTGTATTAAAGTACCCCACGTGATGTATCTAAGTGCCCCGTTGGTGGGGCAGAATGATTCAAAAGATATTTTTTACACAACACGTATTTTTCCCGTTCTGTCACAACATAAACAATTATTATCCTTGACATTATAATATTTATACATTTGGCTAAACGTTGAGTTGAAAATAAACTAAAAATATTATGTTTATTCACATATTATTCCATTTTCAATTTTTATGAATCAATCTGCCCCACTTCCCCCTACTGATGTTATAAGTAGGTACATGAGAACTTAGCGAACTGGCACCCTTAGTAATAATATATTTTTTTGTTGTGGTTGGGGTGTACTGGAATAATAAAATAATAATAAATAAATATCTTAGGACAACCAACACACCGTTATCTGATCCCAAACTAGGCAGAGCCTGTACTATGGCAACCAGACAACTAATAAACATACTTATATATTTCTAAATACATACATATTATAGATAAATTACACCCAGACACAGAACAAATGATCGTGCTCATCACACAAAGATTTGTCCTGGGTGAGAATCGAACCCACGACCTCAGTCTTTGCAGTCAGGGTCACTAACCACTAGACTAACAGGCCAGTGGAATGTCCGAGATATAAGAAATTGTGAATTCGAAAGCAAAAAAAAAAAGGTAGGCACTTTGTGTATTTAGTTTATAAAACAATGTGAGGAAACCAGAATGTTTAAGAACTAAACATTTGAAGACGTCATGTGACATCCACCAACCCGCACTGGATCCGCGTGGTGTATTATGGTTCACCCCCTCTCATAGACAGGCATGTGTCTCAGCAATGGGAGCATTATGGGCTGATTATGCTATATGTCTTCTACTGTCAAAATTAAAAAAAAAAAATTAGCTATTTATATTAATTAGCTTTTGTAGACTATCATAAAGCATTTGACTCTATAAAACACAACAAGATTTGGGAAGCGCTGGCTAGCCAAGGAGTACCTAAAAATATATTCGACTTATAAGGAACATCTACAAAAACATGACGGCAAAAATTAAAACGGTCAGACTAGGTGAACTATTTTCCACCAAAAAAGGCGTTAGGCAAGGTGATCCTTTATCACCTAAATTATTTGCAGCAACGTTGGAACTTGTGTTTCGAAATCTAGAATGGTCAAATTACGGAATAAGGGTAAATGGAGTTATGCTGAATCACCTCCGATTCGCCGACGACCTTATAATAATATCTGATAACCCGGATCAACTGCAAACTATGCTCAGACAACTTGTGGAGGAAAGCCAAAACGTAGGTCTGCAGATGAATCTCACAAAAACGAAATCGATGACGAATCGTTCGAAACCACCCATACTAGTCAACAACGACCTAATTGAGTTTGTAGATGAATATACGTACGTTGGACAGATCATATCTCCTACAAACGATACATCTAAAGAAGTGAATAACAGGATAAATGTAGCGTGGAAGCGATACTAGTCTCTAAAAGAAGTCACAAAAAATCAGTCTATACCGCTAATGTTGAAAAGCAAAGTATTTAACTCGTGTATACTTCCTGTCATGACTTACGGATGCCAAACATGGGCTTTAACGAAGCAAAACTCTAAGAAGTTACAAACTTGCCAACACAACATGGAAATAAGTATGCTTTATGTTAAGAGAAAGAACAAATTCAGCCTTAAACATATAAGAGCAAAAACAAAAATAGCAGACGTATCATATACGATAAAAAAGCTGAAATGGAAATGGGCAGGCCACCTTATCAGAGACAAAAAAGAGAAATGGGCAAAATTAATAGCCGAATGGTACCCAAGAGAAGGCAAAAGGAAACGAGGACGCCCGATACGTAGGTGGGACGACGATGTGAAGGTGATAGCTGGGTCAATGTGGAAGAAAGCAACCCATGACCGGGAACTATGGCAAAATATGGGGGAGGCCTATGCTAAGGCAAAACAATCTTCGGAAACTGATGTCTGAAGAAGAAATATTGGTGCCGATTCCCTTATTCACAAACTAAACGAAATTTAAGTTCAGTGCATCTTTTTCTTTCTATTTCATTAAGGAAAGGACAGAAGATAAATTTTAGTTTAGTCCTGTCAAATTAATCAGCGCGATTTACGTAATTTTAGTAGGCAAGTTTTTAATCACGTCTAAACTTGTATGGAGTAGTGACAGGCGCTGATTAATTTGACAGGACTAAACTAAAATTTTATATTATATTATTTATTATGTAACTAGATTGTAAGATTGTTAATAAAGGCTAAAATTAAATTAAATTGTAGATAAGGTAGGTAACAACAACATGAAAATCGGACGTTATTATGGTCTGCTAGTAGGTTGTTGTAGTAGTGCTAGCGCAAGCACTAGCTTTTAAAATATGTGTTCGGCAGCAGACGTTGTCTTCAATGCTAAGGGATGTGATCGTAACTACCTCCGTGGATCTCCTCTTAAGGAGGAGGTAATTGTCTGACGATGTTGCGTGTGATGTAACGCCAAAGGTACGGCGGCATGCGAGGCCTCGTGCAAGGTAAGGCGTGAATATTATTTTAGGTGACTTGGGCGTACCCAGGGGGGGGCAGAGGGGGGCTCCCCCCCTGGAGTTGTTAACATCCCTACTAAGTACTACTTTTGTCGATAAAAATGAAGAATTTCACGAAAGACGTCACAAACCGTTTTGCTGAGGACCTTCGAAAGTTACTTTTAAAATAGCAATTGTATATTTAAAGAATTTAAAAAAACCTATTTTAATTTATGTTTATTTATTTGACCAAGTGCTTATAAAAATCTGGTTTGCCCCCCCCTGGCGTAGAACCTGAGTACCTACGCTCATGCTGTCGATAGCATGTCAGTAGTAAGTCACTTGAACTGTCGAAAACAAGGACATCTTGCAGGAGGCTGTAAAACCCTAGAGCCCTCAGCCCGGGAGCAAGATGGACGAGTATCAACCTGGACCTACGACAACCCAAAGTGTTCGTCTACGCAAAAAATCGTCAACTTCATCTATTACGTCGAAAGAGAAAAGGCTGCAACTGGAAGCCGCTCAAGCAAAGACTTCTAATAAGGAGTTGATAGATAAAAACTATTGTAGATTCAGACCTAGCGGAGCTGTATTGGCTCTTTAAGTTTAATAAGAAGTTGTAAGGAATATTTTGATCAAACCATCGTCGCTTCTCGGGGGACGTCTAATGAAAATGTTATCCTATCTACTATAGCACACATTCATTATTGCTGGACCTCGTCTGTTTGGCGTTTTCATTGCCCGTCCCCCGACGCGATGCTTTTATTTATTTAACCATTTATGTACAAACATATAAACAGACAAGAAGAAAAGAACAGTAAAATTAGTACAAAGGTGATGCTTATTGCTTTTATTGCTTTATCTAAATTTTTACTTCCGTCTTCTCTTAAAGCTCTTCAAATTGAAAGAGCGAAAACATTTTTTTTTTACGTTTTAGACTTTTGTCATTGTGTCGGGTGTTTGTTAACATTTTATCTTTTATGTTCTGCTTTTTTAACTTTATATTTAAAGTAAACATGCTACGGTCGACACAGTGAAACTAGTTACTCATTTATCGTCATTCCTTTACTCCTACTGCAACGAAATAAAGACGCCGTTCCAGTTAAACTGTTACATCGACGTGCTACGATTGACCCTCATCATCATCATCAGCCTATAACAGTCCACTGCTGAACATGGGCGTCTCCAAATGAACGCCGTTCAGCTCGATTCTCGGCAAAGATCGTCGCTCCACCTAGCCTGAGGGCGTTCTAAGTTACGTTTGCCTATTTGCGGCCTCCAGTCAAGAACACGTCTACCCGAACTGTCATCGATTCTACGGCTAATGTGGCCGGCTCATTGCAACTTCAGCTTGCTAATTCTATGAGCTATGTCGATAGCTTTGGTTCTCTGCCGGATCACCTCAATCCGGAATTTGTCCCTCAGAGATACTCCAAGCATAGCTCGTTCCATAGCTCGCTGAGCGACTTTGAATTTATGGACCAGCCGTACTATGAGTGTCCACGTTTCAGCTCATAGTAACAGTAGGTCACATCATGCAAGGAAGTTCGATTATAATCGAATAATTCGGTAATAATTTGAGCTGAAACATCAAGTTATCCCAAACCAGAACACCTGAAAGCCGTAAGTAGGTATCATCACAAACAGCACGAATAATAAATACAAGTTTTCTTTAATCTCCTCTGTTGGCTTTCCGTTCAATTGGCGTGACCTCAAATTCTTTTTAGGTCGTCGTAATGAAACGCGTAGGTATGGGGTCGAAGGGGGTCAAGGTCGTTTTGAGGGACCGCGCCCTCCACTCGGATACAAATAATTAGATTGTTTGTTCCAGATAAGTAATAAAAACACAGGGAAGATATTGCGGATGTTTTGTATTTAATGTGGAAACTGATTTTGCGGTTCAATATTGTATAGCTCTTTATTGTATGGGTAGATAAGTTTTGTTTCAACTTCAGCCCTCTTGAGCCTGTTGCTACGGGTTACAGACCTCTCCAAAAAGTTGTTTCATCTTTCAAGTGATAAGATTTGAGATACCATAAGTATACCATCAGTAAAGTATTGTAGTTAGAAAGGTATACTCGACAAAGTTGGCTTTTTCTTTTGATTAACAAACTTTCACGGTTTACCTATTGTCTTCCACTTCCAAGAAAAAATTTCTGCATACTTCAGCTACCGTATACCATAGGCTAGCGTTGGAAGGGGCCTTATAGTCTTACTCATGAGGTTGAAAATGGTCAACCGTGAAAGTTGCGGACTGTGCCTAAATCTATTGGTTTCTGATAAATACATCATGTGAATGTAGCATTTGAAGTTTTGTATTATCTGCGTACCACCTCGGGGAAAAGTGTGTTTGTGTATGTATGAGATATATCGTATATATTATGTAGCTGTAGTGTTAGTGTAACCATTCAGTCAGATGTTTTATCTGGATAAAGCAAATTTTGGTTGTAGAATCCATTGTTCATAAGTTGATGCATACTATTATAACTCCTATCTCAATGGCATAAGGTTCAATTTAAATTCATCTGTTTTCTGCGACATCCGCCACCTGATATGCTTGTACTTAATTATCGGGTTTGAGGTGATGTAGGGTTGGTATAAATGAAAGACACAGATCACATATTCAGTTGTTTATTATCTATACTGTACTCAAAATTGATCCGAAGATCACATCACATAGTAATTTCATAAATAATATTACAATGTCATGTACTTTCTGTGATTGTTCGTGAATAAAAAAATGTTCACAATATTATCAATACTTTGTTCACTGGACCGGTTTACCTTTAAGTAGACTGTAGGTACATACTACAATAATAAGATACCATTACTTTAGGTACTCAAACAACTTACAGTGTATTTGATGAGAGATATTATAATAATCAATTATTGTGTTGCAGTTCATTTTTTTGTCAATATATTTACAGTTTTACATATTTTTTTTTGTGATTTACAAATAAATTCTTGAATATTTAATTAGGTCATCATTATTCCATTTGGATTTACAATAACAGTACTTTATAGTTAAAAATATCACAAAAATGAAATATATTATGTGTAAGACACACGCAACATTAAAAATACAACAAAAAGAAAATATAAAATCCACTAGAAACCTTGGGCCAGAAGAGTCCCTTCTAAACAGGAAGGATACTTTCGATGTTCTATATTTCATAACGGCAATTTGATACCATAATTATTATTATCACACTAATTAATTATAAAAGTAATCGATTGTCTTACAATAAATGCGTCAGATCATAAAATTTTGATTATAAAAATTATAGGCAACAAATAATTCATGAAACGATAAATTCCAACAAAAAATAAATGACAACTTATATATTTAAGACTCATAGTGCCGTATTGATAAAAGTGAACTGTTCACCTTAGCCACTAGCACGGGACTGATAATAACAATCAACAAAACACAAACGCAACGAGTTACTAATGAGTTTGACTCCGCATCCGATATTCACCTTTTATCGATATGGCATTCCACTTACGTTACGACAATAAATATAACACGCTTACACATTAATCACTTCTTTAATTCCGACGCTAGGAATTATTTCATAATATATACCTAAAAATATAATCACGGCACAAGTATCCCTCCGACTAAATTACTAACGTAGTGTCACTTTATCAGGATTTAGAATCAAATATGTATTATGTATCTTAAATATTTCATTATTAATATATCATTATCAAAATATCCACTAAATGGGAGGAATAAATCAAATTATTAATATTTATTCTAACATTAATCGCATGACTGATCAACAAAAAGGATATGGACTAGGAATAATATTAGGCATTAGGCTTCCATGCCTTCGGGACGCGCGCGCCGGTTGCGTGGCGCGTCGCACTCGCTCTGACGTGCGACACGCGCGACTAGTGCGCCAGGCGCCGCGAGCTACGAGTGCGACGCGTGCGACACACGCGACACGCGCTGTGTTAGGAACTCGCGACTCGGCGCGCGCGCACCCGCCTCTCTCTCTATCCGCATATCACCTCTACATACATACGACGAGATAAATTTGATCAAAATGTTAATACTGTTTGTGTTGAAAACAATATAGGTAGCTATTTCTTTATGCTGTACTCACCGAGAGGGAATCGGACTCGATCGTCGGTAATATTTTGTGCATCGATAGACGGGATTCTACCGGTAAAAGAATGATTATCTAGCAAAATCTATCTGGAATAAAAGCCGACGTTCTATCCTAGAATTTAGGTAAATAGCTTGGAAGTATGCCTTCTTCGTTTTAATATTGTCCGATAACGTTCATTGTATTATGAATTTCTGTCCTATCACTCTACGAGTGTCGCGATCTATGCTAATGTGTGAACTGGGCGACGCCTCGGCGTCGTGGGACGTGGGACGTGGTGCAACGGGATGGCTCCGTAAGGGAAGGACGACGTACCGACTAGTCGCACGCGCGACACACGCGAATTGTGCTCCGGCGTCAAAAGTTTCAGTGCCGAGGGAGAGAAGCGGCTACTCTATTGGTGTTTCATTACTGACTCACTTAATCTAATCTAGTGTAAAACTTGTCATCTAGAAAAAAATAATTTTATAACATACGTAAAAAAGTAACATAATTCTCACAAAAATGCTCACGTTAGGAGTGGGGGTGATGCAACTTTTGACACCGGCATAGTCGCCGGCGCAAGTCCGGCGACCACGGTGCGCTCCGCACCACCCATAAACATTACATCGCTTGCTTATATACAACAAAGTTTCGTGCGACGCCCGATGGCGACCGCACCGATCTTTACAGGAACTCATATCGTATCTTAAAAAAAAATATACAATAGTAATAAAACATTTGAAACCTCACTAACTACTATTCGACGATCTCGGTACGATCTCGATAAAATTACTCAAACGGCTCCGGCGTCTCGAAATCTATTCATATCACAATCGCATGACCGTGCCTGAGAATCATATCCCGCTACTTATGTACACACTCTTTCTCGAAGACTAACGCACTCCAGGCCCGGGCGAGGCGCGGCGCGAGTGCGCACGCGGCCCGCCCCGGCCGCTAACACTAACGGATACACTAAGATATCACCACCTCTGCCGCGGGAGCGACAGTAGGATACTTGCCGAACCTGCCTTTCCCGAGTGTGCCAGAGGCGCGATCGATATGGATAACGCGGGGCGCGGGCGGGGATGGGAGGGTCACGTGGGGCGGGGTGTGGGGGGGATGGAGGGCTAGGGTGCGGCGGTGGACGGGTGGCGGGGCAGGTTAAGGGGGGCGCAGCGCCGGCGGCAGCTGTACGGGGATGTGGTAGTAGCGGCACGCGGCGCGCCGGCACGTGCCGGCCGCGGCGTCGCGGCACACCACCACGCGGCACCCCACCACCTGCAGCCCGCACCCTGCAACACGCACACACGCGTCAGCACGCTCGCACTACAAGGCGCCCACAGGACGCTATCGAGCTCACACTCAAGTAAAACAGACACATCAATTGGGGGCAAAGTGATGGTAAAGGTCACAAATCTAAAGTCAACTAATCTATGGACAGGTCTACATGACAAACTGAACTTATTATAGGGTCCATGTACAAACTCTACAGAGTATATGAATTGTAAAGCGAATACTGAAACTATTGAAAACTACATCACTGAACTAATGTGTTAAAATGGTACAGCAGTAATAAGATATGTACCCAAAATTGAAATATCTAAACTAAATTGGTTATATATATAATATAGTTCAGTCTACGATAGATTTTCTACTTTCAAGATAGTAAAACTACGCTATTTATGAAATATAATAAAATGTGGTGGTCATGCAGATATACAAGGAAAGGGGAAAGGGGACATTTCTATCCATGATCTGAAAACTTTACGTATTGTTGTCAATTAATTAGTTACACGTTAACAATTATTATGTGTTCTGTCTATAGTCGGTTACTAGGAAGTAGAAGAGAGTGAATATAAAATCAAGATTGTATGCTCACCTTCACGAATATGAACAAATCTGCAGGTAGGTCTTGTACATCCTTGTCGATTAAAATCTTGGCACACCGGGAGGGTGTCCAGTAACTGAAAATATAACAATGTTCTCATTAGTATTTATTGTCGTTACTCAATTTCATATTCATACAAAACGATGGTCCCACAATGCTCGTGCTCTTTGACACAACATTATTTATTTCTTGTTTATTTTAGGCATGTAATTTCTTGCTGATTGTGACTGAACAGTTTTAAAATTATTCGTTGGCTATTTCGTTGTCATAACTTCTGCAAACTATTTCCATTTGTAAATATCAGTAGAAAGTGATTTTGCCTTTTTTTTCAAGGCTTGTATATTTACCATTTAACACATTTGCTCAACGAGTTTCACATATCAAACTATAGTATAAAAAGTTTTGTTTTATATATTCCAGAAGTGTCACATATTTGCATTGTGGAACAACTGTATGTATGTTTCTTATAACTATATTCTACTTCATAAACAGTCGATAATTATTTAAAGATAAAAAATAATTACAAACTACTCTTATTTATGATTTTGTGTAAATATGTAAGAGTGTATATTTTGTCGACTGGAACTGACAAGATAAGTAACCGACGGTTTATGAATTCGTTATGTTAATAGTGTTAATTCTAAAATCTAGTTCATCACTGATTGGACATTCATACATCTGACACTGATCATTATCCTCATTGCACAGCCGTCTGAAAAATAACGCTGAAATAGTTTTTGTAATATCAAAGAGCAAAGTATCACAAATGGTCCATCATAGTAAACCTAGCACATTGTATTGAATTAAGGTTCCCTACTCGTGTTAGCTTGTTCTCAAGTGATCAATATATATTGGTATATAGAAAAATTATGCGTGTGTAGTTTCTCAGTGGCTACATAAAATTAACACAAAACGGGACACACGGAAGGCGAAAATTGCTCGAAATCAAATCTTGTTGCTGCTTCAATATTACAAGAACTTTACAAGATTCGTTGCACAATATGATTGGAGCTTCCAAGCATTCTTTAATTTACGTGCGCGCTGATATCATATCATGTGTGTCACCTTTATATTGTAGTACTGTCTAGATAATAGTATGCAACATTAAACAGAAGAGTAAATTAAGAGCCCACTGCTGGAGTTATTCTCGTGAACGAGCTTCCATAACCGTCAGAGAGTAGTGTTAAGTACGCTGCACTATGCACATAGGTATGAATATATAATATCTAAATGGCATGCAGAACGCTTGAAGTATAATCATTATTGCGCAGCCAATCTTATTTAAGCGTGACTATATTTTACAAAAAAGCTAAAGCATGATGCTAGACAACTTTTACCAGGGCGAGGGCGTACTAGAGGTTTGTAGCGTCCAAAGTGTACCCATAAATACCAACTGTTGCTATAATAAAGCTAAAAGAGGCTGTGTGGGGAGAGTTACGACATGTGTCTGCTCGGCAGTGATGAATTTAGATCTCCCGATGTTCTCAGTAGAGGAACAGAGGACGTCATGCTTATCGGTAGTTTGGCATGGTTATAATGTAAATAGACAAATTAAATTTATACCTTTAGCTTACATGACAGTTCTGGACGTGACATGTTAGTGGTAGTACAAACTGCAACATAATGACCATTAGAGAGTGCGGTTACTGTACGACAAACAAAAGAAAACCAAGTATATTATTACATCTACGTGAACACTTTAACAAGCGTCAGAGAGGCCTCGACAAGTCGTAAGCGAGGAATTGAAGCCGCAACGGCGAAGCATTTTAAGCATTATAAGAAAAATCGAAGTGTGTGCAAACAATTACATTAGGAACGCTACTTCAGGCACATTGAACCTTCTCTACATTACAACACATATTCAAATCACTTCGTGTTTTCTTCGTTCACCATCGTCACTTCAACTACCAACTACGCATAAAAAATAATTGTTTACAAAAAGCATTTAAAATGAGTGTAAAAAAAACCCCCTTATTAGCAGTTGATAGTTGATATTGGCCAAAAGGTGAATCCATATGAACTAAACAGTTGACTAGGCATTCGAATAATCGTTAATTTTATTATGTACATGTTATTAAGTAAATTAGGCAAGTTTATAGTTTTCATTATTAAAACGGCCAACTGTTTAGTGCTTCGTAAAATGGCTTCGTAAAATTTTAATTAATAAAGTGAGCCTGTACTGAAACCGCCGAGTTCATTAGATATTAGAAGCATATTGAGAAAAGAGAGCGTTTGAAGTTAATATTGCGATTGCAACTTCATGCGAGTGACAAGCGGCGTGTTTCAGTATAGGCTCCAAACAGGAAATAACTTATACTGAGGATATTATAGTAAGCTGATCGTATCTTACCGGGTGTAAGCAAGGCAATACTGTAGAGTGACTTCTTCCACATTTGAAAGCAAGTATGTCTCACTATACAAAACTAAAAATCATCAACAAGTAAGTTGTAGCATCAACTGTTCATTACAATATAATCGATACAGTTACAGCACAATGACTAGATGGTGTGATGGTGACATAGATATCATGAGCGCTGACAAGCGATGCCAGCCGCCGGCCACCGCCAGGGCCGTCCTCGGACCTCCACTGTACGCAGTGCCGGTATACCGAATAGTTACCGAATAGATAGTGTCCTGCCTGCCACCTGTATCAGCAGGAAAGGAAGTACTGTCAGAGCATAGTATGAAGTGAACAATTAGTCGTATTCCATATTGGCTTCCTTCGATGCGTGTAGTCAGGTTTGTTTATTAAGAAAGCTCAGTTCACCATGCGCACCTTGTCCCGCAGTTGTGAATGGCCCGCTTTAGTGGTGATCGTGTTTGTCTGTTCTTTGCTCATTGTTAACAAGCGTCTGTCTGTCTACTAAGCCCGCGAGAAGCGTCACAAACTAAAACTAAATAGGTACGTCTACAGAAGCCGAGTGAAGAAGCAAGCTCTGAAGTTCTATGCGGAGTCCAAAGTTGGTAGATTTACTTCTTTACTTTTTGATAAATCAATCAGAGGTGATGGTAAAGGCTTGTGTAACAAGGATATCAAACATTAATATCTGTATGAAAAAATGTATATTTTCGTTTAATCATTACTAAATAAAGTTAGGCCAATACATTTTACTATAACACACAATTACAACAACAACAGATATCTTAGCAGGATTTTCATTCAAAACAGTAGGTAGTGATCAATTTATCGACTTCGAGCATCTGAACAGAACATAATAAGCGGTAGTCGTAGAGGTGTAGGAGGTGATATGCGTTCGATAGCGTACTGGTTAGAGCGAGGCGAGTGGTCGTGAGCCGGACGAGCCGGGAGCGCAGGGAGCGCAGGGAGCGCAGGGAGCGCAGGAAGCGCAGGAAGCGCGGGGAGCGCGGGATACAGT
This sequence comes from Aporophyla nigra, assembly GCA_947507805.1. NCBI lineage: Eukaryota > Metazoa > Arthropoda > Insecta > Lepidoptera > Noctuidae > Aporophyla > Aporophyla nigra. The sequence continues at coordinate 15,559,566 of OX382302.1, read as the reverse complement.
GCCGTGAAACAAGAGGACTGCTCTTTGCGACTAATCTAATAATTAATGTGTTAACGTTAAGCCCACATCACACGGCACCTGTTTCGCTGTTTCCAGAACGTGAAGACGCCACATAACAGTAAATACAATATTATATAAGAACGTTAATCGCTAATTAACAATCAACGAACATTTAGCACAGTTGATAATGATCAAACCTGCTTGTCACTGGAATATGTGCCTTCTGGCATTAAATAGTATAACTGGGTAGTAGTCAATTTGGTCGTGGTACAGTTTGATTTTGTGTGTACCACTTAGTTATATTGTTTTTTTACTGGACTGTGGTATCTCGCATGCGCTTGAGATCAACAAATCGTGTGCCGCGGGCGGGCGGGCTGTCCTAGCGGTAACGCTAGCGGCATGCTGTGCGGTGCGGCGCCGTGCGGCGCGGTGAGGCGCGGTGCGGCGCGGTGCGGTGCGGCACGCGGCACACGTTACCTGTCCGCGCTCGTCGGTGTACACCACGTAAGGCGCGTTGGGGGGCGCACAACCTTTCCGTCCCGACACAAAAAGCGACAAAAGATTGCAATGCGGACGCAGCCGAAGCGTCATTCGGAAGGCATGTAACAGAAAGCGTTTAAAATAAATAGAAGGTGGTGCGACCGAAAGAAAACTGCGGGAGTGACGCCCGTCACCCCCGCGCCACTACAGATGAACACGCACACTTAGCGCACACGGGAGCCACTAGAATAATGAGAATAATACCTGATGAGCCAAACGTACAGGGGTGGTGGATTCTATCCATGCGAAAATTAGAAGGCGGCTGTGTTAGGTGCGGGCCTGCTGCTGCAAGCCGGTAACCACTAGGAGGTACGGGAGCGACACATCGGCCAAAGCGCACCCGTGCGGAGCTCCTTCGAGAACAAGCGTGTACGTAGCGGGATCGACGGACCAAGCGCTCAACTCTCAGTACGACGATAGGTACTCACGATAAACGACGATCGACAAGAGGTAATAAAAAAACGTACAGTCATGCATCTCAAGCGTTATTATTACCGGGATCGTAGATACGAGAAATATACACGCATAGGGTAATAACGGTAAGTGAGTAGAGATACAGTAGTATATATATATAGCGTAAAACTACCGAGACATCCGCGAGGGCGACGCCGCTCGCTTCGTCCTTACAATAATACAATACAAATGTGACAACACGCCTAGCGCTAGCCGCCCCGACAGGCCGGGGCGGGACACTCGGCCGCACACGTACGAGTCTCTACGCGGAGACCCCGCGTCCCGCGCCCCGCCGACCGCGCGCGTCCTGTCTATGTCGTCTTCATCTTTTTGTAAGGGTTGACCGCCGCCGCAGCCGCCGCCGCCGCCGCCGCCGCGGCCGAGGGCGGCGTGGGCGGCGGCATGGCGTACATGAAGGGCTGCTGGTAGTAGGGCACGGGCATGGGCGGCGCCGGCCAGCCGCGCGGCATCATCATGTGCGGCGCGCGCATGAGCCCGGCGTGGTGCTGCATGCCGGCGCGCGCCTTCAGCGCCTGCTGCGTGTAGGCCGCCGCCGCCTGCGCCATGGCCGAGTGCTGCGCCGCGAACGCCAGCGCCGCCACGTAGTTCTTCTGCGCCACCTCCTTGGCCATGGCGGCCGGGTCGGGCGTGCCCGGGTCCCCGGCGGGTGGCGAGGCGGGCGGCGCAGGCGCGGGCGCGGGCGGCGGCTGCGGCGCGGATGAGGCGGGAGCGGGCGCGGACGCGGACGGCTGCGCGGACGCGCCGGTCGGCACGCTCACGGTCGGCGGGGCGGACGTGGCGGGCGCGGGGTACTCACATGATACGGGCACGAACGGCTGCTGGAGCTGCATCAGCTGCTGGTAGGTCGTCGCCGGCTGGTACACGGGCACGCCCGCTTTGTCGGCGGCGGGTCGCTTGTACGGCACCACGCCGGGAAAGGCCTGCGGAAGTGTAGAGTGAGGCATGAGTGGCACGTCGGATAGGGACGGACGCGACAGAAGCGCCACAGTTATACACGAGATACTTACGAAGTTATCGTAGTAGAAGGATCCGACGCTTTTCATGTCCATCTGAAACGAGAAACAGACGGTTGAACGGAGGGCTCCGGGCGGAGGGCTAACTGCGGGCGGGCGGCGGCGGGGCGCGAGGGGCGGGGGTGGGCCCTGGCGCCGCGCCGCCGAGCCCGCTGCGGGAGGGAGAGGCGCGCGGAGGGATCGTGCGGGCGGGAGGGGGAGCGGAGGAGAAGCGTGCAAAGCTGGCGTTGTACCGGTGGCGGCTCGAGCTCGGAGGGCGCCGGCCGTTTCTTGCCCGGCTCCGACGTGGTGCTCGCTGTCGGCTGCTGGGCTGCGGCGGCCGTCTACGTGAAGCGAAGCGTCGCAGGACGGGACAGAAACAATAACGATGTAGTAGATGCACAGAATACACCTAAAGCTCGGCGTAAGGTGATATTATGCGATAGATAAAAATAAAATAAAAGTTAAGCGTGAGTGCGACGGAAGCGTGGCGCGAGCCGGCGCGAACTGAACAGAACAAAGCTCTGCGAACGTAAGCGGCGTCGCGGCGAGCGAGACCAAGCGGAAGAACAGAAGCGAGCGCGAGCGAGCGAGGCGAGAGCGTGCAGCCTGGTGGCGTACCGCGCCGCGCGCCTGCGCCTTAAGGTGCGCCTGCAGGTGCAGGGGAGGGTGGAAATAGCGGCAGGGGTCGCGGACGCAGCGGCCCTTGACGGCGTCCATGCACACCGTGACACAGCCGTCGTCGTGCGCGGCCACGGGCGGCGGCGGGTGCGCGAAGCGACACTCGGACTCGGCACGCTTGCACGCGCCCCGCTGGAACTCTCGGCACACCTGCACCACCACACACCAGCATGTCCGCCGCTCGCGCGTCGCGCTCATCTACCCTCTGCCTACTCTCACGCCTGCGCGCCGCCGACACACACTACGCGATGCAGTGCGCGATGCAATGCCTCACGTGTGTTTGTTATACATTTACAAAGACGCGATCGCGAATTTCAATTCAGATAAAGGAAGCGCGTGAACAAAGGTCTGTGTGAGCATTATTTACTTTGTTTTGTCACATTATACAACTGACTTGTATCATTGACCTCGACCGGACGCCGCTTTGTGATTGGTTATTCTAATCGGGGGACTACCTGATACTTTTCTAATCAAACGATTTACGCATCCGTCGCATCTTCAAATTAATTTAGTCGGAAAAAGTTTTCATATTGCCTAATTCTTGCCTAAGTATTTGAATTACGAATGTGAAGCGTTCGGCACGTCTACACTGTAAGCGCAAATCGACACTTATTAGCCGGTGGTAAACGATAGCTCGTCTAATTCACCTATTTGGCAGATATGAGCGTGCGCAACATAGCCGAGTTCGTGCCAACAGTGTAGGTCCTTCACCAGAGGGAGAAAGCGAGTGCTGCTCGCGAAGCAAACGCAGGCGCACCGGGCCAGTGCGCCCGCGCGCCACAGACACACGGGGACGGGCATACGGCATTTCAGCCCAAATATGCGGGGACCGACATATTTTAATCTGATGCACTTAATAATCACTCAACAGTTTACTCCTACAGTTTCAGATTAAAAACAAAACAATTGTGCCTCAGATCAATAGGATATTAACTGCAACAATAAAATATCATCGGTCCCCGGCATAATTAACTGGCAACATGGGGGAAGCACTACTCGAGTGTAGACGGTAAGAGGGTCAATAGTGTATCGAAATTCATGCTTACCTCTAAGCGGTCAGTGCGCGGCAGTTTCTGCTGCAGCACGGGCTGCTGCATGACGCCGAGCGGCGAGGCGGCGGCGGCGGAGGGGTCGTGGCCCAGCACGGCCGGCACCAGCTGCGGCCCGTAGTACTGTGCGTACGTGGAGCCCACGCCGGGCACGCCCGACAGGTACGGCGACGTCGCCTGCACACCACACCAACACTAACACTCAGTATACTTGTACATTTACTCATTCGTTAGCAACGATGTTAGTTTCTTATTATCAAAATACGCATCTCTTATAACTTATTGAACGCATCTTTTAAGCCCACTTTATGCTTGTTTCGAACACAACACTTATTATTTACAAAAGCAGTACAACTACAAACATCAAAAATGGAAAAGTTAATATCGAAAAATTGTTAGCCAAACAAGCAATCACATGCAATCATAGAGAGACGAATAGAAATATTAAAAAAGCATACGGTTTATCCTGTCTAGCTACCCACCGGCCACCAGAAGAACACAAAGGAGGGGATATACCGGGAGGGGTTGAATTAGGGGATACATTCCTTGGTTAAGAGTGCATTACGGTGCTGAAGGTGTGCCTATCAAGTGTGTGGAAGGCAAGAGGTCCAGGATGCGAGGGGCCGGTGGTGTCGTCGTGCTCGGCGGCGGCGGCTATTACCTGCGGGGCGAGCAGCGCCAGACTGATCGGGTCCAGCGCAGTGAGGTGGCTGGCTGCCGCGCCCGCGCCGCCCACGCCGCCCACCTCGACACAAAACCACACAAACACGCTACTCATCGTGCGAGGCCAGGTCTGCGCCCGCGCCACCGGCAAACCGCCTCCACCTCACTCCTCGCACTGACTCATGGCTGCGTCGTATCGGCGTGACTTTGTGATCTCTGACTAGATGCGACAGGTAAATCCGAAAGCTACAGAGAATAGATGCGGTAAGCGCAGGGCGCCGAGGCGGTGCGAAGAGGAAGGTCGAGGAGTGTGTCGGGCCGCGTAGTTAGCGACAGTGTGGACCGTGAGGGGGACGATGTCCGGTGATTTAATTTGCAATACCGCTTATACCCAGATCATACACTTGTGAGTAAGTTTGGAGAATAGTCATGCCACTGAAGGAACGATTCGTACAAACATGCTCAAGCAGTGGGGAGCGATCGGCCTCTGCGGCAAAGTTTAAGTTGTGCCTGAAAATTAGTAGACTATCTATATTCTAAAATAAATAGGTACACAGATTACTTGTGTCTGTTTAGCAGGTTCACGCACTCGAAGCGAAACTTTAAATTGAAGCGCGGAACTAGTTGCAGGAACGTCTGTGCCGCCTTCAAGAAAGTAAATTACCATTAACTTTCAACTTGCACATGATTAAGTTTCTAAGAAAACTTCACGAGGGAATCGAGTTAATTTACTTACGGGTGAAAATATTTTCAATGCGCAGAACTTATAACTAGTTACGGACACATTTACGAGGCACAACTTAAACTCGATACGTTATAAAGTCTACGTGTTTCAATAATAAGAACGCTTATATAATAATAATAAAAATACGAGTAGCGAGTAACACCGAAAGCTGCGTGTTGCGTGCATACTGAATACCTACATTAGTGTGGAGGTCCGATCGCTCGAAGCTTCGGTAGTAGGAGGGAGCGTAGCTTGGGTGACTCACCACAGCTGGGACTTGGCCAGGGAGCACCTGGCCGGGCGTCAGGCCCATCTGCTGCATGAGTGCGTTCTTGAGTGCTAGGTGATTTCTTCCGTTGATTAGCAACTGATCCTTCAGATGTTGCGGTGGATGGAAGTATTTGCAAGGTGGTTTCTCACGGTTACACCGACCCTGGAATTGACAAATATTTACATTAGCATGTGGATAACTTTAACAACACATTCATATACGGTTAACTTATAAATAACAGTAAGTATGTATGTAGTTAGGTTCCTCGCCGCATAGATATGTATCAGTATCGTAATGTTTGGTTACGTTCACATTGGAGGGCGACGACGACGCCATTATGGCTCGTAAGTGGAAAATGCAATAGATATGAGAGCTATACACCGCAGGTAACCGACATTTCTGGGCTTTGAGAATAGACGAAAATGGCGGACCTCATTCGATATCATTCCGATAAGCAATATGTGTAGCGGGGCGGCGGGCGACCGCGGTTTCGGCTCAATATCGGCCGAATGTGCGGAAATCCCTCCATGCATCACAATTGCCGTGAGCCGGGCACGTAGCCACCAGAAATCCTCCACTCGATTTTTCCTTATACCCGCGTCTTAGGCGGTGTCAAATATTTCTGAGGCGTGTCGGGGGCGGCCGCGATCCTCGCTCCGCTCATTTTCGACGTCAATGAGGCGCGAGATAATTGCCTTTCGGAATCGAAGCCCTCCACCGCACCCGTCTATGATGATTTATTTACATCCGTGTAATTAACTGTCGCACTACGTGACGGGAAGAGCTTCGCGGACGTTTTATCGTCGCACGCAGAGCCTCCCGCGCCATATTTTATTCAGTGAAAAAACGGAAAAGCGCTTATCGCAGTCTCAAAGAAATACGTATATAAACAAACTTAACGCCATCTGAATATTCAGTACTCCACTAGGGGACTCCCTTGCTGATAATGTCCGCGGAACAGCTTTGAAGTGATTTACTGAGTAACTTTTCTAAAGCATTCCCGATGATATCACAACGGTCGCCTGTGCAGACGATACCTAACTATACGTGTGTATTTCTATCGGCAAACATCGCAAAGTGTGAATCTTTGGCTGCAGCAGAATCAGATGCAGACATGTTTCAAATTTTCTCAGTTATTAAACTTTGGCGATGCGTGCTACAACTAGCTAGTAGAAGCAGTCGGCTGCATTTAGATTAACTTGTTACTGGCAGGCATAATGTTAGTTGGACGGTCCTCTCACAGTTTAAGCTCTGGATAAAGTTATTATTTCCTGTTACTCCGTGCCGTCTACTTTAGCCGAGTTTCGATTCGAACCAACCCGTTTGTGAAACTTGAATGGGTGATCACGTTTCATCATTACTATGATAACTCTGTTGGGTTTATCAAACTTCTATTTATTAGCTGCCACAGTTTGTGAAACGTTAGATAAGTTTATTGTTGGAAGCATTCAGCTGCGTTTGTATTGGGCGAATTTAGTTTAATGTTTTCGTGGTTGATTGTGAGTAATGGATTAATGTATTCTATTCACTTTGACGTGGTTTGATATGTAGTGCCTAAATTGGAGAGCTATCAATACGTATAATGTTGGTATTATTTATGCGAGTATCGGCGACTGCAAGCCGCTGCAGGTGTATCGGCGCGGCGATTAGCGTGACGGATGCCCGCGCGGATACAAATTGCCGGCCGCCTCAGACGGATGACCGCGCCACGCTCGCCCGCCAAACGCATTACGACACATTAATTGCTCTTCGATCACTACGCCTCTACATTTGTTCGTTTAACATCCCTTTTGTTCATTCAGGAGCTTTTATTTTACGCTTTAGCCTTGTTTGTGAAACGGCTTCAACATCAACTGAGAGCTTTTTATCAATAAAAAATAATAGTTTAAAAAAACTAAAAAACACGCTTCCATAGAAAACTAAAAGTAGAAAATAATGGAAAAAAGCGTGGGGTGCTTTTAAGGTCTTTTTTTATTGATATCAGGAACCCCACGCTTTATATTAGCTTCACTTGTATGTTTGTATATTTGTATGTTTGTTTGTAACCGACTCCTTATAGCGCGATTTTAACCCACTTTAAACGACCAAATTTCATTCAAACTTTGTACACCTGTCAAGGACCGATGACAATGCAATAATTTCATAAATTTGCACGCTTTTTTTCTATTATTTTGTACTTTTTAGTTTGGTTTTCAATGGAAGCGTGTTTTTTAGTTCTTTTTAAACTATTATTTATTTTCTATTTTTTTTCCATTATTTTCTACTTTTTAGTTTGGTTTTCTATGGAAGCGTGTTTTTTAGTTTTTTTAAAATATTATTTATTTTCTATTTTTAGGGTGTTTCGAATTTTGAAACGTATGTCAGCGTAGTTTGTGACGTATGTCAGCGTAGTTTTCGAAGACAGTTTTTTTTGCTGTCCTGGTAACCCTGGCAAGGATAATGGCACAAATTTATGAAATTATTGCATTGTCATCGGTCCTTGACAGGTGTGAAAAGTTTGAATGAAATCTGGTCGTTTAAAGTGGGTCAAAATCGCGCTATAAGGAGTCGGTTACAAACAAACATACAAGTGAAGCTAATACATATAAAGCGTGTAAAAATCTAGTTGTCTCGGTTCAATATTGAAAAAACCAGAACAAATAAGCATATAAGATGTAACGTAACGCAAGACATGTTTATATGAAACCCCGAAAATTAAACAAAAACTTTCAATATGGCCTATTTGTTCGGGAAGGGCAACGGGAGGGTCGAACGAGCGCAGGGTGGGCAATAACCGCCCAAAACTAATAACATTTTTGTGTGATAGTGAAGGAGCAAACCGAGCGCGCTACCCTCGCCGTGTCCTTTATAACACAACAATGCGCACTTGCAATACAATAAGGGGTTAGCCGAGAGTTAGTTTCATCACTGCCTTCCTTCCTGGAGATAAAGAAACAACGAATGTACCGACATGGCGACAGTGTCGAGTACTGAACCCAAACCACACGAATTCAGGGATGAATAAACCTCATTGTGACTTGGCACTGGTGCCCGATTAAAACGAAAACGACATCAATGAAGCGAGACACTCGTGTCTCGTTAAGGTGAGAGCAGTAAGGCGGCGGAGTGCTCTCGGGAACTATGACGTGTATAACGAACAACCCTCGAAAGTAACGGCGTCCGCCGGCAGTCGGCACGCGCCACACCTTGTTACTCCATCGCGCCAGCCGCTGCCAAATGCCACCTCTTCCATTTTCAAGCCCGGAAACTGTATCAAGAGTTTATTACTGGATAATCTGAATCTCAGTTTGCCGACCTCGCTCATTAGGGAAGTTATGAATGACCTCATTGGCTGAGACTATGATGTGTGTTTGCCAACTGACTAATCCGAGGACTGGAATCTAAACAGGTAGTTTTAAATTCAAAGAACATCATTTCACAATACTCTTTTAACAGTACTAATACAAATTTACAAAAGGTCAGGCACATCAATGCAACGAAGCAAAAAACCAGTCGATTCATTGTACGTATTAGCGTGCAGTTCAATGCAAATGTCTTAATCAAAACAGCAATCAGCCAACAGGACATGAAGAATGCGCCCGTCAGACGAGGCGTGCGGTCGTTAATCGATTAGAACGTTCGATCACGATTGATGTATCGGTGACACGGCGTCGACGCGCGGCGATGCGTGCTCAGGCGTACGCACGAGCCGATCTCGACTCGTCTATTTTACTATTGGGCGAGCGGACACGCGTCGGGATAAATCGACACACGAGGAAAACAATGAGGTAACGAGCCGATGAATGACACGCTCCCGTCGCGAAACGGCTCGGACTCCACTTGTACGCACGTAAGTGGGTGCCAGAAATATTTGGGGACAGACGGAAATAGAAGCGGCCGATGAGACGTGCCAACTCCTGCATCGAGTAGGCAGCAAGCGCACGCGACACGTGGCCCACACATATTGCTGGAGGTTTAACATTCACACGCTGTTTTAAACTTCTACGTTGACACTTTTAACTTTATTGCGGACAGATTATATTGAAATCGGAACGTTGCGATGACAGATTTTACGCTTTGGTTTAGATTTTTTTTTTGGCAAAGAGCTGCACTATTTGTCAGGATTTAAACAAAACTATCTTACTCGTACCGTGTGGTGCCGGACGTAAAGAATAACACCATCCCATTTCTTCCCGTGGGTGTCGTAAGAGGCGAAAAAGGGACTTACTAGGGAATGGACTTCTTGCGGCTGAAATGATGATGATGATCTTACTCGTACTTCCACAGACATTTTAAATGAAAAAGGAGTTCATTGGAAAATTCGTCTAGAAATATATTTTTCTTTTCGGACAGAACGGGTGTAAATGCACTTTCACGACGGTGTGGATTTTGTGTGTATTTAATAATAATCAGAATTATATGTTTAATGTAACAGAAGCCAGATTTTGAATCAGGGTTGGATGTCCCAAAGGGAGAAGGTTATTGAAAGGCTTGAATCGAGTGATAGACGGAGGTAACACGATCACGAGCAGACTAAGATCCGGCGCCGGATGCCGCAAATAAATTTTTCGACAAGGCAGACCGAGGGAAAGGTGAAATCTAATTTGCAAAATTTTGTGGCCGGGAAGGGAATTAGGTGAGCAAAGTCAATTCTGAAAGTAAGTAGAATTTGAATTTAAAATGATTTATAGAGGCACAGGGGAGTGGCTAATGAGGCGTCATGCGAGAGGGGCGCGTGTTTACGCTTGGCGCCGAGCGCAGTATTTTTTATCGCGGCCTCTGGGCGGCTCCGCCCGCGTACAGCTGACGTAACATCGAACACGCCTACCACCGAATAATTAGCCACTATCTAATTGACTTCGAATAACCACACATTTATGTTGATTAGAATTTAAATCCATTTCACTCATTTAAATATCAAATAAGGAATTACCACGCACTGGTGTCGATTCTTGTCTCAACACTGTGGAACTGTAAATCATTAAGTCTTTTATACCTCTGTTTAACAGGAATTGTCTATCAACCGTTGTAGGGTTATTTTAGAAATGGCTACTTAATCATCCCGTAACTGGCTGAAAATTATAACTAACCGTAAAAGTTGTTTTTGGAAAGATAATTAAGCACTAAAGTTTTTGTTATTTAAGTCTTCACAGGAGCTAAAGAACTGATTTACTTTGGGCGGATTGTACGAAATTCATATTTTTATTTTATACTTACAAGATTTTCTTACTTTCATACTTTTAAATAAACTTTGAGTCAGCTTTTAGTAGTGAGTTAATGTAATTAGCTCTCATGCTTATTTAATTATTAGGTACGGTTATATGTATGCGTAGAGTAGCCGTCCCACGGCGAAAAAAAAAAAAACTTTTTAGAAGCCTTAAAAGTAAGAATTATTCAGTCCGGTGAAGTTCCCAACAAGTTTGCATGGCGGTGCCGTAGCTTAACGTTAAAATATGCATTCGTGCACGGAGTTATCTCGGCCACTTTTGCCGTTGCCGCCGGCGAGCGCCCGGCACATGGTCACTCCTTGTTTATCCCGGCTTTAATATTAGTTGGCCACTTTTAAACGGTAATGTCGAAGCTTAGGGCTCCAGACTGTCATAAAAATAAAGTTTGCAAAACAAAATTCTACAATCAAATGTTAGGAAATAAATGTTAAGTAAAGGGTGTTGGAGCCGGCGCCGGCCGCGGGGACCAAGGCGTGGGAGATTAATGCAACGGAAGCAGGCGCGACCTCTCCAGGTGTTTCATTAAATTGCGCGCGGCGCCTCGGCCGGCTCGTACGGCCATTATGAACGCTGCAAGCTCGAGGGCCATTCGCTTTAAGAACGCCCGTGCCACTTTGTAACAGCCTTAATGAATCTTGTTACTTATAGGCTCGCGTAAATTGCCTGTTTTACTAACGTGGCGTGGGGTGAAAAAACATTAGGTCAGTGAACGCTTTCGTAATGATTGCCTTTAGCACTCGCTGAGAGGTTTTGTGTTTCAGTTTGCCGTCACTGCCAATATTTTGAGACGTTGTTAGTTAACGGAAAGTCGTATTATCTGCATTAGAAACAGTTTCAAAGAACCACAGGAATTAATCGCTAGATGAGTTAGGAGCCAAAACTAATAAAGAACGCTAAATTATAGGTACATAATATAATTAGCACGCTTATTGTTAGAACTGCAACTGATGTACAAAGTAAAATATGTTGGTAATATTCTAGACTTGACTGAGCGAAAAAAGTCAAATAGTGAATAAGAGACGTGTTGTGTTATTTCTATCGTTCTATTAATAAATGTGCCAATTCCTAAAGACGACTCGTACTCGTCTGCCCCCTCCGCTAATCTGATCTAATAAACTTATTTTTACTAATACTTACATTTGCCGAGTCAATATTTTAGTGACAAAGAAAACAACATACATTTCAGGTGTATTATGTATAAAAGCAACGTAGTGAGCATTTGTAACGAATGAGTCAGAGTTTCAGTGTAAGGTAGGTAAACAAACGGACCGTGTGCACGTGTTTCACGTGCAATCTAGTGAACTAAGCGGCACAAGTTGATGCGACACTACGATACGGAGCTACCCGGCCCACCGCCTCGCACCGACTAACCAGTTTAGCCCTGCTGCTGCAGTAATTAGTCTAAGCAGCTAGACGGAGCGCGTGATTCCAAGTGCCGGTACTCTCTTTGACTTTCTTGCTTATTCAGGGGGTTAACACTCGCCCGGATTCCGGATTTCACCGGTCCAATCCGCACGGCTAAATTAAGCCACCTTCGTTACCGCCTAAAGACTGGCTTAGACTAGTCTCAGTGTAACCGCTCAATGATAATTAGGTCATCTGATGTTTCTACATCTAGACGTTCTAAAGATATATTTAAAAACAGATGACAAAATGCGAGTGAACTAGTTAAACACAAGAAGATTTTTGACTTTCAACATCGGTTATCTGTAATAGTTCCAGACAACAATAGTTGTATCACAACAAAGGTTTCTAGGACGTTTCCGTAACGGTATTTTCTCTGCTTTTGTAGTGAAGTTAATAGAAAACGTTGAACGATATCGGGTTCTTTTCACAAAACCTTGGCGTCGGCGAATAGGATAGTTAGTGTCTATCTTGTAGCTACCACTATGCAGCTTATTTTGCGAGTTCAGCTTGCCTTCCCACATTAATTTCTATGTAGGTACCTAATGTTTTTAAACCAAGGCTTTTATCAGGCCTTTATTTGCACCTCATATTATTGTTTGGCAATGAGATTAATTGTTCTGCTAATGATTGATTTATGTACTTCTAAACAATTTCAAACAATTCTCTCGCAATTTATGTGTAATTGCCGGAAATTTAATTAGTTACAAAATAATGAACAAACACTGCGTTAATTATTTTGGCTAGAACGGCAGATTCATCAGATTGTTATAATTTCGTAATTTATTCGAATACAATCGTTCGACACTAGCTTCTTTACCACTAATTAAAACGGCTCTACTGTTTTAATTAGTGGTAAAGAATCTTGTTTTTATTTTAAAGTATAGGTTTTATTTTAGAGTATTTAATTTATTGAAACATTACTGTCGCAATAAGCATTAAGAATATACTAATGAAAATATTATATGGAAATTGTATACGTGCTTATTGGAAAGAAAACTAGCACAAAGTAATCAGGTAACCTAGAAAAATAAGCGATCATTATGTGATCGAAGTTGACGAGTTGCCATGCCAACCAATGTCATGCCTCGTTTACATTAGCGTCAGCGACTCGGATTCTTTTACTGTCTTCACAATTGACCTAGCATGTGGATACTGTTTACACTGCTCGTTCTAACACAAATGCTACATCCGGTATAGAACATTAACCATAACAATTTTAACCGTCACTGAAATATTGAAATGCAAATACGATTACAGATACTTAATTGCAAAAAAAAAAAAACATTTAGATTTAAATTACAGCGATCCGTTCAGCATTTAATTTGGGTAAATACCAGTCTGTTTTCTCTCTACATAATACTCTATAGGTATGGTTCGAATTGCCGGATAATGCAAATTAGTTGTTATTTTTAACCGCCGCGATTTTCTGACTAGACACACGAGAGCTTATCACCGAAGGAAGATAATTAGAGAAACCTAATAAATGGATTGATTTTGTGAAGAATTATTATTTTTATCAATCACCTGTTTGGAGTATTTATAGAAATGTCGCAGTAAATAAAATCACAACCGAAGAATAGATAAAAGGCGATAAACGCGGAGCGAACTAACTACAAAATAAAGAGCCTTTACTACGTACGATAAGGGAAGTTTAAGAGGAGTTTTCGGGCTCGGGTCGCACCGATAAATTGGGCGGCACTTAATTATGATCTCGAGCGGCATCTTGCAGGCGGCTAATGTCCCGGACTCGTTTAATGCGCGAACTTGTAGTCTCGGCTCCGGCGGGCGTGATAAATCTCCATCTGTGCCCTGTGCCTGACCCCTACCTTCAGCGTGGCGCGACTCGACACACACCCGTCTAGAGACCGTCCAAGAACTACGAAATATAACTTGGTATTTTCGAATATTTATGTGGCTTTATTGTCTTTTATGCCACTTTACAGGAACCTAATCTTATCTACCTAACTCATATTTTGCAACTAATATTTTTTTAGACATTCTTAACAAATAATCATAAAGCTATTTCCAAATGAACACAACCTTTCCTTACGCTTGTGGTCCACGGCAATGAAACGACCAACACAATCTGTTTCCGTGAAAAGCGTAGCAAGTGCTACGAGAGTGCTACGAGCGCGTAGAAAAAAGAGAGACTACAATAACATCGCCGCGAAGTAACAATCTGACCCTTGTTAGTATGAAAAAAATATTTGTATGGTGTCTCAACATACAAATAGTTAGTTTCTTAAGGTTTTAGGAGTTACGTAAGACCTGGTTAAATAAAAAAAAAACGAATCTTAACACGTGTATGAAACCGAATCCAAATAAGGAAAAATATGAGGAAAATCGTTTTATTTATCAAACCAGGTCTAGCTGAAACTTCAAGGTCTAAAGATCCAGATGCCTGGTCTAAAGCGCGTGTTTCCCAAGTATCTCATTCGTAAACAATATTCCCGTAGAACGTGCGTATTTCATTTACTAAAGCCTTAAAAGCCAGTAAACATGTAGGCATAAATCAATTTCTAAACAGAGTGAAATTATTAACCGCAATGATTTACGATGTAAAACGAAACTTTGCTCCGTTGCCCTTTTATGTTGCGAATGTGGGTAATATGGGGAATTATTGTGTACGGCCGGGTACATTAGGAAGAGTGGCACTGTGTTATTGCATCGTGTTACGTTAATGTCGCGAAGGTTGCGAGCGGGCGGCGCGGCGCGGCACGACGCGGCGCGGTATGGGGCGGCAGGGCACAGTCGGCGCCGCATTATCTAGGTATAATTAAACCGGGCAAGACGACGGCGAGACGTTACGCCCGTCCTAACGACTTTTATGGCGTATGTAACATTGCCGGCACATAAAATAAATGTGCCGCCTCCAGCACCCCGATATAGCACAGTATTCCCAGATTAATCGCCAAAATGTTTGCTCACACGCTATACGACTGCCGTTATTTAGACTATACCTCTACATAATGAGGTAAATATTGGAAAATGTTTTCCTTTTCCCTCACTGACACTAACGTGGAGTCATGATTGCTCTCGAAAGTGTCGGATGAAAGTATTTCCTGAAGTTTATTTGTTAAAGTTTTTGCAATATAAGTTTCTATTTGGAAAGGGTTCAAGAGTTTTTTTGTGAACGGAGAGCACAAAATACTGAGTATAAAAAGGTTGTTTACTGAAAACGTCGAAGGTCATTCATGTCGACTGCTTGGTGTATTTGTACACGAGTGTATTTGTGTGGGGGGTGGATTTGTTTTTTCTCTCTCAAGTGTGTATTTAACGCACACCCTTATAATTTATGTACTGTAATATCGTCGTCTTGGGATGTTTGTACGTCAGTGAATATGAGAGTATACGAGGTGACCACATCGCCAGTCTCTCCCTGGCGTTCGCGTCCAGAGCCGTCATTTAAATCTTTATATGTCCACATTAGCTTTATAGGCGACGGGGAGCTTTCTCTAACGTTAGCGGCGCCTGAGTGCAGTTTTATTGAGGATGAAATACCGTAATTGCCACTCGGCGCCAAGCCGTGACTGACGAGTTTTGTACGTGCTAATTGTGCCAACTCATCTATAAGGTCGCATGACCGCCGCTGTAAGGTCAAAACATACTTTACTTACTTCCTAATGGGGTCTGCGTTAAATTAACTCGTGAGCGGCGAATTGATGTTTATCTTGATTAAGTTATAACATTGGAAGTGTATCAATATTTCAGTAGTCGCTCATTCACTTCATCACTATATTCGTATATCATCGGGCATCGTAAGCCTACACAATATTGGATAATACATAAAAGGAAAATATTCAAAACAATAACCGCTTTTCATATCTCAATCCCCGAACAGCCATAATCTTGACAAATGACGGTCTTTGGAGTGTGTAGTCGGCACTACAGGCCGCATTGACAAAACTCCAAATAAACTGACACCGACACATAAATAAGCATATTTGATGTTTTATTGAGTGGAGGAAATACGAAGGAAATAGTTTCGTGGGTCATTACGCGGGTCATCAATCAAGTGTGGGCCTGCAACGCTTAGATTTGGAAATTGTAAGGCAAGGATCGATTCGTGTGGCGGTCGATTTCCGAAGCTCGTGTCGTGGGCGCAGGTTGGCTGCTACGTGTCGGGCGAGCTTCGCGTGTCGTAAACGGCAATAAAGGGTGAAGGCGTGAGGACGGTTGTCGGGCGTTGGTATGCAATGGAGTCGAATGCACGATATCTGCATTGTGGGGCGGCGTCGCGGCGCCGGCGGGTCTGGGCGACGCGGCGGCGGCGCATACATCAGGCACGCGACCGACGCCCCTGCCCCCCACACCACCGCTACACCCCTCGCCAATTATCATAGTTTTGTTCCTATTTTTTGCCGCATTAATGGCTGTTTTCAGACAAACACCCTGATTGCTCGTGCTGCATTGTGATTACAGAATACATTACTATGGGTCCACTTTTCCAAATTTTTGGGAATTATCAAGGCTTACACCACATTTGTTTTCTTTAAATTAACTTCTCGCAAAACACTGTATTATGAAAGATTCCTGTCTTAACGACATTCGTTTGACCTCAAGAATTTTTCTCACGTCCAATTATATATTAACACATTATGAGAATGACCGAATCTGCTGGGAAGTTTGTTGCGCCACTTCTTCCCAGCTAAAGCACTAGGAAGTGGTGAAGAGCGGGCGTTTTGGGGGACTGTCTTATGTAACTTCGACGTTCAAAAAGTGCTGACTCTCGGCCTAGTTTGAATATATGACTTTTGATTTTGATTTTGACCCATAACGACTATTTATCTTTCACAACAGTTTTCAGTTACAATTCAAGCAGCCTTTAGAGAACTTTCTAAACCTGTTTAAAACATTACACGTAAGCAAAACATTCCACATGACATGACACATATGCAGAGTACGAGCTAAGGTAACATTTATCGACCTATGTATATTGTTTTTTAACTAATTGCATCACATTAGACAGTATAACACAGACTCATTCTTGGAGGAGTTAGTTTAAAGCCCACATGGGGCTGACGTGTCGTTACGTATGCAGCGAGTCAACCGACGTCGGGTCGGCAGGTAGAGTGCAAGGCGTCGCGCACATTGCGCTGCACCGGCGCTCCCCATTATCCTATGCAAATCCGGATTTCCCAAATATCGTGCTCTGCCGCGGGCCACCTCGCTATCGCGGCTATTAATAACCCGCCGTGTTACAAATACGAGCCTCGGAGCTCAGCCGTTTAGTCCGTCGACGAAATACACTAGCCGTATGTATAGCCCGTATGTTACTTCATATGCTCACGACTCTCGCTAATATTAAGTAGCGCTGCACCGTATTTTCCAATTTGATTAAATCCTTTTTACACGCTTTATATTAGCTTCACTTGTATGTTTGTATATTTGTATGTTTGTATATTTGTATGTTTGTTTGTAACCGACTCCTTATAGTGCGATTTTGACCCACTTTAAACGACCAGATTTCATTCAAACTTAGCACACCTGTCAAGGACTGATGACAATGCAATAATTTCATAAATTTGTGCCATTATCCTTGCCAGGGTTACCAGGACAGCAAAAAAACTGTCACAAACTACGCTGACATACGTCTCAAAATTCGAAATACCCTAAAAAATAGAAAATAAATAATAGTTAAAAAAAACTAAAAAAACACGCTTCCATGGAAAACCAAACTAAAAAGTACAAAATAATGGAAAAAAAGCGTGGGGTGCTTTTAAGGTATTTTTTTATTGATATTAGGCACCCCACGCTTTTTTTCCATTATTTTGTACTTTTTAGTTTGGTTTTCCATGGAAGCGTGTTTTTTTAGTTTTTTTTAACTATTATTTATTCCAATTACGGAGCTTCGGGTAGGCGTTTGTTTTTATGATCGCTTTAGGACAGGAATTTATGAGAGCACTTTATATCGTACTGCATTATGGTTAGAGTAATAATTCGTTTTAGAAAATGGCAAACATTTTTGTATAATGGTATTGTTGTAAAAAGTAGCGTAATATAAACTCGTGTTAATAATACTTCCCCTTACATAAAATACACAGTTGGATACGTAATACTTATGAGTTAATTTCTAAATGAGGAAACTGTCTTGCTACGTCGGTAATACGTGTTCTCGCGCGGTTGTACCTTCTACTTTGTTACGAGGGCGCCGTTATAATTTCACAAAATAACTTTGTATACTTCACGGGAAGTTCGTTTAATATTCCACTAGGTAAAGTGTTTATCGCGCTAATCTCGTAAAACAGGTTAGTCGAATGAAGGGTGCAGATCATCGCGCCGAGGTCAGAGGATGGGGTCAGGTCGACGCGGGTCAGCCGTTGAAAATAATCCCTTACCGTTGGGGCGAATTAAGTATAATTCGTTCACTATAAGTAGATACGTAACGAGTTATGGTGGGTTCTTATAATTGAATCGTCAAAAACATTTATCTACTTTGTGGTGCGTCAGTGGGCGAGCAAAATGGAGAGAAAGAGAATGGAGCAAACAGCTTGCACTCACTCCTTGAAGTTTTTTGAAGAGCGTACTGGATAATTAGATTAGATGGCACTGCTGCTGCAGCCCCAGCCGACGTGCAAACCGACGTGAGGTTTTTCTTTATTAACTCTGCGTACACGTTAACGTCGGAATTTATATCGAGAGTGGTCAATTAGTGAAAATTGTATGCTGTTCAATTGAATTTCGAGACAAAAACATTTTCCGGAGAGACTTTTAACGACGAATTAAATATAGCACTTGACGAATTAATATGTAGGGATGTAGGCAATAGAAAAGAACAGTGTGTATAGCAAACGTTCGCCACATCTGCCTTCGTTAAGTAACACATAACACGGTAAATAAAAGCAACAATAAAAGATATAGAAGCGAATGTATGCTCACCTAATGAGGAAACTAATATTGCAGAAACGTTGGGTATGCGTGAGTACACAAGTCGTCCACACTGAAAGGCTGTAGTCTACGGAATGGACAGCGGCGACGTCAATCTACCCTCACAATTTAATTAAATATGGCTTCAGATTAACTCGGTGGGGCTTCATACAAACTATTCTGTTTCATATTTTCCACCCCCCGATAACAGTATCCCCCCAAGCTTTATCTACGCTGTTGACGCTATCACACTTATATACGTACGTACTTTCACCGGATACAGACATTTTCCTCCATAAAATTATATCACAGCACTCTAATAAGATTACCTGAAACAAAAAGATTACACAATTAGTAGGATCAGGCGATTTGTTTACGCCAAAGTCAATTAGGCTAAACAATGTCGCTAATAATAACAATGGGAGCAGGAGTGACGAACCAAAGTTACTTGGCTGTACAGTCTTGACTTTGATAATAATGGGTTTGGTTGAGAGGCGCGGGTGGGGCGCGGGGGCCGCGGGGCGCGATTGTATCCGATGATAAACATCGGCCGCCCGCCGCGCCATCCAAGAGTCGGCGCGCTAATTAAACAACAACGGAGAAAATTAATTTGATTGTTTCGGAACTACGCCTCTTTGTTATGGCCTACCAACGGTTTACCTAGGAAAAGTGCTCGGGTGATGCCTCTCGACGTCGCGATGGAGACGATTTTTCACTGTAACACCATTTATATTGTGTAGAGTACGGCAGGCGAGCGCGCGACAGGCGCCAGTGACAAACAAGAACAGACTGAAGTTGACTGTTTGACACCTAATGGAAAGCTTCCAAGTGCACCAGATCGATGATACTTTGTTAAAAAGGTTATAGACGATGACGTCACATTTAAGTATAACTTAAGTGCAACATTGTTTACTTTTAACTACGGTTTAAGAGTTTAATATTTGGTAGTATCTGTAGTCATGATGAAAAATGTTTTAACTTTCAGGAAAGAGATCCAAATTGCTTCACAATATTGTATTCGCAAATCCGTAGCTACAAGGTTAATTGACATAAAAGTCACCGTTGTGGCAGACATGTGTGACAAATGAGGAGTGCGTGACGTGACGTTGGCGTCGCGGTGGCAGCGACATGCGCGCCGTCGGCGCCGCTGGTTCCGGCCGCGGATCAGGTACCTACCGCGGTATCGCCTTACATTACGCACACCCCAGCTAACATTACACCACACTGCCTTCCTCCTTATTAATGACACGCGGTAATTAATTAAACCTACGCGCTCAGATATTCTAGTCACTAACATATGTTAACAAGATCCGATACCCTCACTGAGCGTAACAAGATCATTATATTATACCAGAGACGAAATAATACAGTTATTGTCATCTACACTACTGTAAATGAATAATTTATAGGGTTAACGCAGAGTTCGGAGCTTCGGGTGTCAATTAAGTAAAGTATTTACGAAACGCCCTCTCAATAAATAAGTTTGGGAATAGAATTCGGAAAATTAATCGTGAATAGGCACGGGGGGTCGGACAAAAACTTTAATGCGTGCTTGGAAACCTTTCGGCGTGAAAATGTGGAATTACATGCGGTATCCGAGTCGGCCAACTCGTTCCTGAACGTGTGAAGTATTTACGCGGTGCCGAATGCGGGCGAGACCGGCGGCGCCGCCCCGCACATAGATTGGAGACGACTAACTTTTAGTTGATCCACAAATAAGTTGATTCGATTTAATTTGACCAAAGGGTAATGTTGCCGAACAAATTAGGAAACTTTATAATGTCAAAATATACATGGAACAACAGTTTAATGTTTATGAAACATTCAAACAATTAGTGTGGCACCAGAATTCCGTTCATGTTTATCGCTCCTCCAACAGTATGAGAACTAGATTGGTTGAAACATGAAATTTTCATAATAGGATATGACTTATTTTATTTTTACTCTGAGAGGGATATTGTTCATCTATTCCTGAGACAAGACCGTTCTTGTAATCACGAAATAAAATATTTAACTTAGAATCAATCCCGATTAAGGAAAAAAGTTTGATTTACTAATTTAGGAACGATAACGGAATATATTAATTCTTAACCTTATCCATCTGACTTTATATTTCAAAAAGATCAGATTAGCTCTAAAATACAAATAATTATCTACTGAGGTAAACTTGAAACTATTTGTAAAACTAACTAACCTAATGTGAAAATTCAGAATGAAAAGTGTAACTTGTGCATGAAATTTAGATGTCCGATGGGTACAGAATTCGGGCCGGGCGGGGAGCGACTCATTAAGACCCCACCTCGAAAATAGATGATAGTTTGATTGTTTCCCCCGCACGCGGGGAGTGGCGGACTTATCTTAATTGGTCGGCCGACACGTCATCGTCACAAACTTTAATGACTTATTTTACCAGTGGCAAAAAGTGGAACGAAGGAATTATCACTGACCGAAATTTAAAAACGTTACTTAGCATGGCCTTTCGCTAAGAATTATTCTTGTCGCCGTCGCACAACTGTTTAAATAACAATGCAAGATAAAGACGGCAACATATTAAAAAAAAATGAGCATGCCAAGTGACGTTAATTTGTCTCGGTCTTTGAAATTTTTGCGCATAGTAAACTATGGAGTAGACAACTAATACAAAATATTTAAAAACCTGAAACTTAAATTTTGATTAATGATATGCATGGGTAAAATTAATTGAAATCGAATAATGGTTTCTTATAGAATTAGAGGTCCTGATTAACAGAAAAATAAACAAAAAATTCCATCACGTAAGGTTTTGTAGAAATCTTCATAAATGCTACCATAGTACAGATATGATAGGATAACAATTATTATTTTCGGAAGGGCTTGTGGCTAATTTAAAACAGCTGCACGAGTCGGTCATTCAGGTTAAGCTACGCTTGCCGCGGTTGGTCCGTGGATGGGTGACTATGTTTACAAACCACGTTAAGCCGTTGGTCCGCCTACCAGGGTCGCGAGATTAGTTCGAAAGAGGTACCGTGGCCCTGGCATATGGGCAACTGAAGGAACACGGGTGGGTTTTAGTCAGTAAAAGTCTGACACGCCCTTCCGCTGCATCCACAGCGGGAGACGTCATTTGATGATCTACCATCCAAAAAAAAAGCAGTTCGGCCCGACTGTCTTTCGTAGATCTTAGACAGTCGTTACGGGTCGTCAAAAGTCTGACAACCAGTCTTACCAAGGGGTATCGTATTACCCAGTAACAAGGTTGTGGAAGTCAGATAGGCAGTCGCTCCATGTAAAATACCGGTACTCAACTACATCCAGTTAGACTGGAAGCCGACCCCAAAATAGTTGGGAAAAGGCTAGGCAGATAATGAACAATTATAATTTTCGACTGTTATTTTACTTGTTGGTAGTTTAAAAAAATATTTAGTAAATGTGATTGACCGTCGTCGACTGATTGATTTCTCTATCGACAAAACCGAGCCACAGCTATTTACAGAACCAGAATTAAACAAATAAGTGCGTAAATTAGATCTTTCTAAAATTGTCGCAGAACTTTTAGGATCTCGACTCAAAGAAAAAAAAATTGACTACGGGCACTATTTTTATATATTATATAGAGAAATAGATGTAGAGAAAAAGCTTTTGTCCCAATTTTTGCTCAAGACGGTGATTCAGTTTTACTGTAAAGATATAAACGGGCTAATGAAAATATTTAATGTCAAATATGACAAAGAAGCTTCAGTGACAAGCAAATAAGGTATTACAAGGATTTATAACAGTTTATTTTGTGAGTCAGGTTACTAAACGTCATGAAAATCGAAACGTGTAAGTAGTAGTTTTGTTTCAAAAAGGTAAATTTTGCATACCTTTGTTATTTACGACATGAAATTAAAAATATCGAACTAATCTTCTAGAGGTATATAAATAAAATGGATGTTGGTATATAAGAGATTATAAACTCCAACTTCGTTTCACCGATCACCATACATTTGCGTGGTAAAATAATTACCCTCCTTTGAGCCGCAGTCAGTTATAAAACCTCACCTTTTTCACACTTGTAATGCTACTCTATTCCTTCGTTGTGCTCTTGTATTTATAGTGTCAGTACTTGACATATAGATATATTGTTGACGTACTTCAAACCTAAAAACTAATCATATATTTTAATTTATTTCTAAATGAACGATTATTATAAGTTTTTGGGATAAAACAGACGTTCTTCTCTAAAAAAATAGGGTGTTAACTCAATATTACTTTACAAAGTGAGAATAGATTGTTGCTGTAATGCTTTAGTGAAGGTGGTGAATTCCTCTTGTTATCATCATCTTATTGGTATTGAATTCCTGCAAAATGAATTAATTCATTGCCCTGTGCAGGTACTCCTAACCTTGAAGGTACTGTTCAATTTTAGTTTTTGGTTCTTCCCATTTTCATACATAATCAAGGTCGTCACTAAATAGTAATAGAAAAAGAATGTTATATTATTCACAGTCACAAAAATAGACACATACGAGTATACAGTGTAAATATAAAGTTTTTGGAAAGCCAACATTTATTATATTAAATATTTACAGCAAAATACTTCACTACTACCTTTTTCTGAGGACATTAATATTTAAAAAACGTAATTTTGATCGCACCGATTTGTAAAAAAGTGACATAGATCCGTCGTCGATGAGCCCTACTGGGCGACTGATTTATGAACGAACGAGAGTGATGAGACTACTTATTATAGGCAAAAAAAGAGATGGCGATAATGTGTATGCGCCTGGAATAAAATAACGTATGTGCCAAAACGAATCGCCGTCTTTTATGAATGAAAAGTGTTATTAAAACAAAAACTGTTTTACAAAAACTTAGATAAGATTATTATCAATGTTTTAAAGTAAACTATGTTTAATAAATCTAACGCATTGCGCCTTGAGGCTAAAAAAATCATAAACATGGATAGAACTTTGCGATTTTTTTGTATCGAGAAAATTTTATCGTATCGTGTATTCCTTTTACAGGATACTAGATCATATAGTCAAAAATCATACACTTTAATATTAAGTTCGGCTATCGTACGGTAAGAAAGGTACACTTAAAAGAAAAAGCACGGTTTTCTCAATATGTCACCTTAAAGGACGCGCGGTTCATCTCATTCGGGCCGGACAAAAACGGGCCGCTGTCCGTTACGGTGTGGCTCGCAATTAAACACGAGACCGAACGACGACCGTTCATTGGAAAAGCGCTGAACAAGCGAACAATACAACAGCTATCTAATTACTTTGTGCCTCTGTGCCGCCTGTTGTCTCTACAATGTAACGTCACTGTAAAGTTGTTTGTGGTTTTTGCCAAACGTACGAGCCCCATGCGAACTTTCTGATGGCCCGAACCTTACGTTACCCTGACAAAATTAATTAGTGAACTTATTGACAAAAAAATTCTTTGTTCAATTACGAATTAAAGTTTCAACTTTATGTTTGCGAAATATGAAGACACTTGATTTCCAAATGTGACACTAAAGTCTATGAAACGTCGTTATTATTAAGAGCCCTTTCGGGTCATTAATTGGAGCCGAAGTGGGGTTTAATACAATCGAAATCAAATTAAGTACATTCAGTTGCGGTAGAGTCGGGTTCAGTTGATTCAGCGGTATGACCAACACGTGCGGCGAGGCGCGCCGGCTTCTGACTTGGCAATAAGAATAAGAAGTAACTTACTATCTTGTCGTGCACTGTTTTATAAAGGGAATATGTAGATAGATAGTGAACATGTGGTATTTTGTTTCTTTATTTTGTCAATAAAGTATTCTTTAAAGTTGTTGTTTGTGAGTATCACGGCAACACGAACAACACGCCTGCGACAAATGAAGTCGAGACTGGCGATTATTCCGCTCCATGTGCACCCCACGAAACTTAATGCCGGCCGCCGACGCAGCTCCACTGGAACGACCCATTAATATGCAAAACAAAACTTGCAATTAATTGGGCTTTAAAAGTTAAATCGTCACTACAGGCGAAAATTGTTCTTGTGAATCAAGATTTATCGCTGAAAACGTGACGGAGTTTGTCAGTGATTCAGTGAGATCGTAAGAGGGACTCGACAGCGCCTGGCGACTGGCTGAGTACACGAATCTAGTCGCGAACAGTGCGGCGCGACATCAAGTAGTCGCTCCCTTGACATATTAGACTGGAAGCGACGTCCTGGCGGGGGTTATGAGGTAAAGCGGCGCGTAGTTGCACGTCGGGAATGGATGGTCGAATTAATTGAAATATAGCGTCGCGCGGGTGTGCGGTCGTGCGGTGGCGGATTGGGGGATTAAAGTTGCAGCAGTTCAGCGCTGGAGCAGGTGCGGCACGCTCGCGGGGGGCAGGGGGCACTGCGGCGAGGGCCATCGACTTGCCGAACACGAAGCCGAAGCGTTGAAAAATTGCGCTGAATGTCTTGAAGCGCCCCCCACAGCGGAGGCGCGCTACATACAAATAAGTCAGGGCTGTTCGTGTCGCCGCTCGGCAGCCGACGTCGACGCCGCTATCTCTACATCGCATCGGTCTGCCGCGTAATCGACGAAAACTTCATAATTTATCACGAACGAGGCGAAACTTCCAAGTATCGACGTTGCCTTTTTTTGGTAATAAAACAATTGGTATAAAAAACCTCAACGGGGTCAAGGGCTCCGGTTTTAACGTATTTTTAGCTATAAGAAAAATGTATTTTATATAAAGAATTAATAGTTAATGGAAACTGTTATCAAGACAAGATAAAGACCCGAGTATAAGATACATTAGTAAACTACATTAGCTACATTCAAAAGTATGAAACAATAATTTGTCTACACCGCGAATGATACCTGAAAGTCTTCGACCCGAGTACGGAAAGGTCGAAATAGAAAATATTGCTGCAAAGCTAAGCGCAACTTTTGCAATGACTCAGCGATCTCGTGACGTCGCAAGGCACCGGGTATCTTCTACTCGAAATATCAAAATGTTATTATTTTATTTTGTGTCTGCTCTTGTCGAGCAGCAAAGAGGATATCGTTTATGTGAAGTGTTCGATGATCGACTGAAAGTTCAGGATTTTCATAGAGATATAAATAGAAGTAAAAAAACAATTCAAATAATCGGGACTATATCCGTAAGTGAGGGTATAAGCGAAAGCTAAACTTTATTAAAGGTCCGACAGCGTCAAGGGCCGGGGCGGCCGACCTTCATAAAACAAACTTTATGACAAACAATAACATTTATTACATAGTTGAGTATTAATGCGCACTCCATTTACAGCTGGGCGGGCGCCGTCGCGGCGCCCCTGCATTGTTGGTCGCGCCGCAAACATCTTTTTAGGTTTAATAACTCACCCCACGATACGGGACGCCTTGCTTGTGAAACCTGAATAATCCTAATCTAGTGCGTAATTACAGCGCTCACTTTTGTAAGCGGCCTCTTGACCATATCGTATAGGAAGTAATCTAACTCTTGATGTATCGATATTTACCATGGCAAAGTGATCTGTACAATACTTTAAAATCGTTCTTCAACGCTACGACACAATACGCTCATGTCTACTCATAGAGGCAATAAAGGAAAGTGACATTTAATAAAAATACAAAACGTCCTGAAGCAAGGAGTGGACAGCGACGCGCGTCGGGTTGTTCTTGTTCTAGACTGAAATAAAATGTTATATAGGACATTATACGTGACAAACGACGTGAACGACACGAATATCCTCTTTGGAGATACGTTTTGGGTAGCTATTCTTACTTTACGTATATAAACCGTGGTTTTGTTGAGAGTAAACAGTAATATAGAGCTAAACCTCAAAACAATTAAATAGTTACATTTCACAAACTAATATCACAAGCAATAACCATTGCTCCCTGCAGATACTAGCAATAAATGTCAAGAACTCTTTGTTCGTTAAAATGAACGTGTTTACTTGCTGTTAGAGTGAGACTGAGTGCAAAATACTGATTGTACATGTACAATACAGTCAATTATAACAGGATAAATGTCCGTATGTACAGTATGTGTGTACAGGCGGTAGATAAGAATTTAATGTGTCATGGATTCGGTGGCCACTAGACAGGGGGTTTGTACAAAGCCAGTGGAGGACATGTGTCAACCGAGAGCTCTGCTCGGGGAACGTTTTTATACCAGCGCGCTGCCGAGAATACCGTGCGGGTGAACGACACGATTTAGGGAAATCTCAATTTTCCGACCATCCAAATGTACAGGCTTTTGGACTTCACTTTTTGTCTGATAGTTAGACATAAACCTGAAACAATGTTAAAATATCAAAATAAAAAGTAAGTAAACTATATATCTGTTTGTTTGATAAAAAAACAGAATAGTAAGTATATTTAAGTGTATTCAGTTTTCCCGATTGTCATTCCTCCTGAATCATTTATGACGATCAACCAGACGAGTATCGGATATTTATGACAGGGTTTTATTTATTTTAGTAGTTCTAATATTATTCCGAGGACGATCACAAGTTTCGCGTGTAGCACGTCATTAAACCACACTATGATTTAGAGTCGCTGTATTGTGAACGATTTGGTAATTCTTGGAAAAGAAAATATTTGACATCTGTGTTGTTTATGGTTAGTGTGCAGAAGGCAACATGGAACGCACGTGTAGGTACGGCGCGC
Source organism: Aporophyla nigra (assembly GCA_947507805.1). Lineage (NCBI taxonomy): Eukaryota > Metazoa > Arthropoda > Insecta > Lepidoptera > Noctuidae > Aporophyla > Aporophyla nigra. Next base: position 15,532,083 of record OX382302.1, on the reverse strand, counting down.
AGCATCAGTCGGTGTAATGTGTACGCGTAATCGCGATGGCTGGCGGTACTTGTCGATGCTCATTTGCGTATCTAAGTGGGCCCGCGGAGGCCATTAGCTCACGATCGAAGGCGTCATTACTCGCGTAGTGGCGCGCGATAAGGACAGACCGCCACTACACCCTTAACGACACCGCCTGCGGTGGAAGTGGACAGCTACGTACCTTCCACCCTTCAGATTGCTATTAGAAAAAGAATTTAAGCAAATGTTACGGAAAATTGGGTCAAATTTTATGCTAAAAGCTTCTGGTTAATTGAAGTTTTATAAAAATTTACGATTTAATATATTATTTCATTTTTCTTTTTTTTCCCCAGTTCAAAATATTTACTCAAAAAATTTCAGCGTAATTGAATGTTAAAGAGTTGGGTCCTTAAAGACGCATAAGTTTTTGTTACATCATTTTTGTACGTCTAGTAAGTGATGCAAGACGTTTTGCAGACTCCATTTTGTTAGACTAAACATACTGTAAGGCAATCTCAGTCCACGTGAAGGTTTCTCAATGCTAAACCCTCTGTTTATCACAACAATAGAAGTTCAGAACATGACAACATCGTTCCGGTGTTATCGCTATTAACGGGAGTTACGTACAGCTTATGGTACAAGTGTAACTACTTACATACATACTATTAGGCGAGGCATGTGATTTCATAAATGGTCGTGAAACGCCACTGCGGAGTTTCCTCGTAGATTTTAACGAGATTGCCGGTAGTCGCCGGTGCCTGTAGCATCGAACTTGCGGCGAGAACCCTCCAACACAAGTTTACAACTTATTAAAGAAGATCTCTCCGAATTGATATTAAAATCCGGGGAAATACTTTCCGTTTCTTACTTTTTACGAAGAATCTTAAACTTCTTACATTAAATATGTATTTTTATTGCAGGTAAAAGATATTCTTCAGTGGAGCAGCAAATAATAATATTTGAGATTTAATTTCTTTGTAACTTTATCAACATACAACTTTTTCAGTATTCAAAGCGTTACTGGTGAGCAGTCCTGAAGCCGGTAACATAATTTAGAACTTAGCTGCTACATAAATTAAATTTCAACACCTTCAAAATTCCCGCAACACGAATACTCGTCCACTGACCGCTTTGAAGAATCTGATTATACAAATTTATCCCTTCCTTATAATTGTCTCAAGACTAGGCAAGTCACGTTTCGCCAAGAGGAAGGCGGGATGGCCCCTCGTTTATAATCAACGTCAAGATAGTATTATCAGGAGATTGGTTAAAAATTGTGTACTCAGTGTCCTTTATAATACAGGCTTGGTGTTTATGAAAGGCTTATCTGTAGGTGAGGTCGGGCGGGTAACTAATGTGTGAATAAAATATAATCCGGAGTGGCGGACGATAGTGATCGATTCGGCGGCGGCTGGACGCGGAGGTGAGCTGCGAGGGCTGGCTGCGCTGATCCGATACATGTATTATTCAGGCGGCGAGGAGAGGAGCCGCGGCTCGCGGCCCGCTCATTACAATACGACTATATGAGCGCCACGAGCTCGCCTGGCGCCGCCGTTCCGGACAACTTCTGCGATGGCAGACAACGCGACCGATTAAAATTTCATCTCTCTTTGTTCGGGAACAGAGATAACGGATCGATGTGCGCTGCTAATGCCCCTGCACGCTACCCGCCAATCGAAATTGAATTCACCGATTCACTGTCCATACGCACCTAGCTAGGCTTATAGTTACTAAAAGGTCTCTGTCGTCACTAAATAATATTTGTTTTAATTAATATTAAGTAAACAAACAAACACTGCATGTAACGTTCGATACTCTGATAACATTTGCCTATGTTCAGGAGTGCAGCAGATAGCGTAGAGATTAGAGAACATATTCGCATAACAGAACATGGTGTATGCTCACAGGTTTATCAAATCCAACGACGGAATTGAAACGCGCAACACGAATATCGGCTTGTTTGATTAAGCTTAATGTTTTGTTACAACGTACGCTCGCAGACTAGAACATTTATTTATAGCAAAACATTCTTGAATGGCATATTCGAATACATATTATACTCAATTAACATGCGGAACCACATCGCTGTAAATTATATATTGCAATTGTCTGCAATACATATAATAAAGAGGTTAATGCATTGAGAATTCAATGCTATTTGCAATAAAAAGTATAGTGTCAGCTACGGCTACGACGTAGCGAAATTTCGTAGACAAGTTTCGTAGCAGATGAATCCGCACTAGAGCACTACGTAATTATTGTTAAAGAAAGGGATGAGTTATTTTGTAAACTACATTATGTAACTAATTTGGAATACATTATTGTATATCGATGCTACTTTAAAAAAAAAAAAACGTCTTAGCGCACCAACATTGATAGGGAAGTCCCTATTCAAGGGTATTTGCAGAGAATTCAATTCTTACCAATTATCGAGTGGCGATTGAAAGCGATGCTAGCATATACCGACCAAGACTGCAAAATTAAGCCAAAGTGCAACGTTCTGGAAGCTCTTTTTTTCCGGCCACTTGGTGCAGTTAAAACGGGTAATCAATAAATTTAACAGACAGGACATTCTCGCTACAACCTTCAGCCATCTGAATAACGCACGGACGTCTTTGCAACATAACTCACGTATCTAAAATAAAAAGGCGACAAAGAAGGCCATTTGTTTTGGTATTACGCTATCGGGCGCGCACGGTGCGGCTACAAGTTTAGCCAAGGAGCGTGGACGCTTCTTTGCGCGTTCGATTTTGCAAACAGACGCCTCACGACGTACACAGTCGAAACTGTAATAAATAGCCAACAATCCGTATCGGAAATTTAGGTGCAGACAGGGCCGTTAGTCTTTTCAATCGGATGTTAAAAGCGTGCATTTACAAAACTGAGAAACTGACCCAAGTTACTTTAAAGATTAATTTGAGAAAATAAATCAGACTTGCTTTGTATTCCCGTCACAGCCGACAGCGGAGCCTTAGAAGCTATTACAGTGGCCGTAATGAGATTTAGAGCGCTCATATAAAGTTATTTATGTGCAGAGTGCGGCTACCGTGAACCATGGCAGGGAGTGGAGACAGTGTGGCTCAAAAGCTCTGTAAAGAGCAGCTTCATTAACGTACAATCACATGGTACGAGTTCATTATGTGAGAATTAAGTCTCATTGATGTATCATAAAGTAGAATGAGTGCCGTTGTATGTGTGTCAAAGAGGTAAGCTGTTCTATAGTGGTGTTGATGTGTGGAACGCAGGGTGGGGCGGCCCTTCTATGATCATCCATCAAACTTGTCCTGTATAGTAAGCTAAAATGATTGAGCTTATTATATGGCGGTGAAACACACAGACATTTCCGTTTGAGGAAAAAGGAAAATATTACTCATTTGGGGTACACATGCGGCATTTATTAAGAAATTCGGATCGTACTCATTGGGTTATAAAGCGTGAACTAACTTATATTTCAATATCTTACGAGACACAATAAAAACATGAGAATGCTTGATCATTGAAAGTATAGCGACCTTGGGTCTCACGATAATTAACAAAAGAAATGGGTGAATGGCGTAGGCGTATGGGTATATAGTCCCAGCGCAATAATGTGAAGTCAGTCGACATTACATCAAATAGCTGGAAGTATCGCTGACACGCACGCCTTGTATGGACAATGGCGCCAGCCCTATTATTTATTATTATTTTTATTCGAGGAGGTGAATGATCGATAGTGTGGAGGGCTCGCGGAAACGGACTTCTTTGTTCGGCGAGATTAATCACACGCACTAGCTATGATGGAAACGACTGGAGATATTAATTAAAACGGCCGATCGCTAAAGCTGCTGCAAAGTTTATAGGGAGCCTATTAGCCCCTGTATATTGTCTGGAACTACAACAAAAGTTGCCTGCGTATTTTGAATGAATGATCATACAAAATACTCGAGTCGTTCGGCAAATAATATAGCTTTATGCGCCCTATACTTATTGGACTGTCAGATAAGAAGGAACTATTCAAAATTGTGGAACTGCGCACTATAAAGGATCATTAAAGCTCAGTTCACGTACGGACTACAATTTATTCCCCGGGCAATTTAAGGAAAAATTTCGTGGCAGTTTTACCTTTTCGCACGGGAAGAGGAAGAGCAAAATCGGAATGTATTTTAGACGCCGTATGACGCCATGCTGACTTGGCATTTGGGTGGCTCCGCACGCGCCTACTCGATACCGACGCCGACGTGGCGTTTTTACAAATACAGATTATATATTATTATTTATGTATTTCTATTCAGGAAGGGTTTAGTGGAAGGCAATGTGGTGCACCCTACGCAATAGTTATGAATGTTAGAAATGTGTAGTTGTGATTTAATCCTTTCAGTAGTGCGACAGCGACATCGGTTACGGCGTCGACGGGGCGGACGGCGCGCCGGCGGGTGCGGTAACGCGATATCGCAAACAAACGCTTGGACACCGCGCCTCGCGATGTCAATTAAGCTAATTAAACACACAGCGGGGGAGAGAGGACGGTCACCCACAACCCGCGCCCTCCCACAATGTCCTCAACTGACGCATCATTTTAACAACAAAAGCTATTCCTCACAGAAGCGGAAAACAAAGGTCCAACTATATACAGTTGAGCGACTCGGCGGTTGTTAGAATGCAAACATCATGTTTGTGATTAAGAACCAGCGAAAGGTGAGAGTCGCGGCAATCTACGAGATGTAGTAGATGTACTCTATAATTAGTAACGATCTACAAATGGTCTCCATCATCATCTGAGCTTAACTTTATTTAGGTGAAGTTTACAATGCAAACGACGACAAAATATGCAAACACAATGAGAAATGCTCCGCGTTAGTGGTAAGTAATTACTCGCCGATGAAATTATGGAAATGAGCGGTGAAAAGACAAATAATAGAATGAGTGCTAACAAGAGATAAGACACGGCTTAATTAATAAAGTTGGCGCGCTTGTCTTGGGGAGGCACGCCGGAGACGCCCGCGATTCTGGATCCGAATCGGATAATCGCATTCGGCTAATTGAGCGTTAGATTGACGCTATCGGGCCAGAGAGTCAACCGCCGGCGCGGGCGTCCCGTGCACCCCGACGGCTCTTTGATCCACCCGCTAATACGACCAAATCATAGGATCAGGCTACAAAAGAAACTTCGTGGTGAGAAATCGACGAGAAATAAAAACTGCGATACTTTAACAGATAAAACGTGGAATGCGATCGAGTCGAAGACTGCGGTCGTCTAAGTAATGGGGGCCGAGGAAAATGACACAAAGGGTTGCAAGCGTGCGTCATATTTGGGAAAGTTTTAACGAGAGGGGCCGCTGAAGGGGGTTGCTTGCGTGTCACGCGAACTTCCATCAGAGTACTTTGAACTGTCATCGTTTGTCGACAGAACGTATAACAATTAAAATATTTACATGTTCCAGACTAAATTACTTCAAGATTTTTCATCTTTCCTTCTCGTTCAGTATATTTTACGGAAAAGATTTCCATGTTTGAGAACAAGAGGAATGGTAATCGCCGCATTTTAGCCGAGACTGGCAAAGTTGTATGTAAATATTGCAAGACTTCAAGGAAAATGGATGAAACTGAGCGTGGAAGACAATGCACGTGTTATTGAATGGTCTCCAGTCAAGGTCAGTAACTTTCGTTGCTTACACAGGTGTGAGGCGAGCGCGCCAGACGTCCGTAGGTACGTACCTACGTGCGAGTCAGACATGAAACGTCGTTTCGAGTACGACCTACGACGGCAACGTTACTTCTGCGACCAGCCTTAGCGATTGTTTACTATAACTTGCAGCACCCGCTGACTCGAAACCAACCTACTGTTTACACGCTAACATTTCGCAATGGTATAAATGTAGATTCCTCATTCAGTTTAGTCCGTTTATAAATCCGAATAGAGTTTAAAAGCGGCAGCCCTATTACATATCAGGCGAATACGAGCGAAATTTAATCAGAAATTAAACAAGTTATGTTTCAACATGTAACTGATACACTGTGGTAAACGATGTCTAATTAATTCGTGTTTGACTTTATTATGTTAACATCGTCAGTTTCAATTTACACATGATGGTTTTTGCCTGAAATAGCAATATTTTTGTGTTAATTAAAAAATTGAAGGCACAGTAAGGGTCCTTATTAAATGGGAGTCTTTTTTTGAGGGGCGACAGAGTGACTAAGTACATTATAAAAAGTGTATTTACACTCGACCTCACGCGGCGGACGGAGAAACTTTCGTTTCGGGCGCTTTATGGGCGGAAAAATTGAGAAAAGTTGGAGCGTAACGGCCGGTGGCGAAGAGGAATAGGGACTTCGGGCGACGGCGAGTTTAATATAATATGTAAATCGAACGGCAACACCGCGACCTCACGGTCGGGAGATACACGCCGAACTCATATCGCCTGGACGTATTACATGGGGAGTCGTAAATTATCGTGCAAAAGGCAAAGCAGCAGTTTTACGCTGGAGCGCTACGGATGAGGCTGCATAAGCGGTGGAGGAGCGAGGAAGGGTTACGAGCCTATGAATGCAAATGAGCGTCGCCGCGCGGGTGGAGGTCGGTTTATCGGTGGCCATTTACATAAAACCGTAGAAGCCGACTGGTGAGCACACTTACCCGCCTATTGTCATCATATGCTGATTATAAGTACCCGACACGACGGATAATACCTTTATAATTTGCCAAAATTTCACACTACCCTACGGACCTAAATCTTAGCAAACGTATGTGACAAACAAAGTTACTAATGAGACGTTAAATATTTAATTAAGAGTTTAACGCACAATGAACAAGACCAAATAATAGTTTATTCGTAATTAAAGCCGTCTTAGCCTTCTATTATGAATCCATTGTAACTATTTATCGCGGTCGCAATGTGGACGTGACCGTTTTACATTTGTAAGAACATACGCACGTGTCTTCTTAATGCTTATGATGTCCAATTCTAATGCAGATCCGTCTATTCGAGCTATTCATGTAAAGAGGTCATGCTAGTCTGGTAGCAAACCTTTTCGCCAGCTTTTCGTGCATAGATGTAGAAAACGTTAGTGAGTTTAAACACAGATGAGTTTACGCGCTGTTTATTCCCTGCCGTCACTATCAACGCTCGAGATCAGCTCGTAAAACCGTCGGGTTCGAGCATTGTTTTATTATCGGTCCCCGCTGGTGTAATACTGCACAATGACGCCGCTCTACAATCTGACGCCATTCATTAAGTCCTACTGACCGAATATAATCTGAATCTGTGGCCAATTTTGAAGTAGTAGAAGTACTCATGTATAAATTCGTATAAAATCTGCGCGACAGCTATTCAACCGGTTCAAGCAAATTTTGGAAGAAGTCTTTTAATCTCGCCAACATATCTGAAATGGTGGACAGGCGACCCAAAAGTTTCCTGTTGCGATGTTTACAAGGCTTCCAACTCTACAAAAACAACGATACATCAAAAGTGAGTTACAAGTTAACTGGCGCTATCCGCCGCGGCCCACGGCGAAATTTCGATTTAAGCTGACACGGGTACAGACCGACCGCGCCCGGGTTCTCCATGTTGACTTACCTACGACACTTTTCAAGTTGCTCACTCAATAGAAGTGACCTCAAACTATAGCTCCCTATGTCCTTTATAAAATAACGCGACATAATGACGCTTTACAGACCTTTTCTATTATTTAGTTACTATAAAGGTGAGCAGCGAATCATACGAGCCGTAAATTCATAAGCATTCAACGTGTCTGTTCAACAAGTAGGGCAGCAAAAGGCACGAAGGGAGGAGCGTTAAGAGAGGGCAGACGTAGGGCGGAGCTTTCTGGAAAACCAGTAGCGTGCCCACAGCACATAAGAGACTTAACGGTCTTTCTGTTGTTGCTAGGAGATTACTACCAGATGTTTGTTTGTTCGTTACGTGCCATGGAGAAACCATTCGTGAAGTCCTTAATGTCCGTTGAACGTTTATTATGTGGAAACTTCAAAGCGATGAAGTTTACACACTGCTATTTGTTAAGAAAAGTAGATGTTTAAATTTTACGCAGATAGACAAGCCCCGCGAAGACAATAAAGAACATAAAGTGTACAGTTTAAAACTTTTGGCGAGGCGAAACACTCCGGCGCGGCGCTTTGAAAGTTGCAAGACGAAGCCGGCGGCGCGGTGGAGGAGCGCAACACCTCACCACCACGATCCCGCTGTCAAACTAAGAAATATTGCCGTTCCGAAGTAGCTCCCCCAGTTTTGTCCATCCAACTCGCAAAAAGCGTTTAAACTAACCAAGCCGATGATAGCCTCGCTAGCCTAGGGATATCTTCGGTTCTGTTTTTTATTTTCGTTGTTGAATGAAACAACAATACTAAATCTGAAATCTTGACTTTTGAATCAGAGCTGATATTATTTTGAGCTCGTGTGCAAATTGTGCATGTAGCGCAGTCTGTTTACAAAGTTGTAACTACGTTGTTGGAAGCAGACAATTACCTATCAAAATACAAGAGGCGGTAATTTTAAGAGCGTCGGTACTTTGGATCAGCACAGTAAGCCTGTGATCGCATCACGACCCCCCGCCGCCCGCCCCTCCGGCGCCCGCTAATCCTATTCCCGCGACAAATTAATATGCTCATCGGCAGCCGCGTCACTAGATTACAGCGCGTTCATAGCGCGATTGTATTTTAAGTGTATTATCCAATTTGGTGGATATTGTGCGTGTGGTAATCCGCGGTCGTGGAGCACACGCGAACGTTTAGTCGCGAGTCGCGGTGAACGCTACAACGCTTGCATTATCGCACGCCGAGCTGGAGCGAGCTAGCGCACTTAATAGATTTTGTTGGTGCTGCATCCGACGCGGTCAGCCTATTGCAAACTAACGGGATTATCGCCTGAATATGAGTTTAGTGCGATAACGGAATGAGTATATGCGTATTTATGTGTGTGTGAATACGGCTGTAACATTCTGTGTAGCGTTTCAGCCGTGTAAATCCAAGTGTTGATGGTTACGGTAAAGTCCGACGAATCCTTTGAACGTCTTCGTTAGAGATCGGAGCTAGGTCCTGCCAGTCCTCTTGTGTTGAAGAGCGCTCGTCCCGAGATTCCGACTGAGTGTCTCATTATCTTGGATAGGATTACTTTAATGTAAGCAAAAGTAAAGACTTTACTGATAGAAGTAAGATTACAAACACTAGACTACATCCGATTTTTTTTTAAACAGGTTAGATTTAAAAAAGTAAAGCAACTCGCTGTTCCAAAAACTTCTCTTACACGTGTACTATATTTTAGCACTTTTCCAGGTACCAACGAAGCGAGCCAAAAACGGCGAAAATAATTAAAATCGGCGCAAACCATTAAAAGCGCAGTTTATAATAGGAGAGTGCACCGTGAAGTGTCCTTCATGTAGGTAGTTAAAGAGTTGGAGGAGCGCACTTGGGCACGAGGACGTACTGTAGCGGCGTCACCTCGCGACTAACGAACCTGCCGACAAAAACTCAGCTCTACTGTGCCACGATAATTCCAACGGTGAAACACTCGCTTTGTACTTAAAAAATCTCATGGAGTTAATTGTGTGCAAACTTGGGGCGCTGAATAATTGATAAATTACTCCGACCTGTAGAATTATTTTTAATTACGATGTTTGTGATGTAGGTACACCCCGGAGTTTAACTCGGAAGTATTATAGTAATAGGAGTTTATTAGTTTTATAAAATTGAAAAGTTTTTGATCTCCGGAAAACCGGCATGATTGATTGAGAAGAACACTTATTTATGTTCACTATGTACCTATATGATGAACAAATTTCGCAACGAAAATACTCAGACGGCAGACAGTGCAATGAACCAATTAGTACATACCTACATAGTTATCGGCAATAATGAATTTGGCCAAAAACTACTGAGCAGAAAAAGGTAGAACAATCGAAATAGCTATTAATTTTACGTTGTTCCCACAAGAACCGTAAAAGACAATAATGATCAATAGCACGCGATCCGGCCAGGGTCCAGATTTTAATATCGAGATTGCGAAACGATCGCGATTTCATTAAACTGGTTTCATTTGTAATTAAGTAGAATTCTAAACGTTCAATGCAAAAACCTGGGTTGAGCTAAGTATTTATATAACTGTATCAGGTACCTCTCAAAAAAAGTTAAAAAGCATGATCCTCGAATCTCAATAACACTCAAGAAAGCTTCCGTGACTCGGCCAGCGTTCGGAAACAGAACTTCAGTTCATAAAAGGAGAAAAAAAGGCAAGGAAAACTGTAGTAGAAGTGTTGCTAAATAATGAATGCTCACCACTTAACAAGAATGGTGGAGCGGGAGCGACTGTCAGTCGGCACTCATCCTCGCCTCGCGCTAATTGAGTGGGGCATCTCACGACGTAACACGACAACGCCACGGAATGTAAACACCATCGTAAAAACGACACTGTCACATTATTTCGGGTGCTTCATCAACGACTTCCTCGTGTAACGCGATTTAATCAAACGATTCAAAGTAAATCTTCAAACTACGTTTCACGTAGGTACAGCAGTTTATCTAGTTTATGTTTTCCGGAAAACGATGTTGGAACGAACGATCAATGGGCGATAGCAGATATTTTGCAGGAAATTGTAAATACGATATAGCGTTCATGTGGTAATGTTAAAAAAGCCAACCAAAGCGATTAGTTTCTTTTCAACCGTTTTTATTACCGATCTACGTAGCACGTGACATTTATTATAGATAATGTGGGGGTTTAATGTGTCGTGACTAGTTAGTTTGTACTGAGGTGTGATCGGCGGCAATACATCACGCGCCGTCGGGAGATATATGGGCGTTGTCGTCTATCGGTCGCCGGTCGCCGTGAACGGTAACACATTGTCCGATGCACGTCGTGCTTTTTGCAACATAAATAACATAGCTCTTGTACCATAAAGAAGCTGCAGGATGAACGACCCGTAATGACTTCCTATTTTTCAGAGTTCTGATGCTTATAATTTCAGAGAATCGGAAAAGAAAATATTTTGCGTCGACCGTAAGTAACACGAGACAAGGACAGGCACAAGATAATTATTTTGGCAGTTTAAATCGTACCACTTTATGACATGTCTAGAACCAAGTTCAATAATGTCAAATAAAAAACGCAATAGATCGTTCTGCCATTGCAGGACATTTCAAGGGCGAAGGGGATGCATGGATTTTCAAGTCTAAAAATAGCTCGGTCGATAGTTAAAAGGAATGGATGGCGTAGTTTTTGCACAGTGAAAAATTCTATTCTATGAAATAAACGTCTTAATCTGCAAACATTAACTTCGAGTTAAAAATTAGATTACGTAAACGAGGAGCATCAAGATCTAAATCCCGCCATCGTAACTAATTAAAATGAAAATAGAGCAAATGTAGAGCGCGTTTCAATAGTAAAACCGACAGTTCGCCGCGTTCAACTGTGTGCATACGTGTAATAAGTTGGTACAGCCGCTAATCCGACTTATTTCACACGGCTAGGCATTGCATCGATTTGTAGATGTACATAATGTAAAGTTCTTTGTGAATGCAAGTTGTTAAATATGGGATTAGAGAAAAGACTGCGTCTGGCTTGGAGTGGGCAAAGCGCACGATGCGAAACGAAACCGGTTATACTTGTTTATTTTGCACGCATTCCAGGCGGCCAGGCGGGAGCGAGCGAGAGGCATCCCGGACGGATCAGGAACTCGATTCCTACGGCGCGCTGGCCTTGAATCTCAACTCTTCGTAGTGGCCGGTAAAAATATTGTGAAGTTGTGTAACGTGTGTGCGAGAGATGTAAACTAACTACCATTAGAATCTGCGTCATTCGCAAAGAACTGCTGGTGATTTATGTTCCGTTAATGCGTTTTTCCTTTCCTGGATCGGCTTATCTAAACATGGCAATCACCATGTGTTCTTAAATTACTTGTAGGTAGCTATGTGCGGTAATAACGTGTTCAATTTGGATACTTGTTAAAATTACGAGAGACTGTTGACTATCCACATAGTGTTGGTTAATCGCTACTTGCTAAATTCTGTATAGCGCGATTTTTTCCTATTTAATCAGAATAATTATAATTACTTTAAGTTTTAACCAGGATATCTTAATCCATACATAAGTTAACGATGAAAGTATTCAATCTTGCCTCCTTAGCAACCACATTGCTATCAAGTATGGCGGTTTAGTTTGCAGATGTGCGCTCTATATCCTCCATATCTCATAACTTGTAAAGCAGGTTTTGCAACTCTCAACCAATAATGTCACTGCACTTCGTAGAAAGTTTTTTTTCTTTTAGTTATAAAGCGGGCACATATTTTACATGGCCAGTTTATGAGTCATTAGGATGTGTCATTATTTATAGACAGCGTGTCATTAGCGTAGGCTTTGTTTATGTCGCGACGAGTGAATCTATTTCCGAGAAGCACGTCACCGGTATACGATCAGATCGGACATGAATTGCCAATGCATTCACTATAATTAATTACTAGAAATTGTGGGAGGACTTGTTTGCCTACAATAACTCAAGGAGAGTTCCTACGCCGACAATCCTCTTTCCTGTGAAATCCATACAGGTTTCGTGTCACGTCCGCGATGAGAATTCACTTTAATTGGCAAATAATACGTAGGCCAATTAAGGATGCTAAGTTGGATGGAGGCGCGCGTGACGCGACTAGTGAACGTATTCAATTATGCAAACGTAGTCGTGAAAGAACAGACCGAACTCCCCGTCTTCTTCTCTTTTATTGACCGTTGGGAACGGGCTGACGAAGTGCACTTCGAATCAGTTCCTCCGAATTATGTAACTTTTATCGTCACGTGTAATTCTCATGCTCCCGACTCGACTTTCACACCTTTCACTGACTCGTGAGCAAAAAATTTATATTTCTTATACTCGAACACACTTTCTCTTCATATAGCAACTACGCCGACGAGGGTTTACATGTACACACGTACAAATACAGGGTTCATTTTTAATAAAACATTCGATATTGCGCAAGGTAGTGAAACGGCGAGATAGCGACGCCACTGGAGCATCTGAGAGTCGCGACGACGACGCTCGCCCCGGGGACAGCGCAATTGTCATGTAAAGCGTCGTCGGGGCTAAAGCGTGGCACATCGAGCCCGCGCCTCGCCTCCGGCTGAAAATGCACTTTTGCGAAGCGATTGCCTGTCGATCCAAGTTATTCAGCGAAACGGTGAGTTGCGACCTAAGTATGGATAACGATCTGCTCCGACAGTGTTAAGCCCCCAGACACTCAGATTTATCGTCAACTGTATACAGAGAGATGGATTGTAGGAAAAAGTCTAAAAATCTATACAAGTAGCTTTAAATACCATAGGCCAAGTGGACATAAAGTAAGCAATGACAATTACCAACTTGTCACGGTATCGTGACGATTAATTGAAAGGTTTGTTAGCTTTGTTGTAAAATAACGGATGATAGCCGATACCATCGTGATAAAAGCAAGTTTTGAGGAAAGAAGTGTCCGATTCATTGTTCTTGTCGCGGCTATATATCAAATGGTTTCGCCGATTCGTGACCAATCACTTAGTACGGCGAACCAATCTTACGAGGACATACTTTCATATTTTGTTGTTCGTGTCCAATTTGGTTGTTCAATCAAGAGACTTATAAAAATAAAAGAGTCCAAACCTTAGCATCTATGAAAAGTTTTGGGGTCCGTGGCTTACGCCCCCAGTGGTGGACGCACCCGTGGCCGACGCACCCGATTCGATTATTTTAATTTAAAGCAATTTTTGACCAAATGTACTGTCAGGCGCAAAAATGTTTTACTAACACAATAAATATGTATTGATTGTGAGTATATGTATAATATTAAATCATAGTTATATTTATAATATTGAAATGCTTACCTATATATTGGATGTATGTTTTGAAAAGTCAAAGTCTCAGTTATTTTTCATTATTTATTTATGTAGGTATTTCAATAAGAAATCTAGTAAAAAAAATGTATATGAATTACAGTTTTCATCACCTTTAATCAAGAGAATCATTTAACCTCATTATAATAATCAGTCTCCAACGTAATAAATTATGACACTGATTTTATATAATCAGTCTTAAAAATTACTGCAGATTAACTAACTTTTTAAATAGAGAAATGTTCTTTTTATCTTTGTAACAATAATAATTAAACATAATCAACTGGACACTCAAGTTTGTCCTTTTCATCATTTGAACGTTGTCACTTTCATTATTCAATTTAACTGCACCACCATACTGGTCATGTCTTTTATTCACACACAGTCATACACTAGAGTTTTGATATTTAAAAAAAAATATTATTCGTAAATTCAGCGTGCAACAATGTTTTTCCGCCAAGTCTATTTTAACCATATTGTAATTATTTCCTTCGACCTTCGCTCCTCATTGTGAGATGACACACTAAACTTTCTTATCAGTTGCATATTGCAATATTCAATAACTTGACTGTTGTGTGAAAGAGACAGACATAATATCTATTCATACTTTCTTTTTTTTTGTTAGCCTGCACTATCCCACTCACTATATCACTTCTTCCAAATATCGCGAAGTCGCGCGTCCTCCTGCCAGTTTTGACAGAACCTATCCAGCTCGTCCCGCCATGTCCTACGTGGTCAGCCGCGACCACACCTCACTATCTCAGGAAACCAGTTCTGTGCTACTTGCACCCACAGTTTGGCAAACATGTCCTGCCTAGGCCCATTTAAGTTTGGCAGCCTTTTGAGCTTATTGTTTTCAATTTTGTGGACAAAAAGACGGACTTTTTATTGTTACCAATAACCAGTTTGACTTAGTTAGTTGACGAATTGGTTGAAGTTAAAAGATACCATATGGTAAGAATAAGGGGCAAAATGTCCCTACCCTTATAACACTCCCATATATGTATCAAATGAAAGTACTTGAGAAGTGTATGATTTCTCTCTCATCATGCTCAAACCTATAAAAGATGGGGAAAAGTTATTAAAACTTAAAAATCTTAATCCTAAGAAAAATACTTATTACTGTGGTGAAACACTTTTCTCATTTACTGTACTAAGTGAAAAAGCACAAATTTTTATTTTTATTAAATGAATCGAATCGGGTGCGTCGGCCACGGGTGCGTCCACCACTGGGGGCGTAAGCCACGGACCCAAGTTTTGTTCATGATAGATAAATAAAATTAACCGTTGCAGAATTTAAAATGAAAGAAACGTGTTTTCTTCACATGTCATGTTCGGAAACCGAAAAAATATGATGCAAAAGTTTCAGCATCTGTGGTACCAAACGTAATCAAAATCAACAGCGGAAAGCTGTTTACTGTCATGCGTGTATGATTTAGGATGGCAACTTGTCGAATGCGATACAGAAACCTCGGAGCGGAGGCATAATTTATGGGCACACGTAACTTTGCGCTATATGGCTAGACCAACTTAGCAAATAGCGTCCTTATAGGGTGACTGTGGTCCCCCACATGATTATTTGTCCGATACTGTAAACTGGAGTTGTTCAATATTGCCGTAAAGGGCCAGACTAGACTTTCGCTATCGCGTAATAGTCTCGCACTGGCGGCGGCGGGTGACGTAACTGCGTCCGGCGCGGCGTCGAATTCGGCACGTTGTGTACGTGAATCGTGATGCAAGCGAGGTGCCAAGGTCGAGGCTGATACTCGGCATGCAAATGAGCGCAGATAAGTCGCGCTCATTACACCCTACACCCGACTCCCGGGGCCTCTGGCGTCATTACGAGCCCTGTCGGAGCTGCCTTTATTTTATTACGCGGATGTGTCGAGAAAGGAGGTTAATGTTGTCGAATTACACGCATTGTTTCACCTAGCCATTGCCATGGAAACAACGAATGTTGTGAGCCTATTTTGCTTACCATTACACACGGGCGAAAAATTATTGCTAAACTGATATTTACATGCTATGTTCTTTTACTTTTAAAGGGATAAAGGTTTTTGGAGCTTACTGGTAGTGTAATTACCTACATTCCTTAATGCTTAGCTATCAGGAGTCAGGGTGGATACTGTCATAAGGAAGAACTTCAACTTAGCTATCGATAGGATGGACTGAACCGAAGAAAATAACTTTGGAGCTATTTACGTGATTTTCCACGTTGGTGGTGGAGACGTGTCTCTCGGGCCTCACCGTTTAATTAAAGGGCGGCGGGGTGAGGGAGCCGAGGAGCAGGGCATAATGGCGGCGCAATATCGGATGGAAATGCGCGGCATGTAGGAATGCGCCGCGCGCCGCCCCTCCTCATTCGAGAACGATTCGTGGTATTTTTTATTGACGACTCTGGAAATGCTATAGTGGGAATAGTCTATTCGATCTTCATTCTACCAAAATCATGCCCGGAAAAGACCTCCACTAATGAAGATTAAGGGTTAATTTCTGCTATTATGTTGGAATAATTTAAGTGCATTATAGTGATATTAACTGAAAGTGGAATTAAAGTTTATGTAGCCGAGAATACCATCTAAAAATATACTTTACCTAATGGACACGGCATGACAGTATTTTTCATCCGCGCTCTGCGCTCGGTGGAAAGATTAAATTTAGAGAGACGTTTTTAGAAAGCACAAATTCAGTGGACATCGCCGAAAACGTTTTTCAGGGTATAGAACTGGTCAGACTTGGAGGGAAATAATGTTTACTGATAATGATTGACAGAGAATAATCTTATTTTCAATTAATGTATCGAGTCGTTGGCTAAGTGCTTGAAGTGCGCACGAACGCTAAACCGAGTGCAATTTGAACGGCGAGTGGCGAAATCTGAGAGCGAACGGAACGTGACACCCCACTTATCACGAAACGTGAAAGTTGGACATCTTATTAAAATCTGTTATTTATAACTGCGTAACGACGCTAAATTCCGGTCTCCATAAAAGAATCACACACAATCGCAAGTCTTAACACAACGCATCGTTCCGCATGGTTGGAGAATTATGATTGCTCCATTTGCTGCGAGCATTAGAATTCTCAAAAAGTTTATCTTGTGGTGCTTATGACGTAGGGACCTACTTGGCAAGATTTGGAAGACTACAAAAATACGTAAACATATGCTAACAATAATAGTCAACACGGAGAAGGGAGCCACGGAAAACCTGGTACAATTAAAACGAGAACGACAATTTATGCAGCAATTACTTGAAGCATGCTGGCGTTCAATCCAGGTCAGATTAAGTGATTTTTTAAAACTAATGCAAACGATAGCAAGCGACGAGTGCGCCCACAACGCTCACTGCAGCACAAACTTAATGAATTAAGCTCGCAAAACGCAACCCGATGGATCGTACATTCAGAGGTCCTAAATTGAGCTCCATAAATACTCTTTAACGAAATGTCTTCATTAGTGTTCATTATCTCCAGTAGTATTTAAGGATTTATTACGTTAACATATTAAGAATTTCTGTCTGACTTTAAGTACTCAAGTCGCCGTCGTGTCTAATGAATAAACATTTGATAGATTATGGCATTTCAAATGTATCGAGATCTGGATGATGTCCAATTAGGCGCTAAATATCGTTCACACGATGAACGACTTTATCAAAACCCGTTTGATCGTTTCTGTAAATATATATCCTTTTCCAATTACAGATTCTAAGTGAACCACGTAGGCAGTAAACATTCCATAGATAATTTCTCGTCATTACGGTCTCCGAGGCAGGACGGTCGGAGCGGAGAGACATACGTATATCTATAATGAATCACGTAACGGTGCCTGCTATTCTAACAGAGCCCGCCGTCTCGGCCACGTCTACTTACCTATCTACAATGCGTGAAGGTTCACGAACAATCTCCAGTCCGAGATTGGTGACCTTGTTTATAAATCAGTGTACAAAATAGACTTCTAGGTTAATTATGAGACTATTTTATTTCGCTTTATAATTACATACGTTATGATACCATCTCCGAGTGTGATTTATCTGCTAATTACACGTTGTACATGGTAATATTCATCATGATTGGCATTGCAGATAATAATTATGAGCTGAATAGGAGATACGGCTTCGTAAGAAATATTAGGGTATTCGTTTAAGTTTTATTCGATGTAGAAGGCTTGTTTAGTGCAGTCCGGTGTTTAGCAGTGCATATAGTTATCCGACATATGAAACAAGTCCAGCGTGGCGCACAACGCTAGCCAGTTGAGATTACTGGCGGCTTTTAAATGCCCCCAATGCTCTGAATGTTCAGCAGCGGAACACTTGGTGGGCGAGTTTTGAAAACCCCTCCAGAGGAGTACCCAAAGCAATAGCTTTTGCTCCAGATTTGTTAGCAGTAGTTTTGCTCATTTGTGAAACGGCCGAGTTGAGGTGATCGGAGTTTATCAAAGGATTCTTGCATTTATTTTTAAAAGTGTTTATAAAAGGCAATGATTTCCCTTTGGATATCGGTGAATTCGGCGAAAGATCAATTCAAATAAGTTCCAAAAATAAAAATATAGGTCAGCAGCGAAAATTTCACAATATCGTGCGTTTACTGAGTACTGATTGTGGGAAGCGATTTATACTTTCCGAGAATTGAGGGTAGGGATTACGGCGAGCTGCTTCGCTAATTTCGTACTGTGCGCGTTGTGTAATGATATCTTGTTTGTGTTCAACTGGAGGCCTGGAGTGATAATCATCGGCGTGTAGCATAAATACGTTTACACCGGGTTATAAAGTTGCTTTGAATTCATTTAAGTTTTCAAAATGGAAGTATTTTGTCTTCAGCGGTAAATTTGCTTACAATTCAGTTGTGCGATGAAAGCAAGCGCGTGGGTGGACGAGTTGGTTGTGTACTTCTATTTCGAGTGTTGAGCGTGGTGTGGCAGCGTGGCGGCGACTGTCGGTGCATCTATCACTCCCACGTATGGCAACTATACTGCAAACTGTGCGAACACAGACCACCTGAACCCACGCACACTTTCACCGATGCCCTTTACAAAGTACATTACCTATTATGCGTGCAAGTATTTCACAGTGTGCGTAGGATACCTGATATGGATATTTAATTACAGATTACTGTTACAAATGGTGAACTCTGTTAAGTTAGCTTTTTTAAGAGTTTAATTATTTCGTAGCTCCAAAAATCTATACTCATATTATAAAGCTGAAGAGTTTGTTTGTTTGGTTGACCGCGCTAATCTCAGGAACGACGGGTCCGAATTGGAAAATTGATTTTGTGTTGGGTAGCCCATTTATTGAGGAAGGCTATAGGCTGCATAACATCACGCTACAATCAAAAGGAGCGGAGCAGCGACGAAAAATGTTCGAAAACTGGCAGGCAATTCGATGCGACGGAAAGGGTCAGGGGAGTAAAAATTTGACGCGGACGAAGTCGTGGGCAGAAGCTAGTGGTAGATAATTTAAATAAATTTTCATTTAAACTAATCGCGTTTAAATAAATATTAATTAAAACTAATCCCATTGTTACAACACGCCAACTCGGATATCACGCTATGAGTTTACTTGTATAATACAAAAAAAACTAGTAAGAATGACTTAGTCAACCATAACAAAGTTGTTGACTAAGATGAAATCATTGTCTAGTCGATTTCGCAAGACGACAACGACAACGTATCGATGCATGACGTAACCACTGCCAGTTCTATTAAGCAAATTGATGCAACCACGTTATATATTTACCTACCTAACACTAAAAATACCCACATGAATACTCAAAGTTGTATGTCTCTACTAACGCCTACGTCATGGCTCGCGGTCAGTGTTTCATGGTCGTTTTAATGTCAGCAAATTGAGAGTCGGAGGTGATGCGATGAGACGCGAATCCGGTTTGACAGTACGACGCATCGGTCGCCAGGTAGATATCAGCGGCGTGGGTGAGGTTAAGTGAATAAGGCAATAAGCTCGGTTTAATCAACACAACACGTAGCCTAATCAAATATGACCCCCTCGTCATATCACGTAATTGAAGGCTTAATCACGGGAGACGTTTCGCGAAAGGCGCGGCGGCGCGGGCCTCGGGATGAGCCGCGGGTTTGTTTGATCAGCCCGCGATTACGAACGTACTGGGGCGGTGACAACTTTTGTGGGATAACATTCGGTTTGTTTAATGAAATACTTACACATCCTATAGTTTGGGAGTTGATTGGGATGGAATTTGTTCTCAATATTTAACCAATGTGAACAGTGAAGGACATAGAATGCTACCTAGTGGCATTCCCCAAATTTAAATGGTCCTTATTAGATATTATTGAACATCTCCTCCTTTTGAAATCAGTTGAAACATTGGTACAAATTTCATTTGAATTGCTCCTCTACAATAATTTAAGAACAGACCAGCACTTTTTGTAGTTTGACTTTGTATGTCTCCCAAAAGACAATTTATGTTCATCCTACACATATTCAAAACAAAATTGTTGAAACTCACCTAGCACTCGACCGCTTTATTAGATTTCTCGCAACAGACACAACACCCATTATTATATCAGGGGAAAATCGAATAACAACACCGTTTCAGGTTTCAGTGATGAAAGAACGAAGCTTTCGCTTTACCCGATTAGGCGAGCGGCGCGGCGGTCCGGTGGACGGGCCGGCTGCTCAAAGAGCCAGCACTAGTGCGCCTCACAAAGCCGTTGTTTACTTTTTCGTTCCCTCAGTTAAATATCTGGACGCTCCATCGCCGGTCAACAGTATAAGCGGCGTTCTCCGTCGTCCTCGAGATGCTTTTTATCGTGCAGATTAGCGCCGGAGCGACGTACGATGCACTATTTCGCATTCTCCGGGGGATTATTTAAAGTTTCCTTGAGCTACGGCTCGGTCCAAGTGCGGTTTTATCTTCAAGCGCGGATAAAAACTGTTTTGAGTTGAAATGCGTGCATATACTCTTAACAGCTTTTTATAATATTTTAAAATTCTTTCCGTTGACGTTACAGATATCTTAAGCCACTTAGTCGAAATATGATTTAAAATTAGATATCTCTCCAACTAAACACAAAATATGTGAATTTTAAGCAAAATTTCTCATAACGAACGTGTTCTAGTTCTGATAGATGAGTAAGTAGCTTGAATTTTGCTGTCGTCGGCTTAGAAAACCCCGAGATAAGCGATTAATAAGGTAATGGCATCGAGGCGAGAGCATTGTGGAGTGCAGACAGTGTGGAGGCGACGGTGCGATACCACGATACCACCAGCGCGCACAAAGCCCCGCACAATGTACGACGGCTCATTGTTTAGAGTCTCGGACTAAACATCATGGCCGGCTTTAAGCGAATTACCTACTGCAGCCTCACACATGTAACTTGATGCACACAACACAACTTAGATACTAGATAGCTGGCCGTGATATATGGTGGTAGAGACAGCACAATCCGGATTTCTTTTAGGATTAAAAACACTATACATATGTGGGAATGTAATAATATTGGGTGTGTGGTAATAAAGGTAATACATACTGCTTTATGAATTATGGTGGAAAAGGTAAGATAGAGGTGTCACAACCTGGATGGAGAAGCAGGAGAATAATTGATACCAAAGTATCAACTATCAGACGAGACTAGACGACGAATTCCGAAAATATACAAGTAACAGAAATAGATTTTCAACCCAATCTAAATCAAATTCAGCTGCACACCGACTGTCTGACATTCTTGGTGGCAATAAAATGTCCGTTATAAAAATATTGGCGCAAGCAAACACAGGCGCATCGTTTTACCACACACATTTTGCATTGATGTAGTGCATAGAGCCGGCATCTAATGTATCCTAGATAACGTTAGAAACATGACCATATTGAATGGTGTACGCGGGATGGCAGACGTGGAAATCTTTACCGGGCGCACTGGCTCGCTCCCGATCACAGTGCGTTTTATCTCTTGATCGCGTTATTCAACCAAGCATCAAAGGAAAATACGAAGGGAAATAGGTATTAAGAAATGCGAAAACGCCTCCTATTTATCTGTTTTGATTTGTTAAGCAAACGGTTTGTTGAATTGAAAATAATGAATTACATTTTCAGGGTGCTAATGCAATTTTTGTTCGAAAAGAAAATACTGAAAGTGATAACGAGCTACGTTTATATTTAGTCAAATAAACGGACGGTGTTATTTGGAGTCGAACGGGTGGACATAATCGCGATAAGGCCCTCCGGCCCGAGGCGATGCAGCGGCGGAGTTGCGTGTTTACATGTCAGTTTTAATTTTTATCGCCCTCCATTCGCCCGAAATACCTACGTACCTACCCGTTATCACGTCATTCTACCGTGTTGATAACGCTATAACACGTAATAGCCGAGCAAACTTACCGATAAACCGTTTTATTTGGTGCAAATCGATGTAAAATATTCATGTTTTCTCTGACGTTAATTTGGCTAACGAACACAATTTAATTCTAACCTACTATTAATTTGCATACGCGAAATATTGCTAAACTGGCGAACATTACGCAGCATTGGATATTGAGTTAAACATATAATGCGTCGTTATCGTTATGCTCGCCTCTTAAAATCTCCAAGTACGTACATAATATAATATGTAAAGAACAAGTTAAGGCTGCGAGTCATCGTCCTGCTCATTATGTTAGCGCTATGCCAATTCCCATACAATAGTAGACGAACGACGGCGACGGTGGCGGCGGGGATGACGTCACTTTAAGCTAGCCTTGGGATTGAGGTCGGCGAGCGGAATACAGGCGGCGAAATGTCGCCTTCAGGGGTTGTTTCTTGTTCGACCGGAAAATCACAGCTGCACAAGTTTTGAAAGTATTTCCTATAAGCTCTATTCGATTCTCATGAATGATAAAAATATATAAAAAGAGGAAGCTCACCTTGATACTGTCGTAGCAGGCGGTAACTCTTCCATTCTGCACCTCCACGGTAGCCGGGGGATGCGCAAACTTGCATTCGGTGTCGGGTCGCGAGCACTTATTCCTTTGAAATTCGCGGCACACTTCAAGCTGCAGCCAACGTGAGTCCTTGCCGTTTAAGAGGTTATTCATGTTCACCATGGTGGCCATTGCTGCCATAAAATTCAGGAGCGGTAGATGCGCACGCAATTACGCAGAGCGAGTGCGGCGCATAGGCGGCGGGGAGCGAGCGCGCCCGCGCGCTCTCAGCAGGACCTGGTCACACGGGGAGACTGCTGCGGCCACTGGCTTGCGATCGCGCACCCTCACTACACTGCGACACACACGCACGGTACGCGATTCCGCGGCGATTCACGCGCGGTTACCTACTTACTAGTTTGATTAATCTTACAATTAAGTTAGAATTAAAGACACCGACGTTGCAAGCTTATTTAGGCGAGTATTAAAATATTATTATCACACGCGTTCCTATCGATGTTGACGGTTGAGTTTAGTAGAGGGCGAGCGGTGCTTGGTGCGCGAGCATGGCGGCGGCCGGTGCGGGTCTGGGCAGGCGACGGTGGGGCGCGTAAAAAGCTAGATTAGCGGCTCGGCGGTCAGCGAGCAAGCCGGTGCGGTGCGGGGCTCAACTCTGCGAACAACAAAACACACTGGTTACTCTCCGGGCGTTTCGCCCCGGAGCCAAGCACAAGCGGCTACCGGGTTAGCAAGCAGGCGCGGCGGCCGCTCTCAGGCCCGCGTCGGCGACGGCCCCGCGCTGCCGAGGCACAACGCACCTGGGAGCAGCGCGGCGCCCTCACTGGCAGCAGATTTTAGGCAAACATTATTTTCGGGTCTCGTTCTGTCGCATGTTATTTGCCAGCAACATAATGCATTGTGAACACTATCAGAGGTGCGCAAGAGGAATTAGCAGTTATCAAGTTTTTAATTTGGATGCTGGCTATTTAGGCACTAGGCAGAAAGGTACCTTCATACCGTAGAACGTCGCCTCCAACCTGCTACCCCATCATCATCCTACTTACTAGTTATAAACGTTAATGATATGAAGAGACCATTTATGTATGATGATGATATTATAATGAGTTTTTTTTTTTTATCAGCAAATGGTAACCAAGTAGGTAGATAATGTAGTAGGTCATAATAATTTTTGATTTGGCATTGGCTATGTCGATGAATATTAAAATAAATAAACTTGTACTGCAATGACAATCATTCTTATTTTCGCATTTAAGCCCATCTATCTTATTAACTCTCATGTTTGAATATTGAAATAAAAACATGCTATATGATTAAATGGAAATATCACTGAAGGTGCCTTTTATCTTTTCACATTCATAAATGTTTATGAATTTCGAAATCAAACACAATGATAAAAAGATTGCAACATTTGCAATAAATAAAACACATCCGTTATCCGCCTCTCCATTTATTGGCAACAAAATCCAAAACCTTTGAACAGCGGAAGAACAGATTTTTGACGTCAATCTCATCAGAATAAAACTATGAAAAGATGTAAAAGTGTTTTCACGGCGGCAACGCCAATAAGTGTCAGGGGAATCATCGCACAGAAAAATTCTTTGTGTGGGCGCTGCCACTAGAAACGTAACGGTCTGAGGCCGGGAACAGGGAAAAACTCGTGAAACCAAATCCTATCGTAATGCGCTATTTAAAGCATAACCTGGTTGAAAATAGCTCGGTGTGCGGCAACGCAACGTCGCGCTCTTCACCGTGCATAAATCTTCAAATTTTATTTTCAACGTAGATGCATCGGGACCGTTTTCACGTGGTGTGGATGCGCTACGCTCGATCCGACACATTTCCCAAACAATTTTCAGTTTGTTTTAA
Organism: Aporophyla nigra; assembly: GCA_947507805.1. NCBI lineage: Eukaryota > Metazoa > Arthropoda > Insecta > Lepidoptera > Noctuidae > Aporophyla > Aporophyla nigra. The sequence goes on along the minus strand of OX382302.1, from coordinate 15,507,491 downwards.
ATTTTTGTTAAACTTAGACGCTATTAGCGACTAACAGGATTAAATAGTGGTAAATTATGGAAATGCCACCAATTACTCTGTAAGTTAGCCGGCGTGAAATTAGATTGTACGGTGTAACAAGGAAACAGGTAACAATGATTACGAAGTGCTGTGGTTGACCAAATCTAGTTACGTCGGGGCTCACGACTGTAATGGCCATTAGCGTTCGTTGTGGTTTACGTTAATCAATATTTTTTGGTAAATTTAATTGGCAAAGTGACCTTCGAAAATAAAATGTAGTTGAAACTGGAGAAATCTTAAGATAAGCGAAAGTACTAGTGTACCTACATTGGTTTTATTCTAATCAAACACGAGAACGTAATGTTTGCTAACTGTTTACAAATAACCATAACGTTGGTAATACAGCTACTAACGACAACATAAATAAATGCGAACCTGTGAAGCTGCATATTTTTCCGCCGTCATGATTGCAACCTATCAAGTCCAACCCCTTGGAAACGCACACAAAGCCAATGGACGTCCTTTTATTTTCTACATTTAAACCAGAAATTGAGAATGGTGGTCTCAAATGATATCGGCGGCCGATTCTTTTCACGTCGGCGCCGATCTCTGGGAGATTCCTTCGGTGCTCGACACGCACGGGGAAGACATTCAATAACCCAGTGAAAAGATTACCAAGAGCAATCAGACGGAAGCGAATCTAAATAAGAATCTCGTGAGAGCGGTCGGGGACAGGGTGGGCGAAGGAGGGGGAAAAACAGTCGAGCGGGCCTTTGTGAGATCGCCGATTCGATCAAGTTACCAATGAGAGTATCATGTAGATTTAATAGTTAGGTATCTGAAAAGCGCGGCGGGGTGTTTAAAATTTTCTATTTCATATTTTCGCACTAATGGCACCAGACCATTTGCCCGCATCCACGGTCTCGACCGGGACTCGAACCTGGGTCTCCCACCACCAGGGAGGGCGCTCTAACCACTGAGCTATCAAGACAATAAGAACACGAACAGTTAGCCTGGAAACCTTAAACGAAAATTTTAGCAGAGGTATAACGTTCCTTAGCAGGAAATATTTCAAGAAGAATAATGTTACTTCGAACTGTAATAAATCAATTTAACGTCGTTGAGCAAGAAATTCTTCTGCTTTTCATTTAAATTTTGGATACTTTGGTATTTATTCATTATTCTGAATCTTGTTGGAATTTCCAGATAAAGTACATAATAACCCGACCGCGGTTTTCATATATTTCATCTATATATTAATAATACTTGAAGCAAAAACTTTGTACCCCTTTTTACGAAAATTACGTGGACGGAAGAGTATGAAATTTGGCGCACGGTTAAATTTTATATAGATGAGTGAATAAAGCTAGTATTGTATTTCAAAATTTAAATTAATAACGGTCGAATATCCACCACTGGAGGAAGACCACTAGTTTAGCATAATATAATACTTTTGTAATTTCAATATAAAAAAAACCAACCAAACTTTTCACATATTTAATTTACTAGAGAACTCTTTCAGTAGGCTACTACAACGAAACTTTGCGAGCGGAAAAGTGAACGCTTAAATATTAATTCTTGAAGGCTTTAATTTGCGATCGAATTGGGTTCGACAGAAATCGGGGTAAGGTCGTACGCGTGGTGCAGCCGTTTGAAAGGTACCGCTTAATTCTTTACCTTCACCGATAAATGGTTCTGGTACTTAATTTTTTTTGTGCATTACGTGACGCGATTGTACGAAGTAAGATTGGTAGCATTTAAATTGTAATTGCCGCATACTTTCAGCTACGCAACATTAAAGTGTAAAATTCTAATAGGCGTGTAATTATATTTCCAGATTAAAACCTCTAATAGAATGGAGAATAATGCTGTTGAGCACGTAGTTCTTTTGGCTTATTTACAATGTCTGTAGTCTGATATATGCCATTTAACTGCTTAATTATTGCAAAGCTAAATATTTGGACGAATAAAGGTGGACGAATAAAGGAACTCCAGTAGACAAGAAGAAAGGTAGCAGGAAGTAGAGACCTTCGCATGTTTCCAAATACCATATTTTAGTCTTTTAACTGGCTCAAGGGATTGTGGATAGATCATCCGCACAGTTAGAAAGAAAGAAAGAAAATACGTTTATTTGCGGTAAATATGACGCAAAGACAAGCTAAACACAAAATAAATATTAAAAAAAAATAGCTGGGAAAATATGCGTCAAATCCACGCAAAACGGCCATCGCTAATTCGATTGATCCTTGGATCGTGGATGGGTTACCATTGTTACATACCAAGACCCATCCGTGCCTCGGAAAGCATGTTAAGTCTTTTTTTTTTGGATGGGAAATCATCAAATGACTTCTCCCGCTCTGGGCGGAGCGGGAGGGCGTGTCAGACTTTTACTGACTAAAACTCACCCGTGTTCCTTCGGTTGCCCATGTGCCAGGGTCACGGTATCTCTTTCGAACAATCTCGCGATCCTGACAGGCATCGGTCCTAGCAGACCCCTTCAGTGCTGCTGACATCTCTTTGAGGCGCGCGTGGAACACTGCCGTCGACCCGAGCCTGGTCCTTACCGGGCGGCGGGCTACCCATTGCTCGCCACCCGCAAGCTCGGGCCTACGGTGGCCGGGAGTCCGAGCATGTTAAGTCTTTGGTCCTAGCAATATTTCGTAGATCATTGACAGTCGTTACGTGTCGCCAGAAGCCCGAAAGTCTTACGAAGGAGTATCGTATTACCCGGTGACTGGGTTATGGACGTCTGATATGCAGTCGCTCCATGTAAAATACTAGTACTTGGCTGCATCAGGTTAGACTGAAAGTAGACCCCAACTTAGTGGAGAAAAGGCTAGGCAGATGAGTATTTTCCCTGGCTTGAGAATTGGCAGCAAGAAGACAATTGGGTTTTTACTCATAAATATTTGCAAAATCCATTTTGGCACTGCTTGGGAGTAAACCATAGGTTAAAACTTTCAAGTAAGGATCGCTTTATTCTAAAACTTATTCATTTCCAAAAATTCATTTCTGGAAAGACCTGGACAAACAAACCGATCCATTCAATCAAAATTGGACAAATAAACAATACATAGGGAAAACTAGACAATTTGAATACTCACAATGGTTCAAAAGAAGAAATAGCTATTCGCGTTATTTTGTTCAGTGTTTTGAAACGTGGTGGAGCGTGTCCTCTTTCCTTATCATTTACTAGACTTATCGCTGCCGGAGATGGCAGTAATCAAGTAGAGCGTTCAGTTGAACGATAAAAAGTTGTCCAGACAGCAAGGCCGTCGGACAATGGTAATACAGGCGTAGAGCAGGGCAGGTATGATCGCGAGGTGACCTTGGATGGTGGTGTCGCGGTTCGCCGCAGACGCAGTGGCAAAAACCACCACCGTGTTTACCTTCGACATGCTTGATCAGACAAGTCTCGCTCAATGCACTCTCAGCTTTAGTATTATCTGTATCTTGATTTACATACAATCGATTTGAAGTATTTCACTGTGTCTCTACGTACGACCAAATTGCTTAGTTCTGGGCTTTTCTAAATATTTTTCAGTCTTCTGCCTGTACAATGAAGTGAACTATATGGTATTTCTAAATTGAGAGATGGTGTGACTAAAATTGATTATAAGCAGCAAAGTTTTAGTTTACAAGGCGGTATTTGATCCCGTTTTTAATTTTTCACATGCGACATTGCCATCAATCCAAACTGCGATTACGATTTGTAATAACATTCAAGGGCAAATTTTCTGCCTTCTCCTGTAGTGCAATTTATGTCATAAATCTTACGACGATGGTTGAAAATTGAACGTTTTCGCTTAGTTTCGCATGTGTTCGGCGGCGGCGAAGTGATGTCACCGTTTGTTATTCCTCGCATGGTTCCATATTCGTTGGTCAGCGCGCGCAATTGTTGACTCACATCGTTAAGGAAAAAAGTGTTATCAATTACTTAGAAGGATGTTTACTGAAGTTAATTTTATGACTGAAATGCAAACTGGAACATTATAAGTTCAATTAGGTATATTGGACGTTGGTAAACTGCTCATTTAAACTCAGAGAAATTGTTGATTGAAGTAACTTCAGATATTCTGAACAAAACCCATTGGTTCCAAAGAAGAAATGTGCTTATTTGAATCCAAATCTGCAATATATTTAGATACTTAGTTACTCAAACCTATCAGTCACAAAATCATTGATTGATGTAAGTTCAGATATTCTGAACAAAACCCATTGGTTCCAAAGAAGTAATGTGCTTATTTGAATCCAAATCTGCAATATATTTAGATACATAGTTACTCAAACCTATCAGTCACAAAATCATGATAATTTACATAGGAAATAAGATTGTCATCACAATTTAATACAAATTCTATGCAGCTCTAACTAAATGGTTTGTTGAACACGTAGGTGAACCATGGTAGCCAAAACAAAGGCTATTGTTTACCGTGTGCAAGGCAAAGCAGATCGCAACTAGCGCTACTTTCGCATTCGGGACGTGCACGAGGCACATTTAGCAGTCTCAGGGGACGTCGGCGGACTGGTAATTAGCGAGAGAGGCGAAAAATTTGCGACGGCTTAAATTTACGAGGCGCAAATTACACGATTCCGGCGCTATCGTTGCTGCACGCCCGTTAATGTGCACGCCTTATCGAACGTGGAGCGAGGGCCTGCCGACCTGCCACCGTTCTCACACTCTACAGATCGTATCGACCCCACAATACACCAATACTTATCACACCACATCATTATCATTAGACAAAGTAAAATTGTAAGTTTTGAACCAAGATGTTCTAAACAAGTTTACAGCAGCTTACGCTTTTTGAAGATACATTATATAAAATTTGGTTTTGAAGTTTTGAACCAAGATTTTCTAAGCCTACAATTTGGGACCAGTATACGTTTTTTGAAGATTTATAAAATTTGGTTTTGAAGTTTTGAACCAAGATTTCTAAACCTACAAGTTTACAGCAGCTTACGCTTTTTGAAGATACATTATATAAAATTTGGTTTTGAAGTTTTGAACCAAGATTTTCTAAGCCTACAATTTGGGAGCAGATTACGTTTTTTGAAGATTTATAAAATTTGGTTTTGAAGTTTTGATCCAAGATTTCTAAACCTACAAGTTTAGAAGAGCTTACGCTTGTAGAAGATATGTATAAAATTTAGTTTTGAAATTTTAAACCAACAATTTGGAGCATCTTACGCTTTTTGAAGAAATATAAAAATTGGTATTGAAGACTGAATCCAGATTTCTAAACCTACAAGTTTAGAGCAGCTTACGCCTTTTGAAGATATATTTTGGTTTTGAAGTTTTGAACCAAGATGTCAAAACTTACGTTTTTGCCAGCTTACGCTTTTTGAAGATATATATTATATACATATATTTAAATATTTCAAACGGATTTTGAGCACAAAAGCTAAAATAACATATTACTAGTTTGATATTGGATACGCGTCCGATATGACTTTGCGTTTGCAGTGATGTGGTATAAGAATATTAAGATATAGTCTGAATAGACATTAGTTCAGAAATGCTGTAAGGATACAACAACAGAAAATAAAAAATAGGTACGTTTATTTAAAATAATACCACAAGGGGCGAAATAAGATGGCGAAAAAAAGAAGCAATATAGACCGGGCGTAGAGCAGACAAGAATGGAAATTGCTGCACTGACAACAGCCAACTCTTAAATTAAAGATGATGCAATGTTACAATGAGAGCGCGTTTCTTATAGATCCAAGAAACACAGATGAACATTTCCAAGGAATTATCGGTACCAAATGTATTTGCTCCAGTCGATGTCTATGTTACATGGTTTGTAGGTTTTATTCATGAAACAGTTGGTACTGTTGAAAATGAAACCATATTATTGTAGCTGAGTCTTCAAGAAGGAATCAGATGGAAATATATATGTACAAAATGGGAAAGTTGAATTTTATATCAATTAATACATTTCCACCGTCTGAATTTTGCCAAAAAAATGACTACCTAATTTGCAAAGCTAACCATGGTTTCAGAAACTTCCATAACTTTGTTGCAAACAAAGGACGATTTCCAATGGATATATTTGGACATGTAATTCAGTTAGAGCGGTTTAATTTTACCCAGATAAGATAATTATACCGATAAGAGGAAGCTTATCGCGGTCGGTTTAGTTTTTGTTCAATCCTTCTTTGCCAGAGTTAGTCATTGTATCCTTGGAATCGTAATTAAATGTCAGTTTCCTTGTTTGTCCAATTTGCAAAAAAGTCCCATTCAGTTGTGAAACGAGTTTTGTATCGGTCTGTAATAAATTTAATTCGGTTTCTTTTCTTGTAAAGGACAAAATGTAGATGACGGCTCGTAGGTATGGAACAATTTTATTGGTATTTAATTTGTGTTACGATTCTTCGTCACTTAGACAGTTATCTGTGTTGGAGGTATATTTTCTTTGTCGCCGTCTATTACTCTGTGTACCTAGTCACATTCTGAATGATTTTGTTAATTTCAAACACATAGTGGGGCTCAAATATGGTATGATAATTTTCATTTGAAGCTTTATTAAGAGCTAAAATGGGGCAATAATAATAATCCAGAGCGAGCCCTCTATTGACACACGTTTTTATTGTTGAGCAGGTAGCAGGGCCAGCTGTTACCCTCGTAGTAGAAGCGTTACAAACAAACCATTATACGTTTAAATGGATAAAGCCCTGCCATTTTTAAAATTAACATGCTCACAACTCATTTTTCAGTTTTTAAAACATAATTTAGACCGCGTTACTCAGTTCATAACTTTTTTGCCTACTTGGTTTCATATTCGTCTCATATCTTTGCTTTATCAACTTTTCTGTAAACAGTTACAACTGTAATGGATGTATTTTGATTGTTATTATCATCATTATCACTCTGGATGACATCACCATTTTAATTTGCAGTTTTAAAAGAATAAACAATTCTATACATGCACTTATCATTTCATGGAAAATCCACTTTTACAAGAGTTTTTTGTAGGGATGTGGAACATTTTATAAACTATTTTTATTATCTTCGAATCAACGCTATGTTGTGTTGTTTTAAGTGATAAGATAAAACCTATGTAATTTCTCGCACCAGATATGATAAAAAGAACTTGCCAGGTTTGGCTTATCTCTCAATTCAGAAAACTAAGGATTTCTCGGCGATAATTTCACTGATTTACCAGATTTAAAGTGAATGAAAAGGAATTTCGAGTGTTAGATAAAATATAAATTTGAGATGGAAAATTCAAAAAACCATTAATCCTAAGATTAAAGAATTTTAATATGAAGACCACCATACAAGTAATAAATAAGTGAAAGTCCAGGATGAACTTCACATCAACTTACACAAGAAATACATGTATTTTAGAAAAGCAATATAGAAAATACTGAACGAAGTAATATTAGTTACATACGCTACGATAGAAATAGCCAAATGCTCTATGAGAAGAAATTGAATGAAGAAGGAGTAAAGTTCCATCAGGGATTAAGGGTACTACTTAGCGTAACTTTTACATTATGGGCAAAATCGATGAAAGCTTTAACTTGGGTTTGTCGTGCGAGTAGCGCAGGTCTCGCTGCACCTAGCAGGTTTGAACCAAGGCGAAAGCTCTCATGCGGCGGAGCGAGCGGACCGAACCAGCAGCATTGCCCACTAGTAACATACCGCTCGCTCCTACTGTTGGAAACTTTTCCGTCGAATTTCGGAAATCGCCGGCGGTCAAACTCCAACCACAAACAAAGACAAACACTAACTAGACAGATGGGTATTAAACACGATTGCCAGAAAACACACTAGCCTTTATTCACAAACTTTCACGATATACACTTTGTCGCGAGTTCCGAATTTCGACGAGATCATGCCGCATTTAATAGAATGAGCGTAACACTTACATGATGAGGGATAAACAAGCCGGGTAAGGGAGTGTAAAATGTCCGTAAGTTAAAACATAGCAAGTTGCACGTAAGTTAGGAGAAACGATTCGCCGGTAGCGTAGAGGTCGCGGTTCGCGGCCACAGCGGGGCGGCACGCGTCGTGTTCGGAGCACGAGTGCGGTGCACGGAGCAGCGCGAGTCACACAAGCACAAGCGGAGTCGGCGGGCGACTGACGGGAGGCAAGTGGCGCGGCGCGGGGGCTGCCGTGCGCGCGCACCCCGCGCCTCGGCCCCGCCGCGCCCCTCCGCACCCCGCCACCGACGCCAGCCGGCCGCCTTATCACACCGCGCGGCGCGCCGCCGCTTCCTTTCTCCTCATGCAGTTGCGAGCTTTTCGCCACTGCCACACTTCCGCCCGCCCCGTCGATTGTGTAGAGTTTTAGCCGGTCAATGTGTTGCACCGATTATTTCCACTTCTTGAACACAAGACATTCTTTTTAACGACGTTCATGTATGGAAACTTTTTGTTTCGCTTAAAACTTTCACAAATGTAACCGAACTAGTAAGTTATGACAAATTACACGAGAAGAGTGTATTTCCACAATTTGGGGTGAAACAAAGGGTGAACGAGGTTCATCCACAAATCGTCATATTAAAGCCGCATGGGGACATTTTGCGTAACCGATTTTGAAAATCCGAGTCACCGAGATTGCCGAAATAAAAAGTGGAGAACAAAGGACTTGATTGCAAGTTTGCAACATGTCCGGTAAGTTTAAGTTGTCCATGGCGAGTATTTCGAGGGGGAAGGGTGCCGCGTGTGCAAGCGAGCTAGCAACAGACTCCGGCGCAGGCGAAGAGCGGCGAAAGTGCGCTGCGGAACGAGTTTGCGTGGCGCGTGACCTGCCCGAGGACACGCTTGCCTCCCCTCGCCCTCGCAAACTAACGTGCACTCTAATGCAACACATCTCATGCCATTGTTGTTTAATTGTCATAACTTTATATTCAAATTGCAAATATTCCATACAGTGGATGGCATAATAAGGAACTATATCAAAGAATTTCAGATGTGAGAGATCTAGTGTGAGACATCTAACGAAATATGCAACCCAAAATCTTAAAAATAATAGTTTAAAAAACTAAAAAACACGCTTCCATTGAAAACCAAACTAAAAAGTAGGAAATAATGGAAAAAAAGCGTGGGATGCTTTTTAAGGTATTTTTTTATTGATATCAGGCATCCCACGCTTTTTTCCATTAAGTATTTTCTACTTTTTAGTTGGTTTTCTATGGAAGCGTGTTTTTTTAAACTATTATTTATTTTCTATTTTTTAGGGTGTTTCGAATTTTGAGACGTATGTCAGCGTAGTTTGTGACGTATGTCAGCGTAGTTTTCGAAGCCAGTTTTTTTGCTGTCCTGGAAAACCTGGCAAGGATAATGGCACATATTTATGAAATTATAGTGTTGTCATCGGTCCTCGATAACTCTACAGAGTTTAAATGAAATCTGGTCGTTTAAAGTGGGTCAAAAACGCGCTATAAGGAGTCGGTTACAAACAAACATACAAGTGAAGCTAATAAAGCGTGTAATAATAAGTACACCTAGCTAGGCAGATATTCATAAGCGAAGTAAGTTACAGTACAGTAATATTAACCAAAACTTTAACATACACATATAACATACATTATGTTAAAGTTTTGGTTAATATTACTGTGTATACTGCAGGCTCATGGATGCCGAACGCATGTGCCCGAATTCCCTACATTATCGCACGTGTACTGATTGGCCGTGTTGGTTTACGTGTCCAGCTAAACACGCCGTGGTCATTGCGACGACTATTACTGGTCTGTCTCCAGAATTCGGGCTAAGTTATTGACTTTACTATCTGTCTAGACTTGAGTATAATAACGCTTGATTTGATGTTTGTCATTAGGCAAGGTATTGCGATATGTGTCAATAGCTGGTGCTGGCTGGCTGGTTGGCTGGGCGAGGCGACGGGCGCGGGCGTGCAGCGGAGCGGGCGCAGGCGGCGGTAGTCACGAATGCGACGTGTGCTAGTTTTTGTGGCGCGCACGCCACCAACCGTGACGTCTAAAAGCTCGTTTATACGCTTCTTATAGTCGTTTGACTCGAAATATCCAGCCATTTTTTACTCGGCTGGCTATCATCTTAATAATGCAGAGCTGCAAATCATTTGTTGTAAAATCGTGGTCAATGCCCGGGACAAGGCCAGCTTATTGTTACCTTCAATCCTACTTTTAATTCGCTGTATTTTGAAATAAGTTCTTCTGAATAAAGCCAAGTGGCCTAACTTCGGTATGAACTTGCCGAGCCGCTTGAATGTCGACCCATCCCGTGTGTTTATTTTACAACTTTGAATGCCTGTCCTTAAATTTAATTAGATAATATTTTGAATACAGCATCTTATTTGGTTTTACCATCGTATTAAGTATTAACGTTTTGTAGTCAGATAATGAGTTGCTGAAAGTTATGTGATGAATCATAAGTTCCATTTTATCATGCAATTAGTTGGTAGTAATGGCATTAAAACTATATCAGTACCCTATATCGCGTTCGTGGAAGAGCACCGTTCTGAATTTTTATTGCACATTATCTTGGTTGGTGGCGGCTGGTTTCTTTATACTCTACCTAGTCGCAAGCTTATTGCGCTTCATAAAGTAAGAAAGCACGCGTCGGTCATACATTCTTCTCGGATGAAAGACGGGAAATAAGCACGGCACTGCGGTGCTAATTAGTTGTTTTTTAACAATTTTTTCACCGTCTAATGAGTGAGCAATGATACCGACAGCTGTTCCGTCGTGCCGCCCGCCTGCTCACAATGCGTGCCGGCGAGCCGTCGTCCAATGCTGACACGCGACCAAAGTGTTACCATCGTGCTTATCCAACGGCTACAGTTCTTTTAACATTATTAGCATTTGATTATTTTTTGTCTCTCTTTTACTAATGCTTAATACACGTATACTTTGCTTTTAGATATCGAATAAAAATATTAAAGACACACTAAAATCCTGAGCAATTTTACAAACAGATGCGACTATAGTTCGATAAAATTGCAGCTAAGTGAAGAGGCTGGAAGATGCGCTCCGTTGGCAAAATTCGGTACCGAGACAAGCGACGGAGTTCAACGACCTGCCGTTCATCTCGCGTTCGCAAAAAATGCACTGCCCCGTCCCACGCCGAACGCAATTCGCACACACATAAAAATATAAGTACATTGTACATGAACACATACTAACCAACGCGGTTACCAATCGCCGCACGTGTAATCGTACACCGCACCTCTCTCCTTGTTCGGATACTCGAGAACGTTTCAAGAACAATGTTTATTGCTTGCATGATGCTAGCTGGTCATGGCGGATACCCTCCTTGTATGTAGCTAAGTGCAGCAGTGGAGATGATTGAACATGAGTTAATACTATAACAACAGTAAACAACACAAGTAAAAAAAGTAGGCTACTTAGGATCCGAATATAATCCCGTTAGTTCAAAAATGTATGTCGTTGAATGTTACTTAGATGCCGAGAGGCCAATTGTTGGACAATAATAAATTAGTGGGGGTGCGCCCACACTGCTCATCTCCACATCAGTTTACCGCGCACGCGTCGAGTTTCCTGTACCATTCACATCATCACCATTTGAGCACCCACAAACACGATTGTCCTTTCCTTTTGTGACTTCATAAAGACAATATTTATCATATTTAAACATACGGTTGACATGACATCATCCTCAGCATAATCCATTCATATAGGTAACGTTGAATCACGCAACAAATTAGAACATAAATACAACTTATTTATAGGCAGGTTTGAATTGACTAATTTCAGGGAAAACAACAACTCCAATAGCTTTCATGTAATGAGTAAAAGGTAGGTTACCTTTTTACGAATCATGAATTCGACTCCCACGCCCGTTTCAAACTAGTGCAATTTGTTTAGAGAGGCGTCCTTCGGCTTCTCGACATCGGCGACGAGCCAACGACCGTCCCAAAAACTAAATTCAGGCTTCCGATTAAATTGACCTTGAAACAACGTAGGAAAAACATGGAACGTCTATGCGAGAAGAACAATACCACTTAAGTGATAAGAGAAGAGAGTGCGCACGATGTGTAATTCGCGGGGGAGCCGTTTTAAACGCGATTTCGCCAACAAAGAGGCTCCAATTCTCGGTCGACTGCCTGCCGCCGTGTATCCACACACCAATTAAGCTAAATTAAATATACGAAGAATTTAGAAACTGGTTAGCTTCCTTGAAGCGCGACGTAGTAATTGGCTAACCCCCGCTAGGAGCACGGACGCACCACTTGTGATTTATTGATTGTTTTTTTCTCACACACTTGCAGCCAGATGAACAATTACACTTCGATAGAAATTATTATCTCGATATAGTCTAGTCGCGTTTTTCAGAGGCCTAAATACTGAACTAATTGGGAAGTGATTACATTAGCAATTAAAGTAAATTGACTTTGGCGCTGTACATTTATTGGAAGAAATAGAGGATATCTAAAAGGATTTTGGGTACCACTCATTTAGATATGTCTGAACTAAATCATTTACAAAATGAGACTAATATAATAATGAAAAAATGTTTCAAAATGTACAAAATAAAATATAAAACACAATTGATTTAAACTGAACCTCTGGTGGCTTTACTTATGCGGTAGATGCACAAGGTACCCATGCAATATTCTCGCAAGCGAGGTCTCGAGGGTTACTAATGTCCTAATATATGTCAATCAACCGATTTAACTCGACAGATATCAAAATGATGTAATACTGGGAGCTGTGAATATAGAAAAGATTAATAATGAAATATCTGTCGGTGCATACTTCAGACAGAACTCTCTTTGTACAATTGATATATTTTTGATTAAACGTATATATAGAGAAAAGGGTTGGTATACTGGTAAGTGGATTGTAGATGACTTCTTAGCGCCGCGGTACCATCGTTTAATTAAAAGCGGCGGAGCGAAGTCGCGCTCCTGAGCCTGTCTCGAAGGCTCCGCGCTCACGCCTGTTTGATGACTCCGCATAAACGTTAATTAACTCGCTCCATCCGACTTAACATTGCTACACCGTTGCCTGCCTACACTGATCTGTTCACCAAATTCAACTGCACACAAATTGTGACTATTCTAGAAATACGTTGATGTGTTAAAATCAGACCAGTTTCCATTTTGTTGCCTATCCTTGTATATCTTTTTGTTCATGCATCGTTTTGTGTAGCTGAAACAGAAAATGAACAGCTCTTTTGGTAACACAAGCTGTGATTTCCTCGTTTTCGTATTTCGATGTAGGTACGTTTACCCATCTTCAGATGATTCGCGTACTGAAATGGGTTCCGGATCAGTGACGTAGGCACGGAAATGAAAAACTTCTATTGGCTGATATTTGATGCTGTTATAGTGACCGACGCGGACGTGAAAATGCCTCAGGTGCTTTGCTGTTACTCAATATCTCTATAATTTCCGTTCAGCCTTTTCCAGATAAAATGTATCTATGAAATGACGTAAGCTGTTGTACTGTTCTGATATTAATATTCATCATGCCTAGAAGAAAATTAAAATTAGCTGCCACTTAGGTGAGATTACTATTCATTTTATAATTGTTTAGTTTGTTTTTGATCATTAAAAGTGCCTCTTTATGAATGCTAGTTTTATTTGGCTGTAGTAGGTAAAGAAGTTAATTAGTTCGAAAATCTCAAAACGATTTGCAAATGAGTAAAGTTTGTTGTTTCCTGCATGGACTTCAGTAAAGCACATGAGAGCGTCGATGTTAAAAAAGACAGCACATACATAGTGTGAGTGGAGTATAAGAGCGGTCTCGGAGTAGCTAGTTATTACCCGAATTATTCGCTAAGTAATAAGAAACGCAGTGAGCGGCGCCGGCGCGGAGAGCGCACTGTGCTAAGTGGCTTTTAAGGTCGCTTACCTCATCTCACCGCCTCTAGTGAGACTATCTGACTGTTCATGCACGAATTTAGTCCGATGGCTCTTTGTTTATTTGATCTTATAACACTTTGTTGAGTTTACGAAACAGTATTTATGTTTTTCGTCTCCCGACGGCCTGCAAGTGCACCGCGCTATATCTTGTCGAGAACGTTGTTTTGCATAACAGCGAACAAAATTACAAATAGTATGTTTTTATTTAACGTTTTGCTGTTTTACAAAAAAGCCGTTGAGTCATAACATTAAAAATATATAAGCACAAAAGATCCTTTGTGTTGCAAAACGCCAATCATCGCGTCTCTTAGAACCTATCATAGACGCAAAATTGAGATTTGTGAATCATGAAATTGACACAGAAATGAATTACTTTGATACAGGCGACTATTTGAAAACATTGTTTAAGTGATGGCGTTGAAACCATAAATGAATATAATATCGAAAGATAATGTACCCATCCTGACTATTAGTAATAACAGTTTAAATATGACTGACCTTATAAGGTTTCCGTTTTTATAAGGCAGAGATTAATAAAAACGTATAAAAAATAAATCTTCTTAGCGCGTATCATAGTCGTAGGTATCAAGCTGTCAGACACGAAAACATCTGATGACTCAAAATATAATGTAGCTGCTGCTGATGCTGTAAATATGGGCATGCTAGCCAAAACTGAACTCGAACTTGCCGTATATGTAAGACTAGCCACGACTGTAATGAAGCACATTGGATGTTCAATTGTTAAATTTTAAGCTCATTGAATATCAATCAAATAAAATAGAATACAACAAAAACTGGGAGCTTACCGGAGCGATAACTCTGAATTTATGTTCATGATAAGTAAGTATAAGGTTTTGCTGGAGTTTTTGCTGTTTAATATAATTCCACGGAGACTTTGCTTCAGTTACTTGGTTGTTTCCGGATAGGGACTAGCTTGGAAGCATTGCGCTGTGTGCGATGCGGTTCAACTCGGTTGCCGCAACTCGTAAATAATGGCGTCTCATTGTGGGCCATTATTAATGAATCTGCCACCCCGCGCTCCCAACACCGCACCCGCCCGAAAGCCAAATAACAGGTGCGTCTAACCCCATTCGCACAATCTATTTTCGATGTCTTATAGCCGTGCAGAGAAACGCTCGATGCGTTCTCCTGCTCTAAATATTCATACCATATGCCAGATATTGAGATTTGTTTGGGCGTCATCTGCTCGACATCGTCGTCTCTAAATAAGCGCGGTCTCGTGTTGGCTTTGCGAAGTTTCATTAGCCGTCTGGGAATACTTACTTATGGTATCATGTTGCTTGAATTGTGTGCGGAGTTTCCACCTACCATGCAAGTAGTTCTAGCAAAATAACGCTCATAAACGGGCTTGTGACTAACAAGAATTTATTATGGATGTAACTTAATTTATATTAACTAATTAAAACTGCAAAATGGTGCTTATAGCACTGAAGATACACATATATTGCAGCTTTTTCTATTGCACCGCATAAATACCGAAAAGATCCGCTTTAAAGACTCCATGTATCATGTAAGCGGATGGGGCGAAGTTACCCGGGGACACGTTACTTGTCACAGAGTTGGATGCACGAGGCCTTCTCACTGTCGCTCTATTATTTACTCCACAGAAAACTGCTTTTCATATCACAAGCAGCGGCCCGCAGCGGAGTCGCACAAAGATGGCTCCCTCGCTCTCTACATAAATGCACTTACTTTATGAATGACGTAATCGTAATATTGTTCCGAGCTTGGATTTGTGTTCATGTTTCTCTGCAATCAGCTTTGTGTAATGGTTGTGGAACTTGACTATTTCCATTAAATAGTTGAGCGGTATTTACTTAGAAGCAAACAAAAACCCGCTTGAAAGATTTAGCGTAACGAATGGACGGGCGATAAGGCTAGACCAACTTAAAACGTTGCTTCATTTATCATAGACATCTATACGTAAATCGCGACTGGGTTTTGTTGTTCGTGTGTCAGATTTAGATTTAGCAAGGACACGCACCGAGGCTAGGCAGCAGACAAGAGCGAGGTCGTAGTTGAATACTTTAACCGAAACTGTGTTTACATCTTATGGAGCACATTGCGTGAATCACAAGAGTGACGTAATGAAGGAAGTTACCACTTGGCTGGAGGCAACCTACGCGCTCCTGCCAGGTCGACCGCACCGTCATAATGTTTCAAAAATATTGCTTTGATCCGGCACCATTATTACTTAAACTGGTTAGATCTTCGCAATGGAGATTGAAGATTAACTTAATAATTCTGGTCAGTAAATTTTCGCAATCTGCTCCAAAAGAAATAAAGGAGGCTTATTTAAAAATAAAATGAGAATATTATTTGGTTTATGGCGTTCTGTATTCCAATGTTGTTGTGGTGGAGTTGGGAAATAATAATGGCGATACATTCCTCAATGTATCCCTGGCTACAACCACGTGTTACCACTGCGTGTGTTCGCTACATAACGCGTTACATTTATTTGCATCTGTCAATAGTCCAGGTGATTTCGACGAAGCATCCATCGTCGGTCGATGTTTAGATCACCGCTCGCGTTAATTAGCATAATGGTGCTGGAGGCGATGACGTCACGTATCTAATTTGATTACATCGGGGCAAGGCCGGTGTGGTTAGCAGTTTGCACTGAGTGCGCAACTCGAATGTACCGCAGAAGTTTTCAGAAACGGTACCGTACCTATCTACCCACTAACCTTTAGTGCGGTATTGCTAACTAAATAATAAACGTTTTTGCGTCATAACACGATGGCGTCCAAACTGCACTTCAAAGCGTTTAGGACTTGAAACTTTAACAAAGGATGCCTTTCAAAATCCAGTCACGGTGAGTGTTGCGCCGGCGATGAACCAGACTCTTATTTAACAGTCATAACAATTCTTTTGTCTGTAACTCCAACAGTAAGGCAAAGTTTTCCTATCGCTTTAGTTAACATTCATAAAAGTGATGATTTGGTCCACAATATTTTGGATTATGGTTAAAGCGTTTTTATCCAAGGTTGTAAGCTACATAAATGAATATTAAACAGGCGTTGCTCAGTTTTATTATAACGTTTATTTTAATATGAAGTAAATAGCTAAAGCATCCACGGAATGAATTGCCGACGTAAGATAAGAACAAAGAAACTCTCACTTTAAATAGCTGCTAAAATTCCGTTACAAATTCTCACATTTCCTCGAATTCAGCCGGCGCTCGTGTGGATCATTTGAATTATAAAGTGAGAAGCGAGTGCATGCACAGTGCATAAGATACCTTGGCTATGTAAATGAGGCGAAGCTGCAGCCTAAGCAAGGGCGAGTTTACACCTGCGGGTCGCGACCGCTGTCTAGGGGACGCGATTAGCCGACAGAGCCGGTCATAGTTCAATCACAGAGGACAACGGTCAACTACTTTTTTTAACTCGTTTAAGACGAATATTTAAATGATTAAATTATTGAAATTAAATTATCGTTCTAGCCCTTTCTAGGGGCAACGGTCTGTATAGCCAGTTGACCAGTGCAATCGGTAGTATAAAATAATATTATACAATTATGTATAGAGAACATATTTATTCAGTCTCTAATCATATCACAAGATGTGCCTTTGTGCAGGGAAAGTTAAAGAACAACATGATCCGTGAAGAAAATCCGTAAAGATTTTCCAGATTTCAGTAGTAATTAATTCGTCAGTTTCGCCTGAGAAGTAAATGAAACAGCATTCAATTGTAAGGTACCCAAACAAAACAACAAGACGGATCCCAATAAAGCACTCTAAACCAACAGATAGAGGAATAAGTTTAACTCTTACAACGATCCTGTGACCGTTACTCAAAACTTTGGGCCGGCTTTGTTCAAAACACGAAACTAATTTATTCGTATCTCGGCGTACCATTCCACCGTACTAAATAATCGAACAGCAAATTATAAATGCGTATTAACGGTCAAGTCGTAGTTCAAAGATTAGGGCAGAGGGCAACCCTTTACTAGTATCGCCCGCCGGTAAGGTGAAGTTTCAAATTATATCGGATCACTGGAGTGGGCTCGATGCATGCTCAAACAATATTTGATATTTTAATAAAAGCAGTCGTACCCTTTGTATTCGAATGTTATTATGTTAGCCAACATGTACCGACCGCGCTCTTTTTGTGAACTTACTGAGATTACTTCAGTTTTGTAACGGATTCAATCTGTGGAGTGGATGTGTTATTAAAATAATGAATGATGTTCTTTTAAATGTTAATATAATTGAAAACTTTGAAGCATCAAGTTATTAACTAGTCCATAACCACTAATTCGTCGACAAACAGACAGGTCGAAAGCCGGTGTTAAATTCAAAATTCAATTCTATTGGTTACGTCGAAGGCATAAAGGTCTTTTGTAAAAATCTAATCTACGAATGGACCACAATGTATTATGCGAATAATACAAAAGCTTCTAATGCATAGTCAATATTCTAAGCCTCCCTTTTCAATATGTGCATATTATTACGTTGCTGTATTTGTGTTGGTGGTGACGTCACGTGCCGCCAAGTCTGCTCTATTTGGGTTGAACCCCGCGGCCAGTCACGGAAGTGCAAACCCTTATCGCGGATCGACACACCACGTAGTAGTAGGCAATCGTCAAGGGCGGCGACGGCGGCGGCGTGGCGCGAGTCGCCGCCGAGCGTCGCGTGCGGCGCCCGTAATGGATATTGATGGCTATGGCGCGACTAATTAGCCCCCACCACCACCTTCCCGCCATGCCTGCTTAAGCTCTTTTTTCACGGTGACAACGAGCGATACAACACGCTTTAACCGACGCTCATCAATCTCCCCCGGAACCTATCTCGTTCGACCACTCGAAATGAATCGAACGATCGCTGTCTCGGGATGACATCATCCGCGTGCGTACAGATTAGATTCTGGCTCGTGGGAGTGACGCCGATGCGCGTCCAAACAATATCACAATCGAATTAGAAGCCGGCTTGGTCTGGGCGGTATCAATCACCGTGGGCGGGCCGCGCGACATTGGACTTCAATTAGGCGGGCGGCGCGTGTGATTGCTCTCACTCCTCTACACTCTAAAGGGTTACTTGACCCACTTATTAGGCTCAACGTGCGAGTCCTCGCCAGCCGGAAGCTGGGAAATGAAGAAGTGATTCAATATTTATTCGCGCTCCTATGTTCTTAGCAAATTAAAAAGAACTACTAAGTTACAAATTAAATACTTTTTTAACCGTATGTTTCTAGAATTAGCATTTAAGAGTTAACGACTCTTATAAAAAGAAGCTTATGAATACGAAAATTAAATATTATCGTATTCAGCTATCATGCTATAACAGAATGTGGGTACATTATGAAACTATGTACAAATTAAAGCGGCAACCGTGACGGGGGAACACATTAAAATAATGATCGCTTATTAAAATTGTTAATTAACTTGAAAAGAGTTAGAACATGCAGTTGGGCACAGAATCTTATAACTATTCGTTATTTTTGTGGAGTTAACAGGCATGTAAAGTGTAACGATATGACATACAAATGCAAATAACAGGTTTGGTATCACTTAACACTGTAGAGCGGGTGAGAACGTCTCGTACTGCGATTGACCACAAATAGGTCGCAGATTGAATAACACTGCACCGACCTGTGCAGGTTTCTAAATATGTACAAAGTGATATTATTATAACCGCAGACTATTTCGCAACTGTGATATCAACGCTGGTGGGTAAAAGCAAGCGACACGGTTGGTTCAAGCGCCAACACTTCGGGAGGCAGCTAGCGTTTTGATATTACGTACGATGGGTACAGTTCATGCAATTTTGACATATTCTAATTTACATTTAGGAATGCATCATATGCATATTGCATATCATTCATATAGCAAATATTATAAAGCTGAAGAATTTGTTTGTTTGTTTGTTTGATTGAACGCGCTTATCTCAGGAACTACTGGTCCGAATTGAAAAATTCTTTTTGTGTTGGATAGCCTATTTATCCAGGAAGGCTATAGCCTATATACCATCACGCTACAACTAAGAGGAGCGGAGCAGTAATGAAAAATGTTGCAAAAACGGGGAAATCGCACGGGTAGGCGATTCGACGCTACGGGACGGGGGAACAAAAAAATTTAACGCGAACGAAGTCGCGGGCAGAAGCTAGTCATTCATATAGCAATTAGTTTTATACAATTATTTGAACAATTACATTGGATATGGCAGGAAAAGGTTTACTGCTTTTATTGTCGAACCTTACCCTGCAAATAAAACATCAAAACAGCTTTGTTACATTTATTGTATTAAACTTGCAACACTAGTTATAGCGTGTAGGGTGTATTGACACAGAATGGATGGGTTGTCTGGTACAAACAACAACATTCATTTCTATTAGTGCAGTTAAAAAGTGTCATGCCAAATGAAAATAAGTTATTTTCTAATTCAGTTGTCTGCAGTAATTCCGTGTTTACTCATTGGATTAACTGAGAAGGTCGGTTGTTGGCCTGGGAACCTCGATACTCAATTGATTTCGTTCTGATGGTGTTGAAACTTTCACACACTGGTGCAGTGCATGACTGTCCAATACTTACTGCATTACTAACTATAAGTTTCGCCCCTTCGTGAGAAGTTATGGTGAAGTAATCTGGTTGATAGTTTCATCCATGTTCTGTTTATTTCTGCCTCTTCTCGCTTTCACTAGATAAAACATTAACGGCAGATCTAGGGTTCAAAGAACTTCATGGCGCTAATGTTCTTATGCGTGCAGTTTTGATGCAAACCTCTAAAAAGTCTCATGAGTTCAGGGCTTTTGGGAAATAGATCATCATTGTAATATTTCTTTTGTTTCTGTGTATGAATATTGATATTGCGAATACATTATTGGATATAAATAGCCCTATAAATAACAGAGTGTGCAGCACGGTTGATTTATTAACTGTTTGATAACAAGCAGTAAGAGTCACTCGCCATCAATCAATCAAGTTGTCCGTACCACTATGTAAATGTCTGGATGTGCAATATCCATCACTATTCGCGATGTATTATATTGTTACAATATGCTGAACTTTCTAGACCATCATACACTTAATAGAATGCTAAATTCATCATTTTCACTGAAATAAAGACGACGTTTGGATCTAAAAATAATTACTAGGTAGATAAGGTCGATACTACTGATAAATAATAAAACAACATTAAAGTAACAGCCGTAGTTCCTATCGCAAGTAATTTAGTCTGACATGTACCTCAATAACTGGAGAACAATAGTAAGATAATCTCGCACATCCGAGTTTTATTCCACATTTGGCCTTCTGGCGGTGTTGTTTCTACATAAATTCATCATTTTATCATGTTTACAGCTCTTGAAACTGTGTCGATTATAATCATGGTGCCTACAAGGAGTATTAAAATGTTAATTTTATAGAGGCTGACACAGAAGGTACTTGTTGCTACTGTTGCTAGCCGTTCGTAGTGTCTGTCGGTTCCCAGTATACTCTCTCTACGGACGACACTCTCCTCAGACTCTGACATTAATTGACATTCACCTGAAAGCCGATGGAGTTTGCGTGTTAATTGATAGATCTCGGCAGTGAGTCCCGAGGCTGAAATTATCTGTGAAACTTCGATCCTATCTTATCCTATGTGTAGTACTAAATACGCTGTCACTCTTCTGTTCTCGATACCTGCAGTTTCGCAGATCTTTTCTGACCACTTTTTGTGTGCATGCCAATTATCTCTTTAAGGTGCCATTCTGGGTCAAAGATAAGAAGGCGCTAAGGTCGTTCGTGATAAATGAATTTGATTAAAAATTTAACGTGCACAAGATTAGAGCTGACTTTTTAATCAGTTGAGAACACGACTTCATTTTTACGAGCTTCGTCTTAGCAGTTCTTTTTTAATTGCCTCTCGACGCGCCCGGGCCGTGTAATGCGCTATTTAATGATGCTTCAAAATGTAAAATGCATTGCTGCGCCATCTTTGTTTTACTGCTTCTTACTAAGAAGATCACGTTAAGTGCTCTTGATCTTTTGAACCTTATTATTAAAAGTTTGAATTGGAAACGCTAATTCTTTCCAGCTTACATTAACGAAAAAAATTGGTTTTACGAATCAGTCGAAAATTAAATTACACGTACAAAACATGGTAGACATTACTGTACCTAATGAGAACGAAGTGTTGAACATAGTAGGTAATGGTCATTGTAATCAGTTACAACAAATCAAAATCGAGACGCATTTGAATTACTTTATCTGACGCAACGCGGTGTTTTGTTCCGGTTCAGAATCGACATTGAACAAATTCGATACGCCGGCAGGCGAGAACAGCTAGTAAAAACATGACCAATCTAAATTTTGTATTCAAATGACAATTTATATAAAAAAGGAAATTGCTTTTTAATATAACAATAAACTAACAGTCAATACCGATGAGCTACGCAAACAAAATACTGGACAATATTTGAGTGGATATCGTAACTAACCATCGACTACACCCAACAAAAAAACGGAAACTAGCCTAATATATCTATCACTGAAACAAAAAATAAAGCGTACAATGGAGGGAGTAACCCATCACCTGCGTGTATTAAAAAAAATAACAGGTGGGCAATTCAAAAATTGCGCCCAGTATAACAAGGGTTTTGTCGCCTACGCACATCCGTTTATTTCAATGAATATAATGTCATAATATTACATGCAAAGAAAAACGTATTTCGAATTACGCATGCACCCTTACGAGTGGTTGTAGCTGGCACCTAATTAGAATATAAATAATTCCTACCGGCGCGACGGTGTTTACCGACTGACCCTGCGTTTGTAAATCTTAATAACCCGACACTCAGAAATAAAAAGTGGCACAATGTATTTCGCATTACTATTTTGTTCTCACTCTTGTACTACCTGTCAATAACGCAAGTCTCTTATTGGCGACGCAATTAAATGCAAGTGGCGTATTTTATGTAAATTACAGATTTCTGCTCTAAAAATCAACGTTAATAACGAGTCTAGTTTGAAAATTAGAGTGGATAAACTGGTTTTAAATGTTGTTTTGGCACTAGATCATAAAGATATGTATAATGGTAGCTGGCTTCCTGATCTTGAGTGTTTAATTGCAAGCATTTCGGTGTCGGCGCAGGACGACCGCGACTGCGGCGACCATGTGGGCACAATGCAACAATGAGCTCATACAACCGGTCGCAGGACCGTTACAGATGAGCCACCGGCGACTTCGCCGTCGCCTGTGAATATGCATGAGCCAAGATTTGACCTCGGCTTTTTAGATCGCGCACTCGGAGCGTGGGACCGCTCAGGTATAACAATCGACATTTGACATTTGCGTGACAGTCAACTCACTTCCCGAAGTTCACGTCAAACTTATTTTGAATTGATGTTATTGCTGAATAATTGTTATTATTTGTGAAAGGGGGACACATTAATTAACATTTCGATGTCGTTATTATGATATTGTTATGCTCTTATTATTATGGACATTTATTGCCTATTTATAATTGATTTCCCTCAATATAATATAGATAGAGGGTTTCTATCTATATTACCTATAAAGATAGAATATGCAATGGCAAGTGAAACGTCGCAGTACTTAATTATTTAGAACAAAAACCGACAGAAGATAAATAAAAGAAGCTGATGGAATTATCGAAGAAATGATTTCTCCAGTAATTATTTGACAGCTTTACCTCCATAAATATCCATAGAACATTTCGGGTAAGGCGAAGTGCAAATCAAATGTAAGATGGGTAGTCAGAGCGTGAACGGGACGTGGCCATCAATCAGGCGGGAGGCCGCGGGTCAGGCCCCGCACCCCGACCACCTGTCGCGCCCGCGCCCGCCAGCTCACACCAATTGCTAATCAGTCACTAAGTTACGCCAAATCTCAGTCTGACAGGGGGACCTCGCACCGCCAGCGTGCGGGTAATGCTATTTTGACGAACAAGGGTATTAGCCGCCGCGACAACGCGTTTTGTCACCAACAGTTCTCATTCAGAACGACGCGACCCCTCTAGAGAAGTAAGATTTTTTATGCGTATAATTTTATTATCAACTTGGGTCACAGTTTTATTTATTCTGGACCAAAAACTAAATATCAAACAAATAAAAATAGATAATTGGATTGTTAAAGCCTTTTTAACGTCCTTCTATCGCAGTTTCCTTCTAATACCGCGTAATAAAAGTAATCTCATGGACCTTTCACCCGTTGAACAAAAGAATTATTGCTCATCGAAAGAGCGGGAATTCTTGCGTAAAATAGCAGACATTTTTGAAATAGCGGTAGCTTGTCATTTGAAGCGTCGGTATCGGAGTCCGGCGAGCGGCGAGCCGCGGCGATCGCTGTAAATTTCATCGCAATAGTGAATGTACACGCGAGACTAAAAATAAACATGGCGGCCTCAACGGGCGTAGTCAGGCGATACTGAGATAACTGCTCCAGCGTGTATCGCCTACAACGGATCCGGCGCCACTGTGTTGTGACATGCGAATACGCTTCACACAACATTTATTGTTTAATTAGTTGAGTTAAATTTAGTTCCCCGGCGTCTTTTGAGTGGGCGCCAAAGTTTTATTTAAATGACAATTTAGAGTTTACTATTTCTTCAGGTTTACATAGTATTTACCTACAACTCCTATGTGACGATTCAATGTAAAGTGCCCAATTGAAAGAAGTCTGAAAATACACGTAGGATAACTTACTATTGGAAATGAATCAAATCAGAGATTTATATCTATGGAACAGAGTTATAATAGCTTTAAAAGTTTTTCACAGAAATAATTTATGGTATGGTAGAGCGGCTTGATATTAGGTACGCAGAAAAACAAATCTGAATCCTGAAAAGTTTTCTCTTTCATACCAAGGCCAATGTATGTTCAAAGAGTTTTTTTAAAGATACATAGTTTGAATCTTTCGACCAATAATAAGTAGATACAGAAGCTTAGTGAAATACGCCATTAAACTTCATGAAAAACATCCCTGTTTCAGTAACATTTATGTTTGTAAGTAAATTTTGACGATTTTTTATTACTTCGGAACTAGACTTATTTCGTATTCTTAATATGTTTATTTCTATACGAAACCAAACGATACAAGGGCATAGAGAAACGGGCGAGAGGTATGGGGGCAAAACAAAAGGCACAGGTAAAAAAAGTGCTAAAATAAAGCTAATTTATATTTACAAAAATAATAGTTAAAAAACATGCTTTGGTTTGGGTCAAAATCGAGTCCAAAGAAGTCGGTTACAAACATACAGGTGAAGCTAATAAAAGCGTGTTAAAAAAGGTGTTTATTCCTGGCAACCCAACAAATTCTTCCATCCCTATATTTATTTATCTGATATTTGACTGCACGCCGTTTGTCATCTAGCGTCGTTGTGTTGGAAAGTTCTTAAGCGAACCATGACGTATAGTTGTGAGGCGAATGGTACAAAAATGTTATGCTTTAACGTCATATACGTCGCGAAAACAAATGGACAAGGAAATTCTCGCATCCGAAAAGGAAATTTGTATGCAGAGTTTCAAGAAAATTGTTTCATCTGTGGTAATACGTAATGCAGGAAAAGTGTGACAGGCAGAAACAAACTCGATTGAAGAGAGGAACGGAGCTATACCGTCCGTGGGATTCATCTCGGCCAGATCACGTTCGTGGAACAAAAGGAGCGCGCGGCGAGCCGGCACAGGCAAAAAGAGCAAAAAAAACTTGCGTTCAAATGGAGCTTTTCATACTTAACTAACTCTGTGCACTTATAGAGTGCCCCAAATAACGCAAGCGTCTCAAACATCTTCAGTATTCGTGTGTACGCATTAGATATGTGAACATATTTCAGTACTGAGAACATCCACGAAGTTTTAAGGAAACTAACCGTGAATACCTTCGGCAAACTGAACGAACAAACGCCAGCTCAAAATGTGCAATGTGACAACTCCATGCAGCATTAAGAAGACATTAGGGGTGGGGTTAGAGCGACGACAGAGGGCGCATTATTTAGCAATTTATCACGTATCCGATAGCAAGGAATATGAACTTTCTGTAACTGTTGCCTGTTTATTATTTCAATAGTTTCTACTACGTAAACTTACTTTTCAACATGTAAACTCAAAATTTACATGTTATGTTCTCTGAAACGTAACGAATAGTCAAATAGAATGTTTGTGATATACATTAGAAAGCAAACATTATAGCTGTCACTTTCGCTTGTCGGGCTACAATGACTCGCTTGAAATCACCGCGTGAACCTTTCATCGCGCGTCACTACGAGCTTTCAAAAAGCTTTCAGTGGTCGATCGCGCTCACTATGATTATGAGTGTTGCCAATATACGTTCCGCGAATAAAGTTATGGCAAATATATGAATAAATGTGGAATTTTGTGAATTGCTGTTGTATAAGTTGACGCAATGTCTACCACGTTAACCTCTCAATTTGTATGGGTAACTGTGGCCAGCCACAAAGTGCGGTTGCCAAGCGCCCGCAGCGGAAAATTTGGCGGAAACCGATCGACATCGCGGCTCAAAACTATGCATTTTAAGTCAAATCAATCGATACGCGGTTGGGACGCACACGTGGGCTAGTTGTTTATGTGCCACAAAAACCACAAAGTTTTGCGAGACTGCCAAATGTGGAAGTACATACTTCGTATGAAGTGGCTTTTAGGGCTTCCCATGAGAGGAGTTAGCTTACGTTAGTGGACGAATGGGGCACAACTCACGCGGCGTCATTATCGTTACAGTTCAGTGGTCGGCGCCAATTTGAGCGGGTGTGTAACGAGCACTGCGCCCACACCGGTCCCAGGACTTGCTTAATTGAGCTCTCCACATACTCTTGTGTGCTTTCCCCTATTCTGATACTTTATCAGATATTGATAATTATTATATTTACAGGTTGAATAGTACTATTCACCAGTTGACATGTTGTCATAGTGACAAATTATTGTATTTTGATACTAATAAATTTATTAGTGGTTTTAAGTTAACTCAGAGAGCTTTATCTCTGTCTTGGAAATGTCGACATATGATTGCTATGTTGATAGCATATAATGTTAATCAGATTATAGCTAAAATAACCATTAATAGTGTTAGTGATGAGTCTATGTTGCCTAGTTTAACTACTAAATCTATAATACCAACATCCTCGGAGGCCACTACCAGTCAGATAGAGTTTTCTCTTCCTGCTGGAACTCAGACGGGCATTCTTGACTCTTCAGTTATAGTAGTGGAGGTCACTCCAGATAATTCGTTAAACTAGGTAATAAGACAACAGAAGGTACCCTTTCAAATAACCAATTATTGTTAGGGAATAATAAAAAGATATCTTCTGGCATTATTAGTCATGAAAATAAAAAACCAAAGGGAGTGCAACACACTTTAAAATTGTATAATCAAAATATCCAAGGTTGCTCTTCCAAATTACTTGAAATAGAGTTGTTTTTAGAAAACACCAAGTTTGATGTCATTTGCTTAACTGAACATTGGTTAAAAGATCATCAAGTAAAGTCAATAAATTATGAAAATTACTGTGTAGTTAGCTTTTTCAGCCGAAAACGCATGATACATGGCGGATCATTAATATTAGTTAAAAATTCTATTAAATCGAAAGAACGAAAAGACATCATTGGGCTGTCTGTTGAACACACTGTTGAGCTGTCCTGTGTTGAGCTTGATAAGCATGTTATAGTATGTGTATACAGACCTCCAAGTTACCAGAATCTATCTGTGTTTGATTCTGTAATGGAAGAGGTGCTAAAGAAACTTAGTACTAGTAGTAAGTCACTGGTCATATGTGGTGATTTTAATATTAATTTATTAGAAAGTAACTCAAATACTTTCAGATTATTAAGTCTTTTTAAGTCATTTAATCTGTCAAATGTTTTTATGGAACCAACCCGAGTGACAGCTTCTTCTGCCACTTGTATAGATAATATTTTTTGTAACTGTGATTACTTACACAAACAAATTGTAAATAAGTTGCCATCTGATCACAGTGGTCAAACAGTAACATTTTGCTCGTACATACCTCTACAAAAAATTCAAATAAGGTTTAGGCCAATGACATGTAAAAATCTAGAGAAATTTAATCATTCTTTGGCCAGTACATTATGTGTTCACAGTTTTAATAATGAATGTGACCCAAATGAGTTCTACGCCGAGTTCTTCTCATTATTAAACACGCAATTTAATGACAATTTCCCACTAAAGACTAAAAGTATTTGCACAAAGTTCTTATTTAGTGATTGGGCAACTCCAGGTATACGTAAAAGCAGAGAAAAACTTTTTGAACTTTATGGCCTAAAGCAACATATGACTAATAGAAGCTTTCATCAGTATGTTGCAAAATATTCTAAAATTTTTAAAAGTGTGTGCAGCTTGGCTAAAGCGCTTTATATTAGCAATAAAATAAAATCAGCGGATGATAAAATAAAAACTACCTGGCAAATAATAAATGATGAAACAGGTAGGAAAAAACAGCGTAATACTGAATTTAATTTAGAGACTGCACATGGCCCCATTAACTCAGATATAGAAATAGCTCAGGAATTTCAAAATTTTTTCGTTAATATTCCCGTTAAAACTACTGAAGCTTTAAATTCGTCACCCGCGCTTTCCGCTGCCTTACTCAAAAAGAATGTAGGGGCATGCCCTTTAGAGTTTAGGTTTCAGCATACTAACCCCCAGGCTATTATAAAAGCTTTTAAAGATCTTAAAATTAAATCAACAGAAGATCTTTGGGGAATGTCTGTCAAATTTTGTAGTTCTATTATTGAAACCATTGCACCCTATTTAGCTTTCATATTTAACACCAGTGTAGACCAAGGAGTCTTTCCGGATCTGATGAAACACAGCAAAGTAGTTCCTTTGTTTAAATCCGGTGATAGTAAAGAACCAAACAATTATAGGCCCGTGTCAGTTCTGCCAGTTCTCAGTAAGGTGTTTGAAAAGTTAATGCTCAATCAAATGTTACGTCACTTTAATAAAAACTCCATCTTTCATGAACACCAGTTCGGTTTCACCAAAGGGCGTTGTACCACCGACGCTGGTGTTACCCTAATAAAGAACATTTTTAACGCCTGGGAAGAAGCACAAGATGCCATTGGAATCTTTTGTGACCTTTCCAAGGCGTTCGATTGCGTAAACCATGAGACACTTTTGCTGAAACTAGAGCACTATGGAATTAGAAATACAGCTCTTGACTTAATAAGATCATACCTGAAGGATAGAATGGTCAAAGTCCAAGTAAACGGCGTAAACTCATTGGGGTCTGAAATGGCAATGGGCGTTCCTCAAGGCTCGATATTGGGTCCATTCCTTTTTTTAGTATACATTAATGATCTACCCCATCTACTTCCAAACCAACCGAAGATGGTGTTATTTGCAGATGACACATCATTGATATTTAAAATCGACAGACGGTCTCAAAATCTTGACGACGTCAATAACTCCATTCTTCAGGTCCAAGACTGGTTTACGGTAAATAATTTGGTACTTAATAAAAAAAAAACCAAGTGCATTAGATTTCAATTGCCTAATGTCAGAGGTAGCGAATGTGACATCTTATTGAATGGGGAAAAACTGGAATTTATTGATCAAACGGTTTTCCTAGGAATCACGCTAGACGAGAAATTACAATGGGGACCTCATATAACATCTCTTGCGGGGCGGTTGAGCTCGGCCGCTTATGCTGTTAGAAAGATAAGACAGTTAACAGATGTAGAAACCGCGCGTTTGGTCTATTTTAGCTACTTCCACAGCATTATGTCGTATGGCATTTTACTGTGGGGTAGGGCTGCTGACATTGAATCCATTTTTATTTTGCAAAAGCGAGCTGTCAGAGCCATTTATAATCTATGTCGCGGCGAATCCCTCAGGGAACTATTTAAAAGGATTAATATTATGACGGTACCTTGCCAATTCATTTACGAAAATATTATGTATGTAAGAAAAAATCTACATCTTTTTAATAAAATAAGCGATAGACATAATTTTAATACTAGAAATAAAGACAAGATAGATCAACCATTTTTCAGATAAGCAAAAGTACATACATCTTTTATGGGGTACTGTGTTAAATGTTACAACAAAATACCTTCTGATATATTGCAATTAAATGAAAGGAGGTTTAAAAGTCATATTAAAAGTACACTTTGTAAACGAGCTTATTACAAATTAGAGGACTACATCCAAGATAAGAACGCTTGGAAACATGCTGGTCTCGCTCCATAGGACAGTCTTAGAGTTTATCAAACTAGTTGCTCACTTAATTGTGTAGATAATATTTATTTTTTCTTCTATGACACTGTTTTACATTCTGTAATTACTGTAACTCACACACTGACAGTTTATATGGGTAGTTCATATAATTGTTTTTTTATTTAACTGCTTTTGTTAATTTATTTTTATTTTCTTTTAATTTCATTTGTTGTGTATATGTATCATTTGCATCGTTGTATATGTAAGCGGGCACGCCCTTTATGCCTGGAGGCTTTAGTAAGGTTTTAAGTTCTGTTTACGATTTTGTTTCATTATTCATTTCAGCTTGAGTTTAGTTTTCAATGTTTTGTTGGTATAATGGCGTGTGCTAGCTGACATATGGCGAATAATGTATGTTTTGTTTTATTATATTAATAACTTATACAATATTGTATAGAATCAAGTTCTTCTAACTTAACAGACAGCAGTGCTGCTGGGGAGTTTGTTCCGCCACTTCTTCTTCCCAGCCAAAGCACTAGGAAGTGTCGAAGGGCGGGCGTTTTGGGGGGACTGTCTTATGTGACTTTGACGTTCAAAAAGTGCTGACTCTCAGCCTAGTTTGAATAAATGACTTTTGATTTTGATTTTTTTTACTCAATTTCTTTATAGGAAACTTCAAATGTTATTCAGATATTATGCTATTATTCAAAACAGGCTAGTGACGTCGACATCGAATTTGCACCGAAGTTGAAAAATTAGGTAGACCATAAAAAACCAGAAGATAAGTAAAAATAAACCTTTTATTCGTGTTTAAACCCTACTAAACCCAAATTTGCATTGAACAACAGAATTACTGAGTGTAGTAACGTATACCGAACTATCGTCGAGGTTGATGGAGGTAGATGGCCCGTGGTGGAGCCGGGTACCGGAGCGTGCCTGCTCCCGCACCCATAAATATTTTACGGTGCACTCCTTTATGGTATTGTGATTAGATTGTCGCGCTGCTTGTGCCACGCGAATCTATGGTATATCGAATTTGGAATAAAGTGAACGCGTGTCTCGAGTATTTCGCGTATGTAATGGAATTTTGCCAAGAACTACATGTGTTGCGGGATCTACGGGCTTTGCTAGTTTTATTTTGTTGTTTCATTAAATTATTACGGTTGTCACATTTATTACCAGACGTAGTCAAATAGGAAAGCTTATGATCTTGGCTTCATCAGTGTGTTTTATGGCTTTATGTCTATAATATCAGGATCCTCTCATCCAATAAAAGTATAATTTGCTAATCGTTAAAAAATTTTTTTTGGGACGAGCTGGACAAAATAAACAATCAGTGGTTCACATTAAACCTTTGATTAAAAAAACTGAACGTCAGTGGCGATAATGTGAAGATGATGGAGGCAGACAGAAAACAGTTCTTTACCAGAAGACTACCTGTATTATTACCATAAATCCTATTTTCCTATCCATTGAACCATTAATCTGTTAAGCGAGTTCAGCAACTAGCAATTTAATCGAACGCAATATGCACAAAAGTTGTCCACACAGATCTCTATAAATATTTCGATTGCGAGCCAAGTTTTATATTTTCGTTTCAATATCGGAATAATAAATATGAAATAGCGCAAGGTGGGTTAGATAGAGTGGTGTAAGTGTTCGATTTTCGATCTAGGAAAACCGGGGCGCAGGCGAACATCATGTCTACACGGTGGCGGAGTAGGGGAAGTGGTAAGGTCGCGTTACGCCGTTTGAAAGTGAGATGCGAGGCGCCAGGAGAGCAACAAATTAAGTCCCCGCGGGGAGCGGCGCCGCCCACGCCCGCGTTGAGAGCCGCCCGCGATAACGTCTCGCCGAAGGGAAAACTTGAATATTTCCAACGAATTACGTAACCAAATTCGCTGAATAAAAGTTCGCGTACGTGCCCCGACAACCGGCAAAGTATTATTGAAGTTCTCTTTACATTCTAATTAGGAGTTTAAAAGCGTTTAATCGTAGAATATGTCGCCTTCGAGAATTCATTACAAGTGGAAGTTTATATTGAATACAGTAAATTGTACAAGTATCTGCTATCAATTTTGTTTGTAAGCGACTTCAGTGCTCCAGTAAGGTTGTAAATACGTTAGCAGTTAGCACTTCCCAACTTTCACGAAATAGGTATAACACATAGTATAGCATGTCATCGCTACGTTTTAAGGGGCTGAAATATTTTTATTCGTGCACATTTCATCGAACTTTTTATGGATGGCTTCTTCGAGCCAGACACATGTAGAGACAAAAGAACTTATCCAAATTCTTATGCAAAATTGAAAAATGTTAAAGGAAAGGCAAAAATATATATGCTGCTCATGAAATGTACGATTTTCAAGCATAATTGCCTACTTCTGTTCTGAACAATAGAAGATGTTGGTTTTAGAAAAAAAAAGCGATAGAATTTAGCAATGTCTACATATTATATTTGTTCAAGATGACTCTACATACATTTAATACTCTTAATGTCAAGAGTACAGAACATATGATGAAAATATTTTATTTTATTGGCCAATATTCCCTTATTTTATATTAAGTTATTCGAAAAAGTTATAGTCGTTTCACGAGAGAAATAAAACTCTTACCGCAACATAAACTTTATCACATAAAGTCATAAATATTTTGTACCAATATCACTTCCCCTGTTTGAGGTGTGGCAGTGGCGTTCGCTTCTAAATGTGGACTTTAAAGTTTATTGGTATCAAACGTTTTTATTTTTTATCCAGCTCCCATTTATTTCAGTAGCGTTTAACCTGTACGATCGTTATTTCAAACGAATACTCACACACACACATACATATTCTGTATTTGAATATGAAATCGTTGTCAAAGTACAAAATAGCAAACCGTTATAAATTCACTGCGAATGCCTGCATTTGAAACGACACTGTTGGATTAACGAGCAGATTAAACAAGCAAGAAATAATAGACGCACGATACAGTTAATGACGGACCCATAAAAAAGAAGGAAGAAATCTGCCAATAGCAAAGCTTAAGCGAGGGTATAAAATTAAATGGGTAGAAGGCGTTTTTACAAGTTTATCGAGCGTTCCACATCGGGCAGACGTCTAATGGGCTCGCAGGCGCCGCGCACGCTGCCTGTCTGTCTCGGCGGCCAGTGACGTGCGCCCGCCCGCCAGACCGTATGAAACCGACATTTAGACCTTACCAATTTCCGATCGATAGCCGGCTAGGAAAACGTTTCACTTATGACATGTCACGCTATGTAACACTCATGATGGTGGAGCGATAAATAGATTAAAGAGTTCCTTATGAACAACTGACTGTAGCGAGAACAAAAAGGTCGGAATGGGGGCTACTTACACAGAACGGCGCGGTTGGCTGCCCCCTCGCTCCGCTTTTAATGCGGATTTATCGACTCAAATTAATCGTGTAAGTAGAGAGCCGGCCGAGGAAAGTTGCGTGAAACGCGATAAAGGACCTCTATTCGTTCGAAAAGCCGTTCATTGCGATTTAACTAAATTGACCTTCGTCTGCTATAAACCTGGTTCACTGATCTGATTGAAGAGTATCTATTACTAAGTCATGAATTGAGCTTGAGACGAAGAAGAGTTTAACGATTGCATTGAATGTTTTCAGCCGGAATCAACGAGATAGCTTACAGAGTCAGCAAGTTAAAGTGGCAGTGAGTGCGCTTGTCATATCTGCCGAAGAACCGATGCTCGTTGGAGTGGACAATTCTTCGCGAGGGGCCTGTAAATCGTCAGAGGTAGACTGACACTCTTCAGTCAGATTTATACTATATATTACGAGACTAAAAAGGTAGCTGAGCTTGTGGAAGGCGTAAGAAGAAAGTTTGGTACAAGGTTAAAGCACATTTCGTGAAAGATCCTGGCAAACTATGGGTAAGACGAGATGTGATTATTGTGAAAATCTTTGTTCGATTTCCGAGCTATATCAATTATTTGCAAGAAAGCACTTATCAAAAAATGAATACTGACTAAAGTGACTACACGACAAACGATCCTCCCCAACTATATGATAGAAGCATGTTTTGTAAACAGCGAGTAGCGTGGCGATGTGGTTTCGGGTGCGATGTCGAACGCGACTGGGTCTCCGGAACGACACGTCAGCCCACAATCTCATTTGTGCTTCCCACTACAACGAGCGACACGTAGGAAATGAGATGCGATTAGCTTACCCAGCCGGCGAACATTTGCTCTGTACATCGGCACAACATTCACATAAATTTAAAATAGCTGTGACAACAAACCCGTAAGGAAATATTGCCTGTTTATCAGCTCAGGTACACCCTACTTTACATTTAACGTGTTTGAAGCGAGATTTTAACTTTATAAGGCACACAATCGTCCTAATCGAGCCGTTTCACTTACACATTCAACTGCCGTAAGTTACCATTGTGCGCTCTCTTGACTTTTGATAAATGATCCGATTAAAATGAGATTGCTGATAGTCTCTTTTTAGTTTTAGTACGTTCCTATATACCTGATCGTGAGAAATGGAAGACTGAGAGCGCTGACGATGGAATTTAAAACAGTCGATATTGCAAATGGTTATCATTTAAATTGCTTTGATTCGAGTATCTACTAGTATTTGCAAGAGCTGCAAGTATCTTTGAAAAGGTAAGCTGAAACCTAATACCCCATAAAGTGAATGCTAAGAAGTCGTGTTTGTTGCCAAAAGAAAAGACTGCAATAAGTTACAATCATCAGATCCGTCGCAAGTAATTCACAAAAGATATTTGAAGCGAAATGGTTTCCACCAACTTTTGGAATAGAAAATTCTCAAGGAATAGCTGTGTGTTCTTCGACGGGGAGTGGGAGTGATTCCGAGCCGCTTACACTGGCACCCGCTCCGGGACTGCATAATACATTGCGGAGAATGCACCGCAGTTTGATCCCTTTCTAGACAAGGTAAGTACGACTGTACCCCGAGTGGAAAGTTCTCTTGATGTTACCTCCACTTTTCTACCAAGTAAGGACATGAGCAAGTAAGGGGCTTTACGGTTTCAACGTAAATTGACAAAGTTTTGAGTATGACATCTCTTTGTCTTCTTACAAAGGAATATCGACCATGTTCAATTATTTATGACTAATTGTTCTTACAACTTTGGAAGTGCAAAGTTCGAGCGAAGGTATTAAAGGGATACGTACAAACTTATGCGAATAATGAAGCCATTTAAGGTACACAGTCGAGACATTGTCAATAAGGCAGGTTCTGAAGCTAGTGAAATACTGTGTTATTAGTACAATATCGAAGTAAAGTTCGTAGCAGCAAAACAATCTTCGGTGCGGTCGTTAAAGAGGAATGTTAAAGAATTTAGTTCCCGGCCACGTCCACGCTAGCTCTACAGCTCGTAAAAGTTTGGTGTGTGGATAATAAATATGCTGTTTTTACCCGAAGAGACTCCTAAAACGAGCTGTTGTTTGTCCACGTAAGCGCTGCATCTATTAATAAAAACATTTTTACGACGATGCTCTTACAAACTTTTGATAAATGACATGTCTAATCAAAATTTAAACCTGAATTTATTAAACTGAAGTTTTATGTATAACGTCAATTTGTACTGAACAATACTGAACAAGACAAGACTCCGAATTATAGCTGTCAAGCGACAAACAGTTAATTTGGTTTCTGTTCGATTATAAATTACGAAGTTGCTTCGGAATATTTAATTAAAACATGAGACAAAATATTGCAATGACATAATTATCTTGAAATAAGTTTGTTTATCTCCATAATTATTCATTTTGACACTAAATATCTTACTTAGGTCCTATTGAGGTTACTTTGGCTAGGTTAACTGAGTAGTTATTTTGAGTTTTTAAACTTTACCTGAAAACAATTTTTAAGATTTAAAAAAAGGTCTGTAACATTATTCCGTAAGCATAGTTCTACGTTACAGTCGTGTAGGCTTCTCAGAGAGGCAATCTGGCATTTATTAATGTGGATCGGCCTGGCACACCCAGACAATGGCGAACATGTTTCTCCGAAATTGTGAACCGGAGTAGTGGACCTGGCCTTACTTGCACGTACAAAAACCTTAGGTAAACGACGGCCCACATAAGTAATTCAGACGGTACGAATAAACAAAACAACTAAGTAGTCTTCTTTCATGCATATCTGAGTGCTACCTTTGTACATTGATCTATTTAGTTTACAAGTTAGTTAAATGGAATGACACGCGTCGTATTCCAATCAATTTAACAAAGGACGGTGTTTTTAAGCGGCGTCGTGCAAGGCTAACCGGTGTTTCCTCATTTGACAAAAACGTTATGTTCAGAATCAGTCTCAATCAAGGAAAAACTTTTATTGAATTGCCGTCTGGTTACCTTGATAGATTAATTTATTGATCCTTGTTCCGCTGACATTTTGATAGCATCAAGCCAAAAATATACGACAGTCTGCCTTTTTAAATTAATGGCGAGGAATTGATTTATGAACAGATTATTGGCGTATCAACATAAAGAGGAGGTGTGTTATGTTTGTTATTCAAAATTTAGGAAGCATAAAACGATTACGAATAACACTAATTTCAAACCTGCTAGCCCGATTCACTACACAGAGGTTGAATAATGACGAAAAGTGATCGCCGAATGAAAGTTTCATTTTAAAAAAGTCCGTGAAAATATTGAGAAAACTTGAAGCATTTTGCTGAGCAAAAGTTACGAAAGATAAGCGAGTAAGATCTTGGTATTTTGCCAAGAGAGTAATCATGAAAAATATGACAGAGAAACAGTACGATATTAAAATACGAAATAAATTTTCAGCTAGACAAAATATTACAAAAGGATAGCGAAGAAGTGTTGATTTATTATGAGGAAGGTATGCGGATTGATTTGTCATTGCGGTAGATTACTTTTAACTTAATGTAAGTAGGAAATGTTTGACTTACTTTGAAGAGAGCTCCTTTACAATGATATATGACTCCGGGCAAAGATCTGAAACAAAGATCACTAATATTATAAAGTTGAATTGGACTTTACACGTCCTCGACTGTTTTTTATAGAATACAAACAGATAAAGTTTAAGGTGAGCTATAACCGGATAAGATAAATCGCTAAACTGATATCATTCTTAGAACAAATTGGCGGTTGAATATAAAACTAAACCAATTACAAGTTTTCCAATATGCCCGGCAAATTATACCAATGTTGAAACTCGCAATAGCCGCTCCACACGGTTTCTTGCACACTTCTTCTCAAATTGGAGTTTGGACCGTTCGCGACGCACTCGGCCTGATTTATACACACACAAACACAATGAAGACACAACCATATTATATGTGCAGTGGAAAGCATTTAAGTCAACTGTGTTGCGGTGCGTGACTTTAAACTCATACTTTATTTTCTTTCGACCGTCTGGCTGTTTTAATTCGGTTCTTGCTGGATAATACGATATATTGGTTTAATCATTTGTATTTACTGTAATGTTACATTTGTTTCATGAAAACTTCTACCCGTCGGTGAATAACAAAAACGGTGCATAGGTATTATGTACATTTACGTTTATATAGTAAATTCCCAAGTCGAGAGGTAAAACAATAAATCTGTACGAGGCCCCTGTAGTGTTTGCTGTGCAATCACGTCGCTATTCTAGTTACATAATTCCCGTTTGCAGCACAGGACGAAAAAGCTGCGCTTAAAAACTCCATTACTGGGCGGCATTCGTTTTGCCATGACACAATACGCGTTAACCGACAAAATGAGAGCGTTCGTAGCTAGTTACGGAAATAAAAGCTGTTATTATGAATCGCTGCGATGGCTACGCGGTCGGTGGCAGCGCGGGCGGCGCGGGCGCGGGGCGGGCCAGGTAAACACTGTTATTTGCATTACACGCCCCGGCCCTTGGCTAGGATTTGTGACATCCGCCGGTAAGCTCGGCGAGCGCTCTCCCGCGGCAACTCTAATTATTGTTGAATTCATTACGGAAACGACGACATGTACAAGATTGGATTTTGTGCAAATATCTTTACAAGGTACATTACCTTTCCTCAGTATGCGATCGCTATCTTATTGCTGAGTGTAATAGTTAGCTAGCGAAGCGAACTCTACGACCGCGACGGTGAGATACTGTACCGTAAGAGGAAAAGCTTCACGTTCACATTTATTAACTAATTAACGCGATGAAACGGTGACTGCGTTTTAGAACGATAGTTTAATTTAATTTACACGATTGAAGAGGCACATGCTTACATAAAAGTCAAAATAATGGTGAAGGAAACTAAACAATAATAATAAGTAAAAGTCTGTATTAGGTCTGGAGATAGGACCAATAGGAAGCCGTGTGGTGGCGGGAGTTAAAGCAAGCTTGTTGAGCGTGGAGGCGGCCGCAAGTGTGCAAGTTTCACGCTTGCAGCGGTATCATGTAACGCGTCTTTTTACAGAACGTCTAAAATGGCGAGCGGGCGGAATTCAAAAGCTTGAGCTAGTTCCGTGGCAGCGCGACAGGTCGGAGACAAAGGCCCTACACATCCACCCACCGTGCCAAGCAATTCAATTTTCAGATTTTTAGACATTCACTATGCGAGATTTTTGCTACTGCTACGAAGTTTACAAGAAAATCTTTCGAGAGTTTACTGTTTAAATCAAACATGTGGACAGTAGATAGCAACGGTTTATGTCCCTCGTTGTAGCTCAGAATTATAGTTAGAGCTTGTTGGTATGTATCTCTTGTGACCTATGGCTCAAGATAGGGGATCACCGCTGAGCTAGCGTCGCCAGACAACAATAGAGAAACTTTACACGACACACTGAACATGAGGAATTGGCTTTTGCTACGGATAGCATTTATGCTTGTAATGAGGAAGCTGGGTTCCACAGTTGTTAACTATTTGTAAAGTACACTACGACTATCAAAACGATCCGAGAAGAATTTTTAATGGACCATGTTGATTTTCAAACTAATTGGTAGGTCGTGCTCAAGATGTAACAACGCCCATTAACTGGTTCCTGTTACAATATAACAATGTTTGCTGACTTGAATATGTTGATGAATGAACGGTATTTTAGACGAATAAAAAAAGGAGAAGTTCTTCCGATAACATTTTCACGTAAGTAATCGTAAATAAAGCAGTCCGTTCTTTGATTAGTTGCATTTATTAAAGTTATCTCTCGCTCTAACTAAGGTAAGCGCACACTTACCACAGGAAATGGTAGCGAAAGAGCCCAAAGAGTCGAATGTAAAAAATTACTTGTATGAAGTCCTATGAAACCTGGCACACTTATCCGCGCCGAATCGAACGAATAGCCGAACGCATGAAATTCGGAAGGTTTTCTTTAATTTTGAGCAGGCATGTGTGCGTTTACCTTAAGTTACGCCACGGATGGAAGAACTTAGTTACTGGTGTTGTTTTTAACCGTTATGAAGCTTAACGCTTAATTTTAAGACAAACAAGATAAATATTAATGCTAACAAAGTAACGGCTGGAAACTTCTAGTAGTGTTATTAAAACAATATTTTCGAAGAACATGTTGC
This sequence comes from Aporophyla nigra, assembly GCA_947507805.1. Classification (NCBI taxonomy): domain Eukaryota; kingdom Metazoa; phylum Arthropoda; class Insecta; order Lepidoptera; family Noctuidae; genus Aporophyla; species Aporophyla nigra. The sequence goes on along the minus strand of OX382302.1, from coordinate 15,468,032 downwards.
AAAATATCTACTTAATATGCGAGTTAGTCGGTTTATTAGTATAGATGGGAGAAGCAAACTTTTGTATTTTCAGAAAAAAAAAAAAAACTTTAAACCAAGAATTTTATTAGTAAAGTTATATAACGTGCTTTCAAAACTCAATCGAAGTGCGCGGCACGTCGTACGTAAAACTCGACGAAAGTATGACTATGACAAAAGCACGTGCGCACCCGAACCTTCCAAAACTTCCCGAAGGACACCGCGACGTTATTTAGGGGCGTTTCTGAAAGGCAAGGTGTGTCGTCTTGAGCCCAAGGGAATTCACTACGCTTTAAAGCTGGTAATTTGATGTGAGTCTTTCGAGATTTTTCCATCTTCCCGGGTCGTTCGGGGAGCGGGCGGATTAGGCCACGCACGGCATGGGCGAGGGCGGCGACGCGGCAGATTAATGTCGCGAGCTTTGCGCCAAATTTAAAATGTCACGTTCCATTTTTCCAGCCAACAGAACCCGTCAACGACCCGAACAGTTAATACTTCCGATTGCACGCATTCCTTACACAATAATAAATGGACACGCGGACGGAATAAAAGTAACATGCTCAGACGCTCAATTACGTAGCTATGCATTATGTTCAGACATTTATTTTTACAAGAAAATAAAGTTGCAGTCACAACACAGTTCAATAAAGTTATTTTAGCGTTACTTAACAAAATAAGCAATCTTGTAGATGACGACGTGATAAGACTAGAGATTGAATAGTCGTCCTTGAGACAAATAAAGAAGAAAAAACTGCCAGAGGTCAATGATTCCTATGTGTGTCTGCACACATACGCATATGTATTATCTAAAGTGTAGTCGACTTGGAAACAGGGCGTAGGAAAAAAGGCAAAGTCGTAAAACTGGCGCCCACCAATCGCCAAATAAGGCCGGCGAGGCACCGGCGAGCCGCGCGGCGTCGTCCTTGACTCCCGGCCAAATGACATAAGTTGGCCCATGGGCGCGGATTCTTGACTAATCGATAAACAAGACGGAATGGATGAAGAACCCAAACGTTGAATCGCCGCACCCACGCTAAGCTATTAACTTGCCGACTAATTTGGCCATGATTCCATAAAACTGTTGAATCAAGCGCAAAAAGCGTAGACAATAGCAACAAGGTCAATTTAACTTATGCAGCCCAAAAAATTTGCAACTTCGTTGTCCTTTTTGGAATACAAAGCGTCTTGTAAACATGATCTCACTTAGCTTCAAGTGCGGAATTATGGTAAAACGCTTACATCTATCACGAGAGGAGAGTTCATCTCAGTTATATTTTATAATATCTTCCATAATATAGGCTGGCGGCATATAAGGCTGAAACTTTTCCAATTTTCATATTCCGCCAGAAGTCAACATTCATAAAGAGCCTTAATTTTAATAATTTCACATTTATAGTATATGGAGTGCGTGTCCGTAGCAGTCATAAAATGTGCGTGCGGGTGAAAATTGATGCGTAGGGATATGGTGTAAATTTTGAGCTTATTATCGTAGCCTTGAATTTTGATAGGTCTAATGGGCATAGCTTCATACACTTTTCACACGATCAAGGCTTAGTTTGTTTTACAGTCTGAAGCATTCATAAAAAGCGTAGCTAAATGAGTTTAAGAATAAGAAATCTTGAACATTGCCTGTTTGAACGCGACGACGCGACGCCACGCCGCGGATAAGTTTGTTACTGTCGTGTTCAGCTTGATCGCCACAATAAAAAAAAGAACAAGTTGGCCTATCTATTTGTCTACAAAGTTTTTAATGGTCGATTATTTAGTTAACTATTATGACGCTGCCACAATGTTGCTAAACAGGGTCGTATCGCGGAAGCTACGAAACCGAAGCCTAATGAAAAATAGCATGATCCTACATAATTGCAGCTTTAATGAAATTCCTCGGGTGTTATGTAGTGGCGCAACAAAGTAAGATAACTTGCCACAGACAAAGCCAATGGCAGGATTAGCATGCAGAGCGCTTGGTGGCAGACGACTAACCTGGTGTCAAGTTCATTGGCGAGCCCACGTACCCACGTAGCCACGTGCTCGCCCCCGTCAGCAAGGTGACTGACTTTACCATACTACATTCATGACGACATGTATGGTGAGTAATTACATGTCTGTATCTATGTATTGCCATGTCGGCCATTGACTTTTATAATCTATCTCTAATCTGGTTACGCTGATTCAAATGCAAATCTCAATGATTTTTAGCATTTGCATTTTCTGCATAAATGGAATTACTCTATCCAAAACAAATGTATATTTGGTTTATTGCGCGATATTTTAATGTTGCTTGAAATGTGAAGTATTCCTTAACTATGCGAGGGCTTTCCTAACGCATGAAAATAAGTTGAAAGTGTTCAAATACATTTTGCCCGAATGATTTTTCTACTACTCCCCAGTGACGTCAAAAACGACCGCAAAAACTACAATTGTCTTTGATTTTCAACTAAATGATATCACAACAAATACTTTCAGGCTTGTTTTGTTTAGTTACCATTAGGTATGACGTAAATACATCATGTGTATGTAAAAGGAATGAATGTAAGTGATCATATATTAACTACGGTTATTCTCAATAATGAGTATCTTAAATAACGTCATAAGCATGAAACTTTTATGTTTTTCTTTGCTTTCCACTTCAATGGATTGGTCTAAGCATAATTCGCGTAAAGCATTCAGATCGTTCAACATTATCAGATATTCACAGAAGAGCGAGTCAATTTAGTAAAGTGACGATGCAAGCTAGTCAGAGTACGAGAGCTTTCCCCGACACCAAATCAATGATTCATCGATCAATAATTGAACAAAGCGCATTAGTGAGGCGATCGCTAAACGTCCACTTCGCCGGTGAGTAAACACCGCGCGGTGAGCACGAAGGCGTAATCCGTAGGGCGGCACTTAGCGCGCGCCACAAGCTCCGTACTCTAATTGCACACCAACTAATCTGTTTGCGTTTCTAACGCATCGAATTACCTATTCCACTCTACAGATTTTGGACGACCAATTTCCGAAAGTAAACTCCCGCCAATAATACCCACCTTCTTTAAACTCGGACACTAACTACAACATAAAGATAATAACGCCAGACGTGCGTGCTGTTACCTGTCAGAATTCATGGCGTATAAAATGAAAAGTTCAGTTCCATTATCATTTGATGCGCTTGATAACGTGATGTTCAAGCGCATTGCGCCCGCGCATCTGCAATCTTCACGGCGCGGACATTGCACCTATGACATCATCGGTGGATAAAATGGACGGAGTAAAAAATCTGAATTGAGATATTTTCATGAGATGGCCATTTTAATGAGCTTTTGAGGTTGAACATGGCGAAATTAATACGGATTACAAACGATACGACGGGAATGCTTAGTTGAGAAGTTTACGACAAGATTTAAAGACTGAATTAAAAAACACACAAGGTGACGTGTAAGCCCATAATTATAGTCAAGGATAAAGACACAAGGTAAATGACGAATACTTGAGCTAGTACAAAAACATCGGCTCATCGATCTTGAAAATGTAACGGATGATGTATACGCACTGAAACCTAATGGAACAAATAAAAATACAAATCAGAATACACTGAACTCTGGAAGGAAAAAATCCCAATAACTTGGAATTATCATTGACAACATATACAATACACTTCCTTCAATACAAGGAAAAGTAAGGGGTACTTGTGCAAAGTACAATACGTGCCCTACTCGACTGAAGGTTCCATGAGTGTTCACATTGTTGGTGATTTCTTGGAGCCGAGTTGAAGGGCTCGCTCCTTAAAAGGTACACATTCGATTTTAAATATCACCAATATTTAATTTAGAATGACGCCTTTGCAAGTCCATATGAAACGGGTTACAATGTGAATTGAATTTTTTAACGATTTCTTTAAAATGGTTATGGATAGTTTTTTGTAACTGTCGAAATTAACTTTTAGAATTTATTGGCCAAGTTGTATAACGAAAAGCGAATAAAAACATATTTTTTTTTGTAAGTTATTGGTCATTTGTCACAGCACTCATTTATGTTCTGCATCATTACATTTATTTATTGGAAGTTTGGCAAGAATTCGGTTTAAAAATCAATCTAGCGAAACTATTGAATACTTTTTATAACATTTTTGTTATGTTATGCTTTTTACCTAGATACTGATTCCGTTACGTTAGCATCAGTCCTTTTTAATATTCCTTAGGATAGCTTTATAAATTTTGAGATAAAGAAAGCACTTATAATTTCTAATTATAAAAGATTTTATTTCTGTAAGTAGGTCTTTTAGGCAAAATATCGAAATATCAAATTTAAAAGTAACAATGATATCAAAAGTTCCTTGCCACAGAACAATATCGATATAGCTATAGCCCTCAGTATTGTAGGCCCTGTACTAAACTGAGCATCGCGATTGGAGTATCTAAATATTTAGCAAGAGCTTTAAGCAAAATACCAACAACAGTTCGTTAAAATAATGTAAATATTTCCGTAAGACTGTCTCGAGAAACAAGAGGTATAACTAGTGTTGATTCACAAACGATTGAATTTGTAGTGCTTCATTCTGCGTCGACGACATCGGCATCTTACTCACCAATCTTTTGTTGAATCACACAGAAAATTATAGAAAATTTGCAAACGTGTATCTGGATAGAACAAAGAAATTTGAAAAATGTCCACTTTAGCCTAATATGCGTTTATAAAGGCCTACCTATATTTTTATAGAAATAAGCAACACTCCCACTAACATGAAATGCCAAAAATTAGCACCTACTTCAAAATTACACGTAATTTTAGTATAAATGTGTCGTGTGTTTAATACCAAATATTTGTATAGAGGTTGAATTACGGGTTCAAGGAGGTACTTCTACCTATTTGAGGAAGATATATGGGCAATTGTTATGCCAATGAATCTTGTCTGCAAAATTTTAAAATGGCATTGTGTGTAATGTTGCGTATCGCCTGGCAATGTATCTGTAAATATTTATTGATAGATTTATTCTTCAAATTACTAAGCCTACTTGGTGCCGATTTTGAAGGCGAGGACGAAATTACACGCTGAGTAATCGGGTGAGTCTGCTGTGCGTCTCGCTTGATGATTTCGTTTTATGGGCGCTATTTTTTGTTCATGCTCAAGTGACTGATTCTCTATTTAAGTAGCTCAGTAATTTGTATTTGTCTGAATGCAATGCATTCGTCTGGACCCTACTGATTACGCAGCATGAGCAATGCTCTATTATATGCTAAGTTGGGTTTGTTGTTCTACAGTTTGCGTTGAATCCGCCTTAAACATTATAAGATATTTATAAATCAAGTTTTTATGTCAATGAATCGCTTACACAGGGATGGAACAATCGGATTTGTTTAATGGAGCAAAGTTATTGCAATGGAAAATGTTGGAACTGACGAATTGCATAGCGCGTCACTTGGCCTTCGAAACTGTAATGGCCAAATTATGACTCAGTATGATTGGTGCAACGCTCGCTGTACTACTCGTAGTCGGACAGTAGCCTGTTCTCGGAACAGACGTGTCCATAAACAAAATATCCTACTGTTTTCAGACCAAGATTTTCGTTATCTTTCATAAATCGAGTAGTCATTAGCCGACATTTTATAATGAGCTAATGCAATTGCCGAGAATATGTTAAACTTTCTCCTGGCATTATAGCACATAAGCAAGTGTTTTGAACGGGGAATGACTTTTACATTAGATAAATTAGAGGCAGCAACAATGGCGGACGCTAACTAGAAAGTGAATCGAGCTGGTGCCGAGAATGGTCTTTCCGATCGTATCGATCTTGGGTTCGTTACCCCGTTCATTATTCTCTCAATCACAATAAGACCATTTTCCTTTAAGTAAAGATATATCTCACGCTGTAGAGTCGACCGATCCATCCACGTTAGTAAAAATATAAGTTGAACGTCGCCATTTGTGAAAATATAATGTATTCAAAAGGTAGATCAGAAATAAATCCAATCCGACCTTTTACATTTCCTAAAATAAGAGAGGTCAACGTTCACATTCCGGACACTGTCTTTTAATTCAAAGACTTCTTCTTTTATGGCTTTTGCCGCAACATGCAATAAATTAGCCCTTTACGGAAAAATGGACATCTGCTCCTCTGGAAAAAATCCCTCCTTGGAAGTAAAAGGACGAAATTTACGATCCGTGTAACCCGTGGGTAGACGGACCTCGCCCACGAGTCGCATGCAAATGGCTCCATTGGAGCGGAGTAGCGTGGCTGCTAGGCACCAGGAAAGATTAAAATCGAAACACCTCGCGACTCCCGGTCCGCGGCAACTTGCCGGCTTGGCCCGTGCTCCATTTGCGACAGCAGTAATCTGTACCATTTTTACTTTTCAAATATTATCACACTGCAAGATATACTTTCAAAAAAAGAGTTTATAAAACAATAATACAAAAAATGGATGCCCCACAATTTAGGCTGTGGGTACAAAACAAAGTACAGCAACATGAATGCTTTTACTACCCAATTAAGTAAAGGTAATAGAAGTGTGGTATGCATGTGCTATATCAGTTATTAATACACGGACGTAGTTTAGTGAATTCGAAATGTTCTAATTTAAATCCAAAACGGTGTTTATGATTCAACGCGACGAATGATGTCCAAATATAGAATCATTCAGTGCACCCCACATTAGTGTCTCTGCCTCGCGGTATATCGGAGCTAGAGGCTCGTTATTATTCGTTGTTAACGCTACAAGTTCAACTGAATCCAACAATCTATATATATAAAATTCAAAGTCCTGAGTGACTGACTGACTGACTGACTGACTGATATATCAACGCACAGCCTAAACCGCTGGTCCTAGAGACATGAAATTTGGAGGGTGTATTCTTTGTGAAGATTAGGTATCCACTAAGAAAGGGTTTTTTGAAATTCCATCCCTAAGAGGGTGAATTGGGGGGTTGAATTTTCACGCGGGCGAAGCCGCTGGCGGAAGCTAGTATTAATATATGATACATAATAAGATTAATTAAATTGTTACAATTTGCGTTCAAAGTTAAGGGAAACAAATCATTAGCAGGAAAATTTGTTCATGTGTTTTTCCTACTTATTGTTTTAGTTGTGGCAGACATATTTAACTAAATATGTCTGCTACAACTAAAACAACAACTGTTAATGTGAACTTACGTAATATAATGTCATGTATCGTTATTATTTACTTCAACATATAAAGGGATTGCATGAAAGTAATAAAGGCAACAAATTCAGTAGTCGTGTCGCCCACGCGGCAGACTTTAGGCGCCACTACACTCTGACATAGTTACTCGCATAAATGTGTAGATATACGTAGTCATACAACTTGGATGGCTGTTGCGGATATACTCATCTTAATGTAAATTAGTATTATTCACAGGAAACGCGTTGCCATGCATGCTTCATGAAATTGCTCTACGTAGGTTCTAAATTACTGCATGCGTTGCATATGTAATCTTTATCATCTTGTTACAATCGATATTGCTACCTTGGCAAGCGTTGCACAACGTTTATTAGACCAGAACCAAGGAATTCAACTTCACCTTGCAATATAAACCGAACTGAAAATATCAAGTTACCAAACATGAATCTTTTTAGTGCAATGCAAAATTATTACATTGCAACACATTTTTACATTATGACGTGTTTGAACTCAACTGAAACGAGGTTGAAAAGAACGGTTTTTCATGGACAAGTATGTAAAATATCACAAATGATTTAGTACTTTAAAAGCTTGTCTTCATAGTTCAATTTTCGTAAAAATTTACACGTGATAGCAGAACAATGGGTAAGTTTTGTTTGAGCCCGGAACAACAGAAATGTAATATGAATGAATTGGTTCGGACAAATATCTAAAGAGAATAATGTAATAATGATAGCGGTGGGTGTACCATTGTGATATTATTAATAGAATTTTGTTAAATATAGATTTTATGACGTAGGTAAACGTGTTTGTCAGAATTATAAAAATAATTGCACAAAATGACCCACTGGTGGGATACAGACGACTTCTTGTCACTAACAAGAAGCCGTCTGAGTAGTCCTAGATCCGATTCAACATCATATTTGAGTTAGCGTACCAATATTATTCATGAATACGTTCCTCCTAAAACTGAATATGTAAAACTAGAACATTTCCTTTTCATTATCCTCTTATATTTATCCCTAACGTTATTTCAAAGCGCGGCTGTTTTAAAGCGGTCAGATAAACTCAAAACGTGTATGCTTCGTGGCTTACTTAACGACAGATATAGCAATTGTATACTTGTTTTATAGCATAGTGTGTATTAGTTTGAAGTGGAAAGTGGAGCAGCATTGCACTTTCTCTTGCCAGAAAGCCAAGTGCTGCGCATAAGCCGTGCAAATTACATTGTACTTACACTAACAAACACAACAAAGAGCAACCATCTGACTACTCTTTATCCTTTTAAGCTGTCATATTATCTAATCAGCAGAACATGACGAAAATTCAAAATTAGTCATGCAGCTTGCGACGGACACATTACAAATGGTGCTGAAAATAATGGACACATCACCGAGACAGTTAGGTTTGACGGCAAAAGATGAAAAACAAAATGTAGAACGAGCCGTATTTGTGTGTTTTGAGTTTACTGACGAGCAATCAAAAACGGAGAAGTTAACGCGGTTGCAAAACTGCCGTAAGTACTCGTTATGTCAGTCATATCTAAATGTTGTCTGTGTGCACTGGACATGCACAAATGAAGTAATACTATGACTACATACCTGGTTACGTAACCGGTATAAATATAAGAGTACAGTGCAAGTTTTAACAAATCGATATTGTACTACAGTCAACACACGTGACTGCTAAATTAAGCTGAACAAACGTGTAAACGCACTCGTCTGTCCCAGTAGCGAATATGAATTTACTGTTTTTTCCGTTTATTAACTACTTTCAATGATTGAAACTATGTTTTACAGTGGTAGATGGCAGAATGGTACATGAAACTAACAAAGGTTCTAAATTAGGAACACGTAACTAAGAATTACGAAATGTTAATAAAAGGAGATTAAAAGAACATAAAGTTGGTAAACTTTGCAAAATCAAATGTTATGTAAGAGTTTTATAACAGTGCAGATTAAAGAGACGGAGTGTATGAAACGTGCAGAAATGGCGGACGATGTGGCCATGCGGCGAGGGCGGCGAAACCTGCGCTCAAAACCAGTTTGCGAAAGAGCCCTTCTGTCGAAGTCGGTCGCCATGCCGCCGCACGCCGAGGGCCGGTGCATTAGTCGGGTCATCTGCTTATGCACCGCATTAAAATCACGATTTCATAAGTTTAAACGCAGTGGGTACCTTTTATAGAGCCATTTATGCGGTACTCCGCTCTACTTCTTGAATAATTTGTTACTTGGACTGCAGCTTTAGTATTCAAGAGTTATTTCGAGGGAAACTCTCGGTATCTATAGATTTTATGGTCGTACAACAATCTTTTGTTTGCGAAATCCGCAGCGATGTTCCAAAATAATATATGTACACTGTCTACATATTTTACAATACAAGAATACACATCCGCAAACTTCTATTACTTACAAAGCTTTATCTGGAATTGCAAACAATGACGACTGCAGGTCGATGTATAATACAGTCCCGGCTCCAGCGACGCAATGGTTCCCGAGACAAACTTGGACACATTTTCATGGAAACATACTAAACCGAACAGAAAGTTATTCAAAGGATGGAACAGGCGGGGAATTTTGGCAATTAACATTTTCTCAAATGTTAGTGCATTATCATTAGTGTGTATAGTTGTATACACCACAGTATTGCGAGTCCAAATGTGGCGGGCAGGCGGGCTCATGGTATTATTTCACAACGCAACCAGTTTCGTGCATGCGATGTGGCACACCGCGCACAGCAAAACAGTCTTATTGCTCTATTTGTTATGATGCCGGTGTTTTATGTTGCAGGAAATGAGCTCATACTGTCGGAGAGATGCTTTTCCAGTTTTAATCCGACATGGTAATAGAAAAATAGACACAATTAACCAGTCTTGACCACATTGAAAGCGAAATTAAAAATTATACGCGCAAAAGCTCACCAATGCTTTTAATTAATTCACATTATTAATAACAGTTCTTTTGTGGCGGACATAAAGGAAATGAGAGAGAAGCCTTTAATTCCTAAAAACACAAATGTGCATCATTGTATTCCGTGGAATGGAACGCGAGTGAAACTGTTATTAGTCCTTTACTGTTCAGTATCCGTTCGTATTAAGCTTTAACTTGATGGTGTTAATGATTTTATCCTGTCAGATATATCTTAATAGGTGTTTCCACATTTACCGTAAAACAATCAACGTTGCGAATTCTCTTTCGCAACGTTTACACTGTCCTTCATCTTCGTGTTCTTTTTATTTAAATGCATATTTTCCAGGGAAGGTTTTTTAGTTAGAACTAAACACTGAAAAATAAAATCTTTGGTACAAAAAAAAAAACAGCTCAGAGGCAAAAAAAAACGAACATACAAAAAAAAAACATCCAAATCCGAGATTAATGTTATTTCTTACTTTGTAGAAATTTTATGATTTGGTTGTTTTTTGTATAAATTCAGATGCACTTAATTGATATAGCGAATATTATTTAATTTGCGTTCACTAATTTAAAATAACACATAACAACCGTTACTGAAAAGTTTAAAATGATAACTAAGTTTGAATACAAAAAAATTGCGCTCCTTGACATGATCGTAAAAACGCAATAGTTTATCAAGAGCAAACCGTTCGAGTGTGTCTGAATAGCGTCTAGATACTTTCGACGTGGTCATTGGCGGATACAGCATTATAATATCACTGAATCACCTTGCGTGGGTCAAGGTGGCTCGCAAAGTGAATGTAAAATGGTGATTGTTATCGGCACTTATCCAATGTGTCTCTATAGGCCTGCAGGCTGAAGGGGGCAGGGAGCCGCAGACACTTTCAAATTTACCGTATATTGGCTTTAATCATTCAAATGCGTGGTTATCTGTTTCACTGCCATTTATCACTTGCTCCCTCGACCTATTAAAAATAGACCGGTATACAACTGTACAGAATGTGGTAGTCTAAAACTGGATTCAGTTTTAAATATCAGCAGTTAAATCTGCGTGGGTACGTTTGGCATTGAATATTAAATTAAATACAGATTTTTAATAGCGAGACAAAACCAACATAGTACAACGAAAGGTTGTTTCATCTTAAACCCGAAATTACTTGAGAGCGTCCATGCAAATGTATGACGGGGGTAACGTAGGATTCTTGATGAATGCAGATGTCTATTAAAGCTCTTTGAACAGTCTAGTGTTACGGTAGCTAGAAAATCTCATTACTTGTGTACATAGGTACGCTTTAGAGTGAATCTAGATAAGCTAACTCTCAGATTCACGAGCAAGCTCTGCTTGAATAAAGTGACGTAAAGACTGACGCGATCAACTTAAGCACAAAGCAAGCCACAATCGGAACGGGAGCAATCAAGATACACAAACGCGTACACAGTACACAAACAGTGCTTAATTTAACAAACTTCATGAAAGGATACAATGAGTCAGGCAAATATTTAATTTTTACTTGTAATTGAGCTCGGCGGTTAACAGCCATTATACTTGTACTAAATAGTTATTAAATAATTTAACCATCAGATAAGGGCAATCTTCAAAGTAATCAATCAATGATGCAACGCAATTTTTAAAACGCCATAACAAATGAAAAGGATTGCAATGTTTGAGACAATCACAATCAGTTCCTGAATTCCTAGAAAGAACCATTAGTAAAGTTGCGCTTTTTCAAACTTGCATCATTAAGGTTAGTGCATTAATTTTTTCATCAGGTTAGCGGTCGGTCAGTACTCTTTACCCCACTTTATTTTGCTGCAAAGAAATAATAGGTAGAGAGAACTTTCCCCAACGACCCCTTGATAGGAAATTGACGATTTTACGTTGCGATATCGCGTTAAAATTAACCCTTCGACGGATATGACTCATGCGACTACCAGGAAATGTCATTAAATTTTCACGATGGCGTTTTATGTTACCCACGCCGCTGGTTTCGCCACTTCATGCATATTTATCAAAATAATGTTGCCGATTGAAAAGCTGCATATAAACACGCACTGAATTGCAGAACGATGTCGGAGTCTGTCGAATTAGAGTTTACTGTTGTGGTTTCGAGGGTGTACATTCGCATGGTCGTCCAGGTTGCGTTTCGGAGGGCGGTCGTTGTCCGGTGGTCATTAGCGAACGCACCCTCGGCGAAGGGTTGCAGTGAGTTCCGCGAATCGTGCGCCTCGCGCTGGCGCCGGTGACTCAGGCAGCGGTGGCGACGGGAAAATACCGATCGCCCACTCGATAACCACTTTCGATACAGCACGATTGCATTACTTGCACAATATCGACCGACCTGGCCAAATTACTTATTACAATGTTCGTGCGGATAAAATCACTGCTTCAATAAAGCTGCTATTGCAATTTTAGTACATAAAAGGAAGGTTGTCGCGATGTTATTTTTACTTCAGCCGGTTTTTTTACCTTTCATTATTGTTCTTTTATAAAGGCAACGGATAAATTTATCAAGTCTGAATTTCACGTAGATGAACACTCGTAAACCTGAAACTGAGTAAGTACAGGTACTTACAGACTTATAAACGTGTTTGTGAATGTATATTATCTTGCGTAAAGCCTAGTCTAATTACTGAATAATTGAAGTTACTTTCATAAGCACAGAGCGACCCTTATCTTCATAAATGTCTATTCTCCGCCTCAGCTGAAACACGACAAACTGTCTAGACACGTGATCAAAATAATAAAGTCTATTTGTGAGGCTGTACACAAACTAAGAGTTATGTGGCTCTGTCACAGTAAAAGTGAAATTAGAACTTTCTCTAGCTCACGAAGCAGGAACAAACTAGCGTCGGTGGTGGGCAGGCCTCGGGAGACTAGCTAGTGGCACAACTCCACGCCAGGTGGCGCACGATTCCGGCGAATTTACATAATTGGCGAAAAAAATAAAACGTCAGCATACCATACAACAATTTTTTCATTGTGTCAGAGCTCCCAAGGGTCTGAATAAAACAGAGGCTCGGGATGGCCGAGTTGGCGCTAATTTCGCCCGACAACGAATCGCCAGTGGAGCGATGACACAGTTGCTATACACATTACGTATGCATTTATATGACAGCGGTTTGCACATATTCTGCTAAATTATAAATAAATAAAAAATATAAATATCTCTGGACAACCAACACTACGTTATCTGATCCCAAACTAAGCAGAGCCTGTACTATGGTAACCAGACAACTGATAAATATACTTATATATTTCTAAATACATACATATTATAGATAAATTACGCCCAGACACAGAACAAATGATTGTGCTCATCACACAAAGATTTGTCCTGGGTGGGAATCGAACCCACGACCTCAGTTTTTGCAGTCAGGGTCACTAACCACTAGACTAACAGGACAACTATATTATTCGATTACGCGTTTTTCAATGACGAAAATATACTCAACGCTTAATATAATGGCAGTTGTGTATATGGGTGAATGTTAGGTCAAGTGAATAGATGCCAGACTAATGAGCACATGTGCTAGGCAGATGTCGAAGGCAGGATGACTATGAGACCATTGAGGCGTTCCAAGTGCGCCAATTTGGCTCCAGTTTAATCCAAGGACAAGATATATGATCATCTATTTATGGATTTTTTAATTCATTAATGTCTTTTTGGAAAATCTGGAACTCGTGCAATATATTCCTATCAAGTTAAAATGGCTGGGTTTCCAGTACTAGTATGATTTGAAATAAAAATAAAAACTTGGTTCTCTTCTCCATCTTACATATTAAGCGATTAGTTTTCTCGTTTAATAAAACTGCAGGAAAATGTTTCCTCCCTGCTTTGATTCAAAAACTCCTTGTTGGTAACGAAGCAAATAGGCGCTCAAGGACTGAATAACAAACTTTTCTCATCCAATTTGTCGCACCTCATACTTTTATTCCCGGGAATATACCTTTCAGCCTTATTACTCTGCAATATAGACCGAAAAGTAAGAAAATTGCTTGATCCGTAGCATTGTAAAAGTCGCCCGCTCTCGTAAAACTCCCACATATTTCACGACAAATAAACTTCTCATCCTATGAAATTTTCTTCTCGGGAGCAGTTCACTGCAGGTAATATTTCAAAACATGTGTCATTCATAACTTTCGCCTTCGCAATGTCTGTCGATGGAGCTCGGGCGAAAAGGTCTCAATAATAAATTTTTCGTGAGCCCGCTCCGTTATCCCCGATCCCCGCGAGCGGGCCCAGGTACGTTTTACGGCCGCGCAAGGGAAAATAAACGAAAAATAAAATAAAAGTCAAAATGGTCGACATAAAAACTATTTGCCCGAATATACTACGGACAAAAAGTTTTGAAAACGTAAAAGGACTGATATTGCTCATGTTGTCGGAATAAATTAAATTATAGCATGTTCGAAACGTTGGAACTTTAGATTCAATTAAACCTAATAAATTATTAATTTAGCGACTTCTCAGTACGTTTCTTGATTTTGTAAAGATATGAGAGTTCCATACTGTTTGTAACTTGTGAGGATTCAGCATTTAATTACAACTATTGGTCGCCCAAAGGACGAAATTCGAAAATAATTCATTTATATTTTAAAGTATTTTAAAAGCATTATTTAAAGCCTTAGCTTTCTGCACTCCTCCAGTCGCGTAGTTTATGTAAAAGGGTACAAAGATTATGCACGTATTAATAATGTACGAATATAGATAGATATTTTGTGTCTGAAATCCTAAAATAACAGTCCAAACGCAAATCTTAATTTGATAGCTTATCTCAAAGTTGTAACGGCGTGGTTAGAACTAAGTTAGTGATTTATTGTATCGTTAAAGCATTAGAGAGTTTTATGGTACATACGGACATTACAGCGACAACAATGAGGACTGCTACCTCATAAAATACTAAACAACTTTTGTAACTACCCCGTTGCCGTCGGTCGTATGAAATTTCAATCACGTCACAATACGACCACTGTGTTATTACGTACTCTGTTACGGATATAATGTAGCTATTCAAAGATTATTCTAACCATTGTTACATTGGCAATAAGTTAGTATTACTATGTTCGGGACTTTATCAGGCTCTATACAAAGGGGATGGAATTGAATATCAACACGCTTTACTATTCTTGTGTGAATTTCTTATCTACTGTCACTTTACTGTTATGGAATAGGAAAACTTTGAATGCTGTTAATAGATGAAAGTGTTCAAAGAGATAACTATTATTTAAACTTTCCAATCGACACTTTTTATAATATATTATTCTCTATAGGCACAAAGTTAATATATTTACACGCGAATCGACATCTTCAGAAAGACGTAAGTATTAGGCAATTGGCACGTTTTTAATTGTGTGCACTTCATTGCATAAAATTCAACAGAAACGATGGAAATAATAAAACTGCACAAGACACTGATCTAAAGACCACCTGAGTAATCTCTATTAATAGAATACAATTCATTTGTTTAAAGAAAACTTCCTGCACTTGTAATAATGCAAATTGTACGAGTATAACAAGATCATGTAATGAGGAAAGCGTTTACATAATACATATATAAATAACTAATAGATAACGGCGTCTAGCAATTATTGTATTATGCAAATGTGCATCGGTATAATAGAACATGGTATTGTGCAACAATACAATTACAATACTTGTGTTCTAGTGTTGAATACTAATGGCTGTCTAGCTGTCCATCGATAAGCTTTACCTGTCAATACTGAATACATATTTTAATTAACTTTTTCTGCGAACAATTTTTCGAAGGGTTAAACAGAGCTGGAGGAACGGTATCACTGTTTGTGAAAGATATCGATAGGGGTGGAGAATGACAGTAAAAATATAATAAGGTTAATAAAACCTTGGTAACTCAATTGCATGCAGAGTAGCAGTCAGTCGAAGAGAAGTAATCCTGATAAGAAAGGATGAAATTGTGTACATATCGCACACCTACATCTAAAGTAAGACAACTCAAAAATTGTGAATTTTGAGTTATCATTGTATTGATTTGTTTAGGCGGGAGGGGTGACATGCATTGATTCAACAAAAGAAGACTAATGCCATCTAGCGACGAATCTTTCAAGTTTTAATTGAACTTGTTAAGTTGGATAGCTGCGTAGGGTTATCGAGCATATGAATACAATGATAACTCAAAATTCACAATTTTTGAGTTGTCTTACTTTAGATCTAGGTGTGCGATATGTGCAATAAAGTAAGCTGATCAGCATGACTACTATATCCACCATAGAAACAGGATTTATCCACGGAAGAATAGACATAGTGAAAGAAGTCTATCGTCATAAGCAGGGCGATGTTAAAACTGAAGCTGCTGGGGAGTTTGTTGCACCACTTCTTCTTACCAGCTAAAGCACTAGGAAGTGGTGAAAGGCTGGCGTTTTGGGGGACTGTCTTTTGTAATTTTGACGTTCAAAAAGTGCCGACTCTCAGCCTAGTTTGAATAAAAGACGTTTAGATTTGATTTAAAGAGAAAAAATGTTCTATTCTTCAGCCTACGATGTCAAGCATGACGACCAATTTTCTTTATTTTTGACATTTAGGGGTAAAAATATTTTTACAGAATTAAAAACATATACAACCCTCTAAGTTCATTTATTGACTATATAATGAAAAAAACCGGCCAAGTGCCAGTCGGACTCGCGCACCGAGGGTTCAGTAAAAAAAATATTTTTATTATATGATATTACGAAAAATTTACGGTTTTCGCAATTTTTCCTTTATCTGTGCTATAAGACGTTGCTTCGTACCTAATTTCAAAATTCTAGATCGACTGGAAGTACCCTTTAGGTTCTGATTCCCTTGCGAGTTTCGAAAATTTGCGGAAATTTGTGGCATAAACGGCTATATCTTTTGATTGCGTTAGCTTAGAAGTTTGATTTTTTCACAGCTCCAAGGAACAGTAGACTTGAGTATTTGATATAAATTTCAGCTTGATACCTCCACGCGTTCCTGAGAAAAAGGGTCTTTACAAACGGACGGACGGACTGACGGACGGACGGACAACAAAGTGATCCTATAAGGGTTCCGTTTTTTCCTTTTGAGGTGCGGAACCCTAAAAAATGTAGTACCTTAGCGCATCCACCTTAACCACATCACTAATTACCTTCCCGTTGCTATCGAAGGATATGTATAGTCTTTGTCTTCATAGAAATGCGAGTCTACAGGTCGCCCCGTGCCCGGGCAGAAGAGGTGTCAAATTGGATAGAAAGAACTTTATCTATTCCTGGTACATTAGAGATAGAATTCGTCATGCTACGCCTGCTGGTGAGAATGAGGACAGGGAGAGACGGGGCGATAAGTAGATGCTGTAAACAAACTTGTAGTTACAAATAAATTTCACCAATAGCGTGTAGTGTCGCGTGATGAAGCGCATTATGGCGTCGGGCACGTCACGGCGAGCTCCGTCGGCCGACCCGCTTCGCACGTGATAAACTACCTCATATTGCCACCCGTTTTCCACTTACAAGCACTGTGTCAACGTATTAACAAACATAAATAACAAATAATACATTCAATATTAAATCTGCCCGTCAATCGAGCTCACAGCTATAGTGCGGCTCAAACTACAGTATGATGCTATTTAAGCCCGGTATTAATCTGTCAGGCCCAAGTCCGAATATAAACTCGAGTATTGTCAGTGACGTTTATCTTCTTTTTTTGTTAACTGTTTCGCAGATTGGATAAAATACGATATTTACTAAGTATGTATATGGAATTGAATTAATTCCAGCTTCGGAAGTTTATTATCACGCGTAGATCTATATGTTTCAGGACAGTAGGTTCCCTTATCTTCTCGTATATAAATTACGTGTGAACTTATTTACAAGTAGCACATCTTTTCTTTTTTTTTAGAGTAGTGATAGTCCAGTGATAACGGCCGTGACTTACGAGTTGTATGATGTAGATTCAAACCCAGACAGGCCATTTACTTTGTGTAAATTATTTCTTCACCACTGCTCTGAAAACGGTGAAGGAAAACATTGTGAGGGAACCGGCATGTCCTAGAATCTAAAATTCGAAGACATGTGATACCAACCCGCACTGAGCCCGTGTGGTGGATTACGGCTCACTCTCTCTTATCTCACAGAGAGAAGGTCTGTGTATCAGTAGCAGGAAAATTCTTGGTAGGTAGGCTAGCTACATGTTTTTTATTCCGTCGGATTTTATTTACTAACCGTAAACAACATTGCTCTACCTACCATAGTCGGGGATTCTAAAAATTGATATTTTTAAAATTCGTAATAAAACATGGTAGTTTCGCTGCTGTAAATTTCAGCTACGTTGAAAATATTTAAACAGAAAGTCAACAACCCTGCTATAAAAATATTTATAACAAAGACATCTTAATAAAATGTAAGTAGCAAAGTTAATAACGGCAAAGCTGTTGAAACTTGTACCCGACTACATTGTAAAACATCTTATTTTTACCCGACTCCACTATACTCCATTTGTTTAGGTAGTTAACTAAATGTAAACAATCTTAACATGTCTTTTATCTAAAAAACTGTCTAAAAATTGAATCTAAAAATGTTTACAATTAGGTATTTACTTAAACCGATGTTAGGTAAGTAACTTAATTTAAATAATATTTGTTGGTCTTTTATACGATTTATTTTATATAAAAAGACATATCAAGATTGTTTACCTTTAGTTAACTACCTAAACAAATGGAGTATAGAAGGAAATGTTTTTCTTTTAACCAACTTATGGACATTGTAAGACAAAGCTTTTGGGTACCTATATCTAAAATACCTTAAATTTAATACAATATGATTTGTTTATATTTTTTACCAGTATTCCTCTCAACCAAAGCACCTGCCATCAAATTTGTTCATCACCCTTGGCTGAGTGGTAGAGAATGCCTAAGGCTAAGTCCGCATTTGTACCTTTTTTATTTGCGAAAAATAAATAAAGCTGTGACAGTTATTGAGTGTTTGAATCTGTTTCGAGTACGCAATATAAAACAATGCTGTTTGATGTGTTAATTGGTTTAATATAGGTACGATACGGGTGAACGTACAGGTGAGAATTTTGCTCGGGTGCTTACAATGCGTTTTTTAACATTTCTGAAACTATACTATAGTTGGTACTAATATACATTGGTAGTTGTTAAAAGTGTTCTTGAATGAACCGAGTAACTTTTGTTAAATAACATGATACATAAGTATCATGTATTTGTGTGAACACAAAAAGCTCAAAGCAAAAGCTCACACTGTAATAATTAATTATAATTTAAGTAAACATTTTCTAACAGCTATGCGTAAGAAGGGTTGATTTAATTTGATTTGGAATGGGATTTTGTACTTGCGGACTCTACCAAAACGGCGTCCTCGCAATGAACGTCTGTCTGTTTATCCCATGTCACAACATTTTACGTAATGATTACTGGGACCCGAGTCCCTTCAGAGACAGTACCATTGTTCTCATTTCACAATTTATTGTAATTTGTACGCGGTTCAGGCTTTTACACGCGCGTTGCCTCCCGTATAATTATTTGTTTCACTTTTAATTTAACAGGTGCCTGCTAATTGTGTTAATTCTCTTCTGATTTTGCAGTAATTACTTAGTGTTTTTGTGTGGAAAACAACGTATTTTTGAAGTTTAGCTAACATGTATTATCTATTCCATTTGGATTGTATACGGCATTGCAATTGTGGACTATATGTGACGTTGAATAGTGTCGGTGTCGGAGGGCAGGTCGGAAGCTCGCTGGCGCTCCACTGAAAGCAGGCAGACGTCAGGGCGCCGTGAGTGACACGTCCTTCCGCCACAGAGCTTTCTATACGTAGCTACCGCCACTATCCAGTTACGCCATGTTTGCGCTCCAGCCTGTCAAACAACTGTAAAAATCTGCTCGAATCCCGTGCAGACAAAATGGAAAACTCAATGGAATAATACTCATAGGCACTGCCTTTTTATAATTTAACTCATTTTCCTCATAAAACGTAAGCACAATATTATAGCTATATTAGACATGTATCCGTATAAAATGAAAGTCGTGTCGCGAGTCCTACGCTCTAATAAATATAGAGCTCGAATGCGACCCTAATCGGGAAGGCAAAATGGCAACAATGCAAACAGGCGTGGTATCAAATTGTCGAGCATGCAAACACATTAAAGGGCGCCGAGTAAACGACGCTTAATGATTATCTATACTTTGGTTGCGTACAGTAAAAAAGAAACATGGTGAACGTAAATAAATGAGATATATTTCATTGTTCTTTGTTTTAGGAGGGCCGAGCGGCAGCTGGACGCCGGGAAATGTCGCTTATCTGACGCCGCACCTTTTGTCGGCAGGCGTTGACCCAATTCGAGTGGCACTCTGCCGCAGCGGTGGTGTCAACAGCGTCTTCATTCAGATCATTTGGAACCGGATTAAACTGACTGATTTAATCAAAATATTCGTAATCCCAATCATTTTATCCCGAACCAGAGGCGTCTCTACTGAAAGAAACTCCAATGTGATAGTGATCTGCGGGTGCTGCTGAGTCTCTGACCTGGTTTCTGTTACCTATCACAACGAAGGTATGTTTTCTTACGAATTTAACAGCCGTAAATTGGAGCTTTCCCTACTTAATTGCACCAGAGGAGTACAAACGCGACGCCAATTTGCGGCAGTACACGAAAGGTTGGTATTGTGCGCATTTGCAAACGGTGCGGCGTATTCACGCGATTAAAACGGCAAGTTTCTGCCGAGGCCGATCGCCGGCGCGATAGGTCGCGGGGTCAAAAATAGCGAGGGCCGTACCTGGTGCCACCCCGCGCCGTTCAATGTCAACTTTCAATCACGGCGGGCGGAAGGAAGAGGCCGAACGGAGCTCGTGCGCCGATGCCGCGCCGCACTCCACCGCAATTATTGCTTTGCCCTTTTTTACGAGGACACCGCGCCTCCCTTCTCTCCTCACCGTTTACATTCTGTCAAGTTAAGCCTCTTCCCGTCGAGTACCGCCTGTCAAAGTCCTGACACCCAAACCCACACTATTATCCGCGGTGGACAATAACCAGTAACTAACTCCGAGGAGCAAGTTGTGGTCAATCATTTTCACAAATTGCTGTTCGAGTTATAATATTGTTGACCACAATATTCCTAAATAGGTAAAAGTTCAATTTTCATTAACGAAGATAACAGTTTAAGAAAACGTGTAAGACTAGTGAAAAGATCGTCTAACAAAAGTTTCAGCGGGGTAAGGCAATACATTTTAAAACAACAAAAACTAGTTCACTCTTATTGAAGTTGTAATTTTGCAGTTTAGAGTATAAACTGGAAAATAAATAAAACTTTTAATACTTTTTGCTCCAACCTTTTTGCCCTCTTTGTTTACATAGCTGCGAGCGAAGCCTCTCCGTGCCAACAGTCGCTTTGTCAAGCGTCGAGTGACATTAGCTCGACCCACTGTCAGATAATTTGGAAACCAAATAAAATAATTCCCGCCTCTATTTGTTTTCGTAATTCACTGATGAAATTGAAGTTTTGATTTTGTGGATCTTTATTGTAACTTAATAAGCACTTAAACAAGACAATAAATACCTAGATTTCTTAGTAACAAAGCCAGGAGTTATGATCGAGCCATCATTTTCTTCATCAGTCTCATTTTACGTCGTACAAAGACGTCAAATAATCTTATCCTCAAACAAAGGTATCTAATAGTGTGTGGGTGGCTTAAATCTGTTATGCGAACTTTGGCTCTTAGGTACGTCTTCATCAATATGTCAATTAACGTTCACAACGAGTGACCCAGCACAGGTGTCTCATGGCCGAGCCGTTTGCCAGCCCATTAAGGTGAATGCCTAGATAGCCCTCGCCATACATTTTTCAGGTGTGGAAATCTCGGTAAATAAACAGTTTCTGCAGAATAAAAGCAACTTTAATGAGACTTAATAATGTATTATGTTCGCATATGGCCCAAATTTTATAAAAAAAACAGTATTTCTAGGAGAATTAGACCGAATAAAAAACGAAAAATCTTTACATGTGTGAGTGACCTGAATCGCGCCATCTGACGGAAATTTATAGAACCACCGAGAAAGTTGGTTGCTGTTGTGTTACGAGTTTACGATTAGTAAACATTCATAATAGATGGCGCTGTTCGATATTCGAACATTTAGACAAGAATTTATCTTTTAAATTCGATAATGCGACGTTGCCATTCTAGTAGCAGCGCTCGCACCCCGCGTTGTTGCCATACCGTCAAAGCGTGATTGCTTGAGTCTTGAAAACTTGCGAATCGTTTCCAGAATATTGTGTTTCTAGCAAGTTAGCGCCGGGCGCGCGGGTTTGCCCGCGCAGTTAACATTTTTTGATTGATAAAATGTTTTTTATTATGGAATGAGAAAGAATGCTTTACATAAAGTGAAAAAAATATCTCTGCGATCTGCCCTTGGTTCACACAGATACAATACTAATGTAATTATTGTATTATCTAGTTTAAATATGTAGTAAGTAGTTACTAGTACACGACTTTCCAGATTTAAAAATCTTTTTAATGTATGTAAGTAGGTACTGATAACATTCTGATACGCTTAGGTACTAATCCATTGGTTTGGGTTGAATAAAATCAGAGAATAGAATTTGATGTATAAGTAAGTTATGACTAAATCAGGCGATCAGCGAAGCTACCTACACAATGGTGAAACGTAGGTACTACGTACATCTATTGATTGAATCATATTTCATTCATGTGAAACCAGCAAGATTAGTGAATACACAGACAAACCACTTTGATTTTTCATAATTGCTTATTTTACTAGTATTATTAGCACACACAAAATGCGTCAAGCAGGGTTGCCAACTTTATTTTTTAGAAGATCGTACCATACATTTTAAAAGATCGTACTTTGCTAAGAATTCAAAAATAAAAATAGTACGCATTGAAATTTCAATAAAATAAATGGTAAACAAATGTGGTGGGTGTTACTAAAACTTCAACGCAAAATTTAACATTTTGGTATAATATTTAAGAATCTGGACACCAATTTAGCAACTAAACTTTACGACGAGGTTTTTTTTATTAAAGAAAAGGGGCTCGGAAGAGACTTTGTCATGAAATCCACACGAAACAATAAACACCAGTATCATTAGAACTTAAAACGGGATATTTACCATGTTTATTATTACTTAAAAAAACTGTGCTACCTACTACGGAGAACCATTCAAATGAGTGCCATCCGTGAAACAGTTTTTATCAGGGCTTGTTAACGTTACCAAATTCACACTATAAGTATCGTTAAGTAACGTTATTTTCATAAAGTTAATATTTTAACGGTAAAACGGGTAACGATACTTTGGTATCGAATCTATAAAATAACGTTACCAATTAACGTTACTAGTATCGATACTTTTACATACATACATACATAGAATCACGCCTTTTTCCCATGGGGGTAGGCAGAAACCACGGAACGCCACCTGCTACGATCTCTACACACTTCTTTTGCCTCGTTTAGGTTCATAAAATTGGTCATACACACACGCCGGTTGCGAGTACTACGCACCTGACCTTTCTGAAGAACATCACCAATAAGGTCCCTATATGTCCTCCTAGGGCGTCCCCTCCCGGTGTTTCCACTCACATCTGCCTTGTAAATACCTTTTGTGAGCCGACCTTCATTAATCCTCTCAACATGACCAAACCATCTAAGCATACTTTTTTCAATTTTTGTCACTACATCTTCTTTTACACCACACCGTTCTCTTATCACATCCTTACTTAATGCGTTGTTGTCAACCTGCGCAACCTAAGCGGAACGCCATGGGCGGCGGCGCTCTACGGCAACATCGCCAATCAAACGGTGCAAATGCAACTTCAATAATGTAGACGAAAGAAAGAGATGAAAGAAAATAAATAAAAAATTAACGGTACTCAGTTACCGGTAAAACGTATGCCAAGTATCGTTACCAAGCATTACGTGACCTCTACTAATAACGTTATCTTCGTCCGATGAAAGTAACGATACCAAATTTTTAACGTTATTCAAAGCCCTGGTTTTTATTGAAAAGTGAAGTGTTTTTGTGTTTTATTGACGGTAAGTGTTATTTTTATGTGCAATGAATGATTTTCAAGGTGATATAGAGTATTATTATAATGGTACAAAAGTGTAAGATTTAGAAGATGAAATACAAAATCAAACGTTAGCAACACTCGTTGATTGTCGTCACATGACATACTACAAATTTCAAATATTCTCTCTGAAAACAACAGCTTGGTGGTGGTGTTATTTCTGTTTCTTGAAACATTTCATAAATAAGATACATTTGCTGTTGTTTGTAATTATTCTTTTTGATTACAGATTGAATTGCAACTGAACTGCCTAAGATAAACCCGACTAATAAACTTGCATAAATGTATACGACATGTGTATTCAGGACCGCGAAAATCACGGAAAAAAGTGCAAGCAGTATTCAAAAGACATCATGGAAGTTCTTTTAGTGATCTATAGTGAGTAAATTAGATTCCCATAAGATTTCGAATCAGATTTACGTGAGTGGAGGTTATTTGATACTCGTTGGTTCGTGTTGTGTCTTAACTGTGTACTTTTAACTGTACCTATTTCATTTATTTATCTTTTATTTCAGTCCACATTCAACTCAAGATCATCATCAGCTGTCCAACCATTCGACAGCTGAAGATACGCCCTAAACCTATTCGCGTGGTATACCAGAAATTCGATACGAAGCCATAGCCTGCAGCTCTAGCTCCAATACAGTTGAATCTGTTACAGAGCAAGTAGAGACTGTTGATTTTGATTGGCCACAACCCGATTCAGAGACTGAAGCTTATCAACTAACTGTGGAAAGAACATCAAGTGACAACTTATCAGGTTTGGTAGGGTACCGTATTGTTGACTTGAAGAAGGTCATATGGTCACAACTTTGATTCTTCATCTGGAATGGTAAGTCCCAACTTGATACCATATTTTTGTGTTCATTACATTAGTACGCTTTTGCTTGTTTGTAGTGATGAAGTTTTTGTTTGACAATACCAAAGTACAACATATTTTACACAATGTTCAGTGTAACAAATATCATTATTTCTTGGTATGTATGTATAAAAATAATGTATTTCTTGGATTGTTTCTTTTTAACAGCTATTATTATTTTGATTCTAGGTCCAGGGTCAATTGCGAATTACCAAAATGAATAAATGTTACTTCATTTGCTTGATATCTGTCACCCAACCATTGACTGTCATAAAAGTTAACCGGGATGAGGAAGTTATCAACGCTATGATGCCGAAGTTGGTAACATTTTTTAAAACATGTGTACTGCCGGAAATTATTTTGAGAAGAGTTGAGAAAAATGCTAAATGTCTAGACATCAAGGAATTAAAAGGTATAAAAATATAAGTCTTACTCATTTCCTAACTTATTCCGCAGGTCTCTGAGGTGTCGGTTCAGTAAGAATAGTCTAACAAAACTGTGTAAATTCATTTGTTGCAGCGAAAACTGCGTCTTCCAGCATTTGATTCAGATCACACGGAAATTATATAAATGGAAGTAAAAAGTGACAAGCAGAAGACTGATACGGCGCGGCGGCGGCGGCGACTGCAAAAAGTAGCGCGTAGAAAAGAAGATATTTTATTATAATATTTATAAGTATCTTTGTATGGTGGTACGAGTCGATGGTTCGAATCCAAGCCGGCACTTTGCTGAGTGTAAATTATTTCATCACCACAGTTCAGAGGAGGCCTAAGTCTCAGCAGTGGGAACATTATAGAATAATTAATAAGCAATTTTTGCACGTAGCGATGTATAGTTTGTGTTATTTTGTTAGTTCATAAGATTTTTCTGTGTAGATAAGTTTCACTCATGTATTTAGGTACCAGCCTAACAATTCAATTGTAAAAGAATATTTATTGCAGTTCAAAATTGTATCATAAGTAGGTATTCTTGAAACATAAATAAATGTTATGGTTAGCTAGCAACCCCTTTGTGTTGTTGTGTAAGATACATGTGCCGTTATATATACTTACGTATGATGTTATTTATATTGTAATCTACATACATAATTCTTTCTAATACTAAATTCAAAATCATAATTGTAAATATCAAAATATTTAAAAAAGTATGTTATCTTTGTATGGTGGTATGACTCGATGGTTTGAATCCAAACGGAAACTATCTAAGTAAATGTAGTGAGAGTAAATAAAACGATTATTTTTATGAAAATATTAACCCCTTTTTACTAAATAAATATTATTAATTTATAGTAAGGTACAATAAAAAGCTTTACAATGTAATAAATAGTCTTTTATTTATTTATTTAGTACACGTCACTATTTACACTTCCATTCCTTCTTCTTCCTTACATTTCTTCCCGTGGGTGTCGTAAAAGGCGACTAAGGGATTTACTAGAGAATGGGCAGCAGCGTTCTCTATGCATTTTACCATCACACTGCGATCGCCAACCCGCTTGCCAAGCGTGGTGATTATAGCAAAGCCCCCCAAATAGGGGGAGGCCTATATCCAGCAGTGGACGTCTTGCGGCTGAGATGATGACTATTTACACATTACAATTTAGGTTCAGTCACATTACTACAACTTATAGGGACAGTGTACCTATATTAATTTCATTTTAAACTGTTTGAATAAAACGACATCTAGTGGTGTCGAAAGTTACTACTATTTACTTTGTATGTGTGTGTAAAGAGTAAAGTCAAGCGGCTAAATCTTTAGAATGTACAAATCTTTGTATGAGACCAGTTAACAAGCACAGTGACTATCTAAAAAAATCAAGTTAATGCCCTAGGTTTCGCATATAATAAAGTTATCTATTAAAGATTTCTAAGTTAGGCGTAAAAATTGAAAATGTTCCAAATTGTGGATCTAGCGCCATCTAGCGACAAAATGGCATCTGAGATAATCATCCATCCACCTTAAGCAAATAACGAGTCCGCAGGATAAACTTGGAGGCAGTAAAGTTTATTAATGGCTCGATTACAAGCTCGACCCGAGGTGGAAAGAAGTGCTATCAATCAGTCAGGTGCGCGACGGTAGAGGCACCTACCCCCTCAGTAACGCTAATAACAATATTCCGACGCCCCTGTTTGTTGCTCCAGAAAGGGGTGAAGATGAATATCCTAAGCGCTAGATCGGTTGGTTTCCATTGCGATAACAACGAATTCTTATGAATTTGTAATAATGTAGAGGAGGCGGCAATACTTGCGTATGTGGAGATTGAGAATAATGTATATGAAAACACATTGTGAAGTCAAATTGAAACGTAACACTAACAAGGATTTCGGAAACGAAAAATCTGTGTAAGGGGCAAGTTAGCAGAAGTAGATAATGTTGATATTGTTTGTAATAGATACAACGACACACGTAAAGTGGTGGCTGAGCGGCCAAACTACAGAGGCAGTAGAGCGCGGCTCGCCGCTGTCCGAATGGCTCAATTACAGTTAATTCGCAGCGCACACACATTCAGAGCGAGCTGCATGCATGTGCAGCGTCCGCATTAATGTATGTAAATGCATGCGACCGGCCGCGGCCGCCCGCCGACGCTCACAATATTGCGACATTAAACGGAATATGGCCGACGAGACGGACATTTTCGACAAAAGTCGCCATTTGCTAACGTTATTCAGCTACTCATCTGTATTTAACAGCATTTTCGAATACCCGCGTCGTCATTAGCTACCGGGTTTTTGGGATCAGAATTTGCATATTTCATAATATCGTTAAATTATGGCGGATTGATTATGTTGCTGGACTTGCTTTTAAATCAATTATTAATTAGAATTCATATGTGATCCTTATGGGTAGTTTATGATTATGAAGCAAAGCTCCTCAATTTAATTAATCCGTTGCGAAACAGGACAAACTCTTCATCATCATCTTCCTAACCTTTTCCTAACTATGTTGGGGTCGGAATCCTGTCTATCCGAATGCAGCTGAATACCGGTATTTTACATGGAGCGACTGCCAATCTGATCTCCACATTTCCACAACCCAGTTACTGAGTCACACAATACCCTCTGGTACCCACAGTACCTCCTTCTTGTCCGATTCACGGGATTCAGATGACTGACTGACTATTAATGGCTACAGTTTTAATAACTGACTACTTGTGGACGAAACTAAAAATTTATCATTTAACTGAAACCGAGACAGGAGACGAGAATCAAAGAATCAAAACCGTAGAAGAAAGAACATTAGACTATCAACCCATTCGTAACTGCCTATGGTTATGTGAACCAGTCTAATCAGGCCGAAGCCAGTCTAGTTTTCATTCCCAAGTTATTCAATAAATGAATGAAGTAAATTTTCGGAAACGAAGAAAGAATGTAAAACTGAGATGGCGCAACAACAAAAAGAGTACCTTTTGGGTGATTAAAGCTGCAGCGGCGGAAGATGTTGACGAAAGTAATAAAATCTAATTTAATTGTTTAAAATACCAGCTGTTTTTCTTGCTAAATTTTGTAAATTTATGCATGTTATTCTTACATTTAATGTTATTTCCAAATATATTGAAGCATCATAGCCAAAAATTATTATTAATAATTATAAGCTATATATTTTTAAAGTGACTAGATGGTCAGGACTGGTAGACCTGTCTTCGTGAATTTACCAATTTTTAATCGGATTTTTTGCTGAAAACTTTAATAAGCTCAGTTAAGCACTAGTATTTTTTCTGGGACTACTGAATACTATACTAATATTACTATATTAATAAGAGTATTATTAGTAGACAATTATGAAGCAGTTTTAAATATTTTTTTATACTTGCTGACCTAACAGACGTTGTCCTGTAATTTTTTTAATAATTCATACAGAAATCCCATTGAAGACAGAAGTTCAGGATTTCCCGAATTAGAAAATCTTCCGGGAAACTTTTCCAATTTTTCTTTACATAAAACTTCTACTTATAAATTTCTTTTATTTTTATTTTATTTTTACAGTATACCTGTATAAGGTCCATAATTCGGTTATCTACGTATGTATCTGTTTTTAGAGAAAGATTTTTTTAAAGCGGTTGGTCGATCTTTACTGACTTTAAATAGGATAACCCTTAAAAGCAATTTTACTTGTTTTATGTTTAAATAGTAGAAAAAGTTTATGTAGAGTAGCTGCGTCATGCGTCAGCATGAATTTGTGTAGTAAGTAAAACCTAAACAGACTATTTGCCGACAAGAACTCGCTGTCTGTGTCCCAAATTTCATCCGAATCCGTTCAGCCGTTTATTCGCTATTCCTGAATATACATGATACAGACATCCCTTAGTGTGCAAGCCCGACTCGCACTTGCCCGGTTATTTTTTTTTTAAGACGCTTTGATTAGCTTCATACGTATGTATGTAGGCGTATGTAACGGAAACTTTGAACATGATTTTGATTGACTCCCTTCAAAACGACGGATAACTCGAAATTTGGCATACTTATCAAGAACCGATGACAAAACAATAATTTCATAAATTTGTGCCATTATACTTGCCAGAGTTACCAGTACAGAAAAAAAACTGTCTTCGAAAACTACGCTGACATACGTCACAAAATTCGAAACACCCTAAAAAATAATTAAAAACCGGCCAAGTGCGAGTCGGACTCGCGCACTGAGGATTCCGTACAAACCTGTTTCACCACCTCACGGTTTATGCATAAGGTTTATGTTTATGCCATTAAATGTTTTTTTTTTAATTTTTATATTTGAGTTGATTGAATGAAAGGTAAATTGCGGTTTACGATTTATGACGTATTAAAAAAAAACTACTAACTAGATCTCGTTCAAACCAATTTTCGGTGGAAGTTTACATGGTAATTTACATCATAATATATTTTTTAGTTTAATCATTCTCTTATTTTAGAAGTTACTTTGGAAGTGTCTCTCGCGCAAACCATTCAGTTTAGAAAAAAAATATATTAGAAATCCCAATATCATTTTTGAAGACTTATCCATAGATACCCCACACGTATAGGTTTGATGAAAAAAAAAAATTGAGTTTCAGTTCTATGTATGGTGAACCCCAAATTTTTTTTTTCTATTTTTGTGTGAAAGTCTTAATGCGGTTCACAGAATACATCTACTTACCAAGTTTCAACAGCATAGCTCTTATAGTTTCGGAAAAAAGTGGCTGTGACATACTCGGAAAGACGGACAGATAGACAGACAGACAGACATGACGAATCTATAAGGGTTCCGTTTTTTGCCGGAACCCTAAAAACACGCTTTTTCCATTATTTTCAACTAAAAACTATAAAATAATGGAAAGAGCATGGTTTAGTGTGGTGGCGTTAGTTTTGCGTGATAATTCGGTGTCTTTCTTTTTCTGTTACTATCTCTCTTTTAAATCCTTTGACGTAGTTTTAATTTACCTTTTCAAAGTGTGACGCATTTGTAAGCCAGACGTCAGACAACATTCGATAAGCTGGAATTCTATAAATAACTGCAAATGTGCTTATGTTTTGGGGTTCAGTACCCAAAGAGTGCCAACAGGACCCTATTACTAAGCCTCCGCTGTCCGTCCGTTTATTCGTCTGTCTGTCAAGTCCGTTTGGTTATATCTCATACAGGATTTTTTTTTAACCAGTGCGCAAAATTTTTTTTTGGTTGTTCAGTGTCAGTAATAGAACACATTTCAACATTCATATATTCAATACTTAAAAAAAAAAATATCCGACCTTAAAACACTAAACTGTGGACACCCTACAATTTCGTAATATGTTATCGACAATAGGAATAGATCAGTAACCGCGCGCCGTAGGTACTTCGAACTTCTTAGAATTTTGACCGATCGAACGTACGAGCGTAGCTACAAGTATCTACTAGCTAATAGGTACCTACTTGTAGCTACGCTGGTACGTTCACCTTCGCCGCGCGCAAGTTACCATAAAAACCAGTTTCAAAATAAACATCTTTCGTTAACGATAACTTAATTTTTTTTTGTACTAATTATATCAAAATAAAAATTGCATGGTTATTATAACTCGTGGAAGTTTAATTTGTTAATATTTGTGCACTGGTTAAAAACTTATCCTGTATGTAGACAGTTGACATTTTCAGTGTGTAGGTATATTTTCATTATCGTTATAACGCGACATAAAGTTAAGATTTAAAGGGACTGAAAACACTATAAAAAGCATGTTTCTTGAATGAAGACCTCATTCAAAAATCATGTTTTTGTCAGTGGTTTTATACTTTGTGGTATGGAACCCCTCGTGTGTGAGTCAGACTCGCACTTGGCCGGTTTTAATTTATTCGTTAGGTATACCTACGGAACCCTGAAAAAATTAAGCATTACGAGCAATGCCATTGTTTTTATTCAGAATCGTTTCATGCGCGTGAGTTGAACGAAAAAGGTTAGCCAGCAGACAGTGACGGAGACGTCATTACCTTTGAGACATCCATTGTTATTATAAATTCCTAACCCTACTTTCTGACACGGTCGGTATTTTGGTCTTGTTTATGGTCTGAATTGTACAGCATGATATTATTTAGCGTACATTTTTGGACATTTATAAATCCTGCATTTTAGAACTGCCCGCTTACGATCTGCCTTGGTAGGTAGGTTAGCACCATTCTATCCTTGAAAATCGATTTCAGTTTGTGTGTTCATGTTTGCAAAGCACGTGGACGTAATTAGACAGCCTAACAAGTTATTTACAATAAGCAGTTGGTAACAAAGGAAACATGTTTCAAAAACAATATGAACAATACAGGAAAATAGGTGCATACATTATACGAATTTGGTGAATGTTATAATTTATGTGTAAAGGACTACACTGAAGGAAGACGGTAAGCAATTTTTATTTTGTTCGCAATTTCCAACAAGCAACGCCCCCTGTGGGAACTCGAACGCATTGTTGTATCAAGCGAGCATTGTCATGGTGATTCATTCACTAAAAAGTCAACATTTAAAACCGGATTTATACAATACACTTCTTAAAATACAGAATTACAGCATTATTCATATCGTTATTACAAAATTTCAGAGCAAAATCACTTCAGAAACGTATTATTGAAAATAACATTAGCTCGCTAATGAAGGAACTGCTGGAATCTGATCGAAATCATCAATACGGAACATAAACATTAAGTTGAACGATTACACTGAATGGAGACTTTATACCGACATCCGATTCTTTTATAAAGACTCTTATCCAGCTCTACAATTCACATAGAAAGCTAAACGACTGAAATTGAACATCGTACGTGATGTCAGTGAGGTTATGTTCGCGACAAACAAAAATATTAAGGCGTTTACCTCTTAGTTTCCGTTGTCCGGGGCCTGATACCACTGTATTATTGCACAGTTTCATTCACAATAACGTAATAATATAAATATTAGTTAAAAAATCGGTTTGCATCACAGAAATAACAAAATAAAACGGAAAACATTGAAAGCGGACAAGAAGCGCGACACGAAACGGCAAGCTAAGCAGCAGCTGACTACGAGCGACGGCCTGACGTGACTTTGCACCGGCGTTCAAGGCTTGTTGTTTTTGTACTAAATGGATGGACCTGTTTGGAGTTTAGTAACATTTTATAGTTTTCGACGTATTGAAATAAATGGAAGTGTGTTTCAATGTGTTTTAAAGTTCTGTCTCTCATAAATAAATTAGTGTTAACGTACATTTTTATTAAAAAAATCAGTCTGAAATAATCAGGGTTTTAATGTATTAAAAAAAAAACTTTATCATATTGAAAACATAAAAACATGACAAAAATAAACCACATCTAAAAATCTTGCATCGCTTGCACGTCATTGCAAGGTTTATCGTACGGGTGCGCAACGTGGAGGAGTGGAGTGGGCGCGCAAGGCGCGTCGCCGGCGTTGCCCTCTAGCGGGCATATTGTGAATTATCGATTCTCCGCGTGCCGCCACCCGCCATTGGTTCTGCTCGGTAATTGGTTTATGTAGCCCGTTCGTAACATGAATTCAAATTTAGCGCGCGCTGGGGCTCTCGAATGAACAGAGGCGAGTGTTTGTACAGGGGAAATTACCCGTTTGAGATAATAAAATCTAGTAAAATACTATTCAAAATTTGTTTTACTCTCGACCTGATGTTTCCAACAAATAAAATATACATGCATCCCGGCGGATTATAAATTCGAAGCCAGTTTTTATTTACTGAAACAAAGTTTCATTAAAATGTAACTTTTGCAGTATGTTCGTAAAAATATTATAAAAATTGTTTTACTTACTTCCGAAGTTCCCAATAACTCAGTAGAAATGATTTTTTAAATATATTTTTAACGAACATACGGAAAAAGTTACATTTTTATGAAACGTCATTTCCGTTCAACTTAATTACAGTCAACGTCAATAATTTTTATTTTTAGAATTCGCATTCTTTTTTTAAATAAACTTAGAAACTTAAGTTCTGACCCTACCAACAAAAAAATTACTCGTTTCCTGTTCTGTAGACGGGGCCAGGTACAAAAAAATGAATAAATGCTGAATGAATTACTTAGAGCAGGTTGATTTGTTAGGAGCGCCGCGTACTGGCGCTAAATTGGGGGCGAGGTGGCAGGGAACAGATATTTATGCACGTTAATAAGGCCAGGGTACAGACAAAGCCTACTGCGAGCCCCGTAAGGAAGCTGTGTATTAAAGTTATTACTTATTGTGTAAGTACGTGTGGTGCCGATTCATTGTTTTGTTACTTTCCTGGTATTAAGTTAAGATGGGAAGGTTGGGAGTTTATTGAAAAGTTATTTGTGTAAGCTCAGGAATAATAAATAATCTTAGAAAAAAAAAATATGTGGGTAAGTACAGTCAGCATTAAAAGTAGCTAAGAAAGTTTTCAAAAGATATTGAATAAATTAAAAGTACGTTTGGTTTTATTTAGTTATAAACTGTCAAAATTTTGTAATTATACGGGGAAAATAGTTATGTGATTGTTGTAGTAATCATAAAAGCTCCTTATTATGAGCTCACTAAATTTTTCAGTTTTTTTATGGGAATCCGGATCAGCTTGGGTTTTGAATGATGGTAATTTGTTAAATATATTGCATTATGATCATGATTATACTGCTAGCACTTATCAGATATAAACAAAGTTTCTGGTAAACTTAAAATTATTTTCTATAAAGTATACCCTGTAAAAGGATACAACACCTTTTCTAAAGTAAACGGAGTAAATAAAAGGGGAATAAAATTTTTGGTAGCCGGAAAAATAATTTCAAATTGTTTATGCAAACAGTCTTGTAAAGATTACAGGAAAAATAAAACAAAGGGTCTGACATTTACAGTCTTAGAGAATAAAGGAAAGAGTGATTGTACGGAACCTTCGGCGTGATATCGACCCGTAGGTTCAGTAACTAACTGATTAATTGTTCAAAGTTTAAGTGTTTTATGTTTAAAAAGTTAATTAGTTTTGAGAAACTATAGAGAATACCTGAGCAGATTTCACTTTAAATACTACTATTTATTCGTGTCGTTTAAAATTGATTTTAAAATAAAACGAAATATTTAGGGTTCCGTACCCAAAGGATGCCAACGGGGCGCTATTACTGAGGCTCCGCTGTCAGTCTGTCCGTCTGTCACAGGGCTGTATTTTTTGAATCGTATGGTAGGAACTTGTAATTATCACAGTGCTGCAGTGTGTCAAATATGGCCGCTATAACAACAAAAAAGTAGGTAAAGAAAAAAATTAAAACACATTATGTTTGAAAAATTATATTCTTTGTATGAGGACCCCCTCATATATAAAAAACGTAATTTTTCGGAGTTTAACGAAAATATATTAAAAAAAAATTGGGTTAAGTATTGTTCGGTGGTACGGAACCCTTCGTGTGCGAGTCCAACTCGCACTTAGACTATGCTGAATAAAAGTTTTTTCTTTCTTTCACTTGGCCGTTATTTTCATCATATTGTTGCTGACTGTACAATTACTAACAATGACGTCTGTGACTTTACTTATAAGTATTTCATTTGTACCGTTTTTCTGAATAAGAAAACACCGATACATAGCTTATTATTGTGCTAATGTGGTTTTATATTTTCAAATGGCAAAAGGATATTTATTTAGAAAATACATTATTGATATCACAAGTTCGAAGAAACGATGGCATGATTTTTAATGTTGATAGTTTCAAGAATTATGACAAACTGTCGATGATCTAATTAATAGATTGACATTCTTTTCAAACAATAATTTTCAACTTTATAACTTTGATTTACGACTCAAACTTAAATACAATAATTTTACAAAAATCCCAAGTAGGTTTGATTCCAGGATTTTCATTTTTAGTAGGTATTTACCACAGAACACACAGAACTAGAACAGGAAACAGAATCTTTAATAAAGTTTAGGTTTTCTAAGTGCGAATTTCACCACGATCGGGACATCTAAACCGCGTTCAAAGCTGTCAATGTCAATATTCCACAGAAAATAATGACACTGACAGGTCTTAAACGTGGTTTATGTGCTGATCAGTTTCACTGGTGAAATTCGCCCTAAGAAAGAGGACAATGGTCACACACGGCTGTCCAATTATGCACAAAGCGTTTTTTGATACATATGTCTAATACTGGTAAAAATATAATTTCATGAGAGCTATATGATAATATGATGGAACAATAGCTTTCTTAGGAGACCCTAGCTTATCGGTATAATTAATATGTATGAACTTAAAGGCGATAGATGTGTGCGCTTTGAAGGGAAATCAGAGTCGCTGTGTTGTGGTCTTAACAGAACAGGTGATTTAATCAACTTCAGGAGGAAGGTGGGCTGGTTGGAATAACCATCGATGGACGCCATTGGCCACGCACAGTGGTCCACCTGAAGTTCTAAGTGCGGAAACCAAACCCTTACAAAACATACCTAGATGAATTTCCGAACAAACAAAGAGCAAATTACAGGGAGATATTTAAAATTATGCTCTATTTTTATACCAGTAACAATTAAGAAATAAAAAAACTAAATTGTGAAAAGCGGAAGTTAACTTTAGTAATTTATTTGATACGGAAAAATTTACACATCATGTAAGTATTTCATAATTTAATAGCTAAGAGTTTATTTTATTTTAATTTGTCTTCCGCTCCGATTTGAATTAAATACTTACGTAGACCTATTTAAGTCAAAAAATCATTTTAACTAATTAATCGGCTTTGTCGCTTACTGCACCTAGGTACAAAGGAGATGGGTAAAGTTTAGAACATTTTTTGCCTATCATAGTCATGAAAATTCAAAGTATTTATTGACGTCATGTTATTGTGTTTATGTGAAGTTTAAGTATCGACCTTTATATCTATTCTAAAATAGTAAGAAAAAAAATTGCAAGTCATATAGAAAAAAAAAAAACATCAAACTTGGCAAATTCGTTGAAGTTTTGTTATTTTAAGCACTTTTTTTAACTTTCATTATAAAATAATCTGTTAAGCACTTTATGCACCAAAACAAATTAATGCTAGTTAAAAAGCCTATTTACTGTAGTATTTCAGAGATAAAAAAATATTTTGGTGCATAAAGTGCTTAACAGTTTATTTTGTAAGGAAAGTAAAAAAAAGTGCTTAAAATAACAAAACTTCAACGAATTTGCCAAGTTTAATGATTTGTTTTTATATGACTTGCTATTTTTTTTTCTTACTATTTTAGAATAGATGTAAAGGTCGATACCTAAACTTCACATAAACACAATAACATGACGTCAATAAATACTTTGAATTTTCATGACTATGATAGGCGAAAAATGTTCTAAACTTTACCTACCTCCTTTGATTGGAAATTTAATACCAAATGTTATCAATAAATTGTCATCCATACCTACATTTTTTTGCATTTTTTCATTTTCCAAATAGAAGCGATTTCATGTGTCACCGGTCACCCCGCAGCGTCGCGTTCGGATAGCGAAACGTCCCCGAATTCGTAAAATTATCCATGACGTCAACATTATGCATAGCGTCCAGCAAGGGGACATACAACAAAAGGTTTTGACTTTATTTAAATCTAATAACCGAAGCAATGTTTTCAAAAGGGGTGAAGGGGAACTCGGCGCCAGGCAGTAGCTTGCAGGCCATCCATTCCTTTAAGATACAACACGCTTTGTTTCGCAAATCGCCCATGAGAATAATTTTGAAAGGAACGGGCGGGCCAGGTATTTGCCACGTCCGACTTGTGGCCTGCACCAAGTTTTTTAATAAATAGTGGAACTTCGGTGCGGGCAATAAATGGAAAGAAGTTCTCTACTATTCAAGGAATTGCTTTATGTCTTGCTAACAATCTTTGAATAATTGATTTCCTGCGACTTTAAATTCTCTTCGGCATAAATCAGAGTAGGTATTCTTATTAAAAAATTCTATCACATTGACTTCCCCGTTGTGTAGCTTCTAGTTAAATAGATTATGTAAAGTTGACTATTTTTATATAAACCAGATTATCACCTCACTTGCAGAATGCGTTTAGTTCAGGAAACATTATTTAAATGAAGAAATCCGGAGTGAAAAAGTTAGGGGAAGTCTTCGCGTTCGCATGCATCGCGTGCCCCGATACACCAGCGCGTACAAAACTTTTGCTTTTTGCAAAATGCAAAGGAACTTCATAACGTTCACTATAGGACCACAGACATCTATTTATGCAGTCTCTTTTTATGCACAAATTAATAGTCCAAACGAAACATTCGCTACTCATCACTAATTCTGCAAACGGTGTCGTACGATCATTACAGCGAGACCGGAGTTTCGAGTTGCAGTTTTCGCGAATTAGAGCAAATAAGATAGAGGTAGTAAATTTATTTTGCCGGAGGGTACGTAGTTGTGAATTTTGCACGGGACGGTGCATTATGCGGCGCACGTAGCCCGCTGTCTGCACGCGTGTGCGGGTGCGGGCGCGGGCGCGGCTGCGGCGGGCACAATATTCAGTCGGCAGTCGTGCCGCTCTCGTTCTCTTCTATCACCGAGACTCATTTATTATTTAAAAGCTCGCTACACTGAAACAGTCGTAAGTGAACCTGACTTCTCTGAGCGTTCCCTTTATGAAAAATCAATACTAGACACACGCGATACGGGAAACTTTAAGATAACAATTTGCAGACTATGATCAAACTCAGCTAAAAAGTTCAACTGAAAATGTTTAATCCGAAAAGCAATCTCCAAAGAGGCAATAGGAAGAGGATTCCGTGCATATTTATTGCCGGTCTCTAAACCGTTTCTCGGGTAATTCGGTACAAGCAAAGCGACATTATTTTTGTAGTAATTTCGGCGAATGTCCTTTAAAATATTCAGAGTGCTGTAGCTGAGCCCATTAACGTGCCCGGGCGCAATTCGGAGCGGGGACTCGTCCGCAAATGGCGGTGATATCATTAACTTGACCCCCGCAACTATCCGTCGCCCCGCAAGTTTTTCCCAATATTACACAGGAGAGGTATTCGCGACGAAGCGACACCACATACATACGGTACCCCACAACATTTGTTTGCCTTTTATACGTAGCTTACGTCTCAAACACTAGGTACACGTAATTTTGAGAGTCACCTGACATCGGTAATGCTACAAACCGTTTCTTCAATTTAAAAAGGGTTCGCATTATTGCTCTCTTAATTGCTTTTAATTATGAAAGCTATTAGCTGCGAAGAGCACTCATTGGTGTGTGTAATATAATAATGGATTATACGCATACCTGAAATGCAATATCACTTTTGATACATGAAGGCAGCTGCCCCCTTCTATGTTGTGTTTGATTGCCTAACGTGATATGGTTTACGTTCAACTATTCAGAGAAGTACTTAGGCATTTAAATGCCTTTTCCTCCCCTGAAATGATCAAAAGCTGATAAGATTGGCGAAATTTGCAGGTATTTCATTATACTCATCTAATTTGTCAATGACTCAACATATTCTGAACAATGGCATCAATATTTTTCCAGTGTTCCGCATCAAAAATTAATAATGGCTTATCAAAGCTGCCCTTGCCGAGCCCTTATAGAATATATATGTAGGGAAGATTTTCACAAGGAAACGGAAACTTCCCCTGCCTCCCGTCTACACAAAATATGTGGTGCGATACGGAGATAGGTGTACGGAATTCCTAACTAAACTTGTGCGAGGGGATTTCTGAGCTAAAGAAATAACGGTGAAAACTCACTAGCTCGAGTCGCGACCTCCGAGACTGAAATCAAAGAGTAAAGCGAAGATGCGATATGTATTTTTTGTCCTTCACTGTTTCAGAAGACTTTTATTTTGTTAGGAATTTGCAACTGTGCGTTCTAAGCGATTGGTATGGAGGAATTGTTTCCGGAGTAATAGTTTTTTTATGGTTTATTGCGCACGGAGCTTGTGACTAAGTAGGTAAGTAATAACAGCAGCTACGTTTGCTGCAGTTAGTCCGTGGATGGGTGACCATCTTTACTTACCAAGGCTCCTAGGCAAGCATGTTAAGCTGTTAGTCCCGGGTGTCATTTGTGTGTCTTTGAAAGTCTTTACTAGTCGGCACAAGCCCGAAAGTCTGTCAACCAGTCTTACCAACGAGTATTACCCAGTACCTGTGATCGGACAGGTATTCGCTCCGTGTAAAATATTGGTATTTAGCTGTATCCGCCTTGATTGGAAGCCGACTCCAACATAAATGTAAAAAGGATAGGCAGATGAAGACAGTCTATTGTGAATTCTTCTTTTGAAAAACTCTCTTTTTAACAATTTTGGTCAAAAGTAATCGGTGTTTTGGCAACTGCTGTTGACAATCTTGGTCAAAAGCAATTGTAGGTATGTGAAAGAAAAAGCACGCGTAGCATTACTACCATTGAAACGGAAGCAATGAAAAAAAAAGTACAGATTGTACAAAGATTTCTAGGCCTTTGTCATGAACTCATTATAATGAACAAAAGAAATATCACTTTTTAGAGAAAAAAATATGTCTATTCTTCGTAGAGATAAGTCATGCGCGTGCTGAAAATCTAAAACTCTTACTCAGTTAATGGGACTTTGAACAGTTTCATAATATTTTACCTAAATAACTACAAATAAGTAAAATTTAATTGTTTGTTTCGTAATATGTCATATTATAAATAAGAATAAGCTCGATGAAGTCGACATTTCTATTCATTTGACTACCCTGAGAAGAAATGGCGAAACAAACTCAAGGATCAAGGTCGAACCTTGATTAGATCATGTGAAGACAATGTAGATTAGTGCTTGAAATGGGAGGAATCTAGTGAGGACAGAACCATATAGACAGATAAGAGCGGACCAGTCCAGTCAGTGAGCAAGCATTTATCAGTAATCATGTCGCACAACTCAAGACTTGAAGAGCTCAAACAAGTAGAGAATGTGTTTTTTTTTTCTAATTTAAAA
This sequence comes from Aporophyla nigra, assembly GCA_947507805.1. Taxonomy (NCBI): domain Eukaryota; kingdom Metazoa; phylum Arthropoda; class Insecta; order Lepidoptera; family Noctuidae; genus Aporophyla; species Aporophyla nigra. Next base: position 15,427,741 of record OX382302.1, on the reverse strand, counting down.
TAACAGAAGCGTTTATTTTGCCTTCAATCAGCTTTCATCGTATGTTAACCTTAAACATGAAGTCAAAAGAAAGGCGAGCCTTTCTTGCAGAACAAATTATAAGTCGCCCAGTGAGTTACCATGTAAATTTAAATTTTCAAACTTTTACTTTAAAATGAGCTCGCTCCATTAGAAACGTGGAATGACTGCATAAAATTGCACCCGTGACCAGTTATAACACTGGACTATGCACACAAAAAATATGAGCTGACAACTTTTACAATGTTCATTTTAACCGTATTACAATGCCGACAAGAAAGAATTTCGTTTATTATGGAATAATAGAGAAGTAAAGTTGTAATAATATCTACATATTGTTTTATATGCTGTTCGTGCTGTTTTATATGTTGCCTTGGAAGATTAATTTTACGGCAGTTAAACAGAAATCACTGAAGCCTTTCTAATGACTTTGAAATGTTTCGAGGAACTTATGGTAGCAATGTTCGAAAGTTCTTCATCTTTACATAATATATCGTATGTTTTATTAATATGACTCACTTTTATCTTGAATCTTTGGACAGCAGAAATCCTTGGACACAAGGTTATATTTTTAATCGACTTCAAAAAAGTAGGCGGTTAAAAATTCATGAGTATTTATTTTTGTGTATGTATTTTGCCCGCTATCTCCGGCAATTGTGGATCGATTTCAATGAATGTATGCAGAGGGTGCCTTTTTTTGGATGGGAAATCATCAAATGACTTCTCCCGCTCTGGGCGGAGCGGGAGGGCTTGTCAGACTTTTGCTGACTAAAACCCACCCGTGTTCCTTCAGTTGCCAATGTGCCAGGGTCACGGTATCTCTTTAGAACAATCTCGCGACCCTGGCAAGCATCGGTCCTAGCAGACCCCTTCAGTGCTGCTGACATCTCTTTGAGGCGCGCGTGGAACACTACGCGCCGTCGACCCAAGCCTGGTCCTTACCGGGCGGCGAGCTACCCAATGGTCGTCGCCCGCAAGCTCGCGCCTACGGTGGCCGGGAGTCCGCTATTAACTCACGACGTCCGGGGCGTCTCCTCCTGCGGTGGCAGGGACGTGAGGGCGCAGAGACTGCCACTCCCTAACGCGCCTCGCCTCCTCCTTCGCGAGCATTACTGCTTCGCAAAAGGAGGTGACGGTTTCCCGTGCTCTCTCATTACGTACCATGGCTCGCACCAGGGCCGGACGCGAGAGGTCGCCGCCGCCGATCGCCTCCACGAGGACACGGCGGTGCTCCGCCCAGGCAGGGCACACCTCCACCGTATGCTCCACCAGACGATCCTCGCAATGGAAACACCCGGGCGTTTCCTCCCGCTTTATCCTGAACAGGAACCCACCGAAGCACCCATGCCCGGTGAGAACCTGCGTCAGAAAAAAATAAGGTGGTGGAAGGTGAGGACGCCGTGGCGCCTCTTTATCCACTCCTCAAAGAGGGGACTTACCGCCGCAATTGTGGCGTGCCCAAGCAGAGGGTGCTATAGGTGTGGTTCCTTATAAATTTTATTAAGGCTGCTTTTGCTTGGGTGCTTTTGTGTTATCTTCGATAATACGTATTTAGTCCACCTAGTGTATCTTGATGTTCCTGTCATTGTTGTTAACCTAGCAAGTAGTGGTATACGAATTGGTGTGGGGATTATCGGTGTGTTGCCAGTGATGACATATGGCACTGAGACGTGGTCGCTCACAATGGGCCTCATAAGAAGGCTCAAAGTCACCCAAAGAGCAATAGAAAGGGCTATGCTTGCTATACGCGATCGAATCAGAAATGAAGAGATCCGTAGGAAAACCAAGGTAACCGATATAGCCCGAAGAATTGCCAAACTTAAGTGGCAGTGGGCAGGGCACATTGCTCGCAGAACAGATGGCCGATGGGGCCGGAAGGTTCTGGAGTGGCGACCGCGTACGGAGCGTTGGAAGGCCTCTCACAAGATGAACCGATGACCTGGTGAAGGCCGCAGGAATACGTTGGATGCGAGAAGCACAGAACAGGTCGTAGTGGCGGTGTTTGGGGAGGCCTATGTCCAGCAGTGGACGTCTTTCCAAATGATGATGATGATGTGGGGACTATCCAATGCATTGCATTGCGTTTTAATTTTTTTTTTAAGACCGGCGCATACACAACAACTTAACAAAGTTTCATCGCAATCGATTAAACCGTTTTTGAATTTTAGCAAGACCAATCAAGGCAATTAAAAAAAAATGATAGAAAATATGATGAAATGCCTTGGGCAGTCATGTGTTTGGTTGGTTCAAAACGACAACGATGTTAGACCGCCCCCGCTATCACCTCTCACCCCTCCTTAATCCCCATTGTCAGAAGAAATTCTATTTGCCAGCGGGGGCTCACGATCTTAATATGAAAATATGGTTAAGTACAAAGAGTCTTCCATTTAATTTGCATTAGTCTGTTCAACGTGTATAAAATAACTTCTACGTATTCCTTAACTGCATGACTCGGTTAGACGTCGACTGTAAACTTATTGAATATTAATGTAATAAATAGTTTATGAACTCTTTTTCTTAGAACCTGTAAATTCCATTTAGTTTGTACTGTAGATTCAAATAGTTCCAAGAGATTCAGTCCACAGTCCAGTATTCAAATTATAATTGGCTTCATATTGGTGGACAATTTATATATTACTTCCTGTAATATTCCCTCAGTTATTGGGTCATCCAATTATCAAGGACTAAAATTAAAGTTGTATTTCAAACTCCCAATCCTCACGGATGGGTTAATCACATTCTGCCACGCTTAATAACAAGTTTAACAGCTTGCCTGAAAATACAATCTCGAGTTTTCAAGGATCCAGGTGAATCGACGTAACGGGTCGTGAGCTTAGAACTCTAAAGCACGTTATATATTAGTCTGAACAGTTTAAAGTTACTTGTGGGCTCGCAAATAAGCGAGGGGTCCCGTTCGCAAGTTGGTCCGCCCGCGCTAAATTACAGATTGTCAACTTGACTCAAGTAACCTGTTGACACTGCGTTAAGTCACGATTTGAGAGGCCTGTTTGTTGTGGACACAACTTGTATCGCCGCCTTCATAACAACGAGATATCCTTAGTCATATTGGAACAGCTTTTAACGATGTCCCGAACCTTGATAGAATGTACTCCGCCCCATAAGTGAACCGTATTTTCAAGGATGGACTCCAATATCAAATTGGGTTTCCGAATATAATACGATGAAAATGTTATCTGATCTAAATATTGTTGTATTCTGGAAATCTGAGCTCTGTTTGTATCGCTATCGGAAATAGCTCTATAACAGTGGAGTAGCATGATACATGCAAATAATTTCGAAAAAGTCCGCATCCTGATGTCGTTTCGTCGGCTGGGACCACCCTGGCGCGCCGGTGCGATGCCAGTTTAGTTCGAAATTTCATTCTTCTCGAACACATATCTCGACTTCGTCCGGGAATCTACTTTACATTTCTCATCCTAATGGCCATTGAGAGAAAATTGGAAAAGAAGTTTTCGCGTTTCTATTCTAAGAATCAGGTTCAATAGAAACATTTCAGTAAAGTATCAATGCGATTTCAGATAAATAGACAACAGACAAGAGAACAATGCGTGTGGAAGCGGCGGAATACGGCAGCGAATCGAGACAAGATCAAATTGATGTACGATATTTATTTTTATTCAAACGTCCTTTGGTTTCGCATTGAAAATTAATGCGGCAATTTATTTAAATGCTGCGGAACATTAAACTGCAATACGAATGACAGAGCTGCTTACAATATCTTTCATCTTTGTGATTCTTTCAGCTGTGCGAAATTCAATTTCCATTATCAGGTCTGATGTTTAGAATGAGTCAGAGTTATAAATAATTGGGTAGCAACCACAGGTAAAATAAAGAATAGTAGGGTTTGCAATGTTTTCCTGGAATGCGTGATGCGGAGCGAAGGGAGGGTTGTAATGTCTGGCAAACACCCTCCTGAGGGTTCAATCTCATGGTTGATGCCTATGGTGCCGATGACCCCTATCGATTCGTCCATTTCTACGAACTCGCGTAATTGCAAATTGCGGACAAGTACTTGTTCCTCTACATTCACGACAATTTCTTGGAAGCGTCGAACCCCTATGATAGTATTAATACCTCGATTATAGTGCCTGGGATATGGGGCACCACAGTACAGCGAATGAAAAAATATTTTCATGGAATAACGCCGGTGTTTATGGTTGATAATTGCACATATTATGATTCTTGGGACTTACCCTAGTCTTGTGTCAAAGGGAGTGTATGTGATATGTAAGCGACAACCGCGGAATACTAAGAAAAAAACCTGTTTATCGGAAAATAGTCTTTCTCTAGAATCGTTCACTGCGTATCCATTCGTATCCAACATTATCCTGAGAAACTGTATTTTCATTCAATTTTTTTATGTTATCCTCGAAACCCTGATGTTGAGCTTAGGGTATAGCTTCATTTTCAGTTAGCATTCAGTTCGTACTTTTAATTTTTTTCCAAAGTTCTAGTTTCTCAAGTAATCGAAGGTATACAGAGAACGATCCGCTGGGGAGATCTTACTGCCTCCTCGCGAGCTTCACGGCAGTGGTTTCCAATTCGCGGTCCGCACACTCCCACCTTTAATTTACTGCGGTGCTAACCACGCGGCCCGCAGTTTGTATTCATTACCCACCTTAGTACCACCTCGCTGCAAGATTTAATGCTTCCAACAATCACTGCACTCATTTGCCACAATTCAAACATTTATTAAATTTATTTCCGCCGCGTGGTCTTTGCCGAGCTTGCATAATCTCTGCTCCAGAAATCTCCGGTATTCTTCAAATTAATAGTAGATTATTTATCATAAATTGTTATAGAGCTACTAAGTTTTATATGTGTTTCATAGTAAATATTTTTATAATCATCTACGACTCCCATGAACTAAACAGCTAAGTTTTTCTAATACTATAAATCTAAGAAAATTTGAATTATTATGTTATAAACAACTACTATCGTAACTTTCCAGAGATAAACAAGCAACAAAAGTTCTAATAACAGCGCTGAACTCCATGTAAAGATGCTATAAATTATACTGACAAGCTGACTGGTGTTCGTAGTCGGCAAGCAAATTAGGTGGTCCAGAGTAAACGAGTTATGGCGAAGTTGTGGGCACCGGCCCCGCACTGGGACCGGCCAGTAACTGGGACCAAATGTTCGTGATGCCAGCCTAGCGGTAACTGGAGTAAAGTAGCATTAACTAGTGACGCGGCAATCAAGTGCGTTTAGCTTTCCAGTTTCCACTTGATTAATAACTGTATCTGTTGCTAGTTTGTAACTAAGACTAGTAGCTTTATTAAGAGTTCGTGCCGTGATTTACGTGGGTTTAACTTTAAATAAATTGAGAGTTAGATGCTGGTAACAGTTTCTTGCTATTAAGAATTTGATGGAAAGTACAAAGCACAGTAAACTTTCCGCGTAAAGTCGGTCTAATGATACAACACAGACATTCGGCGAAATTCAATGAGCGAATTTTCCTCATGCATTATCTGATATAGGAAAAAACACTTTCTGAGTCGCGAGGCAGGAGAAACATTTCAAGATCCGCCCTGTGGCGTGCCGCTAACACTCCTTATAAATACTGCTAAGCCCCTGGCTTTTGTGGCTAATCTTTCGCGTGAAGATCGCCATTATACCGCTATTTATTATTTTTACCCGTATTTTTCTTTTTCTAAAGTCAAGTCGAAACGTGCTTGATATTCTTGAAGGATTTTTACGCTACTCATTCCTCGCAAAGTGCTGGTGAAAGAATTAAATATGCCCCTTTCAGTGGCGTGCTCTCCGCAATGAAGTATTTCATACGGTTTTCAATTTTAAATTATGTTAATTTAGAAGCGGAATTTTAACCGACCGACGCGTTTACCAAATTTTATTTGCGTTTAATAATATTTACAACATTTTAATTTTCTGTCTGGTTCGGAGGATGAGATGTGGATATAAATGCTGCTATACTTATCTACCTAGATAAGTAAAACAAAGATATTTGTATATGAAATGGGAAACTGTTTCCTTAAAACGTTTGTTTAAAAGAAAAACTAGTTTCCACCTCACATTCACTTAGGCATACCTTAATTTTCCTGAAATAAAATCAAGATTGCGCACAAGATAAATGGGGAAGGTATCTGCGTTCAATTAGTGGTGAAAATCACCACTAAGACAGTGTGTGATTGCAGGGTCGCCCTTCCTCAACAGAAACAAATTAACTACGACAAATTGTTACAACTTAATCTGAACAAACATGTTCGAGAGCGGAACACTTATTGCTGGAAAACAATATTGCGAAGTGGCGACACTTTCATTACGGTGGAGAAGCCCCCATATGCACGTACATTTTGATTAGCTTCCGTGAGTAAGAACAAAAGCTGCGTTAAATGAAGCAGTATGTGTCTGTGAGGCAGGCTCGGTGTCGTAACCGACTAAAGTTATGACAAAGTGTGGCGTGGTGGAGGCGCCGAGCGGGCTGCCGCCGCCGGCGCGCGCCCAGCCCGTTCGCTGCCTGCTAGAGCGCACAACTCTTAAATTAGCGCGAACTTAGACCACTTAGCTTCTTCAAGTTTTGTTTGTAGACGCCATAAATATTGTATGTAACGAACGCGATACAATACCAGCCGTCGACTGCTCGCTGCATTGTTCGCGAATCAAAGCGGCCTTTGTTGCTTAACAGTTGACTCGAATTTTCTCGTTGTTCGCTTTGCTTTATCGGGAGGAAGCGATGAAAAACTACCGCAAATCCCAACGAAATGCTTTTCGATTTTGATTCTGTTTGATCACGAAGTTCCGTTGTTAAAATGGAGTTAGTTGAAGCATTTTTAAAACCTTCAAAAACTGAGGCATTTAAATTTATGACTTTACAATTTGTATATTAGTTCCTTGCAGAAAAACTATTCAGTAATCATAAATGATTCAGTATGCCTAAAACTTTATTTGGTCAACGTATCGGAATAGCAGTAGGAGTGCGTAGTCGTATTCAGTAGCCGCGGATGGCCAATAATTCGATTTCGCGGTTATTTTAGCTCATGTAGGCTGCGTGGGACGCAGGTGGCCGGTCCAACTATAATGATCAAACTGAACAATTGAATCTGCACAGACAAGTTGCATTGTCTAGTTAACCTAAAATATATTGTTTCTATAATTAGCTTGGTTACTTAGAATTTCCCCATTTACGGTAGTCTTTTCCTAAATAGACCTATTGAGGTGAAATAAAAATTTGAGGGGGGATCCAAATTGTAATGCAAATGTCTGCTTATGTATTCGTCTTTTTAAATTGGTTTTACTGAGGAAATGGAAATTATTGTCTAACTTCGAGTAAAGACAAGACAAATCTTTGTTAGTCGAATGAGGTCTTTATTTAATTTGAATAGGTTAGCTATTGACGGCGGCTTTTTACAAGAACGAGAGAGAACTTTTCTTTTTATCTTTTGTTTGTTGATCGAGTAACGAAAGGAGAGTGGACTCATGTCCTCGAAGGTTGCACGAGTGACTTTCATGAAATTGTGTTCATCACTTGGTTTAGTCTGTTCCATACATTTTATCAGAATGCTATGACAAAAAGTTGTTTCAGTTAACCACCTTATTTATACCTGCACGCGTAGCATGACCACCGTAGAAATGGGTTTTGTCCACGGAAGAATAGATAAAATTACAGATTATAGAAAGATTAAAGACAAAATTAAAGATTGTAGAAAGATTTGTACCGTTTTATGCTAGCGTAGCATGACAATTCTATCTATTATTCTTATATTCTACCAAGAATAGACAAAACCCATTTCTACGGTGGTCATGCTACGCGTGCTGGTGGTATAGGTACCATCAGGCGAATCCTACTAATGCTGTAAATGTGATAGTTTATATGTGTTGATGTTTGAATGTTTGTTACTTAATCACGCAAAAACGACCGAACGGATTTGGATAAAATATGACACAAAGATAGTTTATAACCTTGATTAATGCATAGTATATATTTTTCAACCCGGTAGTACGTTCCTGTGGGATCATTTCTGAAATCCACGCCGGCGAAGCTGCTGGCAAAAGCTTGCATAGTATTAAAATTAAATTAAATAAGTCGATGATGGAGTGGCAAGTGATAATGATGTTTGGTAGGTCTATTAGCCTTTCTTCTCAATAAAGTTGTTTTCATATTGATGATTATTGACGAGAGAAAGCCCGCCTAGTAGACACGTGCCTGTATAATAATGAACTACGTAGTTGTTATTAAAATCACCAGCATTATTAAGTCAGTTGCACACACAACACGAGTCTGACCTTTCACTGACACATTACACGATCATCTTGCACAACACCTATTGTTGCCGGTTGCATCGGCTGACGAATAACCGTTGTAAGCCGATGTAAATTCCGCATTGTCGCTTAGATCCAAGATTTCCAGATTTAACAGTGTTGCAGCAAAGCATATTTCAGTTAGACGGTGCAGGTGTGCCGTTGGCTGCAAGCTGCAACTTCGATTAATTCCCATAACGAGGCAGGTCCATCACGCGCGCGCTCGTTTGTCTCCGGCCCAGCTGTAAATACATCAGCGTACTTGCAATTTAATCCGTTCTGTTCCGCTCCCGTGAAGTGCTTCTTTCTCCCTCACACACCTACTTCCACCGTCCTGCATGTTTCGGTCAGCGAAAGTTGTTGCAATTAATCTCTTACGTAGGTGGAAGCGCCGCTAACAATTGTCTAAATTAGAACATGTATCTTGTTTAAAACTAAACTCCCTCTTTGTTTTCTCCGAGAATTAATAATAATTATGTTGATGTTTTGTCTGATAATGCCCCTGTTTTACACATCAATTCATTGGTAGGAACAATAAGGCCGAGTCCATGTTCAGAGTAGGAGCAGTTGGTAGAAAATTTAACAAATTTGCGTACAAAGCGGCGGGATCGTCTTTGTATGCAAATATTATTACAGGAGTCTATTGAAGGACCACACCGAACTCACGTATTGAGCCGAAGTGGGTACGCGCTCCACGGCTACTGGGACTGTAATAAGAGACCCGTCCAAGAACCTTCGACATTATGCAGGAATTCTCGGGAATGTGGAGTGTATCGCTCCCTAAAGAACGCGCGGGACAGCGGCCGAACTCCATAACACAAGACCTAATAACCGAACTGAGTCAATTAGGAATACTATTACTGATGATGGTTCGTCGAGCAATAACTCAATCGAACTGGAGAGTTGAACAATTCATAGGCGAATCTGCTCTAAGCGTGTTAACATGGCTCCGGGGCTATTGCGGTGTGCCAATCCATGTGTCTATGCAGTTCACACCATACTGTACTTGAGTACTATCTACCAATCTATAGAGCTAACATAGTAGATATCGCAGTTCTGACTACCTATGTATTATTTAGGAATACACCGCATGATTAAACTACTTGAAAGGATCAATTAGCGCACTGCCTGACCGTTTAGCTATTCAATAGAGAGCCAATTATTGCAATATATGTATCGGTATTGTTATAAATCTATCTAATTTAGCATTTCGATTAGTGACATGCCAGAGTGGGCGTTGGGCTGTTCTATTTTTCGGTTGGTCGTGCGTCGCATAGTGATACATTGTTGAGTTACGCTTGTAATTAGAAGTGACGATGTTTGGCGTGCGATCCGTGGCATAGGTCGGCGCGGGCACGCGTGCGCCCGCTGCAACTGGCGGCTCTCAATCACTCCGCGCCGTGACGCGTCACGTGTGTCACCGGCCTGCACACCACTCGAAACTGTACTCTAACAGTACCCGATATAATACATTATAAAAATTCGCAACTGAAAGTAGAACGTGCCGCGCTACGCTTGCAGTCTCTTCTTTGTATTCGAGTCGTTCCATTCATAGAGATAACGGCTTGCTCCGAGGCGACAACGGGAAACAATTACGCTATTACAAAAGGCCTTAAGGATTCTAATTACGAGTGGATCCTTTCATCCGTAAACCCGGATCGGATACGAAGCCTTCCCATTATCGCGTGCCATAAACATTTCTGGATTTCATATCCGCGGCACGGCTGGGACCGCCTCGCTTATTACCTCCGCGCGGAAAAGAATAACATCGTTTTGGCACTTTTGACGCGAATTCCGGATGCCTACGTTCATATTGTGCGCCGTTAATATTCTGCGCGACGCGTCCGACCTTTTTTATTTGTATCTAAAATTGAACATTTTGTCGCGACAACGAGCGCACGCGACTCTCCCCTCCGCCGAAGGAGCGATAAAAATACGGAGTCGGAGCGTTTGAGGCAATCGGCAGCACTAACGACCGCCGATGCGAGCGGTTAATTCATGTACACCTGTACGGAATTAGCCTCATGAGTCTTGAGACATGCCTTGACAGGTGACTGCAAGGGGGAGCACGGAGGAACCGATAGCAGCGGAACTCTTCAGGCCTCCAAAATTTCAGGATCAATCCCCGAATTATACGGACTCCTCCAGTCTTAAAATATGAAATGAATCGATTTTGTTATAGGTAGGGAAACTAATAATATCATCACCTGCTACTTATTATTTCTCCATCTCAGTTTTATCACAAAGCACCAGTCCGTTATTAAAAGCTGTAAAAGAAAAATAGTTGGTTCACTCTTTATAGCTGATTGAAAGAAGTTGCTCCTTTAGTTCGAATGGAATCTGGGGAGAGAAGGATTATAAAAAAATCTTCGTTGAGTGAAATGGCCCTATCAAAACAAGAACCGGCGGCCGAGCGATGAAAAAGTGAAGTTAGCAAAACAACAAACAACGAACTCGCCTGTCTGCGGCGTTTCGTGGCCACCTCTGCAATTTACGGCACTGTCATTATTCAAAGTTTTGAAAAAAACCTGCCGCCAAAATTAGAAAAAAGAGGATTTCTCCTCAATATGATCTTGCGAATCTGCTGAAGTCGGTTGCCTTTATGCTGAAGTAGCAAACTCCCTAAGATAAGGGGAGGAGCGGACAAATTGTAATAATTGCGAGACGAGATAAGAAGTGACACCAGAAAACAAATGAAGGCGGGCGGCGGCGACGGCGTCTGCGAAGGGCGAGGGGGTGGAGGGATGCGTGACGTCACCACGCGCTGAGCTGCTAACTGCCGATTGCCGAGCCACCCCATGCCAGCCCAACACTAACGGCCATGTGTGACTTTACATTCACTACATTTACATAAGTTGCCGCCTCACTGGTTCATAGTGAATCACTTTGTTTTTCAGGCAGTTACATAAATTACCAAGTGATTCGGTTAAAATTGTAAAAACAGAAGAAAATTATCACAGTAATTATAATGGGAATTTATTTGTTAATTTTATTTTATGTACCCACAAAATAATTATTTAATACAACGGATTTGAAATTAAACCGAGGGCCGGGGCGAATCCCACGGGATCCCGAGGGCACACCTCGGCCCGTCGTCACCGCTCGCCAAATTAAAATGATAAATCAAAATCCGTCAGCCGGCCACGCGCACAAATGCTGTAAAACGAACTAAGGTATTTGCGAAACTTGTTTAAAGTTCTATCCTTGAAACAAATGTAATATTCCCTTGTTTATATTTAACCTTTTCAGCTTTCTTTTCAAGATACACGTATGTAAAAATTTTATGAATATTTGTAAGAAGTGCGCTGAGAACTGCACTGAAGGGGTTAGTTGAGAATGTTGAAAGCGTATCACCAAGCACCAATAACACGTTTGTTTAAAAATATGTGATGTTCAACTACAACGCTACAAGTATTCTCCAGGGGCACACTTCAATAAGTATGTTATTCTCTAGCGATACGTAAAAATTGTGCAGACTTAAAACAATAGTCTTCGTTTTCAGTTATTGTCACTGATATCCATGTACTTAAAAAAACTTAAATGAACACGGATGATTCATGGATAGTTCGATCGATTAGGTTAAGTAACACTTGCTGCGGTTGGTCCGTGGATGGGTGATCATATTTGCTTACCATGAAGTGCATCGAAAAGCACGTTAGACCGTTGGTCCCGGATGTCATTTGTAGATCTAAGGCAGTCGTGTCGGGTCGTCAGAAGCCCAAAAGTCTGACAACCAGTTTTACCAAAGGATATCGTATTACCCAGTTACTGGGTTGTGGAGTTTAGATAGGCAGTTAGTCCATGTAAAATACTGGTATTCAACTGCATCCGGTTAGACTGGAAGCCGATCCCAACATCATCATCATCAGCCTCGTATAAATGATCCCACTGTTGGGACACAGGCCACCTCTCGGTGAGAGGGAGTGGGCTCATAATTCACCACGCGGGCCCAGTGCGGGTTGGTAGATGTCACACAGACATGCCGGTTTCCTCACGATGTTTTCCTTCACCGTTTTGAGAGCAGTGGTGATGAAATAAGTTACACAAAATAAAGCGCCTGCTTGGGTTCGAACTCAGGACCTACAACTCGTAAGTCGCGGCCGCTACCACTGGGCTACCATTGCTCGGAAGCCGATCCCAACATCGATGGGAAAAACCTAGGCAGATGATGATGTAACATGGGCGATTCACGATACGTACGTATTAATAAATGTTTACAATAGAATTTAAAGTCTCAAAGTTTTCTCATATTTTCCACACGTTTCTAAATTACACGAAATAAGCGAAACTCTTAAAATTTTATTTTAAATGCATGCCAGCGCTTTCTCTCCATTTTATTTTCGGCGTTCTTATTAAAAATAAAGACAAAAAATTGGTGCGATTTAATCATTTCATTCAGAAACCTGCCGGGAAAGATAATGCTGGAATTATTCTGTAACAACTGTAATGAATAACAATGAATATTTCATTTGCACTGAACACTGGCTTGTTAATAAGAATTAAACTTAACGATAGTGTTGTTTTGAAAATGATACGAGGGAACATTACCAGGGTGGCAAAAGTGTGAATAAACTTCGTGAACTTATTCATGTAGAAATCTCCTATTCTGAAATGTAAACGTACGTTATTCGTTGTGTACGTTCTGGTATAAAGTGGAAGGTTCTGTTTTGTGAATTTCGGCCCGCATTGGAATGAAAAGTTAGATGAAAGTTTCCGTGATACAAGGAAATGTGCACATTCTTGAACTAGTTCATACATGGTTTATATTGAAGTGGCGGGCGTAACGAATGCAGATAGTTTGTAATGGGATACTAGAACTTGCAAATATTTTCATATGTTCTTGAAAACTTTCTGGTTGTTAATTGGCTTCGTGCCTAGTGAATAACTAAGAGTTAGTGGTTGTATTAATCTTACTAAATTAATGGTTTTATAAGCTCTACTTTTGAAACGCGAGGTTGCAGCATCGTCATCAGCGTATATTGTTCCCACTGCTGGGACACAGGCCTCCTCTCGGTGAGAGGGAGTGGGCCATAATCCACCACGCGGGCCCAGTGCGGGTTGGTAGATGTCACATGTCTTCGAATTTTTGGTTCTAAGACATGCCGGTTTCCTCACGATGTTTTCATTCATCGTTTTGAGAGTAGTGGCGAAGAAATAATTTACACAAAGTAATGCGCCTGCTTGCGTTTGAACTCACGACCTACTACTCGTAAGTCGCGACCGTTACCAATGGGCCACCACTGCGCAGGTTGCAGCATCCTACTATTAAATATACACAAAATGTAAAATTTTGTACTATTTTGAACAAATTTGGATTTAATTTGGCACACAGATAGTTAAATAACTTGGATTAATAATATATAGTAGTATGTGTGTGTGTTGTATGTGTGTGTGTGTGTGTGTGTGTGTGTGTGTATGTGTGTGTGTTGTAGTGTGTGAGTATGTGTGTGTAGTCTCGTGTGTAGTGTGTGTATGTGTATGTATAGTAGTTGTCTGGTTACCATAGTACAGGCTCTGCCTAGTTTGGGATCAGATAACGGTGTGTTGGTTGTCCTAAGATATTTATTTATTTTATTTTTATAAGAATTTTTTTATCCCGGTAAATGAACCCAATTCTGAAGTCCATGCAGAACGAAGTCGCGGGTAGAAGCTCATCATCTGCCTAGCCTTTTCTCAACTATGTTGGGGTCGGCTTCCAGTCTAACCATATGCAGCTGAGTACCACTATTTTACATGGAGCGACTGCCTATCTGACCTACACAACCAAGTAACTGGGTAATACTATACCCCTTGGTAAGACTGGTTGTTAAAATTTGGTGTTCATTTCAGTTATCAATAATATCTAGAAATTCACTCCAATAAACTTACAGCGATCCAATCTAAGTACTTTCACCCAATAGTAATACCTCGCTCTGAACTGTTTCATATTTTGGTACATTCAAATATTTGTTGAATGCGGTAATGGTGATACCCTAAAACTAATTGTGTGGTAAATCGGAATAATGCTGCAATTTGTCAAATGCCTGAGCCGAGTGTGTATGGTGCTTATGGATATTTGGTGCCTATGGATGTATCATTATCAGCCTGTAATGTTCCCACTGCTGGGACACAGGCCTCCTCTCGGTGAGAGGGAGTGGGTCATAATCCACCACGCGGGCCCAGTGCGGGTTGGTAGATGTCACATGTCTTCGAATTCTTGGTTCTAAGACATGTGTGTATGGTTTATGGATGTATGGTGTCTATCATTCGTTGTATGGTGTGATGTTTGATCAATTCAGGAAATGTAATACACTGCATCTGTTCCACTGATTTCTTCGTAGATATATTTTTCGATTATGGTGAAATAATGGGATCTAGGTTTTATGTGAAATGCTATTGCGATGTTGATAGTATCACGATTTTAAACCATTTTCCCATTTTTTTTATTTTATTGAGTTATTTCGTCATTTCGTTTGTAAAAAAACTAGTTTTTTTTGTGTTGTGTAATGTTAAATCTGGCTAACGTTAAAATCTGGTTCATGTAGTTTACTGACTACCACAACTGTGTGTGTTTCCGGCAACCGTCGAAATGAACCACAAGTAGATATCACAAGCGACCATTGTTCTGCGGATGTGGTGTGCCTTTTATGTGGTCTGAAGAGCTCTATCCAAAAGCTTGATTATTTTTGTAAAGAATAATAATAATCACACCCTGATTGCGTAACACACTATCCATCACACAATTTCAATAAGTTTGAAGGACATTGCTTCATAAACCATTGCTTCATTTGTAAGACAAATTTGTTTGCTCAACAACATAAAAACCGCAATGCATGTGGTTGAACTGTCAAAATGAAAACCATTGCTACTGTAACTGTGTTACGTAACCAACCCGAAGCCTTCATAAAATTCATAATGTTTGTAGTAAAGGTATCAACGGTAGTTCACCATTTCGGCATCAATGGTAGTTAGGTACAAAGATAATTAATTTCAATGTAAATATATACTCTAATTTCAGTCAGGAACTACACACATTTGTGGGCTAACATTGATTAATTATTACTAGGTGAAAGCAAACAACATTATTTGTTCCTTACATATCTGTTATGATATATGCCTTCGATTTAAGTGCCCGTATCAGAATATTTATTACTAATTTCAAGCTCAACTGGGTTTACAAAGAATGTCTCCATACAGACTCTTTTCAGATAACCGCGTCATGTGTAGTGTACACGGTTATCGAAAACCGTTTGTGAGATACCCATAATGTTTTATTAAATGTCATCCGCAATATAATGAGGTGCGAGGGATCCAACATCTGCGAGAGAGGCGCTACAGAAATATGTGCGAAGTGTTATAGAGTGCCGTTGTAAGTCAATGAAGCGGCAAATGGGGTGCTCTCGCCGCTCCGGCGGGGGCACACTCTAATAAATAAAATTATGCCTCAGAAATTACAAGAATACGCGTGCCGCCAGCGATCCCGCGAGATTGGATGCTGGAGATTTTCATCGATATCCTCCAATAATGAATCTTATATGTAGTAAGCTGAGGACGCTATGACTGTGTCGTGTCGCCGCGAAAAAATTAGATTGCCTCCTCGACGATAGCGGTCGCAGCAAATGGCCACGATTTACCGTTGCTTGGCATTTACTAAATGTCAGATATAGCTTGTGTAAGAGAATATTGTAATAAATTAGCGGTTTAATATATTAATTTGTTTGAGACCTTGGGTCTGATCCAAGAAATTCATCTCAAGGCTGTTTCTAGGATTCTAGGACTTCTTATTTATCAAGACATAATGCGTGGTGTATATTGGCGGATTAGCGATATAGATATAAAAGTTTAGTTGACTAAAGCTCTATATTGGAGCTGAAAACATTCAGTGGAATGCTTTCGGCAGTCAGTGCACGTGCAACGTTAGACGTCCGCGTCGAATGGAATCGAATTTCAGAAGAGTCGGGTTTTAAAATGTTCTCACTCTAGAATCATTTCATATGCGTGCTGTACGCGGCTTGAACTTTATGTTCAAGATACTGATGGTTATACTATATTACAATAAAAAAACCACTCGATATTCTTCAACTAAATGGAAAGAAATGTAAAACATGCATTAAACCCACACTAATTTGTAGATAAGTATATTACTATAAGTTGATGATATCGTAGATAAAAATGTTTTGCTCAAGCCAAACATTTTTATTCTGCTGGTCTTGCTCCACAGCCACTTGGGCTTACCTACTAGTTATAATTTTAATATTTTGAATAGATAACTTCCCTTTTTCTTTTTTCTGACATAACGAACTTAATATTTATTTTTATTGATTCAAGTCGTATTTATTCAATGTTTTTAGAAATTAATAATTTCCCATTTTTTTGGTTTTAAAATTTGATTATAGATAGTTTTGATTAATTTACAAGCATTTTTTATTTTTAAATGTGTCCGTTTATTATTTTCTTAGGATGTACGTTGACTTGAATAGTATATTGAAATAAATGCTTTTAGTTTGAAAATGCATTAGGCGACTGTTTGATCATCTTAAGAGGACATTGTAAAGGCGACTAACAAAAAGTCTTTACAAGCCTGATATAAGTACAAACGCTGGGAGAGGACGCCCTAGAAGAACTTGCAGTGACGTTATTGGTGATGTTTTTCAGAAAGGTCAGGTGCGAAGTTCTCGCAACTGACGTGAGTGTATGACCAGTGGGCCTAGTGTGAGTACCATCGTCTTCGCATCGAACATGTTCGGTGCTCAGATTGGCTTTTCACAAATTCAGGGCCAATCGGAGCGCTGAGCGCGGTTGATGCGTAAAGTCGAGATGGTTAAAAGAACTAGGACCTCTGCGAGGCAAGCACGGCCTCAGGTTTGGGTCACGTATTTTATCATGGTTTTTGCACCCAAATTGGGATTAAAAGGTTTGACTCAAGCCTATCTATCACAGTAGACCGTACTCGCCCCACTGATGTATAAAAACGAGTATGTAAGAATCGTAGCAGGAGGCGATGGCATTCTATAGTTGCTGTCTACCCTATAAGAAGAAAGCTTATTAACCGATTTCAAAAAGGAGGAGGTTCTCAATTCTGATGTTTATATATATATATATATGTATGTCCGGCCATAACTCCGTCATATATAGACGGATTTGCAAAATTGTTTTTTTATTCGAAAGGAGTTTATTTCAAAATGGTCCCATATGAATTTCATATAGATCTGATGATCAGTTCCGGAGACAGACACCGGAACTCTTTATAAAATGACAGCAATCAATCGCGATTTCTGCTATCGCATAAATATGCATTGTTTGTTTGGAATTAGTGCGGGGTGGATACCATAACTAAAATTTAAAAATAAAAAACTTTTTTACAAAACAAAAACAACCGACTTCCTTAAAACACTTCAAAGAGAAAAATAACTTTAAATTCGGAAGTCGGTGGCAAAAAAACCTTAAATATAGCACATTCATAAGCAGTATTGTGCAGCGATGACGCGGAACAATTCCCGCCTCTATACTAATGACCCGTCTTATATCGTAGCTGTAAATCAAATTGCCCTTACTACATACATTAACAGGTACCTGCGAATTGCCTTTTAAAGGCTCATATTGATTGAGTTACTTGAAAAGCGGTTAAGTTAACCTAATTCCACTAAGTCTTGCTATTTATAGACGTTCTCATTGAATGATTAATACAAAGTGAGCCTAATCCGCAGTCTCACAAATGGTATCAAGTCAAGAGGAAGGTTTTCAGGAATGAGCATAACTTGAAAAACTTTTTTACAAAAAAAAACAACCGACTTCCTTAAAAACACTACAAAGTGAAAAATAACTTTAATTTCGGAAGTCGGTGTCTTAGGATCTGTTTTTATGGTTTTTTTGCCACCGACTTTCGAAATTAAAGTTATTTTTCACTTTGTAGTGTTTTTAAGGAAGTCGGTTGTTTTTTTTTGTAAAAAAGTTTTTATTTTTAAATTTTTAGTTGTGGTATCCACCCCGCACTAATTCCAAACAAACAATGCATATTTATGCGATAGCAGAAATCGCGGTTGATTTGCTGTCATTTTTTAAAGAGTTCCGGTGTCTATCTCCGGGTCTCATCATCAGATCTATGTGAAATTTATATGGAACTATTTCGGAATAAACCCCTTTCAAACAAAAAAAGAATTTTGCAAATCCGTCTATATATGACGGAGTTATGGCCGAACATACATTAAAAAAAAAAATATAAACATCCGAATTGAGAACCTCCTCCTTTTTGAAGTCGGTTAAAAATGTTTAATTTTTCTAAGAAAATTCAAAACATTTTTTAATAAAGTTTATTTACATTTAACTAAAGTATGTACGTACCATTTTGTTCGATAACTTTTTGCCATCTTGTAGGTAGGGACATGATCCCATTGCTATAGAAATTTTGGGACTCCTGGTCAAAATACCGCGACAAGTGGTTTTGGCAGTCCTCTCGTGATGTTAACCTGACACTGCCTAAAGAATTCTGAAGAGACCGAAACAGGTGGAAATCTGAAGGTGCAAGGTCAGGACTATACGGCGGATGCATTAACACCTCCCAGCCAAACTCTCTTAATTTTTGTTGGGTGGCTAAAGATGTGTGAGGTCTAGCGTTATCATGATGAAAAACCACACCCCTTCTGTTGATTAATTCCGGCCGCTTTCTCTCAACTTCTTGCTTTAATCTCATCAGTTGTTCGCAGTAGAGTTCAGAATCGATGGTCCTGCCTGGTGGTAACAGTTCATAATGAATAATGCCCTTCCAATCCCACCACACACACAGCATCACCTTGTTGCGAGTTAACCCGGGTTTCGCCACAGTCTGTGAAGCCTGACCGGCCTTTGACCACGACCTTTTTCGCACGTTCTTGTCATACGTGATCCACTTTTCATCACCAGTTATCAGCTTCTTCAAAAATGGTTCGGTTTCATTACGTCGTAATAAAGAATGACAAATGAGTACACGGTTCATTAGGTTTCTTTCAGTGAGCTCGTGAGGTACCCAAATGTCGAGCTTTTTTGTGTACCCAGTTTTTTTCAAATGCGCCAAAACTGTTTTGTGGTCAATTTCCAGTTCTTCAGCTACGTCGTAACTACTGGTATGCCGATCTTGCTCCACTTTTTAGGGTTCCGTTGCCAAATGGCAAAAAACGGAACCCTTATAGATTCGCCATGTCTGTCTGTCTGTCTGTCTGTCTGTCTGTCCGAGTATGTCACAGCCACTTTTCTCCGAAACTATAAGAGCTGTGCTATTGAAACTTGGTAAGTGGATGTATTCAGTGAACCGCATTAAGATTTTCACACAAAAATAGAAAAAAAGCAATAATATTTGGGGTTCCCCATACATAGAATTGAAACTCAAAAATTTTTTTTTCATCAAACCCATACGTGTGGGGTATCTATGGATAGGTCTTCAAAAATGATATTGAGGTTTCTAATATCATTTTTTTTTAAAACAATAATATTTGGGGTTCCCCATACATAGAACTGAAACACAAAAAAAAATTTTAATCAAACCCTTACGTGTGGGGTATCTATGGATAGGTCTTTAAAAATGAAATTGAGGTTTCTAATATCATTTTTTTTCTAACTGAATAGTTTGCGCGAGAGACACTTCCAAAGTGGTAAAATGTGTGTCCCCCCCCCCGTAACTTCTAAAATAAGGGAATGATAAAACTAAAAAAAATATATGATGTACATTACCATGAAAACTACCAACGAAAATTGGTTTGAACGAGATCTAGTAAGTAGTTTTTTTTTAATACGTCATAAATCGTAAACCACAATTTACCTTTCATTCAGTCAACTCAAATATAAAAATTAAAAAAAAAGACATTTAATTTCATAAACGATGATGACGAATGATGATGATGATGACCTGCAGGTTTGTACGGAACCCTCGGTGCGCGAGTCCGACTCGCACTTGGCCGGTTTTTTTTCAAAAATGGCATCCATTTTTATCTGTAATAGGGCGACCAGAGCGACGTGCATCTTTGACATCAAAATTTCCGGATTGAAAACGCTTAAACCAAAGGAGATGTTTCATTTTTATATGGGGCTCCGGCCATAACGTGTACCGTTTAGCGAAGCTGGGTAAATTACTCATGAATAGAATAAAGTAACATTTTTTTCATAATATCAAATGGTTTTTATGTACAAAATAAAAATTAAAAATGTTTGACGTTTGTCCTAAGAGTTAGCAAGTGGTCATTTTGAATTCGTTTAGAAACACACTTCGAGGATGGAGACTAAAGATTTTTGTAACGATGAAATTGTCACACTTAATTATGTTTACTCAAAAATATTTATAAGAGAATAATAGTATTTTATTTTTAACACTACAAGAATACACACATTTTTTAATTATTTTCTACTTAACATTGATTTGATGAGACATGATTTCAGAACGAATGAAGTCTGCAAGCAAACGAGACGCCATGTTGAATTAAACATGGCAATAATTGAAAAACTATTATTTTTTGTACACAACAAATCAGGCGCAAATTAACCAGAGAATATTTTTCCCTAATTTGTGGTATTTTTTCCTCTTTTTTGATAAATGTACATCTGATGGCCGAAAATGAAACATCTCCTTTGTGCTACTCTCACAGACACTACACTAGGTCCATAAACATCGCAAATTTTTTTCGCGGCTTGCGTTGCATTTTTACCTTTTTTGTAGTAAAATTTTAAAATGTATCGAGTTTCTTCATTAGATTCACGCATCTTGACGGTACGAAAAACAAATGAAAATCACACATTTTCCTAATTTGAATTTGGAATTGTGTTCTTTAAAATTTAAACTTTCAATGATACCAAAACCAGCCAGATACAAATAGTATAGCCAAAGAGATTTTATTACAAGTTCATACATACTATAATGCGAAAAGACTTTTTCCCCCACCTAATATATCACCTACTTAGATCCGTAGGATCATTGTTGGAATCTAAACTAAGACCAAGAAACATAGTGCTGCGTTGTATCAGAGGGGATTGTCTCCAAGGCTATAATAAATAATATTATATCGGAGAATTATGTGAAAGCAACCCTTACGGTGGCGGTGCGTCGCCGTGTGTCGCGAGCCGCCCCCTCCCCGCCGCACTGTATTAAAGTGATATTGCTTATACGCTTACCATTAAGGCTATACGTTTCGACTGAATTAAGACCAATTTGCACAGGTTTTGCACGAATATGGGAATTTAATTTATGAGCAGTATGACGAATGTAATTTGAGTGAGCGGGTAATCAACGACTTTAATTCGATTCCACACCAAGCGAGGAAGCTCTTGTGTTTTCATGGATCCGGGAGGGTTGCCATTCAAATAATTGGTTCCACAAGTCATTAACGATTCTTTTCTAAATCTATTCCGATGTTGACGGATACAAATCAGTTTTTTGTAATCGATGTATTTAATGTTTCTCGTTAACATTTAGAGTAGACAAATACTGGTGACATAATTTATTCATTTATTCCGTCCTCACTTCAGTTAGCGGCGGATGATATTAACAAAAGATTTTGAATAAAAGCCGTTTGATGTGGTGGTTGAGGTGAGTGGCGGCGCGGAGTCAGGAGAGCTCCGTGTAGCAGCAATAGCTCACCAATCGTGGTGCGATGATCTCGAGCCCGCACCTAACCCCGCATCATTCACGATAATGGCGGGGCCTATGTCTCGACCGTAAATGTAAATCGCTCTAATTTATACGCGCGATAACGTCGCCGCACTGCTGTTAACTGTAATTATATTACCGAGCGAGGACGTGTTGATCAAAACCCCTGATTAAATGCCCGTGATGCGAACCGGGAAAAATTCTGCCGGGCCGTCGCCCTCGTGGAAATGAACTCGCGAAAACATTATATTTTATTCGAATATTTATTAGGTATTAATCTTGAATGTATTCACGACTATGAATTAAAGGGATTCCGGTGATTGGCGTTGATTTAATTGGATTACGATATCCCTTTTTGTTTTCGAAATTAATATTTATATCCTGTTATTTCATGAATTCGAATTAAAATGAATGAAATGAGGAGTGAATGTGGTGAGGGTCTTTATTTGTTTTCGTTTGTTCCATAAAATCTTTATTCGAATATATTTTAGCAAAACTGTACCTAGTAGTTCTATTATCCTGTTATTGATATGCCAGCCAGAAACATTCCTAATATAATGCTGGCACACAGAGACAATGCCCCAATGGGCAATCTATTTGAGTAATTATCCGCTAAGGGCCATTGTCGGCCATCTTGTCCGCGTGGAATGAGGCTTGTTCGCTGAATGCCTGCTGTTATGTACCTACATGCTTTTGGCGATCACAGCGACAGTGCCCCCGAGTGTCTTCAATGACAATACAAACACTTTATTGTCCAGTTTGCGTAATTCATGAGCCCGATGCACTCAAATGTAACTATATTTTCCGTTAGAGGAATATGTAAATGCAAAATGGTTGTATTCGGACTTTAACATTCTTGAATTGAAACGAAAGCGTTTCCGCTGTATGCTTTTCAGTTTCATATAGAAAGATAAGAAAGACCCGTAGACGGAATATAAATATTGTTGTTTTTAAAGATCGGTGTTCTATTAATTTTCATGTTGATGTGGGGATTCAGGATAATCGTAGAGTGTGCAAGCAGAGTATATAACGATGAAGTGGAGGAAGTGGGTCACTTCACTCCTCTTGTAAGCTAACAACATGACACTTTTTATCATATTAAGTTTTACTAGGGCATGGTAACGATATTACTTATAGATTGAATGTTTACGACGTTGATTTATTAAAGTAGCTGATGCTGATGTTTTATCCATCTACATATTTATGTATCTTATCTAAAGTTACGTCATAAAAGGCAATAAGTATTTGGTGTTAATTGGTTGAATTTTAATATCAATGCCAAAATGCAGTGTTCAAATCAGTCTTAATTCATCATCATCATCATTTCAGCCGTAAGACGTCCACTGCTGGACTTAGGCCTCCCCCAATTTGGGGGGCTTTGCCATAATCGCCACGCTTGGCAGGCGGGTTGGCGATCGCAGTATGTTGGTAGAATGCATAGAGAACGGTGCTGCCCATTCTCTGGTAAGTCCCTTAGTCGCCTTTTACGACACCCACGGGAATAAATGGGGTGGTGTTATTCTTTACGTCCGGCACCACACGGTACGGGCACAAGTCTTAATTAGGTATTGTCAAAGGTAAGCTTTGTTGGATAAAGACGACAATGCTATAACCTCCCATAATCCAACCGTTAATAAATGTACGGTTAATAACGTCGTGCAGTTTAAAGCAAACATACGTAGGTAGCAAGTGGTACCATTTCTTATTACAGTTGGAAAGCAAACGAAAGAAAGTGGCGAGAAATGAAACATGGGACGATGTTTAATTATAACACTAGATAAGTTAACAATCTCGGAACCGAAGTCTGACTGCGGCTTATCTGACGCCAAATGTTTCAAAGGAACTTTTAACGAGTTAAAAGTTGGGCCAAGTGTAGTGCACCCGCAGCGCTTCCGCAGCTTAAGATTAATTAAACAATTGCACGATGGCTCCTTGAAAACACTCCGACATGTCTCGGCCTGTCGTCGCCAACCTTGCCAAATTAAACTCATAAATCAAAATCCGAAGACCGGAAACAGAAACGTAATAATGAAGAACTAACTTCGGTTAGGAGCGAGTCGCACAGTCGCACGGCGCACTCGCACGACACGACACTTTTGCGAAATTAATTCATTTCTTTTCACTCCTTTCCTGGAGCTAGAAATAAAAGTAACATGTGATTTAGTACTGGACCTAATGGAAGATTTCGCAACATGTTTTTCGTTTACACCAGTACTTCAATATTTACTATTGGAAAGTAAAATACACGAACGATTGTAACGCAATCATCTTGCGCTTAACTGATGCAAATTGCAAGTGTCAGCATGCTACTATCGAACGTAATAATTTTCAGTTTGTAATAAAAGTAATAAACCGGAATATTCAATCGGATGACGCATACAATTCGATTATTTATTCTGAACAATTCTCCTAGTGAAGCTGAAATTTACAGCGGGGAGAAGGTGAGTACCGATGTACTCTATGTACTGGCATCGGCTTCGTTCGGGGCGGCTCGTAATTCACCCACAATTTATGTGCGTGCGCCGGTGACGCGCTAAAAGATTAGTCGCTCGCCACCGACGCCCAGTGTACTTTGTTACTCGTGTTTACATAACAAAACAATGTTTTGAAACTTCCTCACTTACACACTTCTTTTCATAGACAAGCTGTCTACGTGTCTACTGTGTGTAGTCATATTTTTGTGAGTAGTTTTGAAAACCTGTCCGAAGTTGGTATCCTATTAAACTTCTTGGCAATGTACCTACACTAAAACGTGTAGCAGTTCTTTGCTAATACAGACGCTTTTCCGACCTTTCCACTAACACTAAACTTTATCCTGAAAAGAAAGTACATACATATTTTAAGAAGTGTCGTGTACGCCGAGTCAAAAAGCGGCAAGTGCATTTGACTCACTCGAAAGCAAAACAGTGAAACTTTATAGTATCTAAATCACTTGTTTAAAAATGAACGCCCGGAACAACGGACGTGGGAAGTCGGGCCAAAGTTTACGACTATGAAGCAATCCGGCGTACGTACCAGCATTGAATTTGTTTCCGTCTGATTCCGCCCCGGCTATTGCATAGTTCACTAGTGGCGGAATACAGAATCAACTGCCGCCACATTGAAACGGTAACGAATGATTTGCGATGTAACAGCGATAATCATGATCACAATACGCATACTAGAGTGGCTTTTGTGATCGGGAAATTGCTTGCGGGAGATTAGTAGCTTGATGGGAAAATTAGGTTTCCTTTTGAAAATTGGCATGAGTAAAATGTCAATGGAATAAATGAAGCAAGAGATGTAGACAATAGAGACGAAACTACGTATTTCTATAAAAGTACATGGACTGGAAATAAAATCAATACCTCTAAATAAAACAAATCCCATGTTCACTCCATTCTTCTTTATACTAAATACAGAAAACACAAGGCTATAAAAGCGGTTGTGATGTATCGGACACAATATTCTGGTGCCCAAGTGCCCGTAGATCGGCGATAAAAGCTGCAATTGTTTTCATTTGACAACATGTTTGTGTTCCGTTTGACAAATGGCTTGTAAGATCGTAGCGACGTAAGAGTTTTACTGAGCTCTGCTATGCTTGCCACGAATATATTGAGTGTCACTCATTTGGCGGGAAGAACGAAATATTTTGGTACGGGTTTCCTTTTTTTGACGTGACAACGTCTTATAAATTGGTTTGCCGGGTGACACTTCAAGAAACTGCGTTACGCTCCGCTCACGTTATGCGCTCACAATGAGAGCGAGTGAGAGGCACGCGTCCCTTCCACTCGGGCATGGTTAGCCCGCCTAAGAGCGAGAGAGACAGAGCGAGAGAGAGAGAGTGAGAGAGATAGGCATACACACCGGTTCATGTCTTGCGCTTCTATTGTGATTTTAATATTCACATTAAAATTATTTTACCACTCAAAGTCGTTGTCACGTAAAACTTTCGCCCGTATACCGACTTTACAGGCAACCAATTTTTTTAAACTGTAGACCACACAACATCATGGCGTAGACCTAGTTCCATTTTTAAATGTGTTTGACAGTTACGCTTGTATATTTAATTTATTTAGAAGCGCGATTTATCTTCATGATTATAACGTGAGATTTTGTAAGCCTTATTATGAAGAACATAATTCCGGTTTTAGAGATTTTAATCACTTTGTCTGTAAGATAAAGTACCTGGATGTTATTAATTTACAAGAAAACCCTACACTCTGCACTTAAAATGTATTATTATTTGGAACAAACGCTTCTATCGTAACTTTAGCATGATTTAAATATCGAAACAGGGTTGCAGAGCGCGTAATGAAACAAGCCAGATGTACAAAACATAGAATGTTCTTTATGGGACACGCTTTTGCTATTACAACGTATCCAATTTGAGTAGACCTGTCATATTGTACCATGTTTTTGCTGTTTCGATGTTCTGGAGAATAAAGGGGAGGCAAGTGAGGTCATGGTACAGTGGTGGAATGGGTTGGTTTGTTCGTAGGCGCCAGCGGGTTTAGGCTCGTCCCGCGCCCGTTGTATGCGATTGTGTCACAAAAAGCCTACATATTATATTAACCAGACAAAATGTTTGCGACACACATCAACATGAAAAATAAAAAGAAAATCCGGAAAAGCCAGAGATAGGTAGAAAAGGTTGAAAATAAAATCTAAGCATTTTGAAAGGCCTTGCAGATGGTGTTACAAAAACTCTAGATAGGTATAAATGAAATGGCTTATCTAGATGTTTTCACAGCATGGAGCCTAATCGGTGAGTAGATGTTCTGATAAGCTGACGCAGATAATATACATTTATTTGAGGTTGAACCTACATACCAAACTGATTACACCTTATTGTCAACAACGCTAATTCTATTTGAGGCAATCTGTCGCCAATTATTTCGTCGCCCAATGTGTAGGCGTCTAACAAATACCTTCTATTAGCAACAGATTAAAATGAAGCGTTTCATTAATATTTAAATGTAACTTATCAATTCAATCGTTTACGACATCTCTTAGTTAAGAGCCGACCGTAATAGGCTTAAGTTTACATTGGAAAACAATCAAATATCGATTCCAGGCCTTACCATTAGGCAGTGTACACACGACACGAGATTTGCTCACACTGAATAACAATTGACGAGGTATTCACAGAATTCCTACATGGAGTGATTAAGCAATAATTGCGTCCTAAATTTTTATAGGTCATATCGATAGAATGGCTGTGGTCGAATTCATTACCCTATGGGGTTAGCTGTGGGGTGAGTGAGGAGGTGTACGGGACTTCATGGCGTCGAGCAGGGGGGGCGACGGGAATGTAATATCAGTAGAGTAGTGATATTGCGGTTTCTAGTTCGCGTGATACTGCTGTGGAGTCGCTTGGCAGCTGATGTAATTGCGCGGACAGTTTGTAATAAATAATTTGTAGTAAAAACTTGACTTTAGTTGACCTCTGGTAGTTTCAACTGAAATATTGTCGTCGTAACAGTTTGTGATGTTGGATTAAAACTTCCTGCTTTCAGCTTCTTATAGTTGAGAAAGTATTCAAGGGGTATCTTCATGAAAAGGCCATTTTCCCAGAACCTTTGTTCAAAATAGAGAGTTAACAGCTAGCTTACTAAACGTACAATTTATTTTTGATACTAATTTGAAAAACGAATTCACCTAACTCAATTTAAGTGCAACATACCTTAAAATTGAAAATATCATTTTAAATTCATCACTGAATAACGTGTTTCGGAATTTGCTCTAAAAATAACCATTTGAAACACAAAACTAGCTTCATAAATATTCACATAATCCTGAAATTTCAAACCATACGAATTCACATAATATATTTAAATAATCCACTGCATCACTAAAAAAATAAAAACTTTTTTACAAAAAAAAAACAACCGACTTCCTAAAAACACTACAAAGTGAAAAATAACTTTAATTTCGGTAGTCGGTGTCTTAGGATCTGTATTTATGGCTTTTTTGCCACCGACTTCCGAAATTAAAGTTATTTTTCACTTTGTAGTGTTTTTAGGAAGTCGGTTGTTTTTTTTTTGTAAAAAAGTTTTTATTTTTAAATTTTTAGTTGTGGTATTCACCCTGCACTAATTCCAAACAAACAATGCATATTTATGCGATAGCAGAAATCGCGGTTGATTTCCTGTCATTTTTTAAAGAGTTCCGGTGTCTGTCTCCGGAACTGATCATCAGATCTATATGAAAATTATATGGGACCATTTCGAAATAAACCCCTTTCGAACAAAAAAAGAATTTTGCAAATCCGTCTATATATGACGGCGTTATGGCCGAACATACATAAAAAAAAAAACATATAAACATCCGAATTGAGAACCTCCTCCTTTTTGAAGTCGGTTAAAAACGTAGTTTTACATCAATTAATAATTCACAATGACGCGCGTACAAATGAAATAACAAAAAAAAAAAACATAAATATAAATATGTTTTCGTTTTCAGCAGCCCAGTCTGTTGCGTAAGAGTTTAAAAATATACCCAAGGTGTAGACGCAATGTTCCACGTTTTTATAATAAAACGAATACTTCATCGGATGCAGGAATTCCGGGGCTTTCGTAAGAATCTAGTTCAAATATATTATTGATGGTCTAAATGATAGACTGTGCCAAGTATCTTGCATCATTAGCACTGATGAGGGATCTAAAGTTTAATACGTACCTAATTGTGAATCATCTATACTATATAGTATTATACATTCGAAAGTAACTATGTCTGTGTATTACGCTTTCACGATTAAACCACTGAACCGATTTTGATAAAATTTATCTAATATATTTGATATTATATTAATTTTATCAAAATCGGTTCAGTTTGAACCCCAAAAAAGGACATAGGCTACTTTTTAACCGACGAAAAAAACGGAGGATGATCTCAAATCGACGCGTAATTTTTTTTTTAAATCCACATCTTCGTCTGCGTCCGAGAAAACCAATCTTAACGCGGACGAAGTCGCGGGTAATAAGTATATAAATGTTTCTTGATAATACTATCCTGAAATCTGGCAAATTCTCTGAAAAATCTAGCCAAGACTACTATTGATATAAGTGGAAAAGAAGATTTTCTCGTAACCCGATTAGCCGTCTCTTCTAACTATTTAACCATTGTATCTTTTTTAACCTTTTAAGTGACTGAACTTCTTCTCAAGTTAGTTAGGTAATTGGTTACTAGGGATAGTACTTAGCTGATTGTAAAAAGTATTTTTCAGGAACTGAGAACTGGTTGTGAATTCAGTGTTGAATGGAGCAAAAATTGAGAAATCCTAAATTCATACTTATTCAAAACTTTCAGTTGAAACAATATGAAAATTTTAAAGAAAATATACACAACTCAGTAAAGTGAATTTTCCGGAAAAATCTGAATCTATTTTGTTTTTCTTCCCTTTCCAGTATAAATCTTAAAAAAAAACCGGTCAAGAGCGAGTCGGACTCGCGCACCCAGAGTTCCGTACCATGTATTAATATTTTAAAGTATTATATTATTCCTTATAGTATTGCAGTTTTAATTCAACGCCATCTCTTGACCGATAGTGAAACCAATGACTTCATCCAAAGAAAATGTGCACTTTGCTTTCTTTTTACAATTTTGTTTTTAATAATGAACGACACACCTAATCTATATATTTATATAATATAAAAATGAATCCCTATTTCCCTTGGTCACGACATCACGCGTGAACGGCTGGACCGATTTCACTTTTTTTTTTGTTGTTGTGTTTGTAATTGTCAGGAGAAGGTTCTTATGAAAGAAAAAAAAAAAAAAAAGTGCGCGGGAAATTAGAAAATTTAAGAACACTTATTTAAAAATACTTAACAACCATATAATAGGACAATGTAAACTTTTTTAATGTAACATTATGACATTTGACATAGAATTGACAGAATGCATGCTTAAATATCATCAAAGAGACAGGACAACGTCTGTCGGGTCAGCTAGTGTTTTATATAATGGAGGAACACTGACTCCCAAGTCACTGGTATAAACCAAGTTGGGAGCTAGGGGACCTATGCTTGTGATACAATTTCAGTGTGTTTTAAAGTAATGTATGTAACTATGTTGTCACTTTTTTAAATAAAGATTATTATTATAAATAAATAAATAATGTAATTATTGTTGATGATTTCTGAAAACGCGTGCTGATATTTAGAGACATCATTTTATTTTTCCTGTATTTTTTTCATAAACTTCTATCATATAGTATAATTTCAGATTTTTCTCTAGGCAAACTTCAGAGATATGGGGGTAGGACGGTAATTTTTGTTTTTACTCTTTTCGTTAAAAGTCGAAAACAATGCGGGCAAAAACATTTTTTTTTGTGAATATGCAAATATCGCTCTGTCATATGTGCGGTGTAAGGCAGGGTGGCCTCACATCTACCGGCCTCTTCAGTCTATATGTGAACCAGTTGATCGAGGAGCTCAGCAGGACACATGTCGGATGCTACATTGACAGAACGTGTGTCAACAACATAAGCTATGCGGATGATATGGTTCTGCTGGCCCCCTCGGTCAGCGCCCTGAGGACTCTGGTGAAAATCTGTGAACGCTACGCATCTGATCACGGTCTCAGGTACAACTCACAGAAAAGTGAGGTACTGATTTTTAGGGCCGGAAAACAGAGACCTAGTACAGTGCCTCCGATCATGGTCGGTGGAACTACATTGAAAATTGTGCAGCAATTTAAATATCTGGGTCATCTGGTCACGGAGGACTTAAAGGATGATGAAGATATTGAAAGAGAACGCAAGGCGTTGGCGGTACGGAGCAATATGCTGGCCCGTAGGTTCGCTCGATGTACCATAGAAGTAAAGTTGACGCTTTTTAGGGCATATTGTCAATCTTTTTACTCGAGCGGCCTGTGGGTTCGGTATACGCAACGAGCCTACAACGTCCTGCGTATTCAGTATAATAATGCCTTCAGAATGCTGTTGGGGTTGCCGCGGTACTGTAGTGCGTCGCAAATGTTCGCAAATGCGCGCGTTGACGGTTTCCACGCTATAGTGCGCAAGAAAGTGGCGTCATTATTTCAAAGACTGCGCGGTAGCACCAACAGCATTTTGCAAATGATTGCAACCCGTCATGACTGTCCCATACAGGCACACTGGGTACGGCACTGGGAATAGTTACTGGGAAATTGTAATTGTGATGTAACTTAACTTTATTCTAGGTTTATTAAATTATGTACGTACTAACATAGATGTTAAGAAATTTTTTACTAACACTTATATGGATTCTGTCCGAAATAAATGAATAATAATAATATGATACTACACATGCCCTAGTAGCCCCACTTCGAATTATTAAGAAACCATTTGGACCTGTTCAAAAAAAAAAAACCGGCCAAGTGCGAGTCAGACTCGCGCACCGAGGGTTCCGTACAAGCCTGTAGGTATATAAGTAAAAGTTCACCCATCACGACAATCGAGTCGTAGTTTTGGCTTGGTTTTATTTCTGTCTGTGTTTTGTTCTGTTTATTATATGATGTAACTAAAAAATTACGGTTTTCCCAATTTTTCCTTTATCTGTGCTATAAGACGTTGCTTCGTACCAAATTTCAAAATTCAAGATCGACTAGAAGTACCCTTTAGGTTTTGATTCCCTTGCGAGTTTCGAAAATTTGTGGAAATTTGCGGTATAAACGGCTATATCTTTTGATTGCGTTAGCTTAGAAGCTTGATTTTTTCACAGCTCCAAGGGACAGTAAACTTGAGTATTTGATATAAATTTCAGCTTGATACCTCCACGCGTTCCTGAGAAAAAGGGTCTTGACAGACGGACGGACGGACGGACGGACGGACGGACAACAAAGTGATCCTATAAGGGTTCCGTTTTTTCCTTTTGAGGTGCGGAACCCTAAAAAGAAGAGAATTCTTTCTTATTTGTAAAATTGTTGGGAAAGCGTCATCTAAAACTATTCCAAATTTGTAACTTTATTTTACCTTCTTATTAAAATTATACTGGTTTTTCAAGAAATTTTAACAGAAAATGCTGCTGCACGCATTTCCCTGTCCTCACGCAAAACTAATGCCAAGTGGGTCGGGTTGCAGTGCGGCACACGCTTCGCGGGACCACTGCAAGGTCCATCTCAGTAATTATTTGTCCTATTGTGTGTAAGTATACACACTCTATTCTTTAATTATCTAAGTATTCTAGATCTTAATCGTACGGTTAGAAATGCCCTTTATTGCTTTTTAGAACTCGTATGAATTTCAGATTTGATCTTTGTACTATACATTTTTATTGTCCTTGCATGTCAACTGTAAAATGCAAATGACCTAACGGTGACGCGTTAGTTATGTTAGGGGACATTCTAACAATAGATACACTGGTCCATAAATTAACAAATAACCGTCAACAAAATAACAAGTTAATTTGATAACTAAGTAATTTCAGTGGACGATCAGAAATCAGCAGTCCCGTCGCGGTTACACACAGTTATCGAGTATGCGGGCACAGGAAGCTAATTACTGATAAACAAGTCGATGGTCGCCTCCCTATTGACAGTTTGACTTATGAGCCTAATCGACATTCGGACGTCGTAGCCACTCACGTAGGGACGTACATTCGTTCAAAATAACACTGAAGCTGTGTTCAACTCCAACTAAAAATAACCTTGTTATTTAAGAGCCAATTTGCGTAGGTGTCCATTTAAAGAGACGTAACGACCATTTATTGTGTTCAAAACAAACTAACTGAGGATGATAATGACTTGTCATTTAATTTAAACCCGACCGCTTTGAGGACTTGGAAATAACAACAAAAGATTACGTTTTCATATTCATAAATGTCAGTTACGAAACGAATGGATTCCGCAACTGTACATTTCCCGGTTTGGCGATAAAAGCTGCGTACAATTGCCTCGATTTTGTTCTCTTTTATTCTAAGTTTTATTATTTTAAAGTATTTTAATTAAAACTGACATTGTTTTGAGGAAGAAGATTATGACAAGCCGCCAGCTTGATTCAGACAAAAAGATTTCGTGGAATCCGCTTCGCCCGGCGCAGGGCTGGGGAAGGGTCAGAATTATTCAAGTTTCCTTGGATGATTTTAAAAATTTAACGATGCTAAATTGTCGTAAAGTTGCAGGAGTATTAGAATTAAAACGTTTTGTTCTAGCAATAAATCTTCAAGAGCCTGTCGTCGATGCGGAATGTCGAGTTTTGTGAATAACGATAAACGTAATCGATGTCTTTCATTCTAATACCGTTTTATGTTTGGCTTTTTGTAATTCATGATCAAAATTCATGTAATTTTTTATTTTGATCAGTACTTTATAAATGTAACCAGAAACTATTAAAAAAATAAAACATAAATCTTTCATGAATTTAAAATTGAACATTCAGTTCGTTTTCAAGCCATTACATAATTTTCATGTAGGTATAAATTTGTCATTGGCTCATAAATGTTTGTTTGTGTTTTTCAGACTATGAAAAAAGGTGTAGATGATAACAGATTTTAAAAAACGGTAAAATCTTTCACTTTTCACGTTTCAGTTACTGCCTAATTCATTATGGCGCAACTCGAAACTCTGAACATCGTGTAAAAAAATAATTAAAAACAATATTAAAACAGTTAATCATTAATTATCCACACTAAAAAGCAATGTTAATTTAATTTTAATTGTTTAAATGCGACTAAAATGAAAATATATATAGAATACACACAAATTGTCAACCCTGCAACATCCGACACTTCCGCAACTGACAAGCGGTGGGTATTGTTTCGTACAGCAGAGCATTGGATCTATCCATTTCATTGTAGGGTTAAGTTTCCTACCCGCCATTTGTTCCGAATACTTGACTTATTTTCTACACGTATTTTCTTGTTTACTCGTAACGTAGACCTTGTTTGATCAGGGGTAATCTATGATAAATGGTTCTAGACTAATACGTAGGTAGGAGTAATATGGCTTGGAGGTATTACGTTTGTGATTTATTTTTATTAGACGGTATTAAATGATTTGTAAGCTAGTCTAATAAAAAGGGATAAGTGTAAGTAGTGTGACAGGCCGGTCCGCGCCCGCCGCCTCGCCTCGCCTCGCCTCGCTCCGCCTCGCTCCTCGCTCCGCCAGATCATTGTTATTTATCTCGGTGCCTCCCCGCTTTTATTTCGTCCCTGTCCGCCTCGGTTTATTTGTCTTCGGGATCTGAGGGTACATTAACGTATTTTTCTTCTCTATTAGGGAGACGGTCGTCGGCTCACCTTCAAACTTTGTACCGAGATCCACGAAATCCGAAACCCAACGTTTGTTTACTTGTTTTTTATTTCCAAGATAAGTCAAATAAAAGTTGACGATTGATTGTATTGTAGGAGCGCTCGTAATCACAAGGAACAGAAGAAGTTTTGAAGCGTTAAACCGAGAGTTAGGCTAGTTAGTGAACGGCGGCAGGGCTATCAATGCGACTCACTCGAATAAAACTGCCTTACTTTGATATTTAATATTTTTTTATATGTCCGTGTTGAGTTGTAAATGTGAGGCCATTAGGTTTATTTATATGTACACACCGCATAACAGTTTCTTTGGAGCACACACTGATTCATGTTGTAATAAATAGGTACACTATTTTAAGACGTCCTTCGCACGATTTCAGAGCGCCCGTTAACATGACTGGAAATTACCCGTGCCGATATTAACCCAGAATCCGCTCCATTTACATAATACACTTTTTTCACGAACGGCTTTTATTTAATGAGTCACTATCTGCACATTTGCGTATCTCAACAGACCGTAACAAAGGAGCCGACTCAGTGATAAAGTCTAGAATAGGTGAATTAAGCACAAAAGCTCCATTAGCCGCCTAGCTGTTTCGAAATTAAATTATCTCGAGCAATAGCAGGCTAGGGAGTTACGAGCAAATTGCCAGAAAGAATAAATCCATTCTCGCGAATCGGTTGCATGAAAATTGCAACAGCAGGCAATAGCGGCGCGCCAGCGAAGCGCACAATTATAACGAGACGGTATAAATCAGAATGAGTTGTGGCATGTTATTAGGGCTATTCCACCACGAAATAGGAAGACGAAAGCGAGCTCGATAAAACTCGTAAACTGAACCGAGATGTTGCCTGCTCATTTTCAACTGATTTTTTGTCGAATGGAAATCTGTGTACTTTGTATTTTTATTTCCGCCGCCACCGTCAAGTAACTCGGTGCCCAAACATGAGAACAAGCTTTTTATATATTCAAATGAATCGAGAACATAACACTTAAATTTTATTGTTTCCTCGAACAAAGCATTAGAATCGCATTAGGAACAGAGCTCGAAGATGTCTTGAAAAACGTATCTTTGAATTTACCTCATATCGATTGTCAGCGTTTTACTTTGTTTGCTTATTATGTAACAGAGTGCGACCTCAGAACGTAGGTTTTAGAATATTTTTCTGTTAGATCCTCATTTGATATTCGCAGTTAAAAAGGATCAAAAGCTTCGAGAGGTAACGGTTCCCTCCGAGAAATAGTTCCTATGCTCGTGAATACAAATAGATACTTATGAGGACTTACCTTTCGCAAATTATCTCCTGGCTACAAGCCGGCAACGTAACCTGAAAACAAAATTTTATAGAGAGCTTATTTAGTTTTCGTAGAACGGGGGAATCTTCACATCGGGGGATTGGAGACAATGTCGTAGAATATGATTATCATCATCGATATGTATGTCGGATAAAAACACTTTCATAAAAATATATTTTTATTTTAGTAATTGGGACAGGTAAACTGGAAGAGTCTGCGCAAAAGGTAGAAAACGAAAGCTTTATTTTGATTCCAGGATTAGTAAGATAAATATAACTTAGGATGACTGTAAAAATATATAAGTATTTCTTTCTATTTTCTAACATATATATGAAGGACTCTCGAACAAAACAAGTCCTATAAATATCTGATTGCCTACACCATCAAAAAATTCCTCGAACAAAAATATATATAGGATAGCGGGATAGTACCTACTGTTGTTGCTATGAACGATAATAACAATAAGTAATATTATCTTGAGACTTATCGAAATACAAGTTAATAAGTCCCCAGTCTTGGCGGAGAAAAACCAAAGTAAATGATGAGATAGTTTGATATTTTAGCAATCCCCACAGAGGGGGAATGTAAATGGAACAGTGAAATGGAAATTGACATATTTGGAATCCCACTGTGGATGGAAATTTTAAATTGAGTTGGGATCCTCTGGTGAAAACACGGTCATCATTATAATTATAACTGTAGTAATATAATATTCTCGGCAATACCGAAAGGCCGGATTTTTACCCAATGATGTGAAACAGTGGAAGAATTGTTGGTCATTCAATCATGTTTTTAATTCAACATTAAAGTGTCCTCGCATATCAAAATAATAAGCCCATATAGCATTATTAGTCCGTTAAAAACTGATATATTGACCTGCACGTAACAAGCAATATCAGAACTTACAAATAAATGAAACAATAACTTCTTATTGCAACATTTGTACGCTAGTTTACGCAACCATAAAATATGATAAGCATCGGGCAATGAGATTCAGACGGTATCCTATTTATTTGTATTTACGAGCAAATCGAGCCTTGACCCGCCGCCCGAGACCTGGGCCTACTCAGGAAAACAACTTTTGCTAGATAAACACATAGCCGAATTCTTTTGTTGTGTCACCGGCGTGATTTACTGCTCAAAATGAAGTGCGGCAGGCAAGAGTCGATTATGAGCGAACAGTTCTAGCGTGTAATCACCGATAGTCGTGTTTAATAAGAGTGGTTTGTCGGTGCGACGGTGCATCGGAGCTGATGCGGGCGTATTGCCGGTCGCCGCCGGTAAACAACGCTCGCTCGGGCGGAGGCGGCAGCTGCTAGACCGAGTCGCCTGCATGCGACGCGCAATATCCCTCTTACAAAATAAAGGAATTCCCCGCGACAATCGTTCGCCTTCTTTACCCTCACCCGAGAAATACAAACGCACGCCTTCGAATGACTTTACAAAAATTTGCATGGCACCAGCTTTTTTTTTTCTCTATATTTTCACGTTCAGAAAAGCAATTTTTGTACGTCGCCCGCGATACGGAACGCGGGAAATTGCACTCGTTCCTCGGTGAACGGAGAGAACAGTGGGAATGGAGTGGCACAGAGTATTGTGCCGAATAGAGGCGACCGATTGCTTTCGGCTAGCTTTATTGGCCGGTACACTTCTGGAACTTTGATTATGTCTATACACAACTGTTTTCTACTTTTAACTATGAGTTCGTTTCCGTTATTGCGACGTCGTTTGCTTTCAAGTATTGGGAAATTTAAGAGGATTTTAGCGGAGAAGTTAAACTTTCAGGAGTTGGAGAGTCTTATGATTTGAAAGCTAGCGTGGCGGAATTTTCGCTATTGGAAAGTTATAGCTTAATTCTAAACAAAAATACGTATGTATGTTTGTTGTTCTCTCCTTGAATTACCATTCTACACAAACGCCCAACTTCACGTATCACTATCAAGTGAAACTACATTTAACTGAGTTTTACTATAATTTTGATTCACGAAAGAGTTTCGCTGCAGTGGGAGTTATCCCCGATGTTGTTTGATTCAATTAGACCGCCAGCCGCGTCCCACTGCGTCACACTACTAAATTATCTTAATTACGAGCCTCAGGACAACAAAGTAACAGCTAATTACTTTAAACTACAAAATACCAAACAAAATTATTCTGTTGGTCGAACAAGAACATGAGATTTATATTTATTTATTGCGAACTGTATGAGCCTTTTATTTGGGCTGTGTTAACGAGCTCTGAGAGTTAATAAGTATTGTTAAGGACTTAAATTGTTGTGATGAAAATGTAAAACAATGGGTTTTATTATCAGAGGGAGAAAAGCTTTATTTTGTACCAAATTTACAGAACGCGTCACTACTTTTCATATTTGTTGTTACTGGACTCTAGATTTCATTTTCCATTTGTTAATTATTTCAGTAGATAAGTTTAAAATGACTGAACTGGAAACTAATAAATAATGCTGTATAACCAAAAATTTCAACGAAATAAATAATTAGGCTTATCTAAATTTTGTACCGTAGCAAAACGGTACAAATTACACATTAAAATGATTCATACTTTGTTTTTCATTAGGTACAGTTAGCCACAATGTACAGTTGCACGACGACTTTCAATTATTCATTGGCCACTGATTTTATGAAAAACTTCGTTCCATTACTACATATTAAATCTCTATTCAACGATCCGTATTGCATATTGTAAATAGTCATTTAAAACAGAAATAATTTTGATGTAAACAATTTATTTTCGCTACAAAATTACAGCATCGAGTGGTTTATATTTTTGTATCATTTCCAATGCCAACATCGAGTTGATTTCAGAAACCAGGTGTTTTATTATATAAATCTGTAGTTTCATAGGAATA
Source organism: Aporophyla nigra (assembly GCA_947507805.1). Taxonomy (NCBI): domain Eukaryota; kingdom Metazoa; phylum Arthropoda; class Insecta; order Lepidoptera; family Noctuidae; genus Aporophyla; species Aporophyla nigra. The sequence goes on along the minus strand of OX382302.1, from coordinate 15,389,486 downwards.
ACATGGATCTACGTAGGTATTTAAGATGGGTCGTGTCGTTAATTTAGAGCGACAGTGTTAAATGGTTCGTAATATTTTGTTTATTTAATGTAATTATAACAAATAGGTCGCCGTGCGAATCTCCCGCGGAATCGTGACGAGGTCAATTCGTGGTTCAGGGTGACTGATGACAAATTAGTAATTTGTAATGAGTATTTCTGAGTTAATTTGTATGTAGCGTCACGCTCCCTGGGTTTGCAGCGAAACCGAATTTCCAACGATTAAAGCAATTAGTTTACTGCTGTTTTTAAAAACATGTTAGTTTTTTAAATGCAACGATGGTTAGGTGTAATTTTCATCAATGTTCAAGCTTCTGTAATAATAAGATTTGAGTTACAAATTTTATTGAAGTTTGCCAATAAAATATCATTGAGTTTGATTTTCAGTTCAATTATAAACTCTGCTTGCACAAACCTACTGAAAAGAGCAGTGAAATAGAGGTTCCATGTTTTCAATACACTCTTTTCAAACGTAAAAGAATCTGTCTTGATACTAAGTAACCTTGAAAGAAGTCGTCAGTATCATTTCCATTTCTGCAACATTCCAACCAACTGAAGAGTGCCTTTACTCTTCATTTCATTCAGAGTGAAATATTTTGAGTGACAACTGAAAAATATGAGTCAAAACTGAAGTTTCGTGGACGGGCGCATCCGTCAGTTAGTAAATCTATGGCAGAGGTATTATTAGTAATGATTTACGAGCATGTCGCGGCGTTTCGACAGACACCCGTTAATGACGCCGACCGACGAAGTGCACTCAATTTTATTTATTGGCTTTCTTGAAAGTCATTTTAAACTGGCAACACACGGGACGCGGTGCGAAGACTCTTTACTCATTCTTGAATAGAAATGTTTGGGACTTTCCGTTTTTTATTGCTCTACTATTTTTTCGGGCTATGTCGGTTACCTTGGTTTTCCTACGGATCTCTTCATTTCTGATTCAATCGCGTAGGGAAACTCCAAGCATAGCCCTCTCCATTGCTCTTTGGGTGACTTTGAGCCATTTTATGAGGTCCATTCTGAGCGACCACGTCTCAGGGCCATATGTCATCACTGGCAACACACACTGGTCAAAGACTTTTGTCTTGAGACACTGCGGTAAGTGGGACGAGAAGATATTGCGTAGCTTCCCGAACGCTCTGCCCAGCCGAGTCGGATTCGACGATTGACCTCTTTTTCGAAGTTGGACCTACCTAACTGGACAGTCTGTCCTAGGTACACGTATTCGTCCACAACTTCGAGTGTAGGTAGCGCCTCCGATCTTCATTGGAGTGGATATCACACGAGCATTGGACATGACCTTTGTCTTGTCCATGTTCATCCTAAGACCCACTCTTTCAGAAGCTCTACTGAAGTCATCGAGCATTGTACTGAGGTCCTCCATAGTCTCAGCCATGACTACTATATCGTCGGCAAATCGAAGGTGAGTGATGTACTCGCCATTGATGTTGATGCCAGCCCCTTTCCAGTCCAGAACCTTGAAGACATCCTCCAGTGCAGCGGTGAACAGTTTCGGAGAGATGACGTCTCCCTGTCTCACACCTCGCTGCAGAAGGATAGATTTCGAGGCTTTGTCCTGGAGCCGGACTGACATAGTAGCGTTTTCATACAAACACTTCAGCATCTTGATGTACCGATAGTCAATCTGGCACCGTTGAAGAGACTGCAGTACAGCCCAGGTCTCGATCGAATCGAAGGCTTTTTCGTAGTCCACAAACGCTAAGCAGAGAGGCAGGTTATACTCTTCGGTCTTCTGAATAACCTGCCGCAGTGTATGTATGTGGTCTACGGTGCTAAAGCTTTTACGGAATCCGGCTTGTTCGGGAGGCTGGAAGTCGTCAAACCTGCGCGCGAGACGATTCGTGATGACTCTTTGAAAACAGCTTGCAGAATTGCCAAACTTAAGTGGCAGTGGGCAGGGTACATTGCTCGCAGAACGGATGGCCGATGGGGTCGGAAGGTTCTGGAGTGGCGACCGCGTACTGGAAGACGGAGCGTTGGAAGGCCTCCCACAAGATGGACCGATGACCTGGTGAAGGCCGCAGGAATAGGTTGGATGCGAGAAGCACAGAATAGGTCGAAGTGGCGGTTCTTGGGGGAGGCCTATGTCCAGCATTGGACGTCTTTCGGCTGAAATGATAACTATGTTTTAATTGAGTGTTGTTTCTATAAAATGCTCACAGATTTTCAGGGCTTTCCGTTTCAAGACGCTCTTTTCCAATTTCCCGATTGATTTTACCACAATCGAATTTGAAGATTCTTTGTAATTAGTATTTATTTCTTCATCGCTAAGTTTAATTTCAAAACTGTATGTAATTTCTGTACTGTACTTTATTTGCTATTTACTAGCTTTTGCCCGCGGTTTCGCCTGCGTGGTGGTATTACCCCACAGGAACGTACTATCAGGATAAAAAGTATTCTGTGTTTATCCAGTTCATTTACTATCTATGTGCCAAATCTCATCCAAATCTGTACGGCCGTGCTTACGCGATTGAGCAGAAAATATACAAACTTTAACATTTTTAATTATGTTTTATTTCGATTAACACACTTATATAAATCATATTTTAAAATATTAGAAAAAAAAAACATTTAAAATATAAAAAAATAGTAGCCCACCGGTATCGGGAACAGGGTCTAAGCTACCGGTGGTCATGGCTCCAGAGAGAGGAACCTCCTAACGGTGCGAGCCGTGTCCAGAAGTACAGCTTTCTAAATCAAGCCCTTGATCCAGCTGCCCAACGAGAGCCTCTTCAGGTGTTGGTCGAGGCTCCTGGCTATCAAGCCATTGACAGTGACGACTATCGGCACAATGATCGCTGAGTCCACAGCCCACATGTCAACAACCTCGCGAGCCAAGTCAAGATACTTGATCTTTTTATCTTTTTCATTTTTCACGAGGTTCCCGTCATGCGGTACCGTTATGTCAATGATCATTGTGCGCCGCTCTAATCGATCCACCACCACTATATCAGGCTTATTTGCAATAATAGTTCTGTCAGTGATGACGGATCGATCCCAGTACAGTGTGATATGTCCATTTTCGAGATCTGGGTCGGGCACATACCTGTAGTACGGCACTTCTGATTCCACAAGACTGTATTTCAAAGCACGTTGCTGGTGGATAATCCTTTATAATATTAAGGTGAACTTAGGTAATGCCTTAGACGTTCTCTACCAGTCCACTGAGGCTGGTGAATAGAATATGGCAGGTGCTCTGGTTGGGGTTCATAAGTTTTTAAATACAACTGAGAGAATAGTGATTTCTTAAACTATAAAAAAAAATATAAAACTTAATTTTAACGTGTAGCTTAAGTTAAGCCATAGCATAGGTAAGTGCAGTGTAATGAAAGCTCTTATAGTTAATCGTTATGTGCGCAATCCTCAATAATGCATTGTCACCTTCTCTCGTAAAATCAAAAAGTATAAGTATCGACTTTTATTTGATTTCTGAATCAATTTATCGGAAATTAGTTTTAATTATAACGATGATGTGTGTAAAGTTGTTAATTAGACTTTCTAGTTATTTAGAAAATATATTTAAGTGTCGTATGCGGCTGCGCAAGATATTGTTAGACTTTTTGTTCATGACGTACATTTTTGAGTTTTTTTTTTATAATTATAATTTTTACTAAACATATATATATTGTTATTTGTGATTGCCTTTATTTGCAATGGTTCGTAGTTTAAAAGGGTCTTTGATTCAATTAGCTAAGTATAGCGATTGAACAAATAATTCAAGGAAAGTCCCCCTGAAAGAAATGATAAATCAGTAAAACACTTAGCTACACATTATTATTTCACAGTAAATTATGAACAACATCAATTTTTCAAATGTCTACGGATCCGTCCGATCGACTTCCATTAATTTGGATGATGGATGTCAAGTGTGCCACAAGTTTATGTTGTGAATCAATCAAGGATAAATCACGGTCTTGATGGCTACTGATTTTTAGTAATACTACGAACCCCGAAGGGTCTATGCGTCGAGAAAGAAAATAGTTTCAATTAACGTTGCTAAGTCTAGTGTGTACGCCTCGATAGAGTAATTGGCTTTTGATGAACTACTTGATTACACATGTCTATTTGTTATTTAATTGGTCAAATTATTTCAGGGAATTTCCTCGCTCTTATGTAGTGGTCGTCGAGTGGTACCAGCCCGTCACAGCTTCGAACCCAGGCTGACGTATCACGGAGTTAATTGCGGACTCCTGGCCACCGTACGCGAGGGCTTGCGGGTGGCGAGCAATGGGTAGCTCACCACCTGCTGAACCAGGGCACTAGGCCCGAATGGCCGGCGCGTTGTGTTCCACGCGCGCCACAAAGAGATGTCAGGAAAACTGAAGGGGGCTAGGACCGATGCCTGCCAGGGTCGCGAGATTTGTTCGAATGAGTTACCGTGGTTCTGGCATATAGGCAACTGAAGGAACACGGGTGGGTTGTATTCAGTAAAAATCTGACACGCTCCGCCAAGAGCGGGAGACGTCATATTATGGTGATTTTCCACCCACAAAAAAAAAGGCTGCCGTTTCACCAGTACTCTCAAGCCGGTGAAGGAATACACCGTGAAGAAACCGTCATGTCCTAGAACCAAAAGTACAAACACGTGGAATCTACCAACCTGCATTGGACCCGCGTGGTAAATTATAGCCCAGTCCCTCTCGTATAGAGGAGGCCTGCTCCCCACCAGTGGGGACATTATAGGCCGAATATGCTCACTCGTACGGTTTATATACCGGCGTTGAAAAAGGTTCACGTACGCATACTCCTGGCTCACGAACATAAAGTTGCTGAATCTCTTCATTCAAGAAGCACATAAAACATTCTTTTAGTTCGTGCGGTAATTTCGACGACTAGAAAACAGAAAGGCCGTCCTTTTTTAAGACCGCGGTAAAAGAACAAATTGGCGGTTCCATATTGTTCGCAGTAAGACACTATACGACTATGGTATGTTAAGAGACTCGTAATAAGACGAGGGGCCAACAAATCATAATAAATTCGGCGAACTTATTAAGTCAGCCGCCAACAAACAATGGAGCGAGTTATTGGCGATATACCCTCGTTTTATCTAACGCCCCCCCTCTTACCACCTCACAAATGTCTCCCCGGCCCAACAAGTGGAGCAATCTACGTTTTATCGGAAAAAGCTCAGGGAATCAAGAATATACCAATTAACAGAGGCAAAGAGTTAACAACAACAGATGTTTAATAGCTCGAGGTAGCTCTCAATAATGGCTGCAGAGAACGGATTTGCTTGTAGCTTTTACTTACTTACGGGCTCTTTTGTATTGATACTGTAGGATCGATGGATCACTTTCAACGTTATTTTAATTTGAAAATAGTGGTGCCTTTTACTAATCGACATTGTGGCACGACATTATTTTTATGAGTTTTGTTTTTCCTTCATATCTGCCTTCGTCATATCCTGTACAAACAATAGTTAAATTTGTACCTAATTACCTACTATTAACTACTAGGTATTACTACTAAGTATTACTTATAAACTTTTGTTTTGTCTTTTTAGTTGTCGTATTCTAAACTTTTGTCTACTTTGGATAAACATAACACCATATCTGTATTCTCCGGTACGTTTAGCAGAGGTATAGTGTATAGACACTCTCCCATCCTTAGTATTCGTGTGTATTTAGTATGATTATTTTCTAATGTGCGTCTTATTTGTGTCGAAAACATTTTTTATTTTATGTTTTCCTATTTAATGAAATCAATCACAATTTTTCTTTTTAGACGCATCTTCTGGAATCGTTTCTAATTATTCTAAAATTATCCAGATGTATTTTTGTGATATGGAGTGTCATCTTGGCTCAGTGTTGGCAGACGTGAGTCATGTCAATGACGTAGTACTACACCACCTGGCCAGTTCTAGAGAACACAAGTGTAAATCATTACTCATCAATAACGTCTACACATGAATAGTGAGGGATGACTATAGGAATTCGAACGTCCATTAAAGTTCTGCTCTATTTCAGATTTAACTGTTCAGAGAGAAGTAAACTACTAATAACTGTCCAACAAATTAATTGTAAAATGATCATAGTTTCAACCAGACATTAATGTCACATTAAAATAACAACTTTCCAACCGTTAATGTGGTCGGTGCTTCACCGGTGCCATTACATTTACTAACAGTGATGTTTTAATTTATATCATCATACGATACTATTATGCTGTCCTCCGGCTGAGCTCTTTGCCAGCGCAATTATGTATTGCTTGCTAAATTAGTAGAGCATTAAATTATTAATAAAGGTGACATAGTTGACTGTTGATTTGGTAAACATTAGCACGTAGGCCGCGGCAAAGTGGCACAGTAATTGACTCTATTTTCAATCTGCAAACACTAGCATCCCTGCGACGTGATGCACGCTGTATATCTGTTGCCTTTATATTTATAACAGTTTGCCTGAATGCGCTAATATTTACAAGGCTACAAGTACCAACAAAGACGGGAACTATAATTAATCTTAGTGCAACAAGAATTCAAGCGAGTGCAAGGAATTACGATTAAACGCTCTAGTTAATTAATACGCCAACCAAAACCGCCGCTCAAGCGAGCCAGCGAGTCAGTGCGGACCGGCAGTGCGCCTAACATCTCGCAATACCAAAACAAGAACAAACCATTAAAACTAAGCGAACGAAATCGGATTCAATCTAACAAAATAGCAGCAATTACAATCCCAAACTATATGCCGTAGGATGTAATGGCCGCCCTTCGATAACATATAAATAGAAAGCTCCGTACGACTCCGCCAATAATAGTCCAAATATCGTTCAATAATGGGACACGAGCGGACGAAAGTGTTGGGCAAACAATAATGGGCAAAGACAGAGCGGGCACGTACACCGAGTCGCAGAATTAATCAGTTAGTCACACTTGCGTCGAACTAAGGAAGAGTCGATTAGGAGGGTACCTTGAGGATTATTGAGACATTGCGGCGCATGCCAGCTGCGGCCGCCCAACTTGCCGATATTGCCGCCGCGGCCAGGGCTGCCCCAACTTGTTTCCAACTGCCCAAGAATTCCCAGCTCCGACGAGAAACTCCGTCGTTCGATCATACTTATTGGAAAAAGGGTTCTCGTTTTCTCATAATGTTGCCATCGTTGTAGGTACCAGTGTTAGGATATTTCACTTGTTATATTTTGGAATGATGCCATGTTCCACTTTATGGGTTGGGGTTATTTATACGTACAAAAGTTCTAGGATTTCATAATACTATAACATTCGTTTGTTTCTATTTTCCTCTATGATAATTTGGGTTATCGTGGGTATGTGGAGGGTTGTGTTAGGCGAGGCATTTTAATTAACAAAGCTATGTTCCCCTGCGGCTCGGATAGTGCTGATGGAAAAAATGACATTACTTTCATATTCGGCACACATACGCGAGTTTAATTGATAGTTCGTTATCTTCTCGGTGATGAGGTTATTTAGTTATAAGCTGTACTGGGATACGACTCGAATGTAGTTCACGTATTTCACGTTTCGAGTAAATTTTATTTGAATTCATCAGCGCGAGCTGGGGTCCCTATAATTCTGATTTTATAGCCTTATTTATGTATACAGTACAATAGCCTCTACTAGCACACAACATCCATTTTGCTTTCAGTAATAGAGAAGTAAAAGAACCTGACCTCTGAGTTTGTTTCGGCCTTTCTTCTCAGAGTAGTCAGATAGGAAACACCGACCTCATCTAGCTCAAAAAAAAATTATTGACTTGTAAAAATGTTTGTACAAACCTACTTATAGAACTAAAATCATTTATCTATACATAATATTATAAAGCTGACGAGTTTGTTTGTTTGTTTGATTGAACGCGCTAATCTCAGGAACTACTGGTCCGAATTGAAAAAATATTTTTGTGTTGGGTAGCTTATTTATCGAGGAAGGCTATAGGCTATATAACATCACGCTACAACCAAGAGGAGCGGTGCAGTAATGAAAAATGTTGCAAAAATCGCACTGGTAGGCGATTCGACGCGACGGGAAGGGTCGGGGGAAAAAGAAATTTAACGCGGACGAAGTCGCGGGCAGAAGCTAGTCATTTAAAACCAAATATAATTATTTTTCTTTCATGTCTTAAATTTTGCAGGTTTAGTTTACCGTGATTTTTACTATAACAAACTCTATAAGAAGTTTATAATGATTGCCTCCTATTTTGATCACCCTTTCAAATTCTTGTGTCATAACTTGAGAACTTGAGAACCTCCTTCTTTTTGAAGTCGGTTAAAAATAATATTCACCAACAAAATTAAAATGGTTACCTCATACCTGCATAGCTATAGATTTCTGAAGTTGATGAACTGCGTACCCTGATTGACAATCTGATGACTCGATTATTATATTCAGATTAGGAGAGTTGTCGAGCCGAAACTCATCAACTAGGTTCAACACTTGAATATAAAGCCTTAAGTGGTCGGGGGTGGTCGGACGGCCGGCTAATGCACAAAGCGGGTTCCTCTGTTATGGTGATTGTACAAAACAGATTGTGGATGCACCGCTCCTAGGCGGCTTTGCACCAGAATAACAATTGTGGCTCCATTGGTATTTCTGTACGATTGATAATGTGGTTTCTTTGAATTAGTGTCATAATGTGTTTTATAGATGGTCTCTTTGTTTTGAAAATTGATTGATTTATAATTTCTACTAAAATATCTTTTTAAAGCCTATTTTTTCCGAATTACGTGTCGCAAAGAAGGGTAATGTTTTTCAAAATTAAATATGTTATTTCACAACCTACACTTATCAGAAGCTAGGTGCACGATTCCAACGGCTTGTTTTCTATGGAGAAGACCCAGCAAGAAAGTCCACAATTACTCTTTTAAAAAGAATTTATGTATACCTACAATGTTTTCAAATAACTGTGTTAATGGGTATGGGAAGATACCGTAGCCTATTAACAAGTACCAAATACTTAATAAAATAGAATAGTTTGTAAGTAAAAAGTTTAATGTATGTTTGCTCCTTTGTGGCACTCTAGAGACCAAGGCGTGGGTCGATAAAATGATTCATACGTCGATCGATTTGTTCTTAATCTTGAGTCTCACTAAAGATGCGATAGTAATCAAAATTCAATATGGCGACAACCACACTGTGTGAAATTTAGAAAAATGAAAGTCGACAAACTCTATCATTGAATAAGTCTTTGAATATCATAAATTATAATATTTTTGGGTTAACATTTAGGATCCATAATGATTCAAATTTGGTTAGCAACCTCCCAGCAGTGGGAACGATATAGACTAATTATACTATTATGCAAACACTCTCACTAAAATTTTCAAAACTTATCATAAAGTGTTGATGAAAGAAGTTCTTATAAAATCATATAAAAGGTTTTACTAACATGAAGTTAACTAAAAAGTGTTAAATAAATAAGGTAACAACAAAAATCGAAAACTCAGTTTTTCTTCTCCTTCTCCTTCTTTTGTTAATTACGCCTAATATGTGATGTCTCGTCGTCTAAAACACGTCAGATGTCTTGATAACACATCAAAATCGAGGATGAATCTATGAAATAAAGATGTCATTGGCTTTGTCATTAATAGCACTTGATATAATACGATATGGTGTACAATTGATATAATATTTCTATTATCCATATTTATTTCTCATAACATCGCTCCACAAGACTCTTAAGTTGTCAATAAAGTCACTGAGCTCGTAAAAAAGACCAGTTAGACGAAGATGTCGTTGAGTCTCTCGTCAGAAACTATTTTTCTACAGTTTTATGTGTCCGTGTCATATCGTCATACGACACGGATACGGCAGATTCGTCGGTCGGTCAGGTTTAGCTGTCAATCACGGCAAGTTGATTGGATTTCGATATTGGCACCAATACTTCGCGAGCTGCCCAGGTGAAACGCGCATATAAAACATTCGGAATGAAACTTTAAAATTTTTGTCTGTCACAGATTTTAAGTTTAGAATTATTTATATTTGGATCTGGACCGTGGAAATAAAATGATGTTTGGAAACATTCCACAAAAATGATATGGTTTGATTTAGTTTTGATACGAATAGAAAATGAAGCTACATTTGAGTTTGTAAAAGCTATCGGGTGATCAAATGCAGAACTACCTAGTCGTTAAATGAACACTTAAAAAACGAATTGCTTTGAACCAAAGAATACGTTTAAATGAAATAAAAGCCAGCTTTATCCAACACGCTTTCCAGTTCGAAATTAAGACCTAGATTGGTTGCAAAATCTCCGCCGGATCGAAAATCTAGGGTATATTTTGTGGTCGGCGAATAGCGCTTAAAGCGAAGTGCCCAACTATAATTGACTAATTAATGACGTCACTCAAAGTTTCAGTGAGTACTGCCCAAAACTGAACTTTACGATTATTTCGGGAGTGAATCAAAGGGAGCAGATTCGTTATTGCTTCACGTCTAGTTTTGTGATGGAAACATAATGGCTTGATTGGAGAAGCGACCGCTTTAGAAAGGGATTGTGACTTTGTGAGACTATAATTTATTTATGTCGCAAATTGGGGTAGGTACTAGACATGCACTTAAAAAGCTGAGTAATGCAAGCGGAGTCTCGAGTACTCAACTCGTCTCAATCCGAGTAAACATTTTTAAAGTACTTCCCCTACCTAACTACGTCAAAGTATATAATATGTATGTATATTAGAAAATACTTAGAATATTAATAGTATCATTCAATAAAGCCTTTTGTTTAGGATAAGGCTCAGGTTTCTGATATAACATCACACTTTTCGCAAATCATCGAAACAGAATCAATAGAAACTGCACTTTAATCTCGTTAAAACAGCTTCCATTTTTGACGTAGATCGTACGAAACGCATCGCCGGACCGGACCGGAATATAATCGATGCAGTGTTGTGTGAAATAGTATCATGGAAAGCTATCAATAACGAGGGCCCGTACTAAGTGCTCCAGACATTACCAGCTTAGCGTGCTAATATATTGAACAGCTCGTTTGCAAGGTAATGCGCAAACGCCACGAATTTGTACCAGCTGGCAACTTGTTAAGAGCTGATGCACGTGTTGTGGTCCAGGCGAATTTACCTTTACCGTGAAGGTGCTACACTGTGAATCTTTTATATCAAGCAGCTTTGAATTTTGGCAACACATTTTCATCGAAAGGAAGTGCTCTGGACGTTGGCATTTCTTAGAAATTCAGCACGGTGCAAATTTTTAATAAATATTCCCAATAATAAACTGCAAAATATTTCGATGTTCATTATAAGTTGGCGATCCCCGAGGAAATCTAAGAGTAAGAGTTTGGAATCCAGAGTCGTAAGTTCTGTTTAGAAGTTAATGTCGCAGAGACGGTTGAACTTTTCGAACCCTAAAAATTGCTGCCCTTGGATCAGTAAAGTCCATCGACTTGGTGACTGGATAACCATTGTTGGATCTCTTAATCTGGCCCCAAATTGAAGACTTATTTGCAAAAGTGCTACGTAAAGCCTGGAACTTGTCCTAACATGAAACAACTGATTCTACACTCGCTAATAAGCGTACAACTAGTTCCTTTAAGCCAAGTGGAAGTTCCAGAGAGTCCTTGGCGACATGCCAAGAAAACATTTAGACGAAGAAGTCGACAACAATTACGTAGTTTGTTTAATTTGATCGAGGAGATATGATGGTCTAAGATGTCAGGTCAGGTGGTATCGGCCATAGCAACACTGTGAGTCCGAGACCTGGTTACAATTACAGATGTATTATTTATCAGACGGCAAAGCGGGGGCCTCGTCCGGAAAAAGGAATTGATTTCTGCATAATTTAACAGCGAAAACACCTCCCTGAGACCTCTCTCTAGTACTAAAAACAAAACATTAGTTTGTATTTTACTACTTTCCTCGGAATAAATGCATTTTTTATGTTCATATACGCACTCTTTACGAAATGAAGGCGAGTTGATGCGGCGCTTGCTATTAGATTTTTAGAACTCTGATTTCATTAACCAAATAATTTATTATTTTACACCGCGTGGAATGAAGAATGCCTAATTCCCTTTGACAGACCATAGCTAATATTTTATTCAAAAGAAGGTTTTCGTTTACATAATAATTAAATGTGCTTTATGAATATAAAGTCTTAATCAAAGTCTTGTAACTAACATAAACTTTTCCTAGTATTCTGCTCGATATACATTATGCATATTAATTACTTGCGCCTGAAAGGGACGAGAATATACTAACAAATAGGAAAATAATTATTCTTGGAATATTTTGTCTTTGAAATATCTATTGAATAACCACGGTATAATTAAATCATTCAGGGTGGACATATTTTATGCTTGAGCTGTTCTATAGCCGCCCACTCTGCGTCTCTTTCATATTGGAATCTTAAATATTCCACACTCTATGCATTTAATTATCCAAACTTTTGGTAGAGTAATATCTGAAATAAGTTGTAAATAGCATAATATTCAGGTCTGTGGTTATACTTTTAAACTGTTCATATGCATCGACAGCATCCAGTACCTTCCTAGTAATAGCATCAGATTGATTAGCGGTGTGCGTACAACAAACACGCGGCTCCGGTGCGGCCGGCTTTGTTGTCGGACCGGGCTGAGTCAGATTCTTGTAGGTAATTAACCGTTGCTATAAATTAGTGCGGCGGGCGTCGTCCGGCGGGCCTCATTGCGGATGCGACGCACGGCCCGGACGACGGCGACCGGCCCAAGGATGCGGCGTCCGAACATTGTCACTGCACCGCAACTGCAGCTGTGTTCACTAGTTAGTGCGCCACAACACTACGTGTTGAAATATTGCCATTGTTACCACTAACTAAGGAGGCGACACTTCATCGATATTCGATTACGTCATAACTTCTCATCGATACCATTTTGTGGATGTTCTTGTCTTTTATACGACAAAGTTATTATAGAGATACGACTTTTCAAATTCGTAATTGGATTTCTTTTTAGTATTGCTGTACCCTCATTTTTCCAGACAAATATCTATGTGAAAACGAGAAAAACAAATGTATTTTTAAGATCGTCCACACTTATTTTATGAGTATACTTCATAGAAGTTGGAACAAAAAACCGAATAGTGAAAACAAACAACTAGTTGTTTACGAGTTTTCAAAGTCCATAATATCGAACAAATAAATTTTATCACACATCCGGCAATGGCTGAAGTATTGAGCAAAACTATGGCAGAACTAGTAACTCTATTAAATTATAGGAAATATTGATAGCAACCTAAAGTTTTGGTGTTTCCTAAGATAACTCATTATATTATAACATTTTTATTGAGACTCTATAAATTGGGAAAAGATTAATTACTGGCCTACGAACATTAATCACCCATAAAGTGCTTACTGTGGTGGTAAAAGGTTGAAATAAAAAAACCCATTGTAACTAAGCCCCAAAAAATTTAAGTATTTTAATAGACTGTTCTTCGAGAGGAAAATATACCCATTAGCGTTGTCCTTATGCAAGTCATGTATTAGTTGACACAGGACACGATGTTAATATAAAACATATTGGTAATGCATGTCACCGCGCCCCTACTATGTAGTTGGCTGAGGTAATCGCTCCAGCTCACGTATCTGATGGAGTTTCCAAGCTACCAAACTAGTTGGACTGTTGTCGGAAACTTCCAACGCTGCTCGGCGCAAGGTGCATGTTCCAACCTGTTCCCGATAAGGAGGAGGATTCGACCTTAAATCCTAACACGCGCCCCGATCTGTCTAGGTTAACAAAATATCTTCTCAATTAAAACTTTCTCCATACAATGTTGAGTCGATCAAAATGTTGAAGGATGTCAGCGCTCATTTTCTACATTCATTATGAGCTGAATTAGTGAGGGCGTCACGCTCGGAGACGTTGTTTTATTCAATGTCTTGAGACAACTTATATGGCAGACCATTACCTAATTGAAGCCTGACTCGTCGCGGCACCTCCGCCAAAGTGTTATTGCAAATGCGAGTCACGACACGGCGTGAACTTGTTGTCGCGAGGCTGCGGGGCGCGGGGCGAGCCCGGTGCGCGGGGCGGGCGCGGGGCGGGTCGGTGTCACGTGACGGGGAGCTACGGCGTCCCGAACGTTGTGGAGGCCATGAGACTTATGAGGATTACGGGAAAATGTGTATTCGATGACATTTTTCGGGGCCGTAGAAAAAGATGAAATATAAGGAATTCTAAACGTGACCGGAATATTGTATAAGGCGTCACCTATTACCGGTCTATGCGTTCTTTTCGCGGTCGGGCGGACGAGTGCCGATGAAACCGAGCGTGACGTTCCATTCCTGATATAAAAATGTAAGTATGAAAAAGCTTTGTTAAACGCGAGTTGGCTTCGGCGAAGTGGCAAAGTTTGAAGTGGAAAACTTTTCATGGAAAAATCTTTGCAGAAAACGATTAAATTTTAAGGCTATTTGTACTGTTTTAAGCGCGGCCGAGGACGAAATGTCTCGTTTAATTTATGTTACTCATTATATTTAGTAACGAAAACCCTCACCGATTCAGCTCAGCTAATTGGCCGCAATTATGTAAATGTAGAACTTAATCTTATAACTTGCTTAACACTCGTGATGATATTATTCAATATAGTGCAGAGTGCAGACCTCGTAGTCTTTAGAGAAGATTATTTTAATGAAATAATTGAATGAGCGGAGTACGGTGGACAGTGGACGCTGGCAGAATGTAGAGCAGGCAGCGGCCAGCGCCGTGATTACATTTGGCTTCCAAAATATTTCGGCCTTAGTGTGGTAAGGCAGAAACTAGTTAACACATAAAGTCGTGTCTCATCAAAACCTCAAATTGGATTAATCGAAAATCAATAGATAAGATAATCGAGACAAAGACACGAGACTCGGTCGAAAGGCGTCGTAAGAGGAGATTCTTATACCGAGATAAGGAAAACAAGGCTTGTTTGTGGAGCGCACAGCTCCCAGGGAACATTTAGTGCGGACTTGGACCCTCGTTACAATCAGCGCTGAATTATTTACCAGGGCCCAGCTTACTGGACCGAATTGATTTGTGCATAATTTACACGAAAGGAGATGTTAGAACCAAAACGTAAAAACGACGATAAACCGCTGCGCACGTAAACGTATGACAATGGCGAATTGAGTTTAAAAATTTAAAATGTTTTCGGTCCGGAGAGAAGCGAATCATCGGACGTCTGCAGATAACTATTAGATAGTTGAATCAAGAATGAGGGAGGCAAAAATAAAATCAGTACAGGTGGTATTAGGATTCAGTGCACGTAGCATATCGGAGGTTTCGGCAGAGGCTGCGGCGGCGGCTACCGCAGTGCGCCGCGGGCCCGCCGCCGCACCGCGCCGCACAGACCCACCGACAGATAGCTATTCGTGCCTGTTCTAAGACAATTACCGCTACGTAAACGGAAAATTGTTCGAGAGCTCTCTCAAACGTGTTTTCTAATCTTCGAGAACGGGATTGAAGGGGGAAAGAGATGCCACTTTTACATTTTTAACGTTCGAACGGGCTTATTCGTTCTGTTACAGGATCGTTCCATTCCTGGAAGGATAAAACGAAACCCTTATCATATCGCGAGAGTTGTTCATGTAAATATTACAGAAATAGCGTTTTTATACGCGGTGAGCTCAAATTGACCGGTTTTTATTGTGAGAGCCTTTTGAATAAAAGATTTTATAATAGCTCCGTTCTCTGTTACGGTATCTCGTTCTCATAATTCTAGGTATCACATAATATGTGCAAAACAATGAAAGCGCGAGCTCCGCGAACAATTAATATCCAACACAATATTTTCACAAAGTTTCACATCCGAAACTACATCCTGTGCCGTTTGGAACAAAGTGACTCCTCTCTGCAGACTATTTTACGGACCATAAACTGCGAGAGGGACAGACAAACTCGACCTTAATGCCTTTAAAAAATATTCACCTTCATCGATGTTCTCGTGTACGTAGGTATGTTGCGGTTGCATCGTATTTTTATGTGGGTAGGTATGCAGTAATGTGCTAAGAGTGAGTGTGTTGACTCCTCGTCTAGAAAGTTACAACGACACAGTGGCGCGAGTTCTTAAGTCTTGTTAGCACGTGGAATCTCTCTGTTGTCACACCTTAATCTCTGAATTACAGTGTATCTGAAGGAAACATTTCCGCGTCTACAAACACGCTAATTGATTAAATATAATAATCGTTTACAACCGATACCGATATCACAAACATTACCGACGAGTAAATTAACTCGGCGTCAACCGTGTTGGTGTGCGTAATCCTATTTGTGTAAGTAATACAGTGCGTCTGTTTGTGTAAGTAATTCATCGCGTTAGATGTCTGACTATGGGCCATTAACAATAAATCCCGTTGTTTGTGCCGTCCCCGGCTGGCCGGCAACGCGGTTACTCCACACCCCAACTGACGTTAATCAGCTTCCTCCTCAGATATCTAGATTATACGTCTGTCTAGATAGAACACTACTTTTATTTCTGTGAGGGCGAGGTCAACGTGACCACAATCCTACTTCAAGTGTCCGTGGTTGTTATTAGATTTGCTTCGAAACTATTTTTAAAAACCGTTCCCCGTGGAGGATTTTATTTAGAAGAAATATGAAACGTTCTGTCGGACCTTGTTATTTCCTTGAGATAAATGTTGAAGTTTATTTATTTGAGTTTATATTTTGTAAAGCAAACTTTTCGCGAGAGTAATCTTCAAGGTTAACACTGATTCTAAATGTAATGACTTCTACTAAAAGTTTAAGTTGTATTCAAAACTTGTTAGGGACTAATTCCGTCTAAAATGTTGGTATGAGAATGCTGAACATAAACTTTAACTCGGAAAAACACAGACGGCCACAAGCTAAATTCAAGTTGTAGGAAAAAAGCAGCTAAAACTGAAAGCAAAACGTTAACTCGGTTCCGTAGCTGGAAATCTCCGGGGAGCTGTTTTTAAGCTGCACGAAACATAAATTTTACAGCTCGTTTAAGTTTAGCTCATTATTTCATTACTCGCATTATCTGTTGCGAACTTCACTTCGGTACTTCGCTACATGGAAACTGATAGTTCGCGCCGATACGTTTTTCATAACAGTTTTGTATTAATTAACGGATATCAACGTCTTCAATATAAAGATTTCTCTTAAAGTGTTTGCAAAAAAAAACCTATAACTTTTTAAATACGGAATCCGAGTTTCATAAGACGGTTACATTAACAGTAATATTAATTACACTTTATGAAACGTTGTAATTTATTGCGCGTTTGTATCTATTGTATTAAACAGTTATTTTTTTATCGTCTCACATTTCCACAATACAATTTATAGATACTTTTTTAATTATACAGCCGACCGTTTGATATCAATTAAAAAGTCTCTAGTGCTAATGTATAAAACAAAGTAATTGCAACGTTTTTCGAACAAATCTCTCCGGCAACGGCCTCTCGTTTCTCTTATAATAAGACTATTTCCATAAAAGCTGCATGGTTTACTTGCCATGAGCCATGAGCCACGTGTGATGTCACAAACCCTTATTGTATGGAAAGCGTCTTGACATTCGAGTCACGTTTAATATTTCTTATTTCCTTTGTCTCATTTGTCCTCGAGCCAGAATGACATCAAGTCTTGTATCTGAGTGTTTTTGTTCCAATTCCTTGGATTGGGATTTTTCACTCGACACATAACTATAAAATATAATGCTCCAACGTGTATGGAACTGCTCCTAATACTGCTAGTTGTTATTTTCCTCGTTTCTGGTCTAATGCCTCAAACAAACAGTACGCCCTCTTACGTTCCTTTTGGCCCCATTTGGTACGACAATTGGGCGAGTTAAACGCGGCCTAGATAAAAAAGGCTTACTTACTAAATAGACTCCCCCAGTTTACCCAGCAAATATCGGTGCCTGACGGGAATACTTGATGGCAACTGGACCAGTAATTTCTTTAGCTCATCTAGATTAGATAAATCTCCAACACAATTATGTACTATGTTTTTATGCTGGCGATGTTTGATTTTGTCCGCATAACAAAGACATGTATTTTAATTCATGTATTACCATATGTGGAAGCATGCAGAGGTGAAAGTTTACCCCTTTCGGACACAGATCATAAGTTATAAAACCTTTTAGACGCAGGTGAGGGCGTAGCATTAAAAATCTCATTTAGTGAATACAGCCATGGCCGGTGGGGTCGTGTGGGCCGCGTGGCCGCCCTAGCGCTCCCTTTGGCCCTATATCCAAAGGAGTCATTCGTACGCATACATGTAATATGAGTAAACGCTTTGTACATTTCACCGGTATTGCTTCCATTTGATATTGGATAGCAATTTATTTATCATACATATTGCGGCTGGGAACGGGTACCGAATCTCGCTGTAAAGGCGTCTTTCTTTCTGTGGGGAATCAGGAATCGAATACGTGTGGGGAATTCTGTACCTCACGGTGTCGTTTAACTATGTTGATGGCGATACACATTTTAAACATATGTAGGTCAATTGATTTTATCGCCTGGAAACTTTTGCATTGCATTCACTGGGGACCGTGTTTGTTATTCCTGACAACGTTCGGTAAATTGTATTTTTCGTTTATTAAGTCGAGCCGCTTTTGTAGAGGATTCCGGGAAATGCACGTTGAAAATTCGTGAGTTTTAAAAAGGAATTGCGACAGCCCATTTCCATGTATCATTTTAATTAGGTAGGAAAATTATTGGGGGAAAGTAAATAATGCTTTTAAAATGAAGACTGTTAATTTAACAATATGAGTTGGTATAAATATTGTGACATAATATTCTGAAAACAGACGGTTGATGGTTGGGTTTCGTTTAAATTCTGGGAAAGTTATTGACAATTTATTTGTTGTTCAAAACTTCTGCTTAATTTGCTGTTAATGTTACACCAATTTCTGTCATATTTATTTTCAAAACGAAAGACTTATCTTTAGTGTTGAAACGTTGTTTTTTTTACAAACGGATTGAAAGCTCAACCTATATTTGAGAAAGAAAATAACATTACAGCTGGTCCGATGGAACACCTAATAGCTCTTTAAATGTAAACATTATCGAATATTTGATCTCCTAAGCGTACAGCAATAAGTTAAAACAATGACCATTTAAAACACGGGACAAAAACCTTAAAAAATATGTAAATTGAAAATCATAAATCTTGGCCCACATTTAACTGAAATAACTTGTGCCCGCAACCGTTTAGGTTGTAGGTACTCGTATTTAAATACCGAAAAGAACCATTTACAGACGGCAGTGGGGACTTTATCGGAGCGACTCCATCATCACAGTAACTCGTTCAATAAGTGAGCCACAACATCGGTAATATGGTTTCATTTAGAAAGATGCAAATGTTGCGACGCCGGCCACGCTCCACCGAACGCGATATTGCGCCTCCGTGGCACTTCCTCCCGCAGGCCCGCCTTACACTTCCTCACCTCGACTATCTTCATTTTTAATCGCTCCCCTGAGAATTTATTAAAAATCGTGCTCGATTATACCTCAACTAAGTACAGCACAAATTCTAACTTATTTAGCTCCAAAATTCGGAACAAAACATATCCAAACATTTTTGTCCACATTTACGCTCTCGCAGACAATTTTAGGGGAATCGAAAGTTTGCAATTCATAAATCTCTGTTAAGACGTAAAGCATAGGTGTACCGGAACGTAATAATTTAAAGAGTTAGCCGTTGAAAACGTCGGTGGAGTTGTAAAAACTTCATTCTGCGAATTTCGTACATTTCTAGGGTGGAGTTGTAGGTTTAAGTTGAAAATTTATGCCGGGCCAGTGTTCACAGTGTTAAGCAAGAAGGAGACGTCGTGAGTGTCGCATAGATCACGCAGGACGTGGCATATCGCGGCGCCGCATATGCACGCTGGCGCTCTAGACACGTCTGACAAGCACGCGTCCTGACTCCCTGTAACGCTGTTAATAAATAATAAGCTCCCTAAGTGTACTGCGACCATCGGATGCCCTTGCATGTCTCATGTACGTAATGTATAGTAGAGCTGTATGTATCAGTGATGTCGAGCTGAGTCTAGCAATAAAATGTAGGTATACCTAAGAATTAGAAACGCAATGCACAAACTAATAAAAGTCGGAAGCTCATCACACAGGAAGGCAGTTTCCTCCGTTTCGGACTCGAATTGCAAGCTAAGAATTGTTTTTCCAAGACCCCGAAGAAAAACAAAGGATATGTGCGGTAAATACCAACCTCTTAGAAAACTCATTCGTCTGTCGAACGTTTAACTTAGAATTCCTAGTTCAGGGCCATTTACATTCCGAAATGTGAAAAGTCATGCCGAACGAATGCGAGCGCCGTATCTTGGGATTTTCTAACTTCACGTGCTTTTCCGTTTATTTCCTGCACGGTTCTCCCCCCGGCCCGAATCAGCCCCGGCTTCGTTAAGGAACTAATCGGCTCATTGTGCAGGAACTGCACTCTGACCTCGTTCGATCTGCACCGATATCTATCGGTACTTAAATGAAAATTTAATTTCTTATTCTACGGATATTTTTGCTTGGAATGATATACGGTTAATACTTGATATTGCACAGGTGGTGGAAATGTGCTTTGTACGTCATAAAAAGTGCTGTTTCGTGATCGGTACAATGTTCAATTAGCTAATGTCTTCGATTAACTGGGAACATTTACGGCACATGTGTTTGAGAGTCTGTCTACTACTTTTTCCGGATCATGGTTTCTGATTATAACAATTTGGTTTTCTTCATTTTATTGTTGAAGTTGGAATTAAGTAACTAGAAGACTTTTTAAATTTTCTGAACAACTGACGCTCTGATAGAAACCATTCATAATTTTCATTTTCAGCGCGTTATTTTCTTATGATTCCATAATATTCTTCAATGACAAAATCTCACCAAGTTTAACAGAAGTATCCGTGCAACAAAGTCTTTAACCGGGCAACCGCGTGCCTATTTTAAAAAGTATAAAATTTTATGTAATTTGAACCAAAGCCGGGTGTAGTGAGCCTTCACGTCACCAACGTTATAATACGATCGTGAAGGAGGTTTTGGCGCGCAGTTAGTAATAAAAACTTTTGTAATTACACTCATTTAGGGCAAGGAACCCGTCGTTGACGCGGTGTCGTGCCAAAAACGGCAATTATTTTTATAACACCACCCGACCAAGTTCTCTCTGATGCTTTCATGACCGTTGACACATACAACATTTCGTGATTCGGTTGATGATGTATAACCGAGCATTTTTGGAACGCTAATGTGTGGTTTGACTCTAATTTCACGCGGTCTGTCGCGTTACAGATATTGTATTTTGCGTTTTTTGAAGATGAAGATAACGCTTTTTTGGAAGAAAACAATTGGAGACGTTACTGTACTTGCATGTATTTTTATCAGATCAAAATAAAGTTAACACAAATAACTTCCACCACATCGCATTTTTATGCAGAGAAGTCAAATAAAAACATGACAATTATGATAAAAATTATGTGAATAAAACAAATGAGTAATTCAGTAAAATATGTGCGGAAACTTTTAAAATAAAATTACGTGAACATTCCGTCTCAGGCGCGGTTACAACACAATGAACATGAGAAGCTTATTAAACAAACCAAATAACAAAACAAGGGAGAAAAATACTGTAAACAAGAATCACAATTTGTAAATAATTTGTTCAGTAAAATTATAATCCGCGCCCGGACATGGGGGGCCGTGTCAGGCAGTGACAAGCCACGACTTCGCAAGGCACCGCTCGTAAAAACTTTTCTAATTATGTACATTTTGTAGCTAAGAAGCACGGATACTCCACCACATTATATTTTCTAGTTAATTTGCCGGATCTGGTGTGAACTCCGGAGTCGTATTATGGGTGAGCGCCGGATCCTGATCTCCGGTTTTACTTACACAAGCAGCAAACTTAAATGGAAACGCTGATTCGTTGTAAGATAAACCTGACATATCCCACATATACCTACATATGTTAGGTATACTAACATGTTGTAAATGCTCGACGGTTTTTCTGATAACATCGAAGACTAAATAATATTTCATCGTTGTCTCGGAAACTTTTTCATATCTCGATTGAACACCGTATGATGTTCTGATCCGTATTGCGTAAGAAAAGTTGGAGTATCTTTCAGTAAATAAATATTAAATTGCACTACGATTGCCAATTGGCAGAAGAAAATATGAGAGTGTGCGCAATTGCCTATTTCAAACGGGTGAAGAAAGTATGAAGGGTAGAAAGAGGCACATCTAGGCAGTTAATTTAGTTGGAGCTAGTAAAAAATTATCGAAATGTAAAGACTCTTAGGATCCAAGTCTCCTTGCTTTTAGTTCCTATTTTACTAATACCTGTATTAGCAGATTATATTTTATCTCCCTATATAATTTATGGGTCTCCTTAAAGGCGTTTTCGGCCAAACTTCACCAATTCAGCCTAAGATGTGGATAAAAAGTTGCTGGCTGAACATATACATACATAAACTCACGACGGTCGGTCGAGGCAGAAACTACAGAATACGTCCTGCTACGATCCTTACATACTCTTTTTACAACCTCGTTTATATTCATACATCTGCATGCGTAGCATGATCATCATTCATTCATCATCGTTTGACTGGCCTGTTAGTCTAGTGGTTAGTGACCCAGACTGCTAAGACTGAGGTCGTGGGTTCGATTCCCACCCAGGACAAATCTTTGTGTGATGAGCACAATCATTTGTTCTGTGTCTGGGTGTAATTTATCTATAATATGTATGTATTTATATATGTATATGTATGTCTCCTAAATGTAATTTAATTTTTTAACCCCGTGTAAATTTGTATCATAGTTCTTACTTTTATGGGGCATGCGGTGCTAACCTATAATAAACTGTAATACTAACCTTAGTTAATAGAAAAAACATTTTTATATTGTATGAGTATATACAGTTGTTGATTGGCCAAAATAAATAAATAAAATAAAGTTTTGAAATATATAAGTATGTCTATCAGGTGTCTGGTTGCCATAGTACACGCTCTACCTAGTTTGGGATCAGATAACGTTGTGTTGGTTGTCCTAAGATGTTATTAAGATATTATTATCGTAGAAAGGGGTTTTGTCGACGGAAGAATAGACAAAATTACAGATTGTAGGAAGATTAAAGACAGAATTAAAGATTGTAGAAAGATTTGTACCGTTTTATGCTGGCGTAGCATGACAGTTCTATCTCTCTTCTACTAAGAATAGACAAAATTCTTTCTATGATGGTCATGCTACATGTGCTGGTCATACACGCACGCCCGTTGCGATTTCTACACATCAGATCTTCCTGGCAGATAATTTTATACATCTTTTGTTCTACCTATAACAATAGTAAAAAGAGGTAAAACTTGTGCGTATGTCAGTAGGTAATAATCTTCGGAATTACTGATCTATTCCGTTAATTTTTTTCTAATAAGCAATGGGAAGCTACAGTATTGCACGGTTATGGGATATATTTTATGTAAAATAAAAAATTAAAGAAATTTGACGTTGCTGAAGTTGCGGGCAGAAGCCAGTGAATATGAGCGGATGTTCGGTATAAGGACAGGAATGAGTCATGAAAACAGCATATAGTTGACTATGACACTATGTCTAATGATACTGTCACACATAGTGTAAGCTCAATGGGTAAATTTTTGAGGACTTCAATATTTTATAAGTCCGTGTCCGTACCTTTTACCAAAAATAGCACAAGAAAAATTAATTTGATTAAAGTAGATGATTCCCGTGGGTGTCGTAAAAGGCGACTAAGGGACTTACTAGAGAATGGGCAGCAGCGTTCTCTATGCATTTTTACCACCATACTGCGATCGCCAACCCGCCTCCCAAGCGTGGCGATTATGGCAAACCCCCCAAATTGGGGGAGGCCTAAGTCCAGCAGTGGACGTCTTACGGTTGAAATGATGATGAAGTAGATTAATTGGTGGACAGTAGAGCATTCATCCTTCACGTTTAACATCAAATAACTGACCGATTACCGTATTTCGACTGTGGAGATCCCAACGGATCTGGTAATTGTGGTAGTGTTAATAAGTCAAGACTTATAACCACTTTAACTTCCTATATGTATTGCAGCGTTCCACATCATAACTAGTTTCCAACAATAGGACTTTACGACCCAATCAGACTTTAATACTAAAACTGAAATCAATAAACTCTTCTTATGCAACTTATGTTAAACTTTCAAGAGTTGTAACAAGTTACGACACTTTAGCTGTTACTTACATTTGCGCAAAAGTAAAAGTAAAGTTGACAGTTGCCAGTATTAGTTGTGTAATCTTGTTTCCTGGTTAATTAATGAAAGAAATTATGGTTATCATGGAGATCATCGTGAGAGGATTAGTTATGGTTATGTTATAGTGTCTGTAACTGCGGGGGGGACGTGTCATTATTTCTGTGAGAGTAAGGTGTTTAAAACTGCACGTTTCTGGATCTTTTAGTTTTGCTTTTTATTAAATAGGTAAGCTGAATAGTTTATTATCTTTATACTCCATTTCAGTGGAATTAGGAGAGCACTGCTGGCCTAGTATCGGCCGTGACTTTGAACCCAGACAGGCAATTTCCTGTACGTATTTAATGTCATCACGACTGAAACAGATGAGGGAGAACATCGTGAGGAAACTACCATGTCCTAGGATAAAAAAAATCGTAGATATGTGACAGCCTGCACTGGGTCCGTATGGTGGATTATGGCCCACTTCCTCTTACGTAGAGGAGGCCTGTGTCCCAGCAGTGGGAAAATTATAGGCTGATTATGGTATGTTACACTCTATGTGAGCTAAGTTAGGAGTCTTCTGTCCTCGTACAAGACTTTGTATTTTTTTTTTAATATACAGGCTGTGGCGTAAGTAATGGTCCACCGTTCAGGATTCGATGAACCAGATATAACAATTAAAAATTTTAACCATTTTTACCCAATTTTTTTTTACAAAAATTGCTCTTGAACTTGATGGTGTGTTAAAAATTGGGGTTAAAATTAGAGAAGAACCAACTTTTTCTTCAAAAGAGCTGAATTTACATAAAAAATCATATCAGCTTTAGTATTCCGCAGTAATTAACAGAAATCAAAATGAAAAAATAATGGTTTTTGTTGAAACTACAAACAAATATGTAATAAAAGGTAGAAATTTCGTAAATAAAAAAACAAAAATGAAATATTTTCGGGACCCTTGGGTAAAAATGGTGAAAATTTTTAATTGTTATAGTTAATTATCTGGTTCATCGAATCCTGAACGGTGGATCACTACTTACGCCACACCCTGTATAGGTTACCGGCCAAACACAATTTTAGGATGAACTAGTTTCGCCTAGACCAAACCAGTTCTCCCGTTTCATCAACATAATGACTACATGTTTATGTGTAACAGTTTACAACGGTTATTGGAATGATACCGTGACAACACATCGCTACTTTTTTTACTGTAATAGGCTGTAGATGCTATTTGTTTTGTTTTTAACCGACGAAAAAAAACGGAGGAGGTTATCAATTCGACGCGTATATTATTTTTTTTGTTTTTTTTTTTTATGTATGACCATGCATAACTTTTTACATAGTAGTTCGATTGTGATAATTCTTTTTTTATTGGAGGGTGGTCCCATATAAATTTGGAAAACAAAATCGAACCCTAAGGATCGGCAAACAGGGGATGATTGATTGTTCACTCATTGATTGTAATGTATAACCACGCATAACTTTGTACAGAGTAGTCCGATTTTGATAATTCTTTTTTCATTGGATAGGGTATACCTTGCCAAGTATTATTAGTACATTAAAGCCACAAAAAAAATTAAATAAAACTTTTTAACAAAAAATTAAACCGCCGAAAAAACTGAAAATCAAAAAATAATAAACCTTAAAATTTTGAGTCGGCGCTGAAAAATCAATGAACAAAGATCACTCAAAGCGCCGACTCATAATTTTAAGGTTTATAATTTTTTGCTTTTCAGTTTTTTCTACATAGCTCTAAAATGGTTTGTCTTATCGCGTGTAGGGAGAACTAGTTTGGTCTAGGCGAAACAAGTTCATCCTAAAATCGGGTTTGGCCTGTAATATATATATTTTTTATTAATGTTTAGTTTGTAACCTGCGAGTGCGAGTTCTTTATTTCTTTTCTTTGTCAGTCCATATCATATAGAGTAAAAGAATATGATATGGATATCTTTAGAGTCCAATGTCTTGCATTTATATTCATTCAGTGATGAATCGATAGCCTGAAGTTAACATAAACTGATTTTTTTATGTAATCATCATCATTTACAGCCCGACTTCACCCACAGTTGGCATAGGCCTTTCTTCGCTTGTGCCAATATTTCGGTTTAAAGACATTTATTTCTCAAAGAACATTACAGTTCACTTAAAGAGAAACTTAACTAAATTAAAAATAGGTTTATGTTTACATTACGACGTTCAAGCCATCAAAGAAACTGAACACCGTAGTTTCATTTATGAATTACGTATTGCAATTTACTTAATTCTAAACAAAAAAAAAAAAAAGATATGAAAAAAAAACAGTTCAAGCCAAAATATAAAAGTTAAGCTTATGTGTTTAACATATAATTCCTTAGACCTTTTTTAAATGTTGGTATGCGGGTTGGTACACTCTCTGACTTTTTTAGGTAATTTATTGTATAGCCGAACCCTCTCATACTGTATAGTTTTCCTGCCGTACAGGGTTCTCACTCTTGGTATTTCTAGTTCATCCTGATTACGGGTATTATATCTGTGAGTCTTTTGTGTAAATGAAATGTTTGTGTGTATGTTGGTCTAATATTTACGCTCCTATTGTTCTTATTATGTAAACTACAATCTCTTATAATATGATATTCTAAGCCATATATGTGGCCTGGAATTGAAGTTTTGAACTCAAGACAAGGGAAGTAACCGTCGTCGGTAATTGTCTTTCTCGAAAGAAATAGGCAATTAACGAATAATATTCTGGAAGCTGTGTAGGAGTGCCAAATAAAAGAACATTAAAGAGTTAGTCACAGATAATAAAGTGACACATGGCCTGGACAAGCAATGCGACATATTTCTTGGCATGCATTCTGTTGAGTTGGGCTATTACGGAAAGATTCAGCAAAATAAGCTAGTTCACGGGCGTAGCCAGGTTTTAGTGTCGGGGGGGGGAGTTCACGAAAATAATACTCGTGGCGGCGGGTGGTAGAGAGGGCGAACCCAAAATACATATTATTGTAATAATTAGTTATAAATTGTGCCGCTCGCCTCTCCTTATTTTAATATTATTATTGCTAATATCATTGATATATTATATTACTGTAAATCAATGGCTAATATCTTAACTTTTCGGGGGGGGGGGGGGGGGAGTTTGAACCCCCAAAACCCTCACCCTGGCTACGCCCATGAGCTTGTTTAAGATTTCTGAGGTCATGCTCATATTCTGAAAGATGCAGGTACGCTAAAATAAGCTAGTTTAAGATTTCTGAGGTCATGCTCATATTCTGAAAGATGCAGGTACGCTAAAATAAGCTAGTTTAAGATTTCTGAGGTCATGCTCATATTCTGAAAGATGCAGGTACGCTAAAATACAGTTTATCAAAATCGAAAATCATTTATTCAAATTAGGCTGAGGATCAGCACTTTTCAAACGTCAAAATTACAAAAGACAGTTAGTATGGCTTCGTAGCTACTCTTAACTCCTGCCAGGGGCGTGGAATTCTTCGACAGGGCTACCGTGGCCCTGGCATAAGCAACTGAAGGGACACGGGTGGGTTTTAGTCACTAAAAGTCTGACACGCCCTCCGCTCAACCCAGAGCCGGAGACGTCATTTGATGATTTTCCAGCCACAAAAAAAGGTACTCTACTAATCATAGCTTGTCTCTAGTTAAAATCCTACAGTATAAACTAAGGTAATCGTGCTCAACTCTTTCGGAATGAGCGAAAAGAACAAACAACAACATTGTACAAGTCCCTAAATCCGAGCTAGTCCGGTTGTACGGCGCATATTTTTTAGTAAAACACATCCGAAGTAATCCTCTGTGTTCATACACAATTTTAAAGCATGAAATTTCAAAATCAGTCGGGAAATTAAGCATATTTTGGTAGAAAAATGAGAAAATACAAATACAGGTGTAAGTATATTTTTTATTACAGTAAATCATCATCATCATCATCATTTCAGCTGTAAGACGTCCACTGCTGGACTTAGGCCTCCCCCAATCTGGGGGGCTTTGCCATAATCGCCACGCTTGGCAGGCGGGTTGGCGATCGCAGTATGGTGGTAAAATGCATAGAGAAACGCTGCTGCCCATTCTCAAGTCCCTTAGTCGCCTTTTACGACACCCACGGGAAGAAATGGGGTGGTGTTATTCTTTACGTCCGGCACCACACGGTACACAGTTACAGTAAATATTCTTCTTAATTTATTAGTTTTTTTACTTAATTTAATCATATTAATAGTATGTACAGTCACCAAAAGAGATAAGTAACCAGGGTCTTCGGGTATAGTTGAAGTTTAGTAAAAAACCCATGGATGTTTTCGAATGAAATTTATTTTGATAAATGAACTGCTTGTTTTCTATTAATTAAATTAAATTTTATTCGAAAACATCGGTAGGTTTCTTACTAAACTTCAGTTACATATATGCGACGACCCTGGTTACTTGTCTCTTATGGTGACTGTACATGTATATAAAAGAAGAGGGAAAGAATCACATGGCATGAAAAAAACTTAAAAAAAAAACAACCAACTTCCTTAAAAAAAACACTATAAAGTCAAAAAGAACTTTAATTTCGAAAGTCGGTGTCTTAGGATCTGTATTTAAGGTTTTTTGCCACCGACTTCCGAAATTAAAGTTATTTTTGACTTTGTATTGTTTTTTTAAGGAAGTCGGTTGTTTTTTTTTGTAAAAAGTTTTTATTTTGAACTTTTTAGTTATGGTAGATATCCCGCACTAATCTAATCGCGTTATTCGTTCATTTGTCGCGCAAATACTTAATACAAATTTAAGACTTATATGGTTTTCACATGAATCCCATTGTCCGAATGGAACCAAATTGGGACCATTTGGGAAGCACCAGCTTTCAAATAAAAAAAAATCATCAAAATCGGTCCACCCAGTCACAAGTTATAAGGTAACAAACATAATAAAAAAATACAGTCGAATTGATAACCTCCTCCTTGTTTTGAAGACGGTTAAAAATTCGTTGTCAACAGGAAAAGCGGCCAAAAAGCTGACAGCATTACCACGTCTTATGGCGATGCTGATTTTAGAGATATTCTGATATAGATAAAGATAGGTGGAAAGACATAGCTCACGTCCCGCGGGTCCACCCGAGTAGACAAGAGTGTGAACAAAGAGGTCTGTAACGCGTTCCGTGTAAGCGCAGAGTGGCCTGTAATCTGTTACTTTACGTAGCACTTGTTTTGTTTCCACGCGATTCCCGGGAAATATTTTTACAACGCGGACCGGACGACCCATCCGACCGAACGATGCTGCGTCTGCATAAAACTCCAGGAAATTTTACGTGTTTCGACACAATGATTATGAAGCACTCGTAAACTTGAACTAGGATTTTTCCCGTCGTGTTCCGAGGTATCCATTTTCTCGGCGACCGTTCGTCGGATCCGAAGCTCTCAAAAGAAAATATAAAACGAAACGCCATTAAGAGTTGTTTACGCGGCATGCATAAATACAAATGAATGGCCCTAAAGCATCGCGGTTAAGTCTGTAGTGAGAAAGTTTTGCAATTATTGTAATTACGAGCCGACCGAGAAGCATCCACCGTCGACACAACGTCATATTTCCTACTTAATCGTGCCGTGTTGCCGACATTATTATAAATAAATCAATTTATTACGTTCGCTAGGCACCGCATTATTCAGCCCATAATGTTTCAACTTTAACTAACATGTTCACGCATCTGTAATTATAACTTATGCAGTTAAATACGTTTTAAAGATCTGCTTTATCATTGTGAAAATTACATTAGATGTCACTTACGTGCTTACTTAATATTTGAATAATGTATTTCTTAAAGTGTGTGTTGCTGTGTATTCAATAACAATCTGTACCTGCTAATGTACGCGGCTTTGTTGGGGCCAAGCTTAATTTTGTCAAGAACACCTCGAGGGAATACATACACACTCACAGTGAGTATTTCAGGTTAATTTTCAGTCTATGGACAACTGTGTACGGTACAAACACACTTATCTACTTTAAAAGCTTGTAGAGACTAATTTTGAAGCCTCAATAAACCTTCATTTCAAATAGGTATGGCATAAGTAACAATTTATTTTGATGTGGAATTTAGCAGAAATATTGGATTTTTATTTTCAAACCTTCCCTTTCAGAAAATTTTAATGTTTAAATGTCAATTTCCACAGTTGAAAGTTCATTTAATTTTGCTCAAGCTCAATTAAAATAAAATGAACTTTCAACTGTGGAAATTGACATTTCAGTTCAGTGATTCAGTGTTTTCGATACATGACAAATATAAAATATATGCGTCACGTGGGTGTCGGAAAAAAAACCTAGTTCAAATGAATCTATGATACTCCTTATAACATCGGCTATCTATCTTTGGCAGTCCCTTCCCAATCGCTCCAGCCATTTCGGCGATTAGCCGGAATAAAAAATCAGACAGACAACAATAAAAAAAAAGTACCGTAAATACTGTCGTATGCTTAGTAAATAGCTGTTATTTTCTCATTACAATCACACACTTCTATTTTATTTATTTGTATAGATGATGAAACTCCCGATCAATATTAAATTGTTATCTGATAAATACCAAACCAATCTTTACAGGGGGCAATGACACTAGGGTGTGGGTGGTACCACAAACGTATTAGTCACCCAATCCTCGCGATCAATCTCGAACGCATTTAAAACTTTGCACATAAATGGGTGCACTTAACGTATTAAATTCACTGACAATGAGTAACGGGCGGGCTGGCGCAAACTGTAAAATATTCGTCTTAAAAAAAGCGACATTTAAATCTCCCCCTGTAATATGAGTAACGGCTTATTTGGGTGTAAATCGTAGAGCGGTCGTTCGTCAAACGGGCCCAATGAGCGACGCAATCACTTAGAGTATGTCCTCTACTTTACATCCCTGTTACACTGATTACAGACTTCCAGTTTGCAGAACGACCGACAACTACACTATTTTCAAATTCCAGTTATGCTCGGGATTGTAATAATAGGTTGGGGAAAAAGTTTCTTCGCATTTTTTAAGAAAATTCAAAACATTTTTTAATAAAGTTTATTTACATTTAACTAAAGTATGTAGGTACCATTTTGTTCGATAACTTTTTGCCATCTTGTAGGTAGGGACATGATCCCATTGCTATAGAAATTTTGGGACTTCTGGTCAAAGTACCGCGACAAATGGTTTTGGCAGTCCTCTCGTGATGTTAACCTGACACTGCCTAAAGAATTCTGAAGAGACCGAAACAGGTGGAAATCTGAAGATGCAAGGTCAGGACTACGGCGGATGCATTAACACCTCCCAGCCAAACTCTCTTAATTTTTGTTGGGTGGCTAAAGATGTGTGAGGTCTAGCGTTATCATGATGAAAACTTACACCCCTTCTGTTGATTAATTCCGGGCGCTTTCTCTCAACTTCTTGCTTTAATCTCATCAGTTGTTCGCAGTAGAGTTCAGAATCGATGGTCCTGCCTGGTGGTAACAGCTCATAATGAATAATGCCTTTCCAATCCCACCACACACACAGCATCACCTTGTTGCGAGTTAACCCGGGTTTCGCCACAGTCTGTGAAGCCTGACCGGCCTTTGACCACGACCTTTCTCGCACGTTCTTGTCATACGTGATCCACTTTTCATCACCAGCTATCAGCTTCTTCAAAAATGGTTCGGTTTCATTACGTCGTAATAAAGAATCACAAATGAGTACACGGTTCATTAGGTTTCTTTCAGTGAGCTCGTGAGGTACCCAAATGTCGAGCTTTTTTGTGTACCCAGTTTTTTTCAAATACGCCAAAACTGTTTTGTCGTCAATTTCCAGTTCTTCAGCTACGTCGTAACTACTGGTATGCCGATCTTGCTCCACTTTTTCAAAAATGGCATCCATTTTATCCGTAATAGGGCGACCAGAGCGACGTGCATCTTTGACATCAAAATTTCCGAATTGAAAACGCTTAAACCAAATTTGTGCTACTCTCACTGACACTACACTAGGTCCATAAACATCGCAAATTTTTTTCGCGGCTTGCGTTTTATTTTTACCTTTTTTGTAGTAAAATTTTAAAATGTATCGAATTTCTTCATTAGATTCACTCATCTTGACGGTACGAAAAACAAATGAAAATCACACATTTTCCTAATTTGAATTTGGAATTATGTTCTTTAAAATTTAAACTTTCAATGATACCAAAACCAGCCAGATACAAATAGTATAGCCAAAGAGATTTTATTACAAGTTCATACATACTATAATGCGAAAAGACTTTTTCCCCAACCTAATTTAGAATAATATTTAGAATGTTTGTTTTCTGACCGCAAATATACTGTCCGACGCAGCAACTATGCGAACTGTAGATTAGGGTTCGTTCGTCTACACTGATTTACACTAAATTAAAGTGTAAGTACTTTCTCTTTTTGTAAAACAGACGCGCCGACTCAAAAACGCTACGTTAAATGAACACAATAAATTAACTAGTGCGGAATAAACGGCTGCATTCAGTTTATCTTCTTAAAAACGCCATTGTAACACACCTACGTCAGATTATCATGCTAATGTAAATACAGAGTGAAGGGGTAGGCTCATAACAGATAGTATCTACCCGCTTTAAACATTTATTTTTATTTTTAATCTCGTATAAGGGTGAGTGCAGACCGTTGGATCGATGCGCTCTTCGTCGGGTTTTTTCACCACTAATTAATCACAGAACGATGATTAATCAACGCAGCCGCGGGCGCATTTAAATCAGCACTTTAATGATCCGTTTGTCGGACTTTAGTATTTCTTCCTAAGCACGGCACGTGCCACGGACGGGTTTATGCCTCTTGTTTTACGATAATTTACAAGTTCAATGATTTTTTAGCGGGCGGTGTTAAGTGATGCGAACTGCTTCGTTAACAGATCGCGAGAGATTTAAGTGATTCTGTAACGAACGTAATAACAAGCTTTGATACCAATTAGACTTATCTGAAGAAGTAATTTAATGTTAATTTGGAAAATAAACAGACGTTATCCACGAGACTTTGAAATTCAATTATTACCTACCTTAATTGCTCGGATTCAATACTATTCACAAAATATTACAGTACATGTTGTGATTGAATGTTGATGAACCGCTGAAATTACCTGAAACAATACAAAACAATCATTAATTTTTGCCCAACCTTACAAAGTACGGAAATAATTACAGTACTGAATAACACCATTCACAGTGGAGTGATGAAAGAAAAACATGGGGGAGGGATTGCGCTTTTATTGAAACCAATCTCACCACTTGCCTCGACTGACTGTGCCCCGAGCTGAATGCGCGTAATTGCTTCGTCATTCAGATGATCGCAGCTTTACCGGCTTGTCTTGTTGACTGTACTTGTAGGCACTCGCTTTGTGCACGCGGCCTTACGTCGCCTGACATGTGCTATTGTCTCGCACAGTTTCGCCGCTCGCTTTTGTGACGGCAACAAGTTTCAGCTTGCATTGTAAACTACCCCTTAATGATAATTGTACAATCTCATCATTTACCACTGGAACCAGTGTTTTTGTAACCGCCAACTAATTTAGCGCAATAATCGCATCATATTTTGTTACTAAATCAACGCGGTTTAATTAGTCTCGTGTACGCGATATGTTTTCAAAGAGAAACATTGTGAAAAGTTTTCATCACGATCTTAACTCAAACAAGTAATTTAAAGTGATGCAAAAAATTTAATGGATTAATTAACTGGGGACGCCGAGCCGAATTTTTATTTGATGAGATCTACGCGTATTTTGTTCGTTAAGAATTTTCATTTATTCAATTAGACTTTCAAATACTTTGAATTACATTAGTTGCTCTCGTAGTAATTATGTTTTATTTTACTTAATATTTACGACTCGTGTACTGGAAACCAACTTTCTAAACAGTGACTTCGGTTAGTTTATTTTTATACGAACAATCGCGACGTGTTTACGAACGCGCACTTCATTTCTTAGGGACAATATTGATGGATCACAGAGCCTACGTAAAAGCGACCATCTACATATTTTTTTTTGGAGTAAGAGCGCTATACTGGAATATTGGCGATGTTTTCCTTTTTTTTTTACAAAAAATGGCACATATTTGCTTTCATGTCGCTCAAAATCAAAGCTAAGCCAATTCTGAGTAAGACTGCTGTAGGTGTGCTCTTTTACGTCAGACTCAATCGCGCTCTATTTATAAGACTTCAGTATTGGAATATTTAAAAAATGTGTTATACCGCAAAAATGCCAATTAAAATCCAAAACACATGTAGGTACCCATGTTTGTTGGCGTATGATTTATTTGCCAATATTTACAAAGAGAAGTCCAGAGCACTTGTGTACGCAAACATTTCCGTCGCCCGTCGCTTTGCATCGGCCATGAGTCCATGGCGCCATCTGTAGTCCGCCCAGCTACCATTCATATTTTCATTTTCATTTCGAAAATCACAAGAAAGTGAACGCTCAAGGAAAAAAGACAAAATGAAAGGAGAGTCTGTGTTTTAATGGGTTAATTAGCCAACGATCCTCCGGTCGGGGCTTTAATTAAAATGAAAAATTTTCGTGACTAGACTGAGAGAATTAATTGCTCCCTTTCGTGAAACTATTCAGGTGAGAAGAGAGTAAATAAAGAGGCCGCGTTGCTCAACTAAATATCAAAACCTGTGCGACTGTTTTATTCTATATAGCCCGAAATTAATTACATTTTATACTCATAACTATTATATAAACAGGGATAGTAGTTCATATAAGGTTACAGATCAGTTCCATTTGTACGCGGGATCAATACACAGGCGTACAGTGTATGCTCAATGATTGATTACACCACAAAACGTCCTGTTTACTTATGTTCAATTAGAGGGGCATAGAGCTCGTTAATTATAAACTTTTTCGCTTAATGCGGCTGGCCCAAAAATATTCAGATCGTTAGATAGAAAAAAAAAAGTTTCCTTCCATCACGTCACGAACGACGTAAATTGTTTATTCCAAGATAATGGATCGCTTTAATTCGGTAAACCGATATTTAATTATGGTTGCGACTGTATCAGCGACGTAATAGGGTTCCGTAGCAGCCGCTGTAAAGTTATGCACAACACAAGTTGCATGCGGAATACTGAATACCAACGAGACATAAATCCCAGCGTGTCTACTTGCGTATTAACAAATTGCGTTCTTAAACCGCAATAAACTATGTAAATACGAAATTTAAATTACAAACACAAATGCGACAGTGTTGGGGTTGGTCGTCGGTGTGGTAGGTGGTAGCATTCGTCCGTAGGTGGTGGTGGTTAAAAGTAGAATGTTCGTTGTTGGTGCGCGTGGTGCGATAGCAAGTGTCGCCCGGTTGAGTTATGTACCGCAACTCGCGTTAATTGTCGCTGACGAGTCGACGCGGCGCCTGACCCGACTTACCTACTGTACTTTGCTATGCAATGACGTGGTTTGTTATTAAAATTATGATGACCATTAAAATCACAATTAAAGATATCCAGGAAGCGCAAGTTCAACCCTTATTACATGAAAACGTATCAAGTTTTTCGGTGTTTCATGTTTACAAAGCTTTTCACGTTTTTTACACTTTACAACTGATGTTTGTGTCTTAAATCGATAATATTTAATTAATCTGTTTTCGCATCTTAGCTGCATTCATCACAAAGTTGGCGACGGCGTTAGCTTTTAGATTTAAAACCATAAACCGCGTAAAACAGGCACTGCGCCAAAGTAGTAGCAAAAAAAAAATGCATTTTCCAACAACAGAATGTAGTGTGCGCTCTGCACTAAAAGTAGGAGTTAACACAAATCGGTTTTTATTTAGCTGGCGATATTTCACAAGGTTTGTGCTAAATTGTCACGGGTTTAAAAAGGTGGCGGTTGTCCGCGTGGCGGGTAACAAATCGTTTTAATTTGCGCTCAAGTCGCGCGACTTGTCGCCGTGTTGCCATGCTGACTATTGTCCCCGATTTGTCTTCAAATGTTATTATAACTTAAGTCCTGTCTGATACGTATTTTTCTTTGATATTAAAGTGGGTTTTATGAGGTGTCTGGTTGGTTATTCATTGCGTAAAAACATCTTTTGACGAGTAAAAATATATTGCTCGAAAATCTTTTGATATTCAATTCAATCTTTGTGGTTTTTTCTTTAAATCGTCTCAATATTTGTATCTCTTGAAGTGTCAGACACCTTTTCACACTCAGTGACTCATCGATCCTCTTATTAACGTTGCCTTACTCTACTGTTTGGTTAGGATTGGGGAAAACCGCAAGATAAACCTCCATTAGATGGCCTAACACTATTTATAATAATCGGTTGTGATAAGATACCGCAGTTTCTGTACAAAGAGAACCCCATTCTGTTTGCTCAAATAACTAAAGTTTTAACAGTGTATTTAAATCAATGAGTATTACCCTATCAAGGGGTGTCTTCAATGGACCGACACCTTTATGGCGTATTACACTATCCATAAAAATCTGAATCATTTTGAAGGACAGTGCTTCGTAATATAACTTCGTAAATAACGCAATGAATGTTGTCGACAAAATAAAAGTCAGTCTTACCTACTGTTAGTGTGTTACGCAATGACCCCTCTGCTTATAATACCACGGTGGGTTAGGGTAAG
The DNA here is from genome assembly GCA_947507805.1 of Aporophyla nigra. NCBI lineage: Eukaryota > Metazoa > Arthropoda > Insecta > Lepidoptera > Noctuidae > Aporophyla > Aporophyla nigra. Next base: position 15,352,756 of record OX382302.1, on the reverse strand, counting down.
TAAGTAGTCTTAGTATCTTAGTAGAATCACAGTAAATCTTTTAAAACTTCCTCACTCACTCCAGTTAACCGTTTAACTGGCGTTTAGCGGTCAGTTGTAATTAGTGCCACTTGTATCACAAAGGAGCAGTGTCTAATGCAGTAGATTAGAACGTTATTATTAGCAGTTTGTGTGAACCAGAAGCGCATAGAGCAAGTCACGTACAAACTTCACGCCGCAAATAGGTAACCCTGTGTTCACAGCGTTGTTTTGGAAAACATTAACTAACTTGAGAGGACGCCAAAAACGGAAACATTTTAACGTTCCTCGACGCCGCGCCGCCGTATTGTCACTGTTGTTCCTATTACACGCCAAAAAAGTTGGGCCGTTATTATATCCCTAAAATAAAGCCCGCCACAGTCAACATAAAAATAATTTAATCGAACGGAACGTTTCTAACAAATATTTGCGATGAAAACCTCAATGGTTGTAAAATTTCGGCTTCATCGGCTAGCACTTGACATGAGCAAATAAAAATGTTTTATTGCTTTTAAACTTCCATTTGTCCGTCGCTTCGCAGCCAAATCGGTGCGGGTTAGGCGCATTACTGCCGTACCTATAGCTACTAGAACTCGTAACACTGGTTCGATGGCTATCTTGTTTGCTTTTATCCTTATAGAAAATTTCGTGCATCCCAGCGAATGCATCGACGAGCCTTCCAATATCAGGCGGATTATTCACTGTAAAACGTTGTAAAGTTTGTCGGTGAGTCCGTGATTCCCGACCTAACTTGTGTAGCGTAGGGTTGGGAATGGCATGGCGTGGAAAAGAATCTGTATTTTGCCTAAATATCGGTAACGGATTGCCGTGGCTATACGTGGTAAGATAAGAGTACGAGTTGCATAGTGATACATTGAATGGATTACGGTACTGGGCTCTGGTTTGTGCGCTTCTAGGGACGCGGGTATTGTTATTATTTTGGACAAAAAGTACCGATGATACGTGGTACGCTCGTTCGGAGAGTGTTTCAGAGATGTTCGTGAAGATAGTGTTTATTTTTAAGTTAACATTGCCAAGCTGGCATACGGCCCGTTTCACAGTAAGTGCATCCCATGCGTCATAGTCAACAGTGGCCATTATAACGGTATTGAATATTGTTATGGAGTACTCCTGTGGTATAAACTGAAGCGATGGTGGGCGTTTAAGGAAATTGTTTTCTGTGTAGCTTTAAATCTGTTTTTTATATGTTGATATTTAGAATTTTCGGTTGCATTACAACGAATACTTATAAGTACTTCGTAAAGCATTACCCATAGTTCACCTCAGACCAATCAAAACCTTTAAATCTACGGTCACCCAAAGAGAGAAGTAACCAGGGATATAGCCGGAAAGTCGTCGGACATAGTTGAGGTTTAGCAAAAACGGTTGTCTTCTATTATTATTTTTTTCGAAAACATCCATCGGTTTCTTACTAAACTTCAACGATATCCGACAACCCATGGTTACTTATCTCTGGTGACACATACAAGAAGGTTTCTAATAAGTCAGGTCCCGCGACTCTTTCCTCTAATGTTTATTGTAAAGCTAATTCAAGCGTTTTCATTACCCTTGACTCTACAAACAATAATATTTGTTTACAAAGAACATTTTGGACAGATTCACTGGGCATTTTTGTACAAAAAATCGAATTACGACGCACCATAATTCAGCGTTCATCAAACGTGGGCAGTTCATTATAAAGGACGATTCTTCAGCCGAGTCAGTAAAGGTATTTGCTCGGTAAGTATCTATGTCAAAAAGTCAATAGTGGCCAATATTGGCGGTAGGCGACAGTGAACTAGTCTAAATTCGCGTGTTTGCCGGCGATATTGGTCGCTATATGCATGGCCGCCGACCACGCCGCCTGACAGCCTTGTAATGGATTGTTTACCTCGGCGCGGACGTCCGCCGCCCCCGTCGATCACTGACACCGACCTAATTACATGTAAATAAATACAGGCCCGCCTGATCTGATCCGGTCGGGTCCGCCACATTTGTTGTGTACCGATTGATCTTACGCGCTCTTTTTTGACGTCGATTTAGGTTAGCGCTGTTTAAAATTACCTATGGTGGTTTTGAACGTTTGGTTGAATTAACTTGAGTGGGACCGACTTACCTGAGGTCTGTTATGTGACGTCGTAATTGGATTTCTAAAATCAAACCAATTATATCATTGAGCAACTTTGATATAGATGAAAAAAAAAAAAACTGGAGAGGAAAAAACGAAAACCAGTTAAGACATTCCGCTCTTATAACAACATCAGAATATCAGAGAACCCATAACGCAAATCGAAATGCATAAAGTATCAATATCATAATTATAGCTTAGCAATACATAGGGGGAGTAGCGAGGTGGCTCATGATATAGGAGCGAGCATCCCACGGGCGTAGTAAAGTGACTGGCTCGGTTTGCGAATTGCGATATCGGCTGGCGAGTGCGTGGTACATCGCACACCTGGGTCACGCAACTGCCCGATATTATTCAGAGCTCGGCACTAAACCCCACCCCACACTGAATACCAAGCCTAATGCAAGAACCCACCCTTAAATATTCTAGCTCACAAAAAATATTACGCAGAAAATCTACTTTCATTTTATTCTTAAAAATCTGAGCATGAATTCATACTCTCGAAAAACATTAGAGTGTGATTTATTTATAATGAAGGTGTTACGATTATTACTAGAGAGAACTTTAACCGTCTCTCAAAAAAGAATTCATAAGAGACATAAAAAGTTTTCTAATCGTCCCGAACTACAATAGAGTGCGGGAACTCCACTTATGCTTATTAAATTTTCTCTATAGACAAGAAAATGTAAAACTGGTTTTCACAGCGACACGGAACAAGGCTCAGCCGCGCGGCACATTGGCCCGGCACAAAATATTGTGGAGCCGGGTAAACGCGCCGCTCTAACTTCCAATACAATATAAATTGCACTTTGAAAATGGCCTGTACTTCAAAGTGTGCATACGATTCGATACTTTAATACGGTAAGCGAGGGCGTGTTTCGGGTCGCGCGCCCCGCCGCCCCCGCGCCACTAGTGCCATAATACCGGTAATGTGGTGTCGCCTTTCTGTGGCGAGATAAGGGTACGCGACATTGACTATTCAAAGGGTTGCGGTCTTCAAAATTTGCGCTCAATAAGTCCAAAATACCTGCGCTCCACCTTTGAGTTGACGCGCTGTTTGCGCTGCGAAGCGATGTTTTAGCTTTAAACGTTCGTTTTGAGTTTATTTATCGATAATATTTTAATCATGAGTCATTCGGATCCGCTGAAAATGCGGTTGCAAACGTTGCTCGTTAGAGCATTATTGTAAGCTCAGTTAATGCGACCCATTTTGTTTCGTTTGTTTATTTGGAACTGTTCCCGGAAATATTTATGTATGAGCAACTCTTTATTATAACTATATATCTCTCTCCACTGCTGGTTTACGACAATACACGATCATTATTCGCTAATTTATAGAAGGTGAATTCAGGTCAAATCCTCTCAATGAAATTAATTTACTCCCCTCGACAATCTGTGGTTCAATTTCAAAATTAAATTGATAAATTATTGAGTTGGCTTTCGCTCAATCAAAGCGTCTTTCACGTGTTTCGAGGTATCAATATTTACTTAGTTAAGTGTACTTCACTGAATAAGGCTTTTAATTAAAATTCAACCATATTAAAAGGAATTATCAGATTTCACCAATTGGGTCGGCAAGGCAATAAAGTAATTTTGTTATTTATGATTGCTTATCGAGACTGCTCGAAAAGTTTTTTTTTTGGCTTTTAAATCGACAAGCCCGAGTCGGGCGGATTGGCATTTTTAAATAATATAATGTATTCTACATGTGACTCGCACGGAGTAAATTTATTTGATGGCGAATTGACAATTCCAGTATTAAGTATTAGGCAATTGGCATGTTTTTTTTTTAGTTAGTATACTTTTCCATAACTTGTAATACGCCACTTTTTTCTGTTTATGATATAGGTCGGTAATGTATTATGATTATATCTCTGACATAATCAAAAAATCCGACTTTTTTGTGTTAACACATTTGCAAATCTGAAGTATATTATACTGAAGGCTAAAAACTAAAATACAGATATACTAAAATAAATAACTAACTATACAAATAAATACACAAAACAAAAGACACTTAGGCGTCGAAGTACTCGTCCGCACCACTGTCATCTGGAAACTGGATTATATTATATTTGGGATCTACATATTTTGCACTACCAAATTCGAAACAACAAATGAAATCCCACCACCCACTCTTACTACTTTACCTTTCCTAATGATAATAATTCAGCTCAACCAAAACACCTAGGTAGGTAATTAGATAAGTACGTTCGCTTATATATTCCACACGTGTCTAGAGCGGTGGCTTATTTATTTGCAATTTGTAGGATATCGCCTACTACGTAGTACCTTAATGAGGCAATAACAATAAATAAAGACCCAAAAGTTTTCTCAGGCCTCCGCCCTCCGCCCTGTGCCCTCCGCGGTCCCTCCGAAGAAACCGCCTGAAACTCATACGTAGCTGGAAAATGCTATAATTATTTAGCAGGGCCCGTACTCGCATTATGTCGGTAATTTGTTGGGGTGAATACGATTTGGAAAATTTTATCTTATTAGATACTTATATGTTGGAATGTATTCGTTTTGATTTATGTGGTTTAAACTATCTCTCTCATTAATTTAATGTATCTTTCCAAAAATCAAAAGAACATTGAACAGGAACTTATCAAAATTTTCGAAGCACTAATAAACAATTGTCGTTCGATCTATCTCTTCTCGGCTTTGAAAGCTAAAACTGCACTGCCGCTGGTTTTCTGCCAGCAAATAAAAAAGCGAGTGAATTCAAAGGTGAAAAACAAGTGAACTATGACACGATCTGTGCCTCAGTTGAATGACGTCGCCTGGTACAAATCACTGTAGCATTCTATAACGTCATATGTGCATTTGTGGTCGGATTTACACCCCTTTGGGTCTTTGGAACAATGCGTCCAGATCTGTTCCTACCTAGAGCTACACGTAGGCAAAGTACAAATCATTGTATTACTCCTAGCTCCGACATACGTGTAGGTAGTTGTGGGTACCTGTAGGTATGTGCGAACAACGATGTCGTGGCTCTGGGACGTTCATGTAAAATCAATGTGTACTGTTCAGGTGTTCCGGCTGTCCCAGGGGCACAGTAAAGTCTCCCGGTTCGCCTTGCGGTTCCGCACATAGTAACACGAGCGGCAGTATCTTGCTCTGTAGTTTATTGTACGATTTGACTTAGAAGGGGACTTTCTTGTGCACATTCTTAAGTACTTACCTACTCCATGCATAATAAACCTATTCTAAAACGTCACAAACTAATTTCGAAATTAGAATTATTTATTTTATCTACGAATTCTGAAGGTACGTGTCAAATCGTTTTGAAATTCAAATATAGAATAAATCGGTTTAGGAAATTTATTTTACCTTAGATATAAGGCATCTATGAATAATGAATACGCAATCAGACTGAAATAAATGAAATATGGCATAAGAAGTGGTCGTAGAGCGCAGATAGATCAAAGGAAAACATGACAATTTCTAGACTTATCTTTAATATGTCATTTCGTATCAAAATATAAAAAAAAACACTGATAAAAACTACCACATTTCCAGCACAAAAGTCAGTATATTAGTTGTTTCGCATACCCTTTCATCCGAGGGAAATGTTGCGATAAATATCAATAGGTATTCTTCTGGTATAGCGACATCCCGGACAAAGCTTTATGCACGTCAACTGCGTTTATCCGCCGCTCCTCGAACAGGCCTTTATGGCGACATGATAATATGATGGCTCTCTATATAGGCCACCATTTATGGTGCACATTATGCAAATAACGTGAGCATTATTTCATATTTTGTTTGCCGGCGGTGTCGCGACCCCGACCGCACTGTGTACAGGCATTTCATTACGAATACCTACATTGACAAGCGACGCATTAACGATTAATATATCACAATAATTCACAAAAACACCCCGTTATTTAACAAATTACATAGTTATTTACTGCGTGGCTTTAATTCGGCTTATTAAATTATTTTCGACATCAGTTACGGTAACTGTTTTTATTAAATGCGAACTATCGGATTTGCGAACGCCTAGGGCACCTCCATACTGCGGGGCGTGGCAGACGGCACTCGACAGAAACTCACTAAAGCGAGTTTTCCCTTTAAGTTAAATGAACCGCACAAAGTTCGATTGTAACACCTAAGAGTGGCTAGTAGGTACGTTACATATTAACAGTGTTTTCAGAAAGTTTTATGCTTCGCCGAGTACAAAGAACTCGTAGTGTACATAGAGATAGAGGCGGCAATGATATAGTGTCGGGCATGCGGCCGTTCCCTCAGGAACGATAAACCCTTCCCGGCGCTTCCCGTCTACTCTTCTTTATGGGGAGGCCGGAATGGCCAGCCCAGGTGAACAGGTAGCTAGATTGCGAAAGTATTTTTAGAACATCTTGTCGACCGTCGGGTGTTTTTCCTTTGTTATCAAATGTGAGACATTGGAAGTGAATTTTCGGTTATGGCCGCCTAATGTTTCCGTAAGGTTTAGAAGCTTACAGTTGTTCGCTTTTATGGTGTGTGGATAAAGAATATATTGTACTTTGCAGGTTTATTAACTTGCGTGTAAAAGGTCAAATAGGTGTTTGTTGATCCCGCAGATAAGGGTTAAATTAAATTCCTAATTGGAGTGAAAATAGTTGTATTTACTTATCTTATGTACGTTTTACTAACGTGACGTTTTGAAAAATTTCTTTGTGTTTTCAATGTTTAACATATTCGTTTACTGGTTCCCGAGAGAATCCACGTGAAGCCTCGCTTAAAAACAATTACCGTGAGTGAACCGTGCACGAGCTGGACTAGGTATATTGGTAACTTAATAGAACGAAATCTCATTACTGACTCTGTGGAGTTAATGAATTATTAAACCTGATGATTTAAGCCACATTGGTTGGTAGCGCAGTGGAAAAAATATCGGACATCCATTTGTTATTTCCATTTGAAAAGGCACAGGTTTTTATCGCATGTTGTGGCAAACGTTGGTTGTTTGATATCTTCGTAGGTTTATTTGCAAATCGCGTGCCACGAGTACACGTTTACACTCGTACTACTTACTTGTTGAATTAGCTTTGTTCAAGTAGAATTTCGTTTGAAATGAATGTTTTATTCTTTATATATTGGAAACCCTTGTACATTGTTGTGTTTCCTGTCCCTAGGTGTACGTGTTGAAGTATTTTCTTACTACTCTCCTTCGAAAAACCTTGTAGAAGGAATTGTGAGACGAGGAAAGTGGTCGGCAATATAAACGTAAGCATTTGTATCGACTCGAGACTGTACGAGCACTGACGGGGCGGTACTAAACATTGCTACGCTGAAGTGAGCTGATGTCGCAAAGGGTTCCGTACCTACACAGGTAATACTTCAAAAGATATACTACAACGACAGTAATATCTACACAGGGTCGCAGGTTATTTACTTATAGGGGAAGGGTCACAATATGAGAAAATACTTTTAGGTAAGGTCTTCTCTCTAGCCTGAATAGAAGGATGCTACGAGATTACCTAACCTTTTATTTTTCAAACAGATAAATATTACCGACAGAACGATGATATTCTGTCCACAAAAATACACTGTTCATGTTAGTTTTTGCACAAACAACCTTAAAGTATTCCGCATACATTCCCACATAATAGTTTATTCAAAAAGCCAAGAAAAAACGCCATGTAATATTTGATTGGCGGTATGCAGTCGGTTCGTCCGCATGGCTCATGAATCCGTAATGAGGATGTAGGGAGCTGCATTTTGCGGTGTCCACCTCCCTTGCTACTCTGGCGCCCTGGTACATTTGTGCTGCGTTAAGTAGGTAGCTCTAGCTCTAACCTACTGAATATATACTCGGAATTTATTCCTTCTGGCACTTTACTTTGCGGTGTTTCCGAGAACGCTGTGTACTACATGAATATGAATACTGAAGTATCTGGGTTTTATATTTTTGTGAGTTGTGTGATACTTGTTGTTCTGTGGGCTAAAATACGTTTAGGAAAATAATTTTTGATCAAATTAACACGCTACGTCAATTTGCTGTGTCCAGTGCACGCGAGATTTGTTCGAAAGAGATACCGTGGCCCTGGCATATGGGCAACTGAAGGAACATGGGTGGATTTTAGTCAGTAAAAGTCTGACCTTCCGCTCCACCCTAAAGCGGGAGAAGTCAATTTGATGATTTCCCAACCACAATAAAAAAACAGCAATGCACACAACTGTCAAATAATAAATCAGTCAGATTGTAGGTAATCAGTTGTGATTTCAATATACGGCATATTAGTCGATTTGCACGAATTCTATCGCCCGAAACGGGTAAGGGACCCTTTTAAATAATATATTATTTTCGATTCGACAACTGCAGAAATACGTAATAGGCAATCGGCACATTTTAAATTTTATGCAATAAAGAAATAACATTAGTAAGAGCTTTTCAAGTATCTAGGAAGAAACATACATTTTTTTCCTTAACTGTATTGCTTTTGGGGAAAATTCGTGCGAATCGACTATTAAGCCATATTGAAATTAAAGCTGTAATCATTCAAGTATTATTATTTGACAGGTGTGTGCATTGACTGTGACACGGTAAATTGACGTAGCGTGTCAATTTGATCTAATATAATTTCCCTTGATAGAATATATAGACAATTTTAATTGCTATTCAATTTTAATAAACAATTAATTTTCCTGGCTAAACTAAAATGACGGTCTGTGTTTGAGGTGAGATGCTTTTTTGTTTTTCATGTTTTGTCAAAGGAAAAAAAACTAGAACTATCACGCTTAGCACGGTTTAACAGTTGATGGTTTAAAGGAATCTTGGTTGCTTAACCTTTTTTTTGTGTGTGGTATCATCAAATGACTTGAATGACGCTCTAAGGTGGAGCGGAAGGGCGTGTCAGACTTTTACTGAATAAAACTCACCCTATTCGTGTGAATAGGGTGAGTTTTATTCAGTAAAAGGGGTGTCCCTTTCCTATACTCTTTCAAACAATTTCACGACCCTGGCAGTGGTTGTTTAGCCTAGGCCTCATTCCTCAATTCCCTAACTACAATGAGCTGCCCATAATATCGAAATGAAAATTAACTTACGCCAGGTCCTTGGCTGTATATAAATAGTCCACTTTGTCACTTCCCGTGGGTGGAAGGTCACAAAGAGCCGTAGATAACTAGGTCAAGTAATGTCTTCACTGAAAACGTTATTTATTTATATTTTTATACCGATTTAATTTGATTTCCTTAAAGGTTACCGGAGCTAAAACAGTTTTATCTCTAGGAAATAAGAAAAAGACTCGTCATGGTTAGGATCTCTCGCATTTTAACTTAAGCACTAGGAAATGGTGAATTCACTGAAAGGTACGCTTTTTGGGGGTCAATAAAACTGCCGATTTTCAGGCCATTTGGATAAGACTTTTACTGATTGATTACACCTTGTAAATAAAAAAACTCCTGCCCAATTTGGAAGACTGATACATAACATGGTTTCTTAGTTACCAACACGACAAAACAGTGAAAGCTATGGAATTAATACAGAATAATGACGAAACTATAAAAAAAACAATATATAAACAGCGACACTCCCAAATTATATATTTGTTCAACTCATAATCCAATATTACAATGGACTATAAAACGACGCACGTGTTTGCTTTCAGAATATAACCGGCTATTCGGTTGAAGCTAATTTGTGTTAAAACAGAGCAAACTCCTAATTACGATGCAAATTGATCGTTCAGATCACCGCACTCATAAAATTGTGGCGATCAAAATATTCCCTTCACGGAATATTATGTAGTGTACGTTTAAAATTTAACCAAAATGAATTAAGGTATTTTTGGTACAATTTTGTAATGGAATTTCGGGTAAGCGCTTAATAATGTTGGCCTGTAATATTGTCCCAATATGGACGCAAAGATGGAATACGGTAACGGAAAAAGTGGGTAATTACGGTCATCACGTTTGTTACCTACTCATATCTACCGCATGTTGGAGATTTCGAATGTTCGTATTTTCCATCAGGTTGTTTTCCTTCGCTGCAAATCGAAGAATCTACTTAGGGAACCGTGTCTATTATTTCTGTTTTGTGCTCATCATTATAGATTTTATTTCAAATATTTTTTCTTAATTATTACAGTTTCTGTGGACACGTGTTGTCTTGACACTAAAACTTATTTTTCTCTTTTATATGACTAGCTAGATAGAAATTGAGTGTATTGTCATGTTCAATGAAAATACTAATTGAAAAAATATTTCATAAAATAAAATAGTATTATAATCATGATCCATCGTAAAGCAGAGCACTTAAAATATTTATTGTTGCATAATTCTCAAAATATTGTGTATTAAGTTCTATCATATTTTATGTAATGATAATAAAGGGAATTCAATCAACTAAACAAACACCTAAAATAAGTCCACTGACCCGGAGATTTTTTTTAAATTAATTAAAATTGAAATATTATTTTATTCTGGTTGTCAACTGACATCAAATGCATCGCTATTTTGAACCCTATTTATTGCCGCGATGCGCTATGGTTAGATATCTAAAAAAAATATGTGTGTCAGCTCCAACGCACGACTGGAGTTTACTCCTTACGAACGATTATAAAATATATATATTACTAAACATAACATAACGCATAACGTAACGTAACGGAAAAGTTTGATTTTACTCGCCATATATTTTTATACCCCGGGCTTATATATGAAAATCGATTCTTAAGGTCTTGTTTCTTTACTTATTGCGTTTTAATAAGAATCTTAAATTCTCTGACAGTAAACGACAGCTTTAATAGCCTTAAATTGTATGCTTCTAGACCAGCGGTCGAGAAGCGTAAAATGTTGAGCAACAGATACTTATTTATACAAATAAGGTGAGATGAAGGTTCTTAAAAATTCATAAAGGGGTTAAATGGGTATGAAAATATGTTTAGAGGTTCGTCATTTATTCGGGTTCCCGGCTTGACATGCCTGACTGACACTTGATTTTATAAAGTAACGTTGTTACTTCCCCGAATTTTATCCAGCTTTATGCTAAAAACGTGGGTAATACCGGTTACCAATATTTGAAGCGTTTGATCGGAAGTAAATCGATACGTTATCTGATTAACAGCCACGTCAATTAGTGTCCAGCTAAACTGTGTTCACTGTCACGAGCGGTCTGAATTTTAGGCATAAATATTTGATGAACTAGTGTAAAATATATTAAATAGGAGAAAAAAAAATGCAATCATCAGCTGCCTAGTTTAGGTCATCGGTCAAATAACGGTGTGTTGGTTGTCCTAAGATATTATTATTATTAAAAATGATTAGATCATCATATCATCATTATCTGCCTAGCCTTTTCCTAACATCTTGAAGTCGGTTTCCAGATGCACCTGGATACTAGTAAGTTACAAAGAGCGACTGCTTATCTGACCGCAGTTACCCCTTGGTAAAACTGGTTGTCAACCTTTCGGGCTTATAACGGCTTGTAACTACTGTCAAAGACCCAAATGCAGACATATTCAAATGAAATCAAAATATTATATTTGACGTAAACTTACATCGGGCACTAATGAAACGTCCAACAATAGGTGGACTGTTCCAATTTGTTGATTCCTACAGAGAAGAGCCGGCAAAAAACTCTACAATGAATCTTTTAAAAATAATTGCTTTTAACAATGGTTTTGAATTACAGTGTTAATAGGTATGGGAGGATAGTGTAGGCCTTTCAACAAGTACCAGGCACCTAATAAAATAGAAATGGGTCTAAAAATCTACAGTTTACAAGGCTTACATTATACATATTCACAAAATATAAAAGATAAATTTCTACATAGTATAAAACAAAGTCGCTTCCCGTGTTTGTACGCTTAGATCTTTTAAACTACGCAACGGATTCTAATGCAATTTTAATCAATAGACAGAGTGATTCAAGAGGTAGATTTATATTTATAAATCGCGGCCGAAGCTGCTGGAAAAAGCAAGTATTATATAAAAACCTATTAAAACCAAATGACATGATTGCCATATTCACCATGCTACATAAAACTGGCAGACAAGATGACTTTTCATGGGGTTTTTCCAACCGCTCCTACTGCTCGCAGCGACAATATTCAATTCCATATTCTCCTTTAAATTAATTTACGTTACTGGAGCCGTCCAATAAGCCACAGACAAATAAAAAAGATATAAAAGATCAATTTCTCCTTTGTAGCTTATTCATCGGCATCATAAAAGATGACGGCGGGAGAGCTTGTAGTTTTAAGCCAGCCATGCAAATAGCTTGAAAATAAGTAATCTGTTGGGACTATCGTGCTTAGTTAAGTACCTAGGTAATAGACTTTGTTAGGTCGGGTATTATATACCTTTGCCTTGTAAATAGGAACGGTATTATAATTGTCTGCATTCTAGTGCGCTGAAGTGTCTTTTACAAGTTTAAGTTGTTAGTTACTTCTACGCAATATTGTATTAAAATTGGTTCTAGTAATAACGAAACCTCAGGCTAAAACCGTTTCGACGGATAAACAAAATTTACTGTTTAGTATAGGTAGGTTTAGTTTAGACTAGCTTCTGCCCGTAACTTCGTTCACTGGAATTTTGTTCCCGCGATCAAATGTAACTTTGTAGTTAAAAACTTTTTACAAAAAAATAAGCGTTTGGGAAACTACGCAATATCTTCTCGTCCCACATACCGCAATGTCTCAAGACGAAAGTCTTTGACCAGTGTGTGTTGCCAGTGATGGCTGGCAACACACACTGGTCAAGATATTGCGTTGCTTTCCAAACGCTGCCCAGCCGAGTCGGATTCGACGATTGACCTCTTTCTCGAAGTTGGACCTACCTAACTGGACAGTCTGTCCTAGGTACACATATTCGTCCACAACTTCGAGTGTAGCGCCTCCGATCTTCACTGGAGTGGATATCATACGAGCATTGGACATGACCTTTGTCTTGTCCATGTTCATCCTGAGACCCACTCTTTCGGAAGCTCTACTGAGGTCATCGAGCATTGTACTGAGGCGCTCCATAGTCTCAGCCATGACAACTATATCATCGGCAAACCGAAGGTGAGTTATGTACTCGCCATTGACGTTGATGCCAGCCCTTTTCCAGTCCAGAACCTTGAAGACATCCTCCAGTGCAGCAGTGAACAGTTTCGGAGAAATAACGTCTCCCTGTCTCACCCCTCGCTGCAGAAGGATAGGTTTCAAGGTCTGGTCCTGAAGTCGGACTGACATAGTGGCGTTTTCGTACAGACACTTCAGCACCTCGATGTACCGATAGACGATCTGGCACCGTTAAAGAGACTGCAGTACAGCCCAGGTTTCGACCGAATCGAAGGCTTTTTCGTAGTCCACAAACGCTAAACAAAGAGGCAGGTTATACTCTTCGGTCTTCTGTATAACCTGCCGCAGCGTATGTTTGTGGTCCACGGTACTAAAGCCTTTACGGAATCCGGCTTGTTCTGGAGGCTGGAAGTCGCCAAACCTGCGCGCTAGACGGTTCGTGATGACTCTTGAAAACAGCTTGTAGACATGGCTCAGAAGTGAGATGGGCCTATAATTCTTGAGTAGGGTATTGTCACCCTTCTTAAAGAAAAGTACCACTACACCTCTGTTCCATGCCTGTGGCGTTTTGCCCTCGAGTATGACGGAATCAAACAGCTTCTGAAGGGCCTTGAGAACGGGTTTCCCGCCAGCTTTCAGGAGTTCAGCCGTAATTCTGTGATCACCCGGCGCCTTGTTGTTTTTGAGCTGTTTCAGAGCCATCCGAATCTCGTACAAGCTGACGTCCGAATGTCTTTGGTATAAAGTCGGGTCAACCTAGCTCTTGGGTCATTTGCCAGATTTTTAACGGGGTTACTTGTTGACGTGTCGTGTGTACTTGTCGAAGTTATGAGGTAACAAACATAAAAAAATTAAACATTCTTATGAGAATAAATGATCTCACACCTCAAAAAAAAAATACATTCGAATTGATAACCTCCTCCTTTTTTTAAGTCAGTTTATAAACTATATGTGTGCCAAATTTAATCCAAAAATAAATAAATAAATTAATTATGCTCCATAATGCAAACCCTTAAAATCAACCCCTACCAACCAAAGACTTAAAGTATGCCATTTTCTCCAATGAAAGGCCTAAGTATAAGACTGAATAGTGCGTCTCCATCGCGGACTCTGATCCGAGCGGAGCCGGATGTCAACATTTGCTCATGCGATTTCACCCCCGGGGCTAGCCGGGAAATGACATGCGCCCTTTATTCCCGGGATCCCGGCCACTCTTTACTGCTCCGAGATGCAATTGCATGCAAAATTTCAAAGAAACAGCCCCCAGTGAGATGAAGTAGCGACGTTGTGAGCTTCATTTGTGTTCTTTTAATTTTTAAATTAGGTTGTAGGTTTTTTGTTTTGTTTTAAGTTTTCTGGAGGATACTGGCTGCTATACTGACTGGTTTTATTTAAATATTTTGTTTCTATGTCGATTATAACTGGGCATTCTTTGAAATTTTGGTAGCAGTTTATGTTTTGGTAAGGCTGTTTGGCGAATTCCGGAGACTTTTAAGGCTCCCGTAGATAGACGAGACGCGACAGCGCGACGTTATTTTTTAAAAATAAATCCACCAGATTTTCATAGAAATCGTTCTACTACAATCGCGTTGCGCCTATTTGAAGGAATTTTTGGTAAGTGGCCTGTTAGTGGCAATGCGCTCGCCCGTTATAGATTTAAACATGATTGGTGAAATAAGGGGGAATCACATTTATATATAACTAGCTTCTGCCCGCGGCTTAGCCCGCGAGTACGTCGGAAATTATCCCACGGGATCGTGCTACCGGGACAAAAAAGTAGTCTATGTGTTTCCTCAGGATCTATCGTCTTCTGCCAGGGAAATCATGAATTTATTCGAAAAAGTTACCGTGGCTCTCGCACAGGCAACTGAAGAAACACGGGTGGGTTTTAGTCGGTAAAAGTCGGACACGCCCTCCCGTTCAGCCCAGAAGCGGGATAAGTCATTTGATGATTTACCACCTAAAAGAAGGATCTATCGCTCGCACCAAGTTTTGCCGAAATCCGTTCAGTGGCTTAGGGCGTAAGAAGGTAACAAACAAACAGAGCTACTTTCCTAAGATATAGAATTACTGAAGGCTAAAAACTCTAGCAATATCGTTCTTGCTCCGAGACACTATCAGTTTTACAACCGTTGCTATTTGTTCCCGGCTGAAGTATGATACGAACAAAGGGCTATTAAAACTAAAACTTCTATAAAAGTTGGTTTACCTGAACACAAGGGAATTAAATATTATCTTATATTGAAAACATGGTGGTTAAGTTGAGAAACTGAAGGTTTGAAACATTACTAAATGTAAGCTAAAAACAAAACTTACTAATATATCTTATGAATCAATCAGTAAGCAGCCCGATATGATCAATTTTATCGAGTAACTATTTAGTATGGGTATTTTGTGTTTCACGAACTGCGTCCAAATAAACGGTATTCTTTCTTTACCTTCTTTCTTTCTTTATATCGGTATCGACTGTTCTACGGGGTTACTTAATTTAGCTACCTAAGCTCCAGAGACGCTATGTGTATTAATATCTAAGCGCGACACTATCAAAAATATTTAATGGTTTTTTTTGGAGCAACCACCTCTATTTTTTTAAGTCATACTTCAAGTAGCTTATATTTATCTATAATATGTATGTATTTAGAAATATATAAGTATGTTTATCAGTTGTCTGGTTGCCATAGTACAGGCTCTGCCTAGTTTGGGATCAGATAACATTGTGTTGGTTGTCCTAAGATATAGATATTAGCTTACTTGCAGTATGACTTAAGAAAAATGTGTCTTATATTTTATCATGTTTTATGTCAGTATACCTGGAGTTCTGTGGCATGATTTGGTGAGATCATGGTGTGATTTTTGACAAATTTTCTTTTTTCTCTCCATTTCTGAGAGGAGTCCTGTGTCGGTTGATTTTGCATTTTTCTTTAACTAATTTAATTGGCGGACAGCTGTTTCATGTTAAAGCGAAATAAAGAAATCAATAGACACTATAGAGATATCAATACGCCTGAGTGAAACCACTTCTTATTAAATAGTCAGTAATAAAACATGTAACTCACAGTCAATACATTGAAATAACAGCATCACTATGCACTTTGACGTGACAGATCGCCGGACAGTTGTCCCGAAACGAATCGGACTTTATTTAACAGTCACTAAAACAGTGATGCACATTTTCGCGGAGCGGGAGAGAGGAAAGTGCGCGTCACCGGCCGAAGGGAGCAGAAATCACGACAGCAAACATTGACTTTAGACTTTTACTCTTCTCCTCACTTAGCCTAACTCTCCCCGCTGCGCTGCAAATCACTCCGCTAGAAACGAAGAGGAAGTTTTAAATTCTGAAATTTCTTTAAATAATTTAAAACCGTCTGCTATGAATCGACTTAGTGAGTTATTGAATAGTTCGCGAACCCGTAATTGGGTTCATATGTAACCTTTGTTCGGTAGTTACTATAATATTACGTATATAAGGTACATATCTACAAATTTATAGGTATAAATGTGACGTAGTAATTGAATAGGTATTGCTGCTTCAGAGTATAAGACATAATAGGAAGGAATTGATATTCGAGAAGCTGTTTGCTATCTAAATGGCTTGTGCTAAGGTCGATGGATGGATATTGAAGGTCAGGCAATGTTGCCATAGTGAAGGGTGAGTTCACTACAACCATTTAGAAAGCACGTGGACTAGGAGAATCATTATGTAACGGAAATTATTCAAACTGATCGTATTAATATTATAAATGTGAAATTTTGTATGTTTGTTACTCAATCACGTACAAAGGTCGAGCCGGCCGAACCGAATTTGGATGAAATTTGGCACACAGATACTTATAAACCTGGCAGTAACTTCTCGTGAGGTAATGTCCGATCCCCATGCGAGCGAAGCCACTGGCAAACGCTTGTATAGTTATAATTACTATTTACAATTATGTAGAAAGACTACAGCGCTGTGCTTTTCCTAACATGAAACGCAAACGCTTTAAACAAAGATCAAATTAAACCTAACAAAGGCAAAAGTTTAAAACGAGACTTACACTATTATCTCCAATCACACGATCGACTGACTTCGAAACCGGCATAACTTATAATTAAGCACTTATTAAACATCTGCGGGATCTACCTACAGTTATTCAAATATCGAAGTCAGCGATCTAATACGTGGGGGGGAGGTTGCAATCACTCCTCTTGAATTACGGCGTGCATTTAATCTTTTCAGACGTTCTCAAATACTCGCTCATTAACCCGTAGCCACTTCAGACGGCGCCGATTTGTTACCTTGAATGTGCCGATAGAATGAAAGAATGCGCAGATTTGTGAACACACCACCTTATTTATTCTTCTTTTATTAACTTCGGGAATATTTTTAATGGAGGATTGAGGTGGAGTTTTTAGGCTTTGAGAGTGTTGTTACTATTAAGTACATTTTTTCAGAAGGTGATCAGGAGCATGTTATGATGACCTTCCTGCTCCTTATTAATACAGAGTACTTTGGAGAGGAAGACGATAGACCAGAGGAGGCTTAGAGAGGTTGATAAAGAAGAAGTTGTTAGATCATTCTTGTTTTAGAGTTATAACACAATTGTATATAAATAGACGCTATATGTTTCCCTTGTGTTAACTAAGTGCAGTAGGGTCACCTTTACCAACCTACCTATACACCGGGTGAGACATGAGGGGCAATGGCGCGATGGTGCCCGTGTGTCGGATGACGTCATCCGACTGACGTGGCTTAACGAACAACGCCAACTAGCAGCATCGGGGGGACGGATTATTGTTTACGTACTCTTTGAACCAGGATTAAAGAGAGATAGAAAAGAAAACGATTAAAACATGAATAGTAATTAGAAATCTGGCATCTAAATATTGAATTACAGTACAATAAAATTGCCAGGGTCGCGAGATTGTTCGAAGGAGATACCGTGACCCTGGCATATGGGCAACTGAAGGAACACGGGTGGGTTTTAGTCAGTAAAAGTCTGACATGCCCTCCCGCTCCGCCCAGAGCGGGAGAAGTCATTTGATGATTTCCCATCCAAAAAAAAAGCTAGGGAAAATACTTCATAAGCAAATTCACACTCATTCAGAACAGTGGTAGCCCATTGATATCAGCCTCGATTTAAGGGTTGTAGGTTTCAGCCTAAGCAGGCGCTTTACTTTGAGTAAATAATAGTATCACCTCTGCTCTCATAATCCTGAAAGAAAACATAGTGAGGAGACCAGCATTTTCTAGAACCGAAAATTCGAAGACGTGACATCTACCAACCCGCACTGGGTCTGCGTCGTTACGGGCCACTCCCTCTCACTAAGAGAGGGCTTGTGACCCAGCAGTGGGAACATTATATCAAATCAAATCAAAACATTATAGGCTGATTATTATAATGAAATTCACACTCTACGTCATTATGTCGCTATTAGTAATTTCATACAACTGTCAAAGAATGACAGTGTTGATATTTGAATATAAAAGCAGTTACGACGATATTTAGATAGTTGGCTTTAAAAACTTTTTACAAAAAAATAAAAACCGACTTCCTTAAAAAAAAACACTACAAAGTAAAAAATAACTTCCATTTCGGAATTCGGTGTCTTACGATCTGTATTTAAGGTTTTTTTGCCACCGACTTCCAACATTGAAGTTATTTTTGACTTTGTAGTGTTTTTTTTTAAGGAAGTCGGTTTTTATTTTTTTGTAAAAAGTTTTTATTTTTAACTTTTTAGTTATGGTAGATACCCCGCACTAATCTAATCGCGTTATTCGTTCATTTGTCGCGCCAATACTTAATGCAAATATAAGACTTATATGGTTTTCACATGGAACCAAATTAAAATGGGACCATTCGGGAAGCACCAGCTTTCAATTAACAAAAAATCAGCGAAATCGGTACACCCAGTCAAAAGTTATGAGCTAACAAACATAAAAAAAAACAGACGAATTGTCGGTTAAAAAGAAGAAAGACAGCTGGCAAAGCTGATGGTGTATTGGTGGCCGAGCGGCGAAGACCAGCTGTAAAATAGTGAAGTGACATTATGAGCCTAGGTGGAACAAACAGCATAAGGACCGCTTTGTACTGGGGTTACAGAGAGCCTTTCAATTTACTATATACCAATTCAAATTATAGTCCGGAGGATTTTGTAGGAAACTTGTAATCCATTGCATGGGTTTAAAAATTCGTCTGCTCCACAACGTAAATAACGCAATTAATGTAACATAGTAATTGTTGAACTGTCCAAATGAAAGGCATTATAGCCATCAGTGGTTGGATACAGGGTACTAAATAATCATCATAAATTTCATCAATGCTACATATTATTATCAAGAAGTAAAATTTATTTCCTAGTTTATAAATTTCTATGTAGGGGTCTGGAAATACCGGTCAGATTTGAAAAAAGATTTTTTAATTTGATAGACTGACTTTTGACAAACTTTGTACGCTCAAATTACGCTACGGCCCTTAGGAGGCGAGCAAAAAGAAAAGAAGTAGGAAATAACGTTAAGTTAAAACCAAGTAATAGTTCGGGTGATGGAATGCGACGCCGCTGTTCAGAGGGCAAAATTTCAAAAGCTATTTGGATATGTACAGACGCCAGCACTTGAAGCTACTACAATCTGTCTTTCTTTGATAGGTTTTCAACTTTAACGCTAAAGTATAAAGTTAAAGACTAATTGGGAAAATTTGACAGTTTTCGGTACCTTGATGTGCTGGCGTCTGTACATGAAAAGTCGGGTAACTTGCATATCTCTTTGTTACGTCAATGTTTCAAAATACTGCTAAAACAATGACAACTCTATATTCCTGGCATTATTGTTGGAATTGCAAATACAATAGTTTCATACGAGTAATATAGTTGTAGAGAGAAAACTTCGGACATATATTAGCAGCTTATTGTTCCGCTTTAGTTAGGAGCTACAACTGTCGGGAGTGGTTTTTATAATAGGACTTATAACTTGTTTGCTGTATTTTCTCATTATTTTAATGTGTAAACCTTTTGCAGGTGGAGGGAAATAAAAGGAAAAGTAACTAGATATAGTGCTCAATTAAATGACAACACTTTTTTTACGTTCCGTGTGGTGCTGTAAGAGACGACTAAGGGACATACTAGAGAATGGATAGCAGCGTTCTCTAAGCATTTTACCACCGTACTGCGATCGCCAACCCGCTTGCCAAGCGTGGCGATTATGGCAAACCCCCAAACTAGGGGAGGCGGATGTCCAGCAGTGGACGTGTTTTGGCTGAAATGATAAATGAATGATAATGGCATCTTTTTTATACAATAGCTAATTTTTAACCGACTTCAAAAAGGAGGAGGTTCTCAATTCGGATGTTTATATGTTTTTTTTTTTTGACGTGACAACGTCTTATAAATTGGTTTGCCGGGTGACACTTCAAGAAACTGCGTTACGCTCCGCTCACGTTATGCGCTCACAATGAGAGCGAGTGAGAGGCACGCGTCCCTTCCACTCGGGCATGGTTAGCCCGCCTAAGAGCGAGAGAGACAGAGCGAGAGAGAGAGAGAGTGAGAGAGATAGGCATACACACCGGTTCATGTCTTGCGCTTCTATTGTGATTTTAATATTCACATTAAAATTATTTTACCACTCAAAGTCGTTGTCACGTAAAACTTTCGCCCGTATACCGACTTTACAGGCAACCAATTTTTTTTTTTAATGTATGTTCGGCCATAACTCCGTCATATATAGACGGTTTTGCAAAATTCTTTTTTTGTTCGAAAGGGATTTATTCCGAAATGGTCCCATGTAAATTTCATATAGATCTGATGATGAGTTCGGGAGACAGACACCGGAACTCTTTAAAAATGACGGCAAATCAACCGCGATTTCTGCTATCGCATAAATATGCATTGTTTGTTTGGAATTAGTGCGGGGTGGATACCGTAACTAAAAATTTAAAAATAAATACTTTTTTACAAAAAAAAAACAACCGACTTCCTTAAAAACACTACAAAGTGAAAAATAACTTTAATTTCGGAAGTCGGTGGCAAAATAACCATAAATACAGATCCTAAGACACCGACTTCCGAAATTAAAGTTATTTTTCACTTTGCAGTGTTTTTAAGGAAGTCGGTTGTTTTTTTTTTGTAAAAAAGGTTTTTTTAAGGAAAGATTTCTGCACACTCGAGCCGTACATTATATTTTTTTACTAGTACCTAGATCTTTTTAGTATTTTATGAACCGCCTTAACATTCCTTGACCTAGTTAGATACTTATGTTAGCGTAAAGGAACACCAATAAAGTGTATTTTTCCAAGAACAACAAAATCATGTGAAATTTTGCATGTACGACGAACTCACACAATTTCACCAATACAAACAAAGAAAATAGAAAAATCGAAAAACTTCCTTGTTGTTTTTATAAGTGGCTGGTCAATTTGAACACACTATACTTAATACAAGGCATAACCAACCATTCCATTATAGTAAACAAATTGTAGTTAGAAGTGGTGTTAAGAATAGCTTTAGTACACTTGTGTGCGGCACGCGTGTATTTTATGTTTCTTTACTGTGATAATGGTGGAAACGCCTTGAAATTAGTTTCGTTACAAGACTGTTACTGTTCCTAGCCTTTGTTTAATACGACTTAGTTCATTTAGAGTACATTTTATTGGGATTTCTCTTTGTGTAATTATAATGGTCGCGATTAAACCCAGGTTTCTGAAACTAATTGGAATATTGACACAACTAATATTGGTTGTCAACAGTTAACATTAGCTAGCAATAAATATATCTTTATCTTTGAAAGCAGAAAAAATTATCAGACTTCCAGAATCACGTAGTCTATACTGTTCAAAGGTTCGGTATTTTGAAAGAACCATAAGTATATAGCAAGACACGTGCGTGGTTTGAAAAAACGATGCCGCTTTGAACATTTCTAAAATTAAGTAGGTATCTAAAACATTATCCAGTTTAGCAATATAGACTTTAAAATGTAAGCCTCAATCTTGATCTTGATCCTTCACAAAGCCAAAAAGATAATCCAATATTAAGTTTAATCCCTCATTTATCGAACAAACAGGTAAACGGCCGAAAATCTTATTCCAAGTCTAGTGACGTTCCAACTTATCGACTCATCCGACAATTGCGCGACAAAGCCGAAGGCCGAGAGGTACGGCTGTCTAGCAAAACAATAAATATTTGAATATTTTAACGCTGAATTCTGATAAAGGGATGTAAATGACTAGCTTGTCCAATTTACATTGAACAGATTAACGTCATAATCGGTACGATTCAATCAGCGATCCCGAGAACACTCTGGACAGGGGGTGATGGGTAGGGGACAGGGGGGGGGGACCAATGCCATTTAACGTGGATACTAATAACTTCAGATAAAATGCTAATTTTGTGTTCATTCGATTTAGGCGAAGAAGATAGGCGCTCTTCTGGTAGAATGGTCCCGGTGAATCGGGCGTTGTGATATTTTGATGTCCTCCCTTGGCTGTTTGTTCATATTAGTAACTAGGCTTGTGACTAAGTAATGACAGACGCACGGGTCGATCGACCGGGTTAAGTGACGATTTCAGCGGTTGGTCTGTGGATAGGTGATCACCTTACATACCAAGCTCCCGCCATGATTCGTCGTAGCTCTTTGACAATTGTTACGAGCTGTCAGATGTCCGAAAGTTTGACAACAAGTCTTACCTATCGTATTACCCACTAACTGTGATGGTTATGTCAGATAGGAAGTCGCTCCATGTAAAATACTAGTATTCATTCAGTTACATCAGGTTAGACTGGAAGCCGACTCCAACATAGTTAGGAAAAGGCAAGTCAGATAATGAACTAGGCAAATAATTTTATACAAATACTTTTTTCAAAAAAATAACAACTGTTCCTTAAAAACAGGAAGTCGGTGTCTTAGGATCTGTATTTAAGTTTTTTGCCAACGACTTCCGAAATTAAAAATATTTTTCACTTTGTAGTGTTTTTAAGGAAGTCGGTTGTTATTTTTTTTTTTTGAAAATGTTTTTAATTTTTAACTTTTTAGTTATGGTATGTACCTAGCCCGCACTAATCTAATCGCGTTATTTGTCCATTTGTTGCGCACATACTTAATAAAAATTTAAGACTTATATGGTTTTCTCATGGATGCCATTGTCAGAACTGAACCAAATTAAAATAGGACAACCCAGGAAGTACCAGCTTCCAAATAAAAGAAGAATTATCAAAATCGGTTCACCCAGTCATAAGTGCTGAGATAACAAACATTTTAAAAAATACAGTCGAATTGGTAACCTCCTCCTTTTTTTGAAGTCGGTTAAAAACCATCATCATGCTTTACATTTCATTAATACAATGAAAATAATAAAACCCAAAACATTCTTTGCGAACAGTGGCAACACTTGGGTCGATCTCGACCCGTCTCAAGGAATTAATAATCCCCACTTAACTCCCATAATAGCTAATATTTATGGCAAAATAAAAAAAATCCCCGAACTCGATCGCCCTCAATCCAGGGGTAGCAATCCGATCCGAGTGAACGCTTGTCATATTGATTCAGAGACGTAAAGCGAGTGTTTTCGGAAGGTACGATAAGGCGAAACGTGACTACGGAACCCGTCAACGGACCAGCCATGTGGACCTTTATACTTTACACTTACAGAACCTTATAAGGACCTGCCTGACTTATACACCTCTGCGGGGTAGTGGCGTACAATGGAAATGCCATTAATTTTTACAGACCATCAACATCCATCGTGTTTTATTTCATTTTTTTTTTTTTTACATCTCTCAATCATAATTTGTATCTTGTATTTAATATTGCTAATAGTTTATCAGAATTATAATATCTTAATCATTATTTTATCTTTAATCATTATTTTTATATTATTATAGTAAGTTTTATATAAATGCTACACAATTTAAAAAAAAATGCTTCTTCACTCCAAACTCACTTATTTTGCTGTGCCCGACAGGGTCCATATGATCTAATTATAAGTTTACCACCTAAGAATACATGTGGAATGCAATAAAAGTATTGAGTTATTTACGTTATTAAACAGATAGGCTGTCGCTCCGTATAAAATACTGGTACTCATATGCATCCAGTTAGACTGGAAGCAGATGGTGATGATTTACTTTCTAAGGATTTGAATTTTTCGTACATATGAAGCAACGACATTCAACCGTGGGTTGCCGGACTTAAAGAATAACACCAACCCATTTCTTCCCGTGGGTTTCGTAAAAGGTAACTATTGGACTTACTGGAGAATGGACAGCAGCGTTCTCTATGCATTTTACCACCATATTGCGATCGCCAATCTGCCTGTCAAGCGTGGCTATTATGCAGGAGGAGCGCCCCGGGCGTCGGGAGTCGATAGCGGACTCCCGGCCACCGTAGGCGCGAGCTTGCGGGTGGCGAGCAATGGGTAGCTCGCCGCCCGGTAAGGACCAGGCTCGGGTCGACGGCGCGTAGTGTTCCACGCGCGCCTCAAAGAGATGTCAGCAATACTGAAGGGGTCTGCTAGGACCGATGCCTGCCAGGGTCGCGAGATTGTTCGAAAGAGATACCGTGACCCTGGCACATGGGCAACTGAAGGAACACGGGTGGTTTTTAGTCAGTAAAAGTCTGACACGCCCTCCCACTCCGCCCAGAGCGGGAGAAGTCATTTGATGATTTCCCATCCAAAAAAAAAAAAAAAAGTGGTTATTATGGCAAAGCATGGAACCAACCCTGGAATTTTTTTTATCAAAAATACTGTTCCCTACATTATGTCGAGTTATCTGATTATCTTACTAATAATATTATACATGTAAAAGTTAGTATCTTTTGGGTTTTTGTTACTTAATCGTTTGCCCTATTGTGATCGCCAACCCACCTGCCAAGCGTGGTGATTATGGCAAACTCCCCCTTTCGGGGGAGGCCTATATCCAGCAGTGGACGTCTTTCGGCTGAAATGACAATGATGATGAAGCTATGGATTAGGAATTCTTTTTAAATTCTTTCGAATTGTGATTGGAAATTGGTGCTGGTTGACTTACAACAATATTCCAGTTTATACTCATTTTCTTCAGAATGTTCGATTCGCAAACGGTTTTCAATGTAGTCTTGCTTGAAACAGCGAAATAAATTGAATATGTCAGATGCATGATTTGGAATTGTTTGGATTATTTTGCGTATGGGCAAAGTTTTGGTATGTAAGCTTGTTTTAAGAAGACTGTGCACTAAAAAGTGCTTGGAGATTTTGTTTTTTATTCTAGCATTACAAATACATTAGTTGGCAAAATTGTGTGAAAGAAAATTTTACTGAAAATGTAGAAAATTCTGGAAAAATCGCTCGAAAGAATTTTAATAGTTTATTTTATCAGCCTTGTGTTGATTGAAGCACTGTGCTTATATCGGTTACATCGTGTTTCTAGTAAAAATAAAGCGTGCCGCCATAAAATGTCTATTTATTAATAAACTTTTTTTTACGCATAAATAAATTTCCCACAATAAGTTACGCGCCGGTGTCAAGACATTAATTTTATGATCCACGAAATCCTGGCGCAAAATTCGTAACCAAAGTTAGTGTTCAAAGCAATAACGTAACGGTAACTTAACACCGGGACTTTAAAAAAGAAACGTACAATAAATAAGAAAAGTTAAAAAAGTGACAGTTAAGAGGTACACTTTTTTGAAGTTCGTGAAGTAAAAAGGCGAGCTTTTCGAATTATAACTAGATTAATGTTCGGTGACTGGAACTACCCTGGTGAAACTTTGGAACTTAGTGGGAACAGAGTTTTGTATTATTTTTAACGAACCGAAGCGCCTTCGGAATTCATTAGCTTGGAAAGTATTGAGGAAAATTCTACTTCCAATATGTGCCGACGGACCTCGGCGACGACGCAACGACGGCCATTGATGACTAACATTTTCTTTTTTTAATCAATTTTCTTCAACCCGTATGCAACTTTCCCCTCACTTTCCAGCTAACGCAAAGTATAGAACTTTAACTCTTAACAGAACATTTATTTACAAAAAGGAAAACATACAACCTAAGTACACAATAAAACAAGAAAGTTTTTTGCTGAAGTATGATTTCTAGAAAGTTTTAAACGTTATTGTTTGCGTCTAATAAAGCTGTTATGAAGAATCAGAGTTTCACAGTCGCAGCAATTTATGCGTTGTAAGCTAAAAACTAATGTTATGTGCGTAATTACGTAAGTAGATAGTTACTTCATACATTCAGTAAACAAAATGTATCTTCATATTAATCTGTAGAGTACAAGCTATAAAGGGGAGGAGGATATAAAAAAGATAAAATATAGCAATGCTGCGCAATAGTCTGGCGTCTATATAGTACATCACTAAAGATCGACTTACTAAGTAGTATACTACGAATGAGGTTGTTTCAATGTGACCCCATCGATCGAACTAGTAAAGACTTATTAATTTTTTGCCTTATGTCGTTCATGGTTTAAACTACAAGTTGCATTAAATTCATGTATATAACTGAGTGAAATTTGAAAGGGTAAGAGGCATTAATACATTTTCGGCCCCATAAAAGCTAAATAACACCAAATTCAATACTCAATACTTTATTGCATTCCACAATGTATATGCTTAGGTGGTAAAACATTTTATTTAGTAACAATCGTGGACCATGTCGGGCACAGCAAAAGAAAATACAGTAGGTAGAGATGAGGACCTATTGATTATCTTATAATGTAACTTATTCTATAATAGTAATTAAAAATAAATTAAATACATGCTTTGGAGTTTTCTAAACTAGTTGCAGGGATTTATCATTTAAATATTCGTTGACACTATAGTAGCATTTACTTAATACTCAATACTCAAATTCACGGGCTGTCCTGCAAATATTACAACAACAATATTACTGGAATAGTCTGCATTCTATTTCGAAGGAAATGGGGGCCTCAGAATAATGCATGCCCAAGTTGGAAGCTGATCTGCCCACAAGCTAGACAATAGCCAGCCACCTCTAAAATATTCACGAAAAGAGATTGACTGATCTATTCTTAGATAAATGCCACTTTGCAAAACGCGATTCTATCTAAGACAGCGTACGTAATGTGTAGGTAGGTGCGACTAATCTTAATCTTCCTTCACTAATCCTAATGACTGCAGCAGCACTTCAAAGTTATCTACTGTAATATCGGGAAACTTCCCTTGGCAAGCAATCTCCATAATACTCACTCAGCACGTGTTAGTTATCATATCTTTAAACAATTGTTGTATTGTGATCAAGTCGGGAGCTGATATAGAAGTTAAACACAAGTTTGCATAATGTTCCTGTGCGGAGTTAGGCGGCGAGTGGAATCGCTCCTCATTAGGCAAATCGGATGGCGTTAGCTCAACCTATTAGCACAGTCAATGTTTGGCGATCCCATCACCCGCGCCGTCACTCAAATAACTACGATAAAACCATCTTTCAATAATCTTTTACACTTTGATTGACTTTCAACTTTAATTACACCAAGGAATTTAATTAAAACCAAGCCAAAATTATATTATATCGTTAACCGTTTTAGATCTTTGATGAGCTTAGTGGCTATTTAATTTGTAATCAGTCGGTATCTAACTCTCGTTACGAATAAATACCGGCTTAAGCGCTTAACGTTTACACAGAATATTTGTGAACAAACTTCAATGTTAGATGGACTCGATTCTTGAAAGAGAACTTTACTGAATTATAAGCGAACTTTAATAGCGGACACGAGAGGTAAAAAGTTTATTTTAAATAACCATCAAAGGCGAACATTTTTCCGTGACTTTATGAAACGTTTCAGTAGATTTATGAATAAAACCTTTCAGGGCGGATGCGAGGCCGCAATGTAATTTAGGTCGTATAAGGAATAGAGCCGCAGCCTCCAAAATTAGACCGTTATCATTCCACCGCTGTCGCCGCGGAGATCACCAGTTATATGAGCCAATACACCGAACAGAATAAATTTGCTTTATACAGACAGTTGACCTTCATAACCGATATTGTTGCCTTTATACAAGGAAATATTTTGGAAATTCCCGACGTCCGCCCTCTCCGCACTCGGCTCTAGTGTCGTTTTTTTTTTTAGTTATTTGCGCTGCAGAGCCGAAACTACGAGTATATGAGAAAATTGGAAAAACCTTTAAAGGAATTGAGACTCCAGGGAAGCGTAGATTTATTAGTCGTAGATTCATAATAGGATGAGCTTAAAGATTATTTTTCATGATCAAGAAATTAATACCGATAGTTTCATTTTTAAGGATCCTATTGTTTATCGGAAACACAATTCCGTTTTAAAACACATTTTCCTAGAAGAACTTAATGCAAAAACCTTGTCGCAGCTTCCTAGGAACTATAGAGACAAATAAAACTCATCCGCACACACTGGCGATGATACCGCACGTCAGCGACACCGTGATGGGCACAGCGGCACGGCGCGGCGGCGCAGCGGGGGCTTTTGTCTCGACCTGCCCTTTTGTGAGAAATTCCAATTAATACGTTATACTTTTATGAGAAAAAAACCCACGTATCGATACACGCTCTGAAATTGGAACAATACCACACCACCATTGTGGACCTGTCAAACGTTCAGGGCACAAAAAATATATTTGAAGCGATGCTTTGAACCTTCAGGAGTTTCAAATGTATCGTGTTATTCAGCTGAGAATGTTAGCATTACAGTACATTGCGCTCATTGGCCGCTTTCATGCGTAATTCATGTGCTACACGACGCATTCCAAATGTAATTCAGCACGCGAACTGTCCGCTGTACAATTTTCGCCACCAAAGAAACATTATTAAATTACTGAAAGATTCAGTGAAGTAGATGTACACAATAACCAGTTTCCAACTTTCCATTGTATTTTAAGGAGCTTAGACAGAAAAGGATGTTAAATATGAAATCAATTGGAACGGACTTTTCCATTAATAAAGGAACTCGGGAAGAAAGTACGCCGTGTCCTCTCTAATTAGAAGTCGCGAGTCGAATTTTCAATGCGTCTCCAGCCGGTTTACTAATGGTGAACTGAAATAAAAGTTTATATTTACTGTGCGTGGCTTCTTTCTCTGAATGAATATTTATACTTTCTCTCTTCACTTTATTCACCTCAAAGCCAGCACCGCACCGGCTGAAATTTTTACGGTTATACTTTTTATGGCGGAATTTTTCTTTGACTTTTCTTGATGTTCAGACTGAACTGAAACGTGTTCCGTGATGTGTTGCTCTCGGATACATTATTTTTATTATCTCTGCATGTGTATGCATATGTATAGGTATGTCTATGTTTACATTCCGAAATTCCAGCACAAAATAAAATAAAACGGAGGCCAAGTTAATTTGTTAAGGGAGGCTCTATATTAGCATGTGGGTGTGAAGCGACGTGCGACACATCTCGGGCGTCACGTCGCCTCGCCAGCGGGGTATCATTTGTTAGAACAGCAATAAAGCGGAGGATTAGCAGCCGTCAGGAGGCGACAAACTTCCCAATAAGCCGCCGCCTTCCGGTACACCGCGACTCGCTTTCAAGAGTAATGATGCTTAATTTTAATGACGCGTCGCCGACCAGAACGTCACGCCGGCACGCCCACCGCCCGCGACGCCGCCACCGCCGCACCGCCCGGCCGCGCGTGACCCGACTGCACAACTAACACTGATATTGGAAGACTCAACGACGACGACCGAAAGTCTGACGATAAATTTAGTTATTACTTGTGAAAATAAAAGGAAGGAGATCGCTAACTTGTCCTCGTGAGAAGATAATGGATCATTGTGGGGGATGTTTTTTAGTTACTTCACGAAAAAGGTCTCGTTAAAAGCCCCGTTATGTGAGGAGTTTTCCAATTGTATTCCAGCGTTTCCCGTTTAAACCAGAATTGACGATACAAATTTTGTTTTAGTGGTAAAAGTTTAGATTATATTTAGATCCCGTCTCACTAATCCGGCGTTTTATCACGCAAGTTTTCCCCGTTCTAAGTCTATCATCGTCTCGGAAAATGATATTATTGGAAAGAAAAAGAACTTGTGCTATTAGGAGGAACGCTACTAAAAATTGTTCGACACTCTTAAAATAACTGCAAAATTAAATTGGGGCTCCGTAATTAATCATAATTTCCCATTTACACCCAACAGTCGACAGGTCAACAGATCAAACGATGCGAGGTAACATTCATATGTTAACAAAGTCAGATAATGTTTGTCATCGAATATGTACCAATTTATTGAATCGGAACGTTGGGAATGAACATTTTGGGTGTGCAAACAACAGTCTATATAAAATTAAAGATAGCCGACGGCGACAGGCAGCCGGCTCGCCCATCCGTCCGTCCGTCCGTCCGTCCGCACTCAAAACTCGATGAATATTGTTTACAAATGCACCGCATCCATAACGAAAATGTTTGGTTGATACCACCCAACTGATATATCGATACTTTTCAATATTTCATCGCAACATAAATGGTTTTCGTGTTGTAAACTTTGGAAATGTTTGATTTAATTAAAGGTTCATGTTTTTTATATGCGATATTGTCACGATGATTGATACATTATGTGTTTTGTTTAAAGCCAATAATTGCCAAATTATAAGTAGGTTGTGATTTTTTGTGAATGGTTTTTCGCGATACCCAAACATGTAGTTTTACAGTATGCTACTTTTGAAATAATGTAATGACTTAAAACACTCTAAATTCGTGAGGCTTGTTTTGCCTAGCATAAAAAACATTGCTAACGGTTTATCATAGTCTCCTCACGACATCTCCAACATTATCCTAAGGTAAGTTTAGTGAGACGAGTGTAGTCGACAGCAGTAAACGGTGGCAGGCAGGTAACAATATTTCCCACGGCAGCAAATTGAATAAACACATCACCGTGCGCCTTAAACGACGAAAAGACAAGTCCAATAACGGCGGGCACCGTAAGCGATAAATATTCTGCTATCTACCGCCGCCACGCTCAAC
Source organism: Aporophyla nigra (assembly GCA_947507805.1). Taxonomy (NCBI): domain Eukaryota; kingdom Metazoa; phylum Arthropoda; class Insecta; order Lepidoptera; family Noctuidae; genus Aporophyla; species Aporophyla nigra. The sequence continues at coordinate 15,321,716 of OX382302.1, read as the reverse complement.
ATATTTATGCTATCCTAGTCAGCTTTACTAGCTCGCTTAAGATATTTGTTTTTCTCGGAATAATACAATTACAACGATGTTTTTGTTACGTATTAAATCCTCCAAGTTTCTTTTGCAAACTGCTTTTGTGCCTCTGCTAATTTGATGAGTTTGGCACAGATTTTGTATGAGATGAATACAATCTTGGCGTCATCAATATTCAATTTTTTTTTTGTTGTGCCTGTTAAAATTAATAAAATTATAATTTTAAATAATAAACACACATGAAATAATAAAGTCATCATAAAATCATTTGACGTAGACACGCACGAATGTAAGTACGTAAGTAATATACCAACATACGCGAAAAAAGAGATTCCCCTTCGAGAGAATTCGTGCTAAAACTGACAAACACGCAGGAGGGCTCCTAATTTTCATATCGAAAAAACCAAAATGGCGTCGTTGTACACATGTTGTTGCGTGAATTTCTCTTAGGGTCACGTATTGGCATCGTCTAATACAATTTGTTCAGAGACGCGCGCCGCCCGCGGAATGCAAACACACCCGCGACACTTCATAACACATGACGATTATTCGCAATTTGTTGCTGGGACATGGGCGAAATAGAAAATATTTATGTGCTTCCCATTATGTATAAACGGCACGTTTCCAAAAAAATATACGGTACTATTCATATTCATATATTTTATTTTTTTCGAAATATATTTTCCTGGTTATAATTTTCACATCTGCATAAAAAACAGCAAATAATCCGACTGTAAACAAGATGGAAAAGAAAACTGTAACTTACAACAATACATAAAGGTCAAGAAGATACCGTAATTTTACAACAAAAAAAAAACGTCATGCCCAATCCGTAAAATAATACCTCATCATTATATTTTTCCGTAAATTTAACCATAAACAACATGCTATTTTTAGAAAGAATCTGCTGTAAAGAAAAACAACTACCATTTTGGTCTTTGACGTGGGAAGATTTTAATTTAGAAAGCGTTTAGTGAACAATATTTGCGTACGTCGGTTAAACGTTTAGTGCATGGATATTATTCTCAAATTATTAAGTCTTGGCGGCGTCCGCCAGCAAAGCAAACACATGAATAATAGCCATGAATACAGTAAAGTAGCAGTGCGATGTGCACAGGCCACGGATTATCGGAATTTATGTGGCAGTGTGTGACGCACCTCGCGTTTGTTCGCCGCGAAGAAAAATATTGTGGTCTGAGAGCTTAAATATTGATGGATTTATGAACGCTCTTAAAATTATGGCAGGCTCGAGCCACCGGCAACTTTATTGAGTCTTATCTCGACGCTAGATTTATTGGTGTCTGTATCAAGTTTAGGGGAATCATTTTGTTGTTTTCACTTAAGAGAGAATAAGAAAGTTGTTTTTGAAACTCAGGTTATGTGCTTCAGATCTGAGACGGAACTCGTACTGAAACAACAAGTGCACTGAAACTGAAATAGTTTTATAGCTGAGAATGTTTTGTTGGGGATCTCTTGCAAATCTGTGTGTTTCGTAATGTTAAGTTATGTTCTTTGTCTCTGTGTGTTAGTACACAACAAAATCTTAGGAATACAAGATTCAGCCGCGGTATTTGACGTCTCACGAGTCTTGTATCGGATATTCATACAAGATACAACAATATATTTCCCCAGCAGGTAATAGTGAAATGTGATTTTGCAAATCTCAAAACCGCTCCTGTGAACTTATTGTCAGTATAGAAAACGTACCGACGACGAGCCAGCCATTGTACTTTCATACGTCTGAGCAACAAAAGAAAATATTTTCTGAAAGAGTACTCCCAAACTAAATCATTTGAAGCAAGAATATAAGTTGCGAGTAGCAGACAGATGGCGCAACTTGAGGTGCGAATAAAGTTTGAGTGGAAAAACTTATTCCGCGAATCGTCAGCGGGCGCAGTCTGTGCCCCCGGGACACTTTTAACAATTTGTAAGTTATTTATTGCTGCCAAGAAATATCATTAACCCTTTTAAATTTAACAGCCTTACACAAACTTTTGTTTGCCACAGGTTCACAGAAGGGTGCATTTGGTTTGTCAGGAAGTGTTTCCACTATCAACATTGTGCGACACTACTATAAATTACAATAGTACCTACCATCTGCCCCTAAAACTAATATAACTTTTCCAACTATTCGTTACATTCTAAATATTTCTGAGTAATCGTCAAGTTGGCTCGTTCCGAACAAAGTTGGCGGGGTTATTTCAACTAAACTAAACTATTACTTATGAAAACTGAGTTAACATGCAAATCTTCGTCCATTCCGAGAGGATCTTGCTTACGTAAGCGCTGTTTAATACTTCGCGCATACTTATACTTTTCTTTCTTTTTAAGTCTTTCCTAAAATTAAGATTTTACGACACAAAAATGGTAACCGGGTGCTGAGGTTGCTCATCTCTGCGTTATCCAACTTCTGCAGTGTTATAAGTAGTGTTAGTATAAATTATAACTAGTACTAGCTAGTATACAGGACGGCAGGGACATCAATGCGCAACTTGTAACTACGAATTTAGTGGGTACGTGATTCTGAAATCTCCGGCAAATTTGATTTTATCCCTTTAAAAAAAATGCCTATGTCGGAATATTTTCGCGAAAAATATTTTCAAATCTTAGTATTGAACTGAGCCTTTAGAACCATTTAAGTTCGTCGACAGTCAAATGGAACAGTGTGTTTACTGTTCGATTTTGAACTCTCGGCGCTAAGTAGTGCGTTAAAGATCCAAAGCGCAAAAAAAGTATTCGATACACCGTTTGTAAAAACCAATCTAGGTTTACAGTCTCCAGTTATACGAATGAGCAACGAATAGTAACACTTTTTTTTTTTTTTTTTTTGGATGGGTAATCATCGAATGACTTCTTCCGCTCTGGGCGGAGCGGGAGGGCGTGTCAGACTTGCCCATGTGCCAGGGTCACGGTATCTCTTTCGAACAATCTCGCGACCCTGGCAGGATACTAACACATTGTATTAAACATACCTGAATTAGATATATTCCACGACAAGCTACCTGGATTCAGAAAGAAAATCGTGCTATCCATGCCAAGTTGTTAATAATTTTAATTTTTGATTCCGTTTTTATAATTATTACTGTTTTTATACGCTTTATATTAGCTTCACTTGTATGTTTGTATATTTGTATGTTTGTATGTTTGTTTGTAACCGACTCCTTATAGCACGATTTTGACCCACTTTAAACGACCAGATTTCATTCAAACTTTGCACACCTGTCAAGGACCGATGACAATGCAATAATTTCATGGAGACGGGCATTTCTGGGCCAAAATGTAATAAGTGGAGAAATGGTTTTAAAAAAAGCTTATATTTTTCTATATCAAAATCTGAAAAATCAACTCAATTTACAATCTGGAAAATGAGAAATCCTAAAATTAAGTTAAGGTTCCCAAGTAAATGGAATATCGATTAAATTATAATCGATTAACGTTCATACTATTTAAGAAGATGCCTTCACCAGATGATTAATTCAATTAAAATAATTAAATCTATTAGAAATAACACCAATTAAATATTTATATAATTGACATAAATTGATCCACGTTTGTTAATCGATTAATGTATGTTTAGTCTGTGCTAACTCTGACATGACATGCATGACATAACGCTGACACTCACTCGTTTCATTTGCGTATTTGCATGTGCGGATCGTGTTTCCACCCATAGTTTTATTGATGTTTCCTCAACCCCTGCTTTCATTCTACGGACTTCGGAGCTAGTTTCTTGTATGACCCTTGCCTTGCTACCATACCCAACACGGAGAACCTCGCTTAAACGTTGGACTTGGACTTGTCATTTTGGATTCTACGAACAGCCTACCGATTGGAAAGCGACACCATGGATCGTTGTGTAAATTGTCGCATAGCGACTAATCGCTGTAATACAACAGATCTTCGAGATTTGGATGACGAAATGATATTAGCAGTAATTCGTCAATGGCGTACACCACAATCTGTAAGTACTTACTCACTTCTTGTTTACCTCACCAACGTCTACCACGCTGGCTTGCAATATTTACAATATTTTTTCCTTCACCATTATACTAACAAAATAATAATAAAAAATAAAAGGTCAGTGGGTCGTTTTAGGGGCAACATGCTTATTTCTAGTAGCACAATAAGAACCTTAGGTACAATGAGTTATATGTACGTATAAATAACAAACAAATAAGATCTCATATCAAACGTAAATGGTTGTTTGGTTGTTAGAGAGTAATTCACACTGACCTCTGTACTACATCATAGTATAAACTGTATCACGGTAGGACAGTATTCCTCGCTCTCCAATAATCACACATGTTATCAGTGAACATAATATTTGAGATATTTAGCAGGTAGTTCGGTATTAATTAATATAATAAAGTATAGGTAAACATTTAAAAGGCCCATGTAGATACATTATATAGAACTAAGTAACTATCGGACCAAGATTTTTTAAAAGTACTTAATCATGTTATCTGTTATTAACCACTTTTTACATCTTTCAGGTAAAATGCAGTGACCATGTTTGCCAAGCTTGCTGGTAGTTGGATCAAAGACCACCTCTTGTTATGAAAATAATATGGTACCTTAGTTGGGCTACGTACCAAGATAATATAGTACCACGTGTACAGTTTCTAGATGACAATTTAATCATAATTGAAGATAAATAAAAAATATTACTAAAGAACATTTTTATTGTCTCTCCCTCACTCTAGAAATACCTATATAAATTATCATCTGCTTAGCCTTTCCCCAATTATGTTGAGGTCGGCGTCCTGTCTAACCGGATGCAGCTGGGTACCAGTATTTTACACGGAGTGACTGCCTATCTGAGTTCCACAATCCAGTTACTGGGTAATATGATATCCCTTGGTAAGACTGGTTGTCAGACTGGGCTTCTGATGACCCGTAACGACTGTCTAAGATCTACCAAAGATAGCTGGGACCAACGGCTTAACATGCTTTCCGAGGCACGGAAGGGTCTTGGTATGTAAAGATGGTCACCCATCCACGGACCAACCGCAGCAAGCGTAGCTTAACCTGATCGGTTAACCCGTGCGGCTGTTATTACTTAGCCACCAGCCCTTCTACAAATACTTATATAATGATTAAGAATAGAGAGAATAGTAAAGAATAGCACCATCCTATTTCTGCCTGTGGATGTCGTAAGAGGCGACTAAGGGACTTAGAATTGGCAACAGCGTTCTCTATGCATTTTGCGACCACACTGCGATCGCCAACCCGCCTGCTAAGCGTTGCGATTATGGCAAACCCCCCGAATCGGGGAAGACTTATGACCAGCAGTGGACGTCTTTCGGCTGAAATGATGATGATGATGATGAATTATATAATATTCTTTATATTTAACACCCCAACTGTATTTTATAGAATGAGAATCGCACTTCAAAAATCAGCTGTTAAGTGTAGATTGTTACGTAACCTCACTTTTCCTAAATCTTATTTTACTCGGTTCTCAGATTGCCAAAACCTGGAAAATTTTCAGTGATTGTTTAATAATATAGTACCTATCAATAGACACTAATTTCATCTTTTTACATCCAGGCCCAAGATTGTATGAAAGCGTATCCGTCTCCTTTGTGCCTTTATCCTCGCCAGGGTTACCCGGACAGCAAAAAAACTGTCTTCGAAAACTACGCTGACATACGTCACAAACTAATTTGTGCCATTATCCTTGCCAGGGTTACCAGGACAGCAAAAAAAACTGTCTTCGAAAACTACGCTGACATACGTCACAAACTACGCTGACATACGTCTCAAAATTCGAGACACCCTAAAAAATAAAAAAATAAAAAATAGTTTAAAAAAACTAAAAAACACGCTTCCATTGAAAACCAAACTAAAAAGTACAAAATAATGGAAAAAAAGCGTGGGGTGTCTGATATAAAAAAAAAAATACCTTAAAAGGCACCCCACGCTTTTTTCCATTATTTTGTACTTTTTAGTTTGGTTTTCAATGGAAGCGTGTTTTTTAGTTTTTTTAAACTATTATTTATATTTCTTTACTTTGTTTTTTGTGCTTACTTTGTTTTTTGTGCTTTCCATGTTATCTGGCTTATGTGCACCAGTATATTTTAGTTTACTTTCGAATGTTTTTTAGTTTAGTATTTCAAGGCAGCAAGATAACGCCGTAATTGTCATGTACATTAGTCCTATCGTTATTAAGATTATTAAGCGTAACTTTAATGTGTGTGATGTGGCTGGGCTTCTTTTTTAAATAAATAAATAAGAGTGCGATAAAATCCCGTCACGATTTTGTTACGTCAGTTCGTGTGTACGTGTCTATGAAACAGCAGATGTATTCTTAATAACTAAGGAACAATTTCTACGCTAGGTGGTCTAGAACCATTTGCTGAATTTATCGTGTAAGTTTCTGCATCAATGTCCCTATCACCCGGTATGTTACAACTAGTAGAAGTATAACTATTGGGTTCAAATGCTCAAACCTTATTTTGAAATGTTATCATTTTCCAACCTATTGACATCCAGCCATTCGCCTTTTAAGAGTTAGTCGTGTGCAATGAATGTGCGCATTTTCCAGTTTCCTCATGCATGAAATGATGGCACGCAAAATTCTTTACTATACTATAGTATAGTAAAGAATTTTCAGTAGGTATAATGTTTAGGATTTAGAGGTAAATACTAGTGCTTAAAACTGATATAATTTATTTGTCAGTTATCATTATACAACGTGTCCTTATTGATATCCCATAGTCATATTCATAGTCATTTATTCATGAACAAGTAGCTTGTATCTGAACTTACATGCAAAAATTACAGTATATTACATACTAAAATACATTTGAGTTTCATAATTTCATTATAACTCTAGGTTTTAAAATGAGACCTTATTAAAGATGCAACTGGCATAAGGTTTTTTATATTTAATGCAGTGATAGTTTTTTTTTCTTGAATACGAGTTTAGGTTTCATTGATAAGTTGGTACGAGTAAATAATTTCCACTCAAACCCATTCTAATTTAAAGCTAAGAAAATGCGACGTTATCATATATCACATTTTCTTACATTGGGTGCTAGAGTTCATCGAAAACACTCATTCCCTTAGTTGTAACGCAGCATAGTATTTAGTTGTGATTTTGTACAACTAAAGGTAATATTATTTTTTTGACTGGCCTGTTAGTCTAGTGGTTAGTGACCCTGACTGCTAAGATTGAGGTCGTGGGTTCGATTCCCACCCATGACAAATGTTTGTGTGATGAGCTCAATCATTTGTTCTGTGTCTGGGTGTCATTTATCTATAATATGTATGTATTTAGAAATATTTAAGTATATTTATCAGTTATCTGGTTACCATAGTACAGGCTCTGCCTGGTTTGGGATCAGATAACAGTGTGTTGGTTGTCCTAAGATATTATAGATATTATTATGTTCCTTTATTCATTTTTAAAACTTATAAATTATATTTTTAAATATTAGAATATAAAATAAAAAAAACATTTAAAAATATAAAAAAAATATAAATATATTATTATTTTTTTTTATTATTTTTACGTAAGGGTAGTAAATAATCGCGACGTAGAATTATTTTGTGTGAAAAATTTAAACGAAAAAAAATATATATTCATATACCAGTTGATTCTTTGATTCTTATTACTCTAGGGTATTAATGAGACCATGTGTCATTACTAGAGTAATAAGATACCATAAAGAACATCTTGTATACACGGGAATATTAGACTTTTAGCGGGATATGCGGGATGCATTCTATATTTATGTTAGGTAGTTCTTGCTAAATCGCGACAAACATCGTAAAATATATTTTAATTTATTGACTACTAACTTCTGCCCGAGACCTCGTCCGCGTGTAATTTGTTTTTTTTTTTTTTGCTCGGCTCCTTAGTTCTAGCGTAATGTTTAATAATTAGTACTATAATAGTAGGTCGTGAGTTCGAACTCAAGCAGGCGCGTTACTTTGTGTAAATTATTTCATCACCACTGCTCTCAAAACCGCGAAGGAAAACATCGTGAGGTAACCGGCATGTCTTAGAACCAAAAATTCGAAGACATGTGACATCTACCAACCCGCACTGGGCCCGCGTGGTGGATTATGGCCCACTCTCTCGCACCGAGAGGAGGCCTGAGTCCCAGCAGTGGGAACGTTATAGGCTGCTGATGATGATGATGATGATTAAATGTGACTATCAAAAAGATAAACAGCAACATCTTTTTACACAAAGGGTAAAAAAAAAACAGCAAACTAAGATTTGTTTTTTAACTTGCTCTTAATTTAAATTCAAATCTACTTCCTAGTCTGACACCAGCCAACTCATATGCACGATTGCCTGAAAGTTTTACCTACGTGTTACCCAAACTATCACAAAAACAATTGCGTTTCCCAAGAACGGTACGCAATAAAAACCCCTTAAAATAGTTCACAGAAAAGACTGTAATAAAATGACCTACGCTTTAAACGAAATTTAAATATGCATTTTCAATCTTCTTCCATTGCGGAATACGACATACTACTACGACGACTACTACGATTACTATAGCTCCAAAGGTCACAGTGTTAAAGCTGCGATTACACGGGCGAGGTTTTCCAGTAATTATTGCCTGATGATAGTGGAGATGGAAAAATTAGTAGAGCATTATTTTTAATTGACAAGAATATTTGTCTGTGTCTGTGTGTCTCTGTGAGATGGCTAAATTAATATATTTCTGTAAATTTAATGTCTATCATCATCATAGTCATGATCATTGGCAGCCTTCTTTCACTGCATTGCTGAATATGTGCCATGCTTACCTGGTCTGTCTCATATAGGTCTTCCCTACTGGCTGTCTAAAAAGACAAAATAAGTAGGTAAAGAATTTTTTGTATAATAATATTTTCAATTGAGAGGTAAATACAGGTAATACTTTACATAATTAATTTGTCTCATGATATACAACGGAATAGTGCACTTTTAGCTGCATGCATACTTTATTTAGGTTATGTAGCTGTATCTTGCCAATTCACGGCAAATATCGTTAAATTTATTTATTTGTTGATTAAAAGCTTCTGCCCAGTGCTTCATCCGCGAGTAAATCTTGTTTCCCGACCCAGTCCGTTGCATCGCATCGCCCGTTCGGGGATAGATATATCCTGCCAAAACGTATGCGTAGCAGGTACCTATTACTAAAGTTGCTTCACGTGATGGATGTATTTTTAGGAACAGAAGCTTCTCGATTGCCGTGACTTTATACCAACAAAATTTACAATATCAATAATACAAATCATCATCAGCAGCCTATAACGTTCCCAGAACTGGGACACAGGCCTCCTCTCGGTGAGAGGGAGCGGGCTATAATCCACCACGCGGGATAAAACAAATAATTGTCAGTAATAAAAATAATTGTCAATAATACAAATAATTGTCAATAATACAAATTAAAAAATACAAAAAGTTGCCCGTGTAACTGCGCCTTAACTTAACCAACACAGCCGTTCTCTTTTAAGCCCCGTCAGTATTTTCGGGTGCCATAGCTCTGGTTTTATTTTCTAACTAGCCTTAATGAATGCAAGGACTAATTTTCGTGAGTACCATAAGTCTGGTACTTAAGCTCATAAGTTCTCGTGTGTGATATTTCACTTTTACTTAGTTTTTCAGTTTTACTTTGTGGGTTTTAATTAAAAGCTTTGCTTTTCTTGATGTTTTCGGAACACGAAAATAATTAGAAGTAGAAGTATTTTTTTGGGATGTTCGTACGATAACGTTCTTTTTTACGTATTATTTGAGTGTTAGAAAACAGTTTTCTTATCCCGAATTTTTTTTATCTAGTTTTCTGAAACCCGAAATTAACATAATTAGCCTGCTGAATAAATGCTGAGTAAACCTACAGTGGCTTATCGTAAGTTTAAATAATCGTTTAATGTAGAATAGGAAGTAACGTGCTAATAATTAGTTAATCAATCATTTACTATTGAAACATATTTCACACCATTAATAGTAACACTATTTAATTTACTACAAACAAATTTTCACATTTAAATTTTAGACCTTTCTTTGGTACCTAGGTTACGAAAATATAGCACTCCTTAATAGTTAATTAAATCAGAAATTTTACAAGAAATATTAAACTTAAGTAGGGTGGCTCACGCTACGAGTATACCGCGGGGCAAATTATATATAGCGCGAGGCAAATTCATGGGTTGGCTAATGCACGCTATGGCATAACTTGACATGCAATGCACCATACAACAGAGTCTCCTGCTAAATAGCTGCATTTTTAAGTAGTTGATAATAACATGTTACGAGAAACAACCTTGGTATAAAGGACACGCAAAAATGTAGGGACTGTAATATCTATTATACAGTAAAATTTTTGAAGTGAAAATCTTTAGCCGCGTTGACCGATCTTTGATAGGGACAAAACGTATGGGTTCGTGTCACCGACATGCTCATGTGACGTGTTAAAACAACAAAGACTCCATATCTAAAGACTGAACACTTTCCTCTATGGATTGAACATACAAAACATAACGACTGACAGAACAGAAAGACAAGAAATCGTTGGGCAGAAGGATTCTAATAGTACACCAAGTTATGATTAAGTCCTATTGCAATAGGGGGCGAGCCTATTCTATCAATCGAGCACAAATCTAGATTTGAGGCTGCTACTAAAAAATCCAGATATGAAAACCTAATGAAACTTTTCCCAGCCTGGGAATCGAAGCCTGTACCTCATGGTCAGCAGTAACGCTTGCGACCACTATACCAACGAGACAGTCCACTAAAGTCTATTTGATTTGACTGGTCTATTCAAACTACATCCAATAGAGTCTATTGTATGTGGGAGAATTACTATTTATGTTGTATATTACCTACTATTACAACGTTCCGAATAGAATATTCGATTTTATTCCGACTAACCCGGAAATAGCATCCTGAAACTACTGCTCGGTAACTTCCGGAGAACTTATTGTTGCTATTAATTATAATTGGTATTTCGTAGACATGCTATAGAAATTAACGCAATTTTATTAGCGATACTTTGATAATGGTTATCATAAGTAAAGAATTTATGGTAACCATTATCAAAGTAAAGTGCGTTCCAAATTATATTCAAAACCATACTAAATTATAAGTTTGTTACATCAGGAAGTAAATTAAAATTTGGTCTATCTTTTAATTATCTACACAGGATGGTAGAGATATCAGCGCGCAATCTGTTGTCACAGATTCAGTACATGATTCTGACACCCAATTTTTTTAGGTGGGAAATCATTAAATGACGTCTCGCGCTCTGGGCGGAGCGGGAGGGCGTGTCAGAGTTTTACTGACTAAAACCCACCCGTGTTCCTTCAGTTACCCATATGCCAAGGGCCACGGTATCTCGTTTGAACAATCTCGTGACCCTGGCAGGCATTGGTCCTAGCAGACTCCTTCAGTGCTGCTGACATCTCTTTGAGGCGCGCGTCGACACGGGCCTGGTCATTACCGGGCAGCAAGCTACCCATTGCTCGCCGCCAGCAAGTCCGCGCCTACGGTGGCCGGGAGTCTACGATCGACTCCCGACTCCCGAGGCGTCTCCTCCTGCAGCGGCTAGGGACGCGCATTTTGACCGCGTAGATATTTCATTTTTTATATGAAACAGCTACAGTTACAGTTTGCGGGTCGATGTGTCATCATCCAATTGAGAAAGGTTGCTATTTTTTGTTTTAAAATGTTTGTTATCGTCCAAGTTAGGCTTTTAGGGAAAGAAAAATTGCCTGGAAAATTCGAAACAACCTGAAAGTGATTTTTACTAAGTATGGGATTTTTATAAGAACTCAAAATTACTGAAAAATGTCTGTCGGGTCTGCTAGTTGATATTATATTATATTACACTCTGCTCTATATAACTAATATAATTATTACTGTATAATTTTCAACGTAAAAATACTTAATTGACCTAATTATGTGCAAGTATGTCGTGAACCTTGGGGGTGGTGTAGCTGTGGCAGTTTTTTCAGTAGGTATGCAGGTACTTGGTGGTAAAACATTACCTTTGCAAAAATTTACACCAGTACCAGGCTAAGGGGAAGAAGTCAGCAAGAGTCCAAAATTACAAAAGGCTCGGTGTAGGTGCAGTCAGAGAAATGAATTGTTAAGCCAATTGGCACATTATTGGTGATATAGTCATTTCTTACAACTTTCAAAGGATGAGAAGATAGAGATGTCAGCAAAAACTGAAAGGGGTCCGCTGGGACTAATGCTTGCCAGGGTCGCGGAATGGTTCTAATGAGTTACCCTGGCCCTGACATAGGCAACTGAAAGTACACGGGTGGGTTTTACTCAGTAAAAGTACGACACGCCCTTCCGCTTAACCCAGAGCGGAAGACGTCATTTAATTATTTCCACCCGCAAAAAAAAAATATAAGTAGATTTTGCTAAACAGTAAATTTTCCTAACGTTAATTTCTTTCAACATTGGAACGGTAAATAAGAAAAATCTAGTAAACAAATCTTAAAAAAGCAACTTTGTTAAGCTCAGAAGGACGGCTGAAGAAGAAAGGATTATGTCATGAAAGAATTTCTACTAAGATTGGCCGAGTGCTTAAGTTGGGTTTTAATTGTTTACAGCTAAATTTAAGATCGACGTCAGATCTCTAACGCTTAAGGAAGGGCATCGCCGTCATGGCGGACCACGGCGAAGGTGGAGTAACGATCAGGTAATGTTTACTGGGCCAATATGGCCAGAGATTGGACATGACAGGGAGGTTTTGAAGGAGAGGGAGAGGATTTTACAAAGCAGTGAGACACAAGAAAAGAGAGGTCTATGCCCAGCAGTCGAAAAAGTCGGACTGTGAAAGATGATACAACGCTAAATAGGCTAAAATCTTAAAAGTGAACGAGGAATCCAGTGGATAAATGTGTAGCAGCTTTTCACAGATTACTTACATACAAACACAGTCAGCAACGGACCTCTTAAGAACTATCCAGCAAAACTAATTCACTTCATTCACTTAGTTTCTGCAGTTAAATAAACGCTCTTTTACTACAGACTTTCTCATTTCCTATACTAACAGATGAAAATAATAAATGCAAATATAAAAGTTAGCATTTCTTAGCCAAAGTGCTATTTAAAGTAACCCGTTTAACTGAGGTGAAGTCTGCTCACAAAATAGGTTTTACGTCGACCACGAACGATTTGATTAAGTTAAATTTCTGGCAACTTTTGAACGGTACTTGTTAAGAAGTACAATTGTAAATTTTAAAATTTTAAACTGTGGACTAATTTAATTTACGCTGCCGACAAGTTGACGGACGTAATTAACGGAATTAGCTACGTTTCTTCGGTATTAAACTGTTCAAACTTATGACTTAATATAAAATAGATTAAGTAGACTATTTACTTAGGTGAAGTACCTAAGTAAATAGTCTACTTAATCTATTTTCAACAGTTTACTTGCTTTTTACGATTTTGGTTCAGAAAAGAAGACTATCAATTAAATGTTTAGTAGTTTTAATTCTTATTTTACATACATAAGTGACAGAATTCGTGGTTTTCAGAATAATTAAAGTTATACCCTTAATCCAAAATATATAAAGACAAAAGATAACAGAGTAGAACATACAAATTTTTTGTGCCCTATTTTCAGGCTAAGTGCCGTGTGGTGCCGGACGTAAAGAATAGCATCACCCCATTTCTTCCCGTGGGTGTCGTAAGAGGCGACTGGGGGACTTACTAGAGAATGGGCAGCAGCGTTCTCTATGCATTTTACCACCATACTGCGATCGCCAATCCGCCTGCCAAGCGTGGCGATTATGGCAAAGCCCCCCAAATTGGGGGAGCCCTATGTCCAGCAGTGGACGTCTTACGGCTGAAATGATGATGATGATGATGATGATTTTCAGGCAAAGAATCAGCATTGCCATCCTAAGTGGATGTAATATGCATCCAGCCTTATAAGCACATTTGCTATTGACAGCGATATAGACGAACGTTTGATAGCCAGTGAGCTCCACTTTTTTTTATAGATAGATGTTTTTAAGTATTAGCTTGTATGTTGTGTTATGTCATTTATTCAAACTAGGCTGAGAGCCAGCACTTTTTGAACGTCAAAATTACATAAGACAGTTTCCCCAAAAGACCCGCCTTTCAGCACTTCCTAGTACTTTACCTGGGAAGAAGAAGTGGCGCAACAAGATATTTCTTTAACATATTTACTTACCTCGTCTCAACCAGCGTTGTATAACAGAAAGTTTGATAGATTTTCGCCTTACCTGAAAGTGAAAGAAAATTGTGTGAGTATTTTTATTAAATTTTAGGTATTATAATAACTTGCTATGATTTACAAAATAAATAGACATATCAGCTTTTGACATATATTGTACAGAGAACGCTTTGAACATTTGATAAAATTGAGTTATATAAAGAATATGGAGAAAAGAAATTCCTTGGTTGGGGTTAGAAAACCAGAAACCGAAAAGTATATTCCTTTACAGAGTTTTTTTTTTTCAAAAGTAATCCTCAAATAGGATAATGTAGTTACTAACAAGGTGAGCTGTTTTTGTATAATGGAAGTTTATTACAGCGGTTTTTTTTTTGTGAGAATCAATTTGTTCATGTTCAGTTTTTTTGTTTTACCTAAATATTTACAAAAGTACATATGTACGTACATACAGGGTTATTTTAAATTGGTTTTCTCGACTATGCAGATGCGATGGGATCGAAATACGATAAAATAAGAAATAAAAATGTTGATTTTTCTTTTTGCAGCTCAACGACCTCTGTTAGCGTTCCTACTTGAAGTATGAGTTGAGAAAAACTGTTCTCTTCTGTGTTATCGTGTTTAAAAATTGATACCCATCACGTCTATCAGTTTGACATAAAAAAAATAGAATCTGACATTTCAAGTGACTTCAATAACTAAAGAGACGTCTACAAAAAGAAAAAAAATTGAATAAAAATGTTTAGATATCGATACCAGAAATAGCGCCTGCCGAATTTAGCCCTTATGATAAAAATATAACTAAGACCTTTCTGATCCAAATCTTATGGAGAAAAATCAAATACTATTCTCTTTTTCTTTCTACTTATGTCTATGAAACATTAGGAACACAGACCTTTAACATTTAAGTTCTTATTTAAAAAAAGTCGGTGGCAAAAAATCTTAAATACACATCCTAAGAAACCGAATTCCGAAATTAAAGTTATTTTTGACTTTGTAGTGATTTTTTTAAGGAAGTCTGTTTTTATTGTTTTTTAAAAAGTTTTTATTTTTTACTTTTTAGTTATGGTAGATACCCCGCACTAATATAATCGCGTTATTCGTTCAATTGTCGCGCCAATAATTAATGCGACGACAATCTTTATAAGACTTATATGGTTTTCACATGAATCCAACTGTCCGAATGGAACCAAATTAAAATGGGATCATTGGGGAAGCACCAGTTTTCAAATAAAAAAAAAATCATCATAATCGGTTTACCCAGTCAAAAGTTATGAGCTAACAAACATAAAAAAAAATATAAAAAAATACAGACGAATTGATAACCTCCTCCTTTTTTTGAAGTCGGTTAAAAACCATGATCAAGATTGACGTCTTGATCATGGTTTTAAAATAAGAGCTCAATACAACAAAACTACCCAACAAAGCCCAAGTTCTGAGCAATCTTTCGCAAAGTAGAATCTTGGCCCAAGATCATCAGAGCGCGTGACGGATGGTCGCAGACACGCAGTCATGACTCCGGGACTATGATGGATGTGGCATCTCGGAGACGTGTTGGCTTATTACGAACAATAACGTACTTCACAAACAAAATCTCCGTGTGTGACGTTCCATTATTTTATTAGATTAATGTTTATGTTCAACGAGACAGGAGATTTTGTAGTTTTTCAGAATGGGATCTTGTTTCAGTAATAGTTTGTTTACAGAAAATTCTGTTAGATGTACCTTTGTAGGTAAGTTTTTGAACCGGCAAGTAAAAAGTTTAAAAAAATAAATAAATTGAATACTTTCTTTCCGTGGAAAGAAAGCAAGCCCAGCAAAGGGACGTTCATGCCAAAAAAAAATTGATGAGAAAAAAGAATCATAGAATAAACTAGCTATGATTGCGGCGACCGCGTGGATGTCGAAAATTATTGTAAGGGTTCTAGCCCGGGACACAAAGTAGCCTATTTTACTCCTTATATGATAATATTATGATGGCTGATAACTCATCGTGCAGATACCTGATATTATAAGTAGTTAAATAGGCTTAGGTGAAAGCCGCCGTCAAAATCGGCCTAGTCATTTCGGAGATTAGCCGAGACAAAAACATAGACAAAAAAATTTACGCGTTTTACTAAATATATAAATAGGTATCATATAATACTTTCTTATGTATTTAGTAAAACGCATTTATTAGGACCTTACAAACAAGCACTTACATTTTATTTATTGGTATCTAAAGCAGATGGTTCTTCATCATCTCGTAAACTAAAATATCTTTTAATACTGGGCCTCTTACCAAAGTATTCATTTAGGTCTACTTAATTATTTCAAGATTATCAAAAGCTAAGTTCAACACAAGTTCAACCGGTGTCTTCTCAACAATCAACATGATGTTAAACTCACTATTATTCAAGTTATGGTAGTAAGCTACAACGGATAAAATGGATTGTCGGAGTTAAAAGTTTAGCTCGGCGTCAAGTTTTAGGCCTGTGGCGGGCCTCCGACTGGCGATAATGGCGCGTCACTCATCCGCAACTGGATGCTACAGATTTACATCCACGTGATTTATGACTTCTTCATAGAGAGGGGAAAAAATATACAGGAAAATATAGGGAGGGGAACGCCACTCCGCGCCCCACCACTTGCTCGAGCGGCGCCGAATTGAAAATACTCCTTGTAAGAATTTAGCGATCGCTACAATAGAATATTGCGTCTGTTTTGATATACTCAATTTGAAGTAAATCGTCAAAGAGGATGACGCTTCCTTTTCCTTTTATTTATTCCAACAATTGCGTTTCGAAGATTATAACTTTTCGTATTATGTCTTAGAATATATTAACCTAAATACAATGTGCGTGCATGGGTAGCGGAATTAATCTTTGTGTGCGTCCCTTTTACGCATTCTAATAATTTACTTCGGGTTGTAGTACATATTTAGGTTTGAAAGATGGGCAATTTGGAAGACTAATGGCGTAGAAACCAGAGGTCCGGTATCGATATTCAAAAATGGCCGCAGGCTCGCGTTTAACATCAAGTGGAATTCAGATTATGTGCGTAACACAAACTTTTGTCGTGACTCATAGCTACGATATTCATACTTTTGTAAGTTTAAATCCAGTTTCTCAATTCTGTATTTAAAAAAAAAACGAACCTGCTACTATAATATAATCCTTTGAATGAAGGTTTTTTAAACTATCTGCAATTCCGTTTGTGAAAAGATTTACAAAGTGTTTGTATTTTTTGCTCATATCTCGTGAAAACTCAGACGTGAATATAGAGTAAGGATCGCGCGATATGCTTCACGAACAAAATAGAAAAAGGATATTGAATCGGTAAGAGAATGCCGTAACTTAAGAAAATGTCACCCTCTATCAGGCTCGACGCGTTGCTTGTGTCGGGCCGTGTTCTGATATTGTAACCAACGAAATATTCTAAATATTTCCCAAAAAACACTCCAAATTTTCAAAAATTAACACCACATTATTTTCGTTCCAGCTTCATTTTCATACCGATATTTTTCGGGAAAAATCCCGGATCTTTTGCAAAACAAATGTAAAAAGGTCATCCTTTTATCTCACAATTTGCAATTTGAATACGCAGACAAATTAATCCGGCAAAAAATTAACCAAAAGAATACAAAGCGGCAGTGCGGGAACAACGGTCTGCTCCGAAATATGCGACAGAGGATATCATTACATTCTGCGGCCACTGCTCCGCACAGACCCGCTGCTAACCTGACTTTATCACGTTTTACTTTTTCCGTTCCCAGAAGTGGAAGTAGCTTCACCACAAAAGACGTAGAGGAAATAATTTAATTTAAAAGTAGCGGGACACTCCGGGTTACCGGATCCTAAACAAGAGTGTCTCGTGCGACGTGTGCGTAGTAGCGTAGTGGCGTACTCCTTGATATTCAGTGCGCGTACTTCAATTTCAAAGGTGGCGTTTGTTATTTCTTAACAATGAAAATCACACAACGCATTCAGACAAAAACAAGGAATCTTCAGTAACTAATTTTCGTTTCCAGTCTCCAGTGAATACCCGAGGACGTGTGGAAAATATCAGAGGTTTTCTGTCGTGTTTTGGCTCGTTGGGAGATAATAACCTGTCTTGTTTCCCGTCGTGCTCGTCAGCGTCTGTCTTCGCTGCTCGCGCGGCTCGGGAGGGTCGCCTGTACGTCGTTTTGTCACTAACGCATCATTTGTACTGTTTGCCAGACCGTTATTGGGCTTGTTTTTGGCAAACTCGCAGCGTATTGCGACGCCCTGCGCCTTTAAGCCTCAAATGAAAGACCGTTTCGGTTCAGCCCCTAGAATTGGCTGCCTTCATTAGGGGTCTCTGTTTGCGCGTCTGGCGAAACACTGTTATTTAAACTAATTAACTGAGTATTGTGATGTGATAGAGAGAAAATAACGAAAGCATTAATCTTCACTCCCACCCTTTTATTAGGAACGTAATGCTTTCATCTGGTTTCAAATTGGCTTCGTACGCCGTTGTTGTTTCGATGAATTCGGAGCGAGCTATTGTCACTGTGGGCTTACGTTGACGTGGACTTAATTCACCTGTAATGGCTGAGTAACTGAAATAAATAAGGCTGGCTAATTTTATTTTGTTGTTCAATTTGTGATGAGACCGCGGCCCGCCCCGTCGGCCCGCCCCGCGGCTCCGCAGCCAAATGTATATTAATGTGCCACCCGAACCAGAACACTAATATTGTTTCCTTTTTATTTCCACGACCTCGAAAGCTTTTACTAGTGTCAACTATTACGCTTGGTTTACGGTTTGAAGTAATGTCATTGTATAGACGAAGGAACAAAGGAGACTGACATTGGCGGAATACTTCGTAAAAATAAGAGTTTACTCCAAGGTTCCGAGAAGAAAATCTCGCCTAACGACTGAATATCGTGAGAGAGAAATGTCACGATCCGTGCTGCGAGCCGGTGACTCAGGTTTATAATAATTTTATTTTAGCTACCTTGAGATTTTATTACAGCACAGGATATGCATTGTGCGAAACAAGACTAGGAACGTAGCTATTGTACATTTTATATTCCTTAACACTTAACTTGAGAACTGAAATTCAGTACATACAGAAGGAAGAAAGGGCAGGAGGTACGAATTACCAATGGGGACCGTCTCACTAATTAGCAATTCCTAATTTAAAGTAATCGCCGCCTTACGGAATCAAAATTCAACTTCGCTAATTTGGGGGAAATGATCCGCGAATTAAATAAAAAAAAAAACAAAGCAGATGAGGCGGTAATACCTTGAGCCCGTAGTCCGTCGGTCCACTGATGACGTAAGAATTTTATTACCTACCGTTGCCTCCCGCAGACCGCACTCCCCCGCCACTGGTTCCGTTTCAAGAGGATTAACTTGTAATCCCACAGGAGGACCAATATCATTCATTAGAATGCTATTCCCAGCTTTATTACGTCTGACACAATGTTTTCGTCGTCATTTGAAAATGGTTTTAAATTACTTTTTAACTGTGATTCATATGAAAAATATTGAGTGGACACCCTGTATTTTCGGACCTTCCATTTATAAAAAATCTAAATTAATGTGTACCGCTATAAATAAAAACTGGTGTGAAAATTAAAATCTGCAAGAGCCATGTTAAATTAATTTATAAAATGTCTCGGGATAGTTGAAGAAATAACAAAGAAAATTGTATTGTGTTAGTCGCCCACGCTAATTATAATAAATGGCTCGATGTTGTAGCCTAGCCCTAGTTCTGCCTAAGCAAGTAATTTAAAAGACAACTCAAACACTGGCTGCTATTTTTATTCCAGTCTTCCAACTTCCACTATCCGCTTTAACTTTATTTAAAAGACATTTTAAAATTCGAACTCCAGTAGCTTCTAGTTTTAAATTTATCGGCTTTTAAAAGATTTTTTCGAATACAGAATGGCACTGTTTAGAGTGCTGTTTCATTGATGTACAATTTCGAAAACATTTATATTTCGAATTTTAAAATGAACTTATTTCGTTTAATTAAAATGAGCTGTTTTGCATATAAAGATTGTCGTAGTCGAGCACACTGATAGCTGTCATCGATACGCAATGAACTCACACATTAGAAATCTTACAGACAGTTCAATTAACAGGCAGGGTGTAGGTACTCACACGTAGTGCGTAGGTACAAGGACAATGTCGAGGCAGGCCGAGCCGCGATGAGCCGTGGTATTAAATCTAGATTACCGTTTGGCGTTTCCGCTCGGCTGGATAATCAACGGGACTATATTAAAGCTATCAGTCACGTGACGCATGACAAGCTACGCGTGTTGTCACGCGGAACATTCGCATATCAAACGTAAATTGTGGGATAGTGTCGTGACAATTACACATTTTCATGGTTTAAGGGATCGTACCACTGCGCATCGGAAAGCTATTGTTTGTATTGATTCAATAATGTAGAGTGTATGTACCTACGGTATCATCATAACAGTTTTTTGAACCAACTTGAAAAATATATGATGTGCTGAATGATAAAAGGTAACTTAATATTATTATAGAGTAATTCTATTAATACATTGAAATATGGAACTACATCGTAGGTAATCAAGACAGTAAACGCACAAGCCTAAAAAGCTATTAACCCTATACCATTCAACGGTAACTGTTGAACGATTCCCGATCATTAGTTCACGACAACGACCACATTACTAACTTTACGATGACATCGACGCGATCGATAGAATTAATTTAACTCCTCAAATTACAATCTCTCATAAAACATGGGAAATTGCGTCGCATTTTTTCCGTGCGTCGTTTAATCCAAATCGAATATTTGAGTTAAGCGGGCACCATAAAATATGATTAGTGGTTATGTGGGGACCGACGCTGGCGACACCAACGGCAAATATGGCCGGCCGGCCTAGGCAAACACGGGCCGGACTGCCGCGGGCCAAACCCGCACCATTCACAAATATTGTTTCGCCTGATCTTCATGTTTCTGACAGTTGATGGGAGAATATGTATGATTTATTAGCAACGGTGAAATAAACGGTATTTGCAAACAGAATGAACAATTTATTTTCGCTTAACTTTTAGTTTTTTGTGACAACAGTGGGAATGATACTAAAAATCACTTAGGTACATCCCGAAAATGGAACAGCCGACCCAAATGCCAAAAGATAACAATATAAGCTCCTAAATAGTGTAAGTCTATACAGTTATAATCTTATACATACTCGTACCTACTATAAGTTCTAGTTAAGCCCCACGTGAACGCACTTACGCGTACCTATATAACCTCTATTCATAATGATTATGGCAAATAATATCTTTTGTGAGCGGAACACTATCAGGTTTTATGTCATAATTATGGCGGGACGGTGCCCGGGGCGGATGGCGGCCGTACGCGCCGTACGACCGGCGGCGGCGACCGGCCCGCCAATGTGTTTTCATTCGACCCTGCGTAAAGGCGATTTTTACAAACGGCGAACTTCGTCCAACGCCTGCATTAATTGGATGCACTGACCGCGATGCTGTCCGGATGAAAATATTTACGTTCTCCGCAAAATATATTGGAATATTTCCAGGTGAACGGTGACGGCTCTATTATGTGAGTACGTAGTTGGCGTATCAGGCAGATGATGCGAAAACCAATCGCTTTAGAGGCTTCGGCTGATAAACAGGCGTGGCGGTTTGTAATCCACACGGCTTGACTGAGCTGCTGTACGAACGGAGATAATTAAGCAATACGATCGGTGCTTAACGCGACACTACATCTAAATTCAGAGATAATGGCGTCATACAATTATGTTCGAGTGTATGACGCTTGATCTGTTGTTGTGTTAACCGCCAGTGTAGCGTATCGACTGCGCTGTTCAATTTTGGTTATAGTAGCTTATTCAATAGCTGATTTGTTAACAAATAATGTATAAACATTTATTAGTTAGTCAGTTAGTTTTCTCATCGTCTATTGGTTAGTAGTTTTTTAGTCTTTATTAAGTTAAGTACTTGGGATCTGAAATTTGATTGCGGAATCCCTAATATGCTACTTTAATTTTGGAAAAAAAAACCGACGAAATAAACCCCTTCGTCAGTTTTTTTCTAGATTTAAGAATCTTACAAATTGTTATTTATTTATTTCCCATTGACAGCAATGCGGACGAGTTTTTTGATGTCCTGTGATTCTTTTATTTCTGTTTTTATGTCGGTTTAAGAATGAGTATTCTTAAATGAGCGTTTAAAACCTAATAATACTAACTAATAGTCGTAATATGGTATCGTATTTCCGAAAATCGAAGTCTCTAATTAGGGATTTCGCAATCAAATTTCAGATCCCAAGCACTTAACTGATTAACTATGACGCATAGTATCACAGAAAGGAGGCATTACATGGCTTCGTAGTTGCAATAATAATTAATTTGCTAGTTAATTAGTGTAGCTGCAGCGGGTGTAAATCAAGCTGTGGCCGCCGCCGGCGTGATTCCACCATTGTTATGGTGTTTCACTGTGTCTGCCTAATGCTCATGGAGAGCCTAATGAAAAACTAGCAGATATTAAAAGAGCAAGCTATAGACTCTTTGGATGTTTGAAATATCCAAAGATTTGACTCTTCGCTCAACGGGGTCTTTTTGTCACTGTTATGTTGTTTCACTGTGTCTGCCTAATGCTAAGAGCCTAATGGAAAAACTAGCAGATATTAAAAGAGCACGCTATAGAATCTTTGAATATTTGAAATATCCAAAGTTTTGACTCTTCGCTGAACGGCGTCATTTCGCCATTGTTATGGTGTTTCACTGTGACTGACTAATGCTCATGGAGAGCTTAATGAAAAACTAGCACATATTAAAAGACCAAGCTATAGATTCTTTGGATGTTTGAAATATCCAAAGATATGACTCTTCGCTCAACGGGGTCTTTTTGCCATTGTTATGATGTTTCACTGTGTCTGCCTGATGCTCAGAGCCTAATGGAAAAACTAGCAGATATTAAAAGAGCACGCTATAGAATCTGTGAATGTTTTAAATATCCAAAGTTTTGACTCTTCGCTGAACGGCGTCATTTCACCATTGTTATGGTGTTTCGCTGTGACTGACTAATGCTCATGGAGAGCTTAATGAAAAACTAGCACATATTAAAAGACCAAGCTATAGATTCTTTGGATGTTTGAAATATCCAAAGATATGACTCTTCGCTCAACGGGGTCTTTTTGCCATTGCTATGGTGTTTCACTGTGTCTGCCTAATGCCCAAGAAGAACCTAATGAAAAACTAGCAGATATTAAAAGAGGAAGCTAAAGAAAGTTTGGGTCTCCGAATTATGAACGGTGTCAATCGAGTCAGGTTCAGGCGTGGCTGCTTGAGCTTGACTATAGTGAAACGGAAAACCAGCTGTCTCAACTGTTAAAGTGTTCATCTTCACATTCACATACTTATTTCTTCCAAACAGTCAAGTCATACACACACTCATCACATACACAAACTCCTCACATACACACACTTTTCACATACACACTAACACTAAAGAAAAGTAAAAAATCGTTTATTTCAACATTAAAATTAAATTTTTGAGGTAACGTTGGTCCCAAACTAGGCACAGCCTGTATCTTGGGCACCATTATACATAAAAACATTTGGTTAATTTGAAACAATATGTTGAACACTCATCACATACTCGTACATACACTTATCACATGCACACACTCTCAGGCTCTGCTAGTTTTTCAATAGGCTCTTCATGCTCATAAAGAGCCTATTGAAAAACTAGCAGATATTAAAAGACCAAGCTATAGTATCTTTGGATATTTGAAATATCCAAAGATTTAACTCATCGTTGAACAGCGTCATTTCGCCAATGTTACGGTATTCCACTGAGTCTGCCTAATGCTCATGGAGAGCCAAATGAAAAACTAGCAGATATTAAAAGAGCAAGCAAAAGAATGTTTGGATCTCCGAATTATCGAAAGATTTGACACTTCGTTGAATGGGCGTCATTTTGCCAATGTTATAGTGTTTCACTGCGTCTGTCTAATGCTCATGGAGAGCCTAATGAAAAACTAGCAGATTATACTATAGAATTTTTGGATGTTTGAAATATCCAAAGATTTGACTCTTCGTTGAACGGCGTGATTTCTCCATTGTTATGGTTTTTCACCGTGTCTGTCTAATACTTATGGAGAGCCTAATGAATAAAAACTTTTTTGCAAAAAAAACAACCGACTTCCTTAAAAACACTACAAAGTGAAAAATAACTTTAATTTCGGTAGTCGGTGTCTTAGGATCTGTATTTATGGTTTTTTTGCCACCGACTTCCGAAATTAAAGTTATTTTTCACTTTGTAGTGTTTTTAAGGAAGTCGGTTGTTTTTTTTGCAAAAAAGTTTTTATTTTTAAATTTTTAGTTGTGGTATTCACCCCGCACTAATTACAAACAAACAATGCATATTTATGCGATAGCAGAAATCGCGGTTGATTTCCTGTCATTTTTTAAAGAGTTCCGGTGTCTGTCTCCCGAACTCATCATCAGATCTATATGAAAATTATATGGGACCATTTCGGAATAAACCCCTTTCGAACAAAAAAAGAATTTTGCAAATCCGTCTATATATGACGGAGTTAAGGCCGAACATACATAAAAAAAAAAAAAAAAAAAAAAAAAAAACATACAAACATCCGAATTGATAACCTCCTCCTTTTTGAAGTCGGTTAAAAACTAGCAGATATTAAAAGAGCAACCTATAGTATCTTTGGATGTTTGAAGTATCCAAATATCCAACTAGTAGAAAATTAATTGGATGATTTACGTCTGTCTAAAATCTTTGGATGTTTGAAATATTTGACAAAGGTTTGACACTTCGTCGAACGGCATCATTTCGCCATTGTTATGGTGTTTCACTGCGTCTGTCTAATGCTAAGAGCCTAATGAAAAACTAGCAGATATTAAAAGAGGAAGTTATAGAATCTTTGGACGTTTAAAATATCCAAAGATTAGACTTCTCTGAAAAATCATGTTAAAACAAGATTTAATTAAGCGAAGAGTTAATTAAGTAAACAGGAATCTTGAGTTTAGAACTTGCACAAGTAAAAGTGTTGTAAGAGTAAAGTGTTTAAATACGAGATTTGCTTTAAAAAATGCACCTTTAAAATTATGTTTTTTTTTTGTGCACAGTACCTACTGAGTGTAGTTCATCATTTAACCGAAATACGTCCACTGTTGGACATAGGCCTCCCCCAAAATAGAAAGGGGGGGGGGGTTGCTATAATCACCACGCTTGGTAGGCATGGTAAAATACATAAAGAACGACTATGTCCCTTAGTTGTTTTTGTTTTTTACGACACCCACGAGAAGACAAGCGTGTAGTTATACTTTTCTTTAAAGGCTGTTGAAATTCTTCATTAATTTTGCTAATATAATGTGAAAATTAAAGAAAAATAAATTATTTTACAACTACGTTTATTCAGTACTTGCTTTTTAATCTTTTTATTTTATTCATCTTCGACATGTGCTTATAATAAACACTGAAATAACCAAATTTTTCGTCCTATATTATTTATTTTCGTAGTAAAACATTTCTGCTTCCAAAAATACGCTCACAATTACTTGACTAAATTGTCGAAACAATATTGTTTGTATCAATTCACCAGCTGAAGTGGCTCTTTGTACCACTGGCTGTTGAAATCTCCCCTGTTTTGAACACAATGCCACTGAGAGTCGTTGCAAGCGGCTTATTTACCCAAATGAAGGCCCATTAGAGCTTTGCTCAACCCGAGAACTGGAATACTACGCTTAGAGGAAGATGCGTCACTGTTTTGTGGACTGCATTCTGCATTTAGGCTGTGGACAAATCGGAGCGGAATTACGCAGCGGAAATTCCGCTCTATCTGCATTGTAGGCTGAATGTTTTGAAGTGCAATTTTGGCAGAAAAATGCAGATCTGCGATGTTGGCAGATGTCATCAGCGGAATTACGTGTGAGATGTTGGATTGATCAATATATGTTGTGTTTTTTCGCTTATATTTGTCCTTAGCCTAAGTCAGCTATGGTGACAACGCATTTCCCTATGAATGGACCGATGACCTGGTGAAGGTCGCAGGAGTCCGTTGAATGCCAGAAGCACAGAACCGGTCGAAGTGGCGGTGCTTGGGGGAGGCCTATGTCCAGCAGTGGACGTCTTGCGGCTAAAATGATGATGATGCATTAACGCTATACCTACTCGGCTGTGCAATTACAAATTCGAGTAACTGACATTTCTCAAAAAAATATTGAATAATATCTAGCAAGTCAAATAAGCAAAAACACATTTCTTTTAGATATGTCAGTTGCTAGGTTTTGAAATAACACACTGTAATTCTTACCCGCGATAAAATATTACAAAAATTCCTTCAGAAAATTAAGCTCTCTAATTATAAACCTAAACACCTAAGTTACATGACAAAATTGAAACAGTTATTTTAAATAAATCTGTATAGTTTTGAAAACAAGTGAATGTTGTGAATAACTGTGAACAGCGCCGGTGTATGGAATCTACTGCGAGATATCTATGAGATTCCACCTCCACGAGGAGCTGGGACATAACCAATGGGACACACGGACATTTAGTTCGTACAACATTTTAGAAATTATAACATCCGCCCTACTTCGCACGTGTGCAGCTGATGTGGCGACATGCCAGAACATCGGGGCTTCTGTGCTATATCATAATTCAAATAATCAATTAATCATACAAACCTTTGGGAATAAATTCTCTAGGTAATAGTAAAATCCGCAGGAAAATACATTTTGTAGATTAGAAGACGAAGCAGTTTCATTGACCAACAAAAAACAACTAAGTATGTTTTAAATACTATTGTATTCATAATAATGATAAGGTAGCTTTTAAAAAGTAATAATATTATGATCATAGCATAAAGGTACAAAATAATTACTGAAGAACAAATAGATTGAAGTGAATAGAAATACGAAAGTATATTTACGTATTATGAATGTGAAAACTATCTAATTGAAGCAAAAGTTTAATAATTTACAAAAAAATAAAACAAATTGTACACACCTACTTACATTCATTCAATACATATTATTGAGTAAATTATTTTAATATTTTATCTTAATAAGTTCACTTTAAATTAAACATTTAAGGATGCAAAAAGCTTTTATCTGTAATTTATTGATAAACGAAAAACCATGTCGTATCAACTTAATTTATCACATAGTAATGATTAAATTAACAATTTATAATGACTCCATAACCGAGAATTCTTTATTGTTTAACTCACAGACTTGAAAGTCAACATCGTATTTTAACAATACGAGTATTTTTTTGTGGCATGGCTTTAAAAGTTTAAACCATTGAGCCAGTTTTTGAAATAAGAACGTGTGATTGAAATACAGTTCTTTATACAAAACCGGCAATTTTATCCGGAACAAAATTCATTATCAACTTATATATTAAGAACCTCGTATTTAAGTAGTCAAAGTACAGACTTTGACTGCTCAAATTCGAGGCTTTTGGCTATTTTGTATGTATGCATTTTATGTCATGTTTTTTAATGTGCGTTATGTTTGTGCAAATTAAACAATGTTTCTTTCTTTGTTTTGACCATAGGCAGAATAAAGTTCAAAATAGCTTAATCTGAACCAAGTCAAACGAGACTTTATTCCGCGTAGTTGACCTAACACAGCTAAACCCAGCTCATTGTTCACACACAACGACCGTGTGTCCCAGCAGTTACCTGCACAGAAACTATGTTTATTACAGAACAGTAACCACCAACTTGTGTACCTACCCGACGAGAATTTAGCCGAAATACTAACTACAAATGGCATACGGAACGTATTTT
Source organism: Aporophyla nigra (assembly GCA_947507805.1). Lineage (NCBI taxonomy): Eukaryota > Metazoa > Arthropoda > Insecta > Lepidoptera > Noctuidae > Aporophyla > Aporophyla nigra. The sequence goes on along the minus strand of OX382302.1, from coordinate 15,293,759 downwards.
CAGATGTGTTTGGCTTGCTTAAGCAATTAATGTGGATGGAGGTATTTTGGCTGGTTTATTTCTGTGATTATACATAATTTATTATTGTATTTTTTTGTGGATTAGTAATTAGGAGTGCTGTTGCTGTTATGTAAGGTTGGCTGGAACCGGGAGAATCGTCAGTTTTAAGAAATATATTATTTTCTCTAGGCGGTTATCAATTCGCCATCTAAAATTAGCTTAGTGCAAATGCTCAATTGCCCCAGGCTGATAAAATTTTCGTTTTTCCTAATTACGTTAATATTAGTATATAAGTCGGTTTCCCCAAAGCACTAAGCTAATTTATTGGTGGCGAATCGATAACTCCAGAAGTAAGTATTAGGCAATTGAGACGTTTTTAAATTTATTCAATAACAGTATTAGTTCGATTTCTCCTATTATCTAGCGAGAAAAATACTGTCTTTTTTCATAACTATAACCTGCTAATATTATAAATCCTACTAATATTAAATACTAGCTTTTGCCCGCGGCTTCGCCCGCGTGGATTTCGGAAATGATCGCAAGAGGATGTACTACCGCGGTTAATGTATTAAGAATGCATTAATCCAAGTTATATAGGTAATTACCGCGACTAACAAAAAAGTTTTTCGTTCGTTTTTATTTATTTTCGTGATATTCTATTTTTTTTTCTAAAATAAATGTAGCCTAAGTTACTCCTTGTTACATCAGCTATCTGTCAGTGACAGTCCCGTCAAAATCGGTCCGGCCATTTCAGAGATTAGCCGGAATAAACAGACAGACAGACAAAAATTTAAAAAAAGTGTTGTTTTGGTATATGTACCGTGTATACATCCATATACACTTAGTAAAAAGTGATTATTTTAATTTTAAAAACAGACACTCCAATTTTATCTATTTGTATAGATGTATAGATTATAAATGCGAAAGTTTGTGAGTATGGATGCTTGTTACTCTTTCACGCAAAAACTACTGAACGGATATGGAACACAGTTAGTTTATAATTTGGATTAACAAAGAGGGTACTTTTTATCCCGGTAGTACGTTCCCGTGGGATATTTTCCGACCTCCACGCGGGCGAACCGGCTGGCAAAAGCTAGTTCATAATATTTTGCCCATTTTGACCACGTAAATTCATGCCAATCGACTAATATATGTAAGCCGTAAGGATCGTAGTAGGTGACGTTTTGTTGTTTCAGCTTACCCCCAAGAGTAGAGGGTGTGAGTTTATGTACTGGTATTGTTACGGTTAAGCACGAAAATTATTACCTAGTCGATTTACGACTTTACGCATTTTTAGTTTGAGACAATGAAAATGACAATGAAAATGTATGACAATTAAAAATTTTATTGACATGTAGGATAATTTGTATTATATGAGAATGACTTAATTATTAATTTAGATGAAAACTGTATCGTTAGTTTTTACCTATGACTGCATGATTTATATTTCATGTTTTTACTTTTTACAACTCTTTTGTTTATAACTTTGCATGCCGTAAGGGAGAATGTAGCAGAAACGATTCATATTTCCTATCTTATACCTGTACCTACATTGTTGGCAAATAAATATGAATTTGAAAATTTGACAGAATCAATACATTTTGGAAATAAAAACGAACTATTGATAAGTTGTATAGAAGGACTATTCCTTCCAAATAATTTATCAGCACGTTTTGTCTATTGATACTGTAGCTATCTACGAGCTACGGTACGAACAGTCAAAGCACCGAATCGATAGCTCTTTTCCTATCCGGATTCTAACTGCATAGATATGAAGTTCGATAGATTTTACGAAGGAATATTGCTTTTATTTGTACCAGAGATTGCGCTTTTAGAATGAAAGAGCGTAAAATCGTTTGCAGAATCCGTTACTGGCCTGAAGGCTTGCCTGTACTGTTAGAGTGTATTACATTCAAAAGTACTTACAGAAAGACGTAGAGAATATTTTTCTATTAGTTACTGTTGATATTTACCATTTTCTTTTTTGTAAAATACGCAGAAGTCCGTGTCTTTGGATCTGTATTTTAGTTTTTTGCCACCGAGTTCCGATATTAAAGTTATTTTTCAATGTGTAGTTTTTTTTGGACATCGGTTGTTTTTTTAGCAAAATAGTTTTATATTTTTCACTTTTTAATGATGGTATCTACCTCATCATAGCCTTTTCCAACTATGTTGAGGTCGGCTTCCAGTCTAACCGCATGCAGCTGAGTACCAGTATTTTACATGGAGCGACTGTTTATCTGACCTCCACAACCCAGGCACTGGGTGATACGATACTCCTTGGTAAAACTGGTTGTCAGACTTTTGGGCTTCTGACGACACGTAACGACTGTCTAAAATCAAGGAAAGACAGCCGGGACCAACGGCTTAACGTGCTTTCCGAGGCACGGGAGATCTGCCTGCGTTTATAAATTAATAATTTTTGTTGGTTGAACTAAACATAGATATTATATTCACATTCACAAGGTAGAACAATATTCTGACGACCCGTAACTAGATAAATACCATCAAGTTACGGGTCGTCAGAATATTGTTCTAGCTTACCTACTCAACTAATTTGTATACCACTACTGGCCAGGAAAACAACAGTGACAAGAAGTATCAGAGCATTATCACAATACACGAAGAGGATTAAATACGTATTACTGAAGGTAACACAATAACTACCCATAACCGACTTCAACAAAAGGAGGAGGTTATCAATTCGACTGTATTTTTTTTTCTTTTTTTATATTTGTTACCTCATAACTTTTGACTGGATGAACCGAGTTTGATGATTCTTTTTGTTTTGAAAACTGGTGCTTCCTGAATGGTCCCATTTTAATTGGCTTCATTTGGACAATGGGGTCCATGTGAAAACCACATAAGTCTTAAATTTGCCTTAAGTATTTGCGCGACAAATGAACGAATAACGCGATTAGATTAGTGCGGGGTATCTACCATAACTAAAAAGTTAAAAATAAAAACTTTTTACAAAAAAATAACAACCGACTTCCTTAAAAAAATACTACAAAGTCAAAAATAACTTTAATTTTGGAAGTCGGTGGCAAAAAACCTTAAATACAGAATCTAAGAGTGGTTAGTGACCCTGACTAAGACTGAGGTCGTGGGCTCGATTCCCACCCTGGACAAATCTTTGTGTGATGAGCACGATTATTTGTTCTATGTCTGGGTGTAATTTATCTATTATATGTTGTATTTAGAAATACACATAAGTAGGTATGTTTATCAGTTGTCTGGTAGCCATATTACTGGCTCTGCCTAGTTTGGGATCAGATAACGTTGTATTGGTTGTTCTAAGGTACTATTATTATTAATACCTACTTATCTAACCTAGCTTGCTTATTCATAACCATGACACTAAAAAGACTTCAGCGAACGCCAAGAAGATTTTGTTTTAAAGCAAGTAACTTGTCGTCAATCAGTCCTTCAAATAAGACAATTAACACTTCGAACGCCAATCACGAGACGTTCACGTGATGAAGAAAATGATTTCATACGCCGATCACGTGAGAGTGACGTGATCCGATATCAATAGTTTTTGTTCAAAAATCACGCGTCGTTCACGTGTTTGGCTGTTGTTGGTCAATAGCTACATTCATAATGCACATATGTGCAAAATTATAGACACGTAGCTCTTTTTATGTGTGTGTCAAGTCGACAGAACGAACGCTCTCCGTCGCTCAGTACACCGTCCCGCTTCGTTTCGAGTTGTTCAGTGCACTATTAAAAAACCGGCCAAGTGCGAGTCGGACTCGCGCACCGAGGGTTCCGTACAAACCTGTAGGTATATAACTAAAAGTTCACACATCACGACAATCGAGTCGTAGTTCTGTTCTGTTTCTTAGCTTGGTTTTATTTCTGTCCGTGTTTTGTTCTGTTTATTATATGATGTAACTAAAAATTTACGGTTTTCGTAATTTTTCCTTTATCTGTGCTATAAGACGTTGCTTCGTACCAAATTTCAAAATTCTAGGTCGACTGGAAGTACCCTTTAGGTTTTGATTCCCTTGCGAGTTTCGAAAATTTGAGGAAATTTGCGGTATAAACGGCTATATCTTTTGATTGCGTTAGCTTAGAAGTTTGATTTTTTCACAGCTCCAAGGGACAGTAGACTTAAGTATTTGTTATAAATTTCAGCTTGATACCTCCACGCGTTCCTGAGAAAAATGGTCTTGACAGACGGACGGACGGACGGACGGACAACAAAGTGATCCTATAAGGGTTCCGCTTTTTCCTTTTGAGGTGCGGAACCCTAAAAATGTCGAATAAATACATTTCATTATATATTGAATAATTTTATTTCATAAATAACAAATATCAACCTAAATTTACAATGTAAAAATATGTAGGTATCTGTAATAGACTATTATTTACAAATTTTCAAAATAATGCAAAAATCGCCGGCGTACAGTATTAGACTAGTTCAAAAACGCGCGGCGTTCAAAGTGTTAACCAATCAACCGAAGAAGACAAGTTACTCATTTCTTGTCATCCTGCTAATCATCTGCTTAGCATGTTTCTAACTACGTTGTGTTCGGCTTCCAGTCTAACCGGATGCAGCTGAATAACTGGTATTTTACATAGAGCGATTGTCTATCTGACCTCCACAACCCTTACAGCTACTGGGTAATTCGATACTCCTTGAGATGACTGGTTGTCAGACTTTCGGGCTTCTGACGACCCGTAACGATTGTCATAGAACCACAAATGACCGGGACCAACAATTTCACGTGCTTTCCGAGGCACGGAGAGATGGTATGTAAACAAGGTCAACCATCCACGGACCTACCACGGCAAGCGTAGCTTATCACAAGCCGGAGGGGTTCGCATTTTATTTATTTACTAGCTTTTGCCCGCGACTTCGCCAGCGTGGATGTTGGAAATTGACGCAGGAGGACGTACTACCGCGGTAAGATGTGTTAATTCAGGTTATATTATAGGTAATAGCTGTTACCCGCGACTTCATCCGCGTGGTATTTAACAAAAAGTTTTTCATAAAAACTGTCTTTGAAAACTACGCTGACATACGTCACAAGCTACGCTGACATACGTCTCAAAATTCAGCGTGTTTTTAGTTTTTTTAAACCGTTATTTATTTTTTCTAAAATAAAAGTAGCCTAAGTTAACTCCTTGTTACATCAGTTATCTCCCAGTGAAAGTTCCGTCAAAATCGGTCCAGCCATTTCAGAGATTAGCCGGAACAAACAGACAGACAGACAAAAATTGTAAAAAATGTTGTTTTGGTATATGTACCGTGTATACATCCATATACACTTAGTGAAAAGTGGTTATCTTAATATTAAAAACAGACACTCCAATTTTATTTATTTGTATAGATTTAATCACAAAATCCACAGCTCTTTAACAATTTCACTTAGGATAGATAATAAATAAACTAATCTTACAGCCAATTACGGATTTACAATTTAATAACTACACTTAATGCATCAGAAACAAACAGGATGTCATGCTAACACCTTCTAAGCATGTCTCAGTATGGAGTGTGGGTGGGTGTGTGGGAGTGTTTGTGAGGAGTTGTGATGGTGGTGGTGTTGTTGTGGTGGTTAGTATGGTGGTATAATTCTAAAAAGAACTGATCAAAGAATCAGTTCTTTCCAGAATTATTAGTCAATTCGTCGCATACCGAAATCACTAAAAGTTTCCTGAATACATCTTTTTTGGTGTTAAATAACAAAAATCTTGAATCTTGTTCTTAACGAAGACATCAAGAAGATTTTGTTTTGAAGTTAGTTGTGTATTGTTACTTTGTTAATCAGCCGAAGGCAACGAGTTACTAAGTTCCAACAATCTTACTAATCCTATTCAAAATAAATACTACTACATTCTAGTTATTAAGTATGGCGACAACAGTCTATATCCCGATTCTCAATTTTCTGGATTATTAGTGATATATAGCGTTTCGATACGAGCTAATGACTGCCGCCGGATCCGATGCCACTAGGGTTAACTGCTTATTTCTGTGATTTATTGACACTACTGTTACGTGTGGAAATCTAAAGATATTTTATTAACTAATAACCGGTTTTTATTTCATCGGTTTTATGTCGAACTGGTTTTCTTTTAAAGTTTTGGTTTCCTATGAAAGCGGTGGCCGCATTAAGCGGCTGTCATGAACGTGATGAGAGTGACAAAAATTTAAATCGCTAGGCATCATGTAGTTGACGCCGGAGCATGCGGTATACGTAAGAAAACCGCGTATACGCCGCATAGGCTCCGCGCCTGTACCGCGTGTCAACCGCGTTGATACCGGATTACATAGTTAAGCATTGCCAACGAAACTATCCCAGTCATCAGGCTTTCTTTTTTAATAATGTTATACCTCGTGAATGTGAATATATGTGTTAAGTTCAACCAACAAAATTTATTAATTTATGAACGCAGACAGATATAAATCCATAGACTTAAGAGACAATTTTGGGGACATCCTCTTTTAGCCAGCGGAGAAGACAAAGGTGTGTTTTACATGCGTGAAATTATGAAGTATTTTTTTTTAAATTATCCTAAAATGACTGTAAAAACTTTTGTGAAGTCTACAATTTCGTGGCATAGCTTTGGTTTATTATTTAAAACTCAGCATCAATGCAGTGTACACGTGGTTCCGGCGCGGCACTGGTGCGGCTTTGACGCGATATTCATTCATTTACACAATCATGCGGTCCGGCGCCGGTGCGGCTCCGGCGTCATGTACAGGAAGCATAAGATCCGTCCTATCGCGTCAAATGATAGTCACGACACCTCTGACACACAATGACGCGCTACAGCAGTGACTAGGCATGGAACTGACTGGATGACTTGCTTGTCAAGGAAACGATGTTTAATAATGTGTAAGCTCACTTTTTTCAGTCTAGCCGCTTTTTCTTTTGACTGAGAACGGTGAGAGCAAATCAAGTTTTTTTTTTTAATTAGCACATTAATGCTTAATATGTCACGACTCGATCCTTTAATTGGAAATTGTTTTACAAACCCGTAATATTTTTGGAAACCTAAACAATGACACCCTGAATCGTAGAGTAAACGAGAAAAAAAAAACAACCCCAGTTAACGTGTAGAAGTACCCATAAAATATGTTTTTAAGATATTATTTTACCATTTTGTCGGTGTGTCTTATGATCATCATCATCAGCCTATATTGTTCCCACTGCTGGGACACAGGCCTCCTCTCGGTGAGAGGGAGTGGGCCGTAATCCACCACGCGGGCCCAGTGCGGGTTGTATGATGTCACATGTCTTCGAATTTTTGGTTCTAAGACATGCCGGTTTCCTCACGATGTTTTTCTTCACCGTTTTGAAAGCAGTGGTGATGAAATTATTTACACAAAATGAAGCGCCTACCTGGGCTCGAATCCACGACCTACAACTCGTAAGTCAAGGCCGATACCACTGGGCCACCACTGCTCTGCAATGAAAAAAAAAAACGGTGTGTCTTATATGTACATACATCTGTGTATTCATGCCACTTTTATTTCACAATTACAGGTTTCTAGTACTAAGAGTGCCTAAGTTAAGCTGCGGATAGACGACCGAACGGACAGGGAGCAACTAGAAGAGTTCCTGGTTGAGTACTATAAAGATACATAACTAGATATGAAGGTAGGTACGTTTCTATAAAAGTCTAAACTTTAAGTGTTGTTGAGAGAATTTCAAATGGGATTTAACATTTATTTATTTATTTATTTTAATGATATTTATAACACCATAACAGCTTACCAAGGTGATGTTATAAGCAAGACAAACAAGCAGTGCACAACATTGATTGATACTCTCAGTAAATGTGAAATTCTCTGCTTGTAATATAATGGAATGAGATAATATAGAATTAACACTCGTGTTCAGAGTATTAACGATAAGCTTATTACAAAAGACAAGCAGGTAGGTACTCGAAAAATAAGAGATAAAAGAAAACTCCTCTTAAACATTTCATCAGAAAACGTCGAAATTAAATTATCTAATTAACATTACTTCGGACGACATCGGGTGAATAAAGTCATTGGGGGTGAATTAAGACAAATTTCTTATTAAAAAGATTCCTCCTTGAGATCACAATAATGAGAGCTTTGATTATTTCCTACCCGACTTTTTGTTTCTTTAGTCCAAATTAATATTTCTCCTGTTTTAGTAACATGAAAATGTGATATTGTCTGTAAACTTCTGACAATATAAAGTGTCACAAAGAAATAATGAAATTGCGTTTGAACTTAGTTTTATTAAACTATGTTTAAATTCTCTTTATCATAGGTTTCAGTACCATCAATCAGGGTTTCAAATAAATAAGCCTAGATACAAATGAATGGGTTTAGTTTCAAAGCGCAGTGATCCAAAATACGGGCGAGTTACACTGCCGGATTTTGGATACCTTATCTAAACGACTATAGGTATAGTGTCCACGTTAACCGGTTTACTTGATTTACAGTATTTACTCGATCAATCTTTCACATGAGTGCTTCTATTTATAGCCAAAGGTAAAACTTTCCGATCCCTGTTTAACAAGAACACTTATTTTTACTTTCGAGGTCCCAGGATTTATTTTGATCAGTAAAGTTTGAACTAGTTTAGATGAAAATAGGTTTTCAGTGAGAACCCTTTAACGTAGACCTTATTAGTTTATTTTAGTAGTTTTCCGTGCCTCGGAAAGCATGGTTACCAGAATTCTCGAAACGACAGTCAAAGATTTACCAATGACATCCGGGACCAACGGCTTAAGTTGGTCCCGGATGTCATTGGTAGATCTTTTAACCAGTCTTATCAAGAGGTATCGTGTTACCCAGTAAGTGGGTTGTGGAGGTCAGATAGGCAGTCACTCCATGTATACTGGTATACGGCTGCGTCCGATTAAACTAGAAGCTGATCCCAGCATAGCTGGAAAAGCTGAAGGCAGATTGTTTATTTTTTTATTTTAGTAGATTTAATAAAAATAAAAAAATTGATTAAGCGACATTTGCTGAAAGTTGCAGGAGAGTGATTCAAAGTTTTATTTTTCGAATAAAAAAATCATTATAAAAGAACTAGTGAGTCGATTTTAGTAAATATAAGTAATACAGTTTTTCCAAAATCCACTCACTAGTTCCTTTATAATGATTTTTTTATTCGAAAAATAAAACTTTGAATCAGTCTCCTGCTACTTTCAGCAAATGTCGCTTATATCAAATAGCCTTTCAACCGTCGAATGGTATTGACAAGACGCAAGCAAATCGTTTATTAATCATGTTAGATACTGCTGAGTCGTCCATTCCATGTTCTGGGAGAAAATATTCAAGAAAACAACCGATTAAGTGAGTGAAACATAACTTTCCTCCCAATAAAACACCCTAGGGTAGTCACTAACTCTGACCCCATGAATTTTAAACCTGATTACTTAGCTAAGAGCGGTTGACATTTGGAGTGCCTCTAACTACTCCCATGTGGGATTTTTACCGCGTTTTTTATTTCACTTAGACGAGTATGTACGTTTTAACCCTGTTACGTATGGTAATAGCTGAGAGAAGTTTCTGCTGAGCTGAAAATGTACTTAAAGGTGGGGGAATAAGGTGCTTCGCAGAGCTGTCGAGATGGATATATCGATGCGTAGTAGAATATAGTTACGCATACATAGGTTTTGTGAACCTATTTACTTTAAAAATTCAGATGTTGTTTAAAAACATGGTGTAATCGAAATAACTTAACACCTCATATGTAGTCATTGTAGGTACTCATCAATATGAACAACTTATAAACCATGAAAAATTGCACCGCATGCCGTTTCGTTCAGATTTATAGGGAATATTTATTTTTATTGAAAAAAGTATGAATATTTAAAAAAAAACACAGATAGAATTATTGATAATCTGTTCGTATAAAAAAAGTCTTGAAAATATCTTAAGTAGTTTGAAAGAAATATCGTTTTACACGCTTTATATTAGCTTCACTTGTATGTTTGTATGTTTGTTTGTAACCGACTCCTTATAGCGCGATTTTGACCCACTTTAAATGAACAGATTTCATTCAAACTTTGCACACCTGTCAAGGACCGATGACAATGCAATAATTTCATAAATTTGTGCCATTATCCTTGCCAGGGTTACCAGGACAGCAAAAAAACTGTCTTCGAAAACTACGCTAACATACGTTGATACGTCACAAACTACGCTGACAAACGACACAAACTACGCTGACATACGTCACAAACTACGCAGACATACGTCACAAACTACGCTGACATACGTCTCAAAATTCGAAACACCCTAAAAAAAGTGTGGGGTGCCTGATATCAATAAAAAAGCACCCCACGTTTTTTTTTCCCTTATTTTGTACTTTTTAGTTTGGTTTTCAATGGAAGCGTGTTTTTTAGTTTTTTTTTAAACTATTATTTTATATTTTTAGACCTTACTTCTTGAATTTATTTCAGATAGTATTTAACTAAAATACTAAAATATTCACAGACAGAATTGATATGTATGCGGTCTAGTTTCACATATATTTTTTGCGTAACTAATGTGCAGTATTTGAAATCGTAATAACAGATTTAAAAGTCATGAAAATCATGTATCTGCGCCTTAACGAAAATCTCTAAGAATTTTCGGAATCGGATCATCAGTTCCGAAGAATACCCTCCCCCTCCCCCTCTACATACAAGCTCAAAAAAATTACCTTCATATAATAATTATGTTATTAGTATTACCTAAATAGAAAAACGTATTAACACAATTTTTATTAAATTTAGCTTTTCATATTTTCTAAAAACCATAACGAGTTAATAATATAAATAAAATAGAAATAAAAGTAATCTTTCAAAGCTTACTTACGCAGAATTCTGTATACTAATAATTAAATCTCGGTGAGCCTGCGGTTTTCAAAGTATCTTTTATGACATATTCGTAGAACTCGACAGGATCATGGTTGCTTTGAAATGTCTGTCATGTGCTCTCGTATCAAGAATACTAAAATACTGTCAGAATATTATTCTGTGACATCTAATGTCTACATTTTATGTTATCTATACAAGTTGTTCCTGTGTTCCAATGATGTCAAAGAATCAAAGCAAATAAATATATTCTATTGTGTTCTAGTTCAGCATATGAGTTTTTTTTTGTTTTTTATACAAAATAATTTGACGTCACGATTATTATTATTATGTAAAACATCTTTAAGTGAAATATGATAGCGTTGAATTTTTTTAACCTTTAAATTTGAATGATTAGTTTGAATGAAAATGGTTTACTGGTACATAACAATGAAATGAACACCTGTATTCAAGAAAAAAAAAACCATTATTTAATTTAAGTAAAATCATATGCCACTTGGTTCTATTTATCTCCTTGACTTCATGCAATGTTGACATAATAATTAATATGTTTTACATTTTTTTTAAATGTTTCGTAATTTAAACAAATTCTAATGATTAATAACTAAATCTTAATGTAATGATGACCCATAATTTTAAAATCATATTTGTACGCCGGAAACGACAGAATATTTTGAAAGTAATAGTCCACATAACAACTTTGTACAATATTCTGACAAATAAATGCTTTCTTTCTTTTTAAGAAAATTACGCGGACGGAGGAGTATAAAACTTGGCCCAGTTAAAGTTTATATGGAGAAGGAGTGCAGAAAGTTATTATTTTAATAAAATAATGCATTAGAAATACATACATTTAAATTAATCCAAAAACATTTCACACACTGCCCTGCGTTTGACACACAAACACAGATATATATTGTCTTTTATTTACGGTGAATGTTTGTGGTCAAACTGAGAAGAGAATATAAATAATTGTTTTAATGTGTATAGTCTTACTGACAAACTATATGTCAAAATTATAGTTTGTTCAAATTTAAAATTTAAATTGCTTAGATTCGAATCGCCAACCCGCCTGCCAAGCGTGGCGATTATGGCAAAGCCCCCCAAATTCAGGGAGGCCTAAGTCCAGCAGTGGACGTCTTACGGCTGAAATGATGATGATGATGAGATTCGAATTTTGACTACTAGGCGACCACTTTTACATATATTTTTTTAGTACATCTTGTAATTCACTGGTATACGTTGAAGTATTTTCCCCATTTCTTCCTGTGGGTGTCGTCTAAGGGACTTACTAGAGAATGGGCACTGGGCAGCAGCGTTATCTATGCATTTTACCACCATACTGCGATCGCCAACCCGCCTGCCAAGCGTGGTGATTATGGCAAAGCCCCCCAAATTGGGAGAGGCCTAAGTCCAGCAGTGGACGTCTTACGGCTGAAATGATGATGATGATGATGCCGTTGAAGGAAAGAATTGGTGAGGAGATCTAAGTAGGAAGTACTCGTACATGCAGTTTGGCCTTTACTAAAACACTGCTATTTAATTATATTAATCCGGAAGTAAGTAGTCTGTCTATCATAAGGCCAATTTTCGTACTTAAAACGTTCATAGTTTTGTCGTAGTCTCATCTCGGCGACAATCAAATGTCAAAAATGTATGGCAACTTGAAGTATTTTTGATAGAATGAGATTGAGATCACACTGTGAACGTTCTTAAAATTACGAGGATTGCCCCTATGCTGTTAGTCTGTCTGTCTGTCACCCTTTCAAGTCTTAGGTAACGGTTTTTCAAGAAACATGGCATACAGTCCATGACTTTATTTTTTTTCTAGGTGGGTAACCATCTAATGTCGTCTACGGAGACGACATTTGGTGATTTCCCATCTGTCAGTTATAGTGACTAAAATCCACTCGTGTTCCTTCAATTTCCTGTGCCAGGGTCACTCTTTCGAAGAAATCTCACGACCCTGGCGGGAGCAGTCCATGATCTGGGTTAGGATTAGAACATAGGATACTTTTAATCCGGGTAGTTCGTTCCTGTGGCATAATTTTCGACTTCGAAAGCTCGACGGGCATAGCCACGGGTGGAAGCCAGTATGAAATACCCACTTTTTATAGGTAGATATCCTAGAAATCTAGGTGGAATACTGACAGAAATGGATAAAAAGTTTCCCTTTCAATCAAATAAGCTTTCACGGGAATTCTAAACAAGGTAATCGATATTTGCACTCAATATTGTTATTGGTTTTAGTTATATTTCACAGAAATGGCTTAGAAAAAGTAAGAGCGATGAAATTGTTTTAGCTTTGTAAAAATGAACAGTGAAAAATTATGGTATATTTTTAAATGTCAGTGCCTGTAGTGGTTCTTACCGCGACATATCAAACTATGGATATATTTCCAGTTGTAGCTGAACTCACATTGTATAAGGCTTTTCGTACAATGAGGAGTCAGCGTTTGTGTTTCATCTTTAAGGAAAAAATGTCCAACATGAAACAATTCTCAATAAATAAAAAGTATTTTATCTTAAATAACTAATAATCACAATGAAATGCTATGTATCCAATTCTGTAATTTAAATCTAGATAAAGGTTTAATTTCAAAAAGGTAGCATTACTATTAAACTCTTTGCGATTCTGATTACGCCTCGTTGCGCACCTAGCATAAATTATTCCCGTCTTTTACATAATTAGTGTACTTTATTTACTCATTCCAAGAGATATTTAAAAGAGAATATCAAGCGCAAAGAGGGAATTAAGGAAGTGGACAATTTTCTTTGTCCTTTTGGCTCAGATTACCAACTAGCGCCATCTCTGAAGGGAATAGGAAACTAAACGTATTGAGTATCAGGCATCGAATCCTTTCATATTACATATTTAACGTATATTGCTTGGAAATATATTTTTCAACCTTCAATTCCATTATAAATTGTAATAAATAAATCACATGCATACTCAACTACGTAATTGACAAAAAATCTCTGACTTGAAGGTATGAAATTACGAGGTCGACTATACTTTGATTACGTATACGAATGAAATATGCTCATACGCTTTTTAATTAATAATATGCTTAATTGAATTTTATATAAGTAATAAATGTGTGATTTTACTGAATCTGACAGCTATAATTATATTAACAAATAAGTTAATAACTCTGCAATTTTACCCAATCTGTTTCCTAATTTATTAGTACGAGTAGATAGTTATTTTCAACGTGCCTGCGTTTCAACTTTTCAGACAACTTAGTGGTTTAGACAAGTCTTTGTATTAGTTCTGAATTATAGTAATATTCTGGTAATATTTTACTTGATGTGTTAAACTTCGTGAACAGGCTTAATTATCAAGAGATTAGATTAATATTTCAGCCTAAGACGACCTGCCAGGGTCTCGAGATTTGTCCGAAAGAGTTACCTGGCATATAGGCAACTGAAGGAACACGGGTGGATTTTTGTCAGTAAAAGTCCACTCAGAGCGGGAGACGTCATTTTATGATTTTCTACCCACAAAACAAAAAAGCCCACTGCTGGAAATGATGATGAGATTAATATCTTCGATGTAAAAAGTATGATAAATAACTGTAAAAAACAGCAGAATTTAAGTTTAATTCATTTTAAATGTCAGAATTGAAATAAAATAAATATATTTCTAAACCTTTAGTTGTAGAAAAATAAATGAAACTCATGATCATCATCTGCCTAACCTTTTTCCAACTATGGCAGAGTTGGCTTCCAGTCTAACCCGATGAAACGAAACTATTCCAAAAAATATATTTACTATCGTGTAGATAACCCTGCTTCAGACTTACTCATTATTATATTTGCCGGCCTCTTAACACTAAATTTTAAAACGTATAATTATTATTCCTACAACAAACCATTGACACACCTCTAACCCGGCGTAAAAATTACATTTGTGTAACAACAAGGCCACAAAACACAATAGAAGCAAAAATCAATAACAAACCAATTTCAAAATGCTTAACGACTAATGGATATCATATCAACAATGCTGACCATCTACTGATGGTTGATTACATGGCTTATGAGCGACGGTATCCATGCCCGGTTGCTCGTAATCAAGCCCGGATAAACAAACAAACAACCGGGTAACCGGGGGATACTACCCGGCTTCCGGAAATTAACTTATGCGACCGTGGCAGATGCTTTTTTTTCTGCATTTTGTAAAGGAGTGTGTTTTTAACGCGTGCACACAGGTCTTAAATGATTTGTTAGCTTATAACTTGTTTTCAGCAATAGAATAGAGGTCGCATTAATTTGTTTTATATTACTAGGTTTTGCTCGCATCTTCGCTTGTGTGAATGTCGGAATATATCCCACAGGGACGTACGACAGGGTGTGCGACAGGGTGCTCTGTGTGATAAATTTTATCCAAATCCGTTCTACCGTTTTTGCGCTAATTCGTAAAATATATCCAGACAAATGAACAAAATTTCTAAACAATTATCTTTGCGGCATTAGACCTCGTTGCATTATATTCAAAAACTTCTTCGATTTCTTTCAAATTGTGATAGTAAAAGTGGTATTGTTTTGGACGTGTGTCATCCTGATTTTGATTAAGCTTATTTATTTAAGTATTATTGTTTTGCAAGTAGTAAAATAATACTTTTTTTTAGCAACACTGTGTTGTAACTTTTCCAGTAACTATACGTTTTTCCAATGCCATAAATTGTCGGAAAAACCTATGAAAACTAAATCCGGAACGCGGATTTTTGTTTGATAGCACACACAGATTTAATAATTATTTTTTTATTTTTTACTTATCCATATCGTATATGTAGGGCACCATCTGTCTAGATTTTTCCCAACGATGTTGGGGTCAGCTTCTGGTCTAACCAGATGCAGGTTAATACCAGTATTTTACATGGAGGGACTGCCTTTCTGACCTACACAACTCAATTACTGGATAAGATGAACCCCATTGATAAGACTGAGGGGTAATTGCGGAACTTTTTATCGGTAGGAATTGGTTTAATATTCATAGTTAAACAACATTCATTGCGTTATTTACGTGGTTGAGCCGACAATTTATTCGAACAAATGACGCAATGGTTTAGAAATAATCTTCAATCTCATTCAGATTCTGATAAATTGTGCGTTTTGCAATTAGGGTGCAGGTTGTCAGACTTTCGGGATTCTGACGACCTCTAACGACTATCAAAGATCCAGGAATTGGTATATTGGCGTGTGCTAGCTAATATATGGTAAATAATTTAATGTATATTTTGTTTTCATAATATTATTTACTTACATATTATTGTATAGAATCAAGTTCTTGTAACTAAACAGACAGTTTTGCTGCTGGGGAGTTTTCTTCCCAGCTAAAGCACTAGGAAGTGGAAAAGGGCGGGCGTTTTGGGCGACTGTTTTATATAACTCTGACGTTCAAAGAGTGCAGATTTTCAGTCTAGTTTGAATATATGGCTTTTGATTTTGTTTTTGAATAACAGCCGGGATCAACGGCTTAACGTGCTTTCCGAGGCACAGCGGGGTCTTCATACAGGGTGTCCCAAAAATCAACGTCAAGCCTAAAACGGTTGATAGGCCAGGTGGTGACAGTTATCAGAAAAATAATAAAAAAAATCTAAGTTAAGCATTTTTTTTTTTTCAGTACAGTCAGTTAAAGTTGGGCGATGTAATAATTTTTAGTACATGGTGGAGCAAAAAAGTGATGTTTTCTTTAAAACCGAGGTAGTTTTAATTTTGGACTGTAGTTTACAGAAGGGTTATTCAGGGTTACATAACACACAAAAAAAAAATGAAAAGTAATGTCAATAATTTGAAAAGTACTTAACTTAGATTTTTTAAATTATATTTCTGATAACTGTCACCATCTGACCTATCAGCCGTTTTCGGCTTGATGTTGATTTTTGGGACACTCTGTATGTACATAATTATGGTCATCCATCGACGGATCAACCGCAGCAAGCGTAGCTTAACCTGCTCGATTAACCGGTGCAGCAGTTATAACTTAGCCACACAGTCCATCCATATGTAGATATACGGTTTAAATAGATCACCAGTTCCCAATGGGCTGGCAATCTGTTTGATGCTAATACAATCTAAACGTATGACGCTGCTCGTGTCTGATACGAGGTGCCACTTGTCACTTCGGACATGAACTATTGGAGCTATGGTAGATGTAGGTACCGTAACACGTACATACATTAGTACCAGGCATTCAACGGGCTATGTCCTATGTCCAATTGTCTAGTAGTGGATGACTGTGAATTGATGCCATGATGACGATTTAATGGACGAAAATTAGCGCTGTTTAGGTAAGATTAGCGACAGAAGTCGATTAACACTTCAGTTCTTTTTAATCTAAGTTAATATAAAAAACACGCTCTAAAAAGTATGAAACAAGAAAATATTCACATCTGAAACCTGAGGTCGTATGCAACTTTGCCTTAAGGAGTGAGGTCTAGTTAGAATCCCTGGAAAACACTCGAGAGGCGAGCTACGCTCAGCGGCAGCTGAAAATGGCTTCAGATGCAGGAAAAAAAAGCACTGAAAGGCGAACTATATGGTCCAGGAATAGACGACTATGTAATTTACATTTTTTTTTATTTGCATGCGAGTCGTACTCAAAACTTCAAACAAATTTTTTTGGAAACCATGTTTTCGAAGTCGGTGATCACTGTAACTCGAGAACGGCTTTACCGATCGGGTTGAAATTTATATCACTTCTTCTATACATAGTTATCCTCCGGATGAACGAAGGATTTTATTTTTGGAACAATGATTTTTTTTTAGAGTCAAAAATGTCCGTGAATTTTTGGTCAAAACAACACTTTTGACTTTCAACGCCCACCATTTTGTGAAAAATGGTAATTTTTCAATACCTTTCATTTCAACCGGAGCATTATATCATTAACTAAAGATCCCCCTCTATTTTGTTGGTTTCGGATAATTCGTTGCAGCGCGAGAGTGGTCACTGCAAAACCTGTTTTTTTTGCAGCGTCCTCGGCCATTGGCTTATTTTGGAATACATTTCTTTAAAAAAAAATGTCATGTTTACATGAAATATATATCTTTTAAACGGAACTTTTATTGTAAATTATTTTATCGTTTGGCCAAAAAAAATATTCGGAAACACGACCTTTTTTTAACGTTCTAACTAGACCTGACTCCTTACAGCTTATGATCGCTTACTAATATTAGAATGTATTGTTTTGTTAATGTAGGTGGCATACGACTACGGGTTTCAGATGAGAATATTTTCAGTAGACGGGTTTTTAGTTTTAGAACTTACTTAAGCGACTAAGTAAGTATTAAGACGTTCATTTGATATCCAACACAGCATTTAATTTCTTTTTTTTTTGTAGTTCATGCCTTTATATTCTCTACAGGGTGCCATATTCAATTTAATATGACATCACATAGCCTTAAGCTACCGGCCGGTAAAGATGCTTCTAACGATACCTCGTTGATCAAATTAAAATAAATATTATAGAAGTTATGAGAGAGTAGATGAAAATATATAATACATACATACTGGTCAAAATTATAGCCCTCCTTTAAGTTTCACTGTTCTCAGTTAATAAAAAAATATATAGAATCATTATGAATCAATTTTGTTGCTGATTGTAGGTACCATGAATTAGAATTCATCATATTGTTCTGCTTCATAGATTACGCTCTGGTCACTACCTATCCCGCAAGTTTGGTTATTTGATGAAGAAAGTGAATTCTCCCAATTGTGAAACATGTGGAACGGTTGAAGATGTTCACCATCTACTTATGGAGTGTACTAAGACAAAGAAGAAAAGAGAGACACTGTTGAGCAGTATTAAACTAAACAAATATGATATTGGTTCATATATAAAAATTTTAGCGCAACCTTCATCTGAGATAGCAAACCTACTTAATGATTTGTTTAGACATTAATAATGTATACTGTATGTCTTGATAGATGTAGTTTAGAATAGTTTAAGTTATGATGAGGCTGACATGCCATTATGGATAAAAGCCTCCTACAAAATATTAGAATAAAAAATAAAAAAAGTTTCACCGTTCTCAGTTAATAAAAAACCGGCCAAGTGCGAGTCGGACTCACGCACTGAGGGTTCCGAACAAACCTATAGGTATTTAAGTAAAAGTTCACCCATCACGACAATCGAGTCGTAGTTCTGTTCTGTTTCTTGGCTTGGTTTTATTTCTGTCTGTGTTTTGTTCTGTTTATTATATGATGTAACTAAAAATTTAAGGTTTTCGCAATTTTTCCTTTATCTGTGCTATAAGACGTTGCTTCGTACCAAATTTCAAAATTCTAGATCGACTGGAAGTACCCTTTAGGTTTTGATTCCCTTGCGAGTTTCGAAAATTTGTGGAAATTTGCGGTATAAACGGCTATATCTTTCGATTACGTTAGCTTAGAAGTTTGATTTTTTCACAGCTCCAAGGGACAGTAGATTTGAGTATTTGATATAAATTTCAGCTTGATACCTCCACGCGTTCCTGAGAAAAAGGGTCTTGACAGACGGACGGACGGACGGACGGACGGACGGATGGACGGACGGACAACAAAGTGATCCTATAAGGGTTCCGCTTTTTCCTTTTGAGGTGCGGAACCCTAAAAAATATATAGAATCATTATGAATCAATTTTGTTGCTGTTTGTAGGTACCATGTCTTAGAATTCTTGGGTTGGTAAGTAAAAAAAGGAGAAAAAATAATGATTAAAATAAATACTAGAAAATATCAAAGTTAAATGGTACTTTTCGTAGGTTATCCAACACAAAGAAATCATTTATTCGTTCATAATTATGAAAGACCTGTAGAAAATGGTCTTCAGAATATGAAAAAGATGTAGATTGCCATGAAAAATGTCACTAGTTAAGCCAAATAATTTATCAAAGAATCTAGACAAAAACCCCAAATCTTAACATGACAAACAGAGCTAAATTCCTTCAATCCTGTCATCAGTGATTTTATACTGCACGTAAAAAGCATCAAGTTCTCCTTCGATTTACGGCACCTTCTCCGTAGAACATTTTCTAATCAACATTCAAGTAGCGAAGTATAAGGCGGTGTCTCCATAAATTACGTATCAAGTATGTGTAGAGGCTTTATGAAAAATGTTTTCGTAACGCGGTTTCCTGGTGGATACTTGCGGAAACTCCGCCGGCGCGACCGTGCATACACGGCTTTATGCAAACAAAATATATTGGCCCTTTGATATGTTAGCTCCTTAACTTTACTATTAGTTTCTCTAAGAGTTATTAAATTTCCTCCGTTGGCTTGAGCGGTAAATAAGCCATGGTACAGGTTGTGGCGGATTTTACTTAGTTGAATCACACCTTTGCGTTAACACTAGCGTATTTTGTGAATAATTCACAAGTGTCAAACATTTTGTTTCCTTGCAATACGAAATATTATTTATTAAATATATTTCATTTTCTCATTGCTCTTCTCCGTGTTATGACTTATACCCGACTGCGGAGGATAGTGTTTTATCAGCCTATGTATGTTTCTTTGTGACACTCTAGAGACCAGACAATAGTCATTTGAATAAATGAGTTTTGACTTTGAAACGGATGGATCGATTTTGATGATTCGATTGCATCAATCGATTTCTTTTTATCTTGTGGGTGTCACTAAAGACACGACAGTAAAGAAAAATGGCGACAACCAGACGCCATTTGGTGTAAAAGAAAAATAAGTAATTTAATTATGCCTAGTGGGGTATCATTGAATAGGACTTTGAATATCATTATTAATTTCGAATGACCATTTCAGATCTATAATTGTTTAAAGTTAGTTAGCAAACATTCGCACAAAAAAAAAACTTTTATAAAGCGGTGATAAAATTCTTACATAATTATATAATAGGTCGTATTACCGTGAAAAATAATTGTTATTAACAAAAGTGTCAGACTTTTCGATTTTTTAAATTAACTTTTTTTTTCTTTTCGTGGCAATTAACAACTCAAAATAGTTACTATGACAAGTAAGTTCCTGAAAGAACCTACACTAATGTCACAAAGTATTTTTAAATTACCCCAAATTAATAATAGTAATAGGTTGCGTGTTTAACAAATTCAACTTTAACCTACTTTTTATTCGAAGCTTTTAACCAAGGATATCGAGAAGTCATAAAATGGACACAAATATTTTACAAATATTTCAAGTTCTATATCAGTCATAATCCGATTTGAAAGGAGAGGATTTAGACCCGGGACACCATAAGCAATAAAGCACTACACGTCAGATTGAGAGCCATACGATTCCAATCCGCTTTCAAGCCAGAGACAAAGGGAAATTTCGATGAAATTGGAACATCAGACTTGATTCGACGCATTGACGGAAAACCTTTTGATATCTTGGTTAATCAAGTGAAAAGACAAGACTGATTTAATTTTTTACGAACAGATTGCATTTGTTCATCTAAAATGTGAAATAACAATTCCAAACTTTTGTAACGTATCCAATGCGGATGAAACGCCGATATGTTGTGAATATTTTAAAGTCCAGCGTTCAATAGCGTAAATCCGTAAGCGTAATTCAAACTGTCGTTTTGCGCGCGTGTAGCCCGTGCCTAATCCCGGTCGGACGGGTACAAACGACATCGTCAGGTGATATCAGTTGCAGCTGCGACGTGCTCGCTCCTAGATTCACTTACGGATTGATGGCAATGCAACGCGATATATACTCTAAGCTACAAATCACCGAACCATTCCGTTCAAATCGCACAAAAGAATATTGAAGATGTCTTTCTGCTTTATTACCTCGATACAGTCGTATTGAGCGTATTTGACGCGACTGTTATGAATATATTGAAGTAATAAAAATAACGATGTTTTTTGAAAAACTTCGAATCAGATTTTACGTTCGAATCGTGTCTACATTGTAGCATGCACACCATTCACTTTTGTTTGGTGTACGGTTGTGACGACCATAAAAAAGAGGAAAAAACCCTTAGTTTATGCTCCCGACACACGATAGTTACGCTCCAAATGAGATTGTTCATCGTTTCTCTCTTTTTATATGGAGAGGTTTGTTTTACATTGTATTCATATTGTTTTCAATTACCGTACCGTTACCGTATTTGTTCGGCGAACATTTTATTGATTGATACACCCTACGTAATGCTACGATATTGAAAAATGGAATTGTTAAACAAATAAAAAGGAATGAGGTATCAGATTAAGCACTTTTACCTATATTTTGTAAGAACAAAGAGATTTTATTATAAAACATTGTGCGCTGCAAACATATGGAACAGCAAACGATTATAAAATCACATTCATGACACGTTCAGAATTTATAGTCGCAAATAATAAACCATCATTTTACCGTGAGTTGTCATGAGGGCACATAACTGCCTCATTTTCCCGGAGTGCGTTAAGCATGTAGGTCATAAAGACAGGCGCACACTGACGGCCCTCATCAAGCCCTTGATATTTCACCGAACATTACGAACGTATGGCCGGACGGATGATGTTAATTGGGTGCGCAGGCCGCTGCAGGCACGGCTATGAAATATAAAACAGGCAGTTTCCAGGTGACTGCAACTGCATTATCCTGCTGCAGACGTAACGTGTCACGTCTGGTTAATGTGTCGTAACTGTTTGGTTATTGTTAAAAGGTTTGAGGGAGTTTTGAGAAGAGGCCGTTGATGAGAAAAAGACGTCAGATCTTGAGGAAGCGAGATGGGTCGCTTTTGTTTTAACTAGTTAACGTGTTCGTGTAGTTTATCTTGTCTTATGGTGTTATTTGTATCTTTTTAAATTTAGTAAGGTATCGTGAGTAACCACCCTGGTTACTCACGATACCTTACTAAATTTAAAAAGATACGTCGGATATAGACGAAGTTTGGTAAGAAACTGATGGATGTAATTGAATGAACTGAATTTGATGAATGAACTGTTTGTTTTCCATTTTTTTTTTTTTGTTTATTAAGCATCCATCAGTTTCATATTAAAGTTCGACTATATCCGTCGACCACAGTTATTTATCCCTTTTGACGACCGTGTCTCTATAAAACTTGGATTAATATATCTTAAGCTAAGTAGACAATCCGCAAGAGGAACTATGCCTACATATTTTATATTCATACACCATCCTTAATCATATACCGCTACTTATTTGGTCCATTTCCTGTTGAACACGATCCAACTCGGATCATTTCAACTGAAAATCCTGTCCATTTTTCACTCGTTTATTGTTGCATACATTTTCTGCATTATGTATTTCAATTTTCTAACAGATAAACCAGGACTTCATCAAAGCGGTGGGCGTTACGGTAAAAACGCAGCAACTCAAACAGCAATGTTACCCGCACACAATACAAAATATTACTATTTTCGTAGCACATTCGCACACAATACGTTTGAAACGGACTGTGTAATAACGGCCCATCAAAATTTCTACGGTACACTTGCCGAGCCGATCGGAAAAATTCACTCGACTCGACTCGACTCGGCCCGACTCGGCGCTAGAGTCGTAATCCGCGTGCCCCGCTATGTGTGAAATTGAAATTAAAATTCTATTAAAGCGGAACGATTGGAATAGAACACGACGTGTCCTATTTTTATACAGCACTGATAAATTGATTATGTGATTGGACCGGCTCACTGGGACCGTAAGGAACAGGCTGAGCCATTTAAATGTTCCTCTTTTATTATACAACGTTGCCATGGTGGCCATCTTTGATACTAGCAAGTTGGTCGTTAAAATGAAGTTGGAAATTAATACCCTCATCATTTTAGTATCATTTTCAAAACTTTGCTATTAGTTATTGTGGTGTATCGTTATGGACAAGTTTTCAAAAGTTCACAATGCTTCCTCGAGGAAAGATTTTGCAATAGGTACCTTGAAGGTAAAAGTTTTGCTACTTGTTTATTTTATAACTATTAATAATACGAAGGCTGTGGAAGTTTTTGCGTAAGCTCACTTTTTTTGCGTTGAATATGAGTCACGTTGGATTTTATTATGTCACTAAGTAACCATTTATTACCTACCATTGCTGATAAATCACATGTTTTATTTATAAGAATTTCAACTTCATGAGTAGCTTCTAGCTTCTTTTCGCGACTTTGTTCGCGTGAATCGTTAGATACAAAATATACTAACAAACAGCCACATTTTTTTAAAGTTTTTTGAATCCGACTAAAAATTTCAGAGATAATGCGCTTTGGTATATAGTTTTAACTACTATTTACCTACTAACAGAGGTTTTTTATATTTATACTATTTATGTTTTGAAATATTTGTATTTCGTTTTTAGAAAGAAATAGTTTTGAAAGTAAAAGCTATGTATTAAATTAAATCTTTGCGTCCACTTAAAACCAAAGTGCCAAGATGACAGTTTGTAATAAAGCATGGGTCACACTGCACACGATTCGGGGGCGGAATGTATGTAGTATCATTCCTACACAATTTTCCTCATGGAAACTCACTGGGTAAGACTTTTCTTTGCCGCGTTAGAAGCGACATGCGCATGAGTGGCCTCCATTGATAATATCAGCTTGTGTATCAAAGTAGGTAACTATAGGGCTCTTTAAAAGGTACACAAGAAATCTAAGAAAAAACTTAATCTTTATGGTTTTTCTTGAAAAAGCAATTTGCTTAATCTGAAGTAATGTGAAACCATTTTGGGTGATTTTTCTAAAGAAGCAATATCGTTAATTTCCAACAGTAGGTAGGCCACACCTGCGAGTGCGATATCACGTAATTTACTAGGGACGTTAGCTCGCTCAATTGGACTCCATGACGAGAAATTCTCGGATGTAAGAACATAGTCTGTTCCACGCTTAGGTTCAGATTTATTGACATCAAGATAAACTGCTCTGTGGAGCACCATTCGTCGATTAAATGACGTCACAAGCTCAGGGTTGGGTCTTAACTGTCCTTTTGTCATTGTATTCATAGTACGGTATGGTTTCATATCTCGCTGCGTAGGTGTTAAGGGGCGATGTAGTTACCATGGCTATGTATAGGACAGACAGCCGCAATATGTCGGTGGTAATGTATGGGAGTGCGAACGGGTGCGTCTGGGCGAATACGTGTTGGATGTTTCCATTGTTCCTGCGTTATCGAGAATAGCAAACAATGATGGTTGGGTATTGTTCACGATTTTCTTTGCCCGGATAATCATACGGCATCGAGAACTCGAACTGTTAAACAAACGAATTATTAAAGGCGACAAGTTAAACTTTGGAATCCATGTCTCGGATAACCGTAATGTTTTCCTTCCTTCTCTAAAACGGCCTCGAAAATCTTGTGTCGAGCTGAGATAACGGAAAAGGACAAAAGTTTTATCATACTTTATTTTTCACTTCAGTTCCCTTGTGGCCCGGGCCGAAGTAACTGGCATCCAACTACTGAAAATTTTACAAAAATATACTTTATCGAAGAATATAAGGAAACGCTATTCATTCAGTTGTTTCTAAAAAAAGAATTGCTATGAATCAGCAATTTTTTCAAACAACTGAAAAACAAAAAAAAAAGAATGTAAAAGAAATTCCAATTCTGAAATCTTACGACAAAACTTCAACGGAACGTGTGAATTACCTTTACGCAAACCTTTGAAATAATATTTCAGCTGAAAGTCTGAAACTCGAGCTAAGAAAACACAATAAGTCTTATCACGATGCGTGGGCCGGTGAAATATAACACTCCTTATATTTACACTCGACTTAGTCCAACATTTGTTTGCTTAGGATAGATTATACAGCGAGTAATTGACAGATCAAAGTTATCTCATTATAAAGTACTCAAAAGTATTTTATATAGATTTTAAATGAAACTTTGCCTTGAAGAGGGACTTGTAGCTAAATAAAACAGCCGTACAAGGCGATGTAAGGGTAAGTTACGCTTTCAGAGGTCAGTATGTTTGACCATTCATAGCATATCCGAGACCCTGTGCTTCGGAAAATTATACATAGATTTGAAACAAATTTTACCTTCAAGAGGGACTTTTAACTAAATAAAATAACCGCAGGAGGCGATTTAAGGTCAAGTTACGCTTGCCGAGGTCCCTTCGTAGATAGGTGGATTAAATATCCGAGTCCCCTTTTTCTGGGAAAGAACATTAAACCATTGGTCCAGACATCTGTATATTTTTGTCAGTTGTTACGGGAGTCACAAGCCCGAAAGTCTGACAGTCTTACCAAGAGGTATCGTATTACTAAGTAACTGGGTTCTGGAGGCAGTCGCTTCATTGAAAATGTTGGTTGGTACTCAGCTGCGCCCGGTAAGACTGGAAGCCGACACCAACTTAGCTGGGATAAGGATAGGCAGATGAGGAAGAAAATTTTTCCCAATCTGGAATAGTTAAACTAAATTGGATTATTTTAATTGAAAGGTTCATAAATTAAGTCATAGCACAATTGATTCTTGTTTATATGATTAAATTGGCTGCTTCAACCGAATCAAGAAGCTCAAGCGACGCATGTACCTATCTTTATTTAAAGAATTGTTCAATTCCGAAGTGATAAGGAAAATAAGGTGTTGGTATTGTGTATATTTTTTCTTTTTATATAGGATTTTGCGATATCGTTTTCCGGGTAAAATCATTCCGAGAAATAATATTTTTTACAGTATTAAGTACATCTTGTTTTACATTGGATTTGACTTATATTTTTCCTTGTCGGAAAAGTGAGCGTTTATTTCAATATAAAATCATCCTACAATAAAAATGGGTTCCACATCTTCAAAAAATACCGTTTTTAATAAGTGTTTTCCAATATGAACTCAAATGTTAAAACTGATATTATATTTTTTTTCATAACCATCGATCATCATAATCTGTAATGTTTCCACTGTTGGGACACAGGCCTCCTCTTGGTGCGAGGGAGTGGGCCGTTATCTACCACGCGGGTTGGCACATGTCTCATATCTTCGAATTTTTGGTTCTAAAACATGCCGGTTTCTTCACGATGTCATTCTTCACCATTTTGAGAGCAGTAGTGATGAATTAATTTACACAAAGTAAAACGCCTGCCTGGGTTCGAACTTGTGAACTACAATTCCTAAGTCGCGGTTGTTACCACCTGGGCCACCATTGCTCTCCAGTGATAAAGACGACTTAGCGAATACTAGCCAGATCAATTTTCCAAATACCCTCACATAATTTGCGGTAAATCAAAACTATTGCTTCTTGTTTTTATCCCAAACACCACTCAATTCGATAATATTAGGGAGAAACAAGAATTACACGACCGCGATATTTCAATGAAATTAACTTATTTTCTCAGTTATGTATATGAGGCAGACAGGCCGGCGCCCCGCTTGGATTACCGAGGATTTGGCGCGGAACCGTGCCTACCTGTTAATATCAACATACTTGTCAAATTACCTTGTCAATTCTTGTGACGGGTAATACTGCCTACTTACGTCTGCCTACGCACTGCTACGCGTCTACGTAGCGTAGCCGAGTTCATTGCTACGCCGGTGCTACGTTTTCGTAGCACTTGGTTCATACGAATATTTTGGTTGAGAAATGAAAGTTAGGAATAAAAGACCTCATAAATAGTATTTAAAATAAAAATAAATACTAAGCTACGCAGATAAATGTGGTGTAAAGTTGGTTTAATAAAATAGACATAATTCCGATGTGAATTGCCCCACATTTTATCCGTGCGGTATCTAATGTCCCGTCCCGCACAACTTCACGGATGTAATGGGCTGTGGAAACGAAATGTGTGTGGCTCGCAAATGTGTCATCTAAATCAAAAAGTTCCTTAAAAACCCTCGGACCAATTAATTTCTAGTTCATAAAATAAAAATACTCCTTTAAGTATCCGTAGACTAATTCAAACTTCGGAGTTTATCAAAGAGATAAGCAAGTTTTTCTTATTAAGTATCAAGGGAGCTGTCGTAAATACAGAAATTAGCGCGAGTATCATCGTCAGAGCGGTGTGTAAACATGAAAACTTTGAAAGTGGCGTCGGCGCGCCGTCGTCTCGGCGTCGTGCCGGCGACGGTTCGGCGACGGCCCGGCGACGGCGGCCAATCTCACCCACCGTGTAAGTTGCCGGCTTATATTAGCTTATCGCATCAGCTTGTGCTATTAGTTTTGTTACAACTTTTATTCTACCTCGGTTAAATTATATCTTTAATATGTAGCGAACATAAGCTTCTCGGGGTGTATTTTCTCATTACCCAACTAAATATATACAATTAAATCTAAACCCAAGTGTTCACTGTATATAAATGTGGTGCGACGAACTGTGGCGTTAGGCGTCCTTATTAACTGCAGCGGTCACGCTGCACTGCAGGCGCCGCCTGATTAATGAATATTAGCCTTTATATCTTCGCCAACAAAGGTTAAAGTAATACGTGAATACCGCAGCTATCGGTGTTCATTAATTAACTTTATTAATAAGCCGTAGATTTAATATAAAAAAACGTATGACTAACAACAGGATTATTTTTTGACAACGACGTGAAACTTTTCCGTACTCAAAACTTACGTCTTTTCATGGTATTGTACACGAAACATAATGAATATGCCAAGAACAAAGCGTTGTTGTCGGTGTCGGCGGGTGATGGCGCGCCGCAGTCAGGTCGGGTGGCCGGGTGGTCGGGTGGTCGAACGTGGCGTCATATTATGTTATTTACGCGCCCGCAGAGGACAACTTTTTAATGGGGCGATAACAGACCACCCGAGACCGGCACGTTGCTGTTAAATCTCATGCTCATAAATACGTTATGTAAACCCACCCTTATAATTAGTGGCGGTTACGGCGTGCAGTTAAGTTTTATGAAGCCGGCGGAGGCTGTGCTCCTACACAAAAACGTTCCTTAATTTGTCTGCTGCGTTCCGGCGCGATCAACTGAAAAATTGTTACGTTTATTCAGAGGATCTTGTGTATCTACGAGTAGCTACCCTTTTTTATTTTTTCCGCCGTTTTAATGCGATTGGGTTTCCGTAGTAGCGCGTAGCGGAGATCGCATTGAATATGTATAGTTGAGTCTGATTTCACGGCAACCTTCGCTTTCAATGCCCTCGGCTCCGCTGAATACTGAAGAGATCAATTTAATATAACAAATATATCTACTTCATCATGCATATGGACTATGGGTAGTACATACTTTCATTTGATTACTTTCATCCGCTCTTCAATGAAACTTTTTCATTGCGTTGTTTTATGATGTCAGACTTTTCTAGAAAATAATATGACGCCGTAGACAAAAAATAGAATAACCACGCTTACAGTAAAGTTAATTTCATAACAATGATCACGGGACGTGATACCAACAATACAATATACCTTACTTACTTACTTTCTGTGAATTTTGACAGATCTCGGGTAACAATCCATACTTACCTTAGGCCAATTTATTTAACAGGTTCGATATAGACTTCGTGAAAATCATAAATTCTACATTCGTGGATATGTTTATGGTTCATGCGTAAAAACATACATAGTATTTAGAACGTAAATAATGGAGTTACATGGCTTATGTACAAATTGCGCGTCACATGATCGTAAGGGAAACGTCAGTGACAGCCGTCAACACGACACGCCGGTCTTGTTGACGGCGGGAGCCCGGGGGCCCAGGGGCCCGGGGGCGCGACTCTCGGCAGACACAGTACCTTGCTACGGCGCTGCGCTGCACGCCTGCACTCCGGCTCTTCACTGCTTCCCCACTTTTAGTTTCAAAAGTTCTTTCAACTAGTTAGTTCACAAACTTGGACGATGAGTTCTGTTCAGTGACCGAGTATGAGGCGTTCTGGCGGAAGCTAGCGTTTTCAGCCGTGGGGAGAGGATGAAGCGCGTGCTGCACGTACACAGGTTACAACGAGTACAGCGACGAAGCGAGATCCGGAGTCATGCGGTCAGCCAAAAGGACACAAACCTACTGGCGAGCTGGGTGTATCGGCGCCGCGGCCGGGGGCGGCGGGCGGCGGGGCCGCGCCATTGGTTCGCTGGGGCACGCCTCCGACGTCGCCGGTGACGCCGTCGCCGCCGCCGCGTCGCCTCAGCAGGCGACCCGACCCGACCCTAGGCCATACACTCCACACCACTTCAACTATCTTAACTTACACTTCAAACTTTTCAACCGACGATTTGCACATCTAACAATTCTCGAATAACACTGCGGATATAGTTAAAAATAGTTCTTATTTCAGACAAGTTTAAAAAACAACTCGTAAGTACCTGCATGCAATGGTTCCGCCGCAATTCCCCGTCAGCAACGAAAAATAACCGCGTCAACTGGTCATCTGGCACAACACAACACACAGCACTAACGAACTGGTCAACTTGACAATTAATCAACTTAATCACCGTTTACCATAATCGCGATAACTTAATAAGTTTGTGTAAGTTAAAAATAAGTCGCGTCGGCACCGCGGTCACGCGTACAATGATTGTTGTGTTAATTTTTACTTACCCTCATTGAAATAATTTGTCAATAAATTATCCTCTTTTTTTCCGTTCCGTTACACATAAAGTTAATTACAATTAGTAACAGTTTTTATGTAATATTGAAATTTATGAAGTAAACAAACCAGTTTTTTTTGATGCACTTTCCCGGTTATTTTGATATTGTCATCTTGAACTACATTTAACTTCATGACTGAATCGACTTTAACTAAGGTTTCTTTTTTTAAAGTTAATCGTTTTTATTAGTGTACAATTATTTTTTTTGTAATAACTGATTTAATATCTTTTATAAAATCTATAAATGCGTTATACAATGGGAAAAATCTTGCAAACAATTAGCAAACTACAACCAAAGTAGGTGACATTAAAAAAAAGTCCCTTTGTCTATCCTATCCTACTAATATTATAAATGCGAAAGTTTGTGAGGATGGATGTATGTGTATGTTTGTTACCCTTTCACGCAAAAACTACTGGACGGATTTGGATGAAATTTGGCACACAGATAGTTTATAACCTGGAATAACACATAGGGTACTTTTAATCCCGCTAGTATGTTCCCGCGGGATAATTTCCGACCTCCACGCGGGCGAAGCCGCTGGCAAAAGCTAGTACTTAATATTATAAAGCTGAAGAGTTTGTTTGTTTGATTGAACGCGCTGATCTCAGGAACTACTAGTCCGAATTGAAAAATTCTTTTTGTGTTGGGTAGCCTATTTATCGAGAAAGGCTGTACAATATCACGCTACATCCAAGAGGAGCGGAACAGTAATGAAAAATGTTGCAAAAACGGGGAAAATTGCACGGGTAGGCGATTCGATGCGACGGGAAGGGTCAGGAGAACAAGAAATTTAACGCGGACGAAGTCGCAGGCAGAAGCTAGTTGGGTATAATTTAAAATTAACAGGAATATGAGTTTTTCCCAAAACCTTGAAAAATTATTCGTTATTCTCGCAATTTCTTTAACTGCATCGAATCTGTTCCTAATTAAAATGTATACAAATGGATCAGAAAATGTACCTACCAGTGGATGCCATTTTTTTGGGTCATTTACAAATTGAATGTTTCATTTCAGTTTTAAATACTTATTCTCAAAATTCTTACTTAAAACAAACTAAGCTACTACTAACTACTTAAACTGAGGTCAATTCATTATCCTCAATTTTCAGCGAATTTTTTTTCTATTATAATTTAATAATATAATACTAGTTTTTGCCAGCGGCTTCGCCCGCGTGGAAGTCGAAAATTTTCCCGCGGGAACATACTACCGGGATAAAATGTACCCTATGTGTTATTCCAGGTTATAAACTATTTGTGTGCCAAATTTCATCTAAATCGGATCAGTAGTTTTTGCGTGAAAGAGGAACAAACATCCATACATACAAACTTTCGCGTTTATAATATTAGTAGGATAGTAGGATAGGATTCAAAAATTCATTGTTGGAATAAGTGATGCGATAAGTTAAGTGGAAACCTTGTAAATACAGATGTGTTACTTATTCCCCTTAGTGAGCTATTGTGTAGGTATTTAAGCAGAACAGTGTTTGTTTACACATTTGTACCTTTGGAACAGACCATAGGCAGTCAAGTTAAAAGAAAATTTTAATGACCTAGGTTCACTTGATAAAATTAATAGTTATGCGCATTTTAATTAATCTATTTTTTTGATTACTTCTTTTACTGTAACTTCTAACTTGTGACTGTAACAATGGGGTCCGAATCAGGACACGCACATACATATCTATGGTAAGATTACTACAATTAAATTGGTAAGTAACCAGCGATAGTTATTTTCGCTAATCTTTATACGTATTTTATAACTACCCGACTCCGGAGGGTGATGTGTTTATCTGCCTATGTATGTACTTATGTATGTTCCGTTTCATACATACATGTTTGGTATCTTTGAGTCTAGAAACCAAACGCGTGGGCCAATTTTGATGAATCATATATCAAACGATTTGTCTTAATCTAGCACGTGTCACTAAAGACATGACAGTAATCAAAATTCAATATGGCGATAATCAGACGTCCTAATGTGAAAATGAAAAAAAGTTAAGTCGACGAACAATTTCAAAGGGGGTATCATTACCGCGGCCCTGGCATATGGGCAACTGAAGGAATACGGGTAGGGTTTAGTCAGTAAAAGTGTGACGCACCCTCCCGCTCCGCGCAGAGCGGGAGACGTCATTATTTCGGATGATTTCCAACCCACAAAAAAGGGGGTATCATAATTTAATAGGTAATTGAAAATCATCTTTAGGTTTTTCAAATCATTTATCTGGTTTTAGTACGAACGACGTAGATAAGACTGCCGGGTAGGCGAAGAGCTTTGGGTTTTCCATCTGCAATTTCTAAGTAGCAGCCCATGGTCTGGCTTTGTACCCGGTTGATGGCATTAGGCTCGCCCCCTGTTACGAGCTAGCTGGTGAAATGTGGGTGTACACGTCTGCTTTGTTGATATGACATGCAAAGTTCAGAAACGACTGACAGCTTATTGAAACTCAACTAAAGAACAACTGAACTAATATCGAGGAGCTGGTGTTGGGGTTTTGACATCTTACCCGAGGTATCAGTCTCACGGTCCACAAACGTAGACTGGACTTCGGGTTTTCAACCTCCCCGGGCTGTGAATGCTCACCTAGATGCAGCCGTGGGGATTGCCTCTCCTGAGGGTTTTACAGTGAGTTTCTGGTGTGAAACTGGAGGAGCACCCAAAGTGCTTCCCGTGCGACCGCG
This sequence comes from Aporophyla nigra, assembly GCA_947507805.1. NCBI lineage: Eukaryota > Metazoa > Arthropoda > Insecta > Lepidoptera > Noctuidae > Aporophyla > Aporophyla nigra. The sequence continues at coordinate 15,260,866 of OX382302.1, read as the reverse complement.
GTGGGCCCCTCCCTTTCTGCCTCTCTCTCTTCTAGGTCAATCCCTTTTTTCAGTAGGGCGACGACAGTCTGGACTAATTCAATGCTTAGACAACACAGACCTGTCTGCCAAAAGGAGCCAATTACAGAAATCTGCTATTGTCGGAAGTGGTTGGTAACTGGTGTAGATGAAAAAGACCTTTCATCTGTATCAGGAGGTTTGGGAGGTTTGCGCATGGAGTCGACGCCAGATTTCAACTTCGGCTCAACCGACCGGCTCAACGAATCTAAAACACAGACTGTAGCCTAAAAGCTGGGAATCCCATTTTAAGATGAAGTGGAGTTTTCACATCTGGACACCATCGGAATTTATACAAAGTCCTGATCCAATCCTGTATGAAGTACATACAAGACGCTTCCAACGATACCTATTTTTATATATTTTTTTTATTGGAACTCATCAAATGACTTCTCCAGCATTGTGTCAGACTTTTACTGACTAAAACCCAGCCGTGTTCCTTCAGTTGCCTATGTGCCAGGGTCACGGTATCACTTTCGAACAATCTTGCGACCCTGGCAGTCCAACGATACCTCATTTGTGAAATTATGAGTTGATAAACAAGTAATAAGTATTGCAGTGTGAACTGTAATTTAAAACTATTTTCTTAAGACCGTTATAGAGTGACTTTGCAACATTTGAGCATCCCAAATATTCTAGGCGAAAATACATGGGATTCGAGAAAAACCGAGATTTCTATTAGTCAAAACATCCTAAAATTCTCTTAATTCTAAGTTAACTCTAAAGTATTAATGTAAGTTGTATACGTATATAGAGTACTAGCTTCTGCCCGCGACTTCGCCCGCGTCAAATTTTTGCTCCACTGGCCCTTCCCGTCGCATCGAATTGCCTGCCAATTTTCGTCCATTTTTCGTTGCTGCTCCGCTTTTTTTGATCGTAGCGTGATGTTTTATAGCCTTTTTCAATAAATAGGCTACCCAACACAAAAAGATTTTTCAATTCAGACTAAAAGTTCCTGAGATTACCGCGTTCAACCAAACAAACAAACAGACTCTTCAGCTTTATAATATTAGTATAGATCTGTCTTTGTCATGTATATGACAAATACTAAAACATTTCTACAGCACAATAGCCTGTGATGTAGACACTTGAATCGATTCTCATATTTTTTTTATTGGTTACGTGAAATATTCAATAAAAGGTATTGTACTAATCTTTGACGACGGATCGGCCTTCATCTGCTTAGCCCGTTTGGTCTAGTCCGACTATGTTGTGTAGATCGACTTCAGTCTAGCCGGACGCAGCTGAATACTGGTATTTTTACATGGAGCGACTGCCTATCTGAATTCAGTTATTGTTGAAACCGGATGCGAGTCGGGAACCCAGAATGCTCCATTTTATGTACTGACAATGCCAGCTTTACCTTTCAAATATGTTTTTTTTTTAATATCTTCAAGCCAAGTTCAAATAACAGAACTGGCGAGTAGCACCGTGTGTACACGAACCATTTGGAGCCACTTTTGACCTCCTCATAACTTACTCACGTGTCACATTTGGCTCATATATTGAGACTTGCAAAATACATATGTGCTCCAAATTTCATGAACACATCTCACACGGTTATTTAGATATTAACGTCCAAAAATCGTCATTTTTATCACTTACTGACCTATAGATCAAAACTCTAATCCAGTTCCAGATGACCTAGAAAGTTCAAATTTGGCATGCAGATAGGTAATTATGTGAATACAAAGGAATAAATCAGAAACTGGTAAATTTTTATCATTTTATTATAATTTTTCACTTAATTGATTCTACTAGGAACACTTATAACAAAAACCATTTGGTATTCATTTTGTTATTGTTATAAATAAGTAACTACTAATAATGTATGTACAAAAAGTAATTATATCCCATCAAAAACATAAATGTGAAATGAGAGCCAAGTTCAATATTATGATATTTATGCCTTGGTTGTTGACTTCAAAGACAAAAGAAGCGAGATCTAAATGGGTGCCAAGTTCAATGGTCAGTCCTGAAATTTATTTATAACTACGTAAAATATAGTTTCTTCTTATAACTTAGGATAATATTATTGTAGCCTTAGGTCTGACTTGGCTAGTTTTCATATACGAATTATATTATAGCCTTCGAAAGTTCTAAACCTGTTACTTGTCGATTCTTATTTTATTATTCCGAAAATTTGGCTTGCTGGTAGAAACTAGCCATCGAACATAATAATTCGTAATATAAGAACTAGTCAAGTCAGACCTTAGGCTACAATATATTATCCTAAGTTATAAGAAGAAATTATATTTTATGTAGTTATAAATAAATTTCAGGACTGACCATTGAACTTGGCACCCATTTAGATCTCGCTTCTTTTGTCGTTGAAGTCAACTACCAAGGCATAAATATCATAATATTGAACTTGGCTCTCATTTCGCATTTATGTTTTTGATGGGTACTTCTTTTCTTTGGACCTTCGCCGCAGTCAGGTAAAAAGGGCCAAAAAAAATTTTGATATAGGCCTGTATAGTGCCCTTTAAGACTAGCTACGTCACTATTTGTGTTCTTTGTGTGAACATACGTATGATAGTAAAATTAGGTATATCAACATTGGTTCTAAGTAAGTAAGTCATAAATATGCGAGATGGACAATAAAACAATATTACAATATTAATATCAGTAAAATTCATGATTTCACGACTTCACAAATAATTAATAATAAGTACAACACACTCATGTGGTCACGTAGTTTTCGCGTGTTTTATATTAATTAATTAACCCAATTAAGTTTCACACACGCCACAGCCAGTACCTGCAAGTAGGTAGGTACTCTTCAGTAATACAGAATGTATTCAGATCTTCATAAGTACATCTTGAAGTCTTTCCATAGTATTCGACAAAGAGCTATTAATAGGGGGCGAAACGTTGAAGAAATTCAAACGAGCACCGAGGCTGTAAGTATGCAGCTGACGTGCACTCCGAACGTACATACGAACACTGTAGAGAGGTGAGCAGAAGTTCAGGTTATTTATTTATTTATTTATTTAAACTTTTCGCACACAAAAAAAAGGTACAAAGGCGGACTTAATGCCTTAGGCATTCTCTACCAGTCAACCAAGGGTGGTGAAGAGATTACATGGCAGGTGCTTTGTTTGAGAGGTTCAGGGAAAGGTTTTTTTAAATAATAAAGAAGAACTCAATCAATCACAAATAAGAAAACAACGCTTTTTATAGTTCATAACTTTGCAAACTTACTCTTTAACTTTGCTTTATTTTTTAGGGTTCCGCACCTCAAAAGGAACAAGCGGAACCCTTATAGGATCACTTTGTTATCCGTCCGTCCGTCTGTCCATCCGTCCGTCTGTCAAGACCATTTTTCTCAGGAACGCGTGGAGGTTTCAAGCCGAAATTTCTATTAAATATTCAAGTCTACTGTCCCTTGAAGCTGTGAAAAAATCAAACTTCTAAGCTGACGCCATCAAAAGATATAGCTCTTTATGCTGCAAATTTCCGCAAATTTTCCGAAACTCGCAAAGGAATCAAAACCTAAAGGGTACTTCCAGTCGATCTAGAATTTTGAAATTTGGTACGAAGCAACATCTTATAGCACAGATAAAGGAATAATTGCGAAAACCATAAATTTTTAGTTACATCATATAATAAAAATATTTTTTAAATTTTAAACTTTATACCTACAGGTTTGTATGGAACCCTCGGTGCGCGAGTCCGACTCGCACTTGGCCGGTTTTTTATCATCTTTTCTGAATAAAGTTTCAACAGGCGTAATGATATAGTTATCTTCCATACTTTGGATGCTTAAACACAGGTTTATAATTTTCCATGGTGGCAAGGACATCAAGGGCGATAAAATTTTCAGCCACTTATTTAAAAAATATGCTGTTCCATTATTTTGACCGCATAGGTATGCACTATTATTTTTATTTTCGATAAACGATTTTTTACATATTTTTGTATGAAAGAGCTGTTCATCATGGTCTGTGCAAATGATATACTTAATTCATGGTGTCGGTTTACGCTTCGATGTTCCTGCCTGGCTTGAGGTATATGGTTATTTTATACAAAGTCAAATAATGTTTTTAGACCTTAGAGTCACTTGCTTATCCATCACAAACTCTTCAGCAATAAAAGAAGCGTATTCTATTTTCGTATTGACACCAAAGATATTAATTTTGCTGAGTCGATAATCTTGTGTTTCTAAACAGAAAACAATAGATTAAACAAGAAACATTGGTTACAAGAAAAAACATAATTTCCTTTCCAATTTTTTCTAATATTTACATAGCAGAATCATTAAAATGAGTGTTACACATTGTTCTTGTATCGTTTCGCCTCACTTTCATTGTATTCGTAAACCCATCAGGAAAACAAAAGAGGCTCGGCAGAGAACAAAGACTAGCCAGTCGAAGGGTAATTCTCGTCGTTACTCCTATTCAAAAAATAAATAGCGAAGATTAGACCTACAGTGTGAGTGTTGCTGCTAATAATGATTGTGTTTTGTTACCGTGTTTTCATGTTACTAACTTACTAATGGAGAAGATTTTTCGTGATGAATTTGGTCGTTGTTCCAGATTATTGTTATTCGGTTCCATTTTATATAATCTGCTGCCTTGTTGGTACAGTACTCGTAAGCGCTTCTGCTGAGCATGAGGTGCTGTGTACGATTCCCGGGTCAGCGAAAGTGTTATACTCTGGAATTTCACAGTAACAGCTTTGCGATTTGTGCCCAGTTGATAGTAATAGAAGTGACAAAATGTAGGTGAACTATAGGTACGCCTCTATCTTACCCTTCGGAGCAAACTAGCGTTATGTTATGTTCATTCATATAACAAGTCGGTACTACCAACGTCTCGTGAACATCGTCCTGCTTGGACATGATTTGTGTATCCTTTTCTTGGTTGTTTTCCATTAGTCAATTATCAAGTTAAGTTGAATAGTCCATGTGCGCCACTGGTACTCATTCTCCTCAAATTATCTATTTATGTACAGTCACTAAAAGAAATAAGTAACCAGGGTCATTAGATATGGTTGAAGTTTAGTATGAAACCTCTTACAAACTAAATTACAAATTAAATTCCATTTAAAAACATGGGTTCGAACCCAGGCAGGCGCTTTACGTTGTGAAAATAATTTCATCACCACTGCTCTAAAAACGGTGAAGGAAAACATCGTGAGAAAACCGGCATGTCCTAGAACCAAAAATTCGAGCACATGTGACATCTACCAACCCGCACTGGGCCCGCGTGGTGGATTACGGCCCACTCCCTCTCACCGAGAGGAGGCCTGTGTCCCAGCTGTGGGAACATTATAGGCTGATGATGATGATGAATTAAAAGGAAACAAACAGTTCTTGTTACAAATTAAATTCCATTCAAAAACATCCATCGGTTTTCTACTAAACTTCAACTATATCCGACTATCCTTGTTACTTATACTGTTTGGTACACACATACACACACCACCTATAACATCATCGTCTAGATGTTGTGGAATAAAGATATTCCTAACTTTTCAATATACCATAGAAGGGTTTTTGGCAACACAGTCAGTTGTTTCATATTACTACGCGATTCTAGCAACGTTCGAATACCCATGTACTTCCGTCCTATGGCTGTGACGTCATAATTCCCGGTTTTACCCACAATTCGCCGTGTAGTGAAGGTACAAAACAAATATAATAAAAACTACAATATTTATTGCGTACATATAATGGAAACAGAGAAAGTATAATAAAATCTGTACAATAAAAAACAGTAATATACCAATTTAGTTACTGTCTATCCGTGACTAGGCTTTTGTAGCTATCTATAAACTAGGAAACATCAAAAAACCTATAAATGGTAACATAAAATATTGTTAAGGTCTGTAAAATATTAATTACTGTTTGGTATTCCAGGACGTGAAACTGCTGAACAGATGTCGCATTTCGATCTATAACCAATACAGAACGAAACGCCAAATCATTTCAGCATAGTTAGACATTTAGTTATTTTATAACGAGGTTTTCGTTGTTAGTTTACTAGCTGTTTCCCGCGAATTCGTCTGCGATCCCGGATGTAAATAAGCCTATGTCTTTATTAAAACTTTATGTACAAGTAAAAAATACTGTACAAAGGCGGACTTCCTGAGGCATTTTCTACCAGTCAACCTTAGGGTGATGCGGAGACAAAACATGGCAGGTGCAACATACGGATAGATAATTTGGAAAATAATACGTCCGTCTTTACTCAACTAAAGGTCATGTGTGCCAAATCTTATCAAAATCCGTTTAACTGTTTTTAGTGTGAAAGCATAACAAACAAACAAACCCACTGTCGCATTTATAATTTTTTAGTAAGGATATAAAATATGGTTGTACTTCTGTTTCCCATTTGTACGTAAGTTGGTGAGTTCGCTGAAGTCTGTGAGTTCAGGTCATTGTGATGTACCCGCAGTGCGCCCAAATCGATGTAATTTGTATAAAACGTTACATTCTTACACGGAACATTTTTGTACAATTTTCTTTTACTTTCAGAACTTGGCAATTTGATAACGATGAATGTATTTACTGATGACTACATTTTTAGTATAATATTGTAGTGTTTTATTTTTGTCATTTTGCTTTCAGACGAAGGGAATTTAGCTTTGCAACGTTGCATACATGCAGAGTGACAGAGAAATCGACACGAAAACTGAAATCATAACAGACCCTAGAGCAGAAATGTGTCACCAAAAAAAATTGCTGTACCATGCATTTTGACCGCGTCTGTTATGAATTTTGCTGTGAAACAGCTGATTTTATTTTAATAACCGATAAAAATGTCCTTCCATTGAGGGAGAATTCGAATCATGTACTGGTATCCTTGGTTACAAGTTGTCGGTTGATATACATAGCAGGAAGCCACGCTATATATCAAAAGGTTATCATGAAGCTTTAAACTATAGGTAATCAATATACAATGTTAGCCACATCATCATATATCAGCTGCGTAGCCTTTTCCCAACTACGTTGAGGTCCGAATGTAGCTGAGTACCAGTATTTTACATGAAGCAACTGCCTATCAGACCTTCAGAACCCAGTTACTGTGTAATAGGATACTCCTTGGTAAGACTGACTTTCGGACTTCTGATAACCCGTATGGACTGTCAGAGATCAAATGACAGCCGCGACGTGCTATCCGAGGCACGGACGAATCTTGGAATGTAAAGATGTCACTTATCTACGAATCAACCGCGGCAAGCCTGATCGTTCGATCCGTACGGCTGTTATTACTTGGCCACAAGCCAATCATAATGTTAAACACATAAGACGAAATTTTTGTTCATCCCCCTTTCATAATCCTCTAACCTTTTACAGCAGTAAACGACATAAAGGGGCTGTATACATAAGTATATCCATACGAGGCTTAAGTTTTGACTAGATAACTCTTCTAAATAAACGTAACTTCTAGTTATATCACAACCTCGCACAATATTTCTTAATAAAAGTTTCCCTTTCAAATGAATAGGGTATTAACAAAAAGTTCCTGCTTAAGACTACCCAAATTGTACTCAACACCGGAGAGGGCAGTATGGCCCAGTTAACTTAAACAACAGAAAGAAAGAGCCTTACTTTCTTTTACCTCAATTATAAAGAAAGGTTAATTATGGAACGTACTTATTTTTAGCTCGGAGAGGCTAATTTTATATCTGTAATGACTCTTCTAATCTTAATCTCGGATGTATAAAAATATTTGAGTTCCATAATGGCTTATCGCTGTTGTCTAAGCATTGGTAGACATGGCTCCATATGTTCAGTGGGAGTGACCAAGTTCTGACATGGAACCTATATTTTGAACTGACTGCTTTTACACCAGGTATGGGTCATCCAGCGTAACCATATGCTGCATGCTGCTGTACTTGATCAACTTCACCGCGAATCACGGAACAGCCATGTTAAGCCTGCTTTGCTACTGGTCGCGGTGCAACTGCAAAATTTACAAAGTGTTTCAACCGCGTTGATGAAGAGGATCATGACGGGGCTTATTTGTGAGTTCCTAATGCAATGTGCGATTGAAGAGCACTTAAGTTCATTCGTCTGGTGATGAAAAGGTTAAGGTTTGAAGCTTAGATCAGTTAAAGGGTTATTGCATATAGTAGTTCTAGCATCTCTATCTCTAAATAGTATAAAGTCTCTGTTTTTGTATGTCTGTTTCTCCGCTTACTTCTTCTATATCAGCCAATGGGACATCTATTTTTTTTTTTGGATGGGAAATAATCATAGACTTCTCCCGCTCTGGGCGGAGCGGGAGGGCGTGTCAGACTTTTACTGACTAAACCCCACCCGTGTTCCTTCAGTTGCCCATGTGCCAGGGTCACGGTATCTCTTTCGAACAATCTCGCGATCCTGACAGGCATCGGTCCTAGCAGACCCCTTCAGTGCTGCTGACATCTCTTTGAGGCGCGCGTGGAACACTACGCGCCGTCGACCCGGGCCTGGTCCTTACCGAGCGGCGAGATACCCATTGCTCGCCACCCATGGGACATCCATTGCGTGGTATAGTTTACACTATCCGTGTAGTGCCGTACGTAAAAAATTGTATCATTTCTTCACGTGAGTGTCGTAAGAGGCGACTAAGGGACTTACTAAAGAATGGGCAGCAGCATTCTCTATGCATTTTACCAAGATACTGCGACTGCCAACCCTAATCGTGACGATTGTGGCAAACCCTGGACGTTTTTCGGCAAATTGATTTGAAAAGATGATGATGATTACACTACAATTTAGAGAAATTCATCGAAAGGTTTTATTTATATAAAAAAAAAATCGTATTAAAATTACACATAATAAAGTAATCTTCTTGTTTTGTGAAGCTGTATTTACCATGCCAAGCATGAACGGGTCGTTACTAATTAGGTGATAATACATTTTTAAATCTTTGACGTTTTTCCAAACTTATTAAGTGGAGCATAGCAGGCAAAATGTGGCTGAACAGCGGTATCTCTGGCCTTCGGTAATAACGATTTTTTACTTAAGTAGGTACATTGGAATTTTAAGCAAACGGCTGCACTTAGCTTCGTACGTGACAGCCCGAATCTTGGTCCCAAGCTGCTTGACCGAACTGTTATAGCTACTCCTACAAATTTTCTGTGGAGATGCTCAAACTGAGCTATATTATGATAACTATCTCGTTAGCTAATGAACATGAGGTCTTGAATTTGATTTCCGGTTCTGGCAAAGTGTTTTCTGGCTTTTCCATCAGGAATTTCTCATTAGCAGCTCGTAGTTTATATTTGTCGGCGGTTGATAGCTCCCTCTCACCGAGAGGACGCCTGTGTCCCAGCAGTGGGGACGTTAGAGGCTGCTAATGATGATGATGATGGCAATATGACCCTTTCGTAACAAGTGTGTCCTCGGTCAGAAAGTGCCTGAGCCTTGGCTTTTTAAATTAAGATTTAGTATGTCCTAGTTTTAATCTATACTTAATATTATAAAGCTGAAGAGTTTGTTTATTGTTTGTTTGTTTGATTGAACGCGCTAATCTCAGGAACTACTAGTCCGAATCGAAAAATTCTTTTTGTGTTGGGTAGCCTATTTATAAAAAAAGGCTATAGGCTATATAACATCACGCTATAACCAAGAGGAGCGGAACAGTAATGAAAAATGTTGCAAAAACGGGGTAAATCGCACGGCTAGGCGATTTGACGCGACGGGAAGAGTCGGGGGAACAAGAAATTTAACACGGACGAAGTTGCGGGCAGAAGCTAGTTTTGTATATAATGTGAATTTAGTTTAAGCTTGAATGTTATACTATTTTTTTCTTTCTCTTCTTTTTTTTGTTAACTGTGTTGTGCTGTTCACAATCTTTGTTTCTTTCCAATCTGTTCCTATAAGTGATGACTTGTAATTGGCTGTTAGTCTCACACACTATTTGTTATTCTGTTTGTTTTAGCTGTAAGTTATCCAAACTTATTAAATAAATAATGTACCGTGTGGTGCCGGACGTAAAGAATAACACCACCCCATTTCTTCCCTTGGTTGTCGTAAAAGGCGACTAATGGACTTACTAGAGAATGGGCAGCAGCGTTCTCTATGCATTTTACCACCATACTGCGATCGCCAACCCGCTTGCCAAGCGTGGCGATTATAAATCCCCCAAATTGGGGGAGGCCTAAGTCCAGCAGTGGACGTTTAACGGCTGAAATGATGATGATGATTAAATAAATAAATATGCCTCGCCCCCTATTACATGGGACTGACACACAAGTGGTGAAATGTGGATGTACTGCCTCTGACAAACCCCTTTGGGGAATAAAGGCATGATATTGAAAAATGTATCAAAGATATTTTGAGCCTAGGTAATCTTTTGACCTCCACACTTTGATGGACGTCTTGTTGACACGGATCGTTGGACGCAACTGACCTACATGTTCCATTCTGTGGAAATACCGAACTAGCAACGGGCAAAGCTCAAAGGCGGTATAGAATCACTGTTGAATAGGTACCGTTCAACTATTGTTATTTGAGTTACTACATAAGGAAATGTTACGCATTTATTCATGAAACTCACTAAATTATTCCTCTAATCAAAAAACATATACTTATTTAATATCTATACATACAAATAAATAAAATTGGAGTGTCTGTTTTTAATATTAAGATAACCACTTTTTACTAAGTGCATATGGATGTATACACGGGTACATATACCAAAACAACACTTTTTACAATTTTTGTCTGTCTTTCTGTCTGTCTGTTTCTTTCCGGCTAATCTCTGAAATGGCTGGACCGATTTTGACGAGACTTTCACTGGCAGATAGCTGATGTAACAAGGAGTAACTTAGGCTACTTTTAATTTAGAAAGATTCTTTTATTTTAGAAAAAAATAACTGTCTTCGAAAACTACGCTGACAAACGTCTCAAAATTCGAAAAACCCTGGCTGAATCCTACGAAATAGATCAAAATAATGTACTACAGTATTATACACCATAAAAAGGCCTATAAAATTGTCCGCAATGGTATATGTCTATCTCTTAGGGATAACCCACAATAACCATTTTTTATCTTTTACTTTTTACGAGAAATAAGGGCTTATTTACGAAGCGATTTTAAGCAATGCAACATTAATACTTATCCAATTAAGCCTTACCTTAAATACATTGTGCATTTAATATAGATCAATATGGCCCTTTACAGCATGTAATTTAAATGAATATCTTAGAAGATATTAGAGATTTAAAAAGCCGAAACAGAGCAGCTGGCGGGTCGAACATCCGTCCCGTCCATCCGTTGGCAGCGGCCGGGTAGTACAGGATAAGTAGGATTGTAATTCATATTACTTTGGCTTCGTAGTAATTGCGAATATCATGTGTGTTCATTATACCCAAAATAAACCTAATAATTCCAAGTAAGAGACCGCGAAATGGCTTAGATGTTTAGATTTTTGGATGTTTGTTTCTCAATGATGCAAAGACGGCCAAACGGATTTAGATCGAATTTGGCACAAAGATATATTATATCATGGATACGTAACAGATAGGATACCTACTTTATCCCGGTAGTAGGTTCCCGGGTGATATTTTCCGACAGCTATACGGGCCAAGCCACTGGCAAAAGTACTATTCCTATAATTATGTTCAGTGTCTAGTAAATGATTGAGTGTCTGTATAGGTAAAATAGGAGCGTTAAGAAAAACCAGGAAGACTTATATTCAACTAAACCAAGCCCTATGTCGCAGTCTTCTTACTCTGAATACTATTACTCTTATTTTAAAAACACCAACACACATGATGTTCTCATAAACTATGAATCCTAAGTAATTTGAATTATAATCCTACTACTACTAAATATTATAAGTGTGAAAATATGTATAATTGGGTGTTTGTTTCTCAATCACGCAAAAATGGCTGAATGGATCTGGATCGAAAATAGCACACAGAGTCTTCACACACAACACATTCTTATCGCGGTAGTACGTCCTCTTGCATTAATTTCCGACATCCACGCGGGCGAAGCCGCGGGCAAAAGCTAGTTATAAATACGAAAGTAACTCTGTCTGTTACAGAGTATATTTGGTACAGAGATATACTAGACCTTGGGAAAGGACATAGGCTACCTTTTGTCCTGGTAACACGTTCCCGTGGGATCCTATCGACTCCCACGTGGGCAAGGCCGGGGGCAGAAGCTAAATAAATATGTGACGGGTTGACGATCGCAGTGTGGTTGTAAAATGCACTGAGAAAGCTGCTGCCCATTCTCTAGTAAGTCCCTTAGTCGCCTTAATGACACCTATGGGAAGAAATGGGTTGGTGATATTCTTTACCTCCAGATGGAACTGATATGGAATAAAGAACTTTAAAACAGTCTTTCGTATGCTAAACAGTGAAGGAAAACATCGTAAGTATATGTCCTAGAACCAAAAATACGAAGACGTGACCAACCCGCACTGGGCCAGTGTGGTAGATTAAGGCCCACTCCCTCTCACCAAGAGGAAGCCTGTGTCCCAGCAGTGGGAACAATATAGGCCGATGATGATGATGATGATGATGTATGCTTAACATATTGTAACTACAGTTATCTTAGGGCCTAAACAAGTGGCAATCGCTTATAAAGGGTTTCGTATTTCTATAACGACATTCAACAGAACTTACAATTTTTAAGCTTTCTGGTAGCTTATGTCAATCTGACATATTTTTTACTTTTCGATCTCCGTTATGACATTCGTGTCATTTTGTCTTGGCATTCTGGTGGTTATGGCGATATTCAATAATTACAAGTTAGTTTTTAGCAGAATTTTCCTATGCTGACGATGAGCTAAGAAGGACAAACAAGTTTGAAGTAGGTACACACCTACTTTTATGTAAGTACTGCATTTAATTTAATTTATGAAACTGTTATTTTTTTTAATCTAATTTCATTCTAAAACATCCATCAGTTTCTAGCTAAACTTAAACTATATCCGACGACCCTGGTTACTTATCTTTTTTGGTGACTGTACATTCCTACAAACAATATTGACTTTATTTTTTTCGTATGATGACATTCATTGAACTTGAGGTACATCATCCAAAAGCCTTAAAATTGTTTTAAATGTTTGATTTCGTTGTTTATGGGCAAAAAATATCATAGGGCGTTATCGCAACTTAATTGCCTCGGAAGTTTGATACAAATTCAAATGGAAAACTCATATCGTCGTATAGAAAAAGGCTGTAAATTTTACCTGGATTCTTAGGTACTTACAGTGCAGGGAAATCCCCAGATTAGTGCTTCGTTGTTATAAAAAAGAAAAGCCGATTAACTAGCGATAATTATAATTAAAACAACAAACAAATATATAAAACGCACGTTAGGGTGAGTTCAGACACGCTACAAAACCACGACACGGCAAAACGGTCGCACCATTATCAGGAGCCGACAATATGGATTGGCCTGTAAACGACGTAGTGTTGGTCGTGTCCAACTAGACATAGCAAGCTAGATAGAAAACATTCATTACCCTCACCCTTGCGACCTCTGAGGGGGTAGGCAGATTTGTTGTTGTTTAACAACAGTTTACTAAGGGTTGCATTAGACTAGCTAGAGAATTTAAGTTGTGGTAGGTACTTGGCCGCCTCTGAAAACTTTGTATGAAACGCTACGTTGCTTTGAGGCAATTCTAAAAGCAAGATTGTAACTTAAGAGACTTTGAGTAAGATCTACTGCCTGTAAATTGACTGTTTTGAAACTCTAAATTGTATTCCTTCATATTTTACAAAATTTTGTAACCTGCACCCTAACTGAGTAACACACTAGCTATCAAAATTTGATTCATTTTGAAGGATAGAGCTAATCCATTACTTGATGTGTTTGAAAACATTGTGTGATCACTAACGTAAATAGCGCAATGAATGTAGTTGAACTGTCAAAATCAACCAAAATATAGTTAAAAAATTTATATTTCACATAAACCTACATGGGCACATATGAAATGTCAGAAGCTGGGTAGGGTTCCAATTTCTATGGCGAAGAGCTGGCAAGAAACTCCATGGTTGCTCTTTCAAAAATAATTGGTTTCAAATTACAGTGTTCATAGGTATGGGAGGACAGTGTAAGTCTGTCAATAAGTACCAGGTACTTAATAAAATAGGAAATTGTCTACAGTCTATTATAAATGAAAGCTATTATTCCTACTGTTAGTGTGTTACGCAATTCCCCCTTTGGGAAGTTAAGGTAAGTACTATAGGGTACTTCCCGGTCCGTACCCATGGTCAACGCCAGTATGATTAAAAACCTTTTTGTTTCACAAAACTTGTTCCAGGAAATAAGTGTTTTTAAAAAAGACCATACAAGTTTTTGGAAAAAATACTTGTCGTGTATAGTATCTGCATTACAAGTTTTTTTTTTCTGGGTTGGAAATCATCAAATGACGTCTCCCATTCTAGGGTGGACCAGAAGGGCGTGTCAGACGTTTACTGACTAAAATCCACCCGTGTTCCTTCAGTTGTCCATATACCAGGGCAACGGTATCTCTTTCGAACAAATCTCGCGACCCTGGCAGATTACATGTGTTCTATGAAGATTTTTTTCTTACACTTCTACGCATGAGCACACTATGAACGGCCAAAGTTAAGATACATTTTGTAATTTTTGGACATCTCTACTGAATTTGATTCTTTAGAGAAAAAGTTTTTATATTACATAGAAACTTAAATAGAAACCACAAGATACCTGCGTCTTTAAAATATCTGCAGGAAAAATTGTTATAACGCCGTAATCACGTACGAACATTTGCATGAGAATTATGGCGGGCTGGCTCTTAAGACAAGACTTTTCTACGACGAATATTTTCCCAACTTTAACTGCACTCATCGCCCTATACTAATAGTGTACACGTTTGCACTATCCGGCGCAACTGTGCGCAATGGAGATCACGTCCCGCCAACACGGCGTCTTAATATTATTTCCACGACTTATTATGTCCCACCTCTAGCGTTCTGACGTCAGCAGGAGACTCGATCGCCGATTCATTAAGGTTAATGTAACCTGTGATCGCCTGATCGGTTACGGAGACAGCGTTGGACGGATAACAAGCGTTTTGCTGTATTTTGCTGCAGAAAATATGGTATTGATGGAAGGAAATAAGCTGGTTTTACGTTTTGTAATTACTAGTAGGTATAGTCACTAGCATAAATTTGATCAAAAGCGGTTTTCTTTTAAAGCACTGACAGTTATTTTATGGTGTTGCCACATCAGTAAGTTGTATTATCAAAAAATACTATTATGAAATGGGGTCCGAGTGCTCACTTAGTTTTCCAAAACATTGTCATACGTTTGATCGACTCTTCACATGACCACAGGGCTGGCCTACTTTCTGACCAAAGAATAAGCAATGCTGCCAGACTTTTGGGCATTTTTTTCCGTTGACAATGATGCGGAAAAATGTTGTATACCCTAAGAATCTTTAATTTTTATATAGGCACTTCTACAAATTAATATTTTAAGACCGTAAGTTTAAAATTATGTATTTTTTAATGAGTAAAAACTAGGCTGAGCATAAAAAAACCACCGAATGGTAAAAAATTGTTTATTATTGATAATTATGCTCGTGACCGCACGGCGAAAATGAAGCTATAAATTTCCAATATAAGCTGAATTCTCATTGTACGAAATGCCTATACAATGCGAGGCCAGCTAAAACTGGAAATGTATAGCTTGATATGTATCTGTGTGTACATGATTGTAAGGGATCTACATTATGAAGATAATTTGGTATTAACACGTTTAATTTAGAGCTCTCAGCTTAATTGAGGTTTGATGTTAGGTCTACTTAGATTAATTAAAACAAATAAAATCACTTATAACTTTGCACACATGGGTAATTAGTACATAAATAAAAAACATAACTTGATGCCATGTTTTTCCGCAGGGTTGGGCTTGGTACTTATAATGCACCCATATTTTTCCATTTATGTTTAAGTCGTATGTAATAGGGGCGAACCTCTTGCCATCAATTGGGCATAACTCCAGACTCCGGGCTGCTACTGAGAATTTCCAGATGAAGAAAGTAAGTTCAAAAACGAAAACCCAACAGTTGAAAAATCATGCTATAAAAAGTATGAAACAAGAAAACGTTCTCATCTGAAAGACGTCGTCGTATAACAGTTTTTTTTTTTTTGGGTTTGAAATCATCAAATAACGTATCCCGCTCTAGGGTGAAGCGGAAGGGCGTGTCAGACTTTTACTGACTAAAACCCACCTGTGTTCCTTCATATGCCAGGGATACGGTAGCTCTTTCGAACGAATCTCGCGACCCCGGTAGGTCGTAGAACTGATAATGTGCTAATTAAGTCCTTACTTTTAATACCAAACACGGCTTAATAGAATTGTGTTTTAGTTCCTCATTTTATGTCATCAAGAGGGCGCCATAGTTAATTTAGTGTAACGTCACATAACCTATAACCAAAGCACAATCAAGATACCCTATTTGGCAAATTATGATCAGTAATTTAGAAGGTACGAGGGAACAGATGAACATACATGCCCACATACAAACCGGTCAAAATCAAAAACCTGCTTTTTGCTTCACCGTATTCATAGTTGGGTAAACATCCAATAACACTGCTGGACCTGGGAATTGAACCCATTCACGGGAATTCATGCCTCAGTGTTAGCGCTACTAGACCAACAAGTAGTGTTACAACATAGATATTTTATTATAATAGTCCTAGATTCCCAAATCATAACAAAAATTACACAAATTGTTAAGTTGGTATAGTGTCTTACGAAAATTGGCTACGTACTCTGTTGTCAGTTATTAGTAAATTAGAAATTCAGGCAAGGAAATTTAGAATTCCAGAAGACTACCAAAGCAAATAATCCACTAAAGAGGATTTTCACTGGTCTGGAACCGCTTCTGTCTAACAAAACTAAAACTGAAAGTTGTTTATACAAGGATCACAACATATTATTTTGACGATAAGAAAGTTGGACTTTCTTAAATATATGGTATAAGCAAATGTGTGTGCAAACAAAACAAGAATCTTTACAATACCAAGCGCCATTTTAAAACTTAAATTCAAAAATAAGTCGTCACAGCCTTATTTCTTTGCGAAACTATCGCCACAGGGTATAACTCGCGGCTGTCTTGAGCTATGATATATTATACAGACTGCTAAGTGGCATGCAAAATGTATTTATACATTGTACTTCCTTACGCCGTTATGGCATTGTTCCAAGTAAAACAATCTTCCGTTGGGCGGCGATAACGGCGATAACGGCAATAGCAATCATTTTATTACGTGACACTGTAATAAAAGTTAAACAAACTGCATTTTCGACTATATTAACGACTGCATACATAAAATTATGACAGCTGAAAGGATCATTAACTTAGTACATTTGTATTTTGATTTTATCGTAAAAAGACGCGTTTTATTGCGAGTATTATTTAAATTTGGTGCTCGTTCGTAAAATTGAAATGCTTCAAAGGAATTTTAATAAGGAATTTTGGAGCATTACATTGCAAAAATGCCCAGATGTATCATAATGCAATTCTGCACAGAATTTAAGCTGTTACTCCAAAGAATGAATAGGAGTAAACGTTGAATCGGAGTCACTGTTATTGCAAACTTTAGGAAACATCAGTAAATCTCCATAATATCAATGTGTATGATCATGAATAGTATTCATACTGATATATGCGTCGCGGAAATGTTAGAAAGAGTTACCGTGGCCCTGGTTCAGGCAATTGTAGGAACACGGATGGGTTTTAGTCAGTAAAAGTCTGACACGCTCTCCCGCTCCGTCCAGAGCGGCAGACGTCATTTGATGATTTCCCAACCGGAACAAAAAAAAAACAACGTTCAGTACCACAAAATAAACTGAAAGCCGACTTCAAATAGTTGGAAAAGGGCTGATACTAACCAATCACTTAGGAAATACGGATCTAACGTTACAAGAGGCAGAAGTAAGGAGGCATACCGGACCTACACATGTATATTATGCCTGTTTATTGTAATTTCCCGTGTGGTGCCGGAGTTAAAGAATATCACCATCCCATTACTTCTCGTGGGTGTCATAAAAGGCGACTAAAGGACTTACTAGAGAATTGGCAGCAGCGTTCGCTATACATTTTACTGCCATACTGTGATCGCCAACCCGCCTGCCAAGCGTAGCGATTATGGCAAGCCCCCTCAAAATCAGGGAGGCCTATGTGATGTAGTGGATGTCTTTCGGCTGAAATGATGATGATGAGGATGATATTGTAATAAGCGCAAGCTCATCCAGATATGTATCTTGCCTAACCTAACTTATGGCGCTTTATTTTTGTGGGTGGGAAATCATCAAATGACGTCTCCCGCTCTTGGGTAGAGCGGGAGGGCGTGTCAAACTTTTACTGACTAAAACCCACCCGTGTTCCTTCAGTTGCCCATGTGCCAAGGCCACGGTATCTCTTTCGAACGAATCTCTCGACCCTGGCAGAACGAATCTCGCGACCTTGGCAGAACCTATGGCGCTTAGGCTTGGTTTTTGTCCGACACTCAGAAGTTCAAACTCAAGGTTTGCTAAAGAGCGAGAGAGCGTAGCATGTAAAAAATTAAACTCACAAACCATATTCTCAACACCGCAATACCCTCCAAGACAGGTTTCACCAATGCTAGCGATGCTGCAGTGGGACTAAGCGGGTTACACCTGTAGGATGCTCCGCAGTGTTGCCAACTCCAAACGTTCAAATGATCGAGTTACCACGTCGAAATTATAGTGTTGTGGGTAAAATTATTGTACAGCATAAAAAAAAACCACAAAATTAATTTTAAAAAACGTACATTTAAAACGTATTTCCTAGAGTCAAAGGACTAATGTGAACATTTTCACCAATAGTGGCGCTAGCAGCACAAACCGTAGTCATGTTTTGTCATAGTGTTTAGTAGCTTATTTTTTTAATTTTGACGTTTTATTTTGTTTTGGCCTAAGAAACGCTGGCGTGACGATATGACGACGTTCTTAACCAACTGGACAGAGACGGAACAGCACAAAAATTATAGGAAAATTTAGCGAAAATTTATGGGTGGCCTTTGCCCAGCAGGGGGGGGGGGGACAACACAAGGTAACTGCAAAAAAAAACAAATTGTACCTACTAAACTGTGCCTGGTGCGTACTCACACATGTATAATATGCTCATATTGTATTATACATTATAGTGCCTCAGCTGTGCCGACCGCCGTTATTAGTTTAAGTCGACTAACTACCGAATCGTGCTTATTGCTTCAAAAGATACTAACTTTTTATTACCAGTATTTCTTTAATATTTCACCACAATATTTTGCTTTTATTTTTTCTGCCAGGGAGAGGAATGAAATCGTGAGTTTTCTTATAACTAGTGTAGGTAACTAAGGATCCTTACAAAGTATGATGGCTTTTGATACTTTGGCTTGAAATGAATATTAACTGCAGTTTTTGCTGGTCCTTCTTCTAAGAAATAACAGATTGGAACTGCTTTCCCCTTTTATAGATATACTAGACTCTGCCTGCGACTTCGTCCGCGTCAAATTTTTGCTCCCTTGACCCTTCCGTTCGCATCGGATTGCCTGCCAGTTTTTCACCATCTTTCGTTGCTGCTCTGCTCCTTTTGATTGTAGCATGATGTTATATAGCGTATAGCCTTCTTCAATAAATAGGCTATCCAACATAAAAATAATTTTTCAATGCGGACCAGTAGTTCCTGAGATTACCGCGTTCAAACAAACAAACTCTTCAGCTTTATAATATTAGTATAGATTAAGACATTCTTACTCGTTAATATTTTATTGGTCATTATTAATTTTAAATTGTAACGCCAGCATTTCTTGACTGATCCCAAAGAAGAAATATCGAAAGCCGAAACTTACTCAGAGGTGATAATCTCTTTTAAAATTCAAACATGTTCTGAAGTTGCAGAACTGCCCAATGAGTTTTAAATCGCCTTGCTTTTTAGGTCTTACAATATTACTTATTGATGACTCATGTTTCCACGAGCTTTTGCCTCACTCTTCACCCGTGGAGGTCAGAAATTTGATCGCACGGGAACTCATTACGGGGATAAAAAGTGTCCTCAAATGTGCTAACTCAGGCCATGGTGCCACATAGTTGGTAGACAGACAGTTAGAATATTAATATGGAAGTATAGTTGGAAGCTTCCATCTTTGTCATCATGTCTCATCGTTTGAACAGAGAACTATGTTATTTTGTGTCAAATTTCAGATCATTTCATAATCATTCTATAAATTAGATCTTAGGTAAGTAGGATTACGAAAGAGTGGGTCTTAGGATGAACATGGACAAGACAAAGGTCATGTCCAATGCCACGAGCATTATACCCACTCCAATGAAGATCGGAGGCGTTACACTCGAAGTTGTGGACGAATACGTGTACCTAAGACAGACTGTCCAGTTAAGTAGATCCAACTTCGAGAAAGAGGTCAATCGTCGAATCCGACTCGGCTGGGCAGCGTTCGGGAAGCTACGCAATATCTTCTCGTCCCAAATACCGCAGTGTCTCAAGACAAAAGTCTTTGACCAGTGTGTGTTGCCAGTGATGACATATGGCACTGAGACGTGGTCGCTCACAATGGGCCTCATAAGAAGGCTCAAAGTCACCCAAAGAGCAATGGAGAGGGCTATGCTTGGAGTTTCCCTACGCGATCGAATCAGAAATGAAGAGATCCGTAGGAAAACCAAGGTAACCGATATAGCCCGAAGAATTGCCAAACTTAAGTGGCAGTGAGCAGGGCACATTGCTCGCAGAACGGATGACTGATGGGGTCGGAAGGTTCTGGAGTGGCGACCGCGTACTGGAAGATGGAGCGTTGGAAGGCCTCCCACAAGATGGACCGATGACCTGGTGTAGGCCGCAGTAATACGTTGGATGCGACAAGCACAGAATAGATCGAAGTGGCGGTGCTTGGGGGAGGCCTATGTCCAGCAGTGGACGTCTTTCGGCTGAAATGATGATGAAGTAGGATTACTACTTAATTTCAAACGAATTGTATACCAACATGGCTTGAATCTTCCTTCCAGTAATTTAATTCTTTAATCCTTTTCAAACCCACTTTGTAAATAAACTGTCCGTTACGCTGTCCATTTTCATTCGCACCTATTGCATCCCACTTCACGTCTACAAATAAAACTCTTTACATTTCCCCGTAGGTATTTTCCTGAATTCTAATAGAAAGAGAAAAATATTGAAAGTTTCCCCCTGCTCTTGTAGCAAAGTAGTTTTTATTTAATCCACCTCTTTAAGCTTAAGATTTATCATAAAAATGTACAGAGCTATCACAGACCAGTCCAAAAGAAGATTTTTATTTAATGAAATTCCTTATTATTTGTTGAAATATTGTAAGCTCACAAAACATCAAATAATTGACATTCCGTTTTATATGCTAATAATCTACACTAATATTATAAAGAGGAAAGATTTGATTGTTTGTAATGCATCAACTCGGAACGACTTAACTGATTTTAAACATAATTTCAGCTATGGATACATTATTCCGGAGTAACACGAGCAACATAATATCTCACTCGGACCAAGTCGCGGGCGAAGTTTTTTTTATTTTAAAAATGAAGATAAACGTTCATTTGACACAGTACCTTAAGCAAAAAATAAAAGAAAATTTAAATTCTAGGTCAAAGGTCTCCACAACTTTTCTTCCACTTCTATGTATGTATAGTACTACTCAATTCCAGTCTTTACCAAAGAAATCCCGCTCATCTCTACAGATACACCAATACACAAAGTAAAAAAAAAAAAAACTAAAAGAAAAACTACATAACTCCCATGACGCGTTAATGCGCTATAGACCTACCAATAAGAGGTCACTTATTGACAGCATCAAAAGAGGCCGAAGATTCATATAAAATAAATTGCCTCACAGTTGATAGCTGGGGGTCAATGAGGCATGACGTTGACGAGGGTGCTCCGACGCAACCAATATGCACGAATACCATCTTGAACCGTGTTTGACACGTCTGGCTTCAGGTGAATACTACGATTACACGAACGTTAGAACTTACATGTGTGATTGTTTAATCGGGGTTGAGTTATCGTCTTCTGGGAATGGCTTTTAACGCTAAAGTTGATAAAGGAAACCTAGATAAAAGAATAGCCAAGGGTAGTCTTTTCTCATTAGTCAGTGTTGATGATGACAAAGTGTCATTCTTCTTTTTCGTCATATCGATTGCACGACAGCCAATCAATATAAGTGGTCACCCAGTGGTCTAAATTCGATTATAGTTCATTTAAATTTTAAGTTTAAATTAATGCATTATTATATAAAATATTAGTTTTTAAGGTTCCGCACCCAAAGGGTAAAACGGGACCCTATTACTAAGACTCCGTTGTCCGTCCATCCGTCTGTTACCAGGCTGTATCTTATGAACAGTGATAGTTAGACAGGTGAAATTTTCACAGATGATGTATTTCTTTTGCTACTATAACAACAAATACTAAAAAACAGAATTAAAAATATATTTTAGGGGGTTCCCATACAACAAACCTGATGTTTTTGCCGTTTTTATAGATAACTAGCTTTT
This sequence comes from Aporophyla nigra, assembly GCA_947507805.1. Classification (NCBI taxonomy): domain Eukaryota; kingdom Metazoa; phylum Arthropoda; class Insecta; order Lepidoptera; family Noctuidae; genus Aporophyla; species Aporophyla nigra. Next base: position 15,238,334 of record OX382302.1, on the reverse strand, counting down.
ACCCGCGACTTCGTCTGCGTAAATGTAGGTTATCGCGGACACAGACGAAGTCGTGGATTAAAAAGTAGCCTAAGTCCTTTCTTGGGGTCCAAAACTTACTTTCACATTTATAATATTAGTTGATATATTATAAATGATATTATAAAGATGATACGGAAACCTTCGTGCGCGAGTCCGACTTGCCCTTGGCCGGTTTTTGTACTACTTTACCACATAAACTTTAACTGTGCTAAATTTCCATATGCGTAATTTTCGTTAAAAGGGGTACAAAGTTTTTGCTTTACGTATTAATATGGATTGGCCCAAAACTTCGTCAATTCCACGGCGTCGACATTGGCATTGCAGACGTCACCTTTGCTGTGGTGACATTCTATCAAACTTATCAGTTTGTCATTTGTCCTGATGATGGAAAAAACAGAAATGTGTGGAACTGACATAAGATACCGAAAACGTATGTCATCCACCGATGTGGATATATAAAATGTTTTAAACTCAATTTTCACTTGTTTAGGCCACTAGACAAACACTGATATATACGTGATACTGTATTAATAAAATGAAATAATAAGTAGTAACGGTTGGCCAACCTTAAACAAATAAAGCTATCTCGATATTATTTTATATTCATGCTATACATTATTTTTATAATCAAAACTGTTTCTTACGTTGTATTACTCGAAACATGAAAGCAGGTTATACTTAAATTTAATTTAATAAATGAGTTTGCTTTGAGTCTTAGTAAAGAGGAATAGTTGTAGATATTCTTAACTTTGTCAAAAACAAACGTTGCTGTACTAACTGTGACAACAATGTTTGAATTATAATAGTTCATACGACACTTTGTTTCCTACTCAGAAGAACTTGCATGTAATTAATATTATAAAACGACCTTATCAAAGAAGTTAGGTTGCTGTTTGACATAAACCCTTCCAGTGCAACTCGCGTACATAACTCTGTGTGTTAAATCACGTGATAGAACTGACTACTTAATTTTCTTTTCTTGTCTTTCTTTAGTTTTTTTCTTTATTTTCTTCCTTTCTTATTTCATGTTTCTCTTCTCTTTTCGTTTATTACTTCTTTTTCCTTATCTTCTTTCTTATTTCCTATTCTAAAGCCAACTATTTTATGATTATTATACACATACAAAAGCCTTCAAGGTTTCGGTTACAAGAAAAAACTATAAGAAAATCGTTTTTCTATTTGTTTTAAAGTAAGTAACTTTACGTATTAAACCAACTAAAATTTATCCTATTAAATGTAATTATAAATGTGGAAATCGGTATAGCCACAAGTTGTGTGTCGGATGTAAACAGCTTTATGGGCATAACTCAGAATAGTCTTTTGTCAAATGACAGTCGCGGTAACAGGCTGTCTAGTTCAATTGTAAGATTAACAGGAATCCATTTTGCATTGTTCGGAGATCAAGGGCGTAGAAGGAAACCAAAAATACTTTTCAATATCAGATTTCACCTCGTCAGACTTTTCTTTTTGTGACAGAATATATCGGTTTTTATTAACTTGAAAAAAGCGCAAACTTTTGCCAAACTCGTTTTCAGTGTGACAAGTGATTAAAATATTCAGCTTCGAATAAAATAGTCATTTTATCGCAAAAACTCCGTGTGATTGTTGAAAAAATATCGTACTAGCTTTCGGAGCCCATTTTCAATACAAACCCCATTATATTTTATGGTGTGAATAATAAATAAAACATCCGATATTCACTACGAGATTTCCTGTTAACATCTATAAAAGTTAGCCAATGTAATTTTACGTTTCATATTAAAATAACTGAAAAACTTGCAGTCGGATATTTTTATGGGTGGGCGAGCACCAGTCGACCCTTGTCAACGTCAATGGGAATTATCTGGAAATATCTGAAAATATCATATGGAACTGCATCACAGGGTTATATACGTGCCGAGGTGTTCCGACAATTTTCTGAAGTTCCCAATGATTTCATTAAACGTTGGAGCATGCTTTGTTTGTGTGGCAGGTAAAAAGTTTAGAGATATTTATTTTACCTTGTTGTTAGTTGTGGACGTGATTGTCGTGGTAATTTTTTTTACTGTGTTTACTGAAAGTAGGTAGGTGCTTTTGATACTTAAGTAAAACAAAAGAAAACTTAACTCTCTGCCCACTTTATAGTAGTAGGGAAGATTCTTTTGGCGTCTCAACAGGATTCGTGTCTATGAAAAGCAAAAAAACCGGCCAAGTGCGAGTCGGACTCGCGCACCGAGGGTTCCGAACAAACCCAAACGTAAAGGTATTCACGGTTTATGCATAAGGTTTATGTTTATGAAATTAAATGTTTTTTTATTTTTTGAAGACCTATCCATAGATACCCCACACGTAAAGGTTTGATGAAAAAAAAAAAATGATTTTCAGTTCTAAGTATGGGGAACCCCAAAATTTATGTTTTTTTTTCTATTTTTGTGTGAGAATCTTAATGCGGTTCACAGAATACATCTACTTACCAAGTTTCAACAGCATAGCTCTTATAGTTTCGGAAAAAAGTGGCTGTGACATACTCGGACAGACAGACAGACAGACAGACATGACGAATCTATAAGGGCTCCGTTTTTTGTCATTTGGCAACGGTACCCTAAAAACTAAGTCATTTTTCGTGTCTATCTCTATTTGAGACCGCATTATTCTCCTAAGCCACGCAACGGATTTTGATGCAGTGCTCGCCAGCGTTTGTAGAATTAGCCCTCATCCGTGCCTAATGACTTGCAATGTTTGAAATTGTACTTGTAACAACATACCTCTGTAAATAAAACCTCGAACCAGATGTTATCACATCTAATATACCTACAACAACCTACTTTAGAAGTCAACTACGGGCCTGATAGACACGTTAGCAATCTATGATGACACCCGCCGATGGGCCTTTATTACGGAGGGCTCCATGTCACGGACCTTTCGACGCGGACGGCTAATGACGTTATTATATAGGCCTTCGAGGGAATGGAAATTCATTGGTAGCTATGTAATATAGCAGTTAGTAATAGATGTTAAATTAAGAGCGTAGAGGCACATATTACTAGTGATAGAATGTTAATAAAATGGAACCTATTCAAAAGTGTTAAGATTTAGCGTTAGTAATACAGGTCTTCTCTATCGGAAAGCGTATTATGAAACTTAATCGAAGTTGAGCAGGACAATTGCAGCGATGACGGGTGGAGTATGGGTGAAACAGAGTGGCGTCTAAGAACTGTAAGATGTGATGTAGGTCGTCCGGCGTCAAGATGCTCCGAGCATCTTGCTGCCGAGACATTGTTGCTGTCGTGGGCACTGGATGAGGCTGGCACAGGAGCTTGGGGATTGGTACAAGAAAATAGAGGCCTTTGCCCATGCTGGCCATTGGCTGAAGTCTGATTGTGAATGATGATGAATACATGGAGCGAGCCGTTCTTGTCATACTTTTTCTGTGAAACTTTTATATCCATTTGTAGTCACTTACCGACTTACAAAGTGATGCTATTGTGGAGACCATTTGTAAACCGTACTTCTGATCATCGGCTGCTTTAGTTATTAGTTCACTGGCGGAAAGATGCACTTGCTCACAGCTAATATGATTATGAACATTACTTCCATGAAAATACCATTCATATTTGTATGAATAGCTTACCTGCAGACAACAAATTCAAAATGCAATTTGTGAATCTTACTCAAAAAGCTGACACAATGTAGATAACAAAAACAGTGGAACATTTTCACCCATCAGTGGAATAAGATGGGTATAGGTCAGGAAACCAAAATAAAACAGTACAATACCCAGTTACTGGATATCCGTACCCAGCAACCGGTTTGTGAAGTTTAGAAGTGAAGAAGAGCGGGCGTTTTGGGGGACTATCTTATGTAATTTTGTCGTTCAAAAAGTGCTGACTCTCAGCCTAGTTTGAATAAATTACTTTTGATTTGATTTTGATTCAGATAGGCAGTCGCTCTTTGTAAAATACTGGTAATAAATAAATTCAGCTGCAACTGGGTAGACTGGAAGCCGACATCAACAGTGTTTAGCAACATAGTTTTGCTAGGCAGATGACGATGAGGTTTGGAAATGAAAAATAAAAACTTTTTCACAAAAAACAAAACTGACTTCCTTAAAAACACTATTAAGTGAAAAATAACTTTAATTTCGGAAGTCGGTGTCTTAGGATCTGTATTTAAGTTTTTTTGCCACCGACTTTCGAAATTAAAGTTATTTTTCACTTTGTAGTGTTTTTAAGGAAGTCGTTTTTTTTTGGAAAAACGTTTTTATTTTTAACTTTTTAGGTATGGTATCTACCTCGCACTAATTCCTATACCACTACTGGCCAGGTGAAATTTAAGACTTATATGGTTTTCTCATGGATGCCATCGTCAGAACTGGACCAAATTGAAATAGGACCAAACGGAAACCATCAGCTTTCAAAACGAAAAATAATCATCAAAATCAGTTCACCCAGTCGAAAGTTCGAGGTAACAAACATTAAAAAAAAAATACAGTTGAATTGAGAACTTTCTCCTTTTTTTGAAGTCAGTTAAAAATAGATACTGTTAAATATAAAACACACGTTTCAAATTTTATACCTACGTATCCCTTGCTCTTCAGTAACAAAGGTTGTAATATCTTCTAAAGAATAAAACAGAATACATGTAGAGGGCCAAAGCCGCACATTGTACTGTTGTGGTTTTTAAATCCAATACATTGTTGCTGATACAGTGCACAACTCAACTACGTGCTGTACTGTACTAGGAAACTGGAATCATCTCGGGGGAAGGAGAAGAAAATGTATGTCAAGGCGTAATATGTTCAAGTGCCTTATATAATTTTTTATTCTTCACTAGATCATGCGAGCGGCTTTGCTCGGGTATTATACATACATATAAACCTTCTTCTTGAATCACTCCGTCCATTGATTAAAACTGCATTAAAATCCGTTGCGTAGTTTAAAAGATTACTTCATTACAGTTTTTAATTTTCATGACAATTGTTAATTATTTCTTAAAAAGTAGTTTTAATTGTTCTATTTTCCAGGTATTGAATAATTTTCTAGGTTCATTTCATTTTGCAGATTCTTGTGAACATTTTTTATTTAACAAACTTTGTTTTGTCAACTGTTATACCACTAGCACATCAACCGCGACATGTCCGTGTAAAATTTAAAGCTCATGTTACTCCGGAATAATGTACGAGTAGCTTTGCACAGGTGAAATATTTTTTTTAATCGGTTAGGTAAGTACTTTTGAATTTATTCATTGCAAAACTATTTTACAAAAAAACATTTTTTCCATCAGATCATAATTTCAAGCATAAGACGTCCATAGCTGCACATAAGTCTCCCAAGCATCGCCACTTAAACCGGTTATAACAGTTTCGCTCTATGTTATTACAATGCATTTTAATCCTGATGGCAACATATTTACCACATATGCAATGGAGATCGATAACGTGCAACTGACAACTGAAGAGTATACATAACATGACAGCATCTCGCCTGTAATCACCGATGGGTTAAGCAGAAAGAAGCAAGTTGAAGAATATAAAAATATGAATACTTAAATAATTTTCATAATTTATTAAAATAAATGTATATGGTATATATACTTATAATAATTAATCTAGTTGAGTACATAATAAAAGCGAAAACTTGTAAGAATTTAATAGTAATAATGTAATCTCGTGCAAATTTATATAATAACAACTGATATGCTATACCTATCTACACAAACATAATAATAATATGTATACAATATAATTATATACCAAATGAAAGACAGTAAATGAGAATATTGATTTAATTAAATTGTAACTCAGCCCTCTTCCTCTCTCCTAATTTTTGCGTGCCCGACATGGTCCATATTTTGATCTTGTACCATTTTTATTTTTTACCATCTATGTAACATATGGAATTCAATAAAGAATTGAGTATTGAGATAAACCCATATTTCGTCAGTTGTATACAGTTGTTAATGAGTGAATTTCCTTTCCTCCATTATAAAAATATCTGGCCAAGGTACCGGACTGCAGAAATATGTATAGAATCTACGATATACCTCATCATCAGCAGCCTATAATGTTCCCACAGCTGGGACACAGGCCTCCTCTCGGTGAGAGGGAGTGGGCCATAATCCACCACGCGGGCCCAGTGCGGGTTGGTAGATGTTACATGTCTTAGAATTTTTGGTTCTAAGACATGCCGGTTTCCTCACGATGTTTTCCTTCACCGTTTTGAGAGCAGTGGTGATGAAATAATTTACACAAAGTAAAGCGCCTGCTTGGGTTCGAACTCACGACCTAATTCTCGTAAGTCGTGGCCTTTACCACTGGGCCACCACTGCTTATGATTTCCTAGTTGTTGCAAATTAGCATGGTAATAGTGATCATTGATCCAAATGCTTTTCAGATTATATTTAAAAAACTGAAATGCAGTCCGTTAACAGCCTGAATTAATATTCATCGTGATCTCCGTTTACATAACGGAACACCGTACAATACTTTGTTTGGTTTATAAAACGTTAAGGAAACAACAAAAAGCTACCTACGTGACGAATCGCCTGACTTAATTCGTGTTAGTCAACTAATATATGCCCTATAGTTCTTAGACGAAATCTGACACTACTTACCTACCTACTACTGAAAATTACAGTATTCATGAAAGCAGTGGCGTTTTTTTTATGGTACATTTCTATCAAAACTACTTGGGACTCATCATTTAAGACACTCGACTGTCGACTACTTAAGTTCAACATAAGGTCATAACAATATAAAATCAATATTACATTAAACCTATTAATATTTTCCGGTAAACAAAAATAATTGAAGGTCGCACTTTCATGCAGTACCTCGTTTTTATAGAACACAAATGATCATACATCATATTACACATTATAAAGACGTGGGCTACCAACAAAACATGTTAACAAGTTGCACATATTATGAAACAAGGGCGGCCTCACTTTGTTGTAACGCGAAACTTTTGTCTATCCGGGACAGGGTAGAATTTTCATTAAAACCTTCTTTAGCGCCCTAACATAAAAGAGCAATTTTTCCCAGTAGGAAAATCTCGATGCAGCCGCATTAACGCTTTTATTTGCTCTCTTATTCGAAAAAAACTTATTATTCCACTTCTCTCACCCGGGGAATTACATTATTCTCTTGCACTTCTATTTCTGGAAAGCATTTCAAATCTACCTTCTGTGTAGTGATGGCTATACTCTAGGATAGTGTTTTGTTTATGTTTGAGTTTAAAATCCGTTTACCGACTTCGAAATTAGTTTTTGTTGATGTTCGTTTCATTGATCTGGAAGCAGTAAGCTCGGATGGGTTTTTGTCGTTTAACCTTCCGAGAATTTACCAAGATTTTCTTCTTATTTTCCGACGTCTTCATGTTATTCTTTAAAGAGCTTTTGTTCCGCGGCCAGGGATCGATCGAAGTTCTCTTTGAGTTTACGATTGGTTTAAACTAGTAATTGGTCTTGGACAAAGCTGATTCTTTATTTGTTTTAAACATTTAGTTAAGTAAAGGTGAAAATAATGTCTCAACAAGGGAATTAGCTATATTCCGTTTTTGAAGTGTTAAAATTAACTACGCTCTTGAGCCTTGAGCTAATAACCCCTTATTAACCTTCGAGCTAATAAGGACATAAACGTTAATGCCAGCAGTATAAAGCTAACGACTATAAACAGTCATGGGCATGACAGATGGCTAGGAAGATTATCTGGGAATAGGTAATGCTGTAATTTACTAACTGTGCTCGCAGCTTCGTTTGCGTCAATTTGTTTGTTTTGTTTTCACTGGTTCCTGTTTCAGCTTTCTAGTTACTGCTTGTCTTTGGCCGATGAGATGAGAATATATGCGCTGAACAAACAAACAAATAAACTCACTATATTATTTGCACTATGCAGCGTAAAACATAGCTAATATTAATGAAGTTCCCACTCAAAACAGCGGAACAGACCGTAACAGATACTGCTTATCCAGATTTATTACTAAAATAAAAAAGTGAGAGGCGAAATGGTCTAAATTAAAAAGCAATGCCTTGTCGAGACAGAGCGAGCGGAAACAAAGAACCGGGAATTCATCAAGCGCTTTTGAACCCCCAGCATTGTGGTGCAGTATTCACAGACCATTGGCGGAAAGAAAATCTTCGAGAGGATCGCCACTCTTTGACGCCCGATGCAAAAAAAAGTAATCTTTTTTTCCCAAGAAAAACTCTACTTCATTACTCTGTACGCTACCCACATAAAAGTATTGAGGAATTTTGAAACCGAGCTACTTGTTGAACGTGGATGCTTTTGAATAGATTATGCGGAGTTAATTAAATGATTTTTCCGCAATGAATGGTAATGTCGCTCATATTTGAGGTTTAATATTGGTTTTTTTAAATATGTGGAGCATTGTTTGAGTTCAATGCGGTGAGCGACGAGGCGTTTTCGATCGCTTAATGCTATTGTGATTTCTGGTGTGGAGAAAATTCATTTATTTAATGAATCAGAATAAAGTTGATATTTCCTCGCATATTCATTTGTTTAATAGACATTGTAATAGCGTTCGTGTTAATTAAAATCAGTTTTGGAGCTACAGTAAATTCTAATCATTCTATTGCTACGCCGCTGCCGCGTATTCCCAATGCTACGCAAGTAACAAAACTAATCTAAACAAACCTTTTAAAAACGAAATTGAGGATCCACAGTTTACGTACCTACCATTACTTATGTACTGTACACAAAACAAAACGTAAAACAATTCAGTATTCAGAATACGCTTCACATATACACAGTGTATATGTCCATTACGGTATTAGCATTGGAATTCCGTCGGTAGGTACCGTCCGCTCACGTAGCGATGCAGCAATGGATGGACCAGCCGGTCCCCAGTGACTCCTGAACAAGATTGATGTATTTGTGAGATAGTGTCTCATGTAGGGTAGGATAAACTACGTGCACTTGTTAAAGTTCTGTACCGAATTTAAACCAGATCACTCTGTGCCTCTCGGTGTCTCTACCAGTTTATATAAAAACGATTAAGCTGGATTTACACGTTGGCAGCACTGGACCTTCTTAGTTTTATAGGCAATTAATGTTGGTAGGTTATTACTGGCTTTGCAGTTATTAATTAGGGGTTTTTAGTCGAGCATCATAAAGTTAACTAGTCGCTTTTGACCTTTTCTTTTTAGAAACTCCGTCGTTCTCATACATTTAAGGATTGAAGATGATGCGTGAAACTACTGACTTTATAAAAAAATTGCTGTCTTCTGCAACTTCGACCACAAAAATGTTACAGTAAGTAGACAATAACTACAATGTCTTACGGGTCTAAGGCTTGTTACCTCAAAGATAGCGGGCAGTAGAAGCGAAGTGTTTGGTGAGGGAAGGTAAAAAAGTGCCTGTAACAATCACAATTACTTCCATGTAAATGTCATACCTAGAAGTGGATAAAAAGTAAAATATTTTAAACAAAAATTTTGCTTGCGTTTAAAAATAAGTAGGTATGTTAAAAACGAATGTATCTATCATGCGGCATACTGACTTAATTTACTAGGCATTAAAAGTCAGGCAGGTTCCTCTTATATAATTAAGTAATTATGTACTTACCTAGGCTCATAAAATATAATGGTCTTACATAACCTTTACTTACAAATATGTGTACGAAACTATACAAAGTTAAGGAAGTTTGGATCGTTAAATTCTGTGTTAAAAAATGAATTAAAAAGGAATCGTCATTATTGTTAACTACTTTTTATAACCTTTAATTGCTAGGTTTTGTAACAAAACAGAACGCTGGCTTATGCAAGCTACCATATTGCCATTTTTTGCCACTTTTAGGGTTCCGTTGACCAATGAAAAAAAAATATTAAAAAATGGCAAAAAACGGAACCCTTATAGATTCGTCATGTCTGTCTGTCTGTCTGTCCGAGTACGTCACAGCCACTTTTTTCCGAAACTATAAGAGCTATGCTGTTGAAACTTGGTAAGTAGATGTATTCTGTGAACCGCATTACGATTTTTACACAAAAATAGAAAAAAAAAACAATATTATTTGGGGTTCCCCATACATAGAACTGAAACTCAAAAAAAAAAATTCATCAAACCCATATCTATGGATACGTCTTCAAAAATGATATTGAGGTTTCTAACATCATTTTTTTCTAAACTGAATGGTTTGCGCGAGAGACACTTCCAAAGTGGTAAAATGTGTCCCCCCCCCCCCGTAACTTCTAAAATAAAGGAATGATAAAACAAAAAAAAATATATGATGTACATTACCATGTAAACTTTCACCGAAAATTGGTTTGAACGAGATCTAGTAAGTAGTTTTTTTTAATACGTCATAAATCGTAAACCACAATTTACCTTTCATTCAGTCAACTCAAATATAAAAATTTAAAAAAAAACATTTAATTTCATAAACATAAACCTTATGCATAAACCGTGAATACCTGCAGGTTTGTACGGAACCCTCGGTGCGCGAGTCCGACTCGCACTTGGCCGGTTTTTTATAAAGGGAGATGTTTTGGGTGAACGTAAATAAATAGGATACCATTATAATAATAATAATAATATTCCACAACTATCACACAACGCCATCTAGTCCCAAGCTAAGCAGAGCTTGTGTTATGGGTACTAGACAACTGATAAACATACTTATATATTTCTAAATACATACATATTATAGATAAATTACACCCAGACACAGAACAAATGATCGTGCTCATCACACAAACATTTGTCCTGGGTGGGAATCGAACCCACGACCTCCGGCATAGCAGTCAGGGTCGCTAACCACTAGACCAACAGGCCTGACAAATTCCCATTCACCTGCCTATATATAAAAGCCTTGAAGTCTTTGTCACAACCGTTTCAAAATCCAAGCAATAGTTTCTAAGATTGCCAACAAACAGACAGGTGGACAGATGCGCTTGGAAACTTTACTCCATAATGTGCACTGAACTTTATACATAGTTCTCAACTCATAAAGAATTCGTGCAGTTATTTTAAACAGATTCCATTCCTACCAAGTAACATACTCTTATGTGCATTCTACCTTAGACACTGCAGCTTCTTAATAAAATTTGTATAAATAAGTTCACTAGCTCATGAATACAGAATGCACAGTTATATAATCAAAACCGCATTTTGTATATAAACTTGAATTTTATAACACAAACTTCATTCGTATAAGGAGAATACTTTTCTCAAGAAAAATGTCTAATACACGACGTTATGATAAGAGTCATGAAAGCCGAAAATAATAAAAAAGGGAGGTTTTTTACCAAAGGTAATGAAATTCCACACGTTGATGGACCACATCAATTTATTTTATTATGTGCTCTGTGTCAGTCGTGCATCGGCCGGAAGTCGGGCCACGCTTGTGACGTCACCTCCTTTGTTTCGCACCACTCTCGGATTATGTTAATGTTGTCTCTGAGACATTTGTCTTTGCGTAATGCTGCTCAGCTTCTCTTGCTGGAACCTTATTACTTTCCGATGTTGTTCACCTACATACTTTATTGTTGTTTACGATTATTTGCTCGTCTTTCCGTCTCTATGAATTATTATTATGGAATCCTTTTTAAAACAAACTCCTACTACGCTCAAGTTTACTCGATACATAGAGAAAAGTTTGGCGTTGAAAAATATTATTTGAAGATCAACATTTGCATTAGCGCTTTGGAGTTTACTGTATTACAAACTACCTTTGGCGCAGGGCTTCGTCCGCATAGATGTCGAAAATTAACCAACGGAAACGTACTACCCGGACTAAAAGTATCCTATGTGTTAATCAAGGGTCTTAACTGTTTGTGTACCAAATTTCATACAAATCTGTTAAATCATTTTTGAGCCAGACCTGGACATACATCATTAGACGAGTAGACAAAGGGACAAAAACTATAAAAACTATATTTTCGGTATCAGACTGGTTTTCATAACTTGCAGCAATTTCATTTTATCAAAAATATTCAATAAACAGTTTTAACTTAATTACCTTATATAATAGTAATATTTTTAATAGAAAAAGAAGTATTCTTATTTGCTTATATTTTTTAGGGTTCCGTTGCCAAATGGCAAAAAAACGGAACCCTTATAGATTCGTCATGTCTGTCAGTCTGTCTGTCTGTCCGAGTATGTCACAGCCATTTTTTTCCGAAACTATAAGAGCTATGCTGTTGAAACTTGGTAAGTAGATGTATTCTGCGAACCGCTTTAAGATTTTCACACAAAAATAGAAAAAACAACAATAAATTTTGGTATTCCCCATACTTAGAACTGAAACTCAAAATTTTTTTTTTCATCAAGCCCATACGTGTGGGGTATCTATGGATAGGTCTTCAAAAATGATATTGAGATTTCTAATATCATTTTTTTTCTAAACTGAATGGTTTGCGCGAGAGACACTTCCAAATTGGTAAAATGTATAACCCCCTGTAACTTCTAAAATAAGAAAATGATAAAACTAAAAAAAATATATGATGTACATTACTATATAAACTTCCACCGAAAACTGGTTTGAACGAGATATAGTAGGTAGTTTTTTTTTAATACATCATAAATCGTAAACCGCAATTTACCTTTCATTCAATCAACTGAAATATAAAAATTAAAAAGAAAACATTTAATTTCATAAATATAAACCTTATGCATTAACCGTGAATACCTACAGGTTTGTACGGAACCCTCGGTGCGCGAGTCCGACTCGCACTTGGCCGGTTTTTTTAAATATACAATTTATCGAAAGAATGCAGGCGGCCGGAAATGTAAATATAATAATTTACTCCACCAAATACAGGACCCTGCATATAAAAATAACATTGTACCAACATAAACTACAATTTGAAGTGTATATGACATGAATAAAATGAACTAAAACATTTGAGCATATTTGAAACAATTGCACACCTGTCATAACACCCTGTCATTACCGACCTCATTTGTTTTCAGATATGAGTGACATAAATGTTTTTTTTTTTTTTGGAAATGACCTCTTGCAGTTCAGTCAAGGTGATTGGCTGCTTAGCCAGAATTGCCAGTAGTTTCCTTATTAAATTTAAGCCTCCAGCAAGGGCTTAAAAACTTAAAACCAACGTGTAAAACTGTTTACAGTATACACCTACATACTTACAGAAATAAAATCGTATAGCTTTTACCTCTTTCTTATTTTGAAAATTTTAAATCACAATATACAAGAACACAATAAGTACCAAACAAAATTTAACCAACAAAGGATCAACATGGATGGTATACGTACATAACATAGTATCTTGCATGCGAGGTAGCAAACTTACTAGTTATGGAGCACAATACTATTCATACAGGGTGATCTATTCTTAGAAGACGGCGTGTGTTTATTGCTTAGATAGAGAGCTAGTTTACAGCGTGTTCGTGTATTGAACGTGTCATTTTTACGTAAAAAATAAAACAATTTTAAAGTAACTTAACCTCGCCTTAGAGGTTAAGTTACTTTAAGTTGCTATTTTTGTTACTTTGTTTTATTTTTTAATTTCGAAAGGAGTGCAGGTTGAGTTAAGAAAAGTAATAATTAATAGGTAGGTAGTCACCAATAGAGGTACATAACCAGGACTGATGGATATTGTTGAAGTTGAGTAAAGCCGATGGACGTTTTCGAATACAACTTTACTTAATAAATTATTTGTTTGTTTTCAACTAATTAAATTATTTTTATTCGAAAACATGCATCGGTTTTTTACTAAACTTAAACTTATTTCAACTAATTAAATTTTACTGGTGTGCCAATTGACACCCTAAGTCAATTTCAATTTGTCGTGTTATTGCCATTTCATAAAACTGTCAAATAATACAGTTGTGTTTTGAATATATGTACAGACGCCAGCACATCAAGCTATCCGAAACTGTCAAATTTTCCAATCAATCTTGAACCTAATGCTTTAGCGACAAAGTTGAAAACCTATTAAATAAATTTAACAGACTGTAGTAGCTTTATGTGCTGGCGTCTGTACGTGCAATTTAAGTGGTAGTTAATTTGACTAACAATTAATTTCCCTGAAATTTACTTAAAAGCGATGCTTTGTGCGAATAGAATTATTTTGCTACTTCATTATTTGTTTAACGCAATACATAAGTAACTACTTATAATATTACTTTAATATTGACATCACGACTATTTTCATCGAAAGGTAACGCAGAGATGTACCACAGTAAGTACACCCATATTTCGCCAATTATATTACCATAGTAGAAAAATCTTTGAAATAAATGTGTTGAATTGAAATTAATATTAATCATTGCGAATATTCATATTTTCAACCAGTTTTTTTTTTAAATATCCTGCATGTGTAATAAACACATGTTTTTAACAAATAAGTCTTAGCTTATCTTTTTTTGGAAGGGCAATACCAGCCGTAGAGTCGATCGATTAGGTTGAGCTACACTTGCGGCGGTTGGTCCGTGGATAGGTTATCTTTATACCTATACCAAGACTACTTCATGCCTCTTAAAGCACCTTAAGCCGTTGTTCCCGGCTGTTATTTGAGGATCTGTGACAGGCGTTACGGGTCATCAGAAGCCCGAAATTGTAACAATCAACGAGTATCGCGTAACCCAGTGACTGGGTAATGAAAGTCAGATAAGCAGTCACTCCATGTAAAATACTGGTATTCAGAAGCATTCGGTTAGACCGGAAGCCGACCCCAACATTGTTGGGAAAAAACTAGGCGGATGAGTAAAGAAAAGTCTTTTCCATAAAACCTACCTAGCATCCAGTTTCTGCCGGATCAAGTCTCCAATCAGTAATCATCAAATCTCACCTGCTGTGATTGATGAACGAAATTAGTCCACATACTCCACATTGTATAGCAACGCAAATTAAACACAAAAGAATTGCATAGGCATTGTGTACATGTTGCACTTAATCACCTGAAAAACAGTCATTTGTTTCGCTTCTATAACTCAATATAAACACGGCATACAACAGTTCAGTGACTTCGAGGTTCTCCGAAGTGTGTCCGCATTGGCGTGCAGTGTCCGCATAAGTGGGACCGGCGTCAACGCCACTTGTACGCTTGTTATATCACCAACACTGTGTTTTGTGCTGTACTGTGTCTGGTAATGAATTCAGTTTCGGAATATTTGGTGATTTTCCCTTAACTTTTGAAGGAGATGTATTGACTGACTGTACAGGTACACACATACATACATACTTACAACCACATACATACATACACAACACAACACATACATACATACTTTTTCCCATGGGGGTAGGCAGAAACCACGGAACGCCACCTGCTACGATCTCTACATACTCCTTTTGCCTCGTTTAGGTTCATACAAATGGTCATACACACACACGCCGGTTGCGAGTACTACGCACCTGACCTTTCTGAAGAACATCACCAATAAGGTCACTATATGTCCTCCTAGGGCGTCCTCTCCCGGTGTTTCTCGGTTTAGAACAACTTTATTTCTCATAAAGAATTGCAAAACAAATCACTTACTGAGAAACAATATTTAAAACTAAGATTAATATTAGAGCGCACAGATGTACGTATATAAAATAACAAAACAAAACAATATAGCAAAAAAAAAAATGAAATTATGTGGTTATTACCTAGTTATTCGGAAATATTAAGTAAATTTAGAAAAATAAACAATTTATCTTGGAAAGAATATTTTAACGAGAGATCTAAAGCAAAAGGTATTTGGTATAAAAGTATACAGAGTGAGCCTCCTAAGCTATACCTTGGTTTTCCGGATCGAAATTGAGTCGCTGTCAAATTGTTGCTGCGCATCGTTTGAGGTCAGGACACATTCCACGAAAGAACTTTGCTTTTCTTATGCGAAAATCGGCCTCTCCTAACTGTGAGGTGTGCGGTAAAATAGAGGATGCACAACATGTGTTGGTGGAATGTGTTCGCTATACCAACAAGAGAAACGCACTGCTGAACTCGCTGAAACTGTCGTTAACGGATGTTGGAATGTTCCACGGTATTTTAGCTTTTTTTTTTTTTTTTTTGGATGGGAAATCATCAAATGACTTATCCCGCTCTGGGCGGAGCGGGAGGGCGTGTCAGACTTTTACTGACTAAAACCCACCCGTGTTCCTTCAGTTGCCCATGTGCCAGGGTCACGGTATCTCTTTAGAACAATCACGTGACCTCGGCAGGCATCGGTCCTAGCAGACCCCTTCAGTACTGCTGACATCTCTTTGAGGCGCGCGTGGAACACTACGCGCCGTCGACCCGAGCTTGGTCCTTACCGGGCGGCGAGCTACCCATTGCTCGCCACCCGCAAGCTCGCGCCCACGGTGGCCGGGAGTCCGCAATCGACTCCCGGCGCCCGGGGCGTCTCTTCCTGCGGCGGCTAGGGACGTGAGGGCGCAGAGACTGCCACTCCCTCACGCGCCCCGCCTCCTCCTTCGCGAGCATTACTGCTTCGCAGAAGGAGGTGACGGCTTCCCATGCCCTCTCGCTCCGTACCATGGCTCGCACCAGGGCCGGACGCGAGAGGTCGCCGCCGCCGATCGCCTCCACGAGGACACGGCGGTGCTCCGCCCAGGCAGGGCACACTTCCACCGTATGCTCCACCGTGTCCTCTAGACGATCCTCACAATGGAAACACCCGGGCGTTTCCTCCCGCTTTATCCTGAACAGGAACCCACCGAAGCACCCATGCCCGGTGAGAACCTGTGTCAGGCGGAAGGTGAGGACGCCGTGGCGCCTCTCTATCCACTCCTCAAAGAGGGGACTTACCGCCGCAATTGTGGCGTGCCCTGCGCTGGGTTGCGACAATCGTACCCGCCATGTCGCCATGAGATCCTGCCGGAGCTCTGTCCGCCGTGCCGCGATTTGTCGCGGCAGCGGAGTTTCGCCCCGGCGTTTTGCATCCTCGCGCCACTCCCACACACGGTATTTTAGCTAAGCCTACTTGTGAAGCAGCAAAAATATTGTATACCTTTTTATTAGATAATAAATTAGATTAAGTTTTGTGTGACTAGGGTTAGTTTCTTTAGTTTATGATTAAGTGATTATTTGTAAAAGTACGATGGGATTGGCATCGTCACATATGTGTACAAAAATCCCTAAATTAAATAAAGAATTAAAAAAAAAAGAAATTATGTGGGTAAACAGATAACAACTCGACCAAAATACAACATGGATGTAAGTTTGATTTTTACTGGATGTGACATTGATGGCATAGTAGTCTAATAAAATTAAGTAGGTAGGTTTATTATAACAAGACCATTTTATTTTAGTTTATTACTCTTTTTATACTACACATTTTGGATACTTATACAAAATCAAAATCAAAATCAAAAGTCATTTATTCAAACTAGGCTGAGAGTCAGCACTTTTTGAACGTCAAAGTTACATGAGACAGTCCCCCAAAAACGCCCACCCTTCGACACTTCCTAGTGCTTTGGCTGGGAAGAAGAAGTGGCGGAACAAACTCCCCAGCAGCACAGCTGTCTGTTAAGTTAGAAGAACTTGATTCTATACAGTATTATGTAAGTAATTAATAGTATAAAACAAAACAAAACATACATCAAATTATGCGTCATATGTCAGCTAGCACACGCCAATATACGAACAAAACATTTAAAAAAACTAAACTCAAGCTGAAATAATAAAATCGTAAATAGAACTTAAAACCTAAATAAGAGCCACCGGGTATAAAGGGCGTGCCCGCTTACATACACAATGATGAGGAAAGCTAATTCTGATTCTGGTTGAAAGAACATAAACATTGAGCTAATTACAGCGGCCAACTATTCTTATCGTTTAAGAAGTCGTTGATAGAATAGTATGCCTTTGAACAAAGGTTGGATTTTACTTTAGCTTTAAACTCATTAAACTGCAAATCTATGAAAGCAGAGGGAAGCTTGTTGAAAAAGGTAATACCAAGACCAACAAATGAATTATGAACCTTATGAAGCCGGTGAAAGGGAGCACGTAGCTTGTCCTTATTTCTAGTATTAATATTATGAATATCACTGTTCTTAGTGTACAGATGTATATTTTGCTTAATATATAAGATGTTGGCGAAGATGAATTGTGATGCCACCGTAAGAATACCAATATCTTTAAACAACTCTCTCAGAGAAACTCTAGTACCTAGTTGGTATATAGCTCGAACAGCTCGTTTTTGAAGAACAAAAATATTTTGAATGTCCGCGGCTTTGCCCCACAGCAGAATGCCGTAGGACATAACGCTATGAAAATAACTAAAATAGACTAATCGAGCTGTATCAACGTCCGTGTATTGTCTAACTTTCCTGACGGCGTAGGCAGCTGAACTGAGCCTCCCGGCTAGGCTTGAAATATGTGGGCCCCACTGTAGTTTCGCGTCTACTGTTATGCCTAGAAAAACTGCCGAGTCTACAGTTTCAAGCACCTCATTATCTAAGACGACGTTGGGTCCCAGATGCCTAACATTCGGTAAAGCGAACTTTATACATTTTGTTTTCTTAGCATTAAGAACTAGGTTATTTGTGGTAAACCAATCCGTAACCATTGAGAGCGCACTATTCACGTCATCAAAATCTTTTCTATTCCTGTCTACTTTAAAGATAAGTGAGGTATCATCAGCAAATAGTACAATGTCACAGATATTCTTTAAATAGAATGGTAAGTCGTTAATATACACTAAGAATAAGAATGGACCCAGTATTGAGCCTTGAGGTACACCTAACTGAACTAGTAGCCCGGAAGATTTTACTCCATTGACATCTACACATTGGTGCCTATTTTGCAAATAAGAACTTATGACATACAGTTTATAAAAATATTTTTGGGTATTGGATTTTATTTATTTTTGTTTCACAAAAGTAATTATATAATAATATAATAAAAGCTTTTATTGATTCCTTACAATTAGCGTACATGCGTTATTAATAAAAAATATAAAAATAGATTCTATTTCAGTTCTTAACCATCACAAATAATGTTGTTTACTGAAGTAATTACTAATGTATGTTTTAAATTTAGAGGGATATAGTTAATTTATATATTATACATATTTTATATATTATATTTATATATACATATTTTTTTGTTTATTTATGAACTTATTTGTATGTATTAATTGTGTGAGTTTTTAGTAGCTTTTTGAACCGGGCATAACTTTTTTCCTTCTTTATTACTGATGGTAATTTATTATAAATTGTAACACTCTCATACTCCAAATTTCTTCTTCCATAGTTAGGTCTAGGAGGGCGGATCACTAAGTAACTAGCACGTCTTAAGTTAATACTACTCACGTCTGCCTTGTAAATATCTTTTGTATACTGACTGTATTGTATTTGAAAGTAGATACTATCTAAGGTGATTAAGGTAGTGCTCCGTGTGGTACCAGACGTAAAGATTAGCGCTATCCCATTTCATCCCGTGAGTGTCGGAAGGCGCGACTAAGAGAATTACTAGAGAATGGGCAGCAACGTTCTCTATGCATTTTACTACAATACTGCGATCGCCATACCCGCCTGCCAAGCGAGGCGATTATGGCAAACCCCCCCAAATTAAGGGAGGCCTATGTCAAGCATTGGACGTTGTTCGACTAAAATGATGATGATGATGTATCTTAGCATTTTGTAATCTTGTTCACCACCTAAACTTAAATAAGAGTACTGCTATCTCTTATTTATAAACCGTGAAAGAAAAAGACAAGTGAAGCTCTGAACTGACAAACTAAATTACGTCTCTATTGCCTTTAATTTGGCGTGATTTTAAACATGATGGATTTAGTTCCTAAATTATGCTGCTCTAATTTATTTCCGTCTCTTTCTTGTTTCATTAGAAGGAAAAAGATAGCAATGGCCTAAATTAAGTTTAGTTGATGCACAATAGAATTATCACATGCCTTACCTCCGTATTCACGGCTTACCGTAGCTAGGTAAGTATTTATTATGATCTAGGGTAGGTTAGATTCTCAGAAATGGATCCGCATTGGCTTGCAGTGTCCTGATATAACAATGCCACTAATACGCTTGTTATATCGCATATACTGGTACTTTATATTGTACAGTGACTGGTAATAAATACAGTTTATTAATATTTGATGTGTTTTTCTTGAAGATAATAATAATACTGGCCTGTTAGTCTAGTGGTTAGTGAGCCTGACTGCTAAGACTGAGGTCGTGGGTTCGATTCCCACCCAGGACAAATCTTTGTGTGATGAGTACAATCATTTGTTCTGTGTCTGGGTGTAATTTATCTTTAATCTGTATGTATTTAGAAATATATAAGTATGTTTATCAGTTGTCTGGTTGCCATAGTACAGGCTCTGCCTAGTTTGGGATCAGATAACGTTGTGTTGGTTGTCCTAAGATATTATTATAATACTGATTTACAGTAAGTATTGCATTTTTAAGGCAAACATAAGTATTAAATGTACTATTCAACATCTTCATCTAGTGTGCTTAGGTTAGATTGTCCGAAGTAGCATTGGCGTGCAGTGTTCATATAAGTGGGCTTCAGAGCTACTTATTAGCTAGTTATAATACTAACACTGTGCTTGACACAGTAAATATTTTCTAGTAAAAAAACAGTTTTAATATTGTGGTTTGTTCGTTAGAAGAGTAGATAATTAATGCAATCTACAATCGGCATTTTGTTTTTGTTTTGACTGTGTGATGTAATTGCCAATGTCGTAACATATTCTGTTTTGTTTTTGGTCACTAGTCCTATCATCACAAGCAATGTCAATATTGCTAAACTGTTAATTTTTTTATTGACTTAAATACGGGGCTTTTGGCTACGTTGCATTTTATGTTTCTTTTTTTAATTTTTATCTTGTAATATGTGTTTTGATTGTTCTGAATAAACAATTTTTCTTTCTTTCTTTCAGTTTTGGAAATAAGGACGGGAATACAGGACTAATAAACTCCACTTTCCATATTGAGACACAAATAATTGTGTGAAAAAAGATATGTCCCATAATAAGGAGTGGTTTTGAGGTCGAATTCTACTGCTCGTCGTCATAATCAGCGTCTGCTCATCAGGCTCCGCATTCCGCTGCTGAAATTAATAATAACAACAAATAGCAGCTCAGGAAGTATTATCAAAACTTCATCAGTCTACAGCAGTCCACCACTGGGTCTCTTCTATTGCTCGACGTTGAAAATGATTTCCTGAAACGCTCATCCAGCTACTACCCTGCAAAGATCGTCGCTCCACCTATCCTGAGGGTGTCCTTCCTACATTACGTTTGCCGATTCCCGGAATTAAAACTTAATCAAACACAATATTACTTAGATGTGTGGTATTTCCAATAATACTTACTTACTCAGAGTTGCTCACACTCTATTGAAGTTCTAGCAGTTTTGTACACACATAAACTAATATGTACATGGATGCAGTAACGTCAAATAGGTAGATTAAAAACATTATTTCATATTGTAAAAAAACCGGCCAAGTGCGAGTCGGACTCGCGCACCGAGGGTTCCGTACAAACCTGCAGGTATTCACGGTTTGTGCATAAGGTTTATGTTTATGAAATTAATTTTTTTTTTTTAATTTTTACATTTGAGTTGGCTGAATGAAAGGTAAATTGTGGTTTACGATTTATGACGTATTAAAAAAAAACTACTTACTAGATCTAGTAAGTAGTTTTTTTTTTTTTTAAATAACTTCCACCGAAAATTGGTTTAAACGAGATCTCGTTTAAACCAATTTTCGGTGGAAGTTTACATGGTAATGTACATCATATATTTTTTTTAGTTTTATCATTCCCTTATTTTAGAAGTTACGGGGAGGGGACCCACATTTTACCACTTTGGAAGTGTCCCTCGCGCAAACTATTCAGTTCAGAAAAAAATGATGTTAGAAACCTCAATATCATTTTTGAAGACCTATCCACAAATATCCCACACGTATGGGTTTGATGAAAAATTATTTTTTTGTTTCAGTTCATGTATGGGGAACCCCAAATATTATTGTTTTTTTTTCTATTTTTGTGAGAAAATCTTAATGCAGTTCACAGAATACATCTACTTACTAAGTCTCAATAGCATAGCTCTTATAGTTTCGGAAAAAAGTGGCTGTGACATACTCGGACAGACAGACAGACAGACAGACATGACGAATCTATAAGGGTTCCGTTTTTTGCCATTTGGCAACGGAACCCTAAAAACAAAGATGCTTGTTTCTTATTTTCCATCAACCAAATCCTCAATGGGGTAATTCCCTACAATTTAATGCATGTCTCATTCAAGCGCCACGCCGATGGGTACTGCAGACGTCCCCAAGTGGCACCCATCCTCGTACGAGGACATGTCGAGCTGGAGTATTGAATATGCACTACGCAGGTTGTTAATCCGCCGCTTAAGGACCCAATTGAAGCCCTTTTTATAGAGACAAGGCTATATGCCTTCTGAGATGAAACGGAAATCTCGTGGAACCTACATGTCTGCTTGTCCTAACCTCATATTTCAACTTATCGTAGCTGTACGAAACTTTATTAATAAAAATAAAAGTAAATTGCCTTTGAATTGTAAAACAATGCATGACTAACTTGATGAATATGAAAATAACAGCTCCCAAACTTATAATTTCAGTTCGTGAAATAGTCACTAAGTACAGCATACTGCTCACAATACTCGTACGCCATGCAAAATAATGCAACATGATTGGCAGTTTGTTCGAAAAATAAATATCAGATGTACATTGTTTCCTTTACTCCCAAATCAAGCAGATTTACCGTAATATCCAAACCTGATTACAGTACGTAGACACGTTAACAGCCTATGCAATTTCCCCCCTCGTACTACGCTCGTTTGTTGATATTCAACTTTTGTATAAGCCAGCAAACATTATGGCGTAGTGTGATAGCGACCAAAATTTATTTCAGATACGTGAGCCTATATTGTCATATGGAATTGGGAAAATCCAATTGTGTCAACATACGAGTCGTATGGGGTAAGTTTGTAGAATTGAATTGGTCGGCAGGTAAACGGTTATTGTAGGTAATAATAGCGCTTCGAATTTGTCCGAAGTTACATGCCGTCTACACTACAATTAGGGGCCGTTAGGCGATGGCTGGCGCCGGCCGGCTCCCTGCCTACTCACTAACACACCATATTACCGCGATGGACAAATAGTAGGTATTGTTTAAAAAGGGTTGTTTTACACGGAACAATGTCGCATCGATTCTGTCGCGCTCGTTCTCGTAGTTTTCTGTCGACTTCAACCAACAATCATGGTTTAATGTGTCCATAAATCAATGGTGCTTTACATGCATAAACACGTTATTAATACTTGTTTATGGGTATTTCCTCAGTGGACTACATCAATGTTATGGTGTTATTCAATATATTTACACGATTTCTGAAAAAAGAAACTTTTTTATCGAATTCTGTCAGTTTAACTACTCACTTCATGTTTTTGTAAATGTTATCAAAGTTTAAATCTATATGAATATAGTCGAATCAAAGGTACAATTACCATAATCAATCAATTATAGCATCAAATAACACACCTACCAATAAAATCAAACTGATTATATTTTAGTAAACACGGCGCGTATTCAGCCGTAATGTTCGTGCAGTAACATTTATCAATCAATTTATTGTCCAATTACATGGGACATATTTCTCTAAAGTTACATTGCAACATTTACAACCAATGTCTCTGATACGTACGAGCCATTAAAAGCCTATATATAAGCGAATAAAATTCACATGCACGGCTGTAAACGGCGCGATCGTAAAATTCACTGCACTCACTTTGTGGCGCTCTGGAAATTTATTTAAAAGCTTTGACACGCAGTTAGGATGATGTAGAGCTACTTACACATAATTAGGTTCCAGAATAGAATCACACGGAGCTTCGTTGAAAAGAAAATCTGGATTTTCTTGAACAAAACATCGCGATAACTCCCTCTATGTTTGATTCAGGAGGCAACAACAACCCCCTTTTAACACCCTTACCCCTTGAGAAAAATACATACATAATTTATTACGAGAGCTGTCTAAATTTTTATTACGTTGTAAATTTATAGTACCTAAACTATTTTAAGCTCAAAATAATGTAAAACTACAGTTGTTAAGCTATAAGCAATGACCGAAAACTTTACTGTCGCATAAAATTACCATTTCAGTGAAGATACATGATATTCTTTGAAATTGCTGAACTTAAGTACAAGAGTAAACGTTCTGAAATGTACTATAAACTTGAACTAGTTAATACAATATAAAGTGTCTGATGTGACGGTATACGATGTAAATTAATTAATTATTTCAGAGTGTGAACTTATTGTATTATTGAGGTTAGTTTATGTATTTGTCGCAGTCAATATACAGAGAATCAGATATTTGAAAGTCTAGAACGTTCAAATATCTGATTCTCTGTATATTGACATTCTAATATTATTTTCCTTAGTTCACAAGATAATCGATGGCAAATTATCCAACAAAACAATCAACTTCCAAAAAAAATACTACACAGTGAAAAATAACTTTAATTTCGAAAGTCTCTGGTTCTGTACTGTCATTTGTTTGCCACCAACTTCCGAAATTAAAGTTTTGAGGACTCCGTAGTTTTTTTTTTTAATTTTTGCGGGATTTCGCAAAAATCGTCAACTTTCACTTGCTAAATAAATAACAATGGTAGGAAATTATATTAACATTATCAAAATAAACCAAGTGGAAAATACGTATTATTGAAACTAACCCAAAAACCAGTAATAAGAACTTTACCAAATTTATATCGGTAACTATACCCTTTCAAACCAAAGAATAATTTTCAAATCGGCTTATAAATGAAGGATTTCTGCGGTAACAAACATATTAAAAATACAGTTGAATTTAACTCCTCCTCCTTGTTTTGAAGTCGGTTAAATTGGTTACAATTCGGTGGAATAATAGTCAACAGTACTGAAGGAATGTAGCGCGTTCTTCTAAGAAAGACAACCGCAAGTAAAGTGAATTTAAAATCTCGGGGCGGTTCCAAGTTGGAGAATTTAGGTTAGAAGTTAACTGGTAGGTCATCATGAAGACGAACAGCCACATTTCTCGAGGCGAGATCCCTACTCAGATGTATAAAAGTATTGTAGCAACTTTTTGAAAAGGACAAATAAACACATTGTTAAATAAAATATTGAAGAAATGTAAGTTTTATATTTATTTATCCTAAAACTATTGTTGAATCACACCTATAATAGTAAAAAGCTAGTCATTGTGCGCTTTTTTTAATTTCTAACGTGACGATTTTATCGTGAACGTCCACGTTCGTCTCACGTGGACGTTAAGTTATCGTGGACGGAAATTTAGAGCGTCTTCGTCAGTATATTTCCATACATTTCACATCTCTTGTTTTATTGTAAGGCCGTTACGCGGACGTCTGCGATAATATCATCACGCTAAAAATGATAGCGCACATTGAGGAAATCATTTATATTTATGAAAAAATCATTGTTGAATCACATCTATAACACTATACTCATACGCCGATATCATCATACAAGCTAGCCGTTCACAAAACAACATATTTCCCCACTTCCCTGCAACATTATTTAGTATGGAAATCATGATTGAATTTGCGTTTCACGGTGTTAAAGTACTGCACGCACAAATTCGCATACAGAACAATTTATGTTAATTGTGCCAAAAAAACTATTACATCTATTTTATTCAATGGTGTCGCACCATTTGGTGTCGTCATAAATTTAAATACTTTGATTGTGCACGTTTTACTGAATAATACAAATGTAATGTGGGTTTAAAAACGAATAACGATCGTGTTATTTTGTATCCAAACTCTCTGGGTTACTGACCTTTGTACTCTTATCAACTCAACAAAATGAATACACAACTTTACTGAAGAAATTTTCGTCCTATCCATAGCTTATCTGATAAAAAAGTATATATTATACATGATAAAGTCATACCTCCTCTTCGGTGAGTCATACTTAATGAAAAAGTATTTTCCCATCCCCTCTGTATGTACGAACCTCAATTAGTGATTTTATCGCCACGCCGCCGAGATTATTTGTTCGGTATACATCGGAGCCGCGTCCCGTGGGCCTCGCCTAAGCTCCAAAATTTGCTACTACACGTAAACTCCTACTACTTATGTACAAGAATTTTCCACAGTTTTGTCAGCAAGCAATTTAAAGCCACGTTCCCTTGCTTAAGATGCATTGGCTCATTCCAAACACAGGATTTAACGTTGGTTCGAGAGGCCGACACTACGAGTAAATGTGGCAATTCGTAGGCGACTCGTCCCACAACAGGCATTAGCACTAAATGACATCCACGAAAAATCTTCGCGAAGCGCTCAGATAAGAAATAGGGGAATAAAAAAGATTTTCCCGCCTTTTACACTGTTTTATTTGATTCCTGTCAAAATAGGAACAATAGTTTAGTTTCGCTCCCCCTGGAGACAGCTGCTGACAGAATTGCGAAAGTCGGCAAATTATTTTGTTGTAATTTTGATTTATGTTTGTTTTGTTCGTTTTGGTACCTTGTCAAACTAACTAGAAGAAGAAGTTAATCCAATGTAGGTATGTTTTTACCCTTTTACATCAGATCTTAAATATAAGCCAGAAAATAAATTTATTAAAACAAGTAATAAGTTTTCCCTTTTTTGTTTTTTATATACTTTTACATGATACCTATATGGCAATAAATCCGCCTCTGTACATTTGTGTGCTTAAAGTATTAAATAAATAAATATTACATATTTTAGTGTTGGCTTGTATATTGTAATGAAGGTTAGGTTAGGGTAGATTCTTAGGTCAAAAAAAATATTCTTCTATTGATTAAAAAAAAACTTATAAGTAAAATTCGCATTCACAAAATCCAGAATACTTTTTGGCCTGATAAATTGGTCAACTGAAATTTTAAAGCGAAGAATTTAATTGGGTTGACACAGGTCATTTGAATGCACCCCACATATAAAGTGGCATGTACAGTGAACTAAAGGTGGGTGAATTCAGCTGTGCGATCTATAAAATATGAAAAGTTCAGCGTAGAGTTAAATTGCTTAAAGCATTATATGAGTCAATGTCTGGCGCCGCGGACGCGTATTTACCTATACTGTTTCAGCACAACACCCTGCACAGAGTCGAAATCAGTTACATTTTCAATAAATTTAATGAAATCTTAATAGTTGTACGTTCATCGCCATGTAAAACGTTTTAGTTTTCAACTGAACAAGCATTTCCTTATAACCTATCGCGCTTACTGTATCTTTCTTTATGTAAGTATATTTTAAAGTTTCTCCGAATAAATCAGTAATAGACACTAAATTGTGATTTTGTTTCCTGTTAACATCCCGTGTGATACGCGTATCTATGAATAACCTACAGACTACATCTCAGTGGACAAATAAATTGCCCGTACAATAGTCGTATCTATAGTTCATCGTCATTTATAATTTCAGCCGAAATTCGTCCACTACTGGACATAGGCCTCCCCCAATTTGGTGGGGTTTGCCATAATCGCCACGCTTGGCAGGCGGGTTGGCGATCGCAGTATGGTGGTATATACAATATGCATAGAGAAAGCTGCTGTCCATTCTGTAGTAAGTCACTTAATCACCTTTTACGACACCAACGCGAAGAGACGTGTCTGTCGCCACACGGAACCACCTATACCGTTACTCAAATTTATTGTAATAAATAACCATGAAACTGATCGGTTCATTAGTTCTATTGTTTATTTTAAAATGTGAGAAAGGGTTAAAAAATCATAAAGGTTGAGTTATTCATTAGTAAAAACCTAGGCATGAATTAATAATGATTGAAAAATGGACAATAATAACAAACAATATGGAAACCATGTAGGGTTTCCATATTGTTTGTTAGTATTGTCTTGTAAAAATGGACAATAATAACAAACAATATGGAAACCCTACATCACTTCACCTTAATCAATTCGAAGTATACTTTATAAATACGCGCTGCGGCCGTTGAGCGGTGACTCCATGCAGACGAAATTCTGGGAAAACGCTTTTTGCCGTGGGCTGTTGGAAATAACAGACAATTATTGTACAATGACTTTCTACTTCGTACGATTTTTCGCTTTATCTACAAATTGATTATACTGAGAAATGTTTGTTCACTTTAAGAATGTTTTTGTTATGAATTTTGAGTTGTTTACGAAATCTTTGTAGCGTAATGCCGTTATGAAACACATCTTAAGAAGAAAATATATTTCATCTTATAAAGATATTCTATTTATAACAATAATTTAAGAATGTCTTTTAATTAAAATCGACGGTAATATTTCTGTAGAGTGCTAATACACGGAGTTTTGTTTGTATTACATTTATTACCTTTCTATGTTCTCATTAAACTCAAAAACTTTTCATCTAATATATAAAATTCTCGTGTCACAGTTTTCGTTGCCATACTCCTCCGAAACGGCTTGACCGATTTTTATGAAATTTTTTGTACTTATCCGGTATCTATGAGAATCGGCCAACATCTATTTTTCATCCCCCTAAATGTTAGGGGTAGTCTACCCATAAATTTTATTTTTATTTTTTAGACAAATTTTTTAATTTTATTATGATTTAGCATTGAAAAATACATACAACTCTAAATTTTACACTTTTTCACCCGGCAAAACAACGTTTGTCGGGTCAGCTAGTAATTATATACATTTATTAATAAAGTAACGAATTGCTCGCTACGCGCTACGTCGTTGCTACGCGCTACGGCTACGAGCACGCGTAGGCTTTGTAAAATCGTAGCACAAACAAGGTACAACATGATTCATAAAACCTAGTTACGTAGCAGGAAAACAACAATGTGCTATTTTTATAAACCTATAATCTAGTTGACGTATTGGAAATGGATTTAAAATTCAATAACAAGGCACAAAGTGAACGGAATATCCACGTGTATAACTGGCGCCAGTAAGTTTGCATACGCTGGAGTAGTTCTACCGTTATTATCTATGCAGTGTTAGAACGCAGGGGGCACCTGAGACTGCACGCTAATTCCGAGCTCAGCCTCTCCTTACGACCGATAGCTGTACGCTTGAACACGTCCGCCAGATAATTGCTGCATACGCAATTAGGGTAACGCTATTAGCGAAATGAAATTCCCACCTGTTTTATATGCGGCGCCAACGAGTTATAACCGCGATGACTAATTAAAGCAACAAAAGGTCAATAAAAATGACTCACTGAATCGTTTTCAGTCGCGATGAACGATTCATGAACACGTTATTTTGAATGGGGCATTGTTAAACGATACGGAAAAATCACACAAATTGAACATTTAGGACGTAAGCCGGCAGACACACTAAAACAAACAAGATCGCAAAGCCCGGTCGTGTCAACACGGGGCGGTAACGTGGAAATTATACGGCACAAATTACATCATTAGAAAGCGCGACTTTATACGGGTGTCTGCACGATAGCCGCTCGGTGCGAGCCGAGGCGAGGTGGTGCGCTGCGATGCGTTGTTATCGACCTCACTTGTGTCGCCAATCAATTGTGTTTACGATTGCTTGGCTTTTGAAGAAGAAAAAAAAGAAAAGAAAGAAAATACATTTATTTAGCACAGTTTAAAAGGCACACAATAGGTATACAGCAGGAAAGAGTAAAAATAAAAATAAATTTAAAAAGTATAAGGTGTAAAGTCAGAAACTAGTGGTATAGTGTGCCTCGCGGCAACCGCAATCGATCGTCTGCCTACAATGACATTCGCAATATCTGATTTTATAGAGCTTGTCCCTGATTCGTCACTATTTCGAGTTCTCATGAACCCACCGTGACCTGCTTCCACGTCCATGACCGGTAACAATTAGGAAAACCTCCGGCGGTGCAAGTCGCGCGGATATAAAACTTTATGTGCGCATATACATTTGGATGTCGAGACATGTTTTATTGTACAGTCGTAAAATTTGGGGTCGGAAAAGACCGACATATTTAATAAATACGAACAAGGTCGTAAAGTTGAATGCAGACCTCTTCGTGGCATCGATAATATCATCGAACTATTTCTGACGTTCATCAGTACTTGTTTACCGATCGATTGTGGAGACGTCCGTGTTTCAGCGATGGCACTGTCTTTATCGTTCAAGTAAATGAATTTAGCGACAATGTGAAAAGCAAACGTAAGAAACTCTTGCATTTCTCAAAGTGCTATCTCTTTGTAGCGAATTTATCTCGAAACATTCGGCTTCCCCATACAAGTTCACAAAATGGCTCCAACAATAACGTGAATCCGCTTAACATTGCGCCCGGCCGCCCCGGGGAGGCGCGGGATTCCCGGTGACGCGCCTTAAACGTGGGAATACGCCGACGTTACCTATCGCTTCACTTATTTACCGAATACAACTCTAATAAATTTAATAAAGGGGAACGAAACGTGTGACAGATGCACGAGCCACCGAGAAAAAATATCTGTCGGGACGTTCCGTATGTTCGAGCTCGAATAAATTTTTGTTTGCATTTATCGCTTCCAATAACTCATAAAAAAAAATGCCAACTTAACAGCTGTAAATTCGCTAAAGAGCACAACATCTACAGGTAGTTGGCAGACTTCCAGTCCTACCTGCACCTAGATATGTTCTACATTAAACTCTGTGTCACAGCAAAAAGTTTAATGAGCCTCATTTATACAGGGGTGAAATCGTGCAGCTGGTTCAATCTAAAATTCAAACGTCAAACATATAAAATATAGCCGCGAAAATATAAAAAAAAAGGCAAGTTGGTGGACAGTGAGGCAGGACGGTAATCCGGCTGTCGCCGGCAGGTATCGATGGACGGATTAAAACACCATTTTTACTGACGGTTAAACCCTTTGCCGAGTATCATTTTCATGTTTTCAATTATAGCACCGATACTGCGATTTTGCGGCTTTGATGTTTTTCTTTATTCAGATAGATATCATTTATACATTTAGTACTTGCTTCAGGTTTTAAAAAGCTTTCAAATGTTTGGTTTCCTCCGTTCAAGTAGCTTTAACATACATAATAATGTGATACGCAGTACATATAGTCGACTTTATAGTTGCTTTACTACTTAAACAACAATTTCCAGTAAATAAAATCATCAATAATGTTGAAATTGATGATTAGCCCTGCATGCAAGTGACATTCAATCTTAGGGTGGTAAACAATTACGAGGTAAACTAAACTAACAACGTAGAATGAAAATATTCAATTGATAAACCAAAAAAAATCATTTGTGACGTGCTACAAGGTGGAACACGACTAGTAAATCGATGGTAGCCAGGTCTATAAAACTATAAATAATAAATATTCGCGGTCATAAAATTTTATGTTGTTAGGAGGGCTGTGGAGCGGTGAGTGGCTTCATGGTGAACATCAATTGTTCTGCGAGGAGGCACGTCGCGCCGCAGACGGCACGATACATAAATTTAGCATACTGTTACGAATTCACGATAAAATATAAAGAAGAAAATGTGTTTATTACTCCAGTGTACACAATAACCTACTTACGCAAACGTATTACGTAATAGATTCTTGGAAACTAAAATAAAAGTATTATTAGTTTTTGTACTGTCTTGTTGGCTGCATTTATTTATTAAGATAACATTTATTGCTTTCTATACGTGGGTATTTCCAGGTAGAACATTTATAAATAGAAGGTAACCTTTGTGAACTATATATGAAATAGTCTTAAATAGACTTGACATAATAGATGAAGGATACGATAGAGCAAGAATCTTTGTTTATTGAATTTATTTTTTCATATGACCAAATCCCATTTTCCGGATGTGTTTTTGACTTAACAACGCCTTAATAGCGTAACTCACTTTAACTTCCATACTGAAGACTTTGAAGGATATTTCTTAATTATGGCTTCAGATGTTTGAACCATTATTTTGCTAAACGACGTAAATAATGCAATGAACTTTCAAAAGAGGCACAACCATTGTAAGTATTAAACACATTGATTTTGCAGCAGTCCAGTAGGCCACATCTCGTAATTTACTACTTACGGTGTACGTAGTCTCATCTCGGCGACAATAAAATGTCAAAAACTTGTCAAAAATGTATGGAAACTAGAGGTTTTTTTTTGACAGATTGAGACAGAGATCAGACTATGAACGTTCTTAAAATTACGAAAATAGCCCCTCTGATTTATATTGTATTAATATTTTTTAGATATTTTGTCTCCAAACCATGCAAAGGTCAACAAAATAGTGAATACCGAATGAATCAATATGCTCAATACATGTGCCCTCACTTCTAATGCCTCTTAGCGTCGTAATACTGCCAATAAGTCCCGCTCTCCCGCGACTTACATGCATAATATGAATATTAATCGAGTACGAACATTCCTTTCATTCGATTTATTAGTGTTTAGTTCTAATTTACTATGAAATACCATTCTCTTTCTTCACATTCAGCTTTCTACATTGTAAGTGTAATAGCGTTTATTTTTGAATTATCCGTGATTTTTGTCAAACAATCTAGAAAGAATCAAAATAACCTAAAATCTCAGTTTAATTTATTTATTTATTTATATATGCTAACTAATAAAAACTACACACGCTATACTAATTATTATTTATTAAAACACATTTGTCGTTCCGTATGGTTCAGGAACTAAAGAATAGCACCATTTTATTTCTTCCCGTGGATGTCGTAAACGGCGACTAAGAGACTCGCTAAGGAATGGACAGCAGCGTCCTCTTTACTTTTTACCACAATACTGCGATCGCCAATCTGCCTGTCAAGTGTGGCGATTATGGTCAACCTCCCCAAATAATGACAAACACCAAGAAATACAGAATCGATTGCAGTGGCGTTGATCGGGGAGGTCTATGTCCAGCAGTGGACGTCGTCTTTCGGCCGATATTATTTTGATGACATTTGTTCGAGTTCGTAGTTAATAGTAGAGTAGGTATGGTCAAACACAACAAACAATAATCTCGTTATTTCTGTTGACATAATATTTCTTTCTTCTATCATCATCAGCCTATAATGTTCCCACTGCTGGGACACAAGCCTCCTCTCGGTGAGAGGGAGTGGGTCATAATCCACCACGCGGGCCCAGTACGGGTTGGTAGATGTCACATGTCTTCGAATTTTTGGTTCTAAGACATGCCGGTTTCCTCACGATGTTTTCTTTCACCGTTTTGAGAGCAGTGGTGATGAAATAATTTACACAAAGTAATGCGCCTGCTTGGGTTTGAACTCATGACCTACTTACTACTCGTAAGTCGCGGCCGCTACCACTTTCTTCTATAACACGAAGAAAATCACCAGAAGAAGGAAATCATATTTCATATGGACACTGCCATCTCTCAATCTATCTAATAATGTCATATCTTCCTTCAATAACAGTTACTTGTAACGACACCCCTGTGACGTAGGGTCGCCAACTAGTTAGGGAGAGCGCGACAAAATATGATCAGTCCTAGATCATATATTGAAAATAACTGTTGTAAAAGTAATACAATTTGCCATTACTACGTAGCAATCGATACTGGAGTATTAAGTGATGGGTGGTGCCACAGTGTATCTACAAACAGTACCCACGCATTTGTTTATTCTGTAAATTTGATATTGGAATCAGTTTTACTCGTCATATGAGTTAGAAAGGTTAAAGCCAATTTTTTTTAACAGTAATCATGCTTCTCTAACGTATATTAATAATACATTAGAGACTGTTAAAAAAAATTCACGGAATCCGTGAGTCGCGCAAGAATTGATACTGTATAACTAATTTGCACAGTTCTTCATCGTCCATAAAATGACGGCGTGATAAATTACAAACTATATTATAGCTAATTATGCTCGAAACTGTGATAGTACACATAATGTATGGGACATAAACTCTACATCTTTACTTTACCCATAAAACCTAGCAAAATTATTTGTGAAAACACTAAAATTGATTTACTCAATTAATCTGCTTAGCCTTTTTCTTTCTATATTGGAGTCTGTTTCCTAACAACTACATGCAGTTGTACTTTTTATTAAGTAACTGCCAATCTGACGTCTCAGACCCAGTTACTGCGTAATACGATACTCCTTGGTAAGACTGATTGTTAGATTTTCTGGCTTTTAACTACCCGTATCGAAAATAAAAGAACCACGAATGACAGCCGGGACCAACGACTTAACGTGCTTTTCGGGGCACGGAGCGATCGTGGAAAGCGAAACTTAACCTGAATGATCAACCCGTCTGGCTATTGTGACTTAGTCGCAAACCCCACACACATTGACTTACTGTAAGGCGCTAATATTAGTACACTGTGGGTACATACTCCAGGTATTGGTACAGTCGTCGTATGCTCTTGTACATTGACATTTAGTGCAGACCGAACCATGGTTTATGAGCCGCGCGCCCTAACCGAGCCGACTAACGTACTTTTACTATGATTACAATTTAAAAATATCGTACTACATAGTAAAAGGGTTGTCTGATATGGGAGAGGTAACGTTTTTTTATTTTGAAGATGAGAATTTTATAGTTTGTTGTATCTTTAAAGGGATTATATAAAATTACCTCTATAGAGTTGCGAATGAATACCTAAAAGTATTTGTAGTTTTCAGACACAAAAACAACTGAACCCGTTTTATTTTTTTTCTTCGAAAAATATTTCCAATATTTTAATGCTATCGCAAAATAAACTCATAATAAATGAACTCGAACTTCAATAAATAACGTTGAACATCGAAACTGGCGTTAAATATTTTATTTAAAGAAAAAACCAACAAGTTTTCCGTTCTTGGTCGTAAAAAATCAACTTTCTAAGGGTTCCATGATGACGTAAACCAATGGATTTTTATAATACACCAGTCCTTTACCCCACGGAGTTTGAAGGTAACTTTAGGTCTCCCACGGGAGTCCTACAACTTATAGGGATAAAGAATATCCTATTATGTTAATCCGGGAACTGAGGCACCTTTGCACAAAAAAGGTCCAATGTATCTACGCACTTTTAAGAGGGATCTGTAACGGATTTTCCGGGGCGATAATAACATATAAAAATAACATTAAAGTTTTATCTATTCTCTTGTTTTTGTGGAAGTATGTGTACGCTTTTATGGTAGTGGATTGATTATAAGACTGTTTTATATAGTTTTTATAATTTGAAAGTAAATAAATCTGTATGTTTATATTTGTTACTGTTATTGGTAATTATCTGTTTATATATTTAACTCGGTAGGGTAATGCAGTACTGCAGATTATGCAAGCTGGCTCGCCCTTTATACCTTTTTTTTTTTGTATGGGAAATCATCAAATGACTTCTCCCGCTCTGGGCAGAGCGGGAGGGCGTGTCAGACTTTTACTGACTAAAACCCACCCATATTCCTTCAGTTGCCCATGTGCCAGGGTCACGGTATCTCTTTCGAACAATCACGCGACCCCGGCAGGGCCCTTTATGCCTTGAGGCGTTTATTTGGGTATTAAGTTCTGTTCACCATTTTTATTATATATTTTTGAGATATTTTTGCTTGAGTAATGATTTTGATGGTATATTAGCTTGCGTCTTAACCTACGATGCTCAGATCTGGTCGCTCACCGAGTCTCAAAAGTTCCGCCTTGGAGTTTGTCAAAGAGCGATGGAACGCAGTATTCTGGGTGTATAGAGACAGGACAACATTCGGAACACCATGCTGTGTTTCAAAACGGGTATAACAGACGTAGGCAAAAAGGCTGCCAGGCTCAAATGATATTGGTCGGGTCACATTAGCCGTATGAAAGATGACCGCTGGGCAAAGGTCTCCACGCAATGGGTGACTGAAGATGGACGAAGCCGCCGCGGTCGGCCCAGAAAGCGGTGGCGTGACGACCTAGGTGCGTACCGCGACGGCTGGTTTGTGGTGGGGCGGGACAAGAGTTCCTGGGAGAAATTGGGGAAGGCCTTTGCCCAGCAGTGGGACAGTATAGGATAGGAAAAAAATTAGCTTGCTAGCTGATATACGGCAAGTAACATAATTTAATGTTTTGTGTCTCATAATGTTAATTACTTACTATTGGAACAGATGTGCTGTGCTGCTAGTGAGTTTGTTCCGTCACTTATTCTTTCCATAGGATATGGTGAAGGGCGGGTGTTTTTGGAGGACTGTCTTATGTAATGTTGATGTTACAATAGTGCTGACTCTCAGCCAAGTTTGGATAAATGACTTTTGATTTTGATTTATAATAAATCAAAGTCGCTTTTCGTGTCTGTCTGTGTGACGGCGTTGTTGTTTATTTATTTAACTTGCGATGTCTGTATGTATAAGTGTTCGGCACGAATGTTAGAAGTTAATTAGAACCACTTCGCGATGTCCGATTGGGTTCAAATTTGGTGTACATTGTATCTTTGATGACAATACAATAATATGTTACCATGGAGCAGTTCTGATGATGGAGTTGGAATACGACCGTAGGAATTTCTTAACTGAACAAAATAAACCCATCGAGTCTGGGCTCATTTCTTTGTTTTGGTGCGTATTTTTTTCGATAAGCTAGGTAAGCTATCAAAAGTTTTTTATTTTTCAATTAATTTAAACTTATTTCGGATACTGTTTTTGTCATTGATATTAAACATATGTATAATAAACAAATCTCTGTATTGTTTTAAGTAGTAGAAACCGTGCGGCGCAAGGCAGGCCTAATGACCTGCCTTGCCCCACCGATTTTGTTAATTATATTTTGAGCATCAAAGCCTAAAAACCCCTTTCTGATACTTACGTATTATTAGATATATCCGTATGTCCAAACACCGGGATGTTATATTTCACGCCATAACCAGCAAATGCGGATTTTACCTTTTGCCCGACGATATGGTACCTACCATACTCGTATGTCAGAAGTATATGGTGGGTCCAAGTGCCTAATAACAAATGGTCAAGGTTGGTCGTAAACCCGCGGAGCCGTCGTAACGCCATCGCGGACGCATTGCCAACTGTGTAAGGGGACCGGAACACATTAACACTGATCATATTTAGCCCACAGTGGCCGCAGTAAAGCAAATTTTAAACGTTTCGTGTTTTCATGGTGTGTTTTGGTTTTAGCCATGGTATTATGCTTAAAAACAAATGTGTTTTAAGGATTGGTTACAATAACAGATTTACCTAAATGAAAAAAAAAATTGCTTTGTGTGTTTTACAAAGTTACGTGGCAAAATTTTCCTACTGATATTATAAATGTGAAAGGTTATGTTTTTTTCGGATGTTTCTTACTTAGTCACGCAGATGCGGCTGAACGAATTTGAAGCAAATAGTTTATAACCTGGATTAACAAATAAGATACTTTTTATCCCGTTCGTCTCGTGAAATATTTCTCGACCTCCATGAGGCTTTATTAGACAAAAGCTAGTTATTGCGTATATAAGTTTATACTCATTGAAAAGAACAACGTTATGCATTCTATTGTACTCTCGAAAGATGTGAACTTACGTGTTTTCTGCATCAAAGATTGTCATTTTAAAACTATGACCATTATATATGGTAAGCATAGCCAATTCAATTTATAACTATAGACGCGCCAAACGACGCAATGCTCTTGAAAGGCACACGAACGCAATTATTTAACAGAGAGTCTCTGAACCAATAACAGCGCTCAAGAACACCACCCACCCAAGTTTATTATCCGAGAAAGTTATTAAACTCCCAGTACATATAAACTGCTTACCTCCACTAAGTAAATACACTTTGTACTGCTCAATACTATTCGAAATTGAATCGGTAGATATTGACTTCAGAGTGCAACTTTCAATCAGTCTCCGGACCCTCCTATAGTCGGCAGTAAATCAAAATATTTTCCTGAAGCACCTTGAGCGTATTCTAATACCGAACCTCCGGCTCCCATCTCCGGCATATGAATGTTTATCTCAGAGATATTTTTTCTACCTTTTTATTCTATCCCGTCCCTCTGAATAAATAAAGCGAGCCGACGCCTCTGCACTAATTGAAGGCGAATTGTTCCACCCCAAGATATTGGCCATCTTCAGCAGCATCACTTACATTATTACTAGATTTGAATTGGTAATTAATTGCCTCTCCAGACGACACTCCAGCCTTTAGACGCCAACACACATTAAACTTTATTTTCAAAGTGAAAATTAAATTTAAAAACATCTACAGTAACTTGTTACCTGTGAAAAATGTTACAACTAGGTGAAAACTTGTTCACGCCTGAACTCATGTGGGATCCAAGTCATAAATTCGGAAAAGTTGAAAACAAAAGTCGCCCAATGCACTTCCCGTTTGCATCTGCTGCTGTTGCGGATATAAAAAGAGCTTTTCTCTTTCACCATTCCCTGATTGCTTTCGGGATTTTATTTTTTTGTAATAGAAAATTTTAGTATTAACCCTTTGTTACTGTTTTTGTTGAAAATAACAGTTTCATGATAATGATTTTAATTTGTATCCTTTATATATATTTGTTAGTAAATATCATAATCAACATCATCATTTTCACCGAATGAAGTCCACTGCTGAACATAGGACTCCCTCAATTTGGAGGGGTTTGCCAAAATCCCCACGCTTGCCCCATTTCTTCCCGTGGGTGTCGTAAAAGGCGACTAAAGGACTTACTAGAGAATGGGCAGCAGCGTTCTCTATGCATTTTACGACCATACTGCGATCGCCAACCCGCCTGCCAAGCGTGGCGATCATGGCAAAGCTCCATGCTGAATTTTAATGTATATGTTTGTACCTGTGTATGTAATCTACTAACACTAGACGTTAAGAAAAATTGTTACTAACCCTATGGACTCCGGTCTGAAATAAAAATATTCTATTCTATTCTATTCTAAAGCCCCCCAAATTGGGGGAGGCCTAACTCCAGCAGTGGACGTCTTACGGCTGAAATGATGATGATGATGATGATGATACGCTTGGCGGGTCGGTGATCACAGTATGTGGTTAAATGCACAGAGAACGCTGCTGCCCATTCTCTCATACGTCCCTTAGTCGCCTTCTATACGACACCCACGGGAAGAAATGGGATGGTGCTATTCTGTACGTCCTCCACCACACGCTATAGTTAGTAAATATACACACACTACCCACTCCACGTCAAATCTACATACACATCTGTACAATTTGTTAAAGATACCTCTTAATCTAATGCAATGGCATTTGAAATCCTCATTTATTTACGCTAATCGAATGTGTTCACGAGTACGTCTACAGTCTACACATTTAATTCGGCGTAGTATGCCTACGCAGCTACGCCATTCGTAGCGCAGACTAAACAGAAAAACAAACACAACGCCAAAATTACTCACTTTATTAAAAACACGTTACCAGATCGGATTTGCTAAAAGAAATCAGAAACAAAATGCCAGTTAACAAAGAAAATAGTGAAACATCCGAATGGATGGTCGATTACGGGACGGAGCGACACGGCGGCGCCGCGTTTAAAACTCCGGCTAATTAAATGAATGAAAACGAAACTCGAATGTTTTCATTCCATTTACAGTTTCTATGCTCCCCTCTCTCGTTTGTCGACCGACGAACGGTCATATGCAAACTGTATTACGATATTTCAAATGTGACAGTTTAAAAAAGCACGCGCTGCGTTTTAATTTCGTGATTTCTGATGGTGTTCCGTTTTTGTTTTGATCTGAGTGGTTTTTAGTCAAATGCGTTTTATTGATATATGTAGTTGTAATATGAAAGTTTTAATGGATTTTTATAATCAAGAGATTAATTCTGTATGGTCGTTTTTATAATGCCATTTGGAAAAATCTTGTTTTGTCTCTTTATTTATTAAGTTAGTGTACTACATATTTGAGAGACACCATTAGCAATATATACGTAAACCTTTATTATTAACAGTCAGAACTTTCTTTTTAGAGTGACACTTAGTTGTTTTATTTCTACGATATCATTACATTGTCGACACTTTTACAAGAAAACACCATAAATACGTCAACACTTTTATAACAACCTATTATAGTCAGAAAAACAACTATAAAATATTTATGCGCGTAACAAAATATTCAACTTTGTGTAACTCAGACGAGACTTAATTTACCGACAAAATCTGTCCCATTGTGCTCAATCTTGCGCATAAAATTATCGAATTGGAAATTGGAAAATGTAAAATGCACTGCGAAATGTTAATACAGCAAAAATAATCCAGTTAATGTGGCTCCATCGAGGATAACACCATCCAGCGCTGAGTTCGAAAAGTCATTTGTACGATTATCTGTCTCGCGGAGCACATCAGGCCCGGGCATTGTATGTAAATTGAATTAATGACGGTGCACTTGAAGCCCTCTTTACTTTATGAATCGCTGTGGGAAAACGGTTCAAAATTCATGTAGGTTTTATTTATACGAGAATTTTCTAGAACAGTTGACTTTACGCTTCATAAACTTTCAGATGAAACTAGTTTTAGGAATTGATACTAAAATTTAATGGCGGTCGCTAATTTTTGGAATTGGGTTCGGTAAAGTAAATTAGTATTACAATTTTAGCGGTATTATCGAATGGTTTTGTTTAATATATTATTGTGTTCAATATAATATTCTTATAATTTCTATAATATTCTTCTTTCTTTTTAAGCACCTCCTACACTTTAATAGGCAGCTAAGTTCATCTTTCTGACTAACAGCCCCTTGACGGTTCAGAAGTGCCTGGAATTGGTTTATCCTACTAATATTAAAAATGTAAAAGATTATGTTTTTGGATGTTTGGATGTTTCGCGCGAAAAGGTCTTAACGGGTATGGATGAAATTTGGCACACATATAGAT
Organism: Aporophyla nigra; assembly: GCA_947507805.1. Taxonomy (NCBI): domain Eukaryota; kingdom Metazoa; phylum Arthropoda; class Insecta; order Lepidoptera; family Noctuidae; genus Aporophyla; species Aporophyla nigra. The sequence continues at coordinate 15,197,739 of OX382302.1, read as the reverse complement.
TATAAGCAGGATTAACACATAGGGTACTTTTATCCGGGTTGTGCGTTCCCCTGGGATAAATTTGGACCTCCACGCGGGCGAAGCCGCTGGCTAAAGGTAGTTTGAAATAAATGCTTTCAGTATGAGTTAAATAGTGGGTTCAGATGGCTTTCTATGATTCATAATTTTTCTATCTTGTAAGTAATATTTAAAGTGATGGTTTGAGAAGAAAGAAATACAATATTTTCCTTTCAACGCTTTATATTATGTATGTTTATACTAATTACAAATTGTGACTCTATAGTTGCCTTCACCAACACGTTTCGAAAACAAATGCTTAAAAGAACAAAGCAAATAACGATAACATCTAGACTAAAACCCAAACACAAAGCTACCTAATAACTACCCCGAAAACTAACAACAAGAATATTACCTTCAATTATCTCTAATAAAAATAACAGGAAGATAAAAGAAACACTAAGAATAAAAGTAGCTAAGTATAAGAAGATCGTACTCAAAAACCGGCCAGTGTATTATCCGGGTTATTACCGAGATGTAAGATATGGTCAGCAAAGTGTTTTGCCTCGAGGGAGGGTACCTCACTAAATTCCTCCACTTTACGGACCGAGGTAGCCATTAAGATTATGAAATTATGAAGCCGACCACTCGCCGAGATTTGCTTCGTACGGTCACACTTAACTGGGCTGATTTAATTCAACCACACTGAATTGTAGGTTTCAATTGTTTAGTTAGTAATTACACTATCGTTTGAGTCCGTGAGTGAGTAGTAATTCAGTGTGTCTTGAATTGATGGATATGGAGATATTAAGAGGCTGCTATTTAAAGTTAAGTTGTTGTTGTCAAATATATCTTTTAAAAGAAAAACCATGAACCATCTTTACGTACCAAGACACCTCGGTTCCGCGGAAAGCATTTAAAGCCGTTGGTCTTGACTGTCATTCATAGATCTTTTAGAGTCCTAAGGACTCGGGTAGTCAGAAGCCCGAAAGTCTGTCAACCAGTCAGACCAAGGGGTATCGTATTTATTATTACCCAGTAACTGGTTTAGGGAGGTCAAATAGGCAGTCGCTCCATGTCATTATCATCATCATTTCAGCCATAAGACGTCCATTGCTGGACAAGATCAAATTTGGGGGGCCTTGCCACAATCACTACGCCCGGTAGACGGATTGACGATCCCAGCACGGTGGCAAAATGCCGCCGTGCCTGCCGACACCCACGGGAAGAAACGGGGTGGTGATCCATGTAAAATACGTGTATTCAGCTCTATCTGGTTAGACTGAAAGCCGACCCCAAGATAATTGATAAAGGCTAGGCAGATTAAAGTCAAAGCGAGATGTATTTTTGGTGATAACGAGGTTTATAAATGATATCTCTTATTAAATTATAATAAAATATAGTGGGTTCAATTAGGTACCGTTACTAATGTATCGTAAATTCCAAATAAAAACAAAACTAATCAGTGGTTGACCTGAATTTATAGAAGCAGATTCAATTGACAGTACACCGTATTGATTTCACAACGGAACGCCATTCGCGTTACACAAATAAAGCTGTGTGATTAGCCTGACAGCCTTTATCTATCTATTTATAGCGTAGGATATCTTATTTTAATTAAATAATGTTTTGCCTTTTCCTCAAAGATACACATTCCTAAAAGGGTTAAAGAGCTACACAGAATTTCGATATAGACTATTATTTTTTATGTTAATACGAGATACATACATAATGTGTTCCCGACTCAAACATAAAATGAGTGAGGTAGACCCTAATCTCCTAATTCAGCATGCAGACAGGGCAAAATAGAGAGTTTAAATAATAAAAAAAATTGTCCTACTTAGAAATAAAAGGCGAATCTAGGCCACAGCTAATTCTATGCTCGAGCCCCATCGCAAATTGTAATTTTCTCTTACCCTTATAACAGCAATTTATTTCATGATAAGAATCTTTTTTAGTCCTTGCAAAAGGGAATCTTTGTCGGAATCGAACATTCCTCGGGTTGATTACTAAGAGCCCAGGAGGCCAGATTTCATGAAGCCAATTGCCATTCACGCGTAGGCGAAACTGATCGCTGGGGTGATATTATTTAAATGTTATCTTTTTTCGATACTTTTTAACCGTTTATCTTAGTTACCTTTAGTTAAAGCATGCTCTCTATGTAAAGAAGGTTGCTTACTAGATAAAAGCAAGATGTATTGGAAATAAAGTATACATGTATTCGTTTCTTATTGGATTTCCTTTTTGTGTGTTAAATGTAGAAGAAAGCGTATTGTAATCGAATCACGGGAAAGTAAAGGAAAACATAGTTGGCGTACGAGTAGTAAGAATCAATTGAGAGAAGTGGATTGGTGCTCGTGGTCGATAGGCCAACTGCCTCTTAACATTAATGTACTGTTAAAGAACTTCCTTAACTACTTTTATAATGCAAAGACTTACCTACTGATATTATTGTGAGAGGATTACCTACTGATATTATTGTGAGAGGAAAAACAACCCAAGTCAAAAGAAAAACACTACTAAGAAAAAAGACTTTAATTTCTGAATTCGGTGTTATTTTTCACTTATTTGCTATGGTACCTATCCCACACCAATTCGCATCTACTTGCTATGTAAACAACAGTGACATGAAGTATTAGAACCTTATCAAGATACACAAAGTGGGTTATATATGTATAAATTAACGAAGCTAGCAAAAAACTTTTTAACAAAAAATTAAACCGCCGAAAAAACAGAAAAGCAAAAATAACAAACCTTAAAATTATGATTCGGCGCTTTGAGTGATCTTAGTTCATTGATTTTTCAGCGCCGACTCAAAATTTTAAGGTTTATTATTTTTTCCTTTTTTTGTTTTTACGGCGGTTTAATTTTTTGTTAAAAAGTTTTTATTTTGTAATTTTTTTGTGGCTTTAATGTACTAATAATACTTCGCAAGGTATACCCTATACAATGAAAAAAGAATGATCAAAATCGGACTACTCTGTACAAAGTTATGCGTGGTTATACATTACAATCAATGATGTGAACAATCAATCATCTCCGGTTTTCCGACCCTTAGGGTTCGATTTTGTTTTCCAAATTTGTATGGGACCACTCTCGGAGTATATTCTTTCCAATAAAAAAAGAATTATCACAATCGGACAACTCTGTAAAAAGTTATGCGTGGTCATACATAAAAAAAAAAATATACGCGTCGAATTGATAACTTCCTCCGTTTTTTTTCGTCGGTTAAAAATACTCAAGCAAAGTTAATAAAATTGTTACGGAACCACCTCTAAGACATACCCTGTTCATTGAATTGGATTTTTTGTCCACAACATCGATCCACAACTGCCGGAGATATCCGTAAACATACAACACACACCTTTTTTTTTTGTAGGTGAGAAATCATCAAATGACGTCTCCCGTTCTGGGCGGAGCGGGAGGGCGTGTCAGACTTTTACTGACTAAAACCCACCCATGCTCCTTCAGTTGCCTGTGCTAGGTCACTTCTATACAAATAAAACGGGCGAATTATTGAAGACCTCTTCCTTTTTGAAGTTGGTCAAAAACAAGAATGTGTAGCTGTAAGACACAAACAAAAAAAGAAGTGAATCAGGATAATCAGCTGGCAGAAAAAAAGCCAATTCAGAACATTTCAATGTCCCAATTATTTTAATTCAGCCTTTATTCTCATCAAACATTTATATTACTTTGGTCAAAAACTTCTGATTTCATTTTCGGGTTTTGAATACCGTTTGTTCCTAAAGCCCGACCAGATTAGATTATTTCCCTTCCAATACCATGTATTTACCGTCAAACTCAAAAGCAAAACTTCAAAGATTTTCTAATAAACTTTCTTGGAATTTATTCCATTCATATTATTTGATTGTCGCTGACTGTACCGACAAATTATGAGGTAAAATGTTATAAAAATACCAAAAAAGATAATTCTCGTAATGGCTTATTTTACATCGAATAACTTCGCGTTGGTAGTTTAATAGTAAAATATGTGAAACTGTTGTTACTTTAGGGTGGCGACACACGAAAGTTTTTTTTTTTGTATTTTTAAGTAGGTACGTAAATATTTCGCATTCGTTAACTTAAACATTACTTGTAAGGATTTTACGAGTCCCGAGTTTTATGATTAACGCCATTTCTGTTTTTCTTATGTTAGGGTTTGTTATTTCCCTTGAGGACGTTCATTATTATGATTTTATCTAATATATAAAAGGTTATAGTGTAAATAAAAAAAAAGAAATTGTAGCAGTAATTAAGGTCTTACGTTGTTTGAAGTTTTTCTACCGGTGTTATTACTTACGCGGTTTGCCGCTAAATTAAACAAAACAAAAAAAAAAATGTTTTCTTCGAGAATAAATTAACATTTAAGGGTTCTACATTTCTCAATTTATGTATGAAGGTTCACCAAAATGTAAAATGAAAAGGTAAAATCTATCGGGGCTATTTATAAAAATTACATCTTATCTTCATACATCACATACATACATTGAAGTTAATAAAAGATTTCTATAATGTCTATTTACATATTTTCCCTGGGAGTGATTAAAAGTAATAAATATACAAAAAAAATATTCTGATTGGTCTGAGAATAAAAACACTGCCTGCCACCTTAATATGGATTGGGTTTTTTGTATTTGAAAATTCTCAGTACAAAAAGGGGTGGAAATAGGGGCAGGAATAAACGGGGTTGGATTTACCCCAGTCGAGGAAATAGTACTTTTCCGCGAACTGCAGGTGTGCCTCATGCCTGTGTTTCCCAAAGGGGATATTGCATTATAATTGCATTTCCAATATCTGATATTAAATCAGTTAAGTTTCCTGTTCATTGAAACGCTGTTTTCGTAAAAACTTATCAAGCTTTTGACACTTTACGGTCGTAGTTTCAACAAAGATTTAACAGTCACTTAGCAGTGATTTAGCAGACCAGGGTTGTGTACAGCCTTAAGTAAATTGGTCGCGTGCCGGCCGCGCGGCGCCGGTGTCAACGCCACTGCACGACCCGACGCACTGCGGCACACCACTCAATTCACCGCCTTCCTCGTTCTTCTTTATTAAGACTTATGCATCGGGTAATTATTCGGCCGGTCTATTATTCCAATACTGTTTTTGCAAGTTTTTCGGTCACGCTACTAGAGATGTTGCCAAGTTCCAGCTGAAACTCGGCGCCCACTTACGCTTGCAAGTTTGTACGGTCCTCCGGTTGTTTTGGTTTTGTTAATTTACTTGGTTTAGCTGAAAATAAAATTGGTCTGGTCTGGTCTGGGTTCTGGACAAGTAAGTGAAAAACTTTTAAAGGATGCTTCAGTTCGTGTAGCGTAAAAAATGGACAGTATTAACCTCATCAGTTGCAAATGTGTCCATTTTTTTTTGTTGTAAATAAGAATAGATGGAGTAGAGTACGAAAATAGCATTAACATTTCGCTAAGTGTTTGTTTATTAAGGCAGAAGTGACGGTAGGTGAAGGAATGAATCCTAATCATGTGTTGATTTAGGATACGATAATGGATTTTTGCTTCCATAAATGTATCCACCGTTAATACTGGATCCATACGCAGTAACAAATCAAAGAAAATGCTTTGTAAGTCATATGTTCGGCTTCCCACGGTCGTTATAAGTGTCGTTTAATATTTCAGCGTGCGTACAAAGCTGTGCAATGCGCATTTTGCAAAGTAAATCCTGAGAATTCAGTAAAAAGCTTACGTGAAAGGAAACCTTCGATAAGTACTCTTACGGTGGTAAGTAGGTGAGAACATTCTTGTAAGAATAAACAGTTCGTGTTACATTGTAAAGAATAACGGATTATTCCATACAAAGGAAAGGCAAGTTATAAATTGTCTTTGTTTTATTTGGTAAGAAGACATGAAATAAGCCAACTTCTGCTGTAAATCAGAAATACAGTAGGTTACATGTCTGACTGGCTGAATATACTAAAATAATCTCTGTAACAGAGATATAGAAATGTGGAATAAAGAATCCCCGCGAACGGTTGACTTATGTTTATCAATTTAGACGTGTTCGGAGACGCGATGTCGCACACTGCCAACGTATTATATTATAATGGCGCATGTTATCTCCTTATTCATTACATTCTTTGCACGTAAAAAATAAAACCTCGTCACATTCCTGACAGCTTTGTATGAGCAAAATAACACAGCTAACTTATATGTAAGTCAGAGACCCCTCTACGACCCAAACAAATTATTAATGTACAAAAAAGATACAAAGACTTGTTCCTAAGCTAAGTAACTTCGCTCAAGTACGTGATTTGAAAGATTTTTTTATCTCGTTGCCAAAATGAGAATTCAAACAGGGAAAACAATTCTTTCCATAACGCGTTCCGTTGTTTAGAACATTCGCCCCGGGTTCCAGCAATCGTCTAAACTAATAAACATCTGCTTTTATTACGGGTAAAAGCCTTGAAAAATGTATAAATCTTTTTGTAATAAATTCTATTACGGTTATACCGAAATTTTATTGAGATATCGCCCGTAGGTTCAAGTCAAAGTTCTTCATTATTCAGGGTAATTACTTTATTGTAGATTAGCTTTCCAGTATATTTACCTACCTACGACGAGTTCGACGGTATTTTTCTTGAAAACAAATTGTATAAATGAACATCATTTTCAGCTCAGTATGCTAATATACAGACGGACGTCGATATACATTAGTTGTCAGCGGACGACATTTTATTTTCTGCAGCCCCAAGTTATAATAACCTTACTAAATGACAGGCGGCGAGGATACTTAGCAAAACCATCAGGTATCTGTATCTCATAAAGCCTACTCTCATTTTCGTTATGATGTTAATAAAAAGAAATGGAAAAGTTGTTCGTGTGCGCGTCAAATGAAAAAGTTATGGCACGTGATGATACTGCAAAGACTGTGGAGCCACCTGGCGGTACACCAAACTAATTACAAACTCCCTAACTTCCTCAAACACTAAAATATTCTCCTAAAAACGTCACCTCGCGACGTACTCGAATAGAATAATAAATTTTACTTTCTGTGTCTCTCTTAGAATTAGTACCTAATGCATACCTCTCACTCCTTTGGCGGAAAATTTTACGCCACAATAGTTGAAAAATACTGAAATGTTAACTTTTGAAATAAAAAAATCATGTACAGTCTAGCAACATTAAGTAAATTAAGTTCTATGATGACTTTTTTTTTAATAATTAAACCCCTTTTTTGGGTTAATCATTTTATTGTGAAAAGTGAAGTTTAAAAAAATGGAAAGTAAAATAAATATTTTAGCGATGATAAAGTTCTTATATAGTCATATAACAGGCGTTTTGAACTGAAAAATTATAAAATAATAGGTAATTGAAGTAATTGAAGAAGTGTCAAATTATAAATGGCACAAATGATAAAAAAACTCGACGTTTAATTTTAACCCATTTTAGTTAATTACAATATCTCTTTATGTTAATAAAACCAATTAAATGATTATATAACATCTTTATCACCGCTTTAATATAAGTTTCGAAAATTTAAGTGAGATCGTTGCTAACCAACTTTAAATCGTTACAGATCCTAAATAATCAATCAAAATGAAAATAGAAACTTAGAGATGATTTTCAACGACTTACCTACTTATTCAATAACACCCTACTTGACATAGTTCGTCGACTTTATTTTTTTAACGGTTTTATTTAGCTTGTCCCGTTTGATGTTAAGAATTGAATTTTAACCCCTACCTGTTGTCAGATTGGTCTGAAATTTAGTACACACCTTTGATTCTGATGACAAAACACTTTCTTAAATTCATTGTGAATCCAAGATGGCCGACGCGAGAATGGCGAAATATATTTTTCTTTTGCCTCCCGCAATATCGGTACCAAAATGAAAGGACTTGCGTACTACAATACAGTAAGCCATGACAAAAAAAAACATATATTTGGCCACCACACTACCGCATAATGGTGGCCCAAGTAGCACAGAACTGCATTATAAATTGTCACATAAGGCCCACAGCGGTACTCTGAGCATTTACATAGAGTTATTAGTATTCACCCGGGGTGTAACAGCTGTTTAGAAAAAAACGTGGCCAACTATAATGCTATTTGCTGTACAGTAATTCTATTAAGCACCACAAACACGCCACAAAGTCACTGTTATTCAGCGCTTAGTAGTGCAGTACCCTATCAGCTGTAAGTTTTCTGAATAATAGCCCACACGTGTACTATACAACCGTTGCATTTTAAGAGAGAACATGTAACCCACTATAATGTAATCAGTTACTTTGTGAACTTATTTAACAAAAATTTAATGCTTTATGCTGCATACAGGTTCACTTTTCCCCTATTAGTAGTTGTTACCATACACTCGAATAACAGCATGCATCGAAGTGTCGGCATGCGCGAATGGAACATTGGACGCGACGGGTTCCGCATGTTATATTTATAAAAAAATAAATAAAATGAAATCAATTTATTTCAGACATAACCCATATTACAAAAATTAAGATAAAAGTAACAATGCTGCAGCAGAAAACAATAAAATGTTATTAACAAACTAAAAATATATGTCACTTAGTTGAAATAAAAGCAAATGTCAAATTTATGTAGGATTTAAATTAAAGTAACAATAAATAATAATTGCACATATTGACAAAACAATACAAAAAAGCCTTTATAAATAGAGATCAGTGTGTTTGGTGACATAAGGCTGAGTAGGTACTCTCTGCTACAAAAATCTTCTTATAACCTACACATTTTCGGGACTAATATGGTTGCCACAAAATTAATATTGGTATGTTTCTGGTACTTTCTTAAAAATGAAGAAGATTTATTAAGAGAAATCCAAGATTTTTTAAATTATAATACATAAATTAATTTCGAGAGTTTTTAAGATTCCAGATTTCGACAATTATTGTCAGAGGTAGTCAGTTAGGAAATACCAGTACAGCTAGCATCTAAAAAAACAACGTAATTTTCTTTATGTTTATTTAATTTTCCCTTTTTAAAGAACAATTTACGGTGTACCACCCTGGTCCAGGCCTTGAATTTTCATCTTTTTATAATTTCAAGGAGTATAAAAGTACTTCTCGGTGGCCACCATAGAATTTCCTTAGTTTTCCACGATGCAGGAACGACTGTTAGATCGACAACATCGCTCCCTATAGTCTGAACTATTTTGAAAAGCTTGTTCTGTAAAAAACAAGAGAAATATATTTATTATAATAGAAGTATCTGTTACTTAAAATGACAACACTACCTATACAGTTTTTGAGGAAAAAAAACCACAAGATATAATAACATATTAAATACCTAATAACGTAACATAATAATTATATACAAAACATCTACAGACACAAACACAGAGGACCCACTTTACTACCTACCAAAATAGCAGGAATTAAGTCGATCGCAACTTATTTACTTTTATTCGCAACCCTAAATTGAAATGATATTGTTCATCTATCGTAGAATACGAACGACCAACCCAGGTGCGATTTAGCGATAAACTGATGATCTATGTAAACAAATAATGCGACATGACGTCGTCACCGCGCCGCGCGCCGGCGCGGGCTTGTGAACGATAGCGTTGCATGCACCATGTTGCAGATCAAGCGAAATGTTTCATAAAAAATACTTTTCGCGTCGCATAAATACTGTGCGTATGGCATGTCAATTTCAATTTCATATGGAAGTAATTAATTATTATTAGGCCAGAAGAATACATTATTTTTAGATAGGTATCTACTAAGTTATAGGTATTTCGTCGCATATTGAATAAATCAATAACTTATGTATTATAAATACCCATAATTAAATTATAATATCAGCTACTTAAATTACAATTTTAATTAAATACTTATCGTCGAATAACAACTAAAAAAAGGAACAAAATGGCTTTAAACGAACCACGGCGGAACCCTAAAAGCTTGGATCCATAAAGGTAGTTATCAAGGTAACTGATGCAAATGTGAACCAATATAACTCTCCTAATCGATCCATGTCTGATTTGTATTCCACAAGTGCCAAACTATTTTATTCTTTGCTGAATTAAAGGCCACATGTGAACACCCGTACAGACCTTTTTTTTTTTTGGATGGGAAATCATCAAATGACTTCTCCCGCTCTGGGCGGAGCGGGAGGGCGTGTCAGACTTTTACTGACTAAAACCCACCCGTGTTCCTTCAGTTGCCCATGTGCCAGGGTCACGGTATCTCTTTCGAACAATCACGCGACTCCGGCAGGCATCGGTCCTAGCAGACCCCTTCAGTACTGCTGACATCTCTTTGAGGCGCGCGTGGAACACTACGCGCCGTCGACCCGAGCTTGGTCCTTACCGGGCGGCGAGCTACCCATTGCTCGCCACCCGCAAGCTCGCGCCTACGGTGGCCGGGAGACCGCAATTGACTCCCGGCGCCCGGAGCGTCTCCTCCTGCGGCGGCTAGGGACGTGAGGGCGCCCTCACGCGCCCCGCCTCCTCCTTTAACTTACCTTAAATTTTATGTTTATTTTCACAATGGCTCCTGAGATCTTGCACACAACGATACACTTTATGTTTTACAATTTGACAGTTCATATTTAAGAAGAATAAATAATATTGAGTTATTGCATTCCACAATTTCGCTCAGTGTGTCATTTCAGCTGTTTAAAAGTACACACAATGTACACATTCGTCTTCCTTGCTGTATAGTAAGTCACACGTGCCTTGTTAATCAGGCAATATTCAGCTCTTGAGGTGACTGTTACACACATAAATGCTACTATAATGTTATTATAATGCAATTATTTATCAATTGGAACTCTTACTCAGCTATGTGCTGAATAATTTGTGCCCAAATTAGAGTTATATCATCTGAGGATGCGCTGTCTACGCTATTATTCAGTAACTAATGCATTCACTGTGCACTGTTAAAATGCTGTTAACCAGCACTTTTGTGCTACTTGGGGGATTACATTATTTTTCAAAACCCCTTTAATATCGGTATCATATGAAAGGGCTTGAGTAGCAGAATACAGTACACTATAAAAAATGTAGTTCCAAATGTATTGAAGAGTTGGACTGTAAAAAATTGTCACATTGTCATTGTGTATGAGTCTTGGCGGAGCATCGCCGTGTCCTCGTGGAGGCGAAACGCCGCCCGGGGTGAAACTCCGCTGCCGCTACAAATCGCGGCACGGTGGACAGAGCTCCGGCTTGATCTCATGGCGACATGGCGGGTACGATTGTCGCAACCCAGTGCTGGGCACGCCACAAGTGCGGTGGGAAGTCCCCTCTTTGAGGAGTGGATACATAGGCTCCACGGCGTCCTCACCTTCCACCTAACACAGGTCCTCACCGGGCATGGATGCTGTGGTGGGTTCCTGTTCAGAATAAAGCGAGAGGAAACGCCCGGGTGTTTCCATTGCGTGGATCGTCTGGAGGACACGGTGGAGCATACGGCGGAGGTGTGCCCTGCCTGGGCGGAGCACCACCGTGTCCTCGTGGAGGCAATCAGCGGCGGCGACCTCTCGCGTCCGGCCCTGGTGCAAGCCATGTTACGGAGCGAAAGGGCATGGGAAACCATCACCTCCTTCTGCGAAGCAGTAATACTCGCGAAGGAGGAGGCGGGGCGCGTGAGGAAGAGGCAGTCTCTGCGTCCTAGCCACCGCAGAAGGGACGCCTCGGGCATCGGGAGTCCATTGCAGTCTCACGCGGGTCCACTGCGCTTTGGTAGATGTCACATGTATTCGAATTTTTGGCTATACGACATGCCGGTTTCCAGCCGATATTTTCCTTCACCGTTTTGAGAGCAGTGACGATTAAATAATTTACACTAAGTAAAACGACTGTTTGGGTTCGAACTTAAAACCGACAACTCGTAAGTCGCGACCGCTACCTCTGCTTTAATGGCCATCACTGCTCTCAAATAACAGTGACAGGAACTAATAATCATCATCATCATCATTTCAGCCGTAAGACGTCCACTGCTGGACTTAGGCCTCCCCCAATTTGGGGGGCTTTGCCATAATCGCCACGCTTGGCAGGCGGGTTGGCGATCGCAGTATGGTGGTAAAATGCATAGAGAACGCTGCTGCCCATTCTCTAGTAAGTCCCTTAGTCGCCTTTTACGACACCCACGGGAAGAAATGGGGTGGTGTTATTCTTTAAGTCCGGTACCACACGGTACGGAACGGAACGGAACTAATAATAACTTATCTTAATTTTTTTTTTTTATTAACTTAATAGTTACTGAACCTTACTCAAAAACAACTAAATTATCAGAAATGGATAAAATTTAAATGGACCCTATCGGTAAGTATACCCTTTTAACCACAGGATGATTTTTCAAATCGTTTTGCACCGACGGAGTTTTGACACACATAAAGACAAAAATACAACCGAATTTGAACCTCCTCCTTCTTGTGAAGTCGGTTTAAAATAATAGCGGCATCTCAACAACTACTATAGGTAAACACAAATTCTTCGGGGTGTAATCAAAGATACTATAATTCTGTAATGAGCCCTTATACGCCATGATATGTCTTAGGGTAAAGTTTATGTTGCACGTTACTTGTCGTCCTAAGGGACTTAAGAAAACTCGACCCTTACTATGTGGTATCCAGAGGAACATATTTATGTTGGTTCTATTTTAAAGCACATTGCGATAAGTTATATGTTTTGCAATAGGGTGTCACTACGTGTTATTAAAAGATAAAATCACAACACACTTATGAAATCTATCCTACTTCCTACTAATAATATGAATGTTAAAGTTGGTATGTTTGGACCTGGTTGTTTGTGGCTCAATCACGCAAAATCGGCTCAACAGTTTTGGATGTAATTTGGCAAACAAATAGCTTATAATTTGCATTAACACGTATAATACTTTTTATCCTGGTAGTACGTTTCCATGGGGTAATATTTGACATCTACGCGGGCGATGCCGCTGGCAAAACTCAATACATAGTATAATAATTACATTAGTGTAGTGTTTATAACTATGACGTGGTTTCTAATTTTGACTGAGTTGGTGTGTTTTTGCGTTGGGGGAATCCAATTCCGAAAACTCTTTCACAAATGAAAATCTACAGTGTTCCCGAGTCATCATCTGCCTAGCCTTTTCCCAACTATGTTGGGGTCGTCTTCCAGTCTTACCAGATGCAGCTGAGTACCAGTATTTTACATGGAGCGACTGCCTATCTGACCTCCACAACCCGTGTACAGTATTCCCGAGTATCATGAGAATATTGTATGTTAGTAAATAGTAGTCTTAATATTAACATTTTGACCGCCAGAGTCATGTATAGGTGACAAACCAAAAAGTGCCCAGAACGCCACGGTCACGATAGGAAATCGTGACCGTGGCGTGCTGAGCACATTTTGGTTTGTCATCTATACATGACTCTGGCGGTCAAAAGGTTAATATTTATGTTGTGCTTGTCTTACAACTACTGATATGTGTTCATTTTTTAGGCGAGGACGCTGGCACCCTAAACACAAGTTAAATCTTACATTGGGTGCCAGAGTTCATCGAAAACACTCACTCCCTTTGTTGTAATGCTGCATAGTATTTATATAAGTGTTTTTATACAATCAAAGGTAATAAAAAATCTTTATTTTTTAATGTAAAATTAAAATAAAATACGTGAACGAAGTCGCGGGCAGAAGCTAATTAGTAATATTTGTTGTAACAATATTAAAATAATTCACAACGTTTCAATTTCGTTTCAAAGTGAAGGATATCGACACCTCTATCTATTTTGATTACGTCCAAAGAAACAATGCTCTTCTGTTTAAATAACAATAGAATACGTCCAGAATTAAACATTGAAATAACTAGAGTTATTTGAACAATGATGATGATCTACAATTAGACCAATACGCACCTGCAGGATATGTGCTTAACTAAAATATTACCTACATTTATTGATAAACAACGGTCAGCCTAACCTGCTGGGTCTGGATACATTTATTCTGGTCTGGCTCCTGAATTACAGTTACTCCAACCTAGCTCTGGAGTGAGAGTCTCACATGTTGCTGTAATCTGTTTTTATGGCAATTTTTATTTTTTATTTATTGGTTTTGCCAGAGGCTTTGCCCGCGTGTTTACATGTAAACCCTCCACTTGAATCACTCTGTCTATTGAATCCGTTGCGTAGTTTAAAAGATCTAAGCGTACAGAAGCGGGAAACGACTTGTTTTATTCTATGTAAAGATAAAGATGTTCCTTATATTACGAGGGTTATAAAGGGCTATAACTAAGGAAGTATTTCTGGAAATTCGTCCCTTAAAGGGGTTAATTAAGGGCTGAAATTTTGTTTGGAATACTGTCCCATCTGGTGAAATCCCATCAGAGACACGGTTTCTTTTTCAAAATTGAAGAGACATACGGTACCTACTTAATCCTCTATCATCAACGAACCCTCAAAATCGACTACACATTTCATAATCCCCATAAATATGAAAGAGTAATTAAATAAAATACGACGCTTAACCTCTTAAGGACCTTCCCGTGGTCCGTTTAATATGTGCCAGCACTTACTCAGCCACTCGAACAACGTTGTCAACATTATTACCCCCAGGATTGAACACGCCATTAAACTGGAATGCCTTTTAAAACCCGCTATGTTCACGTATCGGCTTATTGAAATAATATTACCTATGTACTTGTGTTTATGAAGTCGTTGGGGTTTAGATTGTTGTGTCCGGTTTTTGGTTTGTGTTCAAGGAGTTTATTGTATGTACATTCACGAACATCAATATTGTAAAAGTACTTTGAGAATTTCATAAAGATTTATTCGTGAAATAATTATTGCAACTTTGAAATAAGTAAGACCTATTCAGAAGGTGCTCACTTGGGTTGGAACGACATCGACCCATTGTTCACAGATTTTGTATGAAAAATATCATAAATTCAAAATTCTTCCTTGTATTAAAGAAATCCGGCAGTGTTCAAATAACTTTTACCTGTAGAATAAATATAGTGGTTGACATCATTTTCTGTTCATAAGCTGGCTAACTGTAATTTTGATTCCTTAGATTAACGTTATCCAAAGGTTGAAAATTTGGTACAGTCATATAATATAAATAAACAAATACATATATAAATTCACCTGATATGATCCTTACTTACTCCTTTTTTTCCTTTCAATATTAGATACTGAAACCTTGATTCCGCGCATGCAGTACCTACGGAGTAGTGCAGTGTCGGCCCTGTAGTATCAGTTCCAACTTACGAGTTGTGGGTCTGTTTGAACCTACGCAGGCACTTTATTTTGTGTATTTAATTTCATTACCACTGCTCTCAACAGGCTGGGCATTAGGGTCTCTGCTACCCTTTAAATATAGTATAACCTAACCAGAGGGATGATTGCGTAACACATTAACATCGGATTGACTTTCATTTTGACAGTTCTACAACATTCATTGCGTTATTTACATGGTTGAATAAATCATTTTCTTCAACACATGATGCAATGCATTAGTAATATTTTTCGAAATTATTCAGATTATGATTCATAGTGTGTTACGCAGTTAGGGAGCTGTGTAGTATTTCACAACTTATGTATAGAGAGGTAACTAATTCATTGTGGCTAATGTGGTGGTCGTTACAAATTAATCTATCTAAGATAGTTGGCTGGGACTGAGTAATACGTAGATATACGGATGAGCTGGCAGAATACTTACGAGTACTCTGTATCTCAGTAATCCTACAGAAATATTCATATTTAGAAGTGTATTCATATGAAAAATTGGGAAATTTATATGTGAATTTTTTATATGGGTAATTTATTTGTGAATTTGTTTTCTTTTTTTTGGTATTTATATTATAATTCAATTGTTTGCTTTAGATTTTTTCTTGTGAAGTTGTATATATAGAAAGTTATTTTATTCATTATTTTTTATTTATCATTTGTATTGCAAAATCACACCACATGTATCATTATCATCATTTCAGCCGAAAACGACGTCCACTGCTGGGCATAAGCCTCCCCAAGCACCGCCATTTTGACCGGTTCTGTGATTCTCGCATCCAGCAAATTCCTGCGACCTTCACCAAGTCATCAGTCCACTATATGGGAGGCGTTCCCACACTGCCATTAGTATGAAATGGGAGAATTGGTTGACAACAAGTAAGTGCATACTTCAGATACCGACATTAGCCGTAGTAACAGATACTCACTAAGAGAAGACAAATAGAATTGGAAAGGAGATAGTGGTATATGGAAAACAACCCATAGAAAAAACACTTTCAAATAAATGTGAAATTGAATGTTAATACTGACATAGAATAAGAATCGAATATCATAAACAATATTCGATGAAAATATTCAGATAATTTACAAACTTTACAGCAACAGTTTCTTTAAAACAATATCCCAAAACAGCCCCTTATCAAGCAGACCGGAATGCATAACCTAACGGACGCACATAGCATTTTCCCGGTTAGATAAAATTTTCACAGCACAATTTATTGAGCGGAACGTCTTATTTATCTTCTAAAGCATCGACCAAAGAGAACGGAGAAATCTCTTAATGGTCATGAACTTTGAAAGTATGAGTCCGGAGCCACCCTAGAGAGCTATGACTCAGGCCAGGATATCATTACGTCAGATAATCTGACGCTGGTTATAACACATCTATATTTAGATTAAGTGAAGCGTGGGAAGCTGCCTTAGTAAATATCTTAGTTTTTATGTCGGCGATAGAAAAAGTTATGGCGTAAATGAAATGCGTCATGGGACACTATCAACGAAAATTGGGACATTTTTGGAATAAACGTGTATCTAATTTATTATGTATCTATGTGGGTAATCAGAGAGCTATGGTGCTAAGCTATGGCCCGATGCTAACGGCCGCAAATTATGAATTGTAAGGTCATCAGGTCACTTTACTTTTTGCAAATTATTTTATCACCACTGCTCTCAAAACGGTAAACGAAAATATCGTGAGGAAACTGACAAGTCCTTGAACCAAACATTCAAAGACATGTGACATCCGCTAATCTACACTGGGCACGCGTGGTGTATTATGGCCCACTCCCGCTCACAATGAGTCCCATAGGACTGGGACATATCCCAGCATTGGGAACATTATAGGCTGATAATGCTATGTGGGTTATCCTGTAAAATACTTCTTCGTAACAAACGGTCGTACTTCAGTTAATTATAATTAATCTAAGTACATCTTTACTTTAAACATAAACTCTGCGAAAGTTTTGGCAGTAATCAGACCGTATACGAGTCAAGTTGGCTAGAACAATTAATTAAAAGTACGAAATGATGATAGTACGGAAACTGTAGTTATAAAGTGGGATGATAAGTCGAAACACAAACATAATGGGTAAATAATGATACACATAGAAACTTTGTAAGAAATTAAGAAAATCACAAAGGAATCGCCATTTAAATAATGGATTGAAGCCAAAATAGTTTACTACGAATATTGCTTTAAGAATCGAAATGTCAAAGGTGACGAGGTGTCAAAAGTGAGTTCCGCTAAAAATTCTACGTGACGCGTCAAAGGTCACGTAAACAAGAAGAAGAAACAAAAAACTTCACACGATTTCAAAGGTAAAAAGAATTTGTAAATAAAAACCTTTGGGAATACCTAGACCTTCCTAGGATGTTTTTAAAGGTCTTTGGGTACTTCGGTTCTTCGGGTTCCTACAAAATAGCACAGGGCACTTGTGTAAGAGCTGTTCGAGACAACTATACCTATCCTTTTTCTGTCAAGCAGCATGACCACGAAATAATATGAGACCTTTCAACATACAGGGTGTGGCGTAAGTAATAGTCCACCGTTCAGGATTCGATGAACCAGAGAATTAACTATAACAATTAAAAATTGGGTTAAAATTAAAGAAGAACCAACTTTTTCTTCAAAAGAGCTGAATTTACATTTAAAATCATAATTTACCATGATAGCTCAAGTGTTCAGCAGTAATTAACAGAAATCAAAACGAAAAAAATAATGGTTTTTGTTGAAACTACAAACAAATATGTAATAGAAGGTAGAAATTTCGTAAATAAAAGACAAAAATGAAATATTTTCGGAACCCTTGGGTAAAAATGTTTAAAAATTTTAAATTGTTATAGTTAATTATCTGGTTCATCGAATCCTGAACGGTGGACCACTACTTACGCCACACCCTGTATATGTAAGTTTAGGTACTTAATGAGCGAAATCACTCATAATTTTCAATTATTTATTTCTATTTTATATTTACCTACCACATACATAGACAAACTCACGCTCTTTTCCCATAGGGGTAGGCAGAAACTACAGAGCGCCGTTTATGTTCTATGAAAGCAGTTACCTACCAATAGATACATAAATTGATCGCCTCGACTTTTCACACTGACAGTTTATATGGGTAGTTCATATAATTGTTTTTTTATTTAACTGCTTTTGTTAATTTATTTTTATTTTCTTTTAATTTCATTTGTTGTGTATATGTATCATTTGCATCGTTGTATATGTAAGCGGGCACGCCCTTTATGCCTGGAGGCTTTAGTAAGGTTTTAAGTTCTGTTTACGATTTTGTTTCATTATTCATTTCAGCTTGAGTGTAGTTTTCAATGTTTTGTTGGTATAATGGCGTGTGCTAGCTAACATATGGCGAATAATGTATGTTTTGTTTTATTATATTAATTACTTATACAATATTGTATAGAATCAAGTTCTTCTAACTTAACAGACAGCAGTGCTGCTGGGGAGTTTGTTCCGCCACTTCTTCTTCCCAGCCAAAGCACTAGGAAGTGTCGAAGGGCGGGCGTTTTGGGGGGACTGTCTTATGTGACTTTGACGTTCAAAAAGTGCTGACTCTCAGCCTAGTTTGAATAAATGACTTTTGATTTTGATTTTGATTTTTTATTTTATTTGTTTAAGAATAGTCTGAATTGTATAGTGGGCAGGTTTACCATTGCTAGTTTCGTCACTGTATCTAGAAAAATAGATTTCCACTATCAGAACAAACGAAATCCTAAATAGACAATTTGCCAGTTTTTGGAAAACCAAATTAATAATGTTGTGTCTGACGCAAAGTTTGTTCCAATTTTCAATTTAACATTGTCGATGACGTCAGGAAATTGTGACGTATCGCGGTGAGAGTGGCGTTCAATGTTCCGTGATTCAACGACTTGAAATATTAATTAATCTAAACACATGAACAAAATTAATCTTTTTTTGGCAGACAAGCATTCTACAATATGAGGGTCTCGTGCCTCAGTAATAACAACCGCACGGGTCAATCGATCGTGTTCGACTATGCTTATCTTTACATACTGAGACTCCTCCGTGCCTTGGAAAGCACTTAATCTGTTGGTCCCGGCAGTCACTCATGGATCTGTGACAGTCGTTATGGATCATCAGAAGCCCGAAAGTCTGACAACTAGTCTTACTAAGGTGTATGTGGGTGTGTGTGTTTCTGGTCTTTCTGTGCGTCATGTTTGCCGCAAATAAACGTATTTTCTTTCTTTCTTCTTTCTATAAGGTTATTCAGTTACTACAGTGAGGAGGTCACATAGGCAGTAGCTCCAGGTAAAGTACTGGTATTCAGCTGCATCCAATTAGAATGGAAGCTGACTCCAAAATATAGATGATGAACCATTATTTTTATTACAATACAAAATTTGTAACGTATTTTTGTGACTGCCAATTAATAATAATAATATCTTAGGACAACCAACACTTCGTTATCTGATCCCAAACTAGGCAGAGCCTGTACTATGGGAACCAGACAACTGATAAATCTATACTTAATATTATTGTATAAAGCTGAAGAGTTGGTTTGTTTGAACGCGCTAATCTCAGGAACTACTGGTTCGAATTGAAAAAATCTTTTTGTATTGGGTAGCCTATTTATCGAGAAAGACTATAGGCTATATAACATCACGCTAGCAGTAATGAAAAATATTGCAAAAACGGGGAAAATCGCACGGGTAGACGATTCGACGCGACGGGAAGGGTCGGGGGAACAAGAAATTTAACGCGGACGACGTCACGGACAGAAGCTAGTATACTTATATATTTCTAATTACATACTTATTATAGATAAATTACACCCAGGCACAGAACAAATGATTGTGCTCATCACACAAAGATTTGTCCGAAGTCACAACCTCAGTCTTAGCAGTCAGGGTCTTAAACCACTAGACTAACAGGTCAGTCAAACTACTAGTAATTACTAGCGTATTTTGCTTAACTAACCAGTCAAAAACGGTGTGGTTATCGGATCTATATCTGTGCCTACATGCAAATACTCGAATGTAGTTAGTCTAGCTAGAATATTGTCTGCGCAAATTGGATAGATGTAATCCCAATTGCGGTGAATGCCAGAATTGACACTTGACTTGATATCCATTACTAAATCTATCCATAGGACTATTGTGTTTCATTCTCGTCAAAGTTTATTGAATAATAGGTACTTGTTTTATATAAAGTTGAACGTTATAATTTCTGATTTTTTGGATGACAACTATGGTTTTTGAAGGGAAAAAGCATTGTTTTTTGTATCCTATTATTATCTATACTTATATATATCTATACTTATATATATCTATACTTATCTATACTATATTTATCTATACTTATATATATACTTCTACACTTAATATTATAAATGTGAAAGTAACTCTGTCTCTCTGTTACGCTTTCACAACTAAACCACTGAACTGATTTTGATGAAATTTGGTACGGGTTAAGTTTGAACCCCAATAAAGGACATAACTCCCTTTTACCGTGAGGAGGCCTGTTTCCCAGCAGTGGGTACATTATAGGATGCTGAAGATGAAAGGATATATAGGTCACTTTTTAACCGACGACAAAAAACGGAGGAGGTTATCAATTCGACGCGTATATTTTTTTTTTTGTTTGTTTTTTTTATTCCACGACTTCGTCTGGTCCGTGATAACCGACATTTATGCAAACGAAGTTGCGGGCAAAAGGTAATTTTAAATAAATATATATGTAGATTATTATTTGCTAAAAGTAAACGCACCAAACACACAGACCATAATATTCTGTAGAGCCACTCAAGTCAAGACTGTTTTTGATCAAAGAAATTCACTATTTCTTTCTTAAACAATATTTTTCCATCATTTAACTGTTATAAAATGTATAGGTTTCCACGAGAACACTTGGTAGGAGCCTAAGAGGACGCAATATGGACGGTCCTCAGCCTCCATCCCAGTTATTGACCACTCGTCTGGTCAATTGACGCTAAAACGCAATATCCTGGTTCAAGTGTTAGGATTTTATCTTTATATCGCTCTATAATTATTATTTGTATCAACTTCACTTATCAACACATAGAAGAAAAGTGATATAAATGTAAAACTTTTTTGTATATTAAGATGAATCATGTTACTCACTTTTATATGTACTATTACATACCAATACCGTAAACTCAGTTTTATTTGTGCTAAATTAACTGTGAAATTTAACTGGAATATGTTATACAAATAAGTTTTGTAAATAAATTGTACTATGAGAATTCACAATTACATTGGATTTATTATACGAGTATATGCAATCAAAAATAAACAAATTGGTAAAACGTTATTAATTAAAACTGGCACCAAACAATATCAAAATATCACACAGTAATGATTAATATTTTGAATAAATAAACCAGACATTATAATAGTGCTTGCTTTATATCAAAAAGTAATAAATCAATTTTTCACAATATTAATAACCTGAAAACGTTGATAGAATAACGACAGTTATATACTATATGTTATTAATATTATTCAGTTATGTAATTTGTAACTGAAAACCAGCGTTTAAAGCCGTAAAATCAAACGCCGTGTTTACTCCAAATTTTAATGCCAGCAATTATTTATTTAGCAAGTCATCAGTTTCTCGAATTATTCATAACGCCTGTCCATTATAAATACCACTTAGTCAATTAAAGAGACGAACCGCATAAATTAAGCGTTTACGTTCCTTCTCAAAGTGTTTAGCATTGCTAAGGAGTCACTAATGTTCGTTTATGGTATGATGAGAAGCCATAAAACGATATTGCAGTTTGATAGGCTGCCGCCGGGTACGAATGTGGCTGCGGATTGCCTCTTAAATGCATTATTACTTATCTACTCCCGCCGAGGGCCATCTACTGCTGCGATACAATTAGTACATTTCGTTTCTCGATAAGTGCCTATAACCACACGGAATAGCAATGTCCGTTACCGTTTAAGCGCTAAAGTTTTGTAAAGAGATAAATATAAAAATATCGAACGCATGAATCTAGTACGTAGCCAATCTAGAGCTCTTAAATTACTAGATAAAGATCTCGATCAAGAGATTTATTTTCCTTCTCGAATAATGCTTTAGTGGCTAAACAAAAGTGAAGGTATAATAAAGTAATATAAAAAAACTTTTTTACAAAAAAAAACAACCGACTTCCTTAAAAACACTACAAAGTGAAAAATAACTTTAATTTCGGAAGTCGGTGTCTTAGGATCTGTATTTATGGTTTTTTTGCCACCGACTTCCGAAATTAAAGTTATTTTTCACTTTGTAGTGTTTTTAAGGAAGTCGGTTGTTTTTTTTTTGTAAAAAAGTTTTTATTTTTAAATTGTTAGTTGTGGTATCCACCCCGCACTAATTCCAAACAAACAATGCATATTTATGCGATTGCAGAAATCGCGGTTAATTTGCTGTCATTTTTTAAAGAGTTCCGGTGTCTATCTCTGGAATTCATCATCAGATCTATATGAAATTTATATGGGACCATTTCGGAATAAACCCCTTTCAAACAAAAAAAATATATTTTCAAATCCGTCTATATATGAAGGAGTTATGGCCGAACATACATAAAAAAATAAAATATAAACATCCGAATTGAGAACCTCCTCCTTTTTGAAGTCGGTTAAAAACAGATTTAAGAGAAAAGTCTCATCATAAATCTTGGAACACAAACACTTAATTTTCCTGCATTGCTCCAAACACGACTCAATGAACGGGTATTTCTGCTAAACATATAATCCGTTAACTGGCCATTTACGAGACACAATAGATAAACTAACAAGGCTGTGAAGGGCCAATAGACATTATATATAGATAGTAATAGCAATAGAACTACAGCAATTAGCAAAGTGGAGGAGATAGCACGTTAAGCTCGCTCCCAAGTATATGTAGAGCTTTTATGGAGTTCTGTAAAGACGCAGTTGTTACAAGATCATTACGTGGCGTTGTGGGTGGAAAACTAATAAATTATAATAGAAATGTGTTTGCTTAGTTCCCCTTTGATGACTCTATCAGTGGAATTTTCTAAGTATATAATTTTGCATGCGATTATGTCATGCATGCATACAGACTTAACGTGATTCCTTAGAAGTAGTCGGTGATATTCTTTCCAGTTAGATAAAATCGTCCTATTTTCAAAACAAAACCGGCCCAGTGCGTCTCGGACTCGCGCACTGAGGGTTCCGTACAAACCTGTAGGTTTTCACGGTTTTTACATAAGGTTTATGTTTAAGAAATTATTTTTTATTTTTTTATTTTCGTATTTGAGTTGATTGAATGAAAGGTAAATTGTGGTTTACGGTTTATGACGTATTAAAAAAAAACTACTTAGTAGATCTCGTTCAAACCAATTTGCGGTGGAAGTTTACATGGTAATGTACATCATATATTTTTTTTAGTTTTATCATTCCCTTATTTTAGAAGTTACGGGGGGGGGGACGACACATTTTACCACTTTGAAAGTGTCTCTCGCGAAAAAATTTTTTTTGCGTTTCAGTTCTATGTATGGGGAACCCCAAATATTATTGTTTGTTTTCTATTTTTGTGTGAAAATCGTAATACGGTTCACAGAATACATCTACTTACCAAGTTTCAACAGCATAGCTCATATAGTTTCGGAAAAAAGTGGCTGTGACATACACGGACAGACAGACATGACGAATCTATAAGGGTTCCGTTTTTTGCCATTTGGCAACGGAACCCTAAAAACGTCTTATTTGCAGAAAATATAAAGAACTAATGACGGATTCCCGTAATAATGCTCCGAATGTAGATGGAATAGGATTTTTTTTTCTACTTTCATTCATTCAATAATCTGTTGCATAAATAGTGATGCAACAGATTATTGAATGAATGAAAGTAGAAAAAAAATCTCAAAGAATATACGTGCGGTAATTTCGTCAAGCCTCTAACATTTCCTCATTCGCTCGAATGTTACACATAGGTTGATGCTTAAATGATACGACCGAATTGCAACTTTCACGAAACAATCCCACGAATTGGACAATTCCCGGTACTGAATCCCAGTCTGTCTAATGTCACACACAGTAGCCAGTAGTCTTTTGTTTTTAGGCACCTTAAAATTCCGGCAACTTCGTATCCCAGAACAAAACACGTAGATATAAACTTAGTACACAAGAGTCGTCAATAATATTAAAATTTATGATAGCTTTTCCAATAAAATGTGATTTTAATTAATCTAATATGTCATTAATGGACAGCAAATATCAACATACAAATTAATGCATTAGCGTTATGTCCATTCAGTCTCAGCCCTTATTATCTAAACTACAATCACGGGGTTTTAATCACGGAAAATTAAAGCCAAAATACAGTGTGCATAAATTGGCGAACGTGTAGCTATTTTAACAAGCTTATCGTACGGATTAATACAAAACGAGCTATATTAGTTAAAGCATTGGACTTTAAACATAAACCAACATTTTGAATACTGTTTTGGTCGCTGAACAGTTTTTAGCCGAGTGCTTCATACGATTTTCCCCACTTTGTCCGGAACAAAAATTGGATAAACGAAACATTTATAGGATCGCTTAGTGACTGTTTGTACGTCCATCTGTGTCGTTTATCACACAAAATGTTTTGAGTAAGTTGAAACCATTGCAAAAGCCAATTATTTTTATAAGAGTAACCATGGAGTTTTATGTCGCCTCTTCTCCAAAGGAATCAACAAATTGGAATCGCGCACCTAGCTTCTGACTTTTCATAAGTGCCCATGTAGGTTTATGTTCAATTAAATATTTTGGCTTTTTTCAATTTTCGTTTAATAATAACCAATTCAAGACAAAAATATCGTTGTAAAATTACAATGAAATGGCCACGAAACTAGGTAAAGAAATTAAGTTCTACAAACTTTAGATGACAGCTGTTCAGTCGTGAGATTTAACTTTAATAAGTAATTTGATTTATATTAAACCACTTACATTATAAAACTAATTTAAAATGCTCCCAAAGGAAAATTCAGAGACGTCTCACCCTCGCTATCTCGCGAAGTAATGCCCAATAAACTTTTAAAATATATGACACGTAAAGCCCACTAGTTAAAAAAGGGAGAGGGACCGACAGATCACCACTGCACCTACGTTCAAATGAACAGTACCGTGTACAAATAGAAAAGAACATAATTTAAGCTTAAAATTACGTTTGTTTTACAATCCTGGAAATTCGAAATAGGATACAAAGCAGGATTACTATTTCTCGCAACAGTTAATAAGCTTTGTTCAACAAAAATACTTAAATTTCATTCCTAGTATTTACCTGCAAACAATAATTAACAATATACGAAAAAAGCTTTTGAATAAAACTGAACGAGATTAGGGCTCGCGAGCGAAAGTTTGTATCGGGCCCTTCATTTACATTTCAATCGGCATTACCTATGTCGGTTAGGGCTCCGCGCCCCGCGGTATGTCCTAAACATTTTATTACATTCCATGCACGTAAAATATAATATCCCTACCCACACTCAGATGTACGCGTTGTGAGCAAATATCTAAATGTAATTTCCATGAGTTGTCCCCGCAATGTTTTCCCAGAAAATATTAACATGGAAGGCAAGGGGCTGAATCTCTCCTAAGTAAGTTGCAAAAAATGTACGTGATTTTACTTCAAAGTCCCTTTTGTCTTTATGGAGGGAAGGCATAAAAGTACAGGCACGGGAATGGCACATACGAAAAAATTACGCAGCGTAATGATGATGTGCCCGCACTTTCCTTGAAAACAAAATATTTTCTCTTTACAGTGACAGAAATGTATTCAACGAGTTTTACTGTCGTCTATACCTACACTCTCGGAAAAAACAAAGAGACAACGGTTGATAACTTACTTTTACGAATTATAAAAATGTGCGTGTCTATTTTTACATTGAGAAAACTGCCGCACAGGTATAATAAAAGTTTCTCGTTGTAGGTTTTAATACATTTTCTTAAATAAAGTTACAATAAAGGTACCTAGGTGGGTATTTGTAGGTAGATTCGAACTGTCTAGTCACGTAACTCTGTTTCAGTATTTGATAGAATCATTATTTATTTATAAACGACTAGCTTATGCCAGTGGTTTGGCCCGCGAAGAGGTCGGAAACTATCTCGTGGTAAAAAGTACCCCATCTGTTAGTCCAAATTAAAAACGATCTGCGTGCCAAATTTCACTCAAATCTGTTCAGTAGTTTTTACGTCAAACAGTTATAAATATCCATACATCCTCACAAACTTTCACATTTCTAATATTACTAAGATAAGTTTTCACTATTAAAGCATACTTTAGAAATATGGATATTCCATAATTTAAATCACTGACTACGCAATTTGTTCGAAAACCGTCTACTTTCCATATCATAACAGTATATTAAAATTATTATTCAGAGAAAATCTGGTTAACTATCCAAAATAAAGTTGTAAATGGTTTTAACATGGTACCTAGTAATATATTTGCTGTTACAAGCAAACTACCACTAAACTCTACTACCAACGCCATCTGTTGGGGCCAGGTAAAACGAAACTCTGGACGCTCACTCAAGTAAAGTTTACGGACCAATTTATTATGAGTCGAAACACTAACTTAGTTGAGTGAATAAGAAAAACTACTAGCCATAATGTGGTTACTACGATATACCTCCACACTTTGATGATGGCATTAAGGGTAATAAAAGAAAAGTGCGATTACTAGCGACCGCGGGAGGTCGTTCGGATCACTCCGGGAGGCTTGAGCACGGGAGATTGTCTAATGCTGTTACTCAAATAAGTGCTAATGCACTCAATTTTATTAAAACAATATGTTTACCGAACAATATAAAGGCATCGACGGCATTCATATTAAATGAACCGTGCGGCCTTGCTTTACATGTAGTTGTGATTGCAATGTTGCTGGAAATTATTTTTACATGAAACTGGATATTTGGAAATGTTATTTTATTTATTTATTTCATTATTTTAATAATGCATGTATACAATTGAGTACAAAGGTACTGCTTATTTCTGAAGAAATTTCTTTCAGCAGACCTGCGAAAGGAGAAATGAAAAAGTAATGTAGACAATAGTGTGTGAAAACATGAATATGCGAAGTCTTAAACTAAAATATACTTATACATATATAATGCAAAAAATTAACATATACTTAAATAAATATATAAAGATAAAATATATAAATAAACATAAATAATGATGATAATATTCAGTAATTAATTTTTTACGGCCTGTCTGTTTTTGAGAGAATTAAAAACATAGTACAGTTTAAATTCAGTATTCAAATGAAATTAAAATATACCTCTATTTTTTTCATTTTTTAGGTATTTATGTACGTCCGTAAATAAACTCAACTGCCTTTCTGTAAATGATCATTAATCATTAATTTTAGACGAAAGACGTCCAATGCTGGGCATAGACCTCACCCCAATTTGGGGGGGTTTGTCATAATCGCCACGCTTGGCAGGCGGGTTTGTGATCGCAGTATGGTGGTAAAATGCATAGAGAACGCTGCTGCCCATTCTCTAGTAAGTCCCTTAGTCACCTCTTACGACATCCACGAGAAGAAATGGAATGGTGTTCTTTACGTCCGACACCACACGGCAAGCACGGCAGTCTCTGCAAATAAACTTTTTTATTGTTTTATAAAGTTGGAAAGTACTTACTGCTTTACAAAGTATTACTTGTAAATAAAGAAACAAAATTCAAAGCTTATAGATTTACAAAAATGGAAAAAAAATTAAGTATATTGATTGTGTTTACTTTTTGCTATGGATTTTTGTAAAACAAAACCTGCATCTTTGAGATATCGTATAGTTAATTCATCTGGGAGGACGGCATGCAATATCCGCCCACTAATAACATCACACTGCGACGCACAATATAGCTCCCAAGAGTGGCAATTACGCCATCATTCCCCTAAGATCCTTTTCATGGGAGGCTCACGTTCTGGAGTAAACTATTTACAGCAGAATCACTTTATTGATAACGCACACAAACTGTGGAAACCAATCAGTGCTAAGTATTGTGATTATAGCTTTTTATTTCTATAAGCAACCATTCTGGTGGGCATTGGGGAGCCTATTATATGGTCTAGCAGTGAGTTTTTACCAGATGACATAATGTACGTTTAATACATATTACAATAACGTTTTTTTAAACGTCTACGTAAGTTACTGTTACAGCAATGTTACTTCGATAAACGAATAGTTTGAAAGTATTTCGGGAAATCGAAATTCAACTATAATTTATTTAATACTTAATGTATTTCTAATGCATTATTAAATAAAAATATAGGCTTTCTCCAAATAAACTTTAACCTTTTACTTTTTTTTTACCTTTTACTTTTTTTACTTTTCATACCCCTCCGTTCGCTTAATTTTCGTACACAGCGGTAAAAAGTTTTTGATCTCTATATTATATATTTATCTTTGACTTCAAATAATTACATATAGTTGCTATAAGTAAATAGTTAAGTTTCTGTTTATCCATGTCAGACTATTATATATTTACATTTATGTTGTGACCAGGTTTATTTATTAATACCTGAAGCAGAAATTGAACATTGCGTATTTCAGTTAAAAAACAAAGGAAAAGCCATGGTCAGTTTAAATTAAAACAGCCAGTGCGTAGTTGGTAGGTGCAATATTGGCTTTTATTGTAATCCATTGGCTCGACAGGGTCACCCGTGTGGTACCCGTATGGCAGCAGGCCACAATGCAGTAAGCCGTGTTTAAGTTTACGACCAACGCGTATCTTGGCTTTACGACGACGGCGACTGCTGCTGTCGTGGCCGTAGATCAGCACTGGATGCGACTCAAGACACGTACGTATACACACTTCTACACTTCTATTGTTTTTTTAGCCTGTTGTACATTTTATGCTGCAGTGCGACGCGCGTTAAAAATATAGGCTTGCTTGCACGTGCGTAGTGAGCACAGTTCACACCTCTTAAGGAGGCATGTAACACAGCGATCTTAAGTAGTAAGATTTAATATGCTTAATTTTTGTTATAATAAAGCTTATTTAGGTGCGCAAGTCGTGAATTTGAATGTTCAGTCGAGAGTTGGACAGAGCTGGTTTAGTTTAAGTCAACGCATTTCGAAGTACCATGGCAACGGTTGTTTTTATCAAGTTATCTACCAACGAATTGTTTTAATTTTAATTTTTAATATTTATTCAATTTGATACAAAAAAAAGTCTTGAATTTATTAACAATATAGTACATATATGTAGTAAAGAGAATGTTAATTTTATCTTAAAAGAAAGCATATTTTGAACTGTTATTTTTAATATGTACAGGTCTTGCTAAAGGTTTAAGTAATGTAACTCTTTGAAATATTTAAAAGAATTCTTGATTGAGCACGGCCGGTTTGCACTTTCGCAACAAATTCTTCGGCCAGATTAAAATATTGTTAATGCAAGAGACTATTCCCTGCTGTTCATTCTGGCTAGATTTACTGAAAGGAAACTTCTTGTCCTTTGAAAATTCACTCCGAAAGGCTGAAAGTGTTTTCTAGTGATAAACGTTACTTATATTCCTGCTAACCCCAGAAGTAATAAATAATAATACATTTATATATTTTCTCCCACAAGTATAAAAACATACACAGTTAAATTTACAAAAATAAATTTAAGATAGGAGCCCATACTAAGTAAAACCTGTGCTATGGGTCTCCTGGTCTCCTAATCTCGAACACATTATTTAGGGCTATGGTAAGAAAATAAAATACAGTAGCAGGGAGCGCTAACGATTATTATAATGAAAACAGTAGGAATAAGAATAGTAAGTGGTATTTGTTGGTATGATTGTGAATTTGTTATTGCAAAGTAACTACATTTTAAGAGCGATAACTGAAATGAACTGAAAATCAAAAATAAACCTTTTAAACTCAAAGGTTTATTTTTGCTTTTCAGTGTATTTTATCATCGGATATTTTTTTTTATACTATTTTTTTTTAGAATATTTTTTTCTATTCTTAGGATTCGATTTTGATTTTCAGTTTTAAATGAAACCAATTTCAAGGTATACTCTTTCCAATTAAAAAAGAAAATGTTTGAAATAGAACTTCTCAGTAAAAAGTTATGCGTGGTAGTACATTAAAAATATACGCGTCGAGAACCTCCGCTATTTTTTCGACGGTTGAATATAGAATAGAAATATTAAGATTAAGATATCTAAGATATCGAAAAATACTGATATACAGCTGCTTCTGGTTAGCTGGGGTAAACGACTTCAACATAGTTTTAAGAATATTTTTTCTGTTCCTTTCTTCTTGTTTGTTTATAATATGTATTTGTACACAGTGACCAAAAAAAACTATATCCAATGACCCTGATTACTCATCCCCTTTGATGACTGTACATAAATGGTTAAATATATACATAATTCCAACGATAGAACTAGAAAAACTAATGGAACACGCTTTGAGCACTGCTAGAGAGAGCTGTAAGTACCCATTTTATACCAACTAATGCGCATTTTTAACAATCATATACTACCATTTAATTGGTCATTATGAAGTCGGCATTTTCAAGGATCGTGAACAACATCATACAGAAATAAATACATTCATTGCTCAATGTCTACTAAAACACTTTTAGTTTCCTGGACCTTTCAAAAATTAAATCAATTTAATAGGTCTACCTACAGACATTTTATGCATATTTACGTCTCTCCATTACTTTTATCGTGTGACAATCACGTCAGAATTTATTCTCGACGTAAGCCTAGATATAGACAATACGAGCCATCTCGTGTCACATCTAGAGAGGCCGTATCGTTGTGACGTCAGAGCTCCTAGGAATGCTGACGCCGCACTAGCTTCGTACTTTAGTAATGGCTAAACAACATGTTTGCCCCTGGCTTTCTTTTACGGTCCCAGAAAAAAGCTTTATAAACCCGTCACCTTCGTTTACATTACTTATATAATACCTATATGCCTTTGTTACCAACAGATTAAACTTTGATAATTCGTATTGCTTCCCAGTTAAATTTTCCTGAAACCGCTTTTCAATGTTTAACGCTCGTAATTAACACAGAATACTTTTACCTATTATACCTAATTATCATCTCTTAAAAACGTCGAATAATTAAATGGAACTACTTAATAATTCATCGCAACTCTCAAACAGAAAACATTAACTAAATAAATTTCGAGAGAAACTTAATTGTGCAAAAATACGACGCAGCGTAGGAGCGGTTGGTAACTGGATTATCGGGACGGTATACCCTCGGACAAAAGTGATCGTATCCTCCCCTCACAGAAGCTTCGTTTAAAGAAGTAATTACACGAACAGCAAGTTTGGACGATCTTGTGGTGACGTCATTAGTATGCGACGCACGCCACGCCCGACAGAGGCGATAACGCAAATTCGTTTGGCCGAACATCTCGCTAATAGAGTTTCACTAATTTATAAGACCGTTAAGCCGCAGCTAGACCGGACCTACGTAAAACTGTCCGCGGTGAACGTAAAAAGGCTTTCATGGTAGACCCTGCTACATATTTGATGGAACTCAATCTTTCGCCGCGCCCTCGAGGTAAGCACACTTAATTATGAACAACTCCTGTGGAATTATACGAATTGTTGACTCGCGAGCTCTCTGTTAAGACGCTGTTTTCTTTTTGTGTTTCGTTTGTTTAATTGAACTCGTCTCTTAAACATGTGTATGTTTCATTTAAGTAGTACGACTATAGACATGTTCTTAATAATCTAGATGGCAGATGCTTCAAGCTCCAAAGTCCAAATAAGAGACACGATATCATTAAAATCCAAATTAATAAAATTTCGTTTTTAAAACTTAAAAGCACTAATACGAGTGTAGAATAGTAAAATGGTATAAAGAGATTCTGTTATTTTTTGCAGTGTCTCATGTGGATTATGATAGACCTTCTTAATTAAAATCTCAATGTACTTATAAGCCACAAGCCGGGGCCGCACCTGGGGAGCGCTAAATTACGTAGATGCAGCACTAGCTACCTCCGACGAGACGATAAAAAAATATCCATATAACAAACAAAGAATATACGTCATATATAATGCTCCATAACACACTGTACGTGTTCGTTACTTGATTTTAAAGTAGCTTATATGACTGTAGCGAATGTTTTTACTAAGCGAAATATGTAATGACGGATTTTTTTTTTCAAACAATTCCGTCATTAATTTAGCAAATCAGTCATTTACATGATGACAGACGACATTTTACTGTCAAGAAATCTATACCAAATAAAACAAAAACTGTGAACAATGTAGATTCTTCATAATTAACTAGGTATTATTTATCATAACAAGGACAAAGTGCTATCTGTTAGTGCGCAAGCCGTCTTAATAAACTAAAACGACCTCTCTTTTGACATCAATTCCCCAAAATGGCCGTCTCAGAGTCAGATTAAAATAATTATGTCCCAGTAAAGCGTTACGTGCCGGTAAATATTCATAATTTATTTAGAAACATGAGGGGCTTGCAGGCCGCGCAGTTTACTTCACTCCGGCGTCATTACATCGTCTCAGCCACTTTATGTTAAGAAAATTTCATTTTATAAGCCCTGTGTTCCCCAAAATGTAGGTCTAATTCGCTTAGGCGACGTTTTGTTACGAATTTTAAGGAATTATTTTAAATATACATTTTTATTCAGTAAGAAAAGAAACTCACGGATGTGATTAACTTTGCGGATTTTCTTTAGAGTTTGCTCTGAAGCCATCAAAGTCAAATAAAACTTTCATTCCTTGCTTATGTTAGAATTAGTTTCTGATCGGATTTCGGTGGTGTCTGAGGAATACATGGCTAAAGTTACGTGGCTTATTTATTGGTAATATGATCCAGCTGAAACAGTAATGTTTAGTTTGAACTAGGATTAAGGGATAAATCAAAAAGTGTAATATAAGTTAGTCAATAAAAAAACTGGAACTGAACAAAAAGCCAGGTCTTCAATCATCTGTAAATAAGGTATATAATATTATAATAATAAGGTATGTAATAATAATAAATAGGTAAATATAGTAGTTAAAATAATGATGCTGCTATTTGATGATGATAATGTTTATATTTTTGACTAGCTTTTGCTCGCGGCTTCGCCCGCGTGGATGTCGGAAATTATCGCAAAAGGACGTACTACCGCGGTTAATGTATTAAGAATGCATTAATCCAGGTTATATAGGTAATTACCCGCGACTTCGTCCGCGTGGTATTTTTACCAAAAAAGTTTTTCGTTCGTTTTTTTATTCGTGAGATTTTTTTCTCTAATATAAAAGTAGCCTAAGTTACTCCTTGTTACATCAACTATCTGTCAGTGAAAGTCCCGTCAAAATCGGTCCAGCCATTTCAGAGATTAGCCGGAACGAACAGACAGACAGATAAAAATTGAAAAAAATATTGTTTTGGTATATGAACCGTGTATACATCTATATACACTTAGTAAAAAGCGATTATTTTAATATTACCAACAGACACTCCAATTTTATTTATTTGTCTAGATAACACAGTTAAAAATATATTTGAAATAAAGATGCTTGGGCTGAGATAGCCAGCCCCATACAATTATCGACAATATTTTGTCTTTACAAAGTATAATAGGCAATATGGTCCAATCTGCAAAACGAAGACGCGGCATCCGGCTGAAACGACAGTAGGTCCTAGGGAGCGCTCTAACTTGGATTTATATCGTGCAGGAAGCGCCGTTAAAAGTGGGCCGGAAATCGCATCAAGACGCCTTTGCGGCCACTCGCCGACCGCCCGCTGAGAAAATTTATACTCGAACATACTTCAACGCGAATAACTCTGAATATAAAACACGTTTACAATTGTTTTGTACATTTATTGGAGAGGTCCTCTTAAATTCACATGAGTGTAGCGACACGCGCCGCATTCCACGCCATCGGCTCCGACCCGGCCTCACCTCTACCCTTTATTCCAATAGTTCGATTTACCTGTCTCCCGATGGTTTTACTTCCCTCTAATACGGCGGCCGATCTAAATTCATATGACCGGGAAAACATTTTTGTCCGGAATGCTTCCCCCGCCTGCTCGCCTGCTGTGAGTGCGACCGCCTCTGTTCGTTTGAGACACAATTGCGCGTGTTTGCATTTTTATCTACTTGTTTTCGTGGGGTGAATATGAATTCAGTCTTTGTTTGGACGATGCAAAGGTAAATATTAATATTGCATTTGTACTGTCTTCGATGGACGATATTTTCAGGTTCTGACGTTGGATATAAGTGAGTAATAATGTAGAATCATATGTATCGTAAGATATCGTTTTCCTTAACTTAATACAAATAAGTTGGGTTCGCGTTTTAAATCCCGAGTTATTTTGTATTATTTATTCAGTTTCGTACAGATATTCCTGACCTCTCATTTTATTTATTCACATTGAGCTTGTGTACGTGTTAAGCAAGTTTATTGTGGGTTCATATTTTTAATAATAAAAAGTTAGAATTTTGGAGTGCCTATGTACTTTGTTACTTAGATGGAGTAAACACAATGCTTTCTTTTGTGACTTTATCTTCTTAGTGTCAGTTTCTCAGCAACACATTTTTATTTTTAAACTGACGACCGAGAAGACATTTCTGTCACTTCCTGGAAGTGTCGCAAGCAACCAGCTTTATTTAAGTAACGAGGTCGGATACTACAGCCAATTACATTTATGCTTCACTATTAATTATAAGTCCATCAAGCCGAGTAGCGATTTTAACATTATCTTAGCATTAATTAAAATGGTTGACTCTAACAATGCGGTATGATAATAATGATACATTATGGGCAATACATTTATTATTCGCCTCATCGTAAGTAAATCACGTACAAAAATCCAGGAATCCGTGAAGCCATACTTTTATACAACTTCTGAAAACTCCAATAAAAAATTCGTACAAACGGCACTTAATTTTTCATCTCGTCTGTGTTGTTGAGGTAGAAAACAGCTTAAACAGTAGAAACAGTGAAGTGCGATATAGTGGGCGCTCATAAAATTGTAGTAGTCGGTAATTAACACGTACCACGTAATAAGGAAAGAGTATCGCACTCACTACGAGCCGTCCGTCTAGTCGTATTCTTGTCAAAGAATAACTGGACGGAAGAATAGATCTGGCTTTGTTCTTGGCTGAATATTTCACAAGAATTTTTTATTTAGTTAGGAATATTATTGCTACTCTATAAAATTTTGAGATGGGATGTCAGAGATTGATACTGGCTAAGTTTACACGCTATTCAGATAAGTCAAAGTTAAAAATGTGTGGTGTGTCCAAATAAATCAGCATTTCCACTTGTGTGACTTAAATAAAACAAGTACTGAAAAACAAACTTTTGTTAAGGCTTACTGATATAACCTCCACACAAAGTCCATTTTATCCTGCACTTTGTGTCGCAAAGCCGCAACAGTAAACTAGTAAAACAAAGAAGTATCGCGTCTGCGTCAGTGATCACGTTAGCAACAGCAGCCACGTCACGTTCCGCCGGAGCTCGTCTCATGCAAGTAATCATAATATCATAAAACTTTTGCACTTCGCCGAAAACCTCGCAGATCTTCCCCAACATGACGTCTCCGGGAACTCTCTGAGGGTAATCAGAACTTAATGAAAAGTGCGCTCGGCCGTCAGACGAGATGTTACCCAAAATTTTAGGGGTCACGTAAAATATTAAAGCGACGAAATGAAGTGGCCAGAGATTCATTGCTTTTCCTTGTTTTTATTATTCGTAAATAAGACGGCCCCCAACACGTTTGTGTGTTCATAACATAAAACCGTGCTGCAGTAAACTTGCTCCTCAACAGAGCGGCTCCACTCGTAAATGTTGCTTAACTAGCAACAAATGTTCCTATATATGTGTATTTATTAAACTTCTTCGTGTATGAATATGTCCTAAAAACAACATACACGAAGAGAGAAAATTCTGCTTTCTACATAGTTTATATATCACTCTTTACAAAGATACAATCCGGTCTAAAAAGCGCTAGAAACTCAAAGACCCTCTACAAAGCTTTAAATACAATTCTAATATATTTGACGGTATTAAAACAATAATGGTAGCAATAAACCAAACATTAAGCCATACGATTTATGATCAAGTCAACACTCACGAACCGTCAATAAAGATCTATTTACCGTGTATCTAATAACATACATCGGCCGTGAAATTCATGTAAAGCTTGCGGTGTAACGTTGCTGTAACGTGTTACCGGATAAAGGTGAGAAGAAAATATTCCGATGTAAATATACGAAATATTTGCATGGAGCAGCCTAGGGCTGGGACGGTATTTGTCGATTGGTAGAAAATACTTTCAATTAAATGTAGTTGGTGGAATAAAATTTCAGTAAACTTGGTTGCTTGTATATTTATGAATTTTATCAGCAATTATGAAATTTCTTGCACTTGATCCTACGTATAGAAGAAGCATCTAACTAGATTATTTCATACAATATCTCCAAAACTGCTCGCTTGTCGGAGTTTTTAATCGAATTGAACAAAGTTATCACAAAACCAATACAAAAAGAAACTATTCAAATAATTACCATATCCAAATTGCAGATTTGTTTGAAATAAAATTGCATTATTTATCAGGCAAAGCCCAAATCCCTTTGACGTCGTAGCCGCCTACGTTTGCTACGCCGTA
The DNA here is from genome assembly GCA_947507805.1 of Aporophyla nigra. NCBI lineage: Eukaryota > Metazoa > Arthropoda > Insecta > Lepidoptera > Noctuidae > Aporophyla > Aporophyla nigra. The sequence continues at coordinate 15,160,968 of OX382302.1, read as the reverse complement.
GCACTTCGACTCAATTAAACGCCTACGCAGCTACGAATAAATTTTGTTATAGATCGATGACGTATGCAGTGTGCGCGTGTTGACGTAACTACGTAATATATATTATATATAGAAATATAAGTAACTATAGGTTTAAAATTATTATAAATAATAATAAACAGTAGGTTGGTTCCCAATACCGTCGTGTTACTAGTTTATTATTTCAAAATGTAATGTGTATTAGAACATAACAGCATCACGCCTTGTTTCTCCAAAGGCTTAATGTAATCTCAATACTTAATTTAATTAATATAGGAGAAAAAGTAGATATAGGGGTTTTTAAACAATCATTAATTTAGATAAAATGCTTTAATGCTAATTTAGAAAAAAAATCTAAGACCTATTGTTATATAGTTGCGCCCCGCGGTTTAGCTCGCATAAGTCTCGATCCCGTGGGAATATCGGAATAAAAAGTATCATATATCATATATAAAAGATCAGATCATGGTCTTTTTTTTCTCCATGTTCTTTCAGTTGCTAAGAAAAAGGTCATGGTCTGCCCATGAGCCAAATTTTAACCAAACCCATTCAACCATTTTAGTGTTAAAGCTTAAGAAACAATCATACAAAAATCACATATTTTTAATAATATAAGTTTAGATATTAAATAAAAATTTAAAAACGCTTTCTTCTTATCTTTGTAACATAGTACAAAACAAAGTCGTTTCCTGCGTCTGTACGCTAAAGATCGTTTCAACTACGCATCGGACTTTAATGCGGTTTTCATCAATAGACAGAATGATTCAAAAGGAAGGTATACAGGGTGTCCCAAAAATCAACGTCAAGCCGAAAACGGTTGATAGGCCAGGTGGTGACAGTTATCAGAAAAATAGCAAAAAAATCTAAGTTAAGTACTTTTTAAATTATTGTGACTACAAAAATCTTTACTTTTCATATTTTTTTGTGAGTGACGTAACCCTGAATAACCCTTCTGTAAACTACAGTCCAAAATTAAAACACAACTACCTTAGTTTTAAAGAAAATATCACTTTTTTGCTCCACCATGTACTAAAAATTATTACATCGCCCAACTTTAACTGACTGTACTGAAAAAAAATGCTTAATTTAGCATTTTTTTACTATTTTTCTGATAACTGTCACCACCTAGCCTATCAACCGTTTTCGGCTTGACTTTGATTTTTGGGACACCCTGTATGTATTATATTTATGTGTATACACGCGCGAAGCCGCTGGCAAAAGCTGCTTATAACATAAATCATTATGTAGTAAGTAAGTTGTTCCAAAAAACAATTGTCAGAACTGCACACCTACGCGTCTATTTTCAGCATCCACCCACATATTATTAGAGATCATTAGAGATATCATTAGAGATCGGATACTCAGATGCATATTCACCTAAAGTTGAAATGTTGGCTAATATGGAATGCGCGTTTTTACCGTGTTTTGTGTGTTCTTTTAACTAACACATACCACCCTACACACATGTATTTGCATCTGGGGTTAAACGTTATACATATATACAAATCTATACAAATAAATCAAATTGGAGTGTCTGTTTTTAATATTAAGATAACCACTTTTTACTAAGTGTATATGGATGTATACACGGTACATATAGCAAAACAACATTTTTTTACAATTTTTGTCTGTCTGTCTGTTTGTTCCGGCTAATCTCTGAAATGGCTGGACCGATTTTGACGGAACTTTCACTGGCAGATAGCTGATGTAACAAGGAGTAACTTAAGCTACTTTTATTTTAGAAAATAAATAAATAATAGTTTTAAAAAACTAAAAACACGCTGAATTTTGAGACGTATGTCAGCGTAGTTTGTGACGTATGTCAGCGTAGTTTTCAAAGATAGTTTTTATGAAAAACTTTTTGTTAAATACCACGCGGACGAAGTCGCGGGTAACAGTTATTACCTATAATATAACCTGAATTAACACATCTTACCGCGGTAGTACGTCCTCCTGCGTTAATTTCCGACATTCACGCGGGCGAAGCCGCGGGCAAAAGCTAGTTTTAAATAAATATGATCCAAGAAACCCGGCTTTAATAAAAAATACGAGGCTTCCGTGCTTTCACAGCTAAATAGTTACAATAGGTAAATATGCATCCGAATATCCGATCACTGGTCATCACATTTTCTAAAACTAGCCATAGATTTTTGCTGTTGACAACTAGAATAAAAAACTACCCTTTGTAGGCTAACTTAATATACTGTATGAATGATAATAAGACTAGTCTCGTACAGCACTGTCCTATATCTGCGTCTAAGTAATAAGAAGTTGTTAGCCTAGTCTGCGAGATCAGCGCTATAAATTTATCTTGTCCATGAACTAGAAAAAGAGAATATATTTATTTAAGTCAAATAACACGAATTGCCTCAATGTTCTTTGCATGTCCCTACGGGGAAACACTGTGTGATGGTATGTTATATTACAAAATACATTTTGAAATAGCTAGATAATTAGTAACCTGCTCCTACTTCACACGAATTTTACGAGTAGACAAACATTCTGTTTAAATAATACAAGTAAAAAATTAATATTATACACATAAATCATTCGAAATAAATTCTATAAAGTTAGTGGAAACCGCATCAAAATCTATTAGTAATTTTATAGATTTGAAGAACTACCCACTTACTTCTTCAAAACTATACATAGGCACAAACTTAAAGCGCCTTCGTTTAATATTGACCAGCGACCCACGCCCCGGTTTTTACAACTCGACAAAAAAACATTGCCTATTCTTTTTATTAATATATTATTAACTTAAACCTTCCGCAATACATCATCTAAATTATGTTGAAAACTGCGTCACAATCCACAGTATAGTTTAAAAGAACAATTCATCGCGGTCACGTAGACAGAAACGAAAACAACTTATTTATCTATACTAAATTAAAAAGCTGAAGAGTTTGTTTGTTTGATTGAACGCGCTAATCTCAAGAACCACTCGTCCGAATTGAAAAATTCTTTTTGTGTTGAGTAGCCTATTTATCGAGAAAGGCTATAGGTTATATAACATCACGCTACCACCAAGAAAAGCGGAGCAGTAATGAAAAATGTTGCAAAAACGGGGAAAATTGCACAAAAAATTTTACGCAGACGAAGTCGTGGGCAGAAGCTATAATAGATATACATACAACATAGTCGGTCGGTATATTTTAAGAAACATCTTGAAACAGATAGAAGATCAATATATTAACTTAGCTCGGTACCTTACATAAATCATCATTGTTGACTCTCCTCTCTCAATCTTTTCCTAGTAAAGAAAACTACTGGTTGTAAAAGCAAATAAATCAATCGTTTCTTCGTAGAAACAGCTTTTCAGTTCTGAGAAAGTATGCAGAAAATGGTGAATACAATATCTTTGAACATGAGTGACTGTGAATATTACATTAAGCACTTTTGGGTTTAAATGTATAAAGGAAAATATGGAGAACCGCTGCTTTCTTCATCATCTTCATAATTTCAGCCGGACGGAGTCCACTGCTGGACATAAACGTCCCCCAACCAAGGGGTTTGCCAAAATCACCACGCTTGGCAGGCGGGTTGGCGATCGCAGTACCGAGGTAAAATGCATAGAGAACGCTGCTGCCCATTCTCTAGTAAGTCCCTTAGTTGCTTTTTACGACACCCACGAAAAGAAATGGCATGGTGCTTTTCTTTACGTCCGGTGCCACACGGCCTTTATACGAGTACTACCACCGGCACCGGCTTTTTTATAAGGAAGAAAATAAGCCCTTAAAGTAAGCCTTGGGCTAAGAGAAATTACGAAATTTATCGACATAACCTTTGATATAATCCCATCCCTCCGGCCAGATTCGACAGCGGTAACACTGCGCTTCTTATTTACGTCGTCGGTACAAAATTGAAGCAAAAAAAAATGGAAATATCCCTTTATTATGTTATTATTTGATGTTTGACTCCCGTCCCGTCTACTTAAGGCAATTCACTCGGAAAATGTGTATTGTCGCTCTTTGATGGAATCATTTGTCGGATTTGTAACGGTTCTGCGTTTAAATGGCGATTTACTTTACATTTTTGTGTCATTGGTTCTGTTTAGGATGTTGATATTGGATCGGTTTTCAATCATAAACGATTACTGTTTCATTAGGTGTGTTTATCATTCATTAAAAAACATTGTTAGACTACCCCGTTTGTTTAGTGGTCGAAAGCGCTACAGAGATCCTTTTCTTCTGGGTAGAAAATCATTAAATGAAGTCTCCCGCTTTGAGCGAAGCGGGAGGGCGTGTTAGAGTTTTACTGCCTAAAATCCACCCGTGTTCCTTCAGTTACCTGTGCCAGGGCCACGAAAACTTTTTCGAACCCTGCAGACATCGGTCCTCGCAGACCTCTTCAATATGTGCTGACATCTTTTTAAAGCGCGTGTGGAACATAACGCGCCGTCGACCTGGGCCTGGTCCTTACCAGGGGGCGAGCTTCCCATTGCTCGCCACGCACAAGCCCACGCCTACAGTGGCCGGGAGTCCGCAATGGACTCTCGACGCCCGGAGCGTCTCCTGCGGCGGCTAGGGGCGTGAGGGTGCAGAGAATGCCTCTCCCTTACGCAATCCGTCTCCTAGTTCGCGAGCATTAGGTACTGTTTCGTAGAAGGAGGTGACGGGTTCCCATGCCCTCTCGCTCCGTATCATGGCCTGCACCAGGGCCGGACGCGAGAGATCGATCGACCTGTGTGAGGACGCTGTGGCGCCTCTCCAGTCACTTCTCAAAATGGGACTTGAAGTGTTATTGAATTTTGCTATATAAAATTTATGAGTAGCAGCCCCGTAAATGTGAATGTACACATAAACAGAACGCAGAAAAACACCTATCGGCGATCGAGAGAATCCGCCAATATACACATCCTCTACACGAAGCACTATGATAGCTGGGTCCTGATCAAAGTAACAATACAACAACAACCGGATAAACATAACGCAAGGTTCAATCAACTCATCATACCACCACACATTATACCAGACCTTTAGGTAACCAGTACAACACATGAGAAGTACATGAAAAAGCCACAAAACGTCAGCTTCAAACAAACAGTCCCCAATAAGTTATCCCATTATTACGCGCGAACAACGAGAAGCAACACTGCTTACACCGTTATGTATGAGACATAATAGCAGACGATACTCCATGTATCTACACCAGAAACCTGAACATAACCGCAAAAAGTACACTTGCCCAGATCTCTGAGTATTGCAACTTGAAACGTTCGCGGCGATTCAAAACGAGCCAAAAAAAAAAAAAATTTTGTAAACGCTGAACTTTCACGTAAAGGTATTCATATAGCCAATCTACGGGGAATAGGGATGAATGCAAGAAAGTTTACCTCCACACACTACGAAGGACACCTCTCAGGAATTGCGGGTAACACACACCGGGGCCCTGCAATTTTAAAATCTAAATCTAAAGTCATTTATTCAAATTAGGCTGAGGATCAGCACTTTTTGAACGTCAAAATTACAAAAGACAGTCCCCCAAAACGCCCACCCGTCGCGCACTTCCTTTATTTATTAAGAAAGAATGCCCAAATTGAAGCAGTTTACAGTAAAAAGTATACGGACGCGATGTCAGCTACCCTTGAGGTACCCCCAACAGCTGTACTTAGAAAGCAATCAGATCCTTCACAAACGTATTATACTTGTTTAGACGAAAAACAAGAAAAGGAGCGCTGCAAATACGGCACTTCAACGCCCATATTGGTCGATAAGATACAACGCAAAGGTTTGATGCAACACACGCTTCACCATGAAAATTCCAACTACAGCGGTGAACTATTAATGAATATTGCCAACAGGGAAACACTTCAAATAGAATACAATAAAATAATTTGGGGACTGCCAAGATCAAATATCATAGAACAGTAAACGAAAGGGAAAAACCAAACACAAAAACAATGAAAAGGTACGAATGAAACAACGGTTGAGACCAAGTATATCAATCATAAACAATGCAACTGTGACGCGCTGAATAGAAATTCCACCAAACCAAAATACCAAGACTGATTAACAAAAAAAAAACTAGCAATGTAATAGTCACGCCAACGAATGAAAACATCGAAGTACCCTGGAATATTCTAACGGAGGTAACTCTGACTCTTCAGCCAATTTACTCAAGGGACCACCGATTAGCCCTTCCTAACCTATAGAAGGCAAAATTCCTGCAAAGCAAGCAACCGAATAACTCCAATATACATAATCACGTAAAAGAAAGCCAGACAACACTCCAAAAGGTTAAATATCAGAACAAGAAACATGCAGACAACGTGATAAACCAGTTTCACCGGACTAGGGGAAAAAAAAATCACCCCGCAAAACACATGCAAACGCTCAACACATTCCACAGGAAAAAAAAAAAGCAACAAACAAAAACGAAAAAGGGCAGGGTAAGTACATACCGATACCCAAATGGGAGGAAAAAAAGGTCCGAGGGCCTTCATATACCAACGGTTAATAAAAAAAAAACTGATAATCGAACACAATGCGAAAGACCGACGACGAAAGAAAAAAATAAAATCATCATCACTCCCGGTGGTATTATCATTTGCGGACTACCTTATCCTCATTACAGATGAGCTGGAAGAACTAAAACATCAAACTAAAATCATAACTACCAATCATAGTAAACTCAAAGATGGACAGGAAGCTAGATAGACTTATGTAATGATTATCGTACTGTGTATGACATGGCTTAAAACTATCACAGTCAGTAAAGCGAAAAGATCAAGACTCAGAAGAAATGAACGATCATCACGTCATGACTTGATTGACCAAGCTAGGTAAAAGGAAACCAGGAAACTAGGAAACTGCGGACATAAGAAAATACATCAAATCTTAATCGGAAAACCGTAACAAAACGCGTCAAGAACCACAGGATGTGGTTGACCACACATGCATGCAGCAATGCAGTACAAGGCCAAATCTAAGAAAGTCGAACGACCTACTTACACATGGAACGACAACCTAAAACAGGACATGAAATACGAGTACTTACTTCGACATGGGAATCAAGTTTTAGACGGACACAGCTGGAGACATTATCGTACCTTGTATGTTATATGGCTTAAAAGTATCAGCACTCACAAAGGCGAACCAATCAAAACCGAGAATATATGAACGAGTTATCATGAGAGAATCGATCAACCACGCTAGGAACAAACCGAGACAGAAGAAAATGCATCAAATCTTGGGAAAACCATAACAAAACGCATCAAGAACCACAGGATGTACTACCCAGCACACATCGTCAGACGCTCTGAACCACACCTGTTACATGCAGCAATGCAGTACAGGGCCAAATCTATGAAGGCCGGCGATCTATCTACACATGGATTGACAACCTAAAACAGGACATAAATACTTCGACAAGGAAATCCAGTTTGGGAGGGACACGGCTGGAGACAGAAATAAGATCAAGAAAGCGGCTAGTGATATCTACAAAAAAACCAGAAACTGATATCAGCGAGAACTCAGAAGACGACCAAGAAAACAACAACACGGAACATAGCGAAGCCTCGACAAAGAAAAGAGCCAAGCAAACGGTTAACCCCACCAAAAGATGCAGCGGTGAAGCTCTACCTGGATCAACATGCCGGCGACGACGTGAAAAGATGCCCTCCTATAGACAAATCACCCTTCTCTCCACTAGTCCAATGCTTACTTAAGGCTGCATAGTCGGTAGGCTCGTAATCCTTTCCTATCCTATGGGCACGTCTTCCCTACCATTACAGCGCCCCCCGGTCTACTTCTTGATATGCAATGGCCTATGTAGCACCATGAATCATGAGACTTCAGGGGCTAGTGCAAATCTCGGGGTTCATTCGATTAATCGAGTCTGGTCAAACCACGCTGGGATCGGTGCAATTCATTTCATTTCATTTCATAAAATTTATGAGTAGCAGCCCAGAGCCTGGTTTTGTGCCCGGTTGATGGAATGTGCGTTGTTTAAGATGAAGACACTTATTGATGTTCACAAGAGAGAGAGAGAGAGAGAGAAGCAGCAATCAATGACGAATATCTTGAATTTGCTCTGTGTCTTAAACCTGAGATGAACTAACGGACGAAAGCGTTCTCTGTTTATATACTTACAACAAAAAACATACAACAAACGTTTCTCGTTTCTTACATTAAATAATATTATTGCCATCTTCTTTTGTACGTGTCGATGTGAGTCAAATTCTTATAATTAGCATCTTAGAAAAAGAAGACAGCTATCAAATGAACAATAATAATTATGTATAAATTATTTGGTGCAAGGTGAAAATATTGTGTTATAAAAACCGTGTAACCCTCTCCACAGTATTTTCCGCCATAATTATCATATTATTATGTTTTATAATTTTCTAAGCCATGTATTTGCATCATATAGCCATAATAGTTCTAAACCTTGAATTCAAGAACGTTCATATGCATTGCCAACCGGGAAATGTGGCCCTTGGCATAAGTACGACTTTTCCAATTAACATACTGGACTAATGAAAGAACTAGTTAGTACCTACATGCGGCCAACTAAGCTAAAACTTAATTTTTTAGTTAGTGAAATTGTACAAATTCTAAGTAAAAAATATTGATACTATATACGTTGTATTTAAAAGTAACTAATTATAGTAGGACTGACTACAGATTTAAAAAAATAGAAATACATTTTTAATTTTGTTTTTTGTTTTTGTTTTTGGAGTATTTAATAAGAAGCAACTTAAGAATAATTGTGACCATTAAAAGATATGTGGAAAATTAATCTTGTGTTAGTCTACGTACCTTAAATCTCAGTACAGTTATCTCTCAGCTACATAGTAACCAGATCCAGGATATTTTACGATTTGTCTCGTCGAGTACGTCTAATTAGTTACTTAACGCGTGTTGACTGAAGTTAGTACATAAACTGACACATACAACACTAGTTACTGTTATCTCTGTTTTACAACGCTTTTTGTTATCTCTGCCATGTACGTTATACGATAATGTTTTTAAATACGGTCTACTAGACTAGTCTGCTTGTTGTTTTTAATAACACATTTTTTTTTATAGTGTTTGGAAATGAACGTCAAATTTTGTCTTGTGTGTTCACTTAGACCAGCCTTTCTCAAAGTAGCGATAACGACTCCCTTGTGGGCTCTGCAGGCCTAAACGGGGGTGGTAAGAGACCCAGAAAAAAAAATGGGGGCGTTGTGTAGAGTCTACCCACCCCACACAGTCTTTACTGGGTCTCTTACCACCCCCCGTTAGGCCTGCAGCGCCCACAAGGGGGGCGTTATCGCCCACTTTGGAAAAGGCTGACTTAGACTATGGTTAATGTCAGAAAGTTAGTTAAAAATATTCTGCTCAAGACAAACGGCTTTATGTACTAAGAAATTCACTTCCAGAACCTATATTGCATCCCACTATAATATGCATCTTTTTAACATCTAGCTCTGGCTACGAAATGCCTATGCACACTATGTGGAATCTATGGAATGCCTACGTAGCGTACGTAGACTCTACGGAAAGCCTACGCAGCCTCCAAACGGTCTACGAAATGCCTACGCGGCTCACGTAGAGTCTTTATAATACCTACGCAGTATCTAGGGAATGCCTACGCAGCTCTTGGCTGACTCTAAGAAACAAATCTACTCAGCATCATCAGTTTTCATCGTTGCTTCTTCTGGCTACCTACAAGAAACTAACACAACAAAAATACTACATACTCTACAAAGTACTCTTTCATGAGGCGTCAATTTTATTAACCTTTCAACAGCGTTCTAACAAGGAAAGAAAGATATCGCAAGTGAGATACTTCAGAATGACAGATCTAAAAGTAAGAAACTAGTGAATGGATATAGAGTGTGCTAGACAAACGCGATGTTATCGGGCCGAGTGGACCCCGTCTCGACCGAGGCTCCTTTTTCTCGTTTATTTAAGTTTTGCAGATATATTCCGAATATCTCCAGGGTCGGTTGGTCTCTTAAAATATTTTAAAGGAAGATTTGAAAGGAATAGGCAAGTTTTATGATGCAGTTTCATTTGGGTATTGGCTTTATTGACGTATTTTTAACCGACTTCAAAAAGGAGGAGGTTCTCAATTCGGATGTTTATATGTTTTTTTTTTTTTTTTTTTTTTTATGTATGTTCGGCCATAACTCCGTCATATATAGATGGATTTGCAAAATTCTTTTTTTGTTCGAAAGGGGTTTATTCCGAAATGGTCCCATATAATTTTCATATAGATCTGATGATGAGTTCGGGAGACAGACACCGGAACTCTTTAAAAAATGACAGGAAATCAACCGCGATTTCTGCTATCGCATAAATATGCATTGTTTGTTTGGAATTAGTGCAGGGTGAATACCACAACTAAAAATTTAAAAATAAAAAAAATTTTACAAAAAAAAACAACCGACTTCCTTAAAAACACTACAAAGTGAAAAATAACTTTAATTTCGGAAGTCGGTGGCAAAAAAGCCATAAATACAGATCCTAAGACACCGACTACCGAAATTAAAGTTATTTTTCACTTTGTAGTGTTTTTAAGGAAGTCGGTTGTTTTTTTTTGTAAAAATTTTTTTTGAATGTACAAATGTTAAAGAAGACGTCAAAAGTTCACGTTTGTGGTAACTATAGCATAGTGACTAACAGCTCTTTAAAAGTAGAATTATTGTTTTACTAACTAACTAAAACTAATTTGTTCGAATGTGTGGTTTAAGATAAAACAAATAAGCAAAGCTACAGTTAAGAAAATACGATGTCATCTTACTAATATTAAAGTAAAGTAAAGTAAGTAAAAGTAAAAATTCATTTATTTTCCACACTAATCTAAACACAGTATAGGTACATAAAAAAAATGGAGTGGACTGGAGCCTAAACTAGGGCAGCCCTGTATTTCAGGACTCCAGGTCTTCCTCCCGCGGCGAGTAAGTTGGTACGAAATTACATATTACAACTAGAGGTGTAGTTAATAAATAATTACATTGTTTGTGTTTGGGTGAGTGAGTGTGTGTGTTGTGAGTGTGTTCATGCGTGTGTGTGTTGTGTGTGTGTGTGTGTTGTGTGTGTGATGAGTGATGAGTGAGAGTACTGTTGCGCGCATCTGTGTTTGTGGGAGTATGTATATAAATGTATGCGTGGTTATGGATAAGTGAGTTATGTATGATTGCTCTTGATTTACTGCAGACAGAACAGAGATGTTATTTAGTAATTATGAGTAAGGATTCCGTATCATTGTAATTTAAATTCAGAAGATATTTTTTTATAATAGATTTACATTCATGCGTGAGTTTTGGGAATATATTTAAAAGAGAGTTGAGTTTATTATATAAATAAGGAGCAAGGAAGCATGAGTGTCTAGTAAAGAAAGCCATATTTTATTATTATGAATTTGAATGTTTGTGGCTCGATCACGCAAAACGGCTAAACGGATTTGATGAAATTTTGCAGACAGTTTATACCTGGATTAACACTTACTTAATATCTGAGTAGCACGTTCCCGTGGGATTATTTCAGACCTCCACACGGGCGATGCCGCTGGCCATCTGTGTCACGTGAAATTCGAGACCGAAAAATCCCATAAAAGTGTTTTTCGATATGAAATTTCCCAGCAGCAGCCCGGAGGCTGAATTGGTGCCCGATTGGTGGCAATAGGCTGACCCTTATTACATGGGACTTGAAAATAACTGTACAAATGTGTGTGTACCGTAGATGCATCTCTGCCTAACCTTTCTACGTAAACAGGCGTGACGTTATGTTTATTCTTAGATTTTTAATAGAACCTTATGTCGTATGCCACTCGTCAACACTACTACAAAGTTTATTATCAGCGCCTTATTGTATGCAGTAGACATTAATAAAATGCAAATGAAATGCAATAAACAACGTAGTATTATAATAGTGATCATAAATAGCTGACAATTGTGACTCACGTATTCAATTAGTAAGGCACGTGGTGGGAGAAATATAAAGTATTTTAATAATCACAGAAGAAATTAATGTTTTTGCAGTAACGGATGCGTGCGATGAAATATGGACTGGCAATTACATTATTGTGATTCATTCATTGGAGAATTAGATCCGTTTTCCAATTTGATGGCATTGGAGTTTACTTACAAACTTTTTCGTGAAATAACATGACTATTTGCCAATCTTCTTTAAGGTTTTTTGGATTTAATAATGCCTTTTTATGTTATTCTTTATTAAATTACTGCTACTATTTCTTTATTAAGGGACTGACTGTAATTGGGCACACCACAATTGCGGCGGTAAATCCCCTTTTTGAAGACTGGCTAGAGAAGCGCCACGGGCGTTCTCACCTTCCGCCTTCGTCCTCAGATCCGTACGCATGTCTTCAACGGAAACGGCTGCTTCGGGAGGATCCTGTTCCGAATAAGGAGGGAGGAAACGCCCGGGTGTCACCATTCTGTGTGAATCGGCTAAAGAACACAGTGGAGCATACGGTGGAAGTCTGCCCAGCCTGGGCGGAGCACCGCCGTATCCTCGCGTAGGCGATCGGCGGTGGCGACCACTCGCGTCCAGCCCTAGTCCTGGTTATGATACGGAAGTGCATGGGAACCGTTATCTTCTTCTGTGAAGCTATAATGCTCGCGAAGAAGGAGGTGGAAAGCGTCAGAGAGTGGCAATCTGCGCTCTTACGCCCCTAGCCACCGCAGGAGACATCGTTGGGCTTCGGGGGTTCGTAACAGACTCCCAGCCAGCATAGGCACGAGCTTGCGGACGGCGAGAAATGGGTAGCTCGCCGCCTGTTAAAGACCAGGCCCAGGCCGATGGCGCATTGTGTTCCACGCGTGCCTCAAAGAGATACCAGCCGGGCCCTGGTCAGGAGGCAGGAGCATTTGAAAGGGTTCACTAGGGCCGTTGCCTGCCAGGGTCACGCATTTGTTCTATAGAGTTACCGTGGCCCAGGCACAGGCAACTGAAGGAACACGGGTGGGATTTATTCAGTAAAAGTCTGACACGCCCTCCTTCGTCAAGTCATTTGATGATTTCGCATCGAAAAATAAAAAAGAGACTGATGACCACTAGGTATGCGCAATAGTCCCATCGTACCCTGAATACACAATTCTTCCGATTACAATTAGGCCAGGACCCTGAAAAGACTTTTCACATATTCACCATTTGGTTGACACAGAATTTTATGAAAATATCAACTCGGTTCAACCTCAAGATTCCAAACTGATTATTTCTATTAGACTTATATCGAACAGAGTACCTCAATAAGTGGCGTAAGTCTTCAACAACTCCTCACAATTAATGTCTTTAATAATGCATTACTAGGTAGCATTTTTCCTTACTCCAACAATAATACAACTAACACACTTGAAATTGGATATAATAAAAATGTATCTGCGTATTCTACTGTCTAAACATTTTACCAGTTGTACCATTTCTAGTTGAATTATTAAATTCCAATCTAGCTACAGTTAGAATTGTAATGTTCTTACCTAATATCGTTTTAATTAGCTGTATTCATACATTACTAAGTCTTATTCTACAAAAGATTGTAAAAAAATTAAATTGTGTAAATAAATGATGTACCTAATTTGCTTAAACGAAACATTTTCTATTTAAGTTTTGTAGGCCAATTCTAGAAAGCGACGTATGTACACGTTCTATCTAGAATAACATTTGAACCAGTGCGCAAACTATAACAATGAATTCAGCTTAAAATTTTCACTAATAGCTTCTTCTTCTTGTTTCTTTCTTCTTCTTTTTTCTATATTTATCAGTTGTCTGGTTACCGTAGTACAGACTCTGCCTAGTTTGGGATCAGATAACAGTGTGTTGGTTGTCCTAAGATATTTATTTATTTTTACTAATGACCCGCTAGCGTAGAAATTTATACTCGGTAAATTTTTTTTTTAGTTTTTTTTTACAATCAAGGAAAGCCTAAAACCGTATGCTGAATTCTTGGTTTCTAGCGCACTGGTCAATTTTTTTTCTGCAGAAGTTACATCATCATCTTTCTGTGGTAAAATTATGTTTAAGAGAAAATCACCTACTCATGTAATAACTAGTGTAACCGAACATACCTACCTAATGCGAAGTCTCGTCTACCCCAGGCAGATACCCGTCACAAACTTCGTCCTAGCACTGTAAGGCTATGTGCTCATTTGCGTTATACAATCATAACAATAACGCTAGGTAACGATGTCTTAAAACTGTAACACAATACATGCTACAGAGAAATTGGTGATTATAAACAAAAGGCTAATTAACGCTTTCGTTTATTATGAATATCGGGTAGACTAATTTGTTAGCAGGTTTTATTAATTTTACCATTTTGTTGCTTACTTCATTAAGTGTAAGGGAAAACAGGTGACAGTCAACTTTTGCGATTTATCTAGACACCTCACCACCAAATAGGTTCAGTTGAAAAATACCATCAGGTACAAATTGTTTGTCATTTTAGCTTAACTAAACCTATTTGGCGCCGCGAAAGTGAAGCACACATTCCAGCAAATTTCTGAAAAGGCAGTTTGCGTACACTTTTTATTTATTTTATAGGTTGTGTGCCTTTAGTCCAGGCTAAATAAAGTGTTTTCTTTCTTTTCAGAAAAATATCATAAATTGAAGAACCATTCGACTTCAGCTAATCAATCAGTCGCTTAAAATTCAGGAAGGGGATTTGAATTGCTAAGTTAATTTACTAGAATAATGACTAATGGAGAAGTGTGGAAGAATAAGACACGATGCGACAACCCCAAATAAATTAGAATAAGGCCGAGAGAGTGATGATAAAATGATGAATGACAAGACGAAGATAATTATGATACCATATAACTAGTCATCATTTCAGCCGAAAGACGTCCACTGCTGGACTTAGGCCTCCCCCAATTTGGGGGGCTTTGCCATAATCGCCACGCTTGGCAGGCGGGTTGGCGATCGCAGTATGGTGGTAAAATGCATAGAGAACGCTGCTGCCCATTCTCTAGTAAGTCCCTTAGTCGCCTTTTACGACACCCACGGGAAGAAATGGGGTGATGTTATTCTTTACGTCCGGCACCACACGGTACATATATAACTAGTAATAATATAATATACTACTACTACTATATAATAACCTTTTAATTAAAACATTACTTGACATTCATTTCTGATTCATACAGCGACGTATTTTTGGATCATTGTAAATGTATTTCGTTGGCATTTTTAAGTAGAGACCATGAAAGTGCATTAGTCGAGACAGTCTGACAGCTTGATATAAACAGAGCCTTATTTCTATGTCACTTTATGAATCATAATAAAGCCTATATTATCAGATAAACAACGGTAAAAGATAAACCTGTCGGCAGGTATTCGAACCTAAAGTCCGTAAATAATATTTCATTTAAAGGTGATTGATAACTGCTGACTCCTAGTAAGTGCTAGCTTTTAAACGGTATACTTATCTCATAGCTCCACGATGAGTCTATATTCAGATCATTGGCCAAGTATATTAAATAAAATAGCTTAAATATTCAAGACGTTCGTGGTGCATGTACCGAATCATGGACCGTCGTCATGGACGAAGACTTTTGGCCACAAGACGTGGTTTTCCATCGCTTTCGCCTACAAGTGCCACAGGACATCACACGGGCAAGCTAGTAAAGAGAAATGCTACTAACATAGTTTAAGCTACTTTTGACACAAGTTTTGTTTATAATACTTATGTATGATGGTTTCGATGGGTCGTTGTAGCCAGAAATAAATGTTTTATTATTATATTATTACCTTACCTTCGAGAAAAGCTGTCACCTTGCAACGACATTCGCACTTAACATCGCCGCGGTGAAGGTCAGAGTATCTCTGGAGAAAATAAAAATTTCATTGCTTCTGTCATATCTCATCGTTGAAATATTGAACAGCGAAAATAGCTGCCATTAAGATAAAAACACACAGTCCAAAATGTCTCAAATAGACTCATAATTCTTAATACTAGTGTAATTTTACTATAGGGTTCAGATGAAAAGCATTCCCATTTCCAACGTAATGCAATAAAGCAGTTCTTAGTTGTTACTCTAAAAATAATTTAAACTGAGTTATTCCTCTTTGCTGGCAATAAGTCCGGGCCTTACATGGCGTATAATGGTATGACACGACAAACAGCTTTAAGTGTGTAAAATATGGCACGTGACGTCAGCCAAGCGCAGCACGAGCGGGTTTATAGTGGGGCCCAGCCGCCCAGGCTCCTAGGTCCGGATGCGGCCCACGACGCCTCCCGCTCCCGCCGCCGCCGCCACGCGTCTACGCGCTCTCAAATATGTTTATGTGCACTTACGCAATATGCATTTTTCCCCAACTGAAAATTTAGTGTAACGACTCGGACGCCTATTAAATGTTGAATTTTATCGTGTTTACCCAAATCCTTAGTTATCTGTTTACTTGGATTTTTATGATTTTTTGAGTATTATACACCGTGACATTTTAGCAGTCTTACAAAAGGTTGTCCACTCAGTGTATCAGACATAATACATCTCTAGGCGTGATTAAAAAATCTTACCATTAATTTAGATAATAGGTAATCATAATAATAATCATAATCATTTTTATTTGTGTAACATAGGTAGTAAATACAGTTCTTACATTAAAATTCATAGGTCGCTATGTTATGCCAAGAGGCGTACAAATATGGTTGCATGCGAAAAAATAATAATATTATTAGGTACTAATAAAAATTAATACCTAATGCATTAGAAGTATGAAACATCCGGTTAATAATGTTTACGTATCAGACGGTACAGAACATATCTACCCACTGCACGAGTCGACTAGATCATTCCATCTCCATTTTCCATGAGACAAAAGACAAATAAATTTCAAACTATGTCATGCGTCATCATAATGAACAATATTTATATTTTTTTAGATATTCAAATGTTCTTTTGTTTTCTTATCGATGTATAGTTGACTGACCTGTTAGTCTCGTTAGTGAGCCTGACTGCTAAGACTGAGGTCGTAGGTTCGATTCAATGTTGTGTGATGAACACAATAATTTGTTGTGTCTGTGTGTAATTTTTCTATAATATGTATGTATTTACAAATATGTAAGTATATTTATCAGGTGTCTGGTTACCATAGTACAGACTTTGCCTATTATTATTTTTTATTTATATATATTTATTCAGAGGTAAGTATCCTACTAATATTATAAATGCGAAAGTTTGTGAGGATGGATGTATGTGTATGTGTATGTTTGTTACCCTTTCACGCAAAAATTACTGAACGGATTTGAATGAAATTTGGCACACAGATAATTTATAACCTGGATTAACATATAGGGTACTTTTTACCCCGGTAGTACGTTCCCACGAGATAATTTCCGACCTCCACGCGGGCGAAGCCGCTGGCAAAAGCTAGTAACTTATAAACTAAGCCCCACAAAACCGTAGTCTTGGTTTGACTGTGGGGTCGGTGAGTCTCTATACACTTAATAATTAAGTTATTAAGAGGTAGCACTTTCACACATTTCCAAATAATATTTTTTTAATTTACTTTTAAAACTACGTTTGTTTACATCACTCCTTATGCCTAGTTTGGGATCAGATAACGGTGTGTTGCTTGTCCTAACATATTATTATTATAGTAGTCATTGGGTACATGAAGTGGGCTGCCGTTGTAAGACAGTTAAAATGTAACGATATTATGAAAGTAGACAGTATCAAGTCACTGAACATATAACGAGTATAAAATCAGTCCCTCGCGCCGCCAATGTTGGCGTCAAGCCGTTTCGGCTAATAACTAGCTATGCATAAATAACGGCTAAGTAATGAACCGTACTAAAATTACCGACATGAAACAGACACATCATTACGGAACAAAGACTTCTGAAACCGCTCTTCAATCTATAGGATGAATGCCTCCACTGGCTTCCTTTCTAATATTTCAACAATACATGTGTATAATCGAGCCTACGACGTCAATCTAGTGTCTTTTTAGGGTTCCGTTGCCAAATGGCAAAAAACGGAACCCTTATAGATTCGTCATGTCTGTCTGTCTGTCTGTCCGTGTATGTCACAGCCACTTTTTTCCGAAACTATAAGAGCTATGCTGTTGAAACTTGGTAAGTAGATGTATTCTGTGAACCGCATTAAGATTTTCACACAAAAATAGAAAAAAACAATAATATTTAGGGTTCCCCATACATAGAACTGAAAGTCAAAAAAAAAAATCATCAAACCCATACGAGTGGGGTATCTATGGATAGGTCTTTAAAAATGATATTGAGGTTTCTAATATAATTTTTTTCTAAACTGAATGGTTTGCGCGAGAGACAAGACACTTCCAAAGTGATAAAATGTGTGTCCCCCCCCCCCTCCGTAACTTCTAAAATAAGGGAATGATAAAACTAAAAAAAATAATATGATGTACGGTACCATGTAAACTTCCACCGAAAATTGGTTTGAACGAGATCTAGTAAGTAGTTTTTTTTTTTTTAATACGTCATAAATCGTAAACCATAATTTACCTTTCATTCAGTCAACTCAAATATTAAAATTTAAAAAAAAAACATTTAATTTCATAAACGATGATGACGAATGATGATGACGATGACCTGCAGGTTTGTATTTATATTTATTATAATATAAATAGAAAAAAATATGTTAAATCGCGTTTCTAGTCTGTCTGTGTGGCTGAATAGTTCTCCTAAACTACGCAACGAATTTTGATGCGTTTTACAATCATTTAGAGAATTTCTTTCGGAGGGAATGCATCTATAATTATATTTTTTTTAATGTAGTAGAGAAATCTCAATGTTTTCTCATGTCATGAACACCAATCAGGGTCTCTAGTTTCTTATATTGAAACATAATATCACACCCTGTTTCCCTGTAGGGTTGGGCAGAGGTGTACCTTTACAGGATGTAAGGGTAAACACCGATATCCTTGAAACCAGTGATTTGGTTTCGTTATTAGAACGTAAAATCAATGAAAAAAAAAACAACCTTTCTTTTAAAGAAAATCTGCGTTGCCCGACGCCGACGCACGGGTCGCGACCCCAGTCAGTCAGCTGTCAGTCTCACTAGCGAGTGCACGTAACGCCGCGTCGTAGCGTCGCTCATTTCTCGCGCGTAAATTCATTCTAAACCTTTTTAGGTTTTTTTTTTTTAACTCACTCTGTTATTTTATATTTAAGTCAAACTACCCATGGGTTAAGTTACAACGGTGTTTACCCTTACATCCTGTATAGTACACCTACATTTGAACAGTTATGTTTATGTCTCATGTAATAGGGGGTGACACTATTGCCATCAACCGAACACAAATCAAGACTACGGACTGCTACTGAGAAGTTTCAAATAAAAAACCTAATAACTTTTTATCTGACCTGAGAATCGAACCCAAGGCCTTACGTTGCCATGGTACGGAGCGAGAGGGCATGGGAAGCCGTCACCTCCTTTTGCAAAGCAGTAATGCTCGCGAAGAAGGAGGCGGGGCGCGTGAGGGAGTGGCAGTCTCTGCGCCCTCACGTCCCTAGCCGCCGCAGGGGGAGACGCCCCGGGCGTCGGGAGTCAATAGCAGACTCCCGGCCACCGTAGGCGCGAGCTTGCGGGCGGCGAGCAATAGGTAGCTCGCCGCCCAGTAAGGACCAGGCTCGGATAGACGGCGCGTAGTGTTCCACGTGGGCCTCAAAGTGATGTCACCAGAACTGAAGGGGTCTGCTAGGACCAATGCCTGCCAGGGTCGCGAGATTGTTCGAAAGAGATACTGTGACCCTGGCTCATGGGCAACTGAAGGAACACGGGTGGATTTTAGTCAGTAAAAGTTTGACACGCCCTCCCGCTCCGCCCACGAGCGGGAGACGTCATTTGATGATTTCCCATTTTTTTAAAAAAAAGCCTTACGTTCAGCAGAAGCGCTTCCAACTTATAAACTAACCATGCATTTCTTACAAGTTTATAACATAGCTGACTATAATTTATCAAACTGAATATTATATATTACTAGCTTCTGCCAGCGGTTTCACCCGCGTATTATACATATAAACCTTTCTCTTGAATCACTTTGTATATTAATGAAAACCGCATTAAAATCCGTTGCGTAGTTTAAAAGATCTAAGCGTATAGACACGAAATGCGACTTTATTTTATGCAATGTAAAGATTTATAAAGAGACTGACCTCTGAGTTTGTTTCGGCCTTTCTTCTCAGAGTAGTTGGATAGGAAACGCTGACCTCATCTAGTTTTTAATATATGTATGATTGACGTAAAAGACGTGAAAGTGTTTGTACAGACCCACTAACATAAATAAAAACATGTATTATTCTTATCATTTATCGAGTTTTAGGTACGTATTTCTTCTTTGAACTATACATATAAATAATTAAATTGTTTTGTTATTATAATTGCCATATTGTGATGTATTATTTTGTCTACTGATCTAATTGTTTTGACTGCGTCGTGTTGTTGTTAGGCTGACAAGTTTTTGTTGTCGCTTGGAAGATTATATTAGCAAGCTATACATACATGTTATGAAAGTATATACGTAGTAACCTCCAAATATTCTTTTTATTGCTAACATTTTATACAGAGGTAAGAATCAAATTAAAAGTATCAAACATGCTGTGCACCAGACGCTGCAAAGTAAAAATAAAATAAATAAATTGCATTACAATACAATACATTTAAAATACAATAAATTTTTGCAAAACACTGTTCAAATCAGTCGACTATAATAATTATTGATTATTAATGCACGATCGAAACATATTATTTATTTTAAGTTATAGAATAAATTAATTAATTAAATAAATCTGTAGGCTTGTTTACAAATAATAATGAGCGATTACATTTATCATTTGTTTTTTATTCAAGGATCTCTTGCAATGAGTAGTAGCACTACTGGTTAAAATCGTGATGTCTTAAATAAAATGTTGTTTAGTATACTGAATTTGGAATTTACTATAAACTTTGAAACAGATTTACGTTTAATAAATGGAAAATTAACAAATTTGAAACCCGCAACGCCAGATCCTTTTGGTGTCGCAACTTCCTAATTATTAAACCTAATTTTAAGAGAAACCTTATCCGTGAAACGAATGCTCACGGTGAGTATCGTACATAATAGCTGAGCTCGCGAGCGAACGTTGGTTTCACGAATGAGCGTTCGTTATATAATTTAACCTTGCGAAACGAATGTTTGCACAATAAGTTTAGTGTGTCCTTAAGTAGACTTTCGAACATAATTAATTGAACAGTTTAAATGTAACATTTCTATTAACAAAGGAAATTTTAGTTCCATATAACAAACCCATCAACATAAATGACCAGAACGAATTTTTCATAAAGATATATTGTATTCACTGTATTAAGTTAGACGATTACCAGCGCACGATATATATGGCGAGACGACGGCTCGCAGGAGATTGGATGACGCACCACTCAATTGTTATCAGACCCATGGAAATCGATGAACTATCCGGTCGTGACGTCATCGCACGTCACGGATACCACGCGTCACCATCCTCTCGCAGTGTAATTACGGACAGCTGCCAAAAACACTGGAATCGCACACTGTATCATACCACACAATGCAGTTTTATTGGCAAAACTGACCCATTTTATAAAAACTGCAGTTCGCAAGCCTTTCAAAGAAATGTTAACTGTGTTTGTTACATTCTACGCTGCTCTAGATTTTCAGATAAAATTAGGGATACAATGTTTTTTGAGGTTAAGCGGAGTGAAGTTACGGTAAACTTTAAGATAAAGACGAAGAAGAATTCAGTACACAATGTTGGCGAGAAAGTGGGTAAGGTAAAGTTTGAAAAATATGTTGTTCCTTACGTAACATACAAACCAAAATTGGGAAAAAATAAGAACCTTAAAGTTTCATTTAATCTCAGTTGAACCTTGGAAGGAACAGACTACGGTAAAATTTCCATACGTTATGAAGCGCGCTCACCATAGCTGTCACGCATTCTTCGACGCAAATAATTTAAAAATTGAAATTTAAAATTCGAAGACGTGTGACATCTACCAATCCGCACTGGGCCAGCGTGGTGGATTATGGCCCACTCCCTCTCACCGAGACGAGGCCTGTGTCCCAGCAGTTGGAACATTTTTGAGCTGCTGATGATTCTTCGACGCCATCTATCATCGAGTAACGGAACTATAATATACGTAACACAAGATCGGTAAGACTCAAAACGCCGACCTACCGCCATCTGTTATCGAGTAGTGGAACTGCACGAATATTCTCGGGATCTGTAGAACTGTCTAGAAACGCAACCGTCATCTAAGATATCAGAGCTACACGAATGTTCGCCGATATTATGAAAGCTCGTCATATACATTGCAGATTGTGAGACGATGGAGACAGTTCGGTAACGAATGCGAAAAAGAGGACTTCTCATTGCTGTAGATATATTTACCAATTTGAATAAATTTTCAGTGATTTCGGAAAAATTGTAACCTATACATTCCCATCCTATGTATCCCGAACTAGGGTTCGAGATAAATAAATTTGTGCAAAGTGACTCAATCTGCCCAGCCTTATCCAAATTGTGTTTGGGTCAGCTTCCAGTCTAACCAGCTGAATACCAGCATTTTAGATGAAGCGACTGCCTATCTGACCTCCACAACCGAGTCACTGGTTAATACGATATCCTTTGGGTAAGACTGGTTTTTCAGACTTTCGAGCTTCTGGCGACCCGTGCCGACTCTCAAAGATCTATGAATTGAGCTTTCCGATACATAGTCCGTTGTTGGGTAATTTTTATATTCCGAGTCTTGGAATATAAAGATTACCCAACAACGGACCATCCATATTAAATAAAGCGACCACCAAATTCAATTTTTCTTATCAATGTTCTTATGTTTAAATCACAACTGTCATTTTTAGACAAATGTATGCTTTGGGTTTATCTCGGAAAATTTACGAAGAGTGTCAATTTTTCTTTTTTCTTTTTTTTTTAATCTTTAACCTCCTTACAATTTGTGTGATATGCATAAAAATAATGTTTCTACATTTACTCGCCACATTGGTGCGTTGTAGTACTCTGGTTGGCTATGAACCTACGAGTGCTCCAGAATTTCTAGAACCTCATTTATAATTAAATTATAATGAAATACTACTTGCTAGTTAAAAAAAAAAATGTACAAAGCCAACTTCATTTGCAAGAAGGGAAGTCAATGGTCTCGAAGGCCAGACACGGCGGCGCTAGTCTCCGACACGACCCGCCGACATTACGCTATCATTTGTCGAACTTACCCAATGTTCTCGATCGCTTTAGCAACGTCACTTTCTACTAGAACAGACAACACAGTAAATGAAAGTCGGTTTATAAGTAATTTTAGACATAATTGCGATTTTTAGAGACACTTGAGCCGCTCGCCAATGAGAATGCAATTCGACGCACGAATTCGATTTATGAACACTTGGCTGATACGTCGTAGCGCACCTAAACATTATGTGCACATATCTACACATGATGTGCGTGTAAAAAGATACGACTATCGTAAAAACCCCACTGAAAATAATTTGAGCGATGTTACTCGTTTTCCGTGAGACATTCGGTGGTAGGAGCCGCATAAAAGTTGAACATCAGACAGCCTAATGGATTAGAAGAATTGCCTCCAATCGTA
Organism: Aporophyla nigra; assembly: GCA_947507805.1. NCBI lineage: Eukaryota > Metazoa > Arthropoda > Insecta > Lepidoptera > Noctuidae > Aporophyla > Aporophyla nigra. Next base: position 15,137,399 of record OX382302.1, on the reverse strand, counting down.
AAGCCCGCCTTAAACATTGGTAGAGCCTAGAGAAACAATAAAGACTGTAATCTGTATTGTTGTCGGTAATATGTAATATAATATATGAATATGTTCTACGTCCTACTTGTAGAGAAATATTCAGCGATCGTGTCTGGTTTTTTTTTTGTGGGTGGGAATCATCAAATGACGTCTGTCACCCGTGTTCCTTCAGTTGCCCATATACCAGGGGTATCTATTTGGAACAAATCTCGCGACCCTGGCAGACCATGTCTGGTAACAAGGATTCAACATTGTTGTAGGGAATACAAACAGGGGTCACTATCGCCTGTCGCCATAAAAAGAGGTTATGCGCTCCATCCTCAAGTACTAAAATGTTAAGCCATAGCCCATATTATATGGCAATAAAACTATATAATAAGTTGCCCAACACGTTTAAATATGAAAAATCTAAAATAATATTCCAAAAAAGGCTAAAACTATACCTAATTCAAAAATGCTTCTACTCAGTTAAAGAATATTTAGAGTCTAGCTTAAAATAACGATTATCTGGTAGGTATGTACTAAATTGGCGACCTGTCCTATACATTCAATTAGAATAATAATTATAATTTATACTACCTACCTGGAAAGAATGACATAAAGATCTTACTTTGACATTGCTGAATAATTGTCTTATATTCATAATTATTGACATTTAATTTTACCACAACTATTATTTTTAACCGACTTCAAAAAGGAGGAGGTTCTCAATTCGGATATTTATATGTTTATTTTTATTTTTTTTAATCTATGTTCGGCCATAACTCCGTCATATATAGACGGATTTGCAAAATTCTTTTTTTGTTCGAAAGGGGTTTATTCCGAAATGGTCCCATGTAAATTTCATATAGATCTGATGATGAGTTCGGGAGACAGACACCGGAACTCTTTAAAAAATGATAGCAAATCAACCGCGATTTCTGCTATCGCATAAATATGCATTGTTTGTTTGGAATTAGTGCGGGATAAATACCACAACTAAAAATTTAAAAATTAAAACTTTTTTACAAAAGAAAAACAACCGACTTCCTTAAAAACACTACAAAGTGAAAAATAACTTTAATTTCGGAAGTCGGTGGCAAAAAAAACCATAAATATAGATCCTAAGACACCGACTTCCGAAATTAAAGTTATTTTTCACTTTGTAGTGTTTTTAAGGAAGTCGGTTGTTTTTTTTTTTTTTTGTAAAAAAGTTTTTATTCAATTTAATTTAATGTACAATAAAATAATCAACTAATAATAATGTTTAATGCATGCTAATTTATGATGATAAGGGCAGGCGAAATATAATTGCAATGCTTGTAAAAGGCTGCCAAGTCAGAAGTACTAATATAGTATAACACCAACATTACGTATACACTTAGTTCGCAATAAACGTTTTTGACTTTGACTTTGTTTAAGGTGAATGCTTCAACCAGCCCGCGAAATTCAAATTTTCTTGCGTTTTTTGCAATTTGCAAGCCAGTGCTAGGTTGTATGTTGATTAAAATATTATTTACGCCTGTAAGACATATGTAGTTACAGAATTATAATCATCAAAATCGCCAATACAACCCTCCAAGTTCATAAAGGCCTAGGAACAAAAAAAAAACAGAATAAGTCATTCCTACAGCTTTATGAACTTAGAGCGTTGTATTGATGATTTTGATGATTATAATTCTGTAACTACATATGTCTTACAGGCGCGAATAATATTTTAATCAACATACAACCTAGCACTGGCCTGCAAATTGCAAAAAACGCAAGAAATGTTGAATTTCGCGGGCTGGTTGGAGCATTCACCTTAATGCCGATGATTATGTTATTAGCTTTGAAGAACGAATCGAGTATTTTCTATTTTCGAACATGATAGAATAATAATAATATCAGCCTGTATCGTCCCACTGCAGGGCAAAGGCCCCTTTCCTTTTACCAATCAACTGTTAGAATGTTGAATTCTAAATCATTTTCATTTTTCATAGAAACCGCTTGCACCACACGTAAGCGACGTGCCAGTGGGTCAGCTGTCAGTCTTCCCACGCAAGTTGTAATAGGTAATTGAACAATTACGGAAGTTCCTAGGCGCCCGCCGGCCCGGCGATGTGGCTACTGGGTATTTACGTGCAAAACGTTGCAATATGGCCTTTATAACTTTGTAGTTGGAAAGCACAGTTTAATTTTATTCTTTTTGAAATTTTGGCTTAGATTACGTAAATATGTAGGATGTTTTTGAAAAATCAAGGTTTTAAAATAAGTTCGATTCAGACTACAAGTTACTTTTTTTTTATCTGGGTCATTCGCTGGCAAATGCGTCCCAGTCGATTTATTTCCACTTTTACTGCAATGGCAGTGGTCCAATTTCACAATCTACCCCCGTGTTCTACAAGCGAAACACGTTTTTCAAAAAGCACTACCTTGTTCCTAGGACAAGAGAAGAGTGCTCAGCTTTTATCTCTTATTCTGTCTACTCAGTTAATTCGGCGAAGACATTTAATGTCTAGACACACGTGACCTGAGCTAACCAGGCAACGGAATACATTTACCAATAACCTTCCGTCCGTACTACCTACTTAGGTCTGAAGTTTGTAGAATACCAAGTTCCAGTTTATAGAATTTCATATTTTCAGAGAAGCAAGGAAACTTTGCGCTGCCCGGTGCCCCGCTCACTCGAACGCTCAATCTATATCGAATTTGAGTTGAATTCTGCAAAATTTCGTTACCTCCACGTTACTAAACATCAAAAAGGAAACTTGATCTAGAGAACTGGAAAAGCCAAGACCAATACCATTTTTGATTTCACTTCTGTTTCAAATATATTATAAACATTTTTATATATACTAGCCTGTTAGTCTAGTGGTTAGTGACCCTGACTGTTAAGACTGAGGTCGTGGGTTCGATTCCCACCCAGGACAAATCTTTGTGTGATGAGCACAATCATTTGTTCTGTGTCTGGGTGTAATTTATCTATAATATGTATGTATTTAGAAATATATAAGTATGTTTATCAGTTGTCTGGTTACCATAGTACAGGTTCTGCCTAGTTTGGGATCAGATAACGTTGTGCTGGTTGTCAAAAGATATTATTATTATTATATAAATAACAAGGACGAGAACATCCTTACTTACTGTTCTTGGCACGTTTGCGAGAAAATAAGAAAATGCTCACCCAGTGTAGACGCCTTAGCGCTCGATTTATGCGTGGGACACAAAATAGGATTTAGATAAAATAAGACGTTACTGGGCCTCACATAACACTACGTACTTGTGCTCTGGCTCAAATCCGTAATTTACATGGCACTCAAAATGCGATATTATCTTTTGTATTATACCCAATGTATTCCAAAAAGCCCGATATTGACCAATAATGTGACCCTCATTACTTTATATAGCTACAGCGATTTTGTAATGGAAAAATGCCAGAATATTACGTTTTTGATATCATTTGTCCCGTTATTGTGGATATAATATCGATTGAATTGGCCAATTTCACGTCTACGGGATCCTTTTCATTGCTTTCAGTGAGATAGGTAACATGGATGAATCACAAAGACTGCTCTCAGTAATTAAAATCCGTTATCAGACTCTTAATATTGCGCAAACCCTAGACTAATAATATCTATAGAAGCCATCATTATTTGAAGCCGTATGAGTATTCAAAGAACGACAATTAAATTTAAATGTTCAATCGATAACAAAATGACAGTACTTGTAAGAATATTATTACAAGTAGACGTAGTGAAAACTATCAGAGACAATAAACTTCGTGTTCGTAAGAAGGTTCTCGGTGGAAGCGAGCTCATCGGGCGAAACTAATGACATTTTATTTCTCTGGAGAAATGCATTAATTTCATTTGTTATCCCATCGACGCCGGAACACGACCGTTCTTCTTCACTTTGCGAGAAAGTGGATTTTCTATAACATAGGAAAACCTATTAGTGCCCGGAGAATCTCAATTAAGTTATTGTATTTCTATAAGTTTAATCCTCGCCTCGGAGTATCTTATTATTTTGTTTTAACACAGAGTTCACGTCTTCAGTTTTAATATTCTAGAAGGTTTTTGTATCGCTTTGGGGTTTCACCACATCTACTTTTAAGTTTGCAAGAATTGACAATTTAAAAGTTTTCTGTAAAAAGACGTGGCATATACGTGTTGCTGGGTCATAAAGAACATTTAACGATGTGAATATCATGAATTGGTGTGGCCCAGTGTGGGCTAAGTTGTCAGTAAGTAGTGAGGTGAGGAGCGTGTGAGCGAGCGGAGCGGAGCGCACGCCGCACGCCTCCGCACGCCTTGAATTATAGAAAAGCGGCGCGACATTTGCCAAGAAGCCGACGCGCCTCGCCTTCGCGGTCTCAACACTCTGAATAAGTAATTTTTACCGTCTGCGCAGTTTTACAAACAAATTAACGGCTTAATGTTGTTATTTTAATAAAAGTTTCCTGTTAAGTTTCTCTCGAGTTCCATTTTTACGACTCCCGCCATCGCTGTTGTGGGATTGTTTATGTTTTCAAATAAACGGGGCAAGTTATTCACCTGAATGTACTAGGATACATCGAACGTGTACAAATATTAAGTGTATGATTTGCGCGTAAGACGGAGGCTGCGCGCTCCCTCCCCACTTAAAACTGCTTATTCTAATTTATGACTCGGCGTATTGCACTGCTTATTACTTCCGTTGCAGTTTCGGGGACCGGAAGTACATTTTATGGCGTTGTAAACCATGAGCGTCTTAGCATAATTGCTGTGTAACATTAAATTAGTTTACCCATCAATTACGTCTTTATGCTAATATGGTAGCGAGACTTACGCCTTTACAAAATTAATTTCGCATTTTGTTGAGCACGTACAGAGTTGCGAAACTCATTACTGAAACATAACTATTAATATTACAACCGCACTGAATGTGCGAAAAAGGCTCACATTTATAAGAGGACGGGATATTTGTGTGAAAATTATCGCATAATACGGATTTACGTAGCGAAATGAAATTCTAATGCAAATGTTAATTGTCGGCCGCAACAGATGGGAGCGACGGCGACACGCGGCCAATTGTCGCGCCAAACATTCGTAATTTAAAAAGCAAAATGAAATAAACCGCTCGGTCGCAGTACATAAATTTCATGTTTGCCTCGGCCGGCGAACTGGCAGCGGATATTAATCAGCGGATATTGAAATATGTTGTTTTTTGGGCCGATTGATAAACGGCCCGTTGCGCTCCCGCCGGATTAAATATTGACGTTGCTTGCTCAATTATTACTGCATTTTCATCTAGATCGCGTATTTCTATCGCACCTTTATCTAATCCACTTCGCTTTTATAATGATAAAGCCTCTAGTTTTAATCACCATTCAAATAAGCAATTTCACTAAAAAGCAATTAATCAAAATACCAAGCTGAATTGAATACTATATATTATTCATACTGCGATATACATACAGAGCAGGAAAATTAAGCTAAACCAACAATTTTCATTAAATATTAAGGCGGGGCGGCACGGAATGCACGTTGTCGCAGCGAACGTCTGCGCGCTAAGATTTATGATGCGACCAACAGGCGAATATTGAAAATCTAGAGCACTCATGAAACCACTGGATACACTATAAATGGAGTCACTACGGCACAAATAATGATCCCTCCCATGTTATAAATAGCGGGGAAAATTTCTTATTTTGATGTTTTTCTCCTAGCTAGAACATTTCTAGGAATACGATCGTGATATATGATCTAGATTCATTATTCAGGCAGTCTTGCTGACGCTAACTTATGATATATGTTTATAGCCGCTTTATATTAGCAGTAGTTTGAAAGAATGTCTTGTTACAATAAATGGGTAATTAATCAAACAGACATTTCATTCCCAAAAAAAAATAATGAGGGAGGTATCTGCAAAATGAACTCCATTAAATTTGACTTAGTGTAAAACTCAAATTAGATTTATACGAATGTTTGCATAATTGTAGTGCATGACTCTATTTTTAGAGTTCCATACCCAATGTGACCCCTAACTAACCGTTCGCTGTCCGTCCGTCCGTCCGACTGTCTGTCGGCGAGCTGTATCTCATGAATTATAATAAGCAGACGGTTGGAATTTTCCTAAAGTAAGTAATGCTATTGCTGCAAAACAATTAATAATACAAATTAAATAACGTTATGACATATTAAAGTACGTATACAAAAAATGTGTTTTTTGCAGCGTTTTTTAAAAAATCAAAAAAAAAAAAATCTAAATCTTTTTTTGTCCCGACTAGATGGAGGTCGGCTTCCAGTCTTACCAAACGCAGATAAATACCAGTATTTTACGTGGTACGACTGCCTATCTGACCTCCAACCCAGTTACTGGGTAATACGGTACCCCTTGGTAAGCTGTTGCCAGACTTTTGGGCTTTTGACGACCTGTAACAACTTTCAAAGATCCACCATGAATTACAGCAAGAATTTCGCAATAAAATAGAAATCACTGTCACGCATTCAAATTGCTGATCGCCAAACTAACCACAAAAAAAATATAGAAAAAGGGACTGTTTCGCACACCTATGAGAGGTAACTTTTAATAAAGAATGAATATGAAAATTTGAACAAAATTTGCATAAATTATCTACACAGATTTAAAACAATGAGAGCCACTCTTATGCAACATACATAGACTACGTTATAGGTTACATTAATATACGTTACGTTACGCTTTGTCATCATTTGTGATTTCCATTTCAGTTGGATACCGCCGGGGCGTCGCAGAAACACAATATCTCATTTACTTATGATTTATTCTCCAATAGACTTTTTTCATTTTCCCCCCTTCATTGAGATGCTATGAGTGTCATTGAATTATTGTAGTCTGCTTCTAATGCTGGTTGTGTTATGAGCCTGTTTCTTATCTGTCATTTCTATAGATATGTGATAGAGGAACGAATTGCTTATAGATTTTTGTGGAGTTTTTTTAAACAATATACGTGCAGCTTGCCTACCTACGTGAGTATTTTAGAGGACAAATGGGATTTTAACGCGGTAAATTCCAAAGTAAATACGAATTTGGGTAAATACCGGGCGTTTACCCGGGTAAATTCCCAGACGATGGGTATTCGTTTTTATAACGACTAAGTTAGATCATTATTTTTGTAACATCTTTTTAGGTTGATGAGGGAATCAAAGCGAAAAACTTTTAATATTTCGGCCATTATTAGGTTGAACCGCGGTGACATTTATTAGTTCACTGTACTGATAAGCAGCATCCAGGAGCTTTTTTGCCACCAGGTTGGCGCCACTTAGAAGTAGGCTGAACTTCACAAATGTCAGACCTCTATGTTTGCGAAGGTTAAAATATATTTATTAAGTTCTGACAGACCTCTATAATTGAAAGAGCTAAAGATGTATTTATTAAATTATTATTTTGACATCACACAATGGATAGGATTGGAAAAAATATGAAAAAAAAAATGCGCAAAAAGCAGCAGTAAGGCAGTGAGCCATCTGTTGAGTTCTAATTAGTTTGCTCTCATTCACAAATCAATGATATAATTTAGCATTTATTTAGTATATCGGATATTTTTATTAACTAATTAATTAATAATTTATTGATTAATAAAAATCTATATGTAGTTAGATAACTACAATAAATAAAAAACTAAAAAAAATTTATATATGGAGGAAAATAGATTATGGATTCAGTGGTTTGGTGGAAACGGATGTCACGTTATCTCAGTAAAATAGAAATACAGTCGTTAAATTTTTCATGTACCTCGGCAGCAACACAAATATCATTTTGTGTAATCCGCCACGTACCTAAATGGAACGGACTAACTCCACAAGAGGCAGCTAAAACACGCTGAATATCTTTTACTTCCTAAGCTCTGCAAAAAAAAGGCTTTAGTATCGAAAACCTCATCTATACTGTTCGACAAATCGTACAGAAGACCGAAGCGTACAACCAGCCACTGTGGCATTATGTGTTGCGGCATATGTGAACTACTAGAAAGCCTTCGACTCCATCGAAATATGAGCAGTTCTGGCCTCTCTGCAATTATGTCGAATTGACTGGCACTACATCGAAGTGTTGAGATGTTTATATGACGCTGCTTCGATGACTGTCTAGATCCAGGATGAAAAAATCAGCCCCATCCATCTGTGTTATCGCCAAAACTGTGCACCAATGCGTTGGTGGATGTTTTTAACACACTACAATGAATAGACATTTAACACCTTCACTTTGCTAATGACATTGTCATAATGCAGTTAGACTAGATACTGTACTCACGTCAGAATGGAGCCTCTTAGCTGGTTTGGCCTCGGAATGAATTTGGATAAGATAAAAGTCATGTACAATTCATACATCTTACCGAGTCCACGTCGAAGGGTTGCTTCTTGTGGTGAACGGGTTTGCCTACTGTAGGGAAATCCATCCAGGTCGGTAGACTCAACTTTGAGAAAGAAGCTGATAGCAGGATAGTACAGCTTTTGTAAAACTTCGTCAAGTCTTCCAATCTCCAAGGACAGTGTGTACCGATAGACGGAGTTGATAAAGAAGAATATCAGATACGGTGATATATTTTATGATTAAGACATATCACTATATTTGAATAGTTTTATCCTGTAAGAATGTTATTCGCTCACTTTTGTTAAATAAAGTACTCTTAAGCAAACTTCTATGTGGGTAGACCAAGGAGTTTAGTGTTTGCGTTGTCTGTGTGATAATTTAAGGCTTTTATTAAACAGACAAGCCTATATGCCTGATAGGATCTATGCTATCTGCTATCGGCTACAATAACGAACTTTCGTGCACAAAGAGTGCATGAAAGTTTGTTGCTAAATTATCCAGTGCTAAATTTCATGATTTCAAGCGTTTTCTGTGTATAACTTAATTTTTTTCTTATCACTTTAATGTAAAATCAATTTAGTTGAGTCAGCGTTTAAGATATAGAAGTACGCACACACGTACACATGTCTTAAATAAACATTACCGTTATTTAATCTTTTTACTGAAGGTTTGGGTATTAACCCGTGTAAATACTCGGTATTTTCCCGAATGGGAATATTCTTGGACATTTTCCATTAACCCAACGTCCATCTCTATTATGGAGTAAGTTTTCTTTATCGTCATTGAAGAGCGTGTGTTAAGTCTTGTTAAAAAAACAGTTTAATCCTATTAATTCTTTTTTTTTTAATACTTAAAAGGAGCACAAATTCAAAAGGCACCAGGTACATACCTCCACGTTTCTTCAAAAACATTTAACGTTGCAGGTGGCTGTTTTCTTCGCGGGACTTTTCATAGGCACCAAAGAGTAAGTAAGAGGCCCTTTTGTCGAGTGCCTTCGCCCCATAGTGCGCTCAGTATCGCATCATTAATCTCTGTGCAAACACTCTGGGCCGCGCCGAGCCGCCGCCGCCGCGCCTTACCGCGTCGTGCGCTCCCCCGCCAAATACTGCACTAGCAATACTTATCAAAAAAGAACACCGAATATTTGTACCCACACATACACAGGGCATACAGTATGTTACAGAAAGGTATGTTCATGTTTAAGAGTGTCGTGTATACCATCTGTCACATGCATATACAATATATGGTAGATGATCTGTACTTCACACTGAAACAGAGTGAACAGAGAACAGAGTGAACTTAGCAGTGATTCGAAACTCACTAGAGGAGACGTTTTTTTGAGGGTTATCAAAAATAAAAAATCAGCTGTTGCGTAAAAAAATGCAATACCTAGTGGTCAAAATGGAACCGCAAATCTATTTTTTAATAACCGACGAAAAATGTCAACGCAGAGGGATTTTCATAATTATGTACTGAATCCATGGTAAAAAGGTACGGGTGGCCACCCTGTATATGACCACACCTTTCCGATACATGCTGTATATCATCCCTCAAGGTAAGGAGAAAGGTCACTCCTCAAGAATTTCCATGTAACGTGACTTGGAAAAATTAAAACCTACGCGAACTCCAAGGACTCCAAACTTGTTTCTTAATTTACTTTAACTAAATTTATTCAGAGAAAATTGAACTTTCAATGCTACTCTTTTTAAACTACTTTATATTCCAGCAACAGCCACACTTTCGCGGAAATTTTGTTTTTATTTCCGATTGGATTCAAATCCGCGTCACTACTTTTGGGATTTAGTTTGGTTAAGGTTTTGTATCGCTGTATGGTTGAAAGTGCCAGATAAACCTCCACTGCACCATTGACCTACGTTGAAAATGGAAATTGACTGAAAGATCCAAATAATAACAAATATTTTAAGACATCTATTATAGAGCTGCAACCACGAAACAGTGGTTGAGCGTTCATCATCAATTCTGTATTACTAGGGGTTGAAAGAACAAAGCATGAAAAATGTAAAAAGATAACATTCATTCACTCTGAGAATTGTAAAACTTTTAGTGTTGGATTCTGTGTCGAATGCATTACCATTAAAGCTACAAAGTTGTACAAAAGGTTCCGTATCTAAGATTAAAACGCCTCCGCAACAAACTACCGACTGCACTGGGGGTAAAGCCGCACATGAAAGCTGAAATACTTCTTTCAAATATCGAGAGTGAAACATAAATGGCAATAACAGGTTTTCAGAAAACAGTTACGTATTTATTTGTCCGTTTCGGCAACACAGTGAAGTTTCCATTTTGTCCGCGGCGTCACGTACGTGACAAACGGCTCGTCTTAGGGATCGCCAAATATCGTTTAGTACGTGCAAGGAGAAAACCAACTCGCTGGGTAAATAAAATAAATCAAATATATAAGTAACAGTCTGTTCCTAAACTGAAATAATTCCCATCGCACTATTTTATTTTTATGAACAGAAAATAACATTTGTTTCGGTATCTAAAAACAAAATGGAGTATCGAAAGTTGAATAGTTGTAAGTCCGACGTCCGCGATGGAAAAAAAATAATATTCACTGACCCGCGTCCGTGCCTGTTTGCTTCAACTCTTAAGGGAAATTTCCTCATTCTTTTATTAAGACAATCAACTGTAAATCGTGAAGTGGCCTTTACATCAAAACACGTGTAACTTACACGTGTCATAACATATTCTGCAATGAAAACGATTTCCTTTTTCATTTCATTGTTTTCTAAGACGCTTGTGGCGTGTTGCGAGTTTTCTACGATCTTTACTTCCCTACATCTAAGGGCTCGTAATTTTTATCACATTCCACCAACATTTTTAGGCATAAAAAGGCAGAGTAATTCGTGACTGGTAAATAACATTATGTACATGACATTAGCGTGTCCCGGCTAACAGTAATATCATCATGTTCTTTTGTGTCGCGTCGTACGCTGGCCCCATATAAATAAGGTGCTTATCCACTTTTTCAAAGACGACTCACGTTAACACGTGTTTGCAAGTTGGGGCGAAGTTCAGGCCGGGGCTTCGCTTCGGACTGCCGGCCCAAATGAAATTTGCCCCACTGACACCGACCAACTGGGGAGATAAGAATAGAAGTGTCTAGCAGGTGTGCTTTATTGTTTTAAGCGAAACTTGCTGCCGAATTATCTTTTGTTACAATCGTGTTTGGCTGACCAATATTATAGGGGTTCTTACCAATATCTTCTCTTAATAGTAGTTCTGTCTAACTTCGATCCCCAGACCAAACTTAACAAGATATTTGTTTTACCAAATTTTGTCTTTACATAGCGTCAAAATCAACGTTTCAGTGTGTTTCCGATACGGTTTAATGATGTGTGTTTCCAATCATACGGTTTAAAAATAAAGTTTTATAAATACTATGACCGCAAAATTACCGAAATTCAATATTAACTGCGTCTTAACTCTACATGTTTATAAGCTAAGGCTGCATAATTACATTAAAAAAAAAAACAACATACATATCTATTTGATATACTTTTTAATAAAAATTAAAGTAATATATTCGATACCATATCCACATTTTCCATCGCAACATTGTAGACATACTCTGGTCGCGGTAAATACGCGTCTTCCCGAAGCCCGCGCCGCGCCTCCTCCCGCGAAAATTCACTCAAGCCGCCTCCATGAGACGCGAATGTTTTTATTGTTTTAAATGCGTACGTTATTTTTCGCAGCACAACCGAGCGTCTTCAACGAGATATTTTGTACGAAGTTATGCTGCTGTACGTGGTTCAATTACGGAAAACGAGAAACTAACGTTTCTTTTAGCTCTTTAAATCTTGAGTTGTTCGTACTCGACGATGTTTTATTTCGTCTTTATTTTTGAAACCATGTTCAAGAATAAAGTAACCAATAAGATTTTTTCGGTCGAAATATAAAATCTTAAAACAAGTTCACACTCACACAAGAATGTGGTTCGTTATCCGCGTGAAATGTCTGAATTTATCATTCAGATATCTCAAGCATTCCTATTCTAATCTCTCGCACCTTTGCCCTTACGCAGTCACCTCATGCATGTTTTTTCTTAGGAATTTAATAGCTCATATTTATAAATAAGTATCCCGGGTCCTATAGGTACGCAATAAATATTAAAGCGGCAAACAGGCGGTACGGATTAAACGGCAGATCACGTCCTTGGCAAACTTTCGATTCCAATTCGGTGTCAGTCGATATTAAATTAAAAGCACCCACGCATTCCTCCCGCGTCTTTTTCCTGTCCATTTGCAAGGACCGTGTAGATCTCACATCACGCTAACCTCGCGCCGCTGACATGTTCTCCGTTGTATGGATACGACACGGAGCACATGTAAAACGTAATTCACTTAAGACTTTATCAGCTCGGCCCCGTGTCGCCATATCTCCAGCGAACACGAGAGCTGTCTAGACTCAATATACTCTAATCTATAGTATTTTTTATCTAGCATGTCCACATTATTATAATGGGTCGAGGGCGCAAATTTCTAGGCAAGCGAGTGAATGGCGACGCATACTTGAGTGATGGCGGACTTTTTTATTTGAATCGTGTGCGAATGCGACCGTCCGAATGCCCAGACGCGTTGTTGCGACACATTACTTACACAGACGAACCCGAGACAGGGCGCTGGCTTTCAATAAATTATAGCAAATATTTTCAGAAACAGGTGCTATGGAGATGCTACGTGAAGGATTTCTTTATGACCAAGTAAAATGAAAAAATGACGCATAAGTTGGGTGTGGTATTCATGCTTGCAAAGATTCTACTCCAAAAACTTTAGAAGTGCAAAGACTAAAATAAAAACAAGAATTCTTAAAGAAAACTCCCCACACAGAATATGTGTGCAATTCACATACATGTTTTATTTAAAGAAGAACGCATTTTTACAGACCCGTTTCACGGCGTGGCATGAAGGAACATGACAGAACAAGGTCGCGTGACCGTCCCCTGAATTTTAATGTTATTCTCCCTTTGATAGTCGTAAAAATGATTTCTCAAGATTGCTGCCAACCCCGCTCGTCCCCAACGTACCTCAAACATGCATTCATATAAAAGTAAACATACATTATTTTAGAAATTTCAGAGACTAAACATATTCAGTTTGCCGCACAGAATAACAAGAACCCAACATTGCAGCAAAAATATACTTAATGAAAGTTACGTAAGTAGAAAATTCCTACACACCTATAATGGCAACACCTGTTTATTAAAATAAGAATGTTACCAGCATAAAGTATTGTTCCAATTGTACGGAAATTTTCTCCCTCGCGGATGCTATTTTCTGGTGGTGCCTTCTTCACATTTTCGTTAATAGATGTGTCACTAAATTTGCGTTTTCAATTCGGCGACGGTCGCGGTGGCGTCGGAAGGGGCGGCGCCGGTGGTTTCAATCAAAACGGGCACGCACTCCTCCACATCCTCACCAGTTTCGCCTTTTAGAATAAGAATTGTCTTTTTCACAGTACTCGGCGGTGACGGACAAACAAGTAAGGAAAGTGCTTCCTCTCGCTTTGCATTTCAGGATAAATTACATTCTGTTTTGCGGACTTTTAAGCAGAATGGAGCTGGTGTTGTAGTGTGTAAAGCTGTAGTGACATTGGCGTTTATTACTTAAGTTACTATAACTAATAGTAGAAACGAAAAAGGGTAAAAAAAGGAAAGAAAAAAACACAATTGCTAATCCAAAATCTCGTAAAACTCCAGGCAAAATTAAGCGCGGCACGAGTTAAAAGACAAGTTCCCAACGGTTGAGGCAGCCCTATAAATTCCGACAATCTGCCACGATGTTCTAATTAATAGCATAATTCCAACAATAGTATCGGGATCGTTTCCACACTAAGAGGCCGGGCCGACGCTCGGGGCCCGTGCCCACCCGCCATGAAATTAAAGCCGACTCGCGCCGAACGAATGATTGAATAATAAACGAAAGAATTCGCGTCCTGCCCTTGTATTACGTATTCATGACGACTGGCCCCGTGGACGCGATGCTGCGCCGAAGCGTACTGTCACGCGCCCCACACATGTACATACAGTACCTACTAGTACAGTCAACCGCACATCAGTGGCAACAATTTGACATTGACAGCACCTTCCGTCGTAGCGATGAGGACGATTTTTGTAGAGCAAATATTACCGATATGGTTGGCTGTCGACATTCGGCAGGCCTAATGCTGATGTCTCAAGCTTCCACGCCATACAGCCTACAATTTTAATACAAACATATGTGCTGACAGAAGGGAAAAACTACGAACTTTCATGAAAATATCTTTTGGAAACTTGTTCGAAAACTTTCCAGCAGACTCCTTTCTCAAGCTATAGGTAAGTAGATTTCTCGCTCGTGCAAGTAGTGAACAGATTAAGCATTTACCAGCCAGTAAAGTTAGTTGCGTTGCGTTTTGTGCCGTCTCCGGTCAATGCAGTTGCCATTTTTAGATGAAAGTAAAATATTTTAGTAGAAGCTATAAACATTATTTTTAAGTCTTTGTAGTAGCTACTAACTTTGAACTTAAACAAGTTTAACAGACGAATAGTTAAAAAAAAAAACTTTTATACATTATAAATTAGTATTTATTTAAACAAATAATGTTTTGTAGTATATTTTGTAACGACAAATATGCTGGACGTATACACAAGGAGGGTACAGCGACCACGGCGAATATTAATCTTCTTTTGTCTCCCAACCTTCCGTCTATCCATTTATCACTGCAAAGTATTTTTATGAACTAATTGAACTCACAAACGTGGCTGAAATATTATGCTCGCTTTAAGTTATAAATAATGGACACAAATATTTCGGTATTTTGTAGTGGATTTAGTATGAAATGTTGTTTTAAAAAAAACTTTTTTACAAAAAAAAAACAACCGACTTCCTTAAAAACACTAAAAAGTGAAAAATAACTTTAATTTCGGAAGTCGGTGTCTTAGGATCTGTATTTATGGTTTTTTTGCCACCGACTTCCGAAATTAAAGTTATTTTTCACTTTGTAGTGTTTTTAAGGAAGTCGGTTGTTTTTTTTTTTTTGTAAAAAAGTTTTTATTTTTTAATTTTTAGTTGTGGTATTCACCCCGCACTAATTCCAAACAAACAATGCATATTTATGCGATAGTAGAAATCGCGGTTGATTTGCTGTCATTTTTTAAAGAGTTCCGGTGTCTGTCTCCGGAACTCATCATCAGATCTATATGAAAATTATATGGGACCATTTCGGAATAAACTTCTTTCGAACAAAAAAAGAATTTTGCAAATCCGTCTATATACGACGGAGTTATGGCCGAACATACATAAAAAAAAAAACATCCGAATTGAGAACCTCCTCCTTTTTGAAGTCGGTTAATAAGATTAAAAACTTTTCTGCTTGTTATGAAGTAAATAATCTTGATATCTTTTAGGTAAATGAGCATCAAAAGCCATCATCTTAAGCCGATGGCCTTCTTTTAAACTAAATCTCTAGCTACAATGTCTTTTGCCTATCTCGCTTATATATTTATTCAATGGAATGGAAATATGATATTCCCTATAAATAGAGAAGTCTGGCTCTCGTAATACAGAAACTCCTAGTACTCCTCCTCCTTCCTTCAGTTGCCCATATGCCAGGGCCACGGTAACTCTTTCGAACGAATCTCGCGACCCTGGCAGGATTGTTTACCAAGTTCATGTAAGGTTTGTGTAAGTTATTAATATATATATATATATATATTAAAAGTTATTATATTATAACAAGTTGAAATGTAAACAACGGTTAGATCTAGTTAATCTTTCCATTGAGCGCATTATTGAGTTGTCTTGCGTTGAGTTGGAGCGTTATGTCATAATATGCGTTTATCGTCCCCCCTCTGGGGATTTTATTCGTTTCGAATCAGTAATGGAGGATTCACTCAATAAATTAAAATCAATTAATAAATGTATAATTTTATGTGGAGATTTCAATATTAATATTTTAGATGTTACTCCATTAAGTATTAGACTACTCAATCTGTTTAAGTCTTTTAATTTAATAAACTTGTTCCTTGAACCAACTAGGGTCACGGCTTCTTCGTCGACTTGTCTTGATGATATATTTAGTAATTGTGATGCCAAAAGTAAGTTTGTTTTAAGTGACTTAACGTCTGACCACTGTGGATTATTAGCCAGCTTCCCTTTGCCACTACTTAAAAAGCCGCATAAAATATTATGCAAGCCTTATACAGCTAGTCGTTGCAATAAATTTAAAAATAATATAGCTCATAGGATTAAATCATCTATAGTAGAACGCGAGAATCCTAATGAAATCTATGGAGCCCTTTTTGATATTGTGCAAAAAGAATACGAATCTACTTTCAAGACCAAAACTATTGATATTAATAGCACTTCCGTTAGCTTCAACCAATGGGCTACTTCCAGGAATTTATAAAAGTAGAGCAAGACAATACGAGTGGTTTTAAAAAATACAGATTTGATACTCCTTTTTTAGAGTATGTCAGTAATTATTCAAAATTGTTTAAAAAAATCTACGCTTTAGCTAAATCTAAATTTTTAAGCGATACCATAAAAAATCCAATAATAAAATAAAAACCACTTGGAAAATTATTAACAATGAAACGGGTAAACCGGTTAAACAGGAAAAACAACTAGAGATTATGATTACCAACAAATTGGTTAATAAAGCTGCCGTCATAGCTGAGGCATTTAATGAGTTTTTTGCCAACATACCTATAACTACGACTTTTTCCTTAAATTCGTCCTCGTCTAAAGCTGAAAACCTTTTGCATAGTTGTGTGCCCGGATGTAGTCGCTTATTTAGTTTCGAACATGTAACGCCTCGTGATGTGGTTAATATTTTTAACACACTTAAGTCAAAAAACACTGGTGATTACTGGGGCATCTCCATTAAACTGTTAAGTAATATAATAGACATCGTAGCCCCCTATCTAGCTGTTACTTTTAATAAATGTGTTGATTTAGGATCTTTTCCTGACCTCATGAAGAGTAGTAAAGTCATACCATTATTTAAAACAGGTAATAAAAATAACGTTGGCAATTTCAGACCCATTTCTATCTTACCTGCATTTAGTAAAATATTTGAATTGCTAAGACATTTTAATTTAAATAGCCTCCTTCATAATGAGCAATATGGCTTTACAAAAGGTCGTTCGACAACAGATGCGGGTGTTGCTCTGCTGAAACACATTTTCATTGCTTGGGAGAACTCGCAAAATGCTATTGGAGTTTTCTGTGATCTCTCCAAAGCTTTTGATTGCGTTGACCATGACACGCTCTTGCGTAAACTACGTCATTACGGTGTTCGAAACGAAGCTCTCAATGTCATAAGTTCTTATTTGCAAAATAGGCACCAATGTGTAGATATTAATGGTGTGAAATCTTCCGGGCTACTAGTTCAGTTAGGTGTACCTCAAGGCTCAATACTGGGTCCATTCTTGTTCTTAGTGTATATTAACGACTTACCATTCTATTTAAAGGATATCTGTAACATTGTACTATTTGCTGATGATACCTCACTGATCTTTAAAGTAGACAGGAATAGAAAAGATTTTAACGATGTGAACAGTGCACTCTCAATGGCTACGGATTGGTTTACCACTAATAACCTAGTTCTTAATGCTAAGAAAACAAAATGTATAAAGTTCGCTTTACCGAATGTTAGGCATCTGGGACCCAACGTCGTCTTAGATACTGAGGTGCTTGAAACTGTAGACTCGGCAGTTTTTTTAGGCATAACAGTAGACGCGAAACTACAGTGGGGCCCACATATTTCAAGCCTAGCCGGGAGGCTCAGTTCGGCTGCCTACGCCGTCAGGAAAGTTAGACAATACACGGACGTTGATACAGCTCGATTAGTCTATTTTAGTTATTTTCATAGCGTTATGTCCTACGGCATTCTGCTGTGGGGCAAGGCCGCGGACATTCAAAATATTTTTGTTCTTCAAAAACGAGCTGTTCGAGCTATATACCAACTACGAGTAGGTACTAGAGTTTCTCTGAGAGAGTTGTTTAAAGATATTGGTATTCTTATGGTGGCATCACAATTCATCTTCGCCAACATCTTATATATTAAGCAAAATATACATCTGTACACTAAGAACAGTGATATTCATAATATTAATACTAGAAATAAGGACAAGCTACGTGCTCCCTTTCACCGGCTTCATAAGGTTCATAATTCATTTGTTGGTCTTGGTATTACCTTTTTCAACAAGCTTCCCTCTGCTTTCCTAGATTTGCAGTTTAATGAGTTTAAAGCTAAAGTAAAATCCAACCTTTGTTCAAAGGCATACTATTCTATCAACGACTTCTTAAACGATAAGAATAGTTGGTCGCTGTAATTAACTCAATGTTTATGTTCTTTCAACCATAATCAGAATTAGCTTTCCTCATCGTTGTGTATGTAAGCGGGCACGCCCTTTATACCCGGAGGCTCTTCTTTAGGTTTTAAGTTCTATTTACGATTTTATTATTTCAGCTTGAGTTTAGTTTTTTTTAATGTTTTGTTCGTATATTGGCGTGTGCTAGCTGACATATGACACATAATTTGATGTATGTTTTGTTTTGTTTTATAATATTAATTACTTACATAAATACTGTATAGAATCAAGTTCTTCTAACTTAACAGACAGCTGTGCTGCTGGGGAGTTTGTTCCGCCACTTCTTCTTCCCAGCTATAGCACTAGGAAGTGTCGAAGGGTGGGCGTTTTGGGGGGACTGTCTCATGTAACTTTGACGTTCAAAAAGTGCTGACTCTCAGCCTAGTTTGAATAAATGACTTTTGATTTTAATTTTGATTAATTTACCTTTTTTGTGACAATATTATTATGCTTATCCACTAAATTCAGCAGTAAAATTAAGATTGTAATAGGCTCAAAAAAGGCAATTTTGAACGTCAAGCGAACCAGCCAGTGGAGTTCGTAGAGCTGATATTTCAGCCGCACATATTTTACTAATTACTTTTTCCATAGATATTCCATGAAGTAGAACGATGCCCAGCGAATCTGCACCACCTCATTCATAGTCGATCTTCGCATCGTCAACTAACGACAGTTGACATCCCTTGCTAGTTCCATTACTGTTTAGCTTTATTTATTTATTTATTTATTTATTTTATTTTAAATAGAACGGCCGAAGCCAATTACACTATTTAAACATATAGTAAAACTATTTTGATATTTACAATGAATTTAGCAGTCATGCATTCTTCTCACAAAAATTCAAACATTCTGACAGTATCATCTTCCATTCATTTGCAAACATATCTATATCTGTGTTTGAGTTCAGGAAAGCGTTAGTAGCTGCTAAAGTCCGAGGAATAGGTGACTTGGAGTGCGCAATAGTACGGCAAGTTGGAACAGCCAGCAAGCGGTGTTTTCTGCCACGACAGTAATTGTCTGGGACAAATAGTTTACAGATATCATTGTGCAGATCAGGAGCATCAATAATCCCCCTAAGAATTTTAAATATTACAGTCATCTGATCGCGCGACCTTCTTACTTCTAGAGAATTAAAGCTTAAGCAACCCAACAGAAACTTTGTGGGATACAAGAAAGGATAAAACCCGTACAAGCGCTTGTAAAGGTATCTAAGGAATGCTTTTTGAACTTTTTCTAAAGCTAACGCATACTGCTTCTCAAAAGGATTCCATACGCACGCACTAGACTCAAGTTTGCTACGGACCAATGCCCCAAAAATAAGCTTGATAACGTGGGGGTTATGAAAATCACGACAGTTCCTTAAGATGAAACCAAGGCGCTTGAAAGACTCTTTAGCAGTGGATGTGATGTGGTCGTGAAAAGTGAGCTTACTGTCGAATTTATGAAGCCCGTTAGCCTCTTACAGGGTAAGTTTGGCAAGTCTTCAAGGCTCTTAACAGAATATATCTAGAAGAGTTTTGTAGTACTAATTGTACACATGCCAAATGGCTTGCGGCCGCACAGAATAGATTACTAATATAAGACATAAGTTTGATACATAGACTTAATGGTTTCCGGTGATAAAACCACTATTTGTATAATCAAGAAAGTTATTTCTTCTACATGAACAATTTAAATTACATTTCCTAAGTTATGTGTAGTTTCGCGTCATCTTAAAGTGGAATATACCTTTTAATCATAAATGATTTTATTTTTCCAAGTAGGTTTGTACACACATGTTTACGAGTTTTTTTTTTTTTTTAACTGGATGAGGTCGGCGTTTCCTATCTGACTACTCTGAGAAGAAAGTCCGAAACAAACTCAGAGGTCACAGTCTCTTTTAAAGTCCAGACATAATCTTGGTCAGATCATGTGAAATCCATGCGGATTGGTGTCTGAAATGAGGTCATTTCAGACACCAATCCGCATGGATTTAAGGAAAAAACCACACAGAGTGAGTCGACCTGTCCAATCAGTGCACGCATTTTAATCACTTTGAAGGCATATTACACATTTGTAAGATTCACAATGTTTTACCGAAATTATCTTCATTAGGTTGCACGTGAAAAACAAGAAAACCCTTTTCATAATAAAAGTCATCATTGTCCACAAATGTTGTGGGAACCGTGGGATGTTCTGTTTCGTACAAACATACCCGTTTTGTGCGGTCATGTCTTGGTTTCACATCAATCGCTGACACTGGTACCTATTTTTTTACCTTATCCAAACATTTGTTTATCCATGAGTCTACAAAATAAGATTTCATAGTGGATTGGTGGCAACACGTGTATTCTTTATAAATTACTCCTGGTTAAACTCTAAGTACTAATCTCTGTAGACATTCATTTAGTTAGTAAATAAGTCATGAAAATGATATAAAGGATAATAAAACTGGCTAATGAAGACGCCAAAATCCTTTTCTTAAAGTAAAATCTAAGAAAACTAATAATAAAGCGTCAGATGACTCCTCCTTGGAGTGTAAATGTGGTGCTGTCCCACAAACAATGCGGCACTTGATATCTTGTTCGGTGTGTCCCGTTATCTGCACGTTATAGGAGTTGATGGACGCTACTGAAAATGGTAAACTCGAAGCCAAATTCTGGGCTAACTCTATTTAGATTGCTATCGACACGCTAAGAAGAAGAAGAAGTATGAATATCGATGGTATAGAAGAAGAATGGGTGAACCACGTTTCTGTCTTCGTAACGGGTGTCTGAATTTACACAGCAATCGTTGTATCACTATATACAAGGTGCAGTTTTGGATCTGCAAAACATTTCAGGAAGTAATTATGTTAATGATTCTCGACCCGAATCAACAATAAAATGGGCAGGTTTTTTTTTTCATTTTATTCTTATTTACGGAAATCGGTAAGTGTGAACTCTCTTTTTCAAAACGCGGCCAGTCTGTACGTGTCCTTAAACTGCGCTTTCAGACACACAAATAAACGCAACCGACATTTCTTTCATAGATCCAAAGCCGCGCTCCCCATCCAAAGTTATTCAGAAAAACAATAAAATTGAAAATTCTAAAATAAAAAGTATTATTGATTATTGACTTGGTATCGTATTGTTATATGATTATTTACGAATCTCATAACAACCTCCTGAAATGTTTAGCAGGTTCAAAACTGCATCTTGTATAGGTTATCACAGTCTACAATATACTTGAATATAATTTGTGTTAAAATAAACTTATTTCATCTAATTACAGGTGTTGACGTGTCGAACCAGCTACACGAGGCTATATGTCAAATATAAAGTCAGCAGAGAGCAGTGGTGGCCCAGTGGTAACGGCCGCGAATTACGAGTAGGTCGTGAGTTCGAACCCAAGCAGGCGCTTTACTTTGTGTAAATTATTTCATCACCACTGCTCTAAAAACGGTGAAGGAAAACATCGTGAGGAAACCGGCATGTCTTTTTTTTTTTGGATGGGAAATCATCCAACGACGTCTCCCGCTCTAGGTGGAGTGGAAGCGCGTGTCAGACTTTTACTGACTAAAACCCACCCATGTTCCTTCAGTTGCCCATATGCCAGGGCCACGGTACTCCTTTCGAACTAATCTCGCGACCCTGGCAGGCATCGGTCCTAGCAGACTCCTTCAGTTTGCTGACATCTCTTTGAGGCGCGCGTGGAACACTACGCGCCGTCGACACGGGCCTGGTCCTTACCGTGCGGCGAGCTACCCATTGCTCGCCGCCAGCAAGCCCGCTCCTACGGTGGCCAGGAGTTCGAAGACATGTGACATCTACCAACCCGCACTGGGCCCGCGTGGTTGATTATGGCCCCCTCCCTCTCACCGAGAGGAGGCCTGTGTCCCAGCAGTGGGAACGTTATAGGCTGCTGATGCTATTTATTCAAATAATATACAGGAACATCTACATTCATTACCAGCAAAAAAAAGCTTTAACAATTTCCGGAAAAGCTTATACAGATATTATTTTCAATGGATTTTCGTATTATTTCTATTAATGTCATTTTAACACAGACAGAGTGCCTGCTAATGGAGTTTAAGGTTTTAAAATAAAACGGAATAAACAGAAATTCTCCGCTGACCTTTCCCAGTTCTATTTTTAAATCTCCTGACGTTTGACATTCAACGTACACCTTCGTTCGAGTAGGTTACAAAAGTTTATTAATAGTTTCATAGACAATGAAAATTGTATGTGGACTTCATCATCTGTCTAACTTTTTTCCAGCATAGTTAGAAAAAGGCCGTTGAGGTCGTCTTTCAATCAAACCAGATCCAGCTGTGTACCAGTATTTTACATGAAGCGACTGCGTATCTGACCTCCACAACCATAGTTACTTGAAAAGATACCCCTCTGTAAGACTAGTTGTAAGACTTACAGGATTCTGACGACCCGAAGTGTCTGTCAAAGATACTTGAATGACAGCCGGGACTAAAGGCTTAGCGTGCTTTCCGAGGCACGATGGAGTCTTGCTATGTAAAAAAGCTCACCCATCCACGGATCAACCACGACAAGCGTAGCTTAACCTTATCGATTGAACCGTTCAGCCCCTCAATAAGTAATTGTATGTGGACATGATCATGAAAAATCGATGGATTGGTCCAAGTTAATGTTAAACTACGAGATCAAGCGGAAAACAAACTTTACCTGACTTGATCAACTCAATGCCCTCTCAAAACTGAGTCGTAAAGCCGTTAAACCAGTATAAAATCAAAATCAAAATCAAAAGTCATTTATTCAAACTAGGCTGAGAGTCAGCACTTTTTGAACGTCAAAGTTACATGAGACAGTCCCCCCAAAACGCCCGCCCTTCGACACTTCCTAGTGCTTTAGCTGGGAAGAAGAAGTGGCGGAACAAACTCCCCAGCAGCACAGCTGTCTGTTAAGTTAGAAGAACTTGATTCTATACAGTATTGTGTAAGTTATTAATATTATAAAACAAAACATATATTATTCGCCATATGTCAGCTAGCACACGCCAATATACCAACAAAACATTGAAAACTAAACTCAAGCTGAAATAAATAATAAAACAAAATCGAAAACAGAACTTAAAACCTTAATAAAGCCTCCAGGCATAAAGGGCGTGCCCGCTTACATATACGATGCAAATGATACATATAAACAATAAATGAAATGAAAAGAAAATAAAAATAAACTAACAAAAGCAGTTAAATAAAAAAAATAAAAAAAACAATTATATGAACTACCCATATAAACTTTCAGTAGGAAGACTAATTCTGGATTGAAAGAACATAAACATTGTCTTGAGTTGATCACAGCGACCAACTATTCTTATCGTTTAAGTAGTCGTTGATAGAATAGTATGCCTTTGAACAAAGGTTGGATTTTACTTTAGCTTTAAACTCATTAAACTGCAAATCTAGCAAAGTAGAGGGAAGCTTGTTATAAAAGGTAATACCAAGACCAACAAAAGAATTATGAACCTTATGAAGCCGGTGAAAGGGAGCACGTAGTTTATCCCTACTTCTAGTATTAATATTATGAATATCACTGTTTTTAGTGTACAGGTGTATATTTTGCCTAATATATAAGATGTTGGCGAAGATGAATTGTGATGCCACCGTAAGAATACCAATATCTTTAAAGAAATCTCTCAGAGAAACTCTCGCACCTAGTTGGTAAATCGCTCGAACAGCTCGTTTTTGAAGAACAAAAATATTTTGAATGTCCGCGGCTTTGCCCCACAGCAGAATGCCGTAGGACATTATGCTATGAAAATAACTAAAATAGACTAATCGAGCTGTATCAACGTCCGTGTACTGTCTAACTTTCCTTACGGCGTAAGCGGCCGAACTGAGCCTTCCCGCTAGGCTTGATATATGTGATCCCCACTGAAGTTTGGCGTCTACTGTTATACCGAGAAAAACTGCCGAGTGTACAGTTTCAAGCACCTCATTATCTAAAACGACATTGGGTCCCAGATTCCTAACATTCGGTAAGGCGAACTTTATACATTTCGTTTTCTTAGCATTAAGAACTAGGTTATTTGTGGTAAACCAATCCGTAACCATTGAGAGCGCACTATTCACGTCATCAAAATCTTTTCTATTCCTGTCTACTTTAAAGATAAGTGAGGTATCATCAGCAAATAGTACAATGTCACAGACATTCTTTAAATAGAATGGTAAGTCGTTAATATACACTAAGAATAAGAATGGACCCAGTATTGAGCCTTGAGGTACACCTAACTGAACTAGTAGCCCGGAAGATTTTACACCATTGACATCTACACATTGGTGCCTATTTTGCAAATAAGAACTTATGACATTGAGAGCTTCGTTTTGAACACCGTAATGACGTAGTTTACGCAAAAGTGTGTCATGGTGAACGCAATCAAAAGCTTTGGAGAGATCACAGAAAACCCCTATAGCATTTTGCGAGTTCTCCCATGCGTTGAAAATGTGTTTCAGCAGAGCAACACCCGCATCTGTTGTCGAACGACCTTTTGTAAAGCCATATTGCTCATTATGAAGGAGGCTATTTAAATTAAAATGTCTTAGCAACTGCTTGAGTATTAATTTTTCAAATATTTTACTAAATGCAGGTAAGATAGAAATGGGCCTAAAATTGCCAACGTTATTTTTATTACCTGTTTTAAATAATGGTATGACTTTACTACTCTTCATGAGGTCAGGAAAAGATCCTGAATCAACACATTTATTAAAAGTTATAGCTAGATAGGGGGCTACGATGTCTATTATATTACTTAACAGTTTAACGGAGATGCCCCAGAAATCTCCAGTGTTTTTTGACTTAAGTGTGTTAAAAATATTAACCACGTCACGAGGCGTCACATGTTCGAAACTAAATAAGCGACTACATCTGGGCACACTACTATGCAAAAGGTTTTCAGCTTTAGACGGGGATGAATTTAAGGAGCAAGTCGTAGTTATAGGTATGTTGGCAAAAAACTCATTAAATGCCTCAGCTACGTCGGCAGCTTTATTAACCAATTTGTTGTCAATCATAATCTCTAGTTGTTTTTCCTGTTTAATCGATTTACCCGTTTCATTGTTAATAATTTTCCAAGTAGTTTTTATTTTATTACTGGATTTTTTTATGGTATCGCTTAAAAATTTAGATTTAGCGAAAGCACAGATTTTTTTAAATAACTTTGAATAATTTCTGACATACTCTAGAAAAGGAGTATCAAATATATATTTTTTTAAACCATATAACTCGTATAGTCTCGCTCTACTTTTATAAATACCTGGAGTAGCCCATTGGTTGAAGCTAACAGAGGTGCTATTAATGTCAATAGTTTTGGTCTTGAAAGTAGATTGGTATTCTTTTTGTACAATATCAAAAAGGGCTCCATAGATTTCATTAGGGGTCTCGTGTTCTACTATAGATGGTGTAATCCTATGAGCAATATTATTTTTAAATTTGTTGCAACGACTAACTGTATAAGGCCTGCATTCTATTTTATGCGGCTTTTTAAGTAATGGCAAAGGGAAGCTGGCTAATAATCCACAGTGGTCAGACGTTAAGTCACTTAACACTAACTTATTATTGGCATCACAATCACTAAATATATTATCAAGACAAGTCGAAGACGATGCTGTGATCCTAGTTGGTTCGAAAAACAAGTTTATTAAATTAAAAGACTTAAACAGACTGAGCAGTCTAATACTCAATGGAGTAACATCTAAAATATTAATATTAAAATCTCCACATAAAATTATACATTTATTAATTGATTTTAATTTATTGAGTGAGTCCTCCATGACTGACTCGAATCGAATAAAATCCCCAGAGGGAGGACGATAAACGCATATTATGACGTAACGCTCTAGTTCAACACAAGACAACTCAATAGTGCGCTCGATGGAAAGATTAACTAAATCTAAACGTTGTTTACATTTCAACTTGTTTGAAACAAGAACTAATGATCCACCGCGTATAGCACTTTTTCTCACAAATGCACTTTGCACAGTAAAAAAATCATCATTCATAAACACTACTTCATGTTCTTTCAACCAGTGTTCAGTCAAACATAATACCTGAACATCATGGTTTTCGATAAATAAACTTAACTCTAGTTCTTTGCCAGACAAACCCTGCATATTTTGATGAACAACGTTCAACACATGCAGCTTACCCGTTGTCGCACCTAACAGTTTAAACTACCAGGTGTATCAAAAGTGGTGTTAGTACCACTACTAACAGCAATCGATGGTACACTACAGGTACCAGTGTGACGGTGTAAATTGTATGCTAAAAGATTAGCAATTTGTCTCCTACAACTAGGTGGCAAATACAAAGTGTAATTTGTCAGTTTGTAATCAGTAATAAATTGA
This sequence comes from Aporophyla nigra, assembly GCA_947507805.1. Classification (NCBI taxonomy): domain Eukaryota; kingdom Metazoa; phylum Arthropoda; class Insecta; order Lepidoptera; family Noctuidae; genus Aporophyla; species Aporophyla nigra. Next base: position 15,110,370 of record OX382302.1, on the reverse strand, counting down.
TTACAATCAAAATATAAAATAGCGTCACTGTGACGACTAGTCCTATTATAAATTAACATATTTAAATTATAAATGTGCCTGTTTTGCTCCTCAGACAAGTATTGCGAATAAGGCAAGGCACAGAAAATAAATTTACAGTGATTGGTCTCATTGAGATGTAACATCAAATGGACACATTGAATTATTTCTTTTTTTCTAACATTTAAACTATCCCCATATAATAATATTACAGTAGAACCAGGGTTTATTTTTGACAGTTTAATTTTACTTAATAATTGGCTAATACTGGCTCCGGGTGAACAATTATTAATTACATACTGTTGTGAACACTGATTAAATATGCTACCATAACCTTGACCGAATTTGTCAGAAAAAATATAAGTAGTGTTTATCATGCTATTATTATCAACAAAACAGCTATCTACTGGGTGAGCTGCTGAGGGTGTGGGTGTTTCAAGTTGAGGCTGGGGTGTCTGGGAGCAAGCACAGCTAGAGAAGTTATTTGTCAGAGACTCATACCTCTCCGCATTGTACTTGACCAAGTCTGCCAACTCACTGGCTTCGTGCATGCGCTTACTCAGGTCTTGTTGAGTAGCCTCATATTTACTAAAGATGTCCTTTAGAGCATATTCCCTAACAAACAATTCATCCCGAAGGTGCTGAGTGTCCGTATCATACATAGTATTACATAACTGTAAATCACTATAACAATTCTTTAATTCTTGTTTTAAATTTAGATTTATTTGACTAAGTTTTGTGTTTAATCTAGTAAGTTTTTGGCATTTCAATGATTTTTGATATTTTCTGATTAGTCTATTAATTCTAATGTATTTTTTTAACTTATTGTGACTAGTAAACAATTTGTTTTTAGTAATTGTATCATTAGTTAAGTCTATCGTTACAATTGGCTCAACACATGTGGGTTTGGATCCGCTACCAACCAACTCATCATAGAGACTGCAGGTGATCGCAGACTCTTCACCGGCTTTGAGAGTTTCTAGATGGGTTATTGAGTTGTGAGCTCTGCTTAATTCCAGTTCCAGTTCAGAAATCCTTCTCAAAGCCAGTTCATGGGTGTCACTACAATGCTGATAACAGGCCGATACAAATATCCGTATGTTCCCTACTAAACGTATCCAAATCCCACAGGGTCCGACCACAGGGCAACTTAACCCGAAATTAAATCAAAGAGGGGCTTAACCAATCAGGCCGAGTGGTATCATTGAATCGGCAAAGGAACACTAAAATTACTTCTTGATGCGGAGAAACGAAGATTCATCGTAAAAGTGGTGGGTGTGGGTTGGGGGGTGCAGGGGTAGGTGCGGAGGGGGTGTCTGAACGGTTTTCCGTGTTTGAGAGAGGTCCGCGCGGCGATTACGCCGCACGTACAGAACACTGGCCTGCCGCCGCCGACCGGCCGCCCCGCACCTAATGCTGTGTTTAAAACATGAAAAACCGTTCCGGTAATGCTGTAAATGTTAACTTCGAGATTTATCCTCCTTTGTATTTAACGGCTTCTTGTCTTAGAGACTCAAATGTTTATGGTAGAGGTCGACAGGTGGAGCTAAGTTGTTAAAACGTACGTGAGCTATCTACTGGCAGAGGTTAACTTGGAATTGTGACTTCAACTCACACATATGGGTATCTCTAGAGCGACGATTACAAGCCTGGCCGTCATCACAAAATTAAATTATGACACTTTTGCAAAAAGTTTGTTTTAGACAGTTTATCGGACTGATTATAACCAAACTTCGATGAATGCTTAATGTCGGATTATTCATACAAATAAACAAAATTTAAAAGTCTGTTTGTAAGGTCAAAAAACAGCTTTTAACTTAATGCAAAAAAGGGATTTTATGCCTGTCTGTTTGTTCCAGCTAATCTCCGACACGGCTCGACCGATGTCTCGACGACAGATAGTTGATATCAAAAGGAGCATAAGTTAGGCTACTTTTATTTTTTTAAAGAATCAGGAACCCATGCAAAAAAAGAAACATAAAATCCAATTTGTGTTGCAAAATGCACACGAACGACTTCACGGGCAAAGTATAATTTCTTGCTTACTACTTAATCCGCCAGCACTAACTAATCCAGCAAGTACCCTTAAGTGAATAAGTTCCAGGCTATCCAAAATTAATTCTAGAAGGACCATAAAAACAGACTCACTTGTCTAAACAATCCCCCCAAAAATCCGTAGGTATACTTATAAAATTAATATTATTAAAATTAAAACGGCTCCCAATTTAATAATTAACAGGCGGGCCCTTGGAGGTAACATTACAAAAAGACAAAGAGGCCACAATTTACGCGCGTGGCGGTGTGACTAGCACCTGGGTCATGTCTCCTTTTACTTTATCCCGTAAAGATTAAGTCCCCCGAATTTTCCCGAATTTCCCCGAATACATGACGCCCGCAGTGAAGTGAGTCATTTAGCCCCTGTTTACTAGATTAGGGGATTTTTTTACACCGCACAGCTTTCTGCGCCGCCCCTCCCGCTGAGATGTGTCATACTACGGCGATATGCGTATTTTATGGTACATCTTGAAATAATAGGGACGGATTTTAGGATATTAGATTTATGCCACGGGAAAATATTTTCCTCGTAAATTTTCAAGGATTAGGTTGTGTATGAATACAGTTTTAGAACTAGTTCGGTTTCATTATGATAAGTAAGTAGGGATTTAATTGGAAATGTTTCAATAGGAACCTGGGGTACCTGTTGAACAAACGATGAAATTAGGTATTCGGTAAAGATAGTTGTTTGCGTACGCTAACATCAGAGAGCGACCCTACTCTAATCCAGGTAGGCTTAATTAGATACAGATTGGGGGGCATCACCTAGATATTCTATTGTAACAAAATACCTTGAAGCTTTCACTGTATTTTCGAATATAGAATACAGTATTTATCAGTTCAATAAAGCTACTAAGTGACTGAATACTAGCGAGAGCAACAATTAGTATTCCTTCTACACCTCAGAATATATACGAAATACAAAACACTCTTCAATTGTGCAATAAGTCAAAACGTCCAATAGATTCTCCCAAAATTTACCTTTCTCGGCACAAACGAGAAAGGCGATCGTAAAACCACCCCACATTTTTACCTACACAGTACACAAGGTCACTCACGAATATACGTATCTCTTGGAATTGAAAAATACATGTACTTTCCTTTTCTTGTGTATTTTCTTAGGTCACAATTCGTGTTCGGCGTTTCACCTTTGCCCTTTTAAAAAATAGGAGAATTCATCTAATTTAACACTTCAAGTTTTTCACGGATTTGAAAATGTAAGGAATCGCGTACGATTTATTGAATCATTTGTTTTTTTTTTTTACTTTTAATCCTGGGAATATTTATATTTTAAATTAATTATATTTATAATTTGTTTTCCGATTAAGGAAAACTTTCAGGGAATAGATATGCTTAGTCATATAATTATTTAGGTATCTTATCCTTCATATTCTTCCGTACAAACCCTGTGTAGAAAACATTTAGCGTTAGATATTGCGCTAACGTGTTCAACAAACCTGTTTCTCTTATAAATCGAATGGCACATCGTTTATCAATATCAGCGATATCAGCCGAAGTTTCCGAGAAAATAACAAAAAATCTAATTGGCCGTACAGAGACAACTGCTACGTACCTATCCTAACTATAAAAACTAACAAGATGTAATAGGTATCAGTTTTTATTCATCTAAGACAGAAAAATATTTCAAAGCATTTTTTTTTTTTGCTTTATTTTTTCCCTCTTATATTATTTATGTAAACTTCTTATCTTTTTAACCTTGAGACTGTAATTTTGTGAATTGCCTGAATATAGCGTCAAAACTCTTACGATTGGCAGTAGACATTTATGAGTCGATTTCATGCCGCAGCTAAAAAATAATTTTCACCTAACGCTTTAATTTTCAAATCTTCAACCGTCTACGAATAATCGCAACACGAAATTCCCAATCAAATAAACATGAAATTCTTCGATATCACCCGCAGAGTACCATCGAGTACATATAGGTGATGTATCAGCATCACAAACACGTCCAACGCGAACAAATTTATTTGTAAATGAACACAATTCAACAGCCACGCATTTCTCATCTCAATTACAGTGAAGTTACCCCAGCGTCGGTCGGCCGTACGTCGCAGAGACGTGGCGCGTCGTGGTGCAAACAAATCAGCAGATAAATAGGGTATCCCGCAGAACAATGCAGTGTCAACACAAGATGGAATATAAAAGCGCGCGAAGTGACGGCCCGTACTTGCACCCCGTTTACATCTCACGACCGGTGGAAACATTTATTTGAAAATTGGAATTTTCATTATTTTATTTGAAAATGCAGAAAATGATTTCGTTTTCTGTTTAGCGCGTAAAATATGCATGGTTCTTGTATGTTCCTTGACTTAAGGTGTCTTGATGAAGATGACATCGGATGGTGACATTTCTCAGGATACATCGGAAATTAACCACAAGATTACTCACAAAGTTATGGAGTAGGTTATAATTATTAGTCGTGCACACGCACGGCATACAACTCATACGCATAAAATTTTAACTGGGAAAATACTACTAACCTTCTATTTTCAAAACAATACATTAGCTGGTCAGATAGTCGCTATAAAGTCTACATAACAATTCAATAAACATTGTCTTTTCAGTGTTCTTTTAGTGCGTTTGCCCATGCGCTGCGTAGGTAACGTAGGTAGCTCGCGATACTTATCATAGCCTAACTCCGGCGCACAGATTATAAAAAATAATACGACGAGACTAGCTAAATAAATAATTGTGTTTCTACTAGTTTATATTAAAGTTCATGTCTTTCTATTTTGTAAATTGCAATTGTTTTATTTCAGTAATACACCCAAAATACTATTTTTACGCAAAATTACCGCAGTAATTTCAACAAAAATAAAATAAATTATAAATACAGTCAACCTTTAACCGTCCATAAAAAAGGTTTAAAGCCTCCGAATAAAAAATAACTCGACCAAGGACTTGAAATGTCGTGTATAAATATTCAAAGAGTGGAAAGCGTCGTGAGTTGTAAAAGAGGTTTTAGATCAGCGTGCCCCAAATCCAATCAGCTATTGAATTAACCCGGTCCGTGTGACGAGAATACGGATTCGCCCCATCCTCACGTCAAATGTTTATCTTTCATCTGGCAGAGCGTTAATGTAAGTGCGAGTACAGCGTGTAATGGCAGGGCGAGACTCAACGCCCTATACATCTGCTGAGCGAGCCCTGATCACGGATTATACGCACACGATCGTCACCCGATCATGCCCGATCACTATCGCATATTTGAAATGTTTATTTTCCTCGCTTAATAAGTACTAGACTAAGATAAAAACATGTTTTTTTTTTAGTTTCTCGTTTTTTCAAGCAAACGTATTCCATTACTGAAGGTATTGGACCACCTTGATTCCTGTTCCTTTTGACTAATCGAATAAAACATTCCAATAAATATAATGATATCACATTTTTCGGACGAAATACGGCGGATAAGTCTAATGTTATCTCGTAAAATAATACAACATTATATTTGTGATAGACATATCTTTGGAGTCATTTAGATGTCTTATTTCCAATAAGCTTAAGTACCGCTTTCATATTAAGTGATCTAGGTTATAAATAAGGTTTTATTATGTTTGTTTGTCTGGCTCACCGTGTATGTGTTTCTCAATATTTTACGTAGCAACATGTTCGTATATCTCGAATCTAATAACGGGTCTCTCTCGGAGGCAAAACATACATATTTTCCGGGGTTCGGCTAAACACAGCGACCTCTGGCGGACAATATTTTGCTCGGCTCCCGCGATATCGGTTTATTCAAATGCTCCTTGTCCGACCCGAGCTCAAAGAATCAACCTGCATAATATTATACATATTGAAATTCTTCCACCCCTGAACATCTACAGTATATTATTCTATGAATAAGTTTATTGTACGCAGATGTGCGAAATACCTACTATACCAATAACACTACATAATACCGCAAAAGTCTGTATCTAAGTTGTGTCGTGAAATTTCATCAAAGTGGTCTGCAGTAATAGAAGAGGATGGGTGAAGTCACTGAGTAGTTCCCGCACTCCGTAGAGCGAATTATAAACAGTAAGAACGAAGAAAGAGCAATTAGTGAGAACTCCAATAAAGCGAACGAAGAAATCTTATTAGATAAGTGCTACGTGCAAATTGATAAATAACAAAAATAATACATTGTCGAGACTGGAGAGCGTACCGACTCTCAGAAATAATTCAATGATTCCTATCAGATATCGCTCTCTCCTTTGGGAAATTCTGTTTATTATGATTTGGCCGAGGTCGACAGAGGACGGGTAGCGTGGCCACTGACAAACAATCCTGATTATAACATACACGCCACATCAAAGCCGCGGACCAAGTCCCGACTACTTCAAAAGCAAAATTTTATTGGTAGCATTTACATTTTTATTGGTATGCTAGGACACCGCCTGTCGGCTTCGTCCTGAAACGTAAGTGATTTTGAATTTTCTGATGTGTATTTTATTATCTGATTTTATGTGTGCTCAATATGACTACATATTACCATAGGAAAAACATTACGGTCACGTATCTTAAGGCGTTCTCTATGTAAATGGGTTACATACTCCTACACACGGAAACACTCTTGTTATCCTTTAACTCACTCTAAACATAACGTGTTATGTATTAAAACGGCTAAATACATTTTGTTCAGTTTTCAAATTAAACATCTATTTGCCTAACAACTGAATTGTTCATTTTCCTATTGTTATATTATACAATAGGTGAGCAATAGAAGCATTTTATTTTTACTAATTTGTTTCCATTGTACTCGACTTTCGGACTGTTATATCGTGAAATTAATTCGGATAAATAAACAAACAGATTTATCAATATTTGTTCGTTCTTAAATCGTTTTCAGGAGAACAAACTGACATAGAAAATCGTAGATTTTAGTATACATTGAGAAGAATAAAAGATAGAAATCTTTATGGGAAACCATTAGGTAAGAAAGGCATTGTTTGTGCTATCTATAGGGCATGTTTGGGCGGTTCGTGATTGATTCCACTGTAATTTCCATACGCGTGCTCTGCTCATATTAGCCACTTTATACACCCACCAGCTAAAAAGACCCACCTTTCCCCTTCTGTGTCTTGTGTCTAAACATAAGAGAGGGGTAAACTGGTGTATATTCTAAGCTCAAGCTTATCTGGTCACCTTTTCTAGGACTATACAATTGTATGGCGGGGCGACCTCACGGCGCCTGCCGAGTCACGCACATATATTTTTTCAAAGCCTTAAATTCTATTGCCATTTATTATACTGATGGTACGTAGCTATTAATAAAGTATTAGAGATCTATCAAAGATCTTTTAAAAATGGAAGTAGCTTTTATCCGGGTTGTTGCACGCAACCTCGACTGTCAGTTTAGGTTATTTGATTCGTTAATTTATTGAAAGGGAAATGACGTATCCACTGTGTTAGCCGCGTAGAAACCAGATTCTCTCAACATAGAATCATTCTATGTTCTGTATTCTCTAAAGTAAGTAATGTAAAGATATTACCTAGGTCATGATTGGTAGGCTCTAATGACTGACCATAGATATCCGTCTTCCGTCGTCTCGGCGATCTAATTAAACAATCTTAGAAAACCAAATCTTTCTTTCTTTCTTCTTTCTTTCTTTCTCAACATAATTGTTTTATCAACAAAACACTTCATTCATTATTACAACTCGTACGACGTTCCAGCAATGAGCTAATTTGCCCCAACCTTAATCTACTCCGGCGCGAGGAAATAAAAATATGATATTTCCACTTTGAGTAATCAACATGATATATGGGCTGGTTGTACGTGCTTGTGAGACCGAGGCCTAACGACTGACGGACAATTAAAACAGACATACCGGGCCCACGCACGTGTTCGCGGGAATTGCCACAAATGCAGTTTGGACAAGCGGCATTTCAACAAGTATTTGTGTGGCATTTTTTAACTTTTGTTTATTTTAGCCAACTCAAACGGGTGTCAGTAGCATAAAATAAAAGCCAACATTTGATTTTCACATAACAAAATACATTTTATTTTAATCCCCATCTAAAAATATACTGACGTACACGTTTAATAAAAGTCACAATTTATCATTTACTATCCACATTTCCACAATACATTACAATAAATTCAAAGAAGGTAATACTGAGCACATAAATAATAATACACGTACATAAGCCGAGGCCGAGGTGGCGTTCCATCGTGTGGCAACACTAATAACCGGCGTCGGGTGACAGCGAACTGCCGACAGATATTGTCGTCAATTTGTTAGGGCTGCTCTTCTCGGCGCTGCTTAGGATTCGGCCGACGACGCCCGACCCGCCGCCCGGGCTTATGAACACACCACCAATAAGAACAACAAAGTTGAGATGTCAGCCGATTAGCCGCAAGTCACGTTATCATCCCTTTTTTCGTTCAAGTAAATATATTTCGTGCACAAACATTATGTCCGAACAAATACGTAATTCACTGATGTAGCGTTCTCTATGTTTGGTATCACACTGTACTTGTACACTAGATTAAACTTTCGATTTCGAAATTATAAGAATGAATCCTAAAAAATATCGAACAAAATATTAATTTGTTTTTCGACGAAGTACAAGCCAGTTCTCTCTCTATTTCCAATGTAGCCATATGATATATCCGTATCCATAGATCTCTTAATTGTACCGACACGAGATGAGCTAAATTGCACAACTTTGTTCGTTTCTTATTAATGTACTTCGCCGCAATAACATATTTTGTTCTAAGTCTATAATAGTTCGCAATTAGTGACAGATCGCTAACCCCTCGCCTACAAGCTCCATTAAATACTCCAGTTGCTTCCGGAGAAATCCAATTGAGACTTTATTATTCTTTTACTGTGAAAGAGCAAAAATGTTGCGAAAACCCCAATAGAACCTTCTTAAGTTCTTAGCTGCTAGTTTGTTGCTGGTCATTGAAATTCAGGCATCAATGTTGTCACCTTTTTAGTAATTTTGTTAGCTAAGTTTGCTCAGCAACATGGTGAAGAAAGCCGAATAGTTTTAACACGTAGATGCATTAGGTATTCTACAGTCTACTTTATACTAGGCGTCAGGCGCGGCGGCAGCAGGGGTAGTAAGCCTTATTTGAGCCAAGCGCGCGTGACGTGAAACTGGAAACTCGACTTGTATGTCGTGTCGCGTCTTGTCGCCCGAATTCTCATCAAATCATCCCGCGACAATGTCGTTGCAAATCCCAACACGGGATCAAAAGATGTTAGAGCTAAATTGAACCGAAGCAGTGATGATACCTAATTGCATATGTTTGTCACAGTATACGTATACATTTCATACGCGCTGAGAATGTTTTAGTGGGGTTCACAGTAACAACTGAGACGTTGATTTGGTATGTCTTCTTTTGTACGATTTTTTATATGAAAGAGAGATCATGCATAATATTATCTACATCCGGCTTAACTAATCTAATAAATTCTCTGGTTATATATAACGTTACGCTTTCAAAGTAGCTACTTAAAAATGCTAATAACTCCCCGATTCAGAATTTATTAGCCTCTTAAAATCGCTAATACAGAAAAGTCGTTGCGACACCTGTTAGAAGGCAAGTTTAAATTATCTCTGCAGATAAAAAGTGACTAGATAATACAATGAGATCCTTCGAAGGCGGCTGCTGTCCTCGCGAATCATTAATTTTAATTCGTACCCCGTGACGACGGTCTCTCTAATGAATTATTGGGAATCGCTGGAGTGCCCCCCTTCCACCCCTTGGACTTCCTACAGTTTCTCTTCGGGACTTAGCATAATGTGAAAAAATGTTACGCGGCCCTGCTGCATACTAATTGCTTGTTGTGTCGCTCTCTTTAAGTAAAATTCAGAACTTACCGACCGGAACTTCGGCGGGGCGAGACAAGATTAACAACTTCTACCCCTGATCGATCACTTAACATCGGCCTTTTATAAGCTTCGATTTCAAACCGCTTTTGTTCGCATCGCCCGTTAAATTATTGAAAGGATCATCCAAATATAAGCTCATTTTTTTCGTGGAGAGCGGACTTCTGAAAGAGTAGCTGCTTGTCATGCACTAAATCTTTGGATATTTTAATGGATTCTCGTTCTTATTCCGACTAACGTTACGGGGGATGGCCATCGGGGATGGTTACCGCATACCAATGATAATACGTTTCGGAACTTATTTTTCAAGTTTTTCTCGAAGGAGTAATTACTTTCTATTTCATGAAAAGGTAAGTAAAATATATTTAAAGAGTTGCGCGAGGCTCGTTGGGCGCGTACGTGCGAACGTTGTCATGCGTGCCCGCGAGCCAGGGGCAAGAAAACTTGTATTTTTTAAACTTTTGCCTTCCCGTAAGCCGGAGCAGGAAAGTTACAATTGTATTCCCCCTTTGCCCCCTTCAATATGTGACCTGCTTATTTATTGGAGAGGCGTCGGCGGAGTTCTCAGACAATATGTCGCGAGCCACCCGAGCAGACGCACACGGAACGAGCGACTTAAACAAAACACAATTTAACCCGACAGAGAAAGTGAACTATTTGATTTATAATAACTTTTAGTTGTGCTTCCGCTTCCAAGGACGAATATTGGAGGTATTTGTCATAAGTTGGAGCACGGTCGTTAGAGATAGATGGATGTTTATAGAGTGGTAGGTGGTCCATGTGGGAGGCTGGCCGCTCAGTATTCAGAGCGCAGCCGTCATTAGCCGAGCCAGACGTTGGATTTCCCAGAAGCAGCTCGAATGTACCTACCCTGTGCTGCTGAATAATGATGACATCGGGCCAACTCAATTTCGAATTCGAATTAAGCGATATTTTTCAATATTAGTCGGCTATCGTTAGGACTTGTTCACAAATCACGTAGCCTAGATATTAGGTACTTATCTATTGGAGAACCTTTAGTAAAAAATAAACTTTAAACATGGAAGTAGGCCGTTCACAATGTCGTTCATGCGTTCGGAGCGACACCGGAAAAGTCGAAGTAGGTAATCCAACCGATAAATGGCAAGTAAATCCATGGAAACCAAAATGCCTTATGCATTTAACTTTCGCCGTTGTTTTACGGAATGCTGAAATTTAAATACAGAATCCATTTTGTGTTCAAATGAGTTTTCGGAATAGCCAATTAGTTGTTAGCGCCCGGCCGCCCTCGTTCGCTTTCATTAGGCTATATAGTTTCCCAAATATCTGGGCCCCTCAGAGATATATCTTTCGGTTGCTTTTCCATTTTCTTCTAACAGTTCGCTTATGCGAGAAGCGGGGAGCAACTCAGTTGTAAAATTTTACTAGTGTTTCGCGGTTTATACGACGCCGACGGCCGGAGCCGGCTCCTACAAGCCGACGATACTTTTATTTAAAACATAATCAAATGTCGGTCTTAACTATACAACAACAAGGGTGTTAAACTTTAAAATGTAATGAATTTTTATAACATTGTTGAAATAAAAAACCTGCTCTACTTTACTCCTTACCTCTTTACTACCTATATATGGCTGTCTTTAAGATATTCAACCAATGTATGCTTAAAATATAGGCCCTCGAATACGCTGTAAATAAAAAAAATGGTACCAACCTGATGCTGCTACTAGCCGAAAGCCCCTATGAGCTACGGGATAAAACATTTTCAGCCCAAAATACCTTTAATGTCCATGTTAATTGGTATCTAAACACAAAACCATTTAATCAACAGCTTTAGATATTGCTTATTAACAAACCCCAACAGTTAACAAATTTAATCGCAATCAAAAACGCACCAAGTCGGCACCGCTGCGGAGTATTTATTCGAAAGCAACTCTTTATAACGTGCAATTCCTTTCTTATTTCATAACGCAATCTTCTCGGCTTCTTATCTAACAACGAACATATCTCGCCCCCGCTCTGGAGGAAAATCGTCCAATATAAAATCGGTTTAATTTGCGCTTTTCGCACTCAATGGGATGGAATAATATCGGGCAATTTGGTTACCGCTGGCATAAATATGGCGGGCCGCGCAGTAATTGTAACGCGGGCAATTCGCGCCTCGTAACGACCGAGAGGAGAAAACTTCGCCCGTTTGAGCAGCTCGGCCGACGCACCGCCCCACGGGCACACAGGCGCCCGGCCACAGGCGCACGCGCACACTACACAGCTCTTGACCTACATACGACTCAAACTTGCTCTACGAACAACCATTAATGGCCCAAAACTTACAGTAATTATGTCATGTACGAATTGATGAACAAAACTTTTAAAGCCGATACATTTTCAGTCTTATAAACGAAAATTTCCATATGTGAGTTAATTCACTGAACACAACGCTGTATCAAATCTTAGCTACTTTACTCCAAAAACATCAAACAAAATACGACAATACCTCACCAAAGGTTGCGAAACTACGTACTACGTAAATCGTGGAATCCTTTATCTGATTGCAGAGAGGCATGAGTAACAACAAAAAGGAGCAATTTTCTCGTTCGGCATGGCGGGGCTGTCTATCTGCGACACAATGGCCGGACCCACTCCCGCTACAGATTACTATTACCAAAACAGATCCTGTTGATATAATACCGACACAAAAGTAATTACCAGGGCCTGCAGTCTCGACATAGATAGCGACCATTTTAACAAACGAAAAAGTTGCAAAGTCCCGAAGATCGGAATGGAACGATATTTGGTAGTCTCGACACTCAAAGTTATCAACTGTCGTTGGTCTGTCGCAACTGAGCTCGGTTGATGTTAACGAGTCGTTTTGCGGCCATTTTGGATAGCCCGTAAAGCAATTTGTTAGCATCATAAACTATGTTTTTTAGGTGTTTGGAAGTAAATATAAACAAAAATTATGGGGAATGGGGGTTCTTGAAAGTGTGTCTGAGTATCTATACTGATGAGGCTTGTAGTCCACTTATTTATGGGTTCCGGGTAATCTACGTGCAAACGAGCGTCGCCAACAAATACTGCATAAGAAGGAGCCTTATATCTTTTTGTAGGGAGTGAATCGTACGATCGCCTCTTATAAATAAATAACAAACAACCACGAATCATGTTTCCAAATTTATTAAATCTCCATGTATCATCATCATCTCACACAATGATCTCCTAATTACACATATTCTTATAATCTAGATGCTGCTTATATATGTTACATTCCTATTCACTTGACATTACGAATGCATTCTGTAGTTCATTACAACAATCAAACTGTATGAAAACTGAATAAATAAAAAGTATTCATCACTTCGTATATAAATAACACACAACGGCAAATCATGTTTTCAACTATTATTAAGTTTCAACAGTTCATCACACACAATCATCTGATTACACACATTATTTGAATCTAAACATTTTACATGGCACATGTTGCATTCATAGCCGCATAACATTTCCACACTTTACTAAAATAGCTTGACAATAATAATTTATCTAAAAATATCCCAAAAACTGAAATTATTTTATTAATACATTGTTATTTTATAATTTAAGCATTACAATCTTAAGTCTAATCTCCTTACTACTTACAAAAGAGCAACATATGCACTACATTATGTGCAGACTATGAAGTAGTTAATACATAAAAATAAAAAATCTGGCAACAATATGGGTGGCTTTTCATATTTGGGTACTTCTTTGTCTCCTAAGAAGTAGCCATACTTGTAGCTAACCAACAATATTTTCTACCTCAAATGTAACTACCCATGTAGTTAACGTTGGATCTCAATATGAAAACTAATTGTGAATAAACATTGGTGCCCAAGAAACATTTTTTTTTTGTTTTGCACCTGTTGTTCTAAACTTCTAAATAAAATACCTAAGAAAATTGAAAGACATACCATTAAAAACAACAGGTACAATAATTAAACATAACTTTTTAGTATTTTGCACAAGGTTTCTTAACCGACAAGAACTATTGAAATTTTGTTTTTATTATTTAAATGTACTAAATTTGCTTACTTAAATAGGTAGAAAGTACATAGATTCCTCACAACTGTAACAACTGATATTAGTATATACATTCTTTGCAATTAAATATATCTATTCTATTGAAAAATACATAAATAACACATAACCGCAAAACATGTTTTCAACTTTATTAAATGTCCATTAGCAGAATCATCTAAGTTCACACATTCTTATAATTAAGATACTGTTTACATGAGGCATGGTGCACACCTATTGAAAATATTCATCAATTGTTTACACTTTCACCATCCACTTAGTTCAAACTGTTTTCTTCCATGTTGTGCCTTCCTTACAGCAGACAATGACTAAGGTACCACAAATGATGCATCTCCAAGCATAGTTCAAGCTGTGGGGCCTTTCAAAGTGTGGACCGCATGTTTCACAATGCCTGTCCTCCGACAGTCTTGATATGGCTATGAGACGGCAAATCTCACGCAAATGAAAATCCTTTGGACTTGTTCATATCTGTACATTCACAGAATAACAGTAGAGGTGTTAACCGAGCTCTTAGGTAAACATTAACCATTTCTTCGAATACAACAACCTCACGGAGTTTTGTGTCTGTACGCAGCTATGATATGATTTATTAAGAAACAATATGAAGAGAAGTCACCGCTTGATTAAAATGGGTTAGCCGAGTAATAATATGCTGTAACTTTGGCTATCTATGAAAATATGTGTAAAATACACTTGAGAAAGAAAATCAATGAAAACAAATACCAAATAGACATGACTTCACAAGTTTGGCATTAGTTTTATAGTGTTGCAAGGATGCAGATTGTAATGACCTCAGATTTTTAACAAGTTATTTTAATCCTGTAAAACAGTTATTGCTACTTAGTAGATTCCATAAAAAAACGAGTATTTGCAAGATATGATTAACAATTCCACTGCACAATTTTCTAGAAAAATGGATTTTTTTATTAATAAATGTTCTCCAATTTTCCGTGAATTCAAGGAGAAATTCTTACGGCCGCTACTATGTCATCGAACATTCGGATCACTAGATAATACCGAAAACACCCCGCTTGCCGTACCGATGCATACGACAAAAGCAAGTCTCTACATCGGAGATACCTCGCAAAATCGTATAAAATGATGTTGAGACACTACCGAAGACTACTATTTATAGTTCGACTTCAATTATTGGCCGCGAGAAATTCTCATTGAATTCTGAAAAAAATTGGAGACCATTGATTAGTAAAAAAATATTTTTTACTACAAACTGTATAGTGACTTTTTAAACCATATCTTGGAAACTGTTTATTAAAGAAACTTAGAAGGAGTGATAAACATTATAAAAAAAAATCTCGGACCACCATGTTTGTTACGGGTAAAATCCGAAACTACTGAACAGACTCATAACAAACTTCTTAGTTATTTATAATTTGATCCAACCTAAAAGATAGGATAGTTTTTATCTCAAGTATTACTGTCTTTTATATTTGAAAAAAAAAAAAATGTTTATTATACGAAAATAGTTTGTATTTATTGGTTAGTTCTAGGATTTCCTAAAAGATGGTGATGTAAGTAATGTTCACGACATAACAATACTATTTTAATTATTCGTGAATGTTTTTTTTTTATTATAGTGTGTATTGTATTTTAATTGTGCAATTGCGCTTAAATGATACTATTTTCCAAACGATACAGTTTGGAAAATAGTATCATTTAAGCGACAATAGTGTTTATTTATTGGTTAGTTCTTGGAATCACTAATAGATGGCGGTGTAAGTTCGATACAACTCTCTTACATCGTTGTATAATTGTGAAGTGTATTATTTTTTAACTTAATAGACACATTTTTTTGTTTATTAATCTCCATATTACCTCAAAAACGTGTAAGTATTTCATGCTTGTTTTTTTTTTGTATTTAATTTTGATTTTTATTAAAACGATTTCATTGACTTAGTATGGGTGTAAGTATGTAAGTGTGTATGTAACGGAATGTTTGAAAGTGATTTTCATCTCAAAACATCGGAATTATTTAAAATTTACTATAAGATGCTTATTACCCGATGACAATACATTAATTTCATAAATTTGTGCCATTATTCTAGCCAGGATTATCAGGACAGATAAAAAAAAAATATACGCTTTTGTAGCTAGCTGAACTAAAAAATTACAAAGTAAATAATAGTTTTTCGTGTGGTGCCGGACATAAAGAATAGCATCATCCTATTTCTTTCCGTGAGTGTCGTAAAAGGCGACTATGGGACTTACTAGAAAGTGGCCAAAGCGTTCTCTATGAATCTTACCACCATAATGCGACGATAGCCAACCCGCCTGCCAAGCATGGCGATAATGGCAACACCCCCTGTAAATGCACAGAACCGGTCAAAGTAGTGGTTTTTGGGTGAGGTCTATGTCCAGCACTGGACGTCTTTCGGCAGAAATGATGATGAAGAATAGTTTAAAAAACATGATTAGACTTAATCAAGGTAATGATATCCTTCGACATTAACACTGTGTTGGCGCCACCGTTTCGGGCGACCTAACTTAGCCCCAAAATCACGATTTAAGCGACGCACTGTGGGGCGCAGTGCTGCCATCTGCACCGGACCGGACGTTTGAACACGCTGGCGAGTGATTGGCAGTCTGCATCGGCTGACGTCACTTCGGCGGGAGAATACAAAGTCTTTAAAAGACCCTGAGCTCAGGGGACTGGACTTACTGGCTGCTTACGCTTCGCCATAGAAATATTACTATATTGTTTATCATTGCCATATTTGTTTTAATTATTTAACTGATCGTTAATTAAAAGTGATCAAGTCTATTGCCTATTTATTTAGTTATTCTTATTTAAAGTGGTATTGACTTACAACTGTAATTTGAAACCATCGTAAAAACCAATTATTTTTAAAAGAGTAACCGTGGAGTTTCTTACCGGTTCTTCTCCATAGGAATCAACAATTTGGAACCGTGCACTTAGTATCCGACATTTCATAAGTGCCCATGTAGGTTAATGTGTTTTTTTATTTTTTTATTTGATTACAAACTAAGATGAGATAAATGAAATGTTAATTCAAAAAGAGTATATCTGAGTGTTCAATTTCAACATTCCGATACTGTACCTACTTATCACTTTAAATTTTGGCCGATTTTTTTTTTTCATGAAATGGTTTTAAGTCGGTGAATTTGATTGTATGAAAATAATGAGTGAAAAATTTGTAGAATCTGTTATTACTACTGGGTCAGCTAGGATTAAAAAAAAATATATGGTCATTACAATCTGCCTCCCTGCAACATTGTAAACAAATAGAGAAAGAAAAATTGTTTAATCTGCCAAACAAAACGCACATAACAAGATAAAAATTTCAAAAAGATACATAAAATGCAACGGAGCCAAAAGCCCCGTATTCAAGTCATTAAAAAAATTAAACAGTTAACATAATGCCAAAGTTGTCAAGTGTCAAATAATTATGGAAAAAGTCTTATAATTTGTTGATATAGCAAATTTTGTGGTATTTAACATGATAATTTTTCATTAATAGCCAAGGTTACAGCATATTATTACTCGGCTAACCTATTTTTAATGAAGCGGTGACTTCTCTTCATATTGTTTCTTATTAAATCATATCATAGCTGCGTACAGACACAGAACTCCGAGGGGTTGTTGTATTCGAAGAAATGGTTAATGTTTAGTTAAGAGCTTGGTTAACGCCTCTACTGTTATTCTGTAAATGTACGGATATGAACAAGTTCAAAGGATTTTCATTTGCGTGAGATTTGCCGTCTCATAGCCATATCAAGACTGTCGGAGGACAGGCATTGTGAAACATGCGGTCCACACTTTGAAAGGCCCCACAGCTTGAACTATGCTTGGAGATGCATCATTTGTAGTACCTGAGTCATTGTCTGCTGTAAGGAAGGCACAACATGGAAGAAAACAGTTTGAACTAAGTGGATAGTGAAAGTGTAAACAATTGATAAAGATTTTTCAATAGGTGTGCACCATGCCTCATGTAAACAGTATCTAAATTATAAGAATGTGTGAACTTAGATGATTCTGCTAATGGACATTTAATAAAGTTGAAAACATGTTTTGCGGTTATATGTTATTTATGTATTTTTCAATAGAATAGATATATTTAATTGCAAAGAATGTATGTACTACAATCAGTTGTTACAGTTGTGAGGAATCTATGTACTTTCTACCTATTTAATTTAGTAAATTTAGTACATTTAAATTACAAAAACAAAATTTTAATAGTTCTTGTCGGTTAAGAAATCTTGTGCAAAAATTTTAAAAAGTTCTATGTTTAATTATTGTACCTGTTGTTTTTAATGTTTGCAATGGTATGTCTTTCAATTTTGGAAGGTGTTTTATTTAAAAGTCTATAACTTCAGGCATAAAACAAAAAAATAAAATACAAAATGTTTCTTGAGTACAGATGTTTATTCACAATTAGTTTTGATATTGAGATCCGACGTTAACTATAGTTCTTACCAAACTTCTTGGCCGCCCTGAAGTTGGCTACAATGGCTGGATCGAATGAAAAACAGCACCGATCCGTGCCTTGCGCTTCAGAAAGCCAACTTCACGGCGGCCTAGAACTTTGGCGAGAGCTATACATAGGCAGTTACATTTGAGGTACAAAATATTGTTTGTTAGCTTCAAGTATGGCTCCTTGTAGGGAGACAAAGAAGTATCAAAACATGGAAGGCCACCCATATTGTCGCCAGATTAACTTTTTTATTTATAAACCAGTTTATTGCATTTCTTTATTGTCTGCGCATAATGTAGTGAATATGGTGCTCTTCTGTACGTAGTGGAGATTTAAGATTGCAATGTTTAAATTATAAAGTAACAGTGAGTTTGACTATTGTAATTTATGTCAGGACTCTCATGGCTATCCTTTAGTACCTAATATGCATGATTTCAGTTTTTTTGGATATTTATAATTAAATTATTATTGTCAAGCTATTTTATTAAAGTGTGGAAATGTTATGCGGATAGGAATAACATGTGACATGTAAAGTGTATAAAAGAATGTGTGTAATTATATTATTGTGTGTGATGAACTGTTGAAACATAATACAGTTGTGTGTGACGAACTGTTGAAACTTTATAGAATAGAGAGAGAATAACTGTTGATATTTAATGGAGATTTAATAAAATTGAAAACATGATTTGCCGTTGTATGTTTTTTATATACAAAATGATAAATACTTTTTATTTATTCAGTTTAACGGTTTGACTACTGTAATTTATGACAAGTCTCTCACGGCTATCCTTTAGTAATAGTGCATGATATCAATTTTTTGGATATGTATATTTAAATTATTACTGTCAAGCTTCTTTATTAAAGTGTGGAAATGTTATGCCGATAGGAATGCAACATGTGCCGTGTAAAGTGTTTAGATTAAAATTATGTGTGTAATCAGATGATTGTGTGTGATGAACTGTTGAAACATAATAGAGATTTAATAAAGTTGAAAACATTATTTGCCGTTGTGTATTATTTATATAATCATTATCAATCACTAAATATTATATTTTTAGATTAATAATGTCGAGCTACTTTATTAAACTGCAGAATGCATTGGAAATGTCATGTGGATATGAATGCAACATGTCTCATGTAGAAATTCAAGCTAAAACGAACGTGTGTAATTAGGAGATGATTGTCTGTGATGATACTTAACTCTTCATATGCTGTAAACGTGGATCCTCGCCAGACACAATGGTTTTTTAATTGTGTCTGTAATTACTGCATTCAATGGATTAATGGAGATTTAATAAAGTTGGAAACATGATTTGCAGTTGTGTTATTTATTTATATGTCGGCTCCCTTCAAAAAGATACTAAATGTATTTGGCTCCCTCTAATACGATGGTTGTTGGCGACGCTCGTTCGCACGTAGTTTTGTCGGAACCCATAAATATATGGTCTTAAAGCCTCATTAGTACAGTCACATCCTTCGGGTACGCCATTTTGTTAGTTTGCGTTGCTAACGAATCACTTTGCGGGCTTTCAAAAATGGACGCAACACATGCTCGTAAACATTAAGAAAATACGGTAAAGTTCATCGAAATGTCGATGTCAATCAATAACTTTGAGTGTCGAGACTACCAAATATCGTACCATTGCTACTAAACCGCACTATGAATACGTTTTGCGCCAACTGACATCGTTTTGTTCAAGTTAATGTATGACATTGGTCCGTATCTCAGATGTCGAGACTTCCATTTTGTCGCTGGCATCGTTACGGCAACCGATGTTTTTCGGTTTTATTTAGCAATCGGTATTTTGCGATAGTGTCGCTTTCTATGTCGAGACTGCAGGCCCTGTGCCTACAGAGCTCTTCTTTGCTCCTTTGCCTAACGTAATAGAATAACGAATGTCATTTTCTTTTACTCTGACCCTTCCGCGGTTCGCGCGGGGAATGCAAAATTCCCGAAATTAGAGTGAATAAACCTGCGTTGTAATTAAAGCCGGGTGCCGGGCGCGCCGGGAGCGTTGGCCGCCCATCTTTCTTGGCTGGATTGCTTTAGTAATTCGAAGTATATATTCCTCGCTCTCAGTTAAATGTAAATCACTTTTACTGTCCCGATTTTCACCACTTAACTCCCTAATCTTCTAATATCTACCTTCTTTTATTTAGTATGTAAATGTGAGATGTTAAGTCGATTGCCTGTAATTCGATATCGGTATTAAATTACAAGAGCTCGGGTCTTTAAATCAACAGACAGATCGGCTTTGGATTCGTCAGGAAAAAAATACAAAGAAAAAGTGGAATTTCACAATTCATTTTGTCTCCGATGGCTCGACGGATTTTTAACTTTTATTAGTATGTTTTAACAATTCAATGTAAGTTCTGTTTTAAAATAATAAATATAAACGGGCTGTGAACAGTGGAACTGAATTCAGTAAGAGTACTTGGCGCCGGTCGGCGGCGACAATCAAGTGACGCAACAGTTAAACTAGGAACAGCCCTCGACCACTTCCGCCCGCCAAGCGCCGCAGCCGCTCAAACTCGAGCAAACACTCGTCAATTGCCTTAGTGATGTTTATAAGAGAATTACAAAACTATCGATACATTGGAAAAAAGTTTGCGCGTGAAATCTTTCTGCAAACATTTAGGATTCGGACCGAAATTGTTTTCTATAGAAAAATGTACAATACAAAGTTAACACACTAGTAAAACTTTATTACGCAATTTACAACAGATTGATTTGTAACGAATGTTTTTCGCATCGATAAAAATATCAATAACATTTAAATTCACTGAAAACAATAATATCAATTCAATTCCGTTATGGTAGCGCGGCTCGATATCGATACGAAAGAAGATCGAAAAAAAACATCGACACAGGTCGCTGGCCCTATCGCCGCCAGTCGGATGGTAACAGTTTGCAGAACGGCTGATTGCTTTGATAATCGCCGCCTGAGACGTTACTAATGACGCAAGAACATTGTCTCGACAACCCCCGCAAGAACGGTCTGTTTCTACAAGATACATTATTACTACAGTTATTCTGAACGTAGCCAACACAGCAGTTTCTAAATAAATTAACTAAATTATACGAACACAGCCTTGAAGAGCTCTGAACTAGTTATAATGCAGTTAGGCTGTTAACTGTGACCATTTTATTGTTTAACTGCCATAAATCTGAATTTTATGTTAGCTTTGGCCTCTAAAGAATTCAGGCCAACTTGAAAATAAAACTATTATAAATGGCACCTTGAAAACATTGGTCATACATACAATTATAACAAACACGGGTAATGGCTGCCACATACATTCAGCAACGTACCAATCAGTGATTTAATGGATTGGATGATCTATTGAACAGTTTGTGTTTAACGAGTTAAGAACAAATGTTGTAAAACTTCGGAATATTCCCGGACTTTACAGATACTTACTAAAAAAAACCGGCCAAGTGCGAGTCGGGCTCGCGCACCGAGGGTTCCGTACAAACCTGCAGGTATTCACGGTTTATGCATAAGGTTTATGTTTATGAAATTAAATGTTTTTTTTTTAATGTTTATATTTGACTTGACTGAATGAAAGGTAAATTGTGGTTTACGATTTATGACGTATTAAAAAAAAACTACTTACTAGATCTCGTTCAAACCAATTTTCGGTGGAAGTTTACATGGTAATGTACATCATATGTTTTTTTTAGTTTTATCATTCCCTTATTTTAGAAGTTACGGGGGGGAGGGGGGACACACATTTTACCACTTTGGAAGTGTCTCTCGCGCAAACTATTCGGTTTAAAAATGATATTAGGAACCTCAATATCATTTTTACACGCTTTATATTAGCTTCACTTGTATGTTTGTATGTTTGTATATTTGTATGTTTGTTTGTAACCGACTCCTTATAGCGCGATTTTGACCCACTTTAAACGACCCGATTTCATTCAAACTTTGCACACCTGACAAGGACCGATGACAATGCAATAATTTCATAAATTTGTGCCATTATCCTTGCCAGGGTTACCAGGACAGCAAAAAAACTGTCTTCGAAAACTAGGCTGACATACGCCACAAACTAATTTGTGCCATTATCCTTGCCAGAGTTACCAGGACAGCAAAAAAAACTGTCTTCGAAAACTACGCTGACATACGTCACAAACTACGCTGACATACGTTTCAAAATTCGAAACACCCTAAAAAATAGAAAATAAATAATAGTTTTAAAAAAACTAAAAAGTACAAAATAATGGAAAAAAAGCGTGGTGCCTTTTAAGGTATTTTTTTATTGATATCAGGGACCCCACGCTTTTTTTCCATTATTTTGTACTTTTTAGTTTGGTTTTCAATGTAAGCGTGTTTTTTAGTTTTTTTTAAACTATTATTTTTGAAGACCTATCCATAGATATCCCACACGTATGGGTTTGAAGAAAAAAAAAAATTGTGTTTCAGTTCTATGTATGGGGAACCCCAAATATTATTGTTTAAAAAAAAATGATATTAGAAACCTCAATATCATTTTTGAAGACCTATCCATAGATACCTCACACGTATGGGTTTGATGGAATTTTTTTTTTTGAGTTTCAGTTCTATGTATGGGGAACCCCAAATATTATTGTTTTTTTTTTCTATTTTTGTGTGAAAATCTTAATGCGGTTCACAGAATACATCTACTTACCAAGTTTCAACAGCATAGCTCTTATAGTTTTGGAATAAAGTGGCTGTGACATACTCGGACAGACAGACAGACAGACAGACATGACGAATCTATAAGGGTTCCGTTTTTTGCCATTTGGCAACGGAACCCTAAAAAACTGAAGCATTGTCATTGTTTATTCCATCTACATTTAAAAAATAAGAAATTTTCTACTTGGCAGAATTTTATAAAAGCTTTCCCAAGAGAAGACCTGCATAGAGTGTGTAATATATTGAATTGTGACCAAAGTCTACTAACAGCAACACAATGCAAAATAAGTTAGCAATGAAATTCAGTTGTGAAGCGGCGACAGCGTGAACTACTAGCTAAACTACATTTGCCAACTCAGTAACACGAGCAATCGAAAAATAGAAAGTTCTACTGGCTGGCTAGGATCGAGACTAACTGAGTAACTGGCATTCTTCACAAACTTCAGGTGAGACTTGCTTCTCCGAGAAATTTATTCAGTTTGGTTTGTTTACCCAATCCTATTGTTCCTAGAAAAATCTTCCCCGGAACCTCGCGTTGGATTTACTTTCTGTGTTAAATGTCGCAGAAAAATTTATTCATACAACTCATCGTCGGTTCTGGAGAATTTTTCTGAATCTAGACTTTGAGTTTAAATAACAGTACATTCGCACCGCTATGAAGTATCTTCAGTCAAATTAAACAGTGTTCAATGAAAACAATAATAAAACCTTGTGTTTAGTGCCGTGATAACGTCACGTCTGGGAGGCGAAAGTACACTCGCTGAAGTAGTAAACACAAAATTAGATCTTCAAGCGCAGTTTTGATGAACCTCTTCCAAACTAAACTCTCTTTTAAGACTAAAAACCATTTGGGAAAAGCATAAAATCTGAACGCGAAAAACAAAATTAGCAGACCAAAGAAAATAATCGATAAATCCCGAATAAAAGTTGTCAGATTTATTAGCGAAACAAAAGCTTAGCCCCTCGATAGTACAATATTTGGAATATTTGATATTCAAACCGAAACAATATCTTAGGATCGTTTAAAGCGGTATATTCGGAAGTGGCACTTCAGAATAAACTGTTGGCGTAGTCGTGTAAACACGGAAATTCCATCCTGCAGGCGGTTTACACGCCCGAGGTCATTCAAGTTTCATTACCAATAGCTCGGAGCTCATAACTTATTCAGTTAGGGGCAGGTAACGTGCTTTAACATTCAATTTGCTGGCAGAAGAAACGTTATGGTCGGTAAAGGTCGCGGGAGTGGTGGGAGCAGCCACAATGTCATTGTACGTGCAGTACTCGGTGGTGGTAACGAAGCAAGCCTGTTACTGGATGTATGGGGGTGATTTTAAATGAATTGTGTGTACTTCGTTTTGGCTCCAAATTATGTCAGAAAGTGTTTCTAATTTCGCTTCTTTTTTAATTTGTCACAAAAATATTCATGCAAAAGTATGGTAAAATAAGACTAGGAAACTTTCACTAATATAACGTTCTTAAAACCCTGCATATTCTATCTGAAATACTCCACCATGTAAGTAACTACTCCACCCAAATTCCGATCAGCTTACTGCCAGTAGGTGTAGTTTTATGGCGAACATTGTAACTACTATATAAACACACACCTTCAAGAGTTACGCCCACCCACAGCACTTAGGTAATAAAACCAAGAAAGTAGTTTTAAGGAAGCCCGCGACAGTCATTGCAGCCCCATATTACCCGCTGCAAAACCCTCCTTATTACACGAGACAAACAAGTTATTCGTTTCAAATTGAAAACTTTCCACCCCACTAGCCATGTTGGGGCTGTGGCCCATAAATTCCCGCCAATTTTGTTTTATTTCGCGATGCAGGCACGGTAATAAAAGTAAGCTGGACGTGAGACAAAGCCTCTAGCCGGGATTACGCGGCCATCGCAATGGATCACTGCAGCCTGTGATATGGTGTCTAAACACCGACACCTGACTAACTGGACACGCCCACGTAATTTGCCAATGTGGATACAAAAAGGCTTTACGATACGACCGACAGCGTTGTTCCCGAAAAAAGAAATCCCTCTTAAAACTCGTCGCACTTTGAAAAACATATCCATAAAACTATACTCCAAGTTTACGGCCGAATACATAAAAATATGTACCTTAACCTCGGCTCGGAGAAATTTGGCTAGAGAGAACACTTTTTTCTAAGCAAATAAAATCTCGTACCTTCATATTTTCGTATATCCAATATTAAAGGACTCTGCGAACGGACTGAGTAAAATATCAATAAAATATTTCCGATAACACGGATACTAAATGTTTGGATTAAATAAGAGCAGTTGACGTCTGTATCAGTAGGCAGGTGCATAGTTCTGGAGCTCCTCCAATCTCATCTGTTGTAGTTGGCAACGCACCGGGTGATCTTTACTCCATGCTCAACGTTGCGTTCCTTTCTATATGAAACGTGTCGTGTAAGCACGAATTCAAATTGGATTACTAAACAAATATTCTTTTGTTTTATTTTAAAACATTCCTTTTATTTTCTTTTGTCGAGATCGAAGGTTATTTCCAAACATTGTGAAAGTCGTTTTTCTGTCTAGCGAAAAGAATTGGAATAAAAAACTACAAAGTTTTATAACACAACAAATACGGAGGCCTTAATGAAGTGTGTCCGCTCGTACCGCAAGCTGCGCTCTAAGAAGTGCCAGGTGAAAGCAAGCTCTTTTTATAGCGACTAAAATAAAATCGCCACGCGTGAGTAAGGAGAGGTCCCAATGGATGCAACCACAACAATGACAATACAAACACGAAAACGTTCCTTAACCCAAAGCTCTAAAGTTGGTATTCACTGTAACCTCGAACTGTCTGTGAACAAAACAATGCCTGGTTTACGGATAGGATTGCAAACAGTTGCTGTGTCCAACGGTTATGATCCGTCGTTTCAGCAACACGCCAAATTTGGTCCTGTCATAAAAATAAAAAGTAAAGTAGTCTGGATAACACATGCTCTGAAGATTATCTATACGACACACAGTGCCGGGTCTTGAATAATTCAGACTTCAGTTCTGTGCAAGAATGAAATATAAAATGAAGTTTTTCTAAATATCCGAGCTGAAGTAAATAATGTGGTCCCACTAGAAATCAATATGAGCTACAAAACAACACGTAAAACAATAAACCCTGAAATAGTTAATGTGCCAAGAAGGAGCGTGGGAGCCAATTAATTTTTGCTGAGACCTCGGTTTATGTTTTCCCGGATAAATAAGGAGATTTAGCGGCGACGCCCAGAGCCGCCTCATAAAATGGCTTGCTCGTAACCGGCCGTGACCAGTCCCCTAACTAACGATTCTCGATAATGTTACAATAAGTCTGGATTTTGTACACCAACCAATATAAATAACAACACCAATATAAGGAAATTGAACAATTCATTTGAAAAGTAATTTTAGTAAAAGTGATAGAAAGGGATATACAAAAGTATTTTAAATGCAGATTTAATAAAAATAATATTAAAACTACCAAATATTTTTTCACAACTTCCTATGAAAGTTTTTCAATACAAAGATCATAAACAAAGTTACGACTTACGGTACATTTGATGGTGCATGAAATTGCACTGTACATACAAGAGTCATTCGAATGCATTTTATTTTCTTACAGTAGGCGAGGAGGCCGGGCGATGACTAAATAATGACCAGGATAACGCAGTTTTATTGCCGGCTCCGTGTTGCGAATATATAAATGAACCCTCGAGGGAGTGTTAAAGACGCCGCCAAAGAACTCCTGTCGAAACAAGTCGGGCTCAGAGAAATGGCGCAGTAAACCACCCCATCCGCTGAGACGTCATTTTGCTCTTTGTACGAAACTGCTGTTTGGAACACAAAAAAATAATAAGAATTGTATATTTGTACCAACGAGCCAATTTTCAGCGACAATCGTAGTTGGCTAAATAAAGTTTCTTGATAAATTGTCTTTTCTTCAGCTAATTTTATTGTATGATGGATAAACGTCCAGTTTGTTTTAGAATGTAAATATAATTCTCTCCTTTTGGTTGAGCTAGTTTTCACACAACCAAACAGGGTAGCCTGTTTGGTTGTGTGAAAATGCCTTCTTGGAAAAATACGCATCTTTAATACATTCTTCATGAGAGCTTCACGGCCGGCAGATAAAGAGTATTGTTCTTTGGCTTACAAACCATTTCTGGAGTTTATCTCTCCAAAACATATCATATTTCAAGCAAGTAGTCAGCAAACCAGGATTAAACTAGTGAAGAATACAAGGAAACAAATAACAAGTGAGCACGAAAATTAGTTTATTTTATGTATTTAATTATGCCAGTTGTGTTCACGGCTCCAGTTCAAACTGTGATTTCACGGTGTTAAAATATTAAAACTTTAATTGTATTCCGGCGCCCGACTCCATAGCCGTAAAGAAGTCGGCGAGGCGCTCCGTTGATACACTATTAATGCAATTGTTCGAAAACAGCGCGGGGCAATAAAATTTAGCCTTCAGGTAGAATATTCCGCCCCACTTCGCAGCCGTAGCCATAATTTTTCGCATTGCGGATTTCAGGTAAATGTATTTCATTACTTCATTTTACGTTTTTACGACTAATGAGATTGTTTTAAAAAAAAAGATGGAGATTCCATGCAGATAAAATTTCATTTAATTTAAATTAACAAATAAATATCCTGAGTAAATAATTAGCTTATATATTAGCTTTATTAAAATAACATAAGTAATGCAGATAGGTACATACATATGACAAAAAACCCTGTTGAAATACTTATAGCAATCAACTGCAGAGCGTTTTGCAGTGTGCACATTTCATCTCAGCTGAAGAAAACGGCAGCTTCTGCTGCTTTATCTACTCCTATCACTTAGGTTCCAATCTGTCACTATTACTAGTACCTACACACATACACACACACAATTTATAAGTCAAAGGACAAGTCACACTTTTTCACACCTTTTGTGGCTTAGTAGGCACTGAATGATGGGGTCTATGACTTGAAACAAATTATAAAAATATCGTAAATCCATTCGCTAAATTATGATATTATTGTGGCCCGTACAACAATGTAGTTTAGCATCTATTTCCTCACATTTAGCAGTACTTTATGTTTACCAAAATTCCTGACAAAATTTGCAAATGTCACAAGCCATCATACGGCGCCACCTGTGGTGTACCATAGACACTATATCTTTATATAGGTACTAACAAAACAAGCTCCGTGGAATATCAAAGACTAAATAGTAAAACTACCCTCGCTAACCTATTAATCTGGCTATCGATGACCAAACAGCAGCACACGTTAAAAGGCTAGTATAAAAATAAAAAATACTTGTCTATTTTCAGAAAATGTTTTCCCGCCGGAGCCGATATTTGTATTTTTGAGTATGGTCTACTACAGCTTTATTTCGTTCGGATTTTACAACAAAAATTGACGTGCTAAATTGTGTCTTTTTTGCCGTTACCTACGGCAAAAAATACACAATTTACATATCATATCTATCATGGTACATTTTTTTATAGAATTGTCCTGCACACGATTAAAAATTTTATGAATTTTGATTAAATAGTTCAAACAGAAAAAGTGTGACAAGAAATAAAGTCATGAAATTGATATTTAGCTACACAGGTACATTTCGACATTTTCATAATACTTTTAATCTGCTATCTTACTTATAATAGTATATAATATTAAAGTTTTTATATTTAGTTGTTTGAATGTTTGTTACTCAATCAGGCAAAAATGACCGAACGGCTTTGGTTAAAATTTGGTAAAGAGATCATTGATAACCTGGAATAATACTTAGAATAACAACGTTTTATCCCAGTTGTACGTTCCTGTGGGATAATTCCGACCTCCACACGGCTGAAGCCGCTGGCAAAAGCTAGTATTAAATAATATTAGCGTATTCTTGTTCCACTGCAAGGCCTCTTCTCACACAGAGAAAGCTCAACATTGGTCATCACGGTTGCTAAAACCGGGTTAGCAATTTCGGAAGAATGGGGATTGGTTGAAAGAAAAACATCATGATGCTTGCGATGTTTTTCTTTCACCAATGCAGTGATTATCAAGTTAAACTTAGAAACCATTTTTTTTTTTATTTATACTTATTTTAAACTAGCTGTTGAACACGTCTTTTGCTGTAATCCAGGCCTAGCCAGCCTATGTCTATGGCCAGGCCATTGTTTATGTGTGTGCCAATCTGATCCGATAGTCTTTGGGTTGAAACGTTGACAGTTAGCTCAAGCACCTGAAAAAGAGAGAGCATCCGAACACGGTACGCAGTCAGATTCTTTCCCCCCTCTGTAGCCCCATAGTATGAGCGCATGACATTCTCATTGATGGACCTTGTCCATCTCATGCGCTGCACACTTCCGCCGGGAGCTGGGACCCTACAGCCGTTTTAGCGTGAACGCGTAAGAAACAAACAAATTTCCTTTACCAATTCTAATATTACTTAAGATTTTCACCTTCAAGAGTCGTATGTGAATTCTATACAATACAACATAAATCCGAATACTAAGTTACTGTTTCCACTGAAATAATATTGCACATTGAATTTCCAGAAATTCACACGTTCCTGTCCACTGTAAATCCTACTTGTAAGCCACTTAAATGGCTTGAACATAATAATAAAAGGTAGCAACACCCATTAATGTCCACAAAGCATTTCAGTTGACATTATCAGAAAACAGAAGATATTTAATGTCAGTTACAGAGCTGCAAAGCCACCAGACACTGAACTGTCCGGAAATTCTAGTCATAATTAATTTGAGCTTTGACCATAACATGACAATTAGAATAGAAATTTATTGTGTAGGTATAAATGATTAGCATATATAAAATTAAGCCTACAAAAATCTGATGCAATACACATTATCTATTATAAAACAAATAAATATGCTTTACTATATAAAAGGTGTTTAGGATAAATAAATATATCTTTATCTTTTATCTTTAGGAATTTACTTTTATATTGAAAATGAAATAAACACGTACTGAAAATAATACATTTATTTAATATGTGTAATTAATTTAACATTTACATTATTCACTTTACATCGGACGATATACTTTATTTATTGATACAATAATAATTATTTACAAAAAAAGATAACACTAAATAACACTGTAACAATATACGTCCCATAAAATAATGACTGAAATTACCATAATAACATAAAGTATAATACATTTTCGAATAACGTTTTATCACATTTCTCGTACATATCGTAAAATTTCTATTGCGATGCTTTGGCGATGCTATATCTTATTTATATCCTGCAAGAGTTCTGCTCTCGTTTTGCTGTTTCAATAAATCTTAACTAATAATTTTAGAGCATTGCATTTCTCTATCCATAAAATCTTTCTTTGGAGTTATCTTCTACACTATAATATTAAGTTTTACTCCTGTACTCTTTGAATTTGAAGTCTGCTGAATTCTTTACTACGACTTGCAAGAAAACTCTGACTTTTCTCGGATATAACAAAGATGGTTTTTTATTAGCTTTTCTTTGTTATTTATTTTAAAACTATTCTCAACTTTGCATTTTGTCGTATAGTACAAAAGTGCGTTTATATAAAACATTAAAATATCTAAATTGTGATTTATTTTACAATCCCGAGTACAAGGATTCAATGGTATCTGTATCAGTCGATCAGAAATTTTAAATATATCTTCAAAATTCTGACAATATTTTTTACACTTCATCAAAATTTGTTCATTTATATTTGAGCAACATTGTCACATTCAAACACACATATTCCCCCGTCGTGTGATGTTGGGAAGTTAGTCCTATTCCTTATGCAGGAAAGTCGAGTGAATCAATAGTGTTATCACGTGGGGCTCATTCGCAGTACCAGGTGGTTCTTCTTACTTTCTTATCTATTATTCCTAATCTCTTGCACTCTCCGGGTACTCCTCGCAGAGAATTATCTGAAATTAACAAATTACTCTATTAATTTACATCAACATAAACATGATTATGATAGACATCTACAAGAGGAACTTGTATTTGAAATAGATCAGTAATCCCAACCCAATAACTGCCACCAAGAACGAAGAAAGTGAACCATTTGCGAAGTAATTAATTCAAAACAATCTATACAATGAACTAGCCAAAAGATAGGTAAGCTAAGTGAGAAAAGATGTCAGTATTATTTCAAGGCTGGAGGGGCGGCTAAAGTAAGCTTTACACTGGACCATTTCTAGACCTATAAATGTTTGGAGTCGCGAGCTTAGGCCGTTCAATAATTCAAGTGTTAAGAAATGTCGAATTTGGGTCCTAGGATTTACGGTACAGGTAAAATGTGAATATATGATATCACGTTTTCTGAATCTCTCTTAAATACAAGTATCACTGGCTTATTGGAACCTCTTCATGACAATCTAAACAGTCACTGTTGTACAAATCAAACCCCAAGAGTTACTATGCAATCTAAATCTACGTAGGTATAAGTACACTAACTACTATGTAACTACAATTCTTCATGCTGTTACTAATATTGACTATACTACTGTTACATACAAAATTTGTACTAAGCTACGCTTTAACTTCAGTTAGAGCTGGGATGCAAAAGAGACTAAATCTTTTCTCGCCTTCTTTATAGTCTTTACGCAATCCAAGGATTTTATCTGAATGAGCATTATTCATAGTTACTTTAAAGTTAGTGTAACGTTACTTTACAGTTATTTTAGAGTTCGTTGAGAGTTAATTTAGAATTTCGTTAATTACTTTAGAGTTTTAAATATTCAAAGAAACAATATCTCGCCCAACATTATTTAAGTCAAAAGATTGTTATTCTTACACTATAGTTCCCCATCTTCCCGTCAATCCACAAAAGCGAAGGCATAGAAAACGAAAGCTGAACAGATGTAAGGTGTAATTTTTGGAAGCGTGCCTCAACTTTACTGACCTACAAAGCAATTCATTGGTGCAACTTCACGAGAACGTAACCATCTAACAGACCTGCAGCAGAGATGGTACATTGGTACTAAGTGTAATTGGTGACATACAGTACCCGGGAAATAAGGTTTATCCACACATATCAGGGCCGTGAAGGGCACTGAAGCTCCGTCGCCTGCCCGGACACGGACGTGTGTGAACGAGTTCGTATAAAATGTACACACGGCTCCATATCAAGCTGTCCATATCCAGTATAAACTGACCTCACATTGTATAGGATTTCCGTATAATGAGAGGTCAGCTTAAACGGAAAGGTATAGCTTGATTTGTAGCCGTGTGTACGTACTGATATTCTTTTAGCCTCTGACGGAGCACGGTCCGTCCAAGTCCCGGGTGCGGCTCTGATATGTGTGGATAGAACTTCAGTGAGTCACATCAAGCATTAGAAAGCATCTGTCATAAAAGTATGAGGGGTAACGACGACACTATAAAAGAGAATGCTTTGTAATACTCGTTGTGCCATATTTAGAGCCAGGTACGGTACAGTGTTATTTACAACATTTACAAAGATGAAAATATTCTAGAACTTATGAATTCTAGAAGCATTGGACGAGGGTATTTCTACAATAGTAATATAGTCTTTGTTGTAGATTTAGATCCATTGTTGTATGCGATGCGTCATTCAACTTTTTTGTCAAGATGAGGCTGTAATAATATTTGAACGCGACAATAATGTCTGCATATTATTTAAGGTTATTTATTTCATCATCTTCAAACGAACCATGCTATTGCAACTTGACACAGCTCTGTTATATCAAAACGTAACTTTCTTCATAACATACAATCACATCAGAACTGGGTAACACGGATTAAATACAACACAGGTTGGATTACAGTTATAAACTTGGTGTTCTATAAATCAATACCTAATACGTACACACGTAGAGTACGTATTAGTCTGGACAGTCCTGACGCAGTTATTGCGATATGCAAAACAATGCCATGTATGCGTTACTGTGATATTATGTATGTCACAAAAGATGCGACAAAATCCGTGACACACTGACGTTACCATGAATGTGAGAGAGTGTGTTAGATTTGTACTATCTACATACAACTCATTAGCTCCGCAATGTCTAAAGTCCGATTTGCGAAACTCCTTATCTTGCTACAAAGACATATTGTTAGTGTTACTTATAAAAATGTTTTTGTGCTTACATTTGTCATTATCGTTCCTCTCCGATTCCACCGACTCTTCGCTGTTCATGGAGACCATCGATATTCTTTTGTTCCTCTGTTGTAGAAGGAGTTCTGAAAACCGAATATAGTTTTATTTTAGACTAGCTGACCCGACAGACGTTGTCCTGTCTCTTTGATGATATTTGAGCACGCATTCTGTCAATTCTATGTCATAATGTTACATTAAAAAAGTTTCCATTGTCCTATTATATGGTTGTTAAGTATTCTTAAATAAGTGTTCTTAAATTTTCTAATTTTCTGCGCATTTCTAATTTTTTTTCTTTCATAAGGACCTTCTCCTGACAATTACAAACACAACAACAACAAAAAAAGTGAAATCGGTCCAGCCGTTCACGCGTGATGGCGTGACCAAGGGAAACAGGGATTCATTTTTAAATATATAGAAGTATTGTCAATTGAGATATCTGGCAGTAGCTGGTCGTCTAATTCTATCATAACGCCAACTGCAATCCCCATACCTGTTTATTACGGGATTATACTTAAGATAGGGTTACAATTTAAATAAAAGATACAATTCGCACAATTATTCATAAAAAGACACAAATACAATGTCTAAATGGCGCAAAACATTAGAATTTATGACTACGACGTTTATAAATTTTTGATCTCCCAACTTCCTCCAATGAGACATTAATGACATCTCGTTTGTCAAAACAAAACTGAAGCTATTGTCGACGTTTAAATAATTTAGATGAATCTTATTTAAATATCTTTTCCTCTTTACCTTCAAGTTCGTCGTAACAAAGTGAAACAAAAATAGATTTTGATAATGGAGAATGAAGGTCGAGATGAAACAGTTTTGTTCGACAATAATATCTAAATTATGTACATTACCTATCTACAATAGTTATATCTATTGACCACAAGCATTAGATTACACATCGATGGCATATCTCTGATAATTTATCGGTGTGTCATGAATTTCTAAATTGTGTAAATGTACTATTTATCACGTTAACGAGTTGTGTTATCATTAAGGATAATGTGATAAAAAATAAATTAGGTGTAGTCCTCAAATATTTTTTCATTCCAATGTCTCCTGGTAAACATGGACCCCGTGAACTTCGGATGTTACAAGAATTTCTTGTAGCTTGCTCTTTACGGTATACTTTATAACAAATATAACATTATTCTATCCTTTTCTTGTAGCAGCCATCATAGGAAATCAAAGATTACCACTACCAACAAAGATTAACATCTGATGGGTTAGTAATTTCAGTAGGTTATTTTTAGTAGTCAGATGGATATTCTCTTTCGTTTTCTAGTTACCATTCAATTCCTCTATTGGCTATTAAGACATTCGGAAATGTTATGGTGCCCACACACGGAACGATACCTATACTATAGACTTTTTTAGTTAGTTTTGTCTTGCTCAAGTATATCGCTTCGTGTGTAGGAAGATTTTTAGGCGTAGAAGCGTGTGATTTAAAATTTTCGATTTCGTTCATTAGCATAGATGCGTTAGCGCAAGTTTACTTGATCGTGTGTGTGGTATGTCTTGTTCAAGTTTCATTAGTATCTAGCTTCATATAAACTTCTTTATTCATACGAGGATCGTTATGCCAGTCTTTGAGCGCATTTTTTTTAATAAGTTGAAGTGCGATTAATGCTCTCTTTTCATTAACTTCTTTTCACCATTTATGGCTCGGTTTCTTTTACAAATTTTCTGGTTTTCTAGCAATCATTAAGCCAACTATGGCTATATGTCATCAATGGATGCCATTACTGCGCAACACAATACTCCTGGACAATCACAGAAAGTATTTCAACAAACAAAACTTGAGCCGTGTGAGGTCAATAAAAATAATTCATACTGGACAATTCTAAAGTTATTTAACGTGTATGGCTATCATTCTTAACTCAGAACAAGGGGCATATTGGACTTACCCACATGTATGGTGGAGTAAGTACAAAAAAGATAAACTTCATTGGCCTTATATTAGCGAGTATCGATACAACAACAGTTTCAGAATGTGATTT
Organism: Aporophyla nigra; assembly: GCA_947507805.1. Classification (NCBI taxonomy): domain Eukaryota; kingdom Metazoa; phylum Arthropoda; class Insecta; order Lepidoptera; family Noctuidae; genus Aporophyla; species Aporophyla nigra. Next base: position 15,075,168 of record OX382302.1, on the reverse strand, counting down.
ATAATAAGGCACCGCTGCTATCTCAGTTAAGCCACACCTGACTGCGTTAGCGAAGCTGATAACAACACAGATAAAGCCTACGATTCCGCGAAAACGCTCATAGGTACCCCATTCAGAATAATATAACGATTTCTGTAATACAATTGACGTTTGTTAAGTAAATATGCATGACTACTCGGTATGGTTTGCTAATCGACTGTGTCGACGCCTCGGGTGGGTCGTTGATCGATGGATCGATGGATCGATGGATGACGGTCATAAACTTGCGAAACATAGCATTCTTAAATTTTAAAAATGTTTGTTTCAATATCCATCTATAAGTGTTTACAGATAGTTATCATAAATAATTTATGTTATGAATAACTTCGCGTCGGATGTTTTAATTTTCAAACGGATATTTGAATATTGGGCTATAAACTTCATACTTGAAATAATCAAGAAAATTTAAGTCATCAATAGATACTTATTTATAGCATTTCTATAGAAATATAATTATTTGTTAAGATAATTCATATTACATCTATACAAATAAATAAAATTAGAGTGTCTGTTTTTAATACTAAGATAACCACTTTTTACTAAGTGTATATGGATATATACACGGTACATATACCAAAACAACATTTTTTACAATTTTTGTCTGTCTGTCTGTCTGTTTGTTCCGGCTAATCTCTGAAATGACTGGACCGATTTTGACAGGACTTTCACTGGCAGATAGCTGATGTAACAAGGAGTAACTTAGGCTACTTTTATTTTAGAAAGATTCTTTTATTTTAGAAAAAAATAACTGTCTTCGAAAACTACGGTGACATACGTCATAAACTACGCTGAATATCATCTCAAAAACCCTGCCTGAATCCTACGAAATAGATCAAAATAATATACTACAGTATTGTACACCTTATAAAGGCCTACAAAAATGTCGCAATGGTATATGTCTATCTCTTAGGGATAACCCACAAGAACCATTTTTTATCTTTTACTTTTTACGAGAAATAAGGGTTTATTTACGAAGTGATTTTAAGCAATACAGCATTTATCCTTATCCAATTAAGTACCTTAAATATATTGTGCATTTAATATAGATTAATATGGCCCTTTACAGCATGTAATTTAAATGAATATCTTAGAAGATATTAGAGATTTAAAAAGCGGGCGCAGAGCAGCTGGCGGGTTGTACGTCCGTCCCGTCCATCCGTTGGCAGCGGCCGGGTAGTACAGGATAAGTAGGATTGTAATTCATATTACTTTGGCTTCATAGTAATTGTGAATATCATTTGTGTGTTCATTATACTAAAAAAAAACCTAATAGTATTATTCCAAGTAAGAGACCGCGAAATGGCTTAGATGTTTAGATTTTTGGATGTTTGTTTCTCAATGATGCAAAGACGGCCAAACGGATTTAGATTGAATTTGGCACAAAGATATATTATATCATATGTAGATACGTAACAGATAGGATACCTACTTTATCCCGGTAGTAGGTTCCCGGGTGATATTTTCCGACAGCTATACGGGCTAAGCCACTGGCAAAAGTACTATTCCTATAAAAAATTATGTTTGGAGTCTGGTAAATGATTGCGTGTCTGTATATGTAAAATAGGAGCGTTAAGAAAAACTAGGAAGACTTTTATTCAACTAAACCAAGCCCTGTGTCGCAGTCTTCTTACTCTGAATACTATTACTCTTATTTTAAAAACACCAACACACATGATGTTCTCATAAACTATGAATCCTAAGTAAATGAATTATAATCCTACTACTACTAATATTATAAATGTGAAAATATGTATGATTGGGTGTTTGTTTCTCAATGACGCAAAAATGGCTGAATGGATCTGGATCGAAAATAGTCTATATTACCTATATAACCTGGAATAACACATTCTTATCGCGGTAGTACGTCCTCTTGCATTAATTTCCGACAGCCACGCGGGTGAAGCCACGGGCAAAAACTAGTAATAAATATAATAATATATTTATTACTAGAGGTCCACTATTTTTTATATTTTTAAATGTTTTTTTGTTGTAAATTTATTTTTCTAAAAATATTTAAAAATGTAACAAATATGTATTTAAAGAAATAAACGCAATAATAATAAATTTTGTTCAATATCCTACACATCCAACCAATTTAAACATTCATAGAACTAAAACGTTTACAAGTAACCGTCAAACTAAATATCAGCTAGAAACTGTGGGAAGGAACGATCGTGTTGATAATCCAAAATTCAATAATAGCGGACATCGTCCGATGAAGAGACAGCTCAAACTGCACTATCATCAATAAACTCAACTGTTAAACAATAATAGAACTCGATCGAATAACCGTCATATAGATAGTTTAGATAATGTGCACGTAATGACGCAAAATGAAGTCCGACAAGCCGACACTAAAACCCCACTGTCTCGGTCACAACACACATGATCCGCATAGATCAAGTCGTCCAGACCAACTCGATGATACACCTATTTTGCAATAGACAAAAGCCCATTGTGCATTCGAGGAAATAGCAATTGTCGCTAAATAGCTCTGTGTAACAAAGAAACGCGTTACCAGAAAGATTTAAACACCAGTTTACGCTTATCGGCGTAATCTCAGCGAGAAATGTGGCATTGTAACAGCGAGAGTTCAAAACGATCGTACTTTCGTCGCAGCATTCCCTTGTGATACTCCTATCTAATTATCCGTAAGGAAAGGTTGTTCAAGTTAGATAATACGGACGTTCTTCAAAGAGGAATAAAGAATACAAAGATAAGAATCGTAGGAACGTGTGAAACATGTTGTTAAGTGTACAACTGACACTTAATTTTTGTTTTTCGTAAAGAAACAAACAGAGCAATCGTTGCATATTCGTTTGCAATTACAAAACAACGGCGTCAAAGAAAACATCGAGTTCCTGGCGTTCCCACAGACGAGACGAAACGCAGTGCACATGCAACTTGCCAACGAGTGTCCAATAAAAAAGTATGTCGTCGACCCCGCGTGCGTCAGCCTGTGATAAAGAACCCCGCTCCTTCCGTCACGTATAATACAGGGAGCAGATGACGATCAATTAAAAAGTTTGTTCGCATTAACTATGCGGGAATTAGTTTGGTTCAGCGTGCGTGCCACATGGACTCAACGAATTTCTTTGTGAGAAATGGGCTCTAAGTTAACGTTAATGTGACTTATCTAAATGTATCGTTTATTCCGTTGGTCATGACTGAAAACGAATGTTCAATATGAGCACAGTACCTAATTTTAATCGATATTACATTTATGATGACATGAATAGATAACAAAATATCACGTGAACGGAGGTTATTCATCGATGGAGATGGGTTACCGAACTAATAAAAAATAAGCTTCCTCGGTCATTAATTTAAAGCTGGTTTTATTACCAATTGCTTGAGTAGATATAAATACTTTCTACCGACAGAAACATTGAAGAAGGGTTCATATAGGATAATATAGCGTTACACTGACGTACGCAATGTTTGAAAGTTGATATAATGCTATCGACTTAGGACGGATTCGCTTTGTCACACCCTGGTGCGTTGCATGACGCAAGACTCATCTTTGCTGTTTTGTGTGTATTGTTAACGCGAACAATTTCTACAAAAATATACCTACAATACTGAAGAATGGAGACAAGTACAATATTTACAAGTGACCGTTACCACATCATGATAGAATCGAAGAAAATAATCCTCCATAATGATTTCCAAACCAAACAGCATGGTATAGTGAGACATTGGTGCCGATTCTGTTGTACACCGAACTAAACAACTAAACTATCTCTAAAATTCCTTACCTTTGACTATGAGAATTTTAACGCTATTCTGCAAGAAAAAATCTCTAAATTTATAAATTATTTTGACACGACTAAAAACGAATTTGACAATCAACGTGGTTTTTTTTTTCTTTTGGTTTCGCAGCGTGGTACTTGTGTGCGCTTTTTAGGGTTCCGTTGCCAAATGGCAAAAAACGGAACCCTTATAGATTCGCCATGTCTGTCTGTCTGTCTGTCTGTCTGTCTGTCCGAGTATGTCACAGCCACTTTTCTCCGAAACTATAAGAGCTGTGCTATTGAAACTTGGTAAGTGGATGTATTCAGTGAACCGCATTAAGATTTTCACACAAAAATAGAAAAAAAGCAATAATATTTGGGGTTCCCCATACATAGAATTGAAACTCAAAATTTTTTTTTTCATCAAACCCATACGTGTGGGGTATCTATGGATAGGTCTTCAAAAATGATATTGAGGTTTCTAATATCATTTTTTTTTAAAACAATAATATTTGGGGTTCCCCATACATAGAACTGAAACACAAAATTTTTTTTTAATCAAACCCTTACGTGTGGGGTATCTATGGATAGGTCTTTAAAAATGAAATTGAGGTTTCTAATATCATTTTTTTCTAAACTGAATAGTTTGCGCGAGAGACACTTCCAAAGTGGTAAAATGTGTGTCCCCTCCCCCCCCGTAACTTCTAAAATAAGGGAATGATAAAACTAAAAAAAATATATGATGTACATTACCATGAAAACTACCAACGAAAATTGGTTTGAACGAGATCTAGTAAGTAGTTTTTAATACGTCATAAATCGTAAACCACAATTTACCTTTCATTCAGTCAACTCAAATATAAAAATTTAAAAAAAAAACATTTAATTTCATAAACGATGATGACGAATGATGATGATGATGACCTGCAGGTTTGTACGGAACCCTCGGTGCGCGAGTCCGACTCGCACTTGGCCGGTTTTTTTTAGAGACGAAGGCGCGCGCAAGTGGGAAGGCTGGACGTGTTTCATATGGAATTTTTCACTTTTTGTTTGAAAAATAAAAAAATATATTACCCACGTGTTGAAATTTATATGTTCCAAGGTTAAAAAAGGGGGTCGAAAATTTCATTATTTCGAGATATAAGCAAAAGAAAAAATTAAAATACAGCACTGTTTTTGCACGTGGGGGCGAGGCGTTGGAGTGAATTTTTGTTTATGACCACTAGTTTTATTCCACACCTTTTTAATCGCGATTAAAAATAGTCAGATTTAGTCAAAATAAATTATTATAGTCAAAATTTTTGGTGAAAACCGGCAAACTCAGAATAGCAAAATTGATATTTGCACTAAACTAATAACTCAGTGCAATCTTATTGCTGTCAAACTAAAATATAGTTCGTGGTTTGACAGCAATAAACCAAATTTTAGTGATTTTTAGTTTAGAGAATTTTGTACAACAGAATCGGCACCATTATATGTAATTTGAATGTTATAAGCTCGTCACAACAATAGTGGATGCTTAAAATTGCATCATTAGTCAGTGCATTGTTTCAACGCAGTACCCTTATCAACGTGTGCTGATATTGATGGTCGCGTATCGTAGCTAATCGTTGAACAACATCTACATTTTAACCAATGCTGATAAATTGCCCCAAAACAATGCCACGTTATCTAGATGGGTAAAATGATATTTCAGCCATATTATTGTAAGTGTTAATACAGATAAAATACGGCCCAGTCATAGCAGTACACGCACATAATAGGTCTCAGCGTGTCGTAGAATACTAATTGTATCTATTAACTCAATTATCTTTTCGGTATAAGATAAACTTGTAGATGTACATCTTTCAAACGTCTATCTCGGAAAACCTTTTCATTTCTTCTTCGTATCGTTTCATCGTCGTATTTAATTATTATATCCAGTACTTAACTTATGGCAACTGGTCCCGGTCTTGGTAATACAAACACAACGAGTTCTTTCATTCATGTTGTGTTGAGGTTATGATTTCAACGCAAAACCAGATTCTCACAGAGAGCCTTATAATGTTATGAGTCCAACAACGTTTGGCAGTGCTTGGTTCTCTGATTCTATGATAACATTAGGAATTGATACGTAGTACATAGATAATGTTATTCTTTACTGCAATCACTAAAACAAAATCGATTTTGATACTGACTTTTTTTTAGATAACTTTAACCGCAAATCTCAATCACTGCTATGATTTTATTCATCGTAAGAGAAAATAGAATTCTTGAGAAAGTATTACCTTTTTTCTGCATGGCTTGGTCCCACAGTAGCGAGGTGATGCCCTCGACCCACGCGTTCCTGATCACAGGGTCACTGGTCTCCAACTTATAAGACTTGAGGTTCCTCTTCTTGTACCAAATTGTGAACTTGTGCTGGTCGTGTTCCTTTGCTGTTATCCCCAAGTCATCCACTGGTATGTCGTCCTTGTATATGAAGTACTCCACTCTAGGTTGCTGGAATATATGAATAGCTAGTTAGTAATATATTTGATACTTTAATACGTACGTAATAGTTTTTTCCTAATTGATTTGGTCTTTAAAAATAAAACATGACCCTGATCATTAACTGACAAACATTATTAAAAATTAATAGCTCTCGTAAAACCAAATTAGAAATCAAATATACTAAAGGACAACAAACAAAAATGGAATTCACGTAGCTGGCTGAATTATAATATATTGTTTTTAATCTTATTTATTCAAATTCGAACTAATATCAAGAACAGAATATCAATGTCAAGTTTATTTTTACATAAAATGTAAATCAGAGTCATTGAATCGTTGGACAAAAGGTCATATGACTTTTTTTGGGCATACGTATAGCGCTATCCAGTTCTACAACGACATTTATATTAGTATGTATATATTAGTAGCGGGTGTACAATGAGACGGTCTCCCAGTATTACGTATTTCCTGTACCATCAAACAGCTGAAATCGACGATGCGTGGTAAATTAGTCGTTCCGTAGCATTGGCAAGGTCATTTAACTCTCGCCACTACAATTGCTATTGTGTACAAACTTCATTACAAAAATATCTCACAATTCGTTTTTGTATGTTCTCTAGCTCCTAATGTACATTTTTATAAAGTCCGTGACAATGACCGACTACGTACGCATTCAACGTGTCATGGTCATAGAACCAGCAAACCTTCAGCTTTACTTTAAATTTGTAGGGAATCTCTGCTGTGTTTGAATTATTTTAACTCCAGAGATAAGACTAAAATATTTGAGTTGTTACTCAGAATATAATCTTTTGTTTATGTTAACTTCAAGACACTCGACAATGATACAAACTTACATCAAAACTATGTAGCTGTACGCGAATTGTGAATGATGGAATACAGATAATTCCGTCGGCGACGACGCCAGTGCGTCGCGTCTGCGTAATAAACACTTCGTAACGTCCGACGCACAATATCTCATTATGATGCAAGTTAAGTGGCAGCGAATGGTATCAAATTAAAAGTTAAAATAAAAATAACTGCTTGTAATACAGACTCAAACGAGCAATTGTGAATATAAAGCTCTTTAGTTTCCGACTTGAAATTCGCCGCGTTCAAGTCAATACTTGGCCACTCATCTTTCTTTCAGACGTCACCCCTTGACTGATTTCTAAACGACTTCAAAGGCATCTCGGACTAAGTTGAGTATTGAATAAAGCGCTTTCAACGTTTGTGTAAAGGAATTTAATTCTGCCAATACAGGAATTTATTGTATAACGAATCTGAGCAAAAACTTGCAAAATGAGAGAGCGTTTTTAAAATGAGAGGACAGGTGGTTCATGAGATGATTAAAAAATATACTGTACCCAGATAAGATAAGTAAACTGAAATTTGATGACACTGCCAGTACGTATCAAAACTGGTAGCACATTTTTAAGAAGCCAAATATTTATTTATCTCTTGATTAAATATTTGGTCGATCTAACGCCACTAACGTACGCGCTTAATACGTCAAGATACTACAATCTAATTTAAAGGTTAATCCAGTTATCTTCATCGATACGGATCTTACAATTTCGACTTAGTCATTTCCTATCAATTGAAGATCTACACTTAGTCACAACAGCTGTATTTTCCTTAAAATCAGGGCACATTCAAATAATGTACTTCAAGAGCAATAAAAAGTCCCAACCGATGCTGAATTACCATTAAGTTCGTCATGAAATAGCTACCTTATCATATCAGCCGACAGTGGGCACAGACTGGTGTAATTATAATAATTTTATTGTTTTATTGATAAATCGTGACTCACTCAAAATAATGAGTCATCCAAACATTGTTTCATTTGATCTAAATAAGGAATTATGTAATTTATCCCTTCCGGGAAATGCTAATAATCCGAAATCGTATAGCATTCATGAAAAATGGCTACTAGCGTCATAATGTCACTGTTACTTGGTTAAATCCAATAATTCCTAAATTGGTAATTTTATTTTTATTGTTTGTAATTTTTGTAATAGTGGTAAATTGCCAGATAGGATAACACTTTCACGTTTACCGTTGTTGATCAATGCTCATTCCCGGTATTTGTCATTCTCGTTATAAGGTTGTAATTATCTCGTGTCATCAAAGAAAACATAAGTTCATTGTCATTAGTTAAATTAATATAATATTTCTCTACTATGTTGTAACTGTATCAAAAAATTGTCGCACTTACTTCTAGGGCTGTCGTTTATCTCTATATTCATTGACTAAGTGAAGTAGTGTAAGATTTACGATACGGAACGAAGGAGCCTGGATCTCACAACACTGGGAATCCTAGTGTGAGGTCCAGGAATTAAATCGAATTGATTGTAAACTTGTCTAAATAAATTTATTCTTATTCTTATTTATTCTTATTCTTATTTAGAGTAGAATTATGGTACAATATAATGTTTACATCAATCTACTACATTGTATACAATTTCTGAACTATACTAACGTATATATTTCCAAAGATGTATAAGAGTAAATCTTGTTTATGCCAAAAAATATAGGTCAAGTGTGATTAAGTCGGAACTTTTAGATAACTTGCGTACTAGTATATACTCTTAATGTATGTAATTTGATAAATGAATATAAATTTTTCTTGATATATAAGATTACGACGTATAACAAAGATGACTTCAATGAAAATAAGAACAAATCTATAAAGGTAAAAAGATTATTGAGAACTACAGAAAACTAAAAATACGCGTAAATAAAAATGAAATAAATTCAATTGAAAACATTCCAAACTTTTCCGTTGATAGGAGAAAAGAACAAGCATTATCTATTTTATTTTGAAACTGCTGTTTTGAAACAAAGTTTTTGTCTGCGAGACAGAGGTGGGGCATTCGATTGTTTAAAACTGAAATCCAATCAAAAAAGTGCAATTCACGTTGCATAACGAATACGCGAAATGCGGAGTGTCTGTATTGTTAATTACTGTCGAGTACTACTCCACTTTGTTTATTTACTGATAAATGAGCGTCACCATTCGGAAGTCTTGGGTACCACGTCGCATTATATACTTTAACTGTAACGTACGTACCTATCAAAATATTGACATTGTTATCAAAAATAACTACCAAAACCTTCTTTTAAATAAATGTCTTTAATTATTCTGCGATAATGATTAACAAGGCCAAAAACGCGTACGATTTATTTAGTCGATTCATTTTTATACGACGTTTATCGATTAGTACTTACGTCTATCACAAGTCAGGCTCATAATTTACGATGCCTGCAAAGTTTTCTTTAGGCAAGGCTGTCGATCAATTCTGTTAGACGTCTTTCCTAGTCAAAACAGACGATGGCAACCAACATTATGTAATTAATTAAGTAGCTACTTAATTACTTAACTCACTACCGAGTCTACCGACCTTGTACGGTCTCATCGCCGTACATTTTTCTTGCTTACTCGTCAACCTACTTTTGGCCAACGATGCGCCTCACACTGTCGCATAATAAAATGACATGACGGACGAATTTCAACGTAGTAAACTTATAACTCGGTGAATGCTCCGTGCGAAGCAAAACTCCTGGGTCACCGTACTACTACGTCACCGTGTGACGTACACAGCGTGTCATGCGAGGAGGAATGGATTAAGTTACAAGAATCAAACAGCTGGCTTGTTATTTGTTGCGGAAGGTGCGAATTACGTACAGTTTGTGATAACGACGTAATATCGCAAACAATCACATCGACGGCTATAGTTACATTGAATCAAGGATGCGTACTGCGATCAAAAGATCTCACCATCACTTCACACAATCAGTACAACAGCAACCTCAACGTGAACTATGACATGCACGTACCGAACCTGAATTCGCCGATAAACAACATTGTTAACGTGACACTACATAACACGCCACATGAACTGTTCCGCCTTAAGAAAAACGACTTCGCGGAAATTGACAAAAAGCTGCGGTTCCAAGAAGAGCACGAGCCTAAACTACCATCCACTATCACAGACCATGACGTACATCAATATGTAATTTGTTACCTTTTACTAACAATTGCTGTCATCACTTTCCTGTGGATAATAATAAGGAAATACTGCAGGGTGCTCAGAATCCAACTTCCAAGGAAGAAAAATAAAACACCAACGCATGAAGATATCGAGCTTCAACCAATGGGATCTCGACAACAGACTGCCAGAGAAGACAACCAACGGTCGCCCACGGACGGCTGCGACGTTCAACATCAAGGACATCAAGACAACATTGCTTTTACTTTTAATTAATTCATTTGACTAATTGTACATTTATCTTTACTTCTTTACTTTATTTTTTTTACTTTGTAAAGGCGTTTCTTTCTCTCTCTCTACTCATCTTTGCTTCTTTAGGGGGTTGCCAATATGTACGGTCTCATCGCCGTACATTTTTCTTGCTTACTCGTCAACCTACTTTTGGCCAACGATGCGCCTCACACTGTCGCATAATAAAATGACATGACGGACGAATTTCAACGTAGTAAACTTATAACTCGGTAGCTATCAACAACTGAGAGAAATAATCGCCTTCCACTGCTGTAATTTACTTTTACATTAAATATACTCAACTTGTGCATTTTAGTGGAAAGGTGTTTCTCTATACTAACTTCAACTTAACAATCTTCACGACAAATCAGTGTACGGAGTTAACTACTTACAACCCGTACATTTATGGTCCTTCGAGCATTCGTGTATTTTGGTGTGTTTGTGGCTCTTGATACGGTAGCGAATCGGTCCAATTGGTCTCCCACAAGCGGGTCGCCCCAGTTGGATTGAGAAGGCGCACATACCTGATCAGAGTACAGGCACATTGAATACTGGAAGAAACTGAAATTACTAGAAGAATCTTCAACTACTGGAAGAACCTTCAACTAACTACCAGAAGAACTTCAACAACTAGAAGCTCTTCAACCACTGGAACCAACTACACCAGCACAGCATTCGTCAACTGGAAGTACCTTCTGTAGTCAAGATGAATAAGCTGTCACTACAAGCAGCATGTTTTGAAAACATCAAAACATTATGCAACAACTATAACAAGGATAGCAAAACAAGAAAAACAAAGGAATATTTGAACAAGCGGCTCTCGTCTTTAGAAGCTCAATGGGTGGATTTTAATACACGACATACACTACTGTCGCAAGAAATCGAAGATAAAAACATGAACTATTTTATGGACGATGTCTACGGTAAGACAAAAATCATGTACGAGACCACTAAAGCCGACATGTTAAAACTCTTGCAAGCTGCTGAGGAGAATGTGAAATTTGACCTGTCAGACTCGTCGGCGGGAGAAACTGATGAGAAGACAAAGACTTTACTGACTCAACAGGAATGTAACTTTAAGGCCATTGATCGAGCTATGGGTAAAATTGATTTTGACAACTTAAGCGAAAAATGGGAACTTGAGGATCACTTGTCAATCTTGAAGTCGAAGTGGGAGCGTATTGACAGCACTCATTGGGAACTGGAAGCCTTACTAAAAGGCTCGAAAAACACGTACAATGAAATGTTCAACAGCATGGAAGCCAAATATGATGAAGCGAGGAAACGACTGAAAAGCAAGATGTGGTCCACCGCTCATCATCAACAATCAGCACCAAGAATCGAGATCCCAGAGTTTTCGGGCCACTACAACAAATGGATATCTTTCAAAGATCTTTTCCTTGAAACGATCCACAAAAACCCGTCATTAAACAAGGCTCAAAAAATGCAGCATCTAAAAACCAAGCTGAAAGGTGAAGCAGAAAGACTAGTGCAACACTTGAGCATTAGCGCTGACAACTACTCTTCATGTTGGGCGATACTGACTCAACGTTACGACAACCGTCGACTACAGTTCTCATCCTTTATGAACACGATGCTGCAGTTGCCTGTAATACATAAGCCAGACGCTTATAACTTGAAGACGCTGCATGACGTAACAACGGAATGTCTGAACGGCCTAACAAACATTGACTTAGACATATCTAGTTGGGATCCCATGATTGTGCACGTGATGGCACAAAAACTAGACTGTGGGACCTACAATGAGTACATAAAGAGTTTGCATGATAATAGAGAAGTGCCAACACTGCAAGAATTTCTGGTGTTCTTGGAAAATCAATTCACGGCATTTGAAACTATGAAGAGTTCCAAGAAAGACTCACAGAGCTCAGAGAAGGCAGCTGGGACTGAAAAACATGTTTCTCGAAATAACGAGCATAAGAAATGGCATCCGAAAACTTACCACACTTCATACGGGCAATGCCCTCTTTGCAAAAACAATCATGTTTTGATGCGATGTCCGCAATTTATTGACTCGGATACAAAGCAACGAAACAGCGTAGTTGCAAAATTGCGTCTATGCAAAAACTGTCTGTTTCGACACGAAAACGAAACTTGCAATTCTGGGAAAACTTGTAAAGAATGCAATATGAAGCATCATACGCTATTGCATTATAGCAAATCTAATAATAAAACAACGAACTCAACGAGTACTGAAAACCAACGTTCAGGTCAACGACCATCGAAAGAAGCTGAAACACCGAGTTCCAATCATCTATCTGCCAACGAGATGGAAGTTTTACTCACAACCGTCCAAGTTAAGGTCATGACGATAGACGGGACTTACATAAACCTTCGCGCACTTGTTGATCAGGGCTCACAAGTCAACCTGATCACTGAAAATGCAGCACAACTTCTGAGACTACCAAGAAACAAACTAACTGCAAAGATATCAGGAGTTGGATCTGTCTCAGGCGACTGTAAGGGACGACTAAGCATAACATGCAAATCAATCCACTCGGAGTATACTTTCAACGCTGAAGCATTGATTATGAAGAAACTAATCAACAAACTGCCGAACAACACATTTGAACGACCAGAGTGGTCGTATTTGAAAAACATAAAACTAGCAGACCCTGAATTTAATATTTCAAGGTCTGTTGATATTTTATTTGGAGCTGACGTTTATGCCGAAATTATCCAGGACGGAGTACTAAAAGGCACCCCAAGGTCACCCGTTGCGCAACAGACACAACTGGGATGGATTTTGTGTGGAAAACTAGAAACTTTTAATTGTAACGTCACCCTCCTAGACTTGACTGAAATAACAAAATTTTGGGAGTGTGAAGATGTCACTATAAAAAACACTGATCAAGCACAAGAGGATCAGTGTGAAACTTACTACAAGAAAACGACTCGCCGTGATTCAGATGGAAGATACATTGTGAAGATGCCCTTATGTCCGGATTATCAAAATAAAATCGGAACATCGAAAACGATCGCAGTATCACAATTGCTACAGCTGGAAAGAAAGTTTCAAAGAAATGGTCCACTTGAGCTGTTATACAAAAACTTCCTTAAAGAATATCTAGAGTTGGGCCATATGAAACGAGCAAAACCCATTCCTTCTTCAACTACTGAATGTTTCTTACCACACCACGGAGTACTTCGAGAAGAGTCTACTACCACAAAACTCAGAGTTGTCTTCAATGCATCTCAGAAAACTAAAACGGGATACAGCTTGAACAGCTTACAAGAAAAAGGCCCCAACCTACAAAAAGATATCCAAGAACTTATCATAAAATGGAGAACTTACAAATACGTGTTTACCGCTGACATCGAGAAAATGTACCGATGCATTTGGCTGTCTGAGGAACAACAACCTTTGCAAAAAATTGTCTGGCGACCTACTCCGTCAGATAAATTGCAAGAGTATCAACTTTGTACTGTTACTTATGGCACTAGGTCCGCACCGTGGTTAGCCATGAGAACGATCAAACAACTTGCCTACGATGACGGTAACAAATACCCCATGGCTGCCAAAGTACTACTAAACGAAGCATACGTCGATGACGTCATCAGCGGCCACAACTCACTGAATGCGGCCCAAGAACTCCAAACATCGCTCATCGAAATGTTAAAAGGAGCCGGGATGAACTTACGCAAGTGGTCGAGTAATGAACCAACATTGTTAAAAAACTTAAGGGATGACCAGATTTCAAGCAGAATCACCTTTGATTTCAAGCAGGAAGAATCTATGAAAACTCTAGGACTAAGTTGGAATCCGCAGGCCGACACATTTGTGTTTAACTGGAAATTTGAAGAAAAATGTCGACCGGAAATAACCAAAAGGCGGCTGCTTTCTGAAATTTCACAACTTTACGACCCACTGGGTTGGCTATCACCAATAACTATCGCGGCGAAAGTTATATTTCAAGAAGTGTGGGTCAACAAACTTGATTGGGATGATCAGTTACCGTCACATATAGCAGATAAATGGCTGAAACTGAGAGCTGACATACCCAACGTAAAAAACATAAGTATTAAGCGCTGGGTCGGTTCAATGAAACAGAAGATCAAACTATATGGATTCTGCGACGCCAGTGAGAAAGCTTACTCCTGCGTGGTTTACAGCTGCGTCAGAGATGAACAAAACAAGGCAACAATAACATTACTTGCTGCTAAAACAAGAGTAGCGCCGTTATCAACGATCACATTACCGAAACTTGAACTATGCGGTGCACTTTTACTTTCGCAACTCATCGTAAAAATCAAAGAAGCGCTGAATGAATTCGAAATCACTACGAGCGTTTGGTGTGATTCTCAAGTGGTCTTGGCATGGATACAGGGGGACACATCTAAGAGAGAAAAATACGTCGCCAATCGAGTTGCAAAAATTCGACAATGCATACCAACAGAGCAATGGCACTATGTGAAGTCTCAAGATAACCCCGCAGACTGTGCATCAAGAGGATTGCTACCAACAAAGCTAAAAACATTCAGCTTGTGGTGGCAAGGCCCTACATTTCTGACTACATTCCAAGAACAAAGTCGTGAAGAAAACAAAACATGCACATTTACGACTAACTTAGGCAGCGAAAGCCAAGCGAAAATGAACGCTAAAAACAATTCAACTTATAATTGTATTCATAACTTATTAACTAATTGCAGTTCATTGACCAAAGCAATCAGAATTGTAGCATGGATACATCGATTTATCGGAAATGCACGTAACAGCACAAAACGTGACACCGGTTGCCTCAGTTTTTGCGAATTAAACAATTCTGAGGAACAAATAATAAAATATGTGCAACAAACGGAACTTACGCAAGAATATAAACAACTAATGAAGAAAGAAAATATTTCGTCGAAAAGCAACATTTATAAACTTAGACCTTATCTGGACAACAACGGCATAATCCGAGTTGGGGGTCGACTAAACTACTCCAGTTTACCCTTTGAAATGAAGAATCCAATTATTCTACCTAAGAGTGGGCGACTTACTGACCTTGTGATACAAAAGGCTCACCTCACGACTTTACACGGAGGAGCCAGGCTAACTTTGGCGTATATCCGACAACGATACTGGATCGTTGGCGGCAATAGAGCTGTGAAAGCTGAACTACGGCGCTGTGTGCGTTGTCACCGCCACAGGCCATCGGAACTCAATCAAGTAATGGGAGAACTCCCACCACAACGAGTCACACCTTCGCGACCATTCACCCACACTGGAGTTGACTTCACAGGACACGTCGAAGTCAAGCTCAACAAAGGAAGAGGAGTGCGTACTTCTAAAGGATACATATGCATATTCGTATGCATGGTGACAAAGGCTGTGCAAATCGAACTAGCATCGGACTTAAGTACTGAAACCTTCATAGCAGCCTTCCAGAGAATGTGCTCCAGGCGTGGTACACCAAGTCACGTCTACTCAGACTGTGGGACGAACTTCATCGGCGCATCAAGGTTGCTTCAGAAAGAATTTGAAGACTTCAAGCAAATCTTGTCGCCTGACTTCTTCAACAACATCGCAGACATGGGAGTGCAATGGCATTTTAATGCACCAGCCTGGCCGACTGCTGGTGGACTATGGGAAGCAGCGGTCAAATCGATGAAGTATCACCTTCGTCGAGTGCTAGGAGACCAAAAACTGACGTACGAAGAATTCACTACCCTACTTGCGAAGATAGAGGCGTGCATGAACTCCAGGCCGCTCTGCCAGCTCACTGAAGACCCCGAAGAATTTTATAACTACCTGACACCGGGCCACTTTCTAACGGGGGGACCAACAATGTCTTTACCACGTGCTGACTATACTGACGAAAACAAAATAAATTTAAGAAAACGATGGCAGTTAACGGAACACATGCATCAACAGTTTTGGAAGACTTGGTCAAGCGAATATCTTTCTCAACTACAATCACGCAGTAAATGGAATAATCCAAGGAAAAACCTAAGCGAGGGGGACATCGTATTAATCCGGGACGACAATTTGCCTCCAGGAAAATGGGCCATGGGACGGGTGCTAAAACTTCACCCTGGAGCGGACGGATATGTCCGAGTGACAACCCTAAAAACCAAAACTGGTGTCATCAAACGACCCATTGTAAAACTATCAATTCTACCCATCAATACTACTAGCAACAAAAGTGATGAAGAATGCAAACCAGATTTACAAAATGCTGAGACATCTGAAAAAACTTCCACAACAAAACCAACTACGAAAAAATGTCTTACAAACATTTTAATGTCTCTTTTCACAATGTTAATACTTGTGAATGGATCATATGGTTCACAACAAAGCTCAGGCACTCAAATTACCAACCTGGAACCTGAGAGACCGATTTACTACGACACCGTTGGCAAGGTTGAACTGATTCACGATGAATGGACTTTGCTTACGTACTACAACTTAACTAACTACTGGAACGGCATTCAACATATAGAAAATTACATCAACGGAGTATATAGCCTTTGCGAGAAGATCCACCAAAGTTACTGCAAACCTACCATCGATCAACTTTCCCACGAGATGGAACTACTCAACTTCTACAATACAATCCTGCTGGCTCCTCACAAGCAGTTATCTTCGCGCAAGAAGCGCGGCTTGATTGACGGAGTGGGCATGATAGCAAACAGCTTATTCGGTGTTTTAGACCAGAAATTTGCGGACAAATACCACAAAGACATTGAAGCAATACAACAAAACGAAAACTATTTACGTGAACTTGCAAAAAATCAAACGTCGATTATGCAACTGCAAAATGACGTATTGAAGAAAAATGATGCTAACATACAACTTCAGTGTAAAATGATAGAAAAATTCATGGAAGAAACTAAGACAAACCTAGCCAGTATTGAAACAGAAATACAGATATCGATGGCAACAAGTTACTTCAACTCCGCTGCACTCACAGCATCTCTACTGCTACACAATCTCAAAGAAATTCAAACCATGCTCCTGAATACTCTCACTAATGTATACAGTGGGCATATGGACGTGCACTTGATATCACCAGTCAACCTTCTAAAACAACTGGAAGATATAGCTGGCAGATTACCGAGAACACTGTCATTACCAACAGAAAATATCAAAGAAGATATCAAGGAACTTTACAAGTTGTTTTACGTAAAAGCCCGAATAACAATGAACTACTTTATGTTTGAAGTTCACATTCCTTTAATTTCGGATGTGGAGTTCACCTACTATCGGGCCATCGCTTTACCATTCAAGAGAGACTCGAATTACAAACTGATGCAGTTATCTTCGCAATACATTGCCGTAAACTTTGAGAAGAATTCTTACATCTCACTAAAAGATGAAGATATCAAGCTATGTATCAAAAGACAAAAACATAACTTCATTTGTAACGCAAACATGCCAGTCTTCAACTTACAAAACAAAAATGCTCCGTGCGAAGCAAAACTCCTGGGTCACCGTACTACTACGTCACCGTGTGACGTACACAGCGTGTCATGCGAGGAGGAATGGATTAAGTTACAAGAATCAAACAGCTGGCTTGTTATTTGTTGCGGAAGGTGCGAATTACGTACAGTTTGTGATAACGACGTAATATCGCAAACAATCACATCGACGGCTATAGTTACATTGAATCAAGGATGCGTACTGCGATCAAAAGATCTCACCATCACTTCACACAATCAGTACAACAGCAACCTCAACGTGAACTATGACATGCACGTACCGAACCTGAATTCGCCGATAAACAACATTGTTAACGTGACACTACATAACACGCCACATGAACTGTTCCGCCTTAAGAAAAACGACTTCGCGGAAATTGACAAAAAGCTGCGGTTCCAAGAAGAGCACGAGCCTAAACTACCATCCACTATCACAGACCATGACGTACATCAATATGTAATTTGTTACCTTTTACTAACAATTGCTGTCATCACTTTCCTGTGGATAATAATAAGGAAATACTGCAGGGTGCTCAGAATCCAACTTCCAAGGAAGAAAAATAAAACACCAACGCATGAAGATATCGAGCTTCAACCAATGGGATCTCGACAACAGACTGCCAGAGAAGACAACCAACGGTCGCCCACGGACGGCTGCGACGTTCAACATCAAGGACATCAAGACAACATTGCTTTTACTTTTAATTAATTCATTTGACTAATTGTACATTTATCTTTACTTCTTTACTTTATTTTTTTTACTTTGTAAAGGCGTTTCTTTCTCTCTCTCTACTCATCTTTGCTTCTTTAGGGGGTTGCCAATATGTACGGTCTCATCGCCGTACATTTTTCTTGCTTACTCGTCAACCTACTTTTGGCCAACGATGCGCCTCACACTGTCGCATAATAAAATGACATGACGGACGAATTTCAACGTAGTAAACTTATAACTCGGTAGCTATCAACAACTGAGAGAAATAATCGCCTTCCACTGCTGTAATTTACTTTTACATTAAATATACTCAACTTGTGCATTTTAGTGGAAAGGTGTTTCTCTATACTAACTTCAACTTAACAATCTTCACGACAAATCAGTGTACGGAGTTAACTACTTACAACCCGTACAGACCTATTTGCAAAGTATTAATTGATTCCTTTTAGAGCAATTTTAATGTAGTCACATTTACATAATCGATGAGGTTAATTACCTTGTCGTTTATTGTACAATACATTTTCAGTGTTTAATGTCTCCGGACTTTATTAATATTATTATTTTCATATGCTACAATGAATACTAATTGACTTTTTACTGTAAATGGTACATTTAATGCTGCGTTATTGTCTTAATGACTTTAAAACCTTAATAGTCAGCGTAATGAAGGTAATAACTATCAGAATTTAGTCGGCAGGTTCTCAACAAAACTAACAACAACAGTTTTTAAATAAAAATACCCAGACACTCAAAACTATGCGAAAAAAAGAACAAGCTAACTGTCTGCGGCGTGCATTTGTTTGTGTGCACGCAAATGTTTGTGTATGTGTTGGACATAACAGTAGACACTGACCTTTCTATACACCACAGTGATGAGCACGAGTTTGTCGAAGAGGAATATCCTCATTAGTTGTCGTCGGCGGCGCGCCGTGTCCATCGCATAGAACTCGTTCTGGCGCAGCAGCCGGCCTTGGTTCAGCAGGTTCAAATATAGCTACAACAGGAACGATCGATAGTGTCACGAATTAAATTAAAGCTCTACCGGACACAAATAGACTTCGCTTGAAGCCTACATTCGTGTAACTGTTCGAGGCCTCCACCATTTTTTATGGTTTCGGATGGAAATAAAATGTGCACGCATTTTGTTGCTTATTGTCATTTGTTATTTTGCCAGGCAATCAATATTTTAATAACAGTTAGGAGTTGTTTACGTGGTAAATTCTACTATTAGAAGTTTAATTTAAAGTAAAGTAAAATTCAAGCAGGTTATAATATTTCGGATATTTCGTAAAACTCGTCACACTAATAATAAAATTATCTTTATCTTCTAAAATCCCTATCTCAGATATGATAAAATGAGAGATAATAAATATTGTTCAACGCCTGTGGCAAACAACGTGTATTCCATATGACTAAATAGCATTATTGTAGATATTATTTACGGGTATCTTTGTATCTACACTTAATTTATTACCGATAATGTTTTACATGTCTCCATTATAAGCTATAAAGATTATAATGGAGACATGTTAAACACTTTCAAGTCATAATGTTTTGAAAACAAACGTATATATTTCACTCACCGGACAGTCGGTAATATTTTCCAGCGCCATGATTTCATCGACCGCTGTTAATACACATTCGATCATAGTTTTCGCTAGCTTCAAACTTTCCAGCGGAGTCTCGTCGTTCTCCGAAGACTCTCCGTTGCTGCCGCCGGTCTCGTCGCTGTCCACGCTCAGTTTGGATATCCTCGACTCAGTTTCACACCGCTCGTTCTCATAATTTGAATAAGTTTTAACTAAATCCGCCAAGAACAACTTGTATCTCGGTAGCCTCTGCACTGGTTCCAGAAGGTAACTTGACAGATCTAATCGATCACCTAATTCTAATTGTATTCCCTGGAACATAAACATTAGATATAAGTCATTTACAAATTCGATCGATAGCAATAAATGTAAATGTTTGCGGTTAACTTACATTTAGTAAATACATATAATTTAATAGCCTTTCACCGGCTTTCATGCGTAATTTGGGTCGAATGATATGTGATCGAGATCGAGGTGTAGGATAACTGGAGCAGAATTTATCCGAGCAAGTAGACTGAGAAGGTTCACAGAAGGGAAATGGCGCGCGACAATTATATTAATAAAATACAAACTTTCACTCAACTTAGACGTTTATGTCGCAACATTTTAGCTCTTTGGTCAAAAAAAGAAGTTACATTATGAAAATTCCAATTTGAAAAATAACGCGAGGAACGAGCTTCTAGTACATTCGCTAACGACGGACGGAGATAATTAAATTCATTTGTATAATTAATGTCTGTGTATACGTAACGGGAAATTATTTTTTGAAGCAGTGCGGTCGAGTAATGCCTATGAATGTGCAAGTATAACGGTAGTGCCAACAGTTAGGCGGTTGTATGGCAGCGTGCGCCATCGCCATCCCGCACACGGAAATAACGCTCAGCATCCATCGAGCATCGTGCTGAATGATGCGTGCATGCGGCCAACCGATAATGCTTCAATCAATTTAATTTTTACAGTAATACATCCCACGTACTTGTAACTACGCTAACACAGCCATTTAAACCACAATGGCACGTACGATTTACGACTTCCATAGATTAGAAGCGACACGCAAAAGTAGAATTAAATCATTATGTAACTCAAATCTAAAAATATTAGCTTGTATCTGGGAAACAGATAGATAGGGGTTTTTCGTAAACAGGGAACTCCCATGAACGGACAATAAAACGGATGTTCAATTAAAAATATCCTGAAATTTTGTGATAACGATGATGATAAATGGCAAAAATACTTGTGATTTTATTTAGCATCAGAACAGAAAATTCATTTAATTATCTGAAAAAACTGTAATGTCCCGCTGCCAAGAGGGCTCAAGCGGCTCAACATTCTGTTGTTATGGAATGTCCCAAAAAATAGCAAGCAATAAACTAAGCTTACCTGGAAAAACTGTTTGTGTTCGAATACCAGTCTCGTCGCTCTCTTATTATTCCTAGAGTACATTACGTACATATTGAACCTCTTTTCCTGCAAACAAAAAAAACGTGATTATTGCGTAAATCCGTTCTCGTACTGTTTATTTTGAATTCAGTTTGAATCAATCAAACGTCACGTACATTAACCGCGGTCATTACTGTGTGATTTCCAGTGATACACACTCGGTTATTTAAGAGAAATTCTTATACTTTCTCCGAAGACAATTGAACTAAGTAAAACTATCGGAGACTAGGGGCCAATGTGGCGATAAGCTGAAGAACTGTGAATAATCGTTCGACACGTTGAAAGATATTGCCCGTCCATTTAAATATGAGCCGTGCTTATTCAAAGTTGCCGTGGTCTAGTCATTTCTATGAATCGAAACTGTGAAGAAAGACGATCTTATTACGACGGTGAAGTGCGGAGGCATAGAATCATGCGCTCGCCCGTTCGTGACACCAATGTTTTTATAACGATTCGCTCTTAATCGGTCATTACGCTGACTGTTTACTCTAGTTAGGAAACATAATTATTTCAGGGTGAACATTGACGACAGTCCGTCAGTTTAAAAATAGATGGCCATTAAAAAAGTAAAATTAATAAGCGCTTTTCAACACACATTGTGACCATAGTACACCGTACTTACAATAGCAAAACAGAAGATTGTATCAAAGGAAAACAACGTGATCGTATTGGCCAGTTAATAGCACAGACATATCAAGACCTGTGTTTATAAAATAAGGTTCAAAAGATAAGCAGAGGCACCAATATTTATCAGATATCTATCACAATTTTAAAGTTATCAGATTGAGACTAGACAACTAAAACGTAAACAAAAACAAAACTTACGAATCTTCTGAAGCACTGTCCCAGCTTCCTTAGATCATTTTCACAGTCTCTTAAAGCTGGTAGGAACTCTTCAGAATGAAACCTGAATATCCTCTCGATGTTGCCGAAGATCTCAGGTTCCAAGGATCTGAAGTTGGGTGATAGTTCAGGTTTCCTCATGTTGGGGATGTAGTCGTCCACGACGTGCCTCAGTCGTTCCACATAGACGTTCTCTGTATGTACTAGTTCGTTCACGCGTTCTGTTAGCCGTCTGTGAATAAAACATTGCATTATTAAACCATTGTTATTGATAACAATTCGTACGTTGTACCCACCCACGTGCTTGTAAGGGATTTTAGTTTACGATACTGAAAACCCTTCGTGTAATGATAGGGTTTTTCCTAATTTTTATTGGCAAAAGTATTGCAATTTAAAATGACACCGCCTTATTTTATATTATTGAGGTAGATGCTTTGCGTTCCTGGCTTTGTAAACCTGTATTTCAATAAGGATCTTTAGAAATGCATATGCAGGCATTTCCTTTTAATATAAGTATAATTGTCTAACACAATTACAATCTTAAATTCTTAGAGTATGTGTATTATTTGTAAAACAAACACTGCTGGCATGGCATCTACATAATATGCCAGCAATGTTGTTTTAAAAATAATACGCATAGGATCGGTTTACGACCTGAACACTAAGATAGCATATTTCTCTTTAGAAATGACCTATCTCAGTGTTCAAGATGTAAACCGACTCATCACAGGTAATCCTTTATCATGATATAATAAAAAAAAGATATTTTAAAAGTATTGTCTGTGCAATTAACTACAGGCACTATTTATTGCCAAAATGGTGACAACGCTAAACTTAGTGCAGATAATAAAATATTAGTTAAACACTAATTGTTTAACTAATATTTTATAATCTGCACTAAGTTTAAAATATTTTTTTAGGAAAGTATACAGCCATGTTATGCCTCAGATAAATACTATTCTATGGATGCACAGTCTACGTTCCAAATGATGCTAAAAATATCTTTATCATATTGTTTTATCAAACAGGTCAAGATTGTTCCACTGTCAATAAGGACTTAAGGATATTGAGTGCAAATGATAAACTGCACTACTTCCTACATTAACGTCTGTTCTGTGAGATACTGTTTCTGACCAACGCTGTCATTGAGGCAATTAATACAATCTAAATGTTTAAGCAATATTATATTACTTGATTTCGTAAGGTTGCCTTGAAACGTTCAGCATAGAAAATGTATTACATGTTTCAAATGCCTAGTTGCTGCTTAGTTGTTTAATTACACAACATAAAACTTATTTTTTGGGTAACTTTGTACTACAGCTTCCACTTTGATCTGACCTTTGGTCCAACTACAGTCTGTGCTTAGACGGGTGTCTGATAGCTAGATAACCATTCCATTTGATAACCCAAATAACGTTCGATAGTTAATCGTTATTTACCCCCCAAAATGGGTTTCCCAAAAATGAAGATCATAAGATTAGTTCAACTAAAATCAGCATTCATTTTGGGTAAACCCATTTTGCGGGGGCAAATAACGATTAACTGAGTAAATATGTGTGGGCACAACACCCAGATGTTTGTATCTATATTTGAACTTTGGACTAACCATTGCGTTAAATCCGAAGATAACAAAAACAAAAAAAAATAGTCTGTTTTTCAGTCTTTTTTTTATAATATTATAAATAATATTGAGCCTAGATAAAGATAATTTGATAGATTTTGAGCTTTAGGTAAATAACCTGATTTGACCGCGATATCTGACGGGTTTCTGTCATTTTATCGACTCGAAGTCCTATGAAACGATTTGGGATCGAAATCAAACATGTGTTATGAACTAGTTTTAAATGAAATCTTCTACAAAACAGAGTACCTATTAAATATCATTATAAAAAACATACATTTTGTTACTGGCAAAATAAAATGTAATTTTCTGTCTGAAAGCAACAAAAAAATACTGAAATTCAGAAAACACTTTAGGAAGCGCCTGAATTATTAGTTTAGTTGTATACCTAATCTGTATCAAGGTCAGCACAATTAAATTTAATCAAGTTTTAACAATTCATTTCAAACATTTTTCCTTGTATTATCTGGCCGATTGTGGAATCGATTCTCAGTGCAAATTGTTTCGATTGTTTCCAACAATGCTAGGTCTCATTTAAAGATGTTATGTACACAATATTTCTGATCTGGCGTCAATGCAAAGATTGCGCTACCGGTGGTATTGAATAACAAACAAATCGTTTGAATTCGATGGCCTGGGAAGTATTACTAACCTATCGCTTGTGGAACAATAAAAATGGTTGATATTTATCTATAAAGCACCAAAGCTATTTTATCTCTTTCTTTTCCAGGACAATTGCTTAACAAATGATAGGATAGTATTATTCAGAGGCTTTCCTATTTCAGCTGGTAATAGAAAAACAATTCGTTCGATACCTACTAAGAAAACAATTGATTTTCCAATAGGACAAGTTTTAGTGACGTTTTCATTAGTTCACTAATGTATTTAAACTTGGCTACGATTATAAGAATGATTAAACAATACAAGTATAGTGTATCTGTAACAAAGTCACGAACAATGCGTGGATTATTAAACGTTCAACAACATTCCGAATTAAAAGAATGTTTTTTATTTGCAACCACAACAATATAAAAGTTGACAATCGTCTAGAAATGTTTATTTTTATATCGCATACCTATCACATAAAAAAATTAAAGTGATGTTTAGACCATCTGTGTATTCCGTTGCGATTAGATTTCCTAAATTAAAGAATAAGTTTATTCTAAAGAAATGTGGGTTACTATTGAATACCAAAGGTTTTAAAATTTTGTTTCCTTTACATAGTTTAAATAAGAATAACAACAAATAATATAATTTTTAACTATTTATCTATATTTATCTGTTATTAAATATTATCTATTTAATCGGAGTGCGTATAAATGATAACTATCAGAATCTACAAATAAATTATTGCTATAATTAAAAACGTCTTGTAGATATGTCGTTTGGAGAACCCACATTTTCTAATGACGTAATATTGTCACCTGTTTATAGAAGTAGCCATCGACTCAACGCCAATATTAGCGAAAGTGATAGTTTGACTCATTGATTTCACCACAGCACATAATGGTACCTAAATCATATGGAACATTTATACCTAACCGTGCCTCACACGTTATTCTTATAACATAACCTTCTAATTTTATCTATAAGCGTACAAAAATATAAATAGATACAAAGATATCTACATTTTATACTATCCTTGACGTTTTTCCGCGATTCCAAGTAAGCCGAGCATTGAGACTGCGGCCATCGTATAGCTAATACTGAATACTTATTAAAAATGCGAAAGTAAGTTTGTTTGTGTTTGTTACCCGTTCACGCTAAAACAGCTGAATCGATATAGATGAAATCTGGCCAACGGTTACACCATGACCTGGACCATAACCTTTTTTTCCGGTAGTACGTTTCCGCGGTATACTTTCCTACAGACACGTGGACGAAGCCGCTGGCAAAAGCTAGTACTTAATATATAAAGGTAACATTATGAAAATCGTTTTTGCATTCTTTACGTGTATATAATACGTACAAAACGTAAACACGAGAACAACCTTGGCATCCACGCCGAGGCTTGCGCATCCATACAAAAATACAACAAGTGACGTCACGAACTTGCCAAATCAGATGATGATGAATATAAACTACTATTTATTGCTAATCAGTTCGCCTTTTCTATTCTAATATGAGGCTAATCGGAAACTTAAATATTAAAAAATCTTGGTTAAAAGACTTCGAGACCTACATAATTTTGACGGCTTTTGCGGTTGTTTTACGTCAGAACTCTCTGAAATGGTAAACCAGTTATTTGGAACGAGTGGGATTCAGTATACATATTTGTTCTAAAAACTAGATAATAAATTACCAACCATCAATTTTATTGTTCTGTTTTGAAATTTTCGCAACGGATTTACTAGAAATACCTGTGTTTAAACCACATCGTAAATCGACAAGACTAACCCTATATTAACTAAGCAGTTCTAGAAATTAGAATGGTTGGCTGGGCTGACTAAATGTCTGTAAAGCAAGTTCCTATAAATTTAACTGGGTATCTAACAAACTCTTAGTATTCCGAGTAAGGGGTAGCATGATTCTAGACTATATAAATGCTGTCTCGTAGAAAAGAATCTGCTTGTTCTTGCCTACACTGTCAAAATGTTTGACACCACTGTTTTTTTTTTTTTTTTTTGTATGATCTTAGATGAAACTTTGCAACTCTAGTGCGTCTGCCTGTCTAGAGAGGCGGCCTATGGCCCAGCAATTGGAATTTTATAGGCTGATTACGCTTCAAGAAATTTTGTACTAAATTAATGATGACAGTTTGCACGTCGATGAACCCTTACGCCCTATATAAAATTTCATCCTTAAATAGACATCACAAATATACAAAGAATCGTGGAGTAAGTACTGATTAAGAAAAAAGCGCCAAATAACCCGCGAAGTTCAAATTTTCTTACGTATTTGATGATTGATGATTCGCGGCTATAACACGTCTGTATTTACAAGTCATAACCAATAAAATCATCAATATAACCCTCAAAGTTCGTTTAATCGCATGGAGTGACTAAACCACGAAAAAGTCATCATACAACCTGAAGGGCAATCGCGTAATACACCATCAGTAGTTTTTTTTTTTTTTTGGATGGGAAATCATCAATTGACGTCTCCCGCTCTTGGGCGGAGCGGGAGGGCGTGTCAGACTTTTACTGACTAAAACCCACCCGTGTTCCCTCAGTTGCCCATGTGCCAGGGTCACGGTATCTCTTTCGAACAATCTCGCTACCCTGGCAGACACAATCAGTAGCTTCGCTTTAATTTTGACAGTTCCACAACATTGATGGCGTTGTTTCCGTTTCTAAATAGATTTTTTTTGAACATCCTATGAAACAAAGAAGGAATAACCTTCGAAATTATTCAGATTCTGATTAATAGTGTGTTACGCAATTAGGGTACTGACAGTGACCTGCAAATTGCAAAAAAAAACGTGACACGTTCTCTATTTTGTGGTCTACCTCAGCATATTCTGCTTAAGCAAGTACTCGAATTCCTTGGCCAGCCCCTAAGGCATTAGAACTCCCGTCTGCTACAAAATATTGATTAGCAAAAGAGGTATATAGATAGTAGAGAATGTTTCATTGGAAAAGAAGAGAATCTTGACACAGTGACATTAGACAGTACTGTCATCAGTAGTCACAAAGAAACAGAAGGAGAGGAACCCTTCACAATCAAAGGTTAAAACTGCTACTTCTGCTGAAGAATCATGAGGATTGTGTGAAGATTACAACAAATTCTACACGAAACTGCCATCACAAGGTGAGGAATGCTTATTTCAGAACTATTTATAACTATTGCACAGTCTTGTTTTGAAGTTATATTTGAATACGTGTAGGTATACAATACATAAACAATGACAAAAAAGATTTTCCTCGTACTAAGCATGTTGTACACGTCTTTATTACTGTTTGGTACAATTTTAAGAATTCTAATAAATAAAGCAACTTTTGGGTAGGTATCTGAGACCTTAAAAGTCCCTGTTAAATATATAACCTAGAAGGCAAATAATAAATGTGAATAATAATAAATAATAACATTTTATTGACATAAAACATTGTTACATTTATATATTAAAGCCCTGACTCCTGAACTAGGTTGTAACCTGTGTTACAGGAATCAGTGTCCTCTCCCATTTTTTTGGTACATTAACATTTATGTAATAAAATGTAAACAATCATGAAATCATGCAATCATCGAAGCACTTGTATGAGAGTGTGTGTGCGTGTGTGAGTGAATATATAGTTTCTAGTCAAAACAAAGCTACGGACTTCATCTCATCCAAAAACCATGATCTCTTTTATTTCAAGGACAAGACCGAAGTTATTATCAAAATCATCTATCTTTTTCACGCGCTTCTTTCCTACAACGACATAGCATACAAATCCCGGAACCCTTAAGATAAAATGAACAGATTTTCTCAGTATATAGGTTCTATGTTATATATATATATATGTAAGTACCTAATCTAAGACCAGGATCTCATTATGACGAGCAGCATCATCTCTTAGCAGTAAAGTTGCAAACATAAAGATATAAATAGTGCACAACATAGTTAATCCACAGTAATCCACATCCACACTAATATCCACACTAATATAATATATATACAATATATATATTATTATATATTATATATATATATATAATATTATATATTATTTTATTATATTATTCATATTATATATATTATATACTATTATCCACACTAATATTATAAATGCAAAAGTAACTCTGACTATCTGTCTGTCTGTCTGTCTCGCTTTCCTGCTAAAACTACTGAACCGATTTAAATGAAATTTGGTACACAGATAGTTTAGAGCCTGAGAAAGAACGGAAGCTACTTTTTATCCCGGTAGTACCTTCCCGCGGGATATTTTCCGAGCTCCACGCGGGCGAAGCCGCTGCCAAAAATTAGTACTATATAATATTATAAATGCAAAAGTAACTCTGTCTGTCTGTCTCGCTTTCCTGCTAAAACTACTGAACCGATTTAAATGAAATTTGGTACACAGACAGTTTAGAGCCTGAGAAAGGACTTAGGCTACTTTTTATTGCGGGTTTTAAGGGGTTGAAAGGGAGCATGAAAGGTTGTATTATAAATGGGAAAGTGTGTGTGTCTGTTTGTCCGTCTTTCACGGCAAAACCGAGCGACGAATTGACGTGATTTTTTAAGTGGAGATATTTAAAGGGATGGAGAGTGACATAGGCTACTTTTGTCTCTTTTAACCCCCTGCTTCCCTAAAATGGGGGGTGAAAAGCGCTAATCTCAGGCTACGATCAAAAGGAGCAGAGCAGCAACAAAAAAATGAACGAAAACTGGCAGGCTGCGATGCGACGGGAAGGGTCAGGGGAGCAAATATTTGACGCGGACGAAGTCGCGGGCAGAAGCTAGTTTGAAATAATGTAGTGAGACTAAAATATCTTTGCATTTTTGGACCTAATATTATTACAATTCTCTCCAAAGGTACCTAATAATGTTATAAAATATGTATTTCATATTGTTACTTGATTATTATACGCCCTCGATTTCTATGTTTACAAATGAGTACCCTGTTCTTTCGATTCAATTTGGTTTCACAGCTGTATTTGGGTACATGTAAATGGAAACAATGTTGAACTTCATTAAAAGGCAGCGGCAAATTGAAGTGACTACAGACCTAGCGGTACAGAATAATTTACTCTTATTTACTACCATACTAGTTAAACAAATCGGATATTTCACCGTTTCAGTGGAAAGACGTCCACCGCCATTTTGACAGGTACATTTTTGGGGGGGTTTGCCATAATAGCTACGCTTGGCTGGCGGGTTGGCGATCGCAGTATGGTGATCAAATCCATAGAGAACGCTGCACGCTGCTGCCCATTCTTTAGTACTCGTAAGTCCCTTAGTCGCATATTTGACCTATCTAAATTACAGAATACTTTTCTACATTGAGACACTACATAATTGTTAAATTTGAGTGCGAAAGCAGCATTGTTAGATATCAACAAAAAGTTAATTTAAGTATTGGTTCATATAAATTCTTACCCAAATTCTCGTATATGCTCGTAAAATACAGAAAATAGGAACATTTTCAGGGAATACTACAATTCGTCTAATTCACTTGAGTTAGTCCTCAACAAATATATGACTAATATTTTAAAAAAAAACACAGACCGGTCTTCGCTGACAAACAAGTTAAGCTACTAGCCAAGAAAACAAAAGTAGGACTATATATTTTACTCACACACATACTTGACATGCACAATACGTACACATTGGATTTAAATAACTGTGTTTATAAACAGCAGTACCAACGGTAGCGTTTGGGTTGTAGTTATGACTTTAATACGTTTACAGCGAATTAGTAAACGAGACACGGGCCTGTCGATGATGCAATACTGTATAATATTCATTTAGATTATGGATGTGAACATGCTTTGTTTATTAGTACCTACTAATTATAGGTAAGAGTAATTGACAACTCAACGTTAAGGAAAAACCTATGACTTACGAACAGTTCCTACACAACCTACATATTATAAGATAACTAACTAGCCTCTGCCCACGACTTCGTCCGCGTCCAATTTCTTGCTCCTCCGAACCACCCCGTCGCGCGTCGCATTGAATCGCCTGCAAGTTCGAGTACTTCGTATTCGTGACTTTTTTTTACTTTTTGCTCGGCTCCTAAGCCTCCTCCTCCTGTTATAGCCTTCCTCAATAATTTAGCTCAATGGACTATCCAACACCTAAAGGTTTTTTTCTATTCGAACCAGTTGTTCCTGCGATTAGCTTGTTCAACCAAACTCTTGAGCTTTATAATATTACTAGCTTTTGCCAGCGGCTTCGCTCGCGTGGAGGTCGGAAAATATCACGCAGGAACATACTACCGGGATAAAAAGTACCCTATGTATTAATCCAGGTTATAAAATATCTGTGTGCCAAATTTCATCCAAATCGGGCCAGTAGTTTTTGCGTGAAAGTAGAACAAAATCCATAGATCTATTCATACAAACCTTCGCGTTTATAATATTAGTAGGATTAATAAAAATATGAAAAATTTGCATTTTCAATTCTTTGTAATACATTAACTTTGAAAAGAACGTTAGATTTATGCCTTAACATAACTCTACACCCGCCATATGAGTAAAATTAAAACTAAACGGTGAAACCGAACAATGAACTGTAAATTGATAATATTGATTTTGTAATACCAACACCTCATTGAATGGGCGCTGGAAACGATATGGTGCTTTCAGAATTATTTGTTTTCAAACATAATTATTAGGCACCGAGTTTTGGGCAAAAATAAACTACTGCGTCTTGGAAACAGCTACCATCATACTAAGGGATAAGCATCGATCAAAGATATAAAATCTTCTGCCTACAGAATCAGTAAAAGGCATTTCAGGATTTGAATTTAATACAAGGAATACCTATGTGGCACATCTATGTATATAGTTATTAAAAAACGTCGCAGTGCGCATCTTAATCAAAAAAAAATTATTTTTGTTGTTAAGACAATCGTTAAACATAATGCATGCTAGCCATCAATACAGTAAGTCATGGCGGTCCATCGTTACCAGGTATAGCTTGCCGTTATAATAATAATAGATTCAACCATAATAATTAGGTATGCTTCGCACAGAAACAACATAGAATGACCTTGCCACCTACATCGACGACTATATTATATCTTGCTTCTTAAGATACAATAATCATAACGAATCACGTGCAAAAATAGATCAAGAATTTTGATGTCAATAACTAAATAGGTATTTCCTTTCACAAATATGTTTACATACCTTTAGTAACTTTTATTATTATTGTTGCTCTTTGTTTATTCTGTTTTCAGTTAATGATACCTATATTGTTTCGTAAACGTAAGTGACCGCCATGTTGTTTATTTTTTTTCGGATCGCTTATTGATCTCGGATGTTTTTATTCTGACGAGCAAAAAGTTTCAAATATGGAATCAATGGCCAGTATCTAAAATCGTTTTGTTACGTTGCGTTTGTGATTATTTAAAAATATATCTTGGTCATTGACTGTACGTTTTATTATTCGATAATCGACATTTTAAATGATACTAGAAATAAATCTAAATGTTATCATCGGGCTTTAAATACGTATAAGCCACCTGCCCACTTGCCTCGCACCATATGAATAAACATCAAGGTGAAACCTCATACACGGTAACAAGACATAAGTAGGTACATGTGCGAGTTTTTATGCAGTAAGTAAGCGTTCGAGATCATTTTTACGTTATAAAATGACACCATGATAAACGTAAAACGAATCAGTATTCATTCACCAAATCGCGTATAAGGCTAAAACAAAGACGCACTAGCCATACCCATACATATGCGTACTTAGAAGGTAAAAGATATCTTATCATACCGTGACAAAGCCAGGCGGCGATATCGCAAATATTTATTTCGATATCTAAAAAAACTCGAGTGACCTCACCTGCGATATTTCTCCTTTTTCGATTCCACCGGCATCAATACCGGTTCCGTAGACTTGGAAATACACCATTCGTTCACTG
Source organism: Aporophyla nigra (assembly GCA_947507805.1). Classification (NCBI taxonomy): domain Eukaryota; kingdom Metazoa; phylum Arthropoda; class Insecta; order Lepidoptera; family Noctuidae; genus Aporophyla; species Aporophyla nigra. The sequence goes on along the minus strand of OX382302.1, from coordinate 15,042,494 downwards.
CACTCACAGTAAGAAACTCTGAGTCCGGCGCGTGGCACACCTCAGAGCCGAACTCGTCCGAAGACACAGTAATGCTATCATACTTCTGGTACGGAACCATGTCGAAAGACGATATCGACTTAATACTAACATTGTCATAATTAACACGATCACCAAAGTCACCCGAAGAAACAGACACATCATCCCCTCTTTCACTTTGTTCATCACTATTTTCTTCGTGTATCAACGTGTCCGTAGAATGATCGGTCGACAACGTTTCCGCTGCACCGTCTTCTAAGTTCAGTACGTATTCCTTTCCATTACTCATATTATCACTTGAATCGCTACTACTGTCAGAGCTATCGTTTTCTGAAGATTCTTCAATGGGCTCTTGACTAGTTGATTCTTCCTCGTTGTCAGATGGATCTGATCGTTTAAGTCTTAGCAACTTTTCTAGATCACTTTGTTTAACCCCGTAAGACCAATGCCTTTCCCCAGGATGCCCTTGACCTGCTGTTGATTTTCTTCTAATGACAGGTGGCTGTCGTGAGCGCCTCGTGACGACCGGTGACGTGTTCGGCGTAGTAAAGGAATACCGTCTTTCCTTAAACGTATTTTCTTCCGGAACAGGTGATTTCGTCTCCGGTGAAGGTGAAGGGGCATCTTTAAATTGATCCGGAGGTGGTGGGGCAGGTCTGTGAGGCACAAGCACATCTCCTGATTTCCTATCTGAGATAAAACCTGATGAACTAGATTCATAACTATGTTCTGAAGCATTAGATAATATTGAATTCACTGATATGTTAGAGTTTCTGTCTTGAGACTTTGTCACTGGATACAAATGTTGAAAATGGGATTGAATAGGATTAGCTACACTAGTCAAACTTCCCAAAGGTGATTTGCACTTGTCGAGCGACTCTCTCGAGCCGCTAAAGTTGTTTAGGTTGGTCCTTTCGAAGCGGAGAATCATATCTCTAACGCTTGCCCTGTCCTTTCTGATGATAACACCGTCTTCGTCGGAAGCATTTCCGGAAGACGACTGGAGCTCGTAGTCGAGCCGGGTACAACACTCCTCTTGTGTCATGGCGTGGTGGTGGGAAACACAAGGTTACACAAGCCGCGGGCACGGGTGAGCGGGCTCATATCAGAACGTCCGCGGTGCGCACCTCCGACACGCGCGCGCTACTGATAACCAAACACGACTGACAGCGGCGCGCGCGCCACACCGCCCACCGCTTTCATAAAACACCAATGCATACAGAACACACTGCCAGCTGGAAACGGAACGCGCAGTTCTACTTATACTGGACGAATTTTAATGTACCCTAGAAATTATCTTTGTTTGGTTCTTTTGCGCTAAGTCTTATGTTTTAAAAACAAGTAAGTGATACGACATTTGAAGTGTAATTTCATTATCGTCTAGAACAATGTGGGCTTGCGTTTCATCGACAGTCTCGATCAAATTAGATTATACCAGTAAACCATATGAATGTCAGATCAATTAAAAAGAACTGTCAAATATGACAATTTTATACACGTCTGACTATTGTGTTAGATGGAATAAAATCAGCAATATATAGATCTTTGTTTATCTTAAAGGTATTGGTTGTTATTGTCCGATTGCCAATCTACAACAAGCAATAGTCTGGGTTACTAAACTCATTGGTGCTAAATTGTATTAATTAAGGTTTCAAGCCTCAAGCCAAGGTTACCTCAGCCGCCCACAATACAACCAGCCTACATAATTATCAAAATAAAGTCAATGCGTCTTAATTACTTCTTATTTATAATTAATATAAGAATGCTTTGTAATTTAAGGTTGAACGCACATAGGTATATCAGATATTGAATTCGGTCCCATTTTAACCGTATGATTTACACTTATCCGAATCGCGTGCTTGAACATGCTACCTGCTTCCGAAGCATGATATCATCATCAGCCTATAGCAGTCCACTGCTGGACATAGGCCTCCCCAATTGCACGCCATTTAGCTCGATTTTCGGCAACTCTCATCCAGCTGCTACCAGCTACCCTGCGAAGATCGTCGCTCCACCTAGCCTGAGGGCGTCCTACCTTACGTTTGCCGATTCGCGGTCTCCACTCAAGAACACGTCTACCCCAACGGTCATCGGTTCGACGGCTAATGTGGCCGGCCCATTGCCACTTCAGCTTGCTAATCCTATGAGCTATGTCGACAACTTTGGTTCTCTGCCGGATCACCTCATTCCGGATTCTGTCCCTCAGAGATACTCCAAGCATAGCTCGTTCCATAGCTCGCTGAGCGACTTTAAATTTGTGGACCAGCCGTACCGTGAGTGTCCACGTTTCGGCTCCGTAGGTCATAACAGGTAGGACGCACTGGTTGAAGACTTTCGTCTTTAGGCTCTGTGGAATACGCGACGAGAAGACTCGACGAAGCTTCCCAAATGCTGCCCAGCCCAGCTGAATTCTCCTGTTAGCCTCCTTCTCAAGGTTGTTCTTACCAAACTGCAGAGTTTGCCCGAGGTAAACGTATTCTCGAACAACCTTGAGAGCGCCGCCATTGACCGCAATCGGTCCCGGAGTTGCGTGATCGTTGAACATAACCTGTGTTTTGTCCAAGTTCATCCGGAGACCAATGCGTACAGAAGAATCAACTAGGCCGTCCAGCATCTGCTGCAAGTCCTGCAGCGATTCCGCCAGTATGACGATGTCGTCTGCAAATCTCAAGTGTGAGATGTACTCGCCGTTGATGTTGATTCTGCGTCCTCTCCAGTTTAGCGTCTTGAACACATCCTCCAGTGCGTTAGTGAACAATTTTGGGGAGATTACGTCCCCTTGTCTCACTCCTCGACGCAGGACGATGTGTTCAGTTTGCCGGTCTTGAGTTTGGACGGTCATTGAGGCATTTTCATAAAGACATCTCAGCACTTGGATGTATCGCCAGTCGACTTGGCATCGCTGCAAAGACTCCAAAACAGACCAGGTCTCGATAGAATCAAAAGCCTTCTCATAGTCCACAAACGCAAGACACAGCGGCCGACTATACTCCTCGGACTTCTGTATAATCTGCCGCACTGTGTGGATGTGGTCTATGGTGCTGTATCCTCCACGAAACCCAGCCTGCTCCGGTGGTTGAAACTCGTCGAGTCTCCGCGCTAGACGATTTGAGACGACTCTAGAAAACAGCTTATATACGTGGCTTAGGAGCGAAATGGGTCTGTAGTTCTTTAAAAGGGTTTTGTCTCCCTTTTTAAAGAAAAGTACGACCACACTCCTTCGCCACGCTTCTGGAGTTCTCCCAGAGAACAGGACAGAGTTGAAGAGCTCCCGAAGCTCTTTCAGTACAGGACTTCCTCCCGCTTTCAGGAGCTCGGTCGTAATCCCGTCCTCACCAGGGGCTTTTCCATTTTTAAGCTGTTTGAGAGCCGCCTCGATTTCGTCTTGGCTGACTTCTGGCAGGTCTTCTGTGAAGTGGCGGGTTAAGGTGGCTCTAGAATCCTCATTTTCGGGATCAGGTCGAGATGCATGCGATGCGTACAAACGGCCGTAGAAGTTTTCGACTTCCGAAAGGATCTCCGGCTTCGAAACGACGATATCCCCGCTTGATGTAGTCAACTTCGTCAGGTGGCTCCTCCCAAGTGGTTGGACGAACACTTTCGACCCCCGATTTTGCTCAATCGCTTTCTCTATGAAGCGTGTATTAGAGCGTCGGAGGTCGCGTCGTACCAATGATCTTATCTTATTGTTGAGTGCCCGATGTTCTGACGAAGTGACAGGTGGGTTTTCACGTCGTTCCGTCATAAGCTCCAGAGTCTCCCTCGAAAGTTTGGACTTCCCGCCCGCACGCCGCATTTTGCAAAACCTCACACCTTCTTCCCTGAGGATTCCCACCATTTGGTCGAGGGCCTGGTCGACGTCATTTGTGGTTTCCATGGCAGCGAATCGGTTCTCCAGGTCTAACTGGAACGCTTCAGATCCTAACATAGTTTGGAGCATACTTGGTCGGAGCCTAGACTTCATCAAACGAGTTCGCTCGAGCTTGAAATTAATATTCAGAGAGCCTCGGACAAGTCTGTGATCACTGCCGGTATTGAACCTATTGATCACTGAGACATCTCTGAATATATGCTTCCTATCCGTTATGATGAAGTCTATCTCAATTTTTGTCATAGTGTCGGGGCTTCGCCACGTCCACTTCCTTTGGGGCTGTTTCTTGAAGAAGGAATTCATCAAGAAAAGCCCCTCCTTCTCAAGGAAGTTGACAAGCATTTGCCCCCTATAATTTCTGCTGCCAAACCCGTAGGATCCTACTACCGATTCACTGCAATTCTGTACTCCCACTTTAGCGTTAAAATCCCCCATAACAACATTGTAGTGGGCCTTAGTGGTGGAATGCAAGGCCTTGGAAATGTCCTCGTACATTTCCTCCACTTCGTCATCCGAGTGTGCCGAGGTCGGTGCGTATACCTGGACAACCTTGAGGCTATACCTCTTGGTTAGCTGAACTACGAGGTACGCTACCCTATTCGAGACACTGGAGACTTCTACAACGTTGTCACAAAGGGATTTGTTTACCAGGAACCCGACTCCGCCCTGGGATAGCTGGTCTCCCTCTCGGAAATAAAGAAGGTGGCCTGATTCAAGGGTTATGGTGTCCTCCCCCTCTCTTCGGACTTCACTCAACCCAAGAATGTGCCACTTTATCTTTCCGAGCTCTTCTTCTAGCTGCACTAGGTGTTCGTCGAGCCGTAACGTGCGTCCGTTGTACGTAGCCAAGGTCAGTTGGGTTTGGCGGCTATTCGTAACCCGGGGATTCTTCGCACCCCCTACCTTGCCGTTACCGTGACCGCCGCCAAAATCAGGAATAGCAAGGCGGCCGGGAACTGGGGGCCGTGGTTCAATTTGGCTTGCCATTCGGAGGGTTTGCCCATAATCGCCACGCTGGGCATGCGGGTTGGCGATCGCAGATCACAGCTTCTTGCGCTGGTGACGCTGCTGCCCATCACTAGTCTGTGCCATTTAGCTGTGAGGTTTTTTTTTATAGAAGTGGTTATCCCGCCACTTGTCGGTCGTCAGAGCCTCGTTTGTTATTCAGCAGGGTGCACCACGTGCAGGTGAGGTTGACTTGGGGCACTGAGATGGTAAGTGTGCCCCCTTACGCCCCTACGAAGCATGATACGTGCTTATAAAATGCATTGTTCAATTATAACTGAGAACGCTATTATTACTGCATGTTTTCTAGATTAAAATCTACGGAGAAAACTTGATTGCCAAGCCATGAAACGTAAATGGGTTGACCTATTTTAGAACTGAAGAAAATTTACTAAACAATGCCGTATTGTAAATTAATGTTCTTAGCATGTGTTTTCATTTAAAAGATATTATTGTGGAGATAATCAATGGTAGTTGCACATTATACATATTAGTCTCGCTCGTCAAACAAAATAATCAAAATAACGTGGCTTACGTACTTACGACTTTCTACCTACTTGGTAGCACTTTTGTGATAGAAGGTTTAAATATCTAAGAAAAAAAATAAGGAAAAAAGCTTTCAAGATTAAAAATAAGTATAATTAATTGTTTATTTGTACAACATAGATATTCTCATCAAAATATTACACTATTTGTTCATTATAATTAATCAAAGTCTAATTTCCTGAAGGATCCTTCTACGCCGAACAAGTTTGAGGAGTTCTTGGGAGTGCCAGGCCTCTTGGACTCGTCGGAGCGGGCCACCTCTTGTTTCAAGAACCAGTCGCCGTAACTCTCTACTTTAGCTTTCCAGTGATCTGCGAAAATTACATTATGTGTGAGTTTCTAGTCGCCGCCGGCGCAGTTGTGACACAGGTCGTTTACACATGTCACTCGAAACATACTTAGTGCTATATGTTTCGCAGGAAATCGTTATTTGTTACACAATATATATTATATAACTTTTATGGCTTATAAGTTGATTCGCATGAATTTACGGCGAATCACCTATCGGGCGAATCGAAATGATTTTTCATGAATTTTTTTTTTTTTTTTTTTTTTTTTGTGTTCGAATTGACAATTACAGAAATACGTATTAGACACGGCTGGCTTTGTTAGCCAGAGGGGTAATTGCGGAACTTTTTATCGGTAGGAATTGGTTTAATATTCATAGTGAAACAACATTCATTGCGTTATTTACGTTGCTGAGCCGACAATTTATTCGAACAACTGACGCAATGGTTTAGAAATAATCTTCAATCCCATTCTGATTCTGATAAATTGTGTGTTTCGCAATTAGGGTGCAGTACCCCCAAAACCGAATGAGAGTCTACATGCGAAAAAGGGAGTCGTCATCATCATCATCACGAATTAGACAATTGGCACGTTTTGAAATTCAAATTAAATTAATGCCTTGTACTTGCAGTGACCTATTCCCATATACATTTATTGCACCCACAAATATTTTTGATCCGTACAAGTCGCCTATAAAAAATAATGTAATATTATTGTAAAATGTAAATTTGTTCTAATTGACTTATAGGCCACTTTTATTTGCTGTTATGGTGTTAGGTAGTGTACCTGTTAATTCTTGCAAGTCACCGTCTGTACCGCCATATTCAACCGGGAGGACCGACTTTGGTAATATTTTATACATGGACGCATAGTTTTTATTATGGACACGAATCTGAAATCAAAACAAAGATGTTATTAGTTACCTTCTTTTGTTTTGTCCGCTTCAGTGAATCAGTCATACTTGGATTAAATTGCAAACGTTCGATAGAAGTTTGTTAGATAGAAGTCGTCCGTTTTGTTTACAAAAATACCAGGAAATATAATGACTCATCATACAAACTATTATTTCAATATTAAGTCGGTAATAGATAGGTAATATCCTTACCCTTTTCTTTAATTTTTCTGTTAAAAATGCTTTAAATATTGTGAATGCCGTTTCAAATCCTGCCGGTGTGTTTAATATGTGGGTACCCTTCACTCGCACTGGGAGACCCTTCTCAAAGGATGATATGGTCTTCTTGGCCAAGGCTGGAGTCCATTGACTAAGAACACTTATTCCTACATCTTTCATGTCGACTACTACAATCTGAAACAAATGTTTTATTCAACAACGGCCCATATTCTTATTCCATATTGATTAACCATAAAACCATCTTTGGGAGGCATTTTTTCATTAATATAGATTCTCATTCCTTGCTTAGTTCTTATTATGAAAAAAAGGAAAGGTCCCGACACGACCCTTATAATCCCATCCTGACCGGAATGTCGGTAAAGTGATCCTACCTCGCCAGAAACAGAGAAATTGTCATCTTCGAGCATTAATATCTCAGTCACCATGAGAGCCACCTTAATTAAGTCAGACAGGTGATACTTAGAGGGGTCGAACACCCCTAGTCTCATTAAACATATTCGCGGGGCATCTTCTCCTGTACAATTCTTCAGTGGCAGGAAAACTCTGAAAGTAAATGAAAAATTCATGTTTGATTATCCAACAGACACGAAATACCACTGCTAGAATATAAATGTATTCGCACAAAAATAAAAGTAGAACACTGGAGTCGTTTCCAAAACCACATTTTAGCGGAAAGTGCCCACTGTTCCACTTTCCTCATTTAGTCAGCATTGATTAGACGCTGGGGTAAAAATATTTTCTTACCCGAGTTTAAGTATTTCTTGAACCTTTGTCCCGCTGGGATCTCTGTTTGCGAAAAATTCTGGCACAATAGTTTTTAAAGTGTAATACATATCCAACTTCTCTTTCGCTCTTTCGAGGCTGTATTTTCCACCGCGCAAAAATCCTGTCAGCCATTGATCCGCTGAAAATAAATTGTTTTTCGTTTTAATATATTTATTACCTGTTTCAGATTCGTATTCTTTCTCATAATAGGGATATCCTTGAAAATTCTCATAGCAAATATGTAACTGCGCAATTTCTTGCTGGAAAACAAATACTGGCAAACGAGACTTGCAGCGACATCTATTCAAAATACCATAGAACTAATGATAAAAGTAGCGCACTACAGTCGGCAGACTTTTGGGTTGCCGACGCGCGATGTTTTATCATGTAGCACTACTGCTTTTTAAGATACAGTGTTTTAACATAGATGTCGCTACTGTAAAACATGTAGCACAGAAATACATAATTGAATGTATTTGTGAATATTCTCATGATGCTGCTTAGTGTTGTATTCTGTTAGAATTTTAAATAGGTTGAATTTTAATTTAATTTGTGGTTAAACACTATTGTAAATTACCTTACTTACTTGGTTGTACAGAAATCAAATGGGGCTGCTTTCTGAGCCACTCTCTAATAGCTGCGAGGTCAGATTGAACTCTTCGGGGATTCTCATTGATTTCCTTGGCAGCCTTCTTCGCGAGAGCTGGTGTTAGTGGCCGAACAGTCATTTTCAATTATTTATTGGTTGTCAGGCCTAAATCAAAAGATAATATGTATTATTGTAATAAGGCGTAATACCAACATCTATCTAAATGATTCATCGTATCTGATTCATTTTTGTTTGATAAAACAGTTACTTTACAGGATTGACTTTTGTTCAGGGCCAAGACGTAATAGGTATAGGAATAATGTCGATCTATGTTTTATCTTTTAGCCCGTGAGTTATATCAGAGCTACCTGTATTTATTTACCTTAGTAAGTACCTACCACTATTCCTATAAAGAAGTTTTAAAATAAGCAATCCAAAAAAGGTTTCTATTCAAAATGTCTCTCCAGTCTTACCTTAATTTGAATTCTAATAAAATGCAAATGCAAAATTAAACGGAGTTTGTAATTACAATTACTTTATTTTAATGAATATAGCACCACAACAATACCTACTTTGCTTATTAAGCAAGTAATTAGAGTATATCAGGCAGAATAATGTGATGCTAACCAATGCTAAAAATAAACACAGTAGTCTGTACGTATCCTAATTAGCTAGCACCTAGTTTATGATTAGCAACATGATAAAATTGTTTGCATTTCATTTTCGTAGATCACTGTTATTACAGGTATTTTAATTACCTATACTTGTTTACATAATAAAAGTTGAGTAATTCTGTAAACATTAACGTTTTAATTTTTCACTAGGGTTGGCTGTGTTATCAAGGTGCACTTTTGTATTGAAGATGTCGACTCAGCGTAGACCCCGCGACGGAGCCGCGTAGTCCCTGTAAGAGGCCGCGTAGCGGGCGCGTAGACCCTGAATGAGTTCGTGTTGTAGCCGCCTAGACCCTGTAAGACGACGCGTAGTAGCGCGTAGGCCGCCTCTCTACGCAGCCGGTATAGTAGCGTGGAGGCATGGTATAAAGGTACGTAGTAGCTCCTCTATCCCGTGCCTACTCGTAATCCAATTTGTAATTAAATGTATCGAAAGTGATTTCGAATGAAATAAGAGACATTTTAACTGGGAACGGTTAACTGACTGACATGACTATTATGTGTTATTTTAATGGCCAATTCGAAAGAACTTTAAATTAGGATATATTATAAACGAAATATCCTAAATATTTTCTGATAATTATATAATATATCACATAGGTATGGCAATTTTGATTTGCTGGTGATGGTAGTGATGCTGGTTCAAAATGAGATCGCTTTTCATCGTGTTTTTCTCCTAATTTCCACATATTATTTTAAGTATCCTATTATCAAATTCGTAAACCAGACTGACCACAACAGAACTCATTAGATCCCCACAGAAAAGAGTTAGGACTTGTTGAAACTTATTCAAATTTGAAGTATAATTAATGTGAACATTTCTTGGGATTTAGTGTCTTGAAAACATTCCTCTCAAACTTTCGATCGTGTCCCTTTTGCCAATTTTCCGATTCCATCTTATTAGCCACTTGGTTTTAAGGCCTAATTGAATGGTAGGATGAAATAAAAAAACCCAACACGATAGCGATCACAGGCACAGTAACAGCACCACCTGTCTACGTATATGAACCTGGCCTATTCAAAGAATATTGGTGCAATTACTCCACCTAAACAGTTATTTGAAAAGTACTCATTTGACCCACGCGTCCTGTGCGGGTCAACAAAAGTTATCTTCACCAATAGAAATCATTTATCCGTTTTGAAAACCTCTGTGATCAAAGGCATTCATTACTCGTAAAGATTTGTTGAAAACAACTGAGTCATTTTTCAATCCGTTTAGCAACTTTATGATAACTATAATTATAAGTAAAATGACTCCTTAAGGGGGAAGCGCCAGCCACCCGCGTAATTAATATTTTCTTACGTTTATCACAGTTATTACAATTACACCTTGTATTATAGCGGTAAAGGACGTCTACGAGTGGCGTCTGCGCACCTTCTACGCTGGACCAAACGCTTAATCACAGAGGCGCTAAGAGGCGTGACAGCCTCCCCTCTATCTGTTAGTTCCTTAATTCTACAAATAAGACTAAAGCGGTCCCGTCTTAATGATTTAGGACAAATCTTTGTGTTATGAGCACAATCATTTGTTCTGTGTCTGTGTGTAATTTTTCTATAATATGTATGTATTTAGAAATATTGAAGTATGTTTATCAGTTGTCTGGTTGCCATAGTACAGGCTCTGCCTAGTTTGGGATCAGATAACGTTGTGTTGGTTGTCCTAAGATATTATTATTATTTAAAAACACATTATCTTTTATATTGTCCTGAGTTTTCTTCATTTCACAAAGCCTATTTTTTTATATTCAAATTAGGCACTTGTAAATCAGCAAGAAGATCACGTCATCATCATCATTTCAGCCGTAAGACGTCCACTGCTGGATTTAGGCCTCCCCCAATTTGGGGGGCTTTGCCATAATCGCCACGCTTGGCAGGCGGGTTGGCGATCGCAGTATAGTGGTAAAATGCATAGAGAACGCTGCTGCCCATTCTCTAGTACCTAAGTCCCTTAGTCGCCTTTTACGACACCCACGGGAAGAAATGGGGTGGTGTTATTCTTTACGTCCGGCACCACACGGTACAAGTAGAAGATCACGTAACGCGAACAAATAATGAAAATCACAAAAATTTTGATATATTTTTTTACCATAACACAACTCACCCACTATATTTAATAATGAGAAAAATCTCTTAAAAAAGCCCAACAGAGATCACTTTTTTTTTCACCTTACTGGTAAATGTAACCTACGACACTAACTACACTTTAATGCCTGCAATGAGAGCGTGATACTACTGTTATAACTCGATCATTGATAAGATAACTAGATAGGTAGCATATTAAAATAATAACAAAATGAGATAATTAGGGACACCTGTGCTAGCATTGATATAAGTCTAGGTATTTACTACATTTAATGAGGTAGGTTACTTAATCGTCTAATTAGGTAGCTTTAATGTTACTGATAAATTTGCCAATACCTAGAATGTTACGGATATCTACTTACAATTTTGGTTGTAAGCGGAGCAATCATAAATAAGCGTTGAGTTGTAATAATAATTGTATTAAGACTTCACAAATTTAAAACAGCTAATGAAATCTTTTCCTTCTTCGTGTGACTTTTATTTTATAGTTGTTGCGAGTGAATTCTACAGATTTGTATTTGTCAGAGCATAATAGTAATTATGTCTTTTATAGACAGCAATAGATAAACTATTACGCTTATAGGAGTGTAATGCCACAATTACTGCCAGGGTCGCGAGATCTGGTCGAAAGACGTAAACATCATTTGATGATTTCCCATCCAAAAAAAAAAGAAGCCACAATTGTCTATACATCAATACAAATGAATAAAATTGAAGTATGTGTTTGTAATTTCAAAATAACAGCTTTTCACTAAATGCATAAGAAAGTAAATACGTTATCATTCTTATTAAAAAAAATCATTTTTTTTATTGTTGTCTTTGTATCAGTCGGTTTGTTCTGGCTAATCTCCGAAGCAGCTGGACTGATTTAGACGAGAGATTTCACTGGCGGATAGCTGTTGTTATAAGGAGTTACATAGGCTAGCTTCCCAGCTTTCCTGCTTTTGCATTTTTTTTTTTTTCACCCTGGGGTAATAGATATCCACACGAGCGAAGCCACGGACACAGTTAATTAACAATAAAATTAACATACGTTGTGTCTTACGTACATCTACGTTAGAAAAGATAACACCATGAAAATATATACATTTCTATCCCTTTTGTTTAGTCATTTTGTATGAGCTGAACAAATGCACATCTTCACACAATATATTATGTATAATAAGACCGATGTGTATTGTGTGAAAATATAACCTATATTTTAGGTAGCTAGCTCTATTACCTACTGAAGTAAACAAACTGGTTCTAAATGTGTATCTTAATATCAACAATGGAAACTGCAAATCCCTAATAAACAAACTAATAATATCATGAATCTTGGTGTTACCCAATAATTGGTATTTATCGGTCGAAAATGGTTACAGGGTCAATATACATGGGGACATGTTGATAACGTTTTTAATTATCAACAAACGTAAGGAAAAATAAGTTTATTTAGACGTTTCCTCTCATGTTGTTATGTTGTATTAAGTAAATAACACGACTTAGACCTTTTTTAATGATTCATAATTTCTCATAAAAACACAAACAATTGAGACCTCAAGGCGAAAGCACCGAGGTAGCCCGCTTTTTCATTTTCATACGCTTTTTTTTTTCAGTTTTCTGATCATTATGATGAAGTTTTCTGGTGATCAAAATGTGATTTTACAGCATTATAACCATAAAAATCATCAATACTCTGAGTTCGAATTATCCCATTTATTTAATATTTCGTGAAATCATGACATTTGAGCAAAAATCTAATTTTCGAAGCTGTTTTAATGATAATTATTTTGGTCGCGAATTATATTTTGATCAACATACAATTTGACATCGACACCTGTAATTTGCAAAAAAACTTTAGAAAATCTGAATATCTTACCGGATACCGGATTACCTTAGCACATCCCCCTTAAAGGGAAAACAGATGGTTTAAAACATCAATTAGCAATGGAACGACTTGAGTTTTAATTAAAAATGTTTACTTTTATACATTGTATGATTACGCATTATAAAATTAATGATATTGAGAGAAGATAATGTAGATAAACATGTGATTCATTTGTTAAAAAAATATTTTAATGACTCAAATCATTATCACAACCATAACAACGATTTTTAATACACTGAGATGATAATAAATTTTTATATTTTAAATAAGGCTGTGAGTACTTTTAACACTAGTAGCTGCTAACTTAAAAAGAAAAAAACTGAATAAGTGAATATTAGACCTACCTTCTTTTTAACAAATTTTATCAACTTCACGGCACTCGCTATAGATGAAAACTGATAGCCTAGTTCCAAAATATCTTCGTACGGGAAGTGAGATGCATTTTACCGCCAAAAGATGAAAACCGAATGCCGAACCGTACGCGCCTGATCTCGTCTACTTGTAAAATGTAACAAGAGTACTATCTCTGTGACATTGAATTTGCACGCTCTGTTCCATAGGTCGTGTGTAACTACAATTCAACATAGTCTATCACCCTCGTCTTGAAAATGGTAACGTGCACCTCTTCGTTTACATGCAAATGTAGTCGTTATGGTGTATTTTAGTCTTTAGTACATACGTTGCCTAACAAACGAACATTGCTGTGGTGGATGTAATGCTTCGTTACAAATTGCATCGAATAGAATGGGGCCTCTTTCTGTTGCATGTTATATAGATAGGCGTAATACAGGCCATAAACTTCATCTGCTGATTAAAAGAACGATATTAAACCGGTCTGGATAAATATTTACATGATAAATGGGCTAACAGAGATAAAATAAAATTAATAATAAGTACATAATTATATTAAAAAAGAAATAAATGAATCATAGGGTATCGAAAAATTCGTCTGCATCGCTGTCAATGAAAAGAGTCCCAAACGGCTGGCAGCATTGCCACGTTGCATGGAGATGCTCATTTTTCGCCAAAAAATAGGCCAGCTCTGTGGTCAACAGTCGACCAACCGCTTGGCGTAGTCTTGAACAACCAAGCGGGCACTCGCCACTGGCCCTAGCGTTTCAACCCCAAACGACTCGAATATATTCCTCCTAATTAGATATGAATATTTAATAGGTTGTATTTAACAGCCAAAGAAAATTCTAATCTCAAACAGTGCGAAAACTACAATCAAAACAGATTGACAACTGAAAACAAAACAGTTTTTCAGGATTCGTTGTTCGGCCATGAAATCATAAGTTTCTTTGGTAGATTGGGGCTTGCAGAGAGTTGCTAGCACACGGGAAGGAATCTAAGCATGAGTTTAAAAAAAATATTACTGTTGGTATTTTCTGTAGAGATGGTCAAGAACTAGAATGGAATATTGTAGAATTAGCCCTGATGCATAAATAACTGGAAGTCATGGCGGGAGTCGATCACTCAACCTGTAGGATTATATACATCATCATCATCATCATTTCAGCCGTAAGACGTCCACTGCTGGACTCAGGCCTCCCCCAATTTGGGGGGCTTTGCCATAATCGCCACGCTTGGCAGGCGGGTTGGCGATCGCAATATGGTGGCAAAATGCATAGAGAACGCTGCTGCCCATTCTCTAGTAAGTCCCTTAGTCGCCTTTTACGACACCCACGGGAAGAAATGGGGTGGTGTTATTCTTTACGTCCGGCACCGCACGGTTTTAAATACATGTATATATACAGGGTGTGGCGTAAGTAGTGGTCCACCATTCAGGATTCGATGGACCAGATAATTAACTATACCTAACAATTAAAAATTTTAAACATTTTTACCCAAGGGTTCCGAAAATATTTCATTTTTGTCTTTTATTTACGAAATTTCTACCTTTTATTACATATGAAGGCAGAGGGTTATAATGTAAAATAAAAGAGGTTCTTTCAATATTAAGGAACTATTTAATCAATAGACCTTATACGAAACTGCACTTAATCAGTTTCCATAATTATTAATTTAACACCTTATTAAAATAGCCATGACACCCAGTAATACAGTTACAGCATTACGGTTCATACAAAAGAGTATCAATGTACAGTGAGGCAGAGTTACAATAGTTGAGAGCAATACAACCTGTGCACCGGGCCACGCCTGAACTTAGAATGCCATTTCGCCGCTGTGCGGCGTATTTTATACGGAAGTATTGGAGGTGGGACAACGACGTAGCACGCTACGACGTAGCGCGCTCTAACTCCACCCACCAGCAATGAGGTGGGAGAATGGCGTAGCGTGCTACGACGCTACGGCATTATCGCGTAGCCCAATGCACGTGCTGCTTACAATGTTACGCCGACACGGCCATACTGACGTGCGGACGTCCTCGTACGCTCAGCTGACAATGTCACATCTAGAACTTGAAAAACTGATTAAGTACCGTTTGGTCATCCTGATTGTTTCTGGCCCGGTCTATTTAGACCCTTCAGATATTTAACCACTTGGTCCAGTCTGCTACGACTCTTCAAGGGTTATTTCTTGGTCCGGTCAACTTATGACCCTACAAGATCAACCCCCTGGTCCGGCAATTGTTTTGCCCTTCAGGTGTATCCCTTCAGTTAACCTGGACCGGATCTAGCTAGGCCGAACAAGTATTGTTCCTTTAGCTTAATTAACAAATAGCTCAATACTTTGGTTGATTTACAAGTGCTTCTGTTACAATATTAACTGATTCAGGGCCAATAGATTCTACTGAAACAGCACATTAACCACGGTTTCTACAACTTGCATTATTATGAGTACTGGTAGATATAGTGTCACTTTTGGCAGACATAGTATCATTATTGGCAGAGATAGTACCACTATTAGGAGACTGAATATCATCATTGTTAATCTTTTCCCTAGTCTTATGGACAAGAACATCTATGTTATTCTTCGCCGACACGTCATCCTCATCATAACATTCTGTGAATTCCAGAAAGAATGACTGACCACGGGGTACTTCTTGTAAGTTTTTGTGAGAGTATTTGTAGACTATTCTTTCCATTAATGTGTTTCAATTCGTACCTATCATTTTCTTCCAAAGTAGCGGTGATTTTAAAGGGGCCTTTGTATTTACGGTCCTGTTTCATTTGGTGTCTTTCTTCGAATTTAACAAAGGCAAAATCACGTAATGAAAAGCATTTTACCATAGTTTTATCCTTGTTAAATGATAAATGACTTTTTTTTTGGAAGTAGGTTTGTACAAACACTTTTACACGTCAATCATATTTTTTTAAACTAGATGTGGTCGGCGTTTCCTATCTGACTACTCTGAGAAGAAAGGCTGAAACAAACTCAGAGGTCACAGGCTCTTTTAAAGTCCAGACATAATCTTGGTCACATCATGTGAAGACCATGTGGATTGGTGTCTGAAGTGGTATTTTAAAGAAAGAACCACTCAGATTGAGTGGACCTGTCCAATCAGTGCACGCATTTGTCAGTAAATCGACCTGTGTCGTATTGGACCAGCTTTTTTTATACCAACAAAAGAATCGGATAATGGTTTCGAGGTTTAAACTATCTTCATCAGGATGATTAGTAGAAACTCTTGTTATCTCTAATGAACCCTTAATACCAAATATTAATTCCAAGGGCGTGAGCCCTGTTGCTCTACAACGAGTACTATTGAGACTAACTACTAGTTGGATATTGTCTACATGATCTTACCATAAGCTACCCGAATCTATAGCGAGCATACTTTTTAAGGTCCTCATGACACGCTCGACCTGGCCATTGGCCAGGCAAACCAGTGGATATTAATTGTAAATCGATACGATTATCTTTACAAAAATTCTTAAATTCAGTATTGTCATATGACCTACCGCGATTTGCAACTATTCTTTTACGAGCGCCAAACGAGTTCACTGCATTTTTTTTTGTGATTTAATAACTAACAAGACGGATTTTGTAAAGCCATCAATAATCACGGAAAAATACTCCATGCGCTCGCTTTTTAACACGCTTTTTCCAGTGAGTTTACCAGTTAAATCTAAATGAATTATATGCCATGGAACGGCAAGTTTAGGGATTGGATGTTGACCGACCTGCTGGGTATACGGGGGACCTTTGGAAACCTTACAAGCGATGCAGGAACCTCCATAGGTTTTAACAAGTTTTGGCATATTTTGAAACCAATAAAGATAAGATTTTTTTTTATAACCAAGGTGTGTTATTTCGCTGTGTACTCGATTAATCATTTACCATGTTAAAGGGTGTGGCAATATTGGTGACCATTTAGTGGTTTTATAACATTTGATTTTACGATGCCCTGTCTAATATCGATAATGTGCGTGATATTTCAGACAGCAAGTCATTTGAGCGAAATTTGGATATAATGTCTTATATTTCGGAATCACGTTATCTACAGATAACCAAATCCTCTCCAGTTCAGACAAATTTACAATTTTAGCTGCATTATGAATAAAATATGTGTCAGCATGATTACGTGAAAGGAAGTCTAGATGTGCCATATTTTTTCCCTCTTTATAGATGATATCAAAGTCATATGACTGCAAAATTGTCCACCTATGTACTCAGGGGTTAGGTCCTTTTTGTATTGAGAGGCCTTTAAGGCGTTACAGTCAATAAAAACCGTAAATTTACGCCCATATAGGTTATATCGAAAATATGTGGCTAGGCCATATAAATCGTTGGTACTGAGCAGCAGTGCTTGGAGGAGGGATATTTTTTAGAGCTTCAATCTTATGGGGATTTGGTCTAATTTTTCCAGGGGATATTCCGAAACCCAGATATTCAATTTTCGGCTTTATACATGAACATTTTTTTTTAAAGTTATATCTAGCAATCTATTTAAACGAGACAACTTTTTTGAACAGTCTCTAATGCAGAAAGTACGTCATCCATGTAGATCAGTATTTTATCGTCATTTAGAGGTTTAAGTCTATTATTTATAGCACTTTGAAAAACCTGTGAAGCATTTCATAAACCAAATGGCATAGTGAGGTACTCAGACTGACCCGTTATGGACGCAAATTTGGTGATCGATTCGATCACTAACTAGTAGTAAAGGATAGCTGTCTGGTCGAGTATTGCTATTGAGTTCCCGGTAACCAACGCACATACGATCGGTACCGACCTTTTTTTATTAATAATGTAGGACTCGCGAAAGGCGAAGAATTTCACGAATTATGTTAGCATCTAGTAATTCTTGTACTATGTCATTAACGATTCGTAACTCGAGATATGAGGAGTATTTAGTGAGTATTTCAATCAAAACTTCATTTTCTTTACCGGTAAGATCTGTGTCAATAGAATTAATGTCAAGAGGCATTTCTAATATAGAGCTAAGATTTGCTTTTTTTTAAGTTAAGGCAGCTTTATTATCCACAACGGATATTGCTAGTCTAAAATGTCGTGACCTATTAATAAGTTAACGTTTTCATTGAAACATTCGTCAGACAATACTTGACATGTAACGTCAAGAAGAAAGTTTTGTACCACGGTTGGGCTTTGTATTTGGATTGAGCAATTAACATCATCATCAGGAGAGTCTCGTCTGAGTGACTATCGGGAGATACCAGCCTGACGGTACATCTAAATGACCATCAACTTAGATCAGCTTGACGAGAACTGACTTCTCTCGAGAACATTGGACCAATTAACATTATTACAATCAATCCCCTTTAAAGGTTCATGAAACTTTTCACCAGTAAGAAGACCACAGTTACCTTCATGAAGATACACTCAGATCCAGAGTAAAATATGAAAGGAATTGCATACCACTTATTTCCAAAACACCACGCGCTGCTCTGCAAACAGGTTCACTTGTTTGCTGGTGTTGCTCGGTGTGGGGATCTCTTTTCTTCTTCTAGCGTTTAAGGCAAGTGGTGACCACGTGGCTAGCCTCACCACATTTGAAGCAGGTTATTCCAGAGTTCGTCTGTGGAGTTTTTGCTAAAACAGGTACCTTTTGAAGCAACATGCCGACATTCCTGCCCTCGTTGACCGACCTTCCCACAGAAATTGCAGTTTCCCCGAAATTTAGTTGATGGACGACGGGACTTTTTTGTGTCTGTTTCGGACGTGCCCGGTTCTTCGTTTCTGTCACGGTGAATTTTGTCATCGCACCATAATAGGACAGATAGCCGAACCGGTCCTTGCATTGTCCGGTAAATTTGCACCAGGAAACTTTTCAACACGTTTTCCTAACTCGGCTGGGGTTATTGGTTATCAATTTATGATTGTGATTAAATTCAAATTATCCTGCATTGTCATGGGTTTGGAAAATTTAGAGACCAGCATTTTCTTAATAGTACCTATCTCATGAAATATTATCTGGATTAATTCTTGTAAAACACATGGCGGCGCGGGCCTTTAGAGGTTGAGCAAGGGCTAAAATAAGGTCTACACCTTCTGGCTTCTTACTGTCGATTACAATCTCACTTAATGCACACCAGTTGATAATGGTGGTTTTAGTTACATCAGGATCGAAAGGAACCAACATCGATTGCATACTGGGTGTCATGTGGCGAGGTGTCAAAGTATCTGCACTTATTTTTAATTGATTCCATACTACCCAAAAAAATGACATTTGTTCCCGTATTAGAGGAGCCCAGCAGTCCCAGATAAAGGTGGGAGTGGGTTTCATCCCACTTCTGATGAAGGCAGAGGGTTATAATGTAAAATAAAAGAGGTTCTTTCAATATTAAGGAACTATTTAATCAATAGACCTTATACGAAACTGCACTTAATCAGTTTCCATAATTATTAATTTAACACCTTATTAAAATAGCCATGACACCCAGTAATACAGTTACAGCATTACGGTTCATACAAAAGAGTATCAATGTACAGTGAGGCAGAGTTACAATAGTTGAGAGCAATACAACCTGTGCACCGGGCCACGCCTGAACTTAGAATGCCATTTCGCCGCTGTGCGGCGTATTTTATACGGAAGTATTGGAGGTGGGACAACGACGT
Source organism: Aporophyla nigra (assembly GCA_947507805.1). Lineage (NCBI taxonomy): Eukaryota > Metazoa > Arthropoda > Insecta > Lepidoptera > Noctuidae > Aporophyla > Aporophyla nigra. The sequence goes on along the minus strand of OX382302.1, from coordinate 15,022,670 downwards.
AGCACGCTACGACGTAGCGCGCTCTAACTCCACCCACCAGCAATGAGGTGGGAGAATGGCGTAGCGTGCTACGACGCTACGGCATTATCGCGTAGCCCAATGCACGTGCTGCTTACAATGTTACGCCGACACATATTTGTTTGTAGTTTCAACAAAAACCATTATTTTTTCATTTTGATTTCTGTTAATTACTGCTGAATACTAGAGCTATCATGATAAATTATGATTTTTTTATGTAAATTCAGCTCTTTTGAAATGAAATGAAATGAAATGAAATGAATTGCACCGATCCCAGCGTGGTTTGACCAGACTCGATTAATCGAATGAACCCCGAGATTTACACCAGCCCCTGAAGTCTCATGATGCATGGTGCTACATAGGCCATTGCATATCAAGAAGTAGACCGGGGGGCGCTGTAATGGTAGGGAAGACGTGCCCATAGGATAGGAAAGGATTACGAGCCTACCGACTATGCAGCCTTAAGTAAGCATTGGACTAGTGGAGAGAAGGGTGATTTGTCTATAGGAGGGCATCTTTTCACGTCGTCGCCGGCATCTTGATCCAGGTTAACCATGAAAATTGCCGGCAATATTGCCAAAGTTGCTAAAACTGCCGGGAATGTTTCCAAACTTGCCGGCAACATTCGGCAAGAAACGTATAAATTGAAAACAACTTTTCCTATTATAATTGCTTAGTAGAATAAAATTGCCGTATGCAGGATGGTAGTTGCTATGCTTATCTATAATATCCAACCTAAAATTTTCGTTTTTACATTTATTTACTTACTGATAAACTAAAGAAAAGAAACAAGCTATCCATGATTGTTCATTGGTGATGAAACCACAACTATTTTAGAGATATCGTAATTGTTTTTCTTTTACGTTCTTATAATTTAACTTCACTTGAATGTAAGAAAGTATGTACATCTATATGTATACAAATCTGTATGTATAGAATGGTCAAACCTTGCAAGACGATCAGCAACAACAAGTTGATGTTTTTAACCGATTTTAAAAAGGAAGTTCTTTATTTGATATGAATGTATGTATATATGTATTTTTGTTTGTTTGCGATTTTCTCAAAAGGTACTGATCCTATTTTGAAAATTCTTTTGATGGCATGATTTGTGCAGTGGGTAAGCGACTACTGTGGGGTACGTATTATTCAACATTTAAGCTATCGTAAAACAACATAAGGGTACAAGAAGTAATGTGAACAAAACAAAAATCAGTAGGTCATGCTTATTTATTATAATCAGTAATTAAAGGGGATTTTGAAAACGTAAAAAATATTCTGTAATCTATACTAATATTATAAAGCTGAAGAGTTTGTTTGTTTGTTTGATTGATTTGTAATCTCAGGAACTACTGATTCGATATGAAAAATTATGTTTGTGTTGAATAGCCCATTCATCGAGGAAGGCTATAGGTTATATAACATCACGCTGTGACCAATAGGAGCCGAGCACCAACGCAAAATGTTGCAAAAACGGGGTAAATTATTACGTTCAAGAGCTTTCATTGCGTGCGCTCCTTAAACGGTTAAAAGTAACGCAACAATTATGTAAGCCGTAATTGTTCCTCTTAAAAAGTTCTAAAAAAAGTCCGCGACAGCATATGTCCACCTTTTAAGGTTGGCGAACTATATTTTTTCAAATTCGTTATAAAAAATGCATTATTTGCGAAGGTGTTTTCATAAGACATGGATATAATCCTTATCCATTGAGAAGTGTTTAATTTGGAACAAAGTTGCTCTTACATTATTTGAGATTAATGAATATCTTACGAGATATAACAACCTGATTGCTCAACACTACGTATGGGCCGACGCGCGGCGATTTGATTCGACGACGGGGTGGGTCGCGGGAGCACGAAATTTGACGCGGACGAAGTCGCGGGCAGAAGCTAGTGTAGGATATGTGCACGAGTGCTATAACTTTTCGTTCGGCATAACGAAGGCTCTATGCAAGTTGAGTGAAAAAAGAGGCCATAAAGCTATGCATAAAATACTACATTTTGTCATGGAGAGTACGCGGCAGCAAAACAGTGGCGATCACGATAGTCAATTCTCTAAACTAAACTAAAAATCACTAAAATTTGGTTTATTCCTGTCAAACGACAATTTCCTATTCTGAAATAGACTATAGTGACACAACTTAACTATATTTTAGTTTGACAGCACTAAGATTGCACTGAGTTATTAGTTTAGTGAAAATGACAATTTTGCTATTCTGAGTTTGCCGGTTTTCACCAAAAATTTTGACAATAATCATTTATTTTGACTAAATCTGACTATTTTTAATCGCGATTAAAAAGGTGTGGAATAAAACTAGTGGTCATGAACAAAAATTCACACCAACGCCTCGCCTTCACGTGCAAAAACAGTGCTGTATTTTATATTTTTTCTTTTGCTTATATCTCGAAAATGGCGTGTCCTATCGCAAAAATAATGAAATTTTCGACCCCCTTTGTCAACCCCGGAACATATAAATCTCAACACGTGGGTAATATTTTTTGTATATTTTTAAACAAAAAGTGAAAAATTCCATATAAAACACGTCCAGGCTGCCCCCTTGCGCGCGCCTTCGTCTCTAAAAAAATCATTGCGTAGCGCACACAAGTACCACGTTGCGAAACCAAAAGAAAAAAAAAACCACGTTGATTGTCAAATTCGTTTTTAGTCGTGTCAAAATAATTTTTAAATTTAAAAATTTTTTCTTGCAGAATAGCGTTAAAATTCTCATAGCCAAAAGTAAGGAATTTTAGAGATAGTTTAGTTAGTTTAGTTCGCTGTACAACAGAATCGGCACCAATATGAATAAATTTTATTGTTTTATTTGTTTTTTTTTTTTACACATTTAATTCTCTGGCAGACGGAAGACACAATAGACCTAAAACTCATGTACCCACCACAAGAGACCAATCTAAAAAGCCCAATCTCGTTTGGTTTAACAGAGCGTAGATCCTATGACCACCTTCCAACTCCATCATCAGGCTGGCACAAGGTCATCATAACATTTCGTTCTAACTAGACATACATATATATTTATATATATATATAATTTTAGCGCTATCAGACTTCAGGAAATAGATTAAAATCGATTTTATTTCAAACAGATGAAGTTCTTGATGACAAGTTGAAAATATTTACAAAATAACACTACACAGTTGTTTGATTTATATTTACTTCATTTGGTATCAATACCCTCTTTCTTTTTGTATAAAATATATAAGTGATATTCTTAAAAAACTATGGGTTTAGCTATCATGAAGTTACCAATGGCATAATTTAACTTTATCTTCACATATAAGCATGGATAATTAAGAAATAATAATAATTATGAATTAATAATACAGGCCGACTAATAATACATATAATTACACCATTACATAAAACTTCAGGAGCGCACAAACTTTGAAAATGGCATTTTTAAAACCCTATGTAATCTGGCAACTTTGGCAACATTCCGGCAATATTGCCCAATATTGCCGGCAATATTGGAAACTTTCCTGGTAACTTTCGGAAACATTCGGCAATTTTCATCCCTAATCCAGGTAGAGCTTCACCGATGCATCTTTTGGTGGAGTTAACCGTTTGCTTGGCTCTTTTCTTTGTCGAGGCTTCGCTATGTTCCGTGTTGCTGTTTTCTTGGTCGTCTTCTGAGTTCTCGCTGATATCAGTTTCTGGTTTTTTTGTAGATATCACTAGCCGCTTTCTTGATCTTATTTCTGTCTCCAGCAGTGTCCTTCCCAAACTGGATTTCCTTGTCGAAGTATTTCATGTCCTGTTTTAGGTTGTCAATTGATGATTTGGCCTTGTACTGCATTGCTGCATGTAACAGGTGTGGTTCAGAGCGTCTGAAGATGTGTGCTGGGTAGTACATCCTGTAGTTCTTGATGCGTTTTGTTATGGTTTTCCCAAGATTTGATGCATTTTCTTCTGTCTCGGTTTGTTCCTAGCGTGTTTGATCGATTCTCTCATGATAACTCGTTCATATATTCTCGGTTTTGAATGGATCGCCTTTGTGAGTGCTGATACTTTTAAGCCATGTAACATACAAGGTACGATAATGTCCCCAGCTGTGTCCGTCTAAAACTTGATTCCCATGTCGAAGTAAGTACTCGTATTTCATGTCCTGTTTTAGGTTGTCGTTCCATGTGTTAGTAGGTCGTTCGACCTTCTTAGATTTGGCCTTGTACTGCATTGCTGCATGCATGTGTGGTCAACCACATCCTGTGGTTCTTGACGCGTTTTGTTACGGTTTTCCGATTAAGATGTGATGCATTTTCTTATGTCCGCAGTTTCCTAGTTTCCTGGTTTCCTTTTACCTAGCTTGGTCAATCAAGTCATGAGTCAACTCGTTCATTTCTTCTGAGTCTTGATCTTTTCGCTTTACTGACTGTGATAGTTTTAAGCCATGTCACACACAGTACGATAATCATTACATAAGTCTAACTAGCTTCCAGTCCATCTTTGAGTTTACTATGACTGGTAGTTATGATTTGGTGTTTCTTGTGGCCTGTTGGCATCGTTTTAGTTCTTCCAGCTCATCGGTAATGAGGATAAGGTAGTCCGCAAATGATAATACCACCGGGAGTGATGATGATTTTCTTTATTTCTTTCGTCGTCGGTCTTTCGCGTTGTGTTTGATTATCAGTTTTGTTTTATTAACCGTTGGTATATGAAGGCCCTTGGACCTTTTTTTCCCCCATTTGGATATCGGTATGTACTTACCCTGCCCTTTTTCGTTTTTGTTTGTTGCTTTTTTTTTTCCTGTGGAATGTGTTGAGCGTTTGCATGTGTTTTGCGGGGTGTTTTTTTTTCCCCTAGTCCGGTGAAGCAGGTTTATCACGTTGTCTGCATGTTTCTTGTTCTGATATTTAACCTTTTGGAGTGTTGTCTGGCTTTCTTTTACGTGATTATGTATATTGGAGTTATTCGGTTGCTTACTTTGCAGGAATTTTGCCTTCTGTAGGTTAGGAAGGGCTAATCGGTGGTCCCTTGACTAAATTGGCTGAAGAGTCAGAGTTACCTCCGTTAGAATATTCCAGGGTACTTCGATGTTTTCATTCGTTGGGGTGATTACTACATTGCTAGTTTTTTTTTGTTAAACAGTCTTGGTATTTTGGTTTGGTAGAATTTCTATTCAGCGCGTCACAGTTGCATTGTTTATGATTGATATACTTGGTCTCAACCGTTGTTTCATTCGTACCTTTTCATTGTTTTTGTGTTTGGTTATTCCCTTTTTGTTTACTGTTCTATGATATTTGATCTTGGCAGTCCCCAAATTATTTTATTGTATTCTATTTGAAGTGTTTCCCTGTTGGCAATATTCATTAATAGTTCATTGTTGTAGTTGGAATTTTCATGGTGAAGCGTGTGTTGCATCAAACCTTTGCGTTGTATCTTATCGACCAATATGGGCGTTGAAGTGCCGTATTTGCAGCGCTCCTTTACTTGTTTTTCGTCTAAACAAGTATAATACGTTTGTGAAGGATCTGATTGCTTTCTAAGTACAGCTGTTGGGGGTACCTCAAGGGTGCTGACATCGCTTCCGTATACTTTTTACTGTAAACTGCTTCAATTTGGGCATTCTTTCTTAATAAATAAAGGAAGTGCGCGACCGGTGGGCGTTTTGGGGGACTGTCTTTTGTAATTTTGACGTTCAAAAAGTGCTGATCCTCAGCCTAATTTGAATAAATGACTTTAGATTTAGATTTTAAAATTGCAGGGCCCCGGTGTGTGTTACCCGCAATTCCTGAGAGGTGTCATTCGTAGTGTGTGGAGATAAACTTTCTTGCATTCATCCCTGTTCCCCGTAGATTGGCTATATGAATGCCTTTACGTGAAAGTTCAGCGTCTACAAATTTTTTTTTTTTTTGGCTCGTTTTGAATCGCCGCGAACGTTTCAAGTTGCAATACTCAGAGATCTGGGCAAGTGTACTTTTTGCGGTTATGTTCAGGTTTCTGGTGTAGATACATGGAGTATCGTCTGCTATTATGTCTCATACATAACGGTGTAAGCAGTGTTGCTTCTCGTTGTTCGTACGTTGTTAATGGGATAACTTATTGGGGACTGTTTGTTTGAAGCTGACGTTTTGTGGCTTTTTCATGTACTTCTCATGTGTTGTACCGGTTACCTAAAGGTCTGGTATAATGTGTGGTGGTATGATGCGTTGATTGAACCTTGCGTTATGTTTAGCCGGTTGTTGTTGTATTGTTACTTTGATCAGGACCCAGCTATCACAGTGCTTCGTGTAGAGAATGTGTATATTGGCGGATTCTCTCGATCACCGATAGGTGTTTTTCTGCGTTCTGTTTATGTGTACATTCACATTTACGAGGTACAATTCGGACGCGGTGATGATGGTATATTTGATATACCAGAATGTTTAATTGATTGTACGGTTATGTATTTTGTTATCCTTTGTTCCTGGAAAAGAATGCTGTTGGGGAGAAATTCCTATATATTATTTAGAAGTGCTAGGCGAATTCTATCATCCTGTCAATGTTCCAAAACATATGTAGCGAGATCTTGACGGGTATTCTTGTGATCAAATTAATGTTAAATTATTATTCCCGTTAGATTAAATTGTTTATTTGATAGGATATCTTACTAGACAAACATTTCCCGTCTAACAGTTCCCGTCTTTAGTAACCATTGTAATTGTTTTTGTTTAGTCAAACACGTATCAAGAAGGGGCTCAAACTGTGTAATTTATGAGCTTGACCTTTTTTTTTGTTTTGTATCGTTATCTGTAGAGCAAAAACGTGTGGTGCAAACTTAAGAATTCGGGGTATTTTTTTTTAACTCTTCAGTCCACATGTATATTTAAATTCCGGTGACCGAGGCATTTTGCAATACAATTTAAGGAATTTGTTACCGTGGTACACATGTCGACAAATCAAGCCATTCAGTTCCAGCATAAACTGACTTCTCTTTGTACGGAAGCCTATACAATGCGAGGTCTGTTAAAACTGGAAATCCATAGCTTGATATGTAGTTGTGTGTACAATTATTAGATCTTCAACGATATTATGTTTAGTGTTAGAATAATAGCATGAATTTGTTGGTGTGAAGACACTGGTCCGCAACGGCTGCTTGAGATGACGATGCGTGCGCATATCAAGGCCCGTCGTATATGCAGTTTAGCAAACAAATCCCTGTAAAATATTAAGAACGGTCTCACCGGGTCAAACGCCATGGGTTACTCGTCCTCCGGCAGTCAGTCTGCACTACAGCTTGTTGCGCACTTTTGCTTCTTTGTTTTGTTTTATACAAGGTGTAACAGAATAGATGCAAGTTCGCCGAATGGGCCAAAGAGAATTCGACCTTATTTGAGGGCAATAAGACACAATTTTAAATGCGTAGAGCAATGTTAGGGTCAACCCGATTTTATTAATTATAACTGCTAGCTTTAAAAGGAATAGGTTTTGGTTATTGTATTATGCTTTTAACTCAATAGTCTAATGGGGGTATATGAGGTCTTGCGTTAATGTTACACGTTGTATAGTCACCCGATTTTACAAATTACGACACAGAGAGACACATACAAAAAAACGCGTTTTGATTTCGAAGTCGGGCGAGCCAACACGTGTTGCGCGCGCGCACAGACGACCGCTTGCGACGAGGGTTCAACTTGAACTCCTTATGTAAATTCAGCTCTTTTGAAGAAAAAGTTGGTTCTTCTCTAATTTTAATCCCAATTTTTAACACACCATCAAGTTCAAGAGCAATTTTTGTAAAAAAAAATTGGGTAAAAATGGTTAAAAATTTTAATTGTTATAGTTAATTATCTGGTTCATCGAATCCTGAACGGTGGACCATTACTTACGCCACACCCTATATATATTCTTTAAAACCGATAAGTACCTAAGTATTTAAGAATACCTTCAGTCACGGTCCTATAATAATTACGATCATTGAATTATCATTCTTAAAGATTCACTGGTTATAAGAAAGATTTGCTCATAAAGCGAAGGAGGTAAAGTGAACGAACCCATTCTGTCTAAAGCGGCCTTCTCTGTGACGGTTTTATGTCTGCAGCATCGTGTTCTGACGCATTTCTGACGTTCATACGTCTTCTAAACGAAGATAGATCTGTTCGTATATCTCAGAATACCGTGTTTTATTGTTCTTTAATTCATATTATAAAACAACTCCAATATTATTCGCAAAACACGTGCCGTAGATAAATGCATGAACATTGCACATGTATATTGATTTAGAATTAAGTTAACTAAGTATAGCAAAACACCGTTAAATATTTTTGTCATGACAGAATCAAGATCGAGAGAATTTAAATTGGAGTTGTCATTTTTTAACCCCCAAAAACAGATCCACCCTTATTGTCATATAAACCTACAAATTCAAAAAGATACTTTATTTGTTACTTTATGAGGTGACTTAGCATACCTGGGTGGAAAGTGGTCATCATGTTAGGAGACCAGCTCACAGCGATGTTATCGACGACGACCAGAGGGGTAATTGCGGAACTTTTTATCGGTAGGAATTGGTTTAATATTCATAGTTAAACAACATTCATTGCGTTATTTACGTTGCTGAGCCGACAATTTATTCGAACAAATGACGCAATGGTTTAGAAATAATCTTCAATCCCATTCAGATTCTGATAAATTTTGCGTTTCGCAATAAGGGTACAGGCCTATGACCAGTTACTAATGTCACCATGGTTCCTGATAATGTGACATAGGGTGACATCTGGTTGCTCATAATGAATTTACAAGCCTAAAAAACAAAAACTAAAAACCCAAGTTCACGAAGCAAGCAAAATTTAATTTCAAAACATTTATTTTACTAAGGAACAGTATCATTAATAGCTGTACCACACCCGGCTCAGTCTATATCCAGCTTCCTAAAGGATCCGTCTTCCATGAGGTCTGCGGTGACAGGAGGCCCAATCCGTTTAGATTCGTCAGTTCCTAACTGTTCCTCAACCTTCATCCAGTCATGATACTCCTTGAATTTTGATACCCAGTACTCTGAAATTACATTTCAAATTTCATAAACATAACATACAAAATCACGCCTGTGATTACAAAGGGTTATGGAGAGGTACACCTATAGTACACTCTCTTTCGCCAGTTATTGTTAAGTCCCATGGAGGCGAGCCTATTGTCTTCAACTGGGCACAATTCCAGACTCCGGGCTACCCCTACTACTGCTACCCCAGGACCTCATGCTTAGCTGTAACGCTTGCGATCACTCAACCAACGAGGCAATCAACTTCATAAAGTCTCATGATAAAATCGTATCATAGTCTGGACAAAGATCATGTGTGACTTGTGACAAACTTCCCAATAGAGGCATGAGAGCAGGTTCACTCATCCTCCATAGAATAGAGAGGATCCTTCGACTAGATCAGGGTGTTATGTCTAGTGGGCAAATGACCGACAACTAATGTCGAGACTTTGTATATGCTAGTTACGTGGTAAAACATGCTTGCCACTGCCCCGTGGGTCTCGTGGTCGCAAGCGCGACCGCTGAGCGTGGGGTCCTGGGATCGATTCTCGGGTCGGGCAAAGTGTTACTGGGTTTTTCCATTAGGAATTTCTTAGTAGCAGCCCGGAGTTTGGAAGTTGGCGGTGTGATACCCCCGTGACTCGGAAAGCACGGTCCTACGCCTGATCTCTCTCCGGTCGTGTCGGATTGCCGTCCCATCGGACTATGAGAGTGACGGAAGAGTGAGTGCTCCTGTGTCTACGCACACACTTGAGCACTATAATATCTCCCGCGCCGATGGCTAGTCTCCGTTGAGATTGGCCGCATGTGGCCGTAATTCGGTCTGGAGGACTATACAAAACATGCTTGCGCGATGCAGGATTTTGCGTGACATCAGTATGCTGCGAGGTGACGTCAGTATGCTGCGTAGTTCGCATGTGGCGATATAGATGCCGCCACAATCCTTATACGAATTAATTTAATTATTGTAATTCCTAAGCTTACCAATAAGTTCCGCAACAGTGGGTCCTGTACCACCGTATTCAGGAGGAACTATTTCTTTTGGAATGTCTTCCAACATCTCTTCTAGATTTTTGTGGATTTTCAGCTGTGAATACAAGCGAAAATATTATTTTTAGATCCAACATTCAGCATGTAACAATTCCGTAAAACAATGTTTAGGCGTGAGCTAATACATAATATACTGGTCGTTCTTTAGTATAAATGTACAATAGGAAAATCAAAAAGGTTGACAAATGATTACAATACAGGCTGATTTTTCGGAAAAAAAAATATGCATGCCATCTAAGAGGAAAAAAAAGAAAATATAAAAATAAAACATTAATGGCATCTGACAAAAATTTTCGCAACATACGGCCAGTCCATCAAAATTCCAAAGTAGTTAGGTTTAGGACCTTTTTGGACAAAATTAAATGTGATCTATTAGAAACATTGTTCAAAAATATTTAAAAAAGCAGATAGATAATTCAATATTTTACAACATTTTCATAAAATTGTTTATTTTTTTAAGGTTTCGCAATTCATGTTTGCTTTGGTTCGGTTGGACTTAATTATTTATTTCTTTCCTAGCGAAAATGTAGTAACCCCATACTAATATTATGAATTTGAAACTAATTCTTTGTGTTACGTTTTCATACCTCCACTACTGAATGGATTTCGATAAAATTTGGGAAGGAGGTAGATGGTATCCTGGGGAAGGACATAGGCTAGTTTTTGCTAGCGGTAGCACGTTTCCGTGTGATAATTTACGACATCAACGCGTACGATGCCGCAGGCAGAAGCTAGTATAAAATAAATAAGAGAAATATTTACCCGTTGCTTAGCCTTTTCATTTAAAAATCCTGAGATGAGTGTAAATATTTTATCAACGCCAGACGGTAAATTTATATGGTGACTGCCTTTTAATCGAAGAGGCATGGAATCCTGAAGAAGAAGAACAAAAATACACCTTTAAATTGCTGTCACTCTAGCCCCGAGCGTACCCACAACTTGTTTGATGCTTATTTTCGCTTTGACAAAAAACATGTCGTGGTACCAGACCAGTAGGTACAGTCACGAGCAAAATATATTACACTGGATAGCTCAGTAACAATATCTGGTTTCCTGATTCATTCATTAATACTTAAATTACGATATTTGTGATCAATTGTGGAAAGCTTTAACAAATGGCAACACAAATAATTATGTGACATCGAAGGAACGCCAGAAGTTATATAGGATGCTGCAACAATTAACTTTTAAACTAATAAAAAAAAGCTAATGACCACGATTGTACATAGATTAAAAAGATCTTTTTTTAATCTTTTTTCTTCTAGCAACACAATGGGAAAAAATAAAACCATGACATTTACATTTTCAGTCTATCTGATTGATAATAGAGCTAAATGAAACGTACTTGGGTCACGGCTACCATTTTTCTCAACATGGATGGGGTGGCTTGAACGAAGTGTGACATGGTGATACCCTCGTAGTCTGTCACGATCTTGGTACCCAACACGCAGGCATTATCGTCTTCTATCACCATAATCTGAAAACATTTAGGGATGATTTATTAAGTATTTATTACATATTTTTCATGAGATGGCAAACACAAAAGAAAAGAAAATTGAAAAAAACCGCCTGCAAAATCAACTAAAAAGGTCAAACAATTCAGTTTAACCTCAGATTTGATGTCACCAGACGCATCAGACTAGATACTTGAAAAGTCATATTACCTTGAAACGATTAAGACCACGCAAGCAAATCAAAACGAGACTGATAGTGAAATTAATGATAAGATTCACAGATAAATTCATAAATCCACTATAAATTGTATTCCATTTCGCAACTCATTTCTACATACAATTCATTTTCATAATGGTAGTATTTTTGTCTGTGTTTTTATATTTATCGTTTTTCCTTCTAGGCTAGCAAAATTCCAAAAAATAATCTTGAAAAGTTTGATCGAAAACGCCACCAGTTCTCAATTCAGGAAGTACCTTTTAGGAAAATTCCCTACTAACAGTACATAGATAGTGCTGGAAATATGCCTAATTATAATGAAGAATTACACACTCGTCAGTTTTTCAGACGTAATTGGTCCTAATTTAGTCCACTCTCATTGCTTAATTGGAGTAAACACTTGTATCATTTATTAGTCATAGTGTGTCAAGTGTTCCTCTTCTGAGGCTAACATTAACCGAATGTTTAATCTAGGTACGCATTTTGTGATGTAAATCTAGTGCGCGATATTTTACACCCATGTGAACGTAGACTTAGTCTTTATACGAAATATAAAAACATCAAATTCGACAAAAGTAGTTCGACACTTACAAGTTTGCATTCGTCATTGAGTTAAATCTATGTTACAATTGCTATAGCGTCCCAGACATGCTCCCGTTCTTTAATTCTTAAGGAGGCCATATAGAATACTACTGATACCACGGATAGCGCACCTACTGCATAATATTCACAACCATAATGCAGGTTGTCGAATCGAAAATGGCATTGATTGATGTTCGATTCGGCACAGAAAGTCGAACGGTTGTAAATACGATAGCCCAAGGAAAGCCCGCGAAATCCAAATTAAGTATCTAACGTTTCTTACAATTTTCAAATTCAGATCAGGAATGGAATTAGAGGGTTTGTATTGATGATTTTATTAATTATAGTTTTACATACACATGTGTTACGGTCGTGAATCACATTTACTGTAAATTACAAAAAAAAAACGAAAGAAATTGATTCGTAAAGAAGAACAAAGTTAAAATGCTATTATTACCTGTACTAAGTAGTACAGCATGCACATGATGTCGCCCACACTGTGTGTGGATAGGTTGTATTTGCCTGCCCGGATCACGATCACTCGGGGATACAGCTTGTCTTTCGGATTCGGAAGGATCAAAACTGTTCTGAAATAGAAATAGTGAAACCTTAAGTATTAAAAATTGGTACTGAAACTTATTGAAGCATTTTGGAGATAAAATTTATTTTATAATGAATAAAAATTAAGATAGCGAAAAAGGTTTAATGGTAAGATACATATGTATTTGACCCCTTTTTTCATAAGACACGTAAATATCGTTGGTGAAATTGGGGTGGACTAACACCACTGCTTGACGCTTCGGAGGATACAGGCCTGATGACATGCAATGTTATGAACTTAATATATTATATTTATCTCTCTTCCTTACCCTAATCTGAAAAATTCTATAAACTTGGGATCTGTTGGTTTTATCCTCAAGGTTATGTCAGGTGCAGTGGTTCTAAGAGTGTAGTACAGATCCAGCTTCTTCTTTACTCGTTCCAAACTGAATTTGCAACCTCGCAGTAATGCTATGAGCCACTGATCGTCTGGAAATTAGATATAAGATAATAAAACTGTGACCCTAAAAGAACACAACATTTTATGTTCTCGTGGAAAAATAGCGCGCTATTTTATCCACTAGAACAAATGGCGCGCTGGTTTTCTTTTTCCGCGCTCTGCGCTAGCTATACAGGCGCAGGAACACCCACTGGCAAAACCACTAAACAGCCTATATAAAAACTCTGCAGAGATTAATAAAGGGTAAAGTCACAAGACACGAGTGTTTAGTATTTAGCTGAAATTTGAACCTAAAGGCGTCGACATAAGAGTCACTATACAAGCAAGTGTGTTAAAATAAAGTTAATTGAAAATTAAATTTATGAGATAATGAAGATACGAACTAAAACTTCATAATTAATTCTCTTCTCCTTATCCCTACTTTTATTTGGGTATTGTATTGAAAAAAGAATCAAATTAGCAAAAAACCGACTAAATCATACCTAAAACACCAAACTAAAATCAATATTATTGATGTAACGATGAAATAAGTCCCTACATGTTGATTGATAAGACGTGATTACGATAAACAGATAAATGTAAGAACATTTTATTACTCGGTTTTAGTGCAAGTAAACTCTACTTGCTCTGATAAGCAATCTGTTACTAAGATAATTAATAAATTTACGAAAGGGACAAAATATCAATAAAATCTCTATTTTTTGAAAGCCATATCATCGTTTCTTTTGGATAGCTGATATTAAAAAAACCTAGAGATACAGTTCAGCCTACGAGTTTGGTTTTCTAGATAAGCTCTTACAATTAAACAAACTCCAATTCTCTCACTCTTTAGCACGTTTATCTATATAGATAACTGCAAACACTCCCTATTACGTTTGGATCGAAATATTGGTGCGCTCTCTGATTTTACACGTGTGTCTATCCATTATTAGAATATAGCTGTTATGGTATAACTTCAAATGTTAAATAGGTACCTGTTCTTGCTTTCAGATGAGGCTGCTTCGAGATCCATTCCTTCAGATGTTGCAAATCATTGGGAACCTGTTTCGGGTTCTCATTCAACTCCTCTTTGGCAATTTTCGCCAGTTCCGGAGACAACTCACGAATCATTATTTTGTTTTGTAGACCTGCAAAAAACAATTCAAATTTATTATTACACAATCAAGGATTTTTCTCGAATATTTGTTAAACCAAAACGATTACCCATCTACCTAATATTAATTAATCAATAGAAACTGTTTATCTATCGAAAGCTATCAATCAACTAAGCACTGATAAAAGTAACCTTTCAAAATTAGTAAAACAAATAACTTTAAATACAGAAGAAATAGTTTTAAATACTAACATTTGTTCACACGTAAAAAAAGTATTTGTTTTAAGTAATAGAAAGCAAGGTAAGGCCCACCTATGGTATCGTGCGGTGCCGGCGTATCGACTAACTGATAAAGAACTCGGTTGTTATCACAGCCGTGTTGTGAAACAGCGCCGACTGCCAATATTATCCAATCATGCGGCAAGCGCAATCAATGCCCCATTTCATCCGTAATTACTCGGCAACAGTCAAATTCGACTTTGGATTGCCATTAATTAGTAGGTACATTATTTACCCAATTTTTTCGCCGCGTTTTTCCGTGTGAATCCTGATCAAAGGCCTCCCCCAACTCCGCTGCCGCGACAAATCGCGGCAAGGCGGACAGAGCTCTGGTGTGATCTCATGGCGACATGGCAGGTACGATTGTCGCAACCCAGTGCTGAGCACGCCACAATTGCGGCGGTAAGTCCCCTCTTTGAGGAGTGGATAGAGAGGCGTCACGGCGTCCTCACCTTCCGCCTGACGCAGGTTCTCACCGGGCATGGTTGCTTCGGTGGGTTCCTGTTCAGGATAAAGCGGGAGGATACGCCCGGGTGTTTCCATTGTGAGGATCGTCTAGAGGACACGGTGGAGCATACAGTGGAAGTGTGCCCTGCCTGGGCGGAGCACCGCCGTGTCCTCGTGGAGGCGATCGACGGCGACGACCTCTCGCGCCCGGCCCTGGTGCGAGCCATGTTACGGAGCGAGAGGGCATGAGAAGCCGTCACCTCCTTCTGCGAAGCAGTAATGCTCGCGAAAGAGGAGGCGGGGCGCGTGAGGGAGTGGCACTCTCTGCGCCCTCACGTCCCTAGCCGCCGCAGGAGGAGACGCCTCGGGCGTCGGGAGTCGATAGCGGACCCCCGGCCACCGTAGGCACAAGCTTGTGGGCGGCGAGCAATGGGTAGCTCGCCGCCCGGTAAGGACCAGGCTCGGGTCGACGGCGCGTAGTGTTCCACGCGCGCCTCAAAGGGATGTCAGCAATACTGAAGGGGTCTGCTAGGACCGATGCCTGCCAGGGTCGCGAGATTGTTCGAAAGAGATACCGTGACCCTGGCACATGGGCAACTGAAGGAACACGGGTGGTTTTTAGTCAGTAAAAGTCTGACACGCCCTCCCGCTCCGCCCAGAGCGGGAGAAGTCATTTGATGACTTCCCATCCAAAAAAAAAAAAAAGGCCTCCCCCAAATCGCTCCCATCCTTTTTAAAGGCCAACCTCGATCCAACTCTTGCAATTCAAGTCTTGGTCGTCTCACCTCCTCTGCTTGACTTGGCTCTGGACTTGGTGGTGCCGTCCATCCTCAGGCACCCACTGTGTGGAGAATATTGCCCAGTGGTCACTCTGCATGCGCCTGGCGTGACCCGCCCAGTCCCATTTTAGCCTGGCAGCCTTTTTGCCTTCGTCTAGGATACCCGTTTGGATCACAGCGTGGTGTTTTGTATTCTGTCGGTTCGTTTAACACCTAAACTGCTGCGCTCCATTACTCTCTGAATATAATTCACATTATTTTATCAATCCTTAAATGCAGCTGAAATAACCACACAAATAATCCACCTATCACTTGCAAACCTCAAGACCCCTACTTTGTTTTTCCACTGTTCCTAGTCCGACCAAGACCAGGAACTCTGGAAAAACAAAGTAGGGGTATTTTTGGATGCTTCTTAGTTAATTCCAATTTTCAATCTACCAACATATCAACGACATCAATTTACGAAGTGCATCTTAGCGCGTCAAAATAACACATTGTTCGATTTGCAACTCTCGGCGGTCAGCAGTGAGTGGAACATCCAGTGTGCGGCAAAATCCACTCTCCTCACACATTACATTTTTCTCCATATGACCCTGACGAATATTGGATAAATACTTACTTGCTTTCAAAATATTATGACTTTTGTTTATTTCACGTGAAACCCGGAAACCTTTTTGCCTTGAGACATACACAATCTCTTATGCACTTAAATTAAGCGAAACAAACAAGATTTGACTTTTCTCAAAACATTATATTTGCACGAGTTAACTTATAACTACATAATATCTAGAAATGGTCTGATCTTTGAATACCATAAGCAAAACAACCATCAAGCTAAAACTAACCTTAGATAAAGAGATAGACGACCCTGCCGTAATCATAATGTAATTTGCTATAATAATTGTCTAGTTTAATTAGTACAACGTGCGTACCTATCTATATATCATAACAATATTACATACATTTTTGATGTAAATGTTGTAAAAGCAGTATTATAACAGAATAAGAAACTATACTTTGTGAAGAAGCGAAACCTGGCGTTCAGCTCTGAAGTGTTGATTCTTAGCCTAATTTGAATAAATAAGTTTTGATTTGAAATTATTCATACATCGCAGAAACAGTTAAAACTCGAGTATCGCTTTTCTATAAAATAAATTAGCAAGATTAGCAAGTTGTTAATCCACGTCAAGTTTTCGAAACGATCCCTGGACTCCAAACATGTTCTCCGCTGTCTTCGGTTTGCCTGGCCGCCTTGATTCATCTGTCCCAAACTTCAGATCTTCATCAAACCAGTCTCCATATTGATCTAGTTTCTTGAACCAGTAATCTGTTAATAAATTAAACTTTTATTGAATTAAATTATGACTTTATAAAGGTTGAGTTTGGGACCATACGCTGACTTTACTGTAGGACGAACTAAGTTTGTTCCATTGCAAAAGTTGTTTATATTCATGAGTACTTCTAGCCCTGAAGAGAATAAGATTGTTGCGAATTCAATACGGCCTGTTTAAAAAGGAAATAATCGTACCTATGATTTCCTGTTTGGTTCCACCCTGCCCTCCGTACTCTTTTGGCAATATTTCTGGTGGTACGTATTCGTGAAGGACGCTCAAATCCTTGCTATACATATGAAGCTGAAAAAATGTACGTGTTAATACACAATTCCTTCGATACTTGAATGTAAGGCATGTTATAAGTACTGGACTTACTTTTTTCTGATGTTTCTCATTTAGAAGCTTTATAACAAGATTAAATAGTTTTTCAAAAGCTGGAATTGTATTTATGAAATGTAAACTTTTCAGTCTTAGTGGTGAAGCATCCTGAAATAGAAATGCGTAAAATACCTTATCACTAGAATCACAACATACATATAGACATCCAGCCCGTACTAGGCACGCGTGGTGGATGGATTACGGCATTAGGGCCGCTGCCTGCCACAAAAACGAGGCCCAGCAATGAATGGGATTATTATAGACTGATTATACTTTTGCTATATCAGTTGTTTACTGACTCAATACTTAAATAAATCAATACTAAATCTAATGCAGCATGGCTGTGCCGCATGCCGGTCAAGAAGAAAAACATGGCAATGAAACATACAAACTTTTTAGAAAATGTTACCTGTCCCGCTATAACTAATTTCTTCAGCACCGTCGGCGTCATTTGCATGAAGTGTGTCATAGTTATCCCTTCAAGATCTATTACATGGAGAGTTCCGTTAACCATAAAAGCATCGTCTTCCAAATACCTTATCTGTGAAATATGAGAAAAATTTGAATACGACAACTTTTTGGAATTGCCTGACATACGCACGACGTAACTTAAAAACCACATAAATAAAGATTAACAAATCTAAATAAAGCATCTCCATTTTTACCAAAATAAAATATACAAACCTGCTGAAAACAATGTGCAAACGAAAAGAAGTCCGTAGGCGAAATCTTGTTAGGGTCATAGAGGCTAGGTTTGACTATCACGACCCTTGGGGCCACGGGAGATGCCAGCTTTGGCAAGATTAATGCTGCCCTAAAAAAAATTGGGAATACAAGTTAGATCTTACTCAATAGCATGTAATATCTTGACTTATTTAATTTACTAGTACTCGCCCAAAGAGGTCAACATTCTACCGTAATTAATTAAAATTTTAAGTTTAAACTAAATCACAATTCAAAAAAAAAAGTTGCTTTCTGTACTCTGTTAAATTTTAACTATACCAAATTCCATACTACTCTGTTCGCGTAATTATCGTAAAAAGGTACAAAGTTCTTGCTTCATGTATTATTATAAATACAGATATCCATTAAATGTTGTCAAAGCCTTCAGTTAACTTACCCAGTTTGTAGCACATATTGAAACCTTTCATTATTAGGTCTGAAACTAAACAAGTCCGGTGTCAATGTTCTCAAAGAGTAGTACAGATCCAACTTTTCTTTGGCTCGTTCGAGGCTGTGCTTACAACCCCTCAGGAATGCTGCTAGCCATTGGTCATCTACAAATAAATATTAAGTTACTATACAAATCGCCCAGGCTCTAGGACACAGCAGGGACTTGAATTCCTAGCATTTACTAGAACGCTTGTACCGTGTGGTGCCGGCCATGTTCCGTGTGGTGACAGAAATAAAGAATAGCAGCATTTCATTTCTTCCCGTGGGTGTCGTAAAAAGCGAAGGGAC
Source organism: Aporophyla nigra (assembly GCA_947507805.1). NCBI lineage: Eukaryota > Metazoa > Arthropoda > Insecta > Lepidoptera > Noctuidae > Aporophyla > Aporophyla nigra. The sequence goes on along the minus strand of OX382302.1, from coordinate 15,003,613 downwards.
TGACTAAAGGATGGGCAGCAGCGTTCTCTATGCATTTAACCACCATACAGCGATCGCCAACCCGCCTGCCAAGCGTGGTCAATCCTGTTTTAGATTATTGTTTTGTTTCCAAGCGCAACCACCTTAAGGATGACCAAATTCAAAGCAAAGTCTTGGAAACGTTTGATTCCTCTAAAATTTAAAGTTATTCCAGATTATTTCGAGCAGGATTCTTATATGAACTAAGTCTAGTAGTTAGACCTACCGAGCATTATTGTAACTAGCTCGGAGAATAGCAGAGATCACCTCCACATTGCCTTTCATCCAAAACTCGAAGATATTTTAATTCCAAAATTCACATGCCTTTTTTTTTGGGTGACTATAACCCACCCGTGTTCCTTCATTCTGCCGATTGAATCACATTCTGGTATTTAAATAATAACAATTAAATTCAAATAACTTTTCGTATCTTCACCTAAAATAATGAAGTTTTCGTGAAAACTTACATATTATTTATTTGTTATTTATATTTCTTTGCTAGTCTGATGTTTTATTATAATTGATTGCTTTATCTTATTAAGAGTTTTGTTTTCAATTAAGTACAGTGTTATTTTCCAGTTTCAGACTATGCTTGTTCTGATAATCGCTCACACTTACAAATGGGTCAAGACCCTAAGAAATATAGATTATTTACCTGTCCTAGCCCTCAAATGAGGCTGTTTACTAATCCACTCTTTCAAGTATTTTATGCCCTCCTCGAGTTTCTTCGGAGTCTCATTCAGTTCCAGTTCTGCCTTCTGCTTCAAATCAGGATTTAAGGGTCTCACCATCATGATCAAAAATTGTACTATAATCACTTTTTATTCTACTTAATTAACCAAAGTTCCTCTATCTTCAGACAATTTTCTTGAATTAAACGCGGGTGATCTTTTAAAACTTAAATATTTTATTTAAATAAACAAAGTCAGAGCAAAATTAAAAGTAATAAGCGTCTGTCACTGTATCGGAGTATCAACACAATAAACAAAATGATAATAAACTGTCTCGCCAGTTCCACTGCAGAAATATAATAAAGTAACTATACCTACAAGAAACGTGTTTACCTTATAAACAGACCTTTTAGTGTTTATTTTTTATTTGATAAACACACATGGTCACCGAGTTTTACAGTAGTGACTCAGATACTATCATACACCGACACTCGTGCCCTCTCTGTTTGGAAAGGACTCTTTGTATTGAGACATGAACAGTGGTTTTCTATATTTTACTGTAACAATAATCATCAATTTATCTTTGAAAATAGTTTTATCATTTATAAAATAGAAAGGGAAATAAAGGACCACCAGCTATTATCAAATATAATTTAAAAAACCTGTCAAGAGCGAATTGGACTCGCATACCGAGGGTTCCGTACCATCATATTATATCAATATTTAAGAGTATTATATTATTAGTTTATATTATACTATTTGAGATCAGCGCCATCTCTTAATCTATAGTGGAACAAATGTAATTTACGTTGATGATTTTTGAAAAAGTGTACTATTTACATAGTTTAATTTTTCCTGTAATGTTTACATAAATTTCTATCAAAAATAATAATTTCAGAGTTTTCTCTATGCAAAGTTCGGAGAACGTAACGGTTTTTTTTTCATTTTTCGCTAAAAGTCGAAAACTATGCTGCCTAAAAAAAAGAAAATGCATGAGAATACGGAAATAGCGCTCTTTAATATGATACCCCACATACCCTAGTAGCCCTACTTTGAATTTTTGAGACCCCGTTCAATCCCTGTTACAAAAAAATATACATATTTTTATTTCTTTCTTATTTGCAAAATTGTTGGTCAAACGTCATCTAAGACCATTCCGAATTTCAAGTCTATAGTATTTGCGGTTCTTGAGAAATGTATCTAGTTGTAACAGCCAGACTGAGTCTCACCATAACCTTCTTTTTACCATTTTGGTACGGAACCCTAAAAATTAACCTCTTTAAAACAAAACTCGGAGCCTGAATTGATGATTGTACCTACGTCTCCCAAAATAAATGGGCGGTATAAAAAAGCCTATGCACTCTCGAGAATTAAGAGTAATGAACTCCTGACCTTCCAAAAGTCTTACGGAAAACGATGCAGAGTCGTTGATTTGCTGCCCTTGGAAAATTTGTACATGCACGTCTGATCTCATACTTTCGAAAGTTGTTTTGTTTTAACTTAAGTTTTTGTACAATGTTCTATTTAAAATATTATCTGGGCCTTTATTCAACCAATACACTATTTTCTAAAGGATAAAAAAAATCAACAACCATACACCTTATGAAAAAACCATATTTATTTTTTAGAAAATATAAGTGCAAAGAGATTTAAAAAATCTCAATCCACTTGAAGTTGTCTAAAGGAGCCTTCTACTCCGAACATGTCTTCAGAAGTCTTGGGTTTGCCAACTCGCTTTGATTCATCAGTGCCGTAATGGAAATCCTCCTCCAGCCAGGCATCGTACGCCTTCACCTTATTCCTCCAGTGTTCTGAAAGTTATCATGAAACCCAAATCAAATCAAAATATTTTTAATTCACATAAACCTACATGGGCACTTATGAAACGTCAGAAGCTAGATGCACGGTTCCAAATTGTTGATTCCTATGGAGAAAAGCTGGCAAGAAACTCCATGGTTGCTCTTTTATAATAATTGGCTTACCTATCAACATATTGGATGTTAATAGGTATGAGAGAACAGTGTAAGCCTGTCAAGAAGTACCAGCTACTTAATAAAATAGAAAACTGTCTACAGTCTACAGGGCCTACAACGTTCACACATTCACAAAATAAAATACAAGAAAAAGAATCTACATAGTATTTCTTAAACATAATAAACCTATTTAAACCAAGTGTCATTATTGCCATGACATCCATATAGAGTTCAATTTAGAATTGTAGGTACACAATTAGTACATCTAAAATTATATTATAACACATGACTAACCTCAAAGATCTTTTTTACGTCATAACTCTCCGGTTACAAAATAAGTATGGAACGGAGGCCAATAGAAAGGAACAAATAAAATAAAAAAAATTGTGGCTTGTCCTTTTTTTAACCGCAAATGGCCAGTTTGTTATTTCATTAACCTATTCGTAGAACTTCTAGCTAGTTCTGAACATGAAGGTTTAGTGAAGCTTATGGGAATTTAAAAAAAAAAAAGAATGAAGGCATTTTTTTCTTATTGTAAAAACCGGCCAAACCGTGTCGGACTCGCGCACGAAGGGTTCCGTACTATTATCGGCAAAAAAATCACGTTGTTCTAAGGGAGGGCTCGCTTACAACAACGTAATTTTTTTGCCCTTAAATATATTATATATATTTTAATTTCATTATTTATTTAAAAGTGAAAATATAACTAAATATTATGAGAATATAACGAGCAAAAAAGAGCACAAAATCACGTTTGTTGTATGGGACCCCTTTAAATATTTATTTTATTCTGTTTTTTAGTATTTGTGTTATAGCAGCAACGGAAATACATCATCTGTGAAAATTTCAACTCTTTAACTATAACGGATCATGAGATACAGCCTGGTGACAGACGGACAGACGGACGGACAGCTGAGTCTTAGTAATAGAGTCCCGTTTTAACCTTTGGGTACGGAATCTTAAAAACAAGGTAACGGCAGCGGCAGGTGCGTCAAATGATCCAATTTAATGATCATAAATATTATAATCATTTGGCGAGGCGAGGTTGTCAATGAATCTGCACCAAAACAGGTGTTCCTTCCTACGGGCAACCAGGGTCTGGAGTCTGTTTAAAGACTAAAAGAGGTGCTGAAAGTTTATTACTTAGTCATCATCTGCCTAGCCCTTTCGCAACTATATTGGGGTCGGCTTCCAGTCTTACCGGACAAAAATACCATTATTTTATATGGATCAACTGATTATTTGACCTCAACAACCCAGTTACTCGGTAAGTAATTGCAAGAGTTTTATTCTCTGTTTCTCTTACCTGTAATTTCCTCCACAGTGCCAGCGGTTCCACCATACTCGGCAGGCAACACCTCCTTAGGGATATATTTGTACAATTCATCGTAATTCTTGTTATGGACGTAGAGCTACAAAAAATAAACAATATTTTTAAAGAGTCCAGTAGCTTTTAAACAATTTTTAAATTTGGTTGATGATTGTTATTATGTCCACTTACTCTACTTCTATTCTTCTCATTAAGCAATGCTTTGATTGTATTGAAGATTGTTTCAAAACCTGGAGGAGTGTTCAAGTAATGTGTCCCTTTCATACGCATGGGCGATGCATCCTGAAAAGTGTTTTAAGTATAGGTTAGTAAGGTAACTAATGGAATTCATAAAGGTCTACGAGGTAGTTCATTGAATGAAAAAGCTTTTTCCGAAAGAAAGGCTCGACTAGCGGAAGTTGCAAGATAAATCCAAAATGTTCATAGGTATTTGTATTTATATTTAAATACTAGCTTTTGCCCGCGGCTTCGCCCGCGTGGATGTCGGAAATTAACGCAGGAGGACGTACTACCGCGGTAAGATATAGTAATTCAGGTAATATTATAGGTAATAGCTGTTACCCGCGACTTCGTCTGCGTGGTATTTGACAAAAAGTTTCTCATAAAAACTGTCTTTGAAAACTACGCTGTCATACGTCACAAACTACGCTGACATACGTCTCAAAATTCAGCGTGTTTTTAGTTTTTTTAAACTATTATTTATTTTTTCTAAAATAAAAGTAGCCTAAGTTACTCCTTGTTACATCAGCTATCTGTCAGTGAAAGTTCCGTCAAAATCGGTCCAGCCATTTCAGAGATTAGCCGGAACAAACAGACAGACAATAATTGTACAAAATGTTGTTTTGGTATATGTACCGTGTATACATCCATACCTATTGTTACGTAGATCGTAAAGTCTAGAAACATCGTGCTAACTCCATCTCAGAAAGGGACAACATTACGTAGATCGAAAAGTCTAGAAACGTCACGCTAATTCCATCTAAGGATGGGGCAGTGTTGAAACTTCTAGATACGACACGCTAACGCCATCTGTTATCAAGTAGCAAGTACTACGAACAATTGTACGTAGACGCCACCGCCATCTATTGTTGAGTAGCGGGATTAAACAGTAAATAGATGTCTGTGGAAGGTTCTCGAAGTTTCGAATCTACTTGTAAACTGTGGAAAAGTGTTGAATGTTCGCGAATGTTCTGCTCGGGATATAAATAGCGGATTGTCGGCCCGATGGGCAGTTCGATTTCGGAAGCGAGCGAATACGAATCAAGCGATACATTACAAGCGAAACAAGTGACTCTGTTTGACTATTGCGATATTGTGATTGTTTAATTAAACTGTGGTGTGTTTCGATAATTTTGGCTTAAATTAATTTATCCCGAACCTCAGCTCGTAACACTATAAACTTAGTAAAAAGTGGTTATCTTAATATTAAAAACAGACACTCCAATTTTATTTATTTGTATAGATATCAGAAATCTAAAGTTTACCTGTCCCAAGGTTACCATCTTCTTCATGGTGACTGGCGTCATTTGCATAAAGTGTGCCATCGTCACTCCCTCCAAATCTAAGATGCTCTGACCACCAGCTACTGTGGCGTTATCATCTTCATTTAAGACTATCTGAAAAAGTACATATTTATTTTAAATTATTAACAGGATGGGAATAGGTACTCGTTGTACCACGAGATCTAAAATAGGCGATTCGGCAGTCTACATTTTTTTTAGAAAACGAATTGCTAACTAATCCAATGAATTGCTAAACAATTTGATTTCAATATCTGTTCATCTGAATATATATCCATACATACAGTCAAACAGTAAAAAAATAAGTATATTTTCGTCATCAAAATCCGTTGCCATTACTCATGGCAATCACTTTTTTCACAAATATTAAATCAGATACAAAATCCAGATTTGATCCGATGGATATTTTGAAAACAAGATCGTGGAGTGGTTTTTAATTAGTAAACAATCAAGTACAGACCCTCATCAAAACATTGGTAGCGGACATGACGTCAAGGATGTGGTACTTGTTGGTGTCATACATCGCTGGTCTGATAATGGATGTCTGTGGCGCGTCGGGTCCCGGTGGCTTGGGTAGTATGACAACCGCTCTGAAAACATTAACAATGCATTTGTTACTATTCTTATTCCTACAGCTCTCTTTATATAGATCGTTAGAAGTAAGCGCTCCCTGCTACTGTTTTCTTTTTTTTATTTCCTTGTTATAGCCCTAAATAATTTGTTCGAGATTAGGAGACAAGGAGACCCATAGCACAGGTTTTACTTAGTATGGGCTCCTGTCTCCCATCTTAAATTTATTTTGTAAATTTAACTGTGTATGTTTTATACTTGTGGGAGAAAATAAATAAATGTATTATTATTTCGTGAGAAAAATATTAAGTGTGAATATGGATATAAGAAAAGTGGAACACCAAGGAACCTTTGGATGTATTATGTGAAAGATAATTTTTTGGTTACTGGGTACTCAGATGCATCCGGTTAGACTGGAAGCCGACCCCATCATAGTTGGGAAAAGGCTGGGCAGATGATGGTTAAAAAGAAGGTGATAACTGAAATGACCGAGAACATTAGCAGTCTCTCATCAAAATGGGACAAGGAGTGGAGAAATTAAATATTTCTGATAAATTACCCCAAACTCAGGATCTCGTCAAAAATGGGATCGGTGTGCTTAATCCGGAACAGTTCAGGTGCCGTCGTGCGGAGGGAGTAGTAGAGATCCAGCTTCTCTTTCGTCCTCTCCAGACTAAACTTGCAACCTCGTAGGAAGGCCACCAGCCATTGATCATCTGGAAATTTGGCGTGTCGCATAGTATTATACATAATTCGACATTTAAAAAGTAATTATAAAAGTTAAGGAATTAACTGATTACTCGTCTATTCAGTTATGAATATAATATCCTACCATACCATAGTTGTGGAATATTAATATTATATTATTATTATATATTATTATACGAATCCTGCGGCCTACAACGATTTTCTTAATAATAATGAAATCCTCATCACTGACAGGACTGTTGTTGCCAATAAGCCAGATATAGTGGTGGTGGATCGACTAGAAAGGCGCACAAAGATTTTTGACATTACGGTCCAGCATGACGAGAACCTCGTGAAAGCTGAGAAAGATAAACAGATCAAGTATCTTGACTTGGCTTGCGAGGTTGTCGACATGTGGGATGTGGACTCAGCAATAATTGTGCCGATAGTCATTACAGCCAATGGTTTGATAGCCAAGAGCCTCGACCAACACCTGAAGATGCTCTCGTTGAGCGGTTGGATCAAGGGCTTGATTCAGAAAGCGGTACTTCTGGGCATGGTTCGTATTGTCAGGAGGTTCCTCTCTCTGGAGCCCTAACCGCCGGTAGCTTGGACCCTGTTCCCGATACCGGTGGGCTACTATTTTTTATATTTTTTAATGTTTTTTTTTTAACTAATATTTAAAAATATAATTTATAAGAATGTTGAAATGTAATAAATGAAATCTTATAATAAATCTTGAAGATAGTTAATGAAATTTCCTTGACCATTGGAAGAATACAACAATCAAGACTGTGGGCAGATATAGTAGGGAGGATAGGTAGTCAATTGACAAATTTATACTGAAACATAATCTATATAATAAATTTTGATTAACGTAGTTGTAGGAAGTAGATAAATATTATTTTTTGACTTTACTATTGGTTAAAAACTAATTATCTAATATAACATAACTGTTAAAACATACCACGGTCAACAGAAGATACCGCAGGCACCAAACGACAATTTTTGTTGATAAGTGATTGATAAATGTGTTTCTATGACTTAGCACTTTCAATAATCATTTATCCATTTTTAAAGCGCCTTAACTAAAAATATCCAGATTAGGCAAATTTGATAAATACAACTTTAGGCGCACCACAGATCATACACATACATAGGTACATATATATATGTATACATTCTACATATTTTAACACACAGCCATGGGTAAAATCAGAAAAAGTCAAAAATGTACTTAATATTATTTGACTTTAAGTCGATTATTGATTAAAAAGTGTGGGACACATAGTCCGACATGGGAGTTAACGTGTTAATGCCAGTATGCAAACAATGAAGCGTAGAGAGCAGTGGTGGCCCAGTGGTAACGGCCACGACTAACGAGTTGTAGCTCGTAGGTTAGACCCCAAGCAGGCACTTTACTTTGTTTATATAATTTCATCACCACATCGAAACTTGTTCGAAAGAGTTACTGTGGCCATATATAGGCAACTGAAGGAACACGGGTGGGTTTTATTCAGTAAAAGTCTGACATGCCCATGCGACATGCTCATTTGATGATTTACCACCCACAAAAAAAGCAGACAATATACTTTGAGTAAATTATTTAACTAAATCAATTATTTTTGACCAAACAAGTGTTACCTACGTTTTATAAACCTGCCAAACTGCGTAGGTAACAGTTTGTCAGCAGGCAGGCATTTCATCACCACTGCTCTCAAAACGGTGAAGGAATACATCGTGAGGAAACCGACATGTCTTACAACCAAAAATTCGAAGACATGTGACATCTACCAACCCGCACCGAGGCCATGTGGTGGATTATGGCCCACTCCTTCTCGGCGAGAGGAGGCCTGTGCTGATGATGTGCAAACAAACACACCTTTCATGTATGATACTCGTATATGTATGTCTATGGTATGTGATGTGCCAAGTTATCTCTACAATTTCTACTTACAATGTAAACAATGCCACGACTCAAAATGCACTCAAACTATACACAGTTAGATCTCTCTGTAAGCGAATAACCAAATTGGAGTATGGAGAAAAGCCAATACGCAACCCTACTCTACTCTGTTGACAACTTTGATATTACACAAAGCATTTATGGTAAATGTAGTGGTTGGTTTGCATTTCAATTTAATGTTGACATACCACAACACAGACACACGGCCTCCTCATCAGCCTGTCCAATCGCATGCCATTTATGTCGATCCTCGGTTGCCCTCACCCAGCTGCTAACCAGCCAGCCAACTCACACACAAACCACCCTAACTTATACGACCACTTAAACCAATCTTACATGATAGATACAAACGAACCACTTTAGAGCTTTTGGGTAAAAATAATCTAGTTTCTCGTAGTTAGATGATTAACTATTAGCTTTTGACAGAGGCTACGCCCGCGTGGAGGTAGGAAAGTATCCTACGGGAACGTACTATCGAAATAAAAAGCAAACTATGTGTTAATTCAGGTTATAAAGCATCTGTGTAATACGTTCAGCCGTTTTTGCGTGATCGAGTAACGAACATCCAAACATTAAAATATACCAAGATTTACATTTATAAAATTAGTAGGACTTGCTTTAGACCTTTTTGAAACTACTTATAATAGTAGTAAATCTATTTATACCATATACTATTGTATTACATCATCTTCAAGGAAAATTGTTGCAGTACTTACCAGTCCTAGCATTAAGATGGGGCTGCTTGGCTATCCAGTCCTTAATACTCTGCAGATCAGCTTGCAGCCTCTGCGGGTCCTCGTTCAACTCCGCGCGAGCCTTCTCCGCGAGAGCGGGAGTCAGTGGCCTCACAGACATTCTGTACCAAAGCGTCCTGTCACACAAAGAACCTAACTCTACAATGATAATATATCGACGTTGTGATAATTGTACATGGTATTAGATTAGTTATCTACCATTTAATCCACCAGGCAATATATTTGTTGTGTGTTTTATAACATTATCAGGCTCTTAGGTTTTGCGTTGCTTTTGCCTAATCTCTTCATTTATAAATTTATATTAAAGTTTTGGTGTTAATAAGTATCGTTGTTATCAAGTTTGTGTTTCATCTAATCATCGATAGCGTGAGCTCACTATATTTTTGCTGAAATGGGTGAGGTTTTACGATAACCAAATTGTTAATTATTTCAGTTACCAAAAGAGTGACGCTGTGTCACTCTTGCGCTGGCTGGGTAAAACAATTTGATCGACCATCGCCAAACTTGATGAAAGATTGTTATCATATCCATAATAAAACTTATTTGTTGTCTACGAAATACATTTTATATGTTATTATGTACACAAAAATAATCTTTCTTCTAGTATCTTTCATATCATTTTACAGCTCACGAATAGATAAATTTGAAGTGGTGATAGCATAAATGGCGATGTCCTCTATAGATTCATAAATAACACGGCTACTGGCCGCACACGTATTATATTAGAAATTATTTTATAACCTGTTGAAAAATCGATGTAACACCCCAGTGCCAAGAAAAGTGTTGAAACCAAGAAGATATTATTTTTATTGGTAGCCCATTATTTCTATAAATAATGGTAGGTTCTTAGGTAACATTTCTAGGAGCATAACATAAAATTACATCACGCCATGTTAACCCTAAGGGTTGGGCAGCGGTGTACCTACCTATACCTAGTACACCCACATTTCGCCAGTTCTGCACCCTAATTGCGAAACGCACAATTTATCAGAATCGAATGGGATTGAAGATTATTTCTATACCATTGCGTCATTTGTTCGAATAAATTGTGGCTCAGCAACGTAAATAACGCAATGAATGTTGTTTAACTATGAATATTAAACCAATTCCTACCGATAAAAAGTTCCGCAATTACTCCTTTGTTTAAGTTCCATGTAATAGAAGCAATGCAATATGAACTTTTTTCTTGGTACCGTGTGGTCCCGGACGTAAAGAATAACACCACCCCATTTCTTCCCGTGGGTGTCGTAAAAGGCGACTAAGGGACTTACTAGAGAATAGGCAGCAGCGTTCTCTATGCATTTTACCACCACACTGCGATCGCCAACCCGCCTGCCAAGCGTGGCGATTATGGCAAAGCCACCCAAATTGGGGGAGGCCTAAGTCTAGCAGTGGACGTCTTACGGCTGAAATTATGATGATGATGAATATGAACTTTCAACCCGGAATCGTTCGTGTATAAGCCGTGGCCGAGTATCTAATTCCTAATTAGGTAACTATCTTCATTTAAAAATCCGAAGACGATAATCCTTAATTGATGATGCTTCAGATTATTTTATTTTGATAAGATTAGTTCAGCTGTCACCTCAGTATAGATGATAGATCGTCTATCCTTAGCTAACGCTAAGTATTAGCCTCTCAACATTATACAGGAAATTAATGTCTTTCTCTCTATCTTATAAAGAAATATGCATGTCCAATAGGTGGTAATAGCTCCGCAATGACTAATAAATCTGGGTAAGTTTTTGACAGTGCAAAGTCGTACTTTTTGTGTTCTTAAGTTGCGTTTAACCCTGCAGTGGTCGCGCGGATTACAATTGTAATCCAGGGTAGTAAAAAAATGAAATATTTCAAAAACAATTCAAGTGTGTTAGCCGAGACTCCACGTATTTTTTAAGTTCGATAGTCCCCGCCGCCTCGGCAATGCGCGAGCGCAACTGAGTAGTTGCGCTCGCGCATTGCCGATACGTGGTTGTGCTTGGAGAGGCTATTTAAGTATTACAAATTAACCCTGGATTACTATTGTAAACCGCGCGACCACGGCAGGGTTAATTTAGAAGGGTCAGTGTCCATAAAATTCAAATTTTTAACCGACGAAAACAAACGGAGGGGGTTATCAATTCGACGCGTATATTTTTTTTTTTATGTATGACCCCGCATAACTTTTTACATGGTAGTCCGATTGTGATAATTCTTTTTTTTATTGAAAAAGGTGTACTCCGAGGGTGGTTCCATTTAAATTTAGAAAACAAACTCGAACCCTAATGGTCAGAAAACAGGGGATGATTGATTGTTCACGCACTGATTGTAATGTATAACCCTTTATACAGAGTAGTCCGATTTTGATAATTCTTTTTTCATTGGACAGGATATACCTTGCCAAGTATTATTAGTACATTAAAGCCACAAAAAAACAACTTTTTAATAAAAAATTAAACCGCCGAAAAAACTGAAAAGCAAAAAATAATAAACATTAAAATTTTGAGTCGGCGCTGAAACATCAATGAACAAAGATCACTCAAAGCGCCGACTCATAATTTTAAGGTTTATTATTTTCTTACGTTTTTTGCAATTTTCAGGTTAATTGCAAATTAGTTAGGTTGTATGAAGAAGGGTTCCGTGCCTCAGAAAGCACGTTAAGCCGTTGGTCCCGGCTGTCTTTTCGTAGATCTTAGATAGTCATTACGGGTCGTCAGAAGCCTGAAAGTCTGAGAACCAGTCTTACCAAGGGGTATCGTATTACCCTGGATATGGGATGTGGAGGTCAGATAGGCAGTCGCTCCATGTCAAATACTGGTACTCAGCTGCATCCGGTTAGACTGGAAGCCGACCGTAACATAGTTGGAAAAGGCTACGCAGATTTGTTAGGCTGTATGTTGTTCAAAATATAATTCGCGAGTATAACAAATATGGCTTAACAGAATTAAAATGATTAAAATCATCTACACAACCCTCAAAGTTCATTGAATTCCATTGAATGATCATGAAAAACTGACCTGCAAATTGCTAAAAACGTAAGAAAATTTGTATTGCACGAGCTACCTTAAAATTAAATATTTATACATGTAAGTAGATCAAGACCCTTTTACACGTTGAGGAGTGGATAGAGAGGCGCCACGGCGTCCTCACCTTCCGCCTGACGCAGGTTCTCACCGGGCATGGGTGCTTCGGTGGGTTCCTGTTCAGGATAAAGCGGGAGGAAACGCCCATTGCGAGGATCGTCTGGAGGACACGGTGGAGCATACGGTGGAGGTGTGCCCTGCCTGGGCGGAGCACCGCCGTGTCCTCGTGGAGGCGATCGGCTGCGGCGACCTCTCGCGTCCGGCCCTGGTGCGAGCCATGGTACGGAGCGAGAGGGCATGGGAAGCCGTCACCTCCTTCTGCGAAGCAGTAATGCTCGTGAAGGAGGAGGCGGGGCGCGTGAGGGAGTGGCAGTCGCTGCGCCCTCACGTCCCTAGCCGCCGCAGGAGGAGACGCCCCGGGCGTCGGGAGTCGATAGCGGACTCCCGGCCACCGTAGGCGCGAGCTTGCGGGTGGCGAGCAATGGGTAGCTCGGTAAGGACCAAGCTCGGGTCGGCGGCGCGTAGTGTACCACGCGCGCATCAAAGAGATGTCAGCAGCACTGAAGGGGTCTGCTAGGACCGATGCCTGTCAGGGTCGCGAGATTGTTCGAAAGAGATACCGTGACCCTGGCACATGGGCAACTAAAGGAACACGGGTGGGTTTTAGTCAGTAAAAGTATGACACGCCCTCCCGCTCCGCCCAGAGCGATGATGATTGATGACTGACGATTTCCCAACAAAAAAAAAAAAAGACCCTTTTACACGTCAATATTTTTAAAACTAGATGTTGCGCCGGCATTTCCTAGCTGACTGTTCCCTGAGAACAAATGCCGAAACAAACTCAGAGTTCATGGTCTCCCTTAAGGTTCACATATTATATTATTAGAATTTTATGTGAGTCTAACAATGTAGGGCCATGTCTGGAACAACTTGTTTCTTTTCAAGAAAGAACTATTGTAGCTTTGAGGTAACCTGTCCCAACAGACGGCACGTATGTATCAATCATCGTGTAGCTCAACCCCATATTTGGGAGCTTAACGACCCGTCACAAGACGCGTCTTTCCACCTTAAAGTGGAATACAATGTCTCCAAAAGATAGCGGCTGCTTCCTTGCCAGCCTCACTGTTCTGTTTGACTTACGTATAACCTTTTAGGGGTTATCAAAAGTCAAAAACTGACAATTGGTTATAAAGATTCGTTGAAAGATTACAAAAACTACTTCTCACATTCAGTCCCGTCATTCACCAATGTATAGCTCATTTCTATTTCGTTACGGAATAGTTTATTTTTCATCTCCATTATTAATAGTTTCTATTTCGAAACGTGTTTGTTGGCTCACCGTAGATAGTACAAGCAATAATCACAAAGCCACAATTGTTTACATCGAATCATTTTTTACGTTTGCTGGAATTGTTTACACTAACTCATTCAGGAGCCAAGACTAGTCCAAACATATTTTAATTGTTTGAAAATGAAATACTACTTTTTGTTTATAGGAAACAGAGCATAGTAACAATGTATCTCGGTTGTTGTAGAAATATTTTCTTTTCTTTAGAAGATCTAGATTCTATGTAGTTTTATGTTAAAGAAGTGTTGAGTGGTTCTAATTTCTGGCCACCTTTGTACCACCCACACTGTTTGCATGTAACAATTTCTAGTTTTCAGTATGGTAATCAATTTTAAAGTTATTTACAATTTTAATAATACGTTTTTACTGATAATAATTTGTAACACATTTCATAACATACATTCTATATATTAATATGCGAAGCAAAAACATGGGGTACAAAGTTTTTACCGAAATTACGCGGACTAAACATACGAAGTATTAAAACTAGGCACAGTTAAAGTTTATTTAAAACTTAAAATTGAAACAAATTATCGTCGAAATTCGACAACTAATTAAATTAAACACACCAATTGTTTTAAACAACACATTTATTTTTGTGTATTTACAATTATTATAAATTATCTACAACCCTGTTACATTAATTTAAACATTATGTTACTAGCCAAATCCGATTTCAGGAAAACACAGTTTATTCCAGTTATTCCTGACAATGATGAACCTGATTTATATCTCTCTGATTTCGATTAAAACTGCATTTGTCTAGAACCCAGGAGCCAATTTTCTAGATGACTGCTAAAGTGTAATACGTTAGCGTTATGCTATTGTGGTCCATTAACTATAATCAGCACAATAATAATTTTCCATCTTGGTCATCCGCTATAGTGGTTTTATTTCAGACTATATCTCAGTGGAGCGAATCGAGTAGCTCTTATAGTACATCGAAAGCAGCACATTTTCACATTACTTACAATCAATCAGAAAAAATCGACATCATAGTAAACTACTTAAGTTTTTCTGCGTTACCTAAAATCGGGTTTGATTAGTACCATTTACATTATTTTTAATTACTGGCTGTATTGATTTTATTATGACACAATTGTTTCTTAGTAAACAACGTCAATAAGTTATCTTTGTCAAGACTATAAAGATCACAGAAATACTGTATGGCCTGGTAATTACAGTAACATGACATTTATAGATAATACTATAGTGACATTTTATGCTTTACTTTTTTTTACAAATAAAATTGTGTGAGATCTTCTTTTAGTGGCTTGGCCAACAAGCGAATGAACTAGGATTTAACAAAATGTCAGATTTAACAAATAACCTACTGCAAGAATCGTTTATTTAAAATTAAATGTAGGCTAATTGTTTAAATCTCAGCCACTAGATGGCGCTACAAGATTTATATTCAATCAATGTATTCGGGAAACAAAAATCAAATATTAAAATTAAGACATTATATTTATATCTAGATGATTAAGTTAAAGGAAAATACTATGACATACTTCAAAATCACAAACATTATTAGCCATTGGTGGCGACCTAGCTTACTTCTTATTACTAACATTTGAACTAGAAAGCATTGGAAATGTAATGCATAAACTTACAAATAAATATGTACACTTTTCTAATTAAGCCTCTGGGTGCACTTCGGTACTCACTGAGGCATGTATACACAACGACATATCAATCTATGCATTTCCAGTATATGCAGACTTTTTATTGTACGAGACGCCCCTACAATGCGAGATCAGCTAAAATTAGATTTATACAACTTGATATGTCGTCGTGTGTACATTATTTAGTTACTGGTAGAGGTACATACACGAGAACTGGGGGTGAAAATGTAACTGACTTCTTTCAGGCTAAACCAGGCGCGGTCCGAGGGGAGGGGTCCAAGGGGTCATGACCCCCCCCCCCCCCCCAAAGACAGTCATGCTGTCGAAACCCTGAAGGATTTGCCTGTCTTACTATCTTAAATTGTTCTCACTTGAGCCACGGAGACTCCGATGGACATTTGCAAAAAGATTATAACCCGGGACATCATGCTGATCAGTAGCGCTTGCGACTACTAGACCAAAGAGGATGTACCGTCCTAAAAATATTCTCCAGTACTCATGGTGACCCCCCCCCCCCCCCCAAAATGTTAGGCTGCGACCGCGCCTGGGCTGAACGCCAATCGTCCTCTTAAATGCACACGCAGGAAGGATTGATACAAAACTGACCAAAGGCAAATTGATAGTCTACTGAAAGGAAATGGGTATCTAAACGACATATTCAACCAGAAGGGTGTAAATAAGTAGAAATGTAGGAAGTATACATTTTAGACTCGGATCTCATTTATAAAGATATTTGATAAGGCAGATGCAATAGAAGGCTGTTACACAGAATATGAACGATCATTTGTCGGTTTATTGTGTCGAAGAGTTTCGATTAGTTGTGACATTGATACTAGTATAATATGTACTAAGTTAGGTATATAATACAATTACGAAAATTAGTGTCTTCAATATTAGCTTTATCTTAAATTCCATACCTATTTGATGTTCCTGTTTACAGTTAACCTTTGAAAGTAGTGCATGACTCAACCCCGGAATGATTTCTTCGCCGTGATTAGTTACTCTTTCAATCTCCTCGTTTTGTTATTAATCCCTTGCCTACATACTCAGGAATTTTTAGACCACTTGGCTCCAGCCAGTCGCCGGCTTAACACAATTAAACAATCAAATAGCTGGTTATTCATAAAATACAAATTCGCTCTACTCTACTCAAATACGGACGGTTTCCTATCGACTCTGCAAACACAACGGCGCTCTTGGCCTCAATAACTAACAAAGATACCTACACTTAACTTAAGATGTTAAATAATAATATGAAAAAATACTTGGTATAAGTAGTTTCATAAATATGATTAGGCGACCTGTTCTCCACCTCCCAACTGTTGGGATATTTATCTATTAACTTATTTTAACCACTGTCATACGTTTGGGCCATCAAAAGTTGGCGAACAGCTTGAGTTCATCGGAGTCCAGCGCGCGCACTGCCTTCCAGTCTGTCTCTGGGTACTCGTCGAAGTTGGAAGTGTCACCTTCGTACGACACTGCCGGCATGATGGGTGGCTGTGGGGAACATACAGTTTAACTCACTATAACAAGGATGGCGAACCAATAGCACGCATGACTTTCGCGACACGCGCAAATAATTTGAGCACTGCAGCCTAAGTCACCGCAATAAACGTAGAAAAATCTGAAGGTGACCATTTCATCTTTCTTAGTCTGAATCGTTATTTTTAGAAACCGTACCTACATAAGTCTACTGTACTTCACAGGATTCAGTTTGTGTTGATTTCAGCTTGGATTCTGATAACAGTAATTAATATATGAACCTGATATAAAAGTATTTGGCATCTAGTTTTCAATAAAAGTTGCAATAATTTGTTCTTTCATTTAGGGTGGTGAGATTTTGATTACCTGCTGTTTAAAAGTTCTATTTCTCTTGTGTCACTAAGTCAAGATTATTTGCAGGCAGTTCATAGCCATAATATTTTTATTTTGTTGAAAAAAATGGCACGTAGTCGTTTATACGTTCACCATCGCTGCACTATATCAACAACAGACACTTGTTAAATTATCTGTTGTGCCTATTTAGTATCGTTTCCTGAACAATGTAAATCGGTTCATAAATAAGCATTCAAGTAGTATTAACGCAAAGTACTGAAATTAGGTAACGTAAACTTCGTGAATCTCTGTCGGCCTCGCGACCTAATTTAAATCAGTTCTTAAATCGTGCTTCGATGGTATTGCGCAAAAGCACATTGAACTCAAACTCTTTTCGAAATAAAACAAAAGTATTTCTCATTATATTCCTCTGACATTATTTGCCAAACACTAAAGAGTGCTCAATTTCATACTTTTCCATAAGTGTGGGTTTATAATATTCCAAGCTACTTCGCTCTAGTTTGAATCCGATAATATCGTGGGAACATAAACACATTATTGATGAGCTAATATATACCTGGAGTTTCTTCATGAAGACGTCAGCCCAGTCTATGTGCTTGAACCATCTGTGCCGTTTGACGTCTTCGGTACCGCACTGAAAATGAAACAAACATTGCATTAACGAGAATAAATATACAAAGAGAACGAGTACAAAGATCATCGAACAACTCAACCGAAAATTACTGAAATGTATAGTAGTATCAGTGAAAGATCAATCAATCATAACAGCGATATTGACTACGAGCATAATGCGCATTTGTGGGTGGCCGGAATTAGAGCAACTTTGTTATTATTGGCGTTCGCGACGTTCTTCAACGGTTAGACATCGTAAATTCTTAGATTTAGAGTTAGCAGAGCATATCGGAGCTTAATTTATTATTGTACGGCGATGCCAAGCGGGCCACTCGCTTTAATATCACCAGGGAATTGTCCCATAACTCCTCCAAACCTGCAGCAATATCGTTATTACTTCAATATAATAAAGTGTATTGATGAAATGGCCGCCCCTAACATTATCCACTTTCCAGTGCTTTCTTATTACGTAGGTTTTGTAATAAGTATCATTACCGCTGCCATAGCCGATGAGCTATTTACTATCTGCGATGTTACCGGATAAGAAAGACGTTGTAAATCAAAACACTTGTAGCGTCTATTTGAAATCTCGTGATTCCTTTGACCTAAATCTACTTTCTCCTTTTAGCATTACCTTGACCTAATAATAGTAGGGCTCTTATTGTGTATACCTACTCTAGTTCCAACAAGTACCTTAACGTACGAAAGATTTGGTAGTTGGTGCCAATTATAGGAAGAGTAGTGATAAACATGGAATAACATATACATGGGTAACCCATTCAAAACAAAATATTCTCATGAATATATCGCACCCCTAGATCTAAAGTGATCTAACCCAAAATTCTTGATTTTTCAGTTATGCACACCCTCGAGTCTGTCATTTCAATACCTATCGACCAATAAACCAGATTCAAAACTATTTCCAATATTTGGAGTCGAATTATAATCAGTTGATAGCTAAACCGTGTTACAACTATCTAGGGCTCTGGGTGTAGTATGGTATCATAGGTAATCACTATGTAGGCCAAGAAAAATGCGTGCCAAAATTATTACACCTTAGGATCAGAAAACAGATACAGTGTGCGCAACTGACTGCGGCTAACAAGGCACCCAGTCTCTAGCGCACCGCGAGACATCGGCTATGTGTCGTATTTGCGTCGCGACATAAGTCAGCGGCGGGAAGCGGCTTTTGAAGTCGCCGGCAGACACCTGACTGATGGCTTTCTAAACATCTCGGCGACATCGCAGCAAAAAGCTCGGTGAAAACAACCAACCACTAACTGCAACCGTTTAAAAATACATTCTCAGCGTGATAGCGCGACACTTTATTGGGCACGCCGCATCCCGATTTCTCGCTTTAGCCATGACCACATAGGCATGGCCGAGAGAGGGATATTTATATCATAGTCTGATGTACTTTAAAGAGAATGACATAGACTTTCTATTTGACAATCCTCATGTTCCTTGTTGGGCTCTAGCTTTGTCTATCGATAGTAATGTGGAACTATTATAATGTAGTTCAAAATTAGATCAGTCGAAGCAACATCGCTAACAACGTTTATTTTCTCATTATCAATAATACAACCGCGGTTTATTACAAAATGAATCGTACAATTACATAAATAGAACATAAAAGAACAGTAAACAATGATTCTGGTCAAGTGCCTAGAACTAGAAATCTTATTTCTATTTCTTCTTTATCCAATGCTTTTCAACTGACTTTTGAGGTGAATCCAATTTTTTTACATCCCTCTTGATCTGTATTATGCAATGAGAATTCAAATTTATTATGATCAAAGCAACATGGTCTGCACTAATCCCCACTTTTTCATTTAATACGTTTTACTAGGTATACTAAAACTGAAATGGTTGACGAAAATTGAATCGAAACGTCTAAAAACTTGAACAAATTAAAAAAATCTTTCACGTTTGAACTGTCGAGACTTAGATTAGAAGATAAATATGGAAACAGCTTGGAGTGCGGCCAACTTCAAAAGATAAATAAATTTTCTTTTTGGACACAATCCACTCGATTTAAAGTGCATGAGAGAAAAGAATTTTAAAAGTAGGAACGCGACATACAGCTCTGCGATGTGGAAATATAATTTCATTTATCTTTTTCATTTACAGAAATAGGTGATTGTTGGAATTGAGGATCTTATTATCTTGTCATGTCTGAGCTGAAACAACAAATGAATGGCCCACGCAATGCTCTGTTGGACATGTGGTTATATCGAATGTACTCGTGCGCAGTACGTCGCGTGTATAATCCAAAACTGGTGCCGAAACGGGTCAAGCGCAAGGCTGAAGTATTTTCAGTTTGCGTAAGCGTAAAGCACAGCCGGCCCGTGTCTTCGTAACAATATCTGCAGTTTATTCTCGTAGGTATTATGTGCATCGCCCTTCGATAGTATTTAAATCCTTACCGACATTGTTGTATCAAAATTCTTTCAATATTTTTAATCGACTTCAAAAAAGGAGGAGGTTCTAGAATTTGTCTGGGTTTTCTTGTATGTTTGTTCAGCGATATCTCCGACAATTGTAGATGAATTTCAAAAAATATACTTTGAATGGATAGGGTACTGCCAGCGTCGCGAAATTTGTTCGAAAGAGACACCATGGTTCGGCACATGGGCAACTGAAGGAACACGGGTGGGTTTTAGTCAGTAAAAGTCTGACACGCACTCCCGCTCCGCCCAAGAGCGGGAGGCGTCATTTGATGATTTCCTACCAACAGAAAAAAAATGGATAGGGTACGCCTAGTGGTACGGTATAGTGCGCCTGGTGGTACGCTAGTTGTTTTAACTCTGCTTGTGTGGTTTTTTACGGTAGCTTCGATAATACGTTTTTTATCCACTTTGTGTATCTCGATGACATTCTACTACTTTCTGTGACTGTTGTTTACAAATCAAGTAGTGGTATACGAATTTGTGTAGGGAAGCACCATAATTAAAAAGTGAAAAATAAAAAGGTTTTATAATATACCCTCAGATACCGGAATTACAAAGTTGAAGAAAACAACGAATTCCTATTCATATTAAAAACTCTAAAAAACATTTCGTAAGAAGAGAAAACACTATAAATTAATCGTGGCATTAAAAGTCACCATAATATTTAAATTAGGTACTAATGACGTGTTTGATTCCTTTCCAAATAAAACCTTCCACGAGTGATGCTAATCGCCAGTCCCGGCTAATTATTATAAAAATATAACGTATTTCAATTTGGCAAGTAAGCAAAACAGTAGGTAAGTGGTAATTAATTTGTGCAACGTAACCCCACACATGTGTATGCGCGTGACAAAAAGTAGCACTGAATACGCTTGTAGCAATAAAAAGCTGTTTTCAATGAAAAATGGAACGACAAGTAGGAATTTTCCTCCAGAGAAAAGATTTTTACAAAACACTAATCGGAGATCAAATGTTTAGTTTTAAAACAATGATTTTATTGTTGGTTGCAACTCACGAAGATTCTTAAGCCCGCTGGCACAACATATCACTAAACTTTAGAGCTCAGAATATTTAAAATATTATTCTTTGTCTGGCATCTTCCACTGATTCAAACAGAAAAAGAACGATGCGCTAAATTGACGAAAATGTTGCGGTATTTAGTCATTTGTTGTGCAAGCGGCCATAAACAAACAAGCAAGTAGGTATTCTAAACGGCAAAATTCGGTTCATACCTTCATATTTCCGAGCCTCTTGGTCCTGTCCTGCACAAGCAGCTTCTTGATGACGTCCTTGGCGACAGGGTCCAGATGCCGTGGCCACTCTACGCGACCATTCAGGATCTTCTCGTAGATCCCAAACGGGTTGTCGTCGTAAAACGGAGGATAACCCACTAACATCTCGTAAATGAGTACACCTGAAATTAAAAACACAGAGTTTATTTATAAAAACGATAAATAACATCATCAAAATAGCTTTACGATTGGCAATGACACGGAAACAATTAGGTCGTATTTTACACGGACAGAAATACCCCTAATGTTAATAATTGCAATGTGATAATCGTAAAATCAATTCTCACGAGATGATCAACGTCAAGGTCTTTAATTAATGTTTCATTTAATTAACTAGTAAAGGCTATAAATTATACGCATTAGGATATGTGTGCCAAAGATATAATAAGTTGACAATTTTATATCTCATCCAGTAATTAGCAATTAGTAAAGAAAATTGCAATGAGCTTAATGAACATCTATCAATATTTGAAAGCAGCGTGCAAGAGGAGCGCAGAAAATACAAAATGTTTCGCCACCAACAAATGACTTCAGTAATTAGCACTGAAATATTGCTACTTATATTAAAATAGAATACGTACAATGAGCTGAACTAAAACACACTTTAGCACTGGTATGTTTAGACTACACAGTAACTTGATATTGGAAAATTGTGGAGCAGTAGCGAAGTGCAAGTATATTTAGTATTATTGTTGTAATGATATAGAGCTTGATGCCAAGCACGGGAACGACGAGATACAAGCAACGTGGGCCATTATAAATAATGTAAGTACATAAATTGGCAAGAAGGCGCTGTACCCAAATGGAGGAGACACCAGTAAATCAACGGAATACTAAATAATAGCAATGATGTACATAATTCATAGTAACGGCGCCACAGGAGTTGTGCTTATGACATATTTATGAACAAACGATAACAAGTAGTGTCAAGATACACTTTACGAAGTGCATAACAAGATTCTACTGAAAATACAAACAATAAATTACCGTAAACATAGGACGTGTCGTGTGGTGTAAAAATAAAATCTTTAACAAATAATACTACAGTCCTCAATGTCAATTAGGAACGAATCATGACACTTATTATTTAAATGATGAGCCCTAAGATTAATTTGTTTGTTCGGACGTCATCGTTGTCAGATCATCATCTACTATACTAAGTATAGCAGTCCCTTCTAATAGACTTCATTGAGACTTGGGACACTGCAAATTACGCACAAACAATAGCAAATAAAATAATTTTAGTAGCGTGACAAGTATTTCCGTGAGACTTGAAATTTTATCTATTATATTATCACAAGATTACATAGTATTAAAAGTGTTCTTGACAATTATAAATTCTAAATTCTACGAGTTCCATAAACAATAATAATGAAGCATTTCCTCGAATACAAAGAGTTTGATGGCGCGTGGCGTGACTGGAGCCCGTTTGTGCATTACATTACCGCAATGTCATTTATGACGACGAAATGCTATATTTGTTTTCTGAAAAGCAATTCGGTTGGAAGGAAGTATAATTATTTCCGTGATTTACACAAAATGATACCGTTATCATGAGTAGCAATGTTTGTACTCACCCAAGGCCCACCAATCGACGGCTTTATTATGTCCTTTGCTCTGTATGATCTCTGGCGCTAGATATTCAGGAGTACCACACAAGGTCCAAGTTCTATCTGTCAGCTTTTTCGCGAATCCGAAATCCGTTATTTTCAAATGTCCATCCCGGGCAAGGAGTAGGTTTTCTGGCTTCAAGTCTCGGTACACGATGTTCCGGGCGTGAAGATATTCCAACGCTGACACGATTTCTGATGCGTAGAAATTTCCTGCAAACATAACGTTTTAAAATGCATTGATTTTTTTATGACTTCGACCTATAAATTTAAACGAGGCGACCTCATTTTGTATTGGACCGATAAAACGGGTTCAACAATTAACATTAAACTCTATATTTTGTGGAAACGAAAACGTTGAAGACGTTGTTTTGTTGAGGCTTAAAGAAAATGTCTGTCATAAAGATCTAGGAATAAGAAAACACAGCGCACATACTTTCCCGTACCAGCTACCGAGGGAAAACAATAATTACTTGACCGCATTTACGTAAAACAATTTGCTTTAGACAGAGGCATGTGTGAAATGTGTGGGTATGTTGTTAACAGTGTTTCTAAACTAAATGTACCATTCCATTTTATTGATTGTGTTTACTTGGGACGCTGCCGATCACCTCAGTGCATATAATTTCACATCTGCCAGTTCTGCCACAATACTTTCTCCAATCTACAACGATTACGTTTTTTCCATGTTATTTGTGTGTATATTCATAACTATGACCTAAACTATTGTTTTCTCTTAACGATTTTAATGAGATACCGAACGTTAAACGTTTTATAGTTCCGTTTTATTGACTCATTAAATTTTTCTGCTATATCTTTCGCACCTATAAATTTAACTTTTACTTTGGTAACTTGTTTTAAGTTTTTGCACAAAAATGAAGCGTTTAAGTGCTCGATATGTGAAGGCAAACGTAAAACAAACTAAAAATTAAGGGCTTAGTGAAATAGATACCTCTCAGCCCCCAAAAGCAATAAATAAATGAAGCTTTTATTCGATTATTTGATTTGTTTAATTATCCGCCGGATGTAAAATCGCAGAATTCTTTATTTATTACAGAAATGATATCATCATAAAAATTTGTTAAACTTTAGTTTTTTTTTTCTTTTGGCTTCGCACGTTAATGAGCTGTTTATTTAAATAAGTGACGACAATTTTTTTAAGACAAACAATAAAAACACTGATGGCCGGAAATCAGAAGTAATTGTCAGTTAGGAATGAAATATTTGAACAGGGCCATTAATCGAGCATTTTTATTAGGGATTGTAACTATAGATCAATTTTTCATAAAAATTTACTAGCAGTGAGTAGCACTTCTGATAATACAGTAACACATTTGCAATTTTAAAAGAAATTCTCACATTTGTATGTACTTTTAATATCCCAAACTGTTATTCTTACTTTCACTGACTGTTGCAAAAGATACAAAATGCAAATTCTTATACATTTGATTGCTTCGTTATATATGCATACGTAACAGTATATAAACATGTTAAATTGTATCCAGGATTAGCCAAATCACGTTTATTTTTATCATGTGTAAAGTCTATGCCAGCTGGAAGAGGCGCGTCGTCACTTCGTTCTTGTGTGTGTGGGCACCGGCGTGCAGGAAAACTGACGATACTCATTTATTGCAACATATCATCACGTTTATTCAAATCCAAAGTTACTGCAGGTCTTTTTTGTTTTTTTGGGTGGGAAATCATCAAATGACTTCTCCCGCTTTGGGCGGAGCGGGATGTCAGACTTTTACTGACTAAAACCCACCCGTGTTCCTTCAGTTGCCCATGTGCCAGGGTCGCGGTATCTCTTTCGAACAATCTCGCGACCCCGGCAGTGCATGTCTTGGTATTGCATTGCACTCTTTTTTCAAGAACTTATTATGAGTTAAGCCTGTCAGCAAGATGTTCATTGCCTCACTTGTAGGTATTATATTTATAATATATATTTTACTGATAAAATCAACAATAAATATAATTCTATGATTGATTATCTGGTTCTTTATTTTTAAACTTTTCAATTTTTTTCGTTCTCGAGAGCGCTACCCATGTGGGCGACATGGTGCCACGCGGAAGCTTGTCGAATACGGAGTCTTTGTGATCGACGCATGACATCACACCATGACTAAACTTCTCAGACATACTCATCTAATAAACCCATTAACCTAATGTGTAATCCTCACAAAAAAGACTGCTCTACATTTTAAAAATAATAAAAGTACTGCCCGCTTCTCGTAAACTTTGACTAAATCAGACCAACCGTCACTTAGCCAGACCGCCTCAAATTATAGAGTGTAAAGTAAGCTTACTTTTTCTTTGAAATGCAATTTAGTTCACAGATAGGAGCAGTTGCTATTTTGTATATCAAAATGTTTTTAAATTTACCATTTAAAAGCTTTTAATTTCCTTTCCGTGACTTTTTAAAATAATTTATTTTACCCATTTTGATGCAGTCGATACTCTTTCTTTCAAGTGCACTCTGATCTTCTATCTGCTGACACTTAGAATACCTACGTCTTATCCTGTCAGATCGATATTTTATGTTACTTAAGTATTTTTAACTTTTATATCTAAAACCACTTTCCAAATTTAATCAGTGAGACTTGTCGCCGTCAGAGCTCTATCTTCTATCGGAAATACTGCTATACATGATCAATATTTTTCAATATCAAATAAACAAATACGGAGAAAGTTAAATTTGCACAAAATAATGTATAATATTATAAAGAGGTAAATTGTTTGAAATTATTTGAATTTGTTAATCTATGGAACTATTCAGAAAATTTCTCTCCTTGAAATAAAATAGTTTTTTTTTTTTGTATTCAAGGAAATTCATATAGAAATGGGGGGCTACAGTATTGCGTTGTGCCAAAGGATTATTTAAGGTTAAAACAAGCAAATTCACGCGCCCGAAGTCGGTAGCAGAAGCTAGCTATTTATATACTATGTAATGCGCGCAGGAGCGCGAAGCAGGCGCGGCGGCGCGGGCGTCGAGATGTCTGGCTCAGCAGTAGCCAGCAGTCGCCAAATGGCGCAGACATTTTTATTGTCAGGCCGCTGTATCCCGACGTCATCGCTATATTAACCGACACCCATGAAAAATGGTCTGAGCCACCTTCAGCCACACGGCACCCAGAACGTAGTATTCTTATTTAATCTACGACTGAAGCCCGACAGTTACTCGCTCACTCCTCGCGTCACTGAACCCACATGAGCCCCTATTTCTGTCTTGTCTTTTCTCCAGAAATACAAGGCGGTCGTTTGCCGTGTATTTTTCAGTGTTTTTGCAATTCTGTTTCTCTACACGATACATTTCTATTTATTCTACAGTGAGTGCGGCTCATTACATCAAATTAATTTTAAAAAACTAAGCTATTTTACGCTTTGCATATTGAATACTATATCGTAATTCCCGATCGTTGTGAATAATCTAATCCCAAACATAATAACCCTAACCTAACCTACTGATAATAACATTCAGGAATGAAATCAAACAGATCATCCAAACATGTTTGAAAGAGGTAAAGGTAAAACAAGAAAACCTTAATCCTTTCTCAGAATAAAATCATTCGATTTAGATTTGATTGTAAATATTTATTACCTTGATTCCGAAACCAAGTCCTAAACAAGCACCATGTTGACATCATCTTCCACAAATGGTTTTCCAACCGGTAAATTCGTAAAAAGTTTAACGATTAAATCGACGAAAAGAAATCGACTTCTTTGAAAGTTGTAATTCCAAATTAAAAACATATGTTAGATAAACGTGCAGCGTGCAAAACTACGAGAGCACAAACCCTATCTATTCTAATTTTACTATTCTTACTCACATCAAAAACTGCGATTCTTTATCAAATTGTACTATTATGCAACCAAGCGTTATGCAACTTTATGTTGCCACCGTGCTAATCATATAAAATATTAAATGTACTACTAAAAAACATCTGTCGCCATTTCATTTACGGCTGTAGTTTATGTAAAAGATAGTAGCGTTTCAGCAACTGTCGTCAAATGATTGTCTAAAAGGGACCAAGCGACGTTTTTCTTTGTTTGAAATTCAGCTTTATTGTCCCTAGGTATAAGAATTATATTGGATATGGTCTTTACAGTGATGTGATAAATTCAACGAAAAAGTGGACATCGTGGGTGATTGCAGAGCATCGTGCGCACAAATCGTACGGCAAGGTACGGCTGCCTGCGTTGTGTTGGCGTGTTTCCAACCGTTATTTATTTATTCCGCTCCAGTTTATTTATTTACAACGATTAATAAGCAAAATTGTTACCACTGATTTTTCTTTTAAATCTAGTCATCAAAGGAAATGTTGTGACCACTGTAGATACTGTGGTTTAGCTGAGATATCGCAGTTTTAATAATGTTGTATGTAAACGTTCATTGGTTGAGGCATTAAAATTAAGAGGTCATGGTCGTTGAAATAGTATTTTATAGTAAAAGTGTTATTAATTACCGATACTGTTGCTAAATCTGCCGGCATTCCTCAGGTAGGAGAAGAGCTCCCCGCCGCACACGTAATCAAACAGCATATAGATGCAGGAGTCGTCATGCGTCCACCAGCGCCTGCAAGTCATCAGTAAATCATCATCATCATACGACACCAAGGCCAACCTCAAGGAAACTGGAAGTCCATGATTATGAAAACTTCGATTAGTCTTCTATGAGTTAATTTCAGTTACAGATGCGTGCCAGATACTAACTCTACTATAGTAAAAGGAATCTCGAATAAACAAGCCAATACGATTTTAGAAAATATAAACTACAAACGAGAAGTTATTAATATTTCCTAGGTTTCCCCTTGTTTTTTTCCGAGAGTCGGTTGGAAAACCCTAGTAAACAATAACGTCACTTCAAAACGAATATCAACACTGTTTATAAATACAAAATTTACGTAAATCAATATATCATGGATTACTGATCAGGAGTGACATGGTGATAGTTGCCAGATCGTCATCAATAGGGTACGCACACTGAAATTTGTCGGCTCCCAAGACTCGAAGTTGGCGCTTATTCGGCGCCTACAACTCTCTCCACAAATTAGCTCATACTAAAATAAATATTAAAGAGTAATCGATATAGGTGTAACTGGCACGTTTTAACAGGTTATTGGGTTAAATGTATCCAACACGGAAAGAGCTCGAGAGTCTAACAAAGAAGTTATATAGGGCAGTCTTAATAGCGCCTTTACTAACAAAATTATCGTAATGAATTAACTTTATTACAATAGCTACAGTTATTGTAGCAAATGAGACAGCAGAATGACTATTATAGGTTTGTTTTCGATTGGTAGGCTATTCACTGGAAGGCGGAACGCTGGGAATGAAAACAGGAGTAAGTGATGACATTGGCTCAATGCCGACATTTGGCTCTCGCATAATTGACGTGCGTCACCTGCACCCATGCACGTTTAATTAAACGTCCAACTGTGTTCCAATGGTAAACATCGTTGTTATGATCCCGTGAAAATAATGATTCTCTTTAGACATGTCGCATCAGTCTAGACGCTTTGGATAACCACCAAGAATATTAATTGCATCACGAGATTGACGGAGACTTGAAAATGTACACTTGGTAAGTGATTTACTTACAGATTTACTATGAAGGGATGATTGATCTCGGCGAGGATGTTCTTTTCGTTCATAACGTGATCCACTTGCTTTAGACGGATGACGTCGGCCATGGATAATATCTTCATCGCCAGGTATTCATCGGCAGCTTTGTCACGACACAGGCACACGCGACCGAACGTACCAGTACCTAAAACAATAGAAATTACAACGTTATTTCATTGTACTCTGAAAAATTTGAAATATTTACATGTTTTGGTATTCTACATAGTTGTTGTGGAAACAATCTCTTAACTCCTGCTATTCAACTGCAACATTCTTAATAACCAGCGCTTGCTGGATAGCAATTGAATACAATAACTGACGCAAAAGCAACATGTTTACCAAGTTGCGCATTGAAATATATTGCATGGTTATCATTCTGTTAAATTGAAAAATCATTGAAAACTCCATCTCATAAGTTGGAACTGTTTTGATGAAAACAATTCCAAGTACAGTGATATAAATAAATGAATCAGTAACGGAGATTCCCGACTCGATTGTATGAGTAGAGATAAGTGCAAACATGATGTAAATGATCTTAATGGCTTCATGGTAGTGCGTAAACAAATTGAGAAATAAATTACTTATAAACAAAATTCACTCATCGAAAATGTATCAGAATGTTTTCCGTCTATCTTTCGATATTCAGTTAGTCATTCGACTTTTCTGACCACTGCAGTAGATAAGATATTTTAGTTGATCCTTGAAGGCATGATCCACAAAACTAACATTCGTTAAGAGACCTTGATGGAAATAAAAGCTCAAGTTCGTTGATCATTCAGAGGCTCGTTATTGAAATACCTACGAGTATCTACACGAAAATAAATGGTGAATAAAAATAAAACAGATACTTCAGCGTTTGAAGATTCTAAGGAGGTTTCACGAAAAACCTGGGCAGAGGCAAGTTGGGACGACAATGATATCTTCCCACTACGTTCCCGGAACAAGTGATCCTATAATTGACCTTTGAAGTGTATAATAATTGAGTTAATTAATGCACGTAAGCTAACAATTAGTGTTGCATCTTTTAGAACATAAACTGCTTTGGACCTCTGCCCTGTACCTAATGTAGTGTTGTAAGATTGAAGATTCCAACAAGTTTAAGAGATCGATCTTTTGATATGTATATTTTATTTAAATATACTAATAGTACTACTAAATACTTATCCTACTGTTATGATATCTAAGTCGAGTTTCAGGTACTACGCTAACACCTACTTTGTAACATTTTACTTACTTAGCTATACTTAATTATTACATCATACACGTACTGCTGACTGTCTAACCAGCTTAACCTTTTACACCTTACGTGTAGGGCTTCTATTCAATTTACTAAGAAAGCCAAACTAAGTATACGTCAGCTTCATTATTTCACAAGTTTTTCCAAGGACAGTTCTATGTGTCATTCAAGGGCATTCTTTTACACCATGAATAATAAGTATGAACTATTAAATAACCTCTGTGGTGGTTTATATTTTGTGAGTCACAGAAAGTTACCGCATAATTATGATTATAAAATAATTACATTATAATGGTATTGTTGTTGTTATAACGAACTCTGTTTTTCGTTTAGTTCGCGAGTGTTGTTGAAACTTTTCCTTCTAACATATTTATTTAACAAGTAGCGTAAACTTAACAGACGGTCATAACAAACGCATATTACGGTTACTAATAATATTTTGACTTTATAAAAACTACTTCAGATTCTGACTAAGCCACAAGTCATGTTTCCTAAGTCCTTACAGTAAGCTTCTAAAAAATTGTGTTTGTCGGCTGTTTTGACTGATTTTTTGATTTTTCCCGATCCAATTTTAACAAAAAATTATGCTACTTCAACATTTAGTTTTTTTTTTTTTTCATGGTTCCGATGCTCTATTCTGACAAACCAGAGGGGTAAGTGCGTAACTCGCTAACTGTGGGAATGACTTTTATTTTAACAATTCAACATTAATTGCGTTATTTACGTTGTTCAGCAGATTTTTTTTTCAAACATATGAAGCAATAGATTAGGAATATCCCCCAAAATGATTCAGACCGATAGTGATTGATGTTTTTAGTTCTGACCTTACAATAGCACTATGCACTATTATATGCACTATTTATAGATTAGCACTATGAGCACTGTCTTTTATGGCCACAGTTTTTCAAATTAATCATTTTTTAAACTTATATATAGTTCAAGTTCTTTATTTCATAACAAAAGTACATTTGTGTTGAAAATATTTGCACAGTAGGTACGTACAAAAAAGAAACTACAATAAATAGTAACAATTAACATAAATGAAATAATACAATAAAAATAAAACTATAATAATAAACATAATCTCGTTCCTCACCCATTTGCGAAGTTACAACATCTAATTTACAAAAGCAACATTTATTAAATAGTCAAAGAGCAATGTTTACAATATTTAATTATTTAACACTACTTTTAAGATATTTGTCACTATAAAATTCGTCAATGCTATAATAGGCGTTATTAGGTTCAATAACGCCTATTATAGCATTGACGAATTTTATAGTAATTTTATCTAGTAATCAAATTCATAATACTTATGTAATTTTTGACATTCAAACTCCTTGCGTAACACAAGTAAGGCTTCCTTCGTAATAAAGTTTTATAGAAGTACCTCTTTATATATTCATGTGCCGTGGGTTACATGCGATAGAATTCAATATCAATGTCACTGAGCACAGCCTGCAAGGTTCAGAACAATAGGCTGTTGAACCTACGCGATCGTAAACCCAACTAGGTTTTTACGTTGTTCAGCAGATTTTTTTTTCAAACATATGAAGCAATAGATTAGGAATATCCCCCAAAATGATTCAGACCGATAGTGATTGATGTTTTTAGTTCTGACCTTACAATAGCACTATGCACTATTATATGCACTATTTATAGATTAGCACTATGAGCACTGTCTTTTATGGCCACAGTTTTTCAAATTAATCATTTTTTAAACTTATATATAGTTCAAGTTCTTTATTTCATAACAAAAGTACATTTGTGTTGAAAATATTTGCACAGTAGGTACGTACAAAAAAGAAACTACAATAAATAGTAACAATTAACATAAATGAAATAATACAATAAAAATAAAACTATAATAATAAACATAATCTCGTTCCTCACCCATTTGCGAAGTTACAACATCTAATTTACAAAAGCAACATTTATTAAATAGTCAAAGAGCAATGTTTACAATATTTAATTATTTAACACTACTTTTAAGATATTTGTCACTATAAAATTCGTCAATGCTATAATAGGCGTTATTAGGTTCAATAACGCCTATTATAGCATTGACGAATTTTATAGTAATTTTATCTAGTAATCAAATTCATAATACTTATGTAATTTTTGACATTCAAACTCCTTGCGTAACACAAGTAAGGCTTCCTTCGTAATAAAGTTTTATAGAAGTACCTCTTTATATATTCATGTGCCGTGGGTTACATGCGATAGAATTCAATATCAATGTCACTGAGCACAGCCTGCAAGGTTCAGAACAATAGGCTGTTGAACCTACGCGATCGTAAACCTAGTTGATTGTGGTCTTTGTTGAAAACTACGGTCCTGTCTATGTTTAGTTAAACCTTTTTAATATCCGCGTTATTATCTTTGATAGCATTTTCTATATTGCTACTAGACATATTTAAACCATAGTGTTTGTTATTGGCACCCTAATATTATATGGTAGAATAAGCATCATCGGGTTCTCAACAGCAGCCATGATGGTCAGATGAATCGATTCTTAAAACAGGTCTAAACGGCAAAATAAAAACGTAGATTTTACAAAAATTAGGCAAGTATCTAAGCATATATTGTAGCATAAAAAATCATGTTTCACTCGTAACTAATATACAAATGATATTATATTTCTTTTCAACGTCTTGAGCCAACTCACTTATGAAACATCTATTTATGAAACGGTGTATTTTATACAGATTTGTGATCTCTCAAAATATTATATTTTCTATACTTAACTTGTTAAAAAGTTTATCACTTCATAATTTATAGATTGGCAGGAATAGAATGTGTTGTGAGTGGAAATGTTGGTGTTTGATTATATTAGGTGATCCGTAAGGTTATCCTCAGATGCTTAGTTAAAAAATAAGTAGCAGAATGATTTCAAACAAGTACCTACTGGAACATTGGTGAATACGTAAAACTTCGACCTTCAGCTGATGAGTACTGGCGTAATGTAGAAAGGTCAATAAGTACCTCGGTGGCAATAAGCTCTATATCCATCTTTTATTAGTAAGTTGGACACGAAGTATCCAGTTTCCGAGAAGAGCACTTGAACGAGTTAAACACGAGTCGTGATGAAAATAGGATGGCCCACTAAACGGGTTCTGTACCTACCCATCGGAACCAAAGTATACTATTTGTGTCAGAAGGCCGCCCCAATATCTTAAATTGGGGCTTTAATTTGCGTAACACTAGTTACAGAGTGAAATGACGCAGCATCTTTCAATTTTCCACGCACTTTATTTTCTGCTGTCTCTTGCGCAAGGTTCCGACAAGCCAACTGCTCGGAAAATAGGAACAGACGCTATAAAATAATCGTCGGTCTGAAGGAAACACGGGTGCCGCTCCCTGCATGTAAATGTGCCGTAAATATTTATATTTAGATTATAAATATTGATTTTATTGTTGCTTCATTGAGGATGTACGATTTATGAGTGGTTTTAATTTAAGCGTATGCTCTTTTGTTTTAAAGAAATTTCATCTGTAGGTATTGTTGCAAAAATGATTCATCTCGTAACAGTGAGATTATATCTTATCATTTTCATGTATCTTCACATCTCTATCTTTTATCGACGTGTTTATCTAAACTTGAATTCTATTATCACGACTCCGTCAGTCTCGTCACAATACAGGGTGTGCCTTAACGATGAAGATATACAGGATGAACACGAACATATTCTTTTGTATACTAATTGTGTAGATGAGGTTATCGCACCGTCGAATATCTTCTTCAGAAAAGGGATGATTCAGTTACCAAAATAAAATCATACATTTCTTTCATAAATATATTACTTGTCTCGTATGGAATCTAATCTTGAAGAAAGACGGATTAGATTTGGCTTCAATAATCCCATCGGAAACCTTTAAGTAGTAGGTACTTCACTCTTGTTTTGTTGACATTGTGAAGTTCATTTCAATGTTCTAGAAACAAAAGACTGTAAGGAATGGTCTTATTGCAAGTAGTAAATAGGTTTGCAAGCTATTACGAGGATTAAAGCAGCCTTTACCTAGTCACCTTGTTGTTTTGGCGTTATAGTTTAGAAGGTAATAAATCCTTAAAAGTAATTTTAGAATGCATGGTCTAAGAATCATTATATTAACGTTTACAATACAGCGTGGCAGAGACATCGACCCGCAATGTGATACCATGGGTTTAGTATGTGATTCTGAAGTCCCCTGTGTTGAAATTCTTCGTCGGTTATCAACAAAAGAAGAGCAGTGGTGGCCCAGAGGTAACGGCCGCGACTTACGAGTTGACGGTCGTAGGTTCGAACCCACACAGGCGCTTTACTTTGTGTAAATTATTTCATCACTACTGCTCTTAAAATGGTGAAGGAAAACATCGTGAGGAAACTAGCATGCCCTATACCCAAAAGATCGAACACATGTGACATCTACCTACACGCACTGAGCCCGCGTGGTGGATGACGCCCGCTCCCTCTCATAGACAGAAGGCCTGTGTCCCAGCAGTGGGACATTATAGGCTGAATCAGGCTGGCTGATTATGCTATAATGTTTTGCTACCAAGGAAAAAGCTGTTCCTTGCATTTTTATCGCGAAACGTAGGTTTTGCACTTTCCTATGCTACAGCAGCTTTTTTACGACGGTCTAGAATCACGTGCTATTTTCATGGTTTCAGTTTTTGCGTCGATGACCTGATGATATGGTGGGGTTTTCGAGATACGAACAAAAGGGCCGTTCTTCAAAGTCAAGCACATTACTACTTTTCTGTTTTGTCTATTTAATCTATGATGATTGATGAGATACGACTGTAAGGATTCGATTCCCATCAAAATCGGATCTTCATAAGTCGTATGTCATCATACATTTCCACAAATTATCTTCCGAGATTGAGCGCACAATCCGCCTAGCCTATTCCCCAATAAGTTGG
Organism: Aporophyla nigra; assembly: GCA_947507805.1. Lineage (NCBI taxonomy): Eukaryota > Metazoa > Arthropoda > Insecta > Lepidoptera > Noctuidae > Aporophyla > Aporophyla nigra. The sequence continues at coordinate 14,968,523 of OX382302.1, read as the reverse complement.
GGTCGGCTTTCAGTCAAACTGGATGCAGGTAAATACCAGTATTTTCAGCCTATCTGACCTCCAATCCAGTAACTGGGTAACCACTTAGTAAGACTGGTTGTCAAACTTGCGGCCGTCTCACGACCCATAACAACTGTCAAAGATCTACGTATGACAGCCGGGACCAACCGTTAACCGTGCTTTCCGAGGCACGGAGGGGTCTTCATACCACTTCTGAAATTGATAACAATAACCACTTATTTAAAATGAATACCTAAATAATACATACCTATTGTGATTGCAATTGAAATACCTGTAACATCATGTAGGTAAGTATTATGAATTTATGACGCACGTGAACAAGAAACCGAAAACAAAATATTATACATTTGACATTTTTAATAAATACCCACAAGTTGTTACCATGTTGCTTATCAGTACCACAGTAGGTACCTATAGGTAGTGTTTTTGTTGTTCAATAAGTACATACCTATGACGTAATTAATATGTACGTAGGAACTATTGTCTTGAGTGAGATCAAATATTTACTTAGTGAGAGCATTGATGGCTCAGTGGTAGTAGTGTCCCAGACTTAGCTCGTGGGTTCAAACTCAGACAGACACCTGAGCTTGAACTTTACTTTGTGTAATTTAATTAACACCACTGCTCTCCAAAACAGTGAAGTAAAACAGCATGAAGAAACCGACATGTCCTACAACCAAAAATTTGAAGACATTTGACGTCTACCAACCCGCACTGGACCCGCGTGGTAGATTACGTCCCTCTCACTGAGCGGCTTCTGTCCCAGCAGTGGGAACATTATGGGGTGATTAGAAAATATCTACAAATCAATCAATTACCTACTACAAATTAATATAATAATGTAGTATAATTAATCTACTACGAAAGTGTTAATCCAAACTTGATAATATCTTGTTGATATCTAATTTACAAAGGCAGACGGAAGAAAACATGTTTCACCGTTTGCGTTCCTCGTTATTTGGAATATCACTGATCCGCTTTAACGCCACTTTCACTACAATTTCGTTTATATTTAGATTTAATTATGTTATAAATAACATGGCCTCTGAACGTATCACCGTCATCGATAATCCGGCTTCAAAGGTACAGTAGGCCGTCAGTGGTAGAGGTAACAAAACCAATATAAGCTGGCCTTGTACACTATTAAAACTCCGTACTACGCTAGGTCAGCTAAAGGTCAAAGTATAGTTACATACTGACGTGTGGTCGACTGTATTATGTCGTCTCAGAACCGAGCTAGTTTCATGACTATCTTTGTCTATAAAGTATAGAATTATGGTAAAATATTTCTTATCTCTGTATGTCATTGACGTAGTAAGTAGCAGTGATGTTACGAATGTCATATTTTAGACATTCGCGAATGCGAATGCGAATGCGAGTGTTTGGAAGGCGAATGTGCGAATGCGAATGCGAGTGCGAATGTTGAGAAGGAGCAAAAAAAGAAATATCAGGTATGATTTTAATCATCGATTTTTAATTATCGGTACGGTTATACATTGTATATATCTAATATACACAATCAAATTAACAACAAACATATTTAATATTCGAATTTCAATAGGGGCAGATTATATTTTAAAACAATAATTTTGCTGCTTTATCACCCATGAGACGATTTCGTAAAGGCTCATATATCAGGCCAGCTGCACTAAATAATTGCTCACTTGGTACACTGGCAGGAGGCGCGCTGAGGTACTTACGAGCAAGTTCTGTCAATTTGTCAAATTTGGATTTGGATTTCCACCAGTCCAATGGATTTTCCTCAAGAGAGATTCGTTTTTCTTTTAAATATGCTTTTAATTGGGATTTTATTTCACACAGTATCGTGCCTTCTAGTTCACATTCTACATCGGAACCTTCGCCATCACTCGAGGAATCCAGAATTTTCGCCAGATTTGTTAGGAGGCTTTTAGTAGGGTAATCAGCACTTGTAGAAGGCTCATTATCATCAATGGATGTCGTGTTTTTCGGCCTTTTACCACTGAAATTGAAGTTATACGATCGTGATTTAATAAATCAAGCGCAAGTTTTATGATCTCGGTATTAACATTATCCTTCACAATATCAATGAAGAATTTGTTCTTGTATCGCGGGTCCAAAAATGTCGCAATTGTAAACAAAGGGTCATTTTCCAGATTGCAAAACTTCTTGTTTATTTCAGTTTTTAACACTTGAATAAAGTTTTTCATAATATTATCAACAGCGTCACCTACAATTGGTAGACTTACGTCTTCAAACTCATCAATAACTTTTTTTAACATGTAAATAATCGGAATAACAGATGAAATCAAAGTATGCGCACTGCTTAAGTTACGGGTAGCTTCTTCAAATGGTTTAAGTATTGATACACAATATTCTATAGCTTTATATTCATCGGATAATAAGTTGGGAATATTGTTGCTAATACCATATACAGCCAAAGAATCCTTTAGTTTTAAGTACCTTTCAAACATATAGAAGGTACTGTTCCATCTTGTCGAACAATCTCTTAAAACAGTTAATGGCACTTGATCTGGGTTCAGCCGCAACTGGACTTTTGATAATTGGTCTTGAGCAATAGTCGAATGATTAAAATGACCAGCAATCTTATTACATTTCTGAATCAGGGTTACTAAAAACTCTTGTGAATTTAATGCACTTTTTATGTTTGTCTGTAACTTATGAACAGTGCAATCAATATCTTTGAAACCGGCCAAAGACATAGCACGCTTCATATTTGAGCCTTCATCCCTTACCATGCAGTGTACTTGATCCTTAGTGATGTTCCATTCATTCAGCATCGATTCAAATTTACTTGCAATTACATCACTCGTGTGTCGTTCATTAAATTCCTCACATTTTAAAACAATGCTTATACGATCATAGTTAACTGTTATACCGTGGCAAGTCAAACTGAGGAGTGATACGTTGGCAGCTGGCTCGGACCAAATGTCGGTTGTGAATGACATGAATTTCAAATCACCCAAGAGTAATTTAACTTTGTTTGCCACTTTTACATACAATTCTTGGCTATGCTCAGTAAACAAGTTTCGTCCTTTTAAGGTATATTGTGGCGCCACCAACTGCATTAATCTTCGGAAACCCACGTTCTCAATGAAGTTAAAGGGTAAATTGTCTAAAGCTATCATTTCACTTATTCGGCAATCAATTTTTTGCGACAATGGATGTTTAGCGTCCCACTGCTTCTTTTTCATTATAGATTCTTCAATAGATAATTGCTTTTTTACCTCTTTCAGTGGCGTTTCCGGAGGAATGATAATTTTAGAAGCCTGGATCTCTGTTTCAGCACGTATTAACAATTCGAACTCCTCGGCATGAACGGCTTTCAAATGAGTTCGCAGCCCCGAAGTAGTACGCCCAACGCGTGAATATACTTTATCACAAATATTACACTTCGCATGATCTCGATCAATAGGTGTGAAATATCGCCATATTTCACTTTTCTTCCCCGGCGCCATAATAAAAAAATAAAGTTCTAAATAACTATTTATAATAACTTATCCTAGCTTAAAATAACCCACAACTCGAAGCTGTGTTAATTCACTTAATCACAATACCTGCTTATTGATTGATCGACAAGTGACAACTAGAAACAAATTCAAAGTAACAAACACGCAATGATGACCCGCTCAGCTCCGCCCACTTCTACTTGTCTCGACCTGCATACACTCGCATTCGCTAAACATTCGCATTGTTTGTTGCGAATGCGAGTGTTGATGCGAGTGTTTGAAATGATGCGAATCATTCGCATATGCGAATGCGAACGCGAACATTCGTAACATCACTAGTAAGTAGGAGCGATTGGCTAGCATTCAATCATAGCCGGGCTTCTAACGGTCCGGTGTGAAAATACGAGTAGGTTTATTCCAAGATTCGGGAACTGAAATATTACAATTTTATCTGACCTGGACGCTGCCCTTTTTATTTCAACAATTTTCGTTTATTTTAACGATTATTATGAAAACATTATTTCATTTTCAGTCAAATAGGAACATAATAGATATTCATATATTCTTTTTCTTTTGGGACAATAGAATATATCTTAGAAAAAAAAGATAGAAACCTTAAATTAAAAAAATAAATTAAAATTAAATTTGATACCTCCTTGTTCCATTTTCATTGCGTTGAAAAGAAAGCTATGAAAATACAAGAAGATGTTCTACAGTCTATTTGTAAGGCCTGATACTACTTTGATAGGTGTGATGTCATAGTCATGTCAAAATCTAACTAAAACGCAAACACAAAAGCCATTTGGCGCACGCGACAGAAACCACTTCTTCTCCGCGTACTTCTAAATAGGTATGTCTGAAAACCTTTATCAACTTTTTGTCGTGGGTTCGATTCCCACCCAGGACAAATCTTTGTGTGATGTGATGAGCACAATCATTTGTTCTGTGTCTGGGTGTAAATTTATCTATAATATGTATGTATTTAGAAATATATAAGTATGTTTATCATTTGTCTGGTTACCATAGTACACTAGAAATTAGGCTCTGCCTAGTTTGGGATCAGATAACGTTGTGTAGGTTGTCCTAAGGTATTATTATTATTATTTATTATTAAACATTGTATGCAGAACATTTTTTAAATGACGCATAATGTGACTTTACGAGAACTTAAAGGAATGAATCAACGAAAGCACCAATACTACAAGTTATGAACAAGTGACCTTTATGTTGCGCAAGAAGTTCTTTCACAAACCCATGTCGAGCGACGTTTTAGATCTGTGTATCAGTGAAGGGCGCTGCGACTAATTTATTCGTTCACAGTTGAACCGGCGCGGGCGCACTCGTCTGACCACTTTCACTGAGACTGCGCATAACGCACAAGACTGATGGAGTGATGGCATTTACGTCACTGTACCCTAATAATATGCTAAATGTATTTCAACTTTTCTCTCAAAACTAAAACTTTCCACGCCTACGATACGACCCGTGCATCAATCTATACGATCTGCTGATTAGAGTGCTGATTTAAGAAAATAAAATGTTTGCTAAAAAAGCGGAACTTGGCTCCGGCTCCGACACAATACTGGAACACAAAGCAGAATAAAAATAGAAGTGATGTCTTCATCATAAGAGATAGAGCAATGGTGGTCCACTGGTAACGCTGCGACGACAGGTTATAGATGGTAGGTTGGAGCCCAGACATTTGCTTTTCTTTGTGTAAATTATTTCATTACAACTGCTCTCAAAACGGTGAAGGAAAACATCGTGAAAAAACCGACAAGTCCAAGAACTAAAAATTCGAAGACATGCGACATTTACCAACCCGCGATGAGGAAACCGACACGTTCAAAAACTATAAATTCGAAGATATGCTACATCTACTATTACGGTTATCACTGAGAGGAACCTTGTATCCCAGCAGTGGGAACATTATAGACTGATTATGCTTCACGATAAAGCTAATCGAATGAAATATTAGTTTCTGTTACAAAAATAAAACAGTAGGTGACATTTATGTAATACAAAATGTACCTACCGACGGCCTACGTAGTACGTTCATCCGAAATCAAGTTCTAGTGTATGTAGAGATTACGCAATCGGTGATAGACATGATACAGGTGTCGAGATGCTGATAAATATTATGTCTCACTGAACACACGGTACGGTTTTGGCAATGAAACCTACTACAGCAAATTGTAAATAGAAATCGTAATAATTTTAATATTTCACTTATGTTCATAGAGGACAGGAAGCAAGAGCATTTCCGTAACGTAATGTACCTAATGTATGCGTAGGAGCATCACCTATTTCTTACATGACTTACGACTTTCACATATAGTATAGGTGCAAGCGCCGTTTATCAATATAGTTTTCTGAACTCTGCACCTTCATCATGAACATTAATTATCTGTTTTAAAAATATAATTTCACTTGTTATTAAGTACTAATGCATCACTCCGCGCTCAAACAGTTGACCCTGCGCTTGAACCTTATTCACTTTCTAATATTTAAATCAGATAATAATTTATAATGGTTTTCACTTCGTATGACGTCGAAATTAATTGATATAACGTCATCCATATAAAACTAGTAGTGGTGAGTGCGTAAGCGCAATGGCCCGATATATTCGAACGACCAATAACACTGCCACATAACTCATAATATTTTTACTGCCATTCTGAATTTCTAGTTTATACCTATCATTCTTCAACGTATGTGAAGTGTCTATTAAAAAGTTTTCCTATCACTGCAGTTGTCTTTTCTTAATTTCTGTTGTTTTAATTTGGCAAAAGAAAAAATGCGCTCTTCAGCATTAACAATAAATAGCTAAAGAAGATCAAAATCTATTAATACCCAATTTTTTCTTTTGTTTTCAATACATGTTTTTGCTCCCAAATCATATCTAAACTGCACTCTATTTACGTAATGAATCATTTTGAAGTACCCATATTGCGAATCCATTGCGCTAAGTTCGAAAAATATGGTCCAACGAAAATAACGCAATGGATGTTGTTGAACTGTCAAATTAAAGCCATTCCTGTTTATTCGTGTGTTACGCAATTACTACGCTAGACAAATACATTTCCAGTATAAGCTGACTTCTCACCGTCCGGAAACCCTATACAAAGCGAGGTCTGTTAAAACTGGACATGTATAGCTTGATGTAGCCGTGTGTACTAACCAATCGCAATTTGTCGCAATTGTAGCCAGTACTTTTGTAGCATATTTCAGGCATTCGCTTTTGAATAGTCACTTATTTATTGATACCTTATTTAAACCCTTCACTTAACAGGTCAGTCAACTCTAGGCACATGATCTTACGTCTTACATAAGCAGTCGATATTTTATCATCACTAAAATTTACTGCTCGTTAAACGTTCAATAAAGTATCGCAATTTTACACTAGTTGTAAACCTGAATATTAAAATTCTATACGCAAATATTGAGCCGATCGGTCAAAATATTTTGGTTTACGTTACGGCCATAATAATAAAATTTATTTGGGAATGAGCCTTGCTCCAGTTTCGTGTAAGTGCATCGTTACCTACATTAGTTCATTACGTGGGCTACTTTTAACTTTTACTGTAAAGTTTTCCTCGTCAAGTGGTACTCGTTAATTAGCAACGTTATTAAAAACGAAAATAGAAAAGCTCGCCACAAAAAAACGATTCATAAATTAAACAAAAATACACCGATGCGTAAGCAACCACAAACTTTTAATACCATTTTTCAAAAACTTCGCAAAAAAAATAAGAAAGTAATATAAAAGTAGTGACATGCCAAATTCTAGCAATTAACTCTGTCAGCTGTGTACGTTGACAAGTGTCTAGGAAAACACACTTATCTACTCGTATTTCATTCTGTTCCTGCTTTCCCAGTCCGTCACGGCCGGGATCGTTTAGTCACCTCTGACGCAAGTGTCTCAACAAATTGATTCTAAACGTATGTCTAAGCTTTCTAATGTAAAAGAAGACGTTTGAAGTTCAAACATCTCTCCACTTCAACGCTTTGTTCTTTATTAGTTCTTTGCCCTTATCTCCTTTAATTCGATTAATTGCTGGCTACAGCTATACACGCATTTCTGTGACTTCAGAGGAGTAACTATCTTTTAAATATAATTTAGTTTAATAAAGATATTTATTGCTGAAATTTAGTCGTAAAAACCTAGACATAGTGTCGTAATAAAATAAAAATAAAAGATTTTCAAACAAAATAAAAATAAATAAACGATAACGCTGATATTTAGTATACTAACAAACATAACATTCAATCATGCTTTAGACTTGCTTATTTAACTCCACAGACGGGTTCACTCCTCCCCGAAAGATTGTTATATTGAATAAATCATTGACGAAGAGAATGAGAGTTGAGAGGTGTTTTCACATATCTTGACGTCAGAGCACAGCTGTCCCTCCCGTCGCGACGAGAACTTGACACACACACTATTATTTATAATCTTAAACACTTTTATCAGAATTAATCTTCTGTTAGTGGCGACGCGCTGGTGGGTGACGCGATGACGTCCTGCCAGACCAACCCACGAGCTCCGACCTTCACGTGAAGGTAACATAAAAACATCTACATAAAAACCAAGTTCAACCGCTGCTATGCAAAGTTGCAATGAAATTGATTAGCCATGCAACAATTTCAGAATTACATTTGCTACAAATGTGTATAAAACAAATGCATCTGTTTCATAACGGTATGTCCCTATTTGAGAACTATAATATTATGTATATAGAAACATTTCTTAATGACACACATTATGGATCGCACTGAAGTCTACTTTGTCCATTCTATTTGCATGTGTTTCTTGAGAAAGGTAAATAAAAAACTGTGTCAGCTGGTAATCAGTTCACGCATTCAAAAAGTGGATTAAATCAATGATGTAGTACATAATGTAATTACATAATTACATTATGTGATTACTTTTTTTGATCGATTACAGTAATAAATTACAGATGCCTGCTTGCATTGCTACGCATAGTAAATTGATTACACCATTGGCATCAATAACAATACAATATTTATCAGAATACCTCCTATAGATTTTAACAGATCAAGTGCTATTATAAACATTAGGTAAACGGCTACAGTCAGCTAGGTAGTAACAAAAGCCATCGTGTATGAAAAACCAAGCAAACCTATCGATCATAAGTATGTTTGTATTGGTTGACTGCGACCGCATTATATTTCGCTAATGGTCCGCAAAGAAATCGTTATAGACAACAATGGATGTCATTTTACTGAAGCCGAAAGCCTCCGAAGCCTGCCCACTATTGTTCAATAAGCTCTTGACTACAAACAACTTGTTTGGTCTTAGAATGTGGTTTTGAAATAGGTTGACTCACTCCTGCAGTTGGTTCCGACGACCACATAACTTATTTTTAGTATAGTCTCCCATAAAGCGAGTCCTGACACCAAACTGGGACAACGCTCCAGTGTTTCAAGAAAAGCTAAATATATCATTGTGATATGATTCTGGAAATTCGGGAAAGTAACAAAAAAATCAGGTTGATATACTTTAAAAAAATAATTTATTCTTCTCGTTAAGTGGTCAACACCAACCATACTGCACGTTCTGAGAAATGACGCTGTCATTAGTCACAGTCAGCTCGTTATAAGTACTGTTTTATTAGAATATATCGCGACGCGATCTATATAAACATCGGTCGTTTTACTAAACCATAACTGCTGCTGTATGTTGGTTACATCCATATTAATACTTGGTCGCCCAGTGATCGAAAACCGACCATAAAAAATATTATCTTTCTGCCACGTTAATGATATTATTACCGTGTTTCTGCACTCCAGCAAAATTTTAACTGTGCCAAATTCATACTTCTGCGTCTGCGTAATTTTCCTAAAAAATATTAAAATATCTATAATAGAGGCGGTCTACCTCGTGTCAAGGATGGAAGTCATAGTTGTGATGTTTGGACAAGACCCAAAGTGTCACCGGTTCCATTACTTTAATTTATGAATGAACGCATTAAAAGTTACTCGGGGAAGTGCAAAGATTTTCTTTATGTCACGCACTCGACTTTTTACGCGGAAAAGGTGTAGACAATTTACACATACAAGTCTGTCTCGAATCACACGACGGAAACCGAGTGTCACGTCGGCCGTCGCGCGTCGCCCTACTCCAAACATATAGACGTACGAGTAGGTGGCCAAAAGTAATATTTATACGACGTGTCATTTTTACAACTTTCAACGTTGATAGTTATATTATAATTATGTGCCTGTCATAAGTGTCATAACACAGGTCGATGACTTACGAAAATATTAGTGTATTCTAAAGCTTTACCAGCCTGTTTTAAGCTCTAACTATAAATACACAAATTACAATGATTAAATCAACCGATAAAGGTTCTGACAATTACTGGAACAAATAATTTAGTGACCTAAGAATAGATAACAATTCAAGCGAAGGTTAAACCACGACCGTACGTTCCAATCGACTCCGAAAGTCGCGAATGCTGAGAGTCGCACAGGAGCCAAATATATTTTTGTCGTAGATTTACACACTGATTTTCCGCCATCATCGTTAGCATTATTGTCTAATTAATGAAATTTATTTATGGGGCATGTTCGTGGCACCGACGCGGCGACGTGGTCATCAAGGTGAGCTGCAACTCACAGAAATGTGATATTCTTACCAGGCGTGGTCGCAGCCCAAGATTTTTGGGGATCACCATGGTTGCCGAAGAATATTTTTAGGGACATATATCTCCATGACTTATGGCTTTCAGGTACTCAGCTTTTACATGGAAAAGGGGGGGACTTTGTGATGCGGGCAAACTGGTTGCCAGCGTTTTTGATAAATAGAATGTATAGGAACAGTTGATTATTTAGGGTGAGAAGAGCTAGTGAAACTAGCTCCAAAAATTTTTACAAGCGTCCTCGGATAAGTTAGGTTTTGTTTAATATTTTCAAACAGAAATTGGAGTTAGATTGGCGACTTATGCTGGAAAGCCCAAGTAACCAACTATGAGATTAAATAATGCAAGAAGAAGCGAAGCGAGCTTGAACAATTTCACCCTATCAGATACGTAAAATTTTCTTTAGATCATTTCCAGAGAACTAGGATTTAGTAGCTTTATCGACCTATGAAGAAAAGTGACAAAATCAAGAGATTGTAAAATGGAAGAGCGAGCCAGTTTCTTTAAACCATTATAGTATAGAAGGAGAACTTACTTGTTCGAGTTATGAGGAAAAGCTTAAACTCGTTTTATAGCAGTTTATTATTTTGGAACCTTAGCCCTTTGTAACTTTAGCCCAAATTCCCGATTGGCTTCGGTCACTCTTGCATCCTAGTTTATATATTCTTATAGCTTCTGCCCGCGACTTCGTCCGCGTCAAATTTTTGTTCCCGTGACCCTTCCCGTCGCACCAAATTGACTACCAGTTTTCGTTCATTTTTCTCCTTTTGATCGTAGCGTTGTGTTATATAGCCTTCCTCAATAAATAGGCTACCCAACACAAAAATAATTATTCAATTCGGACCAGAAGTTTCTGAGATTAGCGCGTTCAATCAAACAAACAAACTCTTCAGCTTTATAATATTAGTATAGATAGTTTAGATAACAGGATTTTTCTCTTAATGTTTTTGTATGTCCATCGGGGTAACCGTGGTTCAAATTAAGTTTTAAGTTACGCTCTCGAAAGTTGGAATAATTTTGGGAGGGGGCGAGGAGGCTCATGACCGTGGGACTACGCGTGATTCTTTTCTTGACGAACTAATTCTGTCTACCATGCAGCATAATTATCTTCATCATTAACACTTACTACTTACTACATATTTTCTAAACAATACATTAAGCAGCCAATATTGTAAGTATTTATTTGTTCATTATTACTAAACAGTATATTTCAAGTTGAATAAACAGATGCATTCACGAGTGAGTATTACGTTCGATGACATAAGAGCTATAATCATTTTGTAAACTAGTTTTGCGAAGTCAATCCGCCTTCGGGCATACCTACATACAATGTTGCTTCAACATTAAACATATTTGAGACTCGAGTGCTCTACTTTATTGCCGATTATTAATAAGAACGCAATAAAATCTTATTCGATCACTTTTAAAGCTTCCCGTAATTAGATTTTTCTTTCAAAAAAGTAAACTATTATGGTTTACTTCAGAATCCAAAAGAACGTTGCGGACGAATTTTTGACGTGACAACGTCTTATAATTCGATGAAGCCGGCTGCACGCACGAAAAAACATGACTCATGCGGCGTTACCTCGCTCTGAGGCGTTCCATTTAAGGCTTGAAGTGCAAGCGAGAGCGCGCATCAGTATTTTCTTATGACGTTGTCACGTTCAACTATCGTCAGTAAACCGACTTTACAGACAACCGTTTTTTTACCTAATCAGCTCTTCTCTTTATTTATACTTGTAGATTTATATGACATAATTTTTCGTATTGTACATTGTTTTTTTAACGTATAAACTCTAGACAATCTGCTTAAAAATATGCTGTTATTATAATATTTAGCGAACGAGACTCACAATCTTTTATTTGTTTATCGATCCATCGTCAACATGATAGCAGTCTCGTAATTTCCTAGTATTTGCAACCGTTACAGATCCTTGAATAAAACAATTGAAGTCACTGTTTAGAATTACCAAACCATTGTGATTGTTGTAGACACCGGAACCTGACAATATTATGAGTACTTCTGAAGGCGAAAAGAAACGCGACACGCAAAGTAAACATAGATAAAATTACGTACGTTTTCCAGCGATTTTCGACACTCGGAAAAGGAAAGAAAATGAATAAATGCGGTAGTTTAACTTAAAACTGGATGTTGGCTAACAGGTTGCTAGAACCGACGCAGGCTGCTATCTATTAATTTATCTATATACAATGTTGCAAACGTTACTCAGGCGGATCTGGAAGATTACAAACCCAATGAACAAAAATATTCAATGGTACAAAAGTTATTTTACATATTCTGAAAATTTCCACAACACGACTTGCCGATAAAACCTATTTTACAATTTAATATACTTTTTATACGGAAACAAAGTCCGTTCGTGACAAAGGTAAAGGTTTTTAACATGAATTTGAAGCGTGTTCCCTGTATCGCGTGCCGCCGGGATCACGACAAATATTAATCACCACAGTATACGTAATAAGTGAACTATACGTTTTTAAACGGTAGACTACGTCAGATTTATCGTTGTTTGTAATAAAGAAGTGATGTTGGCAATGAAACAGACATCTTGGGGACTTTAACTACGTCTATTTCTTGTTTTTTTCGCAAAAAAAACATTCGTAGTTATTTTCACTTGTACATTATGCGCAGCATCTGTATATAACTGCTTTTCAAAACCCAACGGAACATCGAATTATTGTGATGATAGTCCCATCAAAGCGCTCAGCACGATAACAAACCCTTAATAAAGCAAAAAAAAAAAGCGCTAAAAAATAGCGTTTTTAATCAAGGCAACAATCGTTATGCTAATTTCTTGCAGGTAAGCAATGAATATTTAATGCGAGTGGACATAATAGGTATTTTATATTCATGAGGAGCAAGTTCAAATGGTTCAATGGTCTTTGATCGCGATGCACGTAATCGCTAATGACGGCTCTACTCTACGACTCTACTGTACTTCTCTACTTAAACGCCCGCTTTTTGTTGCTTTGTACGCAGCTCTACCGGAATCGGATGTTGCTCACTAACGGTTTTGTTCAGCATCTTTTTATTCTACTTGTTGTACACAAAGGTTAATTATACTTATGCATCAAAGACTTGCGATCTTTGATCTATGATTTTTATTTTAAGACGCATTTCTTGTTTGTTATTGTACTTATTTTTTTTTATCAATTAGGTAGAAAAATTGTAAACAAATAAAACGAGGGCGTTGATAAAAATCGCAGCAAAAATCTGATTAGGTTTTTTTTTTGTATGGAATGTTTGTAGATTCCGATTGAGATTAAACCTAATCACTTGTTGTTTACAAAGGTTTACTTCATATCCTTATCCATCAAAACCTACCAAGCATTTCCAAAAAAAAATAGACATACGAGTATATATTAAATGACTCTTACTTTTCGAAAAGCTTTTCGAGATGATTAACAATGTTGGCTTGGTAATATACAATGTGGAATTAACTAGACAACATATTCTAAACTCCGCATACTACAGCTAACGTCACCGGATAACGTAAAATCCTCAAAACATTGTAGATATGTTTTCACTTAACTTCCCAACGGATGCCACGTTTTGGCAGCATCCGATACAATAATCTTTCAAACAAAGGTTAAATATACAATATTAGAATATCACTCATTGGTATAATAATCTAAATATCGTAAAAGTGATTTGGTTATAATGTAACTGGCCATGTGATGTGGGCATTGACGCACGATGAATTATTCCATCATCGGGAAACCTTTCAAGTCGGACGTCAGACGTTGACGTCGCGAAGCTAAAGAAAGTCGCAGAGATTATAGAAATAATAAACAGTTCATCTGATTGACTCATCAATGTCACTGTTACTAATATAATAATCACTGAAAGCTATTGCGATTTTCAATTGAATTTGAAGTCTACCCGCAATTTAAAACTTTATGATAGTTAATTTAGAAAATCAAGCAAAGTAGTTGTTGCATTTGAGCAAACAGTAACAAAAAACGAGTGGCTATTAGTTAAAACAACTCATTTAATCGTTTACGAGTTACGAGAAATCTAAAATAGTTAAGTTAAAATTAGAATACGGAAGGTATTAACCTGTAGCATTGTTAACAATGGGTTAACCTCGCCGTGTTCCTACGATTACCATCCAGTAAACTAATTACTTAGTAGTTATAGGTTTAACACGAGTTCTACAGGTCTTGCGGAAATACATAGGCCGGGTTCTGATATACTTTTTAGAACAGACCGGTTATTGGTGGAATTCAAATGTATTACAACAGCTTCATTTGTAAACCAGAACACCGTTTCTATCTATTAACTGAGCCTATCACAGCCCACGGATGGACATAGGTCTCTCCCAAGCTGCACCACGACACCCTGCCTCCGTCTTTTTTTTTTTTAATATAGTAATATCTTTGGACAACCAACACACTGTTATCTGATCCCAAACTAGGCAGAGCCTGTACTATGGTAACCAGACAATTGATAAACATACTTATATATTTCTGAATACATACATATTATAGATAAATTACACCCAGACACAGAACAAATGATTGTGCTCATCACACAAACATTTGTCATGGGTGGGAATCGAACCCACGACCTGTCTTAGCAGTCAGGGTCAATAACCACTAGACTAACAGGCCAGTCTTCTACATCCAGTCTGTCCTAGCCACCTCTTTAAGGTCGTGAGTCCATCTAACTGAGGAACATCATTTACAGCACACAGATTCATACATTTGTTAGTGTCATAAACATTCATAAATATTTCTTCACTTCAAACCTAAAATGAGTTGTTAGTATTTTTGTCTCAGAATCCATACTAAGGTCGTTTTACGAGGCATTATTATCAAAACTTTTTACCCATTGAACGTCTATTATTGGCATCTATGACGTACATTAAGCTTTTGACTGATATAAGACATAACTCAAATCCACTCATACCATAACCGTTCCAAGAAAAACAGTATTACACCGTGATGACTTTGATGGAATGCGTAATGTTTATAAGTAAATATTATATGAAATTCATATTTTATAGCATTGTTTTATGACATTCAGCAGATCAAAGAGATTTATCCCGTAACACAACGGCATCATTACGAAAAGGGTAAATAAATAATAAAACCTATAGATAACATCATTTAGTAGCTAGAAGGTATTTTAATGACCCATAATATACATCATAAAAGTGTTGTGAAATCTAGGAAATAACATTTTCGTGTAATATTTTCCTGAAAGCTATTACGAGCGGAGATAGGGACTCGGAAATTATTAAAAACGTGAGTAGATACAACAACTAATTTACTAAGCAATAGTATATACTTAAAATCAAACTTATATTCATTGATTAACAACGTACAACCTAAACCAAACCAAATTTGGCACACGAATTGCATATATAGCAAAACTGCACTAAGGAAAGATTTTTTTAAATGTACACCCTAAAAGGTTAAATAGGGAATGAAATTTGGTATAGAAGTTTGCCATTTTTGCCGTCAGGAAAACCAATGGTTTTGAAGAAGTTTCAAAGAATACTGGGCGTTCGAATACTTTGAACCGTATTCAATTTTGTTCTCTTAATGCAAACAATGAAGCAATATTGGTCATAATTTAACGTATTACCTAACTGTTGAATTCAATGTAGCTGTGCCACCAACGTGTCCCATTGTTTATCAGAGCTGTTTAACCTGTTGCTACACCTCATAGCATTAAGTTGTGCTCGTAACGAACTGCCGGCGCCGGCGCAGCACAAAAGAAAACGAGAGTGAAGTAAATCACTAGTACGAAACGTCACTTTCAAATTAGGAACTAACATTACCGCACACGATGTGGATTACATTATAGAACGGAACCAAATACGTGTGAATACGTAAAAACATATATTTTAATAAGTGTAAAATACACAAACTCGATTCTCACGCGTCGCTTTTGACGTTTTATTAAATTGTCAAAACAGCAAATGGACGTTTCCCAGAAGCGTGGGAGTGTTCCGATGTGGTGCTGAAAGTAGGTCGCCTTCACCGGAAAAATGAAAAACTTTACCTACGTTATCGGTTATAGACGTTATAGTTATTATAATCGGATTATTGGGTCATCTATTAGTAACATGATGATAATAATGAGTCATAAAGTGAAACAAAAAGAACTATTCATTAATCTTGTTTCATCAAAATCTGCACCCTAATTGCGAAACGCACAATTTATCAGAATCTGAATGGGATTGAAGATTATTTCTAAACCATTGCGTCATTTGTTCGAATAAATTGTCGGCTCAGCAACGTAAATAACGCAATGAATGTTGTTTAACTATGAATATTAAACCAATTCCTACCGATAAAAAGTTACGCAATTACTCCTCTGATTAGTGTGGTCTACTTAAAGGAACCCTGTAGTTTCGCTGTTTATTGTTACGAGGCTAGAGTAACAAATCAAAGCAACGAAGCATGCCAGTCACATTGTGAGATACAGGAATCGGTAGTTGTGAAATCTGTCGGCAATCAAGTTTCCGCTAACAAATACTTACTTCGCCTTAAATTGCTTGCGCCTGCGCTTCTCCACTTTCGAGTTTGTTGACTCTAGAGAACATTTCACTTTTTTCGTGTCTCTCAGCCGGCTCTTTGGTGTGCCGAAAATCTTATCGATTACGTAGTGTTGCATAAACAAACCTGTCTTCGACCGTTGTTTTATGTATTTTTTAACACTTTATTTCGGTTCGACGCACTTAGCATAGTATTTTAAATAAAAAATAAAGGAAGCATGTAATCTAGAGTGCAGAATTATAGAAACGGTCAAATGTAAGTGAACTCAGAATAAGTCTTATTTTAGAATAAGACTTAAGTATGCACTCAAGATTACATTAGACCGTTCGGGTTTCCAATAGGTATCTTAGGTGTCAGTTTAAGTAGGTATCTGCTAAATGCACTTGTAATTTATAGATATTACACAATTAACATGGTATTTAGTTTATCGTAATGCAGTAAATGAAAGTCAATAAAACCACCTTTACACGAGTGGCACTTGCATAACGGTTTAGATAATATACTCAAAATAATCTACCTGCTTAGGTAAGTTACATAACACAAAAAGAAATGCTGTTTCTCTAATGAAAAGTAGTCATAATCGCAACCATTTAAAATGAAGCGAGGCTATCAAGCAGCCGCTGCACAAACCCATTGTTTGTAATTCCGAATAGGTATTGTATTAGTTATTTCTAGCGAGTTTTTACTGTGTAACCGATAAGCACGCAATGTCACGGTTGCTATATACCGACTCGTGATGGAGAAAGTACATGCGAGTGTTGTGTGTTCACGACTACAGCCTAGCACGCGTTGCCTATGAGACACATGTGTCGTAGAATCTCTCCTTGTACAAAATTTTACAAAATCCATGACATATGTCTTGGCACGTGTATGAGCTACGTCTGCTGGACTTACTCCAGCAGCAAGTACAAGGAAAACAGTCGGGCATCGTTCTGTATCCCGTATACCTACGCAGTTAGATTGTTTACACTCTACTAATGGTAAAACGTGAACAATATAGCAAAAACGAACAAGATAATCCTACTAATATGTTAAATGTGAAAGTTTGTGAGGATGTATGGATGTTTGTTACTCTTTCAACAAAAAGCAACTGAACGGCTGGAATGAAATTAAGTAGTACACAGATAGTTTATAACCTGGATTAACACATAGGATACTTTCGATCACGGTAGTACATTCCTGCGAAATAATTTCCGACCTCCACGCGGGCGAATCCACCGGCAAAAGCTAGTAAATCCGAGCTGATCTCTTAATGACCAATAAATTGTAAAACAAGAGAAGATCTCATTTCACAACTATGCGATTCGGATTTGCACTGATGTAACAAATATTTTTCGAATACTATTCAGAGAAAGCTGAATGCCGGTTAGGCTTAAAATAATATATTCAGTTTTTTTATTACTGTTCATCAATATCTGCGTAGGATAGAAATTGATAAACTACTACCATTAACCGAATAGTAAGTGTTATAACGAGGAACAAGAACTCGAATAGAACGATGGACATTGAACATATCGAACTAATAAGGATCCCCCATGAGAACAGAGTGCGCCTAGATAGTTCCGTACATCACCATAATCATGATAATTCAGCTTAAAGACGTCCTCAGCTTGACATAGGCCTCGCCCAAAAGGGGAGGTTTGCCATAATCGCCACGCTATGGTAAAACGCATAGAGAACGTCTCTGCTCATTCTCTAGTAAGTAAGCCAGTCAGTCTCGTACAACATGTAACAATTTATTCTGAAATGCTTGTTCAAACACAATACGAGGGTTTAAAGATGGGAGCAGTCACATGTTCTCACCGACCTCGCCCGCATCCCAGTTTCCATGAATATTAATAATCATGACAGCTTAATAACGACACGATGGAAAACGGTCAAGGGCAGTGCATCCATGTACCATACCTTGGTACTTTCATGATGGCTACATACATGCATTATTCAGAGAGGTTTATGGGTAAAGAAATGCTAATTTAAGAACATGTCTGTGTTTTCACGAAGCCTGATATGTTAGAAAGCTGTATTTCCAGAGATTCATGGTCGTAAAGTTAATAAACAAAGACAGAACTAAAGATCTGATGATAGACTCATCCGCAAAATTTACATTTTATTGTAGGAATGGATGCCGCCGGCCGGTGCGAATTGTTTACTACAATCAACATAATAAAGTAGTCTAAATTATTTATAGATTCGTCAGTAATTTTTTACCACCGTTTTTATGGATTAGGTAAGGTTCATAAATTGATGTTTGTAATGATTTTCCTGACTGTTGTTTATTGTTCCAGGTTATTTTTTTGCAACTACGTTGTCGTAAAGAATTTGGTAAAATTGCATGAAATATAGCCTGCAAACTGCTTGGACTTTGGACTGTAACAGTGCTGGACTAGAACATGACACTAAGATTTATAGTGCTGGCCTGGTCATTGTTGTTCCACGAAAGCTCATAAACTTCATGTCTTGTCACGTTTAGTGCTTGGTTTGTTGGCAATCAGTGGGAACATTTAGGTGCATGGGTAGTGTGACAGGTTCCATTTCCGTCTGGATCTGCGTCTGCGCACCACTCCGACTGCCTCATTGTTCTTAACAACTTTCTTTTCTTAATTTTGCTTCACGCACAAGTACCAACTTTCAATTGTGCACGAGTGCACTATGGCGTATGGGAACGGCTCATTTCGCAGATTTCACGGCTCTAACATGTAGTTGATTAACAACGGTAACTGTTGTTGCATTATACATTTTCTTTTAGTTATACCCATTACGTTTTGATAAGCCACTAGAGATATCATCTGTACCATTATAATCAGCACGGGTTAAACGGCATTGTTTAACTTATCTTAAATCCATCGCCTGCCATTTCAACCTCGTGACTATGGCAAAAATGTCATGAAATGCTCTAATTAAACAATTTATTTATTATCTGGTTAACATGATGGTAGGCACGCGACACACTAACCCACATATCTGCTGTTAATCACGCGTGACAAACACAATCGTTCGCGTGCGTAAACATAAGCACAAATGAATTCTTTTGTCTGTGCTTCTCGTTTCAATAACTAAGCGTCTCGCAACGTTGCATTTAGTAAACAATATCGTATGGTTACATCCTCGTTGCTCGTCTTATATATACATATATTTTTATCGTGGATGATTCTGCAGCCAGCCTATTCATTATTTCTTGTTTCTTCATTTTCTCCAGGGTGTTAAATTTCATTCTAAACACCGTTGCACCTAAAGTGGGCATAATATCTATCTTTACGGTATATTCTGATGCTATTATTCGTCATGTTTGTTATGGTAGTTGTATTTCAAGCTATGTTTGTGGTGGCACGGCGGACGGAGCGGCGCGGGCGCGTGATGGAGTCGTTAACACGGTAACTGGAGCACCGAATGGCACCGCGAGGATAATGCACAAACTAGATCTGTGTGCCTGTACCTACTGCCTACCTGAGAGACTTTCGTGCTCTGTTTCACGTCCACAATTAACTGTCTGCCACGCTGTACAAATATGTTTTAAGAACCTACCTATGCGAGCCACACGACACCTTCGTCGTTCCAATTTCATTGTAGAGAACAGAGAATATGAAACCTTGTAGGTACATACATACCTAACTGTTACGAAAACGACTGTAATCTCGGATTTATAGGTTAGACAGAAGTGTATTAACTACTGGTATTTAAAGTCTTCATGCACATATGAAGTAACATAATTATAAGTACAAATGGGCATTTTTAAGATAACCTTAAATTAATTATTGTTAATACAAAGGCAAGTTGTATAACAAACTACACTGGATGATGCAATAACAGTCCGATCCTTCAAAGGGTAGTGACGTCAGCGGGTGGAAGGGAGGCCCTTCAACGCGCATGATTACTGCAGGGATTTGAATTTTTGAGATGCACGACAAGTTACACCAAATCATGCCGAATATTCGTTCCGGTAAACTTTTAACCTAACATTCAACCGATTATTTGTACTCGATAAAACCCCTATTCGGACTATCACTAATTTCGATACTAGGTCGTGATAGATAGAGCAAGGTTACCGCCACATCTTCCGACTAATGGATCAGAATTTACTTTACTGAGAATTTTGAATAAGAATGCATGGAACTCAAGTCTCGCCCCGAGACTAATTAAGTCATTCTTAAATCATCCTTGATGTTCAATTAACTAGTCCAAATAGTTATGCACCATTCCGCTCTTTAGACTATACATGTTTTTCACACTTGTAATTATACCACTTGGACTTCTGCCCACCCCGTTATAACAAAGCGTATAATTGTACAATAATACAACGACACAACTATATTTATTTCATAATCATGTTCTATTCTGAATCCGTATTTTTAGAAAATGTATTTAAAAGTTCCTGAATTTCAAGAGGCAACTTTTTTCAGGTTGATATAAAAAGGTATACAAAGGTTTTTTGTGTTAATAAACTTATTTTATTTATTTATTTATATCTACAGTAGAGATAAAATCGATTTTTCACTTTCCAGCATGCGTAGTATGACCACCGTAGAAAGGGGTTTTGTCGACGGAAGAATAGACAAAATTACAGATTGTAAAAAGATTAATGACAGAATTAAAGATTGTAGAAAGATTTGTACCGCTTGATGCTGGCGTAGCATGACAGTTCTATCTCTATTCTACAAAGAATAGACAAAGTTGTTTCTATGGTAGTTATGCTACGCGTGCAGATGTGGATATCGCCTTAAGTATACCGCATACAGATTCGGGAAACTTTCACACCTGAGAGCTTTTAGATACCTCATCTGCGTAGCCTTTTCACAACTATGTTGGAGTCGACTTTAATCGGATGCAGCTGAGTACCAGTATTTTACATAGAGCGACTGCCTATCTGCCCTCCACGACCCACTTACTGGGTACCACGATACCCCTAGGTAAAGTGGTGGTGGTTTTGCACAATTTCGGAGGTTTTATGACCTATAACGACTGTCAAAGATCTAAGAATGACAGCTGAGACCCAAAGGCTTAACGTGCTTTTCGAGGCATGGAGGAGTCTTTTTACACGCTTTATATTAGCTTCACTTGTATGTTTGTATGTTTGTTTGTAACCGACTCCTTATAGCGCGATTTTGACGCACTTTAAACGACCAGATTTCATTTAAACTCTGTAGACTTATCGAGGACCGATGACAATACTATAATTTCATAAATTTGTGCCATTATCCTTGCCAGGGTTACCAGGACAGTAAAAAACTATCTTCGAAAACTACGCTGACATACGTCATAAACTACGCTGGCTTACGTCTCAAAATTCGAAACACCCTAAAAAATAGAAAATAAATAATAGTTTAAAAAAACTAAAAAAACACGCTTTTTTTTCATTATTTTCTACTTTTTAGTTTGGTTTTCTATGGAAGCGTGTTTTTTAGTTTTTTAAACTATTATTTATTATGTAGATGGACATATTGACAGCATGACTGTCTTTGGGGGGGTCATGACCCCTAGAACCCCCCCTCTCGGACCGCGCCTGGCCACAAGCCCCTCGCTGAAAATTTGTTAGTGCAGCGCTTAAATACCTGCAACAAGTAATTTTCAACGAGCGGCGTAGAATAAACTCTTCTCTTATGTAGCGGTTGTTAATGGATTTTTCCAATAGATCTGATTGACAGCCACATCTCAGAGTTCGCTAATAACAACAAGCACATATTTCTGTCAACAACAATCCGGACACTGATTATTTATTGATAGCTCTACATGCCAACACGGTCTGTGGATTCCATTCCTTCAGCGGTTCCTTACAGCGATCTATTAAAAGCTCCACATGTATATACGTTTAAGTAGACTATGATAATTATTGACATGATCTTTGGAGTAACTCCATCCTGCACCGTTGAAAGCCATTATCTTTTCTCTGTTATGGTGACGGTTTACGCACTTTACTTGCTTAAATCACTGCCAAGTACAATCTAACTTTTAATTCACAGCAGCACACATCTCGCTCGATATGAGTGCAATACAAATCTTTTGTCTTCATCCAGAATACTAATCAAAGTTTAAACATGTATAATGTGTTATCGCGTCTCTAAACTTTCCCCGATATTTTCCATTTCAATTCATTCGAGTCTCAATAATGTCTATATGTTACTAAGGTTACAGTTATTGCAAGAATTGATTGCGGACTTCGGTGAACTTTATTAGGCGTGTCTTTAATATGTAACTGGGTCAACAAGTAGGCAGTAGTTTTAGCATTATCATTCATATCTCAGCTATTAGGTACACCATTCTGCACTGACTAATTCAAACTAATAATTTGTGATTTCCTGCAGTTACTGGGTATGTTATTAAAAGGACGGTACTTGTGCACTCGGTTCACTTATATTTGTTTTAATATCGCTTTACCGTTCTATGTAATCTTGGTTAGTTTATGGTTCGTTTCGAATCTTAGATTAAAATTATAATTGAACTACCGTACACTTATATTACATACCATTCCTTGACAATTTTGCCATTCAATAGAATGAATTAATGCATGATTGAATATTGTAATGTAAAATCTGAAAGAAAAAACTTGGTAACTGTGATCACTAGTCCTTCAAAATACCAAACACTAATACATATCCTCCAAAATTGAATGTACTCAATTAAGTGGAGACTGTACGAGCGCCGAACGTGCAACTTACCATATAAGGCAACCTGGCATCAATGTTCTTTATATTTTTGCTAAACAAATTCAAACAATGCTATCTAAATTACGTTATAAAAAATAATACACAGAAAACAGGAAATGTCAATACCCGGGCTACATCCTACTGGGTCACGGATGGCTCGAACACCCTTGGCCTATATTCCGCGCTCCTAGAATTGGGCCGAGGTGTTATCACCTGCATTCACATTATACACGGCGATAATGATATCAATAATTACATACTCATGTCCTTGATCCATTTATTTTTGTTTTCGCATATTTATTAAAACAACTTAAATGCTCATCACGATCGATATAAGTACAAAGAATACGTCAGATAGCTTATGAACAAAAATATTAATACCTACCTATATAAATTTTGTTTATTATGTTGTTAAAAACTTCAGAGTTCTCGTCGCGTGTCACAGACCCTTATATTTTATGTGTTACAGGAAAATAATATACGTAGACTTAAGACGTCATCAATTTCAGCGAGACAAGAACAAGATATAAGCAGATACGTTTAATTTGCACAATGTCCACGCGATCCATCACGGGCTGACAGATATGGAAAGAGCTTTCGATACACACTCTTGAAGCTGATAAAAGAAACTCGTAAAAATCCTGTTTTCTCTCATTTTCCTAATCATAAATTACGTCGAACATTTTTATAGTCGACGAGAAAATAATCTTATGACATCTTTTGAAATACAACTACATGGTCAGACAATAAAACAGCGTATTGAATAATCGCTTTGGACAGAAGTGGTCTTAATCCTCGGAGAATAAGAACGATTTTGTCCGAACAATTGTAATAGACTAAAGAAATAGAGATTTAAAACTGTCTGAACAAGTGGAAACATACAGACCTACAGACAGAATATTAATGTGTTTACGTTAAACCATTATGTCATTCGAAATCTCTTTTATTTTTATTTCGATTTAAGCGAAATTAATCGGTCTAATGGTCTCTATTATACTGTAGAACAGCACATGTATAAAATGATCAATGGTTAGGTTATAAATCCGCGATTTGTTATACTTAGTGTTTAAACAAAGACCACCATAACAAAATAATACGCGGACCACGTGCTTTTTTTTTTTTTTTTTTGGTGGGACATCTCGTTTTTAATCCTGGAAAGATTCTTACAACTTAAACGGATTTTCGCCCGGTGATTTCTAAAAAGTTAAAACTTTTTAGACCTCCAGCCGGGCCATAGTAAAATTAAAACTAAAGCGAAAGTCCTAAGGGTGCGAACCCCGAGGGGGGTTCGCACCTCAGCTTAGGCGATCACTGGGGGAGGGCAGCAAGGGACATGCTGGATCTGGGTTAGATTATTTAGGGGCTAATTTAAAGCTACAGGCGCAGCATCGCGGGCTGGCTCATGCAAGGGTCGGGAGGGGGTCCACGTGCTACGCTACCGTCTGTTAAAACAAAACACTACACTTGATTAAACAGTTTTCGCATTCGATTAAACTTCACAATTATTTTCCACTAGGCATGTGTGCAGTTTCAAGAAATACCTGCTGAGGCTGCATGGCATAATGGAACCAAACCTTTAACTTTATGATCATGAGAACCCGCTGAAAGTTACCTCAGTTCATGCTAACACCTTGATCTCGTCATATTCATCTAGTATCATTTTCAAAAAATATGGTAAATTAATAAAATACATTACTGCCTTTGAAAATATTTAGAGAAAGCTACGCTTTAACTGCAATTAACATTTATGTAATTGTGCAAAGACATATTATAGGTAATGTTTTTAAGAAATTATTTTATGAAGTCCTTTCCTTTATAACTTATAACTGTACCGCTCAGAAGACGTGGGAATGTGTACACATTTAATTAAACTTATTGGCGTCATTTATTATCGCAACTTTATAAGCATCTTTCTTTATATCCGTGTTTCCCAACAAATCATTACAAATGACGGACAGCTAAGACAGCTCTTATAATAACGACGGACAACCTAACGATAGAAAATAAATGATGGACTAGAATAATACGCCAAGTGTAATTTGTTAAGAGTTATGACAATTACAAATAGCCAATAATAAGTTCCATATTTACTGATTTTCACTGAAAAGAAAAATTATATTTTCCAGAGAACGACATTTTCATATTTATCTAACTCATGTGGGCAGGGACGGGCAATGATTCATATACGTAACTTTTACTATATCTGAAGGTTTTAAATGACGATGACTATCTTGTAAAATTAGCAAAATGTGAGTCTTTACTATTAATAGAGTTCTGGAGTCATGGAAAACCCACAAGTGTTGTTCAGTTTGCTTCACTGACTCCTGGACTACAAATTGCTTATTTAAATGAAATCACACTAAATTATAGACAGAATTGCACTATTAGGTATCTGGTGATAGATCGATCATTATTTATCTAACTTCGTACTCAGAGAAATGGCGGTAGGTACGTTCAGATTATCTTTTTTAAAATATTCGCCCGTTATTTGCAATAAATAGGTAGGTATCGTGTCACTTACCAATAGTTTTCAAAATCTGGAGGTCTTCTAGTTCGTACTCCTTTTCTTCTTCTGTGTATTCTGACTCCGTGGTGGTAGAGTCCTGTTCCTCAGTCGAAGAGGCCACCGACAGGGACCGTACGTCAGAACTCAGCTCCGAGCTGCAGTCCCTCACCAGTTTCGCACTAGCCATCATCATTTTCAAAAGTTTCTCACTGTCGAAATAATCAAATTCAAAGTCTCTATTACGAGCTCCTCAGTTCATATATTTGTTTTCCGAAGAACATAAACATCGCAGTTTGTTTTAACTATTTAATTAATTCCGCTTATTAAAATTATTTATGATGTGTATTATTATTAAATAAAATATTTGTGAATATTTTTTTTATGTTGGTATTAAATAAATATTAAATTAAATGTGTGTTATCGTGAAGATACGCGCGTTACCGGCTACAGTCGGCAAGGCGTTCCGTGCGCGCAGCGGTTTGAGTCTCACTGGCGGACAAGCGACCTCGCTCGCTTCACTGCCGAGCCGAACGAGACGCGAAACGAGACGGCTACGATAAAATAAACGCTGACAAACTCTTGTTTCTGCAATGTTGCCTACAAAGTCGACGATGGTCTTCGTATTTACACTAAAATTTTTGAAATGGTCGAGTACGTCTTGGTCTGCAAACAATAATAAAGCCTTGTATGTAAATAAAATTAACTTGTCTTAATATTTGCCGTTCTTCTACATAACACTTCAATAAATCACTCTTATTTCTCCATATTTATTTAAATTTAAGTCGCTATGTCTGCAGACGTTTTGTTTTGATCCTGGTCGTCGGTGTAACAATACAATTTAGAGAAGAGTGAGATTTCAAATTTCATGAAATTTAAACAGCAAAGTCCAGAAAAGTTCACTCTACAGCAAATGAACTTTTCTAGACTTTGCTGTTTACATCAGTCACTTTTGACTCTACAGTCAGGTCAGTGTTTTACATACGTGACCGGTTTGCACCAGTGATGTTACGAATGTCATATTTTAGACATTCGCGAATGCGAATGCGAATGCGAGTGTTTGGAAGGCGAATGTGCGAATGCGAATGCGAGTGCGAATGTTGAGAAGGAGCAAAAAAAGAAATATCAGGTATGATTTTAATCATCGATTTTTAATTATCGGTACGGTTATACATTGTATATATCTAATATACACAATCAAATTAACAACAAACATATTTAATATTCGAATTTCAATAGGGGCAGATTATATTTTAAAACAATAATTTTGCTGCTTTATCACCCATGAGACGATTTCGTAAAGGCTCATATATCAGGCCAGCTGCACTAAATAATTGCTCACTTGGTACACTGGCAGGAGGCGCGCTGAGGTACTTACGAGCAAGTTCTGTCAATTTGTCAAATTTGGATTTGGATTTCCACCAGTCCAATGGATTTTCCTCAAGAGAGATTCGTTTTTCTTTTAAATATGCTTTTAATTGGGATTTTATTTCACACAGTATCGTGCCTTCTAGTTCACATTCTACATCGGAACCTTCGCCATCACTCGAGGAATCCAGAATTTTCGCCAGATTTGTTAGGAGGCTTTTAGTAGGGTAATCAGCACTTGTAGAAGGCTCATTATCATCAATGGATGTCGTGTTTTTCGGCCTTTTACCACTGAAATTGAAGTTATACGATCGTGATTTAATAAATCAAGCGCAAGTTTTATGATCTCGGTATTAACATTATCCTTCACAATATCAATGAAGAATTTGTTCTTGTATCGCGGGTCCAAAAATGTCGCAATTGTAAACAAAGGGTCATTTTCCAGATTGCAAAACTTCTTGTTTATTTCAGTTTTTAACACTTGAATAAAGTTTTTCATAATATTATCAACAGCGTCACCTACAATTGGTAGACTTACGTCTTCAAACTCATCAATAACTTTTTTTAACATGTAAATAATCGGAATAACAGATGAAATCAAAGTATGCGCACTGCTTAAGTTACGGGTAGCTTCTTCAAATGGTTTAAGTATTGATACACAATATTCTATAGCTTTATATTCATCGGATAATAAGTTGGGAATATTGTTGCTAATACCATATACAGCCAAAGAATCCTTTAGTTTTAAGTACCTTTCAAACATATAGAAGGTACTGTTCCATCTTGTCGAACAATCTCTTAAAACAGTTAATGGCACTTGATCTGGGTTCAGCCGCAACTGGACTTTTGATAATTGGTCTTGAGCAATAGTCGAATGATTAAAATGACCAGCAATCTTATTACATTTCTGAATCAGGGTTACTAAAAACTCTTGTGAATTTAATGCACTTTTTATGTTTGTCTGTAACTTATGAACAGTGCAATCAATATCTTTGAAACCGGCCAAAGACATAGCACGCTTCATATTTGAGCCTTCATCCCTTACCATGCAGTGTACTTGATCCTTAGTGATGTTCCATTCATTCAGCATCGATTCAAATTTACTTGCAATTACATCACTCGTGTGTCGTTCATTAAATTCCTCACATTTTAAAACAATGCTTATACGATCATAGTTAACTGTTATACCGTGGCAAGTCAAACTGAGGAGTGATACGTTGGCAGCTGGCTCGGACCAAATGTCGGTTGTGAATGACATGAATTTCAAATCACCCAAGAGTAATTTAACTTTGTTTGCCACTTTTACATACAATTCTTGGCTATGCTCAGTAAACAAGTTTCGTCCTTTTAAGGTATATTGTGGCGCCACCAACTGCATTAATCTTCGGAAACCCACGTTCTCAATGAAGTTAAAGGGTAAATTGTCTAAAGCTATCATTTCACTTATTCGGCAATCAATTTTTTGCGACAATGGATGTTTAGCGTCCCACTGCTTCTTTTTCATTATAGATTCTTCAATAGATAATTGCTTTTTTACCTCTTTCAGTGGCGTTTCCGGAGGAATGATAATTTTAGAAGCCTGGATCTCTGTTTCAGCACGTATTAACAATTCGAACTCCTCGGCATGAACGGCTTTCAAATGAGTTCGCAGCCCCGAAGTAGTACGCCCAACGCGTGAATATACTTTATCACAAATATTACACTTCGCATGATCTCGATCAATAGGTGTGAAATATCGCCATATTTCACTTTTCTTCCCCGGCGCCATAATAAAAAAATAAAGTTCTAAATAACTATTTATAATAACTTATCCTAGCTTAAAATAACCCACAACTCGAAGCTGTGTTAATTCACTTAATCACAATACCTGCTTATTGATTGATCGACAAGTGACAACTAGAAACAAATTCAAAGTAACAAACACGCAATGATGACCCGCTCAGCTCCGCCCACTTCTACTTGTCTCGACCTGCATACACTCGCATTCGCTAAACATTCGCATTGTTTGTTGCGAATGCGAGTGTTGATGCGAGTGTTTGAAATGATGCGAATCATTCGCATATGCGAATGCGAACGCGAACATTCGTAACATCACTAGTTTGCACTTTCGTCGTGAAAAACCTTCATCATAAGCCTATAGCAGTCCACTGCTGGACATAGGCCTCTCCAATTGCACGTCGTTCAGCTCGATTTTCGGCAACTCTCATCTAGCTGCTACCAGCCACCCTGCGAAGATCGTCGCTCCACCTAGCCTGAGGGCGTCCTACCTTAGGTTTGCCGATTCGCGGTCTCCACTCAAGAACACGTCTACCCCAACGGGCATCGGTTCGACGGCTAATGTGACCGGCCCATAGCCACTTCAGCTTCTATGAGCTATGTCGACAACTTTGGTTCTCTGCCGGATCACCTCATTCGGATTCTGTTTCTCAGAGACACTCCAAGCATAGCTCATTCCATAGGTCGCTGAGCGGCTTTAAATTTATGGACCAGCCGTACCGTGAGTGTCCACGTTTCGGCTCTGTAGGTCATAACAGGTAGGACGCACTAATTGAAGACTTTCGTCTTTAGGCTCTGCGGAATACGCGACGAACCCAGCTGAATTCTCCTGTCAGCCTCCTTCTCAAGGTTGTTCTTACCAAACTGCAGAGTTTGCCCGAGGTAAACGTATTCTCGAACAACCTTGACGGCACCGCCATTGACCGCAATCGGTCCCGGAGTTGTGTGATCGTTGAACATAACCTGTGTTTTGTCAAAGTTCATACATACAAAAGAATCAACTAGGCCGTCCAGCATCTGCTGCAAGTCCTGCAGCGATTCAGCCAATATGACGAGTCATGAAAAAGCTTGAAAATTATTTTTCTTTTTACCCTACCTTCAAAACTTGTTTTAGGCGCGTATCTTGTTGTATGTTTGTTTGTAAATTTCACAGCATAAGATGTATCTGAATTTGAGGACTTTCTTACCATAGATTCAGTACATGATTCTGAACCGAAAATGCAATACCTACGTGGTCAAAATGAACGGAACAGATAATTCTTCGTCGCTGCTTACTGAATTTATGGGTTTAGTTTGCGCGTCAATGACCCTGGCCTGTCATTTTCCAAGAAGGCTCATGTATCCGATACAACGTTAGTCATCATTTTTTCATTCGATACAATAAAGCTTAAAGTCGCAATGCGAACTAATGCTGACTCACGACTCTAAGCTCTTTCACAACTTTCAGCAACACTTTCTTTGTAACTCCACCATTTTGTATACAACCCAAAGGTTAGGTATAATTAAAAAGCTATAGTTATTTATTTAAAAGTTTATTTGCATCAAGCATATCACAATCAAACAAGATATACAGGGAAGTTAAATTATAATATCACTGTAGAATCCGATATATAGTTTCTGATATTACCTAAGAATAAATAAACTACAACTACTTTCATTACAAAGTTCTTTTGACGTGAATAATTGCCACTTTTTTATAAAATTATGAAGATATTATTATTAAATTAATTTTTTTTTAATGGCAATCGAGAATAACATTATACATTTTCAGACACACTTTAGTTAAGCCGATGATAAAATAACGATTTGAAACATAAGGCATAAAAAATACTTTGTGATGTTTGTGAAAATGGATAAATATTTGTCGACAAAAAATATTACCCTCGTTTTGGGCTTTGTCACAGTCGAATAAAAACAATCAACAAGATAAAATACTTCCTCACAAAACCCTCATCTAATTCAACTTACCCATTCGTTTTACCCATCCGCGGCTTTCAATTCGAAACCAGAATCCCGAACTGGTACTTCGTATAGCGAAGGGAATGTGATAGTTGATTTTATAATTGAATATATAGCTTTGGTGTCGAAAATAAAGCATCGGGACGGGACTAATGTCTACGTCAAATGATGCTACAGAATAATATTTACACAGAAAGGGGTTGTAAATTTAGAAGATGAGTAACTAATGACGCATTTATATTATTCACTTATCTCATCAAAGTGACCAACTACGAGGAAGTCAGTAAAAGCTTGTTGATAAAAACGTAAACGTTGAAGTAAAATTGTGAGTGAGTTACAAGTGCGTCATGTTGTGTGGACACACTCGATTCTACGCAACGCCTTGACGCACACTGCGATTTTAGAAGTAACGATGTAAATGCGACAAAAGTGCGCAGAACGTTAAGAAAACCATTCGTGTTGCAGACTTTTCCCTCAGACGAAAATAATCATCAAACTTCACTGTTAAAAGTTTTATATAATTAATTTATGACTTACATAATTTATACATACATAAAAGGCTTAATATACATACCTAACGAAAAATAAAATTTACATTTTTTATGTGCGTTCACATAACATAAAAATCATTAAACAATATCTGTAAGCTAATAGATACAACACAGGATATTATAATACATGCAATTTGCGACTTTTAATGGGTGTCTTAGAAGCGAAACAAAATCAAACTAACAATTACTTTCAAATAACTAACAACATATTGCAAGAATTAAATTAAGTTAGATAAAATAAGGTTAAAACTTTAAACATATTATATTTGTCTTAAAAAAAAACTATATACATATTTCTATACATATTCATTACAATTATTGAATGTGAATAATATTACATATTTATTAGTATCCTACCTAGCACGCGGATATGCTATCCTTCGGGACACTACATTTGATCTTTCTTCCCCAGCGTTACTCTATGAATTTCATTCTTCGACCATAACATAATTTCTTTTCTTCTTATTTGAACAAGTTTTTAAAAGCCCTGATTATTATTTTCGATCTTTTTTAAATATTTAACTTTTATTCTCCAATTGTTGATAGTTTTGTGTCTAATATACCATGTTTTTCTTTACTGATTATTTTAAATAAGTTACTTTTAACGAGAAAAAAATATATTTATCTCCCTAGCTGGCTACTTTCATGACTATTCACTTATATCGGTCACAAACAACACAATCGTTCATAAAGATAACGTCACTCATTTAATCAGTTGGTCATGAAACACCGAATGCCATTCATCTTGACTCAAGTTACTTGGTCTCAGAAGATTTTGTAAGCATAAAAATATTTTGAGATATCTTTCACTGGTCATCCCGCATGCGACTATCAATTAAATACAATCATATATTTCTGAAACAACGTTTCTAGCTTTCTTCCTACGATCTTGTGCTATGACATAACTAACACGTCTACGCAATCCTTTAAAAGCATGTGTTACGAATAAATGAGTGCATCTCATCCACCCCGGTCGTTCCGTCCCGTTAACGGGGCAGTTGGGGAAAATTGTTGCATCGACCCCGGTAGTGCCGACTCCGTCGTTTAACGGGGTGGATGGCACAGATCTAGTCTCATCTACCTCGGTGTGTTTTTAACAAAGCACTGATTGAATAGCATACGCCTCGGTAGTGTTTAGAGTGCAGAATAGGAGTATTATTTCATATACATAAAATATAAACTGTAAATAAAAAGGAGTCTGTAAGTTTCAATCTAGAAAAGATCTGTGCCATCCACCCCGTTAAACGACGGAGTCGGCACTACCGGGGTCGATGCAACAATTTTTCCTAACTCGACCGGGGTGGATGGGATACACTCGAATAAATAATTATTTTGCGCTTGAGAACATCCTTTGTATGAACCTAAACGAGGCAAAAGGAGTGTGTAGAGATCGTAGCAGGTGGCGTTCCGTGGTTTCTGCCTAACCCTATGGGAAAAAGGCGTAACTGTATGTATGTATGTATGTAACATCCTTTCCACGATTTACTGCTATAAAATGCTTGATATAAAAATTAAATAAGGAATGATTTAAACTGTAATACAATCAATATATTTTCCAGTGTTACTATGCGTCATTCTAGGTACGTAAGTTTTTTATCTACGAATATATGTTCTTTGGTATACCGTCTTATATGTTGATATGTGTGCTCGACTCATACTATTGAAGTTTTCATTTTCTGATGAAGACCATTCAATTTCATATTATACTACTGACAAAACAAAATCATTCAAACTGAAATCACTCTCGCATCATCCTGATTTGCAAAATTCAGTTGAAAACACATTTGATAGATGGGTTTTGTAATGTTACATTATGATTGTGACTAAAGGCTTTGTAATTTTGTTTTTCTTTGCTTTGTAATTTCATTAAATATAACAAAAAAAACTTGGGGAAAATTAAGATAAACCACTCCCAGCCAGTCTTAATCGAGCACGCCACAACATATGAAACTCCTTTCATTCATTTTCGTTCATACAATAAAATGCCATTTCAAGTAAGAACCATCCTACATCTGTAATACAAAGCTTACTCTTACAGTTAGTTTATAAATTACTTTTACTCATTTAGATAACAGTTGCTTTACATTTCTTATAAATAGTCATATTCACCAAGTGACCCCGCAAGCTTCAGTGTTCGAAAGCGTATTCAGTCTCTGGTTAAATCAAGCATCAACTGACGTGATTGGACGACGCACTTTGTCTCAGCCAATCACAAAAACTGACAAGAATTTGTAAAAAGGGACTTGGTTAGATGTTCAGAAACTGGGTTTACAGTCTTTTCTTTTAGGTATTTTACCCCTATTATTGCATCACTGTCAAAAGCACAGTGATGTTTATTGTTGTTACAATAAGGTTGCTATTGAGTTGCTGCTGTCAGAAGCAAAATAATAATGACATTTGGTAAAACAAACCTATCTGGCCCGTTGGCGTCGCTTATCGGTGAACAAAAAATTACAAATCATGCCACTTTAGAGTGATCTGATTAGTTTCAGCCACGGGATCAGATAAGTTTGTCGCACTATACCACGTTTACGTATTAATAAGTGCTTATAGAACAACATAAGAGGTACTTTCATACGGTGATGATGAATACGAGGCCGGCGTGCATGGCGAGCGCGAGTTTGTGGTGTTGTTTGATGGTGGGACAGAACTTTATGGCTGTCACATCCGATAGAGGGAAACGCTCAGGGTACGCGTCTCGAGGAGTTGCTGATAACTTCTGCTGTGTGCTCTGTTGACGATGAAAGCAGTGTTATTTCACGAAAGGTTTTTTTAATGGAATTATAGTAGCTAATAATAATATCAGCCTTTATCTTCCCCACTTTGGGGAATTTTTATAACTCCTATTTAGGTCAAGGTTAAAGAAATTTTCATTCACTGATGAACCATGTAATTTATATTTTTAAGAATCAAATTATAACATATTGCATCAGTGAGGCTTCTTTGTTATTACGATTTAGTTGCTATAAGAAAGAAAATTATGCAGGATTATTTTTTTTTTTAACTTTTATCCATTTCACTCAGACACTTATTTACGTCAGACGGATTGTTTGGCTAAAACCCAAATAGAATATTTAATAACAAACTTTCTGTTTGTATAAATTAACCAGAGCAAAAACGTTTTAACATTCACTTTCATCAAATTTTACAGATTTTAAAACTTCAAAGTTATTGACACGTTAATCACTGAGATAAATTTTAAAAAAAGTTGGCAAAGATGAAGAAACATTTTAGTCCAATCGACTAATGAATTACACTAAATCCCATTACATTACAATTTGCTACCCGCAAACTGCGCATTTTTTTTTGCTGTAAATTCTGTTTCGTTGCATTATAATTTGTGTTATTAGTAGCCACAAAGATGTCAGCAGTGATCACTACTCTAGATATTTTGATTGTTCATTTAAATCTGGCCGAATGATTACTCTAAATTAAGTTTGTGAAATGCCTTACCCGATCCCTGGCAGTAATCTGTTTGAACTCAATGCCGTACTTCTTGACTGCGTCGCTGTAGGTGATAGGCTCCACTATCATGGCCAGCTCGTCGTTCTGCCGCTTACGTTTGCCTCCAAAGGGAACCATCATGATTTTGCCTATGACCTGTTTTATCGTAAAATGTTTAGCACTCTATGTGTTTGACATTTGTTTATATGCTTGAAAACATAATCAAATTAGTGTAATTACATTTCACTATTGAGGATATGGGTCAATCAGTTGTTTCCGGCACGTTGTGCGGATCTAGGCTAATTCTAGTTTTTCATTATATGCCTATATTTTAATCAGTGATCGCAATCCGGCAAGCGTTGCGTGAGACACCTCCAGCTATACTTGAATATATAATCTCAGATATTTTCCATTAAGTGATAACGCTAAGAGCATAGTTGAGAAAATGGTATTTCAGAAACAGACTTGAAAAATTCATAACATTCTAAGCGTAATACAAACGATTTTTTTTTAACTTGCTTGCAACTTGCAATGGAATTTGAATTATGTGGCTTTGTGTTTGTTGTCTCAAAACTTGATATCCTGATAAATCTTCGCCCAGTAGTCAGTACTGCGTATAGCTACCTGCTTATGAACATCGGGGAAGCACGGATGCACTCTCATGAGCCGCAGCAGCGGCAGCGCGGCCGTGCACACGCGCCCGCACCACGCGCAGCCCGCCGCGCCGCTGGACCCGCCCAGTAGTCAGTAACTGTACTGCGTATAGCTACCTGCTTATGAACATCGGGGAAGCACGGATGCACTCTCATGAGCCGCAGCAGCGGCAGCGCGGCCGTGCACACGCGCCCGCACCACGCGCAGCCCGCCGCGCCGCTGGACCCGCCCAGTAGTCAGTACTGCGTATAGCTACCTGCTTATGAACATCGGGGAAGCACGGATGCACTCTCATGAGCCGCAGCAGCGGCAGCGCGGCCGTGCACACGCGCCCGCACCACGCGCAGCCCGCCGCGCCGCTGGACCCGCCCAGTAGTCAGTACTGCGTATAGCTACCTGCTTATGAACATCGGGGAAGCACGGATGCACTCTCATGAGCCGCAGCAGCGGCAGCGCGGCCGTGCACACGCGCCCGCACCACGCGCAGCCCGCCGCGCCGCTGGACCCGCCCAGTAGTCAGTACTGCGTATAGCTACCTGCTTATGAACATCGGGGAAGCACGGATGCACTCTCATGAGCCGCAGCAGCGGCAGCGCGGCCGTGCACAC
The DNA here is from genome assembly GCA_947507805.1 of Aporophyla nigra. Taxonomy (NCBI): domain Eukaryota; kingdom Metazoa; phylum Arthropoda; class Insecta; order Lepidoptera; family Noctuidae; genus Aporophyla; species Aporophyla nigra. The sequence goes on along the minus strand of OX382302.1, from coordinate 14,932,356 downwards.
GCGCCCGCACCACGCGCAGCCCGCCGCGCCGCTGGACCCGCCCAGTAGTCAGTACTGCGTATAGCTACCTGCTTATGAACATCGGGGAAGCACGGATGCACTCTCATGAGCCGCAGCAGCGGCAGCGCGGCCGTGCACACGCGCCCGCACCACGCGCAGCCCGCCGCGCCGCTGGACCCGCCCAGTAGTCAGTACTGCGTATAGCTACCTGCTTATGAACATCGGGGAAGCACGGATGCACTCTCATGAGCCGCAGCAGCGGCAGCGCGGCCGTGCACACGCGCCCGCACCACGCGCAGCCCGCCGCGCCGCTGGACCCGCCCAGTAGTCAGTAACTGTACTGCGTATAGCTACCTGCTTATGAACATCGGGGAAGCACGGATGCACTCTCATGAGCCGCAGCAGCGGCAGCGCGGCCGTGCACACGCGCCCGCACCACGCGCAGCCCGCCGCGCCGCTGGACCCGCCCAGTAGTCAGTACTGCGTATAGCTACCTGCTTATGAACATCGGGGAAGCACGGATGCACTCTCATGAGCCGCAGCAGCGGCAGCGCGGCCGTGCACACGCGCCCGCACCACGCGCAGCCCGCCGCGCCGCTGGACCCGCCCAGTAGTCAGTACTGCGTATAGCTACCTGCTTATGAACATCGGGGAAGCACGGATGCACTCTCATGAGCCGCAGCAGCGGCAGCGCGGCCGTGCACACGCGCCCGCACCACGCGCAGCCCGCCGCGCCGCTGGACCCGCCCAGTAGTCAGTACTGCGTATAGCTACCTGCTTATGAACATCGGGGAAGCACGGATGCACTCTCATGAGCCGCAGCAGCGGCAGCGCGGCCGTGCACACGCGCCCGCACCACGCGCAGCCCGCCGCGCCGCTGGACCCGCCCAGTAGTCAGTACTGCGTATAGCTACCTGCTTATGAACATCGGGGAAGCACGGATGCACTCTCATGAGCCGCAGCAGCGGCAGCGCGGCCGTGCACACGCGCCCGCACCACGCGCAGCCCGCCGCGCCGCTGGACCCGCCCAGTAGTCAGTAACTGTACTGCGTATAGCTACCTGCTTATGAACATCGGGGAAGCACGGATGCACTCTCATGAGCCGCAGCAGCGGCAGCGCGGCCGTGCACACGCGCCCGCACCACGCGCAGCCCGCCGCGCCGCTGGACCCGCCCAGTAGTCAGTACTGCGTATAGCTACCTGCTTATGAACATCGGGGAAGCACGGATGCACTCTCATGAGCCGCAGCAGCGGCAGCGCGGCCGTGCACACGCGCCCGCACCACGCGCAGCCCGCCGCGCCGCTGGACCCGCCCAGTAGTCAGTACTGCGTATAGCTACCTGCTTATGAACATCGGGGAAGCACGGATGCACTCTCATGAGCCGCAGCAGCGGCAGCGCGGCCGTGCACACGCGCCCGCACCACGCGCAGCCCGCCGCGCCGCTGGACCCGCCCAGTAGTCAGTACTGCGTATAGCTACCTGCTTATGAACATCGGGGAAGCACGGATGCACTCTCATGAGCCGCAGCAGCGGCAGCGCGGCCGTGCACACGCGCCCGCACCACGCGCAGCCCGCCGCGCCGCTGGACCCGCCCAGTAGTCAGTAACTGTACTGCGTATAGCTACCTGCTTATGAACATCGGGGAAGCACGGATGCACTCTCATGAGCCGCAGCAGCGGCAGCGCGGCCGTGCACACGCGCCCGCACCACGCGCAGCCCGCCGCGCCGCTGGACCCGCCCAGGCGCCGCCCGCCGCCCCACCACTCCAGCTCGTTGATGGACTGGTTCACTGGTACAGAAAGAAATCCGTGGATTTACTTTGAAACACGATCGAAATCTATCCACCAATGACTTTTAATTCTAAGAATACGAGAACTACTAATACCAAGATGACGACTGACAGGAAAGTCTATAAAAAAAGGCATGTTGCGCCGACACCAAATAAATTGGGATAAGGGCAAGACTGATGATGAGATTTACATGCCCATACAAAAACTCACTGCAGCCCACAATTTCACTCGCATTATGATTCCTAGAGGAACCGTGCAATTCCCTGTCAGAAAAAGTATCCTTGAATAGTGCAACTTTCTATCAGGGAAAGAATTGTTACGTTCAAATCAATGTTTCCAGAGATTACCCTTTCCAAACATACAAGCACCTTTTTACTGCAACATGTAGTACTCACCCAGGCAGTCGTCCCCGGCAAGCAGTGCTGCGGGCCAGTGCGGCGGGTACAGCACCTTGGCGGCCGCCACGTGCGACTGCAGCGCGCCGCCGCCGGCACCACCCGCGCTGCCCACACACACCACGCCGCCCGCGCGACTCGCCGCGCTCGGGTACATGTCCACGTCTGGGCATACAAACAGTGGACTCAGCACGGACGCACAAAAAAAACATTCGAACGATTTTAAATTTGAAAATATACGGTTATACGGTTCTTTTGGCCCGTGGCCAAAATCGGAACTAATGCAGCCATCTTGATTTTTGCAAAATGTTACGCCTATAGTGAAGAATTTTATGTTGCTAGCAGCGCTACCACTATGTGACGTAAGAATATTAGCAACATTAACGTTCAATTATTTAGAGCAATATTGCCACTCATTCATTATCTAAGTATCCCCGTATAAAGAATATTTGCTTACAGCGACCTGCGAACTACTCGTATGATCAAAGTTTAATTGACTCACGACACTCGGGCCAAAAGATGCGCAGTACTCAAATAATGACAAGCCCACCCACAGTAAACCTTAAATCAATCCATGACTGTTTTAAGCATACCCTTTTTAATGTGAAAACGGTACCAGTGCCAAGTACTCACAATGAACGAGTACTGAAGTGAAAATTATCGATTACGGCATCGACCATAACGAGCCCATAAGTCTCGGAATGCAGCCATTACATTCAAGCGTAAAATTTACCGACATAAAACTTTATTTGCAACGCGCGTGAATTGTTCGTACGTGCCAAAGTTCTACTTACCCTCGATACAGGAATTTTGAACACGCTCGTCGTGATAAGGATAAAAGACTGTTACGTTGTTCTCTGTGGTCTTCAGTAATGGAGATTCTCCATTTAAATCATAGTACGCCGTGGTTCCATCTGCGTATCCAACTACCACGTGAGAATGTCCTTTTTGCTGAAATATTTCGAGTACTTATTATTTACTATGCTGAAAAGAATTGGCGAGTACCATGGATGGTATGTATTGTACCAGCAAATAACTAAAGATAAACAATTACATAGAATTTTCGAAATAAATTTTACTTACAACAGACCACTTGATAGCACTAGCCTGATAAACCTTCCTATTCTCCTTGCTTGTTAACCTTAATTCCGCGACCGGCTTCAGTTTATAAAATGGTTTTTCTCTGTGAACAAAATTCATATTATTTAACTTACATTTTTTAACAAAGAAGTAAAACTTGATATAGAAAATGTATTTACTTTTCTGGTTTAGATGTTGGGTAAGGTACTACGAAGATATAAGCCGTTCCGTTAGAGCAGGCTGTGGCCATTAAGCCTAGTCTAGGCATACTGCCTGATGCGGGCTCGAGGGCGAATACATCCCTTGCTCCAGACGGACACCAGTCAACAGCCCAGACGGTTCCGAAGTCGTGCGCTATTCCTAGCGCGAATTTTGGCGTAGTCCTGAAATTAACATTTTTATTACTACTCATGTCGGGCAGCGTAGGCGCATAGAATGCCTTACGTATGACTCAATATCCGTTAAGAATGGAGAAAATAGATGGAGAGGTTCGCACCCTATTAAAAAAAGAAGAAGTAATAAACAATTACTTAATAGTATAGCATCTTATTGAATTAGGTCGCATGCCGGTTTTAACGACTGACCTAAATCAAACGTGCAGGAGTCAAAACTTTTTAAGGCCTCACGATGACTGAGGTGGGTGTCAGAGACAAAATTGACGCACATTGAGGTCACATGGCAGTAGTAAATCATTCACATAAAAAATCAGTGTAGTCAACTAGCATAACAATGGTACCGATTCACTTATTCACAAACTAAACTAAATTTAAGTTCAGTGCATCTTTTTCTTTCTATTTCATTAAGAAAAGGACAGAAGATAAATTTTAGTTTAGTCCTGTCAAATTAATCAGCGCTTGACGTAAATTGACGTAATTTTAGTAGGCAAGTTTTTAATCACGTCTAAACTTGTATGGAGTAGTGACAGGCGCTGATTAATTTGACAAGACTAAACTAAAATTTATCTTCTGTCCTTTTCTTAATGAAATAGAAAGAAAAAGATGCACTGAACTTAAATTTAGTTCAGTTTGTGTACAAGGGAATCGGTACCACTGACTATCAAATCAAATCAATTTATTTCGGGCTACAAAGACCCATATCATAAATACCTTACAGACTAACATACATACAAATAAAAATGTAAACATAAAACTATTGTACACGAGGTGACGGCGATATTATAGAAAACAAATTGAAGATTCTATAAAAAGTTCGAGATATATTTGGTTACCAATAAATGAAATCATACGATATGAAGCACCTAAAACTTCAAATACCCTTCTCAATTACCGCACACTCCCTTTTTTAACCGACTTCAAAAAAAGGAGGAGGTTATATGTTCGACTGTATGTATTTTTTTTTTTTTTTTTTTATGTATGTTCACCGATTTCTCCGCCAATTGTCAACCGATTTTGAAAATTCTTTTTTTATACGTAAGGGTATACTCCTGAGGTGGTCCCATATTAATTTTGTGAAGATTTGATGTATACTTTGGGAGATAAACGAAGGAACTCCTCAAAAACAAACAGTACACGTAATGTGATTTGGATATTGTACTAAAGATCAAAAATAATTGCTGGTTCTATCTATCCATCCGTGGTGAACTAATTATAGTCTTCGAAGATACCGCATGGAACTCCTCATCGGTGAACAGTACATATAGGAACTTACAGTGAAAGGTTAGAAGGTTAGGGGATAATTCTTTGAATATTATAGGCACGTTTAGACCGTTACTTGTATTCTTATATTCCGTTGAGCTGATGATGGAAGGTACAACTCCTTATCGATCAGGAGTTAGAAGATATCTTGTCCTAGATAGACATACTCGTTGACATCGAGAATTGATTCCTCAGCAGACACTAGAGTGGGCTCTTACCCACTCTACTGTCTGCTTAATAAAAAAAAAAGCAGCCTTAATCATTTTGGCCTGTCATATATAGACGGATTTACAAAATTCTTTTTTTGTTCGAAAGGGGTTTATTCCGAAATGGTCCCATATAATTTTCATATAGATCTGATGATGAGTTCGGGAGACAGACACCGGAACTCTTTAAAAAATGACAGGAAATCAAACGCGATTTCTGCTATCGCATAAATATGCATTGTTTGTTTGGAATTAGTGCAGGGTGAATACCACAACTAAAAATTTAAAAATAAAAACTTTTTTACAAAAAAAAAACAACCGACTTCCTTAAAAACACTACAAAGTGAAAAATAACTTTAATTTCGGAAGTCGGTGGCAAAAAAACCATAAATACAGATCCTAAGACACCGACTACCGAAATTAAAGTTATTTTTCACTTTGTAGTGTTTTTAAGGAAGTCGGTTGTTTTTTTTTTGTAAAAAAGTTTTTATTATGGCTGAGAAATCATCAAATAACGTCTCCCGTTCTGGGCGGAGCGAAAGGGCGTATCAGAGTTTTACTGACTAAAACCCAACCGCGTTTCTTCAGTCGCCTATGTAAGAGCCACGGTAAATCTTCCGAAAAAATTCGCGACTCTGGCAGGATCTCACGGGGTGTGCGGTAAACTCACTAAATAGAGATTTTTGTCTCTATAGGCAAATCTTTATCGGAAGCGTTACTCTGAGAAGGATGCCGGTGGCGACCAACTCCTCCAGTTAGCCTTCGACTCACGTGCGCCTCGCGCGCCGCCCGCTCCTGTAGTTACTGTTGGGCGCTATCTACTCACGCTATCAGATTGGCGCAGTCCCACAGCTGCACGAGCCCGGCCCCGCCGCGCGTGCTGTCCCAGGCGAGGCGCGGCGCGTCGGGCGCGCGGTGCGCCACCACGCACAGGTAGTGCGCCTCGCGCGCCGCCCGCTCCTGATCAGCCGCCGCGGGGACCCATGTCATGCATTGGATACTCGCACCCAAGAACAGAACCATTGTATCTGGAAAAGGAAAAAGGATGAAGTAGAAAATACGGCCGCACATACTCATAACATCACTTTTGTATTCCCCAAAGGGACAGTGGTGGCCCACACAATGAGACCTTATTCTGAGACATGACTCGACATGTATTTATTTTGGGGTTTATATCTAAACTCTGTTTAAAGTTGTGTAATGATCAAAGATTTTTTTTTGACGTTTAACGTCTTTGAAGCAGCGTTTATTAATAAAAAAAACCTACAATCTTTACCGTACAGTTTTGTTTACGTTTCTATTTCTCGCTCACTCGTGTGGTCTGATAATAAGAAAACAATGTTTCTTTGTTGGCAACTCATCACACTATTCGTATTGGCAAATAAGTATCATGACCACCAAGAACCAAAAATTTGAAGTCATTATGACATCTTTCAACCCACACTGCACTCGGCCCGCGTGCTAGATTCCAGCCCACTCCCTCTCGAAGAGAAGAGGCCGGTATCCCAGTAGTGGGAACACTATAGGCTGATAATGTTAAATGACTATTTCATGCCTATAAACAAAGACTTGTTATTTGCACATTATGTACGACTAATACAAGAGAAATATGGGTATATTATAAATATGCAACCTTTATCGATTTTCTAAGAAACAAGCAAAGCCTTTGATTTTGAATCACATGAACGACTACTTTGTAAGGTAGAGAAATACGGCATAAGAGGCAAAGCGCATGATTGGGTTAAAAGTTATTTATCTAATCGCCATCAGAGAACTGTTATCTCTAGGACATAAAATTATACTACATATTACTCAGAACTAAAAATCAATGGCGTCCTGCAGGGTCCGCCACCACTTCTTGTATTGATTAATAACCCCAAAAATGATTTTCAAACACGTAACCTGCCAGTATTACCAACAGCAATTAGACATAATAATGCAATTGTGCAACCAGGACCACTAACTTTTTTTTAGGTATAGTAATTGACAACAAATTGAACTGTAAGGAACATGTAGAAAGAGTATGCAGTAAGCTTGATAAGTTTGTAAATGCTCTTTGCAAGTTAAAACTAGTGTCCAGTAAAAAAAGCAGTCCTTAATGCTTAATGGGTCAGCATTGCGTTACGGCCGAGTGATATAGGGTAATTCAGTTGATGTGGAAAGGCCATTCACACTGCAAAAAAAATGTATCAGTGCCATGAGTGCAGCAGAATATTTAACCATTGCAGGCCATTAATTAAGGATTTTAAGTCTTCCCGCTCCCATCTCTGTACATGTACTGAGATTTTTTTTATTGAATTGAAAGTCCATGTGTTGCATTTAATAATCCTTTTTACTGCGTTTTCCTGCACATTACCTATTATTTCAATCAAATTTCAAAACTTTAACTAATTCTATCGTAAATCGTTAGATTATGTTCGTTTTAAAAACATTATTAAAACTATTTTTGCCGTCACTGCAATCAACTGGGCATAAGTCTACTCTAGACTCTACTAAATCTAATGACCATATTTAATCAAAAAATCCAGCCTTCGCTTATAGAGTTAGTCCAGCAGAGGCGTTCGTCGAACGTACGCAGCGTGAACGCGACGCTTACGCCACTATTGATACATTTAAGAATAGTAAGTAACCTCGGCCGCTAGAGGGCGATACCGATAGTTTACTTATAGCGCTGCTCCGTTTTTAATATTATAAAAAATAGTAAAAGTGATTAATTAGTGACTGTGATAGCTGAAAGACTGAATTAATACCGTTGTCTAGTGCCACAAGAACTATCCGTGCTGTGACTAAACTAATAAGTGCTGTTCTGTGTGGTTCGTATGCTGAACGAAGTATTAATTTAAAAACTAATAAATCGGGCTTCTAACTTCATTAACTTTCTCTGGGCTAGTTAGTCCGGGCTTAGTATACAAATACTGAGCTTCTACAGTGTCCCTATAGCTTTGTGAAGTTTTGTTTATCATCTTGAATAAGCTGCCGTTGCATCAAATTCGCAAGTCATTTGTCGATCCTGGCGCCATCTGTTGATTTCTCTTGGTACTACTACTACATCTTGCTTATCGTTAGCGTACTATAAAAATTGACTCATTACTGCGATCATCACACTTCTGCCGTATACGTCAAACTTTCTACGAAATAAACTAGGTGGCGCTGTACTACATTCAAACTTTGTTTACATAAAGTTTAAAATGAATTGCTGCCAAGGCGAACCGTCTGCTGCCCGTGATAACATTCTTCTTTGCTGTGCATGTGAAGGTAAATATCATTATGAGTGTCTCAATGTCACGCATGACCAGTATACTGCGCTAAGCGCTGAATTTAAGGCTTCATGGAAATGCCCGTCGTGCAACAATGTAACCAGGCGTCTAAGGTCGAATGTTAATACGCCTGTACGCAGCTACACGGAGCCTGCGATCGTGGACAACTCCATGGACATGTCGTGTGACACCTTAGAGGAGCGCAGTCCTCCTCATACATGTAATGATCCCAGCCAAGTTACGGATTTACCTGTTCAAACCATCTCTAGTTCAGACTTTGAAAGATTCGCAAGTGACTTGAACACAACCCTCAGAAACTGGCGGAGTGAGATGAATGAAGATCTAACTAAAATTCGCGACGATATCAAATCTACTATGGCTAATATACAGAAGGAAATAAATTCGCTGCGTACCGAGCAGTCCCTTTTGAAGCAGAATGTGCATGACCTGCGCAGTGATGTTGCAAGCCTCCAAGCAACTACACAGGATTTGACGCAGCGTTATGACATCCTTGAGAAGCGTACTAGCGAACAAAATGGCACTAAGTCTGCTGATGTGGAGCTGATAGTCAATTCTCTTGAGACCAAAATTGATACCTTGGAACAACAGGCTCGTCAATGCAATGTTGAAATAGGTAATTTGCCCGAAAGGCGCAACGAAAACCTACCGGCCCTCATTGAAGCAATTGGTCTTGCACTTAATTCCCCAGTGACACAGCAGACCATCGTCGCCGTTCATAGAGTGCCACATGCACACCAACAAAGCACAAGACCAAAAAATGTCATCGTCAGATTCACGTCGTGTTTACACAGGGATAACCTACTTAGTGCCTTCCGTAAGGCATCATCTCTGAAGACTGAACAAATCGGCATAACTGGAACGTCATCTTCTATTTATCTTAATGAGCATTTAACCCTGAAAAAGAAACAGTTATTTCGTAAAGCCCGGGATGTCGCCAAAAACCACCACTACAAATATGTGTGGATTAGAAATGCCACAATACTTATTCGAGAGCGTGAAGGTGAACCCTCGTTTGCTATACGCGGAGAAAGAGACCTCGATAAAATTCGATCCAAACCTGTCGAATAAATGTTTAATAGCTCGCATAGGTATCAATAATCTACATAGTTTTAACTGTTATATTTTATATGTATTATTCTGTAGCGTTACCTATTTTTACAAAATTGTGCATGGCATGAAACTTATTACTATTTTAATCAATCTTAATCTTCTTACTAAAAATTTTAAATCAATTTTATATACAAATTTTATAAAATCAAATCCTCTTATTATGAAATGTAAATCAAAATTATATACAATTTTAAATTTTAACCGACCATTTAAAATACGATGTAATTCAGGAATATATACATGTTTTAAAGTTACCTTATTAATTAATGGCTATAAATGTACTGTTAGAATTCATTGGATTCCACAATGTATCAAGTTTTACACAAGAACGCGAGATCAATATAAATTTGTTGCAATACTCTTAGAAAATGGCTAGCACTGATAATTTGTTAATTTATTACCAGAACTGTAGGGGAATTAGAACTAAGCTACACTCGTTGCTCGTGAATATTTTGGCATCTTCATATGACATCATAATATTGACAGAGACTTGGCTGATACCAGAAATAGCAAACAGCGAATTTATTGACCCTCGTTATGTTGTGTTCCGCTGTGACCGGGATCGTGACGCTACGGGGAAGCGAGATGGTGGTGGAGTGCTCATTGCAATACTACGTGAACTTCAATCGGCCTCTCTAGATCTCCTCAATAGCCCCCTTTATAAGCCCTCGGCGTGTATTGAGCACCTCATGGTTGCGCTGCCTAGCAAAAACGATAAACATAAAATACATGTCATCAGCGCAGTTTACATCCCGCCGGGGACCAAGTCTGATGTCTATACATCTCATTTTGACCTTCTGCAGGACACCTTAAACGCGCCTAACGTCATGAACATTTACATCGTCGGTGATTATAATCTTCCGAATGTCACGTGGAACATGATAACGCCGGGGCTTAGCGCCTGTGTGGCATGTGTTTGTACACACCCTTTGTGCTCGGAACTGACCCATCTCATGTCTTCTCTAGATGCTCACCAATATAACAGTTTGCCTAATAGTGGAGGAAAGATCTTGGATCTGTTTATCTCAAACACTTGCTGTTCGATTTGCCACCTTAAAGATCCGTTACTACCAGTGGACCTCCATCACCCCCCTTTTGTTATAACCGCACCTGTTAGCTTGTCTACACAAATGATGCAAAGAAAGCCGATTCAGAAATATAATTTCCGTAAAGCTAATTACGACCTCATTAACAAACACATGGACGAGGTCGATTGGTCCACGCTGTTCGACAATCTTTCATCGGAAGAGGCCGTGGAGGCTTTCTATAGTATGCTGAGTGACATAATTAGCCCACTAGTACCCCCTGCAAGGACTAGATCACTTGACTTCCCAATCTGGTTTACGCCTCAATTAGTTAAAATATTTAAAAAGAAGCAACGTCTTTGGATAAAGTGGAAAAAATACAGCAACGTCAAAGACTACAATAACTTCTCCGAATGTAGGTCTACCTTCAAACATTTGTGTAAAACCTGTTATTCCAGTTATATAAACTCTGTTGAAGATAGTCTCTCTAGAAACATAAAGTATTTTTGGTCCTATATTTCTAACCGTAAAAGTAAGTCAGGCATTCCGTCCATGATGCAGTACCAGAATGTCAAGTCAAGTGATCCTGATGTTGTCTGCAATATGTTTTCGGACTTTTTCTTGTCCGTATTTGAGCCCGTATCACCTACTCTCACCTCGTGGTGTCCGCCGCAGCAGTGCGCAGAGAATAGCAGCTTAATTAGTAACCTACATATAGATCAATCAAAAATACTTAGTGAGTTGAAGCGGTTGGACCCCACGAAGGGGGCAGGACCTGACGGTCTTCCGCCAGCCTTTTTTAGGGCTACTGCAGATAATATCTGTGAGCCAATCTATATCCTTTTTAATAGATGTCTGCATGAAGGAGTGTTCCCGGAGTCGTGGAAGCGAGCTAACATTACACCAGTGCATAAGGGTGGCTCAAAGCATGACGTCGAACAATATAGACCTATTTCGATCCTGTCGACCTTGTCAAAGCTTTTTGAAAGACTGGTTCACAATGAGATTTACCCTCTTCTGCATAATATTATCATTCCTGAACAACATGGGTTTGTTAAGCGCCGATCTACAACGTCCAATCTGTTAATATTTTCCAATTACCTTTTTGAGAGTATTGATGGGCGATTACAAATAGATGCGGTCTACACTGATTTCAAAAAAGCTTTTGACAAGGTCGACCATGAAATTCTCCTGAGTAAAATTGCTTACAATGGAATACGCGGAAATCTGTTGCGTTGGTTTGTGTCGTACCTCGAAAACCGATCACAGAGGGTAGTGGTTAATGGTCATCAGTCTGTCTCTGTGAATATTACCTCCGGAGTTCCACAGGGCTCTATCCTGGGGCCCTTATTATTCATTATTTATATTAATGATATTATGAAATGCTTTAAAAAGTCTAAATTCCTGATGTACGCAGATGACTTAAAGGCGTTTAAAGCGATACGAAATATGGACGACTGCTATGCATTTCAAGAGGACCTAGACAGATTAACTGCGTACTGTATTGTCAATAAGTTGCACCTTAGTATCCCCAAGTGTAACTATATACACTTTACTAAAAATAATTTCATCTACAATTTCAATTACAACCTTAACTGTATCCCCTTAAACAATGTTTCTATAGTGAAGGACCTAGGTGTTCTCTTTGATGGCAAACTTTCCTTGAACCAGCATATTGAAACCATAGTAAATAGTGCTTTTAAAATGTATGGATTTGTGATGAGATCGTCAACCGAATTTAAGCGTACCACTACCTACCTCCATCTGTATAAGACGCTCATTCGCTCTCAGTTAGAATATGCGGTCCCTATTTGGAACCCCTTCTACCGAAAGTACGTAGATGGAATAGAAAGGGTCCAGCGCAAGTACGTCCGTGCTATGTACTACAGATGTTATGGGACTAAGACTTATCTGTCATACTCCCAACTTCTTGCGAAGTACAAGCTTATTAGCTTGGAGAATCGGCGCAAATACCTGGAGGCCAACGTGCTTCATGATATTGTTCACAATACTTTTGATGCCATTGATTTAACGAGTAAGCTGTGTTATTCTGTCCCCCGAACAGTTCATGTGCGTCAGGTTCGTGCATGTACACTGTTCGCGCTAAGTTCTTGTCGTACGAACTCTGGCTTACGCTGTCCTATTCATAGACTGTTGGAATCCTATAATTCAAATTTTATTGATATTGATATATTTGCATGCTCGAAAAGTAAATTTAAATGTAATATTATAAAAAAATATCTTAATTTGTAATCGTATTAATATTATTTATTTATTGCATAATTTAAGTGAATGAAACTGTTTATGATCCGATTTGGTTTTTAGCTATAGCTCGCTTTATAGTAACCTATTTATTTATTTTAAAATATTTGTTAATCTTGGTTATGCTCGTCTAGTGGCAACCACAGATCTATAAATATGTCTATCTGCGGATAATGCAGTTGACTGCAACATTACCTCTTGAAAATTTTGTTAACCTAATGTTTTATATATTATGTTGTAGTTGTTTATTATCCCTCAATAAATAAAATAAAATAAAATAAAAAAAAATAAACGCATTTGCATGACGTTTGGCTTGGAGCAAATGTCCATAACTAAATAAAACTATTGATAAAGTCAACATCTATTCAAAAGTAAATCCGAAATCACCATGTAGTTTCATAGGTCCTAGTGGTCGCCCAGTAGTCAAAATTTTACCATAACTCATTTAAATAAAAATATAAGCTTCCTGCACTCCTTCTCCATATAAACTTTAACTGTGCCAAGTTTCATACTCTTCGGCCCGCGTAATTTTCGTAAATAGTGTTTCAAAACTTTTTGCTTCACGTATAGATTATATAGATTACCTTTTACTCTGCTAGATTCTAGTCGATTAAACGTCACCCAGTCTTGATTGTCATCGAATCTAACTTTACAGGACTCTTCAACGGGCGGCATGTAGCACTCCAGCTCATTCTCAGGCACTTCTTCAATTTCGCAACTATGCCACCGCGGGAACAAATCTTCGTCCGTCAGATACGTGTCAATACTGGAAAAAGACAAGGTTTATATACAATATTTACTTATCTAGACAAATAAATAAAATTGGAGTGTCTGTTTGTAATATTAAAATAACCGCTTTTTACTAAGTGTATATGGATGAGTACACGGTGCATATACCAAAACAACATTTTTTACAATTTTTGTCTGTCTGTCTGTTGGTTCCGGCTAATCTCTGAAATGGCTGGACCGATTTCGACGGAACTTTCACTGGCAGATAGCTGATGTAACAAGGAGTAACGTAGGCTACTTGTATTTTAGAAGAAAAAATAGAATCTCACGAAAAAAAAACGAACGAAAAACTTTTTTGTTTAAAATACCACGCGGACGAAGTCGCGAGTAATTACCTATATAACCTGGATTAATGCATTCTTAATACATTAACCGCGGTAGTACGTCCTCTTACGATAATTTCCGACATCCACGCGGGCGAAGCCGCGGGCAAAAGCTAGTCTAACATAACATAGAACAGCATCACGTCTGTAATCCCCGAAGGATAAGGCAGCGGTGTAACTATAGTACACCCACACTTCGCTAGTTATGTTTAAGTCCTATGTAATAGAGGGCGAGCCTATTGCCATTAACTAGGCACAAATAGAGACCAGACTCCGGGCTGCTACTTAGAAATTTCTGATTGAAAAACTCAATGACACGAGAATTGAACCAAGCAGCTAGTGCTCAGTAGTCGCGCTTGCGACTACTAGACCAACAAGGCAGTCATACATTTATTTTTCTTCATTCACTTAAAATACTCATTTCGAACGATTTCGAGATTTCTTTATTTAATGTATGTTTAATATCACTGTATGATTCACATAAACCTTCTGGAACTGCATCAAACTCAATCGCAGAGTTTAGAAAAATAGCGAGCTGTGTGAGCGCGATATTCTGCTAAACTCTGCGATTAGACAGACACGAAAAGCAACTTAAATTTATATTTTTTATAGATATAGATATTCTTATGGATCTTGTTACTTACAATCCTTCAGTGCTTCTCTTCATATAAGTGCTTAAATTAGGAATTTGGTATGGTAATCTACATATTTTGGCTGAACCTGAAAATAAAAATTATCAAAATCATTAAGTATCTATAATATGGATGCAATAACATATTGTCTAGGAGCAAGGTCGATAAAATTGGTAAATGCGAAGAAAGTCGGTCAATTCGTTTCTGCAAGTACTAGCTACTAATACTTGCAGAAACGAATTGACCGACGTCTCTACAGGTTAGTCACGTTAAAACCTATGAATGAAATGTAAAAATAGAATGAGGACTTTTCGAAATTATGGTATCTACTTACTGGCATCCGAGTGTTTTTTCTTTTTACTAGGGGCATGTTCACGCGCTTCTCGTTCCTCATCAGATACGTTAGAATCAATGTCAGATTCGTCAGACTCGTCAGTATCGTCACCGGAAAAGTTTTCTAACTTGACTGACTCGTCAGAATCGGACATGTCGCCCCACTTGTCGTCCACGCACACGTGGTCTGACAGCTCTTTCTCAACTTCAGAATTAAAACCACATTTGGAACAATGATAATTGCCCTGAAGAATAAAGCACAAACATTTTAGGAGAATTACCAAAATATCCAAGTCATTTATTCAAACGTGTGAGAATATAAATTCCACTTAAGTATAGTCAAAAGTTAACTTACATCATGGAAATTGCTTTTGTACTTTTCAATTACGTTCTTCGCCCTAAAAAAAAAAAGACAGAATATTACAATCAAACCAAACATGATATATTAGGTTGGGGAAAAATTCTTTTCGCATTATAGTATGTATGAACTTGTAATAAAATCTCTTTGGCTATACTATTTGTATCTGGCTGGTTTTGGTATCATTGAAAGTTTAAATTTTAAAGAACATAATTCCAATTCAAATTAGGAAAATGTGTGATTTTCATTTGTTTTTCGTACCGTCAAGATGAGTGAATCTAATGAAGAAATTCGTTACATTTTAAAATTTTACTACAAAAAAGATAAAAATGCAACGCAAGCCGCGAAAAAAAATTGCGACCTAGTGTAGTGTCTGTGAGAGTAGCACAAATTTGGTTTAAGCGTTTTCAATCCAGAAATTTTGATGTCAAAGATGCACGTCGCTCTGGTCGCCCTATTACGGATAAAATGGCAGTGGCGTGCAGTCCATATAGGCAAAAAGACACTGCAGACCCTAGGGTCTAGACCCTAGATAAGGACTAGTTACTAATATTTCAAAAATAAAAGAATTATACTAACAGTAAGTAATAAAACCATTCAAAAAGTTTAAACGCCTAATGTAAATATAATAGCAACGTTCATACCGTTCTATTTACTACGGCAACGCATTCATAACAGATCGCAACGTAAGCAGGCAGCGAACGATCGTGTCTTTATTTCATTCATAAATGTACGCATGTAGTGGTAATTTCTTCTACATTTTCGTGTCTATACATTGCACACATAAAGCGAATTCCTGCCGCAGGATAACCAATCACAGGCGTCCCTGCACCATTCAATAATGGCGCATGGACGCCTGTGATTGGTGAGTATTATCACAGCGCGCTGTGAGTATTATGCGATCAATTTGAATATGCACGTAGCCTCAGGAACATTACGATTCGCAATGATGCAATTTTATTTGTCAACGTTTTAGTTATCAAAATTTAGAAATTGTTTGTTTACGAAAGGATCCATATTGATTTCGTACATGTGAAGCGCGCTGTTTTATGTTTTTATTTTGATTGAGTTTTCTTGTGATTAATTCATTTACAAACGTTAATATTTAGGTAGATTTGTTGCTTATTTCAATTAGTTTTTTGAATTGTTTTAATTTTTACTTACTACGCTGTTTGTTTGTTTTTTTTTTTCAAAATGTTGTTCGATTGTGAGGTTTGTGTTGAAAATGTGTGTTTGTTAAAAAAACCGGCCAAGTGCGAGTCGGACTCGCGCACCGAGGGTTCCGTACAAACCTGCAGGTCATCATCATCATCATTCGTCATCATCGTTTATGAAATGAAATGTTTTTTTTTTGTTTTTAATTTTTATATTTGTGTTGACTGAATGAAAGGTAAATTGTGGTTTACGATTTATGACGTATTAAAAAAAAACTACTAACTAGATCTCGTTCAAACCAATTTTCGTTGGTAGTTTTCATGGTAATGTACATCATATATTTTTTTTAGTTTTATCATTCCCTTATTTTAGAAGTTACGGGGGGGGGGGGGGGGACACACATTTTACCACTTTGGAAGTGTCTCTCGCGCAAACTATTCAGTTTAGAAAAAAATGATATTAGAAACCTCAATTTCATTTTTGAAGACCTATCCATAGATACCCCACACGTAAGGGTTTGATGTTTTTTTTTTTTGTGTTTCAGTTCTATGTATGGGGAACCCCAAATATTATTGTTTTAAAAAAAATGATATTAGAAACCTCAATATCATTTTTGAAGACCTATCCATAGATATCCCACACGTAAGGGTTTGATGAAAAAAAAAAATTTGAGTTTCAGTTCTATGTATGGGGAACCCCAAATATTATTGTTTTTTTTCTATTTTTGTGTGAAAATCTTAATGCGGTTCACTGAATACATCTACTTACCAAGTTTCAATAGCACAGCTCTTATAGTTTCGGAGAAAAGTGGCTGCGACATACTCGGACAGACAGACAGACAGACAGACAGACAGACAGACATGGCGAATGTATAAGGGTTCCGTTTTTTGCCATTTGGCAACGGAACCCTAAAAAGTGTATCTAAATGGAAATGTGTACCTGAGTAACGAGAATTATAACCCAGCAAAGAGGTAATGCAACTCGTAAGTTTCATAGTAATAATTAAGCAACTAAAACCGGCTATGTTGTTGTTTACACACATTTTTTTATTTTTTTTTTCCTTTCTAGTTTAGTAGTTCGAGTACAGTGTGGAATTGTTCGGGATTTGCAGATTTACATGATTACTATCCCGCGGCTTGCTCAAAGATTTTGCTAATTATCGTATTGAGAGAAGTATTACGAAGAAGTTTTTCATTACAACGTATTCTTACGTACCTATTTAAGAAACACACAAAGTCAACAACAAGTACCTACACATCTTTCTGTGCTTTCGACGGAAAAAGAATTATTGGTCGAATGAAGACGCATACCAACTTTTTATGACGATGGTTTAAAATCATATTTAAAAAAGATAGGCGCGTAGATGTCATTTATAATGAGTTTGTTTACTTTATTATTTTTGCTGTTACCTGTACTTAATTTACCTATTAAATATATTTACATATACGAATCACATGAAGGGCCTTTTTCAACTATCACTCACCTGGATCAGATATTTGAGGTGGCCGAAATCATTTATTAGCATTATCAGGAAATCGCCATTTCAAACTTTTAAACCACCTAGTGAGTTTTTCTTCACTAACTTGAGCAATTACGAAAGACGTTTTTTTTTTTGAACTGCCTACCCGATCATAAAACCCTGTGCACGCCACTGTAAAATGGATGCCATTTTTGAAAAAGTGGAGCAAGATCGGCATACCAGTAGTTACGACGTAGCTGAAGAACTGGAAATTGACCACAAAACAGTTTTGGCGCATTTGAAAAAAACTGGGTACACAAAAAAGCTCGACATTTGGGTACCTCACGAGCTCACTGAAAGAAACCTAATGAACCGTGTACTCATTTGTGATTCTTTATTACGACGTAATGAAACCGAACCATTTTTGAAGAAGCTGATAACTGGTGATGAAAAGTGGATCACGTATGAAGAGAACGTGCGAAAAAGATCGTGGTCAAAGGCCGGTCAGGCTTCACAGACTGTGGCGAAACCCGGGTTAACTCGCAACAAGGTGATGCCGTGTGTGTGGTGGGATTGGAAGGGCATTATTCATTATGAGCTGTTACCACCAGCCAGGACCATCGTTTCTGAACTCTACTGCGAACAACTGATGAGATTAAAGCAAGAAGTTGAGAGAAAGCGGCCGGAATTAATCAACAGAAGGGGTGTAGTTTTTCATCATGATAACGCTAGACCTCACACATCTTTAGCCACCCAACAAAAATTAAGAGAGTTTGGCTGCGAGGTGTTAATGCATCCGCCGTTTAGTCCTGACCTTGCACCTTCAGATTTCCACCTGTTTCGGTCTCTTCAGAATTCTTTAGGCAGTGTCAGGTTAACATCACGAGAGGACTGCCAAAACCACTTGTCGCGGTATTTTGACCAGAAGTCCCAAAATTTCTATAGCAATGGGATCATGTCCCTACATACAAGATGGCAAAAAGTTATCGAACAAAATGGTACCTACATACTTTAGTTAAATGTAAATAAACTTTATTAAAAAAATGTTTTGAATTTTAAAAAATGCGAAGAAACTTTTTCCCCAACGTATTATTTTTGAAGATGATGGAGATGTAAAACTAGGGATGTTACGGATCTGCATTTTAGATGGCTCACATCGAGGATGCCCTGATGCTCAAGTTTTTTAAGGGATTCTTCAAGGTACGGCTCGAAATTCGCTCAAGCTTTTTTTGAGCAAAATAAAAAAATACTTGAGCTCGAAATGTCTTAAGTTATTTGCAAATTGTGGCGCTGTTTTAGGTTGTATGTTGATCATAGGTAGGCCTATACTTTAATTATTTAAGAGTTCAAAGAATTTATAATTTTAATGCGTTTTAAATAACCTAAAGGACTGATCATTACGTTTTTCGGTATAAATCATCGTGATTGTCGGTTAAATACACGACTTTGGGCAAGACCGCATGATTTTAAGCCTAGAAGCGCTGAAAATACCTACTGAGGTAAATTTGGATATAAAAATATGTATATTGCAATTACGTGGTTGAAGTCTCGAATAAATAATAATCATCATCATCATATTTCATGAAAAGTCATAAAAAGTTACGATTATAATGCATAATAAAATATTAATTAGAACAGGAAGAATATCGAAATGGGTCAAATTTGGGACGCCCGCACTTCTAGTGTTAAGGCACCTGTCCCATTGCCGACGAGGAAGCGATTAGCTATCAACGACTTTATCGCTCAAAAATGTACAAAAGATTGTAGGACCCGTGTAAGTAAATGAGATACATATTAGGTTGGGGAAAAAGTCTTTTCGCATTATAGTATGTATGAACTTGTAATAAAATCTCTTTGGCTATACTATTTGTATCTGGCTGGTTTTGGTATCAATGAAAGTTTAAATTTTAAAGAACATAATTCCAAATTCAAATTAGGAAAATGTGTGATTTTCATTTGTTTTTCGTACCGTCAAGATGAGTGAATCTATTGAAGAAATTCGATACATTTTAAAATTTTACTACAAAAAAGGTAAAAATATTTTAAATAATTTTAAACTTTAAGGGGTAGTCCCATTCCTCATGAACGCGTAGAGGTATTAAACACTACAGGTTTATACGGAACCCTCGGTGCGCGAGTCCGACTCGCACTTGGCCGGTTTTTAGTCACTAACTCGCTTCTCGTTGATCGCCGGCGTTGGGACACGCCCACGAACGAGTTCAAACCGTCAACTAGCGCAATGTTAAATATCTACTATGAGTTTTAAGAGTTCCATAAATAGCGAAACTGAGCACTAGTTCCTTACTGCTAACTTTCACTCAAACACTTTTAGATAATTCATCCCCTAAATGGGATAAATAGGGGATGAAAGTTTGTGTTAAATAGGGGATGGAAATTCGTCATCTTTGCCGATGGGAAATACTATCGGGCACACGGCTTGTTTATGAAATAAAACAGCTTACTTCTCAGCTGCCTTCCTACGACCTGTCAGCATGACATCGACGGGTTCATCGCCCTCTTTCTTCAGCGCTTGTTCTTTAGCGACCAGCAGCTTGCGTTCCTTCGCGTATTCCTTCTCTCTGTGCATGGTCATGTGCTGGTTCTTGTATATAC
The DNA here is from genome assembly GCA_947507805.1 of Aporophyla nigra. NCBI lineage: Eukaryota > Metazoa > Arthropoda > Insecta > Lepidoptera > Noctuidae > Aporophyla > Aporophyla nigra. Next base: position 14,911,892 of record OX382302.1, on the reverse strand, counting down.
GTAAGTACTTATTGTTACATATTTCACACACGGTTTTGTATATTTCCGTTTCCTGAAATTAAAGTTAAAAAGTAATTAAAATGGTTTCCAGGCCCAAAATGCACAATATCAAATTATATAATGCTTGCTTTTTTTTACTCTGACGTTTTATTTATTTCAATAGATTACAAATTTAAACTAATTAAGAAACAAAATGCTTGCTTTGTTATTTATTTCCCATGTTATTTAACTAACCTTTTCACTTTTGCCACAGACGATAATGTGAGCATAAAATCCGACAAACGATACCCTGCTTATTTTACATACTTTACAAATTAATTTATTGTGTCCATGCAGGTACTCTTTCAAATAACTTTCAACTGCATACGGGTTATTTATTTCCTGAAAGACAAAACATGATCATGGTTTTCTTGCAAATTCGACCCACATAGTTTGGGGAATAAGTAAGGATGGATTTGTGTAGATATCAAAAAGGAATACATTTAAATGGTAATATCAAGACTTACAATGGGAGTGTCTCCGACCACCCAGGCAATGTTATAATGTTCCGACATAGCGTGAGCCCGCCAGTCTTTGGGTTCCATCGTTGCTCCACAAACAGCACATTCGACAATATCTTCAAGAAAAAAAAAATAGGAAGGAATTTAATTACTGTAGAAGCAAAGCAACAATACATGGCATTCTTCATATTCTTTAAGCGTATCTTATCAGGACTTTATCTACCATGCGCTAAACGTCTCTACAGTAGAGCAAAAGTATAGTTAATAAATTAACGTTTGTTACCTTGACTCATCAACGAGAAGGCCAGTTCACCGGCGCTGAGTTTACCCTGGCACGCGTCTACGTGAATCAGATACGACTTCACGTACTTCCGTTTGACCCCGCACTTCATACACATCAGACCTCCCATCATTTTAGAAATATCGTTCAAATGTCTTTGTACCATTACAGCGTCCTCGAAGTTCTGAAATTTGGAGTTTTATTCAAGAGATTGTTTTCAAAAGTTTTATCCAAACCAATGTAATTTTTAAAATGACAACAAGAAAACGGGCAAGTTGACCTTTACGTCTATCAGCATCATCATTAAGCCGAAACACGTTCAGTAATGCTGTCCAATGCTTCTCCAAAACATAACCACAAGGGCCCACCCGTCTTGTGCCTCCCGCGTCCAGACTTCTGTGACCTTCACCAGCTCGTCGGTCAACATTATGATAGGAGGCCTACCTTCGCTGCTTCCCTTTATAATAAGATGTTTCCTTGCTCATATATTGCAATATCTAATATTAAATTATATACTCACAAGAGGGGGCTGGCCCTCCACCCAAGCCAAGTACTGATGCTTGGCTTCTATATGGTTGATCCATTTCTCACTTTCTACTGTCTTTGCACATACTCCGCACGTTAAAATTTCATCTTTAAGTTTGTTTTTGCTTAATATTTCGATCCAACTTGGGGTTGGAGGCTCTAATTTTTTCTCAGGAGTCGTCTGTAAAATAAATATAAAAGTAAATAAAATACTGACATGCAATCAAGATCAATAGGACCCTTATTATTTACAGAAAACTTTATTTCAAAGAAGGTTGCATTATTGCAGTCATGTCATAAATTAGATTCCCACTTTTGGCTCAAGCCTCAATACTAAAGACCTTGAGCATACAAGTACTACACTACTTAATACCAAAAATGTGTAAATTAAAGAAAATATAGTGAAAATTGGATTCTACTTACTACCGGTCCTGTGCATTCTTTGATATGGAGCTGAAACGTTTTCGGGTACTTCATTCTTTTATCGCATTTATTGCAAACCAACCCGCCGCCCATCTTAGACACTTCAAGTAGATGCCCTTTTACTTCTAACTCGTTTTCCAAGTTCTGAAACATTTTAATATAACTGTGTTATAAAATTATAAATGTACAATTGCGTGCTCTCGCCTCTCCGTTGTCTTCGATTCGAAACTCTTGTTTCAATGAGTTTAATTAAAAAAACTGATTCATTCGCTTTTGAGAAAATCGTGAACTTAAAAACATACAGGTCGAATTAAGAACATCCTTATTTAAAATCTGTACAATCAAATAATCTATTATTAGTTTCACTAACAAAAATAGTCACGCAGTTTTTCCAAACAAGTGAATGATGAAAACATCTGAAGAATTGATCGAGTTGATCTTGTGAAGAAGAATATTGCTTTTATGAAATTACAGGATATGTTTAAATAAACTGTATCTTACATAGCTTCACAAAATATAGAATATTTCAAATATATATCAACATTTTTGAGATATGGTCTCTCAAATAGAAAGCATAAAATGGGCAAATATTTTTCCACGCAGCTGTACCAACTTCCGCACTTAGTCATATGGAATCATTTATTTCTTTAAAGGTAATGAATAGTACATAGAGCTATTTAGAAGAACCACACCTATTATTAACACTACAAGATCAACAATTGTTGCTTTGTGTTACCTACTTTTATTTTTAAATTATTGATTTGGACTACCATTTTAAAGTACGGTTAAGAAAATAAGTTTTTAAGGAAAATGACACCCTACATCTATTCGCCGTGTTATGATAAAGAAATTTCATACAACTGTCAAATAATAACAGTTGTGATTTGAATATACGGACAATGAAATCTGTCGTCAATGTAATTAACAATTAATTTCCTTTATAAATAAAGACCTACCAAAGGTGCAGCCCCATCTCGCCACGCCAAGTAATCATGCTCCTTGCCGATATGCTGTATCCATTCCAAGATCGGCACCTCTTCATCACAAACTCCACATTTCACAATTTTCCTATCCTCCTGTTCTATTGGTACTTCATACCATGCGTCAGTAGAGTCAGCTGTAGTATTGAAGTCAATAGTCCTAGTTGTAGCGTTCGAACTGATATTATTAAACGAGTTATCAACTTGGCTCTGAAAAATGAAGTAAAATAGATTTTAAAACATAATAAAAAGGTCTACTGTACGTATCCACCTAAAAGCACTCAGCATTTTTGTATCTCTTTCTAACACGAATGCTCGTTCACAGTAACACTAGCCGACACCTAAATGAATGACTAAATAAAAGTGTGCTGTTGGAATTTGAACGCTGGGCTTTGCGCGGAATGTCGAAAATCCAACCGAGCGCTTTTATTTAGGCGGAGCCTCATATGCCAATTTTCAGTAACAAGATACTTAAAACAGCTTAAGAGACATCGCTTTTCTTAGATATCTACTAATATGCGTGAGCGGTACTTACGTTTGTCCCATCACACGTTTCGATATGAGTCAAATATAATTTGACACGTTTGCGCACTAAGCCACATTTGTGACAAGTTAATCCTCCGTACTGTCTGATGAATTGTTGCAAGTGATTCCAAACTGCTTCTTCTTCATCCAAATCCTGGAATATCCAAGTATAATTTATGTTATTCTTAGGTTTAAAATATTCAAACGTTGTGAAACCAGGTACATTAAACTGTACATCAGTTTTGTTTGTACTTGGGCAGAACTAGGACTCAACTCCCAAATAAAGTAAGTGTAGTAAAAGATCAATCGAAGCGCATATTTATCGCGGAAAATTAAATGAAAAATAAATTTCAAAAGCCGTGATTCGACTTCCGAAATAGGGATGAGAACAATTATTTATAAATACAACAATTTATCAACCCAATGATCATTTAAAAAAATTAAACTCAAAAGATAGCGCTGGTTATAAATAGTGCAAACAATATTATAAAAGTGTAAGAGCCTAAAAAATACCAAGTCCTTAACGTTTAAAACTGTTAGACCAAGACAGCATTATCACAGAAGTGACATCACGGCTATGTAACTTCATACTAGCACCACACATTGTCCATACCGTGCGACAAGCAGGGGAATAATTCCCTACAAAACCTTTCTTTCAAATTACGTTAATTTTTCGAACATTTCTAACAGTAGGCATCAACCCGATTAAGCGTCAACGAAGAAGGTTGACGAGAGTTACATTAAGGCGTAAGCGACCCTAACAAATATGACTTTATTATAATCACAAAAATCAATACAATCAATACAACCCTAATCCTATTCAATTACATATTTAAGGAAAAAAAACTTTCGTCGGGATTAAAGGAATTTTGATCTACAAATTCCACAAAACGCAAGTAAATTTAAATGTCGCGTTTCACCCTGCCGCTTCCACCGTAAACCCCAATAAATACGTACCAATGGTGTTTCACCTTCCTGCCAGGCTAAATAATTATGTGCTTTATAAATGTGCTCTATCCAGTCCGAGTGTGCCACATCCTGCTCACAGACTCCACACTTCACAGTGCTGGCTTCAGCGCTACTCTCTTCAGGAATAGGTATTGGGTTCAAATCGACGCTTATTGAGGATTCATCCAAACATACCTGTAATACAAAACATTGAGATTAGTTATAGCATTGTCTTATTTTCAAATACAGTTTCAGGATCTTTTCAATTTGTCACTCCTTATGCATACTCGTGGAACGAAAGGTTTAGGCAATTTTCAAGTAGACCTTTTTCTGAACATTGGAGAAATGTGACCTTGCCTTTGCAACATTGTCAAAATAATAAGCCCCACACTAATGAAAATTGACCTAAATGTGCCCAACCTCTTAATTCCTTTAATGTTAATTATGATCTGTACCCACCCTACTACCATCACCATCACAAGATTTAATGTGCGCCTGATACGTCTTGACACGACTGCGTTGCAACCCGCACTTGTAACAAACCAAACTTCCGTTCAACCTGATAATGTTCTGCAGGTGTTGCCAAACTTCTGATTCATTATCCAAATTCTGAAAAGACAAACGCATTCTTTTTTTAATTATAGTTGGGTATAACCGTTGATAGAATTACTTAGTTTTAATTAATTCTGGTATACTTATATCTCAAGAATTGCGAAGCACCGTACGCATTTTACTTCTGCTAACAAAGTATACAAACACGCTGTGAATGTGTGTGCGTGTTTGCACACTTGGTAACCACAAGTAACGCGCGCGTCGCTTCCTGAGATAAAAAATACCCGGGCATTTGTGATCGAGTTTAAGAAAGAGATTGTCACACAGGCATGAGTGAGACAGACGACGCTCTACAAGAGCGAACTTTTAATAAAAGTCGTTGTGTAATTTTTTTGACAGAGTACTGTTTTGGGCGAGCATAGTACTCAAATACATAACTATATTATCATAGACAATTACGCAAATACTAACCAAAGCACTTTGTCCTTGTTTCCAAGCTAAATAATCATGGGCACTTCCTATATGTTCAAGCCATTTAGAAGACAGTATAGTTTTCTGGCACACGCCACATGTAACATTCTCGTCTATAGCTGTTCTTGATTTGCGCGGAGGCTTATCTGGAATTTTCTCGGCGTTTGACAGCTAAAATGAATAAAATGTGGTAAATAATGTTACGTAGATCGAAAAGTCTAGAACCCCAGCTCGTAACAGTAATATATTATTTTGAAACTATCCCTATGACCCCTTTTCTTCTGCAACCGGGTTAAGACTAGAAAGATTTATTAGGAAGATCTCAGTACAAAATAAAGACGAAATAAACTACCTTCTTTCGTATACAGTACTTAATGTGTTCCATGAAACGGTTGAACTTCTTTATTTGCATGTTGCATAAACTGCACTCCAGCACACCTAGAGTTTTTAATCTATCTTTCAGCCTATGCGCTAATTCAGCGTCGTCCAATTTCTGTAACAGCAATAGACAATATATTAAAATGTATGCTTGAGGTAGTCACTATGGGAAATCAGGAAAGTCTAGGAACTGTATTGTGTCATTTTGGAGATAAAAGACAAATATCAACATTTCAGCCGAAGACGTCACCTGCTGGACATAAGCATCTCCCAATGAGGATTTTTCCGAAATCGCCACGCTTGACAAGCCGGTTGGAGATCGCAGTATGGTGGTAAAATGTATAGAGAATGCTGCTGCCATTTTGTTGGTAAGTCCTTTCGTCCCGATTTTACGATACCCACAGGAAGAAATGAATGTCAAATACAATGAAAAACAAATATGCCAACTTTCAAATGGATATTAAGGAGGATATTAGGGTACAACTTGCCAGTTCAATTTGTTCGCTAGAGTACAGATTTTTAGTGAAAATTGATAATATGTACATGAATGAAATAATTTAACACTTACAATGGAGCCACCTGCTCGCCAAGCAATTAAATGATGCTGATCAGCAACATGTTGTTCCCATTCCACTCCAGAAAATATATTATTGCATAAACCACACTTTACACTTTTCTTAAAAGATGGCTCAAGGCCAGTTGTCGTTTTTCCTGGCAAACTGCGTTTCTGAAAAGATAAAAAATACTATTACGGAAATTCTACAAGGATAGGAGTTTTTTTTTTTTTTTTTCTATAACTATGTCAAGGGACTTACTGTAGTAGTATTACTGACTTCGTTGCTTGAGAATTTATATTCATTGCTAGAAGATTGTTTACGTTGGTAGGTTTTGTCTTTAGCAGCACAATCTTCTAAGGATGTCTGAAAAAACAACAGAAAAAGATGGATATAATTCTTTTATTTTTGCAGGTTTTAAATTCCACGGGAACGTAACACCGGGATACAATGTTCTATGTCCTTATCCAGGTTAAATTTACCTGAGTGCCAAATTTCATCCAAATCCGTTCAGCCGTTTTAGGGTGAAAGCGCAACAAACAAACAAACTCAATTTCGTATTCATAATATTAGTTATATTGCAGCTATTCTTTAAAACTATATTAATAAAGCACAATAGAAATCATTTTAAAGTTCAATATCAGTTAAATCAATATGTTTTTACATACCTTGTCCAATTCGTTACTTATCTCTGCCAACCGTGGTTCTGATGCTGAAGTGAGCTGAAATTTTATTTTACTTTTTAAATGAAACCTCAGAAAGTATTAAAGAAGACAACACAGAACTTACTAAGAGTAACACATGCAATGAAAAAATATGTATAGATGGCATAAGTAGATGAAAATTTTGAATTTTCACTCGCGCTAATTTTTAGCCGACGAAAAAAAACGGAGGAGGTTATCAATTCGACGCGTATATATTTTTTTTTTATGTATGACCACGCATAACTTTTTACATAGTAGTCCGATTGTGATAATTCTTTTTTTATTGGAAAAGGTATACTCCGCGGGTGGTCCCATATAAATTTGGAAAACAAAATCGAACCCTAAGGGTCTGAAAACAGGGGATGATTGATTGTTCACTCACTGATTGTAATGTATAACCACGCATAACTTTATACAGAGTAGTCCGATTTTGATAATTCTTTTTTCATTGGATAGGGTATACCTTGGCAAGTATTATTAGTATATAAAAGCTACAAAAAATTATAAAATAAAAACTTTTTAACAAAAAATTAAACCGCCGAAAAAACTGAAAAGCAATAAATAATAAACCTTAAAATTATTTAGGTGGTTTAATTTTTTGTTAAAAGTTTTTATTGCCATCCTTCTTACATTGATGGGAAGACGTGATAAGCTTGTGACCAAAATATTTTTATTTAGCGATATGCGTATTCGTATCATTGATGTTTTTATTGTCATACGGATTATCTCAGACACGCGGTATTGGGCGGAACCCTATTTGCGTAACACACACTATCAATCAAAATCCTAATCATTTTGAAGAAATTCATTTATTTTTAATCTATTGCTTAATAAGTTCGAAAAATTTGTATGCTCAGCAGAGTAAATAACGTAATGAATATTGTTGAACTGTCAAAATGAAAACCATTTATACTGTTTGTTACGCAAGTAGCCCTCTGGTTGGCCTGCATGCGGGCATACTTATGGATGTCAGTAAATAGTATACCATAAAATAAACAATGCGCATGTGACGGACATTTAATGCAGCACCTTGGTAAGTCGTTATACCTATATTAGCGAGGCGTGGCAATGATCATTGCAATTGTTAGTGATAAGGTAGAAATGGGTCACGGGGGTAGGAAGCGGTACCTACATTACTTTATAAAGGCTGCAAAAGACCGATCACCAAGCCAAGAGTCAAATTTTTGTCTCGATTTTTCCAATTTTTCACTAATACATGGAAGAGATTTTCCTTACTAGAATACTGATTCTGGCGGTAGTCCAAGTATATTTTTTTTATTTTGTTTTTTTTTACGAACTATGTCTCCTTCGTACAATACGGCCGATATGAACATAGGCTCTCAGAATTTTCGATCATGCATATTTGGTTCCTAAAATATGTTATTGCACAGGCTCCTGCGCAAAGTTCGGACCGGCAATGCTTCATAGGCCTTATTATTATAAATAAACTTCAAAATACCCCCCTCCCCTCCTATTACACATGACGTAAGCGTAGCACAGTATTTTGTGTGCGTTACATTTTGCGCTACAGTTATCAGCGGATTTTCATATCAAAACGTATACCACCACCAATTATTTATGATATATGTTACAAAATGCGTAGATTTAGGCTTGGTAATGGATCTGCTGTAACCGTTTATGATATGTAAATACTTACTGTCAGTTTAGGTTGCGAAGAGCTAAGGCCAGTATTTATATGCTCACTTCCTGCAGCACTGTTATTATCATTAAAATCAGTATTGAAAGGCTTTTCTGTAATTGTTATACTATAGCTATTTTTGGATTCAGCTGTTCCAACCATATCATGATCAATGGTGTCTAAAATAACATCAGAATTTGAATTATTTTCCATAAGAACTTCATTAGGGGTTTTGGCAACACTTCCACCATCTAATTTCTGAGCTACATGATTCAACACAACAACTTGTGAACTTTCACCACAACAAGCATCTTTCAATTCATCTATTACATAATTATGCCCTATTAGCAGTGTGTCAGAGTTGTCTAAATGTTTAGAAAACTCACTTTTATATATTCTCCAACAAATATTATAACTTTCTATTGTTTCTTCAGTCTTCTCTTTTTCTAATCCACTTTCACTATGACTAATAACGGCCTCGTCATTGTAAATGGCAAATATTAAATCTAATTCACAATGTGCAGTATGATGGTGCCAGAAATGTATATGCTCATACAAGTTATCATAATCATAGTAAGCTAAACGGCCAAAATCATCGCATACACAGAATTCCTGTATTTCACATGTTGTTGAAATGTTCACAGCATCAAGATCCAGATCCATAGCATCAACGGTATTACATGTTTCATTTTTATGTAAAATATTAGTAGATAGTATAGACACTTTTGGTGGATTGCGCCTAGCGTAAGTTTTAAGAACTTTGCACTCACCAGTGTGTTCTCTATCTACTTCCACGTTTCCTCCAGGTTTTTCGACTCCTTGAATACATAATTTTGATTCAATTGTATTTTTATTTGTATTTATTGCTTCCTTTTTAGTAATATCATTGCTAAGAGCTGTTTTTGTTTTCTTTTTATCTGTATATATGTGAGAAAATTTCCGCAAATATGCAGCTATTTCCTTAACCTTATCTACTTTTATATCTGTAATACTGGTTGAGAGTTTTTTGGTTGCATTCAAAATAGCAGCCAACTCATCCTGTGGTAATGTTTTATCTTCCAGAGTTTTAGAAGAAACTATGTGTTCTGTTAATCTATTCACTCCACTATCTTTATCGAGAGTATTTTTTGAATGACTACTTTTCTTGGTATTAGATTTTTGTTTCATATTCTCTTTGACCGTACTGCGTTTATCAATACCACTTGCTTCTTGTATAGGACTAACTTTTTCCGCGTTATCCATCATACATTTGTGCTCTTTTTCCGCGAAATGATAACTTTTTATATGTTCAACTGCAGGTTCAGTGCCTTCGTCCATTCGACTATTGGAAATCTTAAGACCTGTTTCTACATCAATCATCACTACTTCATTGCTTTCAAAACCATTTACTGTTGCATTTGGTGCTGTTGATACATTATTTTCTGAAGATTTATTTTGATCATTAAATTCACAGTCACCCATTGCCTTGTTAGTGTTATCTTCAATGAAATCTGTACTGCCTTTACCAGTTGATTCCCAGGAAAGAGTTCTGTTCTTACTGGTGTATTTTAAACTTTGTTCATCTTCCAATAAATAAACATTTTCAATTATATTTGATGTAATATCTGTTCTTGCCTCTTCAACTTGGTTTGAAGATACAAGACTAGGAGCAGTAGTAGCCTCTATTTGTTTATTGCTAGACATGGCTTTTAAATTACTTTCATTCGTATTTTCTCCACTTTTTACTTCATCTAAATCCGAATGTAATATCTCAGTGTTTACTAAAGGCACTGTAGAGTTAGATTCCGTAATACTTTTCAGCCCAGAATTCCCGTTTTCAATATTTATTTTAGTATTAATGATAGACTGTACTGCCACTGGTTTAAGTTTTTTGCCATTTAAAGATCGTAATATTTTTATTTCTTTGAGTTTTGATAGTGGGATTGTTTCTTCAGATATAATCTTTATTTTAGATGCTTTAGGTGCAGGAATATTATGAGAATCATCATTAGAAGAACTATAAGCAGAAGCTGTGACTTTTGAACTTAAAGTCAATTCAACTTTGTTGTCGCTTTTAAATGAATGATCATCATCCAAACGATTATTAACTTTGCTTTCTAAATTCCTTAGATTTTTACCAAAACTCATTTTAATATCTTCTACTCGTTTTCCATTTCCATCAAGGGGCATGCATTGAATTTCTTGATTAATATTTGACAGAGATGTCCGCCGTTCTCCATTCAGAGTAATGTTATATTCATCTAGTTTGAGACATCCTTCTTGAATATCATTAGAGTTGCAGAGTACGTTTGTATCTTCGATGATATCTGCAGGTTTAATAGGGCTCTTTTGTGGCTCCACCAAGTCTGTCAAAGCAACAGAATCTTCAGTGATGGTTTTGCTTGAAATTTCAACTTCGCCTGAAATCGCATTTGCTATGGTAGAAACAAAGGTAGGACTCAAGAAAACAGATTTCTTCATCAAGCTTGCAGTTTCCAGAATTGATGTATCAGGTGGTCTTCGACTACAGTTTGATGCAGGATCATTTTCTATGTGTCCATTGTTTATAATTGCAGTACCTAGAAAAATAATTTAAGAAATCAGATAAAAGTAGGTATACAGGGTGATCCATTGAAATGGGGCAGTGTCAGTATCGACAATAGTGAAACAATTAGAGGTTCTTTTTCTAACAAACTATGTTGACTTAAGAACGATGCCATCGCATTTTTGCCATTTTTATTTCCACATCTCAAGAATAAAAAAACTGTTATTTGTCGTATAAAAACATCGGATGCTGTGTATCATTGAAACTGATAGTGAAAGTTGTAAGAATGCAATTTTATTAAGGAACCCATCCCTACCTACAATTTAAAAACCAGCCAAGTGCATGTCGGACCATGTACCTATAATGAAGAGTTTCTTAGTTGGGATGAATGAATAAGAATAAACATACCATTGTAGTTGAAAAACATATTCTTCCATACATTCCAACTAAAAATGTAAGTTTGTCAACTATTACTTGTTTCCTTGTAAAGCCGACTAAGCTGTGATAGTTTTCCTTTTAACTTCATTAAATATCCTAATCCTAACTACTGCTTTTATCTAAATTTAAAATCTATAATGTCCAAACTACCTTTTTCACATATCTGAAAACAACCATTTAAGTCTCCCCCTCCTGCGGGCGGCTGAAGGGGTCTGCTAGGACCGATGCCTGCCAGGGTCGCGAGATTTTTCGAAAGACATACCGTGACCTTGGCACATGGGCAACTGACGGAACACGGGTGGGTTGGTTTTAGTCAGTAAAAGTCTGACACGCCCTCCCGCTCCGCCCAGAGCGGGAGAAGTCATTTGATGGTTTACCAACCAAAAAAAAAAGTCTCGCCCTCCCCCTGGGTAAGCTATGTTTGCTGAGCGCTATGTTTGCGCACACTGATTGCTTTATGCAATCATCCATAAGCAAAGCGCCTCGCTGCTGATACGCGTGCGGTGGTTACCGCAAACAACACACTGGACACGTTGGCGAGCAGTGGGATTCTCCACTTTTGAAGCAGTAGACGAGTGTTCATACGAAGGGGCCATCCATAAATTACGTCACAAGTTAAGTGGGGGGGGAGGGTCGACGAATTGTGTGACAAGGGGGTGGGAGGCGCCCTAAATTTTGTGACGTCACATTTCAAAATTGAATATACATATTTAAAGTACTATTAAAACACGAAATATGACCTATGAAAGAAAAATGTTAAAAAAATCTATGTCTAGATGCAAAATATGTGACAAGGATCGGGGGCGGGGTCAAAAAATCATGAAATTTGTGTGACGTAATTTATGGATGGCCCCGAAGGGCGCTCAATCCGTCGAATGCTTAAATTTATTAAATAAATTGTAGGTACTAATATTAGGTTAAGTTTATTGTTACTAACACCTCTGGTTATATTTAAAATTTTCGAAAATATCCCATACTTCAAAAACGATTAACTTAAATAGCAATCAATTAGAAGCATCATCATCATCATTCTCCTGCCCTTATTCCAATTTATTTGGGGTCGGCACAACATGTATTTTTCTTCCATACCTCTCTATTAGTGGTCATCTCAGTAGTCACATAAGCTTTCTAATTATGGGATCCCACATGCAAAACTGCAATTTTGTCATCCATTAGTTTACATGGATGGGTGCGCCCCAATATTTATTAATGTCTTTATTTGGCTAAACCATTGTTTTGCAATGGGAAGGGTTGACAACATGATGAAATTATAGTACATTTAAATTATTTGGAACCCGCATATGCAAAATATGCATACTAACATGAACTACTGGACCATGTTGTGCCTATATTACCTACCTACCGATGGAATCCTAAAAAGAAAAATATGAATGAGACTTACCAGGTAAACAATTTGCATCGGCTGGCATAACTTGGCTCTCATTTACAAAGTTTAAGGCAAATTTCTTCAAAAGATCTGGTGGGACCACCAATGGTGGAATGGCTACATTTTTATTCTTGCTAGATTTCATCTTTCTTGGATGTTTACGATGGAGACTTTTAGTATCCATTTTTAGAAATATTTGAAGTTATTGTCATTTGGCCATTAAATTCTTCATGAACTTGTTACACTAAAAATAAAATTTACACAGTAAGTTCATAGAGTACATACTTTTTTTTTAATTACAGGAATAAACTTATGTAATTTCTATTAACTACTTTGAAGAAATGTATGAAAAATAGAAAATATTAAATAATTAAAGAAGAAATACATATAATTATAAAACTCCAATTGAAACTACACAAAAAAAAATGCATTGTGCAATTGCACCATTATCAGTGATTTTACATCAAGTGTTAAGTTTTGTTATCTAAACTAAACACGAATTTAAAAATACAAAAAACAAAACATTAGGAAAAACTAAATACAGAAACCCAGAATCGAACCGTGGTCACCAAAATCAATGATCACACGTGTTCTTAACTACGCTAGAGGAACCGCTTTGCACACTGTTGTAATTTGCGTTCCCTTTTTATTTTGGTTAATTGTTAAGAAAAAAAATATAATCAGAGAATTAAAAGTCTTACAAACTAAACTTTATAACAATAAACTTACGAATCTTGCGAGATTCCTAGATAGTCAGCCTACATGTCGAAGAAAATTTTTGACATCACATTTTTCATCATACACATACACATGATACGCATTCGGAGTAAATATTTAAAACCGACGGTCACATAAACACCCACTAGATTACAAATGATCTCAACTCACTTCCGTTTTAATTGTTTGAAATTACAGCAGGCACGGCGCAAAACGAAAACGAATTCACATGAAAATTGAAAATCGTTGAGGTTATGATCGCTCGTCTGAAGTGACTGAAGTGTACATATTTACAAAATTATGCTTGAAGTATAAAGTCCGTTAACGTCATGAAAATAAGGTTGAGTTTGTAAAAAATGATTGTAATAGTAAGTGGTCGTAGTCGTACCGATCCTTATCACCTTGAGCGATAGATGGCGCCATAACCAATGGAAGGTTTGCAAGTTTAGGCAGTATAATCTGTGTGAAACTGTGCAGAGTCACACAGATTATACTATAGTTTAAAAAAAATACAATACAATATTGAAAATTACAGAAATGGAGTTAAAATAAATATAACTTGAAACGTAATAAGTATGTACACAGGTAAATAGATAAAGCAGAAAGGTAGTACAAGGTATGAAAAATGGAAACGTCATACTTCTGGTATATACCAGTAAAAGTATGGAAGTTTTTAAAAGAAGATGATAGATGTATGTGGCTGAGTTTATTTTTCAATATAAGTTGTTACATAAAGGATGGATCCCACCCACAAGAATAGTACAAAAGTTCGTTACCCATCTACAAGAATATAAAGGTGATTTACAGGATTGCAACAACTATCGAGGGTCGAGGGATCATGTCACATAGTATGAAAGTATGGGTGAAACTAGTAGAGAAAAGACTGCCCGACGAGAGTGAGATTACCCCAAACCAGTTTGGGTTTATGTCAGGTCGAGGAATGGACGCCATTGCCCATTTTTGCACTCCGCCAATTTGTGCGAAAAGTACAGCCTGTATAAAACAGTTAGAAAAGGGTGACTACCAAAATAACGACTTATATAGAAGTATGGATCAAAAAGACAGATTGCGCTGACCTCAAATAAATTAGGATAGGGACAGGAGATTGATGACTGGCTGGCTACGATTGCTAGGAAAATGCTTTTCATCTATACTGGGCAAGCGCTCTCTTAGTTGTCGACATAATTGTGAAATTGGGTGATGCACTCTGTGTCCTTAGATTACCTGTCTAGGATTTGTCCAGGTATTTTGGGGTCCCCTACCTACCACTGACTTCTAGTCTGTCCGAAAACAGCTTGATACTGTTACGTAGATCGTAAAGTCTAGAAACATCGTGCTAACTACATCTCAGAAAGGGACAACGTTAAGTAGATCGAAAAGTCTAGAAACGTCACGCTAATTCCATCTAAGGATGGGGCAGTGTTCGAAACTACTAGAAACGACACGCTAACGCCGTCTGTTATCAAGTAGCAAGTACTACGGACAATTGTACGTAGACGCCACCGCCATCTATTGTCGAATAGCGGGATTAAACAGTAAATAGATGTCTGTGGAAGTTACTGGAAGCTTCTACGCTACTTATGAACTGTGGAAAAGTGTTGGATGTTCGCGAATGTTCTGCTCGGGATATAAATAGCGGATTGTCGGGCCGACGGGCAGTTCGATTTCGGAAGCGATCGAATACGAATCAAGCGATACAGTACAAGCGAAACAAGTGACTCTGTTTGACATTTTAATTATTGCGATATTTTTGATTATTTAATTAAACTGTTTGTGTGTTTCGATAATATTGGTTTAAATTAATTTATCCCGAACCCCAGCTCGTAACAATACTAATATTTTAAAATCAAAAGTCATTTATTCAAACTAGGCTGAGAGTCAGCACTTTTTGAACGTCAAAGTCACATAAGACAGTCCCCCCAAAACGCCCGCCCTTCGACACTTCCTAGTGCTTTGGCTGGGAAGAAGATTAGTTAGTTAGTTTACATGGAGTGAGTGCCCATTGACAAAGCTATTAACGACCATACGGGCTTCCAAGTCGAAAATGACCCATTTTTGGTTAAATAAATAGTGGTTGTTTGTTCAATTTAAGCTGAAAAAAAAAAACGGGTTTTGAATTTTTTAACAGCCTTTAGAGGACTCCTTTGATAACTTTATATTGATGTTCGATACGTTACGCTTTCACGCCGAAACTACATCCCAGTTGCTGAACAACATGATTACCCATGACAAAAGATCTACGAATGATAGTCGGAACCAACAGTTGAACGTGGTTTCTGAGGCATGAAGGGGTCTCAGATCTCAGTAGGTATATAATGGATGGTCACTCATCCACGGTCCAGCTGCCTGCCCGTTGAAGACCCTGACGATCCTCTGCCACCCCCAACGAAGTGCCCGAGTTCATTAAAGGTAAAGTCCCTGGCTCTGCTGGAATCACCAATAAGGTGTTCCAGTTACTCCCCGCTTACCTGATCATGCTCATGACCACCAACTAGAGAGGGACACTAATTTATCTATTCAACTCAGAGATTACGCTGAGATAAAGGGCCTTATTCCCAACGAGCAGTTTGGTTTTCGAACCCAAAACTTGTGAGTCCAAGAAGTCCACCGTATCATCGAACGCATAAACGTTGATTCCCAACATGGTTTGATGACGGGTTTCGTATTCTTCAACATAGCTAAAGCGTTCGAAAAATCTGGCATAACGGCTTATTATACAAGTTGTACCAACTCGGGCGTGCCGGAGCGTCTCTTTCTCATCTTATGAGATTTTTTGTCGGACCGAACTTTTCATTATTGCATCGAAGGGGCACTGTTCACCCACCACCCCTAATTTTTACGCTATTCACTAGCGACATTCCCAAAAGTAAAAAGGCACAGTTACTTCATGGGGTCCAGTCAAGATGCCATAGCACGCACTCTCCAAGCCGCAGTCAACAAGCTCGGCGCCTGGTTCAGGAAATGGAGAATCGAAGTTAATCCCGACGAAAGTCAAGCGGTCCTCCTTTCAAAACCGTGACGTTGACCCCTCCCCCCCCCCCCCCCCCCCCCGACCTATCTACATGTTCGAAAAGCCAATCCCTTGGGAAAAGCGAGTCAAATATCGAGGTGTGCTCCTCGAGCAGCACCTCTCCTTCTCTGAGCACATAAAGAAGGCTCGGTCTCACGCCGGTTTCACTCTGAGCAGGTTCCACTCCGTTCTAAATACACGAAGAAATTTTTAACTCAAGTGCAAGAAACGTATTTACACCGCTTGCATTAGACCAATCATGACCGTGCAGTCTTTGCACACGCAAAACCCCACCATATCCATACCAGACCCTCCAAAACCGTTTTCTCCGCAAAGTCACAGGTCGTCTTTGTTCGTTCGAAGTTAAATCCTCCACCTCGATCTCAAAATCTTTACACTATTCATCAATTCATGAAACGCAATTCCAAGTGTTTCTTCGATAAAGCCGTAACCCACCGCAACCTTTTGGTTGTCACGGCCGCCAGTTACACCCTTTCCCAAATCCTGATGACTTCATTACCCTCTATCCGCAAATCAATAGGGCTACCGTTACTACACTCAAAACGAAACGTGGTCCCTCACGACGCTCCCGACAATACAGGATAAGTTTTTATCCAGTGCGTAAATTGTAACCACGAATTCAGCATATCATTCTAGACCCCCTTGCACAGAAATTTTTCGTCGGTTTTGCAAAAAAAATCAGCTGTTTCATAGAAAAATGAAATACCTACAGGGTCAAAATGTATGGAACAGCTGATTTTTTTTTTTGTATAAACGACGAAAAATTTCTACGCTGGGGGTCTAGAATGATATGCTGAATTCATGGTTACAGCTTGGCCACTGGATAAAAAATGATCCTGTATAGTCCCCCCAACCCTTGCTCGACGAACTGCTAGCCCACGCCGTAGCTCAGCCTTTAGCGTTAAATTCGTCCCAAAATTATAATCATTCAGGACTAGCCCGTTCCTTCCTGCCCTCTACCAGCGATGCCCTAGAGGCCTTAATTTATTACGGTTACTCACAGGCAACGACATCTCAAGGTCAACTACAAAATGTCATTATAAAAACCACGGGTCAGCCTCTATACCTAATAATATCCACGCAGGTGTTACTACATAGCCACGAGCCCGTTCTGTTGACAATGCACCCTGGGACCCGTAAACATAGCATTCTCAACCTACGATGTTACCAAATAATAATCATCCCTAAATAATAATATTATTTTGTCCCTTAATAGCACAAGCACAATCTAGTGAGCTGGAGTTACCAGGTCTTGAAACCGGATCATTTACCTACCATGAAATGTTCTTGAATTTGAAACAAAAATAAAATTATAAGCAGTCTTCTTTGTTATGGACAGTGCAAGCGCGTGCGGTAGCTATAAACGAGAAATGTAAAAAAACCCAGTTACGAGCGAATCGGACTCGAGCATCGAAAGTTCTGAACCATCTTAAATAAATAATAAATAAAATATTGCAATACAATAGTATTGCAGTTTTAGGTCAGCGCCATCTCTTGACCAATAGTGGATCTAAAGTAATTTATAACCGACGAAAAAAATGGAGGAGGTTATCAATTCGACGCGTATATTTTATTTTAATTTTTTTTATGTCTGACCACGCATAACTTTTTACATAGTAGTCTGATTGTGATAATTATTTTTATTGGAAAGGGTATACTCCGAAGGTGGTCCCATATAAATTTGGAAAACAAAATCAAACCCTAAGGGTCGGAAAACAGGGGATGATTGATTGTTCACTCACTTTACACATAGTAGTCCGATTTTGATCATTCTTTTTTCATTGGATAGGGTATACCTTGCCAAGTATTATTAGTACATTAATGCCACAAAAAAAATATAAAATAAAAACTTTTTAACAAAAAATTAAACCACCGAAAAAAACTGAAAAGGAAAAAATAATAAACCTTAAAACTTTAAGTCGGCGCTGAAAAATCAATAAACAAAGATCACTCAAAGCGCCGACTCATAATAAGGTTTATTATTTATTACTTTTCAGTTTTTTCGGCGGTTTAATTTTTTGTTAAAAAGTTTTTGTTTATGATTTCCGAAAAAGTATGCTAGATACATTGTTTTATTTCTCTGTAATCTATACTTCTAGCACACATTATTGCAGTTTTTTCACTATGCAAACTTTGGAGATAAGGGGTACAAACGTATTTTTTTTTTACATTTTTCGTCAAAAGTCGAAAACAATATGGCATAAAAAAGAAAATTTTTGAGATTCTGCAAATAGCACTCTTTCATATGATACCCACACACCCGTTCAGTCCCTATTGCAAAAGAAAATATACATATTTTTATTTCTTACTTATTTGCAAAATAAATAGTTGGGCAATCGTCATATAGAACTATTCCAAATTTCAAATTGATAGCTTCAATAGTTCTTGACGTGTCCAGTTGTGACACGTCAAGTGTCAGTCTCATCATAAGGATTATTTTTTACCATTTTGGTAGAGTATATGTGTTCTGTGCTTCCAGTATTTTGTGATACTCTGTGGTCTGTCGTTACTTGTCAGCTCTTGAGTATATGTGGACTATGTGGTGTTCTGTGCTTGTCAGTTTTTGACAACTCGCATATGGTTATGGATGTAAATATCATAATACCATTAATATTAAAATAATCAGTCACTTATTTACAAAGAAAATAATATACGCACTCTCTACCCTAATTTATTACGATATTCCACTTATTCTTTTGTCTATAAGGTCAGGTTAAATGCATCATTAACCTATGTATTTAATGTATGTATGGGCAAGGATGGGCACTAAGGGAGCTTGAAAATAAACATGTGTTTGATTTTTAGTTTCACTGGAATTGCGAACATAGAGATAACCACATAAAATCCGGAACTGGTCATTAAGTATTAGAGGTCCTTATTAATTAAAATGGGTGCCAAATCATTAGCATTATCTTTCCATATAAAAACGGAATGTAATGTATCCAGAGCCCGATCTGGGCTAATGAAATTACCTCATTATGAAGTTAAAACACCTGTTTTTATGCCCGTTGGAACACAGGTGAGAATGTTTGCAGTTAAATTCATTGGAATGTCATTTAAATCAGATGAATCCCGAATATAGGCCTATAATTTTGTATTTTGTAAATAATTTCTAATAATGTGATGAAAACTTTTAGGGAACAATGAAGGGACTTTTACCTGACCAACTTGAAAGTTTGGACTGTGAAATAATTTTAGGCAATACCTATCATTTAGGTAATCGTCCTGGTACCGATGTTTTGACAAAAGCTGGAGGCCTTCATAAGTTTATGGGGTGGAATAGAGCACTTCTTACTGATTCAGGAGGCTTTCAAATGGTCTCACTTTTAAAATTAGCTGAAATAACTGAAGAAGGTGTCAAATTTAGATCTCCCTATGATGATTCAGAAATCATGTTAACTCCAGAGAAATCAATTGAAATTCAAAATTGTATTGGTATGTAACTAGCATTATATTTTTTTATGTGTGTAGTATGATTGATATCAGATAAATTGATAATATTCATTTAAATTTATTTGTCAACTTGTAGGTGCTGACATCATCATGCAACTAGATGATGTGGTTCAAACAACATTCCAAGACTATGACCGCATCAAGGAAGCCACAGAGAGGACAAGCAGGTGGCTGGACCGCTGCTTGGCCGCTCATCAGAGACCTACAGAACAAAGCATATTTCCAATTGTTCAAGGATTACTAAACAAAGAATTAAGAGAACAAAGTGCAAATGATCATATGACCAAGGATGTAAATGGATTTGCCATTGGAGGTTTGAGGTGAACTGACAGAAATTGTTTACTGACAGTATTTGCTTTCCGTAACAAAATGATACTTTCTGCTCAAAATTCTTTACAACTCTTTGGATTTTGAAAAGTTAACATGCTTAGTATGTCAGAATACAACATTCAAATCCAAGCTAATTGCAAGCTAATTGTATATTGTTTTAGTGGAGGTGAAGCAAAAGATGATTTCTGGCCAATGGTCAGTCTGAGCACTGGGATACTTGACAAGCATAGACCTAGATACCTGATGGGTGTTGGACTATCAATAGACCTTGTTGTCTGTGTTGCTCTTGGAGTAGATATGTTTGACTGTGTCTTCCCTACTCGCACTGCGGTAAGTTGAATGAAAAAAGATGCATTTTATGATACACACCAATATCTATTTATGGACCATATTACATTATTTTTATAACTTTTCAGAGATTTGGTTGTGCTCTTGTTCCAAACGGTCAACTAAATTTAAAACAAAAAATTTATGAAGCCGATTTGGACCCCCTTGACAAGGACTGTTCATGCTCAACATGTAAAAACTACACCAGAGCTTATTTACACAGCATAGTAACAGTGGAGACTGTAGCTTGCCACCTCATATCTGTGCACAACATTGCTTATCAGGTACTGAGTTTTCTCCTATAGTTTGTTTGATCTATAAATATTGATATTAGTTACCTGCTTATCTACTTAAATTTTATTAAGATGTAACTGAATAATAATTTTAAAAGCAATTAATGATTGTTAAGGTAGGACGCCCTCAGGCTAGGTGGAGCAACGATCTTCGCAGGGTGGCTGGTAGCAGCTGGATGAGAGTTGCCGAAAATCGAGCTAAATGGCGTGCAATTGGGGAGGCCTATGCCCAGCAGTGGACTGCTATAGGCTGATGATGGTGATGATGAATGATTGTTAAGTGTTTATAAGAGTTCATTTTTGCAGATGAAGCTAATGAAAAATATGAGGGAAAACATTGAAAATGGAACATTCCCACAGTTTGTGCAAAACTTTGTTAGTGAATATTTTAAGGATTGTGAGTATCCAACCTGGGTTATCGAATCATTGAGTTCAGTTGGAATAAACATAGTTAAAAACTAATGCACTGTTTTCTTGAAAAGCAAATAAAACCCTTGTTCATTTAGAAATTTTTAAACAAATGTTATGATCCAACAAGGATAAAAGTAATTTAGAAATTGATGCAAATGTTTTATTGTTACATAAAGTCATCTGAATCATTTCCATCATTATAATTAGTAGACATGTTTTCTGCTTTCATTAAAGTGGAATAACTTCTCAACTCTGCCTCCTCCTTCTTTTTCTTTTCGTCTTCTTTTTCCTTCTCTTTCTTGTCTCTTAGAAGCTTCTTCTTGTCTTCTCTTTCTAGCCTGTCTCTGGTTTCTCTTTCTATTCTCAAGTCAGGAAAGGATTCTTTTTTAGTTTTATTTAATCTATTTACAATATCATTACATCTTTTAGCTACTCTCACTTTTCTGACATCTCTGTCTTTATGAAATGCTACTTGTCCGGCCTGAAAAATAGATGATCATTTAGTACTTAATACATCAGATAACTTTAACTGGTTCAGTGTTAAAATCAGAAAAGAAACGATAAATTTTATGGCTGAAACAGAAACTCATATAGTCATGCTTTCCTATGTGATTTAAAAATTGTAGCAGAATATAGTTATATGCCCTATAGGGCATATAACTATATTCTGCTACAATTTTTTCAATTCAGTCATTTAAATAAACTCATGAGTTTTATCATAAAATGCCTGAGAAATTAGCTTATAGTAACAATAACTTGTTTTTTTCCCTTAAAGAAAAATAAATTATAAGTTATTCCACGTAAATTACCTCCATTCCTGCTGTTTTCTTAAGGTTTGACCACATTGTATAGACAATATCTATATCATTCATTTTATTACCCATTATAGAATTTGCTTTGACTAACTGGCATGCATCATCCAAAACTGAGTTTGGTATTGCATCAATAGTTTGACCCTGAAAATTAATTAGGGTTTGAATAACACTGCAAAGTAAAAACCAGCTAATTGCTCACAAGCCAAAACATAATTATGAAAAAAAAACATGTTTCTTGTATGAAACCCCTTCAATGTTTAACTTTGTTTTTATTATAAATAAATATACATAAATACACATTCTGTGAAAATTTCAATTGTCTACCTATTATAATTGCAACACAAGATGCTTAATTAGGATAATAATTGCAAAACAGTGAGACCACGATCTAGCCTCTGTACAACATAGGGGAGCGAACTTGTGGAAATTCTCATCCTCTGTAGTACGGAGGCTGGCAGTTGAAGGGTTATGGATCATGAGATACAGACCGCTGACAGATAGATGGACGAACAGTGGATGCTTAGTAATAGGGTGCCTTGGGTTAACCTGTGGGTACGGAACACTAAAACGTAACTTAGATAAATAGTAGCAAAAATTCTTACTGGTGCTAAACGAAGATATACGTGAGCTGATGATACTTTATCTACATGGAACCACACATCTTCAGGCCATCCCCACTTTATCAAATCTTCATCTGCAAATGATTTATGATTAAGGGAAGTATAACATAGTGTTATTCTACATACAAAACTGCAGTTGTGATAAAATCCAAGATTATGGGAAAAGTATTGACAAATTCCTTACTTTCATGTTTATCAGCACCCATGAAAAGAGTTACTGGCGGAGCTACTACGTTACTAGTAAAGTAAAAAACCATTATTGCGAATTTATGTGGTCCAATTTAAAAAATTACTTAGCGATGAACGTTTTATTATAAAAAATTACAACCAAGGCACACCACCAACCCACAATTTTCTTTGTCAGTCTTTCTGACAATGTCAACTTTACACTGACGTAGGATAGAAATCATAGCCATATTAGAAAAATAAACGAGGGATGAGCAAATTATTTTTTGGCTCTGTATTAGGAATTTAGGGTAGGAACAGACTTAGCATGCGCTATAGGAATAAATTATTTATTTTTCAACATTGATCTAAATTAACGAGGCACGGTGCTGCCCTTAACGGTAAGATATCACAGCACTATAACATAAAATTATTCCATGTTAAAATCGTTTTTTTTATTATCCTAACAGAATGCTGGTTAAACGAAAACTCAGTTATTTTCCAATTGCCCGGTTACAAAGCTTCCATTCCACCAAAGAAATCAACAAGAGTGGCGGGGTAACTATTTACGTCAGGGATTGCTGGAACGCGTCAGTCTCCGAACCAGAATTTGATGATGCCAATTGCCTACAGGTCAAACTGCAGAATGAAATAACACTCCTTGGAATCTACCGGTCACCATCATTCACCAACATCGACCGCTTTTTAAACTCTTTAGACGATAACTTAGTCAAACTAAAGAACGAAGCATGTGTCATTGTGACGGGTGACATCAACATTGACCTACTAAATGACTCACCAAATGCTCTCCATGTGCCTTATCAATACTTGATGGCTGAACATGGGCTATTACCAGCTATCACTCACCCAACTCGAGGGAAAGCTTGTCTGGACCATGGATACGTTAAACTAAAAGGCAGTACTGCTCAGGGAATCGTCTGTGAGGTCTCGGCGATGGATCACCACCTAGTGCTGCTCGGAATCAACAACTGTAATCCTAAAACCAAACCCAAAAACAGATTCAAACTCAAAACTGACTACTCTATGGTAATTGATGAACTAAGCAGGGTCGACTGGGCCGATGTTACGTCCGCAAAAAATATGAATGATGCAGTACTTCTATTCAATATTCAATATCAATATTCCCTTACTGACATAATTAAAAACACACTATAAATATTAAAATCAACCGTTCTAAATTTAACTTAAAGCCCTGGATCACGCCGGGTTTTCTTAGATGCATCCGACACCGAGACACACTCAAACAAACCAGCTACCCAATAATGAAGCACTAAAAATTGTCTACTTGAGATACAGGAACTACTGCAACGACATTCTGAGACACCGAAAAACTGAACATGACAGACAAGAATTGGAAAAAAACAGCAAAGAACCAAAAAAGCTCTGGCGGACTATTAAAGAAATATGTCAAGTCCCCAAGCGAACTAGCGACAACCAAGACTTGTTGAAAAATAATGGAAAGAACAACATCTCCATTGACAAGTGCAACGACTTCTTTGTCTCAGTTGGTCAAAACCTGGCAACCAACTTCATAAATGGGCGACCGACGGCGAGGGTCGAACCATGCGTTGGTGTTGAAGGCAAAATTACACCCAAAGACTGAACCCCTAAAATACATATGCCATCTGAGCATGGAAACTGGAGTCGTGCCTACTTGCTGGAAGACATCTGTTATCACACCCATTCACAAAAATGGTCCCAAAAATGTCCTTGATAAACAAAACAAAACAAGCGCCTCGTCAGCTTTCTAGATAAAAACTCTCTACTCTCGGACCGATAGTTTGGCTTTTGACGAGGAAAGTCTACTGAGCAGGCTGTGAGTCTACTGACTGACATTATCTACTCAAATATCGACAAAGGCCAACGTACAGCTGGTGTCTTCCTAGATCTGGCCAAGGCCTTTGATAGAGTCTCAATTCCCACACTGCTAAAAAAACTCGAATCCTTTGGTATCCGAGGCCTGTCCTTAGAGTGGTTCAGGAGTTACTTATCTGGTCGATATCAGCTTGTTAAAACTGGGGATAGTGTTTGCGGAAGTCTTCCGGTCCCTTTCGGGGTGCCACAGGGAATTTTGGGTCCCACCCTCTTCATTATGTACATGAACGACATTCTGAATCGTAAGGTGAATGCTTCAACCAGCCCGCGAAATTCAAATTTTCTTACGTTTTTTGCAATTTGTAGGCCAGTGCTAGGTTGTATGTTGATTAAAATATTATTCGCGCCTGTAACACATATGTAGTTACAGAATTATAATCATCAAAATCATCAATACAACGCTCTAAGTTCATAAAGCTATAGGAATGACTTTTTCTCTTTTTTTTTTTGTTCTTAGGCCTTTATGAACTTGGAGGATTGTATTGGTAATTTTGATGATTATAATTCTGTAACTACATACGTCTTACAGTCGCGAATAACATTTTAATCAACATACAACCTAGCACTGGCCTGCGAATTGCAAAAAATGTAAGAAATTTTGAATTTCGCGGGCTAGTTTGGAGCATTCACCTTAATATTGATCACTCGGAAGTAATTTGCTACGCTGATGATACAGCTGTAATTTTTCATGGATCTACTTGGAAAGAGACTCTTGAAACAGCTGAAAAAGGGATGAGCATCATTTCAACTTGGCTGAAACATAATCTATTAACGTTAAACTTAAAAAAAACTATCTTCTTGACATTTCACGTCACTCGATCTAGCAGACCAAACATAAACTCCTTAAAAATACATAACAACAAATGCCATGTCTTAACAGCAGTACCCGTCTGCGTCTACTAACTGCAACTGTAATGCCATTGACAGAGTAGAAAATACAAAATACCTAGGTGTCATAATTGATCAGAACCTGTCCTTCAAAGCACAAATTCATGCACTCTCAAAAAAGACTAGGAAATTCATTTACGTTGCGAAACTCCTAAGAGCCAGTACTCCCAAAAAGATACGTATTCAGGTTTACAGCTGCCTATGCCAATCTGCTCTGCAATACTGTGTTAGTGTCTGGGGCAGCGCCACCAAGATCTACATGCTTGAAATGGAACCCGCCCAGCGGGCCGTTCTCAAGGTACTTCTTGGAAGGCCCCAGCGTTTTTCTACGGACGAACTGTATAAGGAATCTGGAGTTTTGCGCGTACGTCAACTGTTCATCCTAGGGGCACTTATTAACCTTATAAAACTCAACAATAATCGATCCAGCTGCAGTAAGAAGGGTAGGAAAAAAACTGAAAGAATCCCACTTACAAAAACAAAAACCCTCTTCGCGGCCCGGCTTTCGTCGTCTTTACCCATTCGGGTGTTCAATGCTATAAGCAAAAATTTCACCATACCAAAAAACTACACTAAGGCCAAAACTAAACTTAAACCTTGGTTGCTGAGCCGGACATATGACGAAACTGAGAATCTACTTTGTATCTTACGCTAATTCTCACCACACTCTCAACACTCACAAATACACACACATTTCACTCACCTAACTGTTCTTTTTTTTTATTGCCTATTCTATGTAGTTTCTTTTTACTCAGGCTTTTATTTTATTTTTTATGAATTTAATTTAATTTAATTTAACTTTATTATGAATGTTACTATGAAATTATCAATTACCATCTTGCGCTAGCAGAACTTCTTAAATTATTAACTCGGTGTATTGTTTGGGTCACCAAGATACAGGCTGTGCCTAATTTGGGACCCGCTGTTAAATCTATATAAAGTGTTCTGCTGCTTAAAATCTCATCTTGCATGCTACTTGCAAACTGTAAACTATGTGAAAGTTTAATAAAAATGAATTTGAATTTGTAGGTACTAGCTTCTGCCCGCGACTTCGTCCGCGTTAAATTTCTTGTTCCCCCGACACTTCCCGTCGTGTCGAATCACCTACCCGATTTTCCCCGTTTTTGCAACATTTTTCATTACTGCTCCGCTCCTCTTGGTTTTAGCGTGATGTTATATAGCCTATAGCCTTCCTCGATAAATAGGCTACCCAACACAAAAATTAAGAATAGAGAGAAGAATTTTTCAATTCGGACCAGTAGTTCCTGAGATTAGCGCGTTCAATCAAACAAACAAACTTTTCAGCTTTATAAGTAATATTAAGTATAGATAATATTCCCTGTGATCCAAAAATCGGGGACCCATATACCTATTTGCCAAAGATATAATTACCTATATTTACAAAACCGGTCGAAGTGGCAGAGCTTGGGGGAGGCCTATGTCCAGCAGTGGACGTCTTTCGGCTGAAATGATGATGATGATGAAGACGAAAATTGTGAGAGAAAGTTATTAAAAAAATATTGAACACCCATTTTTTTGAAGTGCTATTCTTTTAAAACCTGACGATTTTTGTCACTATGGATGATGGTATTCACAGATCTGCAAAATCAACAGAATTTAAAAAAAAAGCTGACAAATATAAGACTTGGACATGACAGTGACAACAAATCACAATGACATTTAAAACAAACAATAAATCGTCGTGAGAAAAAGTGTTTTCAAGTTGTAATATTTACAATTGCTTGAATTATAACCAAATCAAATTATATAGTTGCCAGTCAGCCCAAAAATGGGAAGTCCAGAAAGAGAACTGTGCCCACCACCTTCAGAGGAAGATGAACTAACTCTTCCTAGAGCAAGCATCAATAAAATGATAAAAGAATTGGTCCCTTCCGTGCGCGTAGCCTTTGAGTCACGGGAATTAATTCTTAACTGCTGCACAGAATTTATCCATTTATTAAGTTCAGAGGCTAACGAAGTTTGCAATCAGAGTAACAAAAAGACAATCAATGCAGAACATGTACTCACAGGTAAGTTGTCATTAAGTTTTAATCAAGAGTTTTGAAACAAAACAATTCGTTTTAGTTCTAGTAGGCAATAGTTGAACTATTGTTTTCTACCTACTCCATAGGTATTGAACCAAATAATTTTCTTGCAGCACTGGACCGATTAGGATTTAGTGACTATACCCTTGAAGCAGAGGCTGTATTGAAAGATTGCAAAGCTGTTGCAGCAAAGAGAAGACGACAAAGCACAAGACTTGAGAATCTCGGTATACCAGAAGAAGAATTATTGAGGCAACAACAAGAACTTTTTGCCAAGGTAACTAAATACTACTAGCTTTTTAAATTCCATTTTAAATGTTAAAGCTGCCTGCCATAATATGAATGAAAGATCTTAGGCCAGCCATTTTAATCATTCTAGTTTCTCCAAAATAACTCAACACTGTTATTTTATACAATTTAACAGATGATGTCAAACCTGTAATTATGATTTGACAAACAGAAGTCTGTGACTTAATAAACATAACTAAGAAAAATAATAATAAGTTCTTTACTTATTTCAAAATCATCAAACATGATTTGCAAGATATGGCAATGGAAAGAAGAAAGAAGCACAATAACACATTAAGTTCATTGACAAGTGTCATAGCCTTAGTGGTAACTCTGGTCACGCCGCGAAGCCTGTGAAGCTCCCAGGAAGTTTCTGTGCTTTTCGGCGGAGCTAGGCTGGCTTTGTTAGCCAGAACCTCCATGCACAACGGACCAAATGAGGGTCTAAGTGCGGAAAAAGGAGTCCCCATCACCATCATCATCAGAACCTTTATAGTGTTTTTAAGAAAAAGTATGAACATGAAATAGAAAGACTTCACAATTGTATATGATGTAGAATGTAGAGTTGAAAATGTATCTTGACTAAGTAGAAGTATTTTAAGAAGATACCTCAATTACAATAAAATTTACTATCAATACACATATGCAACCCCTATTGTTCATACCCATGCTAGGTGAAGATCTATTGTGTCTAGATTTCGAGGCCAAACCAGAAACCTAAATGTTTACTAATCTGACAAAAAGATGTGCTATAAAAAAAATTGCCGAATAGGCCTGCTCTTGACCTAGATTGCACCTGATGGAAAGCGATGGATAAGGTGTATGATAAGCTTTGGGCATGCCACAATTGCGGTGGTAAGTCCCCTCTTTGAGGAGTGGATAGAGAGGCGCCACGGCGTCCTCACCTTCCGCCTGACGCAGGTTCTCACCGGGCATGGGTGCTTCGGTGGGTTCCTGTTCAGGATAAAGCGGGAGAAAAAGCCCGGGTGTTTCCATTGCGAGGATCGTCTGAAGGACACGATGGAGCATACGGTGGAGGTGTGCCCTGCCTAGGCGGAGCACCGCCGTGTCCTCGCGGAGGCGATCGGCGGCGGCGGCTTCTCGCGTCCGGCCCTGGTGCGAGCCATGGTACGGAGCGAGAGGGCATGGCAAGCCGTCACCTCCTTCTGCGAAGCAGTAATGCGCGTGAGGGAGTGGCAGTCTCTGCGCCCTCACGTCCGCCGCAGGAGGAGACGCCCCGGGCGTCGGGAGTCAATAGCAGACTCCCGGCCACCGTAGGTGCGAGCTTGCGGGCGACGAGCAATGGGTAGCTCGCCGCCCGGTAAGGATCAAGCTTTACTTCATTAAGGGAAAATAGTCGATATCGATGAAAATGGATTTTAAAATTGTGATAAATACTCAATTAAAATCAAAGAAATCATATTTAATCAAAATCAATCACTAATAAAATGAAAGCTAGAGAATCCAAGAACAAAATTTACGCCACTATCATGTTCGGTGTAGAAGCGGTGTCGAATATCATCCCCAAAACAGAAGTTACTATGGCCACGTGAGTTTTGGCGCCAGTTTACAAACGGATTGTCAAGACGAAGCTAAACAAGCAACAGTATGTGAATTGAATAAAACTTACATTAATTTTTATTTTCGATATAGACTTTCAGCTATTAAAGGCACTAATTTTTACGATAAAAATATAAAGGGAAAGTAAGTGATAGATGCATTAGAATTGTCTAATGAAAGAACGAGACTTTTCCAAAAGACATCAACGCAGGGCTCAACAGTGTGCTGGTTTACCCAACCACCATTTTAAATAGACCCCTACGGTGGATCATAATCTAATTAAATCAAAATAATTTTTCGTACTGTTTATATACCAATGAAAAGTTATGCGATCCTTTTTTAACCGACGAAAAAAAACGGAGGAGTTATCAATTCGACGCGTATATTTTTTAATTTTTTTTAATGAATGACCACGCGTAACTTTTTACATAGTAGTCCGATTGTGATAATTCTTTTTTTATTGGAAAGGGTGTATACCCTTTCCAATAAAAAAAGAATTATCCGAGGGTGGTCCCATATAAATTTGGAAAACAAAATCAAACCCTAAGCGGCAGAAAACAGGGGATGATTGATTGTTCACTCACTGATTGTAATGTATAACCACGAATAACTTTACACAGAGTAGTCCGATTTTGATAATTCTTTTTTCATTGGATAGGGTATACCTTGCCAAGTAATACTAGTACATTAAAGCCACAAAAAAATTATAAAATAAAAACTTTTTAACAAAAAATTAAACCGCTGAAAAACTTAAAAGCAAAAAATAATAAACCTTAAAATTATGAGTCGGCGCTGAAAAAATAATGAACAAAGATCACTCAAAGCGCCGACTCATAATTTTAAGGTTTATTATTTTTTGCTTTTAAGTTTTTCGGCGGTTTAATTTTTTGTTAAAAAGTTCTGTAACTAGAAGTTTCGGAATGTTTCCCACACCACTTCACCGCGCATGAAGGCATTTTGATACGTTATAATTGCAGATGAAGTTATATTAATTGCATTAATTTAGCGTGCACAGAGGTCTAACAATTGGTCACCACTAAAATGGTTAGATACTAGAACCGTAGCCTATGCATAGGCGACAAAATACTAATAGTTTTCGAGCGTCGGGGCACTGTATGCGCAGTCAAGTGGTTATATCGTCGTTGCAAATTTAAAATCTCCTATGTGTAAAAAGTAACTTTTCGAGAAAAACGAAAAAAACTGTTTCCTGAAAAAGAAACTGAGGAAACCTTCTTATTTTTTTTTAGATGTAAAGTGTAAAGGACTTATAATGTATTGAGATAGAATTTGTCTTATATCAATGTGTCGTTCAGCGTATATTGATATAAATTTAATTATTTTTCTGCACATAGGAGATTTAAGTTGCAAGTTTTTGTCACATAAGTGGTTTTACAGTTTATTACATCAGGCACATAGGAGTTTTCGATGGTCAATAAACATGAGATTTTATTAAATTAGCGAATATTTTAACGATACATTAAGATATTCACATATGAGTTTTTGCAATAGGTAGATATACAAAATCGCTTTTAAAATATATGCATAGCTCGTATTTGTGAAAATTGTTACATAGGAGATTTTAAATTTGCAACGACGATATAGTCTTTGGCTAGGACCGATGCCTGCCAGGGTCGCGAGATTGTTCGAAAGAGATACCGGGACCCTGGCACATAGGCAACTGAAGGAATACGAGTGGGTTTTAGTCAGTAAAAGTCTGACACGCCCTCCCGCTCCGCCCAAGAGCGGGAGACGTCATTTGATGAAAACCCATAAAAAAAAAGGTGTATGATAAGCTTGCCCAGAAACTGCCAGTTCACTGTTGTTTTGAAGGCAGATGATAATTGACCTTTATTAAAATTATTTCAGGCACGAGAAGAACAAGCAAAACAAGAGCAACAGCAATGGTTGCTGTTACAGCAACAAGGATTAGTTGGAGCTGAGGGAGGTCCTCAGCCGTATGTGCCGCCTCCCCTTGGACCTAGAATTGATGATGAGGAGGATGATGATTACTCATAGATCTAATGAAAGATTGTAAATTATCCATTAGATTTTCCTGTAAATGGTAAATTAAGGATAATATTGAATTGTTGATTGGTGACTAAAAATGTATTTTCTGTTGTATTTAATACAGAATGATAATAAATAACACCAACAAAACTTTTTGTTTACTTATTAAAATTGGTCCACCACTGTCAGACTCTGTTACTGTCAAAATGTTGTCATGTCAACAACAACACAGCTTGTTTTGGCTTGGAACAGCAGTCATTATTTTCACAACATGGTATCTACAAAATGAGCAGTGATTCTAATAAGAAATACAAAAGGCCAAAACAAAATACTTTTGCTACCACAAATCCAGGAACCTCAGTAGGTAACAGTTGTTATAATGCTATCTTGGTGGCTTGATAATTACAGAAATCTGTTGTAACTATAAAAAATCAAGAAACTAGCACGTAAGTGGGTAGGTCGTGTGCCCCAATGGGATGATAAATAATAACGTTATTCAATTCAAATTTCAGCAAGCATAAGTTCATTGGGAATCGCAGATAAGGCTCTTAGGAGCAACAGTTGTAACTGTGATTACTAAACAGTAATTTAATGAAAGGTATCGGGGCCTGGCCCAGCGTAAGGATTCTCAGCTCCCAGCCACCATCAGAGCAAAACAAATAGACACGAATCTGTAACTGATATTTAAAAAAAAAACATTTAGGTACTTACCAGGCGACGGGTGTTCTTTGTTCCAGTTTTTCTATTGAAAAGTCGAATCTGTTTGTCCTACCTAACAGTTGTATTACAGAGGCAAAGAAATAGACGAAATGAAGCTGTGAAAAAACCAACGCAACCTTTATGTGCTCTGTTAGCTAAAGACTCGGAATGGGTAGACATATTGCAGACATCCCAAATAGAAAACCAGAGATCTGCGAACGTGTCTGACGAGGAGGAAGTATTACAACTTGTAAATAACGATTTATCATTTAATTTACAAATGTATCAAATTCGTGTGAAAACGGCATATTTTTTTTTTAGGTAGAATGCGAAGACGGGCCTCAAATGAAGCCACTGGCTATTATGTTTCCGGGGTTACTTGACAAAGATCCAAAAACACTGCAAGGCATGCTGACCAAGGTTATGTCCACAACTGAAGTAACAAGACATTTAGTGGACCTTGGACAAAAAGCGAATTTTACGTTCATGAAAAAAGCAAATCGTTTGATTCCGCCTGAAAAGGTACCCACATTTTCAGTTTGTATATAATATCAGTGAGAACTGCTGTAGCTTTTAGACCACTTTCGAGTGGTAGTCAAAGCACGAGTTTTCATCTCCATCAGCCAGCAGAAAGATGTATCAAAATACCCAAAAAGCAATATAATATTCCTATTTTCATTAATCGTATTGGTTGTGAGTGCGCCATGGTTAAGACAAAATAATAAGTTTTTCTGGAGTAGGTTCACCATCTAAAACTGTAGGGTCCACGCTTCAAACGAGGAATCGAACCCTTGACCGGTAGCGTACCTACATGTTACGTTTATGCATAAAGGTCACTCACGTAAGCGGGGATCAAGACAAAACAAAGCAAATCCGTATGCATGGCTCCGTAGGTTCCGCCATTGGGCTGTTGCTGATGCGGGTGTGTAGCTTTATTTTTTCTACTAATATTGTAAAAGTAAAAATTTGTATGTTTTGATGTTTGTTACCCAATCGCGCTAACAACGGCTGAAACGATTTGGATGAAATGAAGGCACACAATCATCAATCTATACCTATATAGATTACAACCTGGATTAACACATGTTACTTCTTATGCTAGCAATGCGTTATTGAGGGATAATTTTCAATGTCTACGCGGGCGAACCCACTGCAGGGCTATAAAAAAAAGAACTTTTTTTTTCTATAATTTATTATACATATTGTTGTTGACAGCAATGGATGGAAAGTTTAACTGAAAACAGCAATTCATATGGTTCTGTAGACTCTGGAGTACTTAGCAACTGTAAGTAATTTTAACATTTTTTTTTTGTAATGTCATCAAACATACATAAATATTTACTCAGTTCTACGTCTTTCTCTTTTTTAATAATATTATTTGTAAAGTTAATGTTATAACATAATTATTTGAAAAGGTATATCAAGTGATTATGAAGCAGACGGTGAAATTACTGACAGAGAATTGAGCGCAAATAAAACGAAGAAGAAAAGAAAGCACATTGGAAGCACTAGTCAATCGAACGCGGAAGAATTGAGTTCACATGATATATTAAACGCAAGGTACCTCATTAATTATGGCAAAATATATTCAAAAGCATTCACTAGTCCCTAGAACAAAAACATAAAACTATATCGCTATTTTTGCAGATAGTTGTGAAGAAGAAATTGAACCAAGAGCCGATTAGTCAATATCAAACGATTATATACAAAATAACAATTTGCCGTTACTATCATTACATAAATCTATAAATTGAATATTGTTTCATTTAAAAACGAACCGCATATTCATATTTTTGGATGAGAACACACATCAGCATAAGGGTGACCACTCTATAGATAAATAAATAAAATAAAAATTATCTTGATAAAACAATCCTTGAATAAAACACAGCAGCGATCACATGATACGGGCTTTCTCAGCCAGAGCGCGCATCACAGCGGACAAATTTGTGTGTGCTACAGTATATGTTACTAATTTTAGACTTTATTTTAAGAACAGCAAAGTTGATATTTGACTAGCGATGACAACTGCGATGCGCTGTACCGGAGGGTACGCTAAGCATAACTTGATGATATTTAGGTAACATAAATTAATTAGATGAGAAGATTTATGTAAGGTCTAAGGTATATTTATCTGCATCACACGTTTTAGTCCGCGTACGCAACGCTCTTTCAGAGGGCATGTACGTGTAAGTACAGAGAATTTAAGAACAAAATATTGGTTTAATACTGCTCAGTGAGTTCTCACCCTTATTAACCCCACTTAAAGGGTCATTAATAAGAGTCAATTCTTAACACAACACATATTCAATTCATTTACTAAGTACGTAACACAAAAGACACCACTTTTTAGTATTGTATGTACATCATACATAACACAATGTTATGTAAGTAACTAATAACAC
Organism: Aporophyla nigra; assembly: GCA_947507805.1. Taxonomy (NCBI): domain Eukaryota; kingdom Metazoa; phylum Arthropoda; class Insecta; order Lepidoptera; family Noctuidae; genus Aporophyla; species Aporophyla nigra. The sequence continues at coordinate 14,877,114 of OX382302.1, read as the reverse complement.
TATTATTATATTATTAAAATGTAATAAAATACATTATTTTTTTGGGATACATTTTTTGATGTATGCTAAGAACAGGCCACAACTGGATTTGCTTTTGATGGTTTGGCTCATTTCACCACAGTAGGTATGTACAGTCTCCGTCAGATATATTGTAGCCGACAAAGTGACCAAATACTTCTGAACGATTTAAAATGTCAATAAGTTCCATACACTACTAGTTAACACTAATATCTGAACATTCATTTCTTTATTAATATCTGAGCAGATGCTTGTCAATAATTTATACATACATTATCAACAACCTTCTCACAAAAATTTCGCCTTCTGAATGATTCCCAAACGTTCGTTGTGTTCAGATATTGTAGTAGTGTATAGAAATTATTGACAAGCACCATAGTGTATGGAACTTATTTTAATTTTTAAACTGGTCAAAAGTATTTGGTCACCGTCTGCTACATTACATCTGACGGCACCTGTACGTACTTGTGCTTAGTTTACTCAGGTAATTTACAAAGTGTTAAATATTACCAATCCCTTGCCCGTCCCTGGCGTTTATTTCCAGCATAAATTAATGACTAAAAAGACATTCACTTTGTCTTAACCAGTAGACCCAATTTGTGCTGGAATTGTCAGCTATGTTTGTAGTAGACTCAGCAGTGTAGTTAAGCGCAAGTGTATTTAATAACAACTTCTTGACGCTACGCAATATCGTTTGGGCTGTTTTTCACGTGGATTGGGACTGCTGGTTGAGATAAATGGATCTTCCTTTAAAAACTGAAGTTAAGAAAAAATGCATTAATTATGTATCATCTGCAAAACTAAAGTTAAAACGCAAACTCGTAGCTGCATAATCAGATTATAAAAAGGTAATTAAAAAATATCACTAGCATATAAAGTATTTAAACAAAATAATTCTTAATCACTACGAACACATGAGCAAAACCATTATTTATTAAGAATACATAAACTGATGGATTCCTTTTGTAATAAAATGTCCTATTTATAACGCATGAGCGTCGCACGTCCGTAGGGACTAATTATAAAAATCACTCGGGTCATGCTTGATATATTCTAGCTGCTCCTAAAATTGTCCGCCCGAAGCACACTAAAGCGTAGTAATCACGCAGTGCCCGGGTCAATTGTTATAATCAGGACCTCGTTGATTTATATACATAATTAGTAATTACATATTTTTAAAAATATTAAGCAGCTAAGTAGAATTAAAATAATATCTTCAGTTTCTTGACCACTACCACTTTTCTTTTCCTAGTCATTGGTTTTCCCTACGAATAATAAAAGTCTTATTATTGGTATGGTTTTTCAGAAGAATAATACGTCAATGAATGAGGTGACCACTTTTAAATATTGTATATTGTCTATCAATTAGGTTATTAAATCGACTGCTATTATATTATTTTAGAATGTATTATAAAGTTGTCGGTCTACGTCTCTACGTGGTCCTAAAGGGGCGGCTCCACCCAGGCGTGCGACGCACCTTTTCATTCAAACGAGGCATGTTTCATGATTGATCAAAAGTAACGTACTACTACTTTTAGTCGATGGTGGGGTCTGTGACTAAACACTGAGATGTCTGTCAATTTTCTCTCACTACCCGTGTGTTTATGTTTAGGACAATGGCCAGTTCTGCCAAAACCGCTTGGAGCACCTGGCTCTTACAACCATGCAATGATCGAGGCAAAGCTTTGCCTTCAAATCGACGCTGAGTGGCATGCCTAATGGAGTCTGAACACGTACCTAGTTACCCTTCGTCATGTGCGCTTTAAATTGCACAATTTGATTTACGGATAGGCCATTTCTACTTTGATTTGTCAAAGTAGAAATGGCCTATCCGTAAATCAAATTGTTAATACGGTTAAAAATATTTCCCGACTTCTTTGGCATTCTAAAACTCATAAAATATGTAATAGATTAGGTTGATGTGGTGCGAACGACATGGTAATTATACGAATCCCATAAAACATTAATTTCTTTACACAATTAAGTATATTACGTACTGAGAGCGGAAAACGTCAGCAGTCTGTTGCGCGGTAGCTATGGATAACCTGGAAGACGTCGAGTTAGGAGTGAATTCATTTCTTCTAGGCACAAATATAGGACACATTTTGGTAGATAAAAGTTTTAGGCCACTTTTTCTCTATTGCTTAGTCCAACAATACCCGCCGCACCCCCGGTACCACGGGTCATATGGAGCCGCCGCTAGCTACTGTTCGTTTCTATTGTATGCTATCGACAGCACGTTCATTTTTCCAATTCTATAGTCACGACTATTATAATAAATTACCACCGTATTACAAAAATAGAATAACTCTACGAGTATTGGTCACAGTACACATATCAACTAGGACACGGATCGTAACCGTATCAACTCGAGCCGTTTAGTATTCTTTTATTATGAAACTCCCTACTGAAAAGCACACTAATCGGAATCGTAACGTAAACGATTCGCGTCGGGACAAGCTCATGAACCGCGATGTGGCGCGTGGCTAGCAACGGTCCCCGTGCTTACGGCTCGTCGTAACCACGCTTTCGCCCCTCCGTCGCCACGCTTGCGTCTTTTCTTCCACCCTTGCCCCTCTCACCCCATTCACAAGGCAACTTCAAAGTCGATTCAAACTGATCTGGTGCCAGCAAGGTCGTCGGCGAGCCGTAAGCGCGGCTTCGCCTCGCTATAGCCAAGTCGACGTATCGGAGCTGCTGGTCCGCTTTGGTTCCGTGCTTACATTAGATTAACGCCTTTTTGGCGGCGAGGGACAGGCGATACGGTGCCGATCCCTTTCCGAGTTGATATGTGTGCTGTGACCTTAAAGAATATCACACTTGATGTGCCACCCATAAACCACTTCCGATTATTTGAAGAAAAGCTCCGTTTTTCACAATACAATCTTAGAAGCTATAACGATATATTTAACAGTTTTTTTATTGAGCAGTATGTAGTATTTATGTATTTGCATGCAAGCAGACACTGTTACGTTTCATTTAAGTATACTATTTACTTTAAGCGTATTCTGTTAAGGCAATATTCATTCATTCCATTAGTGGTTTCTGGATGGTTTGCTAGTATCTTGTACAAATATTTATTGTAAATAAGTGGGTACTTATCTCAATTTAAGCGTATTATTATTAGACAACCATTTACATCACACAGACATGAAACAAACGGAATCTATTATCTGAGATATTTGATTTGGGACCATGTTTTAAATTTCCACAGTAGTAATACTTTAGATAATGCAAACGCAGAATCAACGTAAAGTATGTCTAATAACTAAATGTACTTTAATCATTCCTGCCTTTGTCAGAAGTAACAAGACTGTACTAGCTGTCTAGTCTGCACATTCTTTGGATGATCAGGTTTAAACAGACTAATAATACTCATAAAAGAACGCTTTAAACCATAATATATTTAGTTGTTACATAATATAAATAATTAAATACGATGCCTGTGCACAAATTTGCAGCATGTTCATGAGTAGGTATTTCATATAGAAATATTTTGTTACGAAATATGTTACACAAATTTTATATAACAACTCCACAAACATTTAGATATCAAAATCGAAAAAGGAGTGCCTCTTTATGATTTCTAGCAAATCCTACAAAGTTTGTATGGAACTAACAGTTGGCCGCTTTCGATTTTGAATTTGCTTGTTCCATTGTTTCTGTTTATTTAAGATCAAAATAGTAAAAACTACTCTACTATTATATTGAACTTGTTAGTCACATTTAAGTGCCACTCAAAGCTTCAAATACCAAATGTATTTTTGCATCCCTATTTAGAACCTTATCATCCTCATTCAGCATGAAATATTGTTATATTTTTTTTATTAACAGTTTGTTAAGATGACAAACAACACAGTTTAGGCAGGAAAAATGTATAATCTGCCACAATTAGTATGCAGAGATAATTTTAGTTAGCCCATGCCGAAGGCTCTATCCTTGATCTAGTACCTATCCTGTCTGCATAGATCTTTATATAGAAGTATATAAGTTTATCATAGATTTTTACGGAGCATAAAAAGTATCTTGTATAAGCACGATTCTTTACAATATTCAAAAATACAATTTTAAAGTTTGTTAATGCTTAACTTTACTATTTGGTTAGCATTTATACAAGTATACCTACATTATACACAACCGTGGAAACCGTGAGAAGGTATTTGTATCATAATTTAATACTCTTCCTAGTGTATTAATAATTATATTTTATAATCCATTAAAAATGTTGCTTTAATTTAACGAGGCATGAGTCTAGAATTTGGATCTAAATAATTTTATGTTACTGTTATTGTATCCACACATTCTGTATTTTAGCATAATGTTATTTCACTGCAAGTAATTAAAAGTTTTCTATTAATTATTTACACACTTTACTGGTTTCAACACATCAACAGTAACATGTATGTATTATATACCATTCACTTATTCTACCCCAATTATTTTAAAATTCTCAACTGTACAATTAACACATCAAATCAACTTAAAAGGAACATTTACACTACACATTACCTATAATTAACATTAAAATCAATTATTATTGCATCATTAAGATAACAACATCATTCTTTAGTACATGTATTATGTAAGCTAGAATTCATCATGATTAACACTGGAAAACGACTCATACCTGTCATATGAGAAGTTTAAATGGATCTTTAGGGGAGGAGGGACCAAGGAGGGCCAGATTTAGTGAGTACCACGCCGCCGAGCAGCGCGAGCGCTGCAGCGGCCGCCAGGCGTCACGCGCGCGGCCGCGACGCGCAGCCGGGCCCGCGCGCCAGGGCGCACCGTCATTGTGTCGGCTTCAGTGCGGCCATCTTGCGTCCGCGCGCTCGTGCCTCCTGCCGCGATGTCGTGTACTCAAACCACAACACATTGGGGATTAGTGTCGTGTCTCTTATCATTAACAATTCACACAGTTTCCTGAAAAATTAAAAACATAATTTAAAATATAATTATCAAGAATGAAATGACATGTGATGACTTCACTTCGTGATTAGGCAAAAATGAAAATGATAATGGTTCTCTACACTTACAGTGACACAAGCTGCGGGAATAGTGGGGTAAACACTCTGTGGACTATTGCAAACCATAGGGTTGCAAAAATGAATCCAACTATGCCTCCTACTAAAACTTGCGATGTTGTGTGGTAGTGTAGATACACCCTTGCAATGCACACAAGCAATGATAAGAACATACAGCCGCCCACAATTATCACTCTCCATAATGCAGATATTATACTGTTATTATTTATGTGGTGTAACCTGAAAATAAATAATAATACTATAAAAAAGTTGGTTTGGAAAATAATTCAATTTGAATACATTTTCATAGTGCATGAAATATATTTACAGCACCATTTAATTTATTTTTTACAGATTTCTTTAATTAACAGTACCTACGTACTGAAAGTATTTCAACTCACCTGATTAATACAAAATATAGAACATAAGTACTAAAGAACCAAATAAATTGAGCATGTGATGATGGCATCCCATATTCATTGTACAGGTTCCCCCTTGAGAGTGGTCTGGCTTCACATATTATGTGTTTTAGTATTATATTCAATACTTCATTCACCAATGTGCCAGTGAAAAATGTTATCTGTAAAAAAGGTATTGAACACAAAGTTTAAGAATATTTAAATTATATGTAAACTATTAACATAAATCAAAAGATGACTGCAATGCTGACTAATTATGAATACTCAATCAGAGGAAATGTGAACGGATAAGTGTCATATTGTTAAATGGAACCATTATTCAAATCAAGTTTGCATGTGAATATTATTAGAAAGAAAATAATGCTTTATAATTACATTTAAGAAGAAAATCAAGTAAGAGCTTAGGTAATACCAGAGCCAGTGGGACTCATGGCTTCAAATGGGTATTCTGTATCGCACTATCAAGGTTTAAAACAAATGTCTTGACTTACAGTGTGAAGATCTCGACGAAATAAAATAAGCGCAACAAACCCAGCGCCTATACCGAATGGGGACAGGCTTATGAGGGCGAAGAACTTTCCAAGCCAGTCTCCTGAAAACATAGACATAACGGATCACAACTGGAGCATAAACAGCGTATGAGACCGAGTTAATTTATGTTAAACTTACCTTTTGGATACTCAACTAAAGTGAGTGCCAGTGGTTGCCATTCGATATCACCGTTATTGTGCAAAACATCACTCACAGACACAGCCTCATCCTCCATTTTTGCTTCATTTGCTAGAAAACTGAAACAATGATCAGATTATTGTAAATCCTGCATTAAATTCAAACGGTAAATATTAAAAGCAAGACTCGAACGCACATCCACAACACTGACGACAGGTAGTGTACGACACGGACAAGTTTTTTGACAATCTGCCTGCGAACAATCAATCAAACCGATGACATTAACAAGTGTTGCCAATGTAAGAAAGATTCCGTGGATTTAAGTCTGTCCGTAAGTCCTCACTCAGGAGTAATGTGTTCTGCGTCCTTCTTTAACATTTGCTTTGCACCTGTATAAATAAACTGTTCCGGAACACTGATATGTTTCATTTGAAACATCGGCACCGGCTCAAAAGATATAAACACAAGCTGTTATGAATCGTGATCTGTTACGTCACGTCGCGGTACATGTTAGATGACAAAAAAGTTAATCTTTTATTTAGAGAAATGTGCAAACTGTTATAAATTTAATGAAATCGATTATCTTAAAGAATTAATCTGCTGTTTGTTTAAATTAACGCGAACATAAACAGTTCAAAAAATTTTGTCAAAATAAAATGATAACTATCTGGGTCTTCTATTTCAAACTTATAAGAAACAACCTTTGATATCACCAGTGATGTGCCGGATAAAAATGTATATCCGTACTGATACGGATATTTGGTGTCAAGATCCGCGGATATGAATATGGATATGGATCTTAGATCTCTTACTCAATCGGTGTCGTTTTCACCAAAAATGTTGACTACAATAATTTATTTTGACAAAATCTGACTATTTTTAATCGCGATTAAAAAGGTGTGGTATAAAACTAGTGGTCATGAACAAAAATTCACACCAACGCCTCGCCTTCACGTGCAAAAACAGTACCTACTGTACTTTTTGTTTTCCTTTTCTTTTGCTTATATCTCGAAAATGGCGTGTCCTATCGTAAAAATAATGAAATTTTCGACCCCCTTTAATAAACCTTACACATATAAATCTCAACACGTGGGTAATATTTTTTTTCAAACAAAAAGTAAAAAATTCCATATAATACACGTCCAGGCTGGCTCCTTGCGCGCGTCTTCGTCTCTAAAAAAAATAATTGGGTAGCGCTCACGAGTACCACGTTGCAAAATCAAAAGAGAAAAAAAACTTGAGAGGTGTCAAGGGACACCCGGATGGAACGAAGTTCCTTTCCAGGATTCATGATTGTTATTATTTTTTACACAGAACAAAGAATACAGAGAAGTGCCCCTACACTGGCTAAGCACGGGAACCAGTGTCTCCAAACTCACACATTTGCATAGCAAATTGTTCAATACACACATAAAAAACAGTGATATTATTGTCTACAAATTACAAACGCAACTTTTACAATAAATTTTATAAATAATTTTCGTATTGCTTTCAAAACTTAAGTCGTATTACAACTAATGAAAGTTGTTATTACTTGACATGACACACAATAAAGACGTATTTCGTTTAAAAACTTTAAATAGACAAATTTACAACGAGTTCAGCAACTCGTTGTAAATTCATCACCGGTCGTAGCAGGTGGCGTTCCGTGGTTTCTGCCTACCCCCATGGGAAAAAGGCGTGATTGTATGTATGTATGTATTCAGCAACTCAATGCTAGATGGCGCTGTAACCAATTCATTCTATTCAGAACGCTAGCTCCTTTGAAATAGATGTCACATTCACATGCACTTGTAATCGCTTTTAGTAAGTACCAAAAAAAAAGTTAGAGATGTAGACATATATCGATATTTTAATATTGATGTTACGTAATTTATTCGGGTGAGCAATGTAATAATTTGTTAACATCATACAAATGCTTAATAACGGAAAAAGCCGATTATCGTTAAAATATCAAAGAGGTAATGTTATTTTCATAGAATCAGGTACGCGGGCGAAGCCGCTGACAGAAGCTAACGATAAATGAAACGATAACAGATAGTACTACAAATATTTGCTGACCTTGAAATAATACATATTTATTTAATAATTGCCGTTTTGATAATTTTATGTTTAATTTTAATAGGTGATGAAATCGTATTTTGCCGTGATAGCTTTCATTAAGTCAGTAATACGATTAGACGTAGGAAATTCCCCTAATTGATGATAGCTTATGTTTTGGAATATCGATGACCCAATAAACTGGCGCATTATTTTAGCCATGATATAATCTTTATTAAATGTGACCGTCTTTTAAAAATATTTCGTACATCTTAATCACAGATTCTGATGGTATAATAATTCCCTTCTATCCTTAGCTATAATAAATCTATGTAATGATTGTTTTTTTTTTTTCAGTTGCTTTAGAATTAAGTGTAGTGCTAAAGCACTAACCCAAATATTACACTTAATTTTTTTAATCAACTGTCTTATTATATAACCAGCTATGTGAGCTATTGATTCCTTACTAAAATCAGACAAAATTATCGTTACCGACTTACTTTACGGATGTGTCCCATCCCTAATAGCGTCGAAGTTACTACAATTTTTGTTAGATTTTCCAGATGACGACCAAGTGCATTTAGACTTTGTATCAATGAATATAAGGTTGTTTATAGTTTGCATTGAAGTCATAACATGTGGTATTGTAATTAAAATCAATTATATTAAAAATTAACAAAGTTTAGTACTTACCGATGATACGATTCACCTCCACAAAATATTTTTTTTTCTGCTTTCGTTTTTGCAGGTCAAAACCGCACAACAAGGCATAATTTGTAATATTTCGCGTATTTCTGAGACAACCAATCGCGACAAGTATCTGACGGCGAATAAGCTAAATGCTGCGCATCTGCGCTTAATGTTGACACGCGCGCGATATCTGAGGGGCAGTTTCTCTAGTTTTCTTTATTCCGTGATTTTTTATTATTTATAATGTACAAAGAACCTGTATACACTCAACAAAAATATTCTCTCTCTCTCTCTCCCTCTCTCCCTCTCCCTCTCTTCCATTCTCTCTTCCTCCCTCTCCCCTCTCTCTCTCCCTCTTTCCCTCCCTCTCACCCTCTCTTACTCCCTCTCCCACTCTCTCTCTCTCTCTCTACTCACAACAGAAAAACAACAACATGCAAACAAATACAAACAACAAAATATATACAGTCGAATTGCGAAACCTCCTTTTCTTTTTAATCGGTTAAAAAGTGTCGTTACAACTTTTTCTCTTAATTTCCGTCTAGCCCCCTTTCGCAACGCGCCATAAGGAACTTCGTTCCAAAAACTACGTTGAGTAGCGATTGTCAAATTCGATTTTAGTCGTGTCAAAATATTTTTTAAATTTAGAGATTTTTTCTTGCAGAATAGCGTTAAAATTGTCAATAATAAGGAATTTTAGACATAGTTTAGTTCGGTGTACAACAGAATCGGCACCATTGTCTGTAAACCCAGGCCTTACTAGTTATTAGTCACGGAAAAAAATGGCTTTTTTTTCCGTGACTAATAACTAGTCAGGCAATTGCCTTGCTCTTTAGCAATATTGAGCTTCGGTAATGCATCATTGGTATGGTATAATACAATGTTCATCGTATGTTATGGAATGAACTACGTTTTAACTTTGATCGTCTCGAGGCCCCCTTAAAAACATCTATGTGCACCAAGTATAAACCAATAGGGAATTAACATATTTACAGTTTACATTAGAGAGCATTATTTTATTGGAATGTATAATGCTGCGGGCTGCCAATTTCACCTAGCTTGAAAATATTAATTATATCTAAGTTATCTGTGATTTCGTCCAACAGAAAAGTTGTCTATTTTTGCTGCGAGTTTGTGATCTGCGAGTCGTAGTCGGGCAACCCTGTATAGTTCTTTTGTGAATTCGTCGTCAAAATAGAGAGGGCTAAAATTCTTGAAAAATTGGAATTTACTTGAAAAATTACAAAATATAAAATGGCAGACTCAGATGTAGTGGACTTGGATTTAACAATCGATAATTTAGTTCCGAAGAGTCCCGAAAGGTAAATGTTTATGAATGTTTGTTTAATTGCATGTGAATATATGCCAAAGTCCTTCATGTTTTTTGAACATAAAAAATAGTTAGAATTTCTCAACTATATACCTAGGTGGATGGCTCTATAGATAATCAATTGGTCTATAATTATTTCAATAGGGGGTGCCTTGACTTATGACCTACATAAAGTACAATAGCCTGATCGTGTGTGTGGGAGTGCATGGATATGCATATTAAAGCACAAGCCATATTTTGCATGAATGACGCATATAAATACAAATAAATTACCGCTGCAACTTTGATCTTCATTCAAACATTACTAAGACTTGATTCTTAATTCTATCTTTACTAAAGCATAATTTCAAGATCAGGATCAATCAGATGTGTATGGGAGCCCATATTAACTTGCAATTATAGTTATCAGTTGCAGGATCATTTACAACAAATAATAATAATCAATAATACAAAGTTAATGTTTTACATAATTCTTACATTTTTTCTTTGTTCTCAACAATTTCCGTAGAGTGGCTGAAGAAAAGAAAGAAAGTGGGAATCATTTGTACAAATTCAAAAATTACAAGGGTGCCCTGACTATGTACGATGAAGCTATTCAGCTTTGTCCGGACAATGCAGCATACTATGGCAACAGATCTGCATGCTACATGATGCTGGGCATGTACAAGAAAGCCCTTGATGATGCTCAGAAAGCTGTCTCACTGGATTCAACATTTACTAAAGGATACATCCGCATGGCCAAATGTTGTATTGCATTAGGTAACTATGTGTACAATTTGTTATTCTAATCTAAATTTTAAAATATATTCATAGGAATACATTTTAATATGGAGTTTAGCTGTTAAGCTAAATTTGGGAACAAAAAGCAAAGAGGGGTGAACAATACTTTTGCTTCTGATAATTAGGTGTTTTTATCAAGTTAATAAATTTTCATCCAGAGTTCAAAGCATTACGCAGAATTTAAAGCCACCAGTACCAATCGCTTCAAGATAGAATTGTCCAATTGGTTGTTGAAATCACACCATTGTATTATCAGTATTGAATGGTGTTTATTATAAATGAATTCATAATGGACTGTTGATTCATTAGGTCCTCCTTATCAGCCTAGGAAAGAGTTATAGGTATGTCCCTTACTGAATGATAAATTACTTATCATATTAACTTATTATGTTTTGCGGTTTAGCCTTGTGGCCAGTGTTTACTAAAACTTTAGTAGATAATATTATTATTACATTAATATATTTTATCATGAACAGCTGTTACTACATCCTTACAGTTCAGTTATACAGAATTTTTAAAGGCGACTTATTCTTTTGGTTTCAAATTTGTGAAAGTTAATACAAAACTCTGGAGTCATTTGGTAGTATTTATTTGCCTTTATTTATTTTCAAGACTGGATAACTGTGATGGGTTTCATCATACTATTGAAACAATGATTATTATAGCATCAGGACAGTTCCATACATGCTCGAGGCATTGTTATTTTTTGCATCAGATGTTTACACTATTAACACTCACTAAGGCGTAATTTCAAAATAAGTTCGTATTATATTAACCACCAGGCGACCTGACGGGAGGCGAGCAGGCCGTGCGGCGCGCGAGCGAGCTGGGTGGCGCTCTGTGCGCGAACAGCGAGCGCTGCGCTCTCGAGACATTGCGCAAGCTGCATGAGGACGCACAGCGCGCGATGGAAGCCAACGACTACCGCCGCGTGGTCTTCTGCATGGACCGCTGTCTTGATTACAGCCCCTCTTGCACTAAGTCAGTCATCATATTATCATTACAATTTTATTGCTGATAAACATGGTTTTGTGGTAGTAACAGGCTAGAGAAAAGTTGTGAATTTTCTGTGTTGTTGGGTAGCTCTTGGCACAAATAGGTAGCCGTTATCACATAAAGTACACTTTATCTGTTGACAGCAACAATGTACATAACCTAGAGTACCTATCAAACTCCACAAATAATGCATAAAAATGATTTTCGTGTTAATATTTTTCAGGGCGAAGCTCACAAAAGCAGAATGTTTGGCTATGATCGGACGCTGTCAGGAAGCTCAGGAAATTGCCAATGACTCCTTAAGATTCGACAGTTTTGATACCGAGGCTATATATGTGCGTGGTCTCTGCCTGTATTTCGAGGTAATCTATCATACATTATTTAAAATAAAATATTTGTTGAATTCACAACTTTTACTAATAAAATATTCAATGTTAAAGGATAAAGACGAACAAGCATTTAAGCATTTTCAACAAGTTTTACGTCTTGCCCCAGATCATAAGAAAGCCATGGAAACTTACAAAAAAGCTAAACTACTGAAGCAAAAGAAAGAAGAAGGTAAACCTTATTTTTCTGTTTAGATTTTTTAAATTAGAAGCATCATTATTCATCAAAACATGATACAAATCCGGCTTGTATCACTTAGCATTGATACATAATAATCAATGTAAATCACCTGGATTTAAATGTTTCACTTCATGGTCACAGGCAATGAAGCATTCAAAATGGGCAGGTGGCAGCAAGCTCTGAGCTTGTACAATGAAGCTTTGACCATTGACCCAAACAATAAGATTGTGAATGCCAAGCTTTACTTCAACAAAGCCACAGTATGCGCTAAATTGAACCAAATAAAAGAAGCCGCTGAAGCTTGCACTGCTGCCCTTGCATTAGACGACAACTACGTGAAGGCGCTGCTTCGACGTGCCAAGTGTTACACTGAACTTAATGACTTTGAAGAAGCTGTCAAAGATTACGAAAGACTCTATAAGATTGATAAAAGCAAGGAAAACAAGCAATTGTTGCATGAAGCCAAAATGGCTCTTAAGAAATCGAAACGCAAAGATTACTATAAAATTCTTGGTATTGAAAAAAGTGCTTCTGAAGACGAAATCAAAAAAGCTTACAGGTATTTCCTCTAGTTTTTATTCTGACATAATTATGTTTAATTTTATTGATTGCTATTTTTAACACGCTTTTATTACGACTCCTTTGGGCCACTTCGGATTTTGAGCCACTTAAACGGTTAGGTAATAGGTAGAACGGGCTGGTGTCCGCAACTCCACGTCTGAGCGCGTATTTTGCGTACGGTGTCACTTAAACGGTTAGATTTCATTTAAACTTTGTAGACTTATCGAGGACCGATGACAATACAATAATTTCATAAATTTTTGCCATTATCTTCGCCAGGATTACCAGGAAAGCAAAAAAACCTGTTTTCGAAAACTACGCTGACATACGTCAAAACATTCGAAAAACACTAAAAAATAGAAAATAAATAATAGTTTTAAAAAAAAACTAATAGACACGCTTCTATAGAAAAACAAACTAAAAAGTATAAGTTAAGTATAAAGTTTATTTTTCTAAAGAAGCGTGTTTTTTTTTAAACTATTATTTATTAATTGATAATGTTTAGAAAAGTGAATCCTTGCATTTGTTAGACAATGCTAAATAATGAAGACTTGTTAAAGACCTATATTTGTATTCATAACATATTATAATGTAAAGTTGAATGTAACGCTGTGTCGTGCAGGAAGCGTGCGCTGGTGCACCACCCGGACCGGCACGCGGGCGCGCCCGACACGGAGCGGCGCGAGCAGGAGCGGCGCTTCAAGGAGGTGGGCGAGGCCTACGGAGTGCTCAGCGACCCCAAGAAGCGCGCGCGCTACGACCACGGCCAGGACCTCGACGACGACGGCTCCGGCATGGCAGGTCCGTACATCATCATTGTCCTGCCCTTATCCCATATATATCATAATTGACACAGTCCATCCATCGTTTCTTCGGTCTCCCTCTTCTCTTAAAGCCATCGACATTCATACTCAATACTTTCCTCACGACAGTACATACCCAGTTATAATAGAGGCTGAGGAAACCGTTGTTGCGCATGTACTTTTCGAATGAACAGACGTCACCCAGATTAAGACAGATACCATCGGAACACCCAAATCTTACACGGACGTTCTTAACAGACCAAGAGATATAACCAACTTCTGGAAGTAGGTGGGCTGGTTGGAATTATCACCGACGGCCACCATGGCCCACGCACAATGGTCCACGCAACGGACTAAGTGCGGAAACCAAACCCCTATAACATAGAACCCATTTATAACAGTCTTAATCGCAATATTGACTTACGTGATTGATACACATTGATGCGCAATTTGATCGTATACTAAATGCAATAAAATCGATCGGGGGACCCTAGAAATAGTCTTGGCCATATTCATCAGTTATTATCGCCACATTTCTGCCAGTCTACGATAGAAAATTTAATGAGAAATAATTGAATACAATGTTATCGCACTAATCACTGCAAACCTTATGCCAACAAACAGAACTGTGTTAGTCTAAATTAAGAATAAAAAAGCCGATTGAAGATTATTACTGGGTAGAACGTTCGCCGTATGAATTATTCGACTCGTCGCGTCAGGGAAACACAAAATACATGTGGGTAAAACGTTTAAAATTGTAGTAAGTTACCGTAATAATTCTGATTGTATTTTATTGTTTTTTCAGACATCGACCCCAACGTAGTATTCCAGACCTTCTTCAACCGAGGGGGACAACATTTTGATTTCCACTCGGGCGGCGGGTTCCCCGGTAACGCATTCAGCTTTCAGTTCGGTTAATTTCCTCATTTCCGTTCCATAAAACCATAATTTCGAAAATCAACAAATGTTATGCATAAATTAATAAATTCGTATGTGTACTTTATAGAATTAAAAGGAATAGTTCTAGCTGAACACATATACATCATTCCACATTAAAAATATGTAAATGTTTCTGAAAGAGTGATTGATATTTGGCAAAATTTTTGGTTTTATTTCTTCCTATATTCAAACAGTTAGAAGTGTTCTGTTTAAAATATATTTACATGGTTGCCATACAATATCACAACGAACTATGACCAAGTATGTTGTTGGGCACATGGAACTAATAACTGTGCATTAATGATGTTGCGTTCAGAACTATGTACCTAATTATTATAATAATGACTGATTTGGTTAAGTAATTTTTTGATTGTTAGCCCCCACATGCGGAGATGTGTGAACATGCTTTATGTAATTTAATAATAATAATAATGAATAAAACTAGAAAATAACAATAACTACCTCGGGAGGTTTTAATGAATTGCCCCTGTGTCTGCCCGAAGGTAAATAAAGAACTGAAATACACATAAAGACCATAAAAAAGTACAACTTACGATAAATGTAATCCCCCTTTTACTTGGTTAAAGCTGACGAACTCTGCCAACTTTTTTTTAAATATTTCTTTGTAACCCGGATAAGTAGATGCGCAGTCGCTTTCGTCTCCATTATTTGACTCGCAAATACATGATTGTAATATTTATGTACTTGTAAGTAGATACAAGATTTATAGTTGCAAAT
The DNA here is from genome assembly GCA_947507805.1 of Aporophyla nigra. Classification (NCBI taxonomy): domain Eukaryota; kingdom Metazoa; phylum Arthropoda; class Insecta; order Lepidoptera; family Noctuidae; genus Aporophyla; species Aporophyla nigra. The sequence goes on along the minus strand of OX382302.1, from coordinate 14,861,540 downwards.
CAAAAAAATATATTTATTCGTCTCTGTATATAACAAAGAAAATATGAAAGAAAACTTTAAACTTAGGAGTTATTATGTTTAATCGCTTGTTTTAGATTGGGTGTTCAATCATCAAGTAGAATAAAATATTATAGTAATGTTTTATTACTGAAATGATCGATAAAAGTTTCACAAATAAATAGATTATAAAAATATTATCATGATCTTTCACAGTAGTTTAATCTAATACATGAAACTAGATTTATTATTGCATGGAAATAAAAAAATCCTCTAACCGGATGTCAGATCCAGATGTTTTATTTATGCTGGTCCCGACTCCCGACTTTCTCCGTCTACTAAGGAAATATGATTTTTTCAAAATGACTAAACAAGTAGTTAGGTCCATCTTCATTCTAGGCCTATTAGGGCCTTTGTGCACAAAACATTGATAGATGCGCATAACATGTACGGCTTGCTGCACACTTGTTCTGGTAGGCATGATATTCGCCATAAAGCCGAAATTGTGTATCGATGATCGAATTCTGATAAGCCGACCCGAACTACAAGTGAGTGTGCACTAGCACCCCTAACGCATATCGACGGAGCGCTATCTGCTTTGCCAAAACGAACGGCAATGATGCCGATTCTGTTGAACAAAATTCGCTGAACTAAAAATCACAAAAATTTGGTTTATTCTGAAATAGACTAAAGTGACACAACTTAACTATATTTTAGATTGACAGCACTAAGATTGCACTGAGTTATTAGTTTAATGAAAAAAATTTCATTTGTTTTTTGTACTGTACTGGTGGCCCTACTGCTTTCTTGGAGGAGGGTAATGGGGTCATCAGGGTTGGTGCGATGACTCCGCAGTATTCTTCGACCTTAAACTTCTAGATACATAATTAATGAACGATCGTGTAGTTCTGCTACTAAATAATAATAGATCGTGGTAGCGTGGGATTTTCTGTGTCAACGATTTACGTCATGGCGTCGTAGACATATATGGTTATGACCATGCTCTGCTCCTGGGCTGGGTCTAGATCGACCGCTGTTAATTTTTAGTTGATTTTAATAAAATAAATATTTTGTATGACATGGCCACGTTGGAGTATAAAATGATTTGCTGGCGACCTCGACAAGTTATCATTCAATTCTTGCCTGAGCAACCGACAGCAAGTTGGTCATGCTCCCTTAGATGTCAATGCTTGCGGTAGCGTCAGGGGTCGGGTTACCCCCTTCCCTCAAATAAGGCGAGGGGGGTAATGGCTGATCTTTGCGTTATGCTCGTGAACAGGTGCTGCTTGTGGTGACTAGTCGTCTTGCTGACCTTGATGTTGGTATTGTTGTTATTAATGTAAGGGTTCTATCTACATACGATAAAATAAAATAAAAAACATACTTTATAGTGAAAAATATTTTTTTACAAGCTTATGAGTAGCACGGAACATTTGCTGACGGTGAATAATTTTTCACGCAAATTATGTAATTTATTACAATAATACCCTTTCACGTAGAATAAAAATATTGTTATTGTCAGAAAGCTATGTTTCTATTCTAACTTATGGGTAAGTTTTATGTTGATAGGTTTATCTAATACAGAAAAATATGGGATTGATTGAAGGGATTCCCAAAATTCTAGTACTGTTACAAGTGCACTGAAAATCACACAGAAATAGAAGTAGGGGGAAGTGGGGCAGATTGATTCATAAAAATTGAAAATGTAATAATATGTGAATAAACATAATATTTTTAGTTTATTTTCAACTCAACGTTTAGCCAAATGTATAAATATTATAATGTCAAGGATAATAATTGTTTATGTTGTGACAGAACGGTAAAAATACGTGTTGTGTAAAAAATATCTTTTGAATCATTCTGCCCCACCAACGGGGCAGTTAGATACATCACGTGGGGTACTTTAATACAGTGTGAAAGTTGTATGAAATTGGTTAAATTATAAGACTTTCTTGAAAATTAACACTTCTTTTATTGCGAAGATATCATAATCAGTCTTACAAAATACTTATTACTTAATCAAATGAACAGTTTAGAATATTTTGTCTTCAAAAACGCTTGTGATGTTTTTGGGTGTAAAAGATTCCAGAAAGGCAGATTTTGAGAGTTAAGCTGTTATATATGGATAGTGTCTTGACAATATTTTGAATGTGCCAATCATTAAAACCTATTTCCAGTTTGCTTTTAAATGTAAACGCAAAAAACGCTGACTTCAAACGGTTGTAATTTATGTGACGTATATTGTGGCAAAAAAAGATAGATAATCAAAACTTTAGGTGTTGGTAAGACTGTGTTAATGGCTGTTTCATCGAAATTTAGTATACGGTCAGGTGTGAATTTATAGCATTACATTACATGCTCATATTTTTTTTTTTAATCAGCTACTGAGGTCTTATTAAATGCAAAACTGCTTGCGGCACTTGTGTTTTTAGGCTTTCTTAGGCTAAGTTCCTTTTCCATTTTCTAAATCCTGCTGCCCAATCTTTCCCGGCACGTTTATTTTTTTTCCCCAAGAATCTGGATATTTGCATCCTAAATATTTTGCATACTTATAAGCTAAAGATGAAAGTTGCTGCAAGGATAACCCATAATGCATCTTGAGCAAATCAGTACATATTCTGAAAATACATTTTCTTGGGTAGTAAATACTTGAGCAACAGTATACTTTGACCCGTACAAATTAGTAGATGACGTTTCGTTTTCCTCGCAATCTTTTCTGAACTTTTCAACACGATATTGCAGAGTTGCAGGTTTGATACCTGATACCATATTTGTCAGCTGCTTTTCCAATAGACAGTACCCTCGAAGTAACTTCTGATATGGCGAGCTTGATCGTTTTTTCATCTATACTACGTCTATCGGTCTTTGACTTGTACTTGCGTTCCATTTTCTAATGACAAAAAAGGAATATATAATTTTAATTGAAATTTATATATTTTCACATTTTGTTGGGGCACCTTGAAACAGTTAGGGGGCACAATGATGTGTATCATTGTACCCCGTACTTCGCTGTATCTAAGTGCCCCAAAAGATATTTTTCAAAATATACGAATTTAGTAAATAAACTAACATTAAAAAAAAATTAAGAGTACTAAATCTTTAACATTTGATCCCTTAACTTACATTTGGTGTATAAAAATATTCACAGGATCGTACAGAAGACCGTAGAAACACTTTTACAAATGACGTATTTTTTTAGTTGATCGCACTCGAAACACGTTACGACTTGTTAAATGCCACCAGTTGACTGGCTGACGACGAGATCACATTGGATGCGATCAAACATATGTATGATCGTTTTAGAGGTGTCACCACTCGAATACATTCAATCGATTTTTAAATAATGCCTGTGTATCTATGTGCCCCTTGCATCAATGTGCCCCACCTCCCCCTATACGTACCCTCAGGTCAAATCCTGGTTGCACACACATTACCTATATTATAAATAACCATTAAATCACTAATTCACTCAAAAATACTCACCCACAACCGAAAATAACTTTAAAATGCTACCGGTTAAAATTCACGTGCGAACGTAAACAAACGACTGACGTTTGACATTATTTTTTAAATCAAAATGAACCGTAGCGCAACTAGAAATGTATTAAGAATCGAGTGGAAAAGAGAAATAGCATTAAAACATCGTAGAATAGAAAGAAATAGACATATTATGATCACGTGTCGTACCGGATGCAAAAAAGGGACAATAGTCACTTGGTTGCACTCAACGGTATAAGTGCAAAAGGGACAAAAGTCCCTTGGTTTGCTTTTTTGAAGTGAAAACTTCTTTAGCGGCGTTGAGCACTTTTTCTGTAATGGGTATAAAATCTTAAACTCGCGTCAGGACACGTGACCTGATCGAAAAAGCGTAGGACGGATGGTTTTAATTTGGAAAAGCGCCATCTATTAAAACGAATACGAATCACTTGGCTAGCCTTGGTTAGTATGGTTATGGAATCATAGATGACGCTAATATAAACTACTAAACACGAAGAGTTTACAGTAAAATATATGTCATTAAAAGTGTGTCTAATTCTAAAAAAATAAAATCGTAATATAGCATAAGCCATAAAATAAATATTACTTATGAATTAAATAATTGTAACAAATAACTTTTTCTAAGACAGCAACTCGATTATAGATGGCGCTCAAACTAATCATTCAATTTTTGAAGTGAAAACTTCTTTAGCGGCGTTGAGCACTTTTTCTGTAATGGGTATAAAATCTTAAACTCGCGTCAGGACACGTGACCTGATCGAAAAAGCGTAGGACGGATGGAGAGTAGACAGCTATCCCCTCTCTACGGCGCGGCGAAAATGTATGCCTGGGCCTACTGTTTCGTTTAGGCGGCGCAGGGCGCTTGCGCGAATGTTCGTCTATGTTACAGCGTGCCACGCGCATCCATGGATGGTGACAGCTGATGGCTCGACCGTCTGTGTAGTGATCACATTGTTGTGTATTCGTAAAATTCGTGAATATAAAGTGCTTAAAATATGGAAATTGAACAACAAATTATTCCCTAACCATTCCAAAATATCAAACATGCTCAACGTTAATAATCAAGTTTTCACTTCTGCCGGCACTCCCGGAGTGCATTTTTATTTTTATTTTATCGTATGTAGATAGAACCCTTACATTAATAACAACAATACCAACATCAAGGTCAGCAAGACGACTAGTCACCACAAGCAGCACCCGTTCACGAGCATAACGCAAAGATCAGCCATTACCCCCCTCGCCTTATTTGAGGGAAGGGGGTAACCCGACCCCTGACGCTACCGCAAGCATTGACATCTAAGGGAGCATGACCAACTTGCTGTCGGTTGCTCAGGCAAGAATTGAATGATAACTTGTCGAGGTCGCCAGCAAATCATTTTGCCGGGTTTTCTCCATGGGAAACTACTAATTTGAACTGCGCACCTAGCTTCTGACGTGTCTTAAATGTCCATGTAGGTTTATGTGAAATAACATACTTTGTTTTTGATGCACCAGTACGTGAATAAATATTGTTCGCACGATTCCAAGGTTGATTTTGCAGCGCCGCCCGCCGCCCTATTCGTTCGCGCCTTCGCGGCCATCTATCATCCGATGTATCGGCACCACATCGCCGCAATGCCTGCGCCCTCGCGCAATGCTGGTCTCCAATCCGGCCGCAGACTAACCATTACACTCGTAGTCGTCAGTCGCCCTCAATTGATTTTGAAGGGGGCTACGGATGCTATAAATGATACAATGATTCTACGAACGAAAAGAAACAGGCGGCCACAGTTGCCCGGCAGCTTTTTGGAAATGCCCCAGAATATTGTCGACAGGTTTGTTCGGGGCGGTTGCCCCGGGCCCTCCTAAATCTTAAGATCTTTTTTATGGAATCGGTCAAAATAAATTCAGTAAGACGAAGTTTAGAGTTTGAGGCTCCGTACGTATGTAAAATATAAATGTATGGAGTTAACAACTTTCGAGCTTGCTGCAGTCGCTCTAGGATTTTATATTCTTCTGAATCTCAAACTTTTCTGGATAAGTCAACTCCTGTTAACCCTCCACGTGGACGATAAATAAAACAGTGTTTGTATTTTCTTTCTTCTATTACTATCAATTTGGAAAACTACAGTCTGTATAAAAATGTGTAAGTACTTTTTTTATTTGGTTTCTTTAGTTTTCTCTTGTTCTCTTATTGTTTTATCGTTTGGGGCACGTTTACTTTCTGTTTTGCTTTTCATACCTTGAAATCTGAAATTAATAACGAAATTTTTAATTAGTGTTTACGCGTAAACCGTAGGTAACCGCTAGTTAAAGTTAGGAATCAATTATTTCGAGCAATATTGAGTCCAATTTACCACGGAATATAGAAAGATTTTTTTCTATACTTCGTGATCATTACCAGCGAGAGCGATACACCAGGCGGACCCAGGGACGCCATGAGCCGTATTGCCACATGTTTCGCATTGTGACTTATGACTCATGAAAGTGTAAAACCACGAAAGTGCTTACTTTTTCATTTTGAACGGTTTCTTTTTTTCTGGCTTCGGAGGTTGGTGATCAGTTTTGAATGTCTGGACGTAACGCTTCACAACATCTACGTTGACCGTTGTGTTTTCTGGATACATCCTCTTTTTCCAAGCTTCGAGTTCGTCCATCCACATTCTCTGGTACTCGTATGAGAGCAACCATTCGACACGTGATTTACCTTCCTGTTGATATAATATGTCATCGTTTATTAGATAGCAAACTAATAATAATAATAATATATTTATTTGCATAAAAACACGGTATACAAAGATGGTAAAAATTACAACTTAGAACAATACATGTTTTGCCAATATAGTAATCGGAATGCAAATTTTTTCGCAGGTTACATTAGTTAACATTTTATATCAATGTAATATTTAACACTATAAAAACTATTAACACATAACCATTCATAAATCTTTTTTTTTAAATAATCTAGTGTTTAAATTTTTGAGATCATTTGGTAACTTATTATAACTAACTTGACATAGTAATCAAGATGGTTTGTCCGTGTGTCTTGTAAAGTCCTCACAGACAACCTAGAATTTAGAATTTACCTATCCATTTGCTAGTAGAGAAATTACGCTTTAAAATGTAGGTATAATTCATCACTTTTCTAACGAAGGTGCGTTAGAAAATTGATTGACGCTCAATTGATTTTCATATTTATATTTATAAATAGGTATCCGAAACCACTTGTCTATATTTCGGGATGAAACGCCGTTTTATTTCTTAGCTTCGTTCGCTTTTGATAAATATACATTCTTATTAGAGTAAATTTTAACTCAAACCTATAATGTAACTCAATAGTAAGTAATTTGGTACTCGTACTATTGAGGTAAGCCACCATGATTGTAAAATATTACCGTGTTTGTCGTGAAAACTATTTCTTTTTCTATTTCCTAATCATAGCTACCATTTATTAGGTTTGGAAACTGTTTATAAGCAGTCAATCGATTTGGTTACATACATACACACATAAATTCGCGCCTTCTTTCGATGCGGGTAGGCAGAAACTACATAACGCCACCTACTACAATTCTTACATACACAGAACAAAGTTTTCTTTATTCCGTGCTTACATAGGTACCTACTCCGTTTGCCTACCATCAATCATAAACGCACGCCGGATGCGTGTGCTAGGCTCTTCGCCTTTCCATAGAACAGTACGAATAAGGTCACTAATGGTCTAGGGCGTCCTCTCTCGGCGTTTCCACTCATATCTGTCTTGTATTATACTTTTGTTAGTCGCCTTTTGATTTGGGTAGGTAGCGCTTTTAGCAAATTAATGTATATCTCCAAAACGCCCAATGTATTATAAGTAGTGTAGCTTAATACTTCTATTAAAACTAATATCGTATAGCAGCGCGGTATTTGTTGGTGTTAATAATATTACCTACTAACTGTTGCCCACAGTTTCGCCCGCGTGGATGTCGGGAATAATCCCGCGGGAATGTGCTACGGGGACAATAATATAGAGCCTATATTACTTCTTATAACATCATTAATCTGCTAGTGAAAGTCCCGTCAAAATTGGTCCAGCCGTTTCGAAGATTAGCCGGAAGAAACAGACAGACAACAATTTTGAAAACTGTTCTTTTGTTATCTGTCCTTTTTTGTGGCTGGGAAATCATCAAATGACTCCTTCTGCTCTTGGGTGGAGCGGGAGGACGTGTCAGACTTTTACTGACTAAATCCCACCCGTGTTCCTTCAGTTGCCCATGTGCCAGACCCACGGTATCTATTCCGAACAAATCTCGCGACCCCGGCAGGCATCGGTCCTAGCAGACCCCTTCAGTACTGCTGACATCTCTTTGAGGCGCGCGTGGAACACTACGTGCCGTCGACACGCGCCTGGGTGCTTACTCTTGATTTGAATTCCGATCAATTGAAATTTGAATTTCGACGTTTCGTATTGATCGTTGGGTGTCCATTTTGGAGAACTAAGTGGAATCGAGATCGGGCGTTGTTGTTGTTCCAATGTTGACACTATTATTTTCAATAGTACCGAATCACGTGTATGCAAAATTAACATTGGAATCGTATTGGCTTTAGATTGGAATAAAAATTAGGTTGAAGAGTAAGCCCCCTGGTCCTTACCGGGCGGCGAGCTTCCCATTGCTCGCCACCCGCAAGACCGCGCCTATGGTGGCCGGGAGTCCGCGATCGACTCCCGGCGCCAAGGGCGTCTCCTCCTGCGGTGGCTAGGGACGTAAGGGCGCAGAGACTGCCACTCCCCCCGACTTACCGCCGCAATTGTGGCATGCCCAGTTATAGGTAGAATACCTTAGATTTAATTGTGAATTTAGTAAAAAGCTTTTGTTTTGACGTTACAAACATACACTTAAAATTTTATCGTTTGTTTAGATTCGTAAACATTCTCCACATTTGGGAAAATCTCATCAGTAGCCTATAACGTCCTCTCGGTGAGAGGGAGTGTGCCATAATCCACCACGCGGGCCCAGTGCGGGTTGGTAGATGTCACATGTCTTCAAATTTTGGTTTCTAAAACATGCCGGTTTTCTCACGATGTTTTCCTTCACTGTTTTGAGAGCAAGGGAAAATCTAGGGGCAAAGTAGTCCCTCACCAAGACGAGTCAAAAACAAACAGTAAACGAACACTACCTAACATGTTTTCGAACGACGACCCTAGTTTCAAGTCTGTTTTGGACTGTACATGGGTTGGGCCTTAGGGTCACGTAAGTAGCCTGTAGTAGAATGCTAACTCTTGGTCGACACTGTTATTAAATGTTAAATTCCCACAGCTGTGAGCTAGCTAGTGCTAACTTAAGCTGGGCTTTTGATCAAAAACCCGCATCATTTTCGTGGGTGTAACTTACTTACCATAAATTTCCATGGCTGTGGATTGTATCTGGGGAACTCCGAAGAAATTATGTTATGCACAGGTCGACATTGTGTGGCTCTTTCCCATTTAATACCGCCCATTCGACCCATTGTGGTTTTGATTTATATGTCCATGTGTGCACTAAATTAAATAAAATTACTGAAATAAATTGACTTCAAAATGTGACAAATATAGAAGCATGCCGATAACGTTTTCAATGATTGTCGTTGAAAATTGTCTGGACAATCTTTGAAAAAAGAATCCTTTGTATAGAAAGCCGTGCATGGATAACAAAAGTACAGCAAACTAAAGTTCACAAAACAATGGGAAAGGTCCGTTCGTTCGTCCGACAGACGTTGAGCCAAGGTGGCGACACGTTGACAGCCGACTTCTCCCTTATTATTATTATACTCTTTGGCTGACTCAATCGCCAAAAAGTTATTGCATGTGAACGCGGTACGCAGCAAAACGTTATTATCTAGCCGCAGTATCATCTCGGTGACAATGAAATGTCAAAAACTTGTCAAATATTTATGAAAACTACCTCGAGTTTGGGATAGGATAGAATGAGTCAGTCTCAAATTGTCCAAAAACCTCAGGATCAGACTGAAAAAGTTCTTATAATTATTAGAATTGCTTCCCAGATAGTTTCCCTCCTCTAAAGCCCCATGGAATGAACGCGTGTCATTATTATTGATAGATCCTGTCCACAGTCCATCGCATGCGTTTGCACATTTCCGCCGGGAGAGGGACCTATAAGAGGCTGGTGACAGTAGCGGAGCAAGACCTTAATTTCATATGGACAACATACGTTTTACGAGGTCCTCTGATAATGCAAAACGATGGATTTAAAAAAAAATTAAGCTGATGATTTTAATTTGTCAAAGAGAATCAAAAAGCTACAAAAGGATTATACATAAATTATATCTACATTAGACTATAGGTACATAACCAGGTGAAGCGACGATCTTCGCAGGGTGGCGGGTAGCAGCTGGATGAGAGCTGCGCAGAAACGAGCTGAATGGCGTACAATTGGAGAGGCCTATGTCCAGCAGTGGACTGATATAGGCTGATGATGATGAATACATAAACCAGATCTTCGCTAGCTGCCCTAACTTTTGAGATTCAAATGGGCCAAGCTGGGGTAAGGTCTCTCCAGTTCGGCCACCTATAAACTATTTTAACTTTTGAAGCAGTGACAGACTAATCTGATATTTGGCGACAATTTTTTGTTATCAAGATTAAAATCCCTGATGGTGGCCATGCCAGTGTTAGTCACACCCCAGGAATAATGTAAATTTCCACCGCGCGGCCAACTCTCAAAAATTGGATGAAACTTTTTTATAATTTATCTTTTAGTCAATGCCGGTCATTGTTTTTTCTTTGTAATACTTAGTTTTATCGGTACTATTAAGTTTCAAGCCATTGAACCTATTTTCTGGTATTTTTCTTGTTTATTTGTTGCAACAAATTAGCAACTATTTATGGTGAGATACCTACCGACCTACCCATATCCTGAAAACGAAATATAGCATAACTTTTTGTATATTTTATGTTTTGATGATTTTTATTTTCGCAACAATTACAACAAATTAAGACCTTTCTTTTGATGTACCTATCATTCGCCTACCTGCATTATTTAGTTTCTGTGTAATCACAGGCGATGACTATGGCAAGATGGCAAGTAATAATAATAATAATAAACCCGCAGGGCAGCTTGTGGCGAGCTGTTGGGCAGTAGCGACCCCACGGACCCTATCTCCTGGGAGAATTCTTGTTCCTCATCTCTGGCTTGCCTTTATTGGCCGGCTGGAGTGAACACTGATGAGGTTCAGATCTCCCGCCTCATTCTTGCCTTTATTGGCTGGCTTGAGTGGAGATTCGCAAGAGCAAACGTGCTCGGGGAAAGGAAGTCTTCCAGTAAGTGCTCGTAGGGATCCTGACCATCTTCCGGGCTCTGGGATTGTTCTGAAAGCCGTGGAATACCTCTCCACTTCTCAAGCACCTCAGGAAGTGTTGCCCCCTTGTCGCTACGTCACTATGTGCTAGCGACGTTTCCCGGGGGCCCATTATCGAGTGTGCAAGTCACCCCCTGCCATTTTATCCGTGTACACAAACCATTGATCAGGCAGGGGCCATAGTCCCTCCATAGTTACGGTTACCAATCCACTATAGCCATCCAAACCTATAGCCTAATTTGCTTTGTTGCCATATTCTGTAATAGTTCTGCTCCAACCGGGGATTGTCTTTGGATGCACTTGCATTGTGCATACAGGGATAATCGTCGGTTGGTGCCCCTCATCATTTAAAATTTACTAAGGGGCCTCTGCGAGTTGGCTTCGGCCCCTCGTACGCCTTCCAAAAGACCGGGATCCTAGGGTCCCGAGATATGTTAACATAAATAATAATAATAATCCACAACTATCACACAACGCCATCTAGTCCCAAGCTAAGCAGAGCTTGTGTTATGGGTACTAGACAACTGATAAACATACCTATATATTTCTAAATACATACATATTATAGATAAATTACACCCAGACACAGAACAAATGATCGTGCTCATCACACAAACATTTGTCCTGGGTGGGAATCGAACCCACGACCTCCGGCATAGCAGTCAGGGTCACTAACCACTAGACCAACGTTCTAACGGCCTACTATTTTTGGTCATAGCGCCTTAGTTTTTTTTGCACCAAATTCAGGAAAAGAGGTGTGTATCGTATTAACAAATTACAACTATAAATAATTCCTGACAAAGTTTCATCAAAGTTTAAGAGTTGGCCGCGCGGTGGAAATGCACATAAGGAATAATGGAACATACATAATCAAAACCCTAACAGCAAAGCAAGAATACAATTACTGGAATCGATGGGACCAGAGTTCCAAAGAAGGAGAGGCGTCAGACAAGGTAACCTACTAACGTCCCCCAAACGAATACAGTCCTCGAGAATATATTTCGCAATTAGAATGTTTTGATATGGGTCTTAAAATAGATGGAAAAATTAAACCACCTTAGAATCGTGGATGACATAGTTGTTTGAGGAAAACCCAAAGAATTTAGAAGTCATGATCCAAGCCTTAAGTGACCCTGCCAAGGTCGCGAGATTTGTTCGAAAGAGATACCGTGACCCTGGCATATAGGCAACTGAAGGAACACGGGTGGATTTTAGTCAGGAAGTCTGACACGCCCTCCAGTTCCGCCCAGAGCGGGAGACGTCGTTTGATGATTTCCCATCCACAAAAAAAAGGCCTTAGTGACGAAAGTGCAAAAGTACCTAGTGTTAACCATGAACACTTCAAAAACAAAGCTAGATATGATACATAATAGTGCCACCACCAAAAATCCAAACTAATGAGTAACTCAAACAGAAATAATAAAAGTTGAATACCTGGGACAGATGATCTCTCCAAAAGATCAAACAACCAAGGAAATTAAACACCAGAATTGCTGATGACTGGAAGAGATATTGGTCACTAAAAGAAGTAATGAAATCAAATGATATAGGCATGGCTACAAAAAGGAAAGTTTTTAACGCACACTACGGATACTTGTATTACTTACGGATCCGAAACATGGGCGCTTAGAAAACTCGAATACTTCCAAAGATCCATGGAACGAAGCATGACAGGAACTAGGAAAGTGGATCGAATAAGAAACTATGAATTGAGAGCCAGAACAAAAGTCACCAATGTCTTGTCCAGAATTGACCAGCTAAGGTGGAGGGGCATCCCACATGATGAGAGAACAAAGAGAGTAATGTATTAAAATCGTAACCTCTAGGTAGTATAGGTACCCAACAAGACCTGAGTAAGCGCATGCACGAAGCCAGTGAGTTGGCAGACTTGGTCAAGTACAATGCGGAGAGGTATGAGTCTCTGACAAATAACTTCTCTAGCTGTGCTTGCTCCCAGACACCCCAGCATCAACTTGAAACACCCACACCCTCAGTAGCTCACCCAGTAGATAGCTGTATTGCTGATAATAATAGCATGATAAATACAACTTATATTTTTTCTGACAAATTCGGTCAAGGTTATGGTAGCATATTTAATCAGTGTTCACAACAGTATGTAATTAATAATTGTTCACCCGGTGCCAGTATTAGCCAATTATTAAGTAAAATTAAACTGTCAAAAATAAACCCTGGTTCTACTGTAATATTATTATATGGGGATAGTTTAAATGTTAGAAAAAAAGAAATAATTCAAAGTGTCCATTTGATGTTACATCTCAATGAGACCAATCATTGTAAATTTATTTTCTGTGCCTTGCCTTACTCGCAATACTTGTCTGAGGAGCAAAACAGGCACATTTATAATTTAAATATGTTAATTTATAATAGGACTAGTCGTCACAGTGACGCTATTTTATATTTTGATTGTAATCAATTTATTACTGATTACAAATTGACAAATTACACTATGTATTTGCCACCTAGTTGTAGGAGACAAATTGCTAATCTTTTAGCATACAATTTACACCGTCACACTGGTACCTGTAGCGTACCATCGATTGCTGTTAGTAGTGGTACTAACACCACTTTTGATACACCTAGTAGTTTAAACTGTTAGGTGCGACAACGGGTAAGCTGCATGTGTTGAATGTTGTTCATCAAAATATGCAGGGTTTGTCTGGCAAAGAACTAGAGTTAAGTTTATTTATCGAAAACCATGATGTTCAGGTATTATGTTTGACTGAACACTGGTTGAAAGAACATGAAGTAGTGTTTATGAATGATGATTTTTTTACTGTGCAAAGTGCATTTGTGAGAAAAAGTGCTATACGCGGTGGATCATTAGTTCTTGTTTCAAACAAGTTGAAATGTAAACAACGTTTAGATTTAGTTAATCTTTCCATCGAGCGCACTATTGAGTTGTCTTGTGTTGAACTAGAGCGTTACGTCATAATATGCGTTTATCGTCCGCCCTCTGGGGATTTTATTCGATTCGAGTCAGTCATGGAGGACTCACTCAATAAATTAAAATCAATTAATAAATGTATAATTTTATGTGGACATTTCAATATTAATATTTTAGATGTTACTCCATTAAGTATTAGACTGCTCAATCTGTTTAAGTCTTTTAATTTAATAAACTTGTTTTTCGAACCTACTAGGATCACAGCATCGTCTTCGACTTGTCTTGATAATATATTTAGTGATTGTGATGCCAATAATAAGTTAGTGTTAAGTGACTTAACGTCCGACCACTGTGGAATATTAGCCAGCTTCCCTTTGCCATTACTTAAAAAGCCGCATAAAATAGAATGCAGGCCTTATACAGTTAGTCGTTGCAACAAATTTAAAAATAATATTGCTCATAGGATTACACCATCTATAGTAGAACACGAGACTCCTAATGAAATCTATGGAGCCCTTTTTGATATTGTACAAAAAGAATACCAATCTACTTTCAAGACCAAAACTATTGACATTAATAGCACCTCTGTTAGCTTCAACCAATGGGCTACTCTAGGTATTTATAAAAGTAGAGCGACACTATACGAGTTATATGGTTTAAAAAAAATATATATTTGATACTTCTTTTCTAGAGTATGTCAGAAATTATTCAAAGTTATTTAAAAAAATCTGTGCTTTCGCTAAATCTAAATTTTTAAGCGATACCATAAAAAAATCCAGTAATAAAATAAAAACCACTTGGAAAATTATTAACAATGAAACGGGTAAATCGATTAAACAGGATAAACAACTAGAGATTATGATTAACAACAAATTGGTTAATAAAGCTGCTGACGTAGCTGAGACATTTAATGAGTTTTTTGCCAACATACCTATAACTACGACTTGCTCCTTAAATTCGTCCCCGTCTAAGCTGAAAACCTTTTGCATAGTAGTGTGCCCAGATGTAGTCGCTTATTTAGTTTCGAACATGTGACGCCTCGGGACGTGGTTAATATTTTTAACACACTTAAGTCAAAAAACACTGGAGATTACTGGGGCATCTCCGTTAAACTGTTAAGTAATATAATAGATATCGTAGCCCCCTATCTAGCTGTAACTTTTAATAAATGTGTTGATTCAGGATCTTTTCCTGACCTCATGAAGAGTAGTAAAGTCATACCATTATTTAAAACAGGTAATAAAAATAACGTTGGCAATTTTAGGCCCATTTCTATCTTACCTGCATTTAGTAAAATATTTGACAGGCCTGTTGGTCTAGTGGTTAGCGACCCTGACTGCTATGCCAGAGGTCGTGGGTTCGATTCCCACCCAGGACAAATGTTTGTGTGATGAGCACGATCATTTGTTCTGTGTCTGGGTGTAATTTATCTATAATATGTATGTACTTAGAAATATATAAGTATGTTTATCAGTTGTCTAGTACCCATAACACAAGCTCTGCTTAGCTTGGGACTAGATGGCGTTGTGTGATAGTTGTGGAATATTATTATTATTATTATTTGAAAAATTAATACTCAAGCAATTGCTAAGACATTTTAATTTAAATAGCCTCCTTCATAATGAGCAATATGGCTTTACAAAAGGTCGTTCGACAACAGATGCGGGTGTTGCTCTGCTGAAACACATTTTCAACGCATGGGAGAACTCGCAAAATGCTATCAGGGTTTTCTGTGATCTCTCCAAAGCTTTTGATTGCGTGCACCATGACACACTTTTGCGTAAACTACGTCATTACGGTGTTCAAAACGAAGCTCTCAATGTCATAAGTTCTTATTTGCAAAATAGGCACCAATGTGTAGATGTCAATGGAGTAAAATCTTCCGGGCTACTAGTTCAGTTAGGTGTACCTCAAGGCTCAATACTGGGTCCATTCTTATTCTTAGTGTATATTAACGACTTACCATTCTATTTAAAGAATATCTGTGACATTGTACTATTTGCTGATGATACCTCACTTATCTTTAAAGTAGATAGGAATAGAAAAGATTTTGATGACGTGAATAGTGCGCTCTCAATGGTTACGGATTGGTTTACCACAAATAACCTAGTTCTTAATGCTAAGAAAACGAAATGTATAAAGTTCGCCTTACCGAATGTTAGGAATCTGGGACCCAATGTCGTTTTAGATAATGAGGTGCTTGAAACTGTACACTCGGCAGTTTTTCTGGGCATAACAGTAGACGCCAAACTTCAGTGGGGATCACATATATCAAGCCTAGCGGGAAGGCTCAGTTCGGCCGCCTACGCCGTAAGGAAAGTTAGACAGTACACGGACGTTGATACAGCTCGATTAGTCTATTTTAGTTATTTTCATAGCATAATGTCCTACGGCATTCTGCTGTGGGGCAAAGCCGCGGACATTCAGAATGTTTTTGTTCTTCAAAAACGAGCTGTTCGAGCGATTTACCAACTAGGCGCTAGAGTTTCTCTGAGAGATTTGTTTAAAGATATTGGTATTCTTACGGTGGCATCACAATTCATCTTCGCCAACATCTTATATATCAGGCAAAATATACACTTGTACACTAAAAATAGTGATATTCATAATATTAACACTAGAAGTAGGGATAAACTACGTGTTCCGTTTCACCGGCTTCATAAGGTTCATAATTCTTTTGTTGGTCTTGGTATTACCTTTTATAACAAGCCTCCTCTGCTTTGCTAGATTTGCAGTTTAATGAGTTTAAAGCTAAAGTAAAATCCAACCTTTGTTCAAACGCATACTATTCTATCAACGACTACTTAAACGATAAGAATAGTTGGTCGCTGTGATCAACTCAAGACAATGTTTATGTTCTTTCAATCCAGAATTAGTCTTCCTACCGACGCGGCGACGGTTTATATGGGTAGTACATATAATTTTTTTTATTTAACTGCTTTTGTTAGTTTAATTTTATTTTCTTTACATTTCATTTATTGTGTATATTTATCATTTGCATCGTATATATGTAAGCGGGCACGCACTTTATGCCTAGAGGCTTTATTAAGGTTTTAAGTTCTGTTTACGATTTTGTTTTATTATTATTTCAGCTTGAGTTTAGTTTTCAATGTTTTGTTGGTATATTGGCGTGTGCTAGCTGACATATGGCAAATAATGTATGTTTTGTTTTATAATATTAATAACTTACACAATACTGTATAGAATCAAGTTCTTCTAACTTAACAGACAGCTGTGCTGCTGGGGAGTTTGTTCCGCCACTTTTTCTTCCCAGCTAAAGCACTAGGAAGTGTCGAAGGGCGGGCGTTTTGGGGGGACTGTCTCATGTAACTTTGACGTTCAAAAAGTGCTGACTCTCAGCCTAGTTTGAATAAATGACTTTTGATTTTGACCCTAGGACTAAAAAAGGTAACAAAGGAAAACAGAAAAGGAGATGGGAGGACAAGCTCAAACTTACAGCGGGTCCCAACTCGAAGAGTGGCTCGTGATAGAATACAATGGAAATTGCTAGAGGCCTTTGCCAAGAGGCATGCGGAAATGATAGTCTGTAACTTGGATAACTGTAAAAACCAAAAACAATTCAGAATAGAGGTACCTATTATTATTACCTACATTTACCAAATAACTTACATGGCACAATTAAATTATGCAATTTCAAACAGGGAACACATTTCCGTTTCAGTTGGGTAATAAACAATGTGGTCCCGCCAATCCGCCATACTACGCATATTCAATGCTTTTGCTTTGGAACAAAGCGTCAGATGTACAGAGTACATTGGTCAGATGGATCTACATAAAAAGGGCGGGTCGGCCGTACTCCGTCCACCTCTCATCCGCATTCACATGACGGTACCACAACGGTACTTTCTAAAGAGATTTTGCTATGCGGCAACTCCGTTTCATTCTCATCGTGGGGTGTCGCGAGATGGCGCATATCATGACGTCATCTAGTGCGAATTTCGACGCCTCTCTCACTGCGTAACTGTCACCACTTGACAGACTCGTCATCGGCTCAGTTGACCAAGAAGAAAAAGAAGTTCCAACAGCAGATGAGGATCCTAATAACTCATGAGAACAAAACAGCAATATTTTAAATGTTTAGTGCTAAATATATTCAGTCGTTTCTAATTATTCATGGTATGAGTATGGGTTAATGTGGTGGAGTTAGGTACTTGAGTGTATGAAATTAAACAAAATCGTGGTTTTTTTAGTTTTTATTTGATACACTAGTAATATTAGATGAATCTAACTTCCACATGTGTACCTGAAACAATAAAATAAATATTAAAATTGAGCTTGAACATGCAACAGAAGTTTCCTACCGGTACCTATGTACAGTCAATTTCAAGTCCATGGCCGTCATTTGACATTGATAGTGCCTGTAAGTCCTTGCTTGGTCTTTGATTTTATGTCTAACAAGACAAATTAATTGCATGTGATTTACTGTACTATGATAAATTAATTTGTATGCTTTTCAATAGTCCTTGTGACACAATTTTATATTACAAGGGTGGAGCAAGCACATTATTTATTATGCCCTCCAATTCTTTACGTTTGTCTCATGATGAGATAACGACTGCCTCAGAGGGGGTAACAATAAAATATGAACATTCAGTCTTATCTTTCGCTCTAGATTTAGATCAAATTAGGCACATCAGCAGACCTAGGAAATAAATAGCAAAGGGTAGCTGGATTAGGAGAAACAATACTTTTTATTCTGGAGGTTCATTACCATGGGATAATTTTAGACTCCCGTGTTTGCAACAGCTAGTTTTTACATGTTGAATATTAATTTTAGACACCTGTACCTTCCAGACTTATTGGCACACTTTCCAAATTAGATGCGTTAAAGTTCAATAGATAGATTTGGAACAAGACTTACATTCAAAATATGTATACATTCAGAGAGCAATGTATCAATCATTTAACTATGGAATTACTCAGATTATTTCTGCCTGGATAAACAAATATTCAGCAAAGTTGGAAAATCTCCAGACAAAATGTTTTAGAAAGTTTGTCCAATGCCTTTCTAATTGATACTTTTGTATAAGTTACATCTATAATGACACCAATACTGTTGATTTCTCATATGCCTATAGAGAAATGAACAAAATTTAAGTCTACAGCTTAGCCCACTCAGATGTCTGATAATATCTGACAGGAACATGCTACATGTCAAAACGGGTCTAGCTATTTCAGTGATTAATCAGAACAAACAGATAGCGCCAAAAACTTGAATGTCTTTATTTGGTTTTATGTAGAGACAAAAGATTTCGTTAAAGCTGTTATTTTTTGACATAACTTACTTCAATTTATTTATTTGTAGATTAAAGAAAGATTGTCAAATGAAGTCTGACCAGACACCTGGCAAAGCGCAAGAATGACAGGTGGAACAAGGCAGTGATGAAGTGGCATCTAAGGCTGGAAGAGACTGGAACATGGGGAATGATTGGCACAGGAAAAGACAAGGCCCAGACGTGTGTGTAATTGGGCTGTGGATGATGAATAAAAATAATTGCTAAATGTGTCCATTGCTCAACTGTTCTGAATTCAAAAGAACAAAACTTCAGTTTTATCATGTCTTTCTTGGAGAATTATAAAACACTAACTGTATATGTAACCAATTATAGTATGTTACATATCTATTGACTGGTCTTTTTGACTGGCCTGTTAGTCTAGTGGTTAGTGACCCTAACTGCTAAGACTGGGGTCATGGGTTCGATTCCCACCCAGGAAAAACGTTTGTGTGATGAGCACAATCATTTATTATAATTTATTTAAACTTCTCGCACACAAAAAAGGTACAATGGTGCAATTTGTTCTGTGTCTGGGTGTAATTTTTCTATAATATGTATGTTTTTAGAAATATATAAGTATATTTATCAGTTGTCTGGTTACCACAGTATAGGCTCTGCCTAGTTTGGGATCACATAACGGTGTGTTGGTTGTCCTAAGATATTATATATTTATTTAGATACTAGCTTTTGCCAGCGGCTTCGCCCACGTGAAGGTCGGAAAATATTCTGCGGGAACGTACTACCGGGATAAAAAGTACCCTATTTGTTAATCCAGGTTATAAACTATCTGTGCGCCAAATTTCATTCAAATCCGTTCAGTAGTTTTTGCGTGAAAGGGTAACAAACATATACATACATCCATCCTCACTAACTTTCGCATTTATAATATTAGTAGGATTATATCTTGATAAGTTAGGCTAATAGTTTTTATTGTGTAAGGTTTTCAAGTTAATATTGAAACGTGTTTGGAAACCAAAATTAATTAGAAGGCACATAATGGTTTCATACCCATCATCATGTAGCACATGGTAGTACTAATAACATAACCTTCAATGCCTACATAACAAACATTACATTCATTTATGACATGATAACCTCTATGTTTCCAATGTTTATGATATCAGAACTGCACTTACTTGCATGTGCTATTTTCTTGCTACAGCAATTAACAACTTTTCCCCACAAATTCAGGTCTTAAATTAGGCTCAAATGCTTCAATTAGGCTCCCTCAAAGAGAATTATATGTTCTTAGATGAATCATAATCAACACACTACAGAAACACTCATTTAGAGGTTAGAAAACTATGAATGAATTCTTATTATTACAAGTACTTTAATTATGAACATAATTAGATGTTGATTGATTGAATTGTTTTTAACTTATGATTTCAATAACACTAGAATCGATGCAATATAGTTCCTACGCTACGGTTGGGCGGTTCGGCTAGGATTTTTAGGACACGAGGTTAAGTTAGTACTCCAAAATTGAGATCTCTCTGGAGCAATCAAACATGGAGAGAGAGAGAGAGAGAGGATAGCTTAGCATTGCCGGATTGTAGGCAATTAGAGAGTTTTAATGAGACAAGCCCAGGGACTGTGCTATTAAAGTAATTAACTATACATACCATTTTATTTGGACCTCGCACGCATCTTCCTCCTTTTACGCTTTAGCCTTCGCATGCGCTTCTTACGCCACTGAAACAATTGAAACACACCACAAATCAAAACGCGGTTCAACCGAACCTAACATGTTGATGAAAACAACTTGCTAGAACGTTATTTTAGTACACAAATAGATATATACCTTCGCTCTCATGTTTAAGAAGGAAAAGGTTTAACTTTCCTCCTTTACTAGGAGTTCGTGATTGATAGTAAAATTCACGATGCAGATATCAGTCTGTGCTCGAGACTCCGTTGAATGAAAAGAAGGTCTACGACGAAGTTGCAAGACAGTTTGACAAAATGCTCTGATGTTGCCAGCATAGAAAACTTTTTATAGAAAAGGTCCCCAAAGACGGTCAAACAGTGATTTTCGTGTTCAATATTTATTTATACCGTTTTGTTTGTTTAGAAAACCCCAAAGGATTATTCGCAAGCATGTTATAGAGGATAGAAGTTCATAGCTAGGTTTTTGTTACTTAGGGTGATAATTATATAGATAGCAATATAGTCGCCTATTAGATGCTAAATCTAACTGACGGACTATCTTCTGACAGAAGCTTGAACGAGTGTGTAAGTATTGGGTGGAGCACCGCCGTGACTTCATGGATCGGCAATCGGCAGCGGCGACCTCTAGCGTCCTCCCCTAGTGCGAGCCCTGGTACGGAGCGAGAGGGCATGAGAAGCCGTCACCTCCTTCTGCGAAGCAGTATGCTCGCGAAGGAGGAGACGAGGCGCGTGAGGGAGTGGCTGTCTCCGCTCCCTCACATTCCTAGCCACCGCAGGAGGAGACGCTCCGGGCGTCCGCGTCGGGAGTCGATAGCGGACTCCCGGCCACCGTAGGTGCGGGCTTGCGGGCGGCGAGCAATGGTTAGCTCGCCGCCCGGTAAGGACCAAGCCCGTGTTAACGGCACGTAGTGTTTCACGCGCGCCTCAAAGAGATGTCAATAGTAATGAAGGGGTCTGCTAGGATAGGACTGATGCCTGCCAGGGTCGCGAGATTTGTTCGAAAGAGACACCGTGGCCCTGGCACATGGGCAACTGAAGGAACACGGATGGGTTTTAGTCAGTAAAATTCTGACACGCCCTCCCGCTCCGCCCAAGAGCGGGAGACGTCATTTGATGATTTCTCACCCAGAAAAAAAAAGTCCTAAGTCATGAGTTCATGACAGAGCGTGCTAGGGCTTCCTGTCACTCACACACGCATCAGCCACGCGTCACTCAGTCGTGATGTGAATTGCATTACTGATTCTAATTATCCTCGTAAGGCCCAATTTAAATTTAGTTCGATATAACTTATGACCCAATGTGTACTAAAAGAAGGTGCAAATAGTTACGGCCCAGAACTTCGATCAAGTAAAAACTTATTTAAATGATATGCTCTTGACTTAATTATATTAGGGAGTATTTCTCCGCGGGTATTTAATATTTATTAGATGTATTTAAGGTTAATGAATTTTGGGGAATTGTGAGTCTATTTAAACTAAGAAATAGGTTTAAATATTATGTCAACATTTTAGGTCACTGGGCCGTAATATAATGATTTTAAAAACTCTCTTGGGCCGGAGTGCCTACATATTTTTGCCATTAAATTAGGTCATTGGGTCTTACGAGGTTATTATAAATCTGTAAAGCCATATTTGTTATGGTCGCAAATCATACTTTGATCAACATACAACCGACACTGACCTATAGAGAGGAAAAATGAATTTCACGGGCTATCCATGTTCTCCAACCAGATTTTGGACTGCGACTGAAGATGTTCGTAACTGATCATCTAGGCATCGCTTCAGTCTTGCTCGAGTCCGCCGCGAACAAACTATCAAAGAGCAATCAAATGCTGCCAGTCAGATTCAGTCAATCAGAGTCAATCAGAGTCAATCATCTATGGGTTTTTTTAATGAGACGCCGGGTTCCAGGGCTGTAGCTAGACTCGAATTTGAGATAGGGCAGCATTGGCTACGGGTAGGGTGGAAGTAAAAAATACACTAGTCACAAAAATTAAGGGATATTAAAAAAAAAAAAATTTGGGTGATTTTCAACATGCTGTAACTCCGAGGAAAATGATCGTACAGCAAAAACTAAAAAAAAGTACGTTGTAGCTCCATGTATCTAGTTTTCAGATACGGCCATGAATTTTTTTATCATGTTTGGGTCTGGAGAAATAACAAGGAAACAACCAAAAAATATTTTTTCAAATTTTTTCTCGTCTTAAAAAAGGTATGCGGGTTTCAAATTGTTTTTCCATTGTTTTACTCATAAGTTCTTTTAGAAAATTTAATGCCCTTTAATTTAACGTATCCAGAATGCCAAAACGATAATTTGCCGCGGAGGACACTTTGAGGTTAAAAAATTACCAACTATATTCTTCGTTCATCCATTTTATCCAAAGATATACCAAGTTATCCAAATATCCTTAATTATGCGAATTTTTGTCTTTTTTCAGTCAAAGCTTTCAATTTAAAAAAAATATTTTTGACAAAAGCCATTCACGGTATCTTATAGAATTAAGTGTTGTTTCCAAAACCCTCCTTCGATTGCCTGTACAATCATTATTTCCAGAGTTATTGATTGTCAAAGTTAAAAAGTACTTTTTTGCTTTGACTCACGATAACTCCGCGGCAAATCATCGTAGAGTCATTCCCGATACGTTAAATTAAAGGGCATTAAATTTTCTAAAAGAACTTTTGAGTGAAACAATGGAAAAAAAAAATTGAAACCCGTAGACCTTTTTTAAGACGAGAAAAAATTTGGAAATTTTTTTTTTTGGTTGTTTCCTTGTTATTTCTCCAGACCCAAACATGATAAAAAAAACCAGATCTGAAAACTAGATACATGGTGCTACAATGTGCTTTTTTATTTTTTGCTGTACGATCATTTTCCTCGGAGTTACAGCTTATTGAAAATTACCCAAAAATATGGAAAAAAAAATTATATACATTCATTTTTGAGACTAAGTATATAATAATTGATCTGCTCTGAAGCACGGGCTACTAAATCAATCAACATCACCTCTAGGTCAGTGATGTACATTCAATAGCTATTCATAGACAAATAATTTCTGTGACAGAACATGATTATGGATCTAAGGACAGCTATTAAATCCTCAATGATGAAGAACAAGCGAACAAGACGGTTGAAATTTTTCACTGCATCGGCATATAATAATTAAATAGACCCATTGCTTCATGTGATGGCGCTTCAAATGCCATCTATACACAGAGAAAATAATTATTATAATATGAAATGAATGTCCCAAACTATGGTATGTTCGGAAAAGTTTGGATACCTATTGCTACATTTTTTTATCTAAAACTATAAACATACAATCCAATTCTAATAGGTTCTCTTCGTTTTTGGTATTTTTAAGGTAGGGCATTGTGATTTCAAGGTAGGGCATTGCCCCACAATGCCCCCCCCCCCCCCTAGCTACGGCCCTACCGGGTTCTGAATTCTAGTGAGAATTTCCCAAAAAAATATAAAGGCCGTCAGCAAAATAAATAGTTACTGATCATAGTGATCATACATGGGGGTGCGAAAAATGTCGTGAGGAAAGTATTAAGTATGAATGTCGATGGGTATAAGAGTAAAGGGCAAGTAAAGGGAGACCAAAGAAACGATGTATGGACTGTGTGAATTATGATATGTATAGAAAGGGGTTGACTACTGAGTTACTGCTCCGATATGCTTTCTCAAAAATCCTTTTGGGCCCATGACCAACTAATCCCATCGAGGTGCCGGGTTGGCAAAACCAATAGAGGACAAAAACTGCAACTTGCTTGCGGAATACTTCAGTTTACTTTGCTTTAGTATGCAATGCATTTTTTTTTCAGGTATTCCGGCTGTTGTGTGATGTTGAAACTGAGACTGTGGTCTTAGTGGATTACTGATCGCCCCCTATCAACTATGGTACAAAATAGTGCCACCACCAAAAATCCAAACTAAATCGTTTTGTGTAGCCCGCAGGCTTCATTTAAATCTGCTGTTTGCTTTATGCCGTAAATGGGATGGGATTATATTTTGGGGCAATGCCACGAGTAAAGATAGGGTATTTAAGTGCCAAAAAAGGTGCGTAAGAGTTATATGTAATTTGAAGATAACAGACAGTTGCAAAAACATGAAAATATTAACAATGCCGTCGTTGTATATCTATGAAACATGTATGTTCGTCAGAAATAATTTTCATAAAGCTCGAGTAGCTAGTCAGCGCCGTTGTGATCGATTATGACAAGCAGTTGGATCAAATACTTTTCTGTGAGTTGGATCTAGTACTGCACTATACAGAAACAGTATTTTTGTGATGGCTCCAAAGATCTATAATAAATTACCAAAATGTATAAGGAGTGAAGATAGTGTCAGCAAATTCAAAAGTCAATTGTATTTATTCCTAATAGATAAGACGTATTACTGTAACGAAGAATTTTTAAATGATAAAATATGACATTACCAGTCCCTAGAATTATTACCAGTCCTTTAATATAATTTACCATTAACATGCATGTAAAAGATAAATTTTATTTGATTAATTATGTACAAATAATACATTTAATTGACATTATTTTTAATATGACATTACTAGCCCTTTTATATACTTTACTATTGACATGCATGTAAAAATAAATTATAATTGATTAATTATCTATTCAAATACATAAAATTGGCATTATTATATTATTGGCATTGTATAAATTCAGATTAATAACATACTACTAACCTAATATATTTGTACACCAATTTTCATTGGTAGGGCATAGAGCTCGACTAGAATGTATACATAAGACCTCTATTACCTATGTTCACAAATAAAGACTGATTGATTGATTGATTGACTGATTAAACTTCGAATACTAAAATCGACAAATATTTGAAAACAAAATAAGAGATCCGTTGGAGTCCGATCCTTTTGGGTGTTTGTGTAGTAAACACGAAATAGTAATTTGAAAAATCCTCATGTAGAAAACGTAACGTATCAGGCTGTATGGTTGATGCCTGGATTAAGCCATTAATTAAAAGCAAAGATTGTACCAACATCAAGAATAAAATCGAATCGATTGAAAAATGACATTTAGCATGGTACACTCAATGTATTCGCGCCAATTTTTTAACAACAATTTTTTTAAATTATTTGGAGTTTTAATTTGTTCTCTCAAGATATTGAAACGGTAAGTGTTTGCAGATAAATGTCAGAGTTGATAGAAACTAATGTAATTAAAGTATTATAAAATTGTCGTCCTACATAAAAATAAATAAAACAGTGCTACCAACATAATCATTTATCATGGCGATAAGCGAGCGATGCGACGAAGTTGTGTCCTCTACTTTTATTGTAAGGCTTTGTCCGTAATAATATTGATTGATTTCCGTATAAAATGAGTTTCCAAATAAAAGAAGCGTTGAATATATAGTGCGGTAGTGATAAATTCCCCTAGCACGTCAAATTATGCTCCGTTCATTAGCTGTACTATTAGCAGCTACGTGTGCCCGTACATTAGTATTGTAGTAGCGGTGGATCCTGAAAATGGTTACGTCTAATAAACAACCCGAGAAAAAAGTAGTGAAAATGGCTGAGCAGAATAGTGTTGCGGTTGTGCCTCAGAGAACATTACTTGGTGAAGTCAATGAACACATAACATGTCCTCTATGTAGGGGTTATTACATCGATGCAACAACTATTGTGGAATGTTTACACTCCTTTTGCCGAAGTTGTATCATCAAACATTTGCGCGCAAAGAGTTACTGCCCTGTATGTGAAATGATGATCAATTCTGCCAAGCCAAACATTAAATTAGATAAAGCACTACAAGACATAGTTTATAAACTTGTACCAGGACTTTTTCAAAAAGAAATGGAGAGACGGCAGCAGTTTTATTCTTCAAGACCTGGCCCTGCTGCATCAGCTACTCCTGAACAGAGAGGAGAAGACACTGAAAGAATAATTTTCAGTCCTGAAGATGTGATATCCTTTTCTTTAGAATATGCTGATGCTACTGACACTGATAGTATATCTAGCAAATCATCTGACAGCAATGAGCCGCAATCTGTATCAGCAACACCAAGAAGGTTTTTGCAGTGTCCTGCTGTTGTCAACATAAACCATCTAAAAAAATTTTTAAGTATGAAATTTGATATTGACAGTAGCCAATTTGCTATTGATATCTTGTACAAGAGGGTTCCATTACCAGATTACTATACTTTGATGGACATAGCTTACATATATAATTGGAAGAGGAATGAGCCCATGCGCTTTTTCTACCAAATAACAGATTATGTAGCTATCCGAAATAGGCTTTTTGAAATCAATAGGAAAGGCTCAGCTTCCTGTCATTTAGGTGACAGAAAGCCAAGTCCTGCTTCAACTGAAGATACAAATGCAAGCAGTCCTGCTCCGCATTTGAATGATCAAGGGTCTGAAGCTTCTTCTGGAACTGATAGTCCAATGCCTGATGATAATATTAGCCATGCAAGTGATATCTCTAAGAATAATGAAAAAACTGGACAACAAAGTAAAGATTTGGTCGAGACTATAAATCCTGTCAAACAGTCTGATACAACTTCTAAGAAAAATGATGATGAAGTTGAAAAATCTCAATTTCTAAATTCTTTTGAGCTTACTGCAAAAAGTATGTTACCACTTAAATCGTCACCAGTAAAATCTGATGAACAAGTCACTTCTAATGATGCACCATCTAAGAATCAAGCTATTACTCCAAAAGTAGAGAATGAGAAGATTGGGGAACCATCCAAAAGAAAATATCAGGCATTTCCGCATTCACCAGAACTAAAAAAACTAAAAATTGAACTAGAAAAGGCAAAGATAAGTCATTTACTCAGTCCTCCTGTTGCTAATAATAGCCAAAATAATAAAGTAACGGACACTGCTACAAAAGCCAAAGAGTTGGAAGGATCCTCTAAAAATACCCAAGTACCTATAGTGACTCCTAAAGTACCTTCCCCCATGCCTGTTCCTGCAAGAGACATAAAGCAGCAAATCACAGGTACAAAGCAGCAAGAAAGTCCTGGAGTCAAAAGGACAGTTTCAGTGTCTCAAAATATATCATCACCTAAACGAAAACCCCAAAATGAAAGTCCTTCCTCTATGCAACCACCCTCTGGAACTCAGAAAACAATTTCTCCACTTAAAATTCAAATACCAAAGCCTGAACTAACAGCAAATTTGAAGCCACATGAAGTACAAAAACCACCAGTTAAAAAGATGCCTGATTTAAAGCCTAGTGTTCCAATGTCAAACAAAGGACAACCAATTAATAAAGTAAGAATGGATCTATTAGCAAATAACAGTGACCCTACAATTGATAGAACTAAAATATTATCTCAGGTTAAATCCTCCCTTGGTTCTCCAATCACAGGAACACAACCATCTGGTGATCCCTTAAAGTCTTTATTTGATTCGTGTAAAATTAACATACCATCATCATTATCTATTACTCTTACTGATCAAAAGTTAGATTCTCGTAATTCTGGTGAAACAATTAATCCTGATCCCAAGAAAAGTATGATAAATAAAAACTTTGCTGGTACTAGTAACACTACCCATAAAGTTCCAAGTCCACCAGTACATAACTATATAGAAATATTAAAATTACCAGACACTGAAACAAAAAAACATAAACTTGAAAGTAATAATGAAACCAAGTCAGGTCAACCAAGTAAAACAGATAATATTGCAGCACCAACTAAACCTCCAACTAAATCATCAGAAAGCTCTGCTAAAGGCCCAGTTCCTAACTTGAAACCTATTTCTGATACTAAATTAGGGAAACAAAGTGGAAATGTTTCAGCTCCTATTACTTTTCAGCAAACATTTGAACAGCAGTTACAAACCTTGCAAAGTGATAAAAAATCCAAGTTGCCTAAAAACAAAGCACAAGTTCCTAAACTTGTGCCTGCCACTCCAAAATCATTTAATGCAGCCAACAAGGCCAACAATCCTGTGAACAAGTCAAGTACAAATAGCATGCCTGTATTAGAGACCAAGCCAAGCACTGCTCTGGATTTATCTACTCCTCACAACATCCAAAACCAACTAGCACAACAACAAACTTTTCATAAAGCATTTGAAACTATGCAATCTATTGACAATTTAGCTAAGAAACAGAATCTTCCAACTAAGAGTATGCCTCTGACTATACCACAAAGTAATGTTTTTCCTAGTGGCATTACGAACAGACCGCTGACTTCTGGTGTCCCGTCATTAAGGATTCCTTCAACTTCTAACATGAATCAATTAAAATTGGACAAAGGTGGCCCAGGTGGAGCGCAGATGAACAATAGACTGGACATGTCTAATACCAAACCAAATCCACTGAAGCCTTCCAGTGGAAGTCCCAATGTTGCATCTCCAAGTTCTCATATTGCTCCTCATACACCTCCAAGTGCAGCACAACCTTCCCCAAGGTCGCAAACTCGTTCACCTAGTTCTTCTCCAAAGTTAGTAATAGCAGAAGAAAAACAAGCAGGTAGTTCTGCTCCAGAACCAAACATAAACCAGTCAAACCAGATTACTAGTACTCAGATACCCAATATGAATTCTGCTAATAATGATCTATCAAAAGCATCGCCAGGGACTTCTAAGCCTGGTTTGAAACCTATGCCTTCAACAGGAAAATTACCAATAAGACAGCCTATAACACCAAACCAGAAACCACATCCCACTATGAATGCTTCGGCAGATTATCGAATGTCTCAGACAGCACCACAACTGATGCCCCATCACCATGTACTACTAAGGCATCAAATGGAAGTGAATGCGTGGCTAGAAGCTAAACGGCAGATAGACTTATACAAGACTATATCAACAAACATGGCCCACCAGTCTCAAAATGACTTCAATAATAAAGACAAACAGTGATAATAAGTGTATAAATACACTGGTGAAACATTTTTGTAAGGGGGTAGGAATCCCTAGTGAAGTTTTATTGTAAGTGAGACATTACTTTTTGAACTAATTTAATAAAACATTATTATAGCACACATTGTTTTACAGTAGTCTGGCAGTATTTCATTATAAGAAGAAAAACAGTTTTAATTAAGTTCATGTCAATTTAACACATTTTATTTTTATCTGTTTGTGTAAATAGATATAGGCAGTATTATGCACATATTCATTTATATAATTTAATCAGTGACTAGGACAATGTTTTAATGATGCTCTCAGATCACTCAGTTTATCCTTAGGGTGATCCCAAATGCAAGTGCAGTTGTAGTGTAATACAATTTAAATAAGGGGGCATGGAGAAGTTATGTTGTATGTTGACATTATTCTGCTAAGTAATGTTAGTGTTTCATACTGGGACATATTCTTATTGAATGCGAATAATATCAATTTGATATAAATTAACAAGTAATTTATGGGAATATGAACCTCATCAAATACAAATAATGTTCATATTTTAATGAAACACTGCAACGCTAGTTTGGTCTGTGAATCCCGCCCTTAATACAAAGGCTGCATTTACTTTCCTACAAACACATCTTTTAAAATAACGAATTTTATTAATATATGCATAGATTAATTTCAAACAAACTATTGTATTCAGATTATGAAGAGTGTTGATCATGTTGAAGTTTGTTCATAGTGTGGTCTGGAATTGTTTTATGGGAGTTCTAAAATAGGAATCTGACACTTTTGACAAATAGATCTACTATTTATTATAAATACACAGAACTTATTGTTTTGGAGTGAGGGAAACAAATTTATCTACAGTTTTAAATCATATCTTTTTTGTTGACATATTATTATTTTCTGATTAAAAATGAATTATGTACTTATTGTATAATGTGTTTATTGAAGATGATGAGAAAAGAAAAACCTTATCAGCTTTTATAACAAGTTTTTAACTTATTATTTTTGTATATTACATCTAATAACATTATGTAAGTACATACCAGACTAATTGATATTTTTATATAACATGTGATCTGATAAATTGTATGTTAATGTTAAATTTCATATTTATAATTTTGGGTCTCTAATTTTATTTTAATACAAATAAATTGTGGTTAGTGAGCTTTGTGCCCTATTAATATTAACAATACTTAAGTTTTTTAATAGTAGCTTATGTTTTATAAGCACTCTCGGAATAATATGAATGGCAAAAAAAGTGTATTGAAATACCGACAGCAACAAAGGTAGATTAAAGAGTTTGAAAAAAAAAACGGAAGGCAAATATAAAAACAAAAAAACACATCACATTTGCGCATGATGAAACTGGCAAGGACACCTTAACAAACAGAAAATTATAAGTGTGTATCGTTGTTGAGATATTTGGAAGCAAAGAGTATGTTTGTTGATCGTCAGTGGTCAGTCCAGCTAGCACTGACCACTGACGGACATCAAAGGTATTCATGTAACACTGACGATGAGTTGGTCAAGTCAGTGCATTTAAAACCCAATTGAATGTGGTCACATTCAATTGTAATTACAGATTTTTGTAGGATCCATACATACAAGTCTATACTAGTATAGCAACGTCATAAAAAAGTTGTTGTTTGTGGTCTTGCAGCTTTTTCCGACGTACACTGAATTATTCCAACTGCCGTATGTTGTTTTGAAAACATCCCATAGATTGTTACCACAGTAATAGCTTTACATAAGATAGATACGCAACTGTGTTATGTTATGGATGTATTAACTTAATGGATCAATTCTGCAAATACAAATGAAAAAAAATACAAGCTACTGAAAAATGAATTAATTTTAATTATAATTTGCCAGTCTGTTTTTTAATATCGAATTCATTATGTAATTTAATCATATTCATAATACTTAAACTTTTATGCAAAAGGTGTGTTGGAAATGTAATTTAATTTGTTTAATAAATAAAAGATCCCAGTATGATTGTTTTTCTTAATTCCTGGAAGTTACTCAATAATCGAATTGTCAATTCACGATTATGTTAAATTAAACATAGAGAAAAGGTAAAACATACATTCAGCAAAGATTTCTTATTGTTATAAGTCAGTGACTAAATTTTATGTAAAAAAATAAACGATTTATTGCAGATGGCTGGTGTCCAGGCGACTATTCCATTCAGGTGTCGTAAGAAGGTATATGTGGACGATGATGATGTCGCCTCCAACGAAAATAAAGACATATTGAATATTAGAAAATCTGGCGAAAAAAAATTGAAAAGACATTATACAGAACATGATTTAAGGAAAAATATTGATGAAGGTAGGACCTTTTGCCATTGTACCGACCTCAGCCTCAAATTATATTTACTTAAATCTGTTCGCATGTATTAATAGCAAATGGATTAAATTTGGCACACAGGTATTTCATAACCTGGATTAACACATAGAATATTTCTTATCCCGGTAGTACGTTCCCGTGGGATAATTCCGATCTACAAGTGGACGAAAATGCTGGCAAAAGCTAGTACATTGTAAAAATCACCAGTAAATAATAATAATAAAACTTTTTAACAAAAAATTAAACCGCCGAAAAAACAAAAGCAAAAAATAATAACCCTTAAAATTATGAGTCGGCGCTTTGAGTGACCTTAGTTCATTGATTTTTCAGCGCCGACTCAAAATTTTAAGGTTTATTATTTTTTGCTTTTCTGTTTTTTCGGCGGTTTAATTTTTTGTTAAAAAGATTTTATTTTGTAATTTTTTGCGGCTTTAATGTACTAATAATACTTGGCAAGGTATACCCTATCCAATGAAAAAAAAAGAATTATCAGAATCGGACTACTCTGTACAAAGTTATGCGTGGTTATACATAACAATCAATGAGTGAATAATCAATCATCTCCTGTGTTCCGACCCTTAGGGTTCGATTTTGTTTTCCAAATTTTTATGGGACCACTCTCGGAGTATACCCTTTCCAATAAAAAAAGAATTATCACAATCGGACTACTATGTAAAAAGTTATGCGTGGCCATACATAAAAAAAAAAAAAACAAAAAAAAATATACGCGTCGAATTGATAACCTCGTCCGTTTTTTTCGTCGGTTAAAAAAGAGTCGAACTCTGCCAACGTGTTCCCTGCCACATAAAACCCGTCAGCCTTTAAAAGCAAGAGTGAGAATTTTCGGGGAACGGTAGACCTTATCCATTACTTTTCATCAGGCGAAATCGAGGGCAAGAGCCGGCAATTTCCGTGATAAAAAATCATAAATTGAAGCAAAACAAGGTGTAGATTCCTGTGTCATGAAATGATGATAATTGAAAAAAATACCGACTGACAGACCACAGTTAGTTGTTTGAATATGATTTTTTATTTATTATCTAACTCTCTGGGTTAGTTCGCTGACTAGCAATCGACTTAGGCCAAGGTCTGCTCCTCTAAGATGTAGCTTTTTTATTACCTAGTTGAGAGTTTTACTTGGATTTATCGGTACAACAAGGGATAATCCAACCTAAAACCAACCACAACCCAAAATATAATCATCTTGGTTAACTTTATTTTCAGATTGTACGCCTGTAAAGATGTCCAGAAAAGATACTAAGGCGAAGAACCTTATTTCAAGGAATAACAGGTACTTGCCATGTTGAATATTTATCACTCTTTCACGCATCGTATGTTCTATGACGACATTCATCCATAAGGCCCAATTTCCATTGCGGCGGAAGGGACGCGTCAATTTCGCCTTCTCGTGGAACGAACGAGAAGGCCCGCGAATTTATTGCGCCACTTCATCTTCCCAGCTTAAGCACTAGGAAGTGGTGATGGGCGGGCGTTTTGAGGGACTGTCTTATGTTACTTTGACGTTCAAAAAGTGCTGACTCTCAGCCTAGTTTGAATAAATGACTATTGATTTTCAATTTGAATTCGCGAGAATTCTCCGGAAGACGTTTGTTTGTTACAAAATTGAAAAAAGTTATTTACGGTACCTATGTATAATTTCGTTACAAAAACTCGCTTCTCGCCATTTCACTGCAATTTAAATTGAACCTAACGATCCACGCCGTTTCTGGTTGTAGCCATATTGATATCAATAGTCGTATCTGAGTAGCGGAAATTTATCCAACACACTAACGTAATTTTCTGTCTAATTCCAAAACATCCGAACAAAGAATAAAGTAAATAAAATGCTTTCTGAGACGTTGCCGCGTTGCCAACTTATCACTGTGGGTAACCGTACTAACCATATGACAAAATCACGACGTTAAACTATTACACATTGTTAAAATTTCTATGGTCCTCTGTTACTGGCTGCTACTTTATGACACAGTTCTTGTTCGCTAGCCCGTCGCTTAAATACCGTTTTAATAAAGCAATGTTGTTGTTTTAGTGAAGAGGAGACCTTAAAGCCTCTTACAAGTCGAGAGAAAGAGATCGAATGGTTAGATAACTTTTTGAGTGAACATCTTGAAAAGGAACAGTCTGGATCTCTGTATGTCTCAGGTCAGCCAGGCACCGGAAAAACTGCAAGTTTATCGTACATTTTGAACTTACCTAAGGTATGTTATTTTTCTTTCATATTTATCTTAATTGTGCCCACATCAACCTTTGCCACAACTTTCTTTCTACCCCTTTTTTTTTTTTTTGATCACGAGGTGGAAATCCTCATGGATGTCCTCCGCCCTGGGGTGGGCGGAGGGGTCTGTCAGACTCTTACTGACTAAAACCACCCCGGTGTTCCGTCCCACACCTACGTCGGGGACCACGGGAACCAATATGTCTTCCGCGATCCCCAACTGGTGCCGGCCCGCCTTTGCGGGCCTCCTCACGTTGGGGGGGAGTGAGGTGTTAAACTCCCCCCCATACATCACAGAGAGGCGCGCGTGGAACACTACGCGCCACGATCTCGGGTCCGTAGCAATAGGGGGCGACGGATGTAGCAATAGGGGGCGACAACTTTCTTTCTACCCCTCATTCAACTACAGCATAATTTTCGCATTAACAAACGTCGTAAAATTTATATGACATTTTTAACCCCAGCTGGGTTCCTTTGGCGCTGCAAATATAATCAAGAATATTGCTTTGTTACAGTTTAGAGAAGGATACAAACAAGTATACATTAATTGTACAATGATGAAATCAGCTGCTAGTATTTATAGCAGAATTTGTAAGGAACTTCAAGTGCCAACAACTGGATCGACTGAAAAAGCTTGTTTCAATGCCATTGAAAAATATTTAAAGAAAAAACATAAAATGATGTAAGTAACATTGAGATCTAGCTCCACCACCTAAAAGTAGAAACTTATCATCATCATTCATCATTCTTCTGCTCTTATTCCGATTTATTTGGGGTCGGCGCAACATGTAGTTTTCTTCCACACCTCTCTATCAGTCGCCGTCTCAGCAGTCACCACCTCTCTATACTTATCTATATATTAATTCACACAGTCACATAAAAGTACAAACTGATAAAATTATGTTTCGTAAGTTTTGATGCAAGTATGCCTCTAAATGTTGATAATTGTTTGCAGACTTTTAGTATTAGACGAGATAGACCAGTTAGACAGCAAGCGCCAGTCAGTGCTGTACTCGATCTTCGAGTGGCCGGCTATGCCTGGGTCGCGCGTGGTGTTGGTGGGCGTTGCTAACGCACTGGACCTGACGGAGCGAACACTGCCGCGCCTGCAAGCGCGATGCTCGCTCCGCCCGCGCACGCTGCACTTCGCGCCTTACACCAAGCAACAGATCATCAACATATTCACCAATGTGTTGGCCACTGAAGACAACACCAATGTGTTTTCTCCTGTCGCTTTACAAATGCTTGCAGGTATTTAATTTCATTATATTTATTACGTTTCATACATTCATTTTTAGGGTTCCGTTGCCAAATGGCAAAAAACGGAACCCTTATAGATTCGTCATGTCTGTCTGTCTGTCTGTCTGTCCGAGTATGTCACAGCCATTTTTTTTTCGAAACTATAAGAGCTATGCTGTTGAAACTCGGTAAGTAGATGTATTCTGTAAACCGCATTAAGGACGCTATAACATTTTTCTACAGCTATCGGTGGTTTTTCGGTACCAATTAAATCAAGAGGAATCACAACTGCGAGGTCAATTATGGTCTAAATTAAAGATAATTTAATCATCTCCATGATAGAACCATTAAAATTGGATAGTCCCATACAATATTTTCACAAAAATACGTTTTTCCCACCACAATAATCGAAGAAAATGAAAAATAATGGGGTCTGAAACGGTACCTGTATAATGAGATCAACTGCATGTTTTAACTTCAAAATGACAAGAAATTATGGCTAATATAATCTTCTACATTTTGCCTACATATTTTGTAATTAAATACATAACTTTTTTATTTATGAGAAAAATAAAGAACGGTCTAAAATTTCTTCATACATTTTCTACTCGCGGTTTGTCATTCCGCGCTCAGACGCGCCCTAGGAAGCACGGGCGTATCGCTTTTTTCTACGAAATAAATACGATCAAAATAATAATAAAGTGAGTGCCATGCTGTATACTGTGGTTGAAAAATGTTGATACTTTTCGGACCAAAAATATGAGTACCAAACTTATTACCAGAACTTGGTTTAGAAATAAATAACTCAAATTCTATTGGGAATTATGGAGTAGTGATGATTACGAATATGTATTCATTTACAAGAATTCAAGATGGCGGATGATTATTCAATAAAAAGTTATATGAACATCTGTTTTCAATGTGGTAATTAAATTATGCAAGTGTCGTCTATTTTCGGAATGAAATTCTTTAATGTAGCTTGCGGTAGGGGTAAACAAGGGTGCTGAAGCCGATTGTGAGGTCAAAATCAAAAACAAAAAATGGCGGTTGCGAAAATTTTCAAAGTTTTCATCATGGGTGTCCATTTCAATATTTTCGAAGGTGCTGAAGCCGAAAACTCCATAAAAATTATATTCGGAGTCAATAAAAAACTTTTTTACAAAAAAAAAAAAAACAATCGACTTCCTTAAAAACACTACAAAGTGAAAAATAACTTTAATTTCGGAAGTCGGTGTCTTAGGATCTGTATTTATGTTTTTTTTGCCACCGACTTCTGAAATTAAAGTTATTTTTCACTTTGTAGTGTTTTTAAGGAAGTCGGTTGTTTTTTTCTGTAAAAACGTTTTTATTTTTAAATTTTTAGTTGTGGTATCCCCCCCCCCCCCGCACTAATTCCAAACAAACAATGCATATTTATGCGATAGCAGAAATCGCGGTTGATTTGCTGTCATTTTTTAAAGACTTCCGGTGTCTATCTCTGGAACTCATCATCAGATCTATATGAAATTTATATGGGACCATTTCGGAATAAAGCCCTTTCAAACAAAAAAAAAAGAATTTTGCAAATCCGTCTATATATGACGGAGTTATGGCCGAACATACATAAAAAAAAAATATATATATAAACATCCGAATTGAGAACCTCCTCCTTTTTGAAGTCGGTTAAAAAAGGCTAAGGAACATACTACGACGACGATAAAACGACGAATATTTTAATTTTTAAATAAAAAGTGGGCATAGCTATAAACTTTGGGTAATTTTAGGATAGTGATTACGAATGTTTCATCCAAATACGGCGGGTATTGTTTTTTAGAAAAAAAATATCATCCATATTGGGGGTAGGGATTATGAAATCATCGATTTTTAATTTAAAATGGCTGATGTACTGTTACGATGAAATGTCGACATGGGTATCTGTTTTGGAGGTTTTGGTAGTATGTAGTCAAAATATTTAACGTAACTTTCATTAGTTACATAAATTGAAAATCATGTAGTTAATCATTATCTCTCAAAAATGTTACAAGTCATTTCGAATTATAAATACATAGTAGAGTACAAAAACAGCCTTCATACAAAAATGAAGGCCTCCTAGGGTTCCTACTGTGTATTAAAAATTCTGAATACGCTCTCCAATCTCAAAGGCGAAGTTCGGGCGTCACACAATTTTTGCTTAGTTTTATTTAGGGAATATCCTGTATATTTTCACCGATAGTCCTCGATCACCATCCGTTATATTTGTTAATTATCCAAAAATATTATTTAAAAAAAATATTGTAACACCTCATTTTTTTTTTTAATTGGCAAATTATATACGTTAATCCAAAAATAACGATGATCATGATAATAAAACTTCTTGACTGTCATCAAATGCAAAAAGTAAAGTTAGTTTACTACTAATTTTACTCAACATTGCTAGTAAAATAAAATCAATAATACCTTCGAGTATCAAGATTGGTTAAGTAATGTTTAAAATCGAGCAAACAATGGTTTCAATGTGTGCGTGCACGAAATGTTGTTGTGTGGCGACTCAGATACCTAAATTTGAGCGATTCAAAAATGTTATAGCGTCCTTAAGATTTTCACACAAAAATAGAAAAAAAAACAATAATATTTGGGGTTCCCCAATACATAGAACTGAAACTCAGATTTTTTTATTTCATCAAACCCATACGTGTGGGGTATCTATGGATAGGTCTTCAAAAATGATATTGAGGTTTCTAATATCATTTTTTTTTAAAACAATAATATTTGGGGTTCCCCATACACAGAACTGAAACTCAAAAAAAAATAATCATCAAACCCATACGTGTGGGGTATCTATGGATAGGTCTTCAAAAATGATATTGAGGTTTCTAATATCATTTTTTTCTAAACTGAATAGTTTGCGCGAGAGACACTTCCAAAGTGGTAAAATGTGTCCCGCCCCCCGTAACTTCTAAAATAAGGGAATGATAAAACTAAAAAAAATATATGATGTACATTACCATGTAAACTTCCACCGAAAATTGGTTTGAACGAGATCTAGTAAGTAGTTTTTTTTTAATACGTCATAAATCGTAAACCACAATAGGCAACATGCAATATTTTTATTTTTGTTTTCACTTTAAAGAATTCCATGTAGAATAGACCACAAATATATAAAAAAATTAAAATATTGTAATTTATCGGAAAAAATGAGGTTTTAAATTGACAGTTTAAATTTTCCCGCGAAAACGGACCTATAGTTCCGATGACGTCATTCTTGTCTGTCACTGGTTGTATTTGTTGGTCGGCTTTCATACTTTTGCATATTTTTTCGACTTTTGAGATAGTTTTTTTTGAAAAATTTGTAAATCGACTATCCGTCAACATCAGGTGATCATAACAATACCACTAATAATCCAGCCAGTGAGTCCGTGTATACTTAAACAAAGTTTCCAAATAAATTGTTTTTGACTGGACCTTGAGACCCAAAACTGAGAAAAAGTTGGTTTCAAGCTGCGAAAAGAAATTTCAGTTTTCTCCAAACACCATTTCAATACTCAAAACTTTATTGCAATCCACAATACATCACATCATCATGCATCATTCATTCTTCATTGCATAGCTTTCTTTCCTTTTTGCATTATTCGATGCTGTGAACTGTGAAGATCACTTTGACGTAATAAGTCAGCGAATATACTTGTTATATGTTTAGTAAATCTGCTTGTACGTGAAAACACGTTAGTAACCTACCTAATACTTACAAACTTGTCTATAACATGTATTACATTTATAGTTGGAGAATGACGTCAAAAATTGGATTAAAGTTTAAAATGGGTGGAGGAAAACTTTTTCTGAAAAATAACTCTTAGTAAATTCCTGGAATCTGCTTTTATAAACCTACCTTCCAGTTTTTACAATAAAAATGCAATTAATATTCCCATAAAATAATATTAACTTTTACATCCATAGCCTCAATAAGTTGTCATAACAGGAGTGAGGTGACGTCACTCTTGTTATAAACGCTGATTGGTGTTTTGAAATACGTTTTGTTTCAAGTCATTTTTAACTCGTAATTATTGTTAAAAATTAACATTATGTAACATAAAAACATTGCAGTGGCCCTTCTTTTATACTTTTTTAACATTTTAATCATAAAATTTTCATAAATATTATATTTGCATCTTCCCTATTTACCTTTCATTCAGTCAACTCAAATATAAAAATTAAAAAAAAAAAAAAAATTCATAAACATAAACCTCCTGCAGGTTTGTACGGAACCCTCGGTGCGCGAGTCCGACTCGCACTTGGCCAGTTTTTCTTGCATTTATTCCCCAGCTTCTTCTATCCCACTGTTAGGAAAAGGTCACCCCGGTACAGTTTTCGCTCGCCAACTGCTGTATAATTTTAATTTGTATGTTCAAAGTGAAGTATATTTAACATCCTATGTAAATGATTTCAGCTAAAATCTCAGCGATATCTGGGGATATGAGGAGAGCTTTAGACATAGGAAGAAGAGTTATAGAGCTCGCGAAAAGGACAAAGTTTTCGGATAATAAGTCCATTGACAGCATGATGAATGATTCTACAGTAACCGTAGAACTGAAGCAAGTACTAGAAGTATTGAACGACGTATATGGCGGGTCGAGGAAGATCGAGTCGGACGCAGAGGATGGGTTCCCGCTGCAACAGAAATTAATACTTTGTAGTATAATGTTAATGCTGACGAAGGGGAAGGTGAAGGAAATCGTAATGGGGAAGCTGCATGATGTTTATAAAAAGTAAGTTTCTCAAGTCATCATTTCTCTGCCTTGCCTGTCCCATGGTATTGGTGTGTTTTCCATCCTGCCATGTCAACCGCATTCATTGACTCCCTTTTCTTTCATATCATTCCTCACACAGTCCATCTTATCTCTTTCTCTGTCAAGAGTTTATTATTATGTTTTTGGAGCTCGGCTTGCTAAAATTTCCTCGTGATAGGTAGTAAGCATACGGTGGAAATTGTCACTGGCAAAGTACTGATGTAGTAGTGGAATGAACCGTGGTGTCGAGTCATCGTCATCAGCAGCCTAATGATCCCACTGCTGGGACACAGGCCTTCTCTCGGTGAGAGGGAGTGGGCCATAATCCACCACGCGGGCCCAGTGCGGTTTGGTAGATGTCACATGTCTTCGAATTTTGATTTTCCTCACGATGTTTTCCTCACGATGTTTTTCTTCACCGTTTTGAGAGCAGTGGTGGTGAAATAATTTACACAAAATAAAGCGACATCTCGGCTGTTAGTACTGGGCCACCACTGTTCACGATGTCGGTGTGGAGTGCACGTGTGTAAATGTGTGGGTTTTGTGTGCAGGGTGGCGGCGGCGCGGAACATCGTGCCGCTGGACATGTGCGACACGTGCGCGGCCTGCGCGCTGCTGGAGGCGCGCGGCGCATTGCGACTGAGTAGCGGCAGTGGCGCGTCACGGGCCCGGCGTGTTCGTCTGCAGTGGGACCACGCCGAACTAGCCGCCGCGCTCAGAGACAAGCCCTTACTCAGCGCCATACTCGACGACGTCAGCTGTCTGCCTTCCTAGCACACGCTTCCACTCCATGTTGAACATAAGTTAGGTCAGTTAACACTATGCATTTTTGTAGCCTTTTGACTCGCCCAGTTGTTTGGGTAAGAGCTCTTACACACGAGCGGCATGTCGCCAACGGCAGGTAACTACAGCCGTCGACACGCGATGATGAGGCTGATCTTTAAAAATGGCATGTCGCCGGCTGCCGTCGAGACGCGTCGACAATTACAACATGCCGCTCGTGTATAAGAGCTCTTAGATTTGTATTTAGGTTTTATTGATTTAACTTTGTGTTTTTTATTTTCATTGACTGACTTGCGCATTCTTAACGTTAATGCAAGTTTTAAATTAAGTTTTTAAGTGTAATCTTTATTTGATTAAGGACTTCAAATGTTTGTTAACAGTTAAATGTTATTATTATGGACTCATACTAATTGTCTGTTACTTGTTAGCTTTATTGACTGTATGAAATCAGGATAAGTGAACTAAATGAAACACTATAAAATTCTAGGCTGTGTTAATAATAATTGTAGTCAGAGAAATTGACACTGTATGAAACGTTTAAGAGTTTTGATGACTTTAAAAATGCAAGAGTTTTCCTAATAGCCTAGTTCATAAGACAGTACAATGTATAATCATGTATTAAATAGCTATTTATTTTAGCCAGTAGGTAGGAATCAATATAAAATTCAAATAACAGGCAAACATCCCAGTTTTCTCTGTATGTCTAAGACTTAACTTTAATATCAGGACAAATCTTTGTGTGATGAGCATAATCATTTGTTCTGTGTCTGGGTGTAATTTATCTATAATATGTATGTATTTAGAAATATATAAGTATATTTATCAGTTGTCTGGTTACCATAGTACAGGCTCTGCCTAGTTTGGGATCAGATAACAGTGTGTTGGTTGTCCTAAGATATTTATTATTATTATTTATTTATTTATTATATTTATATCTTGCTATTATTTAAGTTGTTAATCTTTGCCTCATCTTTTTCGGGTCGTACCTGTTTGCCATCCCATCGGAATTTGAGAGTGAGGGAACAGAGAGCGCACCTGTGTTCCTCTGAGCGTGTGAGCCTCTACTGAAATTATCTGCCATGCCCGAATTTGATCTGCTGGAGGCCTATATTATTCATTGATATGTGTATGAGTGTATGTTAGTAGTTTATGGTCGCGCTGATTGCTAAGCTAAACAGGCAGCTGTGAAGCATATTATTACAAATACAATGGGGCGAAGAGCGTGCGTAATAAAAGCTAAAATATTACCCTTCGATAAATCAGCTCGTTTCTCACGGTTTTACGCTTTATTGCTTCAGCTCTGCTTGTCTCTACTAGTTTACACATGTAGGTCATTGCGTTTTGTTCATGTTCTTATTATTAACTAGATATAATTAGAATAAGTACCTGATTTTGTTATTACTCCGTGTGCCTACATATTCATGAACTTTATTTCTATTATTATGTACCCAACTTCGTTACAATATCCTTATAATGAATGTATTATCATACAACACGACAGACATAGTGCTGGTCCAGTAGTGCTATTCTGTTAAAATCTCACCGTGATAACTTGGGTGAAGTGAGCTTAAAGTGAGCTGTGATTACTGTCAATCCCTAGCATTAGTTGGAATGACAACTCACTTTTAGGTCACTTCACCTAAGTTCTCACGGTGAGATTTTAATAGAATAGATCGGCTGTACTGAAATGAACAAATGCCCATCGAGCGTGTGTTCGTTTACTTATTTTGGTATCTGTGTCATCAGCGGCCTATGTTCCCGCTGCTGGACACAGGCCTCGTCTCATTGAGAGGGAGTGGGCCATAATCCACCACACGGGCCCAGTGCGGGCTGGTAGATATCACATGTCTTCGATTTTGTTTGTTTTCAAGACATACCGGTTTCCTCACGATGTTTTCACCGTTTTGAGGGATCTGTGTACTATATTAAAATGACCAAAACTTTCTTGATCCAGTGATGGACTAGCAACTCAATACTTCGAACAGCATTTTTTATTGTTTAGCCGTACAGCACAGTGGTACAGTTTTATTACGTGACGAAAATTTCCAATTATGTAATGTTTTGTGTTTTGTCGAATAGCGTTTTCATAAAAAAAAACTTCTATATCAATGTTTTAATCGTTTTTGTACTCGCATTTTATGAATGAGATTTTTCAAGCATTTCTTTTTAAGTTGAATTAACTGTTTAAGATTTTTGTTTTTAGCTAAGACGTGTACTAGTTTAGTATTTATTTAAGTTTTAAAAGGAGAGCCAAAGTTCGATTGATCTTGACTTCAATTGTGTGTATGAATGTTTGATGCAGTGGTATAATTCAATAAAAATAAATTTAACACCATATTTCAAATCTTTTTATTAATGCTAACACTTAAAAAGTTAATCCTATTCGTGCAAATAATACTTTTTACAAATTTTTAAATACCTACTTAGAGTGAAATAATTATAGTATTATGTAAGTGTGTAGCTTGGAGGGGATGACTGACGAAAGTAAATTAATACTGATAATACCAAGAAAGAGAAACTTTTTCTCTGCATCACTTGTAAATTGGTTTTTATGATTGGGTTCAACTTAAAGGAATTTTAACGACTGTTTTCTAAATGGTTGAATTAAACTTTTTTTAAGAAACGATAAATTATGAGCCTTTAGCTTTCCATTTCGTCTTTTTTTTTTAAATTAGACTGTTGGCTCAAAAGCTACAAACCTACTTATTAGCAGCGTTCAAACATTCTCTGTTCATATATTATTTCACTCTGTCGTATTGAGGATGTAGTTATGGCTATCATTGAGTAAAATATCCAAATTGTTAACAATTTGTTGATTTAATAAATAACTTAATAATAGATAGACACTTGGTTTTGTACAATGTCAGCCATCTAAAGTACTAGAGGGCGA
This sequence comes from Aporophyla nigra, assembly GCA_947507805.1. Lineage (NCBI taxonomy): Eukaryota > Metazoa > Arthropoda > Insecta > Lepidoptera > Noctuidae > Aporophyla > Aporophyla nigra. The sequence continues at coordinate 14,817,753 of OX382302.1, read as the reverse complement.
GAGTGCGATATGATAGTTGTCTCATAGGCGGAGGGAGGGGTTGCGCGAGCGCACGAAGTTCAGCAGCTCGTCGCTGTCCTCGCACACGAACGGCTTCACATGGTGGCAGGCTACGTCGTGCCACTTGATGCCGTCGTTGTAGAAGTTGTTCAGGATCGCCAGGCACGACTCGTCATTACCCTGCACGACAAACATCAATTTAGAATAACAAAAAAGAACGCTACGTATTTCAGCAATGAAGACTCTTTTAAAAGTTTGAATATAGATATTTAATGTAAAGACAACTTTAACTGACCTGAGCGGCTTCGCGATTGTCAGGCTGGGCTTGTCCGTAACCGCCCGTGTAGGACCAGTCACCGGTGTTGCGCTGGGTGGTGGGTCCGATCTTACCGCCGGAGCCCGACCAGAACCAGCCGTTCACATTGGGAGGCTGCAGGTCAGTGCGGTCGCAGCCGGCGAAGTTACATTTACGTCCAGATGTCCAAATGTACCGGATGTTTCCGCGTGCGATCCTTTGTTTCACGAATTCATTTTCCTATAAAATAAATTACCATGTCAGTGTTATCAATTTGTTTAGTACCTATATAATTTTAACCATTTGGGCCCGTATGACATCAATTTCAATGCAGGCGAATTCGTTTTCAAGGACTGTTTTTGTACACATGTAAACAAAGTGCGTGACACTTCATTTATAATTTATCTGTGAAGATCTTTTATTCTATGGAGCGAGCTGTCATATTGAATGACTGATGCCACATGAAAAATGTAGAGCTTATAAAAGTGATAATTTTAATGTAATTAGAATATTAATAGTGATTAATAAGAACTGGTGAAACAATAGCTTTAAATGTTGTTTCTCTTTTCAGGTAAAAGTAGTGTATAATTAATGTTAAAGAATGTTTTGTAAAACTTTATGTAATAAAATAAAATTTTCTCTTTTCAGAGCAACTCAATTTTGGTTATAGTTTTACTGTTCACCGTAATATTAAAGGATAATTATAAATTATCCTATTATAAAACAACATTTCTATAGCTGGTTACCAGAAATAATGGAAAAATTAAGATTTGAGTTTATGGTCAAAGCCAGTGAGGATGTGAAAACAAATATAATTTGTGTGACGGCAATCACGGATTTAGATGGCCGAACCTTTGCGATCCCAGATAAGTTACAACCTGTAAAATTACATACTGAAATAGTACAAACCCAAATCTTTCAGAAAGTAAAGGCAACATTACAAAAACGGCATGAGAAACGACAGGTGTGGATATCCATAAACCCGGATATGAAGGTGGTTTATTGTGATGAAGATGGAAATAAACAATTTATGGGATACCTATTGGAGGAACAAGCAAAACCACAAACTTCTACAACAGGAATTTCAGAAGAATCTCTAGCGCGAATCATTGAAAGCTTCGCAGAAATCAAGAAAGATTCATCAAAACCTTTCAATATGGGAAAAATGGTAGAAAAATTTGTTATACAAAAATTCAATAGCAAGATTACCAATGTGACCCAGTGGATGACTACCTTTGAAGCGGAATGTGTCCGTACAGGAATAGAAGAAGACGTCAAAAAAATTGAAATTTTTAGGTTATTTATAGAAGATTCTTGTTTAGACTGGTATAGTTCCATGCTTATAAAGCATACTATAAATTCAGAATGGGCAATGTGGAAAAAGATCTTTTGTGAAACATATGCGGATAAGAGTTGGTCACCGATCAGGTATGCGATGTTATTCAAATACAGACAGGGCTCATTACTGGAGTATGCGTTAAAGAAAGAGAGACTACTGTTAGAAATAAATAAGTCGATAGATAAACTCACTCTAATTGATTTGATTGCCACTGGATTACCGAATTTTATTGCAGATAAGATTGATAGGAATAGTTTAAAGGAAACTGAAGACTTATTTCATAGTTTAAGAAGTTTAGAGCATATGGTTAACAATAAATCATTTGATAAAAAGATAGGAACTTCTGAAAGTAAAATTAAAGAGACAAATGTGAAGCCCTTGTATAATCCGTGTAAAATATGTGAAAAAGAGAATAAAGGTATACGTTACCACCGTGAATCCCAATGTTGGTTCAAAATAAAAAATAATGACAGGCCAAAAAAAGATCAAATAAGGAGTGTTAACAATTCTGAATTAGAAATGGAATTAAATGAAATTGATCCAAAAAACTAATAGTGCCGCCATTAATAAAAATTAAACTACTAATTAATGACACTTTGGAAACATCAGGAATCTATGATTCAGGATCTAATGTGTCCTTAATTAATTCAAGGTTATTATCTTTGAAAAAAATACCTACTAATGATAAAAATGCAGGTTTAAAAACAATTAATGGCGTAAAAAAATCAATAGGAATGGTAACTTTGAAAATTAAAATTTTCGAAATTGAAAAACAAGTTAATATTTTTGTTATAGATGAAGACAACTTCGACTATGATTTCCTAGTTGGGTTAGACTGTATACAAAAATTTCATTTAACTCAAAATGAGAATTTAAATATCACCCAAAATGTCCTCACCTATAATAATAGAGATTACATAGAAAGTAAAGAAAAGCAACCTATAAACACTAAAGAAATTCCTGGCAGCTCAGGTAGTGATATAGGGAATAAACAAGATATATTTTATGGAAAAAAAGGTGTGGATCTTAGAAAGAAATATAAAAAAGAAACTATCACTGATGAGTATAAAATAAACTTTAATGAAAATATAATAGTCGAAAATTTTGATATTTCAGTCAATAATTTAAATCATCAGGAAAAATCTGATATTGATAAATTGATATGCAAATATAATTCAGTCTTCGCTAAAGACAAATTTGATATAGGTACTGTAAAAGGTTACGTAGCCCATATTGATTTGTTGATAGATAAATACTGTAGTAAAAGACCGTATAGGTGCTCTATCGAGGATATGAAAGAAATTGAGCATCAAATATCAAAATTATTAGAAAATAATTTAATCGAGGAGTCTTATAGCCCTTTTGCCGCTCCGGTAACACTAGCATTTAAAAAAGAAGATGGAAGGAGATCAAGGCTTTGTATAGATTTTCGCGAATTAAATAAAATTGTAGTCCCCCAATCGCAACCATTTCCACTAATCGAGGATCTGATGGTTAAAACAAGGAAATGTAAAATATTTTCAACATTCGATGTAAACTCAGCGTTCTGGTCCATACCTCTTAAAATTGAAGATAGACACAAAACGGCATTTGTTACTCAAGAAGCACACTTTCAGTGGACTTGTTTACCTTTTGGCTTAAAAACTTCTCCCGCTATATTTCAGAGAATACTTAGTAGCATTATAAGAAAGCATAAACTGTCAAACTTTACTGTCAATTATATTGACGATATTTTAGTATTTTCTGAAACGTTCGAAAAACACATTGAGCACGTATCTTTGTTATTGGAAGCAATTTTAAAAGAAGGTTTTAAATTAAAATTCACGAAATGTAACTTTGCACAGGACTCAGTAAAATATCTAGGGCACATAATAAAAAACAATACTGTCACTCCATTAAAAGATAATTTGATTGCCATAAAAGAATTCCCAATTCCAAAAACACAAAAAAACGTCCGACAATTTTTAGGAAAAATCAATTTCTATGGAAAATATGTGCCAAATATTTCAATTATACTGGATCCTTTACATAATTTATTAAGGAAAGGAGAAAAATTCGTTTGGTCCGATAAATGCCAAGAATCCTTTGATACTATAAAAAAACTACTTTGCTCAAAACCAATTCTAGCCATCTTTGATCCAGATTTTCCAATACATATTTATACAGACGCTAGCATACAAGGTATAGGTGCAATTTTAAAACAAATTCAACCTAACGGTGATGAAAAGCCTTGTGCATATTTTTCCAAAAAATTAAACGACTCCCAAAAAAAGAAAAAAGCCATATATCTTGAGTGTTTGGCAATAAAAGAGGCAGTAAAATACTGGCAACACTGGCTTATAGGAAAAACATTCACGGTTTTTTCAGACCACAAACCTTTAGAAAAAATGAATATTAAAGCCAGAACGGACGAGGAACTGGGAGATTTAACATATTATTTGTCACAGTTCAATTTTGAAATAATATATTCTCCGGGCAAATATAATATTGAGGCAGATACTTTAAGCAGAAACCCTGTGCTAGAATCGTATGAAAATCAAGATAGTAGTTTAAAAGTAGTGAATTTTGTTAAATTAGAAGACATACGAAATGATCAAAATAAAAATGATAATATAAAACAAAATATGTATAAACTTATTTTCAAACATAACATATATTATAAAAAGATAGGAAAAAATGAAAAGATTGTACTAACTGAGGAGTTTAGTAAAAAGATTATAAAACATGTACATCACCACTACTGTCACATAGGAAGGCAACAAATGGAAAAGAAGATTAAACCCTTTTATCAAGCTAAAAATTTATTGGATAATATAAAAAAATATTGCGAAAACTGTGATGTCTGTATAAAAAACAAATCTAGAGGAAAATACAAATTTGGACTAATGTCTCACTTAGGTCCCGCTACCTATCCTTTCGAAATAGTGTCTATAGACACCATAGGAGGATTTGGTGGTTCTCGTTCAACCAAAACATATTTACATCTTCTAGTAGACCACTTCACTCGCTACGCCTTCATTTTGACATCCAAAACCCAGAATGCGAATGATTTTATAAAACTTGTCCAAAAAGTAACACAAGATTATAAAATAAACTTAATTCTATCAGATCAATATCCAGGCATAAATTCAAGGGATTTCAAATTTTTTTTAGAAAAGGAAGATATACCTATAGTTTTCACTGCTGTAAATGCGCCATTTTCGAATGGATTGAACGAAAGGTTAAACCAAACATTGGTTAACAAAATTCGGTGCAAGATAAATGAAAGGAAGGATAAAATTGCTTGGACAACTATTGCTCACGAATGCACTGAAAAATATAACGAAACTGAACATAGTGTAACAGGGTTCTCTCCAAAATATTTATTGGAGGGAAAAAATGTTGACATTCTACCAGATGAACTGAAACAAAATATAACACATAATCATCTATTGCGAGACCGAAAAATTGCCTTAGAAAATAGTATAAAATCCCACAATTATAATAAACAAAGATTTGATAAGAACAGAAAACATTATGAACTAAAAGTCGGAGATTCTGTATATGTTGAAAACGGAAACCGGTTAAACCGAAAAAAACTAGATGAATTGAAAATAGGACCTTACCAAATTGTAGACAAAATATCCAATTCAATTTACAAGGTAAACACAGGTCACAAGAAGTCAGAGTCGAATCTCTTTCATGTTACTAAACTTATTCCAGTAGTGGAGTAAAACAATAAAACTAAGTAATTTAGAAAAAGGGGGGGGGGGGAGATGTAAACAAAGTGCGTGACACTTCATTTATAATTTATCTGTGAAGATCTTTTATTCTATGGAGCGAGCTGTCATATTGAATGACTGATGCCACATGAAAAATGTAGAGCTTATAAAAGTGATAATTTTAATGTAATTAGAATATTAATAGTGATTAATAAGAACTGGTGAAACAATAGCTTTAAATGTTGTTTCTCTTTTCAGGTAAAAGTAGTGTATAATTAATGTTAAAGAATGTTTTGTAAAACTTTATGTAATAAAATAAAATTTTCTCTTTTCAGAGCAACTCAATTTTGGTTATAGTTTTACTGTTCACCGTAATATTAAAGGATAATTATAAATTATCCTATTATACACATATAACATTCTGCCTGTAATCTCCGAACGGTTAAGCTGTAGAGTACTTATAGTTCGTCCAAATATAGTTGTAGTTTAGTTATGTTCATTTTTACAACCACTGTGAGTTATATTTTAAAATGTCATATCTGGCAGTCAAATCCATATTTCACAACACATAAGTAGGTATATAGGTTTGCTACCGACGATGAGCTTTCTTTTTTGATCTCTAGATGAAATCATGGAACCGTTATAAGACTATGATAAATACCAGAGATACGCACCGCAATGCTAAGTCAAAATTAAGTTCTCTTTAAAATGAAGCCCTAATTTATTTCTAAATATATGTGAAATATGAACCTACTTTTGTAGATTTCTCAAATGACCGCCGACTAGTGCTGAGTTATGCAAAAGCTAGCTATACGATGTAAATCGGCTATTTGGTAGTAGGTGCACGGACTGCATATTTACATGGAACCTTGGAACTAACAAGTGTCACGGACACGATCGATGACCGATTAACACAACCAAGCTTGTTTCTGTCATAAAACAATAAATTATACTGCTGCATTTTCACCTGTATGCATAAAACAACAGTGGGTAGGTGTATCTTCTCTAGGCAGCCCGGTAAGTCTACCTACTAAGGGTTTCAATAGTAAGTCATGGTGTCATGTGTGTTAATGTCAGTAGCGGGAAGTCCACGTCCGCCGCGTACGTCCGGCACAAGAAGTGGGCAACACGGCTGCGGGAGGAATTTGTGCCACGTGCTACTTGCGGAGCGATCGCCTCCGCGCACTCGTCTGACGCACTCGGCCGTTGCACCCCTTTCACGCGACGTCTTCAACGCTCTACAAATCGAATCAATCTATCCTAATGAATATTGATGCGCGCTAATGACTCAATGGATGTAGGAACTTACACTGATCTGCTAGAATTGCGGATGTATCGAGTTCTGTACAATTGTATGGATACAAGAAAAACAACCCAAAGAAAATACTCAAAGGTTGTTGTTTGGCATGCTTTCGTAACAATAGAGGTGCGCGTTCGTTGCCATCTTACAACCGACAGGAAGTGTTTAGAGAAAACTTGCGTATTTTCCATTGATGACTCACCCGGATGAACTTTAACAATACATGTCTATTAAAACAATGTGTTAAAAGTTTTCATTTAAAGCCTATTTGTTTTTATACATTATGAAAAAGTTGCAGAAATAGTTTCCTTTGTTCTCTACTTCTCATGTGCACTTGCGTAGAAGAATTCATTAGGATACGTATCATTACACACACTTACCTAGGTATTTCTTAATAATCTCGGTTATGTTTAAGTGCAATCCAAAATGATGAAATGAAGCAATTCCACTATGACCATTAAGTTTCATGCAACACCTACCTACATCGCTTTAATCTGAGAGTTCAGCTGCTTTGTTCCCAAGATTCATCACATCATTGTGAAATATGTTTTTGTAGCAGATATACCACTTCATCATGATGAAATACAGATTGCTATTCAAAATTAAATTAGTCCTAGAAATCCAACGTTTCAGCCATACAAATTGCAGGTGGATGATGGCGGGGGAGAAGACATATCATCACGATCGACCTAGTTGTTCGCGTTAAATGACCACATGGATAATGAAGATGATTATCTCAAGGTTCATCTACATTCGCTGGGATATGTACGATTGTTCTAAACATTGGCCCAGTCATGTGTGCGTACTTAATAGACTGTACTTTATTTTGCAATGGATAGAAAACCTTGAACATGTAACTAATAGGATATCTTCTATGTTTTGACCTTCAGACTTCACCTTCATCTCAGGTTGCTTAGCTCATGAAGCAGTGTAGTTTTTTTTGCGTATTATTATGTTTGTTTTTTGCATACCTGTGGAGTTTCCAGCGAGACGGCGTCCATGCAGTGGCGGCGGCAGATGTTCCTCGCATCGAGCCAGTCTACCTCCAGGTTGCGGGTCGGGGTGTGCTCCCAGCTGAAGAAGTATGAGTGGAGGACTCCTCGGGCGTCGCGGTACGTTGAGTGACGGACTCCTATGGGGACACAAATGACATTTGGTAAGTAGAATACTTCACTTCAAATAGTTTTCAATACATATTAAGGCAGATAGATATATCCGTCTGGGTCTTTCTCATACATGCAATGAGAGTAAAATCGCGTGAGGAAGAGTGCAGATACTTGTGCAACATTCCGCATGTAAGTCACTGAACTACTAAGAACTTAGTACAAAGCATGTCACCTATTGAACAGTCGATGACGACAGATGTTGGTAGTTACTTTGAATTTCGAAATGGTGTTTATCTAAAACGTCTTGTCGTTCACAAGTTTGCCGTTTGCACAACACCGCACGTTGTCCTGATTCACACAACCACTGCGGTGAATCTATGTGAGTAGGTATTCAGACATGCCTATTATTATTATTTAATACCTTACCAATTGAGCTAACTACTTAGCCATAAGTACAGATCAATAAACCGAATCACGAACCGATCATTTTAATCTCATTCATTAATCTGCCAACAAATTACTAACCTGATAGGATCTGGGGTGCAAAATTAAGATCAGCGCAATCGTTAGATACTTTAATTAGTAGATTGCCAAATTGCTGCAATGATTAGCACAAACATTTTGCCCAAGAAAGGTTAATAAATACTTATGTTGTTGGTGATATTAAAACTCTCGCTTTAATGCGAGACATTATCGTTCATAAAGTGTGCAATCAAAATGAACCCATCGTCATGTCGTTAAATGAAGCGATTCTTTCGTAATTAGAAAGTTCATTTATGTATTTTCACATGGTTAATTACTTACCAGATAAAATTCGCGTTAGTAATATTGACATAAACTCATTCAACAAACGAGTATTTCGTACCGGAACCATTTTGCGTATCTTCCGTGAAGAATGTAATTTTAGGAATGTCACTTTACGTAACAGTGAATGGCTGAGCGTGAATAGATAAATTAAAAGTCATAGATCATTGGTAAATGTTTCCATAGTGGTTACTTCCCGTGGAAGTGCACTTATGTAATTGTCTATATAAGTAGGTACCTATGTCTGAGCTCTTATGAACTTCCCAAAGTTAACTTAGATAAGAATGTGCTTACGATTATTGTTTATCTTCGTACCTACCTACGTGTGTACCGAACATGTAAAACGAGCATTGTTGTTTCGCATTTCTGAGGAGAGAAAGTTGTGAAAGAAACCAACGTGTCTAGCTTCTCATTTTATATGATTGCAAAATTATTCAAAAACAAATTATTATAAATGGCTACTTATGCATTCAAATTATGTTGATTTCGGCCAATTGGTATTTTGAAGAAAACAAACGTTCAGCTGATGCAATATTTTAATCGTGGTATTTTTGAGAACTAGTCTATGGCTCTACGAGCAAACTTGTATGTGGGTACGTGGGTACTACGTAATATGTGGCCACATAAAACTAACAAAGAATCTTTGTTCGCTTTGTGAGGGAGTTTGCCATGAATGCATCGTTCGATTGTGATTGCCAGTGCGCTCCCAAATGACATCGCATGGGACGCGCCACGCCTTCCATGCGGGCTCTGAATTGCGAAACATCCACTGATTTCCCATAAGGACAAACTATTGGTGTACTCTAAAACTTGACAACTACAGAATAAAGTTCAGCTTGGCTGGTATCACCTAAACAGCGTAGAGCGTAACTAAAACCTATCCATTTATCATCTCCTGAATCTCCTTTTATAGAGGACTTACTTTCCGAGAGACCTAGATTCAACTAGTACCTACTGACCCAAGAATCCTCTTTACATATTAGGACAATCAACACTTTGAAGGCAAGCTACTAGTAACTACGTTCGTAGCATCATTCTGTAGGATTAAAACATTCTGTGCCTACAACATATGTTTACTTAATTATCACTTAGGTATATGAAGTACAACAGAAATGAAAAAACAACAACAATTTTATAAAATGATATTTTACGAATTTACATTCGTGAAATATTATTTTTATAAAATTGATACTGGATGAGTTCTATTTTATTCTATAAAAATAATTAACTACGAGTATCTGTCTTTATACTTTATTATAATTATGTACGTATGTTACTATCGTATTGTATCTAAGATTAACTAGTTCGTTAGTACATACGAGGGTAATCTTTTATCTAGTATATCTACAGGTTACTAGTTCATTTGCTTACTAACCTGTTTGAGAGCTCGTCGCCTGTAGCTCAGGTTATTACCGTAATTATCTCGTGCTATTTAGTTTCTATTCGATAACAGGAACCAGCCTGATGTAACAACTTTTAAACGTTTTGAGAAATACAAGTCTTAGGCGCCGTCGGACTTGGCATCAACCCGTTATAACCTTTGACACTTGGTTACAAGCAGTCACACTAGGCTGCTAGTATACTATTAGAGGCAAGAATCTAACTTTATGGCGGCAACTTATATATAAGCAGTGAGGGAGCTATTTTTGGTTCTTGGGACACGAAGCCATAGAGGACTTGTCGGCATTTTAAATATGAAATTGTTAGTGTACAACCGAAGGTCGGTTTCGGTCAGTTTCGGTAAAATGATCAGGTTTCGGCTGCAATTTCAGTTTCGACTAAAAACTGGCCGACCCAATGTTCTGCTGGACCGAAACTAGCGTCAGGCGTTCGTGGCAGTCGGTTTTTTAGACTACGAACTACTAGTAATGGGCTCTTGTTTTCACCCTTTTTATATAAAACCGAAAGAAGAGTAGAAGTCAAAGTTCTTAGCAGACATGCTGCTTTATACATCTTAGTGCCAACTAACATTTCAGCGATTACTGTGACGTTGTATCACATTTTGCTGACTCGATCCGGTAAAACAAAAAAACTTTTTCTAACGATGCTGAATTGTTTTACGGAGAGATAAACCATTATCGCTAAGTAAATATCGATTTTCTGCAAAGCTAATAAATCGCTGATTGTGAATATGAGTTAAATCGAGCATCTGAAAAACTACTAGGCTCATTTCTCAATCGTCATTGTGATTATTTTTGCAAAAAAACTGACAAAAGTATTTTTTTCTCTGGATATAAAGAAATCACAAAATCAGCCATAATCAAATTATTTGTAAAAAATCTACGAAAAATTACGGGTGTCTTAAAATTCAATTACCTAACTTTTTCTTAACTTAGAGTTTCGGTTTCGGTTAAAAATCATGTATCAGTCGGACACTAAATATTGTTTTGTTGAACGTGATTTATACCTCTTATTCTCTCACTAAAGGATCCCTATTAACGTTCACTTCGCCAATCAAGTTAGTACCTAAAATCAATCACTCCTACAGTATTATTTTCAATCTTTCAGTGATGACCAAGAATGTTATGTATGTATGTTTAGATTTTTTAAGGTATCACAGCATACAGTATCTATAACATGGTGAGAAAAGCAATATTTCATCCTAAAAATTAAGTTATTTAAATAATATTATGATCGGGTCATGCATTAGAAAAAAAAAGAGCCTACAGTAATAAGAAGTAAGTTGTTGTTGTGTAAGTTGTTTTTTATTCGGTACGTAAGTACAAAAACAAACTTATAAGAAAACAAAGACTATGAAACACATTACACTTATTTATCTGCCTTCAGTTTTTTGCGACACTGTATTATGTATGATACAAATACACGAATGCTTCAACGAAGGGCTCCCTTACTGCCTCCTCCTTCTGATGCCTAAGTTATAAATATCTTAGTGCTCGCTACAGTTTAAAAATTGTCGGTAATTTTCTTGAGCACCGTGCTTTTCAAACATTGCAATTAGCACTGAGCAAGAATGCGTTACAGAGGTGCGTGAGATGCAATGTGTGGTGGCCTACTTTATTTGTGATTTATACATATATGCCAATTCATGTTTCAAAAAGTTCTAGCTACAACACCTAGAAAAGAAAATCGATATAATAGAAAACCTGAAAAGTGGTAATTGTACTCATCATTACAAACAACTTGGAGGTCTTGAATAAACAATAACATAAACAAATTTTACTCTGGTATCCCCGAAACCGTGAACATCAGCTGTTCCCTCCATTTTGTCCAGTTTTGTGAACGAAAACGTATGGAGCAGCTGATGTTTTTTCAGGGTTAGTCGAAGAGTAAATAGTTGTTCATAATGATGAGTAGATACAATGACCCCTTTTTGGGTTTTCACTCATTTCAATTAAACCTTCTATATTGTAACTTATTTATCTTATTGTCAGGTCAAAATAGCGATGATAAATCACGGCAGCCATATCATAAGGATCAGTTCCTTTGCGTCGTATCTTCTTATTATCTTGGACCTGTTTAATTTCTGTATCTGCCGCATTCTTTTTCGCGTTCCTATGCGTAGGAGTTCAAATGGCATGTTCTAAATTTGCTGTCTGGTACGTGTGTACGTGCCAGACATACATAATGGACAAAGGCACATGCTACTTAAAATCCATGGTGTCTTATAACCCGGCACGTCCATTGAATGCAACCTCAATAAAACAGTTACAGAGAACAACGAACCTTTAGTGGCCACAGCACACCATCACCAGAAAAGAATATTCGGTAAGTTGCCGATGACGTTCGGTTTAGCAAATTGACACCGGGTAATTCGTAATCGTGTCCGTGTCAGAAGTCATAACCCCTTCGATTACGTAACAACTTCGTTATGCTCAAGTCTGCGGAATACTTACTGTTTGCACAGCTCCTGGGGTCTGGTAGAGCTAGACGCCTCTGGGCATCAGCAACGCATAGTACGGCCATCAAGGCGACGGCCGCCAGGCACACGTGCCGGCTCATCTGTGCAGAGAAAAACAATCAGAAGTCGTATTCCGTAAAATAGATTTTATGTTATAATAATAAAGATGTCGTTGATTATAAGCAATTGCGGTGGGCAAGACTGATGATGCGAGACGATGGCCCCTAGTAGGTGTGGTCGCTGTGCGGACGAAGTGACTGGGCCGCCCCTCGACGCAGAGTCGCCGGCACTCAGGTGGTGCTACTGACACCGGCGTCAGTCGCTCGTTTTGACGAAAGTGGTCACGGGTGAGCCCGTATTACAAGTTCGCTTTCTTTTAGTTATGCAGAGCACGAATGCTCGAGGACAATCGATACGTGAGATGAATTTATTTTGTTGTATTTGTGAAAGCAAAACCCGCCTCGCTGACCTCCTTGCTGCGAGTTTAAATGTTTGCGTGAAAAGCTGCTCAGTGCGAGAAATCGTCAATTTGGGACGCATTTTATGGTAACGGAAAGCCGCGTCGTTCACTTCATGTCACGAAGCTTGTTTAAACATAAAAATGAAAACGTCTTGTTATGTAACTTCACAAGTTTTTGTTTGGCAAACATGAATCACTTTTGGTTAGACACCTGCTATCGAGAAAACTATTATGTAAAAAGTCGTGTCTGTTTTGAGAATCGATTGCATTCAGCTATTTGTTTATCACTTGTTAGTACCTACTTTAAGTTTCGTACAATATGTATGTGTAAAAATTCCAACTTTTTCACTGAACTTTGAATTTTTAATTACTTGTTGAAAGTTCTGCGTAAAGTTTTTATAATAGCAATTTAGAATAATTCCGTTTTTATGGCGACCACACATTTAAACATAAATCAATTGATTGACAAGTGTACTTATGCCGTTCATCTTTAACGGGTTTCAAGAAGTACGAAAATCACGATTTCACTAAGAAAAGTTAGAACTTTCTGTTGGAATAATCTATTGTTGAATATGTAAAAGCTATCGTCGCTGTTTCAATAAAAAAAAAACACTCACAACTATAAAAAATAAGTTAATGTCACTTGAAAAATAATGATAGCGGTCGATAAACGCAGCGCGTACCTCTGAAATAATGTCGAACGGAGTAAGTTGATGATGCGCTTGCGTGCGGCTGAGCGGGTGCGCGTGCGGCTGTGTCGGTACGCGGGGCACAGGTGTATAGTGCGACGGTGTCGGAGGGACTGACGCAGCCGCAGCTCTCCTCTCTAATTAAGCCTCCGACATTCATTCACTTTCACTTCCAATACCAGAGAAGACCCACCCGCTACGCCGCACCTCTTCATCATACAGAACCTAAAGACCTTCTGGAGGTCGTAGCCGGATACGAGAGTGAGTTTACATAACAAATACTAGTACCGTACACAATTACAACGCAAATTAAATAAATTGCTCAGCTTTTAGTAAACTCGTGACCTCATTTCAACAAAGCTTAGTTTGGCATTGTAGAGACAACAAAAACCTTCAGGCACAAACAGCTTAGTCGCACCATCACCACACTGAATAGTCCTTTTATAGTATCATTTTGCACGTTGATGATAGTGAAAATATTAAGCATTTTAAGATAGGAACAACAGCTATCCCAAAACTTTTCTCTTTTATTCAAACGGCTTTATCTGGCATGTTTTTCTTGAAACTTACACCGAAAATAGATAAATGGAAAGAACAACGTAATTATAAATATAATAATTTTATGTGAATAGTAAATGTAAAGCTAAATTTAATTTAGCCAAGATTCACTTCAAAAACGACCTTGTTCCCCAAAATGAAACGTGTTGCAACGTTTGCGTTTGACTTTAAACCATCTTTAACACTTTAAAATGCACTTAGGATCGGACTCCTCCTCGTCGGTACCATTCATATTAACTATTTTATAAAAGTACTTGCGGCGAGTAGAGATTCAAACTTATGAATTTTCAGTAGAAAATCTCAGGGGCTACATAGTGGTTAGGTACTAACTTAAGCAAAATTCGAGTTTGTTCAATTATATTATAAAACTTACCTAATTAACTAAAATCCTTCAGGTATTTAACCTGGACCAGGTGATAATTAAGGATCCTTGATATGTTACCCATAATTTGTACGAAGAAGTCTCCGATCTCATGCATGACTATGTCGCACGCACTCCATTCACTGCACATAGCAAAATCAGCACGCTAAGCATTAAGCAAGCGGATAGGTGACCGCAAATCAAGTACTGTTTACCTATAAACTATAAAAAGCAAAAACTAGTCTGAGAACTAAATATCAGTGCGTACACTTTCGTGAAACTAGAGCTTTGTTTTATAGCATAACTCTTTAAAAATAGGAGCTTTAACTTATTGCATAGTATCTTAAAAAATAAGGCTATGTTTATTGCATAGCTTCGTAAAATGTGCGCTCTATTCATTACATATCTTCGTAAAATGGGAGCTTTGTGTTATTGCATAGATTCGAAAAAACAACGCTTTGTTTATTGCATTACTTCGAGAAAATAGGAGCTTTGTTTCATTGCATATCTTCGAAAAATGGGAGCTTTGTTTTATTGCATGGATTCGTAAAAAACAAAGCGTTGTTTATTGTTAGCTTTGTTTTATTCATATTTTCGTAAAAATAGAAGATCCGTTCTATTTCATATCTCCGTAAAAATTATAGATTTGTTTCATTACATTACTTCGTAAAAATGGGAGTTTGTTTTATTGCATGGATTCGTAAAAAACAAAGCGTTGTTTATTGTTAGTTTTGTTTTATTCATATTTTCGTAAAAATAGAAGATCCGTTCTATTTCATATCTCCGTAAAAAATATAGATTTGTTTCATTACATTACTTCGTAAAAATGGGAGTTTGTTTCATAACATAAATTCGCAAAGACAAGAGTTTTGTTCTTAGCAGAACTCCGTAGAAGCAAGAGTTTTTATTTAAGCAGTGCTTCGTAAATACAAGAGCTTCGGTTGCAGCATAAACAAGAGCTTTGCTTGTAGCATTACTTCGTAAAAAACAAGAGCTTTGTTTGTAGTTTAAGTTTTGTAAAACAGAGCTTTTTTATAGCAAAACTCCGAAAAACAAGACATCATTTTAAAGCATGACTTTTTAGAAATAAGAGCTTTGGTTACAACTTTTACTGTTGTTTGTTGAATCGTCATTGCCATAACCATAGAAATTACAAATTAATCACTTCCCAAAGTAATTTTTAGGAAATCGATTCGGTTTGTTATCGAAATTATATGAGTGATAACTGGTTTGTAATGATGTTGTTAAGGATTTTTTTAAGTACCTATATGGCCTTCATCAGCGAGTCAGGGTACACGCTATAACTACACTTATAACTTTTTTTTAAGTTTGGTTTAGTAGACAAACACTAGAGGAAGGTATAAGGCGCTCTCATGATTTCTGACGTGACGGTATTGCTATAATATTTAATTATTTAGTCGTTGATGAAAATTTTGTCCCGTTAGAAATTATCACATTAAGGCCGCTATCTCACTGACGTTTTACGAGCGTTGGCGCTTCTCCAACGTCTGCGCAGCGTCAACGTTGCGCAGACGTGACGTTAACGTCGCACACAATCATGGTGCAATTTAAGGTGTATAATCAGAGACAAATGGATTCCGACGAGGAAACACTACTGTTGGCTTTGCTACTTCGAAGAAAATTATATAAAAGAAAAAGAAAGTTTCATCGTCAATTTTGGGAAAATCCTTTATGGTCCAATTGATTACAAGAAAGTGAATATTACTGTTTTGTGGAGTTATAATGATCTGTAATCGCTAACCCACACTGAGCAAGCATGGCTTTTATTGCCTGTTCTTCCTGTGTTGCAGGACAATTATTATGAAGTAGAACAATTATAACAAAGTAGGACATTTATAGCAAAGTAGCACAATTAAAGCAAAGTAGGAAGATTATAATGAAGAGTACCCAGTTGTTACAAATAAAGACTCTAAACAGACTAATAGACACAAAACGCAGCGTGGTTGGTGGTTGTACCTGTTCCCAAAAAACGCAAGAAACTCGCGACGTCAACGTCGCGTCTGCTCAACATTGGCGCCTTACCACTAGAAACTCGTCGCGTCTGCGTAACGTTGGCGCTGCGCGGACGTTGGAGAAGCGCCAACGCTCGTAAAACGCCGGTGGGATAGCGGCCTTAATGACATACAGAGTCGTATGAATATTGGATCTCGCCTTTATATTTATTTCGAATTATAGGACCAAATTCTCTTTCTCCGAATGTTTTGATCAGATGTTCAGTCATTTATCCATTAGATATAGTGAGTACTTACATAATATTATGTATCTATAGGTATATACAGCCGAATTAATCAAAAATTCAACGGGACGCTCCCGTAAATAGGCATTTGCATAAACGCTGCTTAACCGTCGGAGGGGTCAAGAGAAGAATGTGTAGATTGCGATTATGACGAAGTAGATTTGTGAATATTAAATAAATGTCGAAAATTACGTAGTATTTTATTGCACTTCCTCTTTTACCTCTATTTAGTGTATAGAATGGATAGTATATAAAGTGTTGCGTAAGTTCTTGTGAATGCCTGCCAAAAAAGAAACGAGTTGTAAAATTACTTTTTTAATCGTTGCATGAGATTGATGACCTTTAAATACTACACGCGAGATTAAAAATAAAAAAGCTTTTTGTTTATAATATTTTTAATACATATTATTTCGATGAGTGCCTGAGCCTACTTATTTATGTTACTATTTATATTTTGCAACCGTTTACCTACTTACTCCTAACATGTGATTTACATGTATGCAACATCCAATGCATTTGTGCAATATACAAATGCAATAGCATCGGATGCGAGGTCGTGTTACTGAATGTTTTGATATAACTAACTATGTGGTACGGCGAGTGAAAGTAAAATAAAACAGAGATAGTATATTATAATATACATACTAAGTTAAAATGTATTATAAGAAATGATTTGTTACGTTCAAGAAGCAGTCTTTTAATTGTTGTTAAACGTGCTTACGTAGGTGTATGTGCATGAAGTTCATGACCAGCGAGGAAGGTAGTATTTTGGCATAGGTTGTTTATCCCATTTAATACAACGATTATACGAGGAAGTTTTATGTAAGTATATAAGGCATTAAAGTACTTATTAATACAAAAAGTAGATTTATAAAAAAAAAAAAACGTTTATAGCCCAATTCTTGAGGAAAGTTATAAGCTATTTAACATCTGGCTGCGACCCTTGGGAGCCAAGGAGAAAGTAAAAATTTGGGGCAGGCAAAAATGCTCAGGCAGGCGGTAGTACTGGGTGCGGGTTCGATTATCGTATGTTAATAATATTTTATAAATCATCATACAAATAATTGTCACACGAGTCAGAGATTATGATAAATTGGTCAATTTAAATATTCTGGCAATAATTAACCTACGTATTCGGTATCAATATCAAAAACGAATTAAAGGTCTTAATAAGATTTTATTATTCGAACTTTGATCAAAGCTTTAAATGACACTGTCAGCGGTAAAAAAACATACGGTTGTTACCTTTCGGTTTTTAGAAATTCGTAAAAAAAAAACGATGGTCCACGAAAAAAAAACACAGCTGATCGATTACGGGCATTGACCTTCGCCCATCGAATTGAGGTAAATAAATGTTTTGTTTTTTGTTGTTTTCGTTTGTTCCATTCCTTTTCGTTATCGATACCCAATACGTAGATAAAGTATTGCCAGCTCATTTAATTTGAGTCTGTAGAAACCTATTATGTGTCTGCAAAAAATAAAACAAGAGAAATCGCAGTGTTGGACAAAAGAAATCCAGCTGAACTCGAACCTTCTTCACCTGCCGTAGTACCTACATCTAGTACAGTAAGAACGTAAATACTTATCTACAGACATGCAAATGAATGTGCACAAACATTCGAGCTTACATGGAAATCTTAACCCCACATCCTGCGATAACTAAACAAGCTAGCAACGTACTCGTAATTTGTCCAAGTATATTTTAACTTATATTTAAACGTGTAGTTATCATTCGCAACATTACATCTCGTATTTAGAGGCTAACTGCACAATTTGCAGTCTTGCAATATTCTCGAAACGTCCCCAGAGATATCCTCGACTTAGATAATTACCCACGAGGTTATTATCGAAAGGCTTGGAGAAGATGAACGTCGAGTAGCGTATGTTGCGTAACGCCAGCGACTGGCGCCCGCGCCGTAGACGGGCACATGACCGAACGGTGAGGTTATTGGTGCCCCCTGCCCCTTGCAAAAGTTGCAGTCCACCTTTTACTATTTCTGTGAATCTAGAATTTTAGATTTTAAAATGTACATATTCGGCTAGTTTTGTTAGAATTTTAATAATTATATCATCAGTTGGGTACTTACTTATGTCATCGATATTATTAAATACATAAAGATTTCGTCTGTACGTTTGTAATAAGTAATATTCTTCGATTAAAAAAAAAATAGGAATAATTTGAAAGGGGATTTGGGAGTCGATTTGTTTTTAGGTCTCCGTACGTCCGAATGAAAATCGGAACCCAAACAGGATCACTCGTATGTCTTCAGTCTGTTTGACATAGCCAATTTTCTCCGAACCAAATGAGACCGCTTAAATTGAAATTTGGGTACTCGTATTAATTTCTGTCTCAGATTTCTATCTGAGAAAATAAATAAAATAAAAATGAAAACATAAATTTATAAAAATAAAAGAAAAAGGGAAAGATAAATAAGTTTTATATTTTCAAGTTTTCAAATTGTACCGAGTAACATCTGTACTTTATCTATACTAATATTATAAAGCTGAAGAGTTTGTTTGTTTGGTTGAACGCGCTAATCTCAGGAACTACTGGTTCGAATAAAAAAAATCTTTTAGTGTTGGGTAGTCCATTTATGGAGGAAGGCTATAATATCACGCGGCGGCCAATAGGAGCGGAGCATCAATGAAAAATGTTGCAAAATCGGGGAAAATTTATTCCTTTTAAGAACTTGCGTTACGTGCGCTGCGCTGCGTAAGCGGTTAAAGTAACGTAACAATCATGTATTACAGAATTGTTTCGTTTAAGTTCGCTTAAAAAGTTCTAAAACTCCGCGATAGCATTTATGTCTATCTTTTAAAGTTGACTCACTATAACGTTTTTAATTGAAATCAAATCGAAATATTATAAAGCTGAAGAGTTTGTTTAGTTGAACGTACTAATCTCAGGAACTACGTTTAGTGTTGGATAGCCCATTTAACGAGGAAGGCTATAGACTATGTAACATCACGCTTGAACCCTTAGGAACCGAGCAAACAAAAACGTCACCAATACTAAGGGGTCATCCATAAATTACGTCACACGAATTGATGAATTGATTTTTGACGCCCGCCCCGTCCTAGTCACAGCTGGTCACATTTGTGAGACCCCACCCTCCCTAGTGTGACGTCACATATTACAATATTTTGCATCTAGAAATAATATTATTGAATTAAAACAGATGTTCTGAAATTTGTTTTATTTCTATTTAAATGATTTTTGAAAAAATTAACATCAAATCAAACACTGCTAGAAAATAACAAAATAAAAAATGATTAATTTTATTAATTAAAGATCCAACTTAATCATCTTGAGTCTATGGACTTTGAACGCTCTCCTTTAAAATATTTATAACTGGCATAGCAGCCAATTCGTTCTCGTTTGGGTTGTTAGTGTCTAATGAACATTCGTTGCGTCCACATCTTTGTCATTGAACCATACAGCATCATCGTCATCATCCAAACAAAGAATTTCTTTGGCACGTCTAGCAGAACTTCTTTGAGCACGAATCTTCACGATGGGTAAAACTACTTGTTGTTTCTTTTGTATTTGCTTGTGTTGATTAGTAGCCTTGTATGATGCAAAATATATTCCACAGATGCCACATGATAGGTTAAACGAGTATGCCTTGACACTGGGGCAATAGCTATCATACGAATATGTGTTTTACTTAACACATAGATTAAAATTGATTTTGAAATGTGACGTCACGAAATTTAGGACCCCTCCCACCCCTTTGTCACACAATGTCACACTTCGTCGACCCCCTCCCTCCCCCTTAACGTGTGACGTAATTTATCGATGGCCCCTAAGACCTCGCACGGGCTGACGATTCGATGTAACGGAATGGGTCGGGGGAGCAAAAAATTTAACCCTATATTGCATGAATTTTTATATTCGTCTCAAAAAATTAAATGTGGTTCTATATATATATAGTCCTCTTCACCGTGTCCGGCGACAGCGACCCTGACTACTTCTCTCTCCTCTCGTGAGCTCTTTGATGGCTGGCAAAACCGAATTTGGTCTTAAAAATCCGGTCACTGTATACAGATGAGCTGACCAGCATCGTCATATGTATAAGTATATGAAGGCTTCGGGCGACTTTTCCGTATTTGACGCTTCTTGTCTAGATCTTCAAGACGATTCCTTTCAAAGCATTCAGCTGCTTTCTGAATTGAGCTGCGCCACCTTTCACGATTTCGAGCAAGCTCCTGCCATTGATGAACGGGGATACTGCAAGTCTTAAGGTGACGTTTGAGGACGTCTTTGTAGCGCAGGTATTGTCCACCCTGTACGCGTTTTCCCTGGGCAAGCTCCGAGTAGAAAACGGTTTTAGGCAATCTGCTGGTATCCATGCGCTCTACATGACCACACCATCTCAGTTGCATCTTTATCAAAAACGCCTCCATGCCCATCATTCCAGTGCGCCTTAGCACCTCCGTGTTGGGAACACGATCCTGCCATTTCGTGCGAAGAATAGACGGAAGGCACCGTAGGTGAAAAGTGTCAAGCCTTTTAATGTCACCTCTATAGAGACACCAAGTTTCTGCAGCGTAGCTGAGTATAGGCAGAACTAGGGCCTTGTAAACGCATAACTTAGTTTGTAGTTTCAGGTCGTGAGATGCCCATACACGTTTATTAAGTTTCCCAAACGTGGCGGCCGCTTTAGCAATCCGAGCTGATATTTCAGACGCAAGTCTATTGTCATTGCAGACCTGACTTCCAAGATATTTAAAATGTGACACCTCTTTCAGTAGCTCAGAATGCAGCTTAATGGTTGAACTTTCAGCATCACATCCCCTTGGTAGCTGCTTCAGGATTTGGGTCTTTTTCACACTAATTACAAGTCCAAATCTACAGCAGGAGGTTTGAAGATTATTCAAATAATCTTGGAGTGTCTCCATACAGTCAGCCAACAGACACACGTCATCGGCATAGAGTGCGTCAAGTACGGGAACCCTAGACGTCTTGCTCCCCGCTCTGAAGCGTGAGATGTCGAGCTTTTATCGGTGCGGACGTTAAGTTCAATCTGTCCAACACTATGCTTCAGCGCATCGTTTAACACTGCCGAGAAATAAAGTGCAAACAATGTGGGAGCCATGACACAGCCTTGCTTCACACCACTGGTTACATGAAACGGGTCTGAAAAATCGATTTCATGTTGTACACGTGCCGTCATACCGTCGTGAAACTGACGGATCATGTTAACGAATTTCTCAGGACATCCAGCCTTTTTCAACACTACCCAGAGAGCAGCGCGTGGCACGCGGTCAAAAGCCTTTTCTAGGTCAATAAAACACATGTACAGAGGACGGTTTTGTTCAAGACTCTTCTCCTGCATTTGCTTCACTATGAAAATGCCGTCAACGGTTCCTCTGCCAGGTCTAAAACCACACTGCGACTTTGGAAGTATGTGCTCAGCAAGATGTGCCAAACGGCTATTGATAATGTGCGCCAGTATCTTTCCCGCAGAGGACAGGAGGGAGATTCCCCTGTAGGAACTACAGTCGGATAACTCACCTTTGCCTTTATAAATTTTGCAAATGGAGGCATCCTTCCAGTCCTGAGGTACCACTTCGGTTTCCTATACTTTGAGCACTAGATTGAAGAGCCTACTTTGTATATGCGGACCACCGTATTTGTAGACCTCCGATGGTAGACAATCAGTGCCTGGTGTTTTGGCATTCTTCAATCTCTTGACAGCTGTCATGAACTCAACAAAGGATGGTGGATCAGCTAGGTCTTCCTGAACGGGACGGCATTCAAGGTTCTCAACATATGGTATATCTGTGGTCTGTGAGCAGGGATTAAGGACGTCATTAAAGTGTTCAGCCCACTTCTCCAGGATTTGCTTGTGATCCGTCAGTCTACATACCCTGTCACGGGAATATATTGGTGCCGTTTTTCTCGATTTTGGTCCGAAAATTGCTTTCAGACCCTTGAAAAATCTGCCCGTCTGGTTTGTGTCAGCAAAAAGTTGGAGTTCTTTTGCTCGATCCAGCCACCATTTATCTTTGAGGTCACGGATTCTGATTTTTAGCTCACGTTGAGTAGATCTTCGACTATCAGCTTTAGGCATGGATCTCAGTTCTTGTCTGTGACTCTTGTGTCTCGTGTGGGGGTTCTATATAAGGTCTAGACAGATAAATTGATAATAAAAACAATTAAAAAAACCGGCCAAGTGCGAGTCGGACTCGCGCACCGAGGGTTCCGTACAAACCTGCAGGTCATCATCATCATCATTCGTCATCATCGTTTATGAAATTAAATGTTTTTTTTTTTTAATTTTTATATTTGAGTTGACTGAATGAAAGGTAAATTGTGGTTTACGATTTATGACGTATTAAAAAAAAACTACTTACTAGATCTCGTTCAAACCAATTTTCGTTGGTAGTTTTCATGGTAATGTACATCATATATTTTTTTTAGTTTTATCATTCCCTTATTTTAGAAGTTACGGGGGGGGGGACACACATTTTACCACTTTGGAAGTGTCTCTCGCGCAAACTATTCAGTTTAGAAAAAAATGATATTAGAAACCTCAATTTCATTTTTAAAGACCTATCCATAGATACCCCACACGTAAGGATTTGATTAAAATTTTTTTTTGTGTTTCAGTTCTGTGTATGGGGAACCCCAAATATTATTGTTTTAAAATAAAATGATATTAGAAACCTCAATATCATTTTTGAAGACCTATCCATAGATACCCCACACGTATGGGTTTGATGAAAAAAAAAATTTTGAGTTTCAATTCTATGTATGGGGAACCCCAAATATTATTGCTTTTTTTCTATTTTTGTGTGAAAATCTTAATGCGATTCACTGAATACATCCACTTACCAAGTTTCAATAGCACAGCTCTTATAGTTTCGGAGAAAAGTGGCTGTGACATACTCGGACAGACAGACAGACAGACAGACAGACAGACATGGCGAATCTATAAGGGTTCCGTTTTTTGCCATTTGGCAACGGAACCCTAAAAACCATTATATTAGTAAATATTTATTTTTTAAATTCTGTGCCATATCTGGTACTGTATGTATGCAATGACACATAGTATTTGGCTCTTAATTGGGACCAATCAACAAAATCAAATATTTAATTTTACATTTAAAATACCTTTGTTAACTTATGAAATTTGTAAAAACAATTGTTGTCCTTTACACTGAGGATACTTGCAGCGTTGTCTATTCTCCTTCCATATAGGAAGATGATCAAATCTATTTATTTAAACTTCTCGCACACAAAAAAGGTACAAAGGCGGACTTAATGCCTTAGGAATTCTCTACCAGTCAACCAAGGGTCAATCAATCAATCTATCAAGTTTTACATCTTGAGGGGGGAGGATTGCTGCCTTCGATATTTTCTTCTACTTGAACAAAGTGATTGGGTTGAGGTCATCGTCAAAAAAATATAAAAAATATTGCAATGGAGTATCTAATTTTGTAATTGGTGACTCAAAATTTATTTTATCGGAAAATTGAGGCCTGGCTTGAAATTGATTGCCTGTAAAGATTTTTTTTTCCAAATTAAAGGAGATGTTTCATTTTTATATGGGGCTCCGGCCATAACATGTGTGCATGTACCTTTTAGCGAAAATGGGAAACTTGCCCCTGAATAGAGTAAAGTAAAAATTTTTTCATAACATCAAATGGTTTTTATGTACAAAATAAAAATTAAAAATGTTTGACGTTTGTCCTAAGAGTTAGCAAATGGTTATTTTGAATTCGTTTACGAACACACTTCAAAAATGGAGACTAAAGATTTTTGTAACGATTATATGTGACCATTTAATTATTAGTAATTATGTTTACTCAAAAATATGTATAAGAGAATAATAGTAATTTATTTTTAACACTACAAGAATGCGCACATTTTTAATTATTTTCTACGTTACATTGATTTGATGAGACATGATTTCAGAACGAACGAAGTCTGCAAGCAAACGAGACGCCATGTTGAATAAAATATGGCAATAATTGAAAAACTATTATTTTTTGTACACAACAAATCAGGCTCAAATTCATCAGAGAATAATTTTCTCCAATTTATAGTATTTTTATCTCTTTTTCGATAAATGTACATTTGATGGCCGAAAATGAAACATCTCCTTTCTTTTCTTTCTTTGATTGGTAGTTACATTGTATCGATTCCTTAATAATAATAATAACTAACGGATTCTATACACCTTAGATCCCTCTCCTCAACCGAAACCTACAAATATTTGGGTATGTCGGAAGCATTAGGCATCAATGCTACCGACATGAAACAATCGCTGAAGGAACGTTTCTTTGGCCGCCTGAAAAAGGTAATTAATAGTCTTTTATCAGGCGGCAACAAGGTGCGTGCCTTCAACGGTTGGATCATGCCGGTTTTGATGTATTCTTTCGGCATACTCAAATGGACTCAGACGGAACTTGACGCTCTGGATAGGAAGGTCCGTACATTGCTGACGGCAGATCGGATGCATCACCCACGGTCATCAGTGATGAGACTGTACATCCCGCGGAAGTGTGGGGGTCGAGGTTTCTTAAACGCTAAAACCCTCCACAACCGCGAGATCTGCAGTCTCAGGGAATATTTTCTTCAAACTGACGTGGGGATGCACCGAGATGTGGTCGCAGTGGACAAGGGCCTCACCCCGCTCTTCTTGGCGAACGAGAACTGGCGCAAACCTGCCGTACTGGATACTAAGGATCGTAAGGAAGCATGGCAAAGCAAAGAGCTTCACGGTCGCTTTTTCCGGGCTCTCCATGGGCCTGATGTAGACTTTTTGGCGTCCGTATCCTGGCTGCGTTTCGGCGACCTCTTTGGGGAAACCGAAGGTTTTGTCTGTGCGATTATGGATGAAGTTATCATGACGAATAACTATCGGAAATACATTGTCAAGGATGGTACGGTTGACATCTGTCGGGCATGCCACCGTCCCGGTGAATCAATCCGACATATTGTTTCCGGTTGTTCTCGTCTCGCTAACGGCGAGTACTTGCACGGACACAATCTAATAGCTAGGATCATCCACCAGCAACTTGCTTTGCAGTACAACCTTGTGGAATCTGAAGTACCATACTACAGGTATGTGCCCGACCCAGTTCTCGAGAATGGTCACGCCACATTGTACTGGGATCGATCTATCATCACAGACAGGACTATTGTAGCCAATAAGCCTGATATTGTGGTGATAGATCGACGAAAGCGTCGTGCAATGATTGTTGATATCGCTGTCCCTCATGAAGAGAATCTCGTGAAAGTTGAACAAGATAAAAAAATCAAGTATCTTGACTTAGCACACGAGGTTGTCGACATGTGGGACGTGGATTCTGCAATCATTATACCGATAATTGTTACAGTAAATGGGCTAATAGCGAAGAGCCTCGACCAACACCTCAGGAGGCTCTCACTGCGCGGCTGGGTCAAGGGCTTGATTCAGAAGGCAGTACTCCTGGACACGGCACGCATTGTCAGGAGGTTCCTCTCTCTAGAGCCCTGACCACCGGCAGCTTGGACCCTGCTCCCGATGCCGATGGGTCACTATTTTTTATATTTTTAAATGTTTTTGTAAGATTTTTGTAAAAATATTTAAAAATGTACTCAATATGTCAGAAAATAAATAAAAGAATAATAATAATATCTTAGGACAACCAACACAACGTTATCTGATCCCAAACTAGGCAGAGCCTGTACTTTGGCAAACAGACAACTGATAAACATACTTATATATTTCTAAATACATACATATTATATATAAATTACACCCAGACACAGAACAAATCATTGTGCTTATCACACAAAGTTTGTTCTGGGTGGGAATCGAACCCACGACCTCAGTCTTAGCAGTCAGGGTCACTAACCACTAGACTAACAGGCCAGTCCTTCTAACTGGGATAGTGAAAGAACTTCTATTTGGCGTGGTGACCTACTTGGCTCTGAAATACTTGCTTGGAGATCTGTTGGTTCTTCATGAACATTTTCAGCAGCATTTTCACATTAGATGAAGATGGTAAATACTTGGTAGGGGAAACTCTCACTATTATCTTCATTCAATTGGTGCAAGTTTCGCCTCTATCTCGCTATGTCATCATCACTTTCCGTATATATTTAAATACTGCTCGATTATTGAGTCAAATAATTTCATCTTCGCCATAATCTGTAATAAAATCCAATCGAAACGAAATGTTAGATGTGAACTAATGCATGATGTGCCATATCTGGTACAAATAAATAATTTGATATTTTAGTACATAAAACAGTAATTAAAAAAACAAATAACTTACCTTCATTTAATATACACTATTTCCAATGTAAATATATTTTTTCCACTCCCAAATATTCAAAAATCCATTTTTTTTATAATTTTCAATTTACGTAAACAATAGTTTGCGTCGATCGTTCTAATTGTGTACGAATCAGAATATCAGTCGATAGCGGACATCATCTGGTGACATTTGCCATTATTAAACTGTTGCTAGGTGTGTAAAGACGTATCCACTAGATGACGCTAGAATTCTTTAAACGAACGTTAGACGTGATAATTTTGATTGCACCAGATATGGCACAGTATGCAATGTAGGGTTAACGCGGATGAAGTCGCGAGCAGATGCTATATCAAATAAAAGAGCTTATTGTGAGAGTCTCAAATGTTCTTTATAATTTAAAATGAATGGTTTTAAAGTTATTTAACACTAGAAGCGCTGAACATACCGACTGAGGTAAATTTGGATAAAAACATATGTATATTGCAATTACGTGGTTGAAGTCATAATAATCATAATATTTCATGAAAAGTCTTAAAAAGTTACGATCATATGCATAATAAAATATTCATTAGAGCAGGAAGAACATCGAAATGGGTCATATTTGGGACGCCCGCACTTCTAGTGTTATGAAAATAGATGATGTTGATGGGGGTAAATTTAACCCAAGTACCAAGTATGGCACCCTTAATTGTTCGTGGCACGACATGCATTTTGCCTGGTTATTTTTTTCTGGTGGTAACTTAGGCTAGAAGGCTACGGTAGGCAGTGGTAACAAAACCCTGTAGGTAAAGCTAGCCATATAGTTATTCCATAGAAACTTCGTACCTATATGCTAGGCCACTTAAAGACCAAAATGTTACCATTGACGTGCGGTTTATTGTACTTATTCAGGGCATAACGTCTTTTAAAAAGCCTAACCTAGAATCACCAAAATGGAAATCATATTTAATTCATTTCTATATTTAAATATAATATTTTATGGGATTGCTAACCCCTGATTATTAGCAAAGGGATCAAACATAACAATCTACAAAAAAAACTTTTTAACAAAAAAAAAAACAACCGACTTCCTTAAAAACACTACAAAGTGAAAAATAACTTTAATTTCGGAAGTCGGTGGCAAAAAAACCATAAATACAGATCCTAAGACACCGACTTCCGAAATTAAAGTTATTTTTCAATTTGTAGTGTTTTTAAGGAAGTCGGTTGTTTTCTTTTTGTAAAAAAGTTTTTTTTGCCACCGACTTCCGAAATTAAAGTTATTTTTCACTTTGTAGTGTTTTTAAGGAAGTCGGTTGTTTTTTTTTTTGTTAAAAAGTTTTTATTTTTAAATTTTTAGTTGTGGTATTCACCCTGCACTAATTCCAAACAAACAATGCATATTTATGCGATAGCAGAAATCGCGGTTGATTTCCTGTCATTTTTTAAAGAGTTCCGGTGTCTGTCTCCCGAACTCATCATCAGATCTATATGAAAATTATATGGGACCATTTCGGAATAAACCCCTTTCGAACAAAAAAAGAATTTTGCAAATCCGTCTATATATGACGGAGTTATGGCCGAACATACATAAAAAAAAACATATAAACATCCGAATTGATAACCTCCTCCTTTTTGAAGTCGGTTAAAAATAAAAAAATTACATTGACATTGTTTTTCTTTTTTTGGTGAGGTCTCTCTCTACACTCTACTACCCAATGTTCAAGTAGGTAACTGCTAGCTATGCTTAGCATAGGCCATATAATTGATATTAAATAATAGATAAAAGCTCTGCAGTTGATGTCGGGAAACCGTCTCACAGTCAGAGGCTTCAGGCTCAGTAAAAATAGTGCTCGACAAAAATATATGTGCGTAGCCTCGAGTGTATGATAATATGATTGTTATGATTAGAAGTAGATTCTTGTGGATATCTTTTCAGTCCTTTTTTTTTCTTATATAATCTTGTTTCCATATTTTTAGTTCGCTTTTAATGGTGCATCCTAAACATTTCCACCATGACATTGTCGTGGTGAAAATGCACGACCTACCAAACATGTAGCTCCTCGAGTCCGATGATTGCTTGTTATTCGTAGTATGCGACAAAGATTTCAAAATAGAATAGCGCATAACAAACATTATGTATTTTCATCATTATGTATTACGACCCGGAAATATGGTTGGTAACTGTCGGTAGTGAGTGACTAGTGACCATTTTAGGACGTGAAATGCAATAACCATGGAGGAGGCATGATCAGCCGCACCCGCAATGTACGAGCCCATCAGGGCCCACAATTAATTTAAAAGTTATGTAATATGTTATGCAAGTGTGGAAACAGCATGTTTGATTTACTCATAATCCTAGCACTTTCATATCACTTTCGAAGAATCTAAGCAAACACAACAACATAATAGCCATGATTCGGATAGGCCACCACCAACGTGTGGTCTGCTGCTGTGTGCAAAACATTATTACTATGTTATTACGAGGTTGTTAAAAGTAAATTTATACATAAGGAATGCCAGTTGCCTTCCGGTCCGGAGAGTCTAAAGTCAACCGCTGGTTGCAATTGGAAGTTGCTCGCTCGGCTGTCGGTGCTCGGGGCGAACTTTCACAGGTAAGTATAGTGTCATAAATATTCACTGCATGACGTCAGGCAGGTATGTGTGTTACCATAAGACAATATTTGAATGGTCGGTATTACGTACTGTGATGTTCTTACTCTTCATGCGTAAACAGAAACCGATAGGCAATAATAACGGCATACCTAACTCAACTTATTCTTGCATGTTTTGTTATACATAGGTACCTACTTTGTCGACAAAATATAACAAAACATGTTTTTACATCCAAACTTTACCTGTGTAGCTCGTTTCTCTCCTCTATAAAAGGCTAAACTCGAAAGCAAACAGTTTTTTCCCTAAACTACATAAATTGTATTATAACTCTCAATGATGATGTTCTCCAAAGTATGTCTTACGAATAAACAGAATTTACCTAAGTAAGTTTTCACCTACCTACGTTAAGTATTTAATTTTATGAAATTTAGAAACTAAGAGTTAAGCTACTCAACATGTATATAATTATTTGTCTAAGACTATTTTAGCTCTTCTTGCCTGAAACACAGGATAACCTAGTTCAGGCACGTAAGTCTTAGAAATATAATTTACATTTAAGCAAAATTATACATTTTAATAAATTAAATATAACACTTATCAGAATCATTTTCAAAAAATTTGTACGTCGCACAAAAGAAACACAAGGGAATAATCATTTTTCGTTACATAAAGGATCATAATGTTACACAAAATCTAATATATAAAATTCTCGTGTCACAGTTTTCGTTGCCATACTCCTCCGAAACGGCTTGACCGATTTTGATGAAATTTTTTGTGCTTATCCGGTATCTATGAGAATCGGCCAACATCTATTTTTCATCCCCCTAAATGTTAGGGGTAGTCCACCCCTAATTTTTTTTATTTATTTTTTAGACAAAATTTTTAATTTCTATTTTTTTATGATACAACATACAAAAATACATACAATCCTCAATTTTCACCCTTCTACGATCAACCCTTATTTTTTAATAGCCATTTTAGTAATTTAATCATTTTTCCTCTCCGGTCGAAAACTGATCAATCATCATTTAATTAGTATGTTATATTATTATTTTTTATTTATATATCTCGGGATCCTAGGATCCCGGTCTTTTAGAAGGCGTACGAGGGGCCGAAGCCAACTCGCAGAGGCCCCTTAGAAAATTTAAATGAAGTGAGGCACTAACCGACGGTTATCCCCGTATGCACTGTGCAATTGCACCCAAGGACAACCTCCGGTTGGTGTTGGACTATTGCAGGATATGGAAACCAAGATGTTGGACTATGTATTTGACTGGCTAAAATGGACTGGTTACCAAGAACTATGGAAGGTCTATGGCCCCTGCCGCATCAATGTTTGTATTTACACGGATTAAATGGCAGGGGGTGACTTGCACACTCAATAATGGGCCCCCGGAAACCATCGCTGGCACATAGTGACGCAGCGACAAGGGGGCAACACTTCCTGAGGTGCTTGAGAAGTGGAGAGGTATTCCACGGCTTTCAGAACAATCCCAGAGCCCGGAAGATGGTCAATATCCCTACGATTATTATTATTAAGAGGTCCGAAACGACTTAAATTTAACCGTTTATAAAAGAAAGCTGTCTTAGTTACACTATTTATAACTCAAAAACGGCTCAACCGATTTGGCTGAAAATTGGTGGGGAGGTAGCTAAGACCCAGGAGACAGACATAGTATATAATCCTAAAAAAATTGATACTTTTTATCCTCTTTTTTATGTAGGTAGGTAGGTAGGCAGAGTAAGGAAGTATGTAGGTAGGTAGATAGGTTAGTAGGGTAGGTAAGTATGTAGGGTAGGGTAGGTAGAGTAAGTATGTAGGTAGGTAGGGTAGATAAGTATGTAGAGGTAGGGTAGGTAAGTATGTAGGGGTAGGGTAAGTAGAATAAGTATGTAGTAGTGTGGGTAGGATAGGTAATTATGTAGGTAGGTAGAGTAGGTAAGTATGTAGGGATAGGATAGGTAGAGTAAGTATGGAGGTAGGTAGGTGAGTTGATAGGGTACGTAGGCAGATTGGTAGGGTAGGTAAGTAGGTAGGCAGGTGGGATAGGGTAGGCTGCATGGACCTGGATTTTTGTACCGATTTTCAGGGCAGGACAACGTCTGCCGGGCCCGCTAGTAATTTATAAAGTATAGTTCATACTGCCGTTTTCCACTCGTATTTGTAATGCACACACGAAGAGAAAACAAAAAAAAAAAAACTGGGTTTAGATTGAATTGTATCTTTATTTAAGGGTGAACAAAAAACAAGATTTGTTTTTAATATAACAATAGATGAAAATAAACAATTCCAAAAGCAGTTTAAAAATGGGCACAAAACACATTATGTACTAAGAAACAATATAAAAATTAAAAACTATTAGATAAGAGAGATCCGTTTACCCAACCCGCGAAATTGATTTTTTTTTTTACGTTATTTAAAATTGCAGATCTGTATATACTTTATACTATCAAAAAAATCAAAATCGAAAATCATTTATTTGCGTAAATAAGGTACAGAAGGTTGGTAAAATATATGAATTTGTTCTCTTATTCTGCCTTTAATTTCGGCGTGCAAATATAGGCTAAAGTTACACATTACTTATTTATTTAAATTATCACAATCATGCAGTGTACTGTGTGGCGTCGGACGAAAAGAATAGCACCACCCCATTTCTTTCCGTGGGTGTCGTAAGAGGCGACTAAGGGATATACTAGAGAATGGGCAGCAGCGTTCTCTATGCATTGCAGACTATCATACTGCGATCGCCAACCCGCCTGCCAAGCGTGGTGATTATGGCAACCCCCCCCCCAAAATGACAAGCACCAAAAATAAATGGCCCCTAGTGCCCGGCGGCCCACCTAACCTTGGCTACGGTAGCGGTCAAGGCCACGGTGAGGCAAGGGGTGCAAAGAATCCCCGGAGGAGATCCGGCTGCCACAAACACCGACAATTGGACCTGGCAACATATAACACGCGTACACTTCGGACCGACGAGAAGATCGCCGAACTGGAGGAAGAATTGAGCAGGTTACGATGGGATATAGTAGGGTTATCTGAAGTCCGAAGAGAGGGGGAGGACTCGATAATCCTTAAATCCGGAAATCTGCTCTATTTTCGGGAGGGCGACCAGCAGTCCCAAGGTGCAACGGTGCAAGCAACGTGGTGAAGATCGAGAGTGTGTCGACCAGGGTAGCGTACCTTATACTCAGAATATCCGCAAGGTATTCGCTGAAGGTCATACAGGTTTACGCCCCGACCTCGTCGCACCCCGACGAAGAGGTGGAGACCATGTATGAGGATATTTCCAGAGCCATGCATGGTTCCAAAACTCACTTCACCATTGTCATGGGGGACTTCAACGCGAAACTGGGCAAGCGAGGCGATGATGAGTTGAAAGTGGGGCAATTTGGAGTTGGACGTCGCAACCACCGGGGTCACGTACTGGCTAGTTTTATGGAGAAGGAAGGCCTCTTTATGATGAATTCCTTCTTCAGAAAACGTGAGCACAGGAAGTGGACCTGGCAGAGTCCTGATGGTGCAACAAAAAACGAGATTGACTTCATTATGTCGACGAAGAAGCAATATTCAATGATGTCTCTGTGATCAACGCGGTGAAAACCGGGAATGATCACCGCATGGTAAGAGGCACATTGAATATCAATATCAAGCTGGAAAGATATCGGCTGATGAAGTCATCGCTCCGTCCAGCACCTATCCAACTTCAAAACCACGAGAGCTTTCAGCTCGAACTCCAGAATCGTTTTGAGTGCCTAGGGAGCTCCGTGGACGATTTTAACGATGGGTTCGTGGAAACTGTTCATACGGTCGGGTCTAAGTTCTTCAAGACCCGCCGTACTAATAGAAAAAAATAATAGTTTAAAAAAAACAAAAAAACACGCTTCCATTGAAAACTAAACTAAAAAGTACAAAATAATGGAAAAAAAAACTATTATTTATTTTCTATTTTTTAGGGTGTTTCGCATTTTGAGACGTATGTCAGCGTAGTTTGTGACATATGTCAGCGTAGTTTTCGTAGACAGTTTTTTTGCTGTCCTGGTAACCCTGGCGGGAAAATGGCACAAATTAGTTTGTGACGTATGACAGCGTAGTTTTCGAAGACCGGTTTTTTGCTGTCCTGGTAACCCTGGCAAGGATAATGGCACAAATTTATGAAATTATTGCATTGCCATCGGTCCTTGACAGGTGTGCAAAGTTTGAATGAAATCTGGTCGTTTAAAGTGGGTCAAAATCGCGCTATAAGGAGTCGGTTACAAACAAACATACAAACATACAAGTGAAGCTTATTATAAAGCGTGTAAAAAGAAACTCTCAGATCCAACATTACAGCTCATGGAACAGAGACGCGGAATGATCCTGCAATCTTCAGAAGCTGCGCTCGAGTACCAGCAGGTCAATAGACAGATCTCTAAGTCCTTGAAAAGCGACCTTCGCCGCTATAACACAGAGCGGATCAAGGACGCGATAGAGTGGAATAAAGGCTCCAAGGTCTTTACTAAGGATCTGTCCATTGGGCAGAGCCAGCTTACGAAACTAAAGACCGATGATGGCAAAGTCGTATCCGCCAAACCTGAGCTGTTTAAGGAGATTGAGAGGTTCTATGGACAGTTATACACGTCAACAAGTAACCCCGTTAAAAATCTGGCAAATGACCCAAGAGCTAGTTTGACCCGACATTACACCGAAGACTTCCCGGACGTCAGCTTTTACGAGATTCGGATGGCTCTGAAGCAGCTCAAAAACAACAAGGCGCCGGGTGATGATGGAATTACGGCTGAACTCCTGAAGGCTGGCGGGAAACCCGTTCTCGAGGCCCTTCAGAAGCTGTTTGATTCCGTCATACTCGACGGCAAAACGCCACAGGCATGGAACAGAGGTGTGGTGGTACTTATCTTTAAGAAGGGTGACAATGCCCTACTTAAGAATTATAGGCCCATCTCACTTCTGAGCCATGACTACAAGCTGTTTTCAAGAGTCATCACGAACCGTCTAGCGCGCAGGTTTAACGACTTCCAGCCTCTCGAACAAGCCGGATTCCGTAAAGGCTTTAGCGCCGTGGACCACATACATACGCTGCGGCAGGTTATACAATAGGCCGAAGAGTATAACCTGCCTCTTTGTTTAGCGTTTGTGGACTACGAAAAAGCCTTCAATTCGGTCGAAACTGGGCTGTACTGCAGTCTCTTCAACGGTGCCCAAAGGCCCATGTAGATACATTATATAGAACTAAGTAACTATCGGAACAAGATTTTTTAAAAGTACTTAATCATGTTATCTGTTATTAACCAGTTTTTACATCTTTCAGGTAAAATGCAGTGACCATGTTTGCCAAGCTTGCTGGTAGTTGGATCAAAGACCACCTCTTGTTATGAAAATAATATGGTACCTTAGTTGGGCTAGGTACCAAGATAATATAGTACCACCTGCACAGTTTCTAGATGACAATTTAATCATAATTGAAGATAAATAAAAAATATTACTAAAGAACATTTTTATTTTCTCTCCCTCACTCTACATATACCTATATAAATTATCATCTGCTTAGCCTTTCCCCAATTATGTTGAGGTCGGCGTCCTGTCTAACCGGATGCAGCTGGGTACCAGTATTTTACACGGAGTGACTGCCTATCTGAGTTCCACAATCCAGTTACTGGGTAATATGATATCCCTTGGTAAGACTGGTTGTCAGACTGGGCTTCTGATGACCTGTAACGACTGTCTAAGATCTACGAAAGATAGCTGGGACCAACGGCTTAACATGCTTTCGGAGGCACAGAAGGGTCTTGGTATGTAAAGATGGTCACCCATCCACGGACCAACCGCGGCAAGCGTAGCTTAAACTGATCGGTTAACCCGTGCGGCTGTTATTACTTAGCCACCAGCCCTTGTACAAATACTTATATAATGATTACCTGCAAAGCGTTGCGATTATGGCAAACCCTCTCCCCGAATCGGAGAAGACTTATGACCAGCAGTGAACGTCTTTCGGCTGAAATGATGATGATGATGATGAATTATAATTATATTCTTTATATTTAACACCCCAACTGTATTTTAAAGAATGAGAATCGCACTTCAAAAATCAGCTGTTAGTGTAGATTGTTACGTAACTTCACTTTTCCTAAATCTTATTTAGCTCGGTTCTCAGATTGCCAAAACCTGCAAAATTTTCAGTGATAAAGTTTAATAATATAGTACCTATCAATAGACACCAATTTCATATTTTTACATCCAGGCCCAAGATTGTATGAAAGCGTATCCGTCTCCTTTGGGCACTGGATAAAAACTTACCTTGTATAATAATGAAAAACTAATAAGCATAAATGTCAATAAGAATAATGTCAATAATGGGAGAGGTTCGCCACAATAATTATTTTGAAATGACCGTGCAATTAATAAAACTTACAACTTACAACAATAATCCAAAAACTCATGTGCACTGTAAAAGCATTTTTCAATTAAAGACCTCGTCAAATTATTTTTAAATCTAGAAAATGGTAGCGTTTTATGGAATTCGGTATTTTGTTATACAGTTTTATGCACATAATATAGCTATTGTTATCTGTAAGTGTGAGATTCGTCCTCGGTTTAAATAACTTATTAGTATACATAGATAGTGGGGCATAGTAGTTTGTTGCTTGCTGGAAAATTAAGCTTATGTTTGAAAACAAATATACAGCATTCTATTATATAAATACATGGCAGCGTTAGTATTTTATATTTCCTAAAGAATGGACGACATGACTCTACTTGCTTCAACCCAAATATAGCTCTTAGACACTTTTTTTGCATTACGAATGCTTGATCTATGTCCACACAACGACCCCACAGGATAACACCATACCTTAAAGTGGAGGTTATATAGCCATGGAAAGCCTTTATTGCAGCATTTCTGGATACCTCGCAGCTAATACGTCTCAGAGGATATATAAATTTATTTATTTTAACACAGATGTCATTTATATGATTTTTCCATGAACAAAATTTATCTTAATTGATTCCAAGAAACTTAACAGAGTCAGTTTCTGCCAGGGCGACCCCTTTATAAGATATATTTAGGGCCAGCGGTTTTGATCGATAGGTATGAAATTGCATGAATTTAGTTTGATTAATATTGACTTTTAAATTATTAGCCTCTAGCCACTCTACAGTTCTTTGAAGAACGATGTTTATTTCTTGTTCGTACGAATTTATATCTCGTCCTTTAATTATAATTGTCGTGTCAGCGAACAGTACACATTTATGATTTATAACTTCTGGGAAATCATTTATGTAGAGCAAAAACAATGGCGGCCCCAAAATACTGCCCTGTGGCAAATGAAACAATACATTATTTATTAGTTAGACTATTTATTAATCAACAATTTAAGTATGAAAATAATCTTCCATGGTGGCACAAAGCCTTTGAATTAAAAAAAATACAAATGTAGTCAAAAAGCGTACACTTACCCGAATGGGGGGGGGGGGAGGGGTATCTGTGCGCAGTGATAGGGATAAGTGTACGCCGTGTAAATCATTATAATCATAAGCTAGTTTCGAGTATGTGTTGAAGCGATGCGGAATGTTGTTTATTTCAGCATATTCATAAATCAATTTCTGAAGGCTGATCATAGTAAGCGCATAGTACAGATCATCAGACTGTTTTACGTATTGGTATATTTCTTCTTCTAGAGCCTTTGTAAATGTTGGAAAATATCTTCCCATACTTTGCTCTGCCCATCGTTATGGGCCGTCAGAAGCCTGAACAAGCACTTCCTTGGAAGTCGTACAGGTTACAGAAAAGGCGGGACGCCGCGCCGCGCCGTCTCTTAATAATAAACGGAGCGTGCGTACACTTACCCGGTGCGTACACGCGACCCACATGACTCTAATGAATAAAAGGTGCGGTCGCCGATGTTGCATACCAACACGCTATCTTTACATACCTTGACCCTTCCATGCCTAAGAAAGCACGTTAAGCCGTTGGTCCCGGCTGCCTGTCATAGATCTTAGACAGTCGTTACGGGTTGTCAGAAGCCCGAAAGTGTGACTACCAGTCTTACCAAGGGGTATCGTATTACCCAGTAACTGGGGTGTGGAGGTCACATAGGCAGTCGCTCCATGTAAAATACTGGTAATCAGCTGCATCCGGTTAGACTGAAAACCGACCCCAATATAGTGTTTGGGAAAAGGCTAGGCAGATGAGGTAGGTTACACCTATTTTGGTGTATACCTACAGTAAACTAAGAAGCAAACGGTCAAAATGTATAAAACACCTAATCTATACAAAATAACTACTACTAATTATTTGCCTGTCGTGTGACGGTAGTTCCTTGAAGCCAGAGGGCCCGACTCCCGGTCAACCACAGCCAGAAGGTGCCCGTATTCTGATAGTGGGTCTAGGCTCAGGTGTGTTGGCGGACGTATTAATAAGATTATTCCGAGTCAATCTGGAGAACGGCTCATCCCACTGTCTCTGGGTAGATATGGGTATCCGGGCAAACCATTTTCCAGGCGTAAACCGTACCAGACAAGCACGCGATGCTTTAAAATTTAACTCCTTCGAAGTTATATCGACGCTTGAAAGGCAAATTTGACTAAGCGCCATTGTGGCCCTATGGCGCTTAGTCAATTTTGCCTTTCAAGCGTCGTTATTTATTGAATACCTACTTTTAAAGCACGGAAAAGAGGTGGAGGACGCAGAGACCACAGCGAAGTGATACCATCCACCATGCTTTCTTCTTGATTGTTTGTCGAGATTTGAGATCATTTTCAATTAAGTATTCTCTACTCCCTCTTTCCTCCTTCTTTTTCAACGGTACTGTTTCCGGTCTGTAACTTTTTAAATGATGTTCCAGCGCTACGAAAACTGATTACCAATGTCTTTAAGTAAAACGTTTGGCAAACTTGGAAGGACTGATCCTGAATAGCAAAAAAAATTTTAAGAGTGGCTTGCCTCTGGATTCGGTCCAGCAGTTCGATGTTTAACAGGTTATTTTTTCACATGTCTCACAAAACACGTTGTAACTGAAGAATTCGCTATTTATCTATACGACATAAATGAAAAAAACCGGCGAAGTGCGAGTCGGACTCGCGCACTGAGGGTTCCGGACAAACAGACAGGTATTCACGGTTTATGCATAAGGTTTATGTTTATGAAATTAAATGGTTTTTTTTATTTTTTATTTTTATATTTGAGTTGACTGAATGAAAGGTAAATTGCGGTTTACGATTTATGACGTATTAAAAAAAAACTACTTACTAGATCTCGTTCAAACCAATTTTCGGTGGAAGTTTGCATGGTAATGTACATCATATATATATTTTTTTGATTTATCTTTCTCTTATTTTAGAAGTTACAGGGGGGGGGACACACATTTTACCACTTTGGAAGTATCTCTCGCACAAACCATTCAGTTTAGAAAAAAATGATTTTGGAAACCTCAATATCTTTTTGAAGACCTATCCATAGATACCCCACACGTATGGGTTTGATGAAAAAAAAAATTGAGTTTTAGTTCTAAGTATGGGGAACCCCAAAATTTATTAATTGTTTTCTATTTTTGTGCAAAAATCTTAATGCGGTTCACAAAATACATCTACTTACCAAATTTCAACAGCATAGCTCTTATAGTTTCGGAAAAAAATGGCTGTGACATACGAACGGACAGACAGACAGACAGACATGACGAATCTATAAGGGTTCCGTTTTTTGCCATTTGGCAACGGAACTCTAAAAATACAGCTAATGTACACACGGCTTCATATCAAGCTACAGTTTTCAATGTTAGCTTAACTCGCATTGTTTACATTTCTTAAACAATTAGAGGTCAGCTTATACTGGAAATGTATAGCTTAAATTTTAGCCGTGCGTTCATACAACACTGCAGTCATTTTGAATCGTGACGAAAAGAAAAAAAAAACCGGCCAAGAGCGAGTCGGACTCCCAAATTTTTTTTTTTTAATTTTTATATTTGAGTTGACTGAATGAAAGGTAAATTGCGGTTTACGATTTATGACGTATTAAAAAAAAACTACTTACTAGATCTCGTTCAAACCAATTTTCGGTGGAAGTTTGCATGGTAATGTACATCATATATATTTTTTTTTGATTTATCATTCTCTTATTTTAGACGTTACAGGGGGGGACACACATTTTACCACTTTGGAAGTATCTCTCGCGCAAACCATTCAGTTTAGAAAAAAATGATATTAGAAACCTCAATATCATTTTTGAAGACCTATCCATAGATACCCCACACGTATGGGTTTGATGAAAAAAAAAATTGAGTTTCAGTTCTAAGTATGGGGAACCCCAAATTTTATTGTTTTTTTTTTTCTATTTTTGTGCGAAAATCTTAATGCAGTTCACAAAATACATCTACTTACCAAGTTTCAACAGCATAGCTCTTATAGTTTCGGAAAAAAATGGCTGTGACATACGAACGGACAGACAGACAGACAGACATGACGAATCTATAAGGGTTCCGTTTTTTGCCATTTGGCAACGGAACTCTAAAAATACAGCTAATGTACACACGGCTTCATATCAAGCTACACATTTCAATGTTAGCTTAACTCGCATTGTTTACATTTCTCAAACAATTAGAGGTCAGCTTATACTGGAAATGTATAGCTTAAATTTTAGCCGTGCGTTCATACAACACTGCAGTCATTTTGAATCGTGACGGAAAGAAAAAAAACCGGCCAAGAGCGAGTCGGACTCGCGCACCGAGGGTTCCGTACAAACCTGCAGGTATTCACGGTTTATGCGTAAGGTTTATGTTTATGATTTTTTTTTTTTTTTTTTTTAATTTTTATATTTGAGTTGACTGAATGAAAGGTAAATTGTGGTTTACGATTTATGACGTATTAAAAAAAAAACTACTTACTAGATCTCGTTCAAACCAATTTTCGGTGGAAGTTTACATGGTAATGTACATCATATATTTTTTTTAGTTTTATCATCCCCTT
The DNA here is from genome assembly GCA_947507805.1 of Aporophyla nigra. Taxonomy (NCBI): domain Eukaryota; kingdom Metazoa; phylum Arthropoda; class Insecta; order Lepidoptera; family Noctuidae; genus Aporophyla; species Aporophyla nigra. The sequence continues at coordinate 14,777,218 of OX382302.1, read as the reverse complement.
ATTGTAGAAGTTACGTGGGGGGGGGGGGGGGGAACACACATTTTACCAATTTGGAAGTGTCTCTCGCGAGAACTATTCAGTTTAGAAAAAAAAAGATATTAGAAACCTCAATATCATTTTTGAAGACCTATCCAGAGATACCCCACACGTATGGGTTTACTAAAAAGTACAAAATAATGGAAAAGAAGCGTGGGGTGCTTTTTAAGGTATTTTTTTATTTATATCAGGCACCCCACGCTTTTTTTCCATTATTTTGTACTTTTTAGTTTGGTTTTCAATGGAAGCGTGTTTTTTAGTTTTTTAAACTATTATTTATTTTCTATGTTTTAGGGTGTTTCGAATTTTGAGACGTATGTCAGCGTAGTTTGTGACGTATGTCAGCGTAGGTTTCGAAGACAGTTTTTTTTGCTGTCCTGGTAACCCTAGCAAGGATAATGCCACAAATTAGTTAGTGACGTATGTCAGCGTAGTTTTCGCAGACAGTTTTTTTTGCTGTCCTGGTAACCCTGGCAAGGATAATGGCACAAATTTATGAAATTATTGCATTGTCATCGGTCCTTGACAGGTGTACTTTGCTTTTTAAGGTATTTTTTTATTGATATCAGGCACCCCACGCTTTTTTTCCATTATTTTGTACTTTTTAGTTTTTTCAATGGAAGCGTTTTTTTAGTTTTTTAAACTATTATTTATTTTCTATTTTTTAGGGTGTTTCGAATTTTGAGACGTATGTCGGCGTAGTTTGTGACGTATGTCAGCGTAGTTTTCGAAGACAGTTTGTTTTGCTGTCCTGGTAACCCTAGCAAGGATAATGCCACAAATTCGTTTGTGACGTATGTCAGCGTAGTTTTCGAAGACAGTTTTTTTGCTGTCCTGGTAACCCTGGCAAGGATAATAGCACAAATTTATGAAATTATTGCATTGTCATCGGTCCTTGACAGGTGTGCAAAGTTTGAATGAAATCTGGTCGTTTAAAGTGGGTCAAAATCGCGCTATAAGGAGTCGGTTACAAACATACAAGTGAAGCTAATATAAAGCGTGTAAAAAGTGAGCCGTCGCGGGACGCCTGGCAGATGTGAAACATCGAAATTATTTTGTGAAGATAATATTTATAAAGCATACTTTACGAAAGGAAATAAATATGGTATAATCAAATATAATGTATTAATTATATGTTGATATGTCAAATATCACATTAAAAAAAATCGCATCGATGTGACCCAAAAAAAAATAGTTTAAAAAAACAAAAAAACACGCTTCCATTGAAAACCTAGAAAAGTACAAAATAATGGAAAAAAAGCGTGGGGTGCTTTTACGATATTTTTTTATTGATATCAGGCACCCCACGCTTTTTTTCCATTATTTTGTACTTTTTAGTTTGGTTTTTAACGGAAACGTGTTTTTTAGTTTTATTAAACTATTATTTATTGGATAATATTTTTGTGTTCACCAAAAATCTTAAGGTACATCTATGTATGCATTTCTAAAATATTGATCTTAAACCCGTTTAATTGTTTTACTATAATTAAACTATGATAAGAGAACGGTGTGGTGTAAAAGAAGATGTAGTGACAAAAATTGAAAAAAGTATGCTTAGATGGTTTGGTCATGTTGAGAGGATGAATGAAGGTCGGCTCACAAAAGGTATTTACAAGGCAGATGTGAGTGGAAACACCGGGAGGGGACGCCCTAGGAGGACATATAGGGACCTTATTGGTGATGTTCTTCAGAAAGGTCAGGTGCGTAGTACTCGCAACCGGCGTGTGTGTATGACCAATTGTATGAACCTAAACGAGGCAAAAGAAGTGTGTAGAGATCGTAGCAGGTGGCGTTCCGTGGTTTCTGCCTACCCCCATGGGAAAAAGGCGTGAATCTATGTATGTATGTATGTATAATTAAACTACTCGGCCAACAAAATATGTTACATCAAACAAATTCCAAATTAACACCAAGATATAAGACTTTTTTATTGTAGTGCGCTGCAAATATTTTATTGTAACAATAACTATTTTATTCTTCCCCGAAAAATACTGATCGTGCACCAAATATTCCTGAATGTACTACGTGAGCTCGACAAATAAGTGTGGGAATGCACGCTTGTGCGACATACTCGAGCTCACATAGTACACTAGGTTAGGTTAGGTTAAAACTGTGACCTCCTACCAGGGCTGCCAGGTGCAAAAATGGTGTGATCGTACGACAACTACAAAAAAAATCGTATGTCAAGGAAATTTTGAAATGAAAAGATCGTACAACCTAATAGTACAAAGTTTTTATTAAAAAAAATGTTTAGTTTTAGAAAAGAAATGCAATAGAAGAAACAAAGAAAGAAAACATATTTATTTGGCACATCCTTATGTATACCTACACAATAAAACAAAATTTTTTTTGGAGTTCCTGGCGCAGGTCACTCATCTTCACTTTTGTCACACATTCTTGCTTGACCAAAAAACAACAAACACAAAAAAGCACTCGAAACAGTATACAGATTCAAAGAGGATAATATAAACTACGCACAGATCGAGCGAGACTGACAAGTAGCAACTATTACCGAAAGAAAAAAAAATAAGTTTCGTTAAAATGCAAACAAATAAAGCCTTTAAATGACTCTACAAAGAGTTTTCATTCAAGTAAAAGATCTGCGTACGCGTCAGGGCGTTGGGGAATTCCCCGAAACTTATACTTGCCAGTTAAGCATTCGTTTCATTATGAAATGTTGTCAGGTATATAAAAATCGTACATTTCCCGTACGATCTCGGTCTAACGATCGTACATGTGTTAAAATGCCAAAAAATCGTAGGAGTACGATTAAAATCGTACATCTGGCAGCCCTGCCTCCTACGCACGAGCCGAGCGAGCGAAGCGAGCGGTGCCGCGGCAGCGGCCAGCGAGTGCTAGAAACGACTGTGTGCTGCACAATGCAGTGCATTATCTGAAGTAAAACTAAAAAAATAAATGCTTGTTTTTAAAATTAGGTGTATTACTATTTTTACAAATTTGCAACAGTTGTTATGACATATTGATGAGATGCTCGTTATGACATATTTTAATTAACATATTTTGGAGCACATTCAGTATATTTGGTGGAACACAGGCAAAATTAGGTAAATGAAATGGGAATAAATTGAAGTACTTTTAAATACCATCCTTATTTATTTTCTATTTTTTTAGGGTGTTTCGAATTTGGAGACGTATGTCAGTGCAGTTTGTGACGTATGCCAGCGTAGTTTGTGAGGTATGTCAGCGTAGTTTGCGTCGTATGTCAGCGTAGTTTGTGACGTATGTTAGCGTAGTTTTTGAAGACAGTTTTTTGCTGTCCTGGTAACCCTGGCAAGGATAATAGCACAAATTTATGAAATTATTGCATTGTCATCGGTCCTTGACAGGTGTGCAAAGTTTGAATGAAATCTGGTCGTTAAAGTGGGTCAAAATCGCGCTATAAGGAGTCGGTTACAAACAAACATACATATTTTATTGCACACTCAAGCGGATACAAGTGGAGCTAATATAAAGCGTGTAAAAACAAAATAAATACCTAAAAATTCACCCATCTAGAGGCGGTCAGCCTTTAGATGGGTGAAATTTTGAGAAGTGTAGGTTAACCTGAAGAACCTGCAACACAAGGCAAAACAAAAACTAAATGGTCACCCATCCAAAGGCTGACCTTGCGAAGTACAGCTTAACCTAGCGAACCTGCGCAAAACGTCACACATAAACTAAATGGTCACCCATCCAAAGGCTGACCTTGAGAAGTATAGCTTAACCTAGCAAAACTGCGACACAAGGCAAAACATAAACTAAATGGTCACCCATCCAAGGGTAGACCTTGAGAAGTGTAGCTGAACTTAGCGAACCTGCGACACAAGGCAAAACAAAAAATATTTTGTAAAGATAATATTTATAAATCATATTTTACGAAAGGAAATAAATATGGTATAATCAAAAATAACATACTAATTATATGTTAATTATCAAATAAAAAAAAACGCATCGATATTGGAACTTTATTGCCTAAGTCCACTAATTTTCAGTATGGGCCCACTGTGTGTCGCCACGCTCGCCACGCCAAAATTTAGGTTTACCCCTCGCCTATAGATGTTTCACATCAAAAAATCTCAGTGACCGTAGTGCAAATCAGTAAATGTTCTTATACGACAGTTGTGAGAATATATTTCCCTCCTTTTACACCTATCTACGTAAAACAAACTATATATCTTCTAAACTGTAAACGACATAGATACAAGGATTGGAGAAAACTTTTCGAAATAAAGTTATGAACATCATGTCAGTGCATATAAGTCAGTTTGTGAGATACGACAGTTAGCGGGGAGGGTGATGACGATATGCAGAGCTAATTTAATTTGACCTTGTATACTCTTACATAAATTCTGCCCGAGATTATCCACTTGTCTCTTCTCTAAAGTCGCTCTTAAGGTGGAAGTTCCAGGGTAGGCTCCAGGGTAGTAGTTCTTGAAATACTCAGTCAATGAGATTTAAACTAAGTTTGTAGGTTACCCTGGTGGACATTCAGGGCTCATGGTGTTATTACAGCGAGAACTTTGATAATAACAGGCGTCACTGTCCTTGTGCAGAGATGGCCACTACCCCAGTCACATGATGACATGACAGACATGTTCAGGTAATATTTTATTTATCGTAAGTACAATAAAATAAAATAGGTGTAGGTATCTACCACGGCAAGTGAATGTTGTAGGCCTTGTATTCCACGTAGGTACCTACGCGGTACAAGTACATTTCGCATCAGTTTTATATTTAGAGCTTCAGGCTGTACCGAAAATCCTACAATTACGCGAACATAGGTCTGTACTGTTGCTACGAGCCACAAATTTATCATAAGAGCTTATTTTTCTTAGAAATTATAATTTATAAGTAAAGGGATACCTAAGGGGCCATTCATAAACTACGTCACACAAAGTTCATGATTTTTTGACCCCCCCCCCCCGTCCTTGTCACACAACTGGTCACATTTGTGTGACCCCCCTCCCTAGAGTGACGTCACATATTTTGCAATTTTACATTTAGACATTGATTTTTTTTAAATTATTCTTTCATAATTCGTAGTTCATGTTTTAATAGTATTTTAAATATGTATGTATATTCAATTTTGAAATGTGATGTCACAAAATTTAGGGCCCCTCCCACCCCCTTGTCACACAATGTCACAATTCGTCGACCCCCTCCCCCCCTTAAACTGTGACGTAATTTATGAATGGCCTCGTATGAGGTAGTGGATTATCAATACGATCCTTGAAAATTTTTCGGATTGTGACTGAAACTGTGAAGCGATTAGGGTGCTACTAAGCGCACGATGACTTACGTTATTGACCGTACCAGCGCAGCGCTGTCTACACGTTCAATTGAGAGAAAATGGCGCGCGCGGCATTGTGTAAATTCAAAATGTTCAATCGGTTTTAGTAAAGTTTTTAACCGACTTTAAAAAAGGAGGAAGTTCTATGTTCCACTGTATATTTTATAATTTTTTTAGTTTCCCGTTTTTATAAGATTGCTGTAAAGTTCAGATTACTTATCAAGGAAATATTAGGTACCTACCGTTATAAAACTATCAATTAAACACATCTACTTAGTTATTTCCGTCATGATCCCCTGGTGCCTTCGATACTGCCTACCTCAGTAATATACCTGTTCTGAATTTGCAAAGGAAACTTGTTTGCCTGTTACTATTATAATTACCCATACATTTGCAGACACAAGGAAATTGTGAGACCACTCCCATGCAACAAACAATAGCACGGGATATAGCGATGGTTATCTACTTATTAATTACTCACTTATGTGAGGTAGGTTATGTACCAACCATATAATTTCAATCAAATACTTAAAGATCTCAATTTGTTTGTACCAAATTATTTCGTTATCTGTGCAAGAAATTGCTGTCTATAAACGATATTCATGCATTATAAAATCTCACTATTGCCCTCACCGACCGGCTAGGCCTGACAGATCATCAGCGGAAAACCCTAGTGTCAGCTTATCTTCCCCCAAACCTCTACAGAGAATTTAACGTCTAAAGACCTCTCCATCCTTCTTGACCTCAGTGACTCCGTTATCATAGCGGACGATTTTAAAGCCAAACATCCAGCCTGGAATAGCACCAGGACCTCAACCAGAGGGAGACATTTCTTCTATCTCTGCCCCACCTTAAATTTTAATGTCATCGCCCCAATGACCCTCATCCATTTTACTCACGACCCCAACCGTACCTCCGACGGCCTTGATGAAGTGTTCCTTAAGAATATCAACACACAACCGTGAATCCAACCGGATTCTATAGAAGCGCTACAAGAGCTCTCCTACGATCATCGCACAGTCCTCATGAAACTGGCTTTCTGCATAGATGTCCCCGATCCCAACCAACCCTCTCTCACCAAAGTGGTAACAGACTGGAGGAAGCGAATGCTTGAAATCCACCAGATCCCCCCACTTAGACCCCATCCCCGATCAGTTCGAATCTATCGCCGACACAACTACCGCTATCGACTCATTCGCTAAACACGTACAATCAGTCCTGAATGATTGTTTAAGGGAAGTCCCAGCGATAGATAACCGTCGCTGTAAGTTGCCGGACGATTTACGTGAACAGGGGAATGAGAAAAATAAAAACTTGTTTACAAAAAAAAAAAACAACCGACTTCCTTAAAATCACTACAAAGTGAAAAATAACTTTAATTTCGGAAGTCGGTGTCTTAGGATCTGTATTTATGGTATTTTTGCCACCAACTTCCGAAATTAAAGTTATTTTTCACTTTGTAGTGTTTTTAAGGAAGTCGGTTGTTTTTTTTTTTGTAAAAAAGTTTTTATTTTTAAATTTTTAGTTGTGGTATTCACCCCGCACTCATTCCAAACAAATAATGCATATTTATGCGATAGCAGAAATCGCGGCTGATTTGCTGTCATTTTTAAAGAGTTCCGGTGTCTGTCTCCCGAACTCATCATCAGATCTATATGAAAATTATATGGGACCATTTCGGAATAAACCCCTTTCGAACAAAAAAGAATTTTGCAAATCCGTCTATATATGACGGAGTTATGGCCGAACATACATTAAAAAAAAAAAAAAAAAAAAAACATATAAACATCCGAATTGAGAACCTCCTCCTTTTTGAAGTCGGTTAAAAAACGCGACTGTCCGTGCAATTTTCCCTGCAACGCCCATAAACAAAGCCCACATGCGCTACATACAGCGAACTGTAAGGACACGTATTGTGGAGCTGCATACCGCTGGCTAGGAAAATATGTTGAGCGAACTAGAGGCCACCCACCTGGCATTCTGGGAACTTCACAGGGAACTCAACAGGGAACATCAAAGGTCTAAAGCCCTGCAAAGCCCCGGGTCAGATGGAATCACAATTCCAACTTTTCCCCACCTAAATACGTTCATGACCACCATCTTCAATGGACCCATGAGCAATAACATCCTGCTACAATAGTGGAATAAGGGGCCACCGTCATTGACATCCCCAAGCTCCGCAAGCCCAAGTCCGTGCCTAGGAGCTACCATCCCATCAGCTTTTGCAATGTCCTCGGTAAGATCTCTGAGAGGCTTATCTCTATGCATTTCAGAGATTACGCTGAGACATAAGGCTTCATCCCCAATGAGCAGTTCGGTTTTTGAAACCAACACGCTTGTGTAAAACAGGTCCATCGTATCATCGAACAAATAAACGCTGGTTTCCCACGTGGTTTGATGATGGTTGTCCTGTCTTCGACGTAGCGAAAGCCTTTAAGCCGTTCCAACAAGACAGGCACAACAGCTTATTATAGCCCTACCAAGTCGGTGTGAAAGATCGTTTCGTACTCATCTTACGAGACTTTCTGTCGGACCACACCTTCCACTATTGCATCGAAGGGTTAGTATGCACCCCGCACCCCTTCTATGCAGGAGTCCCTCAGGGCTCTGTATTATCTCCCCTCATTTTCACGCTGATCACCAGCAATATCCTTAAAAGTAAAAAGGCACAAGCACAACTGGCTCTGTTCGCAGACGATACAGCCGTTTACTTCACTAGCCGCGGCTAACTCGATAGCTCCCACTCTCCAAAGCGCATTCGACAAGCTCGGTGCCTGATTTTGAAAGTAGAGAATCGAAGTAAATCCCGACAAAACTCAAGCGATCCTCTTTTCAAAACCGCGTCTTCGACCACCGGCCCACCAACCCATTTATGTATACCCATATATGTATGTTCGGCAAGCCGACCCCTTTGGAAAAGCGAGCCAAATCTAGATGTGATTCTCGACCAGCACGTCTCTACCTCTGAGCAAATAAATAAGTCTCGTTTGCGCGCCGTTTTCGCTCTCGGTAGATTTCATTCCGTCCTAAATAACAAACGTAACAAATTGTCACTCAAGTGCAAGTTGCGCATTTACACAGCGGGCATTAGGTCAATCATGACCTATGCCTGTAAGTTCTACGCACGCGGTAAGATCCACTATATCCAAAGGATACAGACTTTCCAAAACCGTTTCCTTCGCAAGGCTACGGGATCCCCTTGGTTTGTACGGAAAAAAATCCTTTAAATTCAATGCATGAAACGAATTTCCAAGCGTTCATCAATCATTCAATCGTCGCAACCCTCTGGTTATCGAAGCCGCCAGTTATTAGCATAATTCGCCACCTAAAGCATGTTCTCACCAAACCTGATGACCCTATTACCCTCCTCCAGGCAGTAGAACCACTAGTACAGTAGACAAAAACAAACGACTCTCATTCCGACCTCGCCGCCGAGGTCCCTCGCGACGATCCTGCCTAATCATCCCTCGACAATCCTTCAAATTCAAATTGTTTATTTGAAAGAAAATACATAGTTTCCTCGACAGAACTACCAGCTCACGCCGTAGCTGAGCCTGTAGCTTTGAATTCCTTAGATGTTAATAATGATCCAGTTCTGAACCAGCCTGTCCCATCTTGCTACGACAAGGTTCGTACCCCACAAAAAAAAATACAAAGCTACTGCACACTAAAGGCACCCCGCCTTTAGCGTGGAGTCGCTTAGTATTTTAATCAATTCGTCCATGGAGGCTTTGAACTGGCTTAAAGGCCCCACATGGTAGACCGTTAAGAAGTCACGGTAAAAAACATGTAGAAAAAAAATCGGTAGTGATCGGATCATTTGTCTATGAGTAATCACTGCAGCAAATTCGGAAAATGCTGTTTCGAGAAAAACGCGTTAAAGGTGTCTGGCTCAGAAAAATAGTTCCGAATTTTTTTCTACATGTTTTTATATAGTTCTCCATACAATGATTTACCGATTTTTTTATGTAATCAAAAATCGAATTTTGGCAGGCCAAAAACGATCAAAATTTTAGGTGAAATTCGACTTTTTTTTAAATGCCGCCATTTTGTCAATTTTTGATATTTTTTTTATCGTAGGTCATTGTACGGACAGTATATTCTAGTTTAACGAGTTTTTTTATTTTTAGATTTCATCCACGAAGAAGGCTAGAATTACTGCAGCAGTGGAGGACCTTTTTTTTCGTGCCGTCGGAGATCGTGTATAACTTAAAAAATATTTTAATAAAATGTTTCAAAAATTTCGCTATATATTCTTAAAACATGTATAGGTACTCTTAAACAATTAATATTGCAGTTTTTTTAATAAAAATTCCCAAAAATCACCTTTTTTTTAGGCCATTACAGTAGGTGTGCCTCTTAAGTTACTCGGTAGAAGCAACTCTGAAACTATTGAGCGTTGCGTGAATTCCTTTTGGGTAATTACTCACTTACTCAAACATAACATATTAGGTTGGGGAAAAAGTCTTTTCGCATTATAGTAATTATGAATTTGTAATAAAATCTCTTTGGCTATACTATTTGTATCTGGCTGGTTTTGGTATCATTGAAAGTTTAAATTTTAAAGAACATAATTCCAAATTCAAATTAGGAAAATGTGTGATTTTCATTTGTTTTTCGTACCATCAAGATGAGTGAATCTAATGAAGAAATTCGATACATTTTAAAATTTTACTACAATAAAGGTAAAAATGCAACGCAAGCCGCGAAAAAAAATTGCGATGTTTATGGACCTAGTGTAGTGTCTGTGAGAGTAGCACAAATTTGGTTTAACGCTACGTCCTACGTAGGCGAATCAAAGCGAACGCGATTATGAAGCGGTGACACGCGAACTCAACGCGATGCGGTGCGACGCGGCGGCTATGTCCTACGTGCACGCGAATCGTCTCGCACAGCCGCCACTGACGCCGCCGTTCAGTGGGCACTGTGGATTTGTCATGGACGGATGGAAACAAATATTATTGGAAAATTCATATGTTAAATATCAAATACTCAAGAAGTATGAACGGCGATGAAGTGGGACTAATGTTGTATACTTAGAAAGTCCCAGTTAATTTGGCCCAATCCTCCCATTCGCGGTATAATAATAACCGGTTGTGATATTTTATATTCCTTTTATCCTATAATATAGGACGTTCTTGGATAGCATTAATTAAAATTTCTATAAACCCGAAATTATAACCAAAAAAAAAAAATACGACGGCACCGCATCCAGTTCGCGCGAAAATATCAAGCCAACTGATCGCGTTCGCTTCGTTTCGCGCCGCTCCGCACCGCACGCATGTGCGTTTGGGCACGTAGGACACTTCAATAGGTTTCGACTGTTTGTTGTTTTCGCGTCGCGCCGCGCCGCTTCGCGTTCGCGTCTAGATCGCTCACGCAGGACGTCGCATAAGCGTTTTCAATCCGGAAATTTTGATGTCAAAGATGCACGTCGCTCTGGTCGCCCTATTACGGATAAAATGGATGCCATTTTTGAAAAAGTGGAGCAAGATCGGCATACCAGTAGTTACGACGTAGCTGAAGAACTGGAAACTGACCACAAAACAGTTTTGGCGCATTTAAAAAAAAACTGGGTACACAAAAAAGCTCGACATTTGGGTACCTCACGAGCTCACTGAAAGAAACCTAATGAACCGTGTACTCATTTGTGATTCTTTATTACGACGTAATGAAACCGAACCATTTTTGAAGAAGCTGATAACTGGTGATGAAAAGTGGATCACGTATGACAAGAACGTGCGAAAAAGGTCGTGGTCAAAGGCCGGTCAGGCTTCACAGACTGTGGCGAAACCCGGGTTAACTCGCAACAAGGTGATGCTGTGTGTGTGGTGGGATTGGAAGGGCATTATTCATTATGAGCTGTTACCACCAGGCAGGACCATCGATTCTGAACTCTACTGCGAACAACTGATGAGATTAAAGCAAGAAGTTGAGAGAAAGCGGCCGGAATTAATCAACAGAAGGGGTGTGGTTTTTCATCATGATAACGCTAGACCTCACACATCTTTAGCCACCCAACAAAAATTAAGAGAGTTTGGCTGGGAGGTGTTAATGCATCCGCCGTATAGTCCTGACCTTGCACCTTCAGATTTCCACCTGTTTCGGTCTCTTCAGAATTCTTTAGGCAGTGTCAGGTTAACATCACGAGAGGACTGCCAAAACCACTTGTCGCGGTATTTTGACCAGAAGTCCCAAAATTTCTATAGCAATGGGATCATGTCCCTACCTATAAGATGGCAAAAAGTTATCGAACAAAATGGTACCTACATACTTTAGTTAAATGTAAATAAACTTTATTAAAAAATGTTTTGAATTTTCTTAAAAAATGCGAATAAACTTTTTCCCCAACCTATTATATAAAAATCATTGAAATCGGAGGTGGAGGCGGAAATCTTGGCGGTCTCCTTGTCAGTGCTTAGCAGTGCGTGGAAAATCCTGCCACGATTTTATTACGTCCGTGGGAACGTAGGCTAAGCGAAGACCTGCCATATTGTTTAAAAAGTTGTTCACGAATGCTGTAAACAAAGAATAAGAATACCACATCTATCCTACCTACTCTACCTTAATTTTTTTACCAAAGTAGGTACCTAGCTTGGTAACGTAGTAAGTCCGTCCTAAGAACAAAAAAATTAGACGGCGACTGTGGCGAAGGTTGACTGGCGTGATTGAATGAATAATCAACAGCCAATCGGATCACTTTTTCTTATTTTTTTTGGATGGGAAATCATCAAATGACTTCTCCCGCCCTGGGCGGAGCGGGAGGGCGTGTCAGACTTTTACTGACTAAAACCCACCCGTGTTCCTTCAGTTGCCCATGTGCCGGGGCCACGGTATCTCTTTCGAACAATCACGCGACCCCGGCAGGCATCGGTCCTAGCAGACCCCTTCAGTGCTACTGACATCTCTTTGAGGCGCGCGTGGAACACTACGCGCCGAATCGGATCACTTGAAGTGCTTTTTATCTTCACACGTTGATTTTTTCACCAAAAACTGAAGCTCTGTCATCAATAAATTACTTAGCTACTCAGTGCCGGATTAAGCCAGCGCGGGGCCCGTAGCAAAATTGTGATGGGGTCCCCTTTTTTTTTTGTGGGTGAGAAATCATCAAATGGTGTCTCCCGCTCTAGGGTGAAGCGAAAGGGCGTGTCAGACTTTTTCTTACTAAAACCCTTCCGTGTTCCTTCAGTTGCCCATATGCCAGGGCCACGTAACTCTTTCGAACAGATTTCACGACCCTAGCAAGACGGGGGCCCCTTGAGCTGCATTACCTATTAAAAAGGATATAAAAAACAAAACATTTAGAAAAAGGCTTTTCGTGACTTAATGTAAGCAACTTTAGAAATAACACTCGTCAAATCAATATTCCTCAGTTAATCATTTGGTATGCTCATTATAGTGAGATCATTCATACGTTCTTGTCCTATGTGTTGCTTAACACATTTTTAATGTTGAAAAAGAACGTTCTCCGCGGCAGTTGTGATCATCAAACTCAAGTAAATGCGTAACAATATTTCGACATTTGGAAAACACGATTCTTTTACTGACTAAAACCCACCCGTGTTCCTTGAGTTGCCCATATGCCAGGGCCACGGTACCTCTTTCGAACTAATCTCGCGACCCTGGCAGGCATCGGTCCTAGCAGACCCCTTCAGTTTGCTGACATCTCTTTGAGGCGCGCGTGGAACACTACGCGCCGTCAACACGGGCCTGGTAAGGACCCGCGCAGGCTTGCGGGAAGGCCAGCAAACCTGCGCCTGCGGTGGCCAGGAGTCCGCAATCGACTCCCGACGCCCGGGACTTGTTCTCCTGCGGCGGCTAGAGGCGTGAGGGCGTATAACTTGCCTCTCACTCACGCGCCCCGCCTCCTCCTTCGCGAGCATTACTGCTTCGCAGACGGAGGTGATGGCTTCCCATGACCTCTGAGTTTGTTTCGGCCTTTCTTCTCAGAGTAGTCAGATAGGAAACGCCGACCTCATCTAGCTTTAAAAAATATGATTGACGTGTAAAAGTGTTTGTACAAACCTACTTGCAAAAATAAAGTCATTTATCATGCCCTCTCGCTCCGTACCATGGCCTGCACCAGGGCCGGAAGCGAGAGGTCGCCGCCGCCGATCGCCTCCACGAGGCAGGGCACACCTCCACCGTATGCTCCACCGTGTCCTCCAGACGATACTCGCAATGGAAACACCCGGGCGTTTCCTCACGCTTTATCCTGAACAGGAACCCCCTATAGCACCCATGCCCGGTGAGGACCTGCGTTAGGCGGAAGGTGACGCCTCTCGACGCCGTGGCGCCTCTCTATCCACTCCTCAAAGAGGGGACTTTTGATTACTTAGGTTGCTCCAAAACTTTTGCAAAATGTTATATCGCTGGTTTGCGAAAATGACGACGTAATTCGAAATTCTGTCAAATTGAATACTGTAATAAAATACTGCTAAACGATCATAAATCTTTGATATTTTATCGTGAACAGAGATGCAACGAACGTAATATACAGTGTGTCTGGTCATCGGTGTCCAACCCGAAGCAATATGATCGACCAAAGCAAATTATTTTTCTGTATAATGTTCAATAAAAAAAATTGCATCCTACCTGGTGCTAAAATTTATCAGGCTCGCTTTGCTCTTTTTTGCATTCTAGATTCTTTTGATACTTGAGCTTTTCTTTTGGAACGATTAAAGAAAATCTAACCTATCGGGGCGAAAATTTTCCAGCTCGCTGCGCTCGCTCTTGCATTCATAATTCTCATAGTTACCTGGGTTTTCCTGGCATAAATCGACAATGTAACTCCTATTTCTGTTTGCAAATATAAAACAAAACCAAACCTAACCCAGGCGGGTTGTTTAAACGTTCGAGCTCGTTTCGCTCGCTCTTACATTCATAATTCTCATAGTAACTTGGGCTTTCCTGACATAAATCGACAATGTAAGTCGTATTTCTGTTTGAAAATATTAAACAAAATCGAACCCAAACCAGGCAGGTTGTTAAAATTTTCGAGCTCGCTTCGCTCGCTCTTGCATTCACAATTATCATAATAACCTGGGCTTTCCTGGCATAAGTCGACAATGTAACTCCTATTTCTGTTTGAAAATATAAACCAAAACCACACCCAAACCAGGCAGGTTGTTAGAATTTTCGAGCTCGCTTCGCTCGCTCCTGCATTCATAATTCGCTTAGTTACTTGGGCCTAACTGGCATAAATCGACAATGTAACTCCTATATATGTTGAAAATATAAACAAAACTGGGCAGGTTGTTAAAATTTTCGATTGCCTATTAAATAGTGCTGTGACCCCTTGTAAAAGCTGCGTTACTGAATAGCATTAATAATGTGGAGCTGGAGATGTACATGAACATATACATATCACCACGCCTTTAATTCCTGAAAGGTTGACAGAGATGTAACTATATAGTATACCCATATCTTGCCAGTTATGTTTAACCCTTTATAGGACGGCTCATACAAAGTGGCCAGTAAACTGAAGAGTGAAGAAGTGACCGTACCTAGGACCTTGAAGTGACTTCTCCAGTTTACTGGCCACTTTGGCTCATAAGCCGTCCTATAAATAAAGGATTAAGTCCCATGTCATAGGAAGCGAGCCTTCTGCCATCGACCGGGCACAAATCTATACTCCAGGCTGTTTCTGAGAAATTTCTGATGGAAAAACCCATTAATACTACCAGGGCCGTAGCTAGGGGGGGCATTGCCCTACCTTGAAATCACAATGCCCTACCTTAAAAATACCAAAAACGAAGAGAACCTATTAGAATTGGATTGTATGTTTATAGTTTTAGATAAAAAATGTAGCAATAGGTATCTAAACTTTTCCGAACATACCATAGTATGGGACATTCATTTCATATTATAATAATTATTTTCTTTGTGTATAGATGGCATTTGAAGCGCCATCGCATGAAGCACTGGGTCTATTTAATTATAATATGCCGATGCAGAGAACAATTTCAACCGTCTTGTTCGCTTGTTCTTCATCATTGAGGATTTAATAGCTGTCCTTAGATCCATGCTTATGTTCTGTCACAGAAATTATTTGTCTATGAATAGCTATTGAATGTACTCATCACTGACCTAGAGGTGATGTGGATTGATTTAGTAGCCCGTGCTTCAGAGCAGATCAATTATGATATACTTAGTCACAAAAATGAAGGGATATATTTTTTTTTTCCATATTTTTGGGTGATTTTCAACAAGCTGCAACTCCGAGGAAAATGATCGTACAGCAAAAAATAAAAAAGCACATTGTAGCACCATGCATCTAGTTTTCAGATATGGCCATATGGCCATGTTTTTTTTTATCATGTTTGGGTCTGGAGAAATAACCAGGAAACAAAAAAAAAAAAAAATCTCTTCTAAAAAATGGTCTACGGGTTTAAAATGTTTTTTTTTTTCCATTGTTTATGGAATGTATATTCGAAATGTATATTCCATAATTTAATGCCCTTTAATTTAACGTATCCAGAATGCCTCTACGATGATTTGCCGCGGAGTTATCGTGAGTCAAAGCAAAAAGTACTTTTTAACTTTGACAATCAATAACTCTGGAAATAATGATTGTATAGGAAATCGAAGGAGGGTTTTGGAAACAACACAAAATTTTCTATAAGATACCGTGAATGGCTTTTGTCGAACATATTTTTTTAAATTGAAAGCTTTGACTGAAAAAAAGACAAAAATTCGCATAATTAAGGATATTTGGATAACTGGTATAACTTTGGATAAAATGGATGAACGAAAAATATAGTCGGTAATTTTTCAACCTTTGAAATTTTCAGAGCTTTTTTAGGGGACACCCTAAAATCGCAGCACTTTGAATTTTTCAGAGATTTTTATCTCTGAAAAATTCAAAGTGCTGCGATTTTTTTTTTCATAGTGCCCTGAAGCTTCAAATTCTTTGTTTTTGCAAAAAAAAATCGATTTTGATTAGTTTTTTCGATGATTTTTTTTTTTCTCAAACGTTTTTATTTTTTCGATCAAAGAGATTGATTTATTTGAAAAATGTTTTTTTTTTTTACAAATTTTTTCGACCGTTGATGCCAAAATGTATTGTTGAGGAGGACGTTGTCGACGATTGCGGAACTGATTAGCGATCGTGTGGGCGTGCGCAGTAGGATTTCGACGAACTTCGAATAGCTTGATCATCACAATCGGTAGTGATTCGTTGTCTGCCTTGACCCGGACGACGATCGTAACTTTGAGTCGCGTTAAATCGGGCATAAGCACGACTGACAAAGGACTGGCTCACTCCCATAGAAGCTGGTACTTCCACCTGACTGTCACTTAATAAATATAACACTCACATACACACCCCAAACCTACACTACACACACCACACACATTCACAACCGACACCCACACTACACCGTCAAGTTTTAGACATAAGCTACTATTGTCTCTCCTTTCATAGTCTAAGTCATTTAATTGTGGAATTGTCATATTTGTGAATTTATAGTTCTTACACCTATTTTACCCTGGAAGAGCACTGATTTCCAAAATACAGGTTTTTGCCTAGTTTGGAATTCAGGAGTTCATATAGTTTTAGCCGTTTACTCACCCACATTATTTTTATCCTGGTTCTTAAGAGTATATTACCGTATTAGGCTATATTTTATTGAGTCCAAATAAACGTTATTATTATTATTATTACTGTAGCCCGTTTGTGTGACGAAAAGACGAAATCCGCGGAGGGTATATCGATTTTTTTAAATGAGATTTGAAACTAAGACAGTTGCAGCGGTCAGAAAAAATTGAGTTAATTTTTTTGACAATAATGGAGCATTATAAGACCTTTAAAAATAATTTAAAAGAAAATTACTTTTTTTTTAAATTTCTTGAAAAATCAATCTCTGATCGAAAAAATAAAGATTTTTGAGAAAAAAAATTTTTAGCATCAAAAAAAACGAATAAAAATTGTTCATAATGGTAATTTTTGCAAAAACAAAGAATTTTAAGCTTCGGGGCACTATGAAAAAAAAAAAATCGTAGCGCTTTGAATTTTTCGGGGATTTTTAGGGGACACTTTGAGGTTGAAAAATTACCGACGATATCCTTCGTTCATCCATTTTATCCAAAGTTATACCAAATTATCCAAATATACTTAATTATGCGAATTTTTGTCTTTTTTTCAGTCAAAGCTTTCAAGTCAAAAAAAGAATTTTGACAAAAGCCATTCAAGGCATCTTAAAGAAAATGTTGTGCAGTTTCCAAAACCCTCCTTCGATTTTCTATACTATACAATCATTATTTCCAGAGTTATAAATTGTCAAAGTTAAAAAGTACTTTTTTGCTTTGACTGACGATAACTCCGCGGCAAATCATTCTTGAGGCATTCCGGATACGTCAAATTAAAGGAGATTACATTTTCTAAAAGAACTTATGAGTTTTTACTCATAAGTTCTTTTAGAACATTTTTTGAAGCCCGTATACTTTTTTTAATACGAGAAAAAATTTGGAATTTTTTTTTTTTTTGGTTGTTACCTTGTTATTTTTCCAGACCCAAATATGATTTAAAAAAACATGGCCGTATCTGAAAACTAGATACATAGAGCTACAACGTGCTTTTTTATTTTTTGCTGTACGATCATTTTCCTCGGAGTTACAGCTTGTTGAAAATCACCCAAAAATTTGGATTTTATTAACCGACGAAAAAAAACGGAGGAGGTTATCAATTCGACGCGTATATATATATATATTTTTTTTATGTATGACCACGCATATCTTCTTACATAGTAGTCCGATTGTGATAACTCTTTTTTTATTGGAAAGGGTGTACTCCGAGAGTGGTCCCATATAAATTTGGAAAACAAAATCAAACCCTAAGGGTCAGAAAACAGGGGATGATTGATTGTTCACTCACTGATTGTAATGTTTAACCACGCATAACTTTATACAGAGTAGTCCGATTTTGATAATTCTTTATTCATTGGATAGGATATACCTTGCCAAGTATTATAAGTACATTAAATCACTGAAAAAACTGAAAAGCAAAAAATAATAAACCTTAAAATTATGAGTCGGCGCTGAAAAATCAATGAACAACAAAGATCACTCAAAGCGCCGACTCATAATTTTAAGGTTTATTATTTTTTGCTTTTCAGTTTTTTCGGCGGTTAAATTTTTTGGTAAAAAGTTTTTATTTAATATCCCTTAATTTTTGTGACTAGTGTATTTTTTACTTCAGCCCTACCTGTAGCCAATGCTGCCCTACCTCAAATTCGAGTCTAGCTACAGCCCTGAATACTACCCGACCTGGGAATAGAACCCGAGACCGCATGCTAACCAGTAGCGATTGCGACTACTAGAACAACGAGGAGATATATGTTCCTAAAAATATTCTTTAGTACTCATGGTGACTCCCCGCGTACCAGACACACTGTATATCTAGTACAATTTTATTGTTATGAAACAGTAATATTATAATGAGTTTGTATAAGTCCACGGGGAGCGATAAAACAGAAATAATATCACAAAAGCAAGCACGTAAAAACGAAGAAACTTTAACACGATGTAAACAGTCCAGTAATAAAAACACTCTTAAAAGAAAATAAACTCTTATAATTGTTGAATTAGGCTTACCAGATGAAGTATGCATTTTGCTATTTTCTTATTGGTTATCATTTAAAAATAATTTTTCGTGGTCATGTTATACATATAGCTCAAATCGAATTCAATCCATATTAGAGGATTCCCCCTGTAAGTATGGAGAAGCCAACTTGCGGCATAATAATATACGTTTTTTTTATATATTTGTTTTAGGGCTCTAGCTACTGGGCTAATGTACCTGTACAATAAGTATGGCCAGCGCTCACTGAATTAATAGAATTGCTACTATGTGTGTGACTTAGTGGGTGGCTTACAATTTCTTTGATTTGTAGTTTTTTTTTTGCACAGACGCGGGGCCCCTCAAAGCGCGGGGCCCGTAGCATTTGCTGCCTCCTGCTACATGGCTAATCCGACACTGTACCTACTCAAAAAGTACCTCCCAGTGCAGTAGATATTTTATTTCAACGGCCCGGGTGTTTTCATAGAAAATGCGCTAGCCACACATTTTTTTCTTGAAATTACTTGAAATTTCGCACGTCGTTCGATTTAAATCACTCACCGGAACATACGACACCGGAATCATCTACCCATTAAGTGTTGCTAGGTCATGATGTTGCTTTCAAATTATTGCCTAGAAAAAAAAAAAAAAAAAACAATCCGCCGGTATCGGCAGCAGGTTTCTAGTACAGATAACGAATCCTCCACAGGAACTCACCGCTATCAGCTGTGTCAAAAATAAAGTACATCCAAGCTCAGTTCAGTCTATTCTGTTTAGGCTGAGCGCTCAATTACGGAACGCAGGGTTAGGTATTTTGAGATGAACAATATTTAATGTTAAATTAAATGTGAATACAGTATAAATTACGAAAAGCAAAAAAACTGAAAAGCAAATAATTATAAACCTTAAAATTATGAGTCGGCGCTTCGAGTGTTCTTTGTTCATTGATTTTTCAGCGCCGACTCAAAATTTTAAGGTTTATTATTTTTTGCTTTTCAGTTTTTTCGGCGGTTTCATTTTTTGTTAAAAAGTTTTTATTTTATTATTTTTTGTGGCTTTAATGTACTAATAATACTTAGCAAAGTATACCCTATCCAATGAAAAAAGAATTATCAAAATCGGACTACTCTGTATAAAGTTATGCGTGGTTATACATTACAATCAGTGAGTGAACAATCAATCATCCCCTGTTTTCCGACCCTTAGGGTTTGATTTTGTTTTCCAAATTTATATGGGACCACCTTCGGAGTATACCCTTTCCAATAAAAAAAAAACAGATTATCACAATCGGACTACTATGTAAAAAGTTATGCGTGGTCATACATAAAAAAAATATACGCGTCGAATTGATAACCTCCTCCGTTTTTTTCGTCGGTTAAAAAGTTTTAAAACTCGAATATTTTATTTCACTAGGTATTGGGAAGGTATTTTATTCACTACCTAATTACCTATACATTAATATCGTCCCTATTTAGCGTGGATAAAATGTGTTCTCAGGTTTATATACTTGATTTTTGCATTACAGCGAACCGCCTTAAAATAAATTTTCAATGAGTTATTACATTATTGGATTATGTTTTGTGTAATAATGTTGAATATTCTAAAATAATATGTGTTTCAGGTTTTTTTTTAACAGATTTTAGTAGTTCCATAGACAAAATCGATATCGCTAGTAACCGCTGTCCGCTTCGTCTGTCGTAGGCTGAATGTAGATACGACCTTTGTGCTTGAAAAATTAAAAACCTTTTCTAGTGCACATTAATCACAGCTTACTCCTCATTCTTTCTTTCCTTTTTATCTTGGGAAAAATGGCTGATAATAAATTATACGAGATTTTGGGGGTTTCTAGAAGTGCAAGTGAATCTGAAATAAAACGAGTAAGTGTACTTTTCTAAGTTTCTACAATGAACAGATCGCACATGTAATGTCATCTATTCGTTGCATGATTTCTGTCCATTGTTCTCTTCGTCGTAATTTTGGTATTTATGCCTTATTTTTGTTTTCAGAGCTATCATAAATTAGCAAAAGAATTCCATCCTGACAAAAATCCTGCTGCAGGGGATAAATTTAAAGAAATTAGCTATGCCTATGAAGTCTTGTCGGACACGAAGAAAAGACAAATTTATGACAAGTACGGGTTGAAAGGTTTACAAGAGGGTGGCCAGGGTGGAGGATTCCCTCCTGATGATTTGTTTGGACACTTTTTCGGTGATATATTTGGCATGGGAGGAGGCAGCAGGGGTCGAGGACCCGCCCGTGGTGAAGATACCATGCATCCACTTAAAGTTTCTTTAGAAGACATGTACATGGGTAAAACTACCAAATTACAACTAAGTAAAAATATAATTTGCGGGCCTTGTAAAGGTATTGGTGGAAAGCCAGGATCTGTTGTGACTTGTAAGGACTGTCATGGACAGGGTATCAAAGTGTCTTATCAGCAGATTGCACCGCATATGACTCGTCAGTTCCAGTCTCGCTGCCCAACCTGCCACGGTCAAGGTGAAATCATTAATGAAAAAGATAAATGCCCAAAATGCAAAGGTAAGAAAGTTTTGAATGAAACAAAAATCTTGGAGGTGCATATTGAGAAAGGAATGCGTGAAAACCAAAAGATTTTCTTCAGAGGAGAGGGTGATCAGCAGCCTGACACTCAACCTGGAGATGTGATTATTGTGCTGCAACAAAAACCTCATGAAATATTCCAGAGAACAGGTGATGATCTTGTGATTAAACATGAAATTACATTAACTGAGGCATTGTGTGGTTTTGAATTTGTTATAAAGCATTTAGATGGCAGGGATTTACTTGTTAGACACACTCCAGGAGAAGTGATCAAACCTGGAGACCTCAAAGGCATACAGGGTGAAGGAATGCCTCAATTTAAAAATCCATTTGAGAAAGGTAATCTTTATATAAAGTTTGATGTTGTTTTCCCTGACAATAACTTTGCTACTGAAGAGCAGTTGAAACAGATTGAAACTGTATTGCCGCCACGCCCAGCTTTTGTGATGCCTACTGGAGAAGATGTTGAGGAAGTTAATCTGATGGATTACACAGCCAGTGAACGTGGCAGGGGCAGGGAGGAAGCCTATGCCAGTGATGATGAAGAACACATGCACACTGGGCCTGGTGTGCAGTGTGCACACCAGTAGTTCAATTGTCCACACTTTTGGATTTTTACTCAAACCTCACACTATATAATTTTATCATAGGTTATTATATAAATTAAACTAAGTAGGTATACACTATACTGTTATACTTAGTTCACAGAATGCTAGAATTATTTGACTATTGCGTGCAGTGTGTTGACTTACTTGGAGTAACTGTATTCCTATGCCTCTAGTTAAATTTGTTGCAGAAACTTGTAAGCTTGAGTCACAATGTATATTGTGGTTCCTGTCTAATGTACTGTAAAGATGGTGCAGTTAATTTGTTGTTAAAATTGGCTGTAGACTTATATCTTAAAAAACATAGATTTAGAAATTAAAGTTCAGTTTCAAGTAATAACCTGCCTGTGATACCTCATAGGTCTAATTGCTATCATTTCTAGGTGGTGTTAAAATTGTATTGTTTGTTATTTACAAAATGAGCTAGGTAATTTTGAGTTTCAGAGCAGATTGTGTTGGAGCTGTCTTTCCAACTGCACTAGTTGGCTCAAACTCGGCACTAGATTAGTATTAATCCACTAATGGGTTATTGGATTCCATAATAATATGTATTATATGAAATAAAATAAAATTTAGTGATACCTTATGGACATATTTTAATTATAAACTACAAATCAATTACATAAACATTTTTGATTAAAATGCTTGAACGAAATGTATAGTTAAATATTTATCTTCACATATTGTTCACTAAACATGACAGAGCAGAAAATAATAAAATTTCTTTTTACAAATGCTGATAACATAGGTATGTAATCAGTGCATGAAAATGAAGTAATTAAATCATGTTTCAAGTTTAGATGGCATGTCACTAGACTGCTACTAGAAGACTTAGATAGCTTATTTTTTTTTTTCAAAATGATATGGTAGGTAGAGAATAATGACTTCTGTATCTTGGAAATATTGCTTATAGCAAAATAAAAGTTCAACAACATTTAAGGTTTTGTAAAGGTTTTTATTTATAAAATATATTTTTGTTTTATTTGGTTTTACACAGAAAATATCCTTAGCAATTTTTCGTTTTAGTTAGAAATACCTATAGTTATACCAAAACAATACTTGTAGTATTTAGAGAACTAGAACAATAACTCCAGTCCACTATGCATTACCTGTAAAAAGAGAGTTTTTTTTTTTAGCATTATGCTACAAGACTTAGGAGACAAGAGGTCAAACCAAAACATTTTATCATGTGGACTACGCACCCTATATTATACAGGGAACCTTGTACCTATTTTATACAGGATGAAATTAAATTAGGGAATCTCTGGAAACGTGTTGGATATGAATATCTAAATATGATAAAACAAAATAAACAGATCAACTCATACTTAAAGTAAATACACAACCAGCGGTCGTTTTATCGTGAGTAAGATAATACCAATTAGATACGTTTGCGGAGTTTTGCTAGCTAATTTAATTTGACCTTGTATTAAATAATGCTTTGGTTGCTAGGGACTTACACTGGCATATCCACCATCAGGGTTAATAAAAGAATTATGTCTGTCACTGGTTCAAAGTTTATAAGGATTTATAGGTGGCCGAACTGGCGACAGCCTACCCTAACTTAGGCTACCAAGTTTCAAGATTATTTTCAGGCGATGGGCTGTATGGATCAGATCTTCTTCCTAAGGTGCATAGCTGAAAAACATCTGGCAAAGCACGAGAAAGTCTACTGTGCTTCGTTGACTTGGAGAAGGCCTATGACAATGTGTGAAATGAACTGTAGTCAACGCTATCCATGTATGGTGTGGACTGGTGCTTGGTACGAGCACTGGTATCTTTATAAAAGGATAAATGGGGCATACACAAGCCGGTTCTGCATTTTGAGGAGTGTTAAATAGGGTGGTGTAGTGTCACAGTGACTTTTCAACTTTTACATGGATAGTTGTTTCTCAGATTTGAAAAAGGGTGAGTGTAGAT
Source organism: Aporophyla nigra (assembly GCA_947507805.1). Taxonomy (NCBI): domain Eukaryota; kingdom Metazoa; phylum Arthropoda; class Insecta; order Lepidoptera; family Noctuidae; genus Aporophyla; species Aporophyla nigra. Next base: position 14,753,247 of record OX382302.1, on the reverse strand, counting down.
TGATGATCAAATTCTATTTGTATCGTCATCAGAACAGTAGCAAAATATGGTGACTGTAATGGGTGAAGCATATAAGATGAAGGGAATTAATAAAATTGTGAATAAGACGAAGTTCATTGTGTTTCAAAGAGAAGAGAATGTAACTGTGTGATGTGAAAATAAATTTTATAGTCATAATATAAGTTATACCTATTCGTCGTATAAAAATCTCTTGCCGTACCGCTAGAGGGCGCAGGCCCTTAGGTTCCTAACAATAGCCGCACCTCTAGTAGCAGAGGAAGACAAAAGCTGACTGAACGATTGAATACAACATTTCTTTTTATGTAACTGATGTAAAACATATCTTAAAAATTGCTCGAATTACTTCCAATAATTATGTGACAATTTTACATTGCGTGTCTTTAATTAACCTTCTCGTGCTCTTTCGAAAGACCATTCTTTCGAGCACGAGTTTATTTTCAACTATGTGACGTGGCGCAAGTTCGGTACCAATTTGTTTGCAACTGAAAATTGCGCTACGTTATGCTTCGCCAAGTGTGTGAGGGGCATACCATAAGGTTAGGGACCGCGCCGCCATCACCAGCGCAAACGCTCGACCGCATCGTTATTTTGTGTAAGGGTGCGTCTAGACCTGGCGAATGTGCCACGAATGGCGAAAACGCTCTAGTCAGCTCCAGCAATGCTCGAGTGAATGATTGCACAATTATGTGCAATGATTAATTATTCAAACACACTGAATTAAATATACTTACTTTCTTTCGATATTGATTCAATTGATTCACAGTACTTCTTAAAATCTTTCTTACTTCTACAAAGTACATTTAAATTAATATGACTTAATCCCAATTCACGTAGTTTTTCTAGTCTTTGCTTGACAGTCTTTTGAGATGCTGATAAAACCCTAGGTTTACTGGCAATGTCTTCCACATCAAAACCTTCAGTTAGGAGGAAATCTAGGAAATGCTTCACCTAAAAATACACTGCAATTATATAAATTAGGAGGAACTTAATAATATCGATGCCTTAGTTCACAATTGCACTAACTACAAAATTTTCAATTTTCACTTTTTAATGCCAAACACAAAATTTTATGCATTACAATATTGAAATATTATGAGGAAGTTAAGGACTAGTCTTATGAATAGATGCATATTTGTTTTGTTATTTTACTTTGTTTTTGTACTGTTCTTGTCTAAACTTTAAAAAACTTTAAAGCTCTCTCCTCAAAATTGACAATTTCGTAGTTAGTGCAATTGTGAACTAAGGCATCGATATTATCTTTTCAAATGTTATCTCAGTTATTAAGGCAACCTTTGTTACACGAATAGTTTTCAGGGCAGGTATTTTTAAACACATTTCTTCAATATTGTCAACAGTCACATTTAAACGACCAGCAAGATATGTTTGTTTTGAATTGCTTTCACCCAAGATGGTCTTTGTTTCTTGTGAAATAGTTATAAATCTGAAAACAATAATAAAAGATGAGTAAACTATTATATAATACATTATTAAATACGACTGGTAACTGTTTTGCATCCAGTATGATTGGCTTATTGAATTTGAGTGTATTACCAATTATGTACCCACAGTAATTAATACTTTCTGTTTTTTTCTCATACCTATTCAATATATCTTCAGAACATCTAACCATCCATGGATATAAATTGTCAATACCCATATTTTTTACTCTAAGAAGCCTCTCATGGATTGTTTCATGATGGTACTTCAGCACCCATAAGTCCCTCAGTATTCTATCTGCAGACACATCCATATCTGAAATAATAAAGTTCATATTTTTATGTTTATTGATTTAAAATGCACATTATAATAAATTGATACACTTAAATAATCTTTTTCCAAGGACGCTAAGCAAGGCATCTTAATTTCTTACCTATTAACACATCTAATGCTTTTTTAATCCAATTAAATGATAAGCTATATATGAAAGTTCTCTTAGCAAGTTTTTCACTTAGCAGTGATGGTGGCACCTGTAAAAATCACAAAAATTCACTGATTCACAAAAAGTTAGTTATAAATATTATGAAAAGAAAAAATAGTTTAAAAAACTTTGGGTTTCCTTGGAAGCATACTTTTTACTTTTTTTATCTATTATTTATTTTCTATTTTTTAGTTCGGGTAACTTCAAATGTTTGTTTGTAGTTTTTTTTTTTTGCTGTTTTGGTAAACCTGGATAGTGGCACAAATTTATGAAACTATTGTATTGTCATCATTACTCAATAAGTCTACCAAGTTTAAATTAAATTTGACTGAACTGGGCCAAAATAACGTCCAAAGGAGTTGGTTACAAACATAGTTACATATAGCATTAACTAATAAAAGCGTGTTAATGAAAAAATAGGACCATACCTTCAGACGGGATGCAATGTAGTATAACCTATTTTGGCAAAATCCTTTACTTTCATCATCTTTTGTAGTTTTATATATATGAATCAAAGTCTTTACTGGTAATTTATAAAAAGGTAAAGCATCTTCTGGTGACTGAAAATTGAGAGCTAAAACGATTTTTGCTTTGGAGGCATCAAAACCTACAACAGAAAAATATTATGGGAGTGCAGTACATGCAGAAAATTATTATGGGAGTGCTTCTGTTGTTGTAAGTATATTCATATCTTACAGAAGAGCTAAGGGAGAGAATAAAAAATGTATCTACCAGTTTTCTCAACAGTCCTTGTTCTAGTCTTATATGAAGCTGTTGAATTAATAAAAACACTGCACGGAGATATTTTTATTATACTTGTTAAAGTTGTCGCAGAAGTAAGTTTGTAAATATTGTAATACGATAAATATGTTGGTCTTAACATAGAAAATACTGATCTTAAAACCATTGTTGAAATGGTTATGCGTAATACTCGAATTAGACCATTATACGCAAATCGGAAATAGAATAAAATTCTAATAGATTTTTTTTTTTCTAGTTTTGGTCTTAAAAAATAACACCACACCAGAACAGAAACAACAATAGGCACAGTTGTCATGACATTGACACTAGTGACAGCAATTTTGACAGATAACTAAAAAACAAAAATCAACAAGCGGCCACAATACACAAAAAAATAAGAAAAGAAACGGGCATAAAAAAATTCGTCAACATCACTGTCAACAGGAAAAGTGCCCAAAAGGTTGGCAGCAATGTCGTAGGTAGGGTTTTCATCCCGGGAATCTCGGTCTCTAAAATTTCGAGAGTCTCGACGATTTTTTGGTATTTTCGAGACTCGAGACTAGTAGCTTTGGTCTCGGGAATAACGAGACTTTCGAGACTTTAGTCTCATAATTTACATAACATTATTAAATTAACTATTATACTAACAGTTTAGCTTAGAGTTAAATAGTTAGTTAATACAATCTGTGGAGATTGAATATCCTTGTTCAAGAATGACAAGGATTTTAATTATTATCTACTACAACAAGTTTTTTTGTGAAGTGCGAAGTAATTAGTAGGTACAAACAACTAAAGGAAATTCAAGGACGAAGAGTTCCACAGAGAACTTAAATTAATCATTGATTGTAATACGAAATGGTCCAGTTAAGTTGAGACGCTTGAACGATTTCTTAAAATAAAGAATGCGGTCAAAGCGGAATGGAGTTCACTGCATCAGAGTATACTACAACAAAAGTAATCTCGAATTCACTTGATATCAAGACCTTAGAAACTCTGTGTAGGCGAACCTACATTTTTTATCGTTTGGATGTCTTCCACCATGGGGTGGGGTGGCGGGGTCTGTCAGACTCTCACTTACTAAAACCCAAAGACTATATAACCACTTGACTGCGCATACAGTGCCCCGACGCTCGAAAACTATTAGTATTTTGTCGCCTATGCATAGGCGACGACGGTTCCAGTAACCATTTTAGTTATGACCAATTGTTAGACCTCTGTGCACGCAAAATTAATGCAAATAATATAATCTTATCTGCAATTATAACGCATCAAAATGCCTTCATGCGCGGTGAAGTTGTGTGGGAAACATTCCAAGACTAGTTACAAAAAGGATCGCATAACTTTTCATCGGTAAGTAAACAGTACGAAAAATTATTTTGAATTAATCCGATTATGATCCACCGTAGGGGTCAATTTAAAATGGTGGTTGTGTAAACCAGCACACTGACGAGTCCCGCGTTGATGTCTTTTGGAAAAGTCTCGTTCTTTCATTAGACAATTCTAATGCATCTATCCCTTACTTTCCTTTTGTATTTTTATCGTAAAAAATAGTGCTGTTACCTTTAATAACTGAAAGTCTATATCGAAAATCAAAATTAAAATTAATGAAAATTTTATTCAATTCACATTCTTTAGCTTCGTCTTGACAATCCGTTTGCAAACTGGCGCCAAAACTCATGTGAAATAGTACCTTCTGCCTTAGGGATGATATTCGACACCGCATCAGATTGCCATTTCGTCGAATATGATAGTGGCGTAAATTTTGTTTTTGGATCGTCTAGCTTTAGCTTTATTAGTGATTGATTTTGATTAAATGATTTCTTTGATTTTAATTGAGTATTTGTCACAATTTTAAAATCCATTTTATCGATATCGACTATTTTCTCTTAATGAAGTTGAGCAGCCCTACGATAGGCATACCTACGCAACTTGACCTTGAACTGACCAATTGCAGTCGCGCATACTTCCTCGTCCCCCGGCCCGCAGTGGTGAGTCGTGTGCTAAGAAGAAATTGGCCTATACGCTCTCTAGTGGTTATATTCTCTTTGCTAAAACCACACTGGGTTCTGCTGCTACCATTAGCCAGGGTACTGGAGTGCTTACGCATTTCATCACGCTCCCCAGCCAGGTGTTAGCCCGCATGAAATCACACGGATCCCGTCACCATCACTGACCACGTCTGACCGCAATTTTTATAGTAAAAGTCACGCGGGGAACATGGCGCGCCACCGTCTCGGGCCGTTCACTGTTCAGATAACAAACTCCCCAAGTCTGTTGCCTGTAGGCCTCCCACTAAGGCGGCCGGAGCTCGTTCCGTGCGCTTGCGCGCTCGGGGACTCTGCTGCGGATTGGAAGGGAGGTTTTATCCTCCCTCTCCCTCTCCTCCCTTTCCGCCACCTCCATCGTGACCATCACTTGCTCGCAGATGGAGGCGACGGCATCCAACTTGCTCTCACTTCCAACCTAGGACTGGACCCTATTTCGGGACATGGTCCAGCCTATGGTCGGCGTAACAACAACCCCGCGACGAGGTCACGGCGCTGCACTGTCCAAGCAGGGCATTCCTCAAGGGTGTATCACTCCGTGTCGTCAAGGCAGTTGCAATTTTGGAAACCGGGTGTCAGTTCCCGGCCTATGCGGCACAGGTACTTGCCGAAGTACCCATGTTCGGACAATACCTGTATCAACCGAAAAGTAAGGTCGCCATGCCGTCACACGTCATGTCTACCACTCCCTCACAACAGGTGTTACCGTCGTTAAAGTGGCATCCCCTGTTGCGCAAGCCGCTGTTTCCACTCCACCGAACTAGGGTCTGGCGGAGCTCAGCCCCATACATCTCGACATGACGAAGCATTAGGTGCGAGCACTTAATGCCAGGATGCGCTAGCACCAGGGCCCGACCCCGTCGAGTCTCGATTTTTTGTACCGGGACTCAAAAATGTAGCGAGACTGAAAGCCCTAGTCGTAGGCAATGCTTATTCTTTGGCCAATAAGTTAGCCAGCTCTGTAATCATGTGAAGAGTCGACCAACCGCTGGGCTATATCTCGAAAGACCAAGTGGGCACTACACTAGAATGGTAGGAGTGCCCTAGAGTTTCAAACCCATCACATCGTAGTGTTCCATCACCTAAATACCATATGTATTTTTTTTTAATGACTGGTCCGAAATTGGTCACCCGGTTTTCATCATACTGCAGAACCCAAAACATTGTCACTTTACTTCTATTGCGCCCTTAGTTTACCTACTGATATAACATTTTGAATTGCTGTTCCCTGTGACTGTCGGACCCTTTGAAGATGCTGGCATATTTCAAATTAAATAATCCCAAATATTTTCGTCATTATTACACATTAGGTACAGAGCGCAAAAAGATCATTCAAATCAACTAATGTGTCGCCGTCATCTTCTTCTTCACAATTTGAATGAGAGCTCAATATTATTTGAAATTCCTCTATGTATCCTTTTGTAAAAGCAATAGACAAAAAAAAATGTTTTATTGGGTCGCAAATAACGGAAACATATTTAGTTGACATAAGTAGGTCATCATTCATCATTTCACCGTAAGAGGTTCAGTGCTGGACATAAGCATCCCCCAATTTAGGTTTTGGCAAAGATGAAATGAATATCCGCAGCTGGAAGCAACTAAAATAGACCAAATACGCATTTTTTCTACAATGAGGTTCAGCGTTAGCGTTACAGTCATACCTAAAACAATTACTTCAGTGAAATAAGTATTAAAATTGGACCAAAAAAGATGAAGTTACAGCGGTTTTAGTTAGGCATTTTCAAAAACGATCGCCAATATGCACAATACGTTGATGAACATATTACCTATTGAGGACAAAGGAAGAGAAAGGAAAAAGATATTATAAAGCTGAAGAGTTTGTTTTTTTGGTCGCACGCGCTAATCTCAGGAACTACTGGTTCCTGGTTCGAAGTTCGAATTGTAAAATTGTTTTAGTGTTGGGTAGTCCATTTATTTAGAAAGGCTTTAGAATATATAACATCACGCTGCGATTAATAGGAGCGGAGCCATAATGAAAATTTTTGCTAAAACGGGGAAAATTTATTCCCTTACAGAGCTTCCGTTGCGTGCACTGCGTCGTTTACGCAGTGCACGCAACGGAAGCTCTGTTATAGTAACGTTATAGTAACTCAACAATCAAGTAGGACGGAATTATTCCTATTAAAAACGTTCTAAAAAAATGTCCCGATACCATATGTGTATCTTTTAAGGTTGGCTCACTATAACGCTTTTAATCAATTGTAATCAAATCTAAATATTATAAAGCTGAAGAGTTTGTTTAGTTGACCGTACTAATCTCAAGAGTTACGTTTAGTGTTGCATTGTCCAATTATCGAGGAAGGCTTTAGACTATACAATAACATCACGCTAGGACCCTTAGGAGCCGAGCACAAAGAAAAGTGTCACGCATACGAAGACCTCGCACGGGCAGGCGATTCGATACGACGGGATGGGTTGGGGGAGCAGGAAAAACGCGAAGTCGCGGGCAGAAGCTAGTAAGAAATAATATTCAAAATAGGTAGAGAGGTGCCTACACAAAATATTCTAAAACATAATGCCTGGCCTGACTAGTACCTTACTTAAGTACCTGCCTACGTATAGGTACTTAGTGGAAGAACAAGAACTGTAGGTGAAAGTAAATCTACTTTTATTTTCATTTTATCTCATCGTATCTCTGCACTAAAACAAAGAATCCACACTAACATTATAAATGCAAAAGTAACTCTGTCTATCTGTCTGTCTCGCTTTCCTGCCAAAACTACTGAACCGATTTAAATGAAATTTGGTACACAGCAAGTTTAGAGCCTGAGAAAGGACATAGGGTACTTTTTATCCCGGTAGTACGTTCCTGCGGGATATTTTCCGACATCCACGCGGGCGAAGCCGCTGGCAAAAGCTAGTTTATTATAAAAAACAAGAAACAACAACTATACTCCGCAAATAATAACAAATCAGTACGGTGAGTGGCGGGCGATCGTGGCTCGTGACGTCATCACAAGTTTCGCGCGGGTCAGCGTGCGTTTTAAAACTCCGTTTCTGAAAACTTTCATATCTTCGTAATTTCTCGGTGGATTTGAGTGATTCGAAAAGAAATTTACTCAGATATTTATATTGTATTCGATGTAATATACAAAATTGATATATCCTTTTGTCAAATTGATCCTCATTATTGTTAACGGACTGATCTTTCTGGCAGCATGAGCGGCCGATATTAGCCGACTCGTAAGACATTTTATATGACGTCCCAACTGCAATTTCTCGTCAAGCGTGATTACAGATCATAGTGATAATATCTTCAAAACAGCATAACGAACGACAAAAATCGAATTTATAGACACATTATTTCCGACTTAGCTTTTTAATGCCTAGGTACAAGAAAATAACAGTCCAACTAGTAAAAAGTTTTTATTCACAGCATTTTCTCTTAAATTACCTCATTAAAGAAACCAAAACCCGTAGCTAACGACGGTCACTTCGTCGAGGTGAAGTTCGACGGTAATGTTTATCCTTTTCGTCGCGGTGTCGAGATTTTCGACGTCGTCTGTCACTACTTTCAGATCGTCTTGAAATCATTCTTTTACAGACGTCCTTTTCCGGTGATTCGGACCACCTCCACGACCGCATGGAATAACGGGGAGACCTGAAAAAAAAAATACAGATTGATACCTACAGCTACCAAAGAAGCGATCAAGATACTAAATAATACATGTTTAATACTGTTGACTCACCTATCCATCTCTTGAACGATTTCATTTTTATAATATCCATTAAATAAGTTATTTGGATTTCTGAAGACATGTAAAAAATTACAAGCACGACCTTTTGGGCAACGCCTTCGTAACTGGAGGCCTGTAATGTAATTAATTTCACATGAATTTAAATTCCGAATTAATGCATACATATTAATATATTTACTACATATACTTATTAAACAACGACAAAAAAAAATATTATTACCACATATAGCATTTTTCCAGGAATTTATAAGACAAAACTGTAATGATAGCTGTCTGCCACCATACCAGCGTGTATGTAATGATCGATATGCCGATACAGCACATCGTAGCTCAGCAAATTCTATGAATGTATTTCCTCGAAGATGTTTTTCATAGTTATTACAGACCTACAACAAGATTAAACTTTAACTATCATGACTTTAAAATAAGTATGATACGGATATCTCTTATTTATGTTGATAATAGGGCTTTGTATACAAACCTCCTTTTGATCATTACAAAATTGTCAACCATGTGTCCGTGTGATGGCAAAAATCTGAAGTTGATTTGAGTGAAAATATTTTATTAATTAGTTCTAAATATTGTAGATGTCCTTAGTATAATGCAAGCAAGTAAGTAATATTTATACTTAAATACAAATACATGTTTGTAAAAAAAAAAAAAATTTCAAGAAATCATCATGATTTGCTAAACACCTGATTTACCCAACTTGTTTATGGTTTAAGAGGTTGCGGTTATGGAATATAACTTTACTACTCACCTTAAACTGTGTAACTCGACCAAATTTTTCAAATTCAGATAATACATCAAAGAAAAAGTCTTTGTATTCCTTATATGTATCACTATCCTCAAATTCTAGCATAATATCTGTGTCATATTCATTGACATTCGCATTACTTAACCCAAAATGGTTATAAAAATTTGTACCTAATAACACCTAAAATAAAAAGTTTGTTTTATTAATAGCTATATCTAAAATGCACACATAAATAGCAGTGTACATTAGAGTAACTTAAATAGAAATAAAAATTATTGACTACAGCAGCGCTTGTAATCAAAAATAAATCTTTGTTTAGCATTATAAAATTAAATTTATGAAAAGGATATACTTTGCTGATGCCAGGGTATTGATGGTTCCTTGAACATTGATCACCAAATCGACAACATGCTGTTTTGGAGAAAAAAGGACAAAGTTCAGCATCGGGTCTTGTCTCATGCATCACTTTCAGTTCGGCTGGAGGCTCAATTGAATCTCCAGATAAAAACAAATCCAAGTGATTCATGAATATATCTTGTTTTCTTTTCAATTCTTCTTGAGCGGCTTTTATCCTCTCTTCTTCTATTCGTATTTTCTTCTGTTCTAGCTCCCATTCCTGCAATAATTTTATTATTATAATTATTTTTAATAGTTTCTTATGGTGTCTAGTAGACAGCTTGACATCGCCATTGAGTTTATGCAATAATATAATGTTCAACACAAAATAATATGATTAACAAATGAGTAGAATGATGAATCCTACCGTTTGTGTACTGATTTCTTGGATAAAATTATAAATTTGCAATGCAGTCTTACCATCTTTAGCTTAGCCTCTTGTTCAAGGCGCTTTTGTTTAAGTCTTTCTTTTTCTTCTTGAAGTTTTTTCCATTTTGCAATTGCAATTTTTTCAGCTTGAATCCATTTTTCATTTTCTTCATCATTCTGTTTATAAATTTGTTCATGTATCAATTCTTCCTCTAATTCTTGTTGTTTGATATACCATTCAGTGAGGAAAATTTTATCTAGAAATCCAGAGATAATTTTAAGTTATCACAATATTTTTTTCACCTCTGCCTCTTTGAATTGCTCTCCTGTAAAAGCTACTTGTAATTTGAAGATATAGGGCATGTAAAAGCACATAAACTGAAAGAACTAGAATAATGGAGAAGTTATGAAAAAAGCAGTTAGGGCAGTCAGACTTGCACCCAAGGGTTCTGTAACACCATACAATATTGAACAATACTTTTTTTAATGCTGTAAAAATCGTTTCCTGGATGAGGGGATACAACCCTGAACAGAAGATACAGCAGTGTGGCAAACAAACAGACATTGGAGCTTTATTAATGGATCCTGTCGGTATCTGTTGTATATGGTACTATAAAAATCAAGAAGGAAGACTGTAGTACCTGTGCATAAAATACCGTCTTATTTTTATAAATGAAATTAATGTCCATGGTTCTTGTGGACAATTGGACAACAAACATACCTCTTTCTTTAGCTTGAATTGTGCGGATCCGTTTTCTTCTTTCCCTTTTCGCAATTTTCCGCCATTCTGCATGCCTGAAAAATATAAAATATGAACAATATAAATATCGCACAAAATATATACAATTTAAGAATGGATAAATTAGCAGTTTTTCAGATTACTTTTCCTACTTGCCTTCCCATAATTAAATATACAATTAGTCAGACGACCCACTGACCAGTCAAGGGCAAAATATGTATTGCCGGTGCATAGAAAAATTAACTTTAAAGGAAAAATAAATTATATCCATTTCACACCGTTGTTTTACACACACAATCCATTTATTTATTTGCTTAGCTTACCTTACATTTTTGTTTGACAATGACATTGATGCTTGGTTGACATTCTGATTAGAGATGGGTAACTCAGGAGTGATAGATAAAAATGATATGTATCAATCCGTTCTGATCACTCACTCTTTATATCAGTTCAAATCCGAATGTATCAGTGTATCATTTACAACTCGTTCAATCGTCGTCCTTTTGTATCTGGCGACACGATGTCTCTTCGGAAAGTCCAGACATCTCTTTCGCACCTCCCTACTTGGAATGTTCTGTCGCACTTTCTCAATACGGAGAATAAGTGTTTGACCATTATAAACTGATATATGTCATCTACCAATGTTGTATTCATTAGTCATTAATTTCATTGTAATATAATTATAATAAACTAAAAATTAAAGTTCATTATTTTCGGGTATTTAATGATCAATCATAAAAATAGATACTTAAAAAGAACGAAACGAGTAGTGCAATAGAACAGAAAGATACATCTTACTGAGTCGTTAGATTGAATTGAACGAAGCGAACCTCGCTGAGCAGCGCATCAGTGTATCGTCGCTTCGTGTCGTGCGCGGATTCAAAAGGATATAAAGATATGAATGAGTGATACATATCCCGGTGAATCTTACTGAGTCGTTAGATTGAATTGAACGAAGCGAACCACGCTGAGCAGCGCATCAGTGTATCGTCGCTTCGTGTCGTGCGCGGATTCAGAAGGATATAAAGATATGAATGAGTGATACATATCCCAGTGATCAAAAGATACATATCAATCTTTTCTTTTTAGTGATACATATTGCCCATGTCTAATTCTGATTTGACAAGAAACTACATGTACAACGTTGGTTCTATGTTAGAATTATGGATATAGTAAGTACGGCATATGGGTATATTTAGTACATAATTATTTTATTCCTTTTCTACACGTTATTAGGTAGTTTTAATAGCACAAATTAATTCACAGTCTGGCTGACTGTGAATTAATTTGTGGTATTAAAGCTTAAATTTCACGTCCACACACCGATTTTAACAGTAGATTTGTCACTTTAGTTTAATATTCAAAATCTCTCAGCGACTAAAATCGGTCATGTTTACCCAGCTTAGGTAGGTATGTGGAAAATAAATAGTTTACAAGCCTATAATACATGTGGGTAGTAAGTAATAACGGGTAAATTAGTAGGTGCTCCGCACTCGTTAAAATGGAAAGCAACACGCACAAGATTAAACATTTAATTTTTTGTAATAAAGAGGATGATTTTATTGTACTTTTGCGCTCTGGTTTAGACCCTAATTTCGAAGGCGGTTGGCCAATCAGGTTGGCGGCCCGATATGGCTGTACCACTATAGTAGAAACATTGTTGCAATTTGGAGCAAATCCCCATTTATTGAGCGAATCTGGTGAGTTAAATTTTACGTAATATGTATTTAAGTTTATTTGATGTAGGTTGGTAATAGGTATGTAAATGTAGGTCCTAAGACACCTGGCCAGGATTAAAATAATATTTAGTTTGCCAACGATATGCTACTGTGTCACAGGAAGTAACTGTGGTTTCTCATTTTTAGATTTTTAACGCTCTACTCCACCCACATTTTCATCGAACTCTTACGCCATCCAATGCATACATGTTGCAAGTCAACTCTCCGGGAGGTCTGCGGATATTAGGTGTGAGAACATGTTCTAAAACACTGAGAAAACAAAGTAAATAAGTGTTTTCAAGGGGTCTTATTGTTACACCTAGAATCTCTGGAGGTGTTTTCGTGTATTGGTAGGGTGGAAATGTAAATTAATGAAGAATATAAAAATTAAGGAAAAGTATATTATCTCGCTCTGATCTCACGATAACGATCCCTTTTGTGAAATTTTCAAGAAAGGGAACATTTCTTCTTTCATTTATTTAAATTTAATAAAATCACATTTTATTATTTTGTAACAGCTAATAAACGTTCAAGTTCTTATTATTGGGTGTACAAATTAGTTCGGTCCGTTTTTTGTTGTTAAAAATATATTTATTTTTAAATCAAAATAAATTAATAGATTAATCAAAGTATTGTACATCGTTGATTATTACTTTTTCCCATCTCTCAGGCAATTTTCGAATTCCATCTCGAAAAAATGATTTGTCTTTCGAGGCAATCCAACTTCCGATCCAATTTTCTATTTCTGCAGAAGAAGTGAACCGGTGACCTGCCAAGTCGTGCTGCATCCGTCGGAATAACCAGTAATCCGAAGGAGCAAGGTCCGGAGAATACGGCGGGTGTGGTAAAATATCCCATTTGAGTGTTTCTAAATATGTTTTGACGACGTTTGCGACATAAGGTCGAGCGTTGTCGTGCATAAGAATAACTTTATCATGTCTTTGTTCGTATTCCGGCCGCTTTTCACGTAATGCACGGCTCAATCGAATTAATTGTAGCCTATACCGATCGCCCGTAATAGATTCGCCAGGTTGTAGCAACTCATAGTACACAACACCTTCTTGGTCCCACCAAATACACAGTATGACTTTTGAACTCAAATTTTGCTTTGCTGTTGATGTCGAGGTCGATGGTAACGATTCACCAGGCTTAGCGTAGTATTTTTTCTTCTTGGGATTATCGTAGAATATCCATTTCTCATCTCCAGTAACAATTCGATGTAAAAAACCCTTTCTTTTTTGCCTTTGAATCAACTCGCCTTTCAACGTCTCTTGGTTCAATTCATGAGGAACCCAGTATCCCTGTTTTTGAATCATTCCTATGGACTTTAATCGTACAGAAACTGCTTGTTGAGTCACTCCTCTGCAAGCTCCTCTTGTGTTTGACTTCGATCTTCATCGAGTAATGCCTCCAATTCTTCGTCCAAGAATTTTTTTGATTGTGTCTAGGCTTATCTTCAATGCTGAAATCACCATCCTTAAAACGTCCGAACCATTCCCTACATGATTTATCAGTTGGAGCATTATCACCATAAACTTCCACAAGCATTCGATGCGCTTCCGCTGAAATTTTCTTCCAATTGAAGCAAAAAATTAAAACCTCCCGCAGATGCTGCTTCGTTAACACAAAATTTGACATACCTATTCAAAAAAATTAAAAACAAGTTCTTTTACGAAATTCGAAGTCATGGGAACGGAATATTATTGACAGATGTCTATGATTTATACGTCAGTGCTCTGAAACCACCGAGATCAACTGTCACAATAAAACATTCATGACAGCCAGAGCCATCTTTTTAAAACGGACCGAACTAATTTGTACACCCAATATTTTACTTGCTTCGCTCATGAATCAAAAAAATTTTAATTGCCGTCACACCACCTACATTTATTTGAAAATAACATTTGCAGACTTTCCTAAAACTATGCAAGTATACAAAAACCTATATTAAATAGATTTATTTTAGAATTTTCAGTTTACGAAGAACAATTGCCATTTTGGACTACAAAAATACAGGATTCGCTACCGAAGTCAGACTATTATTACCAAAATGAAGTACATTGTTAATGCATAATCCTCATAAAGTTTCCATTGGTGGGACACAGGCCTCCCTTTGTGAGAAGGATGTGTATAGGAATCCACCACGCAGGCTTAATGCAGATTGGTGTATGGGAGATGTCTTCGATTTTTTGGTTCTAGGAGGTGGCAGTTTCTTCATCGTTTTTGAGAGCAGTGGTGATAAAATAAATTACATAAAATAATGTGCCTGCCTGGGTTTGTACCCATGACGTACGAATCGTAAGTCAGGGCAGTTACTACTGGACCACCACCGCTCGTGACACACGGAACGCTTATTTTTAAAAGAAAAACATCTTATTTCAAAATTTCACAGATTAAAAATATTCCAGATACTTAACCACAATAAACATTTTGTGTAATTACTTTAGTCTCCGTACTAAAACATTGAATTCTATATCTACTAAGTATGTATTAATATTTAATAGGCAAATGAAACGACACAGAGATCTCACCGACCCTGATGACCCCATTACTCTCCTTCAGGAAAGCAATAGGGCCACCAGTACTATACTGAAAACCACGTTCGTCATTGCGATCACGCTGCCGGGGTCCCTCGCGAGGCTCCCGACTAAATAGTCGACCCTTGCTAGACGAAGTTGCCAGCCCGCGCCGTGCCAGCTGAGCCTATAGCTTTAAATTCGTCCCGAAAAAAATTCATCATTCGTCGAAATCTGTGCGGTATAAAAATGATAATAATAATTAAGATTCAAATAGTGCTACAATACTTTCATGCGATATCCCCTTTTGTCCTAGTTATCTGTTGCAATGAAAATTACAAAGTTTTGAAAAAAAATAATATAAATAATCCTTTTCCATCTGTAAAACTAGTGTTTTACAGATGGAAAAGGATTATTTATATTTATTCCAAATTTCAACTTTAGAGCATAAAGAGTTCCTGAAATAAGCAGCTATGAGAGGAGGAACGGACAGACAAACGAAGTTACAACATAGTTTTTTATAGAATCCTGAAAAGCCTCGATTTTCTTAATATATGCAATTTTTAACTTTACCTTGAAATTGTCCGTATGGACAGCCAAACTATCAATGAAAAAAATATATGTTAAGATATGCAACTACTTTTATATTTACAGTTTTAAATGTTGTACTCACTTATAAAAACATGCATTTAAAATTAGCTCTCTGCGTTTGTTCCCGGCACTGAACTTATTAAATAAAGCTATTTATGTAGGTTCATAACTAGGTACCCACCCAATATTTGGCTACTGAGACGCATTTCATCTGATTCTGTAGACTTACCATCCTATGTAGGTAGATCCCTAATTTAAGTTGGAAAATTGCTCCTCCATGCTTTACCTACTGTGATAAGAGTTCTGATTTTCTGGAACCAATTTATTATTGCACAGCTGACACTACTTTTATGATATTTAGATTACGCGTAAGTATTAGGGTTCTATTTTGAGGTCATGCAGTGTTATTGGGAGTTGTACATCTATTATACCTACATAGAACTAACGATAACTGGTGAACCAACTATGGGTGTAGGTAATTAACACATTTGCCTTTGGGAAGTACAGGCGCAATGTTATTTATTAAATGAATAAATAAATATTGTTATATTCTGTTCATAATTACAGGTGCATCAACTTTACAATTAGCAGTATTTTCTGGTGAACACTGGAACTCTGATAAATGGACGTCGTTACTGTCGTGTTGCGATTCATCCCAACTAGCGGACGGAGCAGCTGTAGCAATTATTTTTAATAACGTCCCGGCTTTGATGAAGATTTTGGCTACTGGGAGATGTAATACTAACATTCCTACAACTTTAACAGGTACTTATTTGTTTTTTGGTTCTATATTATGAAAAATGCATTATTTAGGTTGGTAATAAGAGTATGCCTGCTTGTCTCATAGTGCGTATGAAGTGTGTGAACCCACGATGCCACTGGCCCACTGTACTTCTCCCTACTGTACTAATTACTTCAAATCCGAAGATATGAACAACGGGTTATGTCATTGACTATAAATACCCATCTCCATAACTTGATATTTCAGGTAAAACTTTGGAACTGCTGGCAAAAGGCTACAAATTAACTCATTTGATGAACCCACCTACTATACAAAATTATAATGAACACGTAACAACAATGTCACCAAGGATATCAAGGCAGACAGATCGACTATCGGTAACTAAATAATATTTTCGTTTTGGCTTCTAACTAGGTCCAGCGTGTTACGCTACACTAGTAGGAATGACTTTCATTTAGACAATTCAAAACATTTATTGTGTTATTGAGAGCAGTGGTGGCCCAGTAGTAACGGCCGCGACTTACGAGTAGTAGGTCGTGAGTTCAAATCCAAGCAGGCGCATTACCTACTTTGTGTAAATTATTTCATCGCCACTGCTCTCAAAACGGTGAAGAGAAACATCGTGAGGAAACAGGCATGTCTTAGAACCAAGAATTCGAAGATATGTGACATCTACCAATCCGCACTGGGCCCGCGTGGTGGATTATGGCTCTCTCTCAACGAGAGGAGGCCTGTGTCCCAGCAGTGGGAACATTATAGGCTAATGATGATGATGATGATTGTGTTATTTACGTTGTTGAGCAGACAAA
Source organism: Aporophyla nigra (assembly GCA_947507805.1). Classification (NCBI taxonomy): domain Eukaryota; kingdom Metazoa; phylum Arthropoda; class Insecta; order Lepidoptera; family Noctuidae; genus Aporophyla; species Aporophyla nigra. The sequence continues at coordinate 14,736,166 of OX382302.1, read as the reverse complement.
TTTTTTGAATATACCAGCAATGGATTAGCAAAATCTTTCAAAATGATTCAGATTCCGCCGGTCAGTGTTAGGCTGTGTAGGTATATGTACAGTCACGAGTAATAATATGTATACACATAGCCAAATTCAAAAGTGATTTTCTCGTTAAATAACGATTGCAACTTTAAGATAAGGCAAATTTTCGCGGCCTACCCTGGCGCTTCCCCCATAGTAGTATGATGCGGAAATAGGGTGCTGCGGGTTAGCATATGTGTTACCAACATACTCTCTACTAATAAATTGAAGAGCAGTGAAAAATTGATAATTTCGTTGATAAAAGTGGTTTGTGATCAGGAAAACAAAAATCTATCAATGAACGTTACGTTTTGGTACTTTCACAGGAGCCCGGCAGAGCTACAATATCTCCGTTTCACGCACACAGAAACTTATCGCCGTCAGTAGCCCGATTTTTTCATCAAACAGCAAGCCAGTCATCCTTATCACCTACAAGAGGTATTTTGTTGACGTCCTCGCCCACAAGTGACACTACAAGCTGATTAAATTAATCACTAGAAACGATTAAATGGTACCGAATGGAATTTCTGTTTGAAATGTGGAGTGTTCTGGTCCACAGTAGGTAATCTTGGAATATTTAGCTCATAACGTAACGAGGTAATTGATAGTAAAGTAATAGGTAGGTGCCTCCTACTATTTTACATACCTATATTTAAAAATAATTAGTGCAGGTAGGTAAGGAGTTTTTTAAAGCATTGACTGGTTACTCCTTGACTCTTATTATTATATCTTACTTAATAATACACAATATCCTAAATAATAATAATTTCTTTCAAAATGAATTTTAATTGGAATACTAGCTTAATTAAGATGACAAATGATTAATAACTATATTTTATAATGATGACCATTTATGAATCAATAAGAAATAAAGACTGATGACAATAGCTTCTTTTATTATATTTTTAAACAACTGGTTTGTACTCAGGTACATACGTACACCTAAGTAGGTTCTAGAGATTCACAAGGAACTAAAATTAATAACACTATCTAACTAAACTAATTACATGAAATGCAGAAGTCGTGTATGAAATTGTTTCGTTGCTGACAGTACAATACACACCACGGATGTTTGTGATCATGGCTGCATACATTTCTTGCTGAAGCCGTCCATTTTAAGTACGTCTGTAGGCTCTAGATTGCTGTGTCGGTGTGCAAAGACTCACTGCTTGCGTTTCTGATAGACTATCGTTTGGCACCTAAAACAAAAGATGTGATAAATTGATAGTAGTCTCTCATTTAAACCTAGCACATTACAGCGGGTAGTTACGAAAATCTGGTATCTTCAAAGATAATAAAGTACCTAATTTAATTAATGGATTGGATACTTATTGAAGGTTTCATCAATATCTATTAGAACAGGAGTAGAGTCGGTAGGTACTTACAATCAAGTTTTCATTTTCATGCTGCACGTCTTGTATCTGAATTTTAAGTGACGTACCGAGAACATTGGCCATTTTGCTGTTCAGGCAGTTTAAAAATCTTGAGACTATTACTTTCTGCAGAAGGAAAGGAAGTATCTATTACTATAATTATAACACAGCTAGGATCTATGTAGAAGACTGGTCTCTACGAGGTATAGTCGACCTCGTTACTGCTTTAACACCGTAAAGTTCAATGTCACTAGACCATCATGAACAAACCGACAATTTCAGTACCTTGGTACGGTACGTTCCGTGTGCGCTTATGCTTTATTTACCTCTGATTTTGCGACATTCGTCAAAATCAAAGTGATCTTTGTTTAAGTTACATTAATGTTAATTTTGGGTTACTGCCACTAACAAGTTGGTCAATATCACAGTGATCTTTATTTTCAGTACAATAAGGTTGCTGTTGTCACTACTATCAGAGGCAAAATAACTAGGGTAGATGTATGATGATAAATAAATAAATAAATAAAAAAAACTGTGAACGCACCTATCTACACTAATATTATAAAGAGGAAAAATTTGTATTTTTGTTTGTTTGTTTGTAATGGATAAACTCAAAAACTACTGGACCGATTTAAAAAATTCTTTCACCAACCTGCAACATGAAAGCTACATTATCCGCGAGTAACATAGGTTATATAACATCACACTACAACCAAGAGGAGCGGAGCAGTAATGAAAAATGTTGCAAAACGGGGAAAATCGCACGGGTAGGCGATTCGACGCGACGGGAAGGGTCGGGGGACACGAAATTTAACGCGGACGAAGTCGCGGGCAGAAGCTAGTTAACCATATATTAGACAGTTTTCAACTATACAAATATAATCTATTGTTTCAATCTTTCTGAAGTTTCAATTTAGTGGGAATTGTTGCCAGGAGCGATAAAGCAAATAACAAGGTCGACTATACACGTACGGACTCCCTTTTTGAGATGAAGCTTCGAAATCTGTTGGTTGAAATTTTCCAGTGTAATGGATTCCACCTGCCTACATACATTTGTACAGTATACACTCAAGACGTAACACGTACCTCTAACTGTTTTGAAGTTGGAATCACAATAGGAAAATTTCTGATAACACATAGCTTCGGGTAAAGTAACGGCTCTCCGCGCCAGAACTGAATTGAATAATACGAAGATTCTTCTTCAGGCAGACGATATCCGTGCTGATAACATTAAAAAAGACACTTTAGATTCTGCCCTGACATTGATCCATTTTGGTAGGTGGACTGATAGTCAGTCAGCCAATCATTATAGATAGAGTAAGAACGGTAGCTCATAGTCATTGGCGTAGCAAAGGATTTTGTCTAAGGAGGCAAACATCCAGCTAAACTAACCATAGTCTTAACACTAGCAGACAAATGAAAAATTTAAAGTGATCGTGGAAGCGGATCCATCGCAAACGATGTGAGTCTTAGCGGCAGGCTTCGGTGTGAGTGATAAAACAATTTTAATTCACTGGAAACAAATTGAAAAAAGTAAAAGCTCGAAAAATAAGGTACCGTATGAATTGAGTGAAGTACACCAACAAACATCCTGACATTCACACCTTACACTTTTTAAATTTATTTTTCTCTTTCCTGCTGTATACCTATTGTGTGCCTTTTGAGCTGTGCTAAATATATGTATTTTCTCTCATTCTTTCTTTTAGACACGCCGAGTCGACTGCTGCGTTACATTAGATAGATACTCAACCGTCACAATTACTAGATTTTGAGTTATCGTGTTATACAAGTGACAGCTTCCTAAGATCAAGCCAGACTTTTACGCCAGATCTGTATTGTCAACAATTGAAGCCATGATGGAAAAGGTAACCAGTAAACAACCGATACTGGCCAATTGCTCCAGCCCACTACACAATGCAACAACACACAACACAACAACGCTCGGACAACGCTAGATTACACACTCCACGACAGAGCTAAATTAGAGGAGCTGTGATTGGAATGTCTCCTACACTCACCATACTTCCCGGATCTTGTTCCAACAGATCCATCACCTTTTTCGAAAAAATGGACAGTTCCTTGCTAGAAAAAATCCAATTCCGATAAGTCGGTCAACACCGCTTTCAAAGATTTTATTGATTCTCACCCCGCAATTTTTTCAGAAAATGAATCCTCTTAAATGACAAAGGTGCATTAACATACTTTAATTGATTGTTAAAAATACAAAATAAATTCTAGTATCTACTTATGTGTGTCTGACTAGTAGGATATTAAAACACGTTAACGAATTTCAATAAAGTTTTGCAAGAACATTATTCTAACGTGGACATTGAAGTTTCTAGGATGGGCGTTGTCCACCATTGCCTTCCCCCTACGTCCATAGTCCAAAGTCCAGCGTGGTCGTAGTACCGACACTGACATTGAATTGACCAACAAAGCACTGAAGAATTAACAATTTCAGAGCTATCTGCATGCCTTAAAAATGATAAACTAACGAAAAGCAAATCTTTAGTACTTACGATATTTTTCCAATGGCGACGTAAGTCTTTATAGGATTTAAATTTTGAAGTTTCGGGACAATCTTTATGACTCTCTTCGATGATAGCCTTGTTCAGGCTAAAAAAGGAAAATACATTACACTATTAGGTACGAAAATTTAATAAAATATTCAAAGTTTTATCTACATTGGGACCACCTTCTACTCGTTTGGTATATTCCTCTCCAGCTCACCAACAGAGAAATAATGATTATCAGTGATTTGGATATGTAACAATATTGTAAGACAGGAAAATAAATAAGACTCAGACCTTGGCAGGACTCTTATCCATTCACCAGGCAAAAATTCTTCTTCCGATATCATTAAGTTTATCTTCACAGCATTTATTTCGATAATAGTGTAGTTATCTGAAAGAAAAGCAGAACGTAAGTACTTCTTAATTTGTCAATAATAATTTGATTCGGTATCATATAAGTAAGTACGGTCTTCTGATACTACTTCTACTTAGCACGCATTGTTAAAACATGATGGCGGTGTCTTACCGTTAACTGAAACATTATATTTAACACCTTCTTGCGGTTCATGTGCAGTTAGAAAATCTCTATTATTCATGAGATAATTATCTCCCAATGTATTCCAAACAGGTGCGATTCTTGCAGTCATAGTGTAATGGAAACATTTTTGATAAATTTCTGTAGTTGCCGATTTAATTCCACCGTCCTGCAAAAAAACAGTAGGTATTTCACAATAAGTTTAACTAGTATAGTAATAATATTTAAGTAACACATATCGGATATCTTTAAGCGGAATTCTATATTCCTTCATCATGCATGCATGAGCGTTATCTTCTTGTATTATTATAGCTAAGTAAGTGAAGGGGATGCGGCGGCGGTAGATTCGCCCGTGCTTAATAGGGACGTGATAATTGTATAGAAAATAAGTCGCATCACGACGTACTATGCTACACAAACTTGGCGCCATTTTTGCCACGTTTGTGTAGCTTATACACTGCGTATTAAAGTTCGACGACTACGCTGGACTTACCTGCATAAGTGAAAACTTGACAAATAACGAATTTAATTTATCATAATTATCTCCTGCTTTATTGAAAACTATATGAACTTGTTTTACGTCTCTCTTGTCTGGGCAAGCCAAAATTGATGAATGAGAGAAGATGATCATTCTGAAAAAATGATGTAGGTACGTAGTTATAAGTATCCGTCGCATATTTTGCTGTGTAAGAAACAATGAAAAATAGTTTATGAATATGTAGGTACAGGTAGGTACTTACCTGCATTTAAGTATTTTCCAATGGTAATCTGAGGGCGTAGATCTATCATGCTTATCATTGATATTTGCCATAGCTATAACGTAACCCAGCTTATTTATATCAGGATTTACTATATTTATTCTCATCTTGCCAATTTTTCTGCGTAAATCGTAGTGTCAGAACTTCATTGAAAAAGGCGGCAATTTTTTTTCTAAAATCAGTACCTATACAATTAGGGTTGCCACCTTTTTTTCTTGCAATTAAAGTACATTGGTTATTATAGGTAAGAAAAAAAAGTACATAGTATAAAAATAAAGTATGACTTATTTGTCTTTATTATTATATTTAAAAAAAAAACTTCTTGCTTTTTGCAGTTTGTATCACATATATTTCGTTTAACTAAAAAGTACTTACGACTAAACTTTTCAAAATCCCAAATAAATCAAATCTTGCAAAATAAAATATTTTCGTGTGCTTTATTGTTCTTATAAAGTATAGAGTACAATTACGTGAAGTAACGTAAAATACTTTATTATAAAGTACGGGTGGCAACCCTCAATATACATTTTAGAAAGCTTTCTATTTATATAATTTTTCTTTTTCTAGAGAATTTTATATGCGTTAAATAATTTGGATTATCAATTATGTTTGTATGTACTACGTCTATGCTCAAATATCAATCGAAAGAACTTGCAATTTATTTGATAATACCATATCATTCAATTCTTGCTTGAGCAACCGGCAGCAAGTTCGTCATGCTCCCTTAGATGTCAATGCTTGCGGTAGCGTCGGGGGTCGGGTTACCCCCTTCCCTCAAATATGGCGAGGGGGGTAGTGGCTGATCTTTGCGTTATGCTTGTGAACGGGTGCTGCTGGTCGTCTTGCTGTCCTTGATGTTGATATTATTATTAATATTACTTACCTGTTTAATTTATTTTACGTCGATGGTCCTAGTTAGGGTTCCGTTGCCAAATGGCAAAAAACGGAACCCTTATAGATTCGTCATGTCTGTCTGTCTGTCTGTCCGAGTATGTCACAGCCAGTTTTTTTCCGAAACTATAAGAGCTATGCTGTTGAAACTTGGTAAGTAGATGTATTCTGTAAACCGCATTAAGATTTTCACACAAAAATAGAAAAAGAACAATAATATTTGGGGTTCCCCATACATAGAACTGAAACTCAAAATTTTTTTTCATCAAACCCATACGTGTGGGGTATCTATGGATAGGTCTTCAAAAATGATATTGAGGTTTCTAATATCATTATTTTTAAACAATAAAATCAAAAAATCAAAATCAAAAGTCATTTATTCAAATTAGGCTGAGAATCAGCACTTTTCGAACGTCAAAATTACAAAAGACAGTCCCCCCAAAACGCCCACCCGTCGCCCACTTCCTAGTGCTTTAGCTGGGAAGAAGAAGTGGCCAACAAACTCCCCAGCAGCACAGCTGTCTGTCCAGTTAGAAGAACTTGATTCTATACAATGGTATATAGTAAAACATTAAGAGACACAAATTAAATTAAATGATTTGCTATATGCCAGCTAGCCAACCCAATATACCAACAAATAAAATAAAACTATACTCAAGCATAAGCAAAAAAAATATGTATATAGAAACATGGCTGCAAAAATAAAAAACTGGCATAAAGGGCGTGAAATGCTGAATGTTCACATAGCTGTTACGACCTGAGTTACAACTCGAGGCCACAAATGATAAACTAGGACCATCGACGTAAAATAAATGAAACAGGTAAGTAATATTAATAATAATATCAACATCAAAGTCAGCAAGACGACCAGTCACCACAAGCAGCACCCGTTCACGAGCATAACGCAAAGATCAGCCATTGCCCCCCTCGCCATATTTGAGGGAAGGGGGTAACCCGACCCCCGACGCTACCGCAAGCATTGATATCTAAGGGAGCATGACGAACTTGCTGCCGGTTGCTCAAGCAAGAATTGAATGATTACTTGTCGAGGTCGCTAGCTAACCACATTATGCAATACTAATAAAATAAAATTGGCATAAACAGGAAAAAAATATGGAAACAATTATATTGAACCTATCACTAGGTACGCTAATACTGGAGAAAGAACATAAACATTGTCTTGAGTTAATCACAGCGACCAACTATTCTTATCATTTAAATAATCGTTGATGGAATAGTACGCCTTTTGACAAAGGTTGGATTTTACTTGAGCTTTAAACGCATTAAAAGGTAATTCTAGTAAAGAAGGTGGTAGCTTGTTGTAAAATGTTATACCAAGCCCAACAAATGAGTTATGCACCTTATGAAGCCGGTGAAAGGGAACACGTAGTTTGTCCTTACTTCTAGTGTTAACAGTGTGAATATCACTGTTTTTAGCGTATAAGTATATATTTTGCCTAATATATGAGATGTTGGCGAAAATGAATTGTGATGACACCGTAAGAATACCAATATCTTTAAAAAAGTCCCTTAGGGAAACTCTGGCACCTAGCTGGTAAATTGCTCGAACAGCTCGTTTCTGAAGGACAAAAAAATTTTGAATATCAGCTGCTGTACCCCACAGTAGAATACCGTAAGACATAACGCTGTGGAAATAACTAAAATAGACTAACCGAGCTGTATCAACGTCAGTATATTGTCTTACTTTTCTGACGGCGTAGGCAGCTGAACTGAGCCTTCCCGCTAGGCTTGAAATATGAGGGCCCCACTGAAGTTTGCCATCCACTGTTATGCCCAGAAAAACTGCCGAGTCTACAGTTTTAAGCACCTCTTTATCTAAGACGATGTTGGGACCTAAATTTCTAACATTCGGTAAGGCGAACTTTACACATTTGGTTTTCTTGGCATTGAGAACTAGGTTATTTGCCGTAAACCAATCGGTAACCATTGAGAGTGCACTGTTCACGTCGCGTCGTCAAAATCTGGTCTGTTCCTGTCTACTTTAAAAATAAGAGATGTATCATCTGCAAACAGTACAACGTCACAAATACCCTTTAAAAAGAATGGTAAGTCATTGATATACACTAAAAACAAGAATGGGCCGAGTATAGAGCCTTGAGGCACACCTAACTGAACCGGTAGCCCGGCAGATTTCACACCATTAATATCTACACATTAGAACCTATTATGTAAATAAGAATTTATTACGTTTATAGCTTCGTTATGGACACCGTAATGACGTAGTTTACGCAAAAGCGTGTCATGGTGCACGCAATCAAAGGCTTTGGAGAGATCACAGAATACTCCGATAGCATTTTGCGAGTTCTCCCATGTGTTAAAAATGTGTTTCAAGAGAGCAACACCCGCATCTGTAGTTGAACGACCTTTTGTAAAGCCATATTGCTCATTATGAAGGAGGCTATTTAAATTAAAATGTCTTAGCAACTGCTTGAGGATTAACTTTTCAAATATTTTGCTAAATGCAGGTAAGATAGAAATAGGCTTAAAATTAGAAACGTCATTTTTATTACCTGATTTAAATAATGGTATGACTTTGCTACTCTTCATGAGGTCAGGAAAAGTTCCGACATCAACACATTTATTAAAAGTAACAGCTAAATAGGGGGCTACGATGTCTATTATATTACTTAATAGTTTGATGGAAATGCCTCAGAAATCACCAGTGTTTTTAGACTTAAGTGTGTTAAAAACATTAACTACATCACGAGGCGTTACATGTTCAAAATTGAATAGGCAACTACTTTTTGGCACACTACTATGCAAAAGATTATCAGCTTTAGACGGGGACGAATTTAAGGAGCGAGTCGTAGTTACAGGTATGTTGGCAAAAAACTCATTAAGGCTAGGTGATTCGACACTCATACAGATTTGAGGGGGTGAGGTGCGTGGAAATCCGCGGGGCGCCTCCCGCGCGTCCTTCTTGTCGAACACGACAGCGCGCCAAAAGTTCGGGCGGCGCGGCGGCGGCGGGCGTAGCACAGACAGGTCATAGTGTAGCGACATCAGTATGTCCACAGTATTAGAAACCACAGAAGAAACGATAATACAAGACTAATATTATAAATGCGACAGTTTGTGAGTATGGATGTATGGAAGTACGCGGATGGCTGTTTGTTATTCTTTCACGCAAAAACTACTAAACGTATTTGGATTAAATTTAGCTTGCAGATAGTTTATAACCTGGACTAATATTATAAATGCGAAAGTTTGTGAGTATAAATGGATTTTTGTTACTCTTTCACGCAAAAACGAATGAACGGATTTGGATGAAATTTAGCACGCAGATAGTTTATAACCTGGAATAATACAAAACACACAAATAACTTACTTACACAAAAGACTTAGTCACACAAAAAACAAAAAAAAAAATTATAATTGCGAAAGTTTGTGAGTATGGATGTATGGATGGATGTTTGTTACTCTGTCACGCAAAAACTACTGAACGCATTTGGATGAAATTTAGCACGCAGATAGTTTATAACCTGGACTAACATTCTAAATGCGAAAGTTTGTGAGTGTGGATGTATGGATGGATGTTTGTTACTCTGTCACGCAAAAACTACTGAACGCATTTGAATGAAAAAAAAAAAAAACTTTAGAGGTGTCAAGGGACACCCGAATGGAACGAAGTTCCTTTCCAGGATTCATAATTGTTATAATTTTTTTATTACCTATTTATTCTGTACAAAAAACCTGTATACACTCAACAAAAATATTCTCTCTCTCTCTCCCTCTCTCTCTCTCCCTCTCTCTCCCTCTCTCTCTCTCCCTCTCTCTCCTCTCTCTCTCTCTCCCTCTCTCTCTCTCTACTCACAACAAAAAAAACAACAACATACAAACAAATACAAACAACAAAATATATACGGTCGAATTGAGAAACCTCGTCCTTTTTTTGAAGTCGGTTAAAAAGTGTCGTTATAACTTTTCGTGAGATTTTTTTCCGTCTAGCCCCCTTTCACAATGCCCGATAAGGAACTTCGTTCCAATTAGCAAGCAGATAGTTTATAACGTGGACTAATATTATTATGAAAGTTTGTGAGTATGGGTGTATGGAAGTATGGATGGATGTATGGTGGTGTGTGTCTCTTTCACGCAAAACTACTGAACAGATTTGGATGAAATTTTGCACCAAGATAGTTTATAATCTGGATTATCACATTGGGTCCCTTTTACCCCGGTAGTACGTTGCCGCGGAATAATTTTCGACCTCTTTCTATTCACGCCTACCAAGATACTCATCAAGACGAATCAAACGAGCCCAAATTTGATGGGGTTACGTCGTTTAATTACGGAGTTACTATAGCCACCTTCAAGTTCCATCATCAGACCCTGGTTACCATATAGTATCAAAGTACTCGTCAAGACGAATCAAACGACCCCAAACTCGATGGGGTTGCGTCGTTTAATTACGGAGTTCCTATGGCCCCTTCCAACTCCATCATCAGACCCTGGTTACCATATAGTATCAAAGTACTCGTCAAGACGAATCAAACGAGCCCAATCTCGATGGGGCTGCGTCGTTTAATTACAGAGATCCTATGGACAACTTCCAGCTCCATCATCAGATCAGCTCTATGTCATAATAATATTGCATTGGATTGCAACATTGTTTTTAAAGTTTTACAAATATTTACACAATGAGAACCACACACAAAACAAAAGCTTAACCAACTATGGTCGAAATAAATTCTTGAAAACAATATTTATTTACAATTTATTTTGTTTTCTCTTATTATTACTTACGCAGCAGAAAGGAAGCGCGCGCGCAAAAATTTGTCACAGGTCTCACCTCGATAACGTCTCGCAGGACACTGGCAAGTAGTGGCAAGCGACGCGCCGATCAGAAATCACTTGAACGATCGATATTTTTTTTTAGAAATAAAATGAGAAAAATTGATCGGGTTCAATCGATTCTAAAATAAATTACCTATACATTGATACTAATTATAGAAAAATAGGAGTATTAGTACTTCTTTAAAATGAAATTAGGCTTGTTAAAAAACTGCAAATCGAAGTAAGTTCGGCTTTTTTTTCTATCGAGTAAATTTGATTGTATCGTGTTTTGATCGGGTACAATCTAAGGAGAAAGAATGTATCTTAAATATATATTTTTTTCAGATTCTGGACGTAATGATTTGCCTATTAAAAACCAATTCTAAAACAGGTGAAAACGGTGCCACCCGGCCTTAAATGCCTGTGCTACGTCAGCTGGCGTATTAACTAATTTGTTGTCGACCAAAATTTCAAGTTGTTTTTCTTGTGTAACCGATTTACCCGTCTCATTGTTAATGATTTTCCAAGTAGTTTTTATTTTATTATTTGAATTTTTAATTTGATCGCTTAAAAATTTGGATTTAGCAAAAGCACTAATCTGTTTAAATAGTTTTGAATATTTTTTTACATACTCTAGGAAAGGAGTATCAAACCTGTATTTTTTTTAAACCATATAACTCGTAAAGCCTCGCTCTACTTTTGTAAATACCTGGAGTAGCCCATTGGTTAAAGCCAACGGAGGTGCCATTAATGTCAATGGTTTTGATCTTGAAAGTAGATTTGTACTCTTTATGCACTACATCAAAGAGGGCTTCATAAATTGCATTAGGATTATCGTGTTCTACTATTGATGGTGCAATTCTGCGAGCTATATTATTTTTAAACTTGGTGCAACGACTAGCTGTATAAGGCCTGCATTCAAGTTTACGCGCCTTTTTAAACAATGGCATAGGGAAACTGGATAGCAAACCACAGTGGTCGGACGTTAAATCAGTTAATACTAATTTATTTTTGGCATCACAATCACTAAATATATTATCAAGACAAGTTGACGAACATGCCGTGATCCTGGTTGGTTCAAAAAAATATAATCAATAATATTTGGGGTTCCCCATACATAGAACTGAAACTCAAAAAAAAAAAAACATCAAACTCATACGTGTGGGGTATCTATGGATAGGTCTTCAAAAATGATATTGAGGTTTCTAATATCATTTTTTTTCTAAACTAAATAGTTTGCGCGAGAGACACTTCCAAAGTGGTAAAATGTGTGTCCTCCCCCCCCCCCCCCGTAACTTCTAAAATAAGGAAATGATAAAACTAAAAAAAATATATGATGTACATTACCATGTAAACTTCCACCGAAAATTGGTTTGAACGAGATCTAGTAAGTAGTTTTTTTTAATACGTCATAAATCGTAAACCACAATTTACCTTTCATTCAGTCAACTCAAATATAAAAATTAAAAACATTTAATTTCATAAACATAAACCTTATGCATAAACCGTGAATTCCTGCAGGTTTGTACGGAACCCTCGGTGCGCGAGTCCGACTCGCACTTGGCCAGTTTTTTATCATTTGTGGCCTCGAGTTGTAACTCAGGTCGTAACAGCTATGTGAACATAATTCAGCATTGCATATGTAAGCTGTCACGCCCTTTATACCAGGAGGCTTTTATTTTTGCAGCCATGTTTACATTATACATATTTTTTTTGCTTATGCTTGAGTATAGTTTTCATTTTATTTGTTGGTATATTGGGTTGGCTAGCTGGCATATAGCAAATCATTTAATTTAATTTGTGTCTCTTAATGTTTTACTATATACTATTGTATAGAATCAAGTTCTTCTAACTGGACAGACAGCTGTGCTGCTGGGAAGTTTGTTGGCCACTTCTTCTTCCCAGCTAAAGCACTAGGAAGTGCGCGACGGGTGGGCATTTTGGGGGGACTGTCTTTCGTAATTTTGATTTTCGAAAAGTGCTGATCCTCAGCCTAATTTGAATAAATGACTTTTGATTTTGACTTGTGCTGTGCTGTGAGAACTTGCTTCTTGTCAAATTTCATGATTTCTGGGTCAACAAGAAGTACCACATTAGTTTTTTAGTTATTTGAGAGTATCAAATTATGCCCCATAAAATGACCGCGTTTTTTATTGCCTTGACTTGTATCTTTTCTAAGCACCCTAGCCCCTACCTACGTATTTTTTCATATTAATTTCAACTTGATACCTACTTCCACGCGTTTTTGTTGACACTTTTGACAGACAAATGGACGTTGAAGTGACCATAAAAGTGTCTCTTTTTGCCTTTTAAGGTAGAGAACCCTATAAACGGTTGAAAGTGCGAGTTGAAACGGTCAAGTCCGAGTTGATTACACACACCATGATATGGTGTGTGAAATCAACTCGGACTTGACCGACACATTGTGATAGACATATCTAAATAATTTATCAATAGATTAGAATGTATTGGAATTAAAATCGAACGAAGCGAATCTCTTTATAACTGGTTTTAGACCTTGCAGTAAGCCATCATTTGAGAGGTACCTACTAGTGATGTGTCGGATATCCGAATTCATATCCGCGGATATCCGAGGGAGAAGAATCGATATCCAAGATCCGTATTCTTTACTTTTTTGACGGATCTTTTACTTATCAATTTTCAATACATAGATGAAATTCTATATATCGCACCTTTAATAATAAACTGACATAATTACAAAATTAAGATTGATGGAAAATAGCGTTTAAAGTTTTGCAAATACGATGTAATCTACAACAATCGTAATTTTGTAGTTATTTCAGTTTATTATTAAAGGTGCGATATGTATAGGTGCTAGCCTATGTCCTTTCTTAGGGTTCAAACTTAACCCGTACCAAATTTCATCTAAATCGGTTTAGTCGTGAAAGCGTAACAGACAGGCAGTTACTTTCGCATTTATAATATTAGGTAAAGAAGTATAGACTTAGTATAGGTAGTATTATACAGATGGAATACAGGATAAGTTTTTAACCAGTGCGCAAATTATAACAAATTAAACTTAAACGAGTTATAATAACCATACAATTTTTATTGTTTATTTTGAAACTGGTTTTTATGATAAATTGCGCGCGACGCCGGCGCACAGTGGATCATCCCCATACAAGAGGTCGGACATGGAATCAAAAATTGAAAAAGTCTTTAATTTAAAAAATTAAAATATACAGATGCATTCCTCTATTAAAGAACAACAAAAAATGTTCTACGCTTTTTTTATTTGACTAGCACTTGAGGCGCGATTCGATGAAAACTGTTATTTTTGTAAGGAAACGAACACAAACATGTATGTATCTCATGATTCCCTCTTTGTTTCGACTTGCGATTTTCACTACTGTTATTTACCTATTTTATGCCACATTTTCTTCAAGGGCACATGGTGCCCGCAGAGTGCCCCTTCCGAGATATTTTGCCTATAGTAACTATCTTTGTTATTGTATTACTGATGGAATGGAGGTACATTAAATATACTTATTACTGAGAATTAGTCATCACTTAGTAGTTCCTTAAATAACAGGTGCATTTTTGAGTACTTTAATGACTTATGAACGCTTTTGTTACAACATAACAAAAGCGTTAATGAGTCATTAAGTAACGACTACCAGTACTTGCTTAATCTAATTAGTTATTGTAATTACTATCTTAACAGCCCTTAAGCTCTGCAGTGTGATTGGCTCATGTCATCATTAGCTTTTCAAATTCATTGCTAGTTGCAAACTAGCTGCCCTAAATATTTTAGTATGTTTTGCAAATATAATTCAGCTGTAATTACAACCTCTACCAAGTGTTTTCATTATGGATTTCCGTGGGTTTGCTATCGCAAATCGGGGCTACTTTGACTTCCAGGGTTACTTTGACAGATTTTGGGGCTACTTTGACAGAGCGCCAAAATCGGTTTTCACGTGTGCTCAGCAAGTGTCGAATAATATTGCGCGAGGTGCGGGGTGTGGGGAACGCGTCATAGTTTGTTGTCACTGTTGTCATTTAAATCCATGTAGTTTTCAATAAAATAATAGTTTTTTTGGTCAAAATTATGTCAAAGTAACCCATGCTTTTACTATCTTTGACGTCAGTTGCATTTCGACGCCCTGTCAAAGAAACACATACTTACTAACTTACGTTACATTTAATAAATTAAAAAAGTAGGGAGTTAGGGGGGTGGTAGGTTTTAAATTTGCCATAGATCTGATAACCAAAGGACACATTGTTCTGCTGGCGTAAAAAAAAGTGAAATTCGAGCCGTAAAAAAAAGTTACAATCCAAAAACCTCCAAAACCTGTTCAAAGTAGAACCGTTATACGGTACTTATCTAGATCTTTATGTTGCTCTTAGTAATCATAAAGATCTTTGTGACTATGAAAATTTATTTAACACAATGAAATCGAATAGTAACCTACACTTAAGTGAAAATGATGTGTCGTATCTAGCCTGCCAGGGTCGCGAGATTGTTCGAAAGAGATACCGTGACCCTGGCACATGGGCAACTGAAGGAACATGGGTGGGTTTTAGTCAGTAAAAGTCTGACATGCCCTCCCGCTCCGCCCAGAGCGGGAGAAGTCATTTGATGATTTCCCATCCAGAAAAAAAAAAAATGTGTCGTATCTAAAGAACTGGTGTCGACGATTTTGCTATCGGATTTACTCCAAATGGATGCAGTCAAGAAGGACAGTCGACAAGTTAATGGATAAGAACAGAGAGTGGTTAAGTTCCGATATCATTGGGCCAAATTGCATTAAGGAAAATATTGTTCACACTGAAGAAGCTGAAAATGAGGCAGAAGAGGTAATCAGTCCATCAAAATCGGATGCATTAACTTCAACATATAAATCTCCTCGCAAGCGCTTTGTAAATTTATTGAGGAGACAGAAAAGAAAGTGTTGATGAAAATATTGCTAGTTGCATTCGTCCAGATTAGAGATTGCAATCCGGATAGTTCGAAATTCGAAAATAACTTTAAAATCCGGATTTTTCGTCCTTATATAAATTCGAATTTTAATATTAAAATCCGGTTTTTCCGAATTTCAATACAGCGTTGCTTTGTAAACCTATAAAATAGAACATGTGTCTTCAACCACCTAATTAATTGTATTTGAGCGTAAACAACGTGACAAATTTAAATACAGTGTAAACTCCATGTAACGTCATTCGATTTAACGACAAACTCACTAAAGCGTCGATATCACTCCATTTTCATTGGTTTAGCTTATCTTCCATACAATGATACACTCTGTACAGCATTACACCCACTCTCAGTAACGACAACAATTAAATAATAAAAAAGTACTTCTTAAATTTGCAAAATTAGTCAAAACTGCGCAGCTGAGTACGTTTCTTTTGTCGCTCTATTATCCTAGCCCGTAATAAGCCTGACTGTCGGCATCATACATACCGAACTTTCTAAGAAATCCGTTCTTTTGTTTACAAATTGGGATTACTTGCACGTGTGTTGTTACTAATAGTCATGGATTAATTATCTATACGTTATCATATTCCAAGTTGCTCACAAACTTTCAAACTGTAAACATGGCAAGTAAGAGAAAATCAGTGTGTATTGACGAAAAAGTTTTACTGATACGCGCAATAGAGACGGGATAGAAGATAAGTGATGTTGGCAGCCGCTTTGGATTTAGTCGCTGTCCTGTGTCCACCATATGGAAAAACAAAGAAAAAGAAACTCAACAATGAGTTCCCCATCACCAACGCTATAAATGACCGGATACCCAAACCGTTCATTTTTTATAAAAGATACAGAATCCAGTTCCACGAAGATCGCCGGTGTGAGGGTTTGCGCCCCACTGAGCTGCGCATCTTCACGGACGTATCAAAAACAGACAGTGGCACAGGTGCTGGAGTCTTCTCGCAGGACTTCAACATACATATAGCCACGCCATTGGGAGTCCACAACACAGTGTTCCAGGCTGAATGCATTGGGATCACTCTTGCTGCTTCAGCCATTATGGCCAGGGCAGTTAAAGATCACTCGATCCGCATACTCTCAGACAGTATGGCTGTTCTGCAAGCGCTGGACAGTCACTCGATTGACTCTGGGCTAAAATACGAGTACTACCAGCGCCACAACCAGGTGGCTAGCCTCAATAATATAACCCTTCAATGGATAAAAGGACACAGCGGTTCGCTAGGTAACGATGCCCCCGGTGAACTTGCCAGAAGGGGGTCGATTATGACAGCGGTGGGACCAGAACCCATCGCGCCACTCCCCTTTGGGTTCCTACGCTCTCTGGTAAGAAAACGTACCAGAGATCTACACTTTAAGCTATGGATGGACCTAAGTGAGTGCAGGCAGGCCAAGGAAGCACTTCCTACCATCGAGACCCACCTCACAAAACAGGTCCTCCGGTTAGACAAACGACAGCTGCTTATGGTTACAGCAGCAATAACTGGCCATGGGTCGTTTAATAAACATCTATTTGTCATAGGAGATACAGATAGTCCGCTGTGCAGGGCTTGCATTGAGGACGAGACAGCAGCGCACGTGCTTCTAAACTACCCGGCGATCACTACATACAGGGCCAAGTACTTCGGTAACCCAGGTACCCTACGGGAGATAGTCAGCAACATCAAGGCGGCTAGCAACATCAAGGCGGCGGTTGCTGGCCTTTCTCGAGGAGCTGGGGTGGATCGAATAACCGATTTCCCACCCGTACGCAAAATACGCGCTCAGACGTGGAGTTGCAGACACCAGCCCGTTCTACCTATTACCTATTCTACCTATATGCCTATGTCGGGTCGATCGTGAAAGCTAAAGCGGAGAAGTTTGCTGAAGAACTTGGTTTACTTTCTTTCAAAGCATCAGAAGGATGGCTCGGTTTTTTTAAATTTTTCTAATACATATTTTTCTTCTCTCCATTTAACGACAACTTCCTACAACGTCGAAATGTGCACAGTCCCTTGAGTGTCGTTGTATGGAGTTTACACTTACACTTAATTTAAAAAATAAAATAAAATGAGAGCTTCGAAAAATCCGGATAGTCCGGATTTGTGTGCGATTATACTTTGTAAATCCGGATTTGAAAATAATCCGGATTTTGCAATCCCTAGTCCAGATGAGCTTTTACATACTGTTGAAAAATATATGGCCAGAATAATGAAACATTTGCTGGAAAATTAAAATGTGTTCTTACTGATACTGAACCACCAAAAAAAAAAAAAAATTGCGCAGTGGTTAAAAAAAAATCTTGTAGATAAGTTATCAATGAAAAACTATTAAATTACATTCAAATTTATTTTTTGCTTTTTTAAATCAAATATTTAGTGACTAAACTATAAACAAAACAAAAGAAAGACCCGCACAATGCAAGTCGAAAAATGTCTTGTCAAGCAAAGCGTCAAGTGGCGTCAACTATCGTTTCAACAACACGCGCATGGACACGGATTGAGTAAGAAATTTAAGATCCCTATCTGCGGATCTTGACACCAAATATCCGTTTTCAGATCCGTATCCGCGGATATACATTTTAACGATCCGGGACATCACTAGTACCTAATACTCCATGCGGGTTTTACTTTAAGTACCTACTAGTTTTATTCGTATCATCTCATAATGTCAAACTCTCAAAATGACAACCAGACGCAAAATGTCCACTTCTCAGAATGTCAACTTAGAATGTCAAAATTCGATTAATGTAAATTTCTCAAAATGTCGAATTTTCACAATGACAAATTCGCATAACGTCAACTTCTCACAACGTGAACTTCTTAAAATGGTAAATTAGCTTATTGACAACTCCACGTAGTGTCTACTTTGACAAGGTTTTTTTAATATGGTGATAAGTAAAGCTAGGTATACATATACTTCAAAAGGTACGTAAAAAATCACTGTCACCAAATGACAAAAAAAAGAAGCAAAATGTTGGGCATTTTGCTTCTTTTTTTTGTCATTTGATGACAGTGGTTTTTTTAACACACTTTTATTAGCTTCATACGTACTATGTTTGTATGTTAGTATGTGCCTAGTGCCCTGTGCTAGTTTTTTTTTAAACTATTATTTATTTGTATTATGTTAAAGGTGGCACACCATACAGTTGATTGATTATAAATTTTAATATTTTATTTTTAAAGTCTACAGATACCTACCGTAATATACCTCTTAGTATATGTATAACTAGCTTTACTTATCACCATATTCAAAAGACCTTGAAAGTAGACACTACGTGGAGTTGTCACTAAGCGAATTTACCATTTTAACAAGTTGACGTTGTGAGAAGTTGACGTTATGCGAATTTGTTATAGTGAGAATTCGACTCTTTCAGAAATTGACATTATGCGAATTTGACATTCTAAGTTGACATTCTAAGAAGTGGACTTTTTGCGTCCGGTTGTCATTTTGAGAGTTTGACAATATGAGATGATACGGTTTTAATATCGTTCTTGAACGATTGCTTATAATCAGTCCTTATAAAAAAAAACTTCCTACCAAAGGTTTTTTTTTTACGGAGGTTGTTTCTAAAATCTACACTAATATTAAAAAGCTGAAGAGTTTGCTTGTTTGAACACACTAATCTCAAGAACTACTGAGTGGAGCATCAATGAAAAAGGTGACAAAAACGGTTAAAAGGATTTGTTTTTTTTTTAAGAGCATCCGTAGAGCATACTTTAACCGTTTACGCAGCGCACGCAACGCTGCGTAAACGGTTAAAGTAACGCATCAATCATGTATGATAGAATTATTGCTCTTAAAAAGTTCTAAAAAAAATACTATAAAGCAGAAGAGTTTGGTTGAACGTACTGATCTCAGGAACTACGTTTGTTGGATAGCCCATTTATCAAAGAAGGCTATAGACTATATAACATCACGCTAGGACCCTTCGGAGCCGAGCAAAAAGAATAAAAGTCACAAAAACGAAGACCTCACACGGGCAGGCGATTCGATGCGACTGGGAGGGACGGAGGAGCAAGAAATTTAACGCGGACGAAGTCGTGGACAGAAGCTAGTAGCTTTTATACATAATATTTTTATATGTACCTATACTCTGTTTATTATAACATTAGAAAAAAGAGGCTCACAGAAGCAGGAGTATGAAACCTTTCATTTCAAGTTAAGTTCAAACAATTTTAATAAATAATGTGAGCTTTTTTGTAACAATGTATGGCATGCATATAATAAAGCATTTACTATCGATGTACTCGTCAAAAGGCTTGGATAGGTACATGAAATGTAACAATTTTTAGTAACAACTAGCTGTGCCCGCGACTTCGTCCGCGTGGAATAGTGACTTTTCGGGCAGCATATTTTGAATTACATATGCTGTCGTTTGGGTAGCTAAAAATTTACTTTACAGTAATGCTTCTCTGTATACGATATTTGACGTATAGCCATCGGGGATGAAAGCATACAGGCTCCTAGGATTGCTAACCCGTGACAGAGCCACATACAACTGACCGTGCGAGAAACAGCTGATACTTAGATCTACACCCACAACTTTCATTGTCTGACCTTGGGATTTATTAATTGTCATCGCAAAACATAGGCTGACTGGAAACTGGACTCGTTTAAAACTAAATGGAAAATTGTTTGGAATGAGAGGAATCTGAGGAATGAAAACACTTTCACCGTTTCCACACCCTGTTAAAATCACTGCTTCTATCAGATTT
Source organism: Aporophyla nigra (assembly GCA_947507805.1). Classification (NCBI taxonomy): domain Eukaryota; kingdom Metazoa; phylum Arthropoda; class Insecta; order Lepidoptera; family Noctuidae; genus Aporophyla; species Aporophyla nigra. The sequence continues at coordinate 14,715,600 of OX382302.1, read as the reverse complement.
CTTTGTACATTGGTCACTTTTAACCTGGTGCCATTGCAAAGTTTTGGGGGGCTTAAATTTCTAAGAAGCATTATGGGTACGCCTACTTTTAATTTTATTTTATGTGCTGGTAGTCCAGGAGCATTGAGGGATTCTAAAAATTCTACTGGGTAGCTTGTAGATTCTCCTTCTTCCATGACTCTGTTAATGGAGATATACTCAACATAATCCCCCGGAACATAGCTCAAAATTTCAGCGTTTATTGTTGCTGCTTGGTCGTTTCGTGGCGTCAAAATAGCTCTTTCGCAAAGCCAGGAATTTTCGCAAATTGGTATTTCCGTTGCGTTTCCATACACAGATGATATGAAGTCTCGCATTGATAAAACTATGTTGCATAGGTTTTCATTAAGAACAACTTTTCCTTGTTCCTGCGTATACACACCGTTACAAATCTCAAGTAGTAAATCTGAAAATTCTTGAGCATTTTCGTTGCCTCCAATTTGCGCACGCGTATTTAATGTCAAATGCAAAGGGATAATGTAATGCCATAGTCGAGAACTCTTTAGGCAGGCTCTAACTTCATCAGCCTAAGTTCCACGTGGTATTACAGGGAGAGTCTGACGAAAATCGCCACAAAAAAGCATAGTAATGCCACCCATGGGTTGATCATTTTGCTTGACATCACGCAACGTTCTGTCTACTGCTTCTACTGCTTTTCGATTGGCCATTGTGGACTCAGCCCATATAATAGAGCTACAATCACGAAGAACCTTAGCTTTATCGCTGTTTCTTGAAATATTACAAACACGGCTTTCTGTGCAGTCTAAATCGATCGGAATTTTGAACATTGTATGAGCAGTTTTCCCACCTGGCAACAATGAGGCTGCTATGCCTGATGAAGCGACAGCAAGCGCGATTTTACCTTGGCTTCGTACCTTCGCCAAAATAACTTTCGTAAGAAATGTTTTACCCGTTCCACTGGGTGCATCTACAAATAGGATTTATCCCAAAGTAATAGTACTTAGTACGTTGATAGCAACGCTGACGCACACCCGATCAAATATCAAAGGCTGTTCATTAGTTAGCCTCGAGACATCAGTTTGTAAAATTTCGGCCAGGTCAATTGAATCATAGTTGGTTTCCATCACGTAATCACTATTATTTCGTTCGAAATAGGATTACCCCCAATAGATGTAATTGCATCTTAAATAGCCAACAAACAACGATTCAATTAACGTAATCTCTCCCCAATTGGGTTGTTATCTTTTAGTTGTACGTGCCTAAAAAATCCTCAGCCAATTTGTTCTGATACTTTTAACACAACTGTGCAGTGTCAGAAAGTGCACAAAACACCAGCATGACTGCGAACAAATGCCGCAACCGATGAGGACTTTCGCTAATACTTGCTTCTGACAAAGCATCATCCCAATGTTGATCCCCATCCAGCAAGTGACGTGCCCGGCAAGCGGCTTGGTATGTAGGGTGTACGATGTTGTCAACCTTTCGGAGATCGGCAAAAGAAGTAGGCCCTCGGACAACGTGCAGCAGTAGGCGCAGGTAAAAGCATTCGGAGTTATTTGGATGAACCGTTTAAACCCTACCAATGACATAATCTTTAAAAATACCTGGGTCACCTACTACAGCTGTTCCACGTCTTCTGTAATGCCGCCGATATTCAGACAATTTTTGTTTTACAAAAAAGGGCAATTCGTTCGATTTATAAATTAAGTCCTAGATACTCCCTCAGAGACAAATATAAAGAGATTAATATAATGATTGTGCCTTCTCAGTATATTTATGAAAATCTGCTGTATGCACATAAAAATATTAATCTCTTTAAAAGATACAGTGATATCCATAATGTAAATACTAGAAACAAACAAAAATTTGTTGTTCCTACAACCAGGCTCAAGAAAATAGGTGGCTCATTTAGATGCCAATGTATTCGATTTTATAATAAACTTCCTAGCCTCATTCAAGAACTAAGCCTAAATAAATTCAAATCTTTTATAAAGCGTAAATTATGTCAGAAAGCCTACTATACTGTCAAAGACTATATTGAGGATAAAACGGCCTGGGATTGAGCTGCTCCAATAAATCTACACTGATTTTTTTTTTGTTTTGTTATTATTTTGCTATTGTACTCTTTTTTATTTTATTTTACATGACATGAATATTAATTGTATGAATATTACTTTGATTATTGAGAATTTGAGAACTATGAGGGTCATTGTATCACTTTTGATTATGGTCTAGCAGTTTGAGTAGTTTGTGCGGCCTTCCCAAATGTGCTTTGGTATTGTTCGTCGAATCGTTGAGCTCCTTAAGTTCAGAGTTGAGTTGTACGATAATTGACAAATGCGTGCACTGACTGGACAGGTCCACTCAAATCTGTGTGGTTCTTTCCACAAAAGACCATTTCAGACACCGATCTACATGGTCATCAAATGATCTGACAAAATTGTATCCGTTTCTCTTTTTTTTCTTTTTTTTGTGTACACGTTGACATTGATAATTTTTCATATATACAATGACATGAATATTTACTTTGTAAAGTATCATATTGTTTTAATTATTGTGAATGTGAAGACTATGTGGGTCTTTTTTTATTTTGTTTTCTTTCTTTCTCGGTAATCATGATCTGGCAGTTTGAGTAATTTATGTGGCCTACCCAAATGTCCTTCCTTGGATATTGTTCGTCAAAGCGTCGGGCTCCTTAAGTTCCGAGTTGAGCTGACGATTAGTGACAGCTTGCACTGACTGGATAGGTCCACTCAATCTGTGTGGTTCTTTCCTCAAAATACCATTTCAGTCACCAATCTACATGGTCTTCACATGTTGTGACCAACAAAATTATATTCGTTTCTTTTTTTTTATATACACATTGACATTGATAATTTTTATATATACAATGACATGAATATTTACTTTGTTACGTATCATATTGTTTTAATTATTGTGAATGTGAAGTCTATGTGGGTCTTTTTTTATTTTATTTTTATTATTATTATTTTTGCTTTCTTTCTCAGTAATCATGATCTGGCAGTTTGAGTAATTTATGTGGCCTACCCGAATGTCCTTTCTTTGGTATTGTTCGTCACAGCGTTGGGCTCCTTATGTTCTATGTTCCGAGTTGAGCTAAACGATTAGTGACAAATGCTTGCACTGACTGGACAGGTCCACTCAATCTGTGTGGTTCTTTCCTCAAAAGACCATTTCAGTCACCAATCTACATGGTCTCCACATGTTGTGACCAATATTATGTCTGGACTTTTAAAAGAGACTGTGACCTCTGAGTTTGTTTCGGCCTTTCTTCTCAGAGTAGTCAGTTAGGAAACGCCGAACTCATCTAGTTTAAAAAAACATTTCACTGGTACCGATTCCCTTGTTCACAAACTAAACTAAATTTAAGTTCAGTGCATCTTTTTCTTTGTATTTCATTAAGAAGAGGACAAAAGAAAATTTTTAGTTTAGTCCTGTCAAATTAATCAGCGCCTGTCACTACTCCATACAAGTTTAAACGCGATTAAAAACTTGCCTACTAAAATTACGTCAATTTACGTCAAGCGCTGATTAATTTGACAGGACTAGACTAAAATTTATCTTCTGTCCTTTCCTTAATGAAATAGAAAGAAAAAGATGCACTGAACTTAAATTTAGTTTAGTTTGTGAATAAGGGAATCGGCACCATTGACATGTAAAAGTGTTTGTACAAACCTACTTACAGAAATAAAATCATTTATCATTTATCATTCTGCGGTTAAAAATACCCTGTTGTTTATTATAGGTATAATACGATGGAACTTCGTTGTATAAGAGTGTCTTAGGAAATGCGTCTGTTCGCCGTGATTCTTTAAATTGACATAACTTTTTTATTTATGAACTGATTGACATGAAATAAACACTAAATGTTAAGTGAAGCTTACTACAATATATTAGTGAACCGCAACTAAATCGAATAAGCCGTTTCTGATATTAGCGTGCACAAACACACAGACAAACAGACAAAAAAATAATTAATTACAATTTCGCGTTCGGCATCGATATAATAACAACCCCTGCTACTTTTTTTTATATATTTCCATTGTACAGACACCACTTTTCTACAATTTTATTATATGTATAAATCAGTTTATTAAAAAATCACTGTTCTTTTTTCTGTAAAACGAAGCGGTGTTTGTTTAATTCTACTTTTCTTGGGGGACAATATTTTATCCTCATGGTCAACGTTGGGGCCACGTTTTCTTCGCTGTTGACAATGATCAGCGCTATCAGCAGTTACAGAGTGTGCATGGTGCGCTTGCATGCCACTCGATCCTGCATCAGGATCCATAGTTCCACGAAACGTACCAGTTTGTACGAACAACACAAAACTAACAATTATAACGATAACAAAAAAATAACAGAAGAAAAATCAACAAAATCACGAAAATTCAGCAATAACAACGAGAAAAGTCGTAGCATTCACAAGTACCAAGTGAATGACAGCACAATTGACAACTGCAGAAAATTTACGCAATTTGACGGAAGGTTGATAGCATAAATCGACAAAATAAAAAAAAACACGTGCTCCCATAACTTATGAAGGGAATACGTAACATTTTAGATTTGGTAGAATTATAGTGACGTAAAAAACGTTCCCGGTACTGTTCACCCCTACTTCTTTTAGATTTTAAACTTCGACACGACAATATAGAATGTAAAATCTAAACAATATGAAATGAAAGCCTTGTAATTTCAGAAGGTAGATAGGTTAAATAAGTACAATTAAGTGTGACAGCTATTATATAAATTGATTATATTTAACTCCACATCAGTCTTGACTGTAATAATGTTTGTTGTAATTTTATTGCAAAGTGTGCACCTAAAAGAGCCTTTTTTAACTTCTGTCTAATGTAAATGGAATATAGTCACTGACGTCTTCTTACTTTAAATCTACCTGTCAACTCTAAATAAAAAGTGTACAATCAGAAAATTACTTGCCGGGTTTGTTTAACCCATTAGCGCGAATATTCGGTTTGTCAACGAGGTCTAAGGTGGATTTTTTTGGAGGGAATAAACGGATAAACCCCAGTAGCAGTCCAGCTAATGTAGATTAGTACTTTTAATTTGGATCAACTCTTTAAATAATAGTCAATCTTTAAGTTAGTTTTTTATTCAAATTAAAATAATATTAGACATGGTTAACTAAATTCGGTAAATATTGTACACAACTAAAGTACACAAATATTAAAAAGTCAAATCAAATACATAATTCAGCTTATCTAATTTTAGACATACTCTCAATCACAGGACCCTTGATAGCGATTGTTTAATATTTTAAAAAATCTGCAATTCTAACTACCCCAGAATGATTTTAAGGGCTAGATAGTTTATTAATTAACGATTGCAGGTCGTATCGCTTAAATTTTAATATTTTGTAACTGCCTATCGTATGTAGCACTAAGTCTTAGTAAAAAATCATTATAAACATACAAAAATATTCAGTCATTCGCTTGACACACAATTCCATTCAACCTGAATTGGACGTAGTTATGCAAACTAGAACCATTCCACACTTTGAGTGAAATTGAGTTATGTATGTAGATAGACTGTGTATGGTGTATAACATCTCCTCAGAAAAAATCCTGGCCGATCTAGCAAGCCAAAAACAAAAAAAAAGAGCCGTTTAAGGTACCAACCCGAGTTTGAGCCACTTTTTATAAGCAAAACGGACTCATGTAGCATGGTACTTATCGTACTTTAGAATTTTTATAACGCCAAATAGAACCAAGCCACATGGTTCTCAGACGAAAATAAAAATAAAAATTATAAGTATTTATCTTTTTTTTTCTCTAAAGAGAACCATGTGGCTTCTTCCTCAAATGAAAAAGAGATAATGCTCAAAAAAGAAGATGAGTTTTCGATTTTTATGCGATCAAACCTGGATGATGAATATATAGAAGTAAATATAAAGAAAAGTTTACGAGGAAATACGGGGCTATTAACGAAACAAGTAATGGATCCTCTTTGGCCTAATGGAAAACCTATTCCCGAAGCAAAGCTGAATGACCTAAAAAGTTTGCTGCATCTTATACCAGATGATGCTCAAGAATATCATAAATACCGGAATTTCAACAGTTCAAGACGACATAGATGGATTTTCTGGTTCTGTTGATTTTAAAGTAACTTTATGTACATATGTGTATGTACGATGATGAATAATAGTAATTTTTGACTGCTATAATTGTGTCGTTATTAACCATTTCTGCGTGTAAAAGTAGTATAAATTGTTCGTATGTTCAAGTTGCAATAAACAAATATGAATAAACCATTTATCTAACATTTATTTTTCCTAAAAAAAAAATCAACAAAGAACCAAACCACAATACAATAATTTTGCTATATAAGGAACCATCAGATTTTTGATCATAAATAAACACTAAACTGTCATATAATTGAATTATGTAGTTTTCCTTTATTCTTGCTAATACAGTCCTTTAATGTTGTTAAGGACGCTATAACATTTTTGAATCGCTCAAGTTTAGGTATGTGAGTCGCCACACAACAATACGCGCACGCACACATTGAAACCATTGTTTGCTCGATTTTAAACATTACTTAACTATTCTTGATACTCTAAGGTATTATTTATTTTATTTTACTAGCAATATTGAGTAAAATTAGTAGTAAACTAACTTTACTTTTTGCATTTGATGACAGTCAAGAAGTTTTATTATCATGATCATCGTTATTTTTGGATTAACGTATATAATTTGCCAATTTAAAAAAAATGAGGTGTTACAATATTTTTTTTAAATAATATTTTTGGATAATAAACAAATATAACGGATGGCGATCGAGGACTATCGGTGAAAATATACAGGATATTCCCTAAATAAAACTAAGCAAAAATTGTGTGACGCCCAAACTTCGCTTTTGAGATTGGAGAGCGTATTCAGAATTTTTAATACACAGTAGGAACCCTCGGAGGCCTTCATTTTTGTATGAAGGCTGTTTTTGTACTCTACTATGTATTTATAATTCGAAATGACTTGTAACATTTTTGAGAGATGATGATTAACTACATGATTTTCAATTTATGTAACTATGGAAAGTTACGTTAAATATTTTGACTACATACTAGCAAAACCTCCAAAAAAGAAACCCATGTCGACATTTCATCGTAACAGTACATCAGTAATTTAAATTAAAAATCGATGATTGCATAATCCCTACCCCCAATATGGATAATAATCTTTTTCTGAAAAACAATACCCGCCGTATTTGGATGAAACATTCGTAATCACTATCCTAAAATTACCCAAAGTTGATAGCTATGCCCACTTTTTATTTAAAAAAAATAAAATATTCGTCGTTTTATCGTCGTCGTAGTATGTTCCTTAGCCTTTTTTTGACTCCGAATGTAATTTTTATGGAGTTTTCGGCTTCAGCACCTTCGAAAATATTGAAATGGACACCCATGATGAAAACTTTGAAAATTTTCGCAACCGCCATTTTTTTATTTTCATTTTGACATCACAATCGGCTTCAGCACCCTTGTTTACCCCTACCGCAAGCTAAATTAAAGAATTTTGTTCCGAAAATAGACGACAGTTGCATAATTTAATTACCACATTGAAAATAGATGTTCATATAACTTTTTATTAAATAATCATCCGCCATCTTGAATTCTTGTAAATGAATACATATTCGTAATCATCACTACTCCATAATTCCCAATAGAATTTGAGTTATTTATTTCTAAACCAAGTTCTGGTAATAAGTTTGGTACTCATACTTTTGGTCCGAAAAGTATCAACATTTTTTCAACCACAGTATACAGCACGGCACTCACTTTATTATTATTTTGATCGTATTTATTTCGTAGAAAAAAGCGATACGCCCGTGCTTTGTAGGGCGCGTCAGAGCGCGGAATGACAAATCGCGAGTAGAAAATGTATGAAGAAATTTGAGAGCGTTCTTTATTTTTCTCATAAATAAAAAAGTTATGTATTTAATTACAAAATATGTAGGCAAAACGTAGAAGATTATACTAGCCATAATTTGTTGTCATTTTGAAGTTAAAACATGCAGTTGATCTCATTATACAGGTACCGTTTTAGACCCCATCATTTTTCATTTTCTTCGATTATTGTGGTGGGAAAAACGTATTTTTGTGAAAATATTGTATCGGACTACACAATTTTATTGGTTCTATCATGGAGATGATTAAATTATCTTTAATTTAGACCATAACTGACCTCGCAGTTGTGATTCCTCTTGATTTAATTGGTACCGAAAAACCACCGATATTTGTAGAAAAATGTTATAGCGTCCTTAAGTTATTTATCTCATAAAACTTACCAATTTTTTTCTACGCACCTTTAAAACAAAAACCTAATTATCTCAAAACTGATATGTTGTGGGTTAGTTCTAGTTTGCATAACTACGTCCAATTTATTTGGAAGTCAATTCAATTAATTTATTTTACCAATCAATGTTATTTATCTTACATCTCATCACTTGCTTTGGCACCTTCAGATGTGGGTAATGAATGAGATATTTTTTGAAATGGTCATGATTTATACAGTTTTGGTTTTTTAATTGTTAGTTTGATTTTCAAACTGATCACGAGCTTTGCGCAGCACTCCTTGAGTCTTGTGAATCTCTCTACAAATAGCACGTTGAACACTTCTCTTGCGCAAATTAGCGGCATTCAGTTGCATCAATGTTTCTGCGAGTGTCGCCTTGGTCCTTGCAAGCTTCTGCTTCAATGTTACATTCTCCTCATATAATGAACCTGCAAAGAACGTTGGATTGTATTAAAGTTACAAAAACAGAAATTATAATTCATTGCAGTTCTTGAACAATTTTAGGGTCACAGCACACATATCAACTCGGAAAGGGATCGTCACCGTAACGCCTTTCGCCTCGCCGTCAAATAGTCGTCAACCTAACGTAAGCACGGAACCAAAGCGGACCAGCAGCTCCGATACGTCGACTCGGCTACAGCTAGGCGACGCCGCGCTTACGGCTCGCTGACCGCTGGTTGACCTGGCTGGCACCAGATCAGTTTGAATCGACTTTGAAGTTGCCTTGAAAGGGGCAAGGGTGGACGAAGAGACGCAAGCGCGGCGATGACGATCCGTAAGCGCGGGCCCGCTGGTTGCCACGCGCTAGATTGCGGTTCGTGAGCTTGTCCCAAGGCGAATCGTTTACGTTACGATTCCGATTAGTGTGCTTTTCAGTAGGGAGTTTCATACAAATCATATTAAACGGCTCGAGTTGATACGGTTACGATCCGTTTCCCAGTTGATATGTGTGGTGTGATCCTTATTCTGAATTTCTTCTCTTGCTCTACTACGTGACATAAGCATGTATATGACAGGGACAGGCATGGTAACCAAGGAAATTATCTAAATAACAATATTAACTTAATACTTACGTGGGGACAGAGCTACAGGATCGTTTTGTTCTAAACTTGATAGCCTATCACTATCGATACCTTGATCTGGCGAAGTAGGTCGCTCTTCTTCAGAGTGATGACCTTCATGCACAATAGCTACTTTATTATTGACGTCCAAAGCCATTTTGCGGGTAACTTCTATCTCAAGTTGTGAGTTTACTTCTAATGCATCAGAAAGCTTTTCACGTGTCTCTTCCAACTCTCTTTCAATGCGTAGTCTGTCGTGTTGGGCGCGAGCTCTTTCCAATGCAGCCTGTGACGCTTGAACAGTAGCTTCGTCTGCAGCGCGCCTCAAGGAACGTTCCGTTTCCATAAACGTGGCTTCCAATTCTTGTCTTTCTGATCGCAATCTATCAGCAATTTGTACAGAGTCGGAGAACTTTTGCTCGACATCTTTAACTCGAGACTCCAGGCTTGCAACCGTATTCCTTAAATCATCTATGGTTTTATTAGCTTCAGCCAAACTTGATTGTTCAGACATTAAACTTTCTTTTAATTCATTATTTTCTGTGATCAGTTCATTGATTTGTTCCTTTGAAAACTCAAGTTTACTACTTAAGTCATTGTTTTCTTCCTCCAACTGTTCAGTTCGCTTAGTGATATGGTTCAGTTCCTCAATCAAGCCTTCACTAGTAGGTTTGTTGTCTTCTGATCGAGATCCATTCGATACACGTGCTCTTCTTGAGCGAATTTTACTAATATCAGTGCTAGACTCACGCAGTCCGACGCCAGTATCACAAAGTCCAACGCGGGCCAGCGATACATTCCTGTCAGGCTCTGACCAACACTCAGACTCCGATATGACATCCGCTTGAGGGAAATGTTTGAATAAAGCTTTTCTTTGTGCCGAATATCTGTTATCATCGCTACATCCCACATGATGACCAAACATCATAGTTAAATCTTCAATTCTCAATGACTGCGAAATATCCATATTACTCTCGTCCATGGTGAATTCCTCCGGCGCCATAGATTCGTCCAACTCCAAACCAACAGGCAAGGCGAGACTTTGCTCTAATATACTTTCAGCCAACTTTTTCTTATCCTCACCAAGCACACATCTATAAAATAATAAATAATCAAGTCAAAAGGGAGTTTACACACTTGCATTTATGGGTACTTAACTTATATTTAATAATATATATAAAAATGAATCCCTATTTCCCTTGGACACGACATCACGCGTGAACGGGTGGACCGATTTCACTTTTTTTTTTTTGTTGTGTTTGTAATTGTCAAGAGAAGGTTCTTATGAAAAAAAAAATAATTAAAAAATTGCACCGAAAATTAGAAAATTTAAGAACACTTATTTAAGAATACTTGACAACCATATAAAAGGACAATGTAAACTTTTTTAATGTAACATTATGACATTTGACATAGAATTGACAGAATGCGTGATCAAATATCATCAAAGAGACAGGACAACGTCTGTCGGGTCAGCTAGTATTTAAATAAGAATAGCTTTTATATTGCCAATGTAACGTGAGCTGTAATATTTTGTTTTAAAGTGTTTCAGGACCTCAACCTTTGTTAAATACACGATTAGGTTCATTGATATGTGTATAAAATTGTACTTACTTGTGTGATAATAATTTATCGAGGAAATATGCCAATCCTTGTAGTCTTCTAGTAAGCAGCTGTTGGAGATTTCTGAAATTAAGAAAGTATAGTATAGGTCAATCACAAATTAAAAAACTGTTTAATCACACGCGTTTATGTGTATAAAAAATATTGATACCCTGCGTCGACATGCTGGATTGTTTCAAAATGTTTCTGTAAATCTCTAACTTTGCTTTCTAGGTCCTTGATATGTTCATCTTTACACTTCAGTATTTCCTCGTATTTTTCTAATTGTGAGTCGCTTACATGTGCGTAAACTAATTCCTTGTCCTGGAAAAATGTATAACACATTTAGGCCGCTATCCCACTGGCGTTTTACAAGCGTCGGCGTCTCTCGAACGTCTGCGCAGCGTCAACGTTGCGCAGACACGACGTTGACGAGCGACGTTAAAGTCGCGTCTGCGCAACGTTAACGTCACATTTGTTGGCGATAGTATCATATGCGCGACGTTAACGTCGCGTTCAGCGGACGTTAATGCTTGCCACGCGACGACGCGACGTCAACGTGGCGTCTGCGCGGCGTCGACGCTGCGTAGACGCGACGTTGACGTCAACGCTCGTAAAACGCCAGTGGGATAGCGGCCTTAAATTTGGAATAAAGAATTATTACGTATTTATAGCTTGCAAAAATATGAATGGTCTTAACTTACGAGTTTTATTTTCTTAATTTCTTTGTCTTGCTGTTGAATTTTTTTCAGACATCCTTTTATCATTTGTAAAGCTTTCTTGTTTTCTCTGCGTAATTTTAGAAGTTCACCCTGGAGGAAAGAATTTCATGTTTATATATTCTATACATCAGCTTTTCCCAAATATGTTGGGGTTTCCAGTCAAACCAGATGCAGCTGAATACCAGTATTTTACATGGAGAGACTGTCTATATCACCTCCACAATCTAGTTACTGGGTAATACAATTTCTTTTTAGTAAGACTGGTCGTCAGACTTTCGGGTTTTTTTCTGACGACCCGTAATGACTGTTAAATATCCACAAATGACAGCAGGGAACAACGGTTTCAAATTACCTCTTGGAATAGCAGTCTGAAGTGGTTATTCCAAAGAATAAAAACTTTTTACAAAAAAATAACAACCGACTTCCTTAAAAAAAACACTACAAAATCAAAAATAACTTTAATTTCGGAATTCGGTGTCTTAGGATCTGTATTTAAGGTTTTTTGCCACCGACTTCCGAAATTAAAGTAATTTTTGACTTTGTAGTGTTTTTTTAAGGAAGTCGGTTGTTATTTTTTTGTTTTTATTTTTAACTTTTTGGTTATGGTAGATATCCCGCACTAATCTAATCGCGTTATTCGTTCATTTGTCGCGCAAATACTTAATGCAAATTTAAGACTTAATATGGTTTTCACATGGATCCCATTGTCCGATTGGAACCAAATTAAAATGGGACCATTCGGTAAGCACCAGCTTTCAAATAAAAAAAGAATTATCAAAATCGGTTCACCCAGTCAAAAGTTATGAAGTAACAAATATAAAAAAAAAAAAAAATACACTCGAATTGATAACCTCCTCCTTTTTTTGAAGTCGGTTAAAAGCAATATTTAACAAGGACAGTATATAATTGCTCCTGCGATATAACTACTTACCAAGTCATCGTTATTAACTGTAACAGCCAAATAGTCACTGAAAACAATTTAGAATTAAAACCAGCACTTAACGAGAAAATCCAAAAATATCGCACAACTTGTATGTAGCTCACCCAGCCGATTCAGATTCCGCACATGTATCATCAACCGGTTCTTTCTTTTCTGTTTCCTAAAACATAAGGGGTGTACGCATTAAAGAGTAATCTTTTAGGGACAGCACACAACACCGGTTGAAATGCACATGATATTGTTACGAGCTGGGGTTCGGGATAAATTAATTTAAGCCAAAATTATCGAAACACACCACAGTTTAATTAAACAATCACAATATCGCAATAGTCAAACAGAGTCACTTGTTTCGCTTGTAATGTATCGCTTGATTCGTATTCGCTCGCTTCCGAAATCGAACTGCCTATCGGGCCGACAATCCGCTATTTATATCCCGAGCAGAACATTCGCGAACATTCAACACTTTTCCACAGTTTACAAGTAGATTCGAAACTTCGAGAACCTTCCACAGACATCTATTTACTGTTTAATCCCGCTACTCAACAATAGATGGCGGTGGCGTCTACGTACAATTGTTCGTAGTACTTGCTACTTGATAACAGATGGCGTTAGCGTGTCGTATCTAGAAGTTTCAACACTGCCCCATCCTTAGATGGAATTAGCGTGACGTTTCTAGACTTTTCGATCTACGTAATGTTGTCCCTTTCTGAGATGGAGTTAGCACGATGTTTCTAGACTTTACGATCTACGTAACACTGCCTCCTCCTTAGACATGCTCGTCCCGAGCATCATTATTCCCGTAATATCGTGCCAATCGATCTACATGAACAATTTTAGGCGCAGTTCGCAAACCCTTTTGTATTCGGTAAGTGACGTCATTGATCTTGGTCACAATCCGGTACGGCCCGTCCCATTTTGCCTGTAGTTTAGGGGACTTCCCTTTGCTGCGCACAGGGTTATGCAACCACACTAGCGAACCTTCGTCGATCCGGGGCAGTGGATAGCTGCCTTTCTTAGTAACGTCATTCAATCGACGATAGTCTACACAAAACCGCATGCTGCCATCTTTCTTTTTCACCAGGACCACAGGAGAACACCAAGGACTAGACGAAGGCTCTATAACTCCATCCTTTACCATCCCTTTAATCATGGTATCTACCTCCTTTTCTCTTGCCACTGGTAGTCTTCTGGGTCGCTGTCGTATTGGCAACTCATTTCCGGTATTAATTCTGTGTTGAACTAATCCAGTCTTCCCTATGTCAGCATCATTTCTGGAGAATATGTCTGCATACTGAAGTAGCATCTTCCTAGCCTTCTCTCTTTCTTCTTTTGATAAATCTTTACGACAGTCTTCCAAAAGATTTAACACGTTAAATCTTGCAGATTGGGTGTTATTTTGAGAAGGCTGATATTGGCATTCACGCATCCAAGCTACTTCCCCACAGGAACCCATCAACGCACCCTTCTTGATTACTTGCTCCTTTTCACTTGGGTTCAGTATGCGTACGGCTGCAACGTCAATTGCCTTTACCAAGGTCCGCGCAATTTTCCATGGAAGGTTTTCATCCAATCCTTCAATGAGAATACATCGGTTCTTCTGCCCGGAATTATGTGGGAGCCTAACTGGAACTATTGTTTCCGATCGGGGAGAAAGAACAATCTTCTTCAAGCAGTACACTTTCCCTGATGGTGCACCTTCCATGAAGACTTCTTCTGACCCACATTTTAGGACTCCTTGACTAACGTCGATCTCGCAACAGTGCTGCCGCATGAAGTCCAAACCTAAGATGCAGTCGTCCACTATGTCAGCCATGATGACCTTATGCCGGTAGATAGTGTTTCCCAGTTTTAACTCCACTTCCTTCTCACCACGGACGGTTATGTGCTGACCGGTAGCTGTTACTAATTTTACGCCGTCATGCTTACCGAAGAAGTCCCCAAGAAAACGATTCGCTAGTTGGGAACTGACAACCGTGCGAGAAGCTCCAGTATCCAATGTCAGCTTACATGGTCTTCCGTTCACTTCACCTTTTATGACTAGGGTGTTCCCATCATGGGCTTGTGAGACCGAAATTCTTGGGGCTAATTTAACACCAGCCAGCACCCGCCCCGCAGTCGTGGCTTTGACTAGTTTTCCTGCTGCTGGGCGGTGATATCTGCCGCCTTTCTTTCTTGGGTATGGTTTTCGTTAGCTGTGTTTCGCTTCGGGCAACTTGACCGAAGGTGACCTTTTTCTCCGCAAGTGTAGCACTTAGGGCTGTACCTCGGACGGTCACGGACAGGTGATGCTGCAACCTCCCTGATGCGATGGGCTCGATGATCTTGCCTCACTGCTTCCACTTCCAACGCATGGGCCAAGGCATCCTTGAGTGTCTCGTGGTGTCCAAGTCTTACAGTGGCCCTTACTTCCAGGTCCCGTATGCCATCTATGAATGCTTGAGTCAGAGTCCCATCGATGAGTGCAGGCGCAGACTGGTACGCTTTTCGAACCAGCTTTTCGATTTCTAGGGCCCACTGCTGCAGGTTTTCACCACTGCGCTGCACACGATCCTTCAACTGCGCACGAAAAACGTGTTCCAGGTGCGCGTCACCGTATCTGGCCTCTAACGCCTCAACGAGCTGCTCGTAGGTAACATTTTTGCTGAGAGCCTCTAACACGGTTAAGGCCTGATCACGAAGGGCCAAAGTTAGCGCGGTCATGGCCTGCTCTTTTGTCCACCCATTTGCATTCATGACAGCTTCAAATTGAATTTTGTATGCCGACCAGGAAGATGTTCCGTCAAAGGGTGGCACTTTAAACCCGCGCACGGAAGGTGCAGCAACTATCGAAGCCGTAGTCCGGTCTCCAGCTTTCAGAACTCCAACCGCTTTTCTTATATCAGCGATCTGGACTTCGGCCTCGGAGATACGATTTTCATGTACCTGAACAGTCTCCTTCATGGCTTTGATGTCCTTGCCAAATGTCGCGTGTAGATCTTTCAAGAGGAGAACCTGCTCCTCTTGCCGGCGAGCTTGTTCCTCTTTGTCCTGCTGCAGCTGTTCCTGTAGGCGGCGGGCCTGTTCTTCCTGTCGGCGGGCCTGTTCTTCCTGTCGGCGGGCCTGTTCCTCTTTGTCCTGCTGCAGCTGTTCTTGCAGTTGGCGGTTCTGTACCTGCAGCATTGCCATTAGAGCAGAAAGATCCATGGCTGGTGATGCTGTAGGAACACCAGACGCTTGGGAAACTGGCTCCGTCGTCGGCTGATTACCCCCAGATGTCTGTCTTGAAGGTCCTTCAAATCGCCTCTGATCCACCTCCTGCTGGCGCTGACTCCTGGTACGAATACCTTCCGTGTCCTCCTTCGGTAAAACTGGCATAATTTATCCCTTACTTCTGACACCAAATGTTACGAGCTGGGGTTCGGGATAAATTAATTTAAGCCAAAATTATCGAAACACACCACAGTTTAATTAAACAATCACAATATCGCAATAGTCAAACAGAGTCACTTGTTTCGCTTGTAATGTATCGCTTGATTCGTATTCGCTCGCTTCCGAAATCGAACTGCCTATCGGGCCGACAATCCGCTATTTATATCCCGAGCAGAACATTCGCGAACATTCAACACTTTTCCACAGTTTACAAGTAGATTCGAAACTTCGAGAACCTTCCACAGACATCTATTTACTGTTTAATCCCGCTACTCAACAATAGATGGCGGTGGCGTCTACGTACAATTGTTCGTAGTACTTGCTACTTGATAACAGATGGCGTTAGCGTGTCGTATCTAGAAGTTTCAACACTGCCCCATCCTTAGATGGAATTAGCGTGACGTTTCTAGACTTTTCGATCTACGTAATGTTGTCCCTTTCTGAGATGGAGTTAGCACGATGTTTCTAGACTTTACGATCTACGTAACAATATTTAATGTATGATTGAATGAAAGTGGAATTCCTGCCACTTCTGCTTTCACTAAGTGTCTTCGGTCATGATTGCATGAAGTGGTAGGAAGAGAGAATCTTCATTCAAAACTGATGAATACTGAGCTCCTCATCAATAAGAACTTAGAATTGGACATTAACATTGCCTTTTTTTTAAAAACAAGAAATTCTCAGATCCCTCAAAAAGCACAATAACAATGAAATATACTCATAAGATCTAATAAGATACAGTAAAGCATTTCTGATTTCAGAGAGGGTAGCCCTATCGTATAACAGGAATGTCAAAATTTTATTGCGAATGTTGGCAACCCCAAAGTTAGACGAATGTTTCGATAATTTACCTGGTCCTGTAATTCTATTCCTTTTTTAACAAGATTACTGTTGTTCATGGATATTTCTACACTATCAGTAGATATGGAACCCTGTAAAAAAAAAGTGGCAATTCAGTCAAGTTGCTCTTATGTAATGTATGTAATGGTTTAAACTGCAAATCCACTCTATTAGTATTTATTAGTATTAGTTTTAAAATAATTCTCAAAAATAGAAAAAATAAATTAAAATAATTTATTCTTAAGTATTTAAAGGTTTAGTGAGCAGATGGTGAACAATTTGTCTAGATTGAAAATAAATAATTAGGAACCTGTTGGAGTTTTGATGATAAGAGATTGATATTCATGAGAAAAACCAAGTAAACATGTTACCATACCTGTTGTTCCAACACATCAATGGCTTCTGCAGCTGCAGCAAGTAGTTCTTGTTTATCAGTCAGTTGCCTTCTCAATTCTTCCACTTCCACTTGGAGTCTCACATTGTGTTCCAAAAGGCCCTTGAAAACATTACCTAATTAGGGAAGGTGTGCAAGGTCCTAAAGTTCAAATTATCTTAGGTTTTTTGTAATTTACATAACAGTATCAGGTTATATAATGTACAAAATATGATTACCGGTCATAGTTAGATGGTTCATAAAAATCTTGAATTACGTTTTCAAGAAATTGTCATTCAATGGGATTATTTGAAAATAGAGAGCTGTATTGATAATTTTAATTGCTATAATTCTGTAAAGACATACGTGTTACGGTCCTGCAAATAGTGCAAAACGTGAGAAAATTTGAATTTCGCGGGCGACCCTGGCGCTGCCCCCTTAAATACTCACAATAGTCACAATACTACTCGATATTCTTTTTTATGGTAATTGGGTAGTTATTTTCCAACGAAATCGTCGTACAAGATCGATATTATTTGCTTTGTGAGACATGTTATGGTCAGTGTACATAGTTATATCTAATAGGGGGTCCTGGGTTCGATTCCCAGATCGGGCAAAGTGTTACTGGGTTTTTCCATGAGGAATTTCTTAGTAGCAGCCCGGAGTTTGCAAGTTGGCGGTGAGTTACCCCCGTGCCTCGGAAAGCACGTTAAGGGTCACAGCACACATCAACTCGGAAAGGAATCATCACCGTATCGCCTTTCGCCTCGCCGCCAAACAGGCGTCAACCTTACATAAGCACGTAACCCAAGCGGAACAGAAGCTCCGATACGTCGACACGGCAACAGCTCGGCGAGACGCCGCGCTTACGGCTCGCCGGCCGCTAGTTGACCTGGCTGGCACGCTGGCACCAGATCAGTTTGAATCGACTTTGAAGTTGCCTTGTGAATGCCAGCATGTGTACGCTGTGGCGCGGGTGGGGGCGCGGGTGGACGAAGAGACGCAAGCTCAGCGACGGAGAGGCGTAAGCGCGGGTACGACGAGCCGTAAGCGCGGGGACCGCTGGTTGCCCCGCGCCACACCGCGGTTCGTGAGCTGGTCCCGAGGCGAAGTGTGCTTTTCAGTAGGGAGTTGCATACAAAGAATACTAAACGCCTCGAGTTGATACGGTTACGATCCGTTTACGAGTTGATGTGTGCTGAGACCCTAAGCCGTTGGTTCTACGCCTCATCTCTCTCCGGTCGTGTCGGATTGCCGTCCCATTGGGTTATGAGAGTGAGGGAAGAGTGAGTGCTCTTGTGTCTGCGCACACACTTGAGCGTGATAATATCTCCCGCGCCGATGGCTAGTCTCCGTTGAGATTGGCCGCCGTGGCCGAGATACGGTCTGGAGGACTATATATATATCTAATATCTATGAATGCGATTAGAGTCTAGTCTGACTATTGTACTTCAAAGGTCTGCTGTAGGTAGTAATAGTAAATAGGTACTCACTTGAACAGCTGGTGGCGATCCAGTGCCCAATTTCTCTTCAAGGAAATATATCCTCAGTTTCAAATGAAAGTTTTCTTTTCTTAAACCATTGAGTTGTTCTTCATACTGTTTCATGCTTATACCACTAGCGGTGGTAACGTCTGTAGATATTTATAGGGATTTTAGCATGTTACATTTTTATACGCAGTAATCTTAAGGGTCGGGTTGCGGAACTATCCCACACTACAGGCGGGCCTTACGGCGCTTTTTAGGGTTCCGTAGAAAAAAGGTAGCCCTCAAAATTTCGTACTGTCCGTTTGTATGTTTCACACCTAGTTTACTGGGACACTATATCGATTTAATTTTAGCAATAGCAAGAACAATGGTGTAGTGGATTTGAAAAAACGTGTGCGGTCAGGGGACCCTTGTCAGGAACGAAGTTCCTTAGGCGATACTCGCATAACAGACAGACGAAATCGTATAAATGGTGCATAGCTATTTTTCCTTACATGACGTTTCTACCAGTCGATTCCTACTGCAAACCGCCTTAAGGAGCTTAATTTCAAAAATTAAGAGTGTGGTTCCTTATACATGTAAAAATTCAGTGCACCATTATCAAAATAATTAAGTATACGAACCATGCCCTTCAGAAGACGGTAACCCCATTTCTTGTAGCTTTCGCGGGCTGGTACTGCAAATATAACAGAATAATGTATGTGAAACAGAGAAAATAAGACAAAACCGTCAAGTCATAAGCACTGATTATTCAAATTTTTTAGGGTTCCGGATTTGGATAGATCAAAAGAAGTATGGTTGGTGACATATGTGCTTTTAAAACAAGTGCACGCTTCCCGAACTTTTAAACTATGAGGTGAAAATTCAATGATTTTTTATACCTAGTAGAACTAAAAATAAACAACTTATTCAAAGAAAATTGGTTTGTTCATGTTGTGTTTTTATTGAAATTAAACACACACTTATTCAGATACTTATTGTGAGTGTAGCTACGGCAGTAAAAACTTTTATTTTCACATTTTTTGATACTATGCAATTCATAATTATTTTCGCTGCCGAAAATTTGAACATTGTGTAAGCGTAAATATTCATCCCCACCACGGAACTCTTCATAGTGCGCAGTCACACGGACAAAAACATAGGTACCGTTAAGTTCATTAAGGTTTAAGCTGTGATTAATGTAATGATTTCCTTTTGGTATAATCCTTTCCTGACTCCTGAGGTGTACCACCAACAAGAAATGAGCGAGCCTATAACCTTGAAAATTGTTTCCTCTGCCTGTTTGGTTGTAGAGGCGCGGTGATCTACTCAGCATCGGCGAGAGCTAGCTGATATTTTGCTAGACTGTATTTCAAAACCCATAGGTCGGTCTTTCTAGTAAAATCTATCTTTTTAGAATCTATGGTTCGATAATTTCCTAAAACGGGCTGATTGCGTGGCGGACTTCACAGTGTTAGATGATAATACAACAGACTACTTTCTGCCTAAGTCAGTCAATACAATTTGTGTTGTTGTGTAATCATGGGTTTATAAACAAACATGAAAAAATCATATCTTTTTAATAGAACGAAAATCTTTAATCAAACGCTAAAACGGCTCATCGGAATTAGCTGAAATTTGGCACATAGGTAGATCATGAATTCATGACCTAGATTACGACATTTTATCCTGATCTTCCCACGGGATCGAGACTTATGAGGGTAAAACTGTAGGGCTCCCTCCACGTCTTATAAAAGTACAATTGATTAGGATACGATGGGACTGACATACTCTATGAGTAAAAGCCCCGATAAACAAATAGAGAATAAAAAAGGCTAAGACGTTTTTAACCGTAGTAGGAAGTAATTTGAGATTTTCGAATAATAATAATAGTAAAAGAAACGTGTTAATTATGGCCTCTATCATGACAAATAATAAAAAGAAGGGTACAATAGAATTGGTGGGATGGAATATGGAACTCTGTTGTGAGTGACCGACTCGCACTTAGCCAATTTTTTTTAAGTAAACATCTGTGTTGTTTTTTACCGTATAACTTACAACGTTTAATGCTGTTTTTTTTTAATATCTATTTATTGGAATAGAGATGCCAATGGCACCGCTGCGCAGTTACGAGCCCGTACGATCGAGCAGGAGAAATGTTGCGTATAATAGTGTGATGGTAGAATAATTATGTTAGTAGGTACTGTAGTATATGCTCAGAATTTATATGCTTACCTAAAGGGAGACGATATACCAGTTCCCTGTTTAGAGCTATGCATCCTAGGCAATGTTGCCATTTTATTCAAGGAAAAACTTGTTATATAACTGCAACTTCAAATACACATTTCACATATCAACAAACTATAGGTACCGAATAGAATAAACACAACAAAACACAATGTTTAATGAACGCAAATCGACGACTACTGGAAATTATTTCTGTCGAATACACCTAAAGTAACAGATAACGATTGTTATTATGCGTATGAAACACGATTGCACATAAAAACACTACCAAGTATGACAAAATAACTTAGCAAAATTGTAAATAAACAATGGCGTTATTACTTAATTATTTAGTATTATATTTGACGTGGTACGCGATAGGTTACTGAATTTAGGACGAATGGGATACGGGACTTCGAGTGAGATTCGGGAACGATCGCATATCATCGGGAGCCGCTGCGCGAGTTACGCAGATAACCAGCATTTTGGTACATATTGAAGGGGGAATAGGAAAAAAGAAAGAGACAGATGCTGCGTTGTTAGACAGAGATAAATGGACCGAAGGCGGATACTGTGAACTACACAATATACAGAAATAGAAGTGGTGGCGCCATTAAGTATGCTCTGTTCCAAATTTTGAATTTATGCCTTACTTCCTGTATAAACGCGTTTTAACAATATGTTAGGCGACAATATTGAATAAATATATGATAAATTGATAATATTCATTACTTAGGTATATGAAGTAAAACCTGAGTGGTTATAGTTTACCGACGTTTTTATTTTAAAACTACCTTTTGCCGCAGCTTCGCTCGCGTGGATGTCGGAAATTAACGCAGGGTGTGCGTCAGAATGGCTGGTTGCCTGTGGCTTTGGTCTATGAGAGTTGATTAGAAAATTGCTACATAATTGCTTATATTTGCTACATTTAATAAATAATTGCTACATACTATATATATTTAGAAATAACATATTTTTTTTGTACAGCCATCCTGACGTTTGGTTGGCTGGTCGCCTCCTAGTTTAAAGCCAAGCATGCAGAGTTTCCCGAAATGTATTGCGTCAATAATTGCTACATATTTGCTTCATTTATCTAATTTAGTTGTATCTTCAAACATATGTTAAATAAAGGATGTAGCAATTATTTTAATTAACCCAAGGAAAAGTGCCTGATAAAACAATAAAGGCAAATACTTAGTTATGTTGAATCGGTTTAATCGTTTAGGCTCTGGCAACAGCGTAAGTAATGCGATCAGATCTCTCAGAAAGGATCAGAGTTTGATTTACTGTCTATAATAGAATTCGAGCCCCCAGTAGGTATGTGTAACACTAATTGGTCACTACAAAGCTCATTGCAGACGAAATTCAGAATGGAAATGTTACGATGACCAATCGAAAAAAGTTACGAAGAGTAAAAAGAAGCTAATACCACATTGTATAATATATGCGAAAAAATAATATGGAAATTAAGTAAATTAATAGTTGATTTTTTTAAGTAAATTGTAATATTATTAAAATGAATCTTATGAACGACCCGACGTTTTTATTTACGACTAGCTTTTGCCCGCGGCTTCGCCCGCGTGGATGTCGGAAATTAATGCAAGAGGACGTACTACCGCGATAAGAATGTATTATTCCAGGTTATATAGGTAATATAGACTCTGTGTGCTATTTTCGATCCAGATCCATTCAGCCATTTTTGCGTGATTGAGAAACAAACACCCAATCATACATATTTTCACATATATAATATTATTAGTAGTAGGATTATAACTCATATTACTTAGGATTCATAGTTTATGAGAACATCATTTGTGTTGGTGTTTTTAAAATAAAAGTAATAAGTAGTATTCAGAGTAAGAAGACTGCGACATAGGGCTTGGTTTAGTTGAATATAAGTCTTCCTGGTTTCGCTTAACGCTCCTATTTTACCTATACACTCAATCATTTACCAGACACCGAACATAATTATAGGAATAGTACTTTTGCCAGTGGCTTGGCCCGTATAGCTGTCGGAAAATATAACCCGGGAACCTACTACCGGGATAAAGTAGCTATCCTATCTGTTACGTATCCATGATATAATATTATATCTTTGTGCCAAATTCGATCTAAATCCGTTTGGCCGTCTTTGCATCATTGAGAAACAAACATCCAAAAATCTAAACATCTAAGCCATTTCGCGGTCTCTTGTCTATTAGGTTTATTTTGAGTATAATGAACACACATGATATTCGCAATTACTATGAAGCCAAAGTAATATGAATTACAATCCTACTTATCCTGTACTATTACCCGGCCGCTGCCAACGCGCTCTGCACCTGCTTTTTAAATCTCTAATATCTTCTAAGATATTCATTTAAATTACATGCTGTAAAGGGCCAAATTGATCTATATTAAATGCACAATGTATTTAAAGTACTTAATTGGATAAGGATTAATGCTGAATTGCTTAAAATCGCTTCGTAAATAAGCCCTTATTTCTCTTAAAAAGTAAAAGATAAAAAATGGTTATTGTGGGTTATCCCTAAGAGATAGACATATACCATTGAGGACATTTTTGTAGGCCTTTTTAAGGTGTACAATACTGTAGTACATTATTTTGATCTATTTCGTAGGATTCAGCCAGGGTTTTTCGAATTTTGAGACGTATGTCAGCGTAGTTTTCAAAGAAAGTTATTTTTTTCTAAAATAAAAGAATCTTTCTAAAATTAAAGTAGCCTAAGTTACTCCTTGTTACACCAGCTATTCGCCAGTGAAAGTCCCATCAAAATCGGTCCAGCCATTTCAGAGATTAGCGGGAACAAACAGACAGACAGACAGACAGACAAAAATTGTAAAAAATGTTGTTTTGGTATATGTATCGTGTATACATCCATATACACTTAGTAAAAAGTGGTTATCTTAATATTAAAAACAGACACTCCAATTTTATTTATTTGTATAGATATCCTTTTAATGTGCTTCCACTTGCCACCACTTCCACTTACCTACTCATAACATAAAGTAGCAATAATAGCCTCCTAAAGTAGCAATACCGTTGACTGAAGACACACTGCAACTATTTGCCTTTATTGTTTTATCAGGCACTTTTCCTTGGGATAATTAAAATAATTGCTACATCCTTTATTTAACATATGTTTGAAGATACAACTAAATTAGATAAATGAAGCAAATATGTAGCAATTATTGACGCAATACATTTCGGGAAACTCTGCATGCTTGGCTTTAAACTAGGAGGCGACCAGCCAACCAAACGTCAGGATGGCTGTACAAAAAAAATATGTTATTTCTAAATATATATAGTATGTAGCAATTATTTATTAAATGTAGCAAATATAAGCAATTATGTAGCAATTTTCTAATCAACTCTCATAGACCAAAGCCACAGGCAACCAGCCATTCTGACGCACACAACGCAGGAGGACGTACTACCGCGGTAAGATGTGTTAATTCAGGTTATATTATAGGTAATAGCTGTTACCCGCGACTTCGTCGGCGAGGTATTTAACAAAAAGTTTTTCATAAAAACTGTCTTTGAAAACTACGCTGACAGAGATTAGACATACGTCACAAACTACGCTGACATACGTCTCAAAATTCAGCGTGTTTTTAGTTTTTTTTTTTAATTTTTAAATTTATTTTTTCTAAAATAAAAGTAGCCTAAGTTACTTCAGCTACTTGTTACATCAGCTATCTGCCAGTGAAAGTTCCGTCAAAATCGGTCCAACCATTTCAGAGATTAGACATATTTTACAATTTTTTTCTGTCTGTCTGTATGTTCCGGACATACAGACAGACAGAAAAAAATTGTAAAATATGTTGTTTTGGTATATGTACCGTGTATACATCCATATACACTTAGTAAAAAGTGGTTATCTTAATATTAAAAACAGACACTCCAATTTTATTTATTTGTATAGATGTATAGATAATTACACACTTTTTAGAGTAGCGTAGCAAATTGGTAAAAACCTTATAATTTCATCATCAATCTAACCGTTCATCCGGATGTCACACAGAATATTTTACTAGGAGACTATTTGCACTACATTTTAGCGATGATGGTGGAAAAGGATTATTTTGTGCATCACAAATAAATAAATTTTTGTGGTCGATAAAACCCATCAATCGATCATCAATAATGTGTACGCGTAAATATTCATTTCAAGTACGGAACCCATCTTTACACGTGGCCCGATACGCCCCTGGCCGGTTTCTTTTACGTTAGACTAGGTTAGGTACTATCACCCCGGTGGGTTCCCGCATTGTCGAGGCGGGGGGGCTCAGTAGCCATGGTTTGGACACCCACGGTGAAGCTAAGGAACCCCAGGACGGGCCGCTCGTCAGGGGCTTTGCTGCTAAAGCAGACGGCGATGTAGCGGCCAACACGTACATTGGTTGCAGTGTCACATGGGCGAAATCGCAACTGAGGCGGGCCGCGATGTCATAGTATCTAAGGCATCGCGACTGAGGGTTAGGGGCCGCGGCGGGAGAGGAGTCGCTTGGAGGCGCCACTCTCCCTACCTTCCGCGGCCTGAACGGGGTCGCCACCGTCTGGCGGACGCGGGGGGCCGCAGGGGAAGAGGAGTGTTGGTATAGCGTTGGCCGCTCTCCCCCGCGGCCGAAAAGTGGTAGGCAGCGGGGCCACGGACCTGACCCGTCACAGAAGGACCAAGGGTGCAATACATGGGGCGTTTAGCACCCATGTGCTATTTGGTCCCTGGGATGGTCACGGGCAATGTCTTCTGGTGCGCTGGTGATGGGGGCCTGGGGGGTATCCCTTAGAGGAGAGTCCGGTGACAGACAGACGCGGTGAGTTTGCGGATGAGGGCTAACGCGTGCCTGTTTAAGCAGCACAGGAGCACACCATGGAGTTTTAGTGGGTTGGAGTCCCATATAACTGCACTATCGCCCTCTGGCAGAACAGTATGCGTGAGTATTTCTCCAAGCAAAATAAAAACCAGATGCAGCTGAATACTATTTGTTATACCTAATAGGTACTCGAGTATTTCATTGCTTTATCTATGAATAAGAAGTAGGTATGTATTTCTCTCCTTATCTAGGTCTCACTTTGAATATTACTATAAATGATTTTTTTATTCAAATCAATATTGGTACTCGGTTATCAATAGTAAACTACTAAAACAAATACATACATACATACACTAACATAAATACTGAATAATAATATAGCAGCACGCGTAGCATGACCACCATAGAAAGAACTTTGTCTATTCTTGGTAGAATAGAGATAGAACTGTCATGCTACGCCAGCATAAAACGGTACAAATCTTTCTACAATCTTTAATTCTGTCTTTAATCTTTCTACAATCTGTAATTTTGTTTATTCTTCCTTCGACAAAACCCCTTTCTACGGTGTTCATGCTACGCATGCTGATTAAAGTATTGGTAAGAAATATTAGGTGTTAAGCTTAGACTCCTGGTTTTTCCGACAACAAGCTCACTGTACTTTTAACGACTAAGTTGCCTTCATGAGAGACACAAAAAAAACCAGCACTAAATATAGAATAAACTTTTTGGTGGTTTCACTCCTGCTTCTTTGACATTTTTGTTTCTTTAACTATTCCAAATGAATACTTTCCTTTATTTTAATTTTATTGTTGAGACTTGACGTCATGGCTATAAGCAAGACTTCAAGAATTAGAAGTAAAACCAAAACAGTTTTTTTTTTATGTGCTTCTGCAACAAATGATTATGTTAACAAAATATATCAGCTGTTACAAAAGGACATCAGTTATGTTTTTTCCATACATTGTTTACTGCTCATATACTTACATTCAGGTGCATTCGGGTAGACTGGTAGCTGACCCCAACACAGTTCGACAAAGTTCATTGTTTTCTGCTCTTACAAAAATGGCAAAAAAGGTGAACAGAGAACCTGTTTGTCTTGGCTTTACCATTTTTCGGAAAAATACTTATTGGTCTGTATATTTACACCAAGCATTTTTCTGGTAGGTTTCAAATCTGTTTTTTTTTTCTCAAACACTTTACTCTTTAATTCTGGGAGACCAATTGTTGAATTAAAGAAATCAGTTTCTTGTGAACTGGACTGTTTTATGAACAGGGTCCTTACGTTCGTTGTGCTACATTTCGTGGCACACAGAATAATTTAACAGGAAGTAAATTTCACTGTCGTCTTATTACTCATTTTGGATTTAATTTGTACAATAGAATATTATGATACTATGACCTCCTACCGTATGTATTTATTATGGTAAGAGACTCGTCATAGGGACAGCAGGCGTCTTAAGGTACTAACACGGTACTAAGATGTGAAGATGACCCTCGTTAGATTAAGATTTAGAAGTACTCACATAATACCAGCTTCCGCAGGCATTAATTCAGCCATTTGAATTAAATGTTTCAGTTTATTTGTTAAGGGTAGTCAGATGCCGCAAATAGAGCTGAAAAAAACAGCAGGATTGATAAAACGTTTACAAATTAGACTCTCAGTGAGTGTTCATTGAAAAATAAGCTGCCGGTTATGTCAGTAAATAAACACATTTAACTGATGATGCAGATCTATGAACAAGCATTTCAGATAAAGAACGCCCTAGTTTTATCATAATTTGAGTATTTTATTCACCTTTTTCAAAATTTCGGGTGAATCAGAATCACTTCACTGTTCACTTTTCAACTTTTCAAACTGACAAGACGTTAATTTTTGCGATTTGAGCAGTAATTTTAGACACACACGCAGCGACTTTAGTCGACAACAAGGAGCTTGAAATAGTATTTACCAATTCCACGGTTACCGAGGACACAACCACGCCTTCATTCATATGGATTACTTATTGTACGCATGGCTACTTATCAAGCTATATATTTCCAGTTTAAGCTGACCTCTCAATATACAGAAATCCCATACAATATGAGATCAGTTTATACTGGAAAAGCATAGCTTGACTTGTAGCCGTGTGTACCCTAGGATCTTCAACGCCCGTGACCGACTAAAAACATATTTTTCGAAAATGTACGATAGGATATTTGATAAACCAATGAATTAGCTCAACCGAAAGATTTTTCATAAAACTATCCTCGTTTTTCACCACCACAGCATTTTATTTTGAAAAATCGCTTGTGATGTTATCGTTTTTTGACTTAAAATTATTTGAATAAATTTATTTTTTGCTTTGTTAGGTGTAAATTTTAAAAAATCCAACAACTCTTTAGTCCTTGTACTGTATGAAAAGTATTAGTCAACTTATATCGAGTATACCAAAACCTCTCGATAGGATTCTATCATAGAAACCTGAACACTCCCTAAACTCTCCTTTTGTCAGCCAACTTTTGAAAATAATAATCTCAAAATAATAAATGTAAGGAATGTATCTTTTGTATCATAATAAAGGAAACCGGAAAATAATTTTTTATTTTTTATTTTTTACGTCTGAAAAAAGGGGCCTATAAACGTGTCAACTCATAGGTTATTATTGTTTTAGCTGAGGGTCCGTGGTAGTTAGCTAAACCTATTTTATTTTTCTATGCAGACCTGTCACTCTCCTCAGCAAGGACAAGTCCTTCCATGTTTTGCGAGGCCAAACGTTTTCCTTCTTGTTAAGACGGATTCTATCCAGTATCCAGTTAATCTCGTCATCTCCCATTGGGCCTGCCGATGCCGTGACCCTGTCTTACTTTTTCCAGCATGCGGCAACACGTCCTGTTGAGTTCCATTTAAGTTGGGTAGTCTTTTGAGCCATGTCATCTAAATTAGTTTAGGAGCTCAGTATTGTGTTTCGAAAACGATCTAATAATTTATCGCCTGTACTCTATTTACAGCATTAGACAGAAGTTAAAAAAGGCTGTTTTAGGTGCACACTTTGCAATAAAATTACAACAAACATTATTACAGTCAAGATTGATGTGGAGTTAAATATAATCAATTTATATAACAGCTGCCACACTTAATTGTACTTATTTAACCTATCCACTTTCTGAAATTACAAGGCTTTCATTTAATATTGTTTAGATTTTACATTCTATATTGTCGTGTCGATGTTTAAAATCTAAAAGAAGCAGGGGTGAACAGTACCGGGAACGTTTTTTACGTCACTATAATTCTGCCAAATCTAAAATGTTACGTATTCGCTTCATAAGTTATGGGAGCACGTGTTTTTTTTATTTTGTCGATTTATGCTATCAACCATCCGTCAAATAGCGTAAATTTTCTGAGCTTGTCAATTGTGTTGTCATTCACTTGGTACTTGTGAATGCTACGCCTTTTCTCGTTGTTATTGCTGAATTTTCGTGATTTTGTTGTTTCTTCTTTTGTTATTTTTTTGTTATCGTTATAATTGTTAGTTTTGTGTTGTTCGTACAAACTGGTACGTTTTGTGAAACTATGGATCCCAATGCAGGCCCGAGTGGCATGCAAGCGTAACATGCACACTCTGAAACTGCTGGTAGCGCTGATCAGTGTCAACAGCGAAAAAAACGTGGCCTCAACGTTGACCATGAGGATAAAATATTGTCTCCCAAGAAAAGTAGAATTAAACAAACACCGGTTCGTTGTACAGAAAAAACAACAGTGATTTTTTAATAAACTGATTGTTACTAAAAATTGTTTCATGTCATGTACCTATCCAAGCCTTGTGACGAGTAGATCGATGAAAAATGCTTTATTATATGCATGCCATACATTGTTACAAAAAAGCTCACATTATTTATTTAAATTGTTTGAACTTAACTTGAAATAAAAGGTTTCGTACTCCTGCTCCTGCGAGCCTCTTTTTTCTAATGTTTTAATAAACAGAGTATAGTATATTGCGTTCCACTGCTCGTAGGTAAACCTTGTTGTTTGGACTTCTAGATGTTAGTTAAAGACCTAACTGTCGGCACCAAAGGTTAAGAGGGTAAGAATTACCATGACCTTAAGAAAGTCTTTTGGCTTTTCTGTCAAAGCCAAATCATTCATTTTAAATACGCGCACAGAAGGCTTTTTGAACGTAAATATTAACAAAAAAAAAAATAGAATGGATCCTACCTTTTTTGTTAACAGCTAGAAGGAAGACGTCCCGGTCCAAGCAATTATCGGAACGTAGAATGCAAGAGCGAGCCTAGCGAGATCGAAAATTTTACCATCTCGGATAGGTTACATTTTCTTTGATCATTCCAAAAGAAATATGAATTAATTGCTTGGTCAATTTATGAAGAAAATCTCAAGACAGTGTAGAATGCAAGCGAAGCGAACTTGATAACTGTAGTACCCTATCTTATTCATTTTTCTTTTCACCATTATACAAAAAGAGAACTTAGTTTGTCGAGTTATAACGAAAAGTTTAATCGATTTACAGCAGTTTAGGTTTTTATAATCTGGCCTTAATTGTAGCCTTTTGGATTTTATGTACGAGTGGGGTTTCCAAATACCCGAGTTGGGTTTCCAAATACCCGAGTTTGCTTCGCTCGCTCTTGCATCCCACGTTTAAGTATTATAGATTCTAAAATCTTGTAAGTTTGCTTCTTAAAAAGGGACCCTGTAGCCTGTAGCTATTAGTGTGACGTGATGACCTTGTTGTTGCTTGGAGTGCCGAAAGAAAAAAATCTCAGACTAACGTTTATAATTTGAATTTTCATATGTATTATGAAATTATGTTACTAATTTATTTTCATGAAACCAACAAAATCACTTATTTAATAGAAGAAAAAATTTCACTTCTGTCGGCATTGCCTATAGCTGCCTCTATGTTCTTAATGTTTTTTTATAAGCATGTCGGGGTCTCTGTGCTGTGGCTCAAGTACAGTTTTATGTTAATCTATATATATAAAATTCAAAGTCCTGAGTGACTGACTGACTGACTGATATATCAACGCACAGTTTTAGACTGTGCGTTGATATATCAGTCAGTCAGTCTGCTGGTCCTAGAGACATAAAATTTGGAGGGTGTGTTCTTTGTGAGGAGTAGGTATCCACTAATGGCTAAGAAAGGGTTTTTTGAAATTCCATTCCTATGAGGGTGAAATAGGGGGTTAAAATGGTGAAGTTTTCGACATCCACGCGGGTGAAGCCGCGGGCAGAAGCTAGTAAGACAATAAAATCATTCATTTCAAATTTCATTCAGAACAGCTTGCATTATTGGGGGGAAGGGAATGGAAGGGTCAAGACTCCCCTCATCCTTCCCCTGGGAACGCACCTGTGTGCGCGAACGTGACATGTGTCGACGCTGTGCCGTGCTGGGCCAGCACAGCCCATCGTGTTAGCTTTCAAGTAGGCCTGTCGAGCTTCCAAGACATTATTGTCATTCCGTCTCATCTCTTCACATCGTCGCGTGCCAAGCCCTAAGGCGATTATCACACTGCCACTCATCACGCTGCATGTTGCGTATCAACGCACCTACGCGCGTAATTGCGGAAGTGCAGATCTGAATCATCGTGCGTGTTTTCTATACAAATGGAAATACTTACAAGCAACGTTAGAACACGCATTCAGTAGACATGCGCAAAACAGTGCGTTCTAAAGTGATGTCATATGACATTACTTTTCGTCCCGAGTAATGTTTCATTACACCATGACTCCAAACATGACACGAAATGATGCGTCATAGGCGATGTCTATTGTAATGAAATGCTCGCGTTGTAGAAGAAATACATCATTACATGAGATACCGCATATGATATGATATGTGATGTGAGATCCGTCCAAACGTACTTTTGCTTTTGTTTTCATATTCATAAAGTCGATTTTCCTTCATAATTTACCCCCAATCTACGGAATATTTCAATCAAAAGGGCATTCCAGGCTTAGGACTGGTAATAAACATGGATTGCAATATTGATTATTGACCATGACTATGACTATTGGCGTATTTAAAAATCGATTTTATGTACAATGATTGTTTTTTTTTTTTTTGATTTATGTTTTTTTATAGGTACCTGTTTTGTTTTATTTATACGTTAATTACAACTAATAAATATTTACTGAGATAGTTTTTTTTTGTCTTAAGACGTATCCGTCTTTCATTTAATGTCAAACCCGCTTTTGAAAATACACGCTCGCACGGTACGGACACATGAATTAATAATCAAACTACCATAAAAAATAACACTACATTCAGATTTGTTTTTGTTTCGTGTTACTGTTTTGTATTGTATCGCGCGCGCGCTGCAAAACATAACTGTCATACAGTGCGCGAAATGATATTTTTTTTATTTTTTTTTATTTTTTTTTATTTTTATTTATTTCTTTAATTAAAACGGTTTACAACCAATTACAGAAATTAAAGACACGTGCACAAAAATAAGACAAAATAATATTTAAAAAATGTATATAAAGATCAAACAACACTTTCATACATCCCTCTCGCAGTACTTCTGACATGCCGATAAAATCTTCGTCCATTCGTCCGCAAACAGATCGTTTGTTGGATAAGTGTCCAAGAGATCATTAAGCGCAGCCAGAGTACGTGGTACTGGGGACTTAGCACGCGCAACGGTGCGACATGGAGGCACAGCAAATAGCCTGTGCTTTCTGCCGCGGCAGTAATTGTCTGGGACAAAAAAACGAGCCAGCACAGCATGCAGGTCAGGCGCGTCAATAGTGCCACGGAGCGTCTTACAGGCTATAGTAAAAAAAAAAACATCACCTAAGCAGTCCGCAATGTCAATATAACGTATACCTTAAAGTTAGAGTAATACGGTTCTAAATAATAGTTCACTTCGCAGCAAACCGACCGGCGCATGCTCTTTCTCACTTGCACGCATAGCCAACATTACCGAGATAATACGTAGTTTACGAACGTCGAACCATGCCGCGGTCCGCAAGTCATGAAGTCATGTTTGAGTGTCATGTGCCATGTTTGATTTAGTCGAGTCATGTGTAATGAAACATTACTCGGTCGAGATATATGACGTGCAATGCATCACTCGCATTACTTACACAAGTCTAGCATTCAGGCGCTACGCTAGGCTACGCTGCGTGGTGCGTGGCAGTGTGTTAATCACCTAAGAGTACCCACAGACTACATAGAGATATGGAATCCCAGGTCCCTGATAATAGGTATTCTGTGGCTAATCCGTTGAGTTCTAAACTATTTTTTTTTTTCTAGCGCCCGCCCTAGTGACACTAGCAAAAAGTGTTTTTTTTCGCTTTTAGCAAAGAGCAAGATACAGAATATTATTGGGTGTCAATGGTACTCTTTGGTTGGTGTCAATGTCACAAAACTGTCAGTCTGACAGGTATAGCTAGTGGGTTTAAATATTTTGAGGTTATGCGATGCGACATAATTTTACAGAAATCCAGCATTTTTAAAGAACAAATAATCTCCTCACCAGTTTTATATCGCTATGGCACTTTCCTTTAACGTTCGTGCTTTAGTTAGAAGACTCGTGTTGTCTGATTTTCGGCCCTCCATTCGCTTTTACTCAGATCAACAAGAGGGATCTAATGAAGAACAAAAAGAAATCGATCCTGCTAAGGATAGAACAAAAATAATTCCTGTTGAAACAAGCATAAAATATATGCAGAGTAAAGCTTATCAGCAAACTTACGGCGAGAATGCAGTTTGGGTCTTGTATCGACGTAACCACAAGGGTGGTTTTGCCCCAAGGAAAACAAGGAAGTCCTGCGTCAGAAATGGTGTAATATCTACTGGGAATCCTTGCCCTATTTGTCGAGACGAATATCTCGTTTTGGATCACAGAAATACTAAACTCCTGGAACAGTTCATATCTCAGTACACTGGACAGGTATGTCATCACGATCTACTACTAACATCATCATCACTATCCGCCGAATTACCTGTTACTGGCCACTAACCTGTCTCTGCTTGGGCCAGTTTCCATACATTGGTAATAATATCAAACAAAACTTTGGAATATTTTGTTGAAGAACGTGTTATTTCAACAATCATACTTACAATGCAAGTTGTCTATTGAGAGTGGTCTCTGTTCAAATTATTGAACAGCGGGATTATGACATAAGTGAGCCTTATTTAAAAGAATGAGGAAATAATTATTAAGCTTTCAATTAACAGTGGCACTTTTAATTTAATGTAAAACATAACTTGATAAATTAATATAAATTATACCAACCACAAAGTATTTGTTACTATGTAGTGTGAATATTCTATTGCACTCATATTGGCTTATTATGTAAAATGTGCCTCAATGGCATTTGGCTTTTCTTAAATTCCTTTCTTTAATATATTTTTTTAAATTAGCCTACTCTGTCCCACTGCTGAGTAAAGGCCTCCCCTGAATCCATCCTTTTCCAGGGCTACCTCGATCCAACCCTTGCAATACGCGTCTCGGTTGTCTCTCCACCTCTTGAGCCGGCACAAAGAGTTTTGTGTAAACATTTGTTCTGTGTCAATACTTTTATATAAACAGTAATAATTACATTTGTTTTATTTTTTCAGATACTGGATGCTTTCAAGACTGGACTTTGTCAGAAGAAACATAAGGAGTTATTAGTTGCCATTGAAAGAGCCTGGGACCATGGCCACCTAACTTATGATGTGCCATTCAGGAAATATGATTACAAATTATACAATAAAAATGCTAATTCTGTTTAAAATCAGTATAATAATATATTTTTAGTTTCTTTAATATAGATATATAGTTGATTGAGCGTTCTCATTGCACAAACATTTTATTAGGTAGCCCCAAAGTTATCTTATGGCACTATTTTAAAACTAGATAAATGTAAATAATTAATCTCTTACTCTTATACAAAGACCAACCCTCAATCTTTTTGAGTTATTTAAAATCTGCTGTCTATCTGCTGTTAGTGAGCAGCTTGCTCTATTCTGTAATTTAATGAACTTATGAGGAAATATTGTTATTGCAATTGTGTTTATTTTGGTTATAATTAAATTTTAGATAATGGAGCTCTTGCTGTGTTATAAACTCACAGGTCCTAATCCCAACAATATTGTTTCCAAATTAGTTTATAAAACAATATTCTGTAGCACATGTACTTCTTGCTAGATTCAAGTAAATTTTGTTTTGTATGGCACAACAACATTATTATAATATTGTAACAATTTGTGTTAGTAATACCTATACACAACCTGTATGAATAAGGGGGAAAGGAGTGAATTGCTAATATATTTCATCTGCATTCATTACATACATGCACACAGTAGACAAATATATCATCTTTTACGTGAAAGTATCTATTAATTTCGATCTATTTCTTTGAAGTAGCAGTTCCCTTATAAGTGCTGATTTTTCGCGTTCCAAAACTGTTATTCTCTCATTTTTTCTGTTGACTTCCTGAAAAAGAAACAAATATGATTAAAACAGCAGTCTTCAAGTGCATGTCAGTTTTACTCAGTAAGGATTGTTGTACTGCCTGCACAAGCGCCCACGTCCCATATCATGTTAGTTGTGGTGAGTGCAAAATATTTTCCTCGTCAATTCTTCCTCCCTCACATTTCGTCGACCTGTTTCCCTTCCATTCAGTGAGCGTCTTTCTTTCAGACCAGACGCTCCGGCTACGGGGTAGTTGGCTATACGGCCGCGAAGTGTTCGAGTACGTTTGTATATATGTTATATTTTATACGTATCGGTAAAATGAGTACATTTTTATATAGGGGGGTTACCCGGTGTCAAACCAACGCTTAAGTAAATTAACATGACAGTTAATTCAAATTGACTCTATTGGTCACGTCCATTAATTTATACATACCTCTCTAGTATATATAGTAGTCTATGTACATACCTCTGACAGCATACGATTTTGGGAGCGAAGTACTGCCGCATTGTTAGGTGTGGCGCTAGTTCCAGTCGCTGACAGCGATGATGCTGGTAAGGCTAAGTTCATATGAAGCGACAGCTGCCCATGCCGCCAACCCGCTGCTAACGCTCCCAATTGTCTATTGAGTTCCAACACCCGTGCTTTTAGTAATTCAAGTCTCTCTTGATGTGCTTCACTCCAAGGTTCCTGAAAGACGAATAAATGTTATGGGTGTCATTCCTTTTTAGGGTTCCGTTGCCAAATGGCAAAAAACAGAACCCTTATAGATTCGTCATGTCTGTCTGTCTGTCTGTCCGTGTATGTCACAGCCACTTTTCTCCGAAACTATAAAAGCTATGCTGTTGAAACTTGGTAAGTATATGTATTTTGTGAACCGCATTAAGATTTTCACACAAAAATAGAAAAAAAAAAACAATAATATTTTGGGTTCCCCATACCTACATAGAACTGAAACTCATTTTTTTTTTTTATCAAACCCATACATGTGGGGTATCTATGGATAGGTCTTCAAAAATGATATTGAGGTTTCTAATATCATTTTTTTCTAAACAGAATAATTTGCGCGAGAGACACTTCCAAAGTGGTAAAATGTGTCCGTCCCCCCCCCCCCCCCGTAACTTCTAAAATAAGGGAATGATAAAACTAAAAAAAAATTGTGATGTACCATGTAAACTTCCACCGAAAATTGGTTTTTAACGACATCCGACATTAGTTTTTTTTTAATACGTCATAAATCGTAAACCACAATTTACCTTTCATTCAGTCAACTCAAATATAAAAAAAAAAAAAAAAAAAAAAAAACATAAACATAAACCTTATGCATAAACCGTGAATACCTGCAGGTTTGTACGGAACCCTCGGTGCACGAGTCCGACTCGCACTTGGCCAGTTTTCAAATTATGTATTCGGATCAACAGTTGTCGAGGAATGAGTATCAACTATTCTCCCAAAAAGCCTAGATTGGTTTGCACTTTTATAAGGGTTCCTCTTTCCTGCATGGAGTTAGTTTGAGTGCCTTTGGATGGAAAAATGAGTACCTAAGTCTGTTCTACCTAACTTTGCCTTGTCATATTCTGATTACAACTATCAGGAAAGTAGTTTTTAACAGCGCGGGAAACTCGGGCGATAGGTGTGACTCTCCACGTTCGGTGCCTAATACTAACATGATGAATGATGATCACTTATTTATTTTGGTGGTCATCGTGATCGTAACAAATTTTGAATTTCTGTATGTATATACCGCGCGTAATGATTTAATGACCCATACGTGAACTTAATAGGTACCAAAACTATAAAATCACGGACTTGCAAAATTTTCCTGTGTGGTGAAATACTTACAATATTTTGTTTGCCGGGTTTAGATTTATCGGAAACATTGACCAGCAAGGATTATTATTGATAAAATATCCCGCTGTAGAGATTACTTATATACTTACCTATCGTAGATATCGTGGATATCGTGGGTATTTAGGTACCTAGTCAGGCAACAATCTCAAGTCTCAACAGATCTGGGGCGGGAATCGAACCCACGACATGCGAGTACCTACGCAACATCTACTTAAATATTTTTTAAAACGTTTGCAGTTAAATCGATATTCAGATTTAGATCATATTTATGATATATTTTGGTTTCCTACATCATGTTCAAAAGTCAAAAAGTAATTACGCAACATCAGGTTCATAGATAACTATGAACCTGCACGCGTAGCATGGCCACAATAGAAATGGGTTTTGTCTATTCTTGGTAGAATAGAGATAGAATCACCGAGTACTATTTTTAAAGCGGATAGAATTGTCATGCTACGCCAGCATAAAACGGTACAAATCTTTTTACAATCTTTAATTTTGTAGAATTATGTCTTTAATCTTTCTACAATCTGTAATTTTATCTATTCTTCCGTCGACAAAACCCATTTCTACGGTGGTCATGCTACGCGTGCTGATGTTGCGTAAAGGTAAATGTAACCTATTGTTCCAATATATGATAAATGTTGAAATTATTTTCGCTATATTAATTAATTTGTCTATGTAACAACTTATAATTGAATCATCAATTCATTCGAGAATGTTATACTATGTAAGCAAAAAACTTGTTTGGCCATGACCCGAAATCTTGCCTAGGCAGGTAATGCTAAAGCTTGAGTACTTAATATTATTTCATTCGTATTACCTATGAAATAATTAAAAAATACGACATATCTTATATTGTATTTATATTAATTTATATACTTAAATATTATTCATTGGATATGCCTGGCGATAGTAAATACTGTTGAAGAAATTAAATAATGCTTCGGACGAACAGTTCGAAATAATGATTAATGTTTGGCATGTAGCTATCTACTACTTTCGCAAAAAATCGAAACCACATTGAAAATTATAATTAGGTAGGTACTTACCACATAAGCACCCATTCTGCCTGCGTAACGCATTTTTTCTTGAACTTCTGCTAACTGTTTTAAGTACCATTCTCTCGCTTCCTCTACTGCCGATAAGCCTTGCAGTAGAACGTCTTTTTCCTGTTCTATCTGCTTCATGCGTTTTAAAAGGTTGTAGTCAACGCCGTTGTGTAATGTGTGACGGCGAGGTTCGCGGCGACGAGAGACCCGACGCAGTTGCGATTGCGTCTCGTTAGCTGATCTGCCATCACCTAGGCCTCTGCTTTGTTCTTCTACGGCTCGGGACATTTCTTCGAAATCAATCTTATCCACCGATATTTCTTCAGTGTCAAACACAGTTTCTTCCTCCGATTTGTAGCTTGATTTTGATGTTTCATTTCTTTCTGTAGATTGCTTTTCAAGTCTTGGTGGTTTTGGAGGGCCATAAAGTCTGCGAGAACTATCATGTTTAGAAATAGACACCGTTCCGAGGTGCCGAGGCTCTTGAACCAACACATCCTTACGTCCTATTAACTGAGGCATACTTATAGTTCTGTGCTGTGATGAACTTTCAGAGGTTTTTAAAACTAACCAATTTCGATCTATGTTTTGTGTATCGTTTACATCTAACAACGGTGCAGAAGGTGGTCGATGTGCTTGAGAAACTATTTGAGCATGTAAACCTGTGCTATCGACGTCGTCGCTAAATCGATCTTCTTTGCCAGAAGAGCCTTCAACTTGATTACGTAACAGGCATATTTTAAGGCCAGTACAGAACCTTTCAAATGTTAGCAGGCCATCGTGAGACGCTACCTTCTGTAAACTTTCGATGACACCGCGGGGTAAACCTCTGGTGCGATCGTCCCTCCAACGATTTTCTATGTCCGTAAGTTTTACATAACCGGTGTGTTTGTCGTCCATAATATCAAACAAAGTTCGCATCGCCGAAACAAATTGTTTCGGTAAAGATTCCATATTTCTTGAAGAAGCACGATTCATGATGTAATAGGCCTCACCAAAGTAGTTAGAAAGGTAATTTTTTCACATTTTAAATTTCACTCAGTCTATATCTTACAGGTATCTAGTACCTTATTTAATTTTCACTAAATCACAACAAATAAATATCTTCAGAAGTGCATTTAAGCTGCAACGAGACACTGAACTACCGGAATAAACATACTTTCTTCGCGGACATTATTTTAAATTCTTGAAATTGGATTCCAATAGGTTTTATTTATATGATTACTAATGATTATGTATTAGTAAACACGATAAAAGCGAAAATTTTACGGAGGGATTTTAGAGGGTTCGATTAGCTACTGTAACGTATAGCGCACGGAGCACCATCACCGTGCGTTGTTTGGCCACATGAGGACAAAAATCTGACCGTTTGTCAAACGGTACGTGTATGGTGGGCGAACCAATCGGCCGCTGGGAGGGAATTTGCGAGAGATAATAGCCCACGAGTGCGAGCAGGAGAACCGGTCAAACGACATTTCGGTCACTTCGGCACCGAGCAGGCAGGCAGGTAAGCTTAACATAAGACGGCGCGTGTAGGTCTGTTGTTGTAGGCTGAACCTTCTTCATGCTGATAATAATACGTAAAATAACGTTATTTTTTAGGTACAACCACTTACACCGGGTAGTTACTACAGTAATGTTGCGTTCTGTGAAACTATCAACCAGTGTACCTAGATGTCTTGGCAATGCAACCCTGTGAACCTACATAAGGTGCTTATAATAGGAGTAGGCACATATATATGTCCATAAACATGTAGGTGTCAATCGAGGACATTGACCTAGTCTGACGCATTAGGTAGGTACTTGCTACTAAGTCGTAATTATGCATTAGAGGAATCGTACGAAGGTTAAAATCATCACATTTGGTTACCATTTTTCTAAATATGTTACTGTGAAATTTACAGTCTACATTATACCTATTCAAGGTATAATGTAGACTGAAATAACTTTAATAGTTAAGTATTTATGACAAGAGGTCATACATATTACATACCTAATATAATATACGCGTGGTTCGTCACAGGCATAGATATATGAAATATTTCTATGGTCACAGGCCTTGAAATATTAACATAGAATAGATATCAATAACAATCGCCTTGGAATTGCACCCTTGGGAAAGAATCTTCCCAAAGAATGTTTTGACTGGAATGTAGACAACCGGGACCAACGGCTTAACGTGCTTTCCGAGGCACAGAAGAGTCTGTAAAGATGGTCATCCATGCACGGACCAACCGCGGCAAGCGTAGCTTAACCTGAACGACCAACCAGTGCGACTGTTATTATTTAGCCACAACACAAGCCCTTGGTAGCTATGAACCAAACATTAATCACTATTTGGAACTGGTTATGTCAGAGACTAACAAAGGCTGGAATCACTAAACTGCAACCGTTGTTCCGCGGCCTCATCTCCAGGATCTGCATTTATCGGTCACTCAGGAGATTCGTCTAGAAAGCAGTTGCTATCAACCTGAGAGAAGCACTTCGAGAAGATACTGCACATGTTAATGTAGCAGTAAAATATCTCCAGTGCTTACTGTATGGTAGTGCAATACATGAAAAGTGCCCCTTTGTTTACGCAAAGGAAAAACTTGTTTTTCAGATTTCCATAAAAACAATTTTACATCATTTTGCCAGTGACTAAGTTCATTTAACATAAAATATTTATAAATCTATACAAATAAATAAAATTGGAGTGTCTGTTTTTAATATTAAGATAACCACTTTTTACTAAGTGTATATGGATGTATACACGATACATATACCAAAACAACATTTTTTACAATTTTTGTCTGTCTGTCTGTCTGTTTGTTCCCGCTAATCTCTGAAATGGCTGGACCGATTTTGACGGGACTTTCACTGGCAGATAGCTGATGTAACAAGGAGTAACTAGGCTACTTTTATTTTAGAAAGATTCTTTTATTTTAGAAAAAAATAACTGTCTTCGAAAACTACGCTGACATATGTCTCAAAATTCGAAAAACCCTGGCTGAATCCTACGAAATAGATGAAAATAATGTAGTACAGTATTGTACACCTTA
Source organism: Aporophyla nigra (assembly GCA_947507805.1). Classification (NCBI taxonomy): domain Eukaryota; kingdom Metazoa; phylum Arthropoda; class Insecta; order Lepidoptera; family Noctuidae; genus Aporophyla; species Aporophyla nigra. The sequence goes on along the minus strand of OX382302.1, from coordinate 14,674,470 downwards.
AAAAGGCCTACAAAAATGTCCTCAATGGTATATATCTATATCTTAGGGATAACCCACAATAACCATTTTTTATCTTTTACTTTTTACGAGAAATGAGGGCTTATTATTTACGAAGCGATTTTAAGCAATACAGCAGCGTATTTCCATTCTGTACAAGGCCAAAACGCAACCATAGGAATCTGCTCGCGTATATTTTGTAATGCATTTTTTAAACTTGTGATTACAATGTATACACGAATTTTGCGTACTACTTGTATATAGTTTGTAACGTAGACGCGCACGTGCATCATTCCAATTTATACAAGGCCAGAATGCCACCATAGGAATTTGGTAGGACTTCTGATTGCCGGGCTTTCGATTTAAGGGGTGTTACTTGAGGAGGGGGGAGGTGTAGAGCCTCTCCTGTGAAGGAAAAGTTTCGAACCCCCCCCCCCCCATTTTTGAGAAATATGTTTGTTAATATTCTGTGGTGTTGACCAATAAAATGAAGGGGAAGTAGCAACGCTCGACAGGACACTTCGCTGACAGGGCTCGTCAACAGAATCAAGGCGTTTCCATAGGAGGTCACAGTATTACCTTAACCTAACCTCCCCAAACCATGTCGTTTCTGGCACTCGCCGGCCGCTGCCGCGGCACCGCTCGCTTCGCTCGCTCGGCTCGTGCGAAGGAGGTCGCAGTTTTAACCTAACCTAACCTAAACTCCCCAAACCATGTCGTTTCTGACACTCGTCGGCCGCTCGTATATACCCACAGGTTTAGTTTGCATGCGGAGTAGCACTGTATATTATGGAACAATTTAGTTACTTTGGCCACTACAAAGTATACACGAGTATTTGCGTACTACTCTTGTATAGATTGGAAGACCTTGATTAAAAAGTGATTTCCAATCTATACGCGACTAGTTTCACACCGTTGCGTTCTAGCCTTGTACAGATTGGAAATACGCAATACAGCATTAATCCTTATCCAATTAAGTACCTTAAATACATTGTGCATTTAATATAGATCAATATGGCCCTTTACAGCATGTAATTTAAATGAATATCTTAGAAGATATTAGAGATTTAAAAAGCGGGCGCAGAGCGCGTTGGCAGCGCAGCGGCCGGGTAGTACAGGATAAGTAGGATTGTAATTCATATTAGTGTTAGTGTTCATTATACTCAAAATAAACCTAATAGTATTATTCTAAGTAAGAGACCGCTAAATGGCTTAGATGTTTAGATTTTTGGATGTTTGTTTCTCAATGATGCAAAGACGGCCAAACGGATTTAGATCTAATTTGGCACAAAGATATATATTATAATATCATGGATACGTAACAGATAGGATACCTACTTTATCCCGGTAGTAGGTTCCCGGGTGATATTTTCTGACAGCTATACGAGCCAAGCCTCTGGCAAAAGTACTATTCCTATAATTATGTTCGGTGTCAGGTAAATGATTGAGTGTCTGTATAGGTAAAATAGGAGCGTTAAGAAAAACCAGGAAGACTTATATTCAACTAAACCAAGCCCTATGTCGCAGTCTTCTTACTCTGAATACTATTACTTTTATTTTAAAAACACCAACACACATGATGTTCTCATAAACTATGAATCCTAAGTAATATGAGTTATAATCCTACTACTAATAATATTATAAATGTGAAAATATGTATGATTGGGTGTTTGTTTCTCAATCACGCAAAAATGGCGGAATGGATCTGGATCGAAAATAGCACACACAGTCTATATTACTTATATAACTTGGAATAACACATTCTTATCGCGGTAGTACGTCCTCTTGCATTAATTTCCGACATCCACGCGGGCGAAGCCGCGGGTAAAAGCTAGTATTATATATAATTCATCACAGTTTTCTTTGTATCAATAGTCACGGCGGCGGTTTTAGCATAATTTATAACTAAAATATCACAGAGAGTAGGAAAAAAAAATGGCATGTGTGCAATTCACACGTGGTAGAAGCGAAACCTTCATTTTTGGCTTCAAGATAATGATACGAATGTAAAATTACGGGAAGAGGATAATTGTAGGTTTTAGTAATGATTATAGTGATACAAAGTTTGATAATTATTTTACATTTTATTATTGGTATATATTACATTGATTTATCGCGACAATATTCTGCATTCGTTTTCGGCATATTTGAAGAATTTTATTATAAAAACGATAAAAAAACTACAAAATTATATTACGTACACGTATACAAAACACCACGGTTGTTGTGATGTCTTTACTCAAGCTTTGTACTACGAATTCGTGCGCGCACAAACGCCTCTCATCTGTCAAAAATGATGAAGTATCTTATCGCAAAAATAACTCGATCTGTCAGTCGCGATTGGTCGCGATGGTTCATCGATTAGCGGCGAACTTTCATTTTTACAGAATTTAGCATTAATAATCTGCATTTATGATGGTTATGCATGGACGAGTGAGTACATACACAATAGATGGACAATGCAATATAATCGCTTATCTCAGCCCTGGAACGCGCCAACGAAGGTTGACACTGACAGTTTGACATAAACAATTGGATGAGCGTGGTGATTATAATTAAGTTTTAAGTGCAAAGTTGTGTGTGTGAAGTTCTTTTGTTGAAACGTAAGATGGACAGGTAAGTAAGATACAGTTTTTATTGCCATGATTGTGTTTTTGACAAAGATTTGCACGTAAATAGTTAGTTCAACAAACAATGGTACCGATTCCCTTGTTCACAAACTAAACTAAATTTAAGTTCAGTGCATCTTTTTCTTTGTATTTCATTAAGAAGAGGACAAAAGAAAAATTTTAGTTTAGTCCTGTCAAATTAATCAGCGCCTGTCACTACTGCATACAAGTTTAGACGTGATTAAAAACTTGCCTACTAAAATTACGTCAATTTACGTCAAGCGCTGATTAATTTGACAGGACTAAACTAAAATTTATCTTCTGTCCTTTCCTTAATGAAATAGAAGGAAAAAGATGCACTGAACTTAAATTTAGTTTAGTTTGTGAATAAGGGAATGGGCACCATCGTCATCCATTTTGCCGCCATTTTTCCGCGGCCGGCGTCGGATTTCGCAGTATTACGAGCAATAATTCTATTATTGACTGGCCTGTTAGTCTAGTGGTTAGTGACCCTGACGGCAAAGACTGAGGTCGTGGGTTCAATTCCCACCCAGGACAAATCTTTGTGTGATGAGCACAATCATTTGTTCTGTGTCTGGGTGTAAATTATCTATAATATGTATGTATATAGAAATATATAAGTATGTTTATCAGTTGTCTGGTTGCCATAGTACAGGCTCTGCCTAGTTTGGGATCAGATAACGTTGTGTTGGTTGTCCTAAGATATTTATTTTATTTTATTAAACTATTGACGTTACTTAGGTTACTATGTATTGTATTATTGTTATTATGCATTTATAATGTTTTTGCGTAACATTGTAATGAAAAATACGCAACCTAAAAAGATGAAGGAACTCGATTGTTGAACCGGGAATTTTAGGTCACGTGACACTAAAATAGACATTGTGTTTTGTACGGATGATGAAATGTGTGGATATGACTTCCGTACATTTTAATGGTAAAATTTAAGGGTGATTTGTTTTTAAACGACTTAAAAAAAGAGGATATTGGACATGTATGTAGGTATGTAATGTTACTGTTAATGCAACTGAAATTTTGTATTTTTCCAGCTCGCATGCCAGAGGACGCGGGGTGGTGGAAGGGCACCACCACCACCACTTGACATGATTTTGCAGCCACCGGCAATGTTAGTAACTTACGGACTTTTCTAATTTTCATTTATCTCTAAATATTCAGGTACTACAACACTGCGTTTGTTCCAGGTTTATGGACAATGACTGGCCATTGCCTGGGCCGGCATTACCGGTGCCTCCGTCACCAGCATCACTGTTCGTCGTGCTATCGCAATTATAATTTTCTTTTAATTTTTAGTTTTCATTTTTTTTTCCGTATTTACATAAATAATATTTAGGTACGATAATAGACTTGAAATAATAATAATATGTACAAGTACATAAAACATTTTTGATTAAATTCTAATATGTACAGGTACATAAAACGTTTTTAATGTGTTTTAATTTTTTGAAGTTCAGATGTGACAATATTTGCCGTATCCATATTTCTTTCGTCCATGGTCATGACGTCATGTATTTCCTATCTCATTTTCTCCCACGTTAAATCTTATGAAGTTATGTCTGTCTCTTTTTACTGTCGCATTTTCGTTTCATCAAGTTTCAAATCACAACCAACGGCGCTAAAGAAGTTTTCACTTCAAAAATCTAGTAGTAGTGTCACTAACCACCTCATTCCCCGAAAGCCTTAGCACCTAGATTTTTTTCCCTACTTTCTGTGATATTTTAGTTGTAAATGATGCTAAAACTAAAATAAAAATGTTCATAATATTCTTAACTAGCTTCTGCTCGCGACTTCGGTGTCAAATTTTTCTTTTGGAACTTCATTCCTGCAATGCTAGATGGCGTTGAAGTAGCTAGATTTTGAGATTTATTGACAAACAATTTTTTTATCTTTCATATATTTTTTTTTCATCAAAAGTGTCCTATGTTACTTCTAATACCTCCAAGAATATGTATACAAAATTTCATGATGATTGGTTTAGTAGTTTTCGCGTGAAAGCGTAACAAACAAGATTACATTCACATTTTGCACCCCTAGATCTAAAGGGAACTAACTCAAAATTCTTAATTTTTCAGTTATGCACACCTTCGAGTCTGTCATTTCAATACCTATCGACCAATAAACCAGATTCAAAACTATTTCCAATGTTTGGAGTCGAATATTGGAAATAGTTTTGAATCTGGTTTATTGGTCGATAGGTATTGAAATGACAGACTCGAAGGTGTGCATAACTGAAAAATTAAGAATTTTGAGTTAGTTCCCTTTAGATCTAGTGGTGCGATTTATAATATTAGTAGGATGTTAAAGCGTGATTAAAAGAGTCAACATGGGTGAGGGGAAGAAACATTAGTATGTGGGTAAACCAGCACATTTTAATAAAGTACTTACCTACTTTATTAAACAAAGTGAACAGAGTGAGAGAAGCGAGCTCGATTTTTTTTACATGTCGTTTTGGTTGGGATGTTTTGCTTTACATTTTCAAACAGAAAAAGGAGTTGCATTGTCGAAATATGCAGGAAAGCCGTTTGGCTTTCCTGACAAAGTCAAATAATTCATTTTAAAGGATAATATTTTTGTGTTCACCAAAAATCTTAAGGTACATCTATGTATGCATTTCTAAAATATTGATCTTAAACCCGTTTAATTGTTTTACTATAATTAAACTACTCGGCCAACAAAATATGTTACATCAAAGAAATTCCAAATTAACACCAAGATATAACACTTTTTTTATTGTAGTGCGCTGCAAATATTCTATTGTAACAATAACTATTTTATTCTTCCCCGAAAAATACTGATCGTGCACCAAATATTCCTGAATGTACTACGTGAGCTCGACAAATGAGTGTGGGAATGCACGCTTGTGCGACATACTCGAGCTCACATAGTACACTAGGTTAGGTTAGGTTAAAACTGTGACCTCCTACGCACGAGCCGAGCGAGCGAAGCGAGCGGTGCCGCGGCAGCGACCGGCGAGTGCTAGAAACGACTGTGTTACGAAGTAAAACTAAAAAAATAAATGCTTGTTTTTAAAATTAGGTGTATTACTATTTTTACAAATTTGCAACAGTTGTTAAATAGATGCTCGTTATGACATATTTTAATTAACATATTTTGGTGCACATTCAGTATATTTGGTGGAACACAGGCAAAATTAGGTAAATGAAATGGGAATAAATTGAAGTACTTTTAAATACCATCCCATTTTAAACAGGAACACATATAGCATTTTTGATCGTCAAAGGGGTTCGAAATTTTTTGTACGGGAGCTGGCATATCACCCACCGCCATTTTGATTATTTTTTTTAAATCACGGTGCACTATGAAAGTGGTATGTATGAGTAGAAGACACAAAGACGAAAAAAAAATGTTAAGTAACGCGTTAACCCAAAGTGTCATGTTACCGAGATATTTGAAGGTAAACATCGACATATGAGGACAACGACAATCATTAAAAATAGATTTATTATATGTCTTCGAAAACACAGCAATGATATGAAGAAGCAGTCCTATGATTCTGTAGAAAATCGAGAATACCATCCTTTCTTAGTTAATATACCGAGAATATCTTTCCTTTTTCTTCCACCAGAGGGCGGTTTATTACTTTACCGCCAATTTAGCCGGTTGGCGCCATTGTAGACATGGGCAATATGTATCACTAAAAAGAAAAGATTGATATGTATCTTTTGATCACTGGGATATGTATCACTCATTCATATCTTTATATCCTTCTGAATCCGCGCACGACACGAAGCGACGATACACTGATGCGCTGCTCAGCGTGGTTCGCTTCGTTCAATTCAATCTAACGACTCAGTAAGATTCACCGGGATATGTATCACTCATTCATATCTTTATATCCTTTTGAATCCGCGCACGACACGAAGCGACGATACACTGATGCGCTGCTCAGCGAGGTTCGCTTCGTTCAATTCAATCTAACGACTCAGTAAGATGTATCTTTCTGTTCTATTGCACTACTCGTTTCGTTCTTTTTAAGTATCTATTTTTATGATTGATCATTAAATACCCGAAAATAATGAACTTTAATTTTTAGTTTATTATAATTATATTACAATGAAATTAATGACTAATGAATACAACATTGGTAGATGACATATATCAGTTTATAATGGTCAAACACTTATTCTCCGTATTGAGAAAGTGCGACAGAACATTCCAAGTAGGGAGGTGCGAAAGAGATGTCTGGACTTTCCGAAGAGACATCGTGTCGCCAGATACAAAAGGACGACGATTGAACGAGTTGTAAATGATACACTGATACATTCGGATTTGAACTGATATAAAGAGTGAGTGATCAGAACGGATTGATACATATCATTTTTATCTATCACTCCTGAGTTACCCATCTCTACGCCATTGCATTCTTGTGATTCTTTCTTAATGCATCGAAACTTTTTTTTAGAAAGTTTTTCAAAGTGAAAACCACTATCATCTTATTTAAAAGTAGTAATAAGTGTGCTGTTAGTGGTCATAGGAAACACAGCAGTGTATTTTATTATAAAAATGGAGCCGGTAAGTAATGGTAACGAGAATCGTGAGCAGGACGTTGTTGTTGCTTCGGAGGGAGGACAATCATCGTCATCGAGCTCTAGGGCATCGGAAAGCAGCTCCTCCTCATCCTCGGAGTTTGAGGAGGGCATAACGTCACCCTTGCCCAATAAACGTTCTCGTACCTCGGCGAGGAACCGTAAGTACAAGTCGAAATCTGTTCGTACCGATCCTCGTATTGATACCTTAATGTCTCAAATGTCATACGTTTCGAATTATTTGAATCAGTATCCTGTCTATTGTTTTAATAGCGATAAAGTATTGCCCAGTAGTACAATTACAAGCACGCAGAATTTTAATAGGGCTGGAGGGAGTGGGTCAGAGCAGTTCATCACTTTGCCTGCTCAGCCTGAATCTCTGTCTCTCAATTGGGGTTCTTTAATTACCAATATTGATGATAAAAAGATTATACCAGCGAGTAATAAAGACAGATTTGCAGAATTAAATAAGTTACAGCAATTTGACTCACAGGCTTGGAAAGGTATTAGATACAAGCAAGCTTTACAGAGTTGCTTGGCAACTCCGGGATTTACAAGCCTTCGTATAAATGATGAGCTATGTCACTTTAATAAAAACAAAGACTATTTGGCATCAACGGAGTTGTTGTTGGCTGGCTTATCCAATAAAGTTTTGGAGCAAAGACAATTATTAAAATCAGGTTTACAGTCTATTGTTGATTGGGCTAGTGCTGAACCGCAAAGCTTAAATCCAAAAACTTTATTTGAAAAAATTTCTGATTTGTTTGGACCGAGTTCTTTATCTCATAAAAATTCAGAAACCACCATGCAGCTTATATGTGGAAAGCGTTCTGAGTGCATTGAGGTTAGGCGTGACCGCATTTTAAAGGAAATTCCTAATTCAAATCTAAGAAACACATTAAGAAATGTTCCACCTAGCTCGGAATTCTTATTCAGTAGAGAAGCCTTACAACCTGTTATTCAGTCCCTCGGAGGGTCTCAGGTGTGGCTCAATACTCCAGCCTATTTAAAAGATAGGAAAGTTCCAGAGCAGGGAGAATATGTCCAACATTTCCAGAATAAAAAAGGTTACATTAAGAACAAATTTAGAAAATCAGATAAGAAATTTAAACATACCGTTAATAAAAGTCGGCCCTTTCGTAAACGTCATGGCAATACAGAAAAGTCCGCTAAGTCCAAAGAAGATTGACTCACAACGGATTTTCAGAGGGGGTTGTCTAAAATTTTACACAGAAATATGGGCTCAGCTAGGAGCCGACCACTTTATATTAAAAACAATAGCAAACTACCGTTTGCCTTTCAAAAAGAAACCTCCCCTGAAATATCCAACCAAAAATTATTTAAAATGCCTAACCACCCAAGTTACACCGGAAATGACCCAAATAATACAGAATTTAAAAAATCAGGGAATTTTGGAGAAACCACCATTGCTAGACCCAGGTTTCCTATCGAAAATGTTTTTAATAAAGAAAACGGATGGTGGGCTACGGCCAATTTTCAACCTCAAGGCCTTAAATACATATATTGCAACAAAACATTTTTACCTAATTTCACAACCAGACATAGTCAATTTTCTCCAACCGGAAGACTGGTTGGTGAAGATAGATCTTCACCAAGCTTATTTCCATCTGGGGGTTGCGGAGACCCACAGAAGGTTTTTAAGGGTTGCTTACAACGGAGAGATTCTCCAGTTGACAACGCTACCATTCGGCCTGTCTTCAGCACCCCGAGCGTTTGCAGCAGTTTCAAACTGGGTGTCCGAAATCCTACGGGGTCGGGGCATACGCCTTCTAGTTTACCTAGACGATTACCTCCTGGCTTGTCAGGACAAATCCAAGTTAATGGCACAGGTTGCGGAAACGCTGACCATCTTGGAATCACTGGGTTGGCACATAAACTACCTGAAATCGGTAACAGAGCCCACACACAAATTAGAATATTTGGGCCTGGTCTGGGATACACAGAACCAGAAAATAGCTTTGCCCACCCGAAAGATACAGAGCATAAAAATGTCTCTGACAAAAATTTTAGATCGGGACAGCTGCTCGTTAAGAGAGCTCCAGAGTTTGTTGGGCAAACTAAATTTCGCAAATTATGCGGTTCCTCAAGGCCGCCTTCACTGTCGCAGAGCACAGCTTTTTCTGGGAAGATTTGCCCAGAAAGGCCAGAAAAAGGCATTGTGTCCCAGAATGCGGGAGGACTTGAAGTGGTGGTTGGATGCAGTAGAGGGCAGTCCAACCCCCCTACACAAAAAAGAGGTTACCCATTTCTTGACCACAGACGCAGCGGATGCGGGCTGGGGTGCGAATCTAAACAGTCAGTACCTTTCGGGCAAATGGGCCACAAACCAAAAAGCCTGGCATTCGAACATGAAGGAGATGTATGCCGTTTTTGCCGTAATAAAGTCCCAGGGCGCACTGTTACAGAATGCCCATATCTTAGTCCAATCGGACAACAGGACTCTAGTAGCATACATCAGAAATCAGGGCGGAACTCGCTCCTTAAATCTATTGGATCTGACATCCCGGTTGCTGGAGTTGACATGTCGATTGAACATTATGATGACAGCTTATCATCTGCCAGGGAACCTAAACGGCATCGCGGATTGCCTCTCAAGAGGAAGGTCAGTCCCCGAGTGGCATCTGCTACCAACAGCCGCGGAGGCTGTATTCAGGGAGTGGGGTATTCCCGAAATAGATCTCTTTGCAACAAGAGACACTGCGGTAGTATCAAGATATGCAAGTCTAGACTCAAGGGATGGTTCCGCAGAATTCTGCGACGCCTTCAGCCGAAAGTGGGAGTTTCGGATAGCTTGGGTGTTTCCACCTCCAAGCATGATGCCCAGAGTCTTGGCACACTTGAACAAGGCGGTAGGGACATACCTGGTGATAGCACCACAATGGACCCAGTGTTTCTGGTTCCCCGATCTCAAAGCGCGCGCCCTAGCTCCCCCGCTGCCTATAGAGAATCTGAAAACGGTCCTGCTAGATGTGACAACGGGGTTGGCCCCACCTCAAGTGGACAGGCTGGTACTTCATGCCTGGAAAATTGGGGGTGGGGGGATCAAGTGAAAGACTGGAGTAGAGACGAACAACAATTGCTGAAAAGTAGTTGGCGTCCATCCACTATTAGCACCTATAATGCACCCTTAAAAAGGTGGTTGCAATGGTGTGAGTCTCATAGCGTAGATAGCAAGCGCCCAGAAGGTAGGGACGTCGCTAGATTTTTGGCTAGCTTATATCTCAAAAATAAATTTGCTTACAGCACAATTCTGTTGCACAAATCGGCGATCTCGACTTACTGTGCATTAAAAGGTGAAGACTTTGCGAAAAACTTCTTCATCCAACAAGTGTTAAAAGCTGTAAGTTTGGAAAAACCACGCCCAGCTAAGCCCCCAGTATGGGATGTAAAAATCTTATTTGACTGGCTAAAGTTGTCTGAATTTCCAGACACTTTATTTTACCAAAGCAGACGGACTGCATTGATTCTTCTACTTGCGTCTGGCCGTAGACTGCATGACCTTACCCTCTTAGAACTCAGTGATCAAGGATTTGTTGAGACTGAGGATACTGTAACATTTTGGCCAAGATTTGGCTCAAAAACTGACACAGGTTCTCATAGGCAATCAGGCTGGCTGCTTATGAAGCAACAAGACCGTAAAATTTGTCCAGTCACTAATTTAAGGAAGTTGATTAGGCTGTCTGAAACCAGACGCTGCCAGGATACAAATGTTAAATCTCTTTTTATATCAATCACTGGTTGCATAAGGCCTGCTTCGAAAACCATGATTTCGGGTTGGGTGAGATCGGCTTTCAAGCTAGCTAAGATAGATGGCTTCTCCCCAGGCAGTATTAGATCAGCAGTAGCCTCCAGGGGTTGGCTGGACAATAGGCCTATTCAGGAGATATTGGAAAGAGGAAATTGGAAGTGTGTAGAGACCTTTTCTAAATATTATTATAAGGATATTAATAGATCTGTCAGTGAAGAGGTTCCAGCGGATCTACTATATAACAATTTCAAGGCAGTTTAATTGTATGCCATTATTGTGATAATGTGATTTTGATCTCAAGATTTATGCTTAAGTTGGAGTTTAATTTATGATTATTATTTTTAATTCTTTTAATTTATGGTTGTAATAGCAGAGTTGCTAGCTATTTGCATATTTTCGTTTTGTAAGAACTTTAAGTTTTTGTTTTAATGTTAATTTTGTGGAAGTAAAAATAAATATTTTGGACTCAAATTATTGTTCAATTCTTATTCATTTTTATGGTAGTAAACCTAGAGGTTAGTTAATAAAAGTCATCTTGCTTTGATTTAACCATTTACTTTCACATTGCATTCTTGTGTTTTATTATTTCTAAGCACCAGCAGATATCAAACAGGTCTTCATATCATTGCTGTGTTTTCGAAGACATATAATATGACTGTTTTGCATTAAGACAAAACAAGTATTATATGTTGAAGAAAACACAGCAATGAATCAAGGAGCTTGCTGATGATGAAGACTGCAATGGCGCCAACCGGCTAAATTGGCGGTAAAGTAATAAACCGCCCTCTGGTGGAAGAAAAAGGAAAGATATTCTCGGTATATTAACTAAGAAAGGATGGTATTCTCGATTTTCTACAGAATCATAGGACTGCTTCTTCATATCATTGCTGTGTTTTCTTCAACATAAAATACTTGTTTTGTCTTAATGCAAAACAGTCATATTACGTGCTGCGAGTATACCTGGACTTTTAATCTTATTCAGTAACTTGACAGTTGGAGGGATACAAGATTCTGACAAAAAAAAAATTAGTGAGGTGGTGTAAGAATGTATGAAATTGAATAAACTTGAAATAATGTACTTTTTTATTTTAATAACTTGTCTAACTCGCTATATACTATATCGGACCGACATATACATCGTCTATGGTTGCCAGAGGTAATAAAATGACTGAAATAAAAAAAAGGTAAATGAAATGATTTTTATATTTAGTTTTATTTCCATTAGAAGAAAATAAAAAAGGAAATAAAAACTATTTTTTTTTTTATTATTCTTTTAATCCGCATCCTAAAAACGAATTTTTAAAGTTTTATTTATATTAAACGATTTTTATCATTCGTTCTTTACGCGCGTTCACTACCTCAACACTATTAGCTTTAGTATGGTATCATTATTTTTCTTTGAACTGTCAAATTACTGAATAGGATTAAAAGTCCAAGTATAGTAGGTACTTACTAACTAAAAGCCCAAGCAGCTATGAGAATGTAGAATGAAAGAGCGAATGAAATGATAATCTTAAGGTGAATGCTCCAACCGTAGGAACAAAAATAAAACAGAAAAAGAAGAAAAATGGCATGTGATGTGTGCAATTCACATGTGGTAGAAGTGAAACCTTCAAAATTTTTGGCTTCAAGATAATGATACGAATGTAAAATACAAAATGTAAAATATAAAATACGAATGTAAAATAAATCCGTTGCCTCCGTCACCAGCATCACTGTTCGTCGTGCTATCGCAATTATAATTTTCTTTTCTTTTTTAGTTTTCATTTTTTTTCCGTATTTACATAAGTAATATATAGGTACGATAATAGACTTGAAATAATAATAATATGTACAAGTACATAAAACATTTTTGATTAAATTCTAATATGTACAGGTACATAAAACGTTTTTAATGTGTTTTAATTTTTTGAAGTTCAGATGTGACATTATTTACCGTTTCCATATTTCTTTCGTCCATGGTCATGACGTCATGTATTTCCTATCTCATTTTCTCCCACGTTAAATCTTATGAAGTTATGTCTGTCTCTTTTCACTGTCGCTTTTTCGTTTCATTGTGTTTCAAATCACAACCAACGGCGCTAAAGAAGTTTTCACTTCAAAAAGTCATTCCTACAGCTTTATGAACTTAGAGCGTTGTATTGATGATTTTGATGATTATAATTCTGTAACTACATAACCTTTTGAGCGCCACGACAAAAAAGCAAAATCGTGCCCTCAGCGCCAAGCTATAAATTCATCCTTTAAGGGCCTTGGTCCGGTTTAGTGCCGTAAAATGGTCACTTTATGAACCTATCTTCTCATTAACGACTTGGTTTGAAGATTTGAAAAAAATATATTTTTGCTATAGATTCATGTACATAATTTTTACTAGAGCACTTTTTTCGTAGGGTTAAAACCTTTGCTGTAAAAAAATATTTACGACAACCCAATTTTTTGGCTTATATTTCATACTCCTACTAAACAGCTTTGTTATTTGGAAATATTTTTACACATAAAAATAAACGGTTATAGGCACTACGATTTTACAATAAAATATTGTAAATTAATCAAAATTTTGCAAAGAAATACCCCCATTTTAAGCCGTCAAGGGTAGAGGGGCTCTGCGCAGGCGCGGGCTGCAGTCGTGCATTAGCATTCAGACGGGAGGGCTGTGTCGCTCGCTGCTCCGCTCCAGCTATCGACCGACTACGCGCGACGTGTGTGTTAGTGTAAATACTTACGAACGTATTGTAACAGTGTGTGTTTATAGACTAGCTCCTTGCAGAGGAGTCGATTTGTTTGTGCGCGACGCGCGTGGACGCTTTATTAGTCGTGGCATTTCTAAATACTTTTTTGTGTATATATTTTATTGTGTGAACTGTAACATAGTTTGTATTTAAATAAAAATGCCCAGGCAAAGAAAGTGTTTAATTTATTAGCGATTATCCTACAGTTATTGACTATTTCTGTTTTGTTGTAATTTTTAATTTTTAGTGTCTCCTTACCAAAACTGTGCGTTACAAAAACATTTTTTTTTTTTTAAATTATGTTAATATTTTGTCTCGTGTAAGTGAAATTTGTTTTTTTATGGGAAATATAGATATTTCTAACCCGAAAAGTTGTCTTTCTTTAATCAATCACAAACCTGCATGTTTAAAGAAATATGTCCAGTATAAACATCAAATAGTTGCGTCTTTCTAAAGTATCAGCCATTGATCCATCATTCGGTACCTTTTACAGCCGTAGGCAAAAATACCGACTTTCGTCCGTCTCTGCATAATCTTTGGTCGTCGTTTTAGTTTAGCGCCCCGCCGCAACTCGTTACGTGTGTGCGGGAGTATGGAGCTTAGCTCCGCCCATATGCTCAAGGTTAACGAGGATACTATACACCTTAATACCTACAAAATAGTAGTGAGTTCGAAATTATATCGATAAAGCACTACCCATTAATTTTTTAACATATAGTATGTTTTTAATAAAAGGTTACTATACCAAAAATATATAATAAAGGAGTTTTATTTCATTCCGCTTTGTCTTTTATGACAGAAATGATACGATATGTGTCATAGTTTCGGCGTTAAATTCAAAATTCAAAACAACAGTCGATAAAAGCAAGTCAATACCATCACAACACTATGTTCAGTCATGACGTACTTTCTTGTTATCTTATGATGACACTGGCGTAGCTGGCACGGCTTTTCTTAATTTGCCCGCCTCGGCACTAGAGGTGCGCATCCGATATTTATGAATTATATCGAAATAATAAGAGTTATTTTAATGGTTTCGCTTTTTATATACAGTAGCAGCATTTTTATTTAATACAACTTGCTTTTGCCCTCGACTTCGTCCGCGTTATATTTATTGCACCCTACCCATCCCGTCGCATCGTATGTATATTTTTTTTATGTGAAAAAGAAAAGTATTGTTTTTACTATTGTCCACGATTTTTAAAAAATAAATAATAAAACCTTCCAAAGGCCTTAAGGCACATATACGAAAAAATTATTAGCCGAACCGGTCGAGCCCTTCTTGAGTTATGCGCTTAGCAACATTCATTTTTATTGAAATAGATTTAAGTTTCCTTGAAAGAACAACCAGTAATAATGCCTTAATGTACCGTCACGTAGGTACTGATGATATCTCAGCTCAAATAAATACCATGTACTGTAGATATATAATTAACAGCATACGACGAAAATGGGCGAAAGCAAATTTAAATCATCAAATGAATTTATGTTTTAATCATTAAACGAAATTTTTATACTCAAGATTTGTAAGTACAAATATTATAATAAATACGAAGAAAGGGACAATATTATCCTTGGAAACAAATGAAACTTACGTTTAAATAAACCTCAATCGGATCCGTGTTTATTTTATGACACGCCAGCCGATCTGTTTGAAATGGTTTACATGAATTTTATTCTCTTTTTAATTACATAATCTGAACTTCACTTCGTAGTTTTATTTGAAACAAATTACTTTTGACACATTAGTATCGCTAAACAAGGATGTATGTTCCAATGACTATAGTCTGATATACTGATCTCACAAAATGTATTGACACGATAAACGGTTTTAAGTCGTTCAGAATCCTGCCGGGGTAGCGAAATTGTTCGAAAGAGTTACCGTGGCCCTGGCATAGACACTGAAGGAACTCGGATGGGTTTTAGTCAGTAAAAGTCTGACAATACCTCCCGCTCCACTCAGAGTGTGATACGTTATTTGATGATTTCCCACCCACAAAAAAAAGTCGTTCAGAATAATAAAGTAATGAGAACAAACTATTGATACAAGTAAAGGAACAGCTCTATTTACAAATCGACCACATGTGACGTCATAGGATTGTCACGATTAGATGACTCTGGCGCTCCAGGCACAGACAATATAACAGTGTGGTGGAGATGGGCCTTACACTCATTATGATTTGTCGATAATCAACTGACACCGACATTTAATGAGCAGATAGTTCAGTATTTTAATAATATTTAAATAATTTTCATGATTCCTGAATCTTTCAACTTCAATATCAAAAGTTTTATTTGTTTATTGTTGAAAAATTTAAAGAAATTAAACATAACGTAGGTTGCCGTCGAAGTCGATATTCTTGTTATATTGATTGCTAGCTAAATCACTACGTGTCATGATATGATGACTGTGGCGCTGAGGGCACTACGTTTTTCGAACTTTTTAATTGGTGTTAGTTTTTGCCATCTTATGTTAATATGGATGAAATATAAAGAAAGAAGCTCAACTAATATAAATTAGGATGGGTCAAGGAACATAATTAGCAAAGGAAATAAAAAAACAATGTTGTTTTATGAGTTATAATTACGTTTAAAAGTCTGTCACGGTATCGTGACCGTGGCGTGCTGGGCACGTTTTGGTTTGTCATCTATACATGACTCTGGCGGTCAAAAGGATAATTATGTCTTACAATCGCGAATAATATTTTAATCAACAACCTGGTACTGGCCTGCAAATTGCAAAAAACGCAAGAAATTTTGAATTTCGCGGGCTGGTTGGAGCATTCCCCTTAACAAGTTACCTGTAGCTATGAATGTGACATGTTGCTTTTATTGTGAGTGCCGAAAGATATAAAAACCAGACTTATTTCAATTGAATAATTTATTATAAGTACTACAATTTTAAACTTAAGAAAAACCATTGATATTTCAGTAAAAAATGTTTCGCTTCTGTCGGCAGTCCCCATAACTGCCTCTATGTTTTTAACGTTTTTGTGTATGTATGTCAGGGTTTGTGTTGCTCAAGTACTGTTTTAAGTTAGTAAAGACAAATAAATCATTCATGGTCGCGATAGCTCGATCAGGTTCATTAATTTTAGGGGGGTCAAAACTCTCACATCTCCCCCTGCCCCCTGGGACCACGCCTGGTTCGATTTAAAGATCGAGCCCTGGAACTATTTACTCAGCAGTAGCGCTTACAATGAAATAGACCGTCGATGCATTTGTAGATGGACTTAATAGTATATACTAATTCCATGGCTAATTTTATGTCCGATCCATAGAGGTATAAACCAGTCATACGCTTTTGACATGACATCGACATGTAGGTTTATCATGACATAACATCTGTCTTTATTTGTACAAGTTTTCCGATTCCATTCCAGTTTCATTCCAAAAATCCAAATCTAATAAGTTTATGCAATTAAAATTCTACCCATAGTGCAAAAATACGGTATTAGGGGTTATTTACTATAAGGCTGATTAAAAAGTTGGATAAACTACCGCCCTATGCAATTATAGTCAAACGAAATAAATAAATAAAAAAAAACATGAGTAATGCAGAAATTAAAAGTGATTTATCTGAAGTTAACGAATTAAACGGAAGCGTAAATCAAGATAAAGTGCGCAAAGGATGGGTAAAATTCGACGACGAATCTCCAAAAACCACTGTTAATGAAATACTACCAAGTGTTATACCCCCAGCAGCAGCGAGTACATCTGCACCAACTGAATCTGCCGCTGTTCTTAAAACAGAAACAGTCCATATTAATTTGGAAAGAGGTGACAAAAATGTTGAGCCCATAACATTAGGGACACTATCTAAAAATGTTGAGTTTGTCAATGTTCGTCAAGGTTTCTGTAAGTATTATGCATGATCTAGTGCAGAATATAATCACAAAACATTAAGATTTTGATGCTAAACTTATAAATTACAATCCTTATAGCCAATGGTGACATTATTGTCACCCTACTACCTGTTAATACAAAGTGGCCTTGGGTGACAGCGGCACACTTTCGACCAGAGCTTGTACCTGAGGAGTTAATGGCACAAGGTTTAACTGTAAGTTTTTAATATCATGTGATTTATAAACTAATAGTAGTTCAGTTTGTGTTTTAGCATGATTAAAAATTGTTTATTTAATTTCAGCTCACAGTTGAGGAGTATGTTCATGCAATGGAACTGCTTATTAATGATGCTCGTTTTACATTGTACAACATATGCTACAAGCGTGTTCTTGTTTGTTGGATAACACTCGCATTCCTTGTGCTGTTAGCACTTTTGTTTTCGGGCCTGACTGGCCTTATTTTGTTTTCACTGGGTGTATTATGGCTGATTCTTAATGCAGCTGCAATATTTTTATGCATGTGGATAAAGTTGAGATTATCAAAGGGATTGGAACAATGTCTGGCCAGAGTTAACAAACTGCTCAATAAACATAAATTAATTCTAGCTCTTGATGATAGAGGAAAAATTTCATGTCATAAAGTAAATCTCTGCTTTATATACTTTGATGCTGGGCCTTGTATTGCACACATACAACAGTTCATTGAAAGTGAAGAAGGTAAAACAATAATGCAGGGCTGGGAACAGAGGCTTGATGTACCTACAAATGATATTGTGATTCAAGGAACCCAGTCAACCAGACTGTCCAGGAAACAGGTATGTGCGTTTGGTTCAGTAACTTAACAGTTTCACAAGACTCAACCATATGAATACAAGCTGAAATAAAATATAAGTGGTACACATGATAGTTTGTTTGTTTAAAACAAACACAAGAACGAAGTGTATTCGCCTTAATAGAGACAATAAGAAAAGTGCTATTGGACACATTCTTAGTAAAGACAATTTATTAGTTTAGGTTATAATTAAATTACTTATTAGTCTACTTATAAGGCTAGATTGTAATAAGATTAGGGTCCATCCTATTATTGAACCCTAGGACAAGGAAAAAAAAAAAAAAAAAAAAAAAAACATGATAGTTATTAGAACTTGTTATTGTAAATTTGGTACTTTTCTGTGTTAAGTTTGAAGTAAATTTTGCCATACCTAAGCATTCTAATGCTATAAATTCAAATAATTACATACACCCAATATCCAACACAATTTTATTAACATATTAACATGATTTTTGGGGACTGTGATGCATGCAAACTCAAAGCATTTATTTCAATTAGCGTTTATAGCACAACCGGCACATGTTAACAGACAGATCACCGTTTGGGCTGTACCAAAAACATGAGCGGCATATTGTCAATGATGGCCATCGCAAGTGTCAACAGCTGTAGTTGACGCATACCGCTCATGTGCATGAACACTTCACTTTTCAATTGTCATGCATGTTGTCTTATTGCTTTTATATATAATATGCTGTGTTTTAGATTATTTAAATATTATTTTACAGAAAGTGAATATTATTGAATAACCCAGGGTTGATAAAATAAAACTACGGTTCTGAGTGATAACTGGATGAGGGAATTACTGTAATCAAAATAAGAATAGATAGGACTGGCTTATAAAGGGTAGCAAGGACATTGATGCGTAAACCGTGACCATGAATTCAGCATTTAATTCTGTTGTTTTTTATATGTATTCAATAATAATGTTGGTGCTTTGGCTATGAAATTACCTTTAATCTACTTTCATCAAATGAAACTTAGTTATGAATGTAAAGTGCTAATAAATTAATGAGAAGTTTGTACCTATGACCTAACACTATTCTTATTTTGATCTCATAGTATGGTCAGAAATATAAGTTGATTAATACTATTCACTTTTTAGTAAAAAATTCAATACCCTCTTTTACAGTTTTTTATATATATGTAAAAGAGAGTTTCAAAATAAACATCAGATATCTTTTGATGTGTGATAATCGATTTATGTTGCTGACTGTACTTACTAATTAATGGGTTGTATCTAATTAGAATCTTTAGTATTTTGCATGCATCTGAATTATTACTTAGCGTAGGGGAGTTAAATTTGCTCTGCTCTGTTACTTAAAAAAATCTGTAGTTTAAGTATTCCCTATTTGTTCATTATAATTTATTGCCCAAAAAGGTGAAGGATCTAAATAGGTAACAATAGTATGAATATTTAACTGTAAATTACGAAATATAAAAAACAAAGCTTGTAAAAATTATGTTACAGAAATTGTTTGCTACAGAAAACACATAGTACTACATGTTGACTTCACAGATCAAATACTACCTTGAAACAGGCCATAAAATTTTCAGACATCCTAATATAACATCAGTGTGTATAGTTCACCATCGTCCATTTTTTTTTTTTTTAAATGAATTATTTTAAATAAGGTAAATCGTCGTTGCGCTTACAAAAACCGCTATGTGCTGTTTTAAGATTTCTGTTTTTGATCCTTATTTCAATACACGTTAGCTGTAAAAACCATTTTTTGATAACTTCACATAGCGGTTCTTGTAAGCGCAACGACGAAATTCATTACTCAAGACACATTTACTTATAGTTTAACTATGAAAGCTATCAATTAAACATTACTTAATGTGTTTTGGTGCATAAAGCGCTTAACAGTTTATATTGTAATGAAAGTTAAAAAAAAGTGCTTAAAATAACAAAACTTCAATGAATTTGCCAAGTTTGTTTTTTTTTTTTTTTAATATGACTTGCTATTCTTTTTCTTACTATTTTAAAATAGATGTAAAGGTCGATACCTAAACTTCACATAAACACAATAACATGACGTCAATAAATTCTTTGAATTTTCATGACTATGATAGGCGAAAAGTGTTCTAAACTGTACCCACCTCCTTTATCAGCAATTATAAAATTAATTTTGATTGTTTTATATAATCATAATAAAAATAATAATGCACCAGTTGTCGGGTGCTAAGTGAATCTGTTAGTTATTTAGGTGCAGTTTTCCACTGGTATTCTACTCATCTGTATACATAATTGATTGAATCGCATTGTGAAAGTCTGTTATTCGTGCAACACTTCAGATTTGAATAATAATTCAGATAATTGCGAATCTGCTTTAAATAATAATGCATGTGGTCTTTTTATTGCTTTTGTGCCTGAATATTGAACTTTGGATCCTTCGCTTTATTATTAGCTTAATTTATTACTATGTAGTATGTACATTCGACTGCGCGTCAGTGGGAATACTGATGTTGAGCTGGCCCAATGTAGCACGGAGTTTCAAAAGAAGAGGCCAGCTAATACTGATTTTGTTACCACTTTCGTGCGGCCTACTGTACCGTAACAAACTTAGTTTTAACACATAAGTAGGTTGGTAGACACTTATGTAGTTTTTGGTGGGTAAGCAAGGCATACGAATGTGCAGGGTATGGCAGAGCAAGTGTACCTCCGGTACCTGCAGCGGTGGGGGAAAGACTTCCTGCGCCGCCGGCTCGACTGGACTCTTGACGAGGAAGGCGGCAACCCCGCTGCCCCGCGACATTTAACACAGGCGCTCTGCCCTTGTCAATATGTTGAGGAAGTATTGCGGAACAAAGAGCCCAGAGACACTCGCGCTTGTTGCCCGCTCTGCAACGATTGGCTCAGGCGTCGCGGTCTTGATTGACCAAATGTCTTCACTTTTGGCAAGTCTTCAGATTTGTAATTGTATACGAAACCATTAATTAATTTTATTTACCTTTAATAATCTTATATTTGATTCTCATCTTTCGCAGGAACGAGGGGCTCTTCTATATTTACGATATGCAGGACGCTGGGGGTCACAGGCTGTTAAAAACAGACTTAACTTAAGCAGCCTTGTGCCTGGACGCCATGGTGAGAAATATGTTTGTCCTTGTCAGTTCATAGAAGAGCACCTAAAGGTAAAGCCTCCCGCGGGAATTGCAAAATATTTTACTCTTCCTAACCAGAATGTTCAAGTTTATTAATGAACACAAGGTAAAAAAAAAAACGGTATTATTGAAATGTATTCGTCCATATTATACTTATGTAACCTTTCCGTCCTTATTATATTATATAGATAACATATCATTTTATTTAGCAATAACTAAGAACGTACTTAAAATACATATTTGTTATTCTAGTTGTTAAGATTAACGTGTAAGTTTGTGCATGGTGCAGCTTAAGGGAGGATAACAATTAGCTCTCGTCGTTCAGATCAAATGAAACCTTTGATTAAAATAAAACTAATACATATGTAACGTTCTTACGTTAGGTATTCAAACAGTGACTCTTATACGTACACAGACACATTTACTCACACAAACAATCGTTATTATTACACGCCAACAAAGAAAGAGACAGAATAATGCACAAAGGTGCGTATCATCTCATAATGTCAAACTCTCAAAATGACAACCAGACGCAAAATGTCCACTTCGCAGAATGTCAACTTCTTAGAATGTCAAATTCGCATAATGTCAATTTCTCAAAATGTCGAATTCTCACAATGACAAATTCGCATAACGTGAACTTCTCACAACGTCAACTTCTTAAAATGGTAAATTCGCTTAGTGACACCTCCACGTAATGTCTATTTACGTAGGTATACAAAGGGGCATATTAAGGTAGGTTTAAAATATTTTTTGACTTTCAAAATAGAATATTAAAATTTATAATCCATCCACTGTTTGGTGTGTCACCTTAAACATCAAAAAAAAAACACCATAGTCAAAATGACGAAAACATACCAAAATTAGAACCAAACTGATAGAAAAATTTGATTCTCCTTGGGAATAGAAAAACATGCATAAAGCTGCTTGTTTTAATTTACTTTATGAATAAAGATAGCCGCTAAACTGTAATCTTAAAAAAATGCCATTTTCAGACTTGCATTTTGCAGTGCAGTTAAATATTTATATTATTCAATATAAAAATGATGTCACGGAGTCCTTTCCTATTTCTTAGTACTTTATAAAGACGGTTCGATATTCTCTGATCCCAACATTTTGCTTCTTTTTTTTGTCATTATGACGAATGGTTTTTTTTTAACACGCTTTTATTAGCTTCACACGTATACTTTTATGTTAGTATGTGCCTATATAACGGAAACTTTGAACATGATTATGACCCCTTTCAAAACGTCGGCTTAACTCGAAATTTGCCACACTTATCTAGGACCAATGACAATACAATAATTTCATAAATTGTGCCATTATCCTTGCCAGAGTTACCAGGAAAGCAAAAAACTGTCTGTGGAAACTACGCTGACATATGTCACAAAATTCGAATCACCCTAAAAAAATTAAAATAAATAATAGTTAAAAAGAAACTAAAAAACACGCTTCCATAGAAAAGCAAACTAAAAAGTAGAAAATAATGGAAAAAAGCTATATTCAAAAGACCTTGCTAAAATAGATACTACGTGGAAGTGTTACTTAGCGAATTTATCATTTTAAGAAGTTGACGTTGTGAGAAGTTGACGTTATGCGAATTTATCATTATGAGAATTCGACATTTTGAGAAATTGACATTATGCGAATTTGACATTCTAAGAAGTTGACATTCTGCGAAGTGGACATTTTGCGTCTGGTTGTCATATTGAGAGTTTGACATTATGAGATGATACGCAAAGGTGGCGTGCGACCAAGACGGTGCATCACCGCTCTTCGTATTATTTCGTTAGAAACGCACGTCACGCCGAGCGACGACGGCGACGCGGCGCCCTTTTCTAGCCGGACGTGTCGCATACTAACGCATTGTATGTTTCTATCCCGCTCTACAAAATGGCGAACAAATTCGAACGGGTACAAATTTATTTAATCAAATCTTAAAAAAATAATAAGTAAAATGTACTTATGAGTGAAATGTGATGCCGAATGATTTATTTTTTCTTTTAGAGTGGTTCATGCACCCAGTGAAGGCACACGAAATCATTGTTTTTCTTTTTAGGGCGTTACTAGCATATTGGAATATACACGCACGCACGTCTCAATCGAAAGCTACTCGTATTGTGACTGAGAACAATTAGGCCCCCGGGGCAAATTTATGCGGTCCATGCGCTAGCGTCTAGTGACACATCTTCCGCTAGTTTTATTTTAATCAAAGAATGAAACATAATTTATTACAGGTCAAGTGTAGACTAACAGCAACCTTATTAACGGGGTATTTATCTATATAATAAAGTGGCTATGTTGACCAGATATTTTGTTTTGGTACATATAGGTACCTAATTGCGTAAAACGTGCTTATTTGCCGTCCGTTTTACTTATACCTACTATTTATTTATACTCGCGCTGGAACGCCATACAACAATTACACCAACGGAGCATATAATTTCTTCATCAGCTGTTTTCCATCCATACATAGTGGTCATCGATTTACGATCGACTGTTTGTCTATGAGCCTCAATAATGATTTTTGCTGGTTCATTTTATCAGGCTTTTATAAAAAAATAAGCAAAGTTTTTCGTAATTTTTGTAATTCGTTTTGTTTAATCCAAATTCCTTTAAATTGGATTAAAAACAGTGTTATTTTTCTGCCAAAGCAAAAATAGCGGCGAGAGCTTTTTAT
This sequence comes from Aporophyla nigra, assembly GCA_947507805.1. Lineage (NCBI taxonomy): Eukaryota > Metazoa > Arthropoda > Insecta > Lepidoptera > Noctuidae > Aporophyla > Aporophyla nigra. Next base: position 14,650,318 of record OX382302.1, on the reverse strand, counting down.
CTAAAACTTAACGCTTTGTCATACTTCCACCTGGCCTGGCTGAAGGTTCAGTGGGAAAATAAGATTTTAAAACTATTTAAGAATATTGTATCATCATTATCGCTCATTATTTCTATCACCACAGCTGCTTAAAATTTTAAAGTAGAGAAATTATAAGATTATGAGCTAGGTACATTTAACAAAAAGTAAGCAATCTCAAATGAAGTAATAAACCTGATTTAAGTATGATATTATGTAGTTATAATGTTTTTAACGAGTATTCATGTCGAGTGGCCATACATTTAAGCTTTTACTGTTGTACAGATGTAAGTTGTTTAATTGAAGTATATTTTAGTTTCGTAAAATTAATTCATAAAATCAATGTTCTTGTAGTTCTTTCATATTATTAGTAATTAAGGATGGTTATAATAGTATTACTCTATTATTATACTTTTTTAATTTGCACAGATTTTGTATTTTAAGCAGCAGCAGTATATAAAATATTTTTACTTGTTATTAATTTAAACCCTATTGGTTAATAATGAATTTTGTTCAGGTTATTGTAAAATTTTAATATGTGATCCGTCTAAAATGTACTAATAATCTCTATTTTAAGAATACAAGATCTGGAAACAATGGAATCAAAATCACACAGACTAGTCATCTACAGTAGCTAAACTGCACACATATTCACATATCAGTGTGCTGTAATGATTCACAGTAAAACCAAAGCTCAAAGTGTGAAATTGTTTCAGAACTATTTTTCTATATTTTTAAATGATTATTTTTTTGTTATACCCCATCATTAATCATTTTAAAATAATATAGACTTAATTAAGATTAAAGAGTATAATATAATCAATATAATTAGGGATAATGTTACCTAAAGCATTATACTTACTATTTTAAAAACAATACGCGTAATGGACATACTATACATTCCGTTTCAATATCTTGTGTCTAAAAATAAGTACATACATAAGTATTACAAAAAACTTAAGTAGCATCGACCTATTCTGTAATAAGGTTTGCCAGATATATCTGTACGCACCTGCAATGTATCATAATATGATATAATAAGAATGTATATATGTGTAGGGTCAAATACTATGATTTTTTTAAAACTGTTTGCTTTAGAAATCTCTTTTATTCTTCGAATAATGGACATTACTCTTTACATTTTGCAGAATTAATTTAGCTTCTAAAAACATGTTAAGCTCATTACAAGTGGAAATAACATGTTTAAACATAAACTACTCCTGGTTCTTACCATTTTACAGAAAAGTCGGTGGTACTGTAAATAAAATAAGGCTGACATTTTAATGTTTTGCCTTCGTTTCCTCTCTATAATATTTTTCAAATCTTAATACATATACACTTTTCTGGAAGCTTTTTTTGAATAACAATAAGTGTGATAAAGTGCTTAAATGCACAAGCGTGACATGACATCAATAAGTACATGGGCATCCCCGCGCAGTCTCTTTTGCACTTAAAATATTAAAAATAGGGTTGGTTATCGAATATCATTAAGCTTTGATTTGCACTCCTGTTTGGTCCGACTGTGTTTAGATCGAAATCAAGGAATACAATGTTTCACATTAAAAGAGTGTATGTACTGAATTTGAGAAATATGTAACTGAATAAAGAGGAAGCGTTACGCATCCTTCTTATTACCGATTCTGGTAAAATAACAAACAATGTAAGGTTAGGAAACTTTAAGCAAGTATTCGTAACGTTGTGATTAATGTAAACATATTCCGTCCTGAATATTAAACGTAAGTATAGGTACTTAGTCGTAAAAATCAGAATACCTTTACTTACTTACATATTATTATTTTTATGTAACTACGTTGAATATTATAATATATACATATTTTTTAAAGAGTCGTTTAATTCTCCGTATGTACTATGTTATCATTTTAAGTGGAATTTTAAATGGGAAATCAAATGTAGGTGGTAAATAAAAGAACTGCATATAATCAAGATATTTATTAGATTTACAAGAAAAAAGAAATTAAACCTACAATATTCTTCACATTGAAAAATGATTGATTTTCAATGTTAGGAAATTTACCTATACAACTATCAAAATCCTTCTTTTATTGAACGGTGATAGCAGGTGTAGCAGGGAGGAATGAGGTAGAGTTTCATAGGATTGACGCCCGATGATTCTCATTTCTGTTAATGGCATAAGCGATCAAATAAGCATTAGTATTGTAAGTTATTACATATTCTAATGCATAATCGTATGGTAACAAGCATTTGAATTTGCATTAGACCCGTGTCTGACCCAGAGGCTACTAACCACAGGTAATTACGAGATCAAATTAAATTTGCTGGTAAAGTTACATGGTGGGTATAGATATTAAATGATAATGGTGATAGAACAAAAATATTATTAAAGCAGGTAGCTATCCAAGTAATGCATTATCACGCATTTTTATTAGTTTTTTAATTATCTTTCAATTAATATTTGTACATACAGTCGTCCGCATTTCGGTGGTAACACTGACCTTGAGCTAGCCTTTTTTTTGTGGATGGAAAATTATTAAATGACGTCTCCGCTCTGGGCTGAGCGGGAGGGCGTGTCAGACTTTTACTGACTAAAACCCACCCGTTTTCCTTCAGTTACCTATATGCCAGGGCCACGGTATCTCTTTCGAACAAATCTCGCGACCCTGGCAGACCTTGAGCTAGCCTAGCGTTAGTACGGAGTTTCAATAGAATAAGATGTCAATTTATACTACTACGAGCGGCCTACTGTAAATATCTTTTTAAATGTCAAAAGCTTAAAATGATTTTACTATGGTTAACATGCCTTCGTTAAATGGAAAGCTGAACAGCGAGCTTAGATTATATAGATAGGTACATACTCTATGGCAGTGAGACATAAGAGGCACACCGATGAGTGAAATTTATACTCTTTGTTTGCCTGGCTAAGTGAAAATAAGCCTATTCTCTAAAGCTTGTATGGAATAATTTGTGCAGTGATTCAGCAATTGGCTGCTGCGATTTTAGCGGGTTCGATACCCGCACGAAATAAGTACCTATTATGTATGGTCTTCAGATAGTTATTAAGTATCTGTCTGCGAGATTTGTACGTGTACGATTTCAAAAATTGTAATTACAAAACACTTTATTCTGAAGTGCTTTTAAAAAGCAAGCCATGCTTAAAATAAATGTAGTGACAAGTCAAAAGATAGGCATCTAGGCGATAGAGATTTGCAGGACATAACTATTAAAGTAAATAAAGTTTAAATATCTATTGTTTTTTGGGTAATAATAGGTCCTTTATTAGCAAGTCGGATGGTGACTTCTGTGATTTTCTATCTGTTGTTCTACAATCTATAGTGCTCGTCGAGGCAGGAAATAATTCAAAGTCGAACGATGACTATTACCTATAATATGGCATGCTGTCCCTTATACCTTAGTGGTTACAAGCACCTCTGCTAGTAGAGTAAGATCCCAGGGCCACCAGACGTCACATATTTTCTGACGAACTAAATGTGGACGATGGAGTAGTGTTAGTATGTACTAAGAACGCATGCCTACCTGCCAGCTTGCTGAGACGGCCAATTCTCAGGTATCAGGTAATCAATGTACATAAAAACATTACTTACCTCACGTAAATTCTCCAAGCTGACTTTCACCTATAGGCAAAATCCTTAAAAATAAGTCGCCAATACTCCCAGACACTTTCCGTCGCCCGTATTGCTTTGCAGACGCTTTATAGCGCACAAAATAATTACTTAACTTCACGTAAGCTGTAAGTACTGCTCCATTTTTATATATGTGCACCAGACAACTATTTTAAAACCTTTTACAGAAGACAGACCGATCCAAAGGGCCAACCATCCCCTAAACTCAATTTTAACGTCTCTGTGGGTAGGAACGCGAGGGCATTATCCACGCGCATGAGACTGAGTGAGACAGATTGCGATGTCAAAGCCCCCTTGGGCCCAACCATGATCTAAGAAAACAAGGTCTGGCATTCCGGATTAGGTTCAACCCAACTGACTTCACTATCTAGTTGCCATTACGAGTATAATGCGGCATAAGACACGTTTGGGGTACAATAATCTGCTATCATCAATTATTAAATAAAAATGAAGATTTGATTCCAATGCTCAAATTTTAACGTGAAGTTAATTAATTATTTTGTGAGCTTTAAAGCGTCTGCAAAGCAATTCGGCCGACGGAAAGTGTCTGGGAGTATTGGCGACTTATTTGTAAGGATATTGCCTAAAATATAGGTGAAAATCAGCTTGGAGAATTTACGTGAGGTAAATAATGTTTTTATTTACCTTGATTACCTGATACCTGAGAACTGGCCATCTCAGCAAGCTAGCAGGTAGGCATGCGTTCTTAGTACATACTAACTATTAATTCGTTCGTCAGAAAATACGTGACGTCTAGTGGCCCTTGGATCTTGGACTATAGTAAGGTTGACTCTTCCGTAGCATTCCATACATGGAGGTTGGTACTTACTCCATTTAATTAGACAAAAATTGAGTTTTTTACGTGAACTGCTATGAATTTATTAATATAAATTATGCTCTAGCAGCAAGCTCCTCGAAACTCTTATACCACAGTATAAGTTCCTAGACAATTTAAGGTGTAGGTATTGGTAATTGAATAGGATCTAAGTTTCTTAAACCTATAAAAACCGGTACCTTGATGATGAATCTTCTAGGTCCTGCGCGCAGACATGTTACAAAAAAGAAAATTTTATAGTAAACGGATAATTATGCTGAAGACAGTAGAACCTTCTGACAAATAAGGAGTACATAATGATATTTCATTGTAGGTTTGTGAAATCCTTGTTATTTATTGACGAATCAAAATTGTAAGAAGTACGTATGTAGCATTTCATGAAAAATCTATTTTCATGACATGCTTCATAATTACCTCAATATTATTATTTTTTCGTCTACTGACTCGTTATTTACCAGATTATTAAAACGTAGTATAGTATAGCAGTTGCAAATAAAAAAACTTCTTGAATCACAGACACAATTTATTTCAAGATAATATTTATGAAAATACTAGCTGACCCGACAGACGTTGTCGTGTCTCTTTGATGATATTTGATCACGCATTCTGTCAATTCTATGTCAAATGTCATAATGTTACATTAAAAAAGTTTCCATTGTCCTATTATATGGTTGTTAAGTATTTTTAAATTTTCCGCGCCATTTTTTAATTTTTTCTTTCATAAGAACCTTCTCCTGACAATTACAAACACAACAACAACAAAAAAAGTGAAATCGGTCCAGCCCGTCCAGCCGTTCACGTGTGATGGCGTGACCAAGGGAAATAGGGATTCATTTTTATATATATAGATAGATATAGATATAGATAATGTGATTAATGCCTACCATTATAAAAATACAATGTATTTATTTACTTAATATTCATTTATTTAACTATTACATGGTCATGGTTAACGTAACAATTCCTTTTTGGGTTGACTTACCTATTGATTTTACGTGAGAGTCAAAATGGCGGGTGTACCATAGCGAATCAAATTATACCAATTACCAAAAAAATGTACCTAAAACGTACTATTTTGTACCTAGCTCAAAAAAATCTGTACCTCCTTCAGAACGAAATTATTTCGAAATTAAGGTACACCCGCCATACTGACATCAAGATGGCGGGTGTACTTTAATATTTTATTATTTATCCATTACTCATAAAATATAAGTACACCAAAAAATTGTACCTAAAAAGTACCTCAAGTAAAAATAAACACACACTTGATCAGTGGGATAGTTCTTGAGAAATAAAACATGGCCGGTGTACCATAGCGAATTAAATTATACCAATTACCAAAAAAATGTACTTAAGAAGTACTATTTTGTACCTAGCTCTAAAAAATCTGTACCACCATCAGAACAAAATTATTTCGGAATCAAGGTACACCCGCCATATTGACATCAAGATGGTGGGTGTTCTATAATATTATAACGTTTAACCATTACTCATAAAATAGAATTTAACCCAAAATTTGTACCCAAAAAGTACCTCAAGTAAAGAGAACCACACACTTGATCAGTGGGATACTTCCTGAGAAATAAAACAACTGTGTGTCGTTTACTTATGGTTTTTATTATTATGATTAATAATATTAATCCAGGTACATACAGGGTGTAAAAACACACATCACATAACCGTCAACTACGCATACTGTACATCTTACAAAGTAGCTTGGCGCAAAAATTATTGCTGTTATTTCGCGCAATGTACTGCGAACCCAGTTAAACCCCGCCCGGGGTATTTTCATCTTCGCTCTTTGGATACGTTTGATTTATTGCGTTTTTGTAACTTCAAACGCGTAATTTCGAAAATTCTAAAAAAACCGAAAATGCTGGTAATGTTTGTCAAGTTCGGAAAAAAGTTTAGTAATAACACTTGGAATATTTATATATATTTTAGGGATAATTATGAAATTATAAATCTTGAATGAGTCTTCAAAGTTATCAGGTACCTCTTTATTTTCTTCCATACAGAATGCAATTAGCAATAAGTGAATTCGGAGTTTTGATTACAAAATTATTAAGATCATCAAAACATTTCCATTCAGCATTGCGACGACAATGAGCCCGATAGTGGCCAATATTGTGGATGTCTGTAACATCACCGCCGGACGGTAAAAACTCGATTAATCCAAGAACTTCGTATTTTGTATTATTTAATATTATTTCCATAGGTATGTCTTTAAGAAAAATTACATCTGTTTGATTCAGCTCAAAAGCTATTGTATTACTTAGTTCGTATTTTAGTGTTCGTATGCCGTTGCAGTCATTACGTCTACATTGTACAAAATTATTATCTTCACATAACATAGACTCTGCCGATCGATTGAGCATTGATATATTTGGCATGTTAAAATTAAGTGGCAGAAAAGCAATTTTTCTTTGTACATTGTTAATGACACATTCAATATTCGTACATGATTCTTGTACAGAGGCACTGTAAATTGCATCGATCAAAATATTATCAAAAATATAAGCCACATTGCATTCGCAAGAGATGACAACTTTTTGATTAACTTTTGTTTTTTTGAAATATGGTTGAAGAAGGTGTGCACGGTACTTGTATAAATCTGTTCTGGTAGTTTTGACATCAACCATTTTTTTTATGAACTGACAGAATTCATTTTGATGATTGAGTACATGAGTATTTAAATAAAACCCTTCAACACACCCTACTGCAATTACTTGTGCAACCGAGTCGAATGCACAAGTATTCGACACGTGTAAATCCTTTATGCCAGTTCGTAGCCTTGTTCCATTTAACAATAGTGGCACAGGTTTATGAATGTTGACTCTTTTTTTCTTCGTGGGCTTTCGAGCTTCACCTTTGCCCTTCCAATTTTCAGAAAACGAGGGTGTTTTAGAAAAAATTGAGTCTGTTGGGAAATCATCTTTTGTTTTATTTACCTTTGCTTTCGTATTTTCTCTTTTTTTCAAATCACCCTTTTCTGTAGTTTCTACTTTACCTATAGCTTCTTTTAATTCCCCATCTATAAAATCTGCATGTTTGACGATAAATTGGTCTAATCTCAATCTATTGGATTTCACGTCAATATGACATAAGTATCTCTTGAGCGTTTTAAAGTAACTTTCCACGTTAGATGAAGACGCAGTTTGGTTTTCTGAATGATATATTGGAATCATCACATTTGACCACAATGGTAGTTGTTGTACTAACCGGGTTAGTGTTGGTATAAAAGTAGGCATGTAAAATAAGTTTTCGTGTGAGAAGGAGTCACTGTCGTCATCTGTTAATGTAACTAAAAGATTTTCGCGATCTAATTTGTCCTGATACCATTTGGGAAATGTTAGTTCTTCTTTAACGTCTTTAATTTCATTCAATGTAAGTAATGGTTCTGGCAAACTATGTTCCAAATCTTTACAGTCTGGAAGATTCATGGTTTTACCGCATATTTTTAACCTTGTTTTAGCTTCATCGCATGGAGATCCAATACTATCGTATTTATTGAGAGCTACGGTTATTATATCTAAAATTGTTTGTTTTGCAGTTCTATAGTCATCTAGATTTTTAAGATACAAAATACACTTACAATAAAACGCTTTAGTTCTTTGGTCCACATTCCGAAAACAGTTAAGGTTGTATATTGTTTTTACAAAGTGGCTTGTGTCAATGCGAACATATAAGGCTTCGGGTGAAGTCTCGTCAGCGTCAAGTTTCCTGAACGATTCTACAAGATAATCATTAGTACACTTATGTTCAGTAAAAGCTTTGATCGTGGCTCCTATTAGCGCTGAAGATTGGTCCAAAATCACTTCGTTAGGAATTGATTTCTGACCTTTCCATGATTTTAGCCAATTTAATATAGTATCCATCGTTTGAGAACTAGAAATCATTTGAGCAACCGGAACACTTCTTTTATTTTCTTCGCTGTACATTACAGCGACGTACAGCAAAGAGTAATTTTTCACAATTAACTCAGTTTCCTTAAAAATGCTACCAGTTGCATCGATGCTCAGTATAACTCTGTGATTTTTATGATATTGATTGTAGTATATTTCTTGTGACGTTGACCAATAGTAAATATAAAAATGTGGATGAATTGTTATGTGTCTAATATAATCATTATAGGGTTTTACGTTTTGAGCCATGTACAATAAAGCCAAAATTGGATCTTTATGGTAATACTCACTAAGATTAGTTTCATGTTTTATCTGACGTAAACTTCCATGTGAAGGTAGATGGGGTGGCTGAGGATCCCCAACTTCCATTGCGTGACTAATTAATTGTTTATGAACTGCTATCGGAGCCTCATATTTCATTTTTTCCATCAATTCTTTGCGCTTTATGGATGACAATTTTATTTTTCTTCTTAAATTATGTTTAATATTTTTATCAAAATCATTAATTAAACTGGTGCAAGAAGCAATATTTTCTGTAGGATATGTAATCACTATTTTTATTTTAGCATTGCATTCTTTACATGCACCGAGAAAAGTCACTCTTTCATTACATTTAACATAATAGGTTTTAAAGCACCAACTACAAGGAGATTTAGTTTTTTCCCAAATTTTTTCCCTTAACAAGTCTGCCCACTCATATTTAGGTAATATCCACTTGTTTTGTTTGACTTGATTATTGGATCTCATACGAACAGAGCATTTTGAGATTGGCCGAATTCTTCTCCATTGATATAAATCAAGTGAAAAATTAAAAGATTTACCTTCTTCACTACGTCTAGTTTTATCGACGACATAAAAATTTTCTTCTTCAATCTCTTTTTCTGTATCAACATCTTTCGTAATTGATATATCTTCGTCTTCCGTTTTATTCTCTGAGCCTACATAATTTTTATCTTCACTGTTTTCATCCTTCGCAGGAAGAAAGTATTCAAAATTTCTTTTAATCGATAAATAAAGTGCTTTAGGCGATATTTGTTGTTGAAGTTCACTAGACATTTTTGAAAATATTTCACTACCCGGTGAAGGTAAACAATTAATCGATGGTAAATGTTGTTTGTATTTACAAACCACTTTTTTCTGTTCGTTTAATGCAACAACGTTTTTTTTTCCGCGTTTCATAGTGATTAATTCTACGTGATGATTATGTGAACGGTAATAAAGTTATCTGCGTATTATAAAGTATGAAGCTCGTATTAATCAGGAAACGATGTGCAAATTACTAATTGTTTATCAACTACCCGCATATACTTCATCATGAATGTGCATTTACGAAGCTAGTTGCTAGTTGCGGATGACTGCTTGTAACTTATCAATAAGTATATAATAATTATTCGTGGGCTTACAATTTGTAATTAAAAAATATCCGTAAAATAGAGGGTGTAAAAAGACACATCACAAAGCCGTTAACTAGGCATACTGTACGTCTAACAAAGTAGCTTTGCGCAAAAATGATTGCTTTGAAACGACTTTTATTTTTAGGCATATGAAAAGAAAAACCATTTTTATTGCGCGCAATGTAACGCGAACGTGCTCTCGCATGTGGAGTTTCGGCTTTCGGTTCGGTAACTGTCTTTTTACACACGATATAAATATATATAACTATTTTAATATATCATGATAATTATCGTGTTTACTATACACAAGAAACGGTTGTTTCATTTCTCAGGAACTAACCAACGGATCAAGTGTGTTTTTTTTTTACTTGAGGTACTTTTTAGGTACAATTTTTTGGTGTAATAATATTTTATGAGTAATGGTTAAACGATAAAATATTAAAGTACACCCGCCATCTTGATGTCAATATGGCGGGTGTACCTTGATTTCGAAATAATTTGGTTCTGAAGGAGGTACAGATTTTTTTGAGCTAGGTACAAAATAGTACGTTTTAGGTACATTTTTTTGGTAATTGGTATAATTTGATTCGCTATGGTACACCCGCCATTTTGACTCTCACTGATTTTACTAATAAAAAATAAAAAACAATATCACAGCAAATGTTTTAAAACAAATCGCAAATTATTTGAAACCAAGCATTTTTATTCTGGAATTTAACTAAATTTGAAGCTTTCAACTATGTTGAATTTGATATTAGAAACACATAATAACTTAATCACTAGCCAATTCACATAGAATCTATTCTAAAGAATATTTAATGTTTGTGTCGGTATACCAATAATAATGGGCTTGGATTAATACATAAGTGGACACTACGAAATAGGTGTAGAGCGCCAAAACGTAGGCTACTCTTCTAAGCGTACATTCTTCATAATCACTGAGATTTTACGGGATTTGATAATTTGATCATAACTATGTAATCCTGGTACTATAATAAAACAGAGTACTATTTTTTTTATACAATGTTTCGCACCTTTAAATACGTAGGTATGTACATATTGTATTGTTTGATACTTTGTATTATTGTCCAAGCCCAATTCGAATACAACTAACAAGGGGAGTACCAAACTTGGGAATCACAGATTCCGTTGATTTTTATATATGTTGTAGTCTTCCCTCAATAACTAGGTGAAATGGTAAGACGCACTTCACTTTAATTTTCGAGAAAAATTAATTTAAAGTTCAAGTCCACTCGACTCTTTTTTTTTCCAAAATTATTTATTTATTCTTGTAAATAATTTGTTATTTTAATCAATAAATAATTCAAATGCTGAAGTTATTTAATATTAAATTTATTATATACCTGATATATATTGCTTGTCAATTTTAATGGATTTTTATTATTTTATTTTATTGTTAACAATAATTTACGTAATAATTAAATTTTTAACGTTAATAAATTTTGTAAGGAATATAAATGTTCAGTTAATAAACGCTCCTGTGGTGCAAGACCCCTCTTCCCCTAATTTTACCAACTCTTTTATCTACTACTTGGGGAAAGGGACGTACGTGTAAGAATACGATTGGCCAAGATTTGGCCTTGTCATGCGGCTGCTTTTAACTGCAGTCATTCGACTACGATTTTTCATTAGTGTGACACGTAAAAATTGTTTAGTAGTTTACTATTTTTTTTCAAAATTTATTCATTTATTTTTATTAAATAATTTGTTGAGCCGAGTGGACTTGAAATTTAAACTTCACTTTCATTTTTCTCGAAAATGAAGGTGTAGTGCGTCTTACCATTTCACCTAGTTATTGAGGGGAGACTACTCTACAACATATATAAAAAATCAACGGAATCTGTGATTCCCAAGTTTGTAAGACACAATAATTTACTTTACGAATAAAAAAAACACCTTCAAATCTAACTAATTATTAATACTATGGTTAAAAAAATAAATTCGTACTTTCTTAACACAAACATGCCTTAACGATCTTTTAATCAAAACGGAGCAACAGATTTATAAAAAATAAAAATAAACTTTATATGAGATGTGAAGAGCGCAGACAATAACAATAAATTACTTAATTAATTAAATAGGTTTAGGTAGAATGACAATGGTACTGATAGGAATGAAAAGCCACGATGAGCGTGTCATTTAGTATTCAACGTCTATTTGAGCAAATTAATAAAATTGGACTGTGCATTTTGGTTATTTTATATTAAAGCACAGATTTTATAAAACAATTAATGCCTTCTCTTTTTTTTGGGTGTCGGCTTTTCGCCGCATGGGTACGGATAGAGATATACACCCTTGAAATTGTTCGGTTGAGCTTTAAGTTGGGTCTCCTTTTCGACAGGCTCAATGAGATCTTCATTTCTGTCATTAGGACATACAAGTGATGCCAGCGACGTGGCAGTGGACCGGCTTTGTATTATTTCACGAACGGAAAGATCAAGGAATGGTTTCTTTTTCACTTCCTCGACACTGTGCTCCGATGTGGAGGGCTTGGCGAGAGCGCCGTCTTCGAGCGCTGCGTCTTCGAGAGCGGCTCGCTCCATGAGGTCACGCTGCGACTCACGCGCCTCCATCAAGAATATGCTCTCCTGTTTATTGCCACAACACAATTAAAACAACAGTGAAAAATAAAATAGGTAGGCAACCGACAAAGTTGGCTCGGTGAGCACTTTACCTATGAAGCCTTGAGTAATAAATGAGAAATCGATTATTATTATTGCGCTGTTTGCAGTATATAGCTAGATCTACTCATAATTACTTAATTGGGGTTTCCTGTAATTTCAGGGAATCGAATTTACATCCGTTAGTTTCTACTTCCAAGCGATTTATTGTTTATTAATGGAGACGACTAGATTTTACTTAATGCAGGGGATGATTCGACCCATGAGAAAAAAAGTGAGCATGCGATTATAGTTATTTAAAATGCTGGCAAATTAAGAATTTAATTGTTAACCAACTAAAGTCTTAATTAACGTGTGTAATTTTAGGGTTATCTTTCATTTGGACAGTTCCACAACATTCATGGCGTTGTTAATGTTGCTAAGCAAACAATGTTTACGAACATATGGAAGAATGGATAGCAATAATCTTCAAAATGATTCAGATTAACAGTGTGTTACGTAATTAGGCTCCAGGACGTGTATTTTATTAGGTTTTTCTTTACTACTTACCACACTAACTAAATCGAACACGAAATAAGAACATTGTTATTTATTGAGAATTGTTATTCATCGGCTGCAACTATCTGACGATTTGGTCCATGAATGTTAGTTTACGAAGATTATAATAATCGAAATAAAAAATCACCCGTATTTTCTTGTACCTATGTACTTTCCACGTGATGAATACCCGGTTTATCAACCAGTAAGACATAGAGACATCTACTGGTGAACCTTGTCTGGTATCTGGTAGCTTTGGATGAATTTTCAATACCTTTTTTTGGATGATGTGTTGTTTGAATTCCTAATATCTTTTTAAATGTATAATACGAAAATAAGTCATTTTTTATTATTATTAATTCATTTTAAAGCGCTGCTGTACAATCGAGAAATGAAATGGCTTTTTTATTCTAAACTGAACTGAATTTACAAGTCGTTAAGGTTGACTTTTGGGTTTGCTGGTTGCTCTAATAATAATAATCCGTTTTCTAATGTTTTATGCTAATGAGCTTTTTATGGCGTAGCGTATTCCATAGAATATTTTTAATTATATTCTATGAGCTTGCCACAACGTTATATTCTCGCCTTAATTGAAACTCGTCGAGGGTAAGCAGGAAGAATTTCAATCCTAATCTACATTGTTTTTTTTTTATAGGAGACATATGAATATCTTATCAATTCCAAACATGGTACAAATAAACTATGGAAAGACTAGGAGGCAATTTAAATAGAATATAGTAGGTGATTCTCATTATGTCTCACTGCTAAAGCAATTAATTTATTTACCTTTACTTCTTTGGTGGTATATTGGTCCAGTTTATCGTAAATAACTGCATGCAGCCCCATGTCTTTAAGCTTCTTAACGACACTTTTATTGTCGATGTCATCACCCCAGCAGAATATTACCAAGCCAGCATTTGTTGCCAGTTTTACCTGTTGGGAAAAGAGAAGTTACCATTAAATATCGTGACGCTTTCGTTTACTAACTAGGTAGAATAGAATAGAATAGAAAAATGTTTATTTCCCTGGTTCATATGGTACATAATATCCACAGGACGATGGTGTATTCTGCCTGTGGGTGTGTCAGCTACTTACAGTCTACCTATGTTTGTCTGAGAGACATCTATATAAGTGTCGTGTAGTGTGTGCTGTGTGCTTGTTAGTGTGTACAGAATCAATTTATATAAATTTATAATGTTGTTATATATTACCCTATCCTATTTACAGCTAATTATAATCTATGGGGACGCGGAGCGGTCGTTCGCTTGCTGAGCAGACGACTCCTGTCTTTTTTTGGTTCATAGTCGATTTCACCTAGTAGTATTAGTGAGGAGGCGGTTATGTTGTCCGTGTCCGAGGTAGGCGTCAGCAGGGGTCTCTAGATCCTCGATGTGCATTTCGCGGAGACGGCGCAGCACATCCTCATTCAAATCTTGTGCACGGAGGTGCCATGGATCCCAATCGAGCACATCCCAGAGCAATGAGGTTTCTAGGCGTCTTGGGAATTGTCCGCTGGTCTTGAGAGCCATTCGATATTGGCGTTCAATTTTTTGTAAGTTGCTCTTACTGTAACGCGAGAGTAATTGTACCACGCCATAATCCAATATAGGCAGGCCTGGATAACCGCAAGTTTCACAGCGATATCTGTTTTAGCGTGCCAACCTATGATAGGGGCTAGCGCGCCACATGCTCGTCGCGCCTTCTGCACGACGTATTCCGTCTGTTTGCCCATGGTCATGGTCTTATCTAAGTGTACGCCCAGATATTTTATGCTATTTTAATATTCGATTGCCTCGTCTTTGATGCGAATGGTTCTGTGGTAATTTCTCTTGTGAGTGAACATAGCACACTCCGTTTTGTCTACATTACATTTTAGCCCCCAACGACGGTAGTGGTCGATGACGGTGTCGGCGGCCCAGCCCGCGCGGCGTGTTTCGCAGTTTGGGTCGGGAGACCTATTAAGTAAGCACAGATCATCGGCGTATTGGGAGAGCTTTAGTCCGTGGATACGGTCCCGTTGGTCCCAAACATCGTATACGTACAGGTTGAAGATGACTGGACCCAGGATAGAGCCCTGGGGGACCCCGTGTGGCACCAGTATTTCGTCGCCGTTGGTGGTTCTGAAGCGCCCGTAGGTTTTGCGACCGCTCAGGTAATTCTCTATTATTTTGATGATGTTGTTTTGGGACGTCAGCTGTTTAAAGCTCCTTCGTCAGACCTTCGTGGTTTATTGAGTCAAAGGCCTTCGAAAGATCCGTCATGACCATGGCCACACTTTGCCTTGCTTCCAGCGCATTCGTGATGAACTTGCCGGTGCGAAGGATCTGTGTGCCTGTCCTTCTGTTCTTGGTAAAGCCATGTTGAAACGGTGGTTGAAGTCTGTCGGCGGTCTGTTGTAGGCGCGACAAGAGCAAGCGTTCGTGTAGTTTACCCATGATGTTTAGGAGAGTGATGGGTCGGTACGATTTGGCGTCACGGTGATTCTTGTCTGCTTTATGTAAGACTAGCTTTTGCCAGCGGCTTCGCCCGCGTGGAGGTCGGAAATTATCCCGCGGGAACATACTACCGGGATAAAAAGTCCCCTATGTGTTATTCCCGGTTATAAACTATCTGTATGCCAAATTTCATCTGAATCGGGTCAGTAGTTTTTGCGTGAAAGAGGAACAAACATTCACACATCCATACATACAAACTTTCACGTATAATATTAGTAGGAAGATGCACTCTCCGATTTTCCATGTGTTCGGATAGTAACCTGTCAGTAACAGGTAGTCAGCTATCACTTTGTACCTGAAGAGGAAGGGGTCACCTTCAAGTTTGAGGGCGTCAGATTTGATTTTGTTCGGGCCAGGCGCCTTTTTATTTTTAAAGCGTCTCAGTGCGAGTCTGATTTCCTCTATGGAGGTGGGGTCGAGAGGCTGGAACGGTGTAGTCTTCTCTGTGCTCTTATCTTCGTTGTTTATCTCGGCTCCTGTGACGATCGCTGCGTCGACCAGGGCGTCGATGGTTTCCTTCTCGCTGTTGCAACCCTCAATATGTGGGAGTCTCTGTACAGGAGCCTTCAGGTTGCGTTGGATTCGCCACATCTGGGCTCTGTTGTTCTGTGGGTCGTTTATTATTCGGGTCCAATTTTCGCTGCTATATTCCAAGATTGCTTGATGGGCCTGGCGTTTCAGACGATTGTAGGTTCTCTTTTGTCCCGTTATTCTGTCCTGGTTAAAACGTAGTCGCCACGCTTTACTTTTTGCTTGGTTTCTTCTGTCGATTATTTCATTGATATCTTCTGGAAGTTGATCTCGTCTGTTGTTTTCATGTAGTGGCGCATACTCATCTAAGGTATCTATAATGGCTTTTTCTAGATGCACTATATATTCCTCGCATTCTGCGTCGGTTGTGATTTCCTTAGGTAGGTGTGTAGTTTTATTCTATAGGGTTTGTTGGAATCTGTGTCTGATTTCCTTGTTGTTTGCAATAGCGCGGGTGTTTCTTACCATTGTTTTCTCTCTGTCCACCATTATGCTTAACAGTAACCAGGGCACATGATCGGAGCCAACCGGTATTGTTTGTCGGCATGTTATGGTGTCAAAAGCTTGCGCATCGTGCGAGAAGATGGCTGCATCGAGGATGCCATAGCCCGCACTGTTAGGTCGCGAGGGTAGGCCGGTGTGGTGTATGGTGCAGACGTCAGAGTTACAGAGGTCACAGACGAGAATTCCCGCCCCTTCGTCTCTCGTCTGGTTGAGTGCGGTCATTTTAAGGTTGAGGTCCCCGATAGTGATGTTTGGAGCTTCGGATACGATGTCTTCTAGCTCATCATTAAGCGCTGCGACGTCGAAGTGCTCTGATCTGTGCGGTATGTATATCCCCTTAATTTTTATGGAATCTCCGGTCAGATGATCATAAGTGAGGTTGATAGCGACGCCTTCGATGAGGCGGTCTCTTTCTTCGGTACCTGGGGTGACGTAGGTCTGACTCCAGCGTATTCCTCTCATCACATACATAGCTGTAGTTAGATGTGACGCGATAGAGTGCGTGATCTTGTCGTAGTTCAGGAGATTCATACGGATTTTGGAAAAGTTCATCCGGCACTCGTTGACTACGATTATATGTGGTTTGTGACGATCGGCTAAGGATTTTAGATCAAGGAATTTACCTTTTAATCCTTGCGCATTGAGGTGCAGTATACGCAACTTATGATATTGATTTCTCGGATTATTTGTGGAGAAATTTTGAGAGAATTTCGTTTTGTAACTGTAGCTGGTGTAATATTTGTTTCATAGTTGTTTGTAGCTCTTGCCCTAAAGGCTCCATGCTGTTTTCTTTGTTTGTTGTGTGTTCATTTAATTGCATTGGTGGCTGACGTTGTGGTTGTTTTTGTAATTGGGACTCCTGTTTGGCCAATGGTGGATATTGTGAGGTGGAGGTTACATTCACGTACGAGACATTTTCCCGACGGTATCTCAATGCTGACTGTCTACGGTTGGCTGCTTCTCTTTTTTTTCTTTTCTTTTTCTTCATGGTGTGCCAATTGACGATCCACTGCCTTCTTGAACTTCTCGCATTTGGCTTGGTTAGCCCCATGGCCCGGTTTTTTGCATGCTGTACATATTTCAATATCTATGCCTTCTTGGTTTTGAATTGTGGAGGTGGGGTGTTTCTGCTCACCGTGACACGCCGATGTCGCATGTGTGAAGAGGTAACATCTCTTACATTGTACTACTCTTCTAGGGTCATCTTTGTATTCCTGAGGCTTCATGCTGAAGGCCTCGAAGTAGGCATGCTTTGTTGTCTTCATAAGCGTGGCAATTTCGTCGTATGAGTGAGTACCATCAAAGATGAATAGTTGTAGGTTACCTTTAATTGTTCTCATTTTGATCGGTATTACACCGATGCACCTCTCCATTTCATCAAGGCATGCCTCATTCGTTTCATCGTAGATGTTCGTGATGAGCACAACCTTCGTCTGGTGAATCTGCTTGGCTTTAGGGACGCGTGTCACGAAGCGGAGCCCATCGTCAAGTTTCCTCAACTCTTCTATAATGATTTTCGTCTTATCCGCGGTGTATACGCGGATCGTGATGGTTCTTTTGTTGCTAGAATGCTAGCCATAGCGTGTCTTGCTCCATGCTCTGTGGTTATTTTTCTAATTTTAGTAAGGTATTCCGGTTCATTGATTTTCTTGTCGTCTGTTATGATTATGCCAGGGATGTGAGTGGATGTTGTGATCGTTCTCGGCTGTCGCAGGGTCGCTGTCGAATTAGGAGTGACGACACCTCTCTTTCTCTTCTTGGGTTTGGGTGAGGTAAAAGTCGCTAGGTAGAGTCACAGTATTCTACGCCGACGTTACCGAATCATGTTTTACGTGATTGTGAAGGGACAGAGATAGGTTGGGAAGCGAGGAGAGTGCTCTGTCTTGTTAAGAAAACTTAATAATAGTAACTGTCTCATTACAAAAAATATATCTATTTTAAATTCAAGGTTAGAACTTTCCTGCCAGGGTCACGAGATTGTTCGAAAGAGATACCGTGACTCTGGCACATGGGCAACTGAAGGAACACGGGTGGGTTTTAGTCAGTAAAAGTCTGACACGCCCTCCCACTCCGCCCAGAGCGGGAGAAGTCATTTGATGATTTCCCATCCAAAAAAAAAAAAAAAAAACAAAAAAAAAAAAAAAACAAAAAAAAAAGGTTAGAACTTTCAGCCAGTTTTGTATTTTGAGCTTTACTCTGGCTGAGGTAAAGATATAAATAATAAAACTTATTTTTGAACGGAATGTAAGTGATCAATTTTGTATTGAGAACGTTGCCTTCGTTCATGTCGGAATAAAGTTCAAAATACAAAAACATGCCCGAGGGCTTAAACTTGGACGAAAGTTAGAGCTCGTATAATATCTTTACATAGTATAAAACAAAGTCGCTTTCCGCGTCTGTACGCTTCATCATCATCATCATCATCATTTCAGCCGAAAGACGTCCACTGCTGGACATAGGCCTCCCCCAAGCACCGCCACTTCGACCTATTCTGTGCTTCTCGCATCCAACGTATTCCTGTACGCTTAGATCTTTTAAATTACGCAACGGATTTAATGCGGTTTTCATCGATAGACAGACTGGTTCAAGAGGGTTTGTACAATACGCGGGCGAAGGCGCTGTCAAAAGCTAGTATTATATAAAATATATATCTCCTCCCCAAAAAAGGTTTTTCCAATAGTTTTCGAGCGAAGCATGCGCAAACAAACAGGTGAATCAAAATTTGTACATCATAGTTGTACGGCCAAAGATGTCAGGGACGCCTGCGTCGCTAATCTGGTTGGCTAGCTATGATATTGCTGTCCTCAATTTAAAAACATTACTGTAAATAATATAATAGAATAAATATACAGACATTATCAAGATTTTATCTTATATCGCCTGAACCCAAAAAAAGTGTTAACTGAACTACTAAAGGATTAATACAATAATTGACAACATCGAGATACTATTGAGACGCTGGCAAATAATCGGTCCAAGAATACAGATATCAGTCGACGACATTGCGGGTAGTCACGTGGACGTCGATTTATAAACAGATCAGATATGGATCGAGGTCAACACTATATTGTACTTTTATCTTAGTATTGATCTGAAACCTGCTACCTAATCATATCTATATTTCGAGTTTAAGATAAATAAATCACAGTATGTAGATTCTATGTAAAAATCTGATAGAAAGCGAATAATATCTAGCCAGGTATTTGTTTTTAGCGATAAAAAAAGTTTTATTAAAATATTCATCACCTGAGAAGGATCTCTGAGCAAATCTTCAGTGTGAACAACAATTCCCAATATTTCTGTACTGACTGCGCTTTGTACAGCAGCCGGTATGGAGGAACATCTAGGATCACGATATGGTTCATATTTTTTTGTTATGCCCTGAAAATAAAATAGAGATTAATTTGCTAGACATACTAGGTACTCACTAAACTAAAATACTTAACACGTAAATATTGCCCTCACACTATACTTACAATCGTTAAAAACATGACAGGATATTTATTTTGCTTTTTCCTGACCATGGTGCAAATATCTGGATTGAAACAGGAAAACACTATCCGGCGATCACCGGCATGCTTTAAGACGATCTCTAAAACCTGGAAATAAGAATAGATTCATTTATCGAAACTGTTTACAAACATCGTCTTCTCGGTACGCCAGGATACGCCTGTCCGGCCACGACATACAAATAAAAATGTCTAAGACAATGAACATTTGTTCAACGACAGTATAATTCTCTTTGTCTTACCTTATCAACGTAAGTATTCATATCAAAGGGGTTGTTCAGCTCAAAGGTACCATCATGCAACTCCATGGTCCACTTCAACTCGACGTTGAAACCAACATGAGGATCAATTTTTTTCAGAGTTTCCTCTAAAGTAGGAAATGGTTGATGTTCTTCCAAGTCATCATCGAAAAATAATGTTTCCCGTTTACGACCTTCAACTAAGTGATAAACCTACAAATAGAATTAGTTAAAGGAGCGATCTTGCCACAAGTATATATTGGTGTACCTGCAAACTCATTTTAGGATTACTGTATTTAGTGACGAAAATTCTTTAGATCGTTTCCTTTTGTCTTCGATCACTGCTGTGGCTGGTCATAGGATTCCTTTGTTTCGTCTAATCAACCTTATAGTTGCCTTCTTCAGCGTGTTGATCTGTATTTGATAATTTCCATTCAATTAGCCTTGCTTTTACTGAGACCATCTCTTATCAGATCACTTCAACCTAAATTCAACTGGGAAATACTGATATCATAGTAACTACAGCGATTTAAGACTGTAGTTAATAACTACCTACCTATAATGACTGTCGGTTTTATTCTTTTGTCAATTAAGACATTTTACCATGATCTCGATGTCTAAAAACCAGGCACGCGAAACGACCTAACGCGGTCGTTTCGCTCAGCATAACTTTGTAGATCTATCGACCGACAAAGTTGTTGTGTTATCGCCAATAAGGCTGAATAGCCGATACCGCCAACTCATTTTGTAGATGATGTCTGGATATTGGCGCGTCGTAACCAGTCAGTAACCATGCGGGTATGTGGTCATAAGCTCATGACCGTTGGATCGCATTCGTTTAGTCATTGGCGATGTGAGAAGAAAGTTTCGACTGCAATGGTGTAATCATGTTGAATGATAAATTGTAGAAAAAAAATCTTAAGGGTCCTCAAAACGATCAATTGCAACTATAAATTTTTACGTGATTGATACACATTGATCATCTTCTATCAAATGCAATTCAAGCGACTGACAATATAATTACAATTAATGGCAATTGAGCAATCGCAATTGTTCGTTTCGGAGAGTCTTTAATCTCAGGAATGACTGTGTGGATGACATAGTTGCCTTTTCCTTAGCACATTTAAAAGTTCCCTTTGTTTATTAGCTAAGTAGATATTTAAAAACGAAGCCTATGTGTCCTACATAGGCTTCGTTTTCAGTACAAAATATTTTCTGCTGACATTGAATTTACACTTTATTTTCCGTGACATAAAGTGCATGCAGTGCAGTTATGAACATCGACGCAGTCATCAAAAGGCCCCTTAGTGCGTCATCCGTACTTACTCGTGATCTTGACTATTGTTAGCTATATCGATGTGCGTACAACTTCAGACTAAGAAGTTTGTTAAAAATGTTATCTATAAAAGAATATTCAGGTCTATGCTCCTTCTGCCAGGGTCGCGGAATTGTTCGAAAGAGTTACCCTGGCCCTGGCTTAGCCAACTAAAGGCACACGGGTGGGTTTTAGTCAGTAAAAGTCTGACACGCCTTCCACCCAGAGCGGGAGACACGAGAAGCGGGAGAAAAAAAAGTTCTGTGCTCCTTTATGGTCACTATTGAGCCTAAGAAAAACTGCTTGCTGCAATAAGTAGGTATTTTAACTAAGTGCTGCAGTGCAGCATATTTTTTTATACTAACGTCATTTATCACCGAGCAAGCATAGGGGTAGGGTACCATTTCGAAATTTGAAAAGTCGCGATTGATAACCGAACTTGCATGTAGCTTATGTTTTAAACATGACAGAAACTGCATTGTCTGCATGCATCTTTTAATAACTATGATGATAGTGAGAATAATAAGATGTCTACAGATATAAATCAGAGAAAATTAGTAATGATATGATAGCGTACCTTCAGTTTCTGTAGGTGTTCCAAAGTCAAATCCTTCACAGGTACTTCTAACATTTCTAATTGGTTGATTTCCTTTTTTCTTTTCAATGATATACATACATAAAAGTCATGATAAATAACTGGTACCATATCTTTGCTTAGCTGCACATCAAATTCTAGCAAGTCTGCACCACTAGCAGCTGCTTTTTTAAGGGAGGCTATGGTATTTTCACGAATGGCATCTCCACTGTAAATTATTATAATTATGTTATTTTAAATGAATGCTAAATAATAGAACAAGATCAGGTCTCAAGTTAATGGATAAAGCAACTCACTCTTTGGTTTTAAAGCTAGCACCTAATCCTCGATGTCCAACTTCCAGACCAGTCCAAGATGGATCCCAATATTTTGCAAATGACACCTTAAGGTCACATAACTGCTCAGGCATAGGCTTCACAATTAAATATCCAATATTCACTGTTCCTAAAGGCCGATGTTTAACATTGCATGTCACAGGCAGGTCCATTGTACCCTCAGAGGACTTAAACATATTCGGCAGCACATATGTATAGCCCACATGGCACGGAGGGTCTTCAGATACAGCACGACTGCTGTAGCAATAGAAGTCCACAAGATATGCAAGAGATGTTATATCGGGAGCCGTAACATTTATGAGTAAAACATCATTTGGTTTGTAATCCCTCCCAAACTGCTCCTGTGGCTTCATAACACAAACAGATGGATCATTGTCGAGAGTAGAAACATCAACAGGCACTCCTGCTGCAGCTCCACCTACATCCATGCTATGGGATGAATCATCAGCCTGCACTTCTGTTCCAAAAGATAATTTGACAGGCGTAACTTTAATACTCATAATTCTTTTAGCCAGACAACTCTTAAGTTTTAATGGGTTATTCATGAATTGAAACTGCAGCAACGTAGTTACTGTGAGCCAACCAGAAGATAGCAACTGTTTGCCATCATAATAACCGTATGTATCAATATAAGGGTGTAGTATTGTTTCTTTGAGAATTCGTGGCTGTTTATGTGTTTCCCATTGGTGAATGGTGATATCCGTAGGGTTGGCTTCATTCGGAATACATTTACCATAACGGTACAATATGTCATAGGTGTTTGGAACTGTAATTGATTTCCACCACAAATCTGTACCTTCTTCATGGTCAAGCATAACTATTTTTTCATAGTTCCACTCACCAAGCTCTGGAATACTTCCTGTGATGAACATCCTTTCTTTGGGTCCAACATTTGGCGCGCATACCGTGAATTTCCATTGTTGTGATGGTACTATTACTACAGGTTCAGTTTTTTTCGCTGCCATTTTTTTTGGAGCTTTGTATTTTGGTTTTTTCGGGTCTTCTAAAAAAAACCAGCGTTGCATCTTGTTATGACAGGATTTTAAATTTCGTTTTAATACATTGCAAACAATAGATTTAAACATGAAAAAATACACACCAGAATATTAGAACACTAAATATACATCGTCTCCTAATCTATTTGGTCTACCTTACTCGGTTTTGATCGCGAAGCAGCGACCCGACCCAGCCAGCTCCAGCCAGCCACAATTTCACAAAAACAATGATCTGATGTCAACAGCACACATTTGATTCGATGACCGTGACTCTGTGACAAATGTGACAATGACGTTTCGTATAGGGATACGAAAAAAGTATCGATACTTTGTGGAATCGAGTACGTTTCGCTTCGATACTAGATACTTTTGTACTCGATACTTTGTATTCGGTACTTGTACTTAACAAGTACTTTTTTACTAGTATTGTATTAAATAATTTATAAATAATTATTAGAAAGTTTGATTTATAATGGATAAAAAATATTAAAATTTACTGTCCAACGCGGACGTTGGACAGTGGAAATGCTGGATCGGGAGGTACTACTGGAAGCCTCAATTGTCCAGGCCTGGGTGTCTGTATCGGACATGCCTAGTACTATAAACGACGAGGCGGTCAGGTGGTCTGCGCTCCCTGTCCTTCAAGGGCGGAACACATTGAGAGGAGGAGGATCCCGGCGAAGTGGATGCCGTTGATGACAATGACGTATCCGAAGTAACTCAGAAGTGAGAGCCGGGGTGTTGCGCCTACAAGCCAAAAACATCGCCCCAGGGCCAGACGGCGTATCAGGCCGTGCACTGGCAGACGTGTGGCGGTGATTCACATATAGTATACATGGTTAAAGAGGTTAAGTAATTAGAATAGGAATACTAACATAGGGGTAAGAAAAATTGTTACTAACACAACTGAGTCTTGTTACTTTTTAATAAATAAATATATATATGATCTATGCGGGCTCTCTGGCCCCGATATGCACGCCATCTAACCACGTGCCTCGAGCGGGATCAGTTTTCACCGCGTCGGTGGAAAGCTGGCAAACTGGTTCTACAACTAGTACTGCTGGTTTTGGACAAGGCTGTAATCGCTGATTGCATCGTCCAACATTTGACCGGCGTGGGGCCAAGATTTGGCGGATAGCCAGTTTGCTTTTCATCAGAGGCGCTCCACCGTGGATGCCATAATACAATATAGAGCCCTAGCGAACGATGCTGTCGCCCATGGTAAGATAGAGTCAGCGGTGTCCCTGGATATCGCCTTTAAAACCTTGCCCTGGAGTTGCACAAGGGAGGCACTCATATATCATCGTCTACCTTCGCCGCAATATCGTAGACTATTAAGCGGAGAGAGCCGTAATCTACCCTGGTCGGGAAGCATGGAGTCGGCGAGAGACGACGTACGGTGTTCCACAGGGCTCGGCCTTTGGGCCGCTCCTGTGGAACATTAGTTATGACTGGGTGCTACGCGTCGCACTTCCCCATGGCATCCACGCAACCTGCTACGCCGATGACACTCTGATGAAGACCCAGGGGCAAACGCACCTGCAACCGGCCATACCGGTCACGGCAGGGGTTGCGCAGGTCGTTGGAAGGATCCGACGTCTGTGTCTCGAGGTGGCTTTGCACAAGTCTGAGACGCTCTGTTTCCATGGGCCTCGGAACACGCCACCTCGGGATTCACACATAGTGTTGGGAGGCATCCGGATCGGTGTTGAGTCGATAATGAATTTTGGGACTCATCCTCGACAGCCGGTGGGACTTCCGGCTGCACATTCAGCGGCTGGTGCCCAGGTTGATGAGCGTCGCAGTAGCTCTTGCGTGACTGCTACCCAATTTGGCGGGGCTCAAGGCCTCTTGCCGGAGACAGTACGTGGGGATCTATGGTCCATAGTTCTGTATGGAGCGCCCGTCTGTGCGGACACCCTGACAGCCTGCAACGTCGCATTGCGAAGATCGCACAGAGCTATGGCTGTTGTGTCTTGGGCCTTCCAGGACTAATATAAAAGACTGTTTAATGATGAACAAGAATGTAATTGAAAATTATAGCTTACAGAAAAAGTCTCAATTTTTGCAATGCTCTTGTCATGGAGTAGAATCGGATACGTTCAACAAACATCTTAAATTATACGTTCGGAATTTCTAGTACACTACAATGGCTTTTAGGGTGATTAGGAGATACCGTATCACCTACGAGGCGGCAACTCTCTTGGCCGGATCAACGCCCTGGGATCTGGATGCAAAAATCCTATTTTCCTTATATCGTTGGCGGAACGGGGAGCTAGCACGCGATCAGTGTCCAGTTCACCGGCATTTCAAGGCACGAAGGACCTAGCTTCCGACCCAAATCCTAGTGGCTGAATGGAGGGAGCGACTTGCACAACCCAGGTGGGGGTCGCCACAATAGTGGCGGTAAGGCCGGTTATTAAAGAATGGCTGGAGAGGCAGCATGGTGCCCTTAGTTTCTGACTGATGCAGGTGCTAATTGGACACGGATGTTTCAGGAAGTACCTGCTTTGCATAGTTCGAGAGCGAACGCCCTCTTGTCATCACTGTGTAGACTGCCCCGAGGATACGGCGCAACATACGCTGGAGGAGTGCTCAGCGCTGTGCCCTTGTCGCGACACTTGGTGCAGCATATATATCGCTTCCGGTCATGGTTCAGTCCATGGTCGGAAGTAAAAATGTGTGGAATGCTGTCGCCTCTTTTGCGAGGAGGCGATGCTTGCAATGGAGGCGGCGAAGAGGGAGAGAGATAGAGAGAGCATACCTCTCATTCCACCCACACCAGAAGAGCAGCTGGGCGTCGAAGGGCGCTTAACGATCTCGGCCACAATAAGGAGAACCTGCGGGCGGCGAATTTGGGGCAGGCTCAAAGAAGTGGCACGCAGTATGCGCGCCTTAATAGGAGGATGTTCGTTTATGGGATCGGCCGCACTTTGTGATGGAGCTGACTAGGCATGGCGAGCCGATATTAGTCGTGCGAATGTTCAAGTACCTCCCGATCCCCTGACCCATGATACTAGAAGGAAGAGTGGGGTTTAAGTCGGTAGGAGTCCGACATAACATCAGTTCATCCCAAGCGGGAGGTTTCCATGAGATTTCCCCACGAAAAAAAAGGTGGCGAACTTGGAGATAATCTCCCCAGCTTGGCCACATTTATATCTCAAGATATATTTCCTCAAAAATTTTGTCACCAATTAGTAGGTAACGATGAAGGTTGGCGATCTATGCCGCAGTGTACGTCGCCACCCGGGGGCAACTTGGAATTTATTTCCGGTTGTCACCAGATGGCAATTCATGTGGGAGCAACTGGGAATTTTTGCATGTGTGTGGGTGTTTCACAGACCAATATGATGTCATGCATCGTATAGTTTTAAAAATTAAACAAACGTCTTCAAGTTAAAGAATTTATATTCCGTATAAACGCTTAGAAGTATTTTTTACAAATATACATGTTTTATACAACTATTACTTAGATATTATTTACATTTATCAGTCTCTTTGAGTGTCTAACTCTAAACAAAGGCTGCATACAGTATTTATTTGCAGCGAAGTGGCAAGTAGATATGAAGTGTAGAATAGCTGCTTCAGTTTCCTACAACCCCACACTACACTTGCAACAATTACGTAAATGCAGCCCAGAATTTATGATAATGACTTAATTTTTTTACAACAAACCTTATAGCTTAATGTACTTATTCTCAAAATGGACAATTTACACCGGGATGTAAAAACGTACAATTATCACCTTGTCGACATGATCCTTTTCGCTGGAAATATATACAAACTGCTTTGCGACCACCACGAGCACCTCCTCTACCCCGAGGAGGGCCATCCCAGCTTCCAGCATTTTTACCTCGCCAGTGTCCACCATTACCACGACCTCGCATAGCTCCTCGGAAATTAGTCAAACCAGGAAAATTGTCTGGGCCGGGTGGCCCTTGGGGTCCCGACATGTTAAAATCCATCGGAAACATATTTTGAGGCATATTAAAACCTTCTGGCGGACCAGGGAACATCGGATTCGGTCCTACAAACATCTCTGGAGACATCATCATTCCTTCTGGGGGCATCATCATTCCCGGGGGTAAGTTCCCGGGCGGCATGACTCCAGGAGCCATGGGACCTGGCATACCGTTGCCCATCATATGTGGCGGGACCCCGCTTGGCCATTCAGCGGGAACCATATTACCGCCTTGAAACCCAGGTACGCCGGGGAATTGTGGGTTTGGAAAAGCAGTAGGAAATTGATTCATGTTTGGTGGGAACATATTAGGAACATTTATGGTAGCCGATGCTGGAGGCGCGTTGCCTTTGGGTTCAGGCCAAGGCATATTTCTAAAATCGCTTATATTATCCTGGTTGCCTGTAACATCTTCTAAGGGTATAGTTGTCGGTTCAGTGTAGGGATGCGTTTCAGGCTCAGGTTCTAATGCAGAGTCGGGTATCATTGATTTGGTGAAATAAAGAGGTTGTAACGTTCCTTTTTGACGTATTGCCTGAATGTCCTTTTCTTTGCTGTTCTTACCATGCTCTACCTGCACTTGTCCTTCGGCCTCGACAAGGATTAGTGGCCTCCAATTAGTCTTTTCTTCCATGACGTCATCATTACTAAGATTCCTTCCCTTCTGGAATGCGTCTCTTTCGTGGATCCTTTCTAAATATTTCATATCAGTAAAGGTCTTGGTCACATTAACTCTTTCAGTTTCATCAAGTTCAAAGTACTGAATTTCCTCCAATTCAGATTCTGGTTTCCATTTAATACTTTTTTTAGGTCCTTTTCGTTTATGATAACATAAAACTCCTTTAAGTCCATTAATTGTTAAAGTATGTGGTTCTGATGTGTCCATTTCCTCTTCAATCTCTTCCTTAACATCTTTTTCTTCATCGGCTTCATTGGTATCGGAATCTTTCTCTGAAACCTTTTCTTTGTTTTCTTCTGTTTCAAGAGTGTCCTGGTAAAACCTAGGTGGCACTGATTTGCTTTCACTATTTGGACTGCTCATGTTAGTGGGTGTGTGTGGCGGTGAAGCATCGTTTCCAGAATTTCCATCCTTAGATCCACTTGTTCGTCGTTTTCTTTTCTTTGGATCTCTTTTGTTAGTTGCTGAAGCATTCAGCGCATCCATGAACATGTCACTTTCTAACAAAAGAATTGCTGAAACAATAGAACAACAATGTTATAAATAAAAATAGCCAACGTATATTTTGTAGGATACAATGAGAAAGGTTAATTACAATAATAAAATAAACTAATAACAAATTTGTGTTAAGACCAAAATGTATAAATAACGGGTTCTCATTTGAAACTTCAATAAAAAATGTAACTTGGCACTTTGTTTAAAAGATACGGTAACAAAATACAGGTAAGCATAAATATTTAGATACCTAGGAGCCCTATTATTGAATGATATAGGGTGCCAGGGACACTGACGCCCTAACTGAAACCATTAATCCAGCACGTGATTCTAGAATTTAAAAAAATCTGCTATGTCATAGAAAACTGCAATACCTACACGGTAAAAATGAATAGAACAACTATATTTTTTTTTAATAACCGACAAACATTTTGACTGTCAGTTATGTAAAAAAAAGGGTTTAGAATCGTGTACTGAATCCATGATTACACTGCGGGGTCGATGTCCCAACCATCCCCTATAACACAGGATACCTAACTAGGTATAAGGATTAAAGGATAGAGCAGGCCATTTGAAAACCTTTTACAACTATCATAATGTTTGACAAAACTATGTCAGACACCTGTGTCTCTAATAACGAAAGTAAATATCTATCAGGTACAGCACTGGTGGTTACGGCACCCGAATAGGAGAGACCGATAGTTCCAAGGTACCTAGTCAATACAATCAAATAATCATATTAGTAGCATGCGAGATAATAGCTGGTGCCGTTATAGCCATCGTTACACCGTACTTTATCCAAAACTTTACAATAACTTTAAAAGACAAATCCGGAAATATTTAAAGATTACCTAGGTATACAAAAATTTATCGGATAAGTACCTATGAACCTAAATGAGCTTGTTGTTGATCAGACATAGCTGCTGGCTAGTTCGGATACATAAAAGAGCTTTATATAGGTAAGTACGTACCTGATAAAATATGCAATAATGCATCCTATAAAAATATTAAACGATACGACTGATTCTTTATTCGAAAATCTTATTATTGGTGATAATGCTAACTTATAAAGTCTAAGAATTGGGTGTAGGTACTAAAGGTAATACTCCTCTGCCTATCCTCTCGAGGATTACAAGCGTGAAGTTGTTATAAGTTGGGAATTGCTAAGATTAACGTTTCACAATCGCAAACGAAACAAATATGTACCTTAAAGGTAATGTAGGTTTAGTAGGTACGCACCTAGTCATTTTATCGTGTAACTAGGTACCTATAGTTCCTGATACCTCTAATGGGACCTGAAGGTCGCACGGTCAGCAAGGAGTATTTTAATACTTTAGATTTTGAAAACATATTTATTGGACGCATTATGTAAATACGGATTACATAATCAGCATATAATATTCCTACTACAGGCCTCCTCTCAGTGGGAGGGAGCGGGTTGTAATTCACCACGAGAGCCCAGTGCGATGTTTTCTCTGTCCCTCACGATTTCTTCCTTCACCGTTTTGAGAGCAGTGTTACTGAAATTATTTATTTACAAAAATTGCACATGACCGGGTCCGAACCTTCGACATACAACTCGGAGGTCGAGACCGCTACCACTGGGCCACCACTGCTCTGCAAATATACATTATAAAATAATATTGTAATGTTGGTTAAAATTAAGCCTTTTAATCAATTTTCGAAGTTGACTGTACCTAAAAGCAATTTAATTGTTTGTACTCAAACCAAACAGACGACTTTTTGTTGGTAATATACGTACGAAATCCTTTAATTTACAATGTAATTTAAAATATTATTGTTGTAGGTATACACATAATAATAAATACAAACTTTAAAAGATACTTTTTATAAGTACAAAATTGTATCTAATACTACGTAGGTACGTATTTTGTTCTAATTAGGTTGTGAATACCCTGCACCCTAATTGCGAAACGCACAATTTAACAGAATAGTGGGATTGAAGATTATTTCTAAACCATTGCGTCATTTGTTCGAATATATTTTCGGCTCAGCAACGTAAATAACGCAATGAATGTTGTTTAACTATGAATATTAAACCAATTCCTGCCAATAAAAAGTTCCGCAATTACCCCTCTGGATGTTTTATTCTCTTGAGGACAAAGAATCGCACTTTCTGTGTATTGATGACATGTTTATTAAAACGGGATTATTTAATAGGTACATAAAACAACATTCACACGTGCTGCCTGTCAACGAGCGTGCACCTTTCACTTTTACCCGACCGGGGCGAAGCCCAAAAGTAGGTTAATGTTTTTGATAACTTGTTTGCCGGAGCTTCTGTCTATAACTGACAATCATAAAATTATACAAAATTAAGCCGTGACTGATACAACAAAAAAATAAGTTATCGGTACCAAAAGAATTATTATTACCCTTTGGATTCTTTACAGCTATTGCATTCAATGCCTATTAGCCGAAATGCCGATAAAATTATAGATGGGAACCACGAAAGCAATTTAATGGAATTAATATACATGGAAGATAGGCACATTGTCCGGACAGAATACGATGTCATCCACCAGAACCACAAGTATTTTATGCAGCTATGACGACTTTAGTAACTCAACCCGTAGGGTATGTTCCACTTGAGCTTTAATAAATAGTTCAACTCGTGACTTCCGGAGGGGTCATTAGCATCAACAGTTTAAGATAAAAAGATGTAATCAATGCTATTCTGTAAAAAACTTTTAAACAAAAAATTTAAGGCGCTGAAAAATCAATGAACAAAGATCACTCAAAGCGCCGACTCATAATTTTAAGGTTTATTACACGGTTTATTATTTGTTGCTTTTCAGTTTTTTCGGCGGTTAAACTTTTTGTGTTTTTATTTTATAATTTTTGTGGCTTTAACTCGTCGAATGCCCTAATTAGAGACACAATAGAAAGACAATTGCTTATGTCGCACTGTGTAACATAAGACATTCGAGAGGTACTAATAATACTTGGCAAGGTATACCCTATCCAATGAAAAAAGAATTATCAAAATCGGACTACTCTGTATAAAGTTATGCGTGGTTATACATTACAATCAGTGAGTGAACAATCAATCATCCCCTGTTTTCCGACCCTTAGGGTTCGATTTTGTTTTCCAAATTTATATGGGATCACCTTCGGAGTACTTATACCTTTTCCAATAAAATTTTAATTATTACAATCGGACTAATATTCAAAAAGCTATGCGTGGTCAATCATAAAAAAAAAAACAAAAAAAAAATATACGCGTCGAAATGATAACCTCTTCCGTTTTTTTCGTCGGTTAAAAATAAAACACTCGTGAAGGTCGAGTGCTCGCGTGTACTATTCTAATTGTGTATTATTATTGCGTATAAGTGCGGGATTGGTTTGAGAATCTGTCATTTTAACGTTAGAACGCAAGTTGTTTATCAGATAATTTGAGATGGACAAGCCTGCGAGTCAGTCGTTAAAATCAATGCGACATTTACAGCGTCGCCAGCTACAGCCCCGCATCATTAGTTATTCAAACCAAACTGCAGCAGCACTGTTGCCACACAGCTTACTTGAAGCAAAGCTATAAGTTTATTTAATAGCCAATAACGTGTAACACTGGCACAATAAAAAAAAAAATAACGCACTTTACTCCCATCTTATGTTCCTATGTATTATGATCAGCTAGCTGTGCCCACGGCTTCACCCGTGTGGATGTTTAAATGGACGTGCTGCCGGGACAAAAAAAGAGCCTATGTTACTCCTTATAACATTAGCTATCTGCGAATGAAACTCCCGTCAAAATCGGTCCACCCGTTTTCAGAGATTAGCCGGAACAAACAGACAGACGGAAATTTGATTTTTTGATGTAAGTACCGTAAGTAATTTCATGTGCATTTACTGAAAAGCTGTTCATTTGAAATTACAAACAGACACTTCAACTTTATTTATTTGTATAGATACGTGTGAGTTTTAAGGCTTCCAAAAACAGGCGCGACGCAACTCTCGTAGAATAATTTCTATGAAAACTTCATAGAATTTGTTCTACAAATGTCGCGTCGCGCCTGTCCGAAGAAGCCTTTACGTCGTGAAAAGTTTGCGGAATCATCACCGAAGTTTGATTAGGTACCGTACCTAGCTACGAGACATTATCTGGATGTTTTGTTCGTATGTTATAATATATTATTTATATATTAGTATAGAGATTATTATGTGATGTTACAGATGGGACTCCCGTTCTTCTTTCCACCCAAGAAATATTTAAAATCTCGTTTTATCAGACGAAATCGAGGTGGTAAGTACAGTCAACGATAAACGTATTGACGTACTAAACGAATATTTATCAGTAGACAAGTTTATTTCACATCAAATTATTCGATTATTTATCAGAACGGAACAGTGTTATATTCCTGTTTAAAACGCTCAAGACCTTGTACCTAAACGACATACGAACAAAACATCCACTTACCTAGGTAAATACAGTTTCTTCTTGATGGACTAGCTTTATGGCCTTCGTTTTTGGTAGGTAGGTACACTTTGACATCGCAACCGCGCATCGGTGTTTGTACATTTTGACTTTCACAGAGCCTAAAGTAACGGTAGGTAAGCTGTGCGTTTGATTGTACCAAGCTAAAGAACACTAGGCAATTTGTAAACTTGTATGAGAAATGATTTATGAACCAATACAAAACAATATTCTTACATCATGATAACATTTATAGAAGTTAATGGTATGTACACAAGGATTTATTCACCATTAATACTGAACAGACGGCGACCTACCATCTGTAGAACAAAAAAAATCAAGTATTTTTATATCTATCGCATTTTTTATCTCCCGCATCTTCGTTATCAAATTTTTCTTACATTGTATTGAACCGACCCGGCTAAGTTGATCGGAGTCGAAAATAATAAAACAATCGTCCCAAGTGTGACGATGCTGACGCTGGTGACGGATGGCTCATTGGTTCATTTTCATTTATTTTACCTACCAATATATCCTGATCTCCTTTGACTTTTACGCCAAATATCTTGTGAATGTAATAAAAAAATTATAGGCAGACGAATAAATAATATGTTAGCTTGGGCAAGTAGCACGTTCTTAATATTTCAAAATCTTGAGCCCGTTGAAAGTTAAGTAGTCATTTATTGGCAACTTTTACAGTAAATGGATATAGATAAACAAACTTTAATTTTTAGCTTTTGTTGAACTGATTATGCTCTGTTATTTATCATCTGGATCTGCGACTTCCACATCCCCCTTAAACTTAAGGGGAAGATATATAAAACCATGGTCAGACCTGCTGTCTTGTTTGGGTCAAAATGTTGGGCCACAAAAGGGATGAATGAAAGTCAATTACAGCTGAGATGAGAATGTTAAGAGGGATGTGTGGTGTTACACGAATGAATAGAATACGAAATGAGTACATAAGAGGAAGTCTGAAAGTGGCACCAATAACTGAAAAGTTGTGTGGGAATCAGTTGTCATGGTATGGTCACGTAATACTGAGGAATGAGAAAAATGTCGTTAGGAAAGTATTGAGTATGAATGTCGATGGCTATAAGAGTAGAGGGAGACCAAAGAAACGATGGATGGACTGTGTGAATTATGATATAGATAGAAAGTGGGTGACTACTGAGATGAAGACTAATAGAGAAGTGTGGAAGAAAAAGACATGTTGCGCCGACCCCAAATAAATTGGGATAAGGGCAGGAGAATGATGATTTATCATCTGGATTGAATGACATGTTTAACACATTTAGTCGACGAAGCTGTGATATAAATACAATGTAAGTAAAAAAAAAAATATATATATTATACAGTGAATGGCACATCAAGCGTAATATCGACAACGCCTTTTCACAGCAGTAAGGGAGGTTTTATAGTTGCGCCACGGGTATATATGATTTGTCATTTATTTATACGGATTATGAGAAGCGAGGTGCTTTTTTTTTAAGGACATCGTTGTTCAACCACCTATGAGGTTGTCGGCTGCTTAATCGGACTTGCCTGTGGCTACCTTGATAATTTAAGGCTTCCAGCTAGGTCTTGAAAACTTAAAATTAGAGCGATAACTCGCTAAGGGCACTCCCTGTGGGTTACGTACCTCGGCTTAGGGCTTCGCTGGTAGAGGGCAGCAAGGAACGGGCTGGATCGGAATGATTATTATTTAGTAACAAATTTAAAACTACAGGCTTAGCGGCGCGGGCTGGCTCGAGCAAGGGTCGGGGCGGACATGAATTGGGACGTCGCGGCGGGCCTCGGCGGCGAGGACTGAAGTCCGTGTCGCGTCGGTGTATCTTTAGAGTGCTAGTGAGTTTACTACTCTCCTGTAGAAGGGTTGTAGTGTCACCGGGAATGGTTAGGGTATGCCTCGGTCATTCGCACTAATGCGGGAGGGAGTGTAGTGGGCGGCTGTAGGGGTGTGTGCATTCGATGCATCTATTTACTAAATATTCGGACACCGCGCTCTACGTGATTTCTGGAATTGCTTTCAACTTCTGGCAGCAACTTCACAGATGCAAAGATCCGTGGCGTGTGAACTTATTCATTTGAACAAATTAAAAAAAAAATCTTCAAAAAAAAAACACTACCACGTGAAAAATATAAAACCGACTTCCGTAATTAAATTTATTATTCACTTACGTGATAGGTAAGTGGGTATGTACTAAGTAATTTTTTTAGGAAGGCTGTTGTTTTTTTTATAGTTTTTATTTTCATTTTTAGAACTTCTACTATACAGAATAAATTCATAATTGGGTGTAAGGTGTGGTCAAAACCG
This sequence comes from Aporophyla nigra, assembly GCA_947507805.1. Taxonomy (NCBI): domain Eukaryota; kingdom Metazoa; phylum Arthropoda; class Insecta; order Lepidoptera; family Noctuidae; genus Aporophyla; species Aporophyla nigra. The sequence continues at coordinate 14,614,962 of OX382302.1, read as the reverse complement.
ATTACGACACCTGTAAGTGGATTAGTATGGTACGTGTTATTGAACTACCTAAGCAAGCTTAATACAATTTATATGGGACTACCCTGCAGGCCTCCTCTACCAAATGAAAAAATAATCCCAAATGGACCCAGTACAATCACGGAGAAATCGATGAACAAACATGAAAAAAAAAGAAGTTCGAATGCGTAACCGCCTCTTTTTTTTGAAGACTACTGTCAACTCATCATGGCAAAAACAGAAATGCTCGTTTTTCACTAACAATATTTCTCTCGCAATTTAAGATAAAGCCTAAAGAAAAGTTTATTTATTGGATTGTCAACGCTGTGCCGAGAGATAAAAATCAAACGTTTAGATGTCACCTAGTGTTACTGAAAACAGGCATAAATGACATTGTTGCTGTTATTCCGTAAATGATAAGGTTTGACTTAGATATAGTCAGCGTCAATAATATCGGGACGAGCTGACTGTTCAAATAGATCTAAACTATGAAAATTAAATATTAACTCAATGACACAAGGAAAGTTTCAGAATGAAACGACAACTGTCATTCTGACAAGAACTTTATCCAATTGAAATAAAGTTTAATTTTCTTAGGTGTTGAGATAATTTCGAACAGTCTCCCCAGTCGTCCCGATATTTTTGATGATGACTGTACTCAAGGTGCATTCACACCAAAGATACTTTTGTGGATTAAGGTTTGCAACTGTTGTGGACAGATAACAAAAAGTCACTTAATAAAATAAATAAGTTAAATCAATGGTTATGTTGCAAATGTTTCCAAAAAGTAACTCTGGTGTGGATTTAATTTACATACATAACATGCAATATATTCCGTATGTAATTGACATAAATAAAAAAAAGGTCTAAAAAAAAGACATGCTTATTTTCGTTCAAAATGTTATAACATTCGACTAAACGAAAGTTATGTGATTTATGAATCTATTATTGCAAAAAGATTTTAAATGAATTTATACTTCAAGTTTTACTTATGTTTACACAGAAAAGCAATTAGTAACTCTATCATAAATACACCACACAGCTCGTATTCACACACATTCAGTCACTATACACCAATAACATCAACACACAACATCATACAAACATCAACACAAAATCTCCTTTTAATTTTTTTTTGATATATTAAATATTTTCTAATTTTACCCACCTTACGATTGGTAGTAATGGTAGCAATGTATTAATTAAAACCGAACTACCTGCTAAATATCTCAAAATGTTATGTTCACTGATAAAGTGTGTGATTATTGGAGAACGAGGAAAATTTACCTATCGTGATACAGTCTTTACTGGTACGGAGGTTAGTGAGAATGACTGGAGTGTGTGAATTACTCCCTAACGTCTTGATTCTTCGATTCGACCTAGATTTTTTTTTTTTTTTTTTTACTCAATTCATAACAACAAAGTTTTCATAGAAATTGTTTCACAAGAATAGCGTGACCCCGTTTTATAGTGTTTTAAGTAGCCTATTTTTCGGACATCGCATTTTATTAAAAATCTGATAAGACAATCATGTGAATGCTCTGGCATTCCATCATTGTAACTAGCATGTTTTGGTTTTATGGATATTTTTTTGAAAATAGTTTCATTTTCATCTATACTACAGCTGTGTGGCTGATTGTTTGTTTGGTTGAACGCGCTAATCTCAGAAACTACTGGTTCGAATTTAAAAAAAAATCTATTAGTGTTTGGTAGCCAATGTATCGAGGAAGGCTGTAGGCTATACTAAGTTATTCCAAATTAACTATTTTTGCTAGGGTTGTCACATTTTGGTCCCGATTATACCGACAAATGTTTTATTCGATATCAACTGCGCTCCCCGGTTTCGCCCGTGTCCATTAGTTTCGATCCCGTGGGAATATCGGGATAATAGTTCTCTTATGTACTTATCATGTGCCAAATTTAATCTAAATCCGTTCAGCCATTTTAGCGTAACAAACAAGCTGTTCTCTATAATAGTTTAGTTTATTACAACATTAATTCATACTCAAAATTTAACACTGATACTATTTTTATCAGCTGTTTAATAAAAATGCAATGAAAAATGGGTTTCTTAAAACGCTTTGTTTCTCAAAAACATTATTTAAAAATACTTATTCAATAAATTAACAGGTATTTACAAAAATGTATCTTGGATGTTCAGTTACATTTCAGACTAGCGAGCCATACGTGTTTCACATGGTGAACTACTACTATTTGACAAAATATTGAGTTTTCTGTTTCGTAAACTTAATGTATTAGACATATGTATATATATTCTCTAAATGGTGGTGAAAAATCCGATGCGGTGTTTAGAACAACGTGGTAAAGCGACTTCAACTTATTAATATCTGTAGCTGAATATGATAACGGGATGCTGTATGGTCGTAAAATATTGAATACGCAAGATTAAGGTTTACGTTAAAACCTACCTGTCTATTGAAGCAGAGAGGAGCGAAGTCCACCAATAGATTTTGGGTAAACCAGTCACTTCCCCGCTGTAATAAACACGCACCTTATCATAGGTACGCAATCACACAACATTTTGTATGTTCATTAATTTACCTATACTACTGCTAACACCATAAAGTTCGAAATTACAGGATAAAGGTTCGAAAATACAGACACCCAAGGATCTTTGTCTTTTGTCTATATCATCATCTGAATAGCTTGTCCCAACTAATTCGGGGTCGGCCTTCAGTCTAACAAGATGAAGCTGAATACCAGTATTTTACATGGAGCGACTGCCTGTCTGACCTCCACAACTCAAGTTACTGAATAATACGATTGTTGTCAGATTTTTGGGTTTCTGACGACCCGTAACGACTGTCAAAGATCGTGTATTTTGTCTTTACATTCAATACGTTAGTCGCTAGTCAAATCTACTTCTACACCTACTTTACGAAATTAAAAAGTAGAATGCCAAGTGGGCATCTAAGTATAAAAAGGTCCAACATAAATGCCGTTTAAAATTATTTTAGTAGGCAATTCCGTAAGTTATTTTATTTAACAAAATAAAAAATTCTCGCAATAAAAGTTATATAGCTACCTACTAATTCTAACTTGAATTACATTTAGAAAATAATATGTATAAATAGGCAGGTAGGTAGGTATAGGTGTGATTGGTTCCGGCCTTCTATTGCCTAAGCCCACGTTCTCACGGATGTAATAAAGCTGCGAGATTTTTTTGCGCACTGAATCTGCAACTCTTGTGTTGAACCGAACACTCAACTGATTCATTCAATTCTCTGTGTTCAACCCAACAGTGTCCCGCCGCGATTTTATTCCGTCTCTGGGAATGTGGGCTTAGTCCACGTACACAGGGGCGTAAAATATCCGGCAGAAAATTTGCGCGCACTCGATGTTCATCACACTGCTTGGCGCAGAGAGTTTAATCGAGCAGTTTTTTTCTGTTGGATAATGAATTCTCGGGTCAACACCAATGCACGATTAACATCCCGCCGCGATATTTTTCGTCAATGCGAAAACGTAGTCTTATTAAAATTGTAATTATTATTATTACCTATGCATCTATTGTTTGATGGATGAGCGTATTTTACACTTATTTTAAAGAAAACATCATAATATAAGTATTAAACTTATATTAGGTAGTAGGTACCGACATACCTAATCTATTTCATCAGACGTTGCAGGGGATGCCAGATTTTATCGTGAGTTAAAGTTAATATAGGTATATAAGTAGGTAGGTACAAAACTTACAACAGCAATCTCAATCTAGAGGGAAAATGTAGGTACCTACCTAGTTAATTATTTAGGGGAATAATTTTTATAAACATCAGATGATTTTAGTTTTTTCCTACTTACATATTAGTACTACAAACTTTGAAACATTAGTTGAGCAGACCAGATTTTAAGTTTTTTAGAAACACTTAACAACACTACCTATCCATAATAAGAAAATATGTTTTTGTAAAAATATTTCAAATTATACTTAATATGTAAGAAAATAAATAAATGAAATAAATACATTATTCAGGTTAACGCACTAATATATTGTGAGCTAGGTACAATGTTTTCTGTATAAATAAGGTCTAGCTACGTGGGAACCTATTATGGAGTTCTGACAGAAGTGTACAGGTGTAAATCTAGGAAAGTAATAAGCATTCGTTAAACGAAAGTGTTGGCGTATTACCCATATATCTATAGGATTTGATAATGGGCGACAGTATTCCTTTAACTACAACGTTTCTACCTTCCCAATACCTATTTATTTGTTTACTACTTATCTGGCACAGCTTATTTAGGCATTGATTAATATAGGTATTATCAAAAAACCGGCTAAGTGCGAATCGGACTCGCGTACGAAGGGTTCCGTAACATTATCTAACAGAAACGGCAAAAAAAAAATCACGTTAGTTGTATGGGAGCCCCCCCTTAAATATTTATTTTATTATTTTTTAGTATTTGTTGTTATAGCGGCAACAGAAATACATCATCTGTGAAAACTTCAACTCCCTATCACGGTTCATGAGATAGGTACAGCGTGGTGACAAACTGACGGATAGCGGAGTCTTAGTAATAGGGTCCTGTTTTTTTTTTACCCTTTGGGTACGGAACCCAAATAAATAATGGTCAAAATTCTAGCAAAATTCATTTAAATTTTAAGTCTGGAGAATAAACATGTTTGTTGTTGTTGTTGCTAATATTAGCTTTCTGCACACCTTCTCCATATAAACTCTAATAATTGTGCTAAGCTTCATACTCCGTCGTCAACGTAATTTTCGTAAAAAGGTGTAACTTTTTTTAATGCTTCATGTTAATATTTAAATTATAACATGCATTCGTTCACATGGACATAAGCAGCTCTCGTCAGATGGGCAAGTTTTTTTGCGTTAAGGTAACGCTTTGTTTTACCTTATCATAGTTATTCATGAAGGTATGCAGTTAGGTAAAAAAAAATATGATCCAATTCTGCACAAGTAAAAGTTAGACAAGTTTTGATTATCGAGTGACTAGTTCATCTATAGCTTCTTTCTGAAGGTCGCTCCTATGGAAAATAATTATTATTACGCCAGAATTGCTAATTACCCTACTTTAACCCTTTTTAAGGTAGAGGCAGTATACACGCCACCAATAAAATTATTTGTTTTATTCAACTGTATTGTTGACAGCGACGTTATTTTCATTGATGATAACATAATTATCATTTCCGCAAATATCCCATCGCATTCCCAATTTGAAAAAATACTTAAAAATGTAATTAGGTATTAACATATTAAGAATGTATTACTATACCATGTCTAGTTTTCTCGGCCTTATAAAGGGTTAAAATATTTAATTCGATGGTACGTGCGACGTGCCGTAGGTAGGTTTTCCTATTTGGATATAACTGAACGAATTTGGATAGCAAAAAGGCAATATATTAAGAGAAGACGCAGAATGTACAGCAGATTAGGTAACTACATCTAGGCACCTATGTATACGCGACTGACTACGTGCAATTTCCGAGCCAAAATTTTTTTCGGGACCGTTAGTTTCAGGCAATCCAGCCACCAGAGACAAACTGTGTCGAACAACGTTGTGGCTGTTGATGCAAACCAAAACAGGTGGATTTTTCAATTTATTCAATCAACTTCCCATATTTATACTGAAACACCATTGTGGTAGGTATAGAATTAGTGTCTCTAAAATATGTAAAGCATAAACGAGACTGAGTAAAACTGGTCTATGATAGAAAACGTGGTTCAACTAGATCAGGTACAAAGACGACCATTTTTGTCATGCCGTTAAAATAATCCGACAGTTTTCAACATGTACAGCTATGTGAGCAATGAACATTTTCTTTGGATTATGTAATTGTTTTTTTTTACACGATTTGATATTTATCAATCTAGTCGAGAAGGGGCAAAATTTTCAGTGGTGGTTACTCTTTGGAAAGCGGACGGGAGGGGGGGGGGGGTCGCGAATAAGCCACAATATTGTTACAGAAAATACAGAGATTTGAAGCGAATGTGGCAATTCAAAAAAGATTGCTTGAAAAATACAATAAACCGATTTTATTCTTGTTCATAACAGTCGGTTCAGAATTTCAGATTATGATGACGTCATGACATAATGCGTGATCGACGTGTGTACCAACTTTATTAATACTTATTATCCACATATCTATTGGTTTATGGACGACTTCCCATGTCTGCGGCGTCCTTATCTCAAGCATAACTTTATGCCTGGCAGCGTGCATAGCAGGGTGCGTAGGTAGGTACCTACCACTTTCTCTTAATTCGATGTCGGATGTCGTAGTTTATTCCCATAGTAGGTTTATACGATTAAGCCTAATCTAGCAAAAACTAGTAGTAAATGTAGTGTCCATATATTATACCTACCTCTGTTAAATAACTTTCAGAAACAAAAATTAAAGTAGATACACAGGTAAGTACTTACAAACTTTAATTTTTAATTCCTCGTTACTTATACATATAGGTACGGTTTAAATATTAGGACAATAGCATAGGTACAGCTTTACACTACGTACAAGTTTTTTCTCAGTGTGATTATTACTTTCGGTAGGTAGGTAACCTTTATGTTCTCCTAAAATAGTTCTTTGTACTGGTCTGCGCAGTATTCTGTGCACAGAGACGCTGGTTGGGCCACTTACGGTTTGATGATAGTTTTGCTGTCGCCTGATCTTTTCAGTTTTTGCCTTTGTTACTACCCATAATCTCCCTAATCTTTTCCCAATTATTTTGGGGTCGACTTACGTTGTTACTATTCATTTCATATAATTTATTTAGAATTAAAATGCACCTTATTACACTAGTCATTGGACTCAAAAAAAAAAAAAAACGATATAGATCTTTACAAGGCAGTGCGAGACTAGCATTAACGATTAAAAACATTGTTGATAATACTTCATCAATTTCTGCTCGTGATTCTTGTGATTTTACAATTTCCTCTATATACCAACTAGTTGTTTGTGTATTTCTTGTAAACTTATTTTCTAGAAATTGGAAATAAATAAAAGAAACATAGTAAGGAGTGACGTTGTTCTACATTCGGACTTAGCTGACAACGTTCTAGAAAGCCTCGAGACCGTCATCGCAACCGCTTGTATTATAGTTGGCATTTTCTAGCGTAGTAAGGAAGGTACTTCAAACAGTTAAAATCTAGCTTTGTACCTGCCTATAAAATAAAATATTTTTTTAAATGTTACGATAACTATCATTCTGGGCTTTCTATGCAAAATATAATAACTGGTCTGTTTAACTAATGCAACAAGATAGTGCCCTAACAGTTAATCTGAATAATTCATTCATGTTGTATATTTTTTGAAATTAAAAAGGAAATATCGCTAGAATTACTGTTGTTAAGTCATTTTTGAGTTACATGGATCGCTGAAGAATCACTCCTGGAGCACCAGTCGTTTTCTTCAGCTCTGCGACGAGTCCACGGAAGGATCCACGGAGAAGTAGGTATAAGTGCGCTGAATTTTGCACCTCACGATTAACTAAACAAATTTAGGTTATTAAATTTGAACTAAGTAGTAAACGGAAAAAGTCATGTATATTGATTTCAATATTTATTTGAAAAAAATACTTTACAGGTGGTAAAAACACTTTAGAACCCGTTAAGTTATACATTTTAGACTTACCACTGAAGAAAATGCAACCTAAACAATTGAAAAGACTTGGTGACAATAATGGAAGAACTTGCCACCACCAATGCAAATCTGGAAAAAAAGAAACTATTAAAAATATGACACTTATTGAATAAACAGTAGAATACTTACGTTTAGGTTTAGGAGGAATTAATTTGATTGCACCCGGTTTTTCAATAGGTTCAACAACAGTTTTAGGCTTTTTTTCTGGAGGAGACTCATTGTGAACTGGAGACGGCCGTTTAGGTATTGATACTGTAGGTGGCAATACAGATGTAGATTTTTTTGTTAATACTGCTGCACGAGAAGGTGGTGGTTTAACTTCTTCTTCTAGTCCATGTTTCCTAAACTTAGAATTGAAAGTTTTAACCGTCTTTGGTTTTGGTTCATCTGGTTTTCTGACTTCTATGGATATTGAAGGTTTTTCTTTTTTAGAATCACTCAATTTTGGTATTTTCCCCAATTTACGAACTGACGGCGTTTGATCATCAGGTTTCTCAGATGAAGGCTTGTTTAAAGAGGTATCCTTACTCTTTTCATTTTTATCTTCTTTTCCTTTATCTTTATTCTTATCTTTTTCGGACGATGACCGTGAACTCCGATCCTCTTTAGATTTACTACTGGAAGACGATAATTTTTCGCTAGATTTTCTGCTACTGTCACTTTTTGATTTAGAACTATGAGAAGAATGTCTATCCTTATCTTTTGACCTGTCTTTACTACTACTATGTCGGCTAGAACTGCTTTTGTGAGTTTTTTGTTTCTCACTTGAAGAATGAGACCTACTCGAATGTTTTGAGGAACTGCTAGACTTTGACCCGCTTTTATCATCTGATTTATCTTTACTTCTACTTTTTGACCTATCTTTAGATTTTTCGGAATCGGATAACCCTTCCGAAGTTTTACTTTCATTATCATCATCAACTTGCGATATAATTTGCTTTCCATCTTTTAAACTAATTTTTAATACCGGCAACGTTTCCGGTTCGTCGTCTACTTCTACTTTTATTTTGATATCACCTACATTCTTATTAGTGTCAGTATTGTTAGAAATTGATTTATCCAATGTTGTACGTTCTTCACTAATTGTTTTAATTTCAGTATTATTGTCATTCTTTTGATATTCTACTTTGCACTCTGATTTTATTAAGACTTCTAAATCAGATTGCGCTTCCGATATAATTTGAGGTATATCTGACATCTGGACAGGAACGACTTGTTCGCCCTTTACTGTTTTTAACCATTGTTCAACTAACTTCGACGCTAAGGCTCTGATAGCTGTAATGAAAGAAATTAAATACATTTTATTAATTCACAATAACAATAGTACTATTTTAATTGAACTGTTGCTTCAGAAAAAAGAACAATTGCAGTTGTAACCATTTATTTTCAACCGTTTGTTGAGTCCAATTGAAAAATGACTTGATATTTCAGATCCTAAGAAACATAATATCGCGCTCTTCTCCGAAGGGCACTTCGCTAAGTCACATGTAATAGGGGGGCGAGCCTATTGCCATCAACCGGGCACAGATCCCGACTCCTGACTACTACTGCGATATTCCCAATGGAAAGACTCAATAACACTACCCAACCTAGGAATCGAACCCAGGACTTCATGTCTAGCAGTAGGGCTTTCGACTACTAATCCCCGGGAGGCAGTAGGAAGCCTTCAAAACGAAGTTAATAAGGGATTTTCTTACCAAAATGGTTATCATCCTTTGACAACTCCTTTACAAGTTTCGGACAGTTGTTGGTTTTCAAACGCTCTATATCTACTGGACATAATAATAGCAGCTCCAATAACTCTTTTACAAGAGGCCAGTTTTTGGCGACAATGCTTTCGGTCAGCCACATGTGTACCAAAACCCAACCGCCGGATCCCATAAATAACCCCAGAAGGTCGGTCTCGGTACGTTTCAGTATTTGTATGTAAATACATTTAGATACCAATTTCTTCGAAAATTTAGTCATGAGGCTGAAAGGAAAAGTCAACATTTAACAAAAATCGTCGATGTAATATACTCGGGTCTAAGCCCACGTCCCCATAGACGTAATAAAATCGCAGTGGGGTTTTTTGGCGCACTGCATCTTCAACGCCCTGCTTAGCGTCGAGAGTTGAAAACTCACTCTGTTGGATTCTCAATGTTCGGTTGACACCGAGGGTTGAAAGCTAATGCGCGAAAAAATTCACCGCGATTTTATTACGTCCGTGTTAACGTCGACTAAGGCGTATTCTAGAGGGGTTGCTCACGCAGAAGATCTACTGTACTAATTATTTACCGTATTCTAATAAGATAGTAATCATATTAGAATACGGTTAAATACTAGTACCACTCGATAACGTACAGTGAGGTTCGACTCGTTCGAGGTTCACTCTTCTAGTAAAAACTTGTGAGGATCAGTTTACAAAATATTAAAAATGACTGTCACTTTTGCCGATTCCGTAATTAATTCCGAACGAGGTTCCTTATACATGTTAGTTTTTAATTATTTTGTTAAAGATTTTCTATAATGTCAAACACTGATTATTCGAGTTAATAAGAAGTCGTAAAACGAGATTATTTTTTTAATAACGCATTTTTTTAAATATGAGACTAGCAGCAGGTATAAAATTAAAATGTATCACAGTAATACAAAGCCAAATCAAACTGATTAATGAAAAGCTAAAAAAATAACTTTGAAAAACTTACCTAGCCAGCCTCTGGACTTCATCCCTGCTTTTGATCCCACCATTCGGTGACAGAAGCACACTCAGGCAGTTAAGTAACTGAATTGGATCAATACGCGGCTGTAACAAAGAAAATAAAAGTTATTGCAGTTATCTTACTTGGGAAAATAGGTATGTTGCTATTGGTTCTCAAAACTAGTATTGCTCGATTAAATAGTATTTTGATATGAGCTTTCGGAGTTACTCAGATACGGGACATGATGATTTCGCGGGAAAAGGACTTGTTTTTTATAGCTTTGGAGTATACTCGCATGAAATGTTCGGATATAAATTACAAATGCTGACTAGTTTTAGTTAGTGGGATCACGCGTGAAGGCTGTGTTATTGCACGACTATCAAAAGCAGCGATTATAAAAAGGAACTATGCATGACGCATAACGCAATCATTCCGATCCAGCTCGTCTCTTGCTGCCCTCTACCAGCAATGCCCTATGCTGAGTTCAGTGCAGGGGGTGCGCTCTTAGCGAGTAGTCGCCCTTGTGTTTCGTTTTTAAGCCCTGGCTGGAGACTTTATTTTTGTTAAGGTAGCCACAGGCAAGTCCGGTTAAGCAGCCGACAACCTTATGGGTTGGCCTGCAAGATGACATGCCCAAAAACTAAACAAAAAACGTATAACGTAATATGTACAGACGGATTTATTCCTGCGCACGAACAGCCCGGTTCGAGTACATCTTTATAACATTATTTGAATACGTTTGGGAATGTTCGAGATCGGTTAGAGAGTGATCAGCGTGCAATTCATGGTTTCGCGATGTTGTCCATACTATAATTGTGAAACAATTCATACTACTTAATGCTCGTGAGCTGCGCGCAATCTGTTTGCGACATGTACGTACGATTACAGCGTATGATGCCTACATAGTCATTCGAAGCACTTTGTGTGCCTGGTTTGTGCATGGGCGCAAGTGTGGATCTACCTTTTCATCATTTATGTTGCTTGTATCTTGCCAATATTCATGTTAAAACCTATTGTGTGCTAATAAGAGTGACAAACTCCGAACTTTATCTTTCAAATAACTACAAGTAGGGTGAGAATATTATGCCTATTACCAGCAGAGGACGTTTTTCGGGCGAAATGAGTACTTCTGTGATTTGATACAACAGAATGAATTGTACTGCTCATTTAAAATATTTGTTTCAATTCCGACCGTAAAAATGAACGATGGCGTTTACTGTTTATGCACGAGATGCGTGGATCGGATCAGCGGGGTAATTGCGGAACTTTTTATCGGTAGGAATTGGTTTAATATTCATAGTTAAACAACATTCATTGCGTTATTTACGTTGCTGAGCCGACAATTTATTCGAACAAATGACGCAATGGTTTAGAAATAATCTTCAATCCCATTCAGATGTTGATAAATTGTGCGTTTCGCAATTAGGGTGCTGAACTGGGGAAAAATGTACAATTATTTAATCGTTTGCAGAACAGTTCAAGGTTACAGTTATAATACTATAGCTTAGTAGGTACAAAGTACGCGACGAAGTCAGCTCAAGGTTAAAGTGTGCGACTGACGTAGGGTCGGTTCAGACAGAACGGAAAATGCGCCAGTAATTTATGGCAGGCTCCATTTGAAATAAGACCGTATTAGCACAGCCTAAAGTAAGAAAAATAAGAGCAATTTTATTGGAGAGCATGCGCGAGCTGACTGGGTCGATATTCATAGAATTTTCTGGTGGTCTGAACTTACCCGTAGACTACAATATCGTATTCACTTTCATAATGCGTTACTATAGTCGAACTTATAGGGCGTATAAAACTGCATTTCATCAAATTTTAGGTTACTTTTTTGTGCTGTGCAAGTTAAGATTATGATCAAGCATGTCTGACACAGGGATGGTGCTTTTTACAAACCTATATGTTATCAGAAATAACGTTATATTTAGAAAACTGGAATTCTTAAATGTTAGCTCTCATTCGCTGTGGAAAACGTGTACTACATAGGTGTATTTTTATTTCTACGAAGGTACGGCGAACGCCGATCATGGTTCTATAATAATAAACGCATTACGTACAGTTCATTCACAGTTGTTTTACCTCTGAAAGCAGTAACTTTATTGTAAGGAGAACATTTAATATTGAAAATGATGCAATATCAGGGGTAAAACAACTGAATGGACTATAATATAAATGTAAAAATATATGAAGCAGTGTATGTTAAACCACGCTGTGTCAGTCTGTCTATATGTGTGATAGCATTATTCAACCCTAGTACGGTCACAATAACGTCTGGGCAGAATGATATTCTGCTGAGAGTTCTCACGAAATGCAATAAAACTTTACTTGACCCAGGGATTGAACCCAGGGCGCTCAGTAGTACCACTTGAACACCATGATTTTGTGGATAAAATCACAATGCAAAGATGCTCAGGTAGGTACCTACTCAAAATAATTAGTCATGCCAGCTTGTCATGCTAGTAGTATTCGTGTCGTATGCACCTGCTATTTTAGTAGGTAGATAGATACTGCCCATAATAATTCTGAAAAAAATAGTAGGTAAGTAATAATCTGAAAGCAGACGAATAATGGCATCTGGTAACATTAATCGAAGTGTATCTAAAAGGCTTGTTGTAATAGTACAATGGCTTATAAAGATACAGGTATTCATAAGACGGGCTGGTGTCCGCAACTCCACGTCAAAGCACATATTTTGCGTACATAGCTATTCGTTTTCAATTTTGTGCTCCGGTACGAATTCCGCAGTAGCCTCATCGATAAGTAGGTTATCTATTCTAACAATGACTCAAACATTCAAAATGGATGCCAGACCAGACGGTAGCGCAAGCGAGAGCTTATGTTGATGACGTAAGCGCTCGCTCGCCTACTGCATAAATACCACGTCACGTGATACTGTTCTAGAAGTTTTGTATGTTTTTTTTAAATTTATCTTTCGAAACGCAATAACATACTAATCATTGATACGAATAGTATGTAGGAATATACTACAGAAGGACTTGTATGGTAAAAACGACTTCTGCAATATTTATTCGAATTCGCTAAAATATTACAGTAGGTATTTATGAATTATTGGGACAAGACTTACCATTATAATATTCTATATTACTTCAAAAATAACACGACACCCGATTGCACGGAGGTAGGAATGCCATGCCACGCCTTAGGCTCCAGATACAACATGGCGTCTTTTCATTTTTTAACAATGATATTCTTGCACAGACGAACACTTAAATTCTAGTTATTACGTCCATTAACAATGAAATTACACTATTTTTAACAAATATTACATAATTGTCTGTAATCACAGTAGTGACAAATATATTAATTCCGTTGTACGTAATGTGTATTACGATATTTATATCATTTTATACTCCTATACAGCTAAGATATATTTCAATAATATCCTTGTAGAAAAGGATTTGATTCAATTTATAGAATACTATAACACTTTCTAATTCAGTGAGTTGGCAGAAATCCAAGCTATGGCCAGCTAAAGAGACGTTCGATCCGAGTAAACGGCTGGCAAGCGGAGAGAAGATTGAAGAATGAAATGGTAGGCTTTACGAAAATTATTATAGAATAGAATGAATGAACGAGGAGAGCGGAAAAGGAAACGAATTAATAGACAACAAATTGAATGAAAGATCGAAAAACGGGATGCTATGTTGCCAATAATAAAATTTAAAATCAAATTGTCAGAAAAGATTTTGTCTATAACGTGTACGGTCTATAATAACAATAATCTCCAGAAAATTACCAAATGATTTAATGCCAAAAAGTATTTCTGTTATTACCCATAATTCAAAAGCCGTGACCTATCTTGAGGTGTAATATTGGTAAATTAAAGTAAAGGTGTGTGCGTGTTTATTAAGCATTATCATATTATTAGTAGACTTTACGGCTTTCGTTGGTTTTCAGATTTGATCGGGTTATTGCTGTTGTAGGTCTCCGGTGTTTATTAAAAACACAAGGACAATGGAGGTTTGTAAATGTACGATAGTGCTGCCACCTATAGTATAAATTCATTTATTTCAAGTAAATGACATCCATTGCCAAATAACGAATGTTCTGTTTCTAACCACATTCATTTTACAATTTAACTTTTGGAACACACAGCCAGACTATATACAACTTTTGTAGATAGAGACCTTCATCAAAAGAAGATCGTCAGTTTTCGGATCCAACGTGATGGTAATACGGGTAACGATGTCGGCAATGGTCCGACCAAGGTTGGGTCCGACTGACCGTAAACTTGGTTGTCAGTCACAGAACCTTCTTGTTTTAACCTTCTTGTTTACTGGGCTAAAACGATATAAAATGTACAAGTACCATCGACACGATAGAAGATAAGAAGAAGAACAGTTGTCACACTTGTCACTTGCTTGTCAGCTGTCTGTGTTTGTCAGGGCAGGAAGACATCAGAGTAGACATCGATTCGATCGAATCTTTGGTTATTTTAGAGATTCTGAAGACTTCACAGAAAATTATTGATTTCTAGATTAAACAAGCTTTGTCCTAATCGGATTAAGTAACGTCAGTATTTATTTAGTAGTTTCATTGAACTTGCTTCCGTCATAAATAGTAATGTGGAGTGATTCTCTGCTCATCGTATTTATTTCAATATGTACGGCATTTTTAGGCGAAGGTGAGAGTCTAGTTTCAGCGTTGGATCTGTTACTTTTAGTAGTAATCTACGATTGGATACCACTAATTTGTAATCTCACTGATTGTTTTCCTGGTTTGTAGGTCTGACATGGATACTGGTGTATAGAACAGAAAAGTACCAGAAACTGAAAGTCGAAGTGGAACGTCAAAGTAAAAAGCGTAAGTTTACGAAATCAAAAGATACTTCTTTGTTATTTATTCTAAACCAGTTGGTATAGAATCTTAAAGTCCTATTCGGAGTCTAATATATACCTACAATATGAATGGACAACAACTACAAACTTTAAGAGCTTCAGGTGTGCTCAATTGCCATCAGTTCCTTAGTAATTTAACATAACACAATTTATAGTCAAATCCAGTTTAATGTGGAATGTTGAATGAAATGCAATCATCGTCTGCCACAAAGCACATTCAATGATTGCCATTCAATCAAATTGCATGTGACACACCAAAGCAATAAAATTGCAATGCAATTATTTCATGAAAGTTTTGCCTCATCTAAACACGGGAATTATTTGGATCAGTTCTACAAGGACATGCTCCTTGTAGAATTAAATACATACATAAACTCACGCCTTTTTCCCCATGGGTGTAAGCAGAAACTACAGAACACCATCTGCTATGATCCTTACAAATGCATCCTTGTAGAATTAATATGAATAATATCCATATTTGTTATTTCTTGTTTTATTTGCTCATGTTTGAATGATAGAAAACTTTCTCGCAGAATTGAATGCGATTTTTGTTGCCAAAAATGGATAACTCAACTTACTTGTTTGGAGTCTATTTCTTTCAGTTAGTGAGCAGAGGTTTACGAAGTAACTGATGATTTGCTCTGACAAAGAATTTACAATAGGTTTTGTCCTAATAAACAATCTATTTTTGCCCTATCGTTTTGAGTCCTTGTATTTAGCACGATTTAGAATTGAGGTGATATTATTAATATTGTCTCTTATAAATTTTATCACAACACGAACACATTTACTTTTTACGACAAAACACACATTAATCAGTTGAGTTATCCGCAACAGGTTATGAGTCCAGCAGCTTCCACTGCGCCCATCTACACCTCGTAGCATTATGGATTTGTATTTCCATATGGACCAATTGTCTGTCCCTCTAGATCAGCCTTTCCCAAAGTGAGCGATAACGCCCCCTTGTGGGCGCTGCAGGCCTAAAAAAAAGGGGCGCCCACTTCCCACTTTTGGAATGGCTGCTCTAGATTGACGAAAAATTTTCAATTTCGGCAAAATCTTTTTTGCTTATTTGCGACCGTATCCTGTTGCGGATAACGAAACTTTACCTAACTTTAACTTTATTTACCCTGCCATGTACGTTTTTAACAGAACAGGTCCATCGAGAATTGAGTTATCCGCAACAATTTTACCATTTGTGAAATTGTATTGAATGACATTATCCTCGTAAGGCCCAAGCTAAGTTTCCTATGATGAGCAAAAACACCCAATGTACAATACAATGAACTATATTGTCTAACATGAGAATGCTGCATGTCATTAAACCGCTTTAGACCTATCTCATAATCAGCCTAAAATGTTCCTAGTGCTGGGAAACAGGCTACCAACAGACCTATACTAGTTGGCAATGGCAACTAACTCGCCCATATCTTCCAACGATTGTAGGTATTGTTTATACGGTGCCAGTCATGCTACAGGCAATAAACCTGTACCACGTAAATGGATTGTTACACTTAATCAAATAAATAGTAACTTTTTATGTTCATTCTTGCAGTGGAAAAAAGAAAAGAAGCTCATGGAGACTCACTGGACAAGCAACATAAGAAGAAAATTGAAAGGGAGGAAGAAAGACTGAAAAATAACAATAGAGATCTTTCTTTAGTCAAGATGAAATCAATGTTTGCCATTGGCTTTGCATTCACGGCCTTACTCAGCATGTTCAATAGCATGTAAGATATTTATTATTTTAATACAGAATAGAAATCACAATCAAATAGGTATTTCATGCCAAATTGTGATTTCTATTCTTAGGGAGTTAATATGTAACTACCTAATATCCCTTTGACATATCTTTCCTAAAAACTATACCTACCACAGACACGTTTTAATGGTAACACCAAAGTAAAGGCAGTTTAATTAATTAGTTTAAACGAGATCTCTATGAAGATTATCTTATTATAATCATCATGTCAATGTGTTTTACAGATTTGATGGAAGAGTAGTGGCTAAACTTCCATTCTACCCTATATCATGGATACAAGGTTTGAGCCATAGGAACTTGCCTGGGGATGATTATACAGACTGTTCCTTTATTTTCTTGTACATATTGTGTACAATGAGCATAAGGTAATTTTATAATAGTAAATAATGTTAAATTTAAGAAAGCAATAATGCAGTTTTTCTGAACTAGATATAGTTTTTTTGATCTCATGCAATTTTGCACTTATCCTAATGTTATCACAATAGTCTAAGATCCGAACCTACATCGACCGTCACCGAGCTGATAATAGAATAAAACTTATTTTATAATAAATGTAGTATATTAGAAAATACAGGGTGTAAGGGGAACGCTTCCGAAAACGAAAACAGGTGATAGGGCTAGTTATTCTCGATACTTATGCATAAAAAATTTTGTATTTTTTTTTTAACAATTTTTACCAATTTATTTTTGCATTTTTGTGGACTATGCTGTGAGAACAGTTAAATAAACCATTATTTGAGATAAAACACATACTATTGAAAAAAAAAAATTACAGCTTCAGCAAGCGATGTAAATTCAAATGTAAAAATCAGCTGATCTCGGGTTCACCGCGCACGCCGACAGACGCGTGGACAACGACCCCCAAGTACACAGTGACTTTTACCTATTCTTTGTATAAAGCCGCCAAAATAAAATAAGTAAATTGCAGAAGTATCACAAGTTTTAAATTGATGGACTGTGTCTTAGATTTAATAACAGTTTTGTATGTTAGTTGATAATGGATAGTGAATGAAATAAAGTGAACGATCGCCAACATTAGCTGTGATTGACTAAAACATTTTCATTACGAGTACAGTTTCAAACAACTAGCGCACGTGAATCAATTGAATTTGAACTTTATACCAATGTGATTAGAGTCACACGACGCAAGCTTGTTTATTGCAATGATTGTATCCTTCATTTAGTAAGTAAACTCAATTAATTTAAAGTGGATAATTTCATTAATTTAATCTAAGAAACCCGTTAAATCTTATTGAAAAGTAAAAAAAAAACAGTTCGATTTAAAGCATAGGTCCAATTTCCTAACATTTGAATTGAGTTGGTTTTCTGTTTCGTCTTTGTATCTTTTTGATCATTCACATGACAAGACAGCGCGGCGCCGCACAGTGGGCGATCGCAATCGCGAGATTAGAAAGCTAATTCATAATTACCATGTGATTTCAATTTAGTGAAACGAACTTTTGTGAATTTTTAAACTGTCTTGACCCTTAGTATAAAAAAATATTGTGAACTTGAATAAGCATACTCATAATTTAAAGCATTTAACCATAAAATTAATCATCAACATTATTTTATTTTTAAATTTAGAAAGATGAAGTATATCAAAAAATTACAAATAAATCGTACTATCTGTGTGTACGGATATAGTGGTGAACCTTATGAATCCAGAGACAGACTCATTTTTCATGTCAGCGCCATTCATTTCTTTCTTTAAAAAATTATAACTCCTTCATTTGTACACGCAATTGCCCCATACGAAATTTTTAGAATAGTAATGATCAGCAGAATCCATTTCTAGCCAAAAAAGACCCTTCAAAATTCGAGTCTCAATGTCTATGGAAGGCGATTTGTAAATTGTAGCCCACCGTGCGTCGGCGCCGCCGCCGACAGCGCGACGCCGGCGGGGCTTTTGTCGGCACCACGTGCAAGCCGGCGGCATGTTTGATCTTGTGTTAGTTCTCTAGTAGTCTAGTTAGTTCCTTTCCGACTCGGTTCGTGAGCGAAAGTGGTACGTGTAACTGATCGATAGATATTGAGTCGTATTTAACACTTTAGTTTAAAATTGTGTCTTGTTATTATTGTTACGTTTTTAGTGTTTTTTTATTGTTTTTGTTGTGATAAACAATGCCTGAATACGTGTACAGTGCTCGTGAAAACGGTAACATGATGATGTGTTTAGAAGCCCGTGGCAAAGCTATTCCTTTCGTTTTGGGGATTTACCGAGACAGATTTTCAAACCTCTGGCATTCTTCTGAATCTCGCATGAAAGGCATGGAGCACAGTTCGACAAATTAAGCCAAACTCATCGCAAAAGATTTAGAAAGGTACGTAAAATGCCTCAGTCAGTTTCAATGTTTAACGGCTACTAATACGATAAAAATTCATAATTTTGTAAAGCGCTTGAGGCTAAGTTACAACAGCCGCACGGGTCGATCGTTCAGGTTAAGCTACGTTTGCTGCGGTTGTTCCGTGTATGGGTGACCATCTTTACATACCAAGACCCTTCTGTGCCTCGGAAAGCACGTTTAGCCGGTGATCCCGGTTGTCTTTCGTAGATCTTAGACAGTCGTCACGGGTCGTCAGAAGCCCGAAAGTCTGACAACCAGTCTTACCAAAGGGTATCGTATTACCCAGTATCTGGGTTGTGGAGATCAGATAGGCAGTCGCTCCATGTGAAATACTGGTACTCAGCTGCATCCGGTTAGATTGGAAGCCTGGGGTCGGCGACATAGTTGGAAAAAGGCTAGGCAGATGATGAATTTTGTAAAGTGTAAGAGTGCCACCCTTGTAAATTTCCTATAAAATCCGGGAAGTTGTCGTACGGAGACCGTGGTTCGGCGGCGCCGGCGCGGCAGCGCACGCGTCGCGTCGTAGAGGCGCCACACGCGTCGCGCCGTCGCGGCGGAGTACGCGTCGCGCCGTCGTGACGGGCGCCGCCGGTGCGCTGCATGCCAGTGACCTTACATTTTGTATGGTGTTCATTGCTGAGTAATTAAAAATGAAGGCTTGTAAATAATCAATTTAAGGCGAAAGGTTATTGGTATCCGTTTGCATTTAGGTTGTATATAACCTATGTTCTGTCTTCGGAAGCGTTCCCCTTACACCCTGTATATTAAAAATGGGTTGCCAAAAAAAAATCCTGGACAAAATATTTTTAATTATTTAAAAAAAAAATGATTTTTCATTAAATGTTGCAACATCAAGATAATAAGAAAATTTTATGCTGGACTTAAAGTATAAAACATATAGAATGTGCAAACGTAGGGTTATATTAAATTTTTTCTATTATCATAACATGTGAAAGTAACTGGCATCGACATCGACATACCTGTTTATACCTGGCAGCCTAGTAGTTTGTCCAGATAAATTATACACAACCCTACGTTTGCACATTCTATATGTTTTATACTTTAAGTCCAGTATAAAATTTTCTTATTATCTTGATGTTGCAACATTTAATGAAAATTCATTTTTTTTTTAAATAATCAAAAATATTTTGTCCAGGATTTTTTTTGGCAACCCATTTTTAATATATTTTCTAATATACTAAATTTATTATAAAATAAGTTTTATTCTATTATCAGCTCGGTGAAGGTCGATGTAGGTTCGGATCTTCTACTACAACATTATATCGAAATATGCAACTTATTATTTCGCATTTTTTTAAATATGGAATAATAAGTTTTTAGGTATGTTTCACCATAATACACCTTAACAATATCTTCAATTTTAAGGACCCTTAAAATTGTGGTCGTCTTTAACATATTTTTTAACTACCTTAATTACTAGTAGGTAAAATGGATTTTCAATAAAAAAAAAACTTTCAATGTTGGTAACATAATTTTTATATTTATATT
The DNA here is from genome assembly GCA_947507805.1 of Aporophyla nigra. Taxonomy (NCBI): domain Eukaryota; kingdom Metazoa; phylum Arthropoda; class Insecta; order Lepidoptera; family Noctuidae; genus Aporophyla; species Aporophyla nigra. The sequence continues at coordinate 14,594,188 of OX382302.1, read as the reverse complement.
GTGTATTTGTCATAAATATTCATATAGCCATCAAAATTAAATATGCATACAATCAGACACAATGAAAACATGCCCTCGCTCACTCTATAATCACGAATTGATTATCCTAAGCCTTTTTATTGTGAAATACAGTCACTGGCACGAATCTTTAATGCTTGACTTACGAGTAAGAGTGTGGATCGGTTTGCACATTATAAACCTATGGTAAAAAAGGTTCCTACTCTGTCATCAAGTACTTAACACTAGAATCGCTGAACATACCGACTGAGGTAAATTTGGAAAAAAAAATATGTATATTGCAATTATGTGGTTGAAGTCTCGTATAAATAATAAATATAATAATCATCATATTTCATGAAAAGTCATAAAAAGTTTCGATTATATGCATAATAAAATATTAATTATAGCAGGAAGAACATCAAAATAGGTCAAATTTGGGACGCTCGCACTTCTAGTGTTAAGATTCGTGCCAAACTGTACTTTTGATATCGTGAAGTTTACTAAAGTAGCTTGCAGGGAAAAGCAATTTTGGGTCTGGTGTTTATACTTTAATTTTTTAGTTGGTATTAACAATTTTTTTTTTCTAGGCAAAACATCCAGAAGCTTTTAGGATTTGCCCCATCTCGCGCCGCATCAAAACAAGGTGGAGCATTGTTTGGAGCACCTCCGGCTCAATTTAAGTAATATGTCATTTTTAATCAATAAATGCAATTCATTAGTGTGAAAAATAAATGATTAATATATTTACAAGATAGACATTGCTTCTTTTCTTTGAATAACTTGTTCACTGACCGGTTTACCTGTAAACCTTAAGACAGTGCATTTTTAATTTCTGCATAGTCAAGGGGTGAAATAAATAAATTTTGGTAAATGTTGTTCTCTAATTTTCAATAAACTCAAACATAAGTACATGTAAATAAGTAAGTCTTACAGTTGTAAGCTATTTTTCTAATAGAAAGAAAATTTCATGACATAACTAATTGAAAAAGGAACAATAAGTCTCCATGTTTAGTATACATTGAAATCAACTATTCGCTCGTCAAGTAAAAATCTGTCAAACCCGAATCTAGTTAAATCCACACTTGTGTATTGACTGTCAATAATAAGTTCAGCAATCGCCCTTCCAATGCCCGGTGCATGTTGACATCCTGTAGACATGTTTGTAATTTAATCATAAATTATTTTCAATTCAATTCATTCTGCACTGGTGTAGAACTCTGAAAGATAGTCGGTCGGCTAACGTTGATACTAGGATTCTAGTGCCTCATCTTATGACTCTCTGCTGATGAGTTACTTCTTTAAGTTCGATGTGACCTTAGATCACAAGCAAAAAGACTTCATTATTGAAAAAAAAATAAAGTTGAGAGTACCCAAGAGACAAGTAATTTGTGCGATCGGAGAGACGCCTTTGTAATAAATATTCTTATAGATGGTATGCTTGACACAAATAAATACATTAATACAAACCTAGTTTACCAAATCCAGCTGCAATATATAAGTTACTGTGGTAAGGATGTGGCCCTAACACACCTGTGTTGTCGAATGTATTGCAATCGTAAGCTTCAGTAGTAAACTTTTCAATCTGAAATAATATTAAAAATAGTTAATAATAGTAGCAGTTAGTTAGTTATAGTAGTAGTTTAATATGTTAATTTATTAAAAAAAAGCTTATTTCATTTTTAAATAAATCATAGTCTGGAGCTTCCAGAAATGTTAGCATAGCTCATTACATGGCGTAATTTTATTCGAGGTTCTTGTGTCAGCATTTCATATTGTTTTCTGGGAGACACTAACTTTCTCCAATGGCTCTTATGTGAGTTTCTTTCTTAGAGCGTTCGGGGCTCCGGTTGGCCTTGGTTTGCTGAAGGACCACACTTTAGGGCATGGTCGGCGTTATCGCAAGATAGCGCATGTCATGACTTCATCTATAACGATTCACGGAACATCGATATCGCGGTAACGCGAATTTTGAACGGGTTAAAGGACGACGATCAAATCGATTATAGCCTTATTCGGAATTATTAAAATAAAACCATATTACTCGCTCTCACACACTGCTAATTGAATATCATCAATAATGTTGGAGATTAAAAAATAAATAAAAAGAGAATTGTTTCTCTTCAAGTTGGTTCAAAATATACTCACTTTTGTATCACTGCAGCTTGGAACACGGTTTAGTAATGATGGCTTAATGACTTTTTTTAAATAGTCACTTTTAGATGTATCTTTTGTGTCATCATTTAGAAGTGGTATATTTCCGCATAAAAGATTACTTTCTAAACCATTTCTCATTAACCATAGTCCAGTAGTATCCATCACTAGTGGAGTGTTCAGGCCTAATTCTGTTGCTTTATCATGAATGGAATATATATCCGATTCTCTAAAAAATATAAATAATACACATATAAACATACATAAAATCACACCTTTTCCCATGTGGGTAGGCAGAAACAAAAGAAACGCCACCAGCATTTCCACAGCATTTATTCTACTTTCATGTTTCTTTTGCCACACCCAACATTATTGAATTCACTTCCATACATAAGCGTAGGCTACAGCACACCATTGTGAACAGCCAGTTGAGCCTTATTGGACATCAACTGGTTGGTCACAATCGCATATAGAGCACCATTTACTTTATTTCCCGCATTTACTATTCTTTCCACATCTTTATCAGTCTTTCCATCCTTTGTAAACAAACTCCCCAAATATACGAACTCACTTACTCCACACTCTTGTCGTTTATTTTCACATCACACACCGATACATTCTCTTCTCTAGTCTGATTTTTTATATTCTTTTTACGAAAATTATGCGGACGAAAAATTATGAAAGGCACAGCTCAAGTTCATATGGAGAGAGTGCAGAAAGCTTTTTTTCTTACATAACAAAGAAATAAAGTCATTTTCTTTCGGAAAATTTAAAACTAAAGAATTGATGAGAAGACCACCCAACAACTCGACACAACGACAAAAAGCCACAAGGTATAAAGTCTTCTCAATGCCTTATTATAGTGAAAGAAGTATCTGCCGCACTAGCTTTCAGGATATATAATTCAAACACGGAATAAAGAAAACTAGAGGAAGTGCCCCTCAGATATCGCGCGCGTGTCAACATTAAGCGCAGATGCGCTGCATTTAGCTTATTAGCCGTCAGATACTTGTCGCGATTGGTTGTCGCAGAAATACGCGAAATATTACAAATTATGCCTTGTTGTGCGGTTTTGACCTGCAAAAACGAAAGCAGAAAAAAAATGTATCTTGTGGAGGTGTATCCTATCATCAGTAACTACTAAACTTTGTTAATTTTTAATATAATTGATTTTAATTGCAATACCACATGTTATGACTTCAATGCAAACTATAAACAACCTTATTTTCATTGACACAAAGTCTTAATGCACTTAGTCGTCATCGGGAAAATCATAACCAAAATTCTAGTAACTTCGACGCTACTCGATTAGGGATGGGACACATCCGTAATGTAGGTCGGTATCGATAATTTTGTCTGGTTTTAGTAAGGATTCAATAGCTCACATAGCTGGTTGTATAATAAGACAGTTGATTAAGAAAATTAAGTGTGATATTTGCGTTAGTGCTTAGTAACAGAAAAAAAAAAAACAATCATTACATAGATTTATTATAGCTAAAGATAGAGGGGGATTATTATACCCATCAGAATCTGTGATTTAAGATATGTCAGATGTCCGAAATATTTTTAAAAGACGGTTACATATTTAATAAAGATTATATCATGGCTAAAATAATGCGCCAGTTCATTGGGTCATCGATATTCCAAAACATAACCTATCATCAATTAGGGGAATTTCTTACGTCTAATCATATTACTGACTTAATGAAAGCTATCACAGCAAAATATATTAATATACGATTTCATCACCTATTAAAATTAAACATAAAACTATAAAAACGGCAAGTAATTAAATAAATATGTGTTATTTCAGGGTTAGTAAATATTTTTAATACTATCTGTTATCGTTTCATTTATCGTTAGCTTCTATCAGCGGTTTCGCCCACGTACCTGATTTTATGAAAATAACATTACCCCCCTACATACAAACATACAAATACCTCTTTAACATTGATATTTTAACGATAATCAACCTTTTCCGTTATTAAGCATTTGTATGATGTTAACAAATTATTACATTGCTCACCCGAATAAATTACGTAACATCAATATTAAAATATCGATATATGTCTACATCTCTTACTTTTGTTTTGCTACTCACCAACAGAGATTACAAGTGCATGTGAATATGACATCTATTTCAAAGGAGCTAGCGTTCTGAATAGAATGAATTGGTTACAGCGCCATCTAGCATTGAGTTGCTGAACTCGTTGTGAATTTGTCTATCTAAAGTTTTTAAACGAAAAACGTCTTTATTGTGTGTGTCATGTCAAATAATAACAACTTTCATGCGTTGTAATACGACTTAATTTTTGAAAGCAATACGAAGATGATTTGTAAAAGTTGCGTGTGTAATTTGTAGCCAATCATATCACTGTTTTTTATGTGTGTAATGGACAATTTGCTATGCAAATGTGTGAGTTTGGCGACACTGGTTCCCGTGCTTAACCAGTGTAAGGGCACTTCTCTGTATTCTTTGTTCTGTGAATTCAAACCTAAAAATTAAATGAGTTATGGTCGAATTTCGACCACTGAGCAACCACTAGTGTTATATAAATGTTAGCTAGTCCTAAATGGACCCTGTGTCAAGATTTATAAGCGTTTTGTATTTTCATTATGGATTCATTAATTATGGGGCTCTCATCAAGAACTTTAAAGACGTGTGAAATGGGGCCCCCATTTCATTGATATGGCAGATACGGCCGTAGCTACGCCCTTGCCTTTAAACATCAAAGATCATATGAGACACCAGTTTTTCCCAGCAGCTTCTTGCTCATGGCAGCATAATAAGTAATAAATGTATTGACTGACCTTCGTTCTATTGGCAGTGGCATACTTAAAATCCCATTTCCTGTTCCTACTTTAGCCAAACTAGCAATATTTCCCGAATTGTCACCAGCTGCTAAGACACAGATAGCAAACTTGATCGCATATTCTTCTTGATCTTCTGTTTTGTACACAACCCTGTTTATTCTTTCGAATCCTCCAGGAGTAACACCTTCCATGAGCACATCTTTTTGTTTTTCTATTTCAAACCCTATTACTTCACCATTTACATAATCGGTGCCAAGTTCTCTGGATTTTTTTATTAATGACCTTAATAAAGCCCATGAATTGAAGGTTCCTTCACCTTCTATCCCCATGCATCCTATTAAATATAAACTACATTATTAACTGGTTCATATGACATTATCATAACATTAAAAATAACACCATTAAAAAACCATTAAAAAGCTGTTATTAACTAATTATTATTATTTGGGATTGTTTTAATGACAGACATTTGTTGTTTGGCGGAGGCCTATGTCCAGCGGCGGACTTCTTTCGGCTGAAATGATTTAACATCATGCTGATGTATGAAAGAACATGTAAATTGAATGCTTTATTACATACTAGCTTTTGCCAGCGGCTTCGCCCGCGTGGAGGTCGGAAAATATCCCGCGGGAACATACTACCGGGATAAAAAGTACCCTATGTGTTAATCCAGGTTATAAACTATCTGTTTGCCAAATTTCATCCAAATCGGGTCAGTAGTTTTTGCGTGAAAGAGGAACAAATATCCGTACATACAAACTTTCGCGTTTATAATATTAGTAGGACTAGCTTTTGCCCGCGGCTTCGCCCGCGTGGATGTCGGAAATTAACGCAGGAGGACGTACTTGAACCAGACGTATACCAGATTGTATAGGTAATATATACTCTGTGTGCCATTTTCGATCCAGATCCATTCAGCCATTTTTGCGTGATTGAGAAACAAAAACCCAATCATACATATTTTCACATTTATAATATTAGTAGTAAGTAGGATTATAATTCATATTACTTCGGATTCATAGTTTATGAAAATATCATGTGTGTTGGTGTTCTTAAAACTAATAGTATTCAGAGTAAGAAGACTAAAACACAGGGCTTGGTTTACTTGAATATAAGTCTTCCTGGTTTTTCTTAACGCTCCTATTTTACCTATACAGACACTCAATCATTTACCAGATACCGAACATAGTTATAGGAATAGTACTTTTGCCAGTGGCTTGGCCCGTATAGGTGTCGTAAGATATCACCCGGGTTCTTACTACCAGGATAAAGTAGGTATCTTATCTGTTATGTATCCATGATATAATATATCTCATTCAAAAATCTAAATATCTAAGCCATTTCGCGGTCTCTTACTTGGAATAAAACTATTAGGTTTATTTTGAGTATAACGAACACACATGATATTCACATTTACTATGAAGCCAAAGAAATATGAATTACAATCCTACTTATCCTGAACTACCCGGCCGCTGCCAACGGACGGGCGGGACGGAAGTACAGGCCGCCAGCCGCTCTGCCCCCGCTTATTAAATCTCTGGTATCTTCTAAGATATTCATTTAAATTACATGCTGTAAAGGGCCATATTGATCTATATTAAACGCACAATGTATTTAAGGTACTTAATTGGTACTAAATCGCTTTGTAAATAAGCCATTATTTCTCATAAAAAGTAAAGGATAAAAAATGGTTATTGTGGGTTATCCCTAAGAGATAGATATATACCATCGCAGACTTTTTTGTAGACTTTATAAGGTGTACAATACTGTAGTACATTATTTTTATCTATTTCGTAGGGTTCAGCCAGCGTTCGCAATGTAAGTGCAAAAAATGTGAATCTGTTGCATAGTTTTAAAGATCTAAGCATAAATAGGGACTGACAGACAGCGGGAAGTGACTTTATTTTATAATATGTAATAATGATGAAGGGCTATATTTTACCAAGTTTGACATCCTCTGTGTTAATCCATGGGTATTTGTTCTTTATGTCGGCTGCTGTTAAAAGCTTATTTCTTACACCAAGTTCATTTAGCAGAGTTACATTTTGTTCCAGTTTGTGAGCATATTTCTCACTTGCTAAAGTAAGAGAACCTGTAGGAGTGTACTGAATTTCAGCATCATATCCCAAGTTCTCTGTGATATTCCTCAAAAAATCTACAGAGTACTGAGATAGATAAACATTTTCAGGCAGGGAGAAATGTTGGTTCAGTGTACCCAATGATATATTATTTTGAGATTCCTTGTACTGAAATTGATTTAAAAAAAAACAATTGAGGTTAAAGAATAATGTGATATTTTCTGGTAAATTAAAAATAAATAGATTTAATACTTACTGTGAAATCTTTTTCTAAAACTACAACTGACAGACCGTCACTAGTTCTCTTTTTTAGCCAATAGGCAACTGCTGATCCAATGAAACCACCTCCTATAATAACTACATCAGCATGTTCTGGATACACCGTAGATTTATCTTTTGAACCAAGAATAGACGGCATATCGTTTGCTAGAATATTTAATGTCTTTTTTAAGGGATTTTGGCTTCTTGCATACTGGCGAACGCCAAATATTCTTTGGCTGCGGGAGACTTTGTGGAATAGTTTGGAAATCATAATAGTATAGTTCATTATGTAGTGCTAATACATAAAACTTCTATGCATTTCGTGATAGGATTTAAAAAATTTTTCCTCTTTTCAGAGCCCAATCTAGCCAATCTTCTGACGTTTGACTTCTGTTAGACACTTTAGATTAGACAGTGACAGACGTCATGGGCTTATGGAATTAGTATTTACTATTACTCTGTCTCACGGTCTCACCCATCTAGGCAGAACTTATAATAAATGGGTTGTTTTATTTTATCCTAGGACTACCTCTTCACATACAGATCGTGGTAAGATCACAAATATGTGAACCATAGAGGAAAATCTGAACACTACAATCTAGTGCCATTCAATTCATCGTCGTTGCAGGGAGGCCGGAAGTGCCCATATTTCATTGGAGGTGAAAGATATTTTGTAGAATTTGTTTGCCAAACAGTGGTGTGGCATAAGGTACTGAAATGCCTTTTTGAAAACCTACTTATTGGCTAGAACTCATCAAGTCTGGCGAGAGAGTTCGTGACGATCCTCGAAAACAACTTAAAAATATAAGTGGCTCTACGAAACCCCTATACAATGCGAGGTCAGCTACAACTGGAAATGTACAGCTTGACCTGTATCCGTGTGTACCTATCTATTGAAAACTTTTATTGTTTAGAATATCTTCCACCCATGACACATCTATGTAATTGTTATGTATTAAAGTTGGATACATACGTAATTTATGTAATTTATTTGGTCGGTGTACCTCGAAAAAAAAAAAAAAAAAATTGCCACGAAAAGCCACCCTTAATTTTTTAAACACATTTGGTTCTGCCCTATAGGTGGTTGAAAAAAAAAAAAATATGAGAAAAATGTGAAATCTAAATCTATTAGGTAGCTTTCATGTCGCGTTGGTTTCATTTTAAAATCTATTGTAGTTTCGTAGAAAAAAAACATTCAAGTTTGAGGGTGCAACCCTTATCTTTCAAAAACTAAAGAAGCTAGGGGTTGGATAATTGGCCCAAATTTTTTTTCAACAACTAGTAACATAATTAAGACACCAATGTCCAAAAAGACGCCAGTGCAGTTTCATATGGAAACCCGGTGAGACCCTTTGTTCCGCTTCAGATTCCGCCAAATATCTTACGAAAACTTGGTATATCACAGCTCATACCACTACTTCTTATTGTTTTATTAATTTTTTATATGTACAAAAGCATTAATAATTGATAGTTAATTAGAAATAAGTGAAATACAACTGGGAACATAACACAATGATAGAGAAGTTACTTGTTGTTGATAAACAAAGCAGTGTTGCCACAAAAAATATATTTTAGTTCCAATTATCACCACGACAGACTCTTTTTTGCCAAGCTGTACGTCGTCTGTACATAAAGTAATTGATTTCAGCTATAAAATAGTACTCTGTGGTACAAAAAAAAAAAGCGCGGGAACCTTGAAATAATAGGCGAAAGACAAGAAAGAAAAGAAGAATTGGAAGAAAAAGAAAACTAAATCAGACTTGGCTGTATGGGCTCAGCTCCCTTTGCCTGTCCCAAAGAGGGACGAAAAGAACCAAAAAAAAAAAACTCTGTGGTACTTTGCATGTCCCAAAGAGGGACGAAAAGAACCAAAAAAAAAAAAACTCTGTGGTACTTGATGACTGCGACTGACTTTGACAAGTGTAAGAAGTATCACACCATTCTCTGTGCGTTTATCTGTTGTCGAAATTAGGCGAAATAATAACAAAAAGATTTAATGGAATTTCGTGGCACGTGTTTTAGAAATTTTATCAAGTTGATAATGTAGAGCATCGACATATTAATGAACTGAACTTATTGCGTATTTAAATTAAATAATGTGATGGTGACAATGCTATATCAATACGAATAGAAGTGTCATTTATTTCACGTGTGTTTCAAACAAGTAAGGATTATTTACATCTCAACTACCAGAAGTAGCTGGCAAATATTATTATACAAGTAATACATAGTAGAGATGCGTATGTTTATTAATTTATATTGAGACAGATTGTGTTAGTTTTGAAATGTACCCTGTAATGTATCCTCATGGGAAATTGCACCGAGCAGTGCATTAAGTTGCTGAGTATACCACTATAATAATAAGTCAATATTGAAGTGATATTATATTTCAGACCCTCAACCGAAATGTTCCTATTTTTACACGCTTTATATTAGCTTCACTTGTATGTTTGTTTGTAACCGACTCCTTATAGCGCGATTTTGACCCACTTTAAACGACCAGATTTCATTCAAACTTTGCACACCTGTCAAGGACTGATGACAATGCAATAATTTCATAAATTTGTGCCATTATCCTTGCCAGGGTTACCAGGACAGCAAAAAAACTGTCTCCGAAAACTACGCTGACATACGTCACAAACTAATTTGTGCCATTATCCTTGCCAGGGTTACTAGGACAGCAAAAAAAAACTGTCTTCGAAAATTACGCTGACATACGTCTCAAAATTCGAAACACCCTAAAAAATAGAAAATAAATAATAGTTTAAAAAAACTAAAAAACACGCTTCACTTGAAAACCAAACTAAAAAGTACAAAATGATGGAAAAAAGCGTGGGGTGCTTTTTAAGGTATTTTTATTGATATCATACCATCATTTTGTACTTTTTAGTTTGGTTTTCAAGTGAAGCGTGTTTTTTAGTTTTTTTAAACTATTATTTTTTCATATTTCCTTTTATTACCTAATCCTTAACTTTTCCAAAACACACCAGCACATTGTCAATACATTGACTCATTTTATACAGAAAACCCTATCCTTTGTAATATAGTTTTTAACTATTACAGGATACGGGTAATCCATTCTACCAATGTTTAGTACTGTATCATACTATATCGTTTCTGTTTTATCAATAACTGATGTAAAAATAATGTTACACTGTTCTTTGAACAATAAAAAAAAATATTATTGACTATTTAATGGCTTTTATTAATTATGATTGATTGAAACTTGAAATTTAAGCAGGGTGCTGGTTGGATCAGAATTTATGGAGTAAGGCTTCGTACCAAACCAGCCCGAAATATACATGCATATAATAAATATGTATATCATTGAACAATGGGTGCACATATTAGAAAATAAAATTATGAAATAATAATGACATAAGCTAGGAATACCTCCACATGGGGAAGGCGGTAACACTAATATTACCGGCTAAAACTGCCATTTAATGACTGCGCCTTTGGGTTTGTGTTGTTAATTGCGTCTCTTATGGAATTGGAAAGGTTTAGAAGTCTTTCAAAAGTAAGTTTAGTATATTACCTAGATACATGTAAAACATAAATAAATGTACAGGTATGCAAGTAATTTACATAAAAGGAAGGGACTCTTGGACCCCTAAACTTATTGAAATTAACTCCTCCTCCAAGTCATCATATATCATGCCTTTAATTATTTGCTATAAAGTTACCAGTCTTAAATTTAGCATCAAGTTATATGGATCAAGATAATATTACACTAGATAAATTTTAAAATTTTCTACTCAACAGCCTGCAACTAATTAAGGATGGATTCTAAGTATACTTCTGTTGGTGTGGGTAACAATCTCAAATCAAATGGCGTCAAAAGAAAACATGCGCTTGAAAACATTAAAGTGAAGAAAATAAAATTATCTCATGATAATAATGTCAGTAAAACAAACAACATTAAGGTTGAAACAAATAGACATGATAATGCAAAAGAAAAAAAGATTGTACATGAAACTGTACAGGACTTACAAGAAGCAAGAAGGCAGTTGCCTGTGTATATGGTTAGAAACAGGTATGTGTATACAGTTTATAACAAACAATAAAAAATTATTTCATGATTATGATTGAGAATCTGTAAATGCGCATCGGTTTCCTCAGCCTCCATGCAAGCCCTACATAGAGGACTGTCCGTTGTGCGTAATGTGTGAAAGTTTTTGTTTAGCAGGCAGCGTCCCGTGATGGTCATCGTTACTACATGCAGGCCATTCCTGTCCAAGTAAATATCTGGCCACCCTCCAAAAAAATCGCATAGCTTTCCTGGACTGCCTGCAGTCTGGTGTCGAAGTCCACCAGCTTTCCGCGTGTGTATGGGTGATCTCCTGTAACCTCTTGCGTAGCTGGTTGAAAGGGATGAGCTGAGCACGATGGGTTCAGCTGCCTCGTGATACACTGTGTCCTTTTATCAATTGCATTATCATTGTGTTGCTTTAGACACCAATAAGGCCCAGTGGTAACAGCACCAACTTACGTGTCATAGTTCAGGGGTTTAAAGCCAGGCATGCATGAGGTTACATTGTGTAATTTGTTTCATCACCACTGCTCTCAAAACGGTGAAGGAAACTGGCATACCCTAGAACTAAAATATCGAAGAAATGTATGACATCTATTTACCCGCACTGGCCCCGCGTGCTGGATTACGACCCACTCCCTTTTACCGAGAGTGGGCCAGTGTCCCACCAGTGAGTGCGTTATAGGCTGATTATGATGCAATCAAGTGAACTTCCTTTCGTTGTAATTATATTGATTGCAAGCTGTTACCAGTTAGCTTTAAATATACTTTATCTCTTTCAGACTCCTACAAGAGATAAGAAAGAATGAGACTATGATACTGATTGGGGAGACAGGCAGTGGCAAAACAACACAGATCCCACAATTGATCCATGAGCAGCGTCTTGAGGGTTTTGGTGCCATAGCAGTGACCCAGCCTCGCAGGGTAGCTGCCATCACAATAGCTATGAGAGTAGCTGCTGAAATGAACACAGAGATAGGATCTATTGTTGGGTATGAATCAGACTAACATAAAAATAACAATACATACATATGTATTGCTTCTTTCATTACACATGAAGAAATATTATTTTCTTAATCTTCTCAATTATTAACCAACAATTTGTGTTTAATTAATTTTATTAACAGCTCTATATGTATAAACAAGTTAAAGTGTATATTATTTAGTAGACAATTTTAATATTGTTGTACTTACAGATATTCAGTAAGGTTTGAAGATGTAACAAGTCCAAGAACTAAAGTGAAGTACTTGACAGATGGCATGTTGCTCAGAGAAGCAATATTGGACCCTTTGCTTAAAAAATATTCTATAATAGTACTGGACGAAGCACATGAACGCACTGTTAGCACTGATGTACTGTTTGGTATTGTCAAACTTGCACAGAAAGATAGAACTGAAAGGAAATTAAATCCTCTGAAGGTAATAACTTAATATTAAATCTATTATGTCCTGTTATGTTATGTATGTTGGCCTGTAGTTCAGTTATGTATGACAGTCAGGACTTTACTGAAAACCAGATTCTAAAGGACTTTATGGAACAAGTCGGGGGACCTTAATTTGGTTTCATCATTGGTTAGTTTTAGTTGCTGGAGCAATTTTAATGACATTTTAAATCCTTCTTTTTCAGATATTAATCATGTCTGCCACAATGGATGTTGACTCCTTTAGTAAATACTTCCATAACTGCCCGGCGATATATTTGGAAGGCAGAACATATCCAGTTACTATTTATCATGCAAAGATGAAACAAGATGATTATCAATACGCTGCTGTGTGCACGATATTTCAACTCCATGCTACTGCTCCTGCAAAGTAAGCAAACATGATTTTTTTCAAACAAAAATTGTATGGCCCTACTTTGTTCTGAAAAACAGCTACTCTGCGTATATTTTCCCGTCTATTCTATTGTATGTAATATTTTCAGCCACGATTTTCTCGTATTTTTAACGGGACAAGAAGAAATCGAGACAGTAATGTACAACATCAAGCAGATAGCAAAGGTAATATTTGTAATGAATAAGTGAAATGTTTCGCTTCCATCTCCTATAAGTGAGCTAAGGCTACAATATAATTACCATTGCATTTGCTTTTATGCTAGATCAAATATTCCAGGAAGCCCCAGGTCCCCCTATTAGGGTATGTCCGCTGTACGCGGGGCTCCCGGCCGCGAAACAACTGCAGGTGTGGCGGGAGGCGCCGCCTGGTACACGCAAGGTCATACTGGCCACCAACATAGCCGAGGCCTCCGTCACCATACCTCACATCAAGTGCGTCATCGACACTGGCGTTGTGAAAGAAAGGTGCGTTTACTAGTGAGTGCTTCGCAGAGTTTTACTAATTGAAAAGAGAAAAAGCCCACTGCATACATAAATACTTAAAAGATAGACGGCGAATTATAAACAAATAGCTCAGACCTCAAAATTTGCAGTATTTACCGCTGTTATGTTTTTGAGCGATTTCGTAGGATTTCAGCTGTGGCTATTAAAAAAAATAACTTTATTTTAGGCTTCGAAGGCCCATAGCGTCTTATGACTTAAATCGATGTTAGTAGAACAATAACAAGGAGGCCCACACATCCTCCCATTGCCTGTACGAGTGCGTGTCGCAGGACGTGGTCGGGCGGCACGGGCGCGGAGCGGCTGGCCGTGCGCGCGGGCTCGCAGGCGGCGGGCTGGCAGCGCGCCGGCCGCGCGGGCCGCACGCAGCCCGGCGCCGCCTACCGCCTCTACACCGCCGACGACTTCCGAGCGCGCCCGCTGCACCACACGCCAGAGATACTCCGGTACACTTCTGTTCATTAACTCCACTTGCACCACAAATGTGGCGTTCCGCGCATAAAGGTACCAGAAGTTGGCATTTAGTTTCCGAGATAGTTGAGTTAGAGGGGGAGGGGAGAGAGGGGGGGAGGGCGAGAGGGAGAGAGAGGGAGGGAGAGAGGGAGAGAGGGAGAGAGAGGGAGAGAGGGAGAGAGAGAGAGGGAGAGAGAGAGAGAGGGGGAGAGAGAGCGAGGTAGAGAGAGAGAAGGAGATAGGGAGAGAGAGAGAATATTTTTGTTGAGTGTATACAGGTATTTTGTACATAATAAATAATTAAAAAATTATAACTATTATGAATCCTGGAAAGGAACTTCGTTCCATCCGGGTGTCCCTTGACACCCCTAAATTTTTTTTTTTGTAATTAGTATAATAAAGGGACTCTTCTAGATTCTACATCCGGCCTTAAAACAATACCTCCCTACTGGTACCTTTATGCGCGGAACGCCACCAATCATTAAATGCGTGGTAAATATATTAGTGTTAATTGTGGGATGGTTTGGTACGACGTATAGTCACACCATATACAATTAGGTTTGACCGGCCTTCCCCATTAAAATATACGATTTAAACAAAACTTTGACTTTGGCAACAAATACCAGTGCTGTAACTGGTTTTTCATGCGCCCGGTACGAGCTTCTGCTCGTGCTTCTGCTGAAAAATGCTAATCTGGGCAAAATTAGAACATTTCCCACGGGCAGCACTAACAATGGAACTCTATGCAATTCTATCATACAAAATTAAATGTTTGTTTAATACAGGTTGGTAGAATTTTGAATGAGTAATAAAATACATAAAATTGATTTTCATTCCAAAATATTTGCTAGTATACAATACACAAATGACACTAAATACTTGTTAGTAGAATCTAGTGAAGGCTCATACCGTAAACGGAATAAAAAAAACGGAATACTCATTTAAACATTACTTTACGCGGTTTTCTCATTGCGGTGTCCTTCGACGGCGGCGGCGTCGTGCGCAGGTACATCTAGGAATATCTACATCGTGTAGGATAGGAAGCTACAGTCACTCAACCAACTAACCGTATCTGTGGATCTGTGGACAAAGCCTATCTGTGGCGACTATATAAGCACTCCGCTACGGAAAGATTAATTTTTCTTTTAATTAATAATACAGAAATAGGATATACGTCGACCTATGTAGAAAAATAGGTTATTTAAAGAACATAGTATAGAATGTAGACCGACCGAACCGAGTTCGAAATACAAAAGTATAATGATAAAACTTACAAATTAAAAAACTTATAAATTACAGGTGTCCACTAGCATCGACACTGCTGCTGCTAATAGCGGCGGGTGCAGAGCCCAGCACGTTTCCGTTAATCGACACCCCGCCACCCGATTCTGTTAAAGCTTCGCTCACCTTACTCAAGGAATTAGGTAATTATATATTTCACATATATGTGGATATTCCTTGAAAAACCAGATGTGTGGCAACGCAATGAAAAAATAATACCTGTTACTTTCTGTCACAAATGAAACTCATGTGTAAAATTCAATGTTTATCTGTTACAGGTGCTATTGACAATGAGATCAACCCTAAACTGACAGTAATTGGAAAGAAGATGTCGACTTTCCCAATAGAGCCGAAATATTCTAAAGTTCTATTGAGTGCGCCAGAATATAACTGTTTAGAAGAAGTACGTTTATTAATAAATTATTTATTCATTATTACGTAATGTTGTAAATACTCATTGAATGATAGGACATGTGCCTAATACTGTTCCTGCAAGTAAATCTACGTCAATTTTTCATTTTTCTGTTCTTACATCTATTTGTTTACTGTTCCAGGCGCTAAGCTTAATAGCAGTGTTGTCCAGTGAAAACGTGTTCCACACTCCGATGCACAAGAGAGAAGAAGCTATAAAAGTGAAACAGAAGTTCTTGTCACCTCTAGGAGATCACATAACTCTTCTCTCTGTGTTCAAAGCTTTTTGTAAAGCTCCCTTAAAAAAGGTCAGTTAACACGTTCGGAGCCCTCTTGGACTGCTCAATCTAGTTGCATATTGGATGTGGTAGATTTCATAAAAGGCTCAATTAAATGTACGATTTTCTTAGCGAATTTAGCATGAAAATCAGTTGTATATTTTAACAAAATTTATTAATATACTGGCTTTTGCCCGCGGCTTCGCCCGCGTGGACGTCGAAAATTATCGCAAGAGGACGTACTACCGCGGTTAATGTATTAAGAATGCATTGATCCAAGTTATATAGGTAAAAAATTACCCGCGACTAACAAAAAAGTTTTTCGTTCGTTTGTTTTTCGTGAAATTCTATTTTTTTTCTAAAATAAAAGTAACCTAAGTTACTCCTTGTTACATCAGCTATCTACCAGTGAAAGTCCCGCCAAAATCGGTCCAGCCATTTCAGAGATTAGCCGGAACAAACAGACAGACAGACAGACAAAAATTGTAAAAAATGTTGTTTTGGTATATTAACCGTGTATACATCCATATACACTTAGTAAAAAGCGGTTATTTTAATATTACAAACAGACACTCCAATTTTATTTATTTGTCTAGATTATTATTGAGAAAAGACGCGTTATATTCTTTTAAATTACCCAACAAATCCCAACTATTGCAATAAACTATTGAAATAAAATAAATAAATTATAAAATAAAAAACAAACAGACACTCCAATTTTATTTATTTGTCTAGATTTGTTGGTTTTCAAATACAAACATTTTTGATGACTCCGTTTCAATTTCAAAGATTAACTAAACATATTTATTTTGATATATCATTAAATATGAGGACGAGTTTAACAATCTAAGCTTTTCAGAGTTCCGTATCAAAATGTTAAAAAATGACAGTTATAGATTGACTTCGTTTGTTTGTCCGTTCGTCTGTCACAGCTGCTTATTTTAGGAACTACTGAAGCTCTAAACTTTATATTTCGCATAAATATAAATAAATGCTTGTCTATCTCTATGACATGTGAATTACCTATTCAAAAAATCGTGCAACTTTCATTACCACAGGGGCCTAAATAGGAGGTTCAAAGTGAGGTTAACTAGGTAAAATGGGTTATTACATGATAGAGCAAGTGTCCTTTTATGTGAATGAAAATAATACCAAATTGCCAAATAACTGCAACCCACTTTAATTATGTTCCATATAATACAAAAATGTTCATCATAACTTAAAACAGCAGTATGAAATATAAGTGTACATTAATATAGTACCCCAAATATCATGATCTGAATATCAGAACAGTTACTGCTTTATTGTGTATGAAGGTTCTTATGAATATGGTTTGTTGGGAAAGGATTTCAAGAACAGAACGATAAGGTTAGACATTTATTTCAGTTAGGATTGTCTATAATTAATCAGAAACCTAGTCCCGTCCGTCCCGGTCTTCATGGAAAAGAAGGACAAGAAAGTCAATGAAAACAGTATTAAAGTATTTATTAACATATTTCTTACATTGCCCTATGTTATCATTATCTTAAATACTATTGATTCTATCTCAGAATAATAGCAACATAATAACGGTAGTTAGGAAAAGAACATAAATATTCCAAAAAAACACACAACAACATCAACAACCTATAACTAATGTAACTCATAATAAACATTTCCTGCATAACTTTTTCAGCAATGGTGTAAAGAAAACTATCTGAACCACAAGAATTTGACGTATGCATGCGAGGTTCGACAACAGCTGTTTGCAATCTGCGTGAAACTGAACATGACTGTTTCTAGTTGTGGGCAGGCTTATGATCAGGTACATACATTTTTTTTTTTAATTATAATGATTTTAGTGTTAACAGAAGCGGTCCCGTGACTCTTATGAGTACTTTCTCTCGTTTTCATAGTGACGCATTTGCCCGCCACCGGGTAAATATCATCCCTGTAGACTGCAATTGAACTGTTAGTAGTGTTATGCTAATGTACTTATTTGTTATATTTACAGTTACTTAAATGTCTGCTATGCGGTCTGTTCACAAACTGTGCGTGGCAGCGCGGCGGTGCGGGCGGTGCGGGTGGTGCGGGCGGTGCGGGGCGCTACGTGACGGCGGCGGGCGCGGCGGCGGCGCTTCACCCCGCGTCGGCGCTGCACAGCGTGCGGCCAGCCCCAGCCATGCTACTGTACACCGAGCTCCTCTCCACCAGCCGCACCTACATGTTGACAGTGTCCGCCATCCAGCCGCAGTGGCTGCACCAAGTGGCGCCTGAATACGCCCGCCGCTGTAGAGCCAATCGGTGACGACGGCCTCGATTCGATACAATGTTGATTCTTAACTCTTTCAACTGGCGCGGTGCGACTGGAAAACGTTCTCGATAGGTACATGGTCGTCTATCGTTGGCGTACGTATAGGATTTTATCCTCATTTTCGTGCTTTAGTGAAGTGAAGAGTTATCGTTTTCTGCTCTAGTATACAAAAGCTCAATATGAGTTACTTTATGAGGCATTTGTTTATTATATTGTTGTTTTGTAAAATGTAAGTTTGTCGTCTCGGTTCCAAATGGAGCGATGCATTCAAATGAACATCATGTACCAGAAAAGTTACATTTAGTTTACGTAAGTGTGTGATATAAGAATAAGAAAGAGTTTAGATAGGATTTATGGTATTGTTTTAAGACACGATGTTAATAGTATGCAATATTATGATGTACCAGTAATTCCACTGTTTAAAGTTTCTATAAGCTCAGTAAGTATGCTAAGTTCAGAAACCATGTGCATGTTTGAACAATATTTAAATGTGAATAGTAGAATGTAATGAACCAGGAACACAATTTCTAATATGTTATGATATAACGCTGTGGTTGAATCTAGAACAACATCGTCCCCCCTAGTTCTATCGCATAATTGTTTGATTTTTACCTGGTGCTAAAAACGAGGTTTAGGTTATAGGACTTGATGATAAAAACATTACTATTGTAAATCTGAATAAAGTTTTGTCAATATTACGTGTTTCATTTGAAGTCGTTGATATAACTGAAGATTCCAGTCAAAATGACACAACAACAACAACTGACAACAGCGCTTTCTTGCCACAAACGTGCCATAATTTTTCTATATTAGTTTTGTCTGCCGTCCGCAAGCTATAATGCCGTTATCCAACTAATTCATATTTCCAGTTACGAACAAAAATGCGCGGAAAAATAAAAAATTATTCCCTTAGACTAAGGGTATCGGGACCCTTAGTCGCGTTTTAGTTTAGTAATGTTGCTTACCTGCGTTATATAGTTGTAAACATGTCAAACAAGGCAACTTAGCGACGTTTTTCTTTTTTTTTTGTCTTTTTTTTTCTGATTATGAGGGCATCAAAAAGTGAAAATCGAACGGATGCGAGTAACGGCGAGTAACGACTTTTTAGCTTGTGTACGGCAGAATGTGTTGTAACATCATAATTCTATTATAAAGTAATATTATAAAGCTGGAAAATTTGTTAAGTTTGGTTGAACGTGGTCTCTCTCTCAGGAACTGAACTACTAGTCCCAAATGAAAAAATCTTTTTGTGTTGAGTAGCCTATTTATTGAGGAAGGCTATAGGCTATATAACATCACGCTACGATCAAAAGGAGCAGAGCAGCAACGAAAAATGGACGAAAACTGGCAGGCAATTCGATGCGACGGGAAGGGTCAGGCAGGCGAACAAAAATTTGACGCGGACGAAGTCGCGGCAGAAACTAGTTACCTATTATTTATATAGGTTGGGGAAAAAGATTTTTCGTATTTTGTGATCCTATTCGATTCACCCTAGAGAAACAAAAAGGGCATATTTATTTAAAAAAATTGGGGATAGTTCGTTATTCCTTTTGAAGAGAGTCAAACATACACAACGATCGTACAATACTTGTCTTATTTATGCCAAATTTCACTTGACTTCATCGGTTCGTTCGCACGCAATATATTGTTTTGTGCATCGAGTTTCTTATGACGCGGAATTATAGAGAAAAGTGAGTTACTTGCGTTACTAAAATATCTCTGAAAAAAATGTCCACGAAGGATTTTTTTCTGGACATTCAGAAGAATTTAGGGGATGATGATATACTCTATTCTACGGTTGTGTACTGGGTGACTGAATTTGAAGAGGTAGATGAAAATATCAAAAAGCTATAAAAGGAAATAACCATAAAACATTTAGCAGAGATCCTAACTATCGTTCGGCGTGTTCTTTCTTCATGATAACGCTCCTGCTTATCGACTGGAAGTTGCGCTCAACGCAATCCGCTGTGTTGGCTTCAACCTGCTTGACCACTCACCATATTCTCCGGACTTAGCCCCTAGTCATTTTCACTTATTCCCAAAATTAAAAGAGCATATTCATGAAACTAAACACGGCGCCGGCGCCGACGTGGTTAGGCTGCCGTATGTAGAGGATTTTTCGAGAGAGAGAAAAATATATTTTCTCGTAAGGAATACGAAAGTTAGATCACGTTATTCAAAATTTATTGCATTTGAAGGAGATTATGTAGAAAAACAAAATATTTTTGTTTCAGTTTTTGTTTTTTTTAATAGGGGTAGTATGAAATTGCTGTTTTATAGTAATAACTTTGACGACTAAAAGAGAAGTGTGGAAGAAAAAGACACGTTGCGCCGACCCCAAATAAATTGGGATAAGGGCAGGAGAATGATGATGAGTAATAACTTTGAATTGACAAAACCTTCATGGTATGAGATATTCGAGTGAAACTGTTTTTACATTAAGTATACCTATGATAGTAGATTATAGTAGGTAGATGTTTCTTTTAAAAAATTTGCAACATTCGATTTTCGAATTTCAATTGTTTTTTTTATTAAACTTGGCGGAAAAGATGGATACTTCGAATGCCCGAGTAAATTTTTGAATACGAGTTCCGACGCGGAACTAATGCCGCTGAAACGGTTCACAATATCAATATATCGACTCCAAGTCAAACGCCGCTGTTTGGTGGTCTCGTCATGGTGTTATTCACTATAGCTTTCTTGGGTCTGGTCAAGTAATATCAGCAGATGTTTACTATATCGGACTTCGAGCAATGATGGCGAAACTGGCAGTGAAACAGCCCCGAGTCGTGACTCGATCTTCACCATTCTGCCGTACTAAGCGCAAAAGCGGTATCTCAAAAAAATCGTAAAGTTCATTTTAATGCCAACGGATGCATTAAAATCAACCCCCTTTTTTTGTGGGTGGGAAATCATCAAATGACGTCTCCCGCTGTGGGTGGAGCGGAAGGGCGTGTCAGACTTTTACTGACTAAAACCCACCCGGGTTGCCTAGCCAGGTCCACGGTAACTCTTTCGAACAAATCTCGCGACCTTGGCAGGCATCGGTCCTAGCGGACCCCTTCAATTGTTGCTGGCATCTACCTGCCCTACGGTGGCCGGGAGTCCGCGATAGACTCCTGACGCCCGGGGCGTCTCCTCCTGCGGCGGCTAGGGGCGATGATTTCCCACCCACAAAAAAAGGGGTTGAAGGATGAAATTGCCGATATAAACTGTAAAACTAAAACTCGTTTTTTTTCCAAGATGTAACATATTTATTTAATCAAAAAAAAAATTACCCTCACATTGCTGCCATCTAATCGGAAGTTCACGTATGCCTTTGCGATAGAACTCTGGGGATCTAGATTCGACAAACTGTGTCAAAGCATTTTGTACTGCTTCCTGGTAAGAAAATTTTTTACCACGTAGAAAATTGACTAAATCACGAAAAAAATAGTAGCCAATTGGAGCAAGGTCTGGCGAGTACGAAGGATGACGTATGGTTTCTAACTGCAGCTCATGTAGAGTTCAAACGGTGTCCCATGCAGTATGGGGTCTTGCGTTACCATGGAGCAATAATGTCACGAGTCGGGACTCGATCTTCACCATTATTGCTCCATGGTAGTTTCACTGCCAGTTTCGCCATCATTGTTCAAAGTCAAGTAATAAAAAAAATCTATGTATAATAATAAATAAATAAAATTGGAGTGTCTGTTTTTAATATTAAGATAACCACTTTTTACTAAGTGTATATGGATGTATACACGATACATATACCAAAACAACATTTTTTACAATTTTTGTCTGTCTGTCTGTCTGTCTGTTTGTTCCCGCTAATCTCTAAAATGGCTGGACCGATTTTGACGGGACTTTCACTGGCAGATAGCTGATGTAACAAGGAGTAACTTAGGCTACTTTTATTTTAGAAAGATTCTTTTATTTAAAAAAAAAATAACTGTCTTCGAAAACTACGCTGACATACGTCTCAAAATTCGAAAAACCCTGGCTGAATCCTACGAAATAGATCAAAATAATGTACTACAGTATTGTACACCTTAAAAAGGCCTACAAAAATGTCCTCAATGGTATATGTCTATCTCTGAGGGATAACCCACAATAACCATTTTTTATCTTTTACTTTTTACGAGAAATAAGGGCTTATTTACGGAGCGATTTTAAGCAATACAGCATTAATCCTTATCCAATTAAGTACCTTAAATACATTGTGCATTTAATATAGATCAATATGGCCCTTTACAGCATGTAATTTAAATGAATATCTTAGAAGATATTAGTGATTTAAAAAGCGGGCGCAGAGCGCGTTGGCAGCGGCCGGGTAGTACAGGATAAGTAGGATTGTAATGAATTAAAAAAATATGAATATTACTGTGGCTTCATAGTAATTGCGAATATAATGTGTGTTCATTATACTCAAAATAAACCTAATAGTATTATTCCAAGTAAGAGACCGCGAAATGGCTTAGATGTTTAGATTTTTGGATGTTTGTTTCTCAATGATGCAAAGACGGCCAAACGGATTTAGATCGAATTTGGCACAAAGATATATTAGGTTGGGGAAAAAGTCTTTTCGCATTATAGTATGTATGAACTTGTAATAAAATCTCTTTGGCTATACTATTTGTATTTGGCTGGTTTTGGTATCATTGAAAGTTTAAATTTTAAAGAACATAATTCCAAATTCAAATTAGGAATAAGTGTGATTTTCATTTGTTTTTCGTACCGTCAAGATGAGTGAATCTAATGAAGAAATTCGATACTTTTTAAAATTTTACTACAAAAAAGGTAAAAATGCAACGCAAGCCGCGAAAAAAATTTGCGATGTTTATGGACCTAGTGTAGTGTCTGTGAGAGTAGCACAAATTTGGTTTAAGCGTTTTCAATCCGGAAATTTTGATGTCAAAGATGCACGTCGCTCTGGTCGCCCTATTACGGATAAAATGGATGCCATTTTTGAAAAAGTGGAGCAAGATCGGCATACCAGTAGTTACGACGTAGCTGAAGAACTGGAAATTGACCACAAAACAGTTTTGGCGCATTTGAAAAAAACTGGGTACACAAAAAAGCTCGACATTTGGGTACCTCACGAGCTCACTGAAAGAAACCTAATGAACCGTGTACTCATTTGTGATTCTTTATTACGACGTAATGAAACCGAACCATTTTTGAAGAAGCTGATAACTGGTGATGAAAAGTGGATCACGTATGACAAGAACGTGCGAAAAAGGTCGTGATCAAAGGCCGGTCAGGCTTCACAGACTGTGGCGAAACCCGGGTTAACTCGCAACAAGGTGATGCTGTGTGTGTGGTGGGATTGGAAGGGCATTATTCATTATGAGCTGTTACCACCAGGCAGGACCATCGATTCTGAACTCTACTGCGAACAACTGATGAGATTAAAGCAAGAAGTTGAGAGAAAGCGGCCGGAATTAATCAACAGAAGGGGTGTGGTTTTTCATCATGATAACGCTAGACCTCACACATCTTTAGCCACCCAACAAAAATTAAGAGAGTTTGGCTGGGAAGGTGTTAATGCATCCGCCGTATAGTCCTGACCTTGCACCTTCAGATTTCCACCTGTTTCGGTCTCTTCAGAATTCTTTAGGCAGTGTCAGGTTAACATCACGAGAGGACTGCCAAAACCACTTGTCGCGGTATTTTGACCAGAAGTCCCAAAATTTCTATAGCAATGGGATCATGTCCCTACCTACAAGATGGCAAAAAGTTATCGAACAAAATGGTACCTACATACTTTAGTTAAATGTAAATAAACTTTATTAAAAAATGTTTTGAATTTTCTTAAAAAATGCGAAGAAACTTTTTCCCCAATCTATTATTATATCATGGATACGTAACAGATAGGATACCTACTTTATCCCGGTAGTAGGTTCCCGGGTGATGTTTTCCGACAGCTATACGGGCCAAGCCACTGGCAAAAGTACTATTCCTATAATTATGTTCGGTGTCTGGTAAATGATTGAGTGTCTGTATAGGTAAAATAGGAGCGTTAAGAAAAACCAGGAAGTCATATTCAACTAAACCAAGCCCTATGTCGCAGTCTTCTTACTCTGAATACTATTACTCTAAACACCAACACACATGATGTTCTCATAAACTATGAATCCTAAGTAATATGAGTTATAATCCTACTACTAATCCTACTAATATTATAAATGCGAAAGTTTGTGAGGATGGATGTATGTGTATGTTTATTACCCTTTCACAAAAAAACTACTGGACGGATTTGGATGAAATTTGGCACACAGATAGTTTATAACCTGGAATAACATATAGGGTACTTTTTATCCCGGCAGTATGTTCCCGCGGGATAATTTCCGACCTCCACGCGGGCGAAGCCGCTGGCAAAAGCTAGTAATATTATAAATGTGAAAATATGTATGATTGGGTGTTTGTTTCTCAATCACGCAAAAATGGCTGAATGGATCTGGATCGAAAATAGCACACAGAGTCTATATTACCTATATAACCTGGAATAACACATTCTTATCGCGGTAGTACGTCCTCTTGCATTAATTTCCGACATCCACGCGGGCGAAGCCGCGGGCAAAAGCTAGTAGTAAATAAAAAAGTAGTAAGTAAATAGTAAACATCTGCTGATATTACTTGACCAGACTCAAGAAAGCTATAGATGCTACGCCATAGCAGATAAACCTCCCGTTCCGCTACACATCGAGTTTTAAACTTATTAACATTTTCTGTGATCCTTGATACTCGTGTCTGGAATCCGAATTCGAGAGACTATTAGACACTTTTTAATTAAGCAAGAAGCATGTCGTTCTAGGTTCTAACCAAACCCAGATACTGCCTTTTACGAGAAAGTAGCTACTTATCTATTACGTTGGACTTCGTTGCTCCATTTTGTAGATCTGATTTACATACTATCAGATCAGAATGTTGCAGTCAGATTGAAATGAGATCGTAAAGGAGATTACTTTTATGGCTCCAGTTCCATATTCTTGAATACTGTGTAAAAAGTTTCCATTCCAGCTTCTAATTAAAATAGCTCCTTGCCAAATTTAATTTCCTCGCGCACTTCTTTAAAATTTATTCTGTAATAAGCACCAATGGCAGTCGTAAAAAAAGGATCCAAGAGAGAACTGACGACATTCCCCTCATTAAAATGATTCCAGCTGGAAGCGGAACAATGTTAATTCGATAATTATGCAAATTTCCCGAAATAATTCATTAAAATTTATGACGTAGATACGGTAGGTGCGTACTAAACGGAATCGGCTGCGCCTGAAGATACCTATTTACTTTCAAGGAGTTTCAGACAAAGTGATTGAGCGATGTGATAAAACTTCAAAAATACTGGGATGTTCGCTTGTAATTAATTTACGTAGGTCCTTATAAAGATGACGACTAATAGAGGAGTATGAAAGAAGAAGACATGCTGCGCTGACCCCAAATAAATTGGGATAAGGGCGAGATTATGATGATGAAAATGTATACCTGCTTTAGATCTAGTTTACGAAAATGCAAATAAATTTGCATTTAAAAAGTAAAAGTAAACTAGTAGTAAAGTAGTAAACTGTGTTGTCCTAGAACTGGAAACATAAATTCGAATAGGTACATGTGACATCTATAAAGAAAGAAGAAAGAAAATACATTTATTTAGCACAAACTCAAAGGCACACCAAATAATACAGCAAAAAATACATCAATTAACAGAAAACAAAAATTAAAAAGAAAATCAATAAAAAGTGTTAAGTGCGATGTTAGAACTAGCATTTTTAAGTGTGCCCCACGGCTGCGCGCGCTATCAACCTGACCTGGGCGCGTGTGGTGGATCCGGTTCTGCTCTTATCGTTGTACATCAATGTATCAACAGCGGCATGAAACTATCGCTTCGTGCAGCTGTATATCGGTTGTCTTGTTCAAATAATAATTAGGCATGTTAAGTTACAAGTATTTTATATCAATTTAGCCCGAAACTAGCAAACCTACTCCGGACTAATCATTCTTCCTAGTCTTTTTGCAACTATTTTGGGGTCGACTTCTAATCTTATCGGATGCAGTCGGATGCTTGTAGTTTACATGCAGCGACTGCCAATGATCAACGCATGCCAGTCGGGACCAACAGCTTAACGTCCTCTCTGACGCACGGAGGGATCTCGTTATGTAAAGATGACACTTTATTCATGGACCAACTATGACAAGCGTAGCTAAACCTGGCCGATCGAACCGTGCGGCTGTTATTACTTAGCTATGAACCCCTTTAACCTACTCCGTAGCAAAGAAGCATATTATTCAATATCCCGTTCAGCAACCTTCATATATGTATTCAACATTCTAATTTTGCAAGTCAAAATGTGACACGGACATACCTACCTACCTATATAGACAACAGAGCTTCCACATTTCATATGCGCTCTATATGTGTTCATAAACAGAGCTAACACATTATAATTTGAGTAAGTATTTCATGTATTATGCTCGTACAAAGAGCAGCTTAAGTCAAACACGAGTTTTTACGGACAATATTTGAGTAGCAGGGTGATGTTACAGATAAAATATTTACAAAACAAAAATTAATAAGTAAGCTGTTTTCTACTGTATTGTTTTTTTTAAAGCTTGGAGTAAGTATGGTACCTACTCAAAACTTCCTTATTAACAGGTTAAACAGATTATGCAGCAACTTTTCTATTTGTTATGAACAAGTTAAAATTCTCGTGGGACCCTGAACTGATATTGGTATTCCAGGTGGCTTGCACTTCCCTCTATTATAAAAGCAAAACTTTGTACTCGTTACCTCTTATTAGAACTCATCATGAAACTTTGTAAGAAAAAATGGCTTAGTTATATCAAAAAAGATTTTATGTTACTCGGGAAGTTTGTGTTTTAAACTTTATTAGATTTTTAGTGACCTTTTAACCGACTCTTTGTGTAGAACTAACATGCGGGGAGGATGATGATGTAATCGGCCTTATTAAAAAGTATGTACCTATCTACGGTCAGACCCGCTGAGTGAAATTTTGTAACTTTGATAAGTTAATGACGTTAGTTTGTGATTAACGAGACACAATTAAACTATCTATCGCTGCGAGACTTCCGGGAGTTTTACGTCGCTTTATGAGTTAATGATGGAATAAAGAATAATTTTATTTACTTAAAAAATGCAAAATATCCATACCTACTCAAATTATTATGAATGTGAAAGGATCTCTGTCTGTCTATCTGTTCCCTTTTCACGCCACCGATTTCGATGAGTTTTAGCAAATACCCACCAATTTTTTTTTACGGGCGGGAAATCGTCATTTGACGTCCCCGCTCTGGGCGAAGCACGAGGGCATGTCAGACTTTTAGTGACTAAAACCCACCCGTGTTCCTTCAGTTGCCTATATGCCAGGGCCACGGCATCTCTTTCGAACAAATCTCGCGACCCTGGCAGGACATACTCACCATGACCTGGGTTATAATGGACATTCCCGTGTGATAATTTTTACCATCACGCGGGTGAAGCCACGGGCAAAAGCTAGTAAAAATATAAAATAAACGGTAATGTCAAGTAAAATTTTTTTTCAGCTACTATAATTAGGAATGGCTCGAAGGTACTTTCCTCGCAAAGCTATATAAAATAAAAACATGCTAGAATACCAAAATCGCACCTCTAGTAGTTACATACGTATAGGTACATATGAAGTACTTACGGACTTAACATTTGTAGGTGCAAACGCTGCGGTCCCATACCCGCTGCGGCTAATGGGACTTTGGAATGGATGCCGTCGTCGATAACGTTCTCCCTCGTGTCTGGTTTTTGTGTTTTTAGCTCTAATTGCCCAACTTTCTTGTAATAAATTACTTGCTTTTGATACGCCATCAATTATCACGGCCCGTTGTAATGAAACCGGGCTCGTTATACCTACACCGTCATTTTCAGGATTTGACTCTTGTTTGTTTACAGATTTTTGTGTATTTTTTGTTGTTCGCTGGTTCCTTTGTTCCGTAGTCTTTCCTTCTTTACTTTATCACCTTAAGTACTACGTTTTTACACAATTAGATGGCCTGATGCCTATTTATAAGCATATGAATAAATAACAAACTAATCTCCAACATGTTAGCGGCTCGATCGCTGTTTGTTAGGTGAAGATGATAACAGAATATGAAATGAGTCCGCAGCCACGTACTCGCGTCTATATTGGCACTCGTGCGTACAAGTAGAAATTGTATAAAAGCTTTGGCGAGCAAATGGAGTAGGTATAGATATTTCCACAACGGTTACCTCTCGGAAGGGTCCGGTGTCTCGAGGGGCCGAGTTTGGACCGCGCTACTCCACAAGGATCTCGTTACTTGTATCGTTCCAATATATCTATATCCATAGGCCTACTTTGTGTTGTTATAGTAGGTTCACATTTATACAGAGTTTTTTGAGTAAAATCACACCTTCAATAAAGGGTTGTCGACGGTGTAGAGTACCAAGATTTATTGTAAGGTAATTCAGGAGACGTAATGTTTTCCCGTTATTTGTTTTCCTCTAAAAGTGTCTCTCCAATTTAATGAAGGTTGACGTTGCCTGTTTCCTGCGTGATGGATTCTATTTAAGTTTTAAGGGCCTTAGATTAAATTAATTAGAATTTATTTTGTTTTAATAATGCGATTTTCTGAAATCACAACAATAGGTAAGTACTTAAGGATCTCGTGAAAGGATCGGTATAACGTATATACAATAGTTGAAAAGCTTACCAAAACAATGATCAGTGGTTGTTTAAGACCGTCGATGACGACGGCTGCTCGACCATCTGATGCTTCAGATCTATATGAGAAAGTATTAAAAACGCACGGCTAAATCCAATCGAAATTCGTTTAACGGAAACAATATGTTGCGATTTTAATGAAACTACAGTCTGAAAGGATTTGTTACCAACAATAGCAGGTTTCAGTTGTTTTTTTTTCGCCAATTCGGAATTCGCCAAATTAAAGATTAACATCTAGATCATAATTATCGAAGTTTATATATCTCAAGGGAAGCAGACTAGTATGATAATGGGTGTTAACATGTTTAGGCACCGTTTTAACGCTATGAAACTCAAAAATAAACGATATTTTTATAGATTCTAAAAAAGGACTTCCTCATTTGCATTTGTTTAAATTATAAATTCAACTGCGCTGCCTTTCACTTACATCTACATCCACGTGTAAATTCACGAACAGTTCGTGAATTAAAATGCAGATGTAAGTAAATAATAGGGTTTGTTTTTCAGTGCGGTTACGTCAGCAGCAGCTTTAATTCGAGTTTAATTAAAATTCATCCGCTATAAATTACCTTCTTCCGGACAAGTTGCGATTCACAATACGCTAGCATACACAGCATATCATCATTTGTTGTCTGTGGTCTTATTCGGGTTGCCGTGCTTAATAAAATGTATAAAACATGCACGTAGCGTAACCAGTATATTTTGTATTGAGGCATACGGTACATATTTATTACTCCAACATTTATTTAGAAAACTATAAAACGTCAGTGTCGCGTAATATCGACATTTGCCCAAGGGAAATAACGAAACAATTTGCAATGGAATGGTAAATGTAGGTGCATACATACAACCTACATAAGTGCCAACAAAATTTTATCGAGAGACACTTTTCAAATCTAGTCGTGCGATGTGCGTCTCCAGCAAGCACACTCGTTGTGAATAGTAAAGAAATTCGTTTACAAACTAAAAGGTTTCCATTTGGTGGAAGGCCCTGAAGCCTGAAGCCTTGGTCCTGTAGTACGAAGTAGGCGTCGCCTGGTTCTGGCATTACATTCGTTGACAGATTAGGAAGTATTGCACGCTCGTGAGTGTTTATCCCATCAATATTTGAGACGACTCTAGTTCTACTGTCTGCACAGCCACATTGTACTAAAAGAAGATTAATTAATTTAATTACCATATCCTTTGAAGTGTCATACAACTACTTGCATAGGTAATTATGAATGTAGGTATGTTTATAATAGTTGTTAC
The DNA here is from genome assembly GCA_947507805.1 of Aporophyla nigra. Lineage (NCBI taxonomy): Eukaryota > Metazoa > Arthropoda > Insecta > Lepidoptera > Noctuidae > Aporophyla > Aporophyla nigra. Next base: position 14,563,836 of record OX382302.1, on the reverse strand, counting down.
AATGAGCGATGCTCACAACCAAAAACCCAATAACGAAACGCTCACAATACGAAACAAAGGCGCGTGGCCTTCTTTAGAATAAGTAATTTATTTATCTAATCAATTTCCCTAAATGCTCGTTATTTTAAGTTGCCTGCTAACCGTCTTAGCATATTTTTTTTTCTTCTCTGAAATCCTATTGTTTATAAAATCTCATTACATTTTTTTTAAGATAGTCCCCGCGGGTACGCTACAGCGCAAAGTAATCAAATCGTTACACATTTATATAGATATTTAAGATATCTTTTAACCAATGACGCGAAAAATGGCGCGCTTAGGTAGAGATTCTAGTGAAAGTGCTTATTTGCATCAAGATGAGAGCGAATGAGGAAAAATGAAATGTTGAAAATGAGACCCAAATTGTTAATTTAATTGCGAATTCATTAAAATGAATAGTACTTAGCATAAATCTTTTAGCGATAGGTCTGTAAAATATATTGATTTATTTTCTTCCCTGCTGCTGGCCAAATTTTTTGTCATATTTTGATAAAAGTTACACACAAACACAAATTGTGTTTAATTCATAAGGCAAATTAATTCTATAATTACTGACGTTATATGGATAAACTGAACGGAAAAACAAGAAACCTTGACATAGCTCATATACAACTATAAAGGCACAGCCCACAAACATATGTTAAAAAGCCTGTTATTATCAGACACTCTTTCTTACATGCGTTTTTCAAAATCAATAGTGGAGAGTCGAGAGAAAGCTTAGTTTTTTGTGCAGCGGTTCATCTCGGCCAGTGAATCAGGTGACCGTCCAAAGAGTAGATACATTTTTACTCTTTGCTCCGGTACACGGTACAGGCTTGCATTGCTGGCTCACTGATTGGGAGCTTCCTTCCCAAGGCATCTGTCCCACCGCCGACGTTTAGCGAGAAGCGAGTAGAGCTAGCAACTAGAGACGAGTCGGCGAGCAACTATCAGTGAGAGTGAGTAGTTCTGTCGCTGGGCTATGAGCGTGTGTGTGAGTGCGACGAGTACAATAACTGCCGAGTCTCTTGCTGGTATACGTATGTACCAAACGGGAGTCTTTCAGCGAGTGTCTTGCCCGCCATGCAATCGTCGTTGTAGCGAGTATTTTCTTTGATAACTCTTTTCGCTGTTTCAAATTAGTGGAGAGTGAGTTCTCGTCGGCAGTGTGAACAGTTAGCGAACAGCTGTTAATATTATGTATCGTATTTTCTGAAACGGGACCTACATCTATTATAAGTTTCTTGAACCAGAAAATACTCAATAGCTAGTCGTCGGCGGTGGGACAGATGCCCAAGGCGCCGACCGCGGTACCGACGACACCAGATGCTCCATACCTGCTTTGTTGTGAATACGGTTACTTACGTATTATTATCCTTTAGAAAACGTTTTACGAGACTTTCAGATCCATTACGATGTTTCACAGAGAATTTATATCTTAAATTCTAGTTCAACAGAGCTTCCGAATTAAAACTTCAAAGAATACTAATAATGCTGTTGTGTACAGACTCGATAAATCAAAGCAAAAGAACCTGTTTTGGGGAAAAGCTCTTAGAGTATTTCCAAGCTCATAGCTCATAGCCGGGACCTTACTGTGGTTACCGCAAAGAGGCGTAACCTATCTATCTTGGTAGACAATGGGTTTATTTCTCTGTCGATCTAGATTTACAGTTTTACCTACAAGGTGGGTTACATCTAAACCCCGCAGACGGGAAGGTAGGTACCAACCATGATGGGCTCAAAATGATTAGTAATATGTCGATGTGTTCTGAATAATTATTTGTAAGTGATCGTTATCAATTCGTACGTTCGTACTTATTACTAGATAACGTAACGTAGAGCGAACGACACATGTGACTTTGAATAAAACCTGTGAGTGATTGTCGTAACAGCAGGACGTTCATCTAGCAGTTTACCATATGCAGCACCATGCGCTCCGGCAAGAACAGAAGTCATTACTGTTGGCAATGTACGTGTCATAGAGATCGGCTTGAGAACCCCCAACTATTCATGCATAAAAACAAACCGCTACAAATGAATAATTTTGCTTTTGTTTTGTTAGAACCTATAGTAAAACCTAGCGCAGCTATCTCGTGGAACAAACTAGCGGTGTAATGGATATCTACTGCAGTTTCCACACGTTTGGGTGAATAGCAAAAAGTTTTCAGCACGTTGTTTTGTGTTTAGTATTTATTATTCTGTAGCACGGAAGTGCAATTCACATATCGTGCGAACACTGCGAGCACAGAGCACCGAGAGAGCGATCATAAATGGAGGCAGTTCGCCTTACATTACATTAACATCGCGTCAGGCCGAAGAATGTTTACACTTTAATAAAAATGTATAAGAATTTTTACTCTCAAATTGCGGTACTTTTATTGAATTATCGCGCCCCAAGGAACAAGTAGGTAATTTACGCGTACATTACCGTTATATAATGGCATAAACGGATTTACTCGCAGGTGAAGGCATGAAGGTATTTGTCGCGTCGCGGGTTCGGGCGCGGCGGGTCGGTGCGGTGCGGCGGACGCAGGGTGCGGCGCGGGCGAGGAGACAATCTCGGCGATGGCTCATTCACTGCTGCAACGAGCCGAGCAGAGAATTGAATTGGAAGCAAATGTGCCGTACGGATACTGCCGTCGAATATAAACTGAACCACTCCCGAGTAAGCGGCTCTGATCATGAAGTAAAGAAAGCCTCAGAAATAAATTGTCTAAACGCCGACCGATTTTAAATTGGATAATAAATATTGGAAGAGATCTTGGTGACTCAACTTAATTATCATCACTTAGGAAATGAATGAGTATGTTATTATTTATGCTGGGGTAGACAGCCGGAGGAAAGGTATGTAATGAGAGGAGGGTGACTCAGTCGGCTGTCACTCCGCCGGTCTGTCAGCGCGCTGACTCGGCTTCATAATAAAATATGGCTTGTTTACGGTTACTGTTATAACAGAAGCAACTCCCGTTTTCGTTAAAGAGCTTACCAAAGACTACTTTAGTTTTACGCTGATTCTTCATTTACTTACGAGTTACGAATTTTATTGGTACAGTAACATTCAACACTCTATTTTATATTGAAACAGTTCCTGTCACTTGCATCTATAATATAAAATATCCAAATGCAGTGTAGCATTGTTTGTTCGTTCACTTATTATTTACATCTGAGGGATAGAAGGAGTAGTGGTGCCAGTGTACCGGAGTAAGCTTTAACAAACGGCTGCGTGCAGACCGGCGCGCCGAGGAAGCGTTTGTGGGCGGGTTCATTTCCGTGCGTGCGTCCGCGGCTATGGCCCTATTTCCTCTCCGCTGATAGTCCGTTTACGACCACAGCTTCTTTGCGACAGTCCCTGCACTTGTATGAAACCTTATGTGCAATGTTGGGAAGAATACAATTTCTAGGAAGTAGATGAATTTTAAAACCAGGTTTTGATTCTTTATTAAGGTATTCAGATTGCCGAAGCTGGTTCTATTAAATACCATAAATGTTGCTTTCATATTTTTTCCAATATAAAAAAAAAAGCTTTGCAAATGTTCTTATTTTTCAGATATTAAAAAAACACTCGAAAGAAATCAAAGCATCACAGAAACTCTGGAGCTTATTAAATTTAGGTAGGTATTATGTTTAGTGTCATTACAAGTTTAGATAAGAGATCTCACTTGGTTGCCACGCTAAATATTCCACAGTACATTCGATTTTATATAATAAATACTTTACCTATGCTATAATTTCACAAAAGTAGATCGATATAAGACTTGAATGTAATTTCAAATGATATGTAAGTATTGAATTCCAAGTCAAGGAAAGCCATTGAATTCGAATAATACCTATTTCAATATTCGTTCGTCTCCGATTTGCTCTCTCTCATATAATCCAGTGTGGATTCCTATGAAGCTCTGATATTTCATGACAAATGAACTCATATTTGAAATAAATTTGAATAAGGATATTCAGTGTACCTACGCGAAGTATGTAAGAACAAGTAGATAATGAAAGTCACGAACACTATACGGTCTATTACTGCTTGCTAACTTTATTGATATTGTCATTGATATTAAAAGATATAAGTACGTAGTCTATACATAGTAACCCAGTCAAAACTATAAGTCTAATATTTTGAAAAAAAAAAATACTACGAGGTGTGGCCGAAAATATAGTTTTTTTTTTTTTTTTTTTTGAGTGCATGTACCGGATTGGCGCAAAAACCGGTGAACGGATTTAGATAAAATATGGCACATAGATAGTTTATAACATAGATTAACACATGGTAAGATTTTAATTCCGGTAGTACAAACCCCTATTTTTCGACATCCCCGTGAGCGAAGCGGCAGGCAAAAGATAGTATTTTATAAATGGTTCCATTATTGTCTAGTTTGTAAACCCAATAGTCTGTATACCTTCTCGTTTTATTTTGATGTACGGGTGAATAGATCGATACAACTCAGAAGAGTCACGGTCGAAAACGACAATAATGCCGCTACTTATACCTTTCGGAATGGAGACTAATGACAATGGCGGTCATTTGCTTTATCCCCATTATGAGCCCGTAAACGTTCATAGTCTATTCTAAAAGTAAGTCGCGAGAGTTCATTCTAGGGATCTATATAAATAAGCCCCCTCATACTGTCTTAATCACTCTAATTAGCGAACGAAATGTTGATCGCAATAGACGTTGTTTTTGCTCAAAACGAAGATGCTGCTGAACGTCTAAAAATAGAACCGGTCGCCATTTACGGCACCCTTGGGAATCAGTGGCCAGTCCTTTACCGGGTCCACAGATTATTTGGCCTTGGGTTATATTTCGGATGGGGATTTATGGACGAGTATATCAATGGGGAAGGTTCCCGTTTCTTTTGGCTTCTTTTTCTACAAATACAATTTGAAGAGTCCAATTTTTTTGGTCACCTGAACTGCTTCTCTTATCACAACTGTTACCATTCGACAAATACATATACCTACACATTGAGAGCTGTTAATGGACATTTCTTTGATTTATCATCGTACAGAATTCCGCGAGGGCGCGCTCATTACAACTCGGCATCATTACAGGTCCCGCGGCAAGCTCTTGTATCTCAATGGCCTTCGAGCTCGGTGTTAGAGATAGCGGTCGCGTCCTCGATACCTGGTTTGCAACCCTTCCTATAACATAGAGTTTTAATATTTTCCACATGTGTATTTTCAAATTGGAAAATTTTGCAACATGGATTTTGAATTGCTCCTGAATTTAAGACGTTGATCTCACAATAAAAACAAAACCATGCAGCGTTATTTTAATTACGAAGTGTAATATCAAGTTTAATCGTTACGGCAGCTACGACCTCTCGCGTCCGGCCCTGGTGCGAACCATGGTACGGATCGAGATGGATTGGCAGTCTCTGCGCCCTCACGTACCTAGCCGCCGCAGGAGGAGACGCCCCGGGCTTCGGGAGTCAATTGCGTACTCCCGGCCACTGTAGGCGCGAGCTTGCGGTTGGCGAGTAATGGGTAGCTCGCCACCCGCTTAAAACCAGGCTCGGGTCGACGGCGTGTTGTGTTCCACGCGCGCGCGCCAAGAGATGTCAGCAGTACTGAAGGGGTCTGCTCCGACCTGCCAGGGTCGTGAGATTTGTTCGAAAGAGTTACTGTGGCCCTGGCATATGGGCAACTGAAGGAACACGGGTGGGTTTTAGACAGTAAAAGTCTGACACGCGCTCCGCCCAGAGCGGGAGACGTCGTGTGATGATTTCCCACCCTCACAAAAAAAAAAAGTTTTATCGTTATATGAGTATTATGTTTTTTTGTTTCTTAGTAGAAAAGGAATATAAAACTATAGATATAGAGCACTGCTATGACAACATTTTGCTAACTCATGAATAGATTTAAGAAAGAAAATATCACTTGTACTTGCTAATACTAGACTATTCTCTTATTCTTTTGAAAATATAAACGATGCCGAATGTTATCATGTGCTCGATAAGTAAAAACAAATTGGTTTGTATTTGGATGGGTGAGCACTCACTGGTTTTGATAAACACTCATTTTTTATTCACGTCGTTAGGCTTTTTCGTATAGAAAATACAATCCCCGTAGGTATGTTATATATCTGTAGATAGTGGTTATGTGGGCCATGTAAGACGTACTATGAAAGATATTTTGACTGTTACAAATAAGGTGTACTTTAAAGTAGATTGAAAATGCAGGCAAGGGTGAAAGTGTAAATGAGAGCAAGAATGCTTGCGGCGTGGTCAGCACCACATACATATAAATGAGTTGACTAACCCCGGTCTATCTTATCGGTTCACTGTCGCTGCGACTCGACATGAATCTCGACGAAGGATTAGGTTATTTACGGGGATTTCCACCTATATGTATTTTAATGGCAGATATACTTGTGCGTGTGTGTTGGTGCCAAAAACTAAAAAAAATACTGTGAGGGCTTCAAGGTTATGAAGGTTTTCAAATATATTCCTGAACCGGGAAAATACGAAGCTGTGACAATTCTATAATTCTATAATATAGGAAGCGGACCAGATTCAGTATTCGGATAAATATAAAAATAAGATATTCGTCGAGGACGGACACAAAACACGCCCCGCAGCTATATTTTTGGACGAGTCGAGAACTAAGGCTCCGATAGCGCTAGACAAAAGAATACTTACATACAATAAAGAAGTCAATGTAGAGATCTAAAGCGGACAACGGTTTGTTGAAAACCGCCTTTCCTTTGTGAACGGTTCTCTTTTATGCAAGTTACTATACCGTCTTCCGTTTAAGCAATGCCATTACCTCTCGATCGAATGTGAAGTATTCGCTTTAATGAATCCACTCGACTCGAGAAATTCTCCACTCGGTCCCTATTTGCAAGAAAAGAGTGCATTACCATCGTAAGCACAATAATGGTTCGTTAGATGGCCTACTTTTTGAAGGATCAATGGGTGCGTGCGTGTTCGTATCTTTTTGATAAAGGCCCGCGTTTTAGAAGATCTTATCATAAATATAAACTACTATTTAGTTCAGATTTAGAGAAGAAGCAGCATAATGAAGAATTTTTGAAATATAAAGTTGTCATATTGTGAGAATTTTGACACTCGTAAAATGATATTCTCCACGCATGTATTACTATTATATACGTTCTTAGGGTCTGTATAATCCATACAATTGCTGAACACGATTTGTCAGATCAAATTGTCTTTTAGTAGCTAAATAGCCGATAGACAGTATATTTGCATAGCGCAAAAATTAAAGAAACGTTACATCAGCTATTGTAAGCTGCGCTGATCCAGTGAAATATGAAACCTGTAGGGGAGCTGGCAGGCCGCCAACTGCTTGCATCACACTATAACAAAGGGTTTCATATCAGGAAATTGTTCCTAGAACAATAGCAGAAAATATAAGCCTGCTTGTATTACAAGCTCGAATCCCGCACTTGAAAATATTATCGAAGACAACTAATGCTGTTCACACATTTGTGAAAGCATTCTTCATGAAAGGTAAACGTTCTGTCATAATTTACTGAAAATAAATGGAATTCTTTCGTTATTTTCTTTTTACACAGGTCGAGGAAAATACGTCACAAACGAATACCTGCACACCCTTAATGAAAATATAAACCAAAACAAGATATTTTAGAACGCTGATATTTTATGCATTTCATTTTTAAGCTTTGATGTATTTACTTTGAAACTCCACGTACCTGTTTCATGCACAATTATTAATATCGTTTTGTTTTTGTTCTATACGTACAGTAAGTAATTGGTATTAATATTCTTTTGTGTTTATATTGCTTTGGGTATAAAATAAACAAATGTACTGAAACGTCGGTTTTCCCTCGGGCAAATAGCACGAAGCAACTGAGGAAAACGGCTTTTATTGAAGCTGGTAGGCGAAGGAATAACAAATAGTCAACACTTGTGCACTATTGCAATCTTTTAAGCTCAGTACATATTGCTATAATGGTTCTAACCGGCGCTACTATCTAATGGACGTCTTGTGCTGATATTGCTTATGAAATAAAGAGCTCTCCGGGACTAGGACGAACACGTGTCCCTGTTAAAGTACTCAGCCTTTTGATCATAGTACTGTCTAGGGACGACTAATTACACTAGAGTGTAATTTAGAACGGAACCTTAATAAGAAAGAGCTAATTTTAGTTTGATGATGTAAAATGTGGTAGTGGAATTAGTGTAGGTCATAGCGTCGTTTGTATTGAGTTAAGAGCGTCGCAATCCCGACGAAGCCGCCAGTTGGCCGGGGGCCATTCTGCCGAGCGGATCTTTTATTGCTTTTTATAGTACAACAACAAAATATCTGTTGAGGTCGTTATGTACTGGAAAATGTTCACTTTGGACACGAATCATTTAATGCACGAGGATATTGTGACGTACCTAGACTACTGTTTGGGTTTGGAAAATGAAATTATGATAAAGACTTTTATCACTTTTAACATTGTACTGCTCCAAATTGAATAAAGAGGCTAAGTTTATATTCCTTGACGTAGCAGTCTCAGTATTAAAGTAATATTTCTGATTCGGACAGCAAGCTCGTTTGTATGTACCGTAACATCTTGCGCTTTCTTGCTACGGCGTAGTCAAGTGCACGAGATGCTACGACAGCGGCGTAGCAGCGTAGCACTCGTAACAGACAACTTGTTTGCACAATTTATTGCTCCCCCGACTGGGATATGTTTGACTGGTTGTTTCTGAGACAGCGCCAAGCTAACTTATCTGTAAGTAGGTACTGAACTATTGTGATCTGCCTGGAGATGTTTTATTTCATGACCGTGATGGTTATTGGCGTATTTAGTTTAAATAAGTTAGTAATATAGAGTTCTGCACTTCAAAGGGTCAGGTTTGCACGTTTTTCTGTTATAACCCAGATTATTGAATCTTTCTTGTTTATTCTTTGGTAGGCAGTTTTTTCACACTTCCTTATTGAATCTAAAATAATTGAAACTTTGTTTGAAGAAAAAACATAAGCAAGTTATAAATCTGTGTATTTCAAGCTAAACACTTTCATTCGGAGACGAAACGTATTCGAGTATAAGCGATGAACGGTTATGATAACATATCTGATTGCCATGTGTCATGAATCACGTCTGGCTGCAGCTCGAATAAAATTGAACGAGAAGATGAACATTTAGTTAGAAATAGAAAGATTTTACGTAATAAAAACATTTTCACGTGGTATAATAACATTTGATTCGTAAAAGTTTAAGAAAAACATAGGTACCTAAGCAATTGTTTTTACCGGACTTCAAAAAATAAGGAAGTTACGTTCTCCGCGAGTATCTTTTTCTTGATTGTACATCGATATTTTCGTCATTACTGGGCCGATTTTCTTGGTTCTTGGTTCTTAGAAAGCTCGTGCAGTGGTCTCATATAAAATGTATTAACTTTGTTTGGGTATTTTTTTTAGCTTCCATAATACGTACGCAGGTATTTAATTCACTTAGTGTGCTATGCATTTGTGTGAGGGGTAGGTACCACAACTGAAAAATTAAAAAGTTGTTCAAGTTATTTTTCACTCTGTAGTGTTTTTTAGCAAATGTTTTTTTATTGTGCTCAATAATGATGTGTACAAATTCAAGTGTAACTTAATTTGACGTTTTCTCTGTTTAATGAACGTGGAGCAACATATTGTGTTGACTATCGACCAATGCTAGAATTATTATGCTGAATGTCAACTTTGGCTCAATAATGAACTACTTTCTACGTTTTTTTTTAATAATTAGATGTACCTCAAAAGCGATTCGTGTATAAGAGTTATTCGTTAGTGGTAATAGTACCTGTATTAGCCAATCCCAGCATCAATAGAAATTATAGTCATTTTAAAAACTACGAAACGGTGATGGATGGTGACATTCGGGGCTGTCTTTTATTGTCGATGGTCTGAAAGCATTACTTGCCTTTGCCTTACTTTAAAGAAATTATATTTAAAAGTAAAAATTAACATAATCAATTTTATCATTAAAACTACCATTTAGAGATAACGTTGGCCGCAAACTAGGCAGGTCCCTATCTTGGAAACAATAAGATAAGACATGTTCTTAAATACATATTAAACCATTCTACTGCCAGGGTCGCGAGATTGTTCGAAAGAGATACCGTGACCCTGGCACATGGGCAACTGAAGGAACACGGGTGGGTTTTAGTCAGTAAAAGTCTGACATGCCCTCCCGCTCCGCCCAGAGCGGGAGAAGTCATTTGATGATTTCCCATCCCAAAAAAAAAAAAAAACCATTCTACATACTTTGTTACCTATGCTGCCAAAAATAATAAGTTCTAGGTACTAATATTATAAATTTGAAATGTTTCGATGTTTAGTTGCTTGAATATTTGGATGTTTGTTTCTTAATCACGCAAAACGGCGGAACGGATTTAGATGCAATTTGGCAGACATATAGTTTATAACCTGGATTACATATAGGATGATTTTTATCTCGGTAGTAAGTTCCCGTGGGATAATTTCCGCCAGCCACGCGAGGGAAATCGCTCGCAAAAGCGATAGTATGCAATACATTCATTCTCATCTTAACATATACCTTGAATACATAAAACATGGTAGTTACGAATTGAACACCTTATTATTTCCCATAGCTACCGTAAAGCGTGCACTTCAGGGATTATACAGGGTGGAGGCGCAGCTGTCGGCGTAATGTAAACATTACATTCCGATTAGCAACACATTACAACTAGTAAGCGAGAAGATTATTATAATCTCCCACATAAAAGTTTGTTGTTATCTGTAGGGGCTGACTGAAATGCGCTGAAGTGATTTCGTAATTATCACCCGTTACGTATTAAGACAGACTGGCTAATTCAATGCCTTTTAAAAGTTTATTTGAGTCCTTATCTTTATGTCACTTCATGTACGGTTAACAAAAGAGATAAGAAACAAGGTTCGTAGGAACCTAGTTGAAGTTCACTAAGAAACCAATCGATGATTTCGAATAAAATAAAATTAAAAGGAAACAAACGATTCATTCATAAAAAAAAAACAATAGAAAATATCCATCGCTTTACTACTAAACTTCAAATATATCCGACGGCCCAGGTTACTTATCGTATTTGGTGACTGTATATATGAAAATGCACAACGATTCATACTTATGAATCGTTGTGCATTTTTATATTTTGACTGGCCTGTTAGTCTAGTGGTTAGTGACCCTGACTGCTAAGACTGAGGTCGTGGGTTCGATTCCCACCCAGGACAAATGTTTGTGTGATGAGCACAATCATTAATTGTTCTGTGTCTGGGTGTAATTTATCTATAATATGTATGTATTTAGAAATACCGTGTGGTGCCGGACGTAAAGAATAAGACCACCCCATTTCTTCCCGTGGGTGTCGTAAAATGCGACTAAGGGACTTATTAGAGAATGGGCAGCAGCGTTCTCTATGCATTTTACCACCATACTGCGATCGCCAACCCGCCTGCCAAGCGTGGCGATTATGGCAAAGCTCCCCAAATTGGGGGAGGCCTAAGTGCAGCAGTGGACGTCTTACAGCTGAAATGATGATGATGATTTAGAAATATATAATTATATTTATCAGTTGTCTGGTCACCATAATACAGGCTCTGCCTAGTTTTGGGATCAGATAGTAGTGTGTTGGTTGTCCTAAGATATTATAAAGAACATACTTTGTTATTTAAGTGTTGTGTACTCGTAGATGTAAACAATTCACGTTCTTTTACTTCTGTGATTAATTCGTTGGAGTTCGTTTGAAATATAGAAACATAAGAGTACAATTAAATTGCAACACCGATATAATATAATACAATCTCAAATGGAACACATTATATTTTTCTATATTATTACGCACAGTCATTACTTTTCCGATTTGCTACATTATTAAAGAAGTGATACCATCCTTTCATCTTCCATCCTTTCCTTATTTGATATAAAACAGTTAATATTTTCGCTTCGTCATTGAGGATATTATAGTCCTTTCCTGTTTCGATACAATAAAGAAATACAATATGAGCTGCACTGATTGTGGAACAAAAACAGTTGTTTTATTTGATACACCAGCGGGAAATATAAATACGGATAAAATTGTATTGTGTACATTGTATTTTATAAATATCCGCTGATAGAATGTTTACAATTTAGGGTTTATGATGGTTTTTTACGGCGAACTTTATGCTGATGTACGTCATATTTTTCATTCTGCTCCTAAAATAGTACAACTATTTTAAAGTTTATACAGAATTATATTTCAAGGCTTTCAGAAACCATTTTCTTTGTGTTCCCAGCTGTCTGTTGTATTTAGTTTAATTAAACTTTAACGTCTATTCTCCTAATGACGTCAGATAGTAGAAGTGACGTTATCTCTTCATAACTTCATACTTCGTGTGCATTTGGATTGCAAATGAGTTGATTTTGAATCAGAATGATTAAAATGTGCAAATATAAAGTTTAAAGTACGTTGCCTTTTAATGAAAATAAAGTTATTAACTAACTTTATCAGATAAACGATGTAGATATTTAAATGGAAATCGTAAATTTTCTGCTCAAATAGAATACGTTCAGAAAAATCGTTCTTAGCTAAATAAAAAGAATCATCTGACGGAATGAGAGCTGAAGGACAAAAGGACGTTGGGCAGTAACAAGATCTGTTTGTTTGAGATTAAACTAACCCGAAACTGGATGCGCGTTAATGCTTCTAATGCGCGTGTGTGTGTGAGTGTGTGTTTGTGCGATATTAGCTTAAGTGGCACGAGGAAATCAAACACACCGATACCTTAATACGTGCCTAATAATATAACAATGAGAACAAAATACAGTCTGTATTTATCGATACAGATAAAACACTTTCAAATTTTCATACAAATCCAGACGTATTCACAGCAAAGCCATAGCTTCGGAGACCTAATACGGTTTTCCAATAACATTTATACTCGGGTATGTAATAATAAAATGAAATGGAAATCAGTAACATACTGACCTCTTTGAAGGGGATTGGAACCAATTTTCCCGGAGGAAAGATCGTGGAAGGTCAAGAAGTCGATTATATTATTGTCATTCCAAGTCAGAGTGATATGTATAGTTGAAGTAACGATAATATATAGTATAGAATGAAAAGTTATTACCTATGTCTCCAAGTCAGGAGACTATAGGTAATTAGGACATGTCAAAGCACTGGAATGGTTTTCACTTTGTATTCTTCCAGTTGTCTGTACCGTTCATGTTATGCCCATTGAACCAGAAAAGCTGTCAAGAAATCAAAAAGTCAGAACGATCATATTTTACTAGATGAAAGGAGTCGTGAGTCGTGCCTGTTGTGTTGTGTGCATGAAGACAGGGGGGGGGGGGGCTAGGTAGAGCCTCCAGTTTATTCCTGTCCGCGTAGATATATAAGGGCGTTAGTCGTAATAAATGGTGACGTAAAGATTTAGCACGCGCGCTATAGTCGTTCATGTTGTGGAAAGATACAGGAACTAATGGTATTTAAAGATAGTATTGTACGACGCTCGCTTCCGATTCAATTCGGTGATTTATGCTTTTATAGTCAGTTATATATTTCATATTTCGTTTTTTTTTTCAAGTGCTACCGGAGCACAAGACCTTTGCTTCGGTAGCGAAAGATAAAAAATAAGTGACCTTACAATTTATGTTCCACTCAAACACAAGAATGACGGCATCATCATAATAGATAATAGAAAGTACTTTCGATTGTATCGTAACGTGTACATCGTAAACATAACGTTTATATTTTATATTTTCGGTAACGCCGAGGTGATTGTTAATATTAGTAAAAGTAATTTACTAGGCTATTCGCTGCCCAGCACAATGTCATCTCAGGCTGACCTCTCTACCAGCGTGCCTACTTTTATGACCCACATAAAACTTTATAGGTTCTTACACCCACTTTATTATGTGTTAAATATATAAACTCAATTCTACTATTAGATCTTATCCATTTGTTTAAAAAATCGAGTCGGCTAAACGGCCATCTTGATGTTTAATTAGCTCGACTTAAATTGTGATTCCAAGTAGAAATATTGTAATTGGCTCCCCAGTAAAAGTGATTGGCTGTTTTTTTGGGTCAGATTATAAAGATTTTTAAAAAATTGGCGAGTTCGTTGCTTGGCCCTTGTGTAATTAAACGAGTCAACATAAATCTGAGCAAACGAGACGCGGAAGAGTCCCCGGCCAGCCGTAACTCTGTTAGCGGAGCACACGCCGCCGCGCCGCGCACGCCACGCGCCGCCATCAGCGCCTTCATCCCTCCACGCAACGAAATAATTCTCAATAAAATCTTTCCACTTCGACGTAATATTTCTCTCGGATCTTCCCTTAAAAGGAAAGTAAGATGAGGGATTTTATTTAAGTTCTTTCTTTTTATGCAGTCCCGGTGTAATGGAAATGTATAAGTAGTTTAGTAAGGGTTGGTTGTAAAAGTAGAATTTACTACAGTGTGTGCATTACTTTTAGTTAGTGTGATGCTTACATCAGTGAGAAAAGGTAACAGGAGACGGTAAACGATAAATTTTACTATTGCGACAGTGGAACAGATACGATCATTGTTTTCTTACCTTTGGCGCTTGTGTTAAGATTTAGCATGGTTGTTGTGCAGACAAGTCGCTTTTAAGGTGGCTCGTGGGGCCATGGTGTCGCCATTCTGCAACGAGATTACCCGCGGGGACGGTAACCTGCGACAGTTTATCTGTTGGAACCTTTGCGCTGGGACAGCTCCCCACTAAATGCAAGCAACTGGCTAGATTTGACACACAACAGAGAATAAGTAACAACATTTGAAAAAAGATAAGAAAGATACTCATTTCAACCTTCACTGTTTTTCTCAGAACGTAATAAAAAAAGACTGCAAAGAAATTGAACAAAAAATGAATAAGTTTCTGAGAACGAGTGGCATTGAGCTTCTCCTGCAGATGCCATGACACTGTTAAAAGCCGGGAATTAAAACTTGAGAAATAATAAATTTAGCAAAAACCAATGTTTACATTTAAAAAAACTCATTTAAGTTTATATTTACGTTAAATATTTACCTACTTCGAAAACTCCTTTGATTTGGGTAAATTTTTTCTTGCCACTTACTCCAAACGAAACGGTCAGAAAATGACGGCGATGTACCTACAGTAAAATTAGACTCGAGTTGAGAAGCTCCTTTTCTTTGAAGTCGTCTATAAATAGGTATTAAAATCTCTTTGTTTAACAAAATTATTCATGTTGATGTTTTTGATTCAAGAAAAATGTGATTTGACTGAATTATTTTGGGAAGATACACTTGAGTCGTAATGGCTGTTCACCCTCTTTCCAATGACTCGTTATAAGTCAATACAAATGAAATGTCATGAATAACAAATGAGATGATCAAAAGTGGTAGGGAAAGTGTATACATAAATACGAAATCAAAACGGGAATGGAGTATTTTTAAACAGTTAAGTATTTTGTGCTTAGGTCGGGTATACTTCTGAATTTTTACCCCGACTAAGACAAAGCCAAAAGGAAGGGCACGATTATACCTTCCTAGACCATTTTTAAACTAATGTGTTGATTTGTGTCTCATTTTTGTTTTCGTTCTATCTCCTGACGGAAAAAGACGGGTGTTATAAGTTTAACGTAATCTGTATGCATGTCTGGAGCATCGTTAGCTCCCAAACAGCTGAACTGAATTTTATTTTGTAGAAAGAATAACAATTTCATAAGTCCCCCGACGCGACGCTGCAAGCTGGTTTGATCAAATTAGATCATAGAGCTTCTATAAACTTTCTACTACTTATTACTAGTTATTTAAACTTAATTTTTACTCCGCGTTACGTATAAAACATGCATTCTACATGAGCTGTCTACTAGTATTTAGCTAGCGACTTATCGTTTTAGGTTTACATCTACAACTAGTTGTAAAGGCTACTCTGACATAACTAGTCAAAAAGATAATCAAAATAGTTAATATTTAGTACGTGTACTGTTAACTATTTAGTTTACCTTTTGCCTATGAAACTTGTATTAGCGTTGTATCAGACATGTCTGATACAACGTCAATAGATGTTTTATACAATACATGTTATTGACACGACTTGATAAGTTTCAGAACAACTTGTATAATTAAGTGTGTAAATGTGGGGTTAGATTTCCAACCCGCTATCTTCTAAATCTATCTGTGCAGGTCTTCACCGGGCATGAGTGCTTTGGGGGTTCCCGTTCAGGATAAAACGGGACGAAACGCCCGGGTGTTTTCATTGCATGGATTGTCTGGAGGACAAGGTGGAGCATACGGTGGAGGTGTGCCCTGTTTGGGCGGAGAACGTAGAGGTGATCGGCGGCAGCTACCTCTCACGTCGAGCCCTGGTGCGAGCCATGGTACGGAGCGAGAGGACATGGGAAGCTGTCACGTCCTTCTGCGAAGCAGTAATGCTCGCGAAGGAGGAGGCGGGGCGCGTGTTGGAGTGGCAGTCTCTGCGCCCTCACGTTCCTAGCCGCCGTAGGAAGAGACGCCCGGGCGTCGGAAGTCGATAGCGGATTCCCGGCCATCGTAGGCGCGGGCTTGCGGGTGGCGAGCAATGGGTAGCTCACCGCCCGGTAAGGACCAGGCCAGTGTCAATGACGCGTAGCGTTTCGCGCGTCTCAAAGAGATGTCAGCAAACTGAAGGGGTCTGCTAGGACTGATGCCTGCCAGGGTCATGAGATTCGTTCGAAAGAGGTACCGTGGCCCTGGCATATGGGCAACTGAAGGAACACGGGTGGGTTTTAGTCAGTAAAAGTCTGACACGCTCTTCCAACTCCTAGAGCGGGAGACGTCATTTGATGATTTCACACCCACAAAAAAAAGGAGCGATTCCCGTATTTTAAAGAATGTTTGCATTCTAATTTCAGTCTTGATCTTTCAAAAATACCTCCAATACTTCTAAATTTTTGACAAGTTTTTGACATTTTCTGGCGCTGCCTATAGATCGCGACCAGATTTAAGACATTTTGAAATACGAGAATTGGCTTTCTGTTAATTTAAGATATATGTGTTTTCCTACAACATCCTTTCGTCATTTAAGTTTCAGTACTATGCATTAAGTAAACGTAAAACTTCATCTCGCATACATATATAAAGATTCGTTCACATTAGCAGCGGTTATAGCGTCGCTACATCTTTCTCTCCGTGTGTCACAGGCACGTAGTTTCTCTATTCGTCTTACTTATAGATCATCGCACTCTTCTCTATGTCGGAACGAGCAGATGTCTAAATTACAGTTTTATGTGACGGGAAACTAAGTACTTACTTACGTAATTTTTTAATAAATGTTATTCAGTGTTCTAGATTGTTTATTTAATTGTCCATTGTGTTATATTGTATTTTGACAAAATCGAATTAGTTTAGATTTTGTTAACCAGGGTACTTGGTAACTTCAACGACTCAATAATGAAAACAACGTATATTCAGAAGGGTAGGAGCAAACGTCCGTAATAAAATGCAAAAGAGGCATAAGCGAGAGCTAATAATAATTTCTGAATCCAATGTTGGTATACCGGCGCTGAAGCAGCGCAGATTACTGGGACTTGTACTTTCGATAAGCTAACTTGGATATTAGAATTATGGTATAATGTTTATTTAGGTCGTATTGTTACTTATTTTACAAAATTCCCATTGAACCCTCCTCGCACATTCAAGAGGTTTAAATTGTTCGGATAGGTCCTAAATAGGAGGAAGGTAATGAAATTTTGCTTTAATAATATTTTGAGGTTTAAATAAACGATAATAATAAAATAACAGGGTAACTTTTCGATACGTGTGCATATTGGTAATAATAACAAAGTATTGGAGAAAATTCCGTTGTTATCTACGAGTAGAATCAGTGCGGTGTTACGATTAAACAATAATACTGTTGTACTTTGTAAGAGTTGTTGTTTATTATTCGTTTTCTATTACGACATAGGAAACTATTAGTTAACTTCTCACACGAGAACAACTCGAGACAAGAATCGTTCATATAATCAATCTAAATCGCAGGAAGATCCCTCTGACTCCGTCTTTTGTGGTCCTATTCGGCAGTGTAGCTTATCTGTAGCAGTTTTTTCAATGGCCAGTGGACATGGCACAGGCAGAAGGACTAATGTAAAGGCGCGGAATGACAAAAATGTATCCCTCGCTGTCGGACCTGCGTCACTCAAGATTTTCCCTCAGACCCTTTATTCGGGCCAACTTACAGAAAACACGCAAATCATCTTGGGGCACGTAGTGTTGTAATATATTGCAGAGATTGTGTAAATATTTCTTCGTCATTAAAACGTTTAACAAAACATGGCGGTTTGTCGTCTGACTGATGGCGGTTAATTGTTCTATGTGGAATTACTTACACTTATTGTTTCATCATTCTCACTTTCCTGCCTTATTTTAATTTATTCATGTGGATGCAGTTTTATTTTAATGTCCTTTTTATTACATTTTATTTCATGTTTTAGTAATGTGATATTTTAAGTCACTACTAAATTAAATTAACAGAAAGTAATATTTAGTCAGTACATTGGAAATTAATCAGTAAATTTCCAATGTGCTGCATCGGCGTCCGGCGTGTTCGGCCAAGTTCAATAATTGTCAATGGTGAACAATGATATAAAGTCGGTGCGCTATTCGCCTCACGTAGAGATTATATGAGACATCGCCAGTTCCACCGCAAATGAAGAAGTTTGCCGCACGTCGATGGAACATGGCTGTTTCTATTTCTGGAAATTTATCCAATCAAGACGGAGTTGGTCATTAGTTTAGTTTCGGTCTGACAGCAGACGAGTTTATTACCACCCTACATAGCTAAGTCTACAGGCCAGGATGCCTTGACTGTACAAGTTATTGCAGGCTATTATTGGAAATACAGGGACTTGACTTTAAAAGCGTTCTGTCTCACCTGCTAGTAGTGGGCGAAGTAAGTAAGTAACCTTTATTTTCAACCAGTGTCGAGTGCTGTAAGTTTCTATTAGTAATAAGTAGTTTAGTCTAGACTTTAGCTTTAAAATACTCTAATTATTCAACGGATTTTTAAAAGATCAGCTAGAAAAAATATCTCTTTTAAACTGGTCAATATGAAATGCAAATGGTAATGGCAGCTCGCGGGGAGCACTCCGAACGGATTTATAAAACCGAGTGATTTGTGGAGCTATTGTAGGACCTGTGTTCGCCAGTGAACTGCAAACGGCAAGCGAATGCAGATGGAACATATTTATCAAGTGCACCTCTGCCTGCGATTTCAAAAAGCGGCCGCTACTGGGGAAATGGATTTCTGTCAGAGACATCTTGAACTACTTTTGATTATGTTACTGAATAAACATTACCATATGAAATCGAGTTTCTGAATTGAAACCAATAATGGTTTATTGCTTTGAACGAAATATAATGGGGTGGTTGTTTGCCAAACAAATAAAACGTTCAGGTAAAATACGAATGAATAATTCGAGCTGTGTCAGCATTGGTAAGCGATAGAGTGTGGCGATATGGGGGCGATTCCGGAAAGAGGTCGGATGTCCATATTGAAGGAGTACGGCGCCTGCGGCCAACGAGGGATTAATCAGTTCCTGTAGCTACGACAAGGGACCACCTACTTAATAACTGTACCAATAAGCTATCGATAAGATAATGCTGAACGTTGTTTTTTGCAGATTAGGCTACCGACAAGTACAAAATAACTTTGACTTCACATTTTTTATCTTGTATGCACATACGTAATAGGTGCGTGGTTCTTGTTATTTCCAGGGCGCAGACGACGCGCGACACTTTCGTATCGATATATTGAAGGCGCCCGGGGCTGTGTTGTGTAGTGCAAAGCGGAATTGGATATGATGTATCTACATGCTAATCTCTACGCTATACTCTCCGCTTTGATGTGTGAAAATAACTTTGATATTGTCTTTAATATCAAATCACTGCAAAAAGGCCCTTTATCGTGTATATTTTGAGAGAATATACAGAATGTTGTTTACTTAGGAATAAGAGCTAAGGCAAAGCTAGCAAGCAAGAGATAGTATGTAAGCTAGTGCAAAGTAAAGTGTTACTTAGATTTAAGCTTTATTTATTACACAATTTTGGTTTTATACTTTATATACACTGACCTTTAAAACATAGTACCACATTTTTAAAATTGTAATTGGTTACTAACCAATATGTTTTCGACATAAAAAAGGATTAGAAAAAGAATTAAATTTATATTAAAACTTTGTAGTCTATAACCTTCTTTTAAGGAATGGCTGTATAAGCGTCGTACTGCAAGAAAGGTGGATGTAACATTAAGAATGGTCCTACAGTTTAAGCGAAGGTAAGAAAAAACTGGAAACCATCTGAGGAGACCTTGTAATAGCAGACCCAGATTCATTCATACCCGATAATACTGCTATATCGTCTCCATTGTGTTAAGAAATCGCCATTTAAATGCAGTTGAAGTCCAGCAATAACTTCTTCAGACTAGAAGAGGCAGTACACTGAGGCCAAGAGGGCAAAGGCCAGCTAGTGGCTTCAAACTCGAGAGAGGGTACCGAGTAACAATACTGTGCTACGCCTGAGAACACATGAAGTGGAGAGAAGAAGAATGGGCAAATGTTTTGTTCACTGATGAGTCTCGATTGTCATTATTCACCGACCTGGTGAGCTATGCATTGAAGCCTGCTTCACTGGGCACGCCACAATTGCGGCGGTAAGTCGGTCCTGTGGATAGAGAGGCAGGTTCTCACCGGGCATGGGTGCTTCGGGGGGTTCCAGTTCAGCCGCCACCTCCTTCTGCAAAGCAGTAATGCTCGCGAAGGAGGAGGCGGGGCGCGTGAGGGAGTGGCAGTCTCTGCGCCCTCACGTCCCTAGCCGCCACAGGAGGAGACGCCCCGGGCGTCTGGAGTCGATAGCGGACTCCCGGCCACCGTAGGTGCGGGCTTGCGGGCGGCGAGCAATGGGTAGCTCACCGCCCGGTTAGGACCAAGCCTGTGTCCGCGCGTAGTGTTCCACGCGCGCCTCAAAGAGATGTCAGCATTAACTGAAGGGGTCTGCTAGGCCCAATGCCTGCCAGGGTCGCGTGATTTGTTCGAAAGAGATACCGTGGTCCTGGCATATGGGCAACTGAAGGAACACGGGTGGGTTTTAGTCAGTAAAAGTCTGACACGCCGTTCCGCTCCACCTTAGAGCGGGAGAAGTCATTTGATGATTTCCCCTCCCACAAAAAAAAAGCCTTTTTCACAGAAAGAGTCCGGTACGGTGGAGGCTCTGTACATGTGTGGGCTGGCATCTCTTCAGAAGGTCGCTCAGAGTTAGTGACCATAGAAAGTGGTACCCTGACTGGGGAAAGATATGCTAAAGAGATACTTAATGAGTACGAAGGACAATATTTGGTAAATATGTGTGATGGGTCGATACTAATGCAGGATAACATCCAGTCATACACCTATCCGGTCGTTAAAGAGTACATTTAGGAGGTTGGTATCAACGTCATGGTTTCGCCATTAAAAAGAAATGAATGTAAATAAGGCGTAAAAATATTTATAAATGTTGTTTGACTTTTATTGCCACAAAAAATAGCAACTTTTTGGTTTTTATCTTTCATTAAGTTAAACATGTCACTAAAGCAATTTTAAAAGTGTGGTACTTAGTTTTGAAGACTAATTTATGTGGTAGTACAAACGACCATACGGAGGAACGAAATATTTTATTTATTCATAAACAGTTCTCATGAATAATATCTAATACTAAACTACTACTAAACTCTATCTAAACTACCACTTCAGTGCTATTAGATGTACGTTCGTTCCTTGTATAGATAAAACAACAATCAACAAACAAACATATGCGGACAAATCAATTTTTTTCAATATGTTTTGTTTAATATATTTGTTAAACCTGCTATGCTTAGCAACAGACTTAATCGAAGTTCTGTTTCAAATATCTGTTTTCCTATATGACGCAACAAGTTATCTTTCTAAATACATTAGCTTTGATTAAAGCATTAGGGGCAGAACATCATGCGTTTGCAAATATGGGCGAAATACGTTTATAACCATCAAGCCGGGTCGGTGGGATGCCGGCCGCGTGACACGCATAGCGCTCGCCGGGCATAATCAGGCGGGCATCGAATCATTTGCGCGGCACTCACTTCATTTGCCAGTAATGACCGACATTGCCTCTCGACGCCGACCATTGCTTCCCCAATATATTATCCGAATATTTCCTATCGAACTTTGGGTATACCACCGTAATGTACGCTCGAATCAACGAAAATAAGCAGAATATCGTACCTAATTTTAGGACGAAGAATAAGTTTCATATTTGTGCACAGGAAAGCAATAAGTATTACTTATTATTATTAATGAACGACGTATTCGTTTCGTATACGAAAATGTTAGCAAATACAGATCAAATCATTTTCTCGTATTTCTGTCTGTCGGCATTGGACTCGACGACAATAAATGGAAAAATTTCGGGATGGATTGATTCCGGGTTATGCGCGTTCCGTTTGTCACGCTATTTCGTCGCCACAAGGAAGTCCTTGTTCCTGTTTTTTGTTATGTCTTTGTAGATACAGTTTTATTGCTGAATTTATCGGAATTATTATTTGTATTCATTATGTGCGACATAAAAGGTTCTGACGAAAATATATCGCAATATGAAAACCGCTTCCCTAACTGTGATTTATTATTGTACAGATGTTAAGAAAAAAAACTTATATATATTATCTCCCGAATAAAATGAGAGCTGTCGCCGTATTATCGTCTTTAATTCGATTCGTAATTAAGATCCCATTTCTATGGTTATTCAAACAATCCACAGAGTTAGAAGGAGGTTAGCCCGTTATGAAATTTAATGATGCGGGAAAGAGTACTTATCTGCGGGATTATGTCCCTGTATTGTCGTCAAGCAATCGACTAATTAGATTTCACTTTTTTATAAATACAAATAAAATTAAACAACTAAGAATTTCAACTAGTGAAAAAGTTAATGAAACATTTTAACGTAAATAAACATAACTCACGATGTTTTAACAGTTCGTCGAGTTGAAACTTGTGTCTTTCTAATGTTCAAATGTCAAACTATCTATAAGTATACGTACTATAATAAATATAGTTGCTGAAACCCTTGTACAGTACGAAGTCAATCTTTCCACTTTAGAGTTAGTTCGGCACTCAAGTTTCAGCACTTGAATTTTATGCGTAGGTTCGCGGAGGCGAGGGCCGCGGGGGATACAGCCCGCGGCGAGGACGAGCTTGTAAAAAGATCGAGTGGCATCGTGCCTACGTATAATTACACTATTACGTAACATAATGAAATGTACATACCTACAACAAAGTGTCACGTTGGAAACAGCTTGAGACAAGTAATTAAAAAACCTGTTATTTTAGAACTCCAATGAGTTACATTTGATTATTACTTAGCCTTCTGTTGATGTACCATTATGAGTCTTAAATCTTTTGTTGATCACCCATTCCATAAGGATTCGCCAACCCGCCTGCCAAGCGTGGCGATAGTGGCAACCCCCTCCTCTTGTCCTGCAGTGGACGTCTTTCGTCTGAAATGATGATGATGATGATGACATTCCGTAATGTGCTTGTATAAGATGAGTATTGTACATGTTTTCATGATAAAAATCGTTGATAAAAATATGTATTTGGTGTAACATTTCCATGAAAATAATTTCCGGAAAGATGAAGTATGCAGGTATCCATCAACGTGCTGATTTGAATCTAAATATTGAATGTATGCATGCCGTAATATTAAACTAATGAATTCGTGTTGTCAGGACGTCATTCCGTAGTTATGTAAGACTCAGGTGGGATTCGAATTTATAAAGTCCCAGTGCGACAGTCCATCACGTTGGTTACCGAATTGACTTTTCTAAAAAAGTTAAGTCTCTAAGGTGAGAAAAACTTCGTTCTACATACCCGAAATTGGTCCGAACATAACTTTCTTTTTCGTTTAGTTACCGTAGCTTTATTTAAATCATTCCCTCGCTATAACCATGTAAATGCTGAGGAGGTACATACATGTATGTATAATGCAGTTACACCCTAACTGAGCAAGTTTGTGCGGTATTTAATCTATCTATATATCGGGTTATCGGCGTATTTGAAACTTGTAAACGTGCATCTTGGCCATGTTGCTACATTCTGTTAATAGCAAACATTTAGTTAGATAATGTTAAGAAAATGCACATTAAATTAACGTCTCTGGTTATGAAGTTGGTGGTAAAACAAATTGATGTATCTACACGTTATGTTTTATCTAAAGTTACATGGATTGATATGAAATTTGAGATTTTCCTTGTGATTTATTCTACTTTTATTTTAAATGAGATAGTTTGTATGTCTGGTGGACGTTTGCAACTCAATTACGCAAAAATGAGTAACCGTATTCAGATGA